>CM061165.1:11212894-13730394 GCA_030710495.1 Labroides dimidiatus | reverse complement strand
AACATGAATGTAAACTAGCAATGCTAGATGTTTGTGCTAAACGTGTGCAGATTTTCAAAGTGCTACACATTCATATGTTGTAGAAAGCCCTGAATCTGTCTTTTAAGTGCTTGAAAAGGTCAGTTCTAAAAATAGCACCAGATCTTCAGGAGGCTTGCTAAAATTGTGACATCATCCAATAAGTATCTACATGACACATTTGAAGGATGGGCCTCAAACAACAGGGTCTGCCCATAGCTCTGCCCCAGACAGCTCTGAAAAGTGCTGGTGAATCAGAGGTAAGGAGCTGTCTTAAAGAGACAGTAACTTGAACAAAGTGTTTCAGACAGAGCCTGAAATATGTTTTGAGAGAGATGATTATTCTTTCAAGCGGTAAAACATGTAAAGCTACTGCAGTAGCACTACCTTAAAAAAGCACAAACCCTCTCTTTAAAGTGATAATTTCAGTGGTTGTATATAATATAAATTATTGTACATTATCAAGAGGATAGTATTTAGAAACTTTCCTGAAAGAGTCAATGTGGCAGCTTTAATAAGGACTGGGAACACTGGGGAACATGTGCTCTGAGTCAGGCTGCCTAACCAGCCATGCCCACCAATGACCTCTACCTGCAACACACACAGGACAAGGCAGGAGAACCAAACAGGCCAGAGGGCTGTCACAGATAAAAACACTGTGTCTAGAATCAGGTTCAAGATCTTAAATTTGTCTGCTGTGTTGTTGGGTATATAAAAAATATGAAACAGTATTTTACCGTAACATCCATCCATCCATCCATTTTCTATACCGCTTCTCCTGTTCAGGGTCACGGGTGGCTGGAGCCTATCCCAGCTGGCTGAGGGCGAGAGGCAGGGTACACCCTGGACTGGACGCCAGTCAATCGCAGGGCTGACACAGAGACACAGACAACCATTCACGCTCACACTCACTCCTACGGGCAATTTAGAATCTCCAATTGACCTAGTGAGCATGTTTTTGGACTGTGGGAGGAAGCCGGAGTACCCGGAGAGAACCCACGCATGCACGGGGAGAACATGCAAACTCCACACAGAAAGGCACACCGTGCCCGAACCGGGATTCGAACCGGCGACCTTCTTGCTGTGAAGCAAGAGCTCTAACAGCTGCGCTACCGTGCAGCCCCTTTACCGTAACATTTGTAGTAAATTATAAAGAAAGGTCTTTTTGACGTAGTACTACAAACAGCAAAGGATTATGGGGGAAATACTGTGAATGAAGACACAGTAACAACAGTGAATGACTGTACTAGCACCATATCAATAGCATTTTACAGTAAAATTTACAGAAACTTTTTTTTACAGTGCATGGAAAGAAATGATTGTACAATAAGCGGATGAACTGAGAAAAGTCACATCATCAAACACTGTAAATAACGAGGTGTTGCAGAGGCAGTGGGCAAAACTTAACTGTATGAAAGACAAGCATTAAGGGAGCAGTTCACAAAGTGTGGGGCGGGACCCCCTGGAAGGTCACGAATCACTAAGTAGAGGGTCTGAAAATGCTTTGCAAATTTTAACATTTTCTACTGCAAAATTTCATCATTATTTAAAAAATATCAACAAAATAGGGGTCAAATTTTGTATAAAGGTTGCAGAAAAACCCTTGAGGTGAAAGTGGCAGCAGACTAAATTAGGAAACAAGGAATTATGAGCTCATAGGTAGTCCAATTTTCTAGTGTTACGTGTCTTTGGTCTTTTTTTTTTATATAAGTGTATTCACACAGCAGGGGGTTGCCGGTTAACACAGTTTCATCTGTTGCCACGACCTAAAAGATGTGGTAACACCTTCGTTAAGGTAACACATGATCGTATAAAGTGACACAAAGTGACCAGCCTGAAATAAAGCACCCGAATTCAACCACTCCATTTTTTTAAATAACTTTTTCTAGTCATTTTGGCAGTCAAAAATAAATTCAGTGACAAATTAGAACTTTTAATTTTTTCCCCCCAAAACAAAAACGTATTGACACTTCACCCCTGATAACAGTTTTTTAAACAAGAAAAAGGACAGCAGCAGAAGAAAATGAGATATGGTGGCAAGTTGATTGTCAAAGGTTAGCATTTCATTTGTCCTGTAGTGAATCTAATTTAGCTTTATGTTAAAACCATACAGCCCCAAACAGAATCAAATTTTCAAGGTTCTATCAGAAGATACTTAATTATCTCCAAGTCTAACTACAGAGTGAGAGCCTCAAGCCACAGGGAGGATTTAGAGGCAAGCTGTGACTTCCACCAACCATTTCATTTTTTACAGTGTAGTTTCGCTTTAAATGCATTATCTGCTGCAAATGACACAAAACTAAACAACAACAGTGAACACAGCATGTTTTTTTGTGTGTCTCTGTGTTGAACTCATTCTACAGGCTTTTCAGGGGGGCTTGGTTTGAATTTGACGATAGAGGGCGCTAGTAAGCAAGGATAAAGCTCTGCTGGAATTCAGACAGCCGTCTGAGAAAGCTGCAGCTGCTGAGACTGGCTGCCCCCCCTCATCTCTCCCTCTCTCTCTCCCTCTCTGTAACTCCTGCTCTCACTCATTACACTCGTTCGCTGTATAATTCCAGACACAGCGCCGCACTCTCCCTGTATTAACACTGAAGAGGATCCACATCACTAAGTTATGATGGAGGGTATCCTCGTGCACGCGCACTGATAGCACAGAAATTGTGCAAAAAAAAAAAACCCCAAAAGCAGATATGTGCACGCACCATCTTTGCCAGAATGACCGCCTCAACATTCCCCCCATTACAAGTGCTTAAAGGCAGCTGTGGAGGGACACACACCGCGCGCTCTGATCTCTCTCTCTCTCTCTCTTTCTCTCTCTCTCTTGCACACACGGAGTTATTTGCGCAGTGGCACGAGGAAGAACCCCTTCTTTTGACGCCTGTCTTTATCCTTCCTTTACGCAAATGAATTCATGACCGCTGTGTCAGATTCCTGTTTGCTGAGTGGACTGATCAGACACCGAGCTCAGAGCGCAGCCACTACAGCGACCACACGCATTCATATCAGTAACCACAGGGAAACCACAGCACTGCGCACACAGCGAGCACTGTCCCGGCTCCTCTGGCCTGCACTCAGACTTTTAACTCTCCTGTATGTCTATAAAAAAATGACAGGAGTGCGTAAAAGTTGTCACATGAGGAATCTCTCGCGACAGTGCCATGATCTCTCCACTATGCTGTGTTAGAAATGTTCAAAACGTCACTATAAAACAGATTTATACTCAAATGTGTCGCTATATCATCCACAAAAAGGCGCATAAGTCAGATATGAAGCGTTAATTTGTTCCCAAAAAAAGTGCAGAAACACGCAGCAGAGACAGAACGAGTATCAGCGTCTCTCCCTGTCTGCTTATTCCGTCAAATATTGACGCTACATGCCAGCGTCTGAACCCCCGACGCTCCAAGACCAAGTCCGACCCTGTTTACGTGCGCTGCCGGGGGAGAGCAAACCGAAGGGGGTGGAGAGGGACGGAGCGAGAGAGAGAGAGAGAGAGAGAGCGAGGGAGAGGGAGAGAGAGAGAGAGAGAGGGAGACTGCAATATCATTTGTGAATCCCTCTCACAGTGCTGCAGATAGGGGCTGCCAACACATGCGGCGCGTCTGCAGGTGAGGGAGCAGGCTCGAGATGTGCTGGACACGCTGAGGAGATTCAACAGACGTTTTCCTGAAATCGACGAAGGATTTACATTTTTGTTTTGTTTTTTTTTCTTTTTCTCTCTCTTCTCTTGCCTGATTTTTTTCTCTCTTCGATCGCATTGGAGTTGTGTTGCACGAAAAAAAAAAGAAAAAGAGGAGAGAGAAAGAACTCTACTGTGTGTGTGCTGACTTGGAGGGAAGAGAGCAAGAAGCAGAAGCAGAGTAAGCAGCCGGACAGGTAATTTGCCTCATATCCACATCCTGAAGATCGGAGAGTTGACGGGCTCCGCGCTTTGTGATGAGTTTGGAAACTGAGCGGGCATTTAAATAATCCTCCAACATATGTGGACATATCAGCGGGAAGAGGAATATCGCAGCCTCACCCTAAAAAAGGAAATTCTACCCACAAACTGTGAGTAAACCCCGCTCCTCTCCCTCCACTGGATATGGACTGAATTTACTTTCTGCTGATTCGATTCTCGGACTGTGACATTTTTTTCTCTTTTTTTCTGGCTTTTACGCGCATGAAATTCAAATATTTGTGGCACCGCCCGGAGCGCAGGGAGCCTCTCCAGTGTGTTTTATGATATCATTGCGGCTTTTTTATTGCTAAATCAAGGAAAGAGCAACAAACACGCAAGCACACACACACATACACACACATACGAACACGGTGCCGGAGGAAGGAGAAGCAGAAAAGAGAAGAAGGGGGTAAAATTTGAGGAGGAAAAAAAAAAAAGAAGCCCGTGCACTTGCTGCTTTCCACTGCAGCACGAGCGATGTAGGAAGTCGTCCGGAGGATGAAGTCTCACGCATCCCGCAGCAGAGGGCTTTGCTCCTAATGAAAGCGATTTCTCCTCCTCGCATTCGGACTCTCCTGTCGTGATTTCTTCTTCAATTTTTTTGTAATTTTCAATTCTGAGTGGACTTTTTTTTTTTACCCAAGGAGAACAATGAGGACTACTGGTGCAGTGGACTATTTGTACTATTGCATGCTCATCCTGCAGTTTGTGCATCAGCCCGCTGCAAAGCAGGTGCTCCGGTACCGTCTGGCTGAGGAGGGACCTGCGGATGTCAGAGTAGGGAACGTAGCCGGAGACTTGGGCATCGTTGCCGGCTCAGGGGAGGTGACATTCACGCTGGAATCAGGCTCTGATTTTTTCAAAATAGACAACATAACAGGTGAGCTCACCACCAATGAGAGGCGCATAGACCGTGAAAAACTACAGCAGTGTCAGATGATCTTTGATGAAAACGAGTGCTTCATAGATTTTGAAGTGTCAGTGATAGGACCGGCTCAGAGCTGGGTCGACCTCTTTGAAGGAAAAGTCATCATATTAGACATAAACGACAACACTCCATCTTTTCCTTCCCCTGTCCTGACACTGTCTGTGGAGGAAAACAGACCGATTGGAACCCTTTATCTGCTTCCCACAGCCACAGACAGAGATTTCGGAAGAAATGGAATAGAGCGATACGAGCTCATCCAGGACAATGGGGACAACTTGAGGCGCTTGGGCTCCTCTGGGGATTCATTCTCCGGGAAGAGGAGATTTGAGGAAGGCGCGAGCAGGAGCAGTGTCTTTGAACTGCAAGTTGCTGACACCACTGATGGAGAGAAGCAGCCTCAACTCATCATTAAAGGGGCCCTTGATAGGGAACAGAGAGACTCCTATGAGCTTACGCTGCGCGTGAGGGATGGAGGCGATCCCCCTCGCTCTTCCCAGGCCATTCTTAGGGTGATGATCACTGACGTGAATGACAACAGCCCTCGCTTTGAGAAGAGCGTGTATGAAGCTGACCTACCGGAAAACAGCTCCCCTGGTGCGCCCATTCTTCAGCTGAAAGCGGCTGATGCAGACGTGGGGGTTAATGGTCAAATAGAGTATGTGTTCGGGGCAGCCACGGAGTCAGTAAGGCGTCTGCTGAGGTTGGATGAGAGCACAGGGTGGCTGAGTGTCTTGCACCGCATTGACCGTGAAGAAGTGAGCCAACTGAGGTTCTCGGTAATGGCCCGTGACCGAGGCCAGCCACCGAAAATGGACAAGGCCACTGTGGTGCTGAACATCAAGGATGAGAACGACAACGTCCCTGCCATAGAGATACGCAAAATTGGGCGCATCTTTCTGAAAGATGGGGTTGCAAACGTGGCGGAGGATGTAGTCGTGGACACACCCATCGCTTTGGTTCAGGTGTCAGATCGGGACCAGGGGGAGAACGGCATTGTCACCTGCACAGTCGTGGGGGATGTCCCCTTTCAGCTGAAACCAGCCAGTGAAATGGAGGGTGAGCAGAATAAAAAGAAATACTTTCTCCACACGTCTGCACCGCTGGACTATGAGGCCACACAGGAATACAACGTGGTCATTGTTGCTGTGGACTCTGGGAGCCCCAGCCTGGCGAGTAATAACTCTCTTATAGTGAAGGTGGGTGACACCAATGACAACCCTCCTGTTTTCAGCCAGAACGTGGTGGAGGTGTCCTTTCCAGAAAACAATCCCCCTGGTGAGAGGGTGACAACCGTGGCAGCGATAGATGCAGATAGTGGGAAGAATGCTGAAATCGCCTATTCCCTCGACTCGTCAGTAAATGGGCTTTTCTCCATCGACGCAGACAGCGGTGACATCCGGGTAAACACCATCCTGGATAGAGAGCAAACAGAGCGCTATGAATTCAAAGTGATAGCCAAAGATAAAGGAATCAACACTCTTCAGGGCTCGGCAACAGTCGTCGTCCTTGTGTCAGACAAGAATGACAACGCACCAAAGTTCATGCAGGACGTGTTCACCTTCTATGTAAAAGAAAACCTCGAGCCCAACAGCCCAGTCGGCATGGTCACAGTCATCGACGCAGATAAAGGCCAAAATGCTGAGATGAGCCTTTTCATTGAGGAGGAGGAGGACTTTTCGATCGAGAACGACACTGGGACTATTTTCTCCACTTTGTCCTTCGACCGTGAGCAGAGAACTACCTACACGTTCTGTGTCAAAGCTATAGATGGTGGCGATCCTCCTAAATCAGCCACCGCCACAGTTTCCCTCTTCGTCATGGATGAAAATGACAACGCACCGACTGTCACTTTCCCCATCAACAGCTCCTACACTCTACTACCCCCTTCAAGTAACATCAGAACTGTCGTCAGGACTGTCATCGCGACTGATACAGACACCGGCCCAAACGCAGACCTGAGCTACAGCATCATCGGAGGAAACCCCTTCAAGCTGTTTGAGATCGACGGGGGCACTGGGGTCATCTCACTGGTGGGGAAGCTGGAACAGAAGCACTACGGCCTCCACAGACTTGTAGTCCAAGTAAATGACAGTGGGCAGCCATCGCAGAGCACCACCACGTTAGTTCACGTGTACGTCAATGAGACTCTTTCCAATTCCACTGTTGTGGAGGCCCAAGTTGCCCGGAGCTTGAGCACCTCCCTGAACCAAAACATCGCTGGTGACCCCAACTATGACCTCAGCAAGCAGCGGCTAAGCATCGTCATCGGAGTAGTTTCCGGAATCATGACTGTCATCCTCATCATTCTTGTCGTCGTCATGGCACGCTACTGCCGCCCCAAGAACAAGAATGGCTACGAGGCTGGAAAGAAGGACCACGAAGACTTCTTCACACCTCAGCAGCACGACAAATCCAAGAAACCCAAGAAAGATAAGAAGAAGCAGAAATCCAAACAGCCTCTCTACAGCAGCATCGTCACTGTGGAGGCGTCCAAACCCAACGGGCAGCGCTACGACGGAGTCAACGAGAAGCTGTCGGACAGCCCCGGCATGGGCCGCTACCGCTCTGTCAACGGAGGGCCGGGGAGCCCGGATCTGGCGCGGCACTACAAGTCCAGTTCGCCGCTTCCTACCGTCCAGCTTCACCCGCAGTCGCCGACAGCTGGAAAAAAGCACCAGGCAGTTCAGGACCTGCCCCCTGCCAATACCTTTGTTGGCACCGGAGATAACATTTCCCTTGGATCTGACCACTGCTCTGAATACAGCAGTCAAACCATCAACAAGTACAACAAACAGGTAAGAAGACACATCTCCATGTTACTTTCTCCCCCCTCCCCTTTTCCACCACTCTTAAATGTCTTCTGTTCCTTCCTCTTAGTGTTCTCTCCACCATAATGCTTTCTGACAGGGCTAGTCTCAGTAGTCTTGTTGCCTTTATGGTGCTAATGTGTGTCAAGTTAGCGGTATTGATCTGTTTTGGTTTGGAGTGCCATTCACATGTAATATTGAATAGGGAAGAAAAGGGTTCAGATCAGCTTATGAAGGGGGTTCTGTTACCACTCGACCAAACACGGGCGACTTTTCCACTTTTATCTCGGCATGCCTTTTCCATCAGGGGTGTCAAAAACGAGGAATATGTGTTGCCGACAGCTCACATAAGGGTTTGGTTTGCAGTTATTCTATCCCAGAGGGGGAGCAAGGCAGGGGTCGGCTAAACTTCCCTGCTTTTTTTTTTCTTTTTTGTGTGAGTGTGTGACAAGGCTGCCTTGTCTTATCCTGACAGGATCCAAAATATCGCTGATAAAAGGTAGACGGAGAGCACAAACATGGCTTTGTTAGGCTGTGAGTCGGTTTTTACAGTCTGGGTTTAAGCAGGAACATCTGTCCGGAAGGGTCATATTAACATTCTTCTGCACTTCTGTATCAACAATTCACTGACCTCACGGTGCAATTGATGTTTTTTTTTTTATTTTACACCCTCTCTTCCCTTGCTTGTTGTTGTCTTCCATTCTCTACCTGCTTTTCGTCCATCCTCCCTCCAGCTACTCTTACCTTACTTTTGTTTTTAGCTTCTCTTGCTGGAAAAGAGTGTAGGTGGTGTGATGTGATATTCAAATTCCAGGAGATGTGCGCTTTCATCACTTTGGGCTTTTGTATTTTTTTGGATGGCGAGAAGCGAAGTTAATACATAATGAAGTCGGCTGATTTGCGTTTTCAGGTGAAGGAACACTATTGTTTTATGTGTTTGCTATGGTCGTCTAATGAATTATTGATCCTTCTTTTTACTTGGTGTCAGCTTTACTCCTGAAGAGTGCTGTTTTCTCTCCGAGCAGAGCTGGAGTTTTTCTCTCTCATTCTTTTTTTTTTTCTCCCTCTTCCTCTATTGTCGCCTTTATCCCCCTCAAACTCTCCCTCGCCCCCTGTGTATAGCCTACCTCTTCACCCACCTCTTCGCCCACCTCTTTTTCACATCCATCCCCCTTACAATGCTGCTCCCTCTCTCTATATTCTCCCCCCTTCTCTCTTCGCCCTGCCTTTTTTATTTTGCAGTGGTTTCTTTTCAGATCTCCACTCTCATCTCTCCCCTCCTCTCGAATCATTTCACTCCCCTTTTACTTCTTCCCCCTCTCCTCCTTCTCCTCCTGCTTCTGTCTCTAACAGCTTCTAATATGGTGTATTCACTGAGCTGCTTCCCAGAGTGTGAGGAGTGCTGTTGCTTTCGGATGTCTCCTGCATAATTAAAAGGGCACTCTATTTGCTGCTGCGGCAGCAGCATGTATTGTGTGTCACTACGCTCCACTTATATAATTATTTATTTACTCTCTGCATTAAAGCGCTGGTAACTTTTATGAACTGTGCTTTTGTTAGGGGACATGCACAAAGAGTGTTTCCTTGTGATTCCTCGGGCACTTAAACAGGAATTGTAAAGAAAGTGTTGAGGGCTCCACTGGGCGATATCAGCCGTGTTTATTGTGTGGTTTAGCCTGTTTTGTATTAAATACACAATAGCTAGCAGGTAATCAAATTGCCTTTTATATCCCAAAGGGCTCGGTAAATTCCCACTCCAGATAAATTTCTGTGAAAACGCTGTAATGCAATGGCAGCAAGAGAGAGCTTAATTGAAGCAAGGTGCGCGTTCATGTGCTCCAATTATAGCATTAAACGGGCACCTCTATATTAGATTAAGTCGTGGAGCGGTCATGCTCTTGATTTCAGGAACGCTGCGGCTAAAAATAGGCTGTTTTTAGAACAAGCGCCACTGGAGCTGAAGACTGAAACATTCAGAGAAACTTATGAACCACTGAAGCAGGGATGTGTCCAGAGGGGTGGAATCGGGGTGGCACTGGCCCCTAGTATAACCACTAAAATCCTCAATTATGATCAGCAGAGATGGGACTTTTTAATTTTTTTAATTTTTTTTTGTATTGAAACATTTCTATTTGTCAGCGCCTCAACTGAGACTTCGGACAAACATCTTCTTTTTTAAGTCTTTAAAGCGGGGGTATGTTGCTTTTTGTTGCTTTAAACGGTCACACCAGTTCTCCTGTAGTAGCCTTACATGATTTCAGCTTCAACCCCCCCCCCCCCTATATTTCCTCACACTGGTGTTTTAGAAAAGTCTCATTTCAATTTCAATTTCATCATAGGGGCTGTCTCTTTAAAGCTCCCTGTTTCAACCCCCCCCCCCTCCCTTCTTTCTGATTGGCCAGCCTTCTAGAAGCCTGTCAGGGGCAGACCTTGTCATTTGAGGCTCATGCCTTCTAGGTCTCATGAAACAATGAAACAGTTAGGAGATTCTTAAGCTCTGATGTCACCAGTTTTTGCTTACCAAGCATAATACCCCCTCTTTAAGTACTTAAATACCCCCTCTTTAATGATTTAAGCCAACTTTTATACTTTAATGATAGTTGTTAGAGTTGTGTAAGAACACACAGTTGCTGGCCACCCTTGCTTTTGGGAATTTGGCCACCCCAGTCCAAAAAGTCTGGATACAGCCCTGCCTGCTTGTGGTTTTTTTGATTTTTCCAAGAGAGAAAGACACGACTGATTTTCTTTTATAGAATGGTACAATTTAACTTTTCACCAGATGTGTTTACAGCTAAAGCTGGACATGCTTCAGATTTATTAGAGGTGATGACAGGCGACACACTCCCAGACACACACACACACTCACACACCCTCCCACACAAGCCCTCCTCTTTCATCACCCCCTCTCTTTTCTTGCCCTTCTGTGGAAGGAGATAGAGAAAGACGGCCCTGTTAGCGGCACAGAGAAAGGCCCCCACTGTTCCACAGGGGACTCGGGGTCGAATGGCAAGATAGAGGGAGAGATGAGGAAAGAGAGGGAGGGAGGAAGAGAAGGAGGGAGAAGAATCGCAGAGGTATCGGGTTTCTTTCTCTTTCCTCGCTAAGCTAATCTTACGATATGTGCACAGGTAACCAGGCAACTGTGGGAGTTTATCAATGAGGTGAGGCTTTCTTTTTAGCTCATGTGACATTTAAGCAGTCATTAGGCTGAGCTAACTTGGAGGAAGGACCCAGAAGACGCTGGTTAAAATATTCACATTGTTCCGTGGCGGCACGTCTTGGATACCTGCGCTCACTCCTTGTAGCTCAGCTCTGATGAGTGGTGTGTGCACTTAACAGAACACTTAACTTTATTACCCCTGGCAGCAGCTTCTGCTCCAGCCAGTGCCAGAAAATAATGCTGTCCGGCCATAACGTAGCGAGGAATGAAATCACTTAGCCGTCGAATTAGCACAAGCCATCAGCTTTTGTTTTATCATTGCACTTCAAAGCGGCACTCTTGCCCAGGTGGATCACTTTTAATCAGGGGTGAGCCACAGCAGCTTGTGTGCGGCGCGCTCATGGTGTAGCCCCTCAGGGCAAGGGGGATGAAAAAAAAAAAAAAAAAAAAGGGAAAACAGTCGAGGAATTTATACCAGGTTATCCTCCCGCCTGAGGGCTGATGCGGCTAGCGTAACTGGACATTGCCCTTAACCCAGCCGAGAGACTTCGTTCACCTCCCGTGCTCCGTCCAGCTGCTCCTCCTCATCGCAAAAGCCTCTCTAAAGCATCTGATTTGCATAGGGCAGAACCCCTCCCAGGCATACTTGCATAGGACAAACAATATCATGCAAATGGAGGTCACATGAATGGTGTTTGTAGCCAAAACATAGGATGTGATTGCCCTTCAGGCTCCGTGCAGAACAGGAAACCAATATGGTAATCCGGCTCTTTTGCCTTTGGCCTCATTTGTTTTGAAAGCCTCAAATTGTAGCCACGTAAACACCTACAGAAAGCAACAGCCGACCTCGATGGATATCTTTTTTTTTTTTTCGTCCCACAAACACATAGGATTAAGCAATCCTGCCTCAAATTGTCCGAGTCACCAGGCGGTGAACTCCCCTGCGTGATTTTATCTGTGAAACTGTTGTGGCAGTCGCTCCCTCATTGAGCTCAATGAGGTAATTACTTGATAAGAGGTTCCACAGGAGCTTAAACATGTTTGGCCATCCCCTCCCTCTCCCTCTCTCCCTCTCTCCCTCTCTCTCTCTCTCTCTCTCCTTCTCCATCCTCCTATGGCTCCTGATACAGGTCAGACAATTCCAAGGTAGGAACCAGCTCGTCGTGGCGCAAAAGTTTTCCACAGAAAAAGGTGACGCCAAACAAACAGGAAATCTTTTATTGAGTAAGAAACGAGATTACGTGCTTTGTTTATCACCAGGTTATTATTAGCGTCCTCGCCCATACTGCGTACTGCCGACTGTGGCTAATTTTATCAGAATTGTTTTGGATCTATTACGCCTTAATTCAATCTATGGCTGCTCGGTGCTTTTGTTGTTTGTGTTCCGAGAGGGGAAAATGGAAGGGAGTAAGAGTGCCCGGTAATACTCATGAAATTGCAGCGGGCAGCGTTTTCTGCTATAATTTGGTTTGGTGATTTGAATGCAGTCGCTCTGAGGCAATTACTAATCTGAGGATTAGACTTACCTGATACGCCGGCAGAAATGGAAAGGGACAGGGAGGGGAGAGGAGAGCGGAGCGAGATTTCTATACTTCCTTTACCTGCAACATACGGGGAACCGCGACACGCTCCATTTCTGCCTCCTTGTCTTCCTTTTCTTCCTTCCTCCGTCAGCCTCTCTCTTCTCCAAACGCTCGTAATAGAAGACACCGAAGTAGCACAACCTCCTCGACAGCATTCATCAGGATAAGATGACAAAATATTAAGAAAGATAGGGGGAGCGCAAGGACAAAACAGACATGAAATTTAAGCCGCATGCCACCTTGATTGCTCTACACGCCGCTGATTGTAAGTGGCAGTGTCGGGGATGCCACCTCCTTCTCGCCCGCTTCTTCTTTCAATTTGATGTCATCCAAAATGGAATTTCATTTCATACTCGGCAGCGATCGCATTAGATAGGGCTCACCAGGATAAAGCCGATTCATTTTTGCAGATTTGCCTTTCCTGTGGCACTATCAATCATTGCAGCCTCGCTGTGTTGCAGACTTGTTATTCACGCCGATTGTTAGGAGGGGAGGGAGTTTGTACAGTAAATTGACTTTTACAAGTCTCCCAAGGTCTGTGATATGCCATGCTAGCCTTGTTGTTCTCTCACATAGCCATAGTCCTCTTGTACCGACCGGAGAAGCTTGAACGGACTAAATGAGAAACATCAGTTAGCTCCAGCGCTGAAGAACCCGAGGGAATAGTTCTGTGGATCACAACATGGATCAGAAGTGAGGCTTCCCTGTTTGGTAGACTAACAGGCTGAACAACAGTGCTTTGTTTAGTCTGACACTGGAGCTCATGCAGTTGCAACCGAGTCTGGCAGTCATTACTATAATAGTGTGGTCTTTTTGTGGTTGGTCAGCAGGAAAGGTCATTGACCTCTGTCCGCTGCATGTTGAGTCATAACATGATTCAGCCATCTCTGCCTTTTACTGCCTGATTTAACTAACTGATCAATTTTGATTCATTCAGCACTGAAAACTAGTCTAACTACAATTGCACAAGAGGTCCAAACAGATGTCTTTGTTGTAGAACAGGAACCAAGAGATGAAAACTTTGCACTAGCGGAATGGAAAAACCTCCAAAAGCAGGCAAACAACCCAAGCAGAACCAGAGCCATCTGCCTCGACCATTAATTCAAAGCTCTTCATCAACATACAAACAAATATTTCATTACAGAAGTTATTTAGTGACACGTTCACGGATAGAAACCCAACATTAATCCACCAACTAACAAACTGGTTCCAGCAACGGTGAAGAAAATCTTCCTTAAAAACAGGCAGAAACCTCGGATAGAGCTGGAGCTATCGATGGACAGCCTCCAGCTCGAACATGTAGTTTCTATTTTCATCAGATCTTCAACAACAAAAGTTATATAATGACACATATCAAATATCAATTCTACCAACAAGCAAGCACTTAGCAAAGCGTCCTTAAAACAGGCAGATACCCCGTAAAGAACCAGACTCATTACTAAACTTTCATCTTCTGATTTGCTCTGAAGAAAATACCGATCACAACAGAAGTGATGTATTGATGCTTATGGTTAGCAGGTTAGTAACACTGAACCACCAATATGCAAAAGCTTCACAATGAAGGCATGTGACAGGTAGATATCATGAACAGAACCAGATTCATTGGTGACAAATTTTTCCTTTCCATGAACTTTTTGATTTCATTTTTGTAAAATGAATGAATTAGTCACAAAAATGGGTGTAGAGGACACTTTTTTTGTATCAGTATGGCAACAACGGTAAGGGAAATCTTTAAAACAGGCTGAAACCCTGAACAAAACCAAAGCCATCGGTAAACAGTTGTTTTTTTTATCCCCCAGTGCCAACAAACAAATTTATCACAACAAAAGTAATGATATGCTATTCTGTTTATGAAGAGGGTCTAATTTGCACTTAAATAGGCAGAAACCTTGAGTAGAACCAGACTCATTGGTTAAATTGTAGTTCCAGCAAAGCTTTCTAAACTGAAACTAAGCTGAAAAAACATCTTTATGGGTGTTTTTTCCTTCCTATCTCAGATCCCCCTCACTGAGAAGGAAATGTCATGATGAATCACTTGCTGTCAGTCTTGCTCACACAGGTCTAAGGTGTCAAGGGAACTGCCAGCAAGGGTCCTCGGCCCCCCGTCAGCTGAGGGCGGCGATCGAGACCCCATCCAGCATCAGCTGTGGTGTCACCTGTGGCCTTCGTGAAAATGAGGATGCGAAGCCATGAAACGACGAGATGTTGATCCATAATTTAGCCGTAAGTGCCACCTTTTGCTCCGGCGGCCAGCTGTAAAGGCCGTGTAGTGTGAAGTGAACTTGTTTATTAAACGGAGCTGACAGGTGGAGAAAAAGACGCTCTAACTGACGCGTCTCCCGGGTAAGCTGAGGGGAAATGCTGGACTTTGTAGGACGGCGTTCAGGCAGGTGTGCTTACATAAAAGTGTTGACAGGGGAAGAGTTAACAAGTTCAGTGGCGTTATCGAAGCGCATCTAATAGGTACAACCTTCACCTCGGGTTCAGGTGCACATTGATTTTTTTAAGACTCTGACAGACATGCACCTGTTTTATCTCTCTTCCCACCCTCTTTTGCTTTGACCTTCCTTTTTGTATTAAGAATCTACTGAAATATTAAGACGCACTGAGATCCCCCGACTGCAAAAGACACATTAGGAACCGTCCTGGATAAATAATGCATCCGAAAGCTTTGCGTTTCTTTTGTCCAAAGGATATGGCTTTTTATTAACAGGCGGGAGTCATACATATTTGCTAAGCAGCAGATCTAATGGATCTGACTCGACTTAGGAAGGGGAGGAATAGGACAGCTTGACTGCTTCTATTAGCCCTGTTTTGGTGCGGCTCCCACCATGCGGCCCCCAAATGAGATTATATGTGTATGAAACAGGAGGTAGAGCACACACCGACCATCCATCAAAGCCTGGGGGGACCTGTGTGAAAGTTTGTGCATGTGTACTCAGCGGGTACACACACTGCGTGGACGTGCAAGGGTGTGATGAAGTGTGTGGGTGTACAGTAGGAATGTGTGTGTCCTGTGAGGGCTGGAGTGGAGAGCAAACGGGGCCTCGGCAGTTCAGCCTCTCCATCATCCGGCACGTAAGGCACACGCATGGCGACATGCCTGAGAGGGTTTCAATATCCTGTGTGTGTGTGTGTTTGTGTGTGTGTGTTTGTTGCGGTGTTTACCCAAGGCATGCAGTTCATTATATTTGTATGTGTGTCTGGTTATTACATACACTCTCTGCACATACAGCGGCAGATGGAGCCTGAAGGCTGGAGCAATACTTTATCTTCAACTGTTAAAATCCTGGAGTAGTCTCAGTGTGATGCAGCACCTCCTTTCCACGTTTAGAGCGCCCTTGAGCAAGGGAGCAGGAGCCCCTGTTGCGCTAATAAAGATATCTAGATCAAATTTCAACCATTTTCTTCCCAGGGTCAAAAATCACCTTCATGCTTTCCTAGAAGTATGCGAAAAAGCAGAAGATTCATTGGCGAAGGACTTGTCCGGGCAGAAGAGGCTGCCATACCAATGAGGCTGTACCTGTTAGGGAACTAGCTCTTGTCATACACTTGAAGAGTCCACCTGCCTGCTGGGGATGAAGGTCATGGGGGAGATTGTATAAAAAAAAAGCTCAAATTTCAAGTCCAACCACATAAGTTTTGATTCTGCCAATTTTCAAATTTGCCACCGTCTCACCAAATTGTGAACTTGATTCTGCTCACTCTTCAGGCATGCTTCATAAAAACGTGGTGTAGCTGATCAAAATCAATGGGAAGTTGATGAAAAACTAGCTCTTCATTTCTGTGTATAGAACATTTATCATTGCTTTTCTATGAATTAATACAGTCGTACATTGCAAGTGCCTGTTCTTGCTTGGTAACATGAAATGCTTGAAGGATTGCGTGATCAACAAATTAGTCAACCAATAGAATGTTATTTGTTTTGATTGTTTATCCAATGCATACGTTGATCATTTGCCAGTAGAGCTAGTATGACAGCTATGCTAACATCATCAGCTTTGTGGTTTCCATGGGGACGTAAACAACTGGACGAGCAAAACCCGCAATCGCAATGAACTATATGTAGTCCGGAAAAAGGTTGATAGCTACTTTCCTTATTGAAGGGTTGGCAACACTGATTCTAAAGGCATTTTAGTCTGAGCCATTGGTGCCAAGTTTTGGTTTGTTTCGACTCTGTGCTTAAATTGGGTCAAACAACTGCAAACAACGAGACAAATGAATTCACAAATTCAGTGAATTTGGCGCCACCAAGCATACCAGACATGTCACTTTCTTTTTTTTTTCACTTCTAGTAGTGTCTGAAGTATTTTAGCAGCATTGGTACCAACCTTTTTGATTACTTAAACTAGACGGCCTGTGAATTCACGAACTTTCGAGCAAACCAGCTACCAATCAAAGCATGTTTTGTTGCGCTTTTATTCACGCCTGGAAGCAATTTAGTTTGAGTTCATTGGTTCTTATTTTTCAAAAAGTCCCGTCAATGAAAAAATGTTAGGCCTGACATTCAAGTACATAATACATGACAAAGTATTCTTGGGTGTTCCTTAGAAAAAGCATTCTTACTTTGAAATAAGTTATTTTTTCATCACAATACTCTTCTGTTGACTTGATGAATGAGTAGCAAAAGGTATGCCATCTGCCAGGAGGTAGGTTATTGTTGAATTCAGCTCCTTGATAGGGAAAACTTGTTTATACATAGCAGTTGTTCCGAAACTTGTCAAGATGAAAGTTTTCTCCACAGAGCAGCAGAGCTCCATATGATTCTGTCAGGATAAACTCTATACAGTCTGATGTGCGCTGCAGAGTCCCATAGGCCAGCTCTGTTGCCAGCTGCAAAATGAAGAGGAGATGACTGAAACTGCTGGCTTTAGTCAGACAAATTCTACTGTGGATTGAGGAGCTCCAGACATTTAATATGGTCTCAGGTATTGATTTGAGGCACCTTGCCCTATAGCCTGTTTATTATCTCGCCTCGGTTTCACCTCTTACTCCTTCTCTTCGCGGCATCTCTGGAGATAGAGTCCTCCTCGCTCTCTCTCTTCCAAGCAACAGTGTTCTTGGTAGATACAACAAACGTTCCATCAAACTGGCAACTGGTGAAGAACGCCCCTTTTGGCTCATGAATGACAGGTTGAACTCAGGTGTCTGAATAATAGCCTCTTCTGAGCTGGCTCTTTTTTTGCTGAGTTTGTTGCCATTATTGAGGGAGAGGAACACAGGGGATGTAATCAAGACTGAAAGACTGGTCTTTGACATGGTTCATTTACTCCAAGTTGGTCCAATGCAACACTTGGGACACAGTAGCCAATTGTAAATTACAGAGTGGATTCAGTGGCGAGAAGTGCCTTGAGGGGGAGCTAGTCCACAGAGGCAAAGCAGAAAGGGAATGTTGTTACATTGGTTGCTTTTTTCTAGCCTGATGAGGTCTGGGATTGGGGGAAAGGCAGTGGTATCAATCAATTTGACATTTCTGGAGGCGGTAAAATGATTAGAATAATGGTAAACAAAGGCGCTTAAACACGAGCAGGTTTTTCATCTTTTACCTCAACTTTATTTCAAGCCCAGCCTCAGCTTTATAAGCTTCACTTAACGTCAGACACATCACATTTAATCCGTCCATAATGATATATTAATAACAGACTTCAGTGGAAGGAGTCGCACTGCTGGGAACATAAGTGCACAAAGGAAGGCGATCACACGGCAAAGAGCTCTTATATGAAGTGGTGACGTGAGGGGAGCTCATAGCGACTTTGACGTGAAGCTAAGTGCCTACATGGGTGACATTTACGAGTGGGCTATGGAGATCCCCAACCGGACTCGGAGGGAAGACAGTTACTGTGTTTAATCAGCATCAGAATTCTGAGGGTGCTTGCGCTCATGTTTGCACAGATTAGCGCCCCTAGTGAAGCCAGTTGCGGGTGGTGCGAAGGTATTTCCAAGTCCTTTCCCTTTCTGAGGCACGTTTAATGATTGACATCAGGTTGCGCCTGCTCCTTTGAATCTCTTTCTTTGCCCGTGTCTTCTCTCAGTGAATCGAGGACATGACATAACAATCTAAGACCTTGTAATTTATGTTTAAAATGCCAGTGCTATCTGTGCCAGCATGAGTCTGTTTGAACAAGCCGACACTCTGGCGAGGGTCCTCAAACGTTGTTCAAACCGTATGCCTGTGTTTGCACAGGAATTCTCTGAGGGCCAAGCATCGTTACTATGGCAATATACCTCCGTGGCACCCTTCTTCCTACTGCAACTTCCCATTGCCATAAGCCTGGAGTTTTTTTTTACAGGTTCTCTGTCCTCTCTTATCTTGCTTGTACCCGATAATTCAGACGCATCACTGCCAAAAGTTGAGCTCAGGGGCAGCGTGCCCCTTCCATCAGCGTTGGCCCGAAGTTGCACGAGGCGTGGGAACGTCGTGTTCCACTAAACTCTTTTGATAAAGCCACCTGGGCAAGCAGGGAGTGTTTCAAACACGAAGGTCCCTGAACACCGAAATTGGCAGCAGTTCCTTCGCCACAATGGGCTCATCTCTTTCCGGTGTCACCGCTCCACAGGGACTCGTAATTTACAGCCCTTCCCACTTTGAGTTCTTGATTCATGAGATCAAATTAGACAGTGAGGGAACATCAGTTGGCGGCTGAATACTTTGCTCTTTAGCTCAAGGCCAGTTCTTTTCCGACTTCCTCCATTGTGAAACCAGTGAGAGGAGATTTGAAACACAATACTCGAGCCGCATTTTTCTCAAAAACTGGGAGAGCAGAATGAGCTTGATGTGGCTAAACAAAAGCCTTTAATAAGATCTGAGTCACTCATTCAGGCCTTTTGTGAAAAGACACGCCGCGCAAGGTCAAGTCTATTATTGACACGATGCGCCATGCTTTCAAACATTCCACAGAATCAAATAGCCATGAATCTTAAAAGCGGATGAAACAAGTCCTCTATATTTCATCCTGCATCTGAGGAGCATGAAGGCTGAATAGCAATGAATTCATTCAGACAGATTAAAGGGAACTGGTGTCAAGGATCAAACAGGAGGAATGTTAAATAAATACTGTATGCGTTCCTCGCGCATACGGAGCAGAGCGAACGCATGTGTGGACTGGAAAGCAGGAACTCGTCAGCTTCCTGAACGACAGGAATGAACTTCCAGGAGTGCTTGTTTGTGTGTGTCTGCGCGACTCCTCACTGTAATGACTCTTGGCACACGCGAGACCTAATGAAGTGCGACACTGTGTCTGATTGTAGCAGAATCGCCCCAGAGAGAGCCTGCGGGTGTTTTTAACATGTTTGCGCACTTTAAATGATAAACACTTACCTTTTTAACTCTTGCACTTCTGCTTGTCGAGTTTAAAACAGGTAGTGCCACTCTGAGTGATATCAGTCTTTTTTTTTTAATGAATTATTCACCTTGCTTGTTTGATCTCATAAAGCATCAGTGGGATATTCGGCGGCAGGGACGCGGCGCCTTTAGGAGCACGCCGTGGCTCCTGTTTGATTACAAGCCTCGGCGTCTCTGTCGCCTCTGTGTCAAAGCTCATAATGAACACCGTGGGCAGTGGAGGGTGTGTGCGTTTCTGCGTGAGGTGTCTGTACATGTGGGTGACATGTTCCCCAGGCGCCAACGGCGCTCGACTCCCACTCTCACCTGCGCGCCTCGCGATGGCATCTGCCGGTTCTATGAACAGCCTCTAAGGTTGAGACAGAGGTACAAAGAAAAAATGAAGCACTTCAAACTCCCACCATTGAAGCATCGCTGCTTATACACACAAGTCATATTTCCCGGCGTTTGTGCGATTTTTCAACACCCACTGAAATATACTGCCGGGGATATTGCGAGCTGTCAAAAACGCTGGTGCGAGGAAGGGAAGAAATCAGTCCCTCCCACAGCACGGCGCAGAGCAGCTACGTTTGCGCCTCGCCCTGTGATGCATCACGGCCAGGAAACCGACGACACTTCGCGGTCCTCACGTGTTTACCTCGCGTCGGCACAATGACAACAACAATCGCAACAGGCCTCTCTCTCTCTCTCTCTCTTTGTGCGGCTGCACCGAAAAAAAAAAAAAAAAGGGAGTGACAGGTTTGAGAAATTGGCAAACGGCGTTTGCTGGAAGGCTTCCTTTAGGGCTCGGGTACCTTTGGAATCATGTGCGAATGCAGAGGAGTGTGAATGAAAAATAGCTGTGTGATCCTGCCATGTTGCTTCTGTCAGGAATACGTGATTTCTTTTTTTTTTTTTTTTTTTCCCACTCCCTCCCTCCCTCTCTCTCTCTTCCTTTCCACGCTGTCATCCTCATCATCTGCCCCTCAAAGCTTGCCTTTCTCTCTTTCTGCGTCTCATCATCTCTGTTTTAACACTCCATTCTCTCACCAACAGACCCTCCTCTCTCTCTCTCTCTCTCTCTCTCTCTCCAATTCTCACACCCCCATCCTCCTCCTTCCTCTGTTCTTTCCAGCTTAGCCGACGTGGTTATTTAAGGCTTAGAATCCATAAAACCCGCCTTAGGTGTGTTTGCTTTTGTTACTTTCCCAAAATGCTGCATTCACTGCCACATTGTTGGCTGTTGATCCTCGCTCAGCCCCTGCCCGTCAGGGCTGAGTTTCATGTGGTTTAGGGGCGATTTAAGCCCTAGGTGGGGCCTTGAGATCCCATCAGCAGGTTTTAAGTAGTTCAGCTACCACTTAGCAGGGAAGTCGGGAAGACATTCTCGGAATACCTGTCCCTGATTTCCTCTCAGGCCCTCCGAGGGAAACGGTTAGGGAGCCAGCCTGCAGGGCTGTGGACTTAAGCTCTTTGCAAAACAGCAAAATAAGGAAAATTTGGCGCCTCTCTCCCCCCTTCGTCTTCTCTCTCTGTTTTGAACACATAAGCTCCTTAACAGCACAACAAGCCTGCATGTAAAGGAAGTTTTTTGAGACAATTAGTTATTTCTGTCTCTGAAATAGAGTTTTCTTCCTTGTAACCGTGACACAAACACAACAAAAGAAACAGTCACACAGCGTGATCCCTCCCGCACAACATCTGTCCCAGATTGCTCTATCCTTCCTAATTAAACCCTGTTTACCTCAGCGTTCTTAAAGGCAGACTACCGGCTAATTATAAGGCACAATTATAAAGCTCCTCACAGCCCCGACGCGGAGAATCAGACAGGAAACCTAAAGGAGAGTTCCCAATTTTAGCATGTGTTCGGATGTTAAGTCCTCACCAGGACAATTCGTGGCGTTTCTCGCCCGAAATGAAACCTCATTAAGACCGGGGAAGGCTCTGAACAATGCTTAAACACTGTTTTCAAAAGGAGACGAAAAGAAAGAAGAATCTAGAACTCGCGGCAATTTCCAATCATACATTTTTAATGTTTATTCCGCTGTTTCTTAATTAAATCCATGCATCTGAATTGAGTAAAAAGCCGGGTACCAGAAGTGGGTTGGAGGGTGGGGAGTAGACAAATTTATAATGCATAATTTCCCAGGGAATGTCCACGAGGGAATTTAATAGGGACTTTCTGGAAGAGCGGCATGACTTTTTTTTTTTTTGAAGCGAGTTTCACATTTGCCTCCAGAGTTTTCAGCACCCCCTCCTCCTCCTCCTCCCCAATCCCTCCACGTGTGAAATATATTGGATGCTTATCTGAAGCGAGGGTCAGCTCCGTAAGACACATCCTAACGATTTTTTAACCGGGTTTAAGAGACTCTGTGCCCACACACACACACAGGAACACACGCAGAAACAGAATTATCCCGAGCAGCAGCCTGATTCAATTAGTAGGAGGTGAGGAGCGGAGAGATGAGGGTCACACTTGCCATTCCAGCCCAAATGGAGATGCTTCCTGGGAGACCCAGCTTGTCTCTAAATTTGGCCGCTCCTGGGTCATTGTTTCAGAATGCCTCCCAGGATCGCCGTGTGCACTCTTCATATCTTATACATCTATAATGAACGTTTCAATTTGAAGCGCCTGCTCCCTTTGGTGGTTTTGTTTTTCACGCCGCATCACGACTCCCACCCCCCCTGCAGCTACTGGAATATGTGTCGGTTTCTTCGATTTATGCATAAATACGCGTACACACGCTACAACACTGACAGACTGTTTGTATCAGAAGATTCTGGCTGATGGTTTTTTTTTTTTTTTTTTTTTTTTTTTTTTTACAGATACAGAATGAATAAAAACTTGTCATCACCTATACCCCCATAAGAAATAATGATTACCACCCACACCGCTGCTTCTCCTGGTATTGAACTCCTACAATGAGCATTCATAATAAGAAGAGTATTACGTATGGATTTCCTGTAATGGTTGTGACTGACAACAGCCGGTCCTCCCATGGAGGTCTAATGGGCAGAGGGGCGGGGATCAATGATGGATAAACAGCAGGCCGTCGTGTTGGAGAGCTATTCAAACAGGTCCGATCTCTAATGGCAGTGTTTGTACAGACCACCTGGCTCTGTGGCAGCTTCACTCTCTGTCTAGACGGATTATTTTGTGACAGTGGTGTAGAAGCTAATCACAGCGAACCTCTTGATAAGCAAAACTTTAATGTCATTTTAAAGCTCCTGTGAGGGTTTTTTCAGTTATTACGAACCAGACTGAAATTAACAGAGAGGCCTTTCTATGACTTACAAAAGCAAACACAAACAGTAGTGGCCAGTTTAAAAATTCCTATACCATAATCCTAAATGACTGAAATCACTACGAGGGGGTAGGCGCCAAATCTTTTTTTCTTTTTTTTTACTTTTCAACCACCAAATAATTATAATGAGCGCTACATTTGACTGACAAAAGCATGAAGAGAAACACATCTTACAAAGAGTTACCACAGAGGGCACCAGAGTTGTCACTTACAAAGACTGTCACAGGAGCTTTAAAGATGTTAAAATTCAAATATAAACACACAATAAAGATAAGCAGTTGCTTTTTACTTTTGTTCCTGTGTTCCAGCCTTAAATAGCTTTTAGAGATCAAGAAAAGTTCCACAAAGTGTGCCAAAATCCACTCTAACAAAGTTCCTCACAGGAGCTTTAAGTATGAGCTAGCATAAATGGTATTCAGGCTACATAACACAACTAGCAACCAGAAACTGAAGCTCTGAGAAGTTACTGTGTACTCTTTGTAGAGCATAAATGGTTAAAGGTTCTCTGTAGTGGTACATACCACAGAGGGCGCCAAAATCCATACCAACAAGGTCCCTCACAGGAGCTTTAAATACGCTAAAAAAGCCAGACAAAGTAAAGACTTCATAAGAGTGAGTCCCTCAAGTTTTGGTTCCTGTTTGCCAGTCTTATATATTTTTCTTGTACAGCATAAAAGGTTTCCTATGGGTGCTGGAACTCAAGAGATGCCACAGGGGGCACCAAAATCTGCACTTACAAAGATACATGCAGGAGCTTTAAACATGAGCAAACAAGACGTATGTCAAGTACGAGGTGTATGGTCTCCATAGGAGTGAGCGCTTGGAGCTTCAGTTCCTGTTTACCCATATTTTATGTATTTTTGTTGACCATAAAAAGTTCCATGTAAAGACAGAGGGAACCAAAATCCACCCTGACAAAGTTCCTTACAGGAGCTTTAATACGAGCAAACTTCGGACACAGTAAGACGACATACAGTAAGAGTGATTGCTTTGAGACTTTGTTTAAGGATTTTGACCAATCACAATCAACTATTTAACACTTCCTGGAAAAGGTGATAACTGAGCGTCTGTCTTTACTTTGGGTGAATTCTGTGTCTCCCAGATTTCTGTCTGCTAGTTTTTTTTCTGAATATCACAGGAAATTAACAAAAGCTTGTTTGTTTGTTTTTTTTAATAACCGACATTTGAGCGCATTAATTGACCAATCAGAAGAGAGTTTTTCGACACAGCTGTGTAATTAATGAAAATACCAGACTGAGAATGTGATAATTGACCAGGCGAAAAAACGTCCATGTTCTGAGCCCTTTTCTCGACTCTGCTGTTGAACTGTATCTCTCAGAGCTTTTTCTTCTCCCATCACTCTGTTCTCGCTGAAACATTCCTGACCTTTTAGAACACCAACCCTTCCAAAAACAGCTTTTTCAGCAGCGCTGCTTTCATGTTTCCGAGCGAATCTGGCTTTAATAAACATCAACTCAGGCCAGAAACAACTCCAGGAGGGCAGGCTGTCTGCGTTAACAGTGGTTTAGCTCAACTCGTACAAGACGAAAAGTGGGAAAGATCAGCCGGAGACAGTGAAAAAGACACACAAGCAAGAAAGAGCAGCAGCGGCATCAGCAGTGGGGTGCCTCTATTATACAAGGTGATGGACAAGTGTAGAGGAAAGGGCTTATGAAAATTTAAAAGAGCTTCTCTTGTTCTGAACTCTAAATATAGATTTCAGACAGTGAAAAAATTGTGTTGTTACTCTAGGTGGTGTAAAATTGTAAAAATGTAGGTTTCATTTTTTTTTTTTTTGCTTCATTTAAAGTAATCAAATATTCATGGCACAATAATGTTTTATGCCTTATAGCGCCATTCTTCTTGTGTTTTCAAGATTCGGCCCTTCGCTGGTGTCACATCAAAAACGGAGACAAAAACCTTTATGGTCATGGGGTCTCTGCTCTGTATTTTTGTTTTCTTTTTTTTAATGGAGAAACTAAGACATCAACAACACCCACAGGAGTTTCAGCCTCATCCTTTCCTTTTTTTTTTTTTTTTTTTTTAAAGCTTGCAAGTTGGAAAATGTGCAAACCAACGGGCAAGAGGAGTTGGCATTGTCTGAAGTCCGAGTAAGAATTTATTTATTTATTTTTTTTTTTTGATTCAGGAACTCGGCTCTGAATCAAATCGCGTGTGAGGCATCCTCCCCTCAGGGGAGAGAAGACAGAGAGGAAAGGTGGGGGGAGCTAAATAAAAACAAGTCTTTCTCGTTTTTTTTTTTTTTTTTTTTTTGATTCCTCGCAGTGATCGTTAATTACAAACTGACGAGGCTCTTGGTTAAAAAAAAAAAAAAAAAGTACAAAAGGAGGGAAAAACATGAAAAAAAAACATTAAATACCCAGTGTAATTACATTTATTGTGATAACTTGGAACAAACACACTCCTCTCTCTCTCTCTCTCTCATCCTCAGGGGACTTTGGTGTGTGTGTGTTGATGTGAGTGAGTGTGGACAGGAATGAATCTCTTTAATTGTATTAAATAAACAGCGATATCTGAGTAAAATGCAATAACTCTTTGAAGTAATGAAGTGTGTCAAAGTTACAAGCCTCGCCGGGTGTTTGCGCTGATGTCTCTTGAAGGTGCATTAGCATTTTTTTCGAAGGATGTGGAATTAAGCGTGACGCAGGTAAACCGGGGGGGCGCTTTCATGTCGACAGAAAAGCGCTTGCTGACGAGGGCGAACTGGGCCGAAGTTGCTGCCAAGGTTGAAGCGTGCCATCAACCGGCATGACAAAAAAACAAAAACAAAGATCCACTCCCAGTTCACACGCTTCTGCATACCTAGCTAAACCAGACAGGAACTCAAATCTTTGTTTGCGTTTCCTCTGCGGATCAGTGCAGATTATTGTCTGGATTCATCTCCTACCGTTCCGAATGAAATAAAGAATCCGTGAAAGGAAGCACGGATGAGAATAAATGGCGTGAAGATCAACATGTGATGTTTTTTTCTCAGGGAATCAAAAGAAGAAAGCGCTCACCTGCTGCTGCTGTTTCCGTGTTGAGAGGGTGTGTCCATTCTTACTGTGTATGAAAGCATTCAGCTGTCAAAGGAGGAATTTAGCGTGGCTTCTGTTTTGGGTCCACAGGAATTTACGACAAAGGTGACAATACCAGTCTGCTAATAATAAGTTCTTCCTCTGAGACCAGTTCTTCAAAAACATTACTACCTTATAATTATTTAAGCACAGCACAGTCCTTCTAACCCTGAAGAGATGCAATATGGTTAGCATAACTTATCTAAACACTAGCAGAGCTTCAAGGAACAGGCTAACCTTAGCTTACTGCTGTGGAGTGAATGAGACACTTGGAACATGAAACTTGTGCGTTATTTTGTGTTAACTATACGTCTGCCCTTATCCAGACAAGAACGTGCTGCCTAACAAAAAAACCAAACATACTCGGTCATAGCGCTGGCGGAAACGAGAGGGCTGACGAGTAAACTCATTCATAGCGGGATAGGGGTTAAAAAGTTTGATGAGACATACACTGCTCCTGACGTTATGCTAGCTTTTGCTAACATTACATCCTTGCTTTGCTTTTTTTGCTAACACTTACGATGAGCTACTTCAAAACAGTGTTCTGTTGTGTTGCAGTTTTTGCTACAGGCTGTGAAATTGTACTATATGTGACAACTGTTTCATGCTAACGCTAATGCACAGTCCTCAACTAAGTTGGTTTTAATTTGTGATTAAGTACTTACGACATATTTTTTCTGCTCTTGAATAGAAGAAACAAGTGACTGACAAAATATACTCCTAAGTGTTGGCGACTGTTTTTGTTTTTGTTTGGGGAGAAAAAAAATGATTTTATTTTCCTTTAAGCCTCAAAGTTAGCTAGTGTGACATGTAACTTCTAAGCTAACAGTGCATTGCTTTTGTTTCTTGTTTCATGATTCACTCTTTTCCTGCTCTAAATCATCAGTTACTAATGTCGGCAGTATTTTTCATGGCAGTAAACACATTTATTTTCCTGGGACTTAGTAAACTACACTGATGGATTCGCTTTTGGCTAATGTTACATTCTTAGCTAACGCTGCATTATGTAACTTAGGGGTTTATCTGGTGTTGTATCTGAATTAATTACTTAAAACATATTTTCTGATTTAGATAGTAGCCGCAAATTAACCATGCAGCTACTTGTGTGTGCTAGGATACTTGTAAACTAAAGTAGCAACTAGCTAAATTTGCATTGTTTTCTTGTTTTTTTTAATGCAATAAATAACTTTAAATGGCTTTTTTCCCGCTCTAAAACTGTATATGCTGGAAGAAACATCACTAATTACTGTCTTGGCTTGAGAGAGAGAGAGAGTAAAATAATAAAACAAAAAGATTGAGATTGATTACCTGGAAGCAAGTAAATTTTAGGAGCAAATTTGCTTTGGCTAATTGTTACCTTTTATGCTAATGTTGAATTTCTCTTGGTTCACAGTAATGTTCTTTAATCATTTTAGATGGCACATACGTCTGTCTTCTGCTTTGTTGTGGGAGAAGAATCATGTTTATTTTCCTGGACGCTAGCAAATAATGGTAGCGGATTTGTTTCAGCTAACAAGCTAACATTGCGTTGATTTTGCGATTAATAACTACAAATAGCTATTTTTTGTGGCAATATCACTTGTTATTATTGACTAGGCTTATATTTTTCCACAAAGTATGAATTTACAGGTTGATTTCCTGGAAGCTAGTCAGTAATATTAGCAGAATTGCTTTGGCTAACAGCTAACGTTACATAATTTTTCTTTTCTTTTTCTTTTTTTTTTTCCATTTTTTTGGATGAAAACTTGTTTCCTGATTTAAAATAGTGGTTACTGGCCTGCAAAAACAAACAAACTATCTAGGCTACTTGGAAAAGGATCAGTTTTATTTTGGCAGGGAATAAATTTTGTTAGATTTGTGTACTGACTCCTGGAAAACCCAAAACTACATTTCAGGCTATACAGGGAACAACTCGGGTAGCAGAAACATCTTCCCTCTTATCTCCTCCTTCAACCTCTCTCCTGGTGCACTCTGTGTGTATATGTGTGTGTACGCGGCTGTGTGCATCCCCTACGTCTACTCTGCGCCATTCTAAGAACGCTCCTTTCATGAGTGCAACAAAGTCACAGCACTCGGCGAAGTTATTCCACTTCAGAGCTACAGTACTTCTTGTGAATCGAGTTGAAAGCCAAGGAGACGGAGCGGGTGGGTTGCTCATATCACAGTGTTTTTTAATTCCAAGCATTTCCTTAGTCTTTGGAAGAAAAAAAAGTGCAGTCGTTGAAGAAGTATGAGTCACTGATGAACTTTGCTGCATTTTTTTTTTAGGTGAGGGAAGATGGTATGTGAAATAAAGCTTCCTTGGAGAATCATTTTCCTCCTATGAAATTATTAATCACAGCTTTTAAAAGTCAGATATTCTATGAAATACACACATGAGACTTTATTTGACTCTTTATACACTTTGAGACTAAAGGAATCTTCTATTTACTGCCATTTCATGCCCTGACACATCATGCTTATTCACAGTGACACCAGAAAAACTGGCTCTCTTGAACTCATACTGAACTCCCCCTTGGCAGACAAGTCCCATCTTTTTTTTGGCTCCAATACTTACATCTTTGAGGCCACCATGACACCCGACTACCTGTTTTTTTTTTTTGTTTTCCTGCGCCGATTTATGTGATTCTACAAGGAGATGTTGGCTTGTGTATACACCAATAATTCAGTTCAAGTCTGGGGCTCAGAGGAGCGCCGTGTGTTGCTCACGTTCTCAGACCTCTGGATCATTAAAATGCCTCTGGCAATGCACTCCTCATGTAAGCTGTTTCTTGTCTTGCACTTAGCTCCAACATCTCATTTTGGCAGGGCACGCTCGGATCACCTCAGAAAATTCCAAATAAGGTGTTTTTTTTCCCTTTTTTTTTTTTTCTTAACCTTTTTTCTTTCCTACTTTGCTGCTCCTGCATCACATTTCTCCAAATCAGCATGCTCTATTAAATGCAAAGCCAAACAAGGAGCTGTAAGCAGGGAAACAAACTTGGGAAATTCATTAGTCAGGGTGTTGTTTTCACAAATTAAACATTAACTTTTCTTTATTCTTCTTGTTTTTTTCCACCCCCCCCCTCCCCCTTTCCGCGCCTCGCATGAGACACGGTTGCTCGGGTGTTGTTTGTAGCCGTTTCATTCGCCAGGGATAATGAGAAAATTCTGCATATCAATATTAGCCGAAGAAATCTCATATTCACACTCGGGTGAGGTTGGTTAATTTGAAATTCTACCACGGGCTTTACAGTCTCACTATCAAATAAGACGGCAAAAGAGGAAAAGAAAAGAGGAGATTTGGTTTCCTTTTGGCTTTCCGTCCTTTTTCATTTCGGTAAATAAATTAAATTAGGATTGTTCCCAGATTACAGTGAGGGAATGGTTTTGTGCCACCAGCTGGGGTGTTGTAAAGACAGAGACAGGACCCGGTGGGTCTCAGCTGTCTCTGCTCTCTAGCTAGTTCCAGCTTAGCCAGTCACAGCAGTCTGAACCCTTTCCTGCATGTCATCACTTTCCAAGCTAGTTGCAAGCAAGCTAACTGTCACTGCTGTGCTAAACATCAGCATGTTAACTGCTAGAATGCTAACAGCTGGTGCGCTTATAACAGCACACAAATCAATACTAACCACTAGCATCTTGACTGCTAACGTGCTGCTGCACTAGTGGCCAGTGTGCTTAACTGCCAGCATGCTAACAACTAGTATGCTAACTTACTGACTGTTGGTACGCCAAACACCAGCAGGTAAGACACTACTACATTGACCATTTGCGTTCTAATCGCTAATGTGCTAATTCTTTATGTGCTAACTGCATCTGCACTTACAACCAATTTTGCCAACCACTAGCATGTGGAGTTCTTGCATGCTAACTGCTGGTGTGCTTACAGTCAGCTCGCTGACCACTTTAACCAGTAATGTGCTAATTGCTATATTTGCTAATTTCTCACAAGCATGATAGCCCCTAGCATGCTTTCTGGTGCTAATGGCTAGCAAACAACATACAAACCACTGCAACGTATTTGGTAAACGTGCTAATTGCTATTGTTATTATTGCTTATGTGCTAACTGCTAATGCCAAACACCGCAAGAGTGGCATTAGCAATACCTTCCTCCATGGTTGCCATGTTTGTTTTGTTTGTTGTTGTCATAAACTTTTGACTCTGGGCTGCTCTTCTGCTGGATGTATTGATTAACAGTAATGCCGACATAAAGGACGCATGGAAGTGTGTGAGCAGTGATGGTAACATCGTTTGAAAATTACGTATACATTTTCGAACTTAAATGAGCCTGAATAGAGAGCTAGCCGTGATGTCTAACAGGGAGTCTTAAGCTACAGAGTGAAAAAACAAGCATATCAAAAGAAGTGTGCATGGATTTTCTTTTTTTAGGGCCTTATTTGAACTAAAATATTTTTCTCTTGGAGGATGCTGATAGATCTTACCATCTTTGATCATTAATGGAACATGTTTACTACACAGGACTACCAGAACATGGTGTGCTTTGACTCTGTATGTCTTGTTTAAAGAGTTCGTAGTATTGATGTTCAGCAGGCTGTCATACATCACCTGAGGATGTTTGGGTTGGGTTGCCTTTAGGATAAACATAGCTCTCAGTATTGACCGCTTCCATATATCTTTAAACATTAATATAGATTCTGCTGCGAGTTGTATTTAAAAGGTCAAAGGATGGAAAGCACGCTTAGACAAACACACATAAACCACGTCTATTTACATGTCTTAAACCCCGCTCAGGCACCATTAGGTCAAAGCCACCAGCCCGAGCCGTCTCTCACAAACACATAAATTGGAGCCCATCGGTCAGCACTCATTTTCACTTCATTACTGGAGGTAACTGAATACATTAAGTTACCTCTGCATGCGGAAAATGTGTTCGCCTCAGCATTTTAATCCATAGAAGGCCCTTTTAATGAGAGGGATTTTATACTACGGTGCATTATTCAATTAGAAGGAGGAGGAAAGAAAAGGTCTGCTGTAAAAGTCCCCGCGGTGGGATGCTCGCCAGATGGATGCAGGATCAGAGAAGACGAAAAAACAAAAGGGTGAAAAGGGAAGGAGAGGAAGAGGCTGGCAGAGACGGCGTGGTGGAGGAAGAAAGAAGGCGACAGAGGGAATTGAAGGAAGAAAATGAGCAACGCAATACATGAGGCAGGTTGCGTGAATACATTCAGGCTTCGGCTGGCTTAATAATGTGAGCCCACCTACACACACACACAGGGAGCAGAAGCCTTGCCAGTGGCGGCAGCACCAACCTGCATACGAAAGCAGAATGATAATATAATATTTTGGCTGGATTGGCGTAGCATGCATTACCACTGATGACAGTCGTTGAATTGCAAATGTCCTGAACAGCATGCTCTTGCTTCAGTGAACTACTAGCCCCATTTTTTTTTTTATTTAGCATTTTACCCAGTTTCCCCAAGTAAATAATGAACTCTTGGATGATTCTCGGTTTAATTGGTTGTCACAGACGGTTTAAAAAACACTTTTTTTGGCAGTTCTTGGGCCTGATGTTTTTCCAAAATAGTTCAGCGCCTTTTCTTTCTCCCTCTCTCTGCACACACATACTCGTTATTTCGTACAGAAATGTACAAACATGCAGCTAAAGTTCTGTAAGAATTATCCAGTTAGCTTGCTAGCATGCTGATGGGATGCTAGTTAGCCAAGAGGTTAAAAAATGCCTTAACAAGGTCACTGTCTTCACACTAGTAACAAGTTTTACCCACAGGCTGGGACCCTCAAGAGCTGTGGTTCTGTAAAAAATGCTTAGTTAGCTAGCTAGCATGCTAATAAGACGCTAGTAGAGAAAGCCAATAAAATCCAGCCATACAGAGCTTATAATCTTCACAGTGGTCACAGTTTTGACCTGAGGCTAGGACCCTTTAAAGATAAAGTTTTATGAGAATTGACTAACTTGCTAGCTAGCATGCTAATAGAATGTTAGTTAGCAAAGCAGTTAAAGTCTGCCACAAAGTGGTTGATGTCTTAGCAGTGGTCTCAGGTTCCCCCCAGGCTCAGACTCCATATGTCCTACAAGGATTATAAAGGTAGTTTGCGTGTAAGCTAATAGGATGCTAGTTAGCTAAATGATTAAAAAACTGACAGAACAAAGGTTAAACTTTTCACATTAGTCACAGGTTCACCCCAAGATCTTGGATCTTGGATTCTTTTGTAGAATCTCTTTTCTGCTCATCTATTTCTTGTTTCTCTTCACCTTTATTTTTTAAAAAGGCATTAACTTAAAGTAAAAAAAAAAAAACCCACAACAACAAACAAGCTAATGGCTATCATGTTAACAGCCAGTACAATAGCCACCAGCTTGTTATTCACTAGCTTGTGAACAGCTGAAATGCTTACCACTTGAATGCTAACTGCTGGTGTGCCAGCAGTTAGCATGCAAACCACCATTACATTAACCCCTAGCATGTCACTTGCTAGTGTGCCAATTCCTTATGGGTTAACTGCCAGTGCACTAACCACCAGCAAGCTCACTACTAGCTTGTTACTTGCTAACATGCTAACTTCTGGTGGGCTAACCACGATGACACTAACCACTGGCTTGTTAATCGCTGGTGAACTAATTGGATCTGTGCTAACAGCTAATGCTAATCACACTTGTGCAACTTCCTGCACAAAACATCACACAATCAAATGTTTTGTCGTACTTAGCGACTTAATATGAGAAAACTTATTATTTACTAGAGTAAATTCTGAACTGCTGCATGTTTGTAGTTTGATTTAGTCACAGAAAAGTTAAAAACTTTTTGGAATTTATTTTAGCATGAATGGTGATAGAAAACAAAGTTTAGAAGAAAAGATTTGGCTGTTGAATTTTTCACCATGCCCCAAGACACGGAAACCATTAAGAAAGCAACGGGTGCACAAACTGTAGCTGTATAGAGCCACAGTTGTCGATTGTCCCTTTTCACTCTGTCACCATGCGAGGCAATGAGCTCGGTTTCTCAGGGTCCCTGAACAAATGAGCCCTGATTGGGCCTGATGTTTCCAAAATGGTTCAGTGCCTTTTCTTTCTCCCTCTCTCCGCTCACACACAGATGTGAATGCACACAACAAAAGGACACACATGCTGCTAAAGTTCTGTAAGATCACTGGATTGACCCCGACCTCACACAGTGGGAAGCAGGGTGGGCAGAAACCAGCAAAAAACGAGCCAGATTTGACTCAAAACAGGAGCTGCCAGTTGGCGTCTGCTCGGCGACATTCGGCGTGATTTCTCATCCAAACAATAACCTGGAATCAGAGAGGCGAAAGCTGGGACACAATCTCGCTCAGAGGCTAAAGTGGGATAAAAATACAAATGCCCGTTTTGTATGTGGGAGCGAAAAGCGAGAAAAAGCAGGGCCGGGATTGCACACAAAGTCGTTCAAATCCTCTGAGGCGCAAGGGGCCGTCATGTGCCGAGCGGCAAATTGATCGTGACACAGCAGCGTGGAAAAAAGAAGCCAGAACGTACAAGCGTGTCAAAAGCACAAAAGATGAGGCAGTGGATGCAGGGCCCGAGAGAAAGGGAACACACACAGACCGCATCATTTGAACATCTTGGCTGAAAGGCGGCAGTGGAGCTAATGTGTTGGTGTCTTTATATTGACACACATGTGCGCATACATATATGCAAAGGGACTGAAGTACCCTATAGAAAGAGATTGCCCTGCAGACTCCTGACAGCTCTGCCGCCATGTTCCTACCTTCTCTTCTTTAACTTAACTGTAGAGTTGAATTCAGGTTCATAGTCAAACCCTAGGCTGTGCACACGGAATCAGATACACACACTTTGAAACCTTCCATTTTACTGAATTGCTATATTTTCTAGGTTAAACACACCCTTCCTTTGAAGTGAATTTCCCTGTCCCAGAGCATGCAAGTATTATGCTCACAACCTTGAAATATTAAAAGCAGAGTGCTGCACAGATATCTTTGTGCACCCTCTCTTTGCCTGTTATTGCATTTATTTTGGACTGTCACATCCTGCATGGTGACCATCTGGATAAACTTTGCAGGATTTAGTGATACATCCAAATGGCCAAGGAAAGTAAATCTACCAATGAAGTATTAGGTTGGGGGGGTCACATGGGCGACTGGCTTAACCCAAACAATCTGGCGTTCCGAGCATGAAGACACTGCTGAAACATGCTTTCAACCTGCCTGCATGCGAAGCTGAAATATTAACCAGAGAATGTTTTATTTGACAAGCTGCTTTTATTTTGCTGAGTGAGAGCGAAGGCCTTGGAAAGACGACAAGGGGTTTTTATGTCAAAACCGGTTCCTCGACATGAGTTTTAATTGTTAATCAGGGGGGCCTTGATGGAAGGATAGCTTTGTTTGGACTGGAATACCAAAGCACAGCTGATTTTGACTAACATTCTTTGACTGCCGCTGGAGTCTAGCTTTTGCTTTTAAAGAGACGTGTCCTTGAGTAAAGAGTGTTGTTGTCGTATATTTATGACCGAATGAGGCTCATGGTCGCAATCTGCGGCGTAAATCAAATCTTTTCTCATGACAGAAAGATGAGCCCACATTCAGCTAGGAAAAAGAGAGAGATTAAAAGTCAAAGTTTTACATGATTGAAGAAATACTTTACAATCTGTGAACAGATTGCACAAATAAAATAGTCGTAAATCAATAAGAATAAAGTTGTAACTTGACAAAAAAAGGTCATTACTTTCACAAATAAAGTTATGAGTTTACAAGAAGAGCTGCAACTTTATAAGAAGTCATTACTTCGTAACTTAGTTGAAACTTCACAAGAATTAAATTGTAACTTCAAGATTCTTTTAATTGTTATTTCTCAATGTGTATCTGAATACACTGTAAAAAAAATTGAGTTCTCACCAGTGGTAGAGTGCAAAAGTACAAAAATAAAGATAATAAGTTAAAAAAAGAGATATCAAATAGGAAAAGAGTAGTAATAAAAAGATAAAATCTCATTGACTTTATCTCTTTATCTCTAAACTTAATGACAATAAAAGTCTTTAAAAGAATAAAGTTCCTGACTGAACAAAAATAAAGTTGTAACTTTTCATAAAATTTCAATTAACACAATTACAAGTTATTTTGAACAAAGACTTTTATTTTGGAAAAAAAAGTCAGCACAGTCTTTCTGCCATTGAGTCCAAAATAAAACTCACACAACACTCCCAGCTCAAGATACGTTCATTCATGTTATTTAAACAGGACCTCGCGCACATTATGATTCGCCATGGTGTCTGAGTGCGGTAGTGCAGCGCCAACAACTGGCAAGATTTTTTTTGACTTGAGTATTGGGGGCTGACATCAGCAGCCTTGATAAATACTTGATACTTTGAAATAAGGCTGGTATGGGACCAATGCCGATACTAAGTATTGGCATTGACCCATCCCTATAAATAATAATGAAGTCGAACCTTTACAAAAAAAACAAAAACAATAACATATAACAGAAGTAAAGTCATTACTTTACAAGCACTAAATCGTAACTTCATGAGAATAAAGTCGTAACTTAAAAAGCATCAAGTTCTTACTTTACAAGATAAGGCTGTAACTTAATAAATTCAAAACTTTACAAAAATAATTTAATAATTTAACAGATGTACAATCATTACTTTACAAGCATGAAGTCGTAAATTAAGTCACAACTTTGAAAGCATAAAATTTGTACTGAACAAGAACAAAGTTGTAACTTTACAAGAGTAAGTCTGAGCCTGAAAAGAATTAAGTCACAACTTGATGATTACAAGTTTGTAACTTTAGGCAAATGAAGTCGTCATTTTACAAGAGTAAAGTCGTAAGTTCACAAAATTGTTGCTTAACGAGAACAAAGTTAGAACCTTTTTAGATTAAAGTGTAACTTTACAAAAATGAAGGCTAACTTTACACGAACAAAGCCATAACTTTACAAGATATAGTTGTAATTTACCAAGAAAAAACTAATGTTTATTCTGAAAATTTAACTTTCTTCTTACTTCTCTTCTTCCTTGCCCAAATCCTTGTCTGTAGACTGTAAAGTAATTAAAATTCAGCCTTCGGTCGAACCTCAAGTCATCAGTGTAATTTACAGAGACAGTTTCGAGTGCCCTCTTTGCTGACTCATTGTCGGTCTTGTGTCGACACAGCTGCTTTGCCCTTTGAATTAATGCTACCCTCAGTCTGCCCTTTGATCTGCTTGACCCGGCCTCCCTTGAACTCCTCACTGAATGCAACTCTTACACAGCACACTACACATAACATGGGAATTAAAGAAGAGGCTGAATGAACAAGGATGAATAGCTGCCATCGTCTCCTCTCCAAGGGGGGATTGTGGTGCTTCTGAGCAGATCTGGAAGTCTTTTGTTGGTGAATCTCCTGCTGACTTGGCCTCCCTTGAACTCTAAATTCAATCCTACAGTGCGCTCTAAACATGACATGGAGGCTAAACAACAAGCTGGGAGAACACGGATTAATGAAAGCCATCACTTTCGGGGCGGTGGTGCTTTTTCGAGGAGTCTGTGACATCTTCTGTTGGCAGATTTTGCTCTTACATAAAACCTCCTGATGAGGTTAAGTCTGAGCACCAAAAACAGGTGTGCTTGCAAAAGAGAAGCAGGCATTGTGTGGGAAATGAAAAGTGGCTTTTTCTCCAGGCACATTTCACTATTGACCACAGAATTATGTTGGAATATATCTGTCTCTATTCATGAGATACCCTCCCCTGTTCCCAGCAAGTGATTTGGTTAACCACCGAGCAGCTCGTGGTGATTCTTTATGACTCATGCCAACATCTTTTTCCCTCATCGCAGTGGGGGAGCTCCCACTTTGTCTTTCATATTCCCTGTAACAATAGGAAGTGCCGTTGAGCTTTATTCCCCTTTTGACATCAATACCGTTTTAGAACTACGCTGTTGAGGCGCAGCTCCTGCACAGCCGAGCTGGCCTCTCACTGCCTGGGGCTAAAGACGATGCGTGTAGCATACCTCAGCATTGCTGCACAGCCAAAGAACCGCCGCCCTGGTCCCTTCTTGTCTCCTGCTCTCCAGGCCAATTACCAATTCCCTTTTGAGCTCCAGTGACATTGAGTTTTGACAGCTGAGGGTGTTTTTGTTGCCATTGAACTCTGTACTTTCTCTTTCACCTCTCTTTTTCGCTCCCTTTGTCGATTTTTGAAGGTCTTTAATCTCGGCTCAAAGACAGGTGGGGTGGTTGAGCCGAGCGCTGAATGAAAGCCGGTGGAATTGTCGTTGCCTCTTTGACCTCAGGTTCTCCTTCCTCGAGAGCAAGCCTCGTTACCGGCAGCAGGATGTCACCTGGGCGCGAGCCAGATCAAACGGCGTGTGAAGTGTGTGCTTGTGCGCGTGCACAGATGTGTGGACGGGGATCCTATTAGAACCCATGATAGTGTCAAAAACTGACTGCAAAAAGATTACCCTCAACATGGACACATTTTATCAAACTCTTCAGGGCTCAAACTTCGCTGACAGACCTAAAGTTTTGGTTGAGGGATCAAAATCCCATCCGCTTACACTCTAAAGGCCAAAGTCTGAAGAAGCTAATCCATCTTCACGGACAACTCATTTTCACTGACACTTTGTGATGACAATTACAACACCTTGGGCCCCAAAGAGATATATTATTTGCACCAAGAACTTTTCAATAAAAAAGTCATGACTTTACAAGATGAAATCTTAAAGTCAAAAGAATAAAGTCGTAACTGAAAAAAATGGAGGTACCAACAAATCTGGAGTATCGACTTTATGAGATAAAATCGAAATTTTACAAGAATCAAGTCAATACTTACGAGAGAAGTTATAACTTTACAAGATGTAAAGTCGTAACTTTAAAAGAATAATGTCGTAAGTGTAGAATAATAAAGTCGTAATTTTACAAGAATAAAGCTGTAACTTTACAAGAGGAGTCGTAAGTTTATAAAAAAAAGTTGTAACTTTACAAGAATAAGGTCGTAACTGTCCAAGATTGAATTTGTTTCTTAACAAGTGTAAGTTCATAACTTAGAAAAATGAAATCATTACAAGAACGAAGTTGTAACTACGCAAAACTAGATACCTAGAATTACGAGAATTAAGTTGTAACTGTTCTAGAATGAAGTTGTATCTTAAGTGTAAAGTCATAACTTTACAAAAATGAAATCATTGTAAGAAAAGTTTTAACTTTACAAGAATATAGGCTTGACTTTACAACACCAAAGTACTAACCTATGAAGTCATTGTTTAACAAGAAAAGTCGTAAATTTACAAGAATACATCCCTAACTTTACAATAAAAGTCCTAACTTTACTACAATAAAGGCCTAAATTTACAAAAATACCTACCGACAAGTTTAAAGTTTTAACTTTTAACTTCATCAGAACAAAGTTATAACAAGATTAAAGTCCTAACTGTTCAAGAATAATAGTAATAAGTTGTATCTTCACAAAGTCACTAATTTACAAGAAGACTTGAAACTTTACGAGAATATAGTTATTACTTTTTACAATAAATAATTACTTTACAATAATGAAGCACTAACTTATTGTGTGAAGAACCTGCCTGTGCACACACACAGCTGTGTGTATCTGATTCCTATTAGAACACTTGATAGTGTCGAACACCATCTGCCGTATACATTTTAAAAGTCAAAGTCTGCATGAAGAAGACGGAAGCTAATCTATCTGCAGGGATAACTCTTTTTCAGTGACATTTTCTGATGAGAATGGCAACATCCTGCAAAGAGATCTAATATCTGCAACATGCTGGGTCACTGAAAATGAGATTTCCCATAGTGGATAGAAAAAGCAGCAGCAGACAATAAAACAGTTTCTGAGTATTTATAATATTCTCCCCTGGTTTCTGTCGTGTACTTTGATGCCTGAAGCAGTTTTCCTGTTTCTTCTTCCCCCTGTTTATATCCCCAGTTCCCTCATTCAATCTTTTCTCAATCTGATGTTTCTGTCTAGCGGTGCGGGAACAGGTCAAGGGCAGGAAAATGATAACATTCGCTCATTCTCTGGTCAAATTAGGAGCGGAGCAACCTGCGCCCAAACAGGCACACACACACAAACACACCGCATGATGGATGAAAGGCCTCACGCCAAGGCTGTAAACATGATTCATGGCTCCTTTTTGGGGTATTAGTCCTGCACACATAGACAAGGATGTTCGCACGTGCTCGCCACTGCACTTGTGCTTCCAAAAAAAACAAAAAGCAAAAAAAAAAAACCCACCACACTCTTTCGTCAACACATTTCTTTGTAATGCCAGATGGATTCCACCTCTGGCACTTCACTAGTAACAAAACCCACCACACTGTTAGAATGTCAACAACAACAAAGAAGCAGGGAGCATTCAACACACTGCCTCCAGTCAGTCACGGCAGGTGGAAGCAGGTTCAAGGAGGTATGTTTATACCCAGACACGCCGCCGCACATTCACACGCTCCCAGACACAGATGTCTAATGCCTCTGATAGTATTAGCTTTGTTAATGCATGCAGACACACACTCCAAGTGAAGTGACGAGGCAACTCTTTGTTGATGAATGTTCTTTTTCCGTCTCTTAAACTGGCATACATCAGTCTTACGAGTGGCAGGGATGAGTGGGAGGGAGCAAGACAGACGGGCAGAAAGAGAGAGAGAGAGAGAGAGACAAAGGGAGGGGTAAAAGTTCAAGATATCTTAGTACTGTGTTCTCAAATGCTAAGATTAGCATTCTCACACACAAAGTAATGCTTACTTATATTATGCTAATGTGATGTTTAACAGTTTTACCGTTTTAGCTCGTTAGCTTGATGACCCTTTAAACTCATACGTAATAGCAGCTGTAGCAGCTAACATTCCCAAACTTATATAGTTACCTTTTAGTGCTGTACCATTTAACATTAATACCATCCAAGCTAATAAACATGCTAACATTTGCTTATAAGCAGCATTAAAAGCAACAATTAAAAATGTTCACATGCTGACGTTATACAATCAATTGCAAATCAGCAGTATTGAATTTATATTAATCATAACATTAGCAAAACAAAAAATAAACATGTATTTTACACAGGTTGTTTTTCAGTTAGCATGTTTTCGCTTGCCAATAAGCAGCATGACTGAAAGATGCCAGCTAACATCAGTACACAAAGTAAATTGCTAGCACACTCATTTGTACAAGATTTACCTTAGTGTGAAACGGTTTTAGCACCTCAGCTAATTAGCATGCTAACATTTATGAATAGGATTTAATGTCCTTAAATATAACCTTGCATGCACATGATGATATGCTCTGGCAGAGTGCTAACATCCAGAATTTTAGCAGATAGCTTGTAATGATAAACATTTTTTGTTTGTTAGCATGCTAACTCTAGCTAATCAGTGGCTTTAGCTAATTTTATATTTGTCAGTTTTGGCATGCTCTTCACAGTGAATTGTGCTAACATACTGAACTTTTATTATTATTTTATATTAGCTAGTTACCCAAGTAATAACTGCTAATAAGCTAATGAAGCTAAATGATTTCCAGTGAGGGTTCAGAAAGCAAGCAGCTTCATCGTTGAGTTTTAGATCCTGGGCCTTAGGTCAATTGAATATCTGCAGTTAATTTTGCAACAGCCTTATGAACAAATGTATAAGATAGCAAAAAAAAGAGGCTAATGTTAGCGTAACAGTCAGAAAGAGGCAAATTTCTGTTGCTTTTTTATTACAAAGTGGAGATATTTTTTAAGTCTGAGTGAAAGTTCTGGCTAAAAAGTTGCGTTTGTGGCCACCCAGACACACACACACACACACACACACACACACACACACACACACACACACACACACACACAAACTCATGAGACATGAGTCTCTAAGCTCCGTAAGCTCCTTTGTGTTCGCCTTCCTCCATATCCCCTCTTCATCTGCTTTCCATCCCTTCCATCTATTTTATTTTTCACCTACTTTTTTTCTCCTTTGAATCACCTTTTTTAAGTCTCTCTTCCATCTCCCACACACAGAAAAAAGTTCTTTTTTCCCCTCTCCTTCATTCTTCTCTGTCCTCTGTGTGGCTTCATGTTTACACTGTGCAGAAGACGTCTGTTTTGTCCCTGGGCTGGATGCTAAAATCTGACCTATTTTTCGCTGAAAGGAGGCAGAATTTTTTGTTAGTGAGGCCAGCCTCGCAAAGGAAATTGTATCAGATTCTCACCACATCATTTATTGTGAATCACTCTGAGAGAATTATTCAGAATGTCTGACTAAGATGATACGGATAAATGTTCCCTTCATTGCTAAGTGAAACCCACTGCTAGTGTGCGATTTAAGGCGACATGGACAAGACACCATTTCTCAGAAGAAGCTGAGTTTAATTCTCATGCGCTGGAAAGTTTTTTCTCGCTACAGATTTCAAACTCCTCGCATTTTGCAGCCACTATTTCTCTCAAGCTTCTGTCTCCCAATTATTGTCGTCTGTGACCACGGGTAGGCTCATGGCTCACCCATTGGGTGCTGTCCAACAGATTTGATCCCCGGCTCTGACCACGGCCATCTGTGTCTGCTGGCCTTGTAATGAGAGACAAACGCCCGCTGGTTCTGTCCTCCAATCCCAAACGTCGGTCCTTGTGCATGGGCTCTGGACGACAGTAATTTGGTTTCAGCCTTTTCAAACCTTCGACCTCGTAGTCCAGTCTCTGTTCAAGCTTGCATAACCTTGCAGATGATGAACACCGGATAAAGGGATAAATATATATTTGGAAACGGAAAATGAGCCAGGCAAAAACAAGTACTATTTTGCTGTCTGCTCAGTTAGGCTAAAGAGATATGGGAAACATTCTGCTTATCCCCTGAGCTAATCCCTTTAGACAAACGTCCAATCCCTCAAAGCATGGTGCTCATTGCAACACTAGCCAATGTACTGCTTTGTCGAATCATGTTTGTTTTAAGTCCTGTATTTAAATATTTGTTTTTTCCTTTTGATAAATCTCTTAGGATTTATTTATTCACTCTCGTTTCCGCAGTGTGTAGGCTTTGGACATGTTTCTAGGGCCAGATAATGAAATGTCAGACGGTATGTTTGATTGGTTCAAAAGGTCACACTCTGTACAGGTGGAAAGCATTTATAGAAATACATCCAATCTGCTGCAAATCCAAAAGCAGGGAGTACAAAGGCTTTTTGTACGGCAGTACAAATAATCTCATCTTCACAAACAATAAGCAATCCTACGGCGTAACCAATATCACTGATTCTGAACACCTAAATATATTTCAGCAAGTTTAAAGATGTCACAATAACACAAGAATACTTGAGGAAAGAACTTCCCTAGCTTTGTGTGCAGTGTTGGCTAAATTTAGCTATCAGAAAACACCAAAAATGTCATGTTTCTATTATCAGACTCTTTCAAAGTTTGAAAAGTGTTTCTATCTCGATTATTCAGAGGCAGAGAACCTCTTAAGTTGACACTGTCACCACCAGTTAGCTTAACTTACCGGACAAATTCAGAAGACGCAGCAAGCTGTCGAGTTCGATTCATAATTTAAGAAGTGGATTTCTGCCAGCTTGAGGTTTTGTACAAATTAACGTGGTGGATCCTGTTTGTGTTGACAGAGTGTTGAAAGATTGAAGTGGTCTTTGTGTCGCTTAAGTGTAATTCTCATCATGAGTCGGCAGAAATAACTGCACAAGCTAATTAGACACAAAAGCAAACATGTTAGCTCTGAGGTTTCCGTACATGTTTCGTCAATTGTTTGACAATAACATTTAAATGTCACAAACTATTGAGGAGCTAGGAAATTCTTTCCTTAAATTACTGCTAAAGCTAACATGACACTTCAAGCTAGCTTACTACATTTAAGGGTGGACATTTCTTCTTCAGTCTCGCTAAGAGTCAACATTTTTCTTTTTCCCCCTTAAGTTATGCTAGTTCAACTAAGCTAAGCTAAGTTATACCCCTGTCTTTCTTTATTGTAATACAAATGTTACAATTTAAGGAGTCATTTTTTCTGATAGCCTAGCTGAGCTGAAAGTGACGTATTGACCTTTAGACATAACTGTTGGTTTTGTACACATACAACATTTTGGATCCTGTTTGTGTCAACAGATTCTTGAAATCAATAAAGACTGAAGTGTTTTGTTGTGTCTCGCTCTCTGGGACAGGAAACTTAATGAAGTGTTTTTGCCACCATGATTCAGCAGTAATGACTGCACAAGCTAATGTTACACAACAAAAAGTGTGCTAGCTTTGAAGTTTGAGTTCCTGTCGTGTCATTTTTTGTTTTATTAGGCTGTTTAAAAAGTTTAAATTTTTAGATTTTTTTTCATGACATAAATGGATGGGGCACAAAGTATGATTAAGTTACTGCTAAAGCTAACAAGACACGTCAAGCTAATTAGTTAGCATAATACATTTGAAGTGGCTTTTACTGGAACTTTGAGAGTCTAGCTTAAAATTATTCTCCTTTTGTCCCATATTTTATGCTAAGTGCTACTAAGCTAAGCTAAGCTAAGCTAAGTGAAGTTGGATAACAGTAAGAATTTTAAGAGTGGGGATAATTTTTTGGATCACATCAAGCTAATACGTAAGCTTCTAGTGGATTTTGATAGCCGAGCTTGAATTAGCCTTTGTCCTTACTTTTCATTAGCATTATCGAGCTACATACAGACTTTTTTGAATGCTTTTCTATCAAAAATGAATTTACTTTGATAATGAGAACATTTGTTTTGTGAAGCATTTGGTGAAATGAGCTTTAAATTGAGCTGTTCATGAGTGAGTGTGTGTGTGTATTTGGCGCTAAATCCCACAGTGGGTGCCTCCCCATAATAATGATACTATTAAACCATTCGCTTAAGCTGACTTTGCTTTTCCTTTTTCTCCCCCCCTCCACCTTAATTCCCACTCCTCCTCCTTCCTCCTCGGCCTCTTTCTCTCTTTCTTCCTCTCTCTTTACACTCCCTGCCACTTCCAGCAACCAGTTGACCCCCCCTCATCGACACGAACCTGTCCACCCCTCACGTCCAACCCCTCCCCCTCCCTTGCTGCATTATTAGTGCGTATAGCTCTCTCCTGGCTCTGCAGAAGCCATTAGCTGAGATTAGCAGCGGAGGAGCTGGGCTTCACTCTCTCCCTCTCTCTCTCATTCTCTCTCACTTTATACTTTTTTTTTTTTTTCATGCTAGCCGTAGCTGCCACGCTCACTGAATGATTACCATCCATTATAGGGCCTTATTGTGCTGACAGAGGCAACTTCAGGCCCTGGCCCCAGTCGTAAAGAGAAGGAGGGGGGAAAAAAAGGAAAAGAGAAGGACTCATAATCTTACACACACTCCCTGTGAGTGTAATATGTGTGTGTTAGGGAGAGACAGAGAGAGGGATGATGTGACTGTGGGGAAAGAAGGGAGGGTGAGAGGATAAGGGAGAGAAGAGGAGGAGGAGATAAGGGGTAAGAGAACCGGGATGTTAGCATAAGGGATTTGGAAGCAGGGGTTGTGCGATGAATGCAAAATTTAGCCATAAATGATGCATTTAAAAAAAAAATACTGCAACATTCCCTGCACAGACGCCACAGAGAGAAGTGAGAAATCAGCTGTCATTTTTATATGTAGAATACAAAAAAAGAAAGGAGAAGACATAAAAAAAAAAAAAAAAGTTCCAGCAAAACACAACAGGCTCATTTCCTGGCTGCCGGCTTAGGTTATTAGCGAGACAATAGAGAAACACAGCGAGAGGAATTTTGTCTCTTGACTGGAACAAGACGGGGACAGAATATCAATCATTTCTCTCATTTTTCTTCAGCTTCTTCTTTGTCACGACTTTGCTGTGCAAAGTCTGTGCAAAGCAGAGGTGGCGGGAAATTGGCCGTTTGGGGGCTAGCTTAAAACGTGTATGTGTTAACTTACCTTCAAAAAGTGTCGACGCAAAGAATTCAAAACAAATCTTGGGTGATGTTTTTGAGTGTGATCACCTTTGCTTTCTCCATCTATCTCACTCTCTGCTTCTTCTTCTTCTTCTTCTTCTTCTTCTTCTGTGGTTCAGTCCATCACATTTCAGTTAAAGTCAGTGTTGGTAACCAGATCTAGATAGACTTTTTTTTTTTTTATCCTGGTTAAATGATCTTTATGTCCTGATGTCAATCAATGTATGATGTGTTCTTAAAATAGAGTGAAAAATATCCGCTGTCTACTGCAGGAGTAAACCTGTGAAAACATCAACCAATCCTAGCGTTTGGCATCCAATTTGTTAAACCAATCAAATCCCATTCTGCTGTGCGTACATTTCGCTGGCTTGCACTAGCCCTGATTCAATGCGCATAACCAATAGGGATCCAAGTACACCGGAGAATGGCAGAAAAACTACCTACACCCTGATTACTGGTAACGTAGTGCAAACAAAAACAGCGTGCTGAGGACCGGTTTGAGTCTGTGGTTTTGAATCAGTCACAATAATATAGTCATGAATCAGTGGTGCTCGTGCATGTGAATGGGGGCGTCGTTTTGGAGGAGCTCCAAGTGTGGGTGGGTGGGGCCAAACGGAGTCCTGAGGACATGCTACATTCAAATTCATGCTAGTTTTTCGTGCCTACCAACAGTGCCGTTAAGTGGGTTACATGCATAACGATTATCTGGCTTTTTTTGTTCCGACTTTCCGCCCGATTATCTTATATCCTATCAGATCATCCTGTGGTCTGAGGTGTGTATTTACAATCGTAAATATTAAACTTGTTCAATACTTACGACCAAAAATAGTGGTGTGTTGGGAAAACCGTCATGACTCCGTGAATTGTGACATGGAATGGAAATGTAGCCAATCAGAAAGTGAGCTGACAAATCAAGCATGGCTGACCTGACACGGAAAGTTTGTGGGGGAAGTTTGTTTCCAATGTCTCCAGGATATTTTCCACAGTACTTTTCTTCTTTTTGGTTCAGGAATTTTCCATTAAAAATAGTCCCAAGACCACCACCATCCCCTCTTCTGTCACCTTCCTTGTTGGGTTTTGTGTTGACCAGTAGTTGCTATGTTTCTTCTTCCACGTTTTTGTTAGATCACATTTGGTCGTGCAAGATTTCTGTCTTGGAGGACAACATTCTAGATCAGTGGTGAGACAGAATTGTTATGTGTGTGGTGAGCTGTGTTGAGATTATCGGATCAAACCACTCACAGTATGATCAAAACTGTTCAATGCCTGATTTTTGATCTTCACATGTGGGGTCTCTAACAGATAAAAAATCATTTTGGATTTGGAAAATCCTAATGTTTGTACCCTGCTTTAGCCTCTCTCAGAGTGTCAATATTCCCATCAGATCCTTCAAGTTTGATGGTTTAAAAAGCTGAAAGTACGAAGCCGTGTTTGAGTTTCACTCGATCTGAGTTGAAGTTTGAAGGGAAAGATTGAGAGCGCGTTCGCAGGCGCCATCCGTCACTTCATGGTCGTGCTCGTGTCGCCCGCCCAAGGTTTGGATTAGCATCGCCCTAAACGTGCTCCACCAGCTGTGTTTGTGTGTGTTGTCAGGTTATATAACTTGACATGTCCTGCATTCGTAAACACATACTTCCTGTATTTGTACCCATGGATGCTTGCACCCTTTTCCGGACACGTCATTCTCAATCCCATCCACTCTTGAGCCCTTTCTTTATTTGTAATCTATTTTCACGGCGCTATCTCTTCCACTTCTCCCTTTCTACTTTCAATCTCTCCCTGCTCAGGCATGCTATTCTCCTTTTCATTTATTTATTTTTTTTGTTTTCCATCTCTCTCTTTCTCTCTCTCTCTCTCTCTCTCTCTCTCTCTTCTATCTCTCTTTCTCTCTCAGCCTGTGTTGCTCACCAGTCAATAATGAAAATTGCTTGCTACCTTGAATGGATTATGGGTGTGCGCGGGGGCCCGAGGTAGTTTGTTTGAAGGCGCAGCGGTGTCAAATGAAAAGGCCCGGGCCATTTTCTACCTGCCACAGGCCCTCTACCTCCATCACCAAACAAACACACACACAAACACACACACACACACAGGTGCGGGGCACACAAATGGCTGTGTGATGGAAACGACTGAGCCGGGCGCACACACATGTGATCAATGACGGCGGATCAAGCATTACCACCCTTTCCTACACGCTCACTCCTCTACCTTTCTTCTCTTTTTCTCTCCCCGCTTCCTCCCGCTCTCCCTTCGGTCATGTATTATGAATGCTGCCTAATTACACAGCCCAGAATTCTTCATACGGGCTGGCACATTTATTTGTTTGCTTTGTATCTCTTTGCCTTTCTCTTGTATGCAAAATCCTTCTGTGATAGAGTTGTTTATTCTTTGGCTCTTGCCTCGCTGAGATCAAACAAGCGGCAGATTGAATGAGAATCGATGGTCAATCCTCGCATTGATGCAGGATGAAGTGGTAAAAACATGTTATGTGGACGGCAATCCAGCGCACATATGCTCGGACTCAAAGTACGTCCCCTTGCCCAGAACCTCTTCTGTATACGCCACCTCACTTCCGCCTTACGTATGATTTAATGTCACTTTTCTTCCCTTGTTATTATCACAGTGATTGCTTGAAGCGGTGACTCATGACAACTACTGAGAGGACCCGCGCGTGGGAGTTTATATCCTGAAATTCGGTCAGGCTCGTGAGTGACAGCAGGCCGTGTGGCGTTATTGAAAAACAGAACGACATAAAGCTCTGCATATTGCATCTTCCTCCTGCGAGTGTAAAGTGGCTGCATCTGTTTGACAAATATGTTAAGACGTCGTGATTTCAACAGTGATGCGGACGAGCGGGAGAGGCGGAGGGAGCGATGCGATCAGGATGCAGCGGGCTTCCTGTTTTAGTGTCGCATCTGTTTAAACGCGACGGATATCTGATGCAAGCGTGCGGATGTGGGCTCCCTTTCCTGGCCTGTCCGAGCTACTTTGTAGGATATGGGAGCTGGAAACAGACTCTAGTGTGAGAGAAGTACCGCAGCTTAACCACCCTCTGGGGGAGTAAAACTTCCATTCTTTGACTTTAATTGTGAATTTTAGTGTACGGCGAATGTTCTCGCTCCGTGGCCAAAGTCTACACACCACCCGATCAGCATTCCAGCGGCGCGGCGCAGAGTAAATTTGCGTGGGATAAAGAGAAGCCTCCTAATCTCTGGGAACACACTATATCAAACCACCTCTTTTCTTATGCTTACAGTAACAGTTTGAGCTACTCGGGGATATCCGTGTGCTTAAAATATCAAGTTTTGGACGTATCTCTGCTTTTTTGCCAAAGTGGAAAAAAAAAAATAATGAAAAAAAATCCTCTTAAAGAAAAGGAATGGTGTCTGAATGCAAGAGAAGCTTTGGGGCTAAGATTTCACAGCCGCTAATAAGCATTCAGCCTCATCTCCTCCTCTGCCTCATGGTGACTTGGCTGCTAATGTGTGACTGACAAACCTCGGCTTCTGTGTTGATTGGGGCAGCCCCCTACCCCCCTCCCCCTGTTTTTTTTTTTTTTTTTTCCAGGTTGGCTAAACACACGTCTGATGGACAGATCTGGGCTGCATGTGGGATGGGTGTGTCTGCAACTGATCATACACGCTCATATCAAAGTTGCGTCCCGCTTTGGCTGTACCTTACAACAGCAACAACAACAAAAAGGTGCACGCTCTGTTCTTTCAATCCGCCGGCTCGCTGGCTCGCATTCTGACGTTCGGTGGAGACTGTAACTCCGAGGAAGATTCTGTGGATTTTCGCCATTTTCTCTGCGTGATGGCCTTGGTTGGCTGGCTCCAGCTGGGAGCATTGGTTCTTATTTTGCCAGATTGCTGTGCTGCCTCTCTTGTTTGCCTGCTTAAATTAGCCCAGCAGGGACCTGCAGTTGCCAATTTTTTTTATTATTATTATTATTTTTAGGGGGGTTAAAATGTGAAAAATTCAACCATACCTCATTGTCACTCCCTCCACACACTCTCTACCCCAACAACCGATCAATACGTATTAGCGCTAAGCCGGCTCGCAAACAGGAAGGTCACAAGGTCTTGTATTAGAGTGCAGTACGGGTCAGAGCTCAGTGCGGTCATTGCTAATAATCACTGCTCCCAAAGCAACAACACAAGTACATCGTTCATTGCTTAAGGCTTTGGAGAGCATGATGAGCCCTTTGCAGTGTTTATGGAAACATGACTCAGTTTATTAAGCAGATAAAAGCCTGGAGGTCATCGTCAATCCATGTCAGGGATCCTGTGTCAGAGGTCTAAGGCACTTTTCTCCAAGTTTTGAAAACAAAGTTCACTTTTGTAAAAAAAAAAAAAAAAAAAGGCACAACTATGTAATGCACCTGATTTTTTTTCCAGGAGACCCAGAGGAATAAAATATTTAAAACAAAGGGATATCAGACAAAGTCTGAAATAGTTTTGACATCATGAATAGAAGCGAAAAATACCAAGTGAAAATAGAATTTAAGAAATGTATACAGAAGTGACTAGAGGAAAAAAGAGAAGGGGAATCGGCCTGGATGTATCACAGATCTTGAATTACAAAAAAAAAAAAAAGTTTGCAGTAACTTATTTTGACCACAAGGGGAGCCCTTCAGGCATTAAAAAGGCAAAGGTATGCCTTTACCAGGTATTCATATTGAAGAAGTAAGACGAATTACAGCCACTGATAAGCTGACTGTTCAAAATCAAGATGGCAGCCTCCTAATAGCAGTGTTAGCTAACAGAAATGATCAAATTGACTCAACGTAAGACATAAATCATCATTGATTGGATTTTTTGGAGCTGAAGGTCTCATAAAGTGGCTAATTTTGAGAGCAAGTCTTTACATCGCAATGATCTTAGGTTTTGGTCACAAATAAGTGCCAACAAGTTTGTTTTTTGACTTTATAGCTAGTAGAAAAAAAAAATCACAGTAACCAGTTTTTACCACCGGGGGAGCCCTCGGTACATTTTGAAGGGTGATGTTATTTGTTTTAGACCAGCCTTTTGAGTCAGCTTGTATAAATGGTATAAATATAGCCATGGATGGACTGACTGTCCAAAACAAAGATGGCAGCCTCCTTGTAGCACTGTTAGCTAACGGAAATAATCATTTTCACTCAGATTTCACCATAAATCATCTTATAGGCCTTTGTGTTGTGAGGAGAAAGGTCCAGGTGGTCTCTAAGAAATATATCACAAAAGCTTTTTATTTTTTTGTCCATCCTATAGTGACAAAAAAATTTCACAGGTAATAAATGGGGATAAAATCCATTAATAACAAAAGATTAAAAAAAAAATCATATAGTCATATACTGTTTGGGCATCCCTTGGACTATCAAAAAGATGATCAAATTTTTTTGGCAAGTCTGTGTTAGCAAGTATGTGTTACGGTTATATTTTGAGAGACAATTTTGTAAACAAAACTTGTTCATGTCATGTGTGACAGCTCTGACCTCTGGGTAACCTCTCTCTCTCTTCTTGTCTTTTTGTACAATTGCTCACCTCTTGTTCCAGCGTTATCACAGATGTGAACGAGCTAGGACCAGGCACCCTATTGTTAAGCCTCCTAATGCCATGTGGTTCAGACGGGGTTAATCAAAGATCTCGCAGTGAATGAAGCATTGTTAATCCAGTTCCTCTCCTGTATCTAGGGTAAACCCTGAGAACCCAACGAGCACTTCCAACCCTTAAAGCTGCTACACAGATGTTCTTTGGTGTGTGATTAAAAGGCGAACACTACCAATGTGGATATACAAATTTTACTCAGTGCAGGGAAATATTTAATTTAGCAAAATCACACAGACTGGTGTAAAAGCGTCCATAATTAGCCGTGTTTTTCCCAGTTCTTGTGTCTCCAGAAACCACGGCCGTATCATGTCCTTAGTTCCCTAAACGAGTCATTTGTCCAAGACTAAAGAGAATCTGTTCCCAACAAATGACTGCGGTCGCTTCTGATTTAGCATGCAACGTTTTCAACCCTGGATGTTATTTTATTCATGTCTCCCTCTCTCTCTTATCATCCACCACCATCTCCAGCCTCGTCTTGGCTGGCCTAACGCCGGCCCACCTCTTCCCCCTCCTCCGCCTCTTCTCCGCGCTCTCGGTGACTCTTGGCGATTGTGCCGTGAGGACTTCAACGAGGGCTCAAATTAATTTCAACTTGTTAATTCCCTTTGAAAAAAAAAAAGGAGAAGGAGTGCGTGGAAGGGAGAGGAGAAGAAGGAGAATTAAAGAAGCGAGCCAGGTCGCTGTTTGAGTTTCTAATTGCCAGGGCCCAGGATGTGACCTACAGATGTGAAATTCCCTACTTGATGAAATATTAACGAGATTGTAGGGCTCGACGGGGATCAGCTGCACTGTATAGAGAGAGAAAGAGGGAGGGAGAGACACTGGAAGAGGTAGAGAGATGGTGGCATTGCAACTCAACACGGCTGAGGGTTGATAGGGTCGTGTAGAGGAATGTGGGAATGAAATGGAACTCATTAGCGAAAAAAGAGAGAGAGGGTGAGGGAGAGGGAGGGATGACAGGGACCTGTATTCATGTGAGTGTGAAAGGAGAAGCTCCTCCAAGGTCTAACACGGACTTAAACCGTAATGTGAAACATACCACTCACCGCTTATCAGTGGATTTACGACCCGACGAGTCATTCGTCTTTCTCCGCCTTGTTAGTATAACGTCCCGGCTCCCAAGTATTGCGATAAGCAGAGCAGGAGACGTGAGAATTAGGGAGTGGATTGAGTGTGATGGATGACTTGCCCGGTAATATTCTTGACAGATGGATGAGAAATGAAAAGTTGTTGGTGCTGAAAAAACAAACGGTGATGATCACATCTGGATGGGATGATCCCTGGCACGCACTGGTTGTGGAGAAACAACAACAAGAGAAGGAAAAAATGCAATGAATCCTCGATGACAGCTTGACAACTGCTCCAAAAAACACACCGTCAATCATCTAATATAGGGAGATGTACTTAAACAAGAAATACAGGTTTCACATAGGTGGGTGTAAGATCTGCTGCTGCAAATGTCCTCAAAAGTTACAGGGCTGTTTAAATATTGCTGGAAAAGTATCAAAAGACTCAGCTGTGCTTCTTACACCTTAAATTCTCTAAACTTAAAGAAGGGAGGATAGTGCCTTTTTTTTTTTAAAGGTTTGTACTGTGCCGTATCAAAAACTAGTAGGCAGTAAAATAATTGCAAACTGTGACTTTAGAATTACACGTTTTTCTTGAATCTTACAGCATTACGCTTGGAAGATTTTGTAGGCTTTATTATGTCCCTTTGGTACCCCCATAACACAGGTGTTTAAGAAAATCTTTGTTTGTTGTAGAAGCTGTCTCTTTAAGGTTCCCTGCTCCACAAACCCCTTCTTTCTGGTTGGCGAGCCCTTTCGAGCAGTGATCCTAAACCCCAGGGTCCCCAGTACCAGTCCATGGGTCATTTGGTAACCGGGCCGCACAGAAAGAATAAATAACATCCATTATTTCCATTTGATTTATTATCTGTGTCTGAATGATGCTTTATTTTGAAAAATATACCAAAGTCTTTCCATTACGTCCGTCTATGACTCATTCGAGACGCATGGATTCACATTTATTATTATATATATGGAAAATACCACAGTTTTTATGCATGTCTTATCATTCTATTTGGTTGTATTTATCTGCTTACACCTTTACAGATTGGTCTGTGAAAATATTGTCTGACATTAAACTGGTCCTTGGTGCAAAAAAAAGTTGTGGGCCACTGCTTTAGAGGCCTGTCAGGGCCAGTTAGGAGATCCTTATGTGATGACCTCATCGTTTTAGTAACTCTGGTTAAGATCTTGTGCTACTATTTTTTTTCAGAACAGAGCGTTTAAAGCAGTTTACAGATTTAGGGATATCGACAACTTATGACTATGTAGCGGTTTTTCATACACAAGCATCGATAATCTATGGGTGGCGTTTACTTGACTCTGATTGGTCCAACTCCCAAAATAGTTGTTGACACTGTGGTAAAACATTTGTTTTCAGTAGCATTATAAATTGGTAAACACTGAGACAAAAGTGCTTCAGGGTGAGAGAAGTCTTCGATTCATGTCGGTGCCTTGACCACCTGTTCACTATACATCATAACTGACCTGTAAAGCTGTGATTTGTGGCTAAAATGGTTTCATTCTGGCTTAAGAAGAGGCGCAGACGTGGATGATGTAGGGAGGGAGCATTGTTAAGTGTTGCTTTGTGAGTATATGGGAATGACAGACACTGTACCCTTTTGTTGATGTGAGGTCCCAAATTAGTCCCAAATTTGCCCCGAGTTCAAAATAATGTGGTCTTCACAATGTGTGCCAAGCAACTGTTGTGTTTTAATTCATTTAGAGGTCTCATTATTGTTCTAAGCTGCCTCCACTTTAAATAAATCACACCCCCACACCCTTACAACCTCCCCACCATGACCTCCACCTCTCCATTTACTCAGGGGGTTAAATTAGCCGGCCTGATGAGGGCCATCATTAGTGCGGCGGGGTGCTGTGCTAGGCTGCTAACAGTTGGCTTCTGCTCTGCGAGGCGCTGAACGGGGGAGAAAACCTGTTTGTCAGAAACAAGGTACCACACAGCGGCGGGGCGTTTGGAGGCGGCCAAGTCTGAGGCAAATCCTGGGCATTGTTCTGAGATCAAAGAGGGAGAAAATGGCAATGTAATACGAGCTCAAATTAAATGGATGTTTTGTCTTTTTATGTGACAGCCTCAATTCTGGCCTTGAGTTTTGATGTCGGGATGTGTGCTTTTTTTTTTTTAAACATTGTTGCTGCCATGGGAAGAGAGAGTGATGGAGAGGAAGAAAAGAGAGGTGGGACACAGACATGCCTGAAAATCCACGAGGATGCATGACGGCCTATTCATAGCAATCACAAACACACATATCCCCGACGTCGACTTCATGCCTGTGTATTGATCTGGTATCATAGATTCCTTGATGATGCTGCATGTGATGCACTGCGCCGTTCCCATCACTCGTCACTATTATCCGTCACGGCGATGTCACTTTAAATCAATAGCCATCTAAGAGTCATTGACCTCCCCCCAGCTACAAACACACACCAGCTTCTTCCATGAGTCAGTGAGCAGCACGGTTGCTCAGTGTGTGTGAGTCTGATACGTCCAAGCGGTGGCTATCTTCCTGGACTAGCTTAGGTTACTTCAATAGCCGCCTCTGTTCCCCCTCACAAAGCTCCTTGTCCTCTCATTTTTTTGTCCTTCGCTTGATTATGAGTACAAAGAGGATGAGGAGGAGGGGGAGGCTTGCATACAGTTAGGTGCTTTCACCTGCACGGAGAGGAGGAGGAGGCGGAGGAGGAGGAGGAGGGGGATTTCAACAAGACACAAGATACGTTCCATCTGCTCGCCCCACGCACACCCACTGTCCTCCTTTATCCTCTGCCTGTGCTGGCGATCTCACTGACGATTCTTTCATTTCCTTGGATGCCAGCTGCTGGTAAGGTGATAGGTTAAACACACAAACGCGCACACACACTCGTGGATGGCGCTTGGGCATTGGTACACGGCCCAACAGGGGAACAGGCAGGCACAGGTGTCTGGTAATCATGCCTCTTTGACCTTTCGGTAACCCTTGATTCAGGTGATTTTTTTCTTGCATCCTGACTGTTTATTTAACATCTTAACAAAGAGCCTCATTGTTGCCCCATCTCCTATGTAACCTGAACGCCTTCTTTTTCATTCAATAAGCAGCTTCGAGAGCACCAAATTGAACTATGCAAGAATTTCCCTCCGATGTTTTTCCTGCTTCACTTTGACTTATCGGGCAGAAAAACCAGAGGGAACAAACAAGCCGCACTGTTAATTGTGTTTCTTGGCACCCCCTCTTAACAAAGCGCAAGTGCAAGCAGAATGCCGGAGAGCTGTGACAGTGGGGACCAAAACAACCTGACGCCATTATCACATTTCCCATTAGCTGCCCAAAATGGCTGCCCAAGTCAACAACTGAGTAATGAGATCTAATTGGGCTGGAAAGTGAAACCTTAAGAGCACATGGCGGAGCTTCCTTGCCGTTTTTTTCTTCCTCTTCTTCCCCTGCTCGCAGGGGATAAAAAAAGTAACGCAAAGATGAGGAAGTATTGAGCCGAGTGCACTCCAAGAAGTGCCTTGGAGGAGAGGACTATTTTACATGCGGATTACTGAGCATATCGCCGTCATCAGACAGCGATACCCGGCCTTGATAGACTGTCTATCTTTGATGCTTTCTGAGGCACAGGGGCCTTATCCCTTTCGCCTATCTGCTGTAACACGCTGCTCAAACACACACCCACTGATCTAGCCCTTTAGAGCTGCTGCGATGGGGAAAAGATTGGATTGTAAGATGTGTCTGCCTGCGTGTCGCTTTTTGCAAGCCTTTTAAAGTCAATGCAAATATCTTCATGGCACATGGCGGTATGCAAACACATTCTAGCTTACACGTACTTTTAAACATGAGTCCTCAAGTCAAGGTATGTCATCTTGGAATGCAACACAAAGCTGCACTTTGCATCCTCGTGTCAAACAAACAGACGCTCTTGTCTGCCTTTCCACTTTCCTCCCTCAAATGCCATTAAAATTTTTGTTATGTTTTCCACTTTGCCCCCCTCTGGTGAAAATAACACATGGGAATTGTCTGGGCCCGAGCCAAACACACATAAATTTCAATATTAATTTGGTCGGCACCTCACCAGCCTCCCCAGCTTCCTAATCTCCCGCTGCATATCTTCATTATCTGAAAGTGTGCTTTCATCTTAATTCCATTTTCATCCATCAAATGTCGGGGAAGCTTTGACCTTGCGTGATCTCGATGGAGATAGCGAGCTAGGGAGGGAAGCGGGCAAGAGTGACAGAGACGGAGATAAGGGGGAAGGAGTTGAGATGATGAACGGGCAGGGGATGGAGGGAACATGATGGAGGAGGGGAAATCTCTGCAGTGCCAAGTTTGGAGGTCTGTTAAATGTGCGTGTGTGAAGTCGTTCCATTTCCCGTAATCCTCATGTTGCACCAGCAGAGTGAAGCATGTTAGTGACTGCACTCATCTCTTTCAATTCCTTCCCTACCCCGCTGCTCTTTATTCATTCCTTCCCTCGCTTGCCTTGAGCTCTTTTCCATCCCCTCTCTTTCAACTGTCAGTTTATTTATCCTGACACAAGGGTTTAATTACTCATTTGTTGCAATTGTTTCCACGATTGTTTGAATGGTAGCTGTCCTGTGCTGCTGTTGTGAGGAACAGGTGGTGGATGGGATGTGGAGGGGAATGTGTGTGTGTGTGTGTGTGTGTGTGTGTGTGTGTGTGTGTGTGTGTGTGTGTGTGTGTGTGTGATACGATCAGGACATCAGTTGGCATTCATCACATCAAGGCTAAGACGCGCCACCTGGTGGTGCTGCCCTGGTGAATCGAAGGTTGTGGGTGTCAAAAAATGATGAGGAGACACTCACTACTTATCCCACTTGAATGATACATGCCTGCATGATCCTAACCAAATAGAAGGCCTCATTAGCGAAGAAGCTGGATATGCTCTCCAACCTCCCTTTCCCTGTTTGGATGGCAGCCCTGATCCCATAAATGCATGTTATCTGTCATCTGCAACTCAGAATGGTAAATAAAGCCTTCCTTATCTTTGCCTTCCTTTTCCTCTGCACAATCTGTCTAATTTCTTCTCTCTGTGGTGACATTTCTTGAGATATATCATTGTAAATCTTCCATCTGTGCAAGCATGGCACAGGTAACTCGAGAAAAAAAAAAAGTGAGCTGTGTGTTCCATATCTGAATGCTCAACTTTGGCATTTGGCCGCTTTGCGCCAACTTCGGGCGCAACTCGTTGATGTCATGTCATGCTTTGTGCTGACACCCAGTCCCGTGTCACAACAACCTAGCGTTAGCGCCAGCCTTAGGCTTGTCACAAGCTGACAGTAGTAGGCCGTTGGTCAGATGCAGCGCTGCCACTGTTGTGATGGATCCCTACCACCCCACGCACACAACACCTACGTCCCTTTACTTACCCTGCTGCTGCTGCGCCAACGCCACAGCGAGGAACCTAAGCTGATGGCACTGTGACATGTGAAATGACATGACAATGCCAGAAACATGACTTACACATACACATTCATGTTGACTCGCACTCGCTGATAGACAAGAGGCGCTCGCACGCTTGAGTGGGCAGGGAGCAGTTTCACTTGCCTTGTGCACAATGCACACCCACGCTGAGCGATGTTGCCGTTCAGTTGTCAGAGCACAAACAAGGGCTGGATTCGGAAAAAGTAGGAAATACGATCACATGATTTGCAGGCAGACTGTGTGTAAGCAACACCAGGGTCAGGGTTTGGTTGACAGTCATTCCCAGTGTCTGCCAGCACTTGTGTCAGCAACAGTAGCCCCATAATGGTGACACAAGAGACTTCCCCATCTATTTGTAATGAGACGGTGTAACATAAGTCGCGGATGTTGCTCCGCAAAAATTTACCCCAGCATAAATGGACTGCATAAAATATTTTGCCGGCAATGTCAAGCTTCCCTTTATGAATTATGAAGCTTTGTCGCATCCCTTGAATGTCTTTCGTAGCAGCCAGCTATCAGTGACACAAGACAAGGCTGGCTACGTTGGTGTTCCGGCACCCCAGCGGAAAAGCAGTGGCGCACCACAAAGGGCGTTATTTTGTCAGCTTGAAGCTAATCCACTGCCACTCAACACCAACCCATCTCTGCCCCCACCCTGTTAAGTTCAGAAAGAAGAAACACTTCTCCTTTGCCATTCAGAGCAGGTCAGGGGTTGGACTAAGCTTCTGAAGATGTTCAAAAGCATCCCCCCAGAATAGTATCTCTGTTACACCAGTGGCCTAATCCGCCACTTGAAGAGCAATTAAAAGTTTAGCTCAGACTTTAAGAAAGTAACCATGTGTGATCTTTTTTCCCCCACTTCATTTTTTTTTCTTCTTCCTTCCTGCGGGTCCGTCTCTACGGCTGCGCGCATGGGGTGCATGCTAATAGGGACGTGCTAACTGTGGCACTACTCCAAAGGCATTCCAAACACACTGGGAAAAGAAAAAAACACTAAAGGGGGATGAAAACAGATGTAGCAAAAGAAGAATCGCCATCTTTCTCATTTCTTTATTTTCTATTTCCCTTTCTTTGTTCACAAGTTTCCGTCTCATACGCTCTCCAACTCCCTTTTTCTCTTTTAAAAGTTGTTCCCACACAAGATTTTTCCCCCCACAGAGTTCCATTGGAGAACTTCTTTTGCCTAGCAACAACTTTTAATGGTGCTTCCCAAACTATACATACTCAGAAGCATCAGGACAGTCATATTTTGTGGTTTCCTGCTGTCTTTTTGGATGTATTAAATAGTTTTTGCACACTGGAGCACATGTATTTATACGGCTATTTCTTCTGCCAAAGGCTTCAATAAAGGGTCAGTAAAGAGAACCCCTGTGTACGAGCACCGAAGGACGTTCAATTGATCGGTGTCTTGTCAGATCATAAAACGACCACATGGTAAAACGGAAGGGCAAAAGATACCCCCACGATTTCAAAGATCCACAAGAGAGACCTGATAGCATCATCAACTCTTAACGAGGCTGTGTTGCCAATAACGTCTGCACCTCCTGCAATAAAAGTGTTTTAAAGGTTTCTAAAATGTTATTATGTGGAGTTGTACCCCTTGTGAATACCATGACTGCACAGCTCATAACGCGCATCATTTTAACATGAAGGCTGCCATTCAAGTCTGTCAATCTAATCACACTATCTATGTTTATTTTTTTTAAAGCCGTTATTGTGCACACAGTTAAAGTGTAGAGCTCGGAGACAGATGCTCGGGAGGATGTGAAAAAAACAACCCTTTTCAAAGTTAGAGGCAAACCAGATGAAAAAAAAAGAAAAAAAAAACACCCTTTGCATCTTTGTTGACTCAGAAGATAATGCCAGAAAGAAAATCAGACAATGAACTCGCAAGAGCCTCTTTCATCTCGGCTTTGTTTTCCTTCCTTTTCTCCTGGAGTCTTGGGTGTTCATTGGAAACGTTACCCCGGTTTCCCCCCTCTTCATCCGAGGTGACCTGGGAGGAATGTGCGCTGAGTAGTGAAGTTTTGAGGAGGAGAAGAAAAAGAGGAAGTGAAGAGGAGCAGTGGAGCTTGACAGGGCCAAAGCTATCAGTCAGGCTGGAGCATGATACCTGAGACTCAGCAGTGGCTGCGCTAACAAAACTGGAGCCAAGCACTTCGAGTGAAACTCTAACGACTCACTCGGCCAAAATCACCTGAGTGACCATCCCAGGAGGTCTTGTTTTTGTCTACTGAGACATGGCAGTGTCATTGTTCTGTCCCATTACATAGTAATTAAATGCAACTGAGGAGCACCCAAATAGAACCTGAATCCACCCTGATCAGATTCTGATTGATTTCCAGTCAGACATTCACCTTGAGGGCATTTGTCTCATTTACTGCTTCAGTATCATGATCTTTTCAAATCACGCTTCTGGAATTACACCAAGCTGTACCAGCAGCTCTGATTGGGTTGAACCAATTTAAGATCCCATAAAGTATGTTGTTTGGTGTACCGTGGCTATTTGGCACTCTCTGTATGTCTCAGGTGGCGTATCACAGGTCACTGTCTGGTTCCCCATTAAAAATTAAACAAGGCTTCTTAATTACCGACTGGCACTTTTGGCAATCATTCCCATCCTCATGTGTCACTCCATTCGCTCTCCCTCTCAACCGGCCTCTTAATCTGTCTTTTCATCTCACTTGCGCATTCTCTCGACTCTGTACCTCCCTCCCCTCTCTTGCTTGACTGCAATAAGACACTGGCTCTGCAGTTTATGTTTGCTCCCCTTGCCCCAAGTGTAGCCCAGCCACAATTACTTCCTGTGGTTCACGGTAGTGGGTCACTGCCATCCGCCAAAGGTATTTACAGCTGAAATTACACACACTGTGTTTTCCAGCCAGGCCTGTCTCAGTTGTTTCCAGTATCACTGACCATTTCCAGAGGCTTTGGCGTAGGTGGGCTTGATTATGAACTCAGACATCCAGAGGGAAAGGGCTCAAAAGCCTTCCTCAGTGGGTGTTCTCGGCTAAACATCGATGAGTGACATTTAGCTTACCAAATGGAAAAGAGTTTTGATAATGAAAGCTTTTTAGGAATAACTTGACATTAAAGCATCTGTACGGCCCCGAGTAATGTGCCTTGAATGCGTTTTCAAATAGTGTCGTTGATCTAAGCAGCTCTGACGTTTCATGCAAAGGCAGAGCGCCCGACTTCAAAAACAATGAAGATAAAAGAAGACGAAGTAAGGCTCAAACCGAGCACTTCTGACAGCTGCACAGTTTAGTTTGGAAGAGGAGGAAATGAAAATCAAATCCAAGAGGTCACACATTATTGACACGAGTGGCACAGACCTGTTTTTATTGGCTCCAGCTCCCCTTGAGTCAGGCAGCCCATGTGTTTCCCCTTTAGCGTCCAGGAAATAGGCCAGGCCGAGCTTCGGCCAGAGCCCCCCACCGCCCCTCATCGAATAAACCTGAGGCTTGTTTGCATTGTTCATTTTGTGGGATGACAGATTTGCTCAATCACCCATGGCTGTCGCAGCTGGTTTTCAATCACAGGCACACCCTGAAGAGGCCCTCCACTGTTGGGAGCCCGAAAGGGGTCCCTGCATCTGGTTAAGATAAAGCAAACTATTGGGAACATGTAATGAAAGCCATTCATTGAAAGCTTGTCCACTCTCTGGCAGAGCACAGCATGTGGTTTAACTTCCTACTCCAAGAATGAAAGTGTGAAGGTGTAAATTTGATGATGTTGTGCCTTTTTTCTCCATTATCTTTGAATTTAAGGCTTTTGAATCATCCATCACATAACAGTCAATAAAATGAATTGACTCTAAAGTATTTTTCTTTATATGAAGTGCCTGTCTTCAAAATTAAATGGGAGTGAGGTCATGACATTTCGGCGTGTGTGTGCGTGTGTGTGTGTGTGTGTGTGTGCTTATGTTTCAGACTGAGCTGCTGTTAAATTGATTGGCAGCAGAGTGGACCGCGAGGGCGGGAGGTCAGGGTAGGAGGTAGAGTGAACGGCATCAAGGAGCATGTACTCAGTCAGGTTTAACAAAAGGCACCAGGTCTGAAATGGCAAGTATTTGGTAAAATAGGGCCATGCTTTGTGGACAGACAGAAAAGGTTGCACTTCTGAACTGGTTGTTGCTTATACATTAAAGTGTCTTTGGAGTATAAATCCCCCGGCTGTCCACCCTTGTTGTAAGTGTTTGCTTGGCATATACTCACTAAGTTTCTCCTGTGGTTCAGCCCTGTGACAAGCCCCAAAATTGTCCCCTCCTTAAATGCATAAAGCTTCAGGAAGGAGTCAAATTTGACACCTCCTGTTGACAAGTTGTATCCCTTTGATCACTTAGTAGTGTTCAATAGTAATAGTATAGTAAGTTTACATCACTGACTAAAATAAAAACTATAGAGAAAATGGCTTAAGATGTCATCTTTGTCAATCTATCTCATGCACAAACTCCTTTTTTTTCATTACTGTCCCAGTAATTTTTAATCTTGCCCCCAACAACTATCCTATAAAACAAAACAGACTAAATCTAATACTAAAACTAATAAAAACTAAACTAAAACTAAGCATATTCAAAAAAAATAAAAACTTCACAAAACTACAAAATCAACTTTAAAAACTGAAGAAAAATGCAACACTATGATAACAGTGGTAAGAATGACCCATTTCCCTATTTGTACGCAATATATGGGGTAAATATTTCTATTTAACCCAATGTTTTGAAGACTAAAGGGTGACCAGCTCTGCGTATTTAGAGGCTTTTGCAGATGACTGTCAGATGGGCACATTGGCCCACTTTAACTCTCTCTTTATTTCTTGCAAGGTTAACCCAAAGTTAGGTTGAGTTAGCATTTTCAAGACAGCAAATGCCATTGTTTGGGTTTGTATCTCCACTTTAGAGACCAATGGGTTAAAGTCTATGGTAAATAAATAAAATGAAACAAACAAAAAAAAGATGGGAGACTGTTTTCACCCAGATGAAGGCACTTAAAAATATTCAGTTGTTATGCAGATGATGGTGTTGTTTTTTTGTTGTCACCCATACAGAGGCTTAAAGAACGTCAGTCTGTTTTATTACCTCTTCAAAGGAGCTCTAAAAGACAGGAAGTAAGCCTATGACAAGCAAAGAGCCAATGTTGGACAATCCTTTTTTACTTCACCTGTTACTCCAAACACTGAGACGTATGCACACAAATACAAAGGAAATATGACTGCAAAAGATTTGCTTCTTATTTTATTCATTTATTTAAAAGACAGAATGAAGGGAGCGAAGGTCGCTGTGCAGACGGTGGTTGCTGCAGATTCTAATCCAAAGCCTCCGGCGATCACGGCATGAACTCCATTTCTGGTCTGCAAACAAATTAGCTTTTTTCCCTCTCTTCTATCTCGCTCTCCCTCCAGTGAAAATAAGGCAAATTCAGGTGAATAAAATCTATTTGTTCATTTAATTTTTTATTTTTTTTTCTTCCCGTCAGCTTCTTTTCTCTCACCTAAACTCAATTTTCCCTCGGTGCCTGCTTGCTGGAGTGTTTCTTTTCTTTGCTACGGTCTCGCCAGCAATTCATTAGGCAACAGTCGTTTAATTTGTATCATTAGAAAACTGTGTTTCCCGAGGAGTATGGCACTCTGCTAAAACTGATCAAGACAAAGTAGTTTTTGTGCGACAACATGCAAGCTGTGGGACTTGATAAAACACACCTCGCACTGAACAAGTGTTTCCGAGCAGCAGAGTTGAAAATAAACAAACAAACAAAACCAAAATAAAACTATTAAAAAAACATGTTTAATATTTCAACATCTCTTCAAGTGTTATTACACTTATAGTGAGCGACTCTCCTTCTGGGCCCCGATTTTAATTATGCAACAAATGTTTGACTATCCAAGTGAAATTTGCATGAATATTTATACCAATTCATTTGTTGAGTGTTGATTGTAATTACATGGAAACATGATTTATTGCCAAGATTGCTGTGTTAGCCAGCCAGCCAGAGAAAGAGAAGCAGGGCGGAAATATATAAATAAATGCAAATTTATTTTCCACACAGCAAAAGGGAGCCCATTTTTCCCAGTGGCTTGTGGGAAATTTCATTATCAAAAAGAGAATCCTTCACAGTGTGTGCCTGGCAGAGGCTCAGAGGCGCTTACAGCAAGTGTCTGAAGATGACAGAATAACAAAGAGGTTCACCTCGAGAAGGTGACCTGTCAGTGCTTGCTGGATATGAAGTTTATTTCTCTCTTCGTATGCGTGTTTATGCTTCATTTACTGCTATTTCCTTAAAGATGTGGACATCCTTTAAAGGTCCCACTGACAAAAAACATTTTCCTTGCCTCTACATAGACACTTCAGTCATCCACCAGCCTAGCAACCCTGAGAATATGGAAAGGAAACAGCCTCTTGCATTGTTTCTGTAGCCCGCTTACTGGGTACCACAACTCCTACAAGGCGATTTGAATGGGCTAATGTGATGTCATGACAGGAATCATCTGCATATACTTGAGTTTAGAGCTGGAGCCAGACATGCTAACTGCTTTGTCGTAGGTTGCAAAACCTGACACAGATGTCTATATTTTGTCCTAACACCAGAAGACCAAAGACAACAGTGGTCACTTCCTTTTTTAACAACATGCTAGCTTAGCCTTAGTGCTAATCTCTTTTTTATACGATAACCAATGACTGGAAGTTATACAAGATAGAGGAAAAAAATGCAGGAACTAGACCACTTTACATGCTGCAACCATAGACTGTAAAAAAAATGGACTTTATCTTGCTCGGCTTGAACTGCAGGGTCAGCACCAGGAAGACAAGGGATCCAAAGCAGAAGTGAAGGACAACACAAGCAAGTGATGAGGTCTAGCGAGGAAGATGCGCGGCAACAAAGGCTGCTCGTGTCTAATTAATGAATAGCATTAGCCATTTGTTATGCCATTTACTCTGGTAATGACCAAGCCTGATCTTTCATTCCTCGCCTCATGCTCATCTTCCCTCTTTCATCCCTTCTCTTCACTATGACTTTGTTCAACACAGGGCCAAGAATTGAAAGATGTAAAGGAATGAAAGGAAACAGACAGCAAGAAAGAGACCTTGACTTTCATGACATGCTTTGTCACCACTTAACGGAGGACACTACTCAATAATGTGTTAGAGTAAGCTACACACACACACACACATGTGAACCCACATCTCACCTAGTGCAACGTGCGCCTGGTAGTCTTTGCTTTTGTGCTTCTGATAATTCAGACCCCTGCAGGGCCAAACACTTGTTCACCTTGTCCTCCTTTTTAGGAGGCAAATAAACAGAAAAATGAGGCCGGTGCATTCTTCCTTCCCTAGTTGTGTTTAACACAGGTGTAGCCAGCTGCAGTGTCTGTTGGGTCCCCTGAGGTTCAAGAAAGCTTGTGAAAAGCTTCCTTTCTACAGCCTCCTCCTCATCTGTATCACAAGGCCCTGCTATTGAAGGTGTTCTGTTGGAAAGAAAAGCCGGACCTTGTTTGTTGTATTAGAGAGTCTTTGTTGACAGTCGGTTAGAAAAGATGTCTTGTTTTTTGGTGGTTTTAAGCTAAGTTTGACATTGAAGTTGGCCCCAAGAAACCAGCTAGAACACTTCAGCGACTCCAACCTTCCCCTTGCCCCTTGTTCCCCTTTCCTATTTCTCTACCATCCTGACCCAAAATCCCTTTCCAAATTCCAAAGGATCCAACTCCCCCTCAAACAATAAACAGTAAAAGTACCAGCAGTCCCTTTTATAGTGACCCCCGGCCGTTTGGTTTCTCTTGTAGCCGTTTCGCCGAGTGACCTTCTCGGTGGTGAGCCAGCCCCAGGACCCTCACCAGCAGGGATCGCTGCAGAGCTGCTACGACAGCGGCCTGGACGAGTCGGAGACGCCCAGCAGCAAGAGTTCGTCGGGGCCCAGACTGGGCGCCCTACCCCTGCCCGAGGACAGCTACGAGAGGACAACGCCGGATGGCAGTGTCGGTGAGGCAGAGCACATGGAAAATGGTAGGGGCAAACACTGAAAGGAGATTTAGAAGTCGTTAAGATATAGGAAACACACACTCACATACTGCGTAGAATAACAACCTCATGGTAGATAGTCTTAGGAACAGACCAAAGATGAGGTTCAATCCCTTTGAGAACTTCTCAGCACTATTCTTTTTGGTGTTTTGTGTCTAAAGAATTTTGGCAGTGGTGTTAGTAGTGAGTAGTTGCTGAAACTTTTATGAAAGCTAAAGCCCTTCGACAAATGAACAAGAAGAAGAGAAGATCTGGGAGTTATTCTGACCCCTTTGGTTGTGTCTCATAAACCTCAGGCTTGTTTGATCAAAAGGACTACACCAGGGAACAAATGAAACAGATGTAGCCTTTAAGATCAACACCTCTCAGACTCGTCTTTTTCCTCTGGGTTTCTCGTTACATTTCATTTGTCGACTAGTTTTCACCTTGACTGAGCATAGATCTCTACATCCTGCCTGGTATGTCCAAAGACAAAGTAATGAAAGAGTGGCAGTGGGGGGTGAATTGTTTCGAACCTGATCAGATAGCTGCCGTAGTGTTATGCAGTTCATGTTTGGCTTGAGGCCGTTTACGGAGGAGTTCATTTTTCCACAAGTGGGAAATAGAACTGATGTTCTGTAGGTTGTAATGTGAAAAGACTGCAGTCTAGAGAGAATGAGTGGGAGCAATGGAAAGCAATGGCGTTGATTGTGAAGGTGGTCCCTAGGTGTAGTCCTGTATCTTCCCATTCTGGACTTTTTTTTTTTATGTCTGTGCTAGTTTTCTACCAAGGCAAAAATATGTGTGTGAATGTGTGTGCATTTGAGTGTGCATTGAGAGATGGGGGTAATGGTCCCATTCATAGCCACAAGTCTGAGGCGACGCTTAACAAGGAGTAGCTGTCTTGAGAGTGCTAAGCCTAAGTGCAGAGGCTTCCCCGCTGCAGCTTAGGATAAGGATATTCAAATGGCTTAAAGATACACATCCTCTCTCTGTGGATGGAGTTGTTTGGTTTGGTATGATGTCTTTACTTATTTTTAGAGCGATACCAACAATATAATGTCACACTGAATCAGCAAAAAGAAGATGAATGGTGAAACGGCTTCATTTCATTGGGTTTAATGAATTTTTAAGGCTTAACCCTAGACAGGATCAAGAAAGTAAGGTGAATCAAACAGACGTGTGCATATTTTGATAGTGTACATCATGAACACAACACTGGATTTAAGGGGTCTGTAATTAAATCAGAGTTTTGTGGTCTACCTAGTGGATGTTCATCTGCCTTGCATAGTAAGACCAGTCAAAAGGCTTGTTTCAATTTGATTTGTGGCTGGCTCCAAGACTCAAGGAATTCCCATCAAGGCTAAAAATGACCAACTTTAGCATAGGATGACAAGAACATTTTGCTATTTCCTAGCTCATAGAAACTCTCTTGGTGGTGATTTTTGATACCTTGGCTAACAGTTATTTCTTAATTTGCACAATTAAAGGCATAGCAAGGTCATTGACAGGTGTGTCTGTCTGTCACAAGGCTCGAGGCCTGTCTCTTTGTCTTGGTCAGTGTTTATCAGAAGTTGCCTTGAGCAAACCAAACCGCAGCTTTAGACGAGATTTGTTGGAGAAACAGAGTCAAGGTCAATTCATGAATCAGGCTCCAGCCAAGAGAAACAACATGCTGGGCTGCTGCTTCGCTATCTTTCGTGAGATCAGCTGAACTGGTGTGTGTGTGTTTGTGTGTGTGTTTGTGTGTGTAGTGCAGAGGGGGGCTGCTATAAAAGACTGTGAGTTCACATGAAAATTTCAGGTCAAAATTTAAACATCACAGTTTATACATGTCTAAGCACTAGAGAAGGAGATATTATGTAAATTTCAGCAGGCAGCAATTTGGCCCTGTGTCTTTAAGAGCCTGTAATTGGTGTAGGTCCTGTCTCGCAGTCACACTAAAAGCAGCCTTAAGTTTGCTGTTAGAGTGCCCTTGAGGAAGGCGCTAAGCTTCTAGTTTGCTCACTTATGCTTGGTCACTCCGGGTAAGGGCATGAGCTAAATACCTAAGTGTAAAGTAAATGCAATAATCTAAGGTTAGGGCAAATATTGGCAAACTGCTTCAGCCTCCTGAGGGATGCTAACGACAGTCATTAGCACTCCCTGTTGTGTTGTAGCCAGAGCACACACAGACACCGTTAGCACTCTATATGAAAGCCGTGGACCTTTTACAAAATCAGCCCCTTATGAGGGAAGAGGGCGGACAAAAGTTAGCAGATGGCTTGCTTTGGTGTTCAGTGCTGGCGAGGGCATCATTAGCGACAGGTAATTGCCCAGTTTTACGTACTTAATGTGAGTGGGATTCGTGGCGAGGGTCTTGTCTTGGAGCAGAAAGGAAAAGAACAAAGACGGTGTTTGAGATTTGATTGGAAGTGGTGAGACGAGAACCTTGAGAGAATTTGGACCTTGAGGCTTGGGAACTTTGAATCAGAGGATTTGACTTTTCATGACTTGTTCATCACAATACATCAAGTTTGATTATGTTACAGTAAAACTTCCTCAAAGGGATGTGTCCCTTCTGATTCATTGCTTGTTGCCAATCAATGTCTGTGCAATACGCTTGAACAACCGTCCACCAAACCCAGACAAACACATGCCAGGACAGCACACTCCAACTCTGTTTTCACTTCATCCTTTCTTTCCCTCTATCCTTCCACCCTGCACAGATGTGCCAAGGGACTGTGTGTACTTTCCCCTCATCTCCTTCATCAAGGTCAGGTTTCCAACTTTATTATTTTCTATTCGTTGACTCCTTTCCATGGGGATTGTCAAAACAAAAAAAAAAAAAAGAAAAGAAAAAGAGAGAAACACTCAACAGCCGAGGCAGTTTTTCTTCCAGAAGTGAATAAAAACAGGGAGCGCTGAGGTCACCGTGGGCACATTCTTGACCCGTTCCGCGCTGCACGAACGATCAGACAAGCCTCCTCTGCTGCTTTGTCTTGGTCGACTCTAATATCAGACAGTCAAAAGCTGGATGTCAGGAACCTTTGAGAATTCTTCAAAGACATCAACTAAACAATGCACAATAAACAGAACAAGAAATGCATGAATTTTACACGATTTCTTAAAGAGCGGATTGCTTTTTATAGGTCTCTGTAAAGGCTTTTGGCACTTTCCAGAAGTCTTGGTGCTTCTGATGCACAGCTGGGCCCCTCACTTATTCATAAGCTTACCCGGGTGCTCATCAGATATTCATAAACTCAGAGTGTTTGGAGTCAAACACCCGATTAGGCCGTTCCGGATGTCAAAGAGCCGTTCCAGATAAAAATACGGCTTATTTTTTTTTACCAGGTCAGAGACTTTCACTCCATTATTGATCTCCACATTGCCAGGGGGGGTTCGGTGGATGTTTCAATTCTTAACCACGTTAGTTCAAGTACACCTCAAAATAACACGATTCCACATTGACCTTTTATTGTGAGTGAAAGTGTTTCCTTGTGAATCCGAGCAGCTCGGGGCGCAGAAGCTGTAACATCATTGTTGAGTACATCAGTGCAGCTTTGTTATACTTGTTGCTGTGGGTCACACAGCCACTGATATAGCCTGTTTGATCCGTAGCATGAATCATTATAAGACAGGGGTGAGAGAATGCTAATGTATGTCTGTAAGCTTCTTGCACAAGTCAGTGCAGCAGTATGTGCAGTGAAGCCTGGGGCTGATGCTGTACACAGGTAAACAAAGATAATAGACTTTGTGGACATAAGTTCGTCCACTAAGAAGGATTACATTAGCCTGAGAAAAGAGACAAAGAAGAAAAACCAAAGGACTTCGTTTATTTATGTTTCCTGTTGAACAAAGATAGTTCATGAACCAATCGTGCATCTGTGGACAGTTTGCACCCATTCTGAGCTACTTCAAACAAAAGAAATATTCCTCCTTCTTCTTCCAGAGCTGCGGTTCCAATTATGAGGCTCAGAAACATCCGAAACAGGGGCGGATCCAGAGAAGCATCCAGGGGTGGCATGGGCCCACCTTTGATTGGCCACCCCTGAAATCCAGAATAATTATTGGCTTTTTCCCTCATCAGAGGCGGGGCTTATGTTTCAATCATCTTTTTGGCCTGTAGCAAAGTTCGAGGTGCCGTTTGCCTGGTGATTTAAAGACACCTCCCATCATACAGATTGTTGGTTCAACTCTCTCTCCCGACCAGTGGCTGCATGTCTTCCCCTCCCTTTGATCCCCATATTTCCTGTCTCTCTCTTCACCCATCCTATCCGATAAAAGGCAAAATATATTGCCCCAAAATATATTTTTAAACAATGTAGCAATTTTGTTTTCGTTTTTGTTTCTTTAAATGGTTGACAAACCAGTGTTGCACACGGACTTCATGAAACAGCTGAGTGAAAGAAGAATCAGTCCAATCAAAAAGTGGTGGCCAATGAATGTTTTTTCGACATTTGAACTGTTAGCAAGAGTTAGCTTGTTATTGCTAAAATTACAAATTTTGACTATACCTTTTACTGAAATCTTAAGTTCAGCAGATTAAAGGAGCGGGGGGTTGTGCTTTATTTGTTAGGCTTGGCCAGCCCCCTTGAAGGTCAGAGCTACAAGCAGACCTTAGTGATTGAGGTCCACACCCATGAATTTTTGTGATGAGGTCCTTTTGTGATGATGTCATCATTTCAGTAAGATCTTATGAAGATCTGGTGCTATGTTTAGAACGTTTTGAGCAGTTAACAGGCAGATTCAGAGATATCTTCAACACATGAATACGTAGAGGTTTGAAAATCTGCACACGTCTAGTACGATCATCCAGCATTGATAATTTATATTCATTCTTGAAATATGGAAACACGGAATAACCCCTCTTTAATAATTTTGTAACTCTGTTGTGTAACTTTTTCAATTTACGAATTATATACAGGAGTAATTCTTCAAGGAAGAAGGTATAATTTTCAGAGATAGTCAGGCCACCTCAGGCCGAAAAGTCTAGACACACCCCTGCTTTAAGCATACAAGATAATATAAAGTGTAGAAGAGCAGAAACACAGATCTCTAAAACAATGGGGATTTCTGTAGAATTTGACTCCTGTAGAAATGTTCCAAACTTCTGAATCAGTCCAGCTTTTACACTTTCAAACCACACTCTCCCCAAAAGGGACCCTTTTTCCCACATTGCAAGGCAAACATGCACCCTAAACATTACTTTACTAAACTTTTTATTTACCTCTACATCCCTGAGCGCCTCTCATCGAGGCTGGTGTCTGATTTTTGTCGATGCCAGCCTCCTAAGACGGATGAACAGTGCAAATTTATTGTAGCCTCTAAGAGAGTAATAGCACGTCCTACTGGCTGCTCACGTTAGCATGCCTCCCACGTTTCTGTGCCTTGGCTGCCAGACAACCACCCCCCAGCGCACAAACACACACACACACGCACACACACACTTTGAAGACACGAACAAACACAAATACACACACAAACACCAGGCTGTGTGCTTCCTGGTGAGAAATCTTGGGGTACCACTGCTGGATGACAAACATCATCATTTAGCTCCGGCTTGCCGCCTTGGAATAGAGACGCAGAGGTGGCCGAAACAGAGGTTCTGTATAAGTTAGGTCGTTTTGAGAGCAGACATAAGCAATGATTGTCAATAAGTGGAGAAAATAAACCGAAACGCATCATACCAGAGCTCAAGCGCCTCACCAGATCACTCCACCGCCGTTTCTGAGCTTCTGTTTTTCCTACCCGTTGGAATGCCTCTTAGCCTGGTTAATAATGTGCGCATATGTGTGCGCGTGTGTTTGTGTGCGGCTCCGTTCATTAAGCGAGCCCAATTGTGGGGGCCAGATGGCAAAGCGAGTTTGTTTAATTAAAACCATTCATATTTCAAGAGCTGAGCGGCAGCAGCACTGGTCTTAGGTCTGATTTCCCTCAACTTGGAGGAGAGAGAGAGGAGGGAGTGTGTGTTTGTGTTTGTGTGGGCCGCCCGGCGCAGAGCAGCGTAGTGAAAAATCACCCAGCGGAAGACACTCGCGCCATCAATCAGTGTGTTTCACATGCACGCCTTCCCCAAGGTTACGATCATGTGTGCACAGTAGTAAAAAAAAAATGTTAATTTGTCTGTTAAATCAGGGAAGAAATTAACAAAGAAGATGGAAATAGACGAAGTGTTAAAGGTTTGGATGCTCTGATGTTTTGTGTGTCTGCAGTGCCGTTGATGAGACAGAAGAAGGGGGTGAAAGGATGCATGGCATGGCGTGGTGGGGTGGAGTAAATGACTCACACTGCGTGGGAAGAGGATCGAGAGATGGAGGGAAAATTGATCAAATGAAAAAAAAAAAAAAAAGATGGGAAAATAAGTGAGGGATGGGGTTACATGCATGGAGAAGTTTTGCCAGCAGGGAGTGGCGCTTGACGGAGAGATGATTGATCACCGCTCAGCTGGTGCAGGCAGGTATTCAAATCACACCCGGGTGTCACATCCACGGTGCTGTCTTCCTGTGTGTGGACCGCTAAGCCCACCCAGTGCTGCCTTAACTCCTCAAACATATGACTCTGACAGACACAGGAAACAACAGGGGAGAGAAATTGTGCGTGTTGTTTTTGAAGGAGGCGTTTGCTTTGCTATTTATTTATGCAGATGTCTGAAAACTGTAGAGATTTGAACAAACATTCAATTTGCACATTTAAAAAAAAAAAAAAAAATCCCAAGCTGATACTCAGAATAACCTCACAGACCTCACAGTGTTCCAAAACTCCCCAAGAAAACCTTTTACTCAGAGGATTATTTAGAGCTGAGGGGTCTTAGAAGTCTCCAGTGGGGGGTCAAAGGCTAACTCTTCAGGGTCAAAAGATGATTTTTGAGGTTGGATGAACAGTAACAACTAAAATCTCTGTGAAATGATGTGAATGTTTCTTGGGAGTGCTGAATCCAAAAAAAAAAAAAGAAAAAAAAAGAAAAAGAAAATCCCCAAAAAGGGATACTAATATTTTTCTTTCTTAAAATAAATAAATTAAATTAAAATAATTAAACAATACAAGTAATCACAGATGAAAAACAAACATAACAGAAAACAAAAAAACCCAAAAGACACAACACAGCATAAGACATCTCCCTCTTTTTTAATCTAATTCTCCACCCCAAGCCATGAAAAGTAACCAAATGAAACAATGCAAAAAAAAACAAAAAACATGAAAAATATTACCATATTGACTCTAATATAGGACCACCTTGATTATAAAATGACCCCCCTGACCTTTCAAGATCAATCTTCAGAAAAAGATTTTGATAACCAAAATTTACTTTGTTTGTTTAAAGATTTTTTCTTTTTGATATTTTGTGAAAATTTTTGAAATAACACAGACTGCTTTCTTTTTTTGGCTGTAAATACACTCACTAAGATCTGTATTTCAAATGTTACCCCGATGAGAGCTCTGACAATGATGCCTTTGTTATGTTTCTCAATAAATTCACACACCCTCCTGTCAGTCTCTTGAAACCGGCCTCCTCGAGGTCCATGATCAGTTTTTCTTTTACAGTTGGTATTTTTCAGACGGCTTTTATGGATGCACCATCTTCAGACATTACACTCATTACCTTAAAATTAGCCTCATAACTTCACCTCAGTTGTCTGTTAACTTGCCCAATTTTGGATCCACTTTTCATCTCCTGTCACTCTGCTGTGATTGACAGATCACCACAAAAAGCTGGCGACCTCTGCTGTTGCGGTCATGTAGCAACTATCAGCATGTGTCAATGGGTTAGACTGCGATTATAAGACAACCCAAATTTTTCATATTATTTCCAACAAAAACAAACAAAAAAATCCTCATCCTGTATTCAAGAGTGAATACCGTTCATCATTATCAGCTACTGTCACCCTAGTGGGAGGTTGGGCCATTTTTTTTCCTTACTATTTTTTGGGTCAAAGTGTCAAATGTCATGTTGACATAATTCTTGCTCACTTTCGAGCTTATAAAGAGCCACAGAAATTAACTTCAGTCCGTTTTCATAACCAGTTAAGCGCTCCACACAGGAGCTTCAAACCACTGGGAGACTGCAAACAATAACAAGAACTGATGTATGAATGTGTTTCACGGACAGACACAAACACTCACATATTGTGAAGGTCCGAGTGCAGATAATGGAATTGTTTCTGTGGTGTTCTGTGCAGCTCGAGGCGTCCTGACACCCACTCCTGACAGAGATTAAAAAAGTCATTCAGCTGGCTTACAAACACTGACACACACACACACAGAAAAGCATCACACAGCCGCGATGGCCATTTGGCTCTGGAGAAAGAAAAAGTGCAGCCACTTTATACTGCACTCAAAGTGTGTATGTACGGAATATGAGCCATTCTTACACACAATAAAAGGCAGCGAATGTGTTGCAAAGGTGTTATTGTGAAGTGCTTGTGATAAAGCTCGCTCTGGTAAAGCGGCCATATTGTTTTTGGAGGGAAAACCTGTGTCGATATTCGCTTCGAAGATATTTCTATATTGTCTTGCTGCAATCTGGACGCACACTTGATAAAAAGAGAAAGACAGAGACGATGGGAGAGAGGAGAATGCTTTTCATGGCACTGCAGAGACATGACTGTTTTTTCAATGAGGGCCAACAGTCATACACGCCGCCATGTGCATTTTGTGCCTTTTTAGGTGCAATGAAGCGGCGACTAGCAATTTGGAGCCTCTCCAAATGGCACGGACATTTGTTGTGTTCAGAGAAAAATCGCTTCCTGCAACAGCTGTTAGTTTGGAATGCAGCTAACTCTACTCTCACGCACCTCCTTACCTTACCTCTCGTATGATAGCATCACGTTTTGGCTCCGGTTTACGTGTCAGGTGTAGGAACCGGCAGGGCAGTCTTCGATGAAGACAATTAAACACCTCCAAGGCACTCAGCCAAACCCTCCCACCCTCTTTCCCTCTGTTTCTACCCCTCCTTTCCTCTTCTTTCCCTGGCACTCTGTCTTATGCTTGTTTTCCCTCCTCCTCCTGTTCTCACTCCTCTTTCTGACTTTCCTCTCTTTTGTCACAATAACCGGTTGATATTCCGCGGATGATTACAAAGAGGATCAGCGGGACAGGTTGTGCAGAGATAACATTTGCAAGTGCATGCTGGAGCATCAGGTGTGCAGCACTGGGACACAGTGGGTGCCATGTTTCTCCCAGTGTGAGGTCTGGAGCTAGGGAGGGGCTAGCTGCGAGGGATGCCAATTGACCTTATTTTACATGGCAGCCATTTTCCTCTGATGTCATGCTGAGGGCCAGGAGGGAAAATGCAACATGAAGGTGATATCAGCAACTAAGAAAACAACAAGTAGTACAAATATGGATGGATGTTTAATGAACTATTAGCTAACATTAGCATGTAGCTAACTTGAGCATAACCATCCCAGCTAATATTGAAATGAAAAAGGATTTTTTGGACCACTTATTTCAATGTTTGATAGTTTTACACAGTAAACTGGCAAAAAAATGTTTAAAGCTAACTGCAATATTAGTAAAAAGTAGTCGAATGCTAATGTTAGCAGCTAATCTATTTCAATGTTTGTGCCTTACATTTATTCACACCAGATCTCCCATATAGGCTATTTATTTATTTTGCAGTCTGAGTAATGGTTACATTCTGGTAGACAGCTAATGTTAGCAAGACATGAATTAGTGCTAACATTAGCTCAAGTTAGCTAACTAGTTGTTTAAAAGTTGTTCAAAAGTACCACATTTCTACTCAGTGGTTTCTAGGTCGCCTGCATCTACAGGCAAACTTCTGGCTAACAGCAGCATTAGCTAAAAATTAAAAGTTTTTATGACAGACAGAGGATTCTATGTTTTATTGTTTTACTTTAAAATGACCACACGCTCCTTTGATTGAAATCTGCCAATTGAAATCTGAGTGTGATGAGTGTGATGAGTTCTATTACTTTTTACATTAGAATGACAACTTGTTTCTTTGATCATCATGGAAGCCATGAAACTCCAACAAATTCCAGATTCTCTACATCTACAGAGAACAGCCTAGCTCACTGTGATGTTAGCAAGAGTGCTAACAATAGCTGTCACATTATTTTATAGCAATCAATTTTTTTATTTTTTTTATTAGACCTAAGGATCTTGTTATTGTCAAGGTAAGGGGAAGTGATTACACAAATTGAATCATTCAAACATCTACAGGCTAACTGCTAGCTAACATTAAAAACTGCTAAATTTAACTGCTGGCTGATGGCCACTAATAAGTCATGAGTTGTATTAGTTTTTGACATTAAAATAACTAAATGATCATCTTGGAAGCATTGAATGAAAACTGTTTACAGATTTTCTAAATCTACAGAGAAATCTTAGCTAACTCTGACATTAGCATGACATGGTTAAGGGCAAGTGCAAATATTATTTGTGCTTGTATTCCTTAAAGTTAACCTAAATTTTACTAGGTCTTGAAGTCTTCTAAAACTCTAACAATGAAATAATTGCTATATTTTCAATATGTAGAGGCAAACTGCTAGCTAACACAATAAACAGCTAAAATTAGCTGCTATCTTGTGGCCACTAACTGATAAATTCTATAACTTTTGACAATTAAATTACTACATGTCCCTCATGATTTTCCCCTTTCCCTTTCTTTTAAGTTGCTGTAGTTAAATGCAAACCTTTTTTAAGTTCACTAAAGATATATTTATACAGATAATAATCTAAAGCCCAGCAAAAAAGGACATTGTAGCGCTCTTTATGCTTCCCACACTGACTCGGACATAAGGGAAAAAACTGCCACCGTTCAAATCTGGTAATTAATCCAAGTGGTGAATTTTATGTATTGGTGTGAACCCGTGTGTGTTTGTATATGCTGTATATATGAAGAGGTGCATATGTCCCAGCGTGCCAATTTCACACCAGCAGGATATCTGAGAAGATAAATTGGGAGAGCCAAAGAATAGAGGCATTCTTGTTTTTATTTTTCTCACCTTGGGGATTTGTTGCAAAAAGCGCAAACAAACACAACTCTGAAAAAATAACACATTTCAGGTGTTCACACATTCTGTAGGCCCAAGCTGCGGCTGCTCATGCATTCATTCATGTGTTTGCCAAACATACTATACTTTATGTGCAAACAACGTCTCTCACTACCCCCTCCTTTTCCCGCCTAACGGTTCAGACTCACACACACACATGAACGGATGCATAATAACTCTTGCTCATCACATTCCCTCCTGAAAATCTTGTTTGCAATTAGGTTTTAGCACAAAAGGAATGCTGCTCTGATTACAAAATACTCTGAATTGATATGACTGAAGGAGCTTCCGAGAAAGGTGAACATGCTCTGCCAAATGTAAGTGATCCAATTGGAAACATGTGTAGCCCATTCCCAGCCAGTACACAAAAATATGACTTCATTTCAAGGGAAGGTTTGCCAAAACTGGAAAGAGAGTTTCGTGTAGTGTGAGTGAAGCGGTTTGAACACAAGCAGTGACGCTCCTTTTTGACCTTTATGGTAGGAATCGCAAAGTGTGTACATTTTTTCATGCTGTGTTTGTGTCTCGGCTGACGCATGCATGATCCAGCCTTTTCTCTGTTTATCTTACACGTTATGTACGTGACAGCCAGCCGCCTGACCTTTTGGCGATCCGGATACTTTTTGCACCTTTCAGCCGCCTACGACTCTAGAACCAATTGGGAGGGAAATAGAAAACTTTTTTTCCGTCTGGATTCCCCGACACGTGTGTGTGTGTTTACAGGAACAGCTTGCTGTGCCACATCTCCAGCAGGCATGGCTGTAAACTGGCATTCCTTCTGGGAAAGGGATTTTGTCAGGAAGCTCCCTGCTCTGCCAGCAGCGTCGGCTGCTACTGCTAATTGATCCCAATTAGGTCCTATTATTTAGGAATTTGACATCATGTTCGTCTTTTAATCAGGGTGGTTTGATGACTCAGAGACGTGACTAAATGCTGAAAAACTGTCAAAACAGAACAAACAAATAGTTGCTTGCTTTGCGCATTATATCAGGAGGCTGGGGATCATCAGTGTGTGTATAGCCGTGGTCTCAGGGCCTTGTGTGGCTATTCCCTGGGGGGGAAAGTAGCTTAAGATATAAAGGGAAACATTCTTGAGGCTGTGAAACCCAGACAGGTTTAACTTCAGTACTCTGGAATAAAAAAAAAACATTCTGGACATTATATATAAAAAAATGATAAAACTGAGAAGTTATATTTTTTAGAGACAATTAATATATATTTTTTATCTGCTAGGGGAGCTTCAAAATGCTTCAACAGCTCTTTTTGGACTCACTTTCATACTACTTTCAGCTTAAACAGCAAGCTAAACCAGGTCATATTTCCAGCTAAACTGTAAGCAACAGTCCAAAAGCAGCTAACTTAGCATCCTAGCTAAAAAATACTGATTTGTTGTGTAAAATGTTACGATAGAAAATGTTTATATTCATAGCTAACATCTTGTTTGTCTGTTGATGTTTCAACCACCATTTAGCTTACATTTTAGCTAACCCTTATCTAAACTAGCTAACAGAACTTTTAGCTAAAACATGGCAGAAAGCTAAAAGTTAGTGACCTGTTGTTTATAATGGTATAATTAAAAAGGGTTATATTCCTTGCCAAAAAAATAGTTAGTCTGTTAATGTTTCAACTGCTTTTTGTAACATGAGCTAGCTTCAAAGCTAGCATCAGCTGCAATTTAAAGAAGGTTAAATAGCTGATACACCTCTAGATTTTCACATAGTGAAAGAAATACTAATTTGTTGTTTAATATCGTACAGTGGAAAATGGTTACTGCTGACATCATGTTAATGTGTCGATGGTTCATTTTAGCTAGCTTGAAAGCTAACATCAGCTGTCATCTAAACTAGCTCAGAGGACTGTAAGATAAAAAATAGCAGAAAGTTAATGTTTCTGATTTGTTCTTTAAAATGGTACATTTGAAAATGATTAAAGTCCTTGCTAACATCGTGTTAGTCAGTTTATGTTTCAACTGCAAATCGTAATTTTTGAAAAGCTAGCATTGGCTGTCATTTTAAGAAGGTATATGAGGTTAATGAGGTATATTTGCTATTCAACAACCAAACTAATGAGACCAGATTTTCACAAATTTAATGCCTGTCGCCCATCTAAGGAAGGGAGTTTTTGTGTTTTTTTTTTCAACCTTTCCATCTTTTATGTGAATTCTGAAAAAAGCCACCATGTACAAGTGGTGAAACCAAAAATTTGGCTCCCTCTGTGGCCAAATTGGTACCTCGAGCTACTCAGGTAAACGGTGTGTACTGTCCTAAAAACTCACATCCTGTTTTGTAACCAACAGATGACTCCTCACTGGAGCTTTAAAGTGTTTTTCTGTAGAATTACAAATCATTGAATCATCTGCATATACAGAAAAGTGGCATTTATTGCTGAAAAACACACCACTTGAATGAAAAACGTTGTAAAAGAGCTCTGAGTAAAGGATTCTGGAGGTAAAAGTACAAGATAAATAATTCAGGAGTAGTATGAAGAACGTTTTTTTCCTTATAGCTGGATCGTAGTTTGTTGTTAACCCTTTACTAACTGTTTTTTATTGGCTGGTAAATGCGTCACAGGGGATAAAGCGTTAGCTCGACCAAGTGCTCTACAGAAAGTGTTTTTTGATCAATACTGCCTGCCGAAGTGCATGTGTGTACCCAGGTGTGCTTGACTGCGTAGTATATCCACGTGTACACAAGTGCACTTAGTGTCTGCACACTTATAGAAGTCCGAGCAGGGATGCATCATCCTATCAGTGGTGCAACAAGACTAACACGGCCCACCAGGACTTATTTTTACTCCTCCTGTCTCCCTCTCCCCTCTCTGCTCCTCGCCTCATAAAAATAGATGAAAGCGTGTAACAATGAAAGAAGAGGGTTTATCCTCCCTCTCTCTCCCTCCTTTCCCTCTTTGAGGACGCAGTTAATGTGTCTCATATGGACGCAGGGTGCGGCTGTGGAAGGAGGGGGGGGTTATATGAAAAGCTAACACAGTTTGTGAGGAGTAAGTGGTGTTAGAGGCCTCTGTGCGGCACACGCTTTGACCCCTGACACACCGCGGGGGGGTTTTCATAAGATGCACGCACACACATCTCCAAACAGAAACACAAAAGCCTCCTTTTTTTTTTTTTTTTTTTTTTTTTGCTGTTGTATGTATGCGTGCACACTCCATTCACCTGCGGGGACAATATCCTCCTTAGTTCCTCTGGCAGAGGAATTTCATTATTTCCTCTCTTTTTTTGTGTGTCCATGCTTGAGCTTGTGGACCCAGTCACCCAGGGTCACATGTGCATCAGTGGGGAAAAAAAAAAAAAATCCTCCCAAAGCAGATGTGATTGATATTTTTTTTCTACTTCACCCTTTAAAAAAAAAAGATGCTCATTATTTTTCCTTACTCTGAACAATCCTTCTGCTGTTCCCTCAGAAGTCGACGGAGAACAGAGGGAGGTTTTTTTTTTTTTTTTTTTACACAGACGGAGCTGCCGCACTACATTCTGAGTGACTTTAATGCATTTTACAAGATTTTTTTTTTTCAACTTGTCCATTTTAGTCCATCGAACCCGTTTCCCTGGCGACTGCCCAGCACGGAACCCACATAACGGTCAGCATTAACGCCATACATGTTTCATGAAGGCCCAGGGCTCAGCCTGCTTAAGACAAACACTCGCTGAACCCATTCACACAGCCGTGAAATTGGTGTGTGTGTGAGTGTGTGTATATATATACGTGTGTGCGCGCTAAGAGGAGGAAATTGTGTCTGTAGCTGATGTAAAGATGTGTGTGTGCTTCTAATATTTGCACTCGTTGCTTCTCTCTGGTGAGTGTGAAGCTACTTGCTTATGCATCGTTGACCCATTTAGGGTCGTTCTGCTATTGTCTTCTCTTTTAGCTTACAATGAGAACCGTATATCCATACAGCACCTTCAAAAAAAAGTCTCTCTCTATCATCCTTTATTTCTAGCACACTGAATAAAACGATATCCAAACAATAAAGGGATTATTTTAAAGGCATTATATGCAATTTCCCCCATTAAAGCTGGGCTATAAACACACTGGTAGCCTCTAATTGAATTGAAATGTTTTGACTTTAGTGCCTTAATTGAGGGATCAGGCAGTGGATTGAGCACAAAAAAGGGAGGGGAGAGCTGGGAGCAACATACGTCAGAAAGCAACAGGTTGGAATTTAAAGAGGGGGTACTATGTTTTCCTGTATTTTAAACATGGATATTTAGTCACAATGCTTGATTTTCATACTAATTGTGAGCAGATTTCCAAACTGCTACACATTCATAAGTTGTTGAAATCCTTGAACCTGTCTCTGAAGTAGGGCCTCAAACATGAAGGTCTTCCCATAGCTCTGCTTCTGAGGGAGCCAAACTAACGCCAGTGTGAGAAAAACAGGGATCTTTTTGAGCTGTAAATTGTTTAACACTATTATGGGGGAACCGGAGGGACAGTACAAAGCCCATAAAAAAAAGCTCAATACCCTCTCTTTAATCTGAATTTGTAATTCTGTTATATGTTAGAACAAGGCATAAGTCCAGAGTCACAATTCATAATTTTTTGATTGGACTGATTCATCTTCTATGCAGCTGTAAATCTTTTAAAGCTATTTTGGGAGTACAAAAAAACACCATACCCTCGCTTTAAAGATGCTGCCTCTGTACATAGGCTGCATAATTAGACTTGGTTTTAATCCTCCTTCATCATCCTTACTCATGTGGCACTCTCCTTACTTCGCGTTGTTTTTAATATCTTTGCACCTGGCCTCGAAGGCAACCGTGTATCCAAACACGTATCCCACTTTCCTGGCAGGTGTGGATGTTTTTTTTTTTCTTTCTCTCACCTTAAGGTCACAAAACAAGAGAAGAGACAAATTCCCTTTCCCTTTGTGCGCCGTTCAGTGTAACAGCTGTCCTTTCAAGCCTTTAAATGCAGCAATCACCTCACAAAGCTCCGTCTCGGCTATGCACATCGCTTCCCACTGGAGGCCAAAACTTCCTGTGAGGGACGAGGAAAAGCTAAAGTGGCGGTCAAAAGGCTCCGTTTAAAGCACAATGGGCAGAGCCGAAACATATCAGCGGACACAATCAAAGCAAAGTAACGCGACACTGCAAGCAAACAAAGGAGTTAAATGCGGTTTTGGATTTAATGAGGGACAGCCAGGTGAGTTGTTTTTCTTTCCCCGGGGGTTTTACAAAAAGATTAACCCTTTGAACACACACAACTGGGGCACACCTGTTTTTGCACATTTGTGGCAAAGCCTCAGACTCTTTTGTCTGCTTCCTGCTCTTTTGTTTGCAAGTCCCCGCCCGCAGACTAATGGCTACCTTGCAGGCTAAAACAATAGCATTTATCTTGTCTGTATCTGAAGCTAAGCCTCAGGCAGTCACTTTAGCAGAGGTTGTGGAACTAGTCACAGAAGTGCCTCCGCAGGGCACACAGGATTAGATTTAAGAGGAGGAAAACTAATGAGCGATGGTCAACAACCCACTGAGAGTTGGAGTTGTTTAAAAGTTAGGGACCTTCCTGTTCACTTCCTCTCTTTTGGTTTCTTTCCCTGCCTTTTTTTTTTTTTTGTATTTCTCCCAGCATCAAGCAGCCCTTCAAATCTGATCAGGCACAGGGAGAGAAAAAGAGAAAAAGGGAAGCAGGAAGAGACTGACATGATGACAAAAGACGCCCCAGCATGCGCCCCCGCCGCCGATGGACTGTCAAAACACAGCATCCTAATCCACATGATGTGCCTGCGAGTCCACTCACAATACCCTCAAAATGTGCAGAATTCAAACACATGTAAAATCTCTCCCTATCTCTTTAAATAAATGCCCTGAGATCAGCTATTGGCAGCCTCGGCGAACACTGCACCGCCTGCAACTCACTGCGAAAGAATGGGTTTGTGCAATTGTCGGAGGGATGCTTCTGGGAAGAGGCTTACCTCTGGCAAATCAAGAGCTTGTATACATAGGCAAGAAGGGATCCTTTGTGCTGCAGGGGAGCGAGTGAATACTGCATCTGAAATAGAGGGGGGAAAAAAAGTGCTGTTTGGACTGTTTTAAAATAAACACTAGTGTCTCTTTGGTTGAGCAAGGCTACTGTATCCTTCACTGCATGAGCACAGAGGGCTGTAGGATGCAGAGAGGCACCGTTTAGCCTGCCTCCCACACACAATGTACGGCTCGGATTTGAAAATCTTCTGGAAGTGACAGATTGGGTTCACACAACAGCGCAGTGAAACAAGTTACAGTCATTATCCAGTTATAGCTGTTATGAGGAAGTCGTTTCTCAGACTGCTCTTTGGGTAGTTGTCTCATAGCGGGGCTGCCACACACACACACACATCCAGAAAGATGAAATCTGGGGGCGTGAAGTTAAACAGAAGTGAGTTCAGCTGACCTTTGCGGTTATTCCCCCCCTGTCTGCTTCAGGCTAGCTGCCGGTAGCGGCATTAGCCTTTACAAGCAAAGCATATCCCAATTTTGGAGCTGAAAAGCAGCTGTCCTCAGGCAAGTTACAGAGCAGCGTGGGTGAGTACGAGTTGAAATAAAGAGTATATCATCACTGACACACAGACGCACGTTAATTAAGGCCGTGAGGTCAAACAGATGCGAGTTTAGCTAACATCTGTAGCCATCTCTTCTGTGGTTCACAACGAGCCTTTTATACCTTATTACAAAGCTAAAAACACATTTGTCCAAAGCCAGTTGAATTATGGGTCAAAACATATTAGGTAGTACAAAAATTATATATCAGCAGCTTGTAGCAGCATTAGCCACTGCTAGCATTTTATATATTATCGAACAGCTAAAATACCCCAAAAAACTAGTTGTCTTAAGCAAGTTGCACTATGGGTAATTATATCTTAAACGTGATGAAAATTGTATAAATAAAAGAATGTGAGTTTAGCTAATGCTTTTGGTAAGCAGCATCTCTCTACTACAGTAGTTTAGCATTATTAGCCACTGCTAGCACTATATTTTACAGCTTAAATCCCCTCACAACATGTTTTATTAGGCAATTTGCATTATGGGTAAATACATTCCATAATGTAGCGAACCTTTTAGGAAGCGACTGGTCTCCACTTTATCTGTTTGTAGCAGCATTAGCCACTGCTAGCATGAGGAAACACATCCACAGAGTTTGGACTATTTCTAGAAGTTGGTGTCTTCAAAAATGTAGCATTGTTGGTGAATAGGCCTCAGAAAGAATGATAAACTACATATCATAGCTGCTGCACACAGACTCCTCCACACATTGTTTCCCTGCTTTGGCCGTTTTCAAGCTGCATTAGCCGCTGCTAGCAAAACAAACCCTAAGTGCAGAGTTAACATTCCTTCTCAGAGCAGTCAAGGTGAGGTAAGGTAATGCTTTCAACTGTGATACCTGGACTTCCAGACACACTCTGCCTAAGTTTAGCTAACCTCAGTGGCTAGCTTTTTCTGTTTACTTGAGCTTGTCGCAGCAGTAGCCTTTGCTAGCATGGCATTTATATCACAATCTTTAAGTTAACTGTTTTTCGGAAGATTCCTCAAAGGATAAAAGTTGCTCACACCACAACACACACACACACAAACACTTACACGGAAGTTAATATTGCTAGGTTATTTAGCTAGCTTCTTATCTCTGCTTCAGATTAGCTGCTTTTGGAGATTTATACCCCTGCTAGTATAAGACATATTGATTTATTGTAGACAGCGGTACAATTGCATTGTGGGTAAATAGGTGCCTGGAAGCAAATACATCTCATCTTGGCAATACAGTTAAACAGAAGTGGTTTAAGCTAATTCCTGTAGGCTATTGCTGATTAATGGCTAACGTGAACATCATCAGCTACTAGTTTTGAGAATTGCTAGTAAAGTTGCATTATGGGTAAAAAGAGTAACACTTGCTCAAAATCAGAAGGTGGGCGCAAAAAATAAGAGTTTAGCTGAACACTGTAGCAAACTTTCTGTTTTTATTTTCCAACTTTTAAGCAACTGCTAGCATAACACCAGCATCTACAAGAAAGGTGAGTTTTTGGAGTAGAAATTAATCTTTTTTTTTCTTTCGCTGTTTGTGCTGTTTGAAGGCTCTTTAAGTACAGCTCGTTAAAGAGCAGACTTGGAAAGAATTCTAATATGAAGTGAAACTTTCAGAGCTCGAGGGAATCCGCTCTGCTAGTCTGATTTTACTGACAGCGAAAAACGAAGGAAAAAGGAGAGGAGAGAGATAGAGGAAGATGAATGATGGTTTCTATCACCCCACACGTTGGGAATCTGAAGTCACGCCAGGGCAGCATAAATCATCTTAATCCCTGAGCCATTGCAGACGGCGCAAGGACACACACATGCACACGCGCTCACACACACACATATGCATATATTCACATATATATATATACATAAACACACACACTTCACCTTGTTCTGAAGTGCCCTAAATCACCATTCAAATCACTCATCTTTATTAAAATAAGAAAGAAAGCGGCTGGTTTTTAATAGCTCAGGAAGGTTTAATCTTAATCAAAAGCAACCACAGATTATCAGCTGTAAGAACAGATGGTTTTGGAGTGAAAATTGCATTTTCCAGACATTTCTTGATTGTTTGCTCTTTTTTTTTTCTCCCCCGCACTTGATCCTCCCTCCTTGGTGTTATTATGATTATTACTACCCCTGCGTTTTTGGTTTTAAAAACGTATTATCTCAGCTTAAGACTCGCTGACCAATTCCCAAAAACTGCTCCAGTCAGGACCTTTCAATAGCGTCAAAAATCTTAATCCACCTCGACACATACATGCGGTAATCCCTCCCCCTCCCTTCTCTTTCTCTCTCTCTCTCTCTCTCTCTCTCATCTTGAAAAGACCATAACTGTCAACACTCATGTTCTCTGGCTTGAACTCGGTGTGAGGACAAAGCAATTTGTTTCCAAAGCATCAGAGGAGGCAGTGGGGGTGAGCGTGGGGGTGTCGTCTTGAGAAGGCTGCACCGGGGTGAAAGTGTGTACAGTGTCTAAACAGACTTTAGCAGAGAAGCTGCGAGAATAAAGGCAGCAGGTTCCCTCTTTTTTTGTGCTTTTTGGGCTTTGATAGAAAGCCTGCAAGCCGAAGAGTTTATCCGCTGACAAAGGTGACGGTGGGAGCGCGGAGGGAGCGAGAGACACGGAGAGCAAATGTGGGAGTGCCGAGACGCAACTGTGTTCTGTGCAGGGTGTTATGCAACTGGAGCAGACTCTCCCCTTTTTCTTGTGATTAATTGTGTGAGTATATGTGTGTGTGTGTGTATGTGTCTGTGCTCTTCCACTCAGGCTGGAGATTGCGCCGGTTTAATCTGAAGTGCTGATGATTTGAATTGGACAAAAAATAATGAGAAACAAAGAATGCACAGTGAGGATCCAGAGAGCTCTTGCAACTGATGAAATGCAACGTCTGACATATTTTTTTTTGCACGCACACACACACAGAATGATGCCTTATTCTCTGTAGAGACAACAGATAAACTACAAAAAAACTCAACTGGTTTCTCCTGCTAAATTTTTTCCCCAAAATTTTTTTTCCAGAATATTTAATTCTTCCCTACTTTTCAATACTTGGAACCATAAAACAACAATCTCCATCTTTCAGATTGACCAGATCAGACAGTCCTGCATCCAGATTTTTAATCCGAAGCTGCTACAAGGCAAAGAGACAGACAGAAAGTGACGGTCGACCTCCATAGAGGAACATTGAAGTGAGCAAGCTCTGCTAATGAAAACAAAGCAGTGAAACAGAACATAAGGACGTTCTTCAACAATATATCAAATGTTGGTCGCATTTCAACTACTTTCCAAACCAGTGCTGTTCACAGTGTGGAAATAAAAATTAAAAGGCCACAGAGTCAAGCAAGGCAACACCAGCCCTGGTACCTGACATCTCATCTGTCTTGATCCATCCTTGCCATCTTTTATTACGCTGTGTCTGTTTTTACCAGTGTCATAGGCATTCTCACTGAAGCTCGCTCTCTTCTGTACCCCTGGGGCTCTTTGCTGTTGCTCCTCCTGCCTTAAAAATTGGTGATGCCGATAAAAAAGGTTGGGAACCATTGGATCAGTCAGGTCCACTCTCCTCATAAGACGAGCCATATGTGTCTGTTCCAGAAGTTCCCTGCCCTTCCAATGTGCACACATGGAATGACAAAGCCTTTGGCATTCCACTTACGCATGTAGAAGGGCAGGGAGCTCCCAGAAAAGAGACATATCCTTCCGCAATTACTTTGACTACAGTGAAACTAACTGAGCTTTCTTGAACAGATGTTTTGGCATTCCATTTGCACATCTGGAAGGGCAGGGGTAACTTATACTGCTTTTTTTTTTTTTTTAAATCATTTGAGTTATTCCGTGTTATCTATAGTTAAAAAAACAGCACATTTAAGGTCTTTTCGTGCAAAAATTTTGCAGAAATAGTCCAGAAAAAAAGTTTCCTGCTGTTTCTTGCTTGAATCACTTTTTGTTTATGTTGTAGCGAATATGAGGCCACAGACTAATGTGCTCCCTGGATAAAAATTAATATATATATATATATATACTTTTTTTATAAAAAGGGAAAAGAAAAAAAATAGGCTGCAGGAATGCAAGAATAATCCAACACGAGCTGTTTCAAATCAGGCAAAAGGTAAATGTTCACAGCCCACTCAGTGACACCAGGGTCTGGATCGTAGCGCGTGATGCCTGTATGTGTGTGTGTGTGTGTGTGTGTGTGTGTGTGAGAGAGTGTTTATGCGTGCACAGACTGTAAAGGTCCACTGGACAGGGCTCTCTTTACTCACCCTGACAAGCAGAGAGCTGTAAAAAATTGCACCATATTTCCTCTCAAGTCTCTTCTGATACTGAGAAGCAATGTTTTCACAGCTGCCTCACTTTCGCTCTTCTGCAGTTTTCCCACTCCATATGTGTGTGTGTATGTGTGTGCGCGCGCATTCACAGATATGTGTGTGAGAGCTCCTGAGTGTGTGTTTGCATACAAGTTTTTTTTTTTTTCTTCAGCCCGAGCAGAAATGAAAGACGACAAAATAGGTGCCAACCGTTCTGGGCAGAGAAGAGAGGGTCCGCCTTTTGTTCTACAAACTCCCCTCCGTCGTAATCGTCTCTTTATGCAAAACAAACCCTGGTTGTGACGTGCGGCGTAATCAGCTCGCCACCTCCGAGAGAACTGTTATTTTTGGGTGCTTATTTAATTGAATTGAAAACACAGTTGCTCCTGTGTGTGTGTGTAGCACAGCTTGTGAAACGCGGCCTCTTCTGTTTCTGATTCAAACCCAGTCATCTCTGATGACAGCGCTACGTCGACAGGAAGAAGGGTGGGCAGCTGTAAGCGCGCTAATAATAGACTTACAAGTCTGATGATGTCTGGTCGTCGTGTTTTGTTGCCATGAGATCTTCACCAGTGTGAGAAAGTTTCATCTGGTATTAAAAAAAAAAAAAAACAGAACTTTTCCCTGCTCCCCTTCACATCCTCATGTTCTTTCTCTTCCTGGATAAAAACACAAGAAGACGCGTGCTCTGCTGCTTTAGTTGCTCAGCAGCCGTTGCGCCCCATGTTCCAGCAGCTAGTACGAGGAGAAATATCGATCCGAATGTTGCAGACAACCTTGACCATCGGAGGGCAGGGGAGGTATTTGTGGTATACATTGCTTGACCTAAAGTTGTCTCCTCCTGGCTGAATAAAACAAAACACTGCTGAAAAATAAATGGATTAATAATGAATTTTTTTTCCCCTCCCGCCTAAGAAAACACATCTTGGTCTATGTTTGTGAGCGGCTTAATTGTGTTTCCCTATTGAGAAGGAGGATGCTTGATTCTGCAGACGAGGCCTTCGCACCTGCTCACAGCTGCCGCTGCTTATGAAAATCAAAAGGGAGTACCAGTAGCTGGAGAGCCCTTCTCTAATAATAGAAGTTGTGGTCTGGGAGCAAGGTAGAGTGTGAAAAGAGGTGTTTGCATAATAGGAAAGAGAGTGTGTCATTGTCTGCAACTGAGGCAGGAAGAACACTCCTCTGCCTCCCTCGATTTTTCACCCTTTACACACACACACACACACACACACAGAGTACTGTACAGCACATTAGCTCAACTGTCACCCGTACGCCGTGACATGAGCAGCAGGACACAAAGCCACCGAGTGACTGCTGGGAGTCCGAAGGCTTAGGAACCTTAGTGTGTAAATGTCAACCTTTCCTGAATAAGTCTCGAACTTTGGCTGCCAAACTGCGGCCGTGTTCAGCTCCCATAAGGCCCGTGGATTAACACTCACCCGTCAGCGCCGTGTGACAACTGCATTCCAATGGTTTTATTTGGAATGGACTGTTTTCATTCTCCATTTTTTATCAGAATTCTAATGTTTTTTTGTTTTTTTTTCTTAGCTGGCAAAAAGGACTAAACCAACGGATAAACCAATGTATCTGTTGTTTGTTTTATTCCGCATTTTTGATGATGTGATGATACTTAAGGCTCATATAAACCCTAATTAAACATCATTATTATCCTGCTTTGACCCAAATTTTACCCTTCTACAACACCATGTTAACCCATTTCAAACCTGTTTTTCACTCTCCTAAACAAAATCTTTTACCCTGCTTTAAGCTTATTTTATCCACATTTTGACCATAATTTGACTCTGCTAACTCCATTCTGAACCTGCTTTAACCCCATTATTACCCTGCTTTAAGCTAGTTTTTACCCTTCTACAACACCATGTTAACCCATTTCAACACTGTCTTTCACTCCCCAAAACAAAATTTTGACTCTGCTTTAAGCTTGTTTTGTCTCCATTTTGACCCCACTTTGACCCTGCTAACCCCATTTTGACCCTGCTTTACTCTGTGAGCTATTTTTATACTAACTTTTACCCCTTTCCCCCTCACTTAAACTTATTTTATACCATTTTTACCCTGCTTTGACCCCATTTTAACCCTGCTTTAAACCCATTATTACCCTGCTTTAAGCAAAATTTTAACCCTACTTTAACCCCGTGTTTGCCCATTTCAACCCTGCCTCTAAATGGCTTGTACTTTATTTAACCCTGCTTTAACTTTTGCTGTAATGCCATTTTACCTCACTTTAACCCCTTTTTAAACTGTTGTTACTCATTTCTGTTTCTGTTCTTTTGAAGAAATGCTTCTTTCCCTTTATGTATGTGCCCTTTTTCAAAACTACAAGTAAAATATTTATTAAAACTGATCTTCAACTAACACTTTCATCCTGCTTTAACCCCACTCTAACCCAACTCCGATCCCTCCCTTTAAAATAAAAAATGAATAAATAAAACCAGGAATTTTGAAAGTAAAATGCATGCGTAACACGCACTCATGTTTATCTTTACTTTTTAACAGTTGCACTTTCACCTGATTTCACCCCGCTTTAACCCCCCCCCCCCCTTTTTTTGTCAATTCTGATTAATTTGTTTTTGTGCAATTTTTTTTTCACATCGAAAGTTCCTTGAAAATAAAAAGCATGTGAAGCATCTATTTAAACTCATCTTCCCATTTCATTAAAGCGGGTACCTTAACCTTTCTTTAACCCCGCTTTAATCCCCTTTTTTTGGCGGAGCTTATTTCTGATAATTACATTTTTAAGGTATGCATAATCTCTCACTCGAGCATGCTCCCTGTGTAAAAAAAAAAAGCATGTGAAACATCTGTTGGAACTCATCCTTGAAGAAAACATGTTCAAACTGTAAACATTGGGCTTCATTCTTGTGATTATTGCTGATTGGAAGGCAGAAGCCTCGAGACAGTGTCGCCACTGTAGCTTTAGCGAGCTTAAAGAGGCCAGCGGTTGCTGACAGGGTGCTGATATACTGGCTCTGTGGCAAGTGCCGTCTGACAGTAAATGTCTCCCCCCCTCCTCTGTGTTTACAGTCATAAATGGATTATGGTCCATGGGCAGCTCCACGTTAGCCTGCACACATGTTTGCTCGCGGGTTCACATGCTCCTCTATGATGGGAAAAGAGAGCACAGTTCTCGCACCTTCACGAGCGCCTCTGTAGCCTCTGGTTGGTGTCGCTAATCACGTTAGCATCGATCATGTGAGCAGGCCCTGGCTTTGACCTTGCTGAGATGGAGCTGCACTGTAGCACGAGCCGAGCTGTACCTGCTACAGAGGCTAAACGTGTCAGTGCATTAAAGAAACGCTAATATGAGGAAAGTGAGCAGGGAGCTATCATTCAACTGAGCGTCGACACACTAGACTGTGGTTGTGACCGAGAGCTTACATGTTTTATCCCCATGTGTCAGTGTGATGTGTGTGGGCTGCTGACGCAGATACCCCCTCCTTGTAAAGCGCTAATATGCATGAGAATTAAGCTCACGGCTCCGAAATGAAAACACCGGAATTAGCCGTCAAAACGAGCGCCACGCTGAAGAGAAGTCGGAAAGAATGGACGAGAGCGCAGAGGAGGGGGTGTGTGGGTAATATCATGAATGTAATGTTTCTTTTCATAAAGTCGGGGATGAGGTCGCCACAAATGATTCCCCTCGACGTAAGTCCGGGAAATGAAGCTTGCTCTTTTCAACGGGGATAATTAGCTCGGCTGACAGTCGATCCCCATTTGTGACACTGTTTTTTTTTTTTTTTTTTTTCCATTCCCTCTCTCTAGTTTGGGACTATAATCCTTCCTTTGAGGATGTGCGAGTGACAGAAGTATTTTTTTGTCCTTCAAGAATATTCCAGCAATTAGAGAGGGCACAATAATACCCATCAACTCCTTGTAATTAGCGAGAATTTGAGATGATGCCAGAGAGCCCTTTTGACCTCCACAGGGGCTGAGCTGTGATACGTTTTATGTCTTGCAGTGTGTTTGTACGTCTCCGGGTCTCAATGTACAAAAGGAGAGTCAAGTTAGGATGAGTAAGCAGTGTGCCCAGCACAGAGTGTACCTGCATGTAAACCGTGCACTCAGCATTAATGCAGGCGCACGCATGCTGCAAAAGAGGCGTAAGCGTGAGCTTGGAAGTAAAACCCAGGCCCCGTGTGTTTGTGCCTTTGAAAAGTTCTCCCCTCGTCTGTTGTTGTTTTGAGCTGCCAACTTGTTGTTGACTGTCTGTGTCCAGCGATGGTTATCACAGCTGATGATGCCCTTCCCTGTCAGGCCGCGACCCTTTACTCCCCCTGAATTATCATCTGTCGGTGACCGCGAGAGAGACAGAAGGGAGGGAGGGAGGGAGAGCGCAGGGAAACAAGGGACAGAGGGGAGATTTGGCTGAGTGCCTCGGAGGTGTTTAATTGTCTTCATTGATGACCGCCCCACCTGCTCGCTTGACACACATTTCCCAGCCAAGACATGTCACGCATAAACAAATAACTCATACGCTGCTCAGATTTATGGGTACCGAGGGAAGTGTGGAAAACATTTCATATGTTTAGAAAGTCAAAGAGATTTACTGCGGTTGGTGCAGAGCTGCAGCATTGACTGTATAAAACATGGATGTAGACTTAAACCCAGTCTCATGGCCACCCCAAAGCATGAGCGCTCAACCTTTACAGTGTAGAAGCAGTGATGGCTTTACTGCTTTACTTCTTATGTTAAGTTGAATCTTTTGATCTGAACACATACGACACCAGGTTAATTTAAAGTGTCTTAAATGTTGCTTTAAATTCACGACTTTGGCATCACAAAGAAGAAGAGTTTACAGAGCGTGGTGCTGCAGAGCTGTGCATGCACCAACACAGTAGACTGGCACCTGCCGGCAACGTCACAATTTTTCAACCGTTTCTCCTTGATATTTTTATTTATTTATTTTCTTTCAATTTTTTTCCCCCGGACTCCTTTTTTTCTCTTTCCTAGGTAAAAATAATAAAGAAAAAAAGAAAAAGAAAAGAAGGAAAATATTTTTGGTCATTATTTCTGAATAATGTGGAAAAAAAGCAAAAAGTGGTGCGCTTTTTCCCCTTTTCATTTTTTTCTTCTTTTTTGGATAAAAGATAAAAAAAAATTGCAAAAAAAGAAAAAAAGAAAATAAAACTTTTTTTCTTTACTTATGTCAGAACCATTGAAATAATGTAAACAATGACACCTTCTTTCATTTTTTTTTTAAAAAGGAAAAAAAAAACAAGGAAAAAGGAAGATTGTGTTTAGATTGCACAAATCTACCAAGCAATTGTAAACTTTTTTCCTTCTTTCCCATTTTTGAGAGAAAAAAAGAAAGAAAGGGAAAAAAGAAGGAAAGAAAAATCCAAAAAGAAAGGAGAAAAACTTTCTACCTCATTATGTCAAGATCTTGCAAATTTAGCAAAGAAGTAGTGCACTTGTTGCCTTTGTGGTGCACAAAGACAACAAAAAAGCAAGAAAAAGAAAATAAAGAATTTTTCTAAATTGACAAGATCATGCAAATAAGCCAAAAAGAGGCACACTTTTTGTTTTTAACTGAAAATAATAATAAAAAAGAATTTAAAAAAATAACCTTTTTTTCTCATTTTCTTTTTATCTTCACTTTAAAAATATTGTTTAAAAAAAGACTTTTGTGGTTCTTTGCTGTTGCTCTGCCTTCCTTCGCTTTTCATTGTTTTCTTCTCTAGATCTTTCCAAAAACGGTTAGAACGGTCATGACGGATTATAGCTTCATCCCCCAGTTCCTGCTCTTCCTCTCTCATCATCGCAGACAGTAGTTTGTCTGTTGCCTTTACTGGACAGTGTCTGAAGACCCGTTTAGGACTTATTTTGCTTCAAATGTTGTGTTGACCTAGACAGCGCTGAGACCAGAATGCTGTGGTTTCCTCTCTTCCATCGCCCTGAATCTTTCTTTCCCTGCTTCATTGATTTCGACAACCATCTGAGAAAAACTCTTGCAGCCCTCCTAAATGATTAAGCGAGCCCAATTCCTTGTATTAAATTTGAAGAGGTCTTTAGCAGAGATATGGGTACATTTTGGGGCCAGTGTGAAGACATGCTCTTAAAAACGTCCCTAATTGGAGATGATTGGTTTGTGATTCTACACGTAGTCTTTTAATCATGAGATAAACTATGATGCAGCTTTCAAAGACTCAAAGACTTTCTGCTGGAATTTCAAGAGAGGGTTTGGTATTCTGCAGACGAACAAGTCTTCTTGCTACAGTTCTACTACAGCAGCTCGATCTGCAAGGTCTCTGCATGTGTTAAAGTGTGTTTTGCTCAAGTGGAGAAGCCCTTGACACACTAAGGGATCTGTGGAGATCAACCGAATGTATCCAGGAGTTACGTTTTGGAAAGTTGTGAATACGGCCGGGGCCTGTGAGCGAGACGGTTTGTCAAGATGCGCCGAAGCCTCGCGGTACATGTCTGTTCATTTTTGTCAAGTTTTTCAGTCTGTTGGACAACTGTAAGGTGTGATTACGAAGTAATGAAGGGAGCTCAAAGTGCACTGCCAGTTTTAATCTTGCTGCAAGGTATGACGCTAATGGTTCCGGCACTAAGGGATGAAAGGAGACACGAAGGGGGTCAGGGGGTTGGGTGTAATGGAAGGGAAAGAGTCAAAGAGTGAGAGTCATGAAATGCCTGGAGGGGATGCTGTTGGCCAAAGTGGGCCATTTCTGAGAGCGTGTGTGTTCACAGAGCTCCAGTAAATAGATGTCAGGCCCTATCATCCCCCCAGCATAATGAGGCGAGGCTGTGAAGGCACACAGGTTAGTATTAGTTACAGTGGCACACACACACACACACACACACACACACACACACCAAATGAACAAACCGTCCCCTCTTTGCTTTAGAAGATCAGTTTCGATCTCTGCTTGTCAACAAATACCTTGGTCTTCCAAAATCCACCGCAAAAACTGGACTCCCACATTCGTCTGTGTCTTGGCTCGTCACCCTCAAAGCCCACCGGGTATGATTGATCACAGCCAAGAACATATCCCACTCGACCCCCCCCTTGCAAATGCAGATGCTGTCGGAATTAGCGCGAGTGTTTTCCCGCGGAGGACACTGCGAATGTCCTGCCCCACTTCTCTCTCCTCGTTTCTTGGTGAGAGTACAGAGGGAGACTCTGCCGTCCGTCCCAGCCTTTAAATAGCCCTTCCCTTGGGGCGCCGTTGGACCCATGCAAAGTCAACCCTGCGAACCCAGCCACATCCCCCTTGCTCGTTTACCCTTCACAACTCCGGAGACTCAAAGTATCAGCGGTGTTACACATCAGGAATCTGATGCCTTGAATTGGGCACTGAATCAGTCCCTACTATCAAACCATATTTGCACCTTATTTTCTCTCTATAACTCGTCTCCCAACCCTTCTGCTTGTCCATCAAATCCTTCCGTCACTCACTCACTGAATCCCCAACCCCCTACTGTTGCTCCCTCTCTTGTTACAGCACATCCAATTTGCAGGGCGTGAGAGAGAGAGAGAGAGACGATATGAATCTTATCTCGCCTCCGCTTTAATTATTCCATCTTCAAGGTGCGTTCCTTTTTGAGGGGGGCTAGGGTTATTAAATAGTGTCCATTTTAATCAAGGCGTGCTATAGCCCCAAATTGGGCAAGTAATTAAAGGTGGAATAATGAAATTGAATCGGAGAGTCTTCTACATTTATTCTGCGTTTGGTTCAATTTGCGGGCTCCAGTTGGTCCTCGCTGACAGGCGCTATTCTCATGAGACCAAACTGGATTAGTTTCTGAAGGGTCTCTCTATCTCATACATCCAGTCATCTTGTGCACCTTCTTTTTTTTCAACCTCCCCTCTCTCTCTCTCTCTCTCTCTCTCTCTCTCTCTCTCTCTCTCTCTCTCTCTCTCTCTCTCTCTGTTCGAGACAAATGGGCCAGTAATGATACCCCTTCATCGCCTCCTTTTTCCTCTGGTCCCTTCTCCTCTCCTCGCCGTCCTCACTCGTTTTCTGTACTTTGTAATGAAGCATTACTGTCTCTGTCTTCCAGGCAAGCGGTGATAATTACCAGCAAAGTGAAGTAGACTGCAGTGCAGCGGCTTCGCATACCACAAAGGCACCTTTTATGGGATTTGAGTTTTCCCTTTTTATTGTGTACCTGTCATATGGCACCAGTGTGAAATGTGTTGTAGTTTCCTTAGCAACGTGACTTAGCACAACGTCCAACAGATCTGTTTTGGTTGTTTGTGCTACTTGGAGTATAAATACTAACTCGTAAATGGAACATGTTTGTTGATGTCTGCCTGTCAGGTAAAGCATGCGCTCACTTTTGCCAAAAATGTGTACTGGCATCTTATTCTTTCCATCCATGTGTTCCGTGCTTACCCATTAATATGCTCTACACAAGGATTTCAAGATCTAATCATAATCTGTATATAATGATATGAAACAAAGCATTGGCTGAAACCAACTGGCAGAATTATTACACACGTGTGTACTGAAATTTTAAAGATGTAAGTATTTAGGATGTTGCATCTGAAAGGAAACTTTTGGTATTCAAAAAGGACGCAAATGTAGGATGTTGGTTTAGCCAGATTAATGTGTTTCCACTCTTTTGAGTTTTGAAGATCCTTTAACATCCCGCAAGAATTGGGCTGCTTCAGCCAAAACAGTCCGAACACACCCCTTAACTTTTTGGGGGGGATTGAATTTGTTATAAATCAAATCTGTCTGGAAAAGACGGAAAATGACGTCGGCTGAGTTCTTTGTAGGAACTGGAACGTAAACACGTCAACCTTTTGCATTCATCATTTCCGAAGATTTAACACCATATGAATCATCCCTAAAGCTTAAAAACTGTTCAATCTAAACTGAAAAGGGTTTGTTTTTTTGTGCAAAGGTACACAGCAAGTCACCTTGACTGTGCCCAATTTGAACTTTTCTTATACAGCCTGAGGCTAGAAGGTAGAAAAATCTGAGGATCAAGTGTTCAAGCCGCACTCATGTCACCTAAACTCTGAGTGAAAAAAAGCCCCCCACCTAACCGTGTTAACAAACAGCGCCTCATCCTAAAGACATCCACGCCTCTCTTACATCCTCCAAGGGCGCTCACCTTACTGAAGCATCACAATCATTATTTCTGTCTTCCCTTCACCTCGAATGCCTCTTCCGTCTCCCTCTTTGCACCCCAAGGTAACCGTGCGCCCTATCAGCTGCACTCCAAACAAACAGCTGCTGGATCAGTGAGGCTCCCTTGGAAACGTCTCAGGGAGGGAAAGGGATGAGGAGCAGTGGGAGGAAATGCAAAAAAATGACGAAAGGGATGTTTGAGACGAGGAGGAAGGCTGTGAGTAGGGAGAAAGTATACAGGAGCATATTTATGCTGTGCTTCGGGGACTTTGCTGCAATGAGCTCATTAGTCTTTAGTTTACGATACAGTTAATACCCCTTCCAGGTAAATACACTCTATATGCCTTGGAGTGATGAGGAGGGTTAATACGTTTGCCCGTTTACAGGTCTGAGAGTGTTGTTTTCAATCTGACTTGATCTATTTGCATACTCAGATTTATAGCGGATGAAGCAGCAGCATCATTTGTGTGTGTGTGTGTGTGTGTGTGTGTGCCTTTCTAAATCAGACACTAAGGTCCAGCCGAGTTGGCGTGTGTGGTTAAGATGGTAAGACATCCTTGACAAGGCCAAAGAACATGTGACTCTAGATCTGTTGGTGTCTTGGCAGGCCCGCAGTGGAGCCTCTGTAAGCAGGTAATTAATGGGAGTTAGCACTGCAGCTATGGACGGCGAGCAGAGGCAGGAGGGGCTACCGGAGAGGAAGCCTGCAAAAAAAAAAAAAAAAAAACCTCTGCAGATTTAAAGTCAGAGGAAAGAACATAACGCCAGGCCTCAATTTGATGGCGTAGATGTGAAATCAAAATGGCTGCCGTGGAAAAGTCTTTTATCCCCAGTGAATGTGCAGTTTGCTGAGTCACAGCTTAGCTCTTTAGCAACGCTTTATTACTCATTTCACACATTTGAGTTTCCCATCTGCTGGAAGCAAGGGAAGAAAGGAATTGGGTCCAGGGGGGAAGAGAAGAATTCGATGATTGACGTTCATCAGAAATAGGGATGAATTCTCCTTGACTGCGCGGTCCACCCACGGTGCAAGCACAGCGTTAAGGCGCACCGCGTCTTAGGGAGGACGAGTCCTCTAAGCTTAATGATGCGACAGTGCGCCACCTGCATCGGGTCCAAGTTGGAAACCCACTGCTCACTTCTGTCCACACGCTGGCATCATTAGCCGGCTTGTGTCCACTTCCTGAGTCAAGGGTCACGATGACAATTCGCCAGTACCGTATTTAGGAGCATTAGCGCCATCACTCACAGCAGTAATGAGGGAGCAGCAGATGGATGCCATTCTAGAAACCGCTTTTAATGACCGAACAGGGGATTGGGCTCCCGTCTCCAATTGGACCCTGCAGACTCTCACTCTTAAAGGGCAACTGCCAGATAACTGAGCCAAAATGGAGGCAGGAGGTCTCATTTCTACCCTTTTCCCTCGTTCTCCTTTTTAGCTCAGTCTTGCTCTGGCGATTATGTTCTCCCTTGTGCTTGGGGCAAAACAGTAGATGAGAGGGAGAGCATTATTCTCGCTTTTCTGTTTTCTTTTTCCGCGCAGGCTCACAGAAGCTGGCTTTGGCTTGATCCAGTGTCGGCCATTCGGGAGTGCCTTGTTTTTACCCAATCCCTTGTTCCCCCACAATCCTCTGTTTGGTAAATGGATGCTTGTGATGGCCAATCAATATTGGCAGATTACGAATGGGATTTAGCATTACAAAGGTGGTCCCACAACATTGTAATCCCCCACCCCCATTCCTCCCTCACACTTTTGTTAGAGACAGAAAATACAGTATATAAATAGCTTTTGTCGACATGGACAAGCTTTAGAGCTCTTTCTGTTTCCTTTTCTGCTTCGCCTCCTCCCCGCCACATTGATCATTCATGCAAACACTTTCAGACTAATATTCTAGGATTTAATTGCAGCTAGAGAGACTGAGCTGTAGACTCTATAACAACTCCAGTATTTATTCCACTTGCTCAACATATTGTTACCTCAAACCAACCTCAGCGGCAGCCAGAGGGATGCAAAAATGCTGTTTTGCAACTTTACCCTCCAGGGAAGGACTGGGTGCACGGTTCTAGTAGGGTGCATCGCAAAGCCCCATGAGCCCCCTTTTTCGTGCTTACCTCATTTCCCTTGTTTGTAATTAGCGGCGTGTATTAGCAGTTAGCCGCCGCACATGTGGGCCTTCCAGGACATCCAGGAGACCACCGGGGGACGGCTGCAACAGGATATCAGCCTGTCTTCCTCTGGTCCCAGAGGGCGAGCCAGGAAAACAGCTTAAGCAAACAGCCTCCCAGGTAGTGTCCTCATTAGCGCTATCATCGCCATTAACAACATTAGTGCCAATGTTTTGATTGCTGTCATCATCATTAGCAGCTTGAGCAGCGCAGCTACCTACCAGGAAGAGGTTGGCAGTGGGGTATAGCAGGTGTTTTAAACCCTTGTTGTCGGCCCAAAACCAACAGGTTATTCTTTGTGCGGAAACAAGGGAGTGCCGCCTCTTGCTGTGTCACATTTTCCTTTGGCAAAGAACACCAATTGTGAAAATTTGCTCATCATTTTTTTTTCTGTTTTTATGATCTCCTCAATCCGTGCAGGCACTTCAGTAAAGTTCCACAGCAAACCCTCCAACCTGTTGTGTAAAATGTGTACCAGTATGAGAACACAGAGGACTTTAACCTGTTGGTCAGGGCACCACAATACATGAGTCTTTTTTTTTAAAGAAGACTAGTATTAAGTGAAATCTCAAGGCAGCATGTAGCGCTCTCTTAACTGCTCTCCTCTTGTCCATATTGGCTTGATTCATGAGGCCATTGAGCCTCGCTGCAGCAAATTGCTTTTTCTCCCATAATGCCCCACTGTTAACTGTACGGCACTGTGGTCAGCGAAATCACATGCAGGCCCAGTGTTGGAATATATCTAATGAGATTCAGGCTGCACATGCTACAAGCTTACCTCTCTCTCCATCAAGTCTGTCCGTGCCTTAAATCTCGACACAAACAGTGTGTCTTCTAAACAATTATCTCTTGGCAACTGGTATAGGAAGTACATAAAGACACAAGTACCCTCTTGTGAATGAAGGATTACTCCGTGTTCCAACGGAGGAGAAGTAGGAAGAGGCTGTGTAGTGGAGGCAAAGTGTTGCAGGATTTGTATTCTTCCCATATTTTGGCCGTACTGAAGTGCGCATTCCCAGGCCATCATGATTGACAGCTTCGGTATCAGCGAGGGAACATGTGCACGGGGGGAACAACGTGCTTGCACATATGTACAGGCTGGCATTCCCTTGCTAATGTCGTTCGTATTTTTTTTTTGTTGCTGACCCTGATGTGCTGTGTGCATGGTTGGCCAGAGACGGGGCCACCTGGGAGAGGAGAAGATGACGGAGTGAGGGGGTGAGAGAATAGCAAGAAGGAAAGGAAATGTTCGAAAGGGAAACATCCAGGTCTGTTACATGTGGCTGCCTTCAGCCATTGCACACAGAGGAACTCAAAGCAGAGAGAGAGAGAGAGTATAACGGCAAGAGAAGGGAAATAAATCAGTCAGGGAATGGCGTGCAGTGCTACCCAGTAGCAACTTGTTACAGATCAACAGAGCCCCAGTGCGGAGTGTGTCTCAAACCAAGTCTGCACTATGATGTTGAAAATGTAAGACCTCATTCATGACGACAAATAATGACAATCTCAGTCTGTGGATGCGCTAATAACCAGAGGCTATTGTAAAAACTAGCTTACTTTATTCAAGCATATTTGTACACAAGAATGTTCTCCTCTGTTTGGCCTAATTGGTGCTCTTAACTAACTAGGTTTGCATCTACAGATCATGAGCACTAAAAGACACAAGGCCAGTATGCTAATTAGGCTAATGCAAAATTATTAGTTACACAAATTACTGAGAAAAAGTTTTCACAGCTTATTGGATTTTCTGACCTTTGCTTTTCTGAGCAATTCATCTACCGGTTTCAGGTTAAATAACCCCTATTCTTCAAATCGTATCGCAGTGAGTAAGTTGTGAATTTGCATCACATGTGCAGATAACTCGTACCATAAGTGCAATTTGCGCAGCTGAGGTGCACCGTCCAATAAGAACTTGTGCCAATTGTGTCTCTGCATGCAATGTCATAGCAAGAATGATTTTGTCTGCGTCTGATGTGAACACAACATAATAGATTCCAGCAACCAGAGTCTACATGATAAAACTGGAAGACTTACAAACTTGCTCGCTCTGATTTTGATGTAAACAAATATGGCAAACAGCAGGTTGTTTGTCTAAGTTAGCTGCATGTCCTCAACTTGTCAGTTCAGTTATGGGATGTTTTTGCACAACACACTTTTACACTGTTGCTGCTCAAAACATGTTGGTCATCCATTTTTGACAACTACCTGATCTGGTCACCCATAGTTGCATTTGTTGTACCTCCTTCTTCTTCAGTTACTTTGCACACTAGTTGGCTGTTCTTTGCTCTCCATAACAGTCCTTAGAGTGCATGCTTGATCTGTCCTTGGTGTTTCCCCTACAGAGGATTTAGAATCACTTTTAACATCCCTCACTTTCCCTCAAAGGAAAGTCAAAGCAAAGCAAAGTGCTGAATCAGTTAATCTCTACATCCTAAACTCCTGATGACATCTCAAAAAAGGACATTGCATATTTAAGAACTTGATAAGGATGGGGAAACAAGAGAGATAAAAGGAAGCACCAAAGATGGCAGCAATTCTTTAGCTCATCTATGTCTTCCACCATGGTTTCAAATGGTCCTTTTGTTGCATGTTTGGCATCTCCCCATTCAGGGTCTATGATCAGGTGGTGGCTCGAACAAGCACTTGACAGGGGGAGATTAAACACGCCACTGTCACACGCCACACCTGGCGCATTAAATTACAACTGCATTACATGTGATGCAGAGAAACCTGCCAGTGTTCGACGCATCAACAAAGGAAAGTGAAAGAGGGGAGGAAGATAGGCGCTAGATATGATGTCAGAAGAAATTAAAGCCTCTCAGCTACGTATTGAGTAATATTCTAGACCCAGAGAGAAAAAAAAACCTTTCTGGCAAGTTCCCAGTGCATGTACACGTGTAGTACCAAAGTAGTTTTAATGTTTGTCTTTATCAGCCTCTTCAATTGCTCACCCATCCCTCATGGTATCAATCTTGTCCCACTTTTACCGTTTGATTGACAAGGAACAGAGCTTGTTCTTCACAGATATGTAAAACAGCTGAACATGAATAACAGGACATTACAATGGCAGGTAAGAATACCCATCAATTTAAGCACTTGACAAGTTAGCAATACTTATGTCATGAAGACTGCTTTCTCGAACATCTGCTCCTCCGAGCAACTCAAGAAAACAGAACTACAAATGCTTACCTGAGACTTAATTGCATCCACCTCTTCTGAGGAGCAGATGTTGACATTTGTGCACTCTACACTGGTAGAATGGCTCTGAAAATAACTATTGGCATCAACCCAGGACATCGCCATTTTTACAGTCTAATCCCTCATTGAGGCCATTGTCAAAGCCACGGGAGCGATATCGATTGTAATCTCAAAAGAGAAATCTTTGGTTTTTACCCACTCAATGGCTGCCTCCCTGGTGCCTAACATTGGAGATGAATCACACTCCCCTTAAGGCCCATTATTCAGCTATTATTGGCAAGTACTTGTGCTCACTTAATTGGACAACTTGTCTGCAACTGCCAACCCCCTGGGCTGGCCAAGATGGAGCCATAGCCAATCAGCCTAATTGATCCAAGCAAATGGTACAAGTCACCATTCATGGTTGAATCATTTTTGGAGGGTTTACGTTGAGTTGAGGTTCAATTTCTTGTCGCTTGGAAAAACAAGGACATTGGCAGATAATAATTATGTTAACACTAACAGAAATCAAACAAACTATTTCTTTTTGGCCACTCTTTCCCAAGAGGCTGGCCCTGGCCAAGTTTTATGACACAACTCGCCTACTGAGGGAAAAGAAACTCTGAAACATTGGAAAAACTTCAGCTTGAAACACATAACAATGAAGATAGCTAATCAAGGGATAAAATACAGCACTTGAAAGACAATGGGTGATGGATTTCCAAACCCCACAGGCCACACAAGAAGAGGTATTTTCCACTTGTCCAGACACAAGACAAAGGAGGAGTCCTTCGAAGTGATTAAGTGTTGTCTCTGTCAGCAAACATCATTCCATGTCAGTACCTTCCAAAGCTAGCACGCTTGGATTGTTTGGAGATGTTCAGATGTATTGCCAAAGATGGGGGTGTTATTTCCAACTTGTTTCATTTTATGGGTCCAAAAAATAGGTTAGAGTCACAGGGAGACAATAGAGGTGGGGACGAGGAAGGACACTTGCCCTGGAGTCAAACTCGGACTTGGGAGGCTTTTTGTGTTTGCCGTCAAAGCGCTCACAGAGTAGAGCGATGAACTATTCATGGGGCCTGAGAGAGAAGAAAAGGCTTTGGCCCAAATAGAAATAAATAGCACAAGGAATGAAAGGCATTAAGGATAGGGTATTCAGATCAAATGAGCTCATCTTCTTTAGAAGATGTAAGAGAGGTACAAGCAAAGTGTTGTGCGATAAGGTACTATCTAATAGGTACAGGGATCGAGTCAAGAGTCTGTCGCAAATGGGTTCAATCAGCTGCACCAGAGTTCCTAATGTTGTGCCTTTTGCATATACATCAGCTACAAAGTCAGAGAAAGGAAAGAAGCGTAGAGGGAGAGAGAGAGGAAGATAGAGGAGTGCTCAGCGGGCATTTTAAACACTTTGCTGTTAAGCAGACACATACTGATTCTGGTGCTATCACTCCAGCTGGAGCCAAAGACACATTTACATTCCGATGCTGATTAGAGACATAAAGAAGAATGTCAGGAAAATCTGTTGAGTTTGAGATTTCTAATCACAGGCTGCCCTTTTCCAAAGCGTACTTCTTCAAGGGGGGAAGTTTGTGATCAAGCCAAAGAGTACATTTGGATGTGAGGCTCTGTTTTGATCCAATCTGGCAACTCCTGAATGTATGGGGGGTGAAAGAGAGTGACACAGAATGAAATAAATAATTGGGAGGAGAGGAGTTGGGCTTGTGTGTGGACGCCTGCTGTCAGGTCCTTCTGTCAGTGTGAAATATTGCTGATCCCACCACACTTCCAGTAGGGAGGTGCTTGTAATGATTCAGTCCTTGCGGGGGTTCAAAATGTCATCTGTCTCACCTACCTCTGAGTGCACCAGTGTCCTCTAAGAGCAGACTTTGAGAACGATGGATGGTTATTCAAAGGGATAAATAGTACAAGGTTATTGACTAAGGTTCTTGAAGCTTATGCTAATACTTTCTTGAAACTAACCAAGCATTTATAAATGTGAATGGTGGATGTTTTTTCATGAATGCTGAATGGCGCCAAACAGGAAGACGTGACCACTGCTTGACTTTGGCAGCAGATTTCTTGTAGTGAGGACATCCAAGCAAAAATGTAGACCCAAGGAAACACGGACCACATTTTACACATTAATTGTCAGTGTCAGAGACGCTAGCTGCACAACGAGCCACATTCCAACTCTTTTACTTGCACTTGCACGCTTGACCTCCTTACCCACCCCAGATGCCCCCCCCACCTTCCCCATCCAATCAATAACCTGCCCTGATGAGTGGAGACTCCCTTTCACCAGCCCTTCAGTCAATAGAAATCAATAAAAAGCAATACCCATGTACATCAACCAAGCTCGAAGCCCATTTGTTTTTCCTGTTTACCAGTTGCCGTGGCTTATCTATCAGAATGTCGTCAATGGGAAGACAGAAGGGAACAGTGCGAGGGGGGAAAGTGGGGTGTTTGCAATCTTTGTTGGGGCAGTTGAGGTACGCCAAAAATCAGTTGTGCTGGTTGTCTTTGCCACATATTAACTATTAACCATATACACACCGATTCAATAAAAGGCAATATTTACAGCATAAATGTAGCTAACAAAATTTTTCATCTCAAATTTATATAGACACCTACGTTTATGGCCTGAATCTAAAAGCAGTTTAGTCTAAGTACCTTACTTTCTGTACAGCATTTGACAGTGGTGACAATGGTTTGCCCATATAAGGGCATGGCAGACTTGACTGACAAATGGGCACTGTGTAGCTGTCTGCAAAGGGTCTAAAGGCCCAACCCTTGAATGAAGCCAGGTTGAGTTCAGTATTTCCAGTATGGCAGCTGTCGTTGATGGGATTTAGGACTCTGAATCAGAAACAAATGGGTGATGTCATGGACACTATGGATATACATTATATAGTCTATGGTTGAAACTTAAACATGCTAACTTTAATTGCTGCTAGCTTGAACATTATGTGACCACGCTCCCACCAAATCATTGTTGCTTCAGCCCTTGTGTGAAAACATGAACCAATAAACTGAATGATCTTGAAAAGAGCAGCTCTGTATGCAGCAGTACTGTTTTTTTTATATAATTTTCTGCAACAAATGTCACAGCCACAGCTCCTCTGAATCTCCATATAGTCTCATTTAACATTCATATGCTGGCACTGAGCAATGTGTGTCTGGGTAATATGCTCCCTAGCTTGTTTGTGTCAGTAAATATGCGCTCGTTTTCAGGAAGATGGCCTAATCCATACTCAGCTGTTAGCGCCTGATATGTTTGTTGTGTATTAAATATTTGGTGGGCTTTTCTGCATTGCTATGATATCCACAGCTCCAATCGATTGGAGGAGATTTAGCACCCAGAACGCTTCTGTGTTTGGATTACTGTGCATATAGCGTCGAGGTTTGTTTCGTATGTCATTGCACTCCCACACATTCAGGCACGCAAACAGAGGAGGCTTTGTCTCGGGCAATTTTAGCAATGCAACAATATGCTGAGAAGTGAATAAATGAGCTTGTTCTGTATGTACAGTTGCATTTTTAATGATGTGAGTGCACATACAGGGAAGAAACCATGGACACTAAGGCCTTTTATGTGGCACAAAACCACTTCCAAAGCCCTCCATAGTGTATTTATTTATGCTATGCTGCGACTCCCAAAAATATAGGACGAGCACAATCCAAGAATAGATGGCGTTTCATAGCCTGAGCTCATTCCTTTGATTCTCGCCGAGGCTCCCCGGCTCAAAATCCAATGAAAATGTGATTTATTCTCCCCTTCCTTTTCTAATTTATTTCACAAGCATCATACCAGACAACCTGTCTCAAAGCTTTAAGCAAGGTGCGAGGATGAAAATCAAGTTGCATGGAATATCCAGTGATGAAGGGGGATAATAGTTCCGACACATGAATGACTCCCTGGTACTGAAATGGCCCAGCTGACCCGCAGAAACAAACATAGCAGTCATTATCTCCTGAGACCAGAGCCGGCTTTCCCCCCTCCCCTGTTAGTCTGTGTCGGATCCACATCAATTTAGCACGCTACCGCCGGCGCTCACATCGCATCCCTGTTTCTCCTGAACAGATTCGAAGACTAATCTCATACTTTAGGCCTAATACAATTAAATGGTATTGAACCGATGCGTCGCTCCATACATCACTTCCTATCCAGTGAGTGATGGAGCTCGCCGGTTGCCTTGGGGGGGCTCGGGAGAGACATATGAGCTGGGGTGAAAAGGTTGTGATTGTGGCTTGGGGACGGGCCAAGAAATGAATCTCGCTGAGCTTCGACGTAAGAAACCAAAGTCTATTATAAGACATGTATGCATTACATCCATCTTATATTCTCATGTCTCTTCTTGTAATCTTAGCAGGACAGATTCGTTTGATACAGAAGTCTTCTGTCTCGTTTAAGGACATCAAATGTTTATGCCTCTTTAGGCTTGAATTAGGCATCACTACCCCAGAGCTAAAAGGAGATGCAGGCAGAAAAAAAAGATGGATAAACAAACTACGGCGTGAGTTATTGTACAAAATAAAATTGATTCGGTGTTGATTTGTCACACTGCCAACTGTGTTGTCAAGACAATAGAAAATAAATGTCAACATGAGTAAGTAGAGACGCTATGCAGCGCTGATATAACTGACAAAATGAGCCTCACTCACAGGGAGAGGGATATGTAGTGTTTTATTAATGGTAGAGTGTTGTTTTTAAGGTTGTAGCGCATGGGAACATTTCTCTTTGTCCTCTCCTCACTCTCTGCATTGTGCACACGGAATTCACACATGAGTATTTGAGTTTTTTAAAATATGACTTCGAGGGCCTCCAAAGTGGTCCGGTAAGTCTGTTCTCAAGGTCTGTCCACAGGTCCGGCGGGTGATTTTCAGCTGTTGGCAACACGGCGCGCCGACTCTCCATCACTTTGTGCCTGCTGTCAGTGTGAGGCTGCACACTGTGGCCTGACAAGACAGAGAACATTCATAAAGTTCCTGCAACGTCTCAGCAACCTTGACGGAATGTGTGTGTGTGTGTGTGTGTGTGTATTTTCCCTCAAAACTTATCTCCAGAGGCAGGAGTTGAGGCATCTCGCGAGTAGCCTAAGAGCACCTGCCACATTCGTGGCGCAAAAACGTCAATAAATCTGGCCGCTAATGTACCGCGGAATCTTTTTCTCTCACTCCGTCTCTTCCTCTGCCTCTAATATTAATGAATGTCAGCTGAATGCTGCCACAGGCAAAGATAGAAACATGTTCTCTCCACTATGCTAACATGAGCAAGGTTAAAGCTTCTTCCTTGTTCTGAGTGGAATCAGAGAAGAGTGGCTGGCAAAGGAGCCACGGGTAAATTAATAACCTCATCCATTCATGGTGGTTATTACTGAAGGATGAGTCCGGAGTTTTTTTTGTTTTTTTTTTCTTTTTGATGTAATGAAGTAGTCCTCATATTGGTTGAATTGTAATGAGAAAAACCAGTATGAAAATAAGCTTCCCCACTCCAGAAATGGGTTTACAGCACATGGAACCTTGGGGGCTATTTTTAGAACCCGCCTTTGCCTGCAACTCAGCGGTTGTAGCAATGAAAGAAATCCTCTCTTCTGTATTCTTCCCCCAAAAGAAATTGTGATAATGAGGCTTCACCATGTGCCCATTAATATTTGATGCGTCCCTACACACACACACACACACACACATTTCCCGGTTAAAAAAAAAACAAAACCAACACATACAATCAAGTAAATTCTCAAACTTGGTGCGCCTCCTTTGCATACCTCGTCTCCCATAAGGGACGCAGTGATACACTTGGCCTATATCCTGTCACATGGCGACAGCAGCCATTTGTTACTGTCCTTTTAATCATGCTAATGCAACCTCAACCACACTCTCACATTAAAGTAAAAGAGAGAAAGAATAGAGTGCCCTGAGTCCCTTAAGGCGGATGAATATCTTAAGTGGTGGATTCTGTAAGTCGGTATCCTTGCACGCCTGTGGGTGCACTTCTAACATAGTCAAATGTATATTCGCATTGGTGGACGCTGGCATTTGTGCTCGAAATACAAGACAGATGTTAGAACAAAAAAAGAAATGGATGCTGCAGTGTTAAATTAAATTAAGTGGTAATTTTGTAGCTCCAGCATCAGAACTCCGCCAATGTCTTCCTCCTGCTCTCTGTTTTTTTTCTCCAGTGGTGCTCTTTATTAGTATTCTACGCAGACGATACTCCGCTTTCTTCTCCTCCCTCGCCCATAGCTTCTCTCTCCCCTCCTGGGACTTGAGCCCAGTGCATGTTAAGTGATAGGGCTTCAGAGTCTTACCGGCAGGGGTGCGGGTGCCACATAAAGAGCCGTGTTGGATTCATGTATCGGGGAATAGAGAGAGTAGAGGGGCCCTTTTAGTAAATCCACCCACCCGTGTAAAAATGATCAATCTCATGAATTTGCCGATAGGGAGTCGTTGGCCGATCAGCAGAGACAGAAGCAGATAATGAGAGAAATGGGGGATGTAAGGGGGGGGTGAGTCTTGGGAGGGCTGAGGTTGAGAGAGAAGTCACAAGGAAGGGAGGCTACAGGAACAACAAGGAAGAAATATTCAAAGGTATCGACGGGGAAAGGAGGAGAAAGATTGAGCGAGCGTGCAAGAAGGGATTAGTGAAGACAAAAGAGCAGGTGAGCCTTGATAGACAGAGGTGCCATGAAAGAAAGATTTTGAACATCAATGTCGGCTCAGATAGGAAAGACACCTGGGGGTGGGGGGCGGGGGGTGGTGGTGGTGAGGGAGAGAAATGGGCCGTGTTTTTCTCCCCTTTCACGCTTTGTGTCCCCCGTCTGAAATGCAGCAGCCCGTTTTGGCGGCAGTGGAGCAAGGTACATGTTTGGGGTTCTTTTTGTCAAGCGTGAGCAGGTCCTGGTGAGGTAGTGACAAGAGAGAAGAGGAGGGGCGGACCGGAGGAAGTGCCTGTCCTAAATTCAAGGCCTGGTACAGCCTAAGGGTGATTTCTACACAAGCAGGCAGTGTGGTATGTAAATGTCATAAGATTCAACAGAGTGAGAGGCTGTCTGTCGCTGTTTGTTAGACGGGACATGACAGGACGAGGGGCACATTTCATGGATGTGGTGGCGTGAGCGTGAACACACTGGCTTTGGAATACATGAGGTTGGTTGTGCTGAAATTCAACTCAGGAATTCATAAATTCCTATAAAAGAATTTATACATAGTGAAAGCATGTGGACACACCAACTACAAAGTCCACTTACACCTAGGAATCACAAGTATTTCATGAAATATGCCGAATGTTGGAAAGGAAAACAGAAAAGATACATCAAGAAGAAATTGATGGGTACATTAATACATGTTGCTGGGTACAACAAGTGCTAAATGAAACTTTGAATGCTTATGTTTAGCTCAAGACATCTAAAAAGTAGATTTAAAAGAACTTCAAAGTCTTCATCTTGAATCGTGCCCAAGATAACCTCAAAATGGAAACAAAAAGAGTACCCTTAGTTCTGTTTAAGACTGTAGAGGGGTATAAAAATGTCCAAATATGGACCAGAAATCTTAATTTTAACATTTAACAAATGGGTACCTCAGAACAGACCTATATGGATACCTTTTAACACACCCAACACTAAATAAGACTTTAGCACTGCTTTTGTTCACACTAAAGGATTTCTCAAAGACACTCCAAGGTCAATATTTGAACAGATACTCAAGGAAACCTTAACCGGGCATTAAGGGTACATAAAAAAAAAAACTGGCCACATGGAGTACCTTTAAAGTAAGTGCTTAGGCTTCCATCTGAAACACCAATGGGCATAAAAAAGACCAGTATATTAAAACCAAAGTGATACAGCTTGATTAATCACTCCATTGACAGGGGTACCTCAAAACAGACAGACTATACATGGGTACCTTAAAACAGATCGTTCAGATTGACTCAAATGTACCAGTTGGAGTACCCACAAGTAGTCAAAATGTTTTCAAAGAGATGTTTGGGAGGCAATCAACACTGCCTTCTTGTTCACATACAAAAACCTGGAATGAGAGTTTGAAGTGTTATATAGCAAGATACCCCAAAATAGTCGCTACAATACAATTCCCTGGAATGGGAACCTTAAAAAGTGCATTGAACTATTCATTTATTTGAAGTCCTGAAAAAGAGTTGGTAAGGTACCCTAAAGAGCACCCTACAAACCTGCCAATCACAGAGGCACCATGACGTGCCCACAGAAAGAAAACAAAACCACACAGACAGGGAGTCTCTTTAATGCACCACCCGTGTCCACTAACAACTCCCCTGAATAAAGCTGACGCCATTCAGCTACGTTCTACGCCACAGAGTGCGGCGCGTGTGACCTTAAGGAAGGGAGGTTTGGAGAATCGCGTGGCGCGAGGAGAAGAAAGTGAATATAAAGTGTAGCCTTGGGCGCATTAGCATGTGCGCTAGCTTTAGCGTCAGTGCGTGGCTGTGTGCCCCTACCCACCCCTCCCTCCTTCCTCTTCGTTTTTCTTCTTCCTACAGCGCTTTTAGCACACCCCGTTTGTCAGAAGGAGGCATCATCCTTTATCGGCACATTTCATGTTTCCCAGAGGACTCTGTGAAGCGGGTGATATTATTGAGGAGCGCTGAGCCTTATTAAATTCCCAAGCATATTACCAGTCTCTCTCTCTCTCTCTTTCTCGTGCGTTCTCATGCACTCATGCATCTCTCTCTCTCTACCACTCACTGATTACGTTGCTCTCCCTCTCTCTTAATTTGGTGGCACATTCCACCCCCCCCCCCCCCCCCCCCTCTTCCATTCGCCTCTCAAGAGGAAACAAAGGGAGTAAATACATATTATTGCTTTTTTTCCCTCTCTCTCAAGTGACGCTCATCAGGTATTAACACAGCCTGCCCCTTCTGCCGCTGCCAGACCGTGCTATGTATGACTCACTTCGTCTCAGTCGCGGTATACATTACATTTTAGCCTCAAATGTTGGGTCCTATTCTTGGTGAATTCTTTTCATCAAAAGGACAGAGATAATACTAATCTTTCAACCAGTGAACTGGATAGAAAGCAAATACTCTGTCAGCTTTGCTGGGATTAAGTTGGAAGTCATCAAAAGGATTTCTTTCTTTTTTTTTTTTTTTTGCTCTTCTCTATGTGCATGGAAAGTGATAAATCCAGCACTATTAGTTTCATTTTACAACAACTACAACTCCTTCCTTGGACGCTCGCTGGGTTGTTTCTGGTCGACTCACATGACAGGAAAACATGACGAGTGCGTGTCCTCGGCAACGGCCGGTAACGAGGGTGAAACAACCAATTCGAGTCAAACTTCCTGCACTCTCTCACAGACGATTCGGAAATCAGTATTTATCAAACTTTTTTTTTTTCTCATGATGCCGGCACTCGTGGTGATGCCTCCTGCGAGGGAAGCCTATTTACATACGACCTTGCATGCAGCAATCGCTGGAAAGGGGATTTGTGGAGTTTTATTTTGCTGGAATGATGTGCTTTTATCTTGGATGTGACAGCTGAATATGAATATGAAAATATGAAAAGAGCAGCTGAGTCAGATCGGGTCGTGATATTCATGAGGATTAGACATAATGTGTTTACTAGCTTGGCTGCCAACCATACTGTACGTGATGTCAATGGACTGTACGGTTCTCTTTGTGTGGGCTGCTGCCGTTTTTCGTTGCACATACATGTTGCTTATTTTACACACGGCACATATTGTTCTCCAGGCATAAATATCAACCTGTCAGTGGACAGCGCAGCAACATTGTGACAGAATTAATTCATACCTCTATTCTTCCGAGGAAGCTTGTAAATGTGAATGCAAATGTGTGCATCCACGTGTGTGCACGTCTGTGGAATAGCAAACACTGTGCAGGGGGATTCCTTAGCATAAAAAGTACGTAGTTGTAACAACGCTTCTTGGCAATAAATTTTACAGTTGGCAATTCGCTTTAAAGTGACACCGCCATTGTAAGAAACAAGCCTTCGTGAGATGAGCAGCAGAGCCATTTGCCGAATCTTCTCTGCCGATGCCAAACAGCTCATTCTACTATACACTCTTATTTTGCGGATTGTATGATTGAAGTACAAAAAATTAAGACATACTGGCAATTTATTCGTTTAACTAACAGGTGCAACAGCAGAGCCATTTGCTATGCTACCAAATGAGAGAAATATTTCCAGATTTGGCAACTCTTGGTTCTACTAAAGATACCACATTCAAATTATAAGCAAGCAAGTATTAATTTTTGAGCTGAAACCAATTTACAAGGAAAAAACTAACATCATGATAGCATAGCATGCGGGCTGTGCCAATGAGAAAAAAATTGCCAAATCTGCTCCAAACACCTTATTCTGCTGTTAACTCTCGTTTGGTGTTGTGAGTGCTAGCTTATTCAATCTCATTAGCAACCAGTCTATTTTGTGTCTCTTGTGTTGTTTGTCCATGTAAATAAGTTCTAACTCAAGAGTTAATGCTTGTTGATAATAATTGATTTCTATTGATATTAATTATTATATATTAATAACTAATACAGTTAATAATATGAACTATATTAATAAGAATTCTGGATAAATTCCTATCCCTCTGAGTAGCCTAAAATTAGCAGCTGGAGAGTCAAGATTTGGAAAGTCTGGCTGCTAATGACGATACTGACTTTTAATTAAAGTTGAAAAAGTATTATTTTCTGAGATGAAACCAGTTTCCAAGTAAAGAACAACAACATGAGGAGCGTAGCCTTTATAAATGACACCACAGAGCTGAGTATGTGGGTTGTGCCGATGACAAATTTGCCGAATCTTCTCTGCCAATTCCAAATATATTTCCAAACATCCTGTGAAATGTTTATCTGCCACACTTCATTCATTCAGAGAGAAACTGAGAGAGACACGCTTCAGGAACTTCATCTTTGTTTCATGTCAGTCTGTGTTAGACGGCGCAGTCGAGGCTGCTTAATGCAATGAAAATTTGATGCGGGAAATATCCTGTCGGCGCTGCATTTTTAATGGAGGCCACGCACATGCAGGAATTATCATCCAAGCGGCCCGTCTAGCCCCCTCAGCAGCAAGTCGTGCCCGGCACCCAAATGACTTCGCACCCTGAGGCTGAACTTTGCCTGTGTCTGGATGTGCTTTCCAGTCATTCAAAGAAAAGTTCTGTTTGTCTCAAAAACGTTGTATTTCAGCACACAGGACGCATCACAGATTACACAAACACTCCATCACGGGTCAGACGATTGGTGTCTGCTGTTTTATTTCCTCCTCTCTGTTCTCCTGTAGGAAAATGAGTCTGGCCTTTGGGGGCTTTTATTGCCTTAATCTGTAGTCCAGCGCGCTCCTCTCCCACTGGTGATTGATATTTTTGAGACATCAGTGGGACAAAAACAGTTTTTGAGTTCTGACGCTCATGAAAGACCCATCAGCTTGGTCGTCGATCAATGTGAATAAATATTTCCCACAACCCGAAAGCATTTGAATCAAGGATGTGGAGCAGAAAAAAAAAGAGGCAGACAGAGAAAAGAGAAAAAATCAATTGGTCGAAAGCTTTGCTAAAATAGGGGTGGTGGAGGTAAAGGGGGGGTAGGCCTGTCAAGCTAGGTGAATAATGAGGCATGCTTCCAGTGCTTCAAAGGCAAAGGAGAGGAGGCACGGTGGAGTTGTTACGTTCTCTGTGTCATCAAATGTCAAATTAATTTCAGTATCATATGAGCGTGAAATGATGTAAAAACTTCCGAGGTGAACATGAGGCTTTTGAACTTGTCAAGTATTAATTCACCACCTTCAAGAGACTTTTAAGGCCATCACTGATGTTTACACCAGAAATCAGGAGGGGGTCTCGCAAACTGCCAGTCAATACCAAATTACCATGAACTCCTGGTTGCTAACGCGCCCTATATACAAGATGTTTTGATTCGACTCAGTCTAATTGCTGGAGCTTTACTCCAAGTTTACCCAACAACTAAAAACCTCCAGGTCTACCTACTCATTAGTTGTTTCTATTTTTTAAAAAATCCCTTATAATTTAGCTAGTAGCCACAAGCTAACAGCAGATGTTTTATTGTTTCAATACAGTACACACCCTTCCTGTGTTAGCTAGCTTTGATATTGTAAAATCACCTCATATATGATAGCTTGTCAGCACAATAGTGTCAAATAGTAGCACCAGTTTTTAGCTTTGGTAAGATTTCCATCGTTTGCTAAATTGGTTATAGATACAACTTCTAGCTGCTTGGAATTAAAGTTTTTTAAACACTTCATATAACCAGAGTAGCTTTTGCTAACCACAAGCAATTTTTTTTCCACATAAAAATATAGTCACAGTATGTTCTTGCCAAAAATAAGCACCCTACTAGCTCCATTTACCATTAGCTTAAATGTTGCAACAGAGCCTGCTACACAACTATGTGCTTGTTGCGACACATGGGCGTAACTGAAATTGACAAATTTAGTTCATTCAGTCATTCAACTTATCAACTCGCACCAAAAGCAGTAGGGTCTCAATAACTTCCAGTTAAAGTTAAGGCTTTGTCTAATTGCTGGAGCTACTCATCACTTCTCTGTTATGAGTGAATGTCGTCCTGAATAATCAGGCAGTGAAAATATTTTCATCCTGGCTTCATTAGCCACAAGCTAGCATTATTTATTTGATATTTTTTTATTGTTTGCCTCAATCATTTATGTATTGCCTTACATTTGACTCAGTTAACACACTAGCTGCTAATGAATTGGTAAATTGTGTTGACATATTAGCAACTTTTACTGTCAGCACAAATGTTGCGACATTTCCCAATACGCAACTTGGTGCTTGTTGTAAAATCAAGATGTTTTTTTTTTAACATACTGTATTTTTTTGGCCGTTACCAGCCCCCAAGTTTTGTTAGCCACAAGCTAACAATAATTTTCCTGCTGCTAGCTTGAATATTGTCTTACCACCACATATCAAAGGTTGTTAGCTTTGGTAATATAAAGAGGTAGCACTTCTGTTCTGTTGGTGTCTGATACCTTACATTAAATATTACTGACAATTTAATGTTTACATATATTTATTTGACAGTATATGTCACCAAAACTATACAAAAATATGCAGCATCAGTATGAATAAAAAAGACTACTTTATCCCACTTGTTCTCTTTGTTCTCTATTTAGCTAAAAAGTAGCTTCAACTTGAATACAGTGCTGGAATTCATGTCCTATCATCGACCATTTTCAGTCAACATGAGAGAGTCTGAGTGTCCATATTCCCCAGCTACTGCCCACCTGTCCAAACCTCACCCACCCACGATATGAATCTCTTTCTCCCTCACTTGCCATTTCCCTAGTTATTTTGATCGTGGGGAACCATTTGGTATAAATTGACTCATATTGTCAGTGGGAATTGGAGCAGAGAAACTGAAGAGGGAGAAACAGGCAAGGCTACCGCTTTGATCCTCCGACAGGCAGCGTGAAAAGTGCATTTCATAAAGGATGTTCGCCTGTGATGAGCCCGCCAGAGTGACAAATTGGGCCCCTGGTGCTTTAAATAATACACTGTGTATGACTCCAGCAATGCTGGAGTTCCATATGGCAAAAATGGCCTGTTAAGAAAAGTGTGTGTTGTGGGTTGAAAGAAGGGCATAGTTAGTGACTCCAATCCGAGGCCAGTTTCGCTTCGAATCATCTCTTTCTTGTCCAACCGTGTAATACATTCAAACATTAACATGAAACTCGCTTCCCCGGTTTCTACTCGCACTGGAATCTGAATTTTGGGCTTCAGGAACAGGAAACAACTTTTGAGTGATGACTGAGAGAGAGCCTTGTTGTTGTCTCCCTGTGGCGTTTGTTGCTGGGAACGGAATCATGCACTGATGAATGTTTTAAGATGTGGTGTGCCACTGTCGCTGACACCCCCTAAGCTGGTGAAGCAAGGCAAGAAGGAGAAGAGGGAAACTGTTTCGACGGGCTTTTTGCTCCTTCACGCTGTATAATTTCACCCTACATGCAAAGTCTCAAAGAGGACATGGGTAGTACAAACACAGCTTGGATGCCTTGGGAATCACAGAAACATGCTACACTGCAGAAACTCGAATCAAAGCAGGTGTTTATCCCTTATTTCTGGCATCCTCCGGGTGTAGCTACCCATTAGTTTTTTCTATTATTAAAAAAACTGTTATCAGACTTAATTTGAGCAACAGTTTCCTTTACAAAGAAAAAACAACAGAAGAGATATAAAATAAGATAGATGTTCATACAACAAGCTAACCTAACTCTCTTCCTGAGATTTAGCAAAGTTGTTTCTTTCTCTCTCTCTCTCACATTTGACTTAACAGCTAACTTGTTGACTTGTTTGGGATATGATCAAAATGGCTTCCTTCTGACAGGCAGACAAGGCTTAGCTAAGCTAAACTTAACTTCATTTCTAGCTAACATTTCCAAAAGCTGTAGCTAACTTACATGCTAGCTTTTCTTTTTCACATGGCCCAAGTTTAGCCATCCTGTTCCACTGCAGAAATTGAACCCTGAGCATAATAAGTCTTTTTATCTTATTTTTAGTAAAAATTATTTTTCTAGGCTTTATATTTATACTTTTTTTCTGGAATTGTCAGGGGAATGTGGCTCATATAACGTCCATTAAGACAATTTTTACTTAAAACAAGATGCAAACACTTGCTTAGGATTCAGTTTTTTGCAGTGTAACAGGGCGGCTAAGCTTGAACTGTGTCGAAAAAAGGAAAGCTAGCATGTGAGATAGCTGCAGCTAATATTAGCCAGAAATCAAGTTAAGTATAGCTATGTACTATCTACCTCTTACAAGATATCAACTTTGATCATGTCCCATTGAAGTCAATAAGTCAATTGTTAGAACCCAATGTGGGAAGAGAGAAAACTAAGAGAGCTAACAAGCTAGCTGTCTCTGAGGAGGAGTGCTAGCTTAATTAGCCTCATTAGGTCCCATTTCGTTTTGTAGCTCTTGTTTTGTTTTGTCCTTATAAAATGGTTTCAGCTCAAAAATGACCTCTTGTTAGATTATGATGTAGTTACTGACTCTGTATGAATTTCCTCTGAGTAGCCTAGAATTAGCAGTTAGGCTAATATTGTGGCTGGATTACAATTGACACATTGAAAAACGTACAAAAAAGATGTTTGATTTGGAATAGTTAAATAGATGAAACCATAAAATCATTGGAGTCACACAATGACATCACAGCTAGCTTAACTAGCACTCTTTTAGGGCTATCTGATATTTATCTTCTTTTCTTTTAAGTTTTTGCAGTGTATAAGAGTTGGAGTGCAATAAGAACTACTATTGTTTTAATAGATGGTGAAATTATGTAAGACCTCTTGGTCTTATTCATTCGAAATCATCTTTGTAACACCCATAGCTGTTTTAATGTCAAATCATCAGGAAAAATCTGAAGGTGACATGACCTACAGTCTGGTCCAAAGTCTCAAAGAGAGAGAACAAATAAGGAAGGTGACAGCGCTGTGCCTCTCTGCCGCAGCAAATCCAATAAATAGCGCTCCAGGAAGGGAACAAACTGTGGCCTATCTGTGAGATAGTCTATAATCCAGGACACCTTGGCGTTATCAGGCTGTATCGCTCTGAGCTCCCGCCTGAGCAGGAGTGGCCGGATGGTGTTTAAGGCACTCAAGAAATCAAAGATCACGACTCTCGCTGAGCTTCCAAACCTCTCCTGCTGGGATACCATCCAGTTCCTGATGGCACTTTGTCAGAATGCGGCTCATTTCTGTACACGGGATGAGCGCGCACATCACGGCGATGGATTCCTTGGAAAGATGTCTCCTGTGTAGGATGAGGCCTTCAAGCTCGTTAAAGAAGCCTTTGGTCGTCTTTCTAAGCGTTCTAACGCTGTGGGAGGTTTTACAGAGCAGAGGCACCCTGGTTGGACTTGAGGAAACATTAAAGAGGTGCTGGGAAAAGTATTTGCTGACAGGCACATCTTTTTAGCGCTTTCATCAAGAGGCTTTGCTGCGCGAGGCTATTTGATGCAGTTTGTTTTTCACCTTCTGCTGGGTGTGCTATCTGTCCTGAAGGAACAGCTCTGGGAAACTCTTCTGATCTTGTGTTTGGTTACTTTAGCCAGTGGATCACAAGCTTTTGTCCAAAACAATTACCTTCTTGTCACATGTAGAAGAAATGGGGACACATAATATTTATGAAGCCTTGAGGGTTAAGCTTGCAATTTTTTTCTTGAATTTATCTCAGAGTTGGAATTCTTAATTTCTTCAGATTATTTTGAGAATCTGAATATTACAATAAAGTCTACTGTGATAAAGTTCTTTGAGAAGAAGTTCTGACTTTTAGGTTAAAACTTACAATTTCCTTATTCTAAGATTAAAGTCATAATTCTGACCTTTATTACAGAATTTGAAGTACAAAGCCACAAAAAGTGGGAATTTTTGAGAAAGTTTTTAAAAATTCTGACTTTTGAATCATAATTCTCGGATTAATGATTTTGCCTCTCATGAATTCTGAAAAAAAGTGAATTGATTCTTTGAATAAAGTTGCAAAAAGCCAGAATTCTGTTAAAGGGGTTAGAATTGTGAGATCAAAGTCAGAATTTTATCTCTGACTTATTAATACATAGTAAAAAAAACAAAAAAATTTGGTAAAGATAGTTAGAATTCTGACTTTCAAATCAAAATTCTTGAAAGAAATGTCAGAATTATGCAATTAAAGTTATGATTCTGACTTTTAGCTCAGATTTTATAAAATATGGTCAAAATTCAAGAATTCTTGAAAAAAATAGAATTCTGAGAATAAAGTTGCAAAAAAAAAAAAATCAAAAAAGTTGAAATCAGGGACTTCAACGCCAGATATCTGCAATCAAAGTCAGAGTTTAAGGTTTTATCTTGGAAATCTATAAAGTCAGACTTTTGAGAAAATAGTTATCGGAATTCACAAAAATGTCACAACAGAATTTGTATGAGAAAAGTTAAAATTCTGTGATTTTGTTTTTTTTTGTTGTTGTTTTCTGTATTCTGAGGATAAAGTGAATAAATATTTTTAAAAAATTCACAAAAAGTCTGTGAAAATGGTTAGAAAAGTGACTTTTAAGTCGAAATTCTTTAAGTTAAGTCAACAACAAAGACCCAGTTTTGTTTTTTTAACTTATTTAAAACAAAAAGAAAATAAAAATTGTTTGTTTTTTGTGGCCTTTTTACTCTTCCACAAAGATCCCCCACAGATTATCCCAAACTGAGTTAAAACCTGTAATGACGGTACACCACACTAGCAGGAGCTCAGAGTTTTTGAGGTCGTTCTGTGAACCTGCTGGAACACACAAAACTAAACCCTCTGTAAAACACAGGCCCAGGATAATTTGCCTTTTCCTGCCCCGGAGTGCAGCTCACTGAGCCTGTTTATGAGCCTACACACCGAAAACACTGAAAGCCTGTCCCTTGAGGTCAGCATAATTACCCCCACTGCATTTCCACCACTGGCTTTCCATTAAGGTCGTGACTCACTCACCCTGCTCGCTCCGGCCCAGAATGTGCTAGCAGCCGGGAGCTAATTGCTACACTCATGGTGGATGGTGGGTGTGTTGTTTGAGCTGACTCACGTGCTAAAAAGTGCATCTGCTTGTGCTAACTACTTCCAACAAGTGGAGGCTTTTGTTTTAGACATGAGGTGCTAGGCGAGAACATTTACATCTTTTATTCCGGAGGTTTCTGCTTCCCCCAAACACAAAAAGCACGATGAGATTGTGGGGGGGTTCATGGGAAATTTATGACAGCAAATGAAACTCTGATGCAAATTTGACTTGTCTTCGCCAAGTGTTGTGATATTTCTTGCTAAGGCTTCATATTTCATACGCTGCTCAGGGCGGGACATGTTCTGAAGATGAGCTATGTTCTTTACAGTCACCATTTATTTAACGTGTATCAGATAAGAAACCCAGCAGCTGCTACCAAGTTGTTCTCAACGCTCGGAATCAACCGCACCTTTTTCTTTAAGTGCGTGTCCCTAACAGTGGTTTAAATGTATTCTCTTATTAGTACAATCACTGAAAAAAAAAACACAAATCACACATGCTTTCTCTCTTTTTTTATTTTAGGGAGGGTTTAATCGAAATTGTATTTTGACAAATAACCATTTAATGGTGTAAAACAGGCTATTGTGCGAGTGTGCCTGGGAGTGTGCGATAAGAGTAACAGTGGAGGAGAAGCAATGACACTTCTTTTTCTAAAGCTGGAAAGAGAGAGAGAGAGAAAGAGGGGGGGAGTGAGTGTGAGTGAGAATTTAGAGGAATAATAAACAATAAAAAACACATTCAAAAAAAAAAAAAAAAAAACTGATTTAACCCCTCACATGCTAGCTCAGTAAGCCCTACCATTTTCTACACAAGCAACCCGCCCCTTCATCTGTGTTTGTCTTATCAAATGTGCTTTCTTTCTTCTTGTCTGTGGCTGGGAATGGCGAGCATCAACACACACACACACACACACACACACACACACACACACACGCTGCATGGTTAATGCAAAGCTTGCAGTGTTTGTGTGGCGTGAAGAAATAAAGAAAAAAAAAAAAAAGCTGCCGTATTGTTTTATCGGCGGCTAGCAGTGTTGCATGTGTGCACCATAGCAGAGCGGCTAATGCTAATCCGTAGCTCAGAGAAAACCACATTAAAAAAAAAAAGCAGGAAGTGTTTGTAATTCAGTGTTTTACATGAGGAAAGGTGTGAGTTTTAAGTGTTGTGCTTAAAGGATAAAAAGAAAACCCCAATGAGGATAAGAAGGAAAGCTCGTTGTTTTCAGATTTGCTGGATTTCAGAACATATTTAGGAGGTGCGTTTGTTTGGTTGCAGTCGTCTCGGGTGTGAGCGTGGCAGGAAGCCAGAGCTGTCACTCTTATTAGCAGAGTGGATGAGTCACTCCGCTTCCCCTGCTCTCCACATCATCCCCGCTGTTGCGCCACTTATAGATGAGGTCGGGGGTCACAAGTGCGCTTGGTGCACAGCCTTTGGTGTCTGCGTTTAGAGGAAATATGCTTCCAGTAAACACAACAACCACCTGCTGTGCGTTCGGTGCTGCTTCCCCTGCGCATGCATGTAAGATGAATGAGGGGGCATGACACGCAGGGACGCTTTTATTTATGGGGCCGGAGTGCTGAGTGTTCGTACGGGGCGAGGGAGAGGTAGAGACCCGGAGTGCAAGCCGCATTTGATAATTGGCTGAGAGATCGTCACCAGAATGAAATTATGCTAGTTAATCTCTCTGCAATTAATTACCTCAGGAGCAAGCCGCAGTACATTCATTATTCCAGGAAGAGTATTGACCCCGCTGGAGGAGAGAAGCAGACGTATCATACACAGAGGTGCAGTAATGCTGTAATGCTGAGGTGCTTTTTGCTCCAGGAACTTTTAGTTCCCTTTTAGTTTCCTGTTCCCTGGAACTACATGACTCCTGTGTACCATTGTTTGTCTGCTTTTTTACAACGCAGACCCAGGCGTTATTATGTGAATCAAGACAGCCATGTAAGGAGGGGGGAAAAAAAACAGAAAAGAAAAAAAGAAAAGTAGTTGCAATACACCACCACACCAGTAGATGGCAATAGGTAAAGGACGAAGGCTGTTTAGTAGAAGTGACACCATAGAAGGAGGCGGACAAACCGACATCCTCATGTGTAGCAGAGTGATTGTTAGCATGTTGGGTATCTGTTGATAAGCACCAGCGGCAAAGCCAGAGCCAACTTAGCTAGTGTAAGACAAAAGCTAGCATTCTGCTAATTTATAACGACGGCTCAAATATGCTTGAAACAACAAGGGATACCTAGCTAATGGTAATGATGCCAATCTCACTGGAAGAAAAGAAAAAGTAACTTGCTAGTTTATTACAAACAATAGCTAACATTAGCTGATATTAGCATTTTGTCAATTTTTACTTCGCATCAAAAGAATTCAGATGTTTTACGGGGGAGATGTGGTAAGACAACGATGAAGACGATTTCACAAAAATAAGACAAAGAAGAGATAGACAAGCAGGCATCTTTGTGTGTAGCACCACAGTTAGCCTGTTAGCATCTTGTTAGCATCCTGTTAGCAGCTCTTATGCTTCTCCAGGACTTCTTCTGTTTCAGCATACTTGAAATCCACTGACATGTTGGGTCAAGAGTCACCAGTTTACAGGGTCACCCTTTGGACTGTAACACCGAGAGCTGACAGAGATGTGTTCCTGTTATTAGGCTCAAAGATGAACCAATTGAATCGCAGGTGTGTGAAGGGATGGATGAAATAGAAATGGGTGTTCCACCATTCAGAAACACTTAGCTAGCAGGCCACGCCCCCCAAAGTTTCTGGATATATGAAAAGTACTACCACCAATGCAGGGCTGTTTCAAAGGGTAGATCAATGGCCACAGAACTAAATTTAGAACCTTGTTCCGATGACGGAAAACAACCACACGTGGTTCCAGATTGTTCCTGTCGTTGAAAAACACGTCTGGTTAGCGTAGCAGCTAAAGCCTCCACGTCTCCTTGTCTTTTTATGCCGTGTTTTTGTCCCTCGCAGAGGTCACACATCTGGAAAAGCGAGGCAAAAGGAGGCGACAGCTCATTACAAAACTCGATCGGGCTCCTGTATCTTTTCTCCTCACTCACTCAACCTCTCCTGTCTCTCTGTTTTTCTCTCTCCCCCCCCTCTCCCTCTGCGCCCCCGTTCTGATACTCTCCAGGCATGGTGGGGGGTTCCAGATTATTCCCTCAGTTGCCCTTGCCAGGCAGTAAATACTTCAAGGAGTTCAGGAGGCAGAGAATAGATCACCTGCTGCCACTTTCAGCAGCGTTCCTGCAGCTGGGTCATGAGCTAGCGCGCTAACGAAAAAAACGCTACATGACTACAAAATGAAGGGAATCAGCTTACCTTTGAATGAACTCGTTATCAAATGTATAAACTGGACAAAGAGTGCCTACAAGTTTGGGTTTAACTCGCTCTGCCACGGAGGAAAAAAGGCTCCTCTGCTGACATTAACGCCATCAATTACAGCCGTTGCTAGAGGTGCACGCCGTGACTTGCGCGTTCAAAAAGGTCACTGCTCCTCAGGACGGCCCCTTTGTTCTCATTTTCCCTTGCACCACTGCGTTTCTTCCTCTCCTCCAACCTCCCTTAATTGTCTGGCAAACATCTCAGCAAAAGAAAGACAAATATCGCTTTTTGCTGTGGGTATTGTTCCGTCTGAACTTGCCGTTACGGCGTTAATAATTTAGCACCTATTCTTTGTCTCGCTGCTCCTTTTCTCCCAGGAACACATCCTTCCCTCACCTTATTTTTACGCCTCTTAAGCCGCTCTCTCATCTTTCTTCTCCCTCTTCCGTTCCTTCCCCACAGCCACCTTTAGTCGTGTGAGACAGACGTCTGACTGTCAGTCTTTGATGCTGAGGACCTCTCAGCTGGCGAGGCGATGCCACAAGGGCCTGCCTTGCACAGTGCGGCGGCAAAACACTGGGAGTCTCGCGCTCTTACACCATAATTAGCCGGCGAGTTTCGACTAATTAATCGGGACCCTATTAGAGGCAAGAAATGCGCAGGAAAGAAGGAAGGAACTGGGAAAGGCAGCTGCAGGAAAGCTCTCTTCGGTGTTGTTTTCAGTACGTGCTTCATCTCAATCTTCCCCACTTTTTGTCGCCGTCTCTCCGCATTTGCCTCCCTTCTCAGTATATCCCTCAGCTGTTTTTTTTCTTTTTTCCCGAATAAATATTTCATTTCCCCTCCTTCTTTAGAGAACAGTAATCTGTATGACACCCCGGCGATGTACACTGTCATCTCTGCGCTGATTGCCGTGCAGTGCGAAATGGATCCGTGGCACGGGGAGGTCTTTTGATGAGGGGCGCGAGGCAATCACGAGCCCATTTCTGGGCTGGTCTCCCTGTTCTCACACAACCTTGAAAAACTTTCCCTTTGCCTTGATCAAGATTCAGAATTGGAAGCATGTGGCTGAGCGTGAATTACATTTGGAGGTTTAAGGGTCTAATTTAACGAAGGGGGTGAATTAGATTCAGCCACTTGAACGCCACAGACACAAGCTATCGTTGTTAGGCGGATGATTCGAAAGCATTAAAATGCTAAATAAAGAGTCATAGATTGATAAGTTAATGAGAGCATGCGGTGTGTCCTGGGAGCGCATGTGTCCGCAATTTATTCGCAGCACAGAGCGTCTTTTGTTGTCAAACTTTCGCCCATTCTCCTCCTCTCCCCCCGCTCCTCTCACTGTCTTTGCTAATGTCCTCAATTCTCTCCCCTGTCTCTCCGACTCTCCTCTCCTCTCCACTGCTCTCTTTGGCAGTGTGTTTGGCCTGTGACGGCCCAGAGGCAGCCATGCTGTCTTCTCCGCTCAATCTGCCGTTTCCCTTCTCCCAGGCCCTGACCCTGCTATACTCGGCGCACACACACACACACACACAACTCTTCCTCCTTGTCTTTTTCTCTTTCACTCTCCTCTCCTCTCCTCCATCCCTCCCTCTCTTCATCATCATCTACCGCTTGCCCTTCCTCCTCCCTCTCCTCCGTGACCCCTATCTGCTGTCCAGCCAGCTGCAATGTCCGTCAAAGACGCAGCGTGGACACAAACACTTACAGAAAGAAACAGAAGAAAAAAAGGAAGCATGCAGGCGCATCACCTCTGTTTTGTCCTCTTCCCACTCAGTTTTTTTTTATTTTTTTTTTATCCATCATCCTTTCCTCCTAATGCCTCAGCTGTTTGGGTTGAATCTGCCAGCCGGAAAAAAAGAGGGCCAAAGGTCTCGGAGCTTCAGTGTGTGTAGCAACAAAATATAGAGAGGGCAAGGAGAGAAAGAAGTGATAGTGCGGGGGAAGAAGTGTGGAAGTGCTGGTGACGTAGATGAACGCGGGCCCAGAGTGGACTTAGCTGACATGCTACAGCGAAAACACAGCATCCATGACACAAACACTGCTAAACTGCAATTGCCCAGAAATACCCACGCAACAGACATTAGCACGTGTATGCCCAGCAGTGATGACAGTCTAACCCTCCTCTTTTTTCTCCCTACCACCGCAACATCTTAGCGAGTGCTAAAGACACCGCATCAAATTGCTACTGTATCCCCGGCAGTGGAGGTTCTTTGAAATATCCCACAGTGTAAGCTAGTCAGCTGATAGGGTGGCTGACTAAAGCCAGCTAAGAAAAGCAGCGGCTCAACCAGTGCAGCCAGTGGCCCACTTTCAGCCTGCTTTTCTTGAACAAATGAAGAAAGCATTCAGTTTAGGCACAAATATCTCTGAGCACAGCTTTATAGTGGTGTCTTGCTGTGTAATCACCACTTCAGCAGAGCATGACTTTTGTCCTTGTTTACCATATTCATATGGCGGCCTTTTTCCTTTGAAAACACGCTTGGGATGCTGTCAAGATGCTTGACCTGTTGGATTGATCAAAAACTGAAAAGAAAGCTAATCCCAACAGTCCATATTTTAAAGCTAAAGAGCAAAAGTGCCAAAAGACAAAAGCTCATACTAGCTAACATTAACATTTACCTAACACTAGCTATTTAGCTGTATTTTGTGGGAAACTTCAAAACTGCTCACAAAAAAAGAGATGCTCAGCTAATGGTTATGTTAGCAAGCTAACATATGAAATTTCACAAGTTGTAAGTTGATTACCTACTGAAAAGAACAAAAAGTCACAATCTGGAGAGACACAAGTCCACAGTTAAAGAAAAAAAAAGCAAAAGTGCTAACTTAACTTGTGTAAGACAAAAGCTAGCATTGCGCTAACTAATAATGAGAGGTCAAGATATGTCTTAAAAGAAGGAGGCATCAAGCTAATAGCAATGATAGCAAGGTAAGAGCCAAAAAAGCTACTTTCTACTCATTGTCAGACAAAAGCTAACAAGCATTTTGACTAGTTCCACCTAAAATTAAAATTAATAATTTAGCTGTAATAAGGGTGAGAAAACTGTGAACAAAGACAGCGATGCCCAGCTAACCATAAAGTTAACAAGCTAACCAGCAAGAAGTTGTAGAAAATCTGAGTTCTAAGTTAATCACAAACAATCTGAAGAGACAACAGTCCATATTTAATGGTGGAAATGCGAAAGTGCCAACTTACATGGTGTAAGACAAAAGCTAGTATGTTGCTAACTCATGAGGAAGGTTGAAATATGTTTAAAACAGGAGGATAGCTAGATGATGGTAATGCTAGTAAGCGGTCTTACTTTAGTTAATGTCACACAAAAGAAAGCATTAGCTAACATTAGCATTTTGACGCATTCTACTTAACATCAAAGGATTTGAGCAACAGGCAACACAGAATTTAACCATCCCTTTGCTAATGCTTGAGAAAAAAAGTTCTAAGAAATTAGTAACATTTCATGCTCTATTGGTTACGCACATAACAACAACAGTTTTCAAAGGAAACTGGTCCATATGTAAAGTCACGAGTATATATTATAAGTCATTAGCTACTGCTCTACAATGGCTAACATTAGCATACAACCAATTCCTAACTAACTAAAGGACAAGCATGAAAGCCATTTGGGAAAGCCTACACAACCAGTTTGTGCTCACTTTAGCTAGCTAAAGAGTGAAAAGTTGTGTTAGCTGGCAATTTTATTAGCTAGGAATTGGTAGCTAATATTCATTTTGGCTATAAAAAAGATGAATTGTAGAGAATGTTTTAATTTCAGTATGTCCCAATGTTGATAATAAAATGTCTTCACAGTTTACGGTTTTCTGCAGTGAGATACAAATACAAATGACACACATGGATACAACACGATTAAAGCAGTTTAGCTTGACGTCAACAGTTAAATAGCTCATGTCTGATTAGAGTGAAGGGTCAGTGTCTTCAGTTTTGATCATAATGAGATATAGTTCTGAAATCTTCCACCAAGTGACAGTGATAACACACCCTGCCCACAGAACCCAGACTGTATCATTCTTTGGCCCAGGGTCCTTAAATAACAAGGCCTTTAGCCCCCTTGGGACGTAACCTAGGACAAACAGGCCTCCCTGTTCAGCGCTCAGTGTTGCCAGCATTGCAGAGAGACTTTTTTAACACAGCAGAGTGACCCACTTGTATTGTGTTATGCAGCGGTTGGTTGTGCGGGCTCGCGGGGTGTTTGTGAATATGTAACAAAAGCCTGCCACAGTACTGCTTGTGCTCTCAGGGCTTTTCTTTGAAGATATTTTCTACGTCCTGATTTCTGAATTGGGTCTTGAAAGGGCCTTTGGATATGTTTGGGAGCAATGTTGCGTGGCGTCATTGAAATAACGTGGAAAAATTATAATTGATTATTTTGTTAGCCATTTTCATGCATTTGGGTTTGCAATGTTGGCTTCAAATCTTAGATTAATTGTAAACTTTTGATCAAATTTAAGAAATTGTGACGGTTTGCTTCTTGCCTGAAGAATTAAACCTGGATTGATGTTGGGAGGATATTAGAATTTATTCCCTGCAGCAACAAATTCAGTACCCGTACAGGCTGAAGACAACTCAAGAGCGCTTATTTGTCCAGCTCTACGGGACAGATGGATTTAAGTGGTTTTAAAGTACTCATATTGATGGCCCAACCTCAGAGGGAGGTGACACTTGTCAGGAAGGGAAGAGGAAAAAACAGTGTTTCTCCTTTGATATAGCAGCCCAATTCATTAACTCAGTAGGAAACATCTTCATTTTTTTGCAAGCCTGCCGAGTCAATGAAGCATAGCTGGGAAATAATCATGCTCCTTTTAGTGCGCACAACACAGCGCACCACTCTGGTGGTGGCTGAAGGTCTCTGGTATGGCTGGTGGAAGCAGGAAAGCTTGCTCCCTTGCTGGAAAGGAGTTAGGCTAAGAGGCCTCGCGAGAATTATTGCATTGTGGGTAACCTGATGTCTCAATTGGAGGTGTAAATGAGGAAACCGATCGGTACCTTGCTGTCTATCTCGATGGCTGTTTGGTGAGCAGAGATCCATGCACCATGATCCATACCCACTGCTTTTACATCCACTGCTAGCATGCTAATGGCTAATGACTGCATCCGTTGATTTCAAGCGTTCTCATCTTAATAAACTGGGATGCTCAGTTGTTGGATCACTAACGACTTAAGGTTGTTTGATTTTTCTCTGAAGTGGCATCTGCTCTTTGAGACATAGGCTTTACGTTGACTTGTTATCATCAGTTGATGCTTTGTTAAGGTAATAAAAGACTCCTGCTGGGTACAGAAGACATTTGAGTTCTGGTGGTTCAGGAATGGCACTCTCATTCTGTTTCCTTGTCTCCTCTTTCTTTGCCTTGCATTGTGTCCTCAGTCATATGTCTGCTCTGCATAACACTGTCTCGTCGCACTCAAATGCAACCCCAGGACTTCTCATACACCATGTGTAATCAAAAAAAAAAAAAAAACATTATTCCATAAGTGCAAAAACATAAAGAGTGATTTGTGTTCTACTTTTTTCTTTTACAGGAGAAAAAGAGCATTAAAAGTAAGCCATGGACCAAACTCTTGTTTTACTTTCTCTATTATGGGCAAAGGCATGCTTGGCTTGGTTTGCACTCACCCTCGCTTCTGCTTGATTTTGGTTTCCCATACTTCGCATCAGGTCATGAATAAATTACATCTAACATAGCATCTCTATAACATTGGCACTCTAACAAGTCTGGCAGTGTGTTATTACGCTAAAGCATTCTGTCAGGGCTTTGGGACGAGGCTCTTTCCTCACAGTTTGTCTCATTTCGAGCCAGCTAGTCAGCTTTGTTTTTGTATTTGGGCTAATTATTTTTCACATATTGCGCTGGGATAAACTCTTGTCCTGTATGACTGGACTCATCGACAGTGGGGTATCTGCCAAATCTGTTGTCCTGCTGTAGAATCATAAGCACATAATTTGCTTCCTACAGTAGATGTAGTTAATCTGAGGCCAGCTCCTAGCTAGGTAATTGGTTAAGACCTCTATTAGTGGATTTAAGAGGATATCAGGCTGCTTTAGCCACACAAAGCTATTAAGCTACTTAGATCAGAATGTGATTGCCGTCTGTCAATCACCAGTTAAGGAACACAGGGTGTTGTTGGTGCTCCCAGCTCACAAACAAACTCAGCACATTCTAAATCAGGCTAAACTGAAAAGCACAAACTGACCTCCTGCCTCCTCGCTCCAATGCTGCCCCCACCCCCACCCCCCTTCCCCCTCTTAGCACAAACACGTTTTGAAGCATGACATTATTTCAACTCTGATTCACGCCACTGTTTTTTAGTTGGAGGCTGTTGTCGTAGCTGGTCAAGTCTTCCTTTCATTGTTGTTTTTTTCTGTTTCTGTCATGTGGTTTGGGTTCTGCATGAGAACATGCGACTTAATCCGCACAACCTTAATTCAATCCACCAGTGATGAATTCAGAGCTTTAGCATTAGCTGCGAGAAAAAGGATGCTTGGTGATCATTTTAACCAGTTTTTGTTGTTTTCCACTTCCTCCATTAACATTGAGATGCGGTGATGACCTCATTAGGAAGGAAATGCAGACTCACGCATCTAATAGATGAATCATATTTGCCAAATCATGTGACACATACCACAACAAACACTTAGTGCAAGGAAATCTTAGCAAAAGAAGTCATTAATTATCCAACTTTGGTGGAACAAACAGAAGTATTTACTCTTTCTCTCCGTCTTCTTCCTCTAGACTCTCGGCCCTTGCCTGACGTAGCCATGACTGGCAAGTGCACCCGGGAATGTGACGAGTACGGCCACTCGGACTCCTGCTGGATGCCTGTGCGCACGTCGCCTGAGCGGCGGCCATCCAAGTCCACCACCACCCCACAACAACCAAAGCTTTCCACTTTCATGAGCGGCAATGGCAGCGGCAGCAGCAGCAGCAGCAGCGCCGACCAGCCTGGCAGCCAAGAGACCCTCGCCATGGCCGCGATGGCCAACGGAGACCCCACTGCCGCTCACATGATGGGCGACCGCAACCGTAACTTGCTCAACAAGAAGATGGCCTCCTCCTCCTCCTCGTATGAGGCCTTTGGATCGCCTACGTACGGCTCGCCGGGAAGCGGGGAGGAGACGCTGGGCCATCCCACCGAGGAGATCCCACTGGCACCAACCGGGGAGTACAAGCCCACTACCTGTGGTACTCTGACGCGACGGGAGGTGTACCTGTGAGCTTGTGCCAGAACATTTGGCACTGGACACACCAAGCTTTGTTGCTTACCCACTACCGTTACTGCTCTAAAAGCTTTTGGCCACTCTTTCCTTACAAGGTAGGACTTAACTTTCTCCAAAGACGTTTTCTCCTGAATGAAAACTCTTAACGGATTTATGAACGTACCTTTCTTGAAGTGCTAATCCTAGCCTCGACTTGGAACAAATTGGAGGAGGAGGACAAACTGTTCATGACGGACATATTGGGATGTTCTACCGGCGAGTCGGGCTCTTGGGACACAATCTGCTGCCTGACAGTCGATCTGTACAAAAATCAACTCATTTTACATTTACAGTACATGCATGCTAACCCCTGATCCCCCAAAATGAAGGCCTCATCCTTTTAAGGAGACACTGTCCGATACAAAACAAGTCTTTTCTGTTTTTTTCTAGAAACAAAACTGTACATGTGGACTATTTTGACTTCAACGTGTGTCTTGGTTATGCCTTGTTTTTTTATTTCCAAACAGTGCAGCACTCTGGTAGTGATGTTCAGTTGCTGCAACAATATTTGGGACACACTGGTCTGTGGATTCTGTCAACGAGACTGTTTGCGACAAAAGTTGACCAAATCTTATTGAAATCTCACAAGGACAGGAAAGACTAAGCTTTAAGTACTCAGCCTCAGACGACAACACTTCTTGGACGGAAACGGGGAGCCGGAATTGGAATTTGCTGCAACAACTTGTCACTTCAGACTCTGCGAACACAACACAAGCGGCTGATACTGTCTCGCAGATGAAATGTCACTCATTGTACATAAACATTAACCCACGAAAACAATGCTAACTGCTCTCATTCCCTTTTTTGTCTTGCTACCTTTCCTCAGTCTCTCATTCTTTGTCTTTGATCGGTGAGGTCGGCACCAAAACCCTTCTTCTATGAGATGCAAAACCTTTCGAGCCATTGGCTGGTAAAGCATGTGTGTACATGGCTGTGCATATCGCACTCACCTTGGTAGGATGCTCCTGTTTATATCAAGCTGTTTTTTCCCCAATTGCACACTCACAGCGGATTCATTCAGCTTAAATACCCGGGTAAGCACAGTGTGTGGCATGCCAAGATTAAAATTCCTGAGGTGCAACTGAAATTGTATGTGTGTATGGGCCAGATATGCAGTATATAGTGTGTGTGTGTATAGGCTATATTTAGTGTATACTGTAGATGTACACCGATAATAGGCTTAAACTTGGCCCAGCTCATCCGAAAACAGCTGCAAGGACAGCGTTTACTATATTTCTTTATTATTTTCTTCTGTTGTGTGATAGACTGAGCAATAAATATCATATTGTACACGTGACCAACTAGCATCAACTTCTTTTTCACCTCTTATCAAGCCTTCAAGGTGGCATTACCCCTCACAAACATGGCCACCCAAGCCTCCTTTTAGCACTAGTGGATGTTGCTTTCCATAGTACATTGGCGTATTTTGAGCACGAATGTAAAAATCAGCTCAACGGAGAACAATCAAAAACGGCAAAACTTTCTTTAGCAGGGTTTAGCGTCCAAGTGAAACCAAAGCTTCGCAAGCAGGATGAAGCACCCCTCCACCCGCCCCGCCCCACTACTCACACACAACACGCATTATAAAATAGCTTTTCCGTGAGAACCCTCCTTTGCTAACGCAAAGTTTTTGAATGAAGGATTGGGATTGAATGTGACGTCTCGATGGAGCATCCAGCTAACGCGAACACACAACGTTGAGATGTCGTGCCTCCTTTGTCCACAGTGATGTTTCTTTTTCGCAGCTACAGAGGCGCAGACTTTCATGACTGTAATAAAACAAAAGATTATCAGATGCAATGGAACTGTTTTTGTATGTTAGCAAAACCCCTTTGGTTTGACCGGAGCTGCTCTTTCTGCAATCCGGCGATCTATAGTCTGTAAGTACTACTCGTTGTTGGAAAGAAAGTGCTCCTATACTTATCAGCTGTATACATAGATATTTACTTTTTACTGCACGTTTAATGGGAACTTACTTCACTTACAGAGAAGGAAGACAAAAAAAAAAAACTGTAAAACAAAATGTACAAAAAAAAGTTTCCCTGTAAACATGGAAATCCACCCTGTTGCTTGCTTTTGTTATACCTAAAGAAACATGTAGTACAACTTAGTACATCAACCATAATGTTCATTTTTGAAATATTTTTTTATTGTCAAATATCATTGTCTCTGACATCACAACACAAAACTTTTCATTTTTCAACTTTATACCATCAGCAAACTTTTATCCTCATCTTGTATTTGACTTTACGTTATTATGTCGATTTTACACTATAAAAATCAAAACCGTTGAAATGATCAAGACAAATGTACTATGTGTTCTTTTTTTTCTTTATCTGGTGCCACTTTGTATATTTAGAGTGCTTCTGAAAAAAATACTCAAAAAACAAAAAAAAAATACTAGAGTGAATGCAAATATGCAATTGTGCCTTTTTATACCTATTGGTATGATTCAATGTCGGTTTGGAATGGTGCATAAACAATTACGTTGCTTTTTAAAAGTAGATGGGGGGGCATTTAAAAGCGGACTGATTTGCATATCTTAGATGAAATCCCATGATGTCAAAGGCTTCTTTGAGGACAAACAGTCAAATGTCGGTGAGCTAGGAAGTCGACGGCTAACGCTCACCGGGGTCGGTTATCCTGTTGAAATATCCATTCCTAGCATAGTGCATTACCGAATGAGTACAGGTACATTCAAAAAGTTGCTTGTTGGTAGTAATAATAATGATATAATGGATTTTTTTTGTCGTGTTCCACTCATGTACATGTACAACATCAGAGGTCAAGTAACCTTTGTGCATGAAACAAGCTCTAGGACTGAATAAAGAAGCATTGAGAGATAGAGAGAGGCTGAAAAGATTGAAGAAAAAAAAAAAACGCTTGGAGACATTTGACTGCCGAGAGTTGAGGGAGCCTAGAGATAAAAATGCTAATGTGACGGTTTACTAAGAGTTGGAAGTGGGAGAAGACAGACGAAAAAAAAAAAAAAAAAGCTGCAAGGGAGAGTCGCTGACGGAACACACACCTCAGGATGCGCGGAGCAACACAACACTCCGATTCACAGTGTATGCATATCAGAGTGTGTGATGAAACCCTGTCCTACAAATAAGCACGGTGTGATGTTTGCAATGATATTGCGAGGTGATGCTTGGAGATCAGATGGAGTGAAAACAGACCGTGTAGACAAAAAAAAAAAAAAAAAAAGAGAAGACTATGAATTCAGTTTTATTCTCTGAGGTGACAAACAAACACGGCCTTGTGCAACACCTGCCAGTCAAACGTTTGCATCTCTTTGCCCGTGGCGTGTGTTCAGTCGCTGCTCTCCACTATTCATATAGCCTTCACAGTGTGTAATGAGATTTGTAATATTAACCATTACTATTTGTCCTGCGACTTGGATGTTGATATAGAAATTGAGGAACCAATTTATCATCGTTTAATATGAGTCACTATGCACGCAGCTTAGCTGAACATGGCAAAGTGTATTGAACGCAAGTCCACTTCTATTTATGAGATATTTTACATAATTTAATTTGCTTTTGTACAGGTTTGTGTAAATAAATTGCTTGTCATTTTTGTCTCTGCAGAAATTAAAATATAACATGGTAAAACAGGTTTGGTCCGTTTATCTCTTTGCTTTATTTATTTCAAAATGCATGGGTTTGATTTTGGTAAATAAGTTGCCCGGAACATCTTTAATTCCTCTAAAAATTGCTTAAACAATATGACACTTTTCAACCACAAGAACTAGACTTAAATTTAGTTCCTTGGTAGTTGATTTAGGGCTTTGCCTGGGGGTGGTACTTTCCAGAAGAGCCTATAATCTCAAGATTTTAAATCAGTGGATCACACATAGCTTTACTTGATTCAGTAACTTCTAAACAATCGTCTTTTTGAAGCCTGTTAACAGGAACGTGTCTCTAGTATAAGAATCTACTGGTTCTCGTCCATGTAGCTACTGTCTACATCCAAGAAAGTCAACAAAAGAACAAGAAATAATTGTTGTTGTAGAGTTTGTTACTTTTGCTAATGCTGATGCTAATGCCAGTAGCCAAAGTTACATAGTCCACTGTTAGCCTTTTAAAAGAAATCTAAATCTGCCATCTTGATGGACATAAACCAGGCACTCACTTCCATTTAAGCTCTATTTTTGGTCTAATGAAATAAGGCTGATGTGTTGACTTTCAAAGTTTTTGAATCTAACATAAATTTAGCTAATGTATTTAATTTTCACTTATTATCTTGACTCCAGTACTGAATGGTTTGTGATGTATGAGGGTGGTTGTTCATCTGTTGAATCTTGATTTTTTTTTTCCATATTCTTTGGAAATACTCAACTATAATACTCGATCTGACTTCATAATTTTACCTCTAGACATAGTCCCATATTATAAAGTAAAGAAAAAAAAATACACAATTTAAAACCCCAATTTAAAACTAAAAGAAAAAAGATTAAAGAGGGGGTATAAGTCTTTTCCATATTTTATACATCCGTGTTGTAGAAATTCCTGAACTTGTTGGTAAACTGCTCAAAATGGTTTGTTTTAAAAACATCACAAAACCTTCAAGAGATGTTCACGAGATCTTTACAAGAATTGCTGAAGTAATGAGGTCATCACATAATTATCTTCTAGCTGGTTCCATGACACCTCAGAGTTGCGGGCCTCAAACACCAAGGTCTGCTCATATCTCTGCCCCTGACAGACCTCCAGAGGGCTGGCCAATCAGAGGGAAGGAGGTTTGTGGAGTGGGGAGCCATAAAGAGACAGGAGCCTCTTTAGAGTGAGTTGAACAAACCATATTATTGAGCCAGCGCATGAATATTAAAACTAAGGTATATTAGAGACCAACATGCGCAATAAAGCTCATAATGAGCCAGAAAATGTCTGTGATTTTATCACAAAAAGAGTAACAGTTGTGGTTACTTGATTGGAATAATTGACATATGTATCTGATGCTTCCAGATAAGTAGCATATATTTGTGTAATAAGTTAAAGGAAATGATTCTGATGAGATTTAATGAAGGTCAAAGCTTCCCAGAGGATAAGAAAAATACAGCAGATTTACATTTAGTTCATGGTAAGTGATACATAGAGAATTAATTATGCATACACATAAATGTGAGACAGCTCTATCCAAACGGACTGAGAAAGTGATGCTTGAACAACGTTTATTTTGCATCGATCTTACATAGGCGCTGGGTTTACGCGCACGTTTTGACATAGATGTGCATGCTGATATGTTTTTGAATGTGTTCCCCATCTCGCCCGTATGCGTGTGTGATGTATGAGGTGATTACAGCCTCGGTGATTAGAGATCCATTCCACTTCTTTCCCTACGCTCTGATTAACAGCACACGGCAGCCTCTCCAACACCCTCAAACTGCTAATGGCGTCTTAATAGAACACTACAATGCACTGTAAAAATCCACTCTCCGAAGCTCAATCATGTGATGAAAGTTTTAAGAGGGAGCGAGTGGCCCATGAATATGACGTGTTGGTTTTATTCCCCAAATTTGACTCACTGTTTTTTTGCTTTGGGAACTTTTGTTTGTGTGAAAATTCAAAAAAAGCATGAGTCTTCAAAAGGACACCACTTCTAAGAATCACGTTGAAATGAAAATGATCTCGCTCTGTCTTCTCTGAAGCATTTTGAAATACTTGGTGTGAAATAATCAGCAGATAGTAATCATTTTTTACTTTCCTTCAAAGAGATAGAGAGAGAAATTCAGACAAATTAGAATGAATTTGAATGTAATTAATGTTTAGGCAGTGCATACCAATTACTAGTTGTGGAATTGTTTTTATGAATGAAACAGAGTGAATACTATAAATTCCATAAATAAAAAGAGCTTGAGTCCACTCACTGGTGGCTTAATTAGATACACCTCTTCAGCTGCTGGTTATTAGAAATATCTAATCAGCCAATCACCTTGCAGCAGCTTTATGCATTTAGGGATACAGACACGGTAAGGACGATCTGTGGCAGCTCAAACCAAGCATCAGAACAGGGAAGAAAGGGGGTTCAAGTGGCTTTGAATGTGGCATGGTTGTTGGTCTGAGTATTTCACAAACTGCTGAACCATCTCTAGGGTTCACAGGGAATGGTCCCCAAAAGAAAAAATATCCAGTAAGCAGCAGTTCTTTGGGCAAAAGAGTTCAGAATACAATGGCCAGTCGAGGTGGAGATGATAGAAAGGTAACAGTAATTCAAATAAGCACTCATTGTAACCAAGGTCTGCAGAATACCATCTGTGAATGTACCACAAGTCCAACCTTGAAGCAAACATTGCCTTTTCCAGTGAGTCTAAATTTCTTTTACAACATTTCAATTGTATGTTCAGAAGCGTGTATCTATCCTGACTTTTATCCATTGTTCAAGCTGCTGCTGCTGCTGTTGTAAAGGTATGGGGACATTTTTGTGGAACACTTTGGTACAAACCAAGCATCGTTCATGTCCATCCCTTTGGGACCACAGTGTACCCATCTTGTGATGGCTACTTCCAGCAGGATAAAACATAATGTCACAAAGCTCAAATCATCCCATGAACATGATAATGAGTTCTCCGTACTCCAGTGGCCTCCACAGTCACCAGCTCTTAATCCAATAGAACACCTCGGGATGTGGTGTAACAAGAGACCAAAATCTCTGAGGAATGTTTCCAGCACCTCATTGAATCTACTCCATGAAGAATTAAGGCAACTCTCAAGGCAAAAGCGGGTCAAACAAGATGTACCTAGTAAAGAGGCTGTTGTGTTTGAACGCAATGTGCAACAGATCCTATTAAGTTCAAGGGCCATCAGGTCAAAGCAATCCACAAGTGCTTCAGTGATTGCTTTACAACAAAGTGCAACACCCGATGAGTTTTCATGGTTATTTCATTGGTATTAACAAGCACCCTCTGACACCCATTATCAGCAATCACAGCCGACATTGCCCTTGACGAGGAGGCTCTCACACATAAAAATGTCTGCCCGTGCACCGACCTCCCACGCAGGTTTCAAAAGAGGCATTGGTGAAACCTGGATGATAATCGCTTATTCTCCTGGATTTGAGGTCCATTCTGCAGAGGTGTCGTGTTCAACCAGCGTATGAGGGGGAGATAGTGTGGGACGGACAGGCTGATAAAAATGCCGTCTCAGGAGGGCAGAAAGGGGAACAGTCTCTGTAAGCTATATGGTGAGAGAGATATAGAGAATATGAAAGGTATTACTCCCCTCGCTCACATATATAAAGCTAATTAATGAAATCATTGATCACTTCTCCCACATCTAACATGAGGTATGCAGTTTTAATATAAATTCCATTCCCATTTATGCTCACTGGTGCGAAATAACGACTCAAAATCACATCAGTGGAGGGAACTTCGACCGTAAACCTTCGAGGAAGCTATTTGATAACCACAATTTATGACTTTTTTATTGTCTTTGAATTTTATTTTTCCAGCACAACCACGGGAAATGGCATCCAAGGAATAGCAGTTAGGGCTTTGTTAAATTGATTTCTGTTCCATATTTATTTTACGAATGTGCATGGGGATTGAGGGCGAACTTTTTTTTATGTGTTGCGGATGGTCGAATAAACAAGTTCATGAGGAAACTCCAGTAATAACTTAGATTTCATTGTGATCACATAAATTCTATCAGCGCTTATTTCGCCGGCCATCACACCCCTGAGGATGATGCCATTACACTTGATTTCATTGCTCTCGAAGCAGAAACCGACTCACACTTGCACAGACGTGCAGACACATAAATGAAACTCTGCCTAGCCTGTGAGTTTAATCGGCGAAGTCAATGTTTTCTGATGGGAATCCATTTCCTTTAGTGAATTTATTGCAGTCGCTTTGTGGCATTTTAATTTGGAATATGGTCGACTTACGAATCTAAAGAGGAAGGGAAGTTGATAAATAAAGGCTTAAAGTTGGAGGTCAGATATAAAGGTTGTATTGCTTTCCTTTTTTAATCTCTCTAGGACGATTTTTTTTTATCCCTCTGAAAGATCCTCAAATGCCTCAAACACTTATATAACAGGAAATAGGTGCACTGTGCTCTGCCTTTGAGTGAGATAAACAACTTAACTAAATCCTGAAACAATGGCTAGCTTTGTTAGCCTTTTTAGCCACCATCTCATTTTCTAGCTATTATGGGTTTTTTTATTAATTTTTTTTTGCAAATTGTTTTCAGCTCAAAAATTTAGGCTTGTCTGATCATAATTTGAAGTCGATAATTTTAGTAGCACCAAGTGTTTTTGATTATGGCTGAAGTCCAAGCTTTCTGAGTAGCTTAAATTAAGCAAATAGCCTAATCCTGAGGCTAAAATTAAAATAATACTTTTTTTAAATTATGTATGATAAAAAAAAGAAGTAGACATGACTTTAAATAGTAAAAACCACAAGAAACATAAAACTCACTGAAGTCACACAATGATATGACAGCTAGCTTAACTAGCACCCTTCGGGGATGTAATTGGTATTCTGTACAATACTTTTGCTAGCTCATTTGAACCTTCAGGATATGGAACTGAATGATAAAACTGTCAGTTAGAGAAAATTAACATTTCTAACTGGCAGACAACACATAGCTTAACATAGATTGAGTTTTAGGTAACATTCCCTGTAGCTGTTTCTCTAAAGTTAACTTCACTTATTTACATCACCCTTTGAGGTGAATAAAATACTATTTTTTGCCGGGTTTCTTTGTTATTGTGTTTCAAAATTTTATAAAATGTTCAGCTCTAGTTAAGATAAACTTTCTTACAAGCTAGCTCACTGCATTAAAAGTGCCCTGTGAGTTTGGCTAATTTTTCCCCTGTCTTTCTGTGAGCTTAAGCTAACTTTGTTGTTGTAATACTTCAAACTTGTAGATAATTTGAGATCTAGTTTATATTAGCGGCAGCTTTCTCACAAGCTAGAGTTCACCTTTATCAGTGTTCTCAGAGTTTAGCTAATTGTTAGCCGTCTATGGTAAGTATTTCCAATTCAGAGGCAAAATACTACATTTTGGTTCATTTTCAAAACATAATCATATACATTTATAAACTCTTGAGTTGTTGCTAACATTAGCTGCAGCTTTCTTACAGGCTTAATTTCAGATTTCATGTTATCTTTCCAGTCTAGGGAAAAATTACTATATTGTTGCTAATTATTAAAACATATTTTTTAAATTTTACCTAATTTTGCCACCTTACAAGCTAGCTTTCAGTTTTCCCATAGCTGTATGCATTTAGCTGGCCTGTTTTCATAATATATTTCCAATCCAGGGGCAAAACATATAATTTAGATGAATTTTACATGACACCCTGTTGTAATTTCATATATTGTACAACAGATGGAGAGTTCCGAGGTAAAAGAAACATTGAAGGGTGTTCTTTGAGTTGTTTTAGCTCATTTAAATGTTCAGACCTCAGAAACTCTGCTCTGAACCTGGAGTACACGCAAACCTCAGCAGTATTTAAGTTCCATCAGTCATTGTTCCTTCAGCTCATTCCTCGCACTGTTGAACATTTTTCACTTGCAAAGTAGGACGCAGAGCAGACAGGAACTGAACTGGCAGAGAGGAGGAGTGAGTGATCTCTCTCCAGCTAGTGCAGGTCACTTGTTATTACCCACAAGACTCCTGCTGACCCCTGGTGTCACATGATAGATTCCCTACAATGATCTGCAGTCTGGATGAAGCTCTGGATCTCTTCAGATGAATACTTCTTGTTGTGAGGCCAAGAAATCCACAGTGGAGCCGGCAAATGTACTAACACTCATTAATCACACATCAGTCGTGAGTTGAACGCACACAAATTTATATGTACTAGATTTATGTGGCAAAAGCAATTGGACAAAAATCCATACAAGCCTTAGTAGTCAGAGCCAGGTCGTGATTAATGAGAACTACTTACATCGGAGAGAGTGAGCGGGTGAGAAGAAAAGGCAAGCTGGAGCTGGAGGAGGGTTGAGAGATGACAAATAGATGGCAGTAGACTGTGGGGGAAAGGGATTGAAGATAGGGTGACTACTTGATCGACTATTCAACACACCCCGCCCCCAAGCCCCTCATATCCAGACTTTATGTACCAAAAAGTAAGCCCCAGAAGTGACAAATGCAGTGATTTATAGTGACTAAACTGGAACTTTAAAATAAGTTTTGTTCTGGAACCGGGGGAAATGAGAAACCCTGCGAAGATGTGAAAAAAAAACAAGACACAATTAATCGTGACTCAAAGTGGAAAATTTTGCCAAAATCTGCAGATTTAACCGTGCCTTGTCGAAGGAGACTGCTAAACTATCTTTTTAAAGAAAAAAATTTCAGTACACTAAACTCCTGTAAAAAATAGTCTTTTATTTGTGAAGCCAAGTTGATAATTTAGAGTCAAGGACACTGAACGAAGGTGGCTGTTGAATCCAAAGATTCAAACTTGAATAGAAAAGAGGTTTCCATTCTTGACCATCACGATAAATAAATGGTGACAAAAAAAGGGTCAAAGTACGCCAAAATACCATGTTCCTTTCACACACAATGATATTTCTGTGGAGTGAATTGTCCTGTACTTTTATATTCACTTTTTGTGTACACTTAACAAAAGATATGTGTCATATCTTTCCATTTTTACCAGTTTGGACTCAGACAGAAGGAGCTTTCAAAACTGGGGTCATGTGTGCAGTTAAAAGTAAGTTTTCTTCTGAACTAGAAATTCAATATCTTGTTTTTTTATTCTCATCCAAGACACACCGTGCAAACGTCTTCACTTTAGATTCAAAAGTATGCAGAAATGTGGGTTTTCTTTTTGTTTGTTTTTTTTCTAAACTTTTAAACTAGAAATCTCAGAAATGTTCACACGTAGATGACACTATAATCGCATCAACACATTTTGACAGACATGGGCTGTCATGACTACTAGCACTGCCACAAAAATACTACAAACTATTGTAAGGAATACACATCCCGCCCCAGCAGGGAGAGAGGCATCTGTACAATGTACATATATACACTGTACATATATATATATATATATATATATATATATATATATATATATATATATATATATATATATATATATATATATATATATATACACACACACACACACACACACACACATATATATATATATATATATATATATATATATATATATATATATATATATATATATATATATAAACCTTTTTTTTAAACATCAAGATATGGAATACACTTCTCTCTGTGTTTAAATCACTCATTAGTAAGTAGGGGTGTAACGTTACATTGATCTAGATTGATATATCGATCATTTCAGCAAAAATTGAATCAAATCAATTGAAAGTAAAAACATCGGCAATTATTTCCATTTTAACCTTCCGCTTTTATTTTGAAAATCCCTACACATATTTGGTTATGACAGTTTTGTGATTCAGCCACGAGTCACAACAGCCTTAGCAAAGATAGCAGATAGTGGCTAGCAGCCGAGAGACGGATAACGAAGACATTCACTCCCCTCTCTGGAGTAAATCAGCAGTATGGGAGTATTTCAAAATCCAGAGAAAAGACGGATCAGAAGACGGTACACATGCAATATGTAAACAAAGCTGTGATGAGACAAAGTATGAAGGGAACAGAATAAATGATAAATATCGTGGCAGACTTGGTGATATCAGCAAATATTGAATCATTGTTCTGAAAATCAATATTGTGTCATATCGTGTTTGCATAAAATTCTACAAACAAGGTACATTACCTTTTGCTAGCTGGATTGCTAACGCCAGAAGGGGAAACAAGATGATACCATGAACTACAGGGCTCCACAGGAAGTGCGTGCTGTGGACTTTTGATGGAAACTGTCACGTCGGAAAACATTTCAATATCAAGTCAGGAAGCCAAGAAAGAGATAATGCAGTTAGCTGGTGGTTATGCTAACTAGAATCCCAACAGGGTGAGCAAGACCCAGACATATATGACGTACTGAGAGCAGACTTAAAATAATTTCATGGCCCTAAAAACCCATGCTCTTTAGCTTTTGGAAAGTCCATAAGGTATGAATCCGACAATCTGTGAGAAGGATTTTCTTTGACATATGAATAGTCGGGAACATTTTAAAGCTCACACATTGGCTGCATTTTTAATCTTTGCCCTTTCCCACAACTGCTGCGCTGCATTTATGTTTTGGATTTACCAGAGTGAAATCCTGTTCCGCACTCAGTTTACTTTCACTACTGTACTCTTAGCTTCCCTTAAACTGTACCCCCTGTGCTTCCTATGCATCTGCTTCTTCATGGGCTTTTATTTCTGCAGTGAGAAAAGCCAGAGGGGAAAAAGAAAGAGCGCATGGAGGGAGAGTTGGTTTTCTTCCTCGCCGCATGCTGTTAACATGCAGAGGGCACCAGCCATGAAAATGCAACGGATTTCTTATTTCTGAGAGAATGATCTTAGTGATCTCATTATTTCCCATGTGGGTAAATGTATAATGAAAGGAGCAGCTGTGTGTGAGGGCCAAAACGCACACATGCCAGTGCACTCTTGTGTGTCTTAAGAGCCCTCTAGCCTAGGAATTAACCCTTTCATAATCTGCGTCTGTTGTCTGTTTCTCTCAGTTCGTCTCTGATGCAAGATCACAATATAGAAGTTGACTTAGCAGTGATTGCATTGACCTCACTGTGAAGGTGTGCGTCTGTGCGTCTGTGCGTGCGTGTGTGGATCTCTGGCTCACCCTGTGGCTCAAGGCCAGAGTGCAGCACAGCTATATTCCATTTTGACACTTTGATAGACACCGAGCCATTTCCATCCCACTGTGCCCCACCGGCTCTGCCACTCTGCTGCACTTCTCATTACTGTTAGACCAAAGGAAATCACAAAGTAGGCATAAGGATTGTGAAAATGAGCCAGATAGATGGAGTGTAATTCCCAGTAGCTGTATAGTATGTGGCTTTTTTTTTAATTACGAATTAGCTGGATGTCAAACATCGAGCCATTTTCAAGTATTTCAGACACAAAGCCAAGAGAAACACATCAATCAGAGTTGAGGGAAAACCCCTAAAGTGCTCATTTAGCTCTTTTGGATGCTCCTCAGCATATTTGTCTGTTTGGGGCCTAAAAACTGCTAAATAAAAGACACTTCCTGCAGTCACTCTTTTTTATCCGGATGAAAGGCACACACAACCTTGTATCCCTGCCTTTCTCCTAGTTAAGGCTCAGTTAAATGGTCATTTATGACTGTTTGTAAACATTCGATTCACTGACCTCCAAAAGTTTGACTTCCTGCTTCAACCATCATTTGGAAAAGTAGACTGTTGCTTTTTGTTTATTTATTTTACTAACTCAAATTTTACTATTTGATTAGGACAGTGCACATCAGTCAACAATTTTGCCAAAACGTCAATGTAAATACGCCAGAATTAGCGCAACAGCTAAATTTCATCCACATACTATGACGACATTACACGAAATACACTGCTTCTACATACATAAGCTTCACGTGTTAGCTTGAGTTTTCAAGTTTGTGTTTTTTTTTGTTTTATGATGTTCTTTTACCCTCATTTATAAAATATTAACCATTGTGTTTTTGAATTCTTAGCCTAAAAGTCTTCCTAGGGACTTGAGCTTCATACATTAGCTTGCGTGGTCATGTCAGTGTTTTTCTGGAATATTCTGTTGGCCTTGTTCTCAAAATGATGGTCATGTTATTTTTGAATTCTTAGCCTCATAGAGTTTCTTAGGACTTTAGCTTAATATGTTAGCTTGTGTGTCCATATTAGCATGTTTCTGAGACCTTCTGTTAGCCTTGTTTGTGAAGTGGCTAAAATCTGATATCTGATATTCTCTGTTCAAATTGCATGTTATTAGAGCTCGAGCCCGAGAATCGGGGCAAAGGCCCTCTTGAAACCCTTAGGATTATTATTTTTTCCTGACTTTGCAACTCCAAATTTCGTGCCTTCCACTTAAGATAAACGTGAAAACAACTAGCCACAAGATTCAGCCCCACAAGAAATTTTATGACTGATGTTGATACGTAGGTCTAATGAGGTCTATGTAGCCTAGAAATGAAAACATCTTCGATTAGCATTAGCATTAGCATTTGTGGATTGGAATGTGAACGGCACTCAATTTCTCAGCATTAAAACCCCCAAAACAAAAACAGTTGTTTCTCAGTTTTAATTAAAACCATAGCACTCCAGTTGGGAACTGAAGTGTTCTTAATAATTTGGCCGAAGCACCATTTTCTTCAGCAGCATCTTAAGCAATGCAGACTTTCCATTTTAATTCCATCCCAGTCCTTATCGCTGACTTCATGCTAACACTTACAGTATCTGACATGAACATGTGTACATACATAAACAAATACATCCACTCTAAACCATTCAACTATTGATCTTTCAGTGCTCTCTTAAACCAACCATTGGTCCAACACGCTGTTGCCTATTTACATAACCTATTTGCATACCAAAGTAACACTGCCCATGACACTTGCCGATGAATAATTCAAGAGAGGTGTATTTACATAAGGTGCAGAACCTGAAATCTCCCCGGGCATGGGAGTGACTTCAGGACAGAACTTTGTTTTGTGGATGACTTTTGCATCAGCCGCTCTGTCTGCTACCCCCCCCCCCCCCCCCAACCTAATTAATTAGCTAATTTCAGCCTCTGCCAAGATCAATGGATTCGGCTATCTGTGCAGGCTAATACAATTCACAGAATGAGGGTCGGGGGGGAAGAAACTAAGATCTGTGGGCCAATTCTCCAAGGAGAGTGGCCTCATCTCTTGCTGCTTATTTTGCTCTGTGCATCCCCGCTTCAGCCAACACCAGCAAACAAAATACTCTTGTGATGTATATAAAATATCTGTTTATGCATGCATTATTCTGACAAGGACTGCTTTTTGTCTTTGATGTTTTATGGTAGATAAGGTTCCTTGTATGCACATTGTGCATGCATGTCTTTGCATAATTATCCCTCATATCTGACTGCGCTGAGCCACTGGAAAGTTGTGGCAAAAAAAAGAAAGAAAGAAAAAAAAAAAACAATCAGTCAAGCATGTACGCATGCATGTTTTATTTACTCATTTGCATGAATGTGATGGCTCTGTGAACAGAGTGGCTTTTTTATCGTTGAAGTATTTAGGTTAGTTGCTGTGTATGAAAAGAAAAGCACAAGAAGAATAGCGGCATTTGCATGTGCAACATCAAAGGGTGTTAGGATGTGACGATCACAGCTCGGTTGCTTGTTAGTGATTGATGCATTGGGGTTGCAGGACTTGTATGTGTTTGAAATGCGACGCTGTACAAGCTAATTTACTACACAGTGAACTCAATCCTATTCCTTTGACAGGGCGGTTCATTTTGAGTCAAATGGAAGGGTCAGATTTTGATTATCTTCATCCCTTGAGATCAGACTCTGAGTCCCATATATTTTAAATTCAATTCAAAATGCTTTATTGACATTAATGTAATAGAGATTATATTCTCTAGGCCTGAGGTGAGAAACATAAACAAAAAAGGTGCAATTCATTGATTTATGAGTTTGTCAAGTAAAACATTTTGTGATGTGTGTTGAACTGCACTTGCCTACATGTATACCTGAGGACTTAGATGTGGATTCACATTTCCAAACGGCAAACATTTTTAGATTCCTTTGGTCATGCTTCCAACCTGTTGAAATCATGTCTAAAAGCACTATAGTGAGTATTTCAATTAGTTATATCAGATATAAAAAACTGTGACTAAAAACAAAATTAGAAAGTATAATTTTGTGTACGTTTACAAAATCTGTGTGTGTGTGTGTGTTCGTGTCTCCTTGTTTACGTATCTAACTGGGGACTTTTGCTTGGACACATATCCGACCGGGGACATCTTTACAGAGATTGTTGTTTAGTTAGTAGTAGTGTTGGTAACGCTATTTAAGATAAAAGGAGCAATAATCCTTTAACTCATCCCACAATGAGGAAGTTTGCATGAAACAAGAATAGTTCATATATAATTGTAATTCTTGGTTAGTTTCATGTTTGAAGCACTTCGGTGTGAATTAGTAGAAGAATAAAGTTAGATTAGAGATCATATGTAAATGTCAGGGGAAAAAAAAGTTTATGACAATGTCTGTGTGTAAGCTTGTACTTGTTTAACTAAATAACTGGGGACTTAAATGCATATCCACCATCTGGGGACCTCCATGCAAAAGGGCAACTTTGTGAGTTACCCATTTGGTTATGCTTTATAATTTTTTAAAATCATGTTTTAATACAAAACGAGATGGAATGAAATGTTGTTTATGGCTTGGTATTTATATGTAAAGCCATGTGTGTTAGCTTCTACTTGTTTACTTACATAACAGGGGACTGGATGAAGATTCGCCAATGGGGGACATCTACACAAAAAGGAAATTGTTTAGTTATCCTTTTGTTTATGTTTTGTTTGCCCAGATAAAGGAGACTTGGGCATGTATTCACATTCATTAAATGAGGACCTTGACACAAATGACAAATGAGGTACCCTTGTTGTTAAGCTTCTTACTTATTTTAACCATGTCTAAATCAGTCTGGTGTTTGTTAATGGAAGGATATGTTAATATCAGAAATGTGAGAAACTAAAAGAAAAAGTATAGTTTGTATTTTTATGTATAAAGACAAAACAGCAATGTATGTGTGTTCATGTTTACCACCTTAATGGGGACTTTAACTTGGATGCACTTTCACCACTGTCAACTGTAGACAGTTTGAAGTCATTCTCATACACACATTTTGAGTCTAGGTGTGAATGATGTTTCCTATAGCCGCCTTTGTTACTTCCTGCCTCTTCCTCTCTTGCAGCATCCAGTGGGATGATAACAGCAGCAGAAGAAGCTGGAAGCCACTGTCCCATGAGAGGCCATGTGTCTGGACCCTTCGTTTAAAGCTCTGCTGCCTGACGTCCTCCCTCAAGGAAAAACGTGCGTGCGCTGCGCAGGAGAAGTTAATTAGCCAATTGCACATATGCACACACACACACACAGAGGAAGGCATACAAATTCATTCTGGCATGCATGGTAATGCCACACACACACACACACACACACACACACACACACTTACAAACATGCAATAAACCCACATGGATTTGAGGACGCTAAGCAGCAGGAACCCCAGGGAGCAGGCTGTCTTGACAAAACAAAACAGATGTTTGTGTGCACAATGTCACCCTAATGTCAGCAGCCACGCTCCTATCCCCCTTTATTAATCACAGCATTCTCCTGCGCAGGCTTCAGTTTCTGTTTTGATTTAATGTTTCTATCTATTGAGGGCATGTGTGATAAAATGTGTGATAAAACCACATGGGATGTTTAAGATTTATGCTGTCAGGTTTCATCATTTATTTCAAAAGGCCTGTTTAGCCTTTGACAACCTCTGTCTGTGTGCCCTTGAGCAAGACCTTTAACCCAGCTCCCACTGCACGATAACCAAGGCTGTCTGAAATCACTTAATGCTCACAATTTGGCATAGTTTGTCATTTCTTAGTAGAAACAAGAAATAATATAACAATAGTACAACAGCCTTTACTGAGTGACCTAGAACTCCCCCATGGGAGTTATGTTTTCTTTTTAACCTGTAGCTAGGTTGATTGAAAGTTAGCTTGATTTAGCATCCCCAAAAATGGGGTCCTCTAATGAATGCTTTGAAACTCTGCTTTAGAAACCAATGTTTGACATCACAAAGACTACATCCAGGTATTGTGTAGTCTATGATTAGGCAGGTATTGCTAAGTAATGGGGCGGTGCTACGAATGCTAACAGTGGGAACACTGTTCCACTTTTGTTGTGTTCAGAAATTCAAAGCTTTTACAACAAAACAACATGACAAATTATGCAAAAAAGTGATTATTTTGATAATTAGAGGTAATCAAGGCAGATCTAGAAAAACTGCAACTAATGATAACAACATTAAAATATGTTGTGGAGTCACTGAAACTGGCGCACAGCAGTGATAATGAAATAAAGTTTGCTGTATAGATTACACGGTGTCTTCAGAGCTGTCCCCACATATTTCCAAAGGAGGATGAGGAAAGGTTGGTACGCATGATTGGGTTGAGTGAGCCTGCATTGACTAAAAGAACTGTGCCTGTTAATACCAAAGTGCTGTGGTAGCACTGAAAATAGCTGAGGAAAATATTTTATTCATGTGTCAATTTTGCAACTCTGAAAATCACCCAGGCTCTCTCTGGTGTGCAAAGTGTGACTTCCATATTACCTGGCAATACAAGTGCATACAGCAATTCTCTCATGTGGGGGAAAACCAATAGCAGCAGCGAGCCTTAACAGAACAGTGATACTGGACTGAAAAACCCTGGCAGTCTTGAAATAATCTTTTTTAGTTATAGAGCCACATATGATCCTCACCTCAAGTACATTATGTGTAACGACTAAATAATAGATTATGATGGGATAGGAAAACCACCATCCAAACCGCACTTAGGGATGAAACCACTACAGGGTATAATGTCTAAAAAGGTTGAAATAGTATGTTGGGGAACGCAGATTTCCTGTAAAAGGAAGTTGCTTATTGATATGTAGAAAAACCAAAAATGACCCAAAAAAAGAAAGAAAAAAGAAAGCATTAGAATGAAAAAATACATTTTAAAATTTGAAAATACATTTATTTTTAATAAACTGTGAGTAAGTAAATGACCTCAACATCAAGTTACACAGCTTGTCGCTAAATGTTGTGTTTTGCGTAACATTTAGGCCAAATTTTAGGATGTTCTTCCCATATACATTTACATAGATGTACAATAATTCTTGCAGATGAGTGCAAAAGTAAAACTAGAATTTAGTCTATAAAAGTCCACATTTGCTCAATGTAATTTACACTTGTGGCCACAGCTGAAATTGCATGTTTGGGCAAAATTATATATAAGTATAGGATGTTTTGATAGTTTATAAAAAGGTAAATTATAATTGGTAATGTGATAAAAATCAACCACCCCTAAAAAGCTAATAATGCTTAAGTTTAGCTACGCAGTTTCATGCTAAGTGTCATTTTGTTTCAAGCATTGATGTGACTTTTCAGTACAATTAGCCAAATTGTAAACATTTTACTTCTATAACCACCTTTTTCCTGACTACTCATAGCTCATAGCGGTTGTCAGTTTTGCTCTTCCAGTAGAATGTTCTGTTTACGTCGCAATGGAGACCACAAAGCTAATGATGTTAGCCTAGCTGTCCCTGTCACTCTAATAACTGGCTTTTAACAGCAAGAAAGTGATAAAATGAACAAAAATCGGAGGTGGATTCATAGTGCGAGTTGCTTTGAGCTAGCTTGCCGTTGGCGGTCAGCCATATCATTGCAAGGCCATTGGAAGTTGATAACCACCAAGTGAATAATGACTTGTGATGTGATGAAAATCAACCATCCCAAATAAATTTAATGTAAACGATGCAAATGTCAAGTTACGCAGTTTTATGCAAAGTATCATTTTGTTTCAAGCATTAAAGTAACTTAATCATTCTGAAAATGAAAATTTTATATCTGTACACATTTGTACAGGTGGATAATATTTCTCTTAGATGGAATGAGAAAAGGAAACAGAAAATTATCACTGTAAATTACATTAATTCACGTTATTTCCCCTTGTGGCCACAGTTGGAAATGCAGGTTTTGGCAAAAATAAGTACGGAATGTCATAGTTTATCAAAATCATGATTTGTGATAGGATTGAAGTCCACCGCCCCAAACACACTTAGAGATGTATTGGACATAATATGCTGTATGGTAAAGTTAAAATAATTGGATGAAAAACATTTCTTGTTAATGTAGCAAAACATGGTCATAAAGAGTGTCCAGTAGCATGTTTTGAGGATTTTGTTTTCGTCATCAATATAACAATTTTACTTGGATGTCACCTTAAAACACAATTGTTATTGTTTCATGTAGTTTGCCCTTGTTGGCACTGTTGGGATTGCATGTATGTGCAAAAAAAAGCCCGTCACTGTTTTTTTTTATCAGTCTCAGAGACCAAACTGTTGCAATTTGTCATAAAAGCTCTCTTATTTTCAAACTTTTCTGTTACCCAAAGCAAGCCCTCTGCCCTGTGCCAAGAATTCTTATTTCACAGATGTTCACCTCAAATTTTTATCCACAGCAACCAAATGCAATCGAGTTGAGAAAATCATACGCCTTCAAAGAAATCTCAAGTACTTTCCAGTGGTGGAGAAAATCACTATTGTGGACGCTAAGTGTAACTCAAGTGTTTAGTAGCTTGACCTAAGCAAATTCAGGGCTTCAGATATAAAAGTACTCTGGTGTCCAAGGCTTATGCTTTGTACACCCACCATCCACTCTAACCTCTCCCCTTGGGGTTTCAGAATTTGTAAGAATTTAAAGAAAAAGGGGGAAAAAATTGCTTGAAAAATGGTGAATAATGGTAATGTATGGTGATACTCCCAAGACCCATGTAAGCCCTGCATGTGGTGTTCAACTTACGACCCTCTTAACATCCTCAGTCCCTGTCAGACCGCTGTCTCCTCTGCGTAAGTCTGCTGCATAAAACTCTTAGTCCCCCCCACCCCTGTGTCATTTATTGACTCGGCTGACTTACTGCAGCAGTGAGAGGAACTTGTTTATCCATGGAAGTGATGGCAGCCCGTGTGATGCCTCCAACCTGGCACATGAGATTAGTGTCAGCTCTCGCCACTGCCACGCCAATCAGCTGAACAGAGACGGAAGGATGGCAGGCCCACCCGCAGACACTCATGCAAACACCATGCAGACACACACACACACAGCCACCACTCCCCCTCTGAGGAGCCAGATGATGGCACAGCGCTGGTGACAGTTTCCACTTGTGAGTCAACATGAGGAGCACAATGAAGAGGGTTTAGCCCGGGGGTTGAGGGGGGAGGGGCATGGTCTCATAAAGAAGGGGGATAGTTGGATTCTACACAGTACACACAGCAGATGTGTCCCTCACCCATCTGCTGTAAGAAAAGTGCAACTTTTTTTTTATATTTTTTTCCATTTTGCTCACCCTCAGTTGGGTTTTTTAAGGAGAAGCACTTAGCCTGTATGAGTGATTCAGAGTGTCAGTCTGTAGAGCATTAGGCCATGAACACAGCTGGCGTATGATGCTTACAGCATTCATATAGACTTATTTATGTAAACAACATACTTTCTTAAGTGTGTTTACATAGCTCATTAAGTACAGAACAATGTCGTGCTAGCGTTGTGTGTTTATGGAAAATTAGTATTTATTTTTCTCTGAACATGTCAAACAGACAATAACAATCCATGAAGAAATAGCTTGTACTGATTTATGTTGAAATGTTTAAACCAGACATTGAAAATAAGCAGCAAATTCAGAATTAGTCTGTGGCTTGGCTATCAGAGAACTAAAATGAGAAACATGGAGCATCTTGTGAAGTTTTAGCCTATGGTGCTACGCGTTTTAACTGCCTACGTTGGAAAGCTCCAGGTTCGCTTACAAACTATTGGCAGAGATATTAAGAAGACTATTTGTCAACCTTGTAATTCAACACAACTTAATCAAGAAGATACTTTCATTTCATCCCCTTTGGCTGGGCGGATGGTCGCTCCTATACCTTTCAGAATAAAGTTTGTTTTTTAAACAGAAAGGAAATCGATTCATGAATTTAATCTTGGAAATTTCTGACAAACAAAACACGACTCAGATGTGAAAGTTAGCATTTTATTAAGAGGGCTCTTCTGGGGTTTCTTTGGCACATGGAGCCAGCCTAAAGTGGACTTTTGAGGAACTGTAGTTACACTGCAAAAATCAAAATTGATCATCAGAATTTTTCGAATTTCATTTCCTTGGCGGTTCTTGCCGTTTCACTTGTGTTGGTCTTTACGCTAACAAAAGTTAAGCTAATCTGCATGTTGACTATGTTATATATTATATGTATATGTATTTGTAAATGGAAATTCATAAACTCTCAAACGTGTATAAAGAAAGACCAGAATGCAAAGGTGACAATGGATCACTGCACTGATTGCACATCAATCAATCTGTCTTTCCGATAAGGATTGGTGAGCATTGGTTTATATATATCCCACTCTGCATCTGATGATGTAAGTTCACCAACAGTGGTGAAGAAGTATTTGTTTGGACCAAACTTTTTTCTGAGTGGAAACCGCAGCTCCCGTATTGCTCACTGTCAGCACTTTCCCAGGAATTAACAGTTTATTTGTCATCGCGTTGACACCTCTGGTCCCCGAGAAAGGTCGGCAGTCTATCATATCACATTATATCTCTCCTCTGCCCTGTATTGACACAAGTGGCTTGGATAAAGGGGAGGCTGGTGTCTTGTTTGCAATGCATCTCATAATGGAGTGCAGTCGAAATATTTGCATTTTTCACTCAGCGCTGGCCAAGCAGACAGAAAGTCACTGGAGATATGAAGTAATGATAAAATGACACAGGAGATGTGATGATGTGCAAAAAACAACAGCAGCAGACTGTGTGTTTGGCTGTACTTATTCTGAAAATGTACACACTCCCTGGAAACAATCCACAGCCACTTGTGCACATTTCTGTCTCTTTGTGTCCCTTGCGCCCACCTGTCAACTATGTCCCACTTGTTGCCATTTTCCATGTGCAACCCTACCAATATTTGGCAATTCTTTTGTCTCATATATCCTCTTCTCCCCTCAGGTCCTTTCCCTCTCTGCTGGCCCAACACAACGCTGATAATGAGCGCTCGTTGGTATTCCCACAGCGCCTGATCCTCCACCGAGCCACGGCGCTCTGCCTTGCTTCCTCTCTGACATTTGTGTTTTCAATTAAGGCCCCTTCTCACGAGCCATGAGCCCCCCGTTTCACCACCATATTCGACAAGAGAATCTCAAGAAGACGGCGAGAGAAACCCTGTGGGAATGTTTTCAAATTGTTGTGAGAAACAGGCAGGTGTTGGCAGTGGATTCTGTGCCTTTAGAGAAGCAGTGTGTCGCTCTCCTGCTGGAACACATTTTAAATGGCACATCTTCCACAAAATGACTCTGACATTCGCGCCGATTGGGGTAAATACGGACCGCAAGCTCCCTGTCGATTTTCCATTTGGCATTTTTCTTTTTTCACGCAGTTCAAGCCTGATCTGCTCTGCGTTTTTTTCCGCCTTTTTACATAATGTTGTGTATGGCAGCGAGGAGTGTGTAAATGTTTGTTTTGGGGCTTGGCAGTGGTCGATCCTCTTCCACTGTCAGCTTGAGGGCTAAGAAATATTTCCTCAGGAGTTCTGTAATCTACTCCGAGTCCTGCCGCGTGTGTGACAGAGTCCCCCCTCCCTCCTTCCTCCCTCCCTCCTTCCCCCTGTTCTCACTCGTTTATCCAGCAGAAGATGTGCCTGCGCCGCACATGTATCCCTCCTCTTCCGCGTTGAATGCAGAGGTGAAGCCATCACGAGTGAAAGGAGGAAGAAAAAGGGGAGGAGAGAGGGCTTGGCTGACTATTTGACTTTCTCATCTTGTCCCTGCCGTGTCTTCAGGCACAAAAAGGGATGGGTGGTGGGTGGGAGGGGGGTATAGGGTTGAGCCTGCAATTAAGATTCTGCTCAGCCAGCCTACTCCAATGGTTCAATGGGGCGAGAATAAGCAAGCCCCAGTGGTGATAAATGGCCCACATCGCTGTCCATGTCCTTCCAATATAACCCGGGCATTAATTACACCAATTGGTATTGCACTGTCATCAATATCCATCTGTGCTCCAGCTTATATGCAAGAGAGTGTGCATGTGAATTGGTTGATGCATCACTCTGACCAAAGCAGACGGTGAAGTGCAATGATTTCATCTCCTGAACAAACTTGCGCTTTTAAAAGCTTTGATGCTTAATGTTGCACCATTAAAATTTACTTTAAAGACACTTCCCTTCCGTGTGCCTCATCTTAAGCACCTTGCCCACATGATTATGTTTTGTTTTCTTTTTTTCTTTTTGGAACTCGTCTAGACAGACCTTGGCGGTATGTCTGTATTTCTACCCTGTGGTTTGACAGCTGGGTTCTCACACTGTTCAGTTTCTCCAACATGAACAAAAACTCACCGTTCAAACTTTTCCTGAAAGTTTGGCGAATCAAAGCAAGACTGATTGATTTTGTCGGATATTTCCGATAACAGCATTGTTGGCTGTCAATCAGAGGAAGAAATGAAGTGAATGTGAAAACCTTCCTTGAAGGACAGGGTGGTTTTTGATGCTGGAGGAAACCAAGATTTCAAATCTTTAGTTATTCTGCTTTCAGATCTGCAGGGGTTTTAGATTATGGTTCATGTTTGTCTCAAATATTTTGGCGACATGAAACTAACCGGAAAACAATGATGTGTGTACAGCTGACGTTGCCAAATTTGACTAATTAGAAAGTCATTTTGTGAGGGACAATACGTAAGGACAGCATACTCACCCTGTCAGGGTTAAAATCGCTAAAATAACCCACTCACTATAAACTAATTTTGTGAGAGAGATAATGTGAAGGCAAAATGCTCACCCAACTATCGAAACCTTGAAAGGGTGAGCATTTTACCAATCTGCCCTCGCTAGACTGTCCTCTTGTAAGGGACATTAAGCAGTAGTGGCGTACTCACCCTGTCATTGGCTGCAATCCGCCCTAACAACCTACTCACTAAAATTCAGTTTGAAAAGGATATTAACTAAAGACAGCATACTTAGCTTGTTATCGGAACCCTGACAGGGTGAGCGTGTTCCAATCTGTCGAAACAGATATTTCTGTTAGTTACATGATTGACCAAATGCCAGGATGAACCCATTCATTGTAACAAGTGCAAAAACTTTTGTTGTGCCAAAAATCAGATAAAAAGTTGGGAAAGTAGATACAGTAGGAAACAGGGAAGCAAGAGTGAGCAATGGCAACTTGGCTTTATTGGAATGGTATTCAGGTTCATAGACTTCAGCCCCTTCACAATGGACCCATGATCCACTGCTACACAAATTTCACCTTGTGCATGTTAATATTCATTCAAATGTGTTTTCAAAAGGTTTTAGGGTATAACAATCTCTGAAATTCTTCCAAGTCTGCAAAGGAAGCACTCCAATACCATAAGATCTGCCTTTAACAGTGTGCTACCATTATAAAACTGTCACATCCAGCAAAATCAAACTGACCTTAAAAAGGTTGCAATCTACTATTTGCCAACAGAATTCTCTTCATCTGCACATTCAGCAACCGCAGTACAGTAGAGAAAGAGAGGAAGGTGAAAAGAGTGCAACGAGCTAAAGTGACTTTGGCTGAAAACTAAAGCCATCTGGCCTGTCAGTTAACCTGCACCTTTATGTTTGCTCCTGTCCCTTGAACCTTTACGGTACCAGCCCTGTCGTCCTCTCTTAATTAGCAGAAGTAGCGTATAAGACGGATTTACGGTTGGCAGTGGAGCTGTGGGGCCAGGTACGACTGACTGGAGGCTTTGAGAAGCATATGGTGATGCCATTCTAAAGCCTGTGGGTTGTTTACTTACAGAGGGCAGGATGAGCTGACGCTTGAAGCATTTTGACGTGAGTCTGAATTTCAATGGAAACTTTGTCAGATCATAAAGTCATCACAAATGTGTAATTGTAAGCCTGTATAGAAGGTTAGTCAGCCTTGTCTAATTTTATCAGCTGAAGTTCCTCCCTTTGGTATCTGCCGTGTTACATCGCTTGTAAATCGAACTGTAATTTCAAAACCAAATCTCTCCCATTGGACAATTTATTTCTGGGATTGTAATTAAACTGAAAATGTCAGCTTCATGCTTTGACTGTTGCACTGTGGTTGCGTTTGTAGTGATTTGGGAGTAGGGGGAAGCGAGGTATTCATAACCAATTGGTTTTGGTGATTGGATTCTGCAAACATTGAGGCAATTTAGTGCTTATGAATATGAACTGATTTCTCTCAGACGTGACAGAAATTATGTAACATCACTTGCTTTTATGCGCCAAAGAGCATCTGCTATGGTTATTTTTTTTTTGTTTTCCCTCCATTTCATTGACAGGTTTCTGCAGTTTATTCTCTTTTTACTGTTTGTGAGCCAAGTCAGACAACTTTAGTTGCAAGACACAGGAGCTAATCAGCAAGCTCTGTGAAATGTGTGTACTACATCATGCATTTTGCAGTGAGCCGGGAGGGCATTTGTCAAGATTTATGTGACAGAACTGCGTGCAAACGCAAGAGCTTGACAAACCGCTAATCGAACTTAATAAGGTTCCAGAGTTATGAGTCATCAAGAAATCAGACCAATAATCGTGTAGTTGCTCCAGCTTGGTCTGCAAAAAATGGAACTTTGAGAACAAGAGTTCTATGAACTGTATGTCTGCTATCTCCAAGCTTTTTTAATTGTTGGAGATTCTCTGAGCCCTTGGATATGAGCAATTATAGAATGTACATCTTTTAAAACTGCAAACCAGCCTTAAATGCGCGCGGGCTGCTAGCGTAACTTGAACTTAGTGTGTAGAACATGAGGATGTATGTTTACGTGTAAAAGGCTGTGAATAATCATTTCTTTCTTTCCATTTCGGACCATCTGTAGTAAAAAGTCCACAGGGCACTACCAATTTTCTAGTTTTGAGAACGGAAGGTAACTGTCTTGCCACTTGTTTATCCTTGGCAACACTGCACTGGACGCTATGGTCAAGCTACCCAGCGAAGAATAAACAGGACATGTGATTGGTCAATCTAACTAACGGGAAGTCATCATCCCTTCCCTTAAGGGTCAAGATGGAGGCAGGTTAGTGATATCTTGATGGGAAAAAATGAAACCTTGCTAAAAATTTGCTGGCTGCAGAAAAAAATGGAAGTTACATACACATCAAGCCAAAAAAATTGACTTTTATGGCATAAGCTTATTTACAGCCTAATTAAAAAAAAACAGATTGGGTCTAAAACACTAATTTTGCAATTCTCTAATTCAGTAGTCTATAAGATATTAGAATTAAGAGTTTGTCCATTCAGGGGATCAGCTCAGCTCAGGTGACTGACAGGCACCCTATAGCTGTTAGAAAGGAAGCTTAAAGCCGCCGTCATATCCAATATGGCCCCGTCCAACGATTGGCTTCAGACAGGTGACGTCATAGAGGCTACGTCCATATTCTATACAGTCTGTGGTTGAAAATCAACCAGATGATTCCTGTCTCCATCTGCCCTATGCTGATAATTGCACCATGCTCTGGAATTAGGTAAAAACAGAAGTCTTGAGTATCTACTGTAGGGAGCTGTGGATTGCCGATGCTGAGACCAAGCAGATTGACAGAGCGGAACCAGTAGAAACAAACTCATCGACTATGCAATGGAGTGGAGACAGACTTAAAAAAAGGACTGGTGGAAGTAAGCCATCCGCCCACATTTGGTGGGTTGGCAGGGAAAGACATCATCTTTCATTAAGAGAAAGGATGAGGATTTGTTCTACCTAAAAGGCTACCTTTGTATTGTTGCCCCTTGGTTCTAAACAGTTAGAATTTGAGCAAAAAATCTGAAGAACAAAAAGTGATTCTGAGAAGTACTTTCACATCTCTTCAACTTGGTGAATAACCATGTGTTTTGAGTCCCAGATTTTCACTTTGGAGGTTGGAGACGTCCCCTCAAGATCAATGGTTCTAAAAGTGGGATTTGGGAAACCTTATCTGAAACTACTTCTAACTTCATATTTCATCAATTTTGGCAAAAAATATAGACAAAAAGGGGTTAAATGTCATATCAAACCTTGCAAACAGAAAATGTTTGATCTATTTTAGACATTGCTTTGTCTGTTCTCGTCTGATTTTAGATTAGCACATTGGCATGAAAAATAAAGTGTTTCTGATAATGGTCTTGTTTTTTTTTCTGCTTTACACCAAAGTTATTGATATTCCCTTATTAGAAAACATACTGCTTAGAGGTTAGATCATCTTTTTAGTGACTCCTCTCTCTGGCTTTTCAGAGTTGTTAGCCCCAAAAACTTGGCATGAAAAGAAAGCCTGTAATTCTACTCCCCAATATAACCTTCAAAAACATAAACAAAAAAGCACACTCTCATGCTGATGCATAAATAAAAAAAAAAACCCTTTTTGTTCTCTTCCCTGAGCTACCCATACACCTCTGAGGTCACTGAAATAAGGCCTGTGGACAAAAATATCTCCTTTTGTCTGAGCAGCAGTGGACAGTTTGTCTTCTCAAACTATATTTATGAGATCTCATTATTTTCATTTCCTGTCCTGTCACTTAGTATTAAGTTTCTTCTGTTCAGCACACACAGGAATAGCTCTTCTCTTGATATGAAGCCAGGGTCCTCTGAAAGGGATGCATTTCAATAACAAAGGGATATATCACCAAGGATTGGCAGTTTAGCACCGTAAAATATCATTGATTTTGCTCAAATGCCTCAATATTTGACTCCGCTTGGATGTTCTGTCAAAAACTGGAAGGGAAACCAACACAAAATGGGCCGATGATTACAGGCGGGATGGGTCTGTTGTTTAGTCCCTCCCTCGTAATATTGCAAATGAAATTACAAACCGTTGTGTTTCCCAGCACCATGAAAAAATGGAAATGCAGAGCGTTAATTCATGCATGAAAGCACCGTTGGTGCTGTTGAGAAATTCCACTGATTCCAGACGCTGGAATCCACCATGGTATTATTCATTAAGACAAGTGAAACGTTGGGAGTCTGCAAGTGTATCTCAAAACAGGGCCAACCATATGTTTAGTGTCAATATGACTTCACGGTTGCCCATGTGGAAAATAGCTGCGGGCCACAGAATGCACACTTGCACAGTGCTGTGTTTAGATAAATAATCTCAAACTGTGAAATGCAAAATAGGAAACGAGAGCCTTGTCTAAAAATAATTCCCATCCAGCGCTTTTTAATTGTGACAGAGGAAAGTTAATGGTTGATTACGAAGAAGTCAGGGTTTACTTTTTGGGCGAGGGAAGAGTCGTCTGATTGTTTCCAATGCCCTTGGTGATTCTCCAAGGACTGGCCTGGCATGAAATTGGCAGAAGCAGGGACCGGAGCAAGTAGAGAAGAAGAAAGCAAGAAAATAATGTGCAAGCGAGAACAGATATAACTGTGGGTAAAATGTCCAAGAGTAAAGGAATGGTGTGCAAGAGAGCTGAAATGATGAAAAGACCCTGAAAAAAGAGGAGGATAATTTGTGGTCTGCTGGGTTTCCTCCCAGCCATATACACTCCAGAAACTTTGAGGTAAAAAAAAGAAAAAGAAAGAACTCAGAGTTCAACACGAATGACCAGGAGCCTTCAGAATGAGTCAGACACGGTAAAGCTTCTCATTAGTGGAAGGATTTGCACCAAACATACACCGCATTCTCTTTTGTAAGATTAAAAATTTGTTGAATATTAATACCGTTACCCCTAGTTCTTCCATGGTGCTCCTACTGAATCAGGGATAATTCTGCTGTAATACCACTTAATACTTCTTTAATAGTTTGGTCATTCAGTCTTTAATTACAAGATTGTGTTCAACAAGTTAAGAGGGCTTCAGATTTTGGGAGGAGAATAGCTCGGAAATGTGTTTTGTTTATCAGACTGCATAAAAAGGAAGGGCACGCCAGTTCCCAAAAGTTGAAGCCAAAACATGAGCACTTGTGCATTGGAGTGTCTGCACTGCTCTGCAATACCCAACCCAAGTGTAGTGTATCCAGGTTGAAGCTTATAAATGTGAAGCCACTGTTGATCTTACTGAAATTATACCAAAGAAGAAGACGACATCGGAAGAGATGGAACGATTGGCTGAATTAGTGGTGGCTGCAATATCAATGTCGTAAATGTTGCGGGAAATAGCAGCGAAAGAACTAAGAGCAGGGGTGGATTTTTTTACGAGACTACTGATACATATTCTACCTGGTGTTTTTTTTCACTTTTCACCAATGAAAATGAAAAAGTAATGACGACCAATCAAACAATTGGTTTTTGATTGGATTCATTACACAAACAGCAACTAATAGTAGTGTTTTAACTTCAGAGTCTCCAAAGTCTTCAACAACACCAGGAAAAGTTGCTATATTTGATGCTAGTCAAATTGTTTTAAAAAAAAAAAAAAAAAGTTCATGGATGGGTCCAAAACCATCTTGAAGGTGGCGAGACAGTTGCTAAGTTGGCAACACTAATTTAGTGAAATTCAAGCGCAATGGAAGCAGACCAAACCAAAAGTATGAACTGTAATCATCATTTCTCAATTATCTTTTAGTTATTCTTTGTTCCTTTTGATAATCAGGTAATTAAGTCCATCCTAGTCCATCGCCAGTTGCCAATCTCCAGTTCTATGCCTCTTGATTTGATTGTTCTCTGTTTGACAACCAAACATGCAATCATGGAGATGATTATGAAGAATCAATCTTGTAGGACCTTAACCCCCACCGACAATCAGCTTTTCTTTCTGTTCACCCCATGTCATTGTGTGCTTGTTTCCCACAGGGCCCCTCTAGCAGCCCCCTGCTGCTTTTATGGATCAGTTTCATTAGCCACCTAGCTTGAATCTTCCCCCAGGAAAGCCTGAGGTTGCACTGTTTACTAAATGTGCCTTTTAGTGCACATCATCCTTGCAAAAGATGCAAAAACCTCCATTTAGGGGGCGAGGGAACTAAACGAGAACGTGCTAATTGGATTGGCATTTCACAAAAGGCAGATTTGACTTCATGCTAATGTGATTGTGCTCTCTCTCTCTCTCTCTCTCTCTCTCTCTCTCTCTCGTTCAATGTGCTTGGAGACCAAAATGAAGTGGGTGTGATTCAAAAAGAAAGCATGCTGTGTGCCGAGTTTGAAATAGTGTTTCGCTGGTGACAGATGTGCTTACTTTACCAAAAGTAACGGACAGTTTTTTGGTCTTGGATCTAGTTTTTCATTAACTCAAAAAGAACCTCTTGAGTTTTGCTGTACTTTGAGGCAGCTTTCTCAGTTGTTTTCTCAGCCAATGCCTACGTTCAAGATGTTGCACACTGGATTCATTTTTCTGAGTAGAAATTAATATTGGAGTTTTCGTGGCATGTTTTGATTGACTTTGAATTCCCTCGTGGAGTCCGTCTCATTACTCCCTGATTCTTATAAAGCCCTCCATTGCTATGAGACTAATCAACCTTATCAGTTGTTTGAGCGTTGAGCACTACCCAATTACAACCTCAGTGGATCTCAAGATGCTGACGAGTGTGTGGGTATTACTGTCCAATCAAACACCCGGCACTGACACTCCGCATCGCACTCATCGACCTAGCCTCCTAATCCTGCTCCAAGAATCAGTCGGAGATGCAGATGGAGTTGATTCTAAGTGTCTTCATTTGTTTTTTTCCACTGAGCCTGATGTATGGACCCTCTCTCTCTCTCTCTCTCTCTCTCTTTGCTGATTAAGACTGATCCTCCAGCAGGCCAAACCAAGGCTAAATTAATCATCCCAGAAATGGGTTACATGTCAATTTTGTGGTGATAAGTGTTGAGCTGGATAATGGTTGTCACGTTATGTTGGATGAGGGGAAAACAGAGAAGGTAAGAGATGACTTTTCTGCTGATGGGTCCAATATGGATCCCGACGGTATAGATCGTGCATGAAAGAATGCGGCAAGCAACTTTTTGATGTTTAATGTGGGGAGAAGCTGAAACAGACAGGTCTTTCAATAATCTATACGACAATGTAGCAATATAGGAAATAAAACGTCAAGTGGTTCAGTCGAATGTGGGTTTGCACACAAACAACCCCAAAAGGAAAACAAGGGAAAGAGAGTTGTTTTCATCTTGTAGTAAACAAAACATTCCCCTGCGGGGTGAAATCTCCTCGAACATCTGGCTCCATTATAGGCCCCTGTCCAGTCTGCTCTCGCTGTAGAAGCTAATTAGAAAGAGAGAGCAGATGAGGGGAAAGAACGAAGGCAAAAAGAAGAAGACCCAAGATAGAACTCCAGATTTCTTGGCCAGTATAACTCGACCCACATTTTCTTAAAAAATCTACTGAAAAATATCTCTGAGGCTTCAAGCAGGCTTCAAGGCATGGTATGAGAGTGGAGTGAGTGAGAAGTGCTTTGATATTTTTTATTTTAAATGGTTCAGAAATTAATTCAAAATGTTTTGCTAGTTTAATCATGTCTTACCAAAACTGCGGCACACCCTTAATTAAAAACTGACATTACTTCTAAAACCAAAAGTCTAAGAAGTATTAGGCCTTGCTTTCATTTTCCATTTAGTTCTACATCACTAACATCTACTGTTCAATCATCAACATTTACTGTTCAGATCCATCTTAGCATTACTAGCATGGTGGCTCAATGGATGCCACCATATGGATGTTGCTTGTTCTGTTTAACATTAAGGTGCCCACCAACATTTATTTGTGACATTTTAGATGACAGTTCACAAGATTTGACTAATTGCTTTTTGCTTGCGATGCTAATGGTGTCATTGCAATCAATTAACACCAAAACAACAAGCTAGACTTGAGTCATCGTTTTGTTTGGAAATGCAATGCAGAATAATTAACAGAATAACCACGGTAGCTTTGCTATACCCAAGTCACGGCTGAAATACACCGGAGCTGTGACTCGTCAACTCAGAGTAGAGAAGATGGAGCAAGACAGGAAGTAGTGCACGGAAACTACCTAAAAAGAGCCTAAACAGACCGTGTCAAAACTAGATCGTATTTAGCTTTACCAATGCAAAAAAAACGTCACAATGAGCGAAGACACGCCAGGAATCCACAGGTTTGAGGTTTAACAACACAACATGAATGAAGCACGGGAATTGCTCGGTCTTGTGACTCCAGCTGTCTGTCAGTCCTGCGGCTTGATGAGCTAAACACGAAGCTGGTGTGAGTTGACAAAGGCAGTCAACACACAGCAGAGCGGAGATGCAACGCAAACGCAGACACAGCCGGTGTATTTGAGGCGTATAGCTTCCTAGGTACATTTTGCCAGCTTGTAAGAATTTTTTGCTGAGATAGCTAGAATAAAACTTCTACGCAGTCAAATTGGAAAAAAAAGAAAGAAATAATAATAAAAAACAACAAAAAGGTCTGTTGTTGCTTAGCAAGTCATCTATGCTAGCTTTAGCATTCCACTGAAAGTGTTAATGTGCTTAAGTACAGCTAACAAAGAAGTTACTAGCATGACAATGCAAATAATCTGTTCTACCTGCTACATTAGAAGATGTAACTTATAGCACACATGAAAAAAGATGTCATCAGCTGACACACATTAAATAAAAGGAGCTAGCATTAGCATTTTATGAAAAGAGTAAAACTATTCATAAAGTTGCTGGCTTGTTAACACCTAACCTACTGTTCCCGCTAAGCTAGTCAGAGCTAAAATTTAAGTTGCCAGCCTGTAAACTCAATTTCCTCTAACTGCTGAGCTAGCTTTTAAAACCATCAACCCAAAACAATTAACCGTGGTTTTATTGTTAATGTCAAGCATTTAGCTATGCTAGCATTAAGTACAAAGCGTCACTTTTGAAGAGATAAGTTTTAAGTTGCAAGCTTTTTGGTAAAGTTGCTAGCATGTTAGCTGTTATAATGAGCTGTTACTTCTTAGCTATATGTGGGTAATGCTGGAAAAACTTCTGAGGTTTTGTTGTTAGCCTGCCAACCAATGTCTTTTTTTTTTTTTTAAAGTGGCTGTCAAAGCTTTCAGTGCAGTCAAGAAAAATGACAACAGGTGAAGTACTCAGGGAAGAGATAAAGACTGAGGTATGTGACTGGACCTGTATGACAAGGAGAAAATAATCAACACAGCTGACAGTTTGTGAGTGAGGTGAAGTTTGTCTGTTCTTTTCTTTGTCTTCTACAGAAACAGTTTTCTCTGAGCACTGATGAAGTCTCCAGAAGGACAAAATGGGTTAGCAGTGAGTCACGACTCATTATGTGCAGTCTTTTGTTTCCGGACAATGACAGAGAGGAAAAAAATAACTGTCGAGTGATCAGGGTTTTGACCATGACACAGTCATACACAACTCCTTCGTACTTCGCACACACTTCACATGCTCGGAATGAGCACGCGCCACGAAGGCGGCGTCCCTCCCTGCGAGTGCAGAGAGTTGTCACATGCCATCACACAGGAGCAGCTGAGCTTATGGGGCCCCTCATAACAGACAACAAGCTGCTTTGTGTACTTCCACCATGAGCTTCTCAATAACATGTCAACATGTGTCATAAAAGAGACACATGATGGATCTCTTGCCACTGTCTCCTGTTAGTCGCAGATTGAATGCTTCAAACGGAAACGTTGTAAGGCATCGGTTCATGCTGGAGCGCGGACTCCCTTAGGTCCTGTCAGATCAGCTCAAGTGGACCAAAAGTGCAGAAAAACACTCAAGCAAAAGCAGCAATGCCATTTTAATTGACAACAACCTGAGTGAGATCTGCCCACTGGGCCTGAACGGCTCCTTTTGAAAGTATTTTTTGACAGGACCGTGGACTTTTCCCCAACTGAAGAGCCGAGGGGGGGGGGGGGGGGGGGGGGGGCACATCACTTCATCACTTCACATTTCCGCCATCGTGCCATGTTGGAAATTTTTCAGGAGAGCATGTAAGAAACCAATCTCTCCCCAAAGCCCTTGTGACAAGCAGAGATTGCTGACGCGTAGACTTTGATAGCAGAATGTGACAGAGGCCTCTCCAGCAGAAGCTGTGGGGAAGAGGGAGCGTGCTGTTCAGCGGCTCACCAGCTCGGCCTCTGTGTGCTCATATCACTTTTCAAAGCTCAACAATTAGGCTTGTAAGCAGAACAGGACTCTGCAGCATCTGCACCAGACACCATCACTCACCCACTCATTTTTGTACTAATGGACTCAACTGTGGAAAGAAATAATCTGTGTAAGAGCAAAATTTGAATATTTGGGATGTTATCTAGCAAAGGAGTAGAACTCCTGCTTTGCTTAACAAAAAGTCACTGCAGTCGTCATTTTATGTTTCAAACATGGATAGAGCATAACATTGCTGGATGTTTACACCAAATATGTACTGATTTTGAAACATATCCATATGTTATAGAAACCACTGAATATGAATGGTAACTGCTCAAACAAGATCTTCCCGAGACCCTGAGATCTTCAGAAATCATGCCAAAATGATGATGTCATCACATAAGGATGTCTTAACTGGTTCATTACACTTTGGAGTCTTCCTGGAGCCCCAAATGCCAAGGTATGCCATGACTCTTCCTCTGACAGGCCTCTAGAGGGCGATCCAATCAGAGGAAGGAGGAACCTTCAAGAGACAGCAGCTAAAACAAAGTGTTTCCATGAGATGCTGAAACAAAAGTTTACCGAATTGCTTGTATAAACAAGCTAATGGCTAATGTTAACGTCTGCTACTCATGCTAATGTAGAAACAACAATGTACAGTTGTGCAAAATATGACAAAGCATTTTCATGGATGGCTAAATACTATGTAGTATAAGTAACAACAGTGACATCAAATGGTGAAACTGTCCATGACAATAAAATTGTGGCTGATTTAACGACTATATTGTGTAGATGTTGGTAATTATTTCTAACTCAAACAAATTTTTGGTCCATAACTCATAAATCTCACAATCAAAAACTCTGTGTAAAAGTGCCAACTTGAAGTCAATAGGTTTATGTTTTTATGTCTCACTTGTTTAAGCAGTGTGTAACCCACCTGCCAATTTTTGTTAGTTTCCATCAAACAGTTTTTGTTTCGTTGTCAAACTTTCTTCATGTGAGTGTTGAATACCGGTGTAAGAATAAATTAAACCAGAAAGCACTTTCTCCTCACTTTTGAGAAGTTCACTTCAAGAATCTAATATTCCATTAACTGGAAACTCACCCCCTATAGACTGGATGTCAGTGAGTAATGTGAGTAAGTGACAATTCTAAACTGATCCCAAGATGAGGATGTATTGACTCAAAAGCGTAGGCTGTAAAATGAAGGTATAAATAAAACAAAATATGCACCCCAGTGGGAGCTTTGAATATTTTACTTTTAACTGACTAAACAAAAGTGAAAGTTACTGCAAAGCTGAAAAAATTACAATAGAAAGTGGTTTAACTATGCAGATTGGTGGTCGGCATTTAAAACTCTGCATTTGATGAATTAACAGCACCTGTGAAATGTCATTTTACTATCTTTAATTTATGGTGAAAGCCATTAACAAAACTGCTCAGGTAAAACAGTCTTAAAGCTTTTCCTAGATACAATATGTATGAAGCAGTCATCCAAATGTGAGTACCTTCATTATACTGGCTCAGGCAGAATGTGGGGCCAAAGTTACAAACGTATATGGATGGCAACATCAGCAGAATATGTGACATCCCTTCAACACATGCTACACAGACCTGTAAAAGTACTAAATCATGACTTCATTTCCTACTTAAAGCTTCTGTACAGAGGTTTTGACTTGTTTTGAAACAGAATAAGATTCACAGAGATGCTTCTTGTGACCTTTAAAGCAAAAAAAGATTGTTGATGTTGATTTTTTAGTTTTGGCTACATTAATTTCAATGGAATAAAAAAGGCACATCTTCTGGCACTAGATGGCAGCGCCTGTGGCCAAACAAACTTGAAGCACTTTGTCGACCTTACTAAGGTTTTTCCCTTCCGTCTAAATTGTTGCTAGTGTTGTACGTCGCTTTAGACAAAAGCGTCTACTAAATGAAATTGTAGTTTTGTAGAAAATCACCAAAGACAACGCTGATAACTTCTATATTATAATATTCAATGTTGGTAACCATTGTGAGTTGGGAGATGTCTTGGCTAAATTGGTTAGCTCTTTTCATCTCATTCATTTTTGCAAGTTTCACCACATTCATCATAACACTTATTAATTAACACGTGTTCCAATTCTGTAAGGATCCCTAAAAAAAGCCAGGTGCAACCATGTGATTCAGGTCTTAATAAGAGGCCTGTGACATTAATTGTACTTCTGGCTATTTTTGTTAAAAAATAGTGGCAAATGTTGTATTGCCACTAGAACACTACACATACCATACTTCTGATCATTAAATGATTAAATGTTGTGGAACAAAATAACAACATTAAAGTTTGATTCAAATAAAAGCCTGTCTCAAATTGAGGCCTGTCCTAAATAAAGGCAGGGGGAGTAAACTGTATAAATAAAATTTTCAAGAGTGTTTTCAAACTAGATTGGGGGGGGGGGGGGGTCCTTGCAGCAAATGCTGGATGTCGAAATGCTGAGCACTAACCCTAACCCCTTGTGACATCATCCGCTTTGCAGGTTTCCATCAGTCCCTTATGACATCATCACTTCTATCCTCTATGATATCATCAGCTGTGTGGCTTCCATGGTAACAGATCATTTCCATTCATTCAAATGGGTCAAAAAATTTTGGAAAAAGACAAATATTTTAAAAAGTACAAGGGTTAGAAATTTGAATAATACACGCACAATTCTCCTAAAGATGCTGAACATTTTAAGATTTGAACTGTGAAAACCGGTGATAATTTGTTGGAGGAGTAGCGAGCCAAAAAACGTTGGGTTCAGGGGTCTTCCTAAGGGTCAAGGTACCAGGGGTCATGAGATGGTTGAGGCATTGTAGAAGCAGGATAAGACAACCAGAAATTTGCACAACATAACTGATAATGGAGTTCAGATTGAAAATAAATACGGTGGAGAAGGTCCAACTAAAAGACCTCTGATAGATGACCAAGGGCAATATCAGTTAAAGTACATCAGTACTTAGTAACTTTGCTAAAAACAGACTGGAAACAGTTTGAACTTCTTACATTTTGCATGCTGTGTCATTAGTCTCACATTTATTCAGAGCCATATTGTTATCATTCAGTCATATCTATACAATCTGCTGTTGGTGAGCAACACACATCTTGCTACCCTCCTACAATAATTCTGTGAGTTGTATCCCAGCTCAGATTAATCCCGCCGCCCTAACCTTTCCCTTTTGCAGCCGAGAGAGCAATTTGCCTGATTCTGTCGCCGCCGTGGGTGGCTCTCCTCCCGATGACATCTCCTGCTGTGCGCCCAGCGTCGCAGGCCAGTGCGCTCCCCAAGGGGTGATCAAGATGCCAGAAAAAAAGCTCACTAACACCTGCCACCGGGAGCATTGTGCTGATTAAGGCAGAACTTTGACTCTCAGCCGACAAGAGCAGAAGGAGAGGGGGAGTAGGAGAGGAAGACAGCGAGGGACGAAAGACGCTAGCAGGCGTGTTTCGGGGTCAGGGGCAACGGTCTTGTTATGCTGACAGGATCGCCAAAGTCACGACTCGCCACTGCTTTGTTCAAGTGTTCCATTTGCATAAAATGCCAAGATTTTCTTCCTACATCTGTTAGTGCAGATCATCTGAAGCTTTCAGTTCTGAGAAAAACTGTGTGATGCACTGGGGTTGAAGATTCAAGGCCCTGTGCATGAGCTGCTTGAGTTCACACTTGGTAAATTGGCCGGTAATCCCAGTGAGAACACGCTTCAGCTGCTTGTACATTCAGACACTGTCTTTTATGTGCTTTTAAGGGAGTCTCATCCAGATTATATTCCTAATGAGCCTCGAAGGAAGCCCCCTGTCATCATTAGAGGTTCCCGTGGGAAATGGCTCAAGCTGCTTTCCACTCGACCCCGCCCTTTCCATTTGGTAGACCAAGGTGAGGAAGTGGGGTGGCCAGTGACGCTTAAGACTGGGCAGCTCAGCCAAGGGACCAAGCGCTGACCCAGAAAGCAACGGATGACCCTAATTGACCACATGCAGAGAGGATATCATGATCCAAGAAAGGCCTAGGATGAGACAAAAATAATGATACCACAGCCTCTCTGTTTATACTCCCTGCTGGTTGTTGTGCTTCCTCTGAGAACCCAAACCTCCAGAAGACTTTTTAAAATTCAGTTTTAAATTACATGTTAAGCATCTACTAAACAACAAATTATTTTTAACCCAACACAAAAAAAGTTGTCAGCTACATTCCCTTCATATTCATTGTCCTTGATCTCTGGGAATAATGTTTTAGCTTTGTTTAGCTTTGCTAATTGTTGCTGTGTTAGCTTGTGCTAACACAGATCCATTTGTCTGTTCAGGAAATTTAGAGCAACCTTTGGTATCTTAGCTAACGTTACATGTTTATGCTGGCTTTTACCTGTGACATTCATAGCAAAGCAACTGTTACTCAAAATTCAACGACCAATTAAAATACACCATTTTCTTTCTACTGGTTGTTGGTTCCTGTTATGTTGTAACCTTTGCTAGATGGTGGCAGAATTACAAGTCAGTTGTAGCGGCTTCTGCTTTATTATTTGCACATGAACAAGATAACGTGTTTGTGGCACAGTTTGGCATCATGGACTTGAAATATGGAGAATTTCTTTTTTTTTTCTTTTTTTTTTAATTTATTCTCTGGTTTAACTTGCATATAGCCACTCATTCATCTTAATGTATAACTATTACAGGCATGAGGATGTTTACCTACAAAGCTGGGGGTACTAGCTCTGCTAATTTTAGCCATACTTACCAAACTTAGTGTCCCAATGTTAAGACATGTTAAAAAAAGTTTTATTCAGTTTTGACTGATGATGATTTTTTTTCTTTGTTCACTGCAGACTATTATTGTGAATTACATTAGAATGACCTAAAAATTTGTCTTGGACTTTCATGGTTTTGAAAGTCTGACAGCCTAACCAAGCATTTGTTGCATTTTTTTCCCCTCATTTCTTCTCTACTCTGCTAATCTAGTAAATAGCTTTGTGGGAGGAGCCTAATTTGTCAAGTTTTTGTCTCTTCTTGGAACAAATAGTGACTTAAATCTAAACTTTTCCTTCACTGAACATCTGCTAATAAATTAGTTTGATAAAAGCTAGCTTGTCATGAGATATTTGTTTGCTGTCTTTCTTTATCATCAATACGGTGGCTATTGATGGTGACACACCACATCTGCACTGCTGGCTGTCACAAGGGCAGCTATAAGTATTATGGCGTCACTTCTATGGACTTTTTTTTAACCATTTCAAACCTAATTTCCAGACGCTTAATATTTATCCTACCGAGAGTCAGGCAGAAGAACAGTTTCTGTAAGCTGTCATCTGTTAGCAGATAGCTTTCTCACAGCAAACAGAAAATAATTCCATTTGTTTCACTCAGTCAAAGCATAATCTTCAAAGTAAGAAAATGACTTTGTGTGACTGAATTATGAATTATCGAATATGTACTTTCATGGCTGTTATATAACCCTGTGTAGCTACTACCATTCCCTTATTTAACCCCCTTTTCTGCTTGATTCAATGACAGAGATCCCCCTCTTCCTTTACAGGATTACAATTACATCCTAATCACTGTTTGCAGCCTTTTCTGTGTTTGTGTAAGCTTCTAATCACTGTGTTCTGCTTTTTTGGGGGGGACTCCATGCTGGGTTTCATTAAGGAACAGCATCAGCTCCCCCACCTCCAACCTCTGAACCAAACTGGCTCTGGGATGCAACTGGGAGATTGCTAGTGAGATGTGTTGATTGTGAGTCATTAAGCAGAGGCAATTAGAGCCTGTGTGATAAGTTTATGTGGATTTGGTGACATTTTTCCAACATTGCTTTTCTAAAGACGCTATTTAAAGAAACCAGTTATGGTAATGACATAATGGGGTAAAACCCACAGGTCTGTACTACAGGATGTAATGCTTGTAACTTTTAGGCTTGTTGGGCGAGCTATGAGTCATTTTATCACCTAAATGCACAAGATATTTGGTTGGACAGTGTAGGAAGTTACACAAAACTTTTCAAAGCTACAAGTCAATATGAGGTGCACCTTTCTGGTACTGGACAGGAAGACATAAGGTCATCTTGACTGTAGCTGTTTTCCAAAATGCCTACTACACTAGCAGTGCCCATTGATTTGGCCAAAATTCATAATGTAATAGGAAGTATGCGAAAACTTGCAAAGTTTGCAGTAAGCCAAAAATTCCTGGATGTCCTATTGATCTGGGAAAATTTCTCAGTATGCATTGGACCAGTCTGCCTGGCATACTGTTTCCTGCAATGCATGGCGCTAACATTGTTTGTCGATGCAGGTGGCAATCAGGTTTGGGTACAACAATAGTAAGGTGAGACTGTGCGATAGAAGTGAAGTGATGCAAAAGAAACACTGTTCAATCTTGTCACTTCTAGTCTTAAAAAGAGGCATTTACATCAATAAATTCTTTAAAGCCCATACAAAGCACAACTTTTTTTCTTACAAAACCATACATGGTTTTTCCATGAGCTGTAAAAATAAAAAGTCAATCTGTTCTAGATTTATTTAAAATAAACAATAAACCTTTTGGTGTGAGAATGAAACTTTTCATTTGTGCGTATTTTTGTTTTATTGAAAAATGAATGTACCCCTCATATTGTATTGACTGTCTCAATACAATACAGTATACAACAACTTCTGGATACTTTGTAGTGGAAATATAAGAACTATTCCCTTCCCTTGCTCAATTCTATTTATTTACGTTTACATATTATAATAAAGTTAAACATTAGAAAAAATCCATCAGCTGTAGTCCCATTTTCCAAAACTAAAAACCAGAGTAGCAAACTATAAAACAGACCCAACAGAACAGTCAGACTACATATTACATTCAAAAGCAGTAGGCTGTATGCAGTGTGTACTACATACTAAATTCTCATGTATATGTGTAGCAGGCGATTTGGAAAACAGCCCGTGTCTGCATGCCTCAGTGCATTGAGCTGCTGCCACGTGATTGGTTGATTCCATATGAGTGTTAACGAGCAGTTGAACAGGTGCACCAGATTGAGTGTCCGGTGAATGCAGAATACACCATATCCATAAACAAAGGTGAGTGTTTGATTTCAAGCGTCTGCTTTTAATGCAGGGACACCAGTTCATAAATCCCCCCCTTTCACTCACTTAAACGGTCCATGGATGGAGTGAAACAAATTCTCCCACCATTTAAACAGACTTGCTGGGTGATTATATTGCAAAGTGGAATGTGTTTTATACTCCAGTAACTTGAATTCTTCTTCAGTTTTGGGGCTTCACATGGTCAGGGGGGTTGCGGGGAAAACATAATTACAAAGGTTAGTCAAGCCTAACAAAACAGTGCTTAGAGCCTGTACGACTATTGCTTCTGAGCGACCCTTTTTGTCACTCCCATTATTCACAGTCTGTGCGAAACATGCGGGAATTAGTTTATTGTAATTCTAGAACAGAGTCATGCGAGGGGGAATAGCTGCGAGAGGACAAAACGGACGACTGAGAAGGAGGAATTTGTGTGCACAAGCCTAATTGAGAAGGAGCAAGGTTAGAATGTGAAATACCCTCGCTGCTCGTTTCATTCCAATTGGCTTGGAGTCTCCCTCTTAGCCATATAAAGATGATTACAACTTAAGTGTGCCTTGAGCATCAATCACACAAAGGTGTGCATCAAAAGGCACAGTGGGCCCACGCTTGTGCCGGAGATAATACACCATTTCAATCAATGTTGGACTTTATGGGAGTGACACCTGCTGAGGTGACATTCAACTTGAATAGCTGCCCCAACTTAAATGATTCGTTTAATCCATAGTGTGTAATTATAATAGGGGTTGGTAATATTAGATGAATGTAATTTAGATCTCTATTACCCTTAATGTCATAATTTTCAAGATTAAAAAGTGTTAAGCACTCCAGCTGGAATGCTGCGACCACCTGGATGGAAAAGGATGGTGTAAATGCATGTGTATACTCAAATTCAACAGCTTCTTCTTCACTAAAACCCCCCAAAATCTGCTCCTTGTATAGACACAACAAAATAAAAATGGTAATAAAACAGAACAGAGCAGGAAAACACCACATTATTGCATGGAGGCTGAAATGCCCATCTTGGGTACATGCCATCTGTCCCTGGGAATCAATCAATCGCCTCAACCTTATTACAGCATCACAATGAATGTGTAGACAGACAGAAGGGAGGCAGCAAGGCTGACTTCAGCCTCCGTCTGACCAACTTTACAAAGCTTAGAGTCTCTCACTTTTATTGTCATGCAACTTATTGCAACATCCTGCCTTCGGTATACGAGGGAATGACAAAGCTGATCCCGAGATGAGGTCCAATACCATCCAGCAGCCGAGTGGCAGTCGCACAAAACTCACTGTTGGCTGGATTCCTGAATTCAGTGCTGCTTAAAATTACATCTGAAATCTTCAAAATGAACAGTTGGTTTGGTATAGGTGTCTTGGATTCTTTGGGTTTGGGTACTTTAGTAGAAGTAGAACTTTCGATGGAGCAAATGGCAAATGGACTTCTACTCAATCAATCAATCAATCAATCTTCATTTATATAACGCCAATTCATAACAAACTTCAAAATCAAAGATGCTTTCCAAAAGCATAAACAGGTCTAGACCTGTAAAAGATAATAAATTTTATTAGCAGAGATCCAAAGTCAAGATGAGAAGATAAGTCTTATCTCATCTTAACCCACCGTGAGTACAGAGCTTAGCAGCATTTAGCTACAATGGCAAGGAAAAACTTCCCTTTAACGGGCAGAAACTTCGGACAGAACCAGACTCGTGTTTTTGACCACTCTTTTCCACCGTTTTTCACATTCACACCAAAAAAATCTGTGTCACCTTGAGAAATGTGGGGTTCAGTGTCTTGCCCAAAGACATTGGTATTTGACTCCAGGTTAAAGGATCAAAACGTGAACCTTCCACTGAAAGATACCAAGCTCAATCTAACAGCAACCAGACTTGGTAGAGTTCTTGAAAACATGTGACATTTGCTTTGAAAGACTTCTTCTGTTCTAACTGGACAAATGGAAAGAGCTTGAAAATATAAACCTCAGGGGTCGTCAGTCAAGTGAGCCACATGGGGGTGTTAGCAGAGCTGTTAACCTTGCTCTTGGCAGTCGTTAGGGTCCTATTCCCGTTCCATTGGGGGACCAACCTACTCCATCACTGAACACCCCCCCCCCCCTCCCTCTCTCTCCTGAGAATGTTAAAACCCTGCTAAATTTGGGCTTTTAAGGGTCTTTGTTGATTCTAAACTTGGAAAAAGCAAACTCCATTGAAAGGAAGAGGAAAGTTAAAAAGTGTCTCGCTCCCTCAAAGGAAACTGACTTTAACAAACACATCCTCAAATGCCTGCCAAATATGCCACTCTGTTCCATTCAGGAGCATTTGGTTGCTACAATGTTTTGCCTTGTTTCTCCTTATCTCCTCAACTAATTCTTTTCTTTCCCTTTTTCTGTCTTACTTTTATTGTTTTTGTCAGCTTGTCTCCTTTTAAGTTTTATTCAATAGATAAAATTTTATAAATCAACAGCACAACCTGCTACACAAGTATCTGACTGTTTACATATTTGTTTGTATGCACTTATTGGTGAATGCTAATAATTCAGAAAAAGAAAGGTGGTTTTTCTCAATAATCAGGCTAATTTGGGGATGTGAAAATGCAAAAAAGAAAAAAAGGCAATCAGGAACAGGTTGCAGGTAACCGGCGTATTAAATGAAAAAGTAAAGATTTGTATGCAATGGGAAACAAAGCGATTTAAATGGATCGTTTGGTATTTTGGGGGCGGAAACAAAGTGCTTAATTGCTTTACTGCATAGAGTTGGAGAAGAAATCAATTCCAATCTCAGACCTTACCCTATTCGGTTAAGTCTAAAGGTAAAAAACACCTGCTTGAATTCTGTGGCCAAAATACTGCACTGACTGTAATAATAAAAGCAATAATAATATGCCAAGAAATACATATGTATAAAGTAGGTTTGTGTTATATTTAAGGTTTAGCAACTAAACATCACTATTTGTGGGCAGCACCACTTATCTGTGTTCCCCGACGATCAGGGATGGAAAATGGAGAGACAGTGATGGTCGAGTAAAAAGTAGCACAAAAAATTTGACGTAAAAAAAATGAGGCCAAATTCTGATGGCAAGAAAAAAGTTATAAGTGTAACAAATTCAGAGGAATCATGAGCCAAAGTTCACTGTCGGAGGATGATGAGTATCGAAAAGATGTATCGTAAAAATGTTTAGTTGATTATGTTATTAAACACCACGTAACATAAATGTAAGTATGCAAATAACCAGACCTGTCATCCATCCAATAGACTGCAAGCTTTATTCCTTTATATGGTGTTTAAATACTGGTTCAATAAGGCCTTTGTTTACACAACAGGTCACATGATTTGTCTCTGTAAAAACAAGTCTCAAAGGGTCTTTTTTAAGAATTAGTTGTAAAATTTGGGGTATTCACAAATTCAGGGGCAGGCATTAGAGAAGATATCTTACCTGGTTGCTTTGCAGTTTTTGTTTTTTCAATCTCACTCCCAAGAAGATAATGATGGTAAGGTGATGTAAAGAGCTGCAGTAAGGACATCTTGTGGACAGGTGTGGTATTCCCCAGTGGAGTCTCAATCTTTTTCAAGATTCTCTTCTTTTCTCCTGCTTGTACCTCAAATATAGTCACATTAGAAACACTTTAAAGTGGTGTAAAGTAAAAGTTTGGCTCGCATGCTAGATTTTGTTTCCATTCTGTGCTATTTCTTTTTAATTTTAGCTTCCCAGAGTGTCAAGTTTGATTACACTCTGGCAGTGTATTGAATCATTTCCAGTTTATACAAAGTACAAAATTATAGTTATTATCTTATGGTGGAGTATATAGTTAAGAAATGATACAAATACAGAACAGGGAAGTCCAGACATAAGCAGGAGGAGACAGAGGCAGCACAGTGCCTGTGTGTGTGTGTGTGTGTGTGTGTCCGCTTAGATGGATAAGGCTCTCATCAAACCACATGAGTGTGCCCACACTGAGTTAATTGAAGAAGAAGAAAAATCTGCCCGGAGCTGATAAACAACAACATTAATTGCCATCATTTGGCTGGAAAGTCACGAGTGTGGAGCCTCCGCCCTCTTTTCTCCTTGCATTGCTGTCCAAAATTCATTATTGAAGCGGTAATTTACCAAGACGTGTATGCACTCTACCCTTTCTGGCTTAGCTTACCAAACAGGACCTGGTTGATTCTTCTGTCAGGCCCAGAAACTTTGAAGCCTGACCACATTTGTTGACTGGATGTTAGGAATAACTGTAATTCACCATGCCACCACGGTGACCTTATTAGACGCCGAACAAAAGCGCTGCCACTTTTTGGACTTCCTCTGGGCCAATGTCGAGCCCCTGATGATATATAATACCACTTGGCAGGCAAGTTAATTATAAGCTGGCCCCTAACACTTGGTGAACGGAGGAGCCCGCCATCTGAAGGCAATGTGACTGCGCCGCTGTGTCTGTGTGTCGAGATGTGTGTGGGCAGTGAGGAAGCAGGGTAACACTGTTATCCAAACTGTCAGAGTCACTTTCAAAAGAGTTGGTGAGACACGATCGGTGTCCACACCTCTTACACACAGTCACACTGGTACACTCTGGTACACACTGCTGCAGATGCTACCGCATGAATGAAGTGGATACAATTAATTAAAGCCACCACTTACACACCCTGTACATGGAAAAACACTCTTATTTTACATTTTCTTTTCAAATTTAGCTACTAATGTAGCCTTTCAGCAATTGGCTGCTAAATGTTGTTTTGTTGAAAATATATTACTTTATTTTATGCAATCGTTAAATGGGTTAAAATTAAATCATAAAAAATGGAAAAATTGGTAAGTCATACTTGTAGACTACTAAAAAAGGATACCTTTTCTTACTTGATAAAATCTGGAAAAAAAAAACCCCGAGATGTGGTGTCAGTATGGCGTAGCGCTACTGATCAGACGCCCCATGAGAACAGCCCTTGAGCGGGTGGCCCTGCTTTGAATTCAACCTGTTTATTCTGAATTAGGACATAGGAAGCCCAACCCCTGAACAAAAACTCTTAGCTTAGAGGTGTAGTCATCTTTAACAGAAGCTAACTTATCATATGCAATGAGTTTGTAAAAAGTACGCCAGGTTATGCTAACATAAACTAGAAAATCCTGGGCTAGCAATATTAGCACCATTGGCAAAAACTGAAATCAGAGTCAAATGAAAGTGAACATTTACAACTTAAGTTTCTTGATTCAAGGCATTACTTTTATGTCAAGAAACTTGATATGCTGTTTTACCCTATTGGCTGATTTTTTTTTCTCATTTAAAGCAATTTTGGCATCACTTTTGTCTTTTAATATCTTGATATAACACGTTTTTTTCTAGACCTGTCGGGTGTATGCGGTTCAAAAATATATAGACTAGAAAAAAATATGTATAATTATGTGGAAAAAAATGAGAGCCTAGTAATAAAATGTTATTTCATACAGCTAACATTTTTTGTTTGCATACAAACAGTTTGTTTTTAATTAATGATTTCAAGAAATATGACATATTTTTTGCCCAATTGGAGTTCTTTGTTAATTTTTTTTTATTTTGTTGGTCACTTCAAACAATTTAGATCTAATTTTGTCTTTTAATTTCTTTAAAAACAACATTTCTTTATTGGCAAATGGACTCATTAAGACTGATAAGATTTTCATTTTCCAAGGCAAAACAAAAACAATTGATTAAAGTCCAGTTTTCACAGTGTTTTAACTGTTTTTTGTTTGTTTGTTTTTGGTTGTTTACATCTTAACAGTTTATTTTTGCATTATTTTATTTTCATTTTAAGAAACTTTTTTTTACCTTTATAATTTGGTGCTTATGTAACGGTAACAGTCCCAGTAACAGCATTGGGTAGGGTGCCTTGTAAGTATCACAAGAGTGAGCTCTTCACTTTTGCTGCAGTCTTAATGAAGTCTTTGGAATTGGGGTTTGGACAGCTGAATTAATTCCCATAGTTGGTAAAATTATAAAAATATTCAAATTAGAGGTATTCTGTGTTCTGGAAAGAGTTGCTCCTTGATATCTGAGCAGATTTATGCATACAAGATCAGGATATTTTTATAGAGATCATTATGTGTTCCAGCAAAGCAAGCAGCTACACTGTGTTTAGGCTAACTCTCCTTATCCTTATGTTCATGTTTGCCGGCCAGCTTCACTTCCAAGCTAACACCACATTTATGTCCTCCGAATTACAACTAATCTCCCCATCAAACAGACAAGATTTACAGCAGCTTACAGACGGAGAATCCAGTTTGGCTTTGCCTGTAACGAGCCGAGCCATCTCCCCCTTGTCTTCCATCAATCTGACAGTCGACATCGCTTCAATAAACCTGGCCCCGTCTAGACTCACTCTTGCAGATTTAATTCAAACAGCTGTTCACTCCTTACTCCATACGCCCTGAGCACTTCCACCGAGGAATGGGAAGAGGATGTGGGGGAAGGTGAGGTGGGGAGATGGGTTTGGGGTGCAGGGCTCGGGCATGTCTGGAGAATGCTTTTTGGAGGCGTGGGAGCAAGTGACCCCGAGGGACGTGAGGATGTCGAGCGCTAGTTAGCTACACATTTTGGGCTGTTTTGTCTCTGACTCACATACAAATCGCTCTGGCCTGAACAGCTGTCGCCACTGTTTTTAGAGCATGAAAAAAGCTATCAATGTTAAATCAGTGCTGAATTTTTAATTTGGAGGATGTTTGTGTGAGATGTTGAATGTATTTAACTACAGGGAGATATGTAGAGTGGTTTTTAATCACTTTTCACTAACAAAGGCGACGGCAACATGCTAACTGATTCCATGAAAATCACTCAACATCTTCCAGGTTTGTTTATGTCTTTGAACTTTGCTTTTATTTACTATCACATTTCACTAAAATCTGTTGTTTTTAAAACTCGTTGACTGATAATTGTTAACTTTAAGCTAACTGCTGAGTCATGATGTTAAGCTAGCTATCTTTATGTTTTAGCCAAGTGGCAACCTCTAGTCCAAAAAACATGAGACAATGAGGAAGTGCTAAAATCTGCAGTTCGTCAAGTGTACCCTGATGGGCATCCAGAGGGCTGGCCAATCAGATGGAAGGGGGAGCCTTAAAGAGAGAGTAGCTAAAACTGAACATTTCAGACAGAGGCTAACAGTTTTCAAAAATATCAGTGTGAGAAAAAAATGACTTTTTTAAGGTGTACCAGAGGGGAAAGAATATAAAATGTTTTCTTATTTTTTAATAAGTTTAGCGGCTCAAAAATCTTTTCACGTGCAGCCCATTACTGCAGAAGTACCCCTGTATGGTACAGTAACCCTCACTGGTGTAAACATCAGTTATTATCTGCTGCACGTGTGCACGTTGTGCCTCATCTACCATCCTTCCTCCGCTCTGACCGTGCTCCACGGCGGGTGGGAGGGCACAGTCCGGGGCTCACGCAGCAGATTGCCTGGCTGCTAAAGAGGTTATCAGCACTGCGATGCTTCCCCCAGCCTTAACTCTTCCCCACCAAGTGGAGCTCCACAGATTCCAGGACGGGTGTAGAGGAAAGTGACAGGCGCAGCCCCCATGCTGGTCTCCAAGCTGCCCTGCAGATCTGCTCCCTCTCGGTTCACTTTTTAACTGCTTCTCTCTCTCTCTCGTCTTTGCGCTACGTTTCGCTTTACCTCAAACTGGATTGTGAGAGGAGAGTTGAGGGATGGATAGATGGGAGGGCACATAGAGGGAGGGACGATGAACCGGTGTGAGAGAATTGTGTTGACAGTGGGAGAGCCGGAACAGAACGGTGAATACCCTTCATTATGAACAGTCAGAGGCCGCGCGTGGCAGCCCACATCTGTCTCGCCCATGGTTGTGTGTTGGAGTGTGTGCATTACATCGTCTTTTGTCTTTCCCCCTTTTTTCCTCTCCCCAAAAAATCTCTTGTTGGAACACCTCTGAATCACCGCCGCCTCGTCACCGTTTCTTCATTACAAAACTCTTGATGGAAATTGCCATTATTCACCGCAGCTAAACTAATTTGGCGTGAATACTGATTTTCTTCTCCATTTTTTTTCTCCTGCCCATTGTAGCCATTTCTCAGAAAAAAAAATGACAAATGGATGCCTGAGCGATGCCTCTGTCTAATGTAATGTAATGAATTCTGATTAGAGCAGAATGGATTGCATTGACTTCATCACCCAAAGCACTGTTTCAAAAGCTCACCGTGGTCAATCACATTATCCTGGGAGCGTCCGTGATGCATGAAAATCAAGTTTTTAAAAGCCGAGAAAACATTGAGGAGAGGAGGCAGTGATTTATGGGAAATGAAACCAGAAAGAGGAGACAAAAGGGAAAAGAGAGACGGGCAGAAGGACAAGCAGAAGGAGAGTGAGCGGAGAAGCACAAGTGAAGGTGAAAATGGCAGAAAGGACGCAGAAAGTGTGAGTCTTGGCTGTGAATCATCACTTTTGTTTGGCATGGCTCTGACATGGACGGTAGGCTTCATGGGGACAAAGCTTGTGATGGAGATATCAGAGCTCTGTGCTGAAACAGCTCAGATGGACCCAACGCTCCAGTGGGCCAAGTTTCAGGACCACAGATTCTTGTTTAGTCAACTACTTCTAGGTTTTGATGCTGAGACCCAATTGGATTGGTTGTTTTAGCTTCAAGTTCACTGTTGAGCCACATTCGTCCTAACTGGTTCAAGACACGTTGGAGGCTTTTTGGAGCATCAAACATCAAGGCCTGCCCATAGTTTTGCTTCAACAGACCTCAAGAGGACTGGCCAATCAGAGACAAGAGGGTTTGTGGAGCAAGAAGACTTAAAGAGACAGCAGCTAAAATAAAGCCTTTCAGATGGAGTCTAGAATAGAACTGAAAATCTTTGTTGCAGCCTGGATTTTTTAATCGCAGTCCTCCTGTAACATACCTTTCTTTTCCCACCAATGTTGAATTAATTTTGTCCTTTGTGATAGCAGTAACTTGACTAGCATGAGCATTCACGTGCATGCTTAAATCCAGTGTTGATTTCAAAAGTCTACACCCTGAAAATGGTACTAGATAAAGTGGTTATACATTCTCTTGGGGACAGAGTAGTCTCATGAAATGATATTTTTCTCTACACCGCAATCATTTGCCTCATATTTAATTCCATCTCAGTGTGTTTGAGTAAAAGGATCCTTGTGCAAAGCTCATGAAACGAGATGAAATGTGATCTCTTAGAGAGAAGGAGTACTAGGAGGTGAAGCATGCTTGCCGCCAATTGACACCAAATTAAACAATTCATTTTGATGATTTTTAATGAAAAACTTGTTCTCTTGAAATGTCAATACGCCTTATCTGAAATGAAGTGGGGCCCAATGAATACTGTCACTAATGAAAATGAAATGGAGGATTCACATTTTTGATAGAAGCGACCCTGAAATTTGGACCATAAATGGGCGTACCATAATAAAAACGTCTTCTTCTTTTTGGCCTGCTTGCTTTCAGACTTGTTGACCCTGCTGTCCTTTTTTTTTTTCGGACCAAAAAGAAAACGCTTCAAAGAATTCATGATCCGAAGGTCACTTCCTCACTGCCAGTCTCGCCCTCTCTATATCCATTCAGCCATAGAGACAGAAAATAAAAGTGGAACGTTAGCTTAGTAATGGAGCTCTTCATCCCCTCAGTGGTATAATTGAAACTCCAACTAAAAAGTGTTATCCAAATCAACCTTTTGCCGTGATGACTGCTCATGCTGGGAGGCGAGATCGAGTGGAACACCTGTCGTCATATTTTTGAAAATTCTGCACACAAATATGGTGTATGTTGAAAATTTTCTCTAAAAATACAGAAAGGTACTTGGATTTATACTCATGGGGGCAATTATGCACTCGTCCAAGCGGACAAGTAAGAACAAAAGCGGGACAAATGGACAGATGAACACAGATCGGCACAGACAGGTATACAGAAGGATGCTAACACACGCTGGGAAGCCAGAACTGAGACGTCCCACAGATTTGGCATCTTCTTGACCCCTCCAGAGGGCACTTAAAAGGCTTCAAGACAATCTCCCCCGCCCTCTTTCTGTTCCTTCCTCCCTCCTTCCTTCTGTCTCTCCCTCCCTCCTTCTGTCCTCTCGTTGGCCTCTGTCCAGACAACCAATCACATTGATGGCTTTGTTTTCAACTCTCTCAGCCCCCCTTCTTCCTCTTCCCCCACCACCTCGTCGCAGCACTTCCTCCTGCAGTGTGGGTAACATCCAGGAATACAGGGCTCAGGAATCCAAAGAGATATTTTGGGTTGGAGCCAGCCCTGCTGAGCCAACCTGAGACCAACCTAACAATGGTCCTGAATCAGCAAAGAAACTATGATTGGATGTTATAGTGGAGTTATAAATGATTTCACTTTGGGTTTAAAATGAAATATCTCTCTTTTTTTGTCAAACCTAGATAGATAGATTGTTTGAAGTCTACAATGATTGAAGATCAGGGTCTAAAGTTGAGCTCTGTGTCTCAGTTGGAAATATATTGGTCCCTCTGGCCTCCAGTGGTAATAATGGGCCAACTTTACACAGACTTTTTCAGTCATTTACATCAGAGTTTCTCAAATTATTTCAGGCCAAGGAACACTTATCCCCCTGAAAAAAATTAAGAGACCACCAAGCTAAATAGCCACGGAACAACAGCCCAGATGGCTAACTAGTATCATTCATGTACAGGCTAACAGTACTGGCGCTAACGTTAGCTTCCACGATGTCCACCATGCTCACTGCGGATGAATCATCTTGCTGAATCTCTTTCTCATTTGCTTTTCTTTTTACCGTCTCTGCCTTAAGCCACCGATACATAATGATTTTGCCGATAGCTCGTTAATGGGGTAACGTTAGCTGGACCATTTTCTCTGGGGGGGGGGGGGGGGGGGGGGGAGTAGTTCAAGGAAACTTTTGTGAGTCCCAGTGAACTTTTTATTTTAAATGTTCCATTAAAAAAATAAATAAATAATTACTCACTGTCAGGGTGGACCACTAGGAGGCGCTGGTGGACCATTGATGGTCTGCAGACCACAATTTGAGAAACCAATGGTTTTCATCACTACCAGTGATAGAGCATGAGTTTATTTTTCTGCTTCAATATCTGTTGAGATATTTGTCAAATTTGACGATTTTGACAGAATAACTGATTTTGACACAACAACAATCAGGAATGTCTTTTTTGGTGAACTCGTAATGTCACATGGATTATTGGTGTGTTCTGTCCATAAAGATGAAACTTTCAAGGACATCTTTGTTCATAAACTTGAAGTCTGAATGTCTAACCTCCATTATTCATTGTTTTTTTTCTACGCCCCTCTTATTTCTAATCTCTTTGTCCAAAGCTTTTCTTCTCCTCGCCTTCAAGCCCTCTAATCTATCGAGTTGATGCCCATCATCAGGAGGCAAATTAGCGTTTTAGTTCAGCATTAATCCTCACAGACATGCTTCTTTTGTTCGCTCTGTTTAGACTCATTGTCATTTAGAGCAGCTTTTTGTGCACTATTAAGAAGTCTAGCTGCTGTCTTGGCATCTCCCAGGTCTCTTGTTTTTTGTTTCAGACGTTCAGATTTGCAGGTGAAGTCTTCTTCAGAGAATATTTCTGAAGTAGGGCAGAAATATTTGCTGGAATATCATCTTGGAGGCCTATCTTACAGTGACCCTGACGTGCAAAACATGACAAAATAAAACACAAAAAGAGAAAACAGAGGGACAAAAAAAGAAAAGCAACAATGAAAAAAGAAGAAAAAGGAACCCCCCCCCCAAAAAAAAAAAAACAAAACAAAAAAAAACAAAAACAAAAACAGAAAAAGCAATAAAAAAAGAAGAGCCTGAAAACAAAAATGGAAAAACAATAAAAGAAAATGAAGACAACAAAAAAAGACAAAGCAAAAACAAGAAGAAGCACAACAAAAGAAGAAAACAAAAACAGAAAAAAAAGAAAAAGTGGTAAAAGTAAAAACTAAAACAGAAAGCAAAATAACAAAAGCCAAGAAAAAAGAAACATGACAACAAAAGAAGAAAACTGTGCAAAAGGAAAAAACAAAAAAAGGAAACACCAAAAAAGGAAAACAGAGCGACAAAAAGGAAATAAAAACAAAAAAATCAAAACAAAAGAGGAAACTGAAGAACAAAAACAGTAAACATGAAAACAATAACAGAAAACAAAATATTACAAAAAACAACAAATAAGAAAATACAACAACAAAAAATTAAAACACAAGAAAAGTAGAAGACAAAAATAAAACTGAACAACAAAAAGTACAAACAACAATATTGGAAAACAAACTTACAAAAAGAAAAAAAAATGAAAACAGAAACAATTTTTATTTTTGCTTTCATTTTTTTTCCAGACTTTTTTTTTATTGTTTCCCTTATCATGTTTTCTGCTTTAATCGATGTGTCTTCTTTGTGTTGTCATGTTTTGCACTTCAGAGTCACCGTAACGTCAGTCCCAAGTTGTTGAATTATATCATGATTTGATGTCATATAAGACGTAAAGCACAGCACAGACACTCGAAGAACAAAACAAAGAGAGATGTCATGTTTACTATGATCGCACATAAATACATTTCAGTGACGATAATTGCTGGAGAATCTGAAATAAGCTCATTTCTATGATAGAAACATGCAATTTCATTTGGGATTAACTCTTCCTTTATGAGGGCGAATATGCAAATGGGACGCTAATGAACTTAAAGTATTCTCTTTGTGAGAACTGATTAACCAAGGGGCTCCACTGCTGCACATTTACATTTTTCTCAAGTCAAGTCAGGGTTCTCCAGTCACAAATTACAGTGCTTTTCCAGGCCAATTACATTGAACAAGTGCACCATTATCCAGTTCTGAACATCACACATGTATATTTGCCCCCTTCATTTTCTCAAGAGTGCTTCATGCCGAGGGCTTCTCCTGAGAGAGGACGAGAGGAAGCAGGGGAAAGTCAGAGAGTGAGGGTGGAGGGAGGGAGTGTGTGTGTGTGTGTGTGTGTGTGGGGGGGGGGGGGGGGGGGGGGGGGGGGGTTGGAGGAGCAGAAGGCGAAAAGGATGATTGAAAAGGTGTGCTGCAGGGGGAGATGCAGTGGACGGATATTTAGATACGGTGGTCTATTTTTTAAGTATGTTAATTAATTATTCAGAGTACAGGGACTCGTTTTGCTCTCAAATGTAGACAGGCACTCTTCAGCAAGATTTTCAATAAATGGGACACGAGTGTCAAATACTGAAGGCTAATCAAACACATAAGCTAGATGAAAATTCAACCACCCCAATCATCAAATATATTACGACAACATTACGTAACGTTGTGCAGTTGAAGTCACCTAACAAGGTACGGCTACGTTATTTCCTTTATTAAAGCTACTGTGAGGAACTTTCAGATAAGTTTTGATTTTGGCGCCCCCTGTGGATAAAATGTTCCTTCTTAACCCTTCAAATACAAGAGTATTTTTCTCTCACTTTGTTTTTGCCTCGATCTCTTTTAGAAGTCGAATTTAACTCTCAGTGGGAATCATTGCAGTGAATCACATGGTCTGACACCTACCCTCCAGCAGCTGTTTCAAGCATGAATTACTACACTAAAGGTATCTGATGGTCTTTCTTGCTTTAGTTAGTCATAAAAAGTCACCAGTCTTACTTTTAGTCCCTTTCCTAAACAGTACAAAAATCCTCACAGGAGCTTTAAGGCTCTTAAAGGTAGTTTAAAGTCGGGTATTGTATTGTATTTTTTTTGGCTTTATACAGTAAAACCAGAATAGTGCAACAGAATTTTTAGCTAAAAAAAATCCTATTTTTCTCACACTGGTGTTATAGAAAACATTTATTCAGTCTCTGTCTAAACTGCTTCATTCTAACTTCTGTCTCTTTAAGGCTCTCTGATCCACAAACCCCCTTCCCTCTGATTGGCTAGACCTCCAGAGGCCTGTCAGAGTGTTTTTGGGGGCCTGTCCCACCCCACAAACATGTCAGGAGCCTTAGTTAGGAGAACCTTATGTGGTGACCTCATAATTTCTGCAAGTCTCGTTCAGATCTCATCGAGATCTCATGAAGATCTCGTGCCTTTTAACACCCAATACACCTTGGTCAGAAAAATGATTTTCCGATTATTTTTCAGTAATTCTTTGGCTTCTTTTGATAAAAAAACAAACATTTTTTCAGCTTACTGGGCTTTGAAGTCTAGCACATAACCATCTAAAGGCTCAATGGTACCTTAACAGTCAAATATGTGTGTAGTAGCTTCCTGTGTTAGCAAGGACGGTCACACTGTATCAAACACACTGTTGCTTGATGTTCCAACAAACTATTTCTGTCCCCAAAGGTCCAACGAGGTAGCGTGTCAGCCCCACAGCGCCCCACAGGACAGGCTCTGGGATGAGATTGCTTTCCCTCTGTGCTCATGCATGAGGCAAGCAAAGGGCAGAGATCCCTGTTGGAAACCCACTGGATACAGTGCGAGGAAAGAACACACTTTCTCCTCCCATCATGAACACTGCACCTCACCACTTACACATGAAGCTCTGCTGGCATGTGGGTGCATGATAACACCCCCCCCCCCCCCCTTTTTTTTTTCTTTTTTTTTTTGCAAAACAACAATAATAAACCAAAATCCAATCTCGGGACAGAGACAACTTCTATTGGAGTGACAAATGTTCAGAGACCATCCCCGGCTAGCTTTCCAACTGTTCTATTCATTACCTTTCCCCCTCTCACTTATTCTCCTCAGCTGCCGCTGCCATCTCCTCTCCTCTCGGCATGAAATAGACACTCCGGGAAGTACATTTTGTGCAAACACTCCTCCTGCTGCTACAGCTGATTTCACAAATGATGGTGAAATGGCCATGAGAGCGAAGGGGTAAATGGAAAAAGATGACTGTTGCACACCGCTGCCATATTCCTCCGCTCTCCTCTTTTTCGAAGATAACTGGGGATGATTAGACAACAGCAGATGGGAGGACAAACATTAACCTCCATGAGTTGAAAGATCGGCCCAAATGAACTCACTTTTAAGGTCACTCACTTGTATCTATAAAAGCATTAGGGAAAAAGGTGCAGATACTCAAAATGTGGCAAAGCCTATATTCCCCTGAACCCTATCTTCTTCTACGACAGGCTGTTTTCTCTGACAGCTATGACAAGTCCATTTCAGGACTGATAGTTAAGATGTATGGTTTACGAACCCTTCAGGGCAAGTGTGTCAATACAGTTTGTTGAGTTTTTGGATTATAGGTTTGCAGCAGTATGACAAAAAAGACAAGTAAAGATTCATCCTCAAGGGACCATGACTTACAAAACAAAATAAGTTTAGAAGTTGCATAATGCCAAATTTAACAGTGTTGTACAGGAAACTATGGAGCTAACAAAGCTAAAATGTTTATTCTAGCATGTCTACTTGTAACATATATTCTTTATAGACCCCTTCGCTGTTTGTAAACAGTTACGGTTGCGCATTTTGGTAACGGAGGTGCTGTGCAGTACAATGATACCTAAATAACACCAATTTGACGGATGGTAAACGACTCCCAGGTTCGTGGCTGGAGCCTATTCCAACTGTCTTAGAGTCAGAGGTGGGGCACACCAGGGCAGGGTACAATCACAGGGCTGACACACAGAGACCTTTCACGCACACACTCCATAAGCAATTTAGACTCACCAATTCACCTGATGAGCATGTTTTTGGACTGTGGGAGGAAGCCAGTACCTGGAGAGAACCCACACATACATGGGGGAAACAGGCAAACTCCACACAGAAAGGTTATGGGGCGAACTGGGATTCAATCTTGTGACCTTCTTGCTGTGAGGCTCCAGTGCTAACCGCTGCACCACCGTGCACCCCAGGACGTGGTTATGTGAATTATAATGCTGACAGGGTGAGCAGTACCTGATCAGCAACTAAGAGATTCAGCCACCAGCTCTGCTGCTATGCCCGGATTGCAGGACAGGGCCAAATACCGAAATATCCCACATGTAAGTTTAACCTTTTGATTTATAATGATAACAGAAACCTTTTCTTTTCACAGAGTTTGATAATTTTATGCTAACATGAACTAACTAGCTAACAACTTGTTTGCCACAGTGTCAAAAGGTAGATGTAAAATGTGTGTATAGATTTGATATGAGTTGTCTCCGGCATTGCCTATGGTATTGGCAACTGATTCCCATTGTTGTAAAGTTTTGACCAATCAGAATTAAGAATTTAATGCAGCAGAGTAATTAGTGAAAAGGCAGAGGAAGCTTAAAAAAAAAAGAAAGTCTACCTTAGACTTCACTGACTTTGGTGTAATAGCTGGGTGATCTCTACACGACAGAACGGCCTAACAGTCTGCTCCACACGCAGGTAATCTGACTCCCTGACCTGTGTCATCATGTCCTGAGTGATGTTGCCTGTTGTAGGCTGCATGTAAAGTTTCCCCGTGCGCCATGTTCCCACACAAGAGGAACACAAACTGGAGATGTCACAGCAAGACAGAGTGTACTCCTTTTCCAATTTAAATGCTAAATCAACTTAGAGATTTATAGTATTCCTAAGCAACTGTTTCCATGAGCAGAAATCAACATGACTCTCTTGTTTGCTTGCTTCTGGGGATGATGCCCATAATCAGATTTTGTATTTACATTGGTGCTGCCTAAACATTTATAGTGCTAGTCTCACTCTTGCTATTGGATCAGGGCTTAAATTGTTCTGGATTCTCATTACAGTTTTTATTGATGTATACAAAATGAACGCTTCTATTTGATACTGCACCTGTGTCTGTTTTTTGTTTGTTTGTTTTCTCTGTCTGCTGCACTACACTGGAGATAAATAAATCACATCAGGTCAAAGTCTGGGAAGCTTTAGTAATGGGTTGTAAGATGACAATAAATGGAGCATGAGCTTCAAGTAAAATGATAAGTAGGTTTTATGTTGATACATTATGAATAACATCAGCACTATGAAGCTCAGATGTTCACTATATATGTAAACAATGGACTCAGACCCAATATTTAAACTTGGATATAAAGTAACAATGGTGGATGCTCAAAATAAATGTGTGCAGATTTTCAAACCGCAACATATTCATGTTGAAGAAATCACTGAATGTGAACTGCTCAGAATGGTCTATCCCAAGAATTACTTGCGAGATCTTGATGATTCATTGAAGGAGTGGACCTCAAACACCAAGGACTTTCCATAGCTCTACCCCCAATGGGCCTCCAGAGGGCTGGCCAATCGGAAAGGGGTTTGTGGATGCTGGCACCAGCTTTTGACAACACACTGAAAACATGTACATCTTAACGATGGTACCAATTGGTTTCTGTCATGCTAACTCTAGCTAGCTCAAGATAATCTAGAAAGTTGCAAAAAGGCGAGTAGCCTTGTCACCTTGCAAATGGCTGCAACACAAAAACTTATCAGTCAACAAGCATTTCAATATGGGCTCTACAAGGACATCCTGGGCTTGAGACAGCCTCAAGTGGATCAGCCTCAGGAACTGCAGGTTTTTGCACTCCCATATTGCTGTAATGTATCACCACAGGGAAGCTCTGCTTGGCCTTGACAAAGTCCTCATTCTTACTCATATTTTCACAGGATTTTTAAGGATTGTTGAAAACTCAAGAGCAGTGTTGAGTAGCAGACACAGCTCTGGAAGCTTGGTCCAGTACCTTTTAACCCATCACAGTATCAGCTTCTGCGAAAGCCAACAATATATTTCAGGGTCCATGTGGTTGTAAAAATATACCATTTGATTGAGTTCAGAAATTCAGATGACCCATCCTTAACCCTAAATGCACAGTTCCTCGTGGTTTGTTCAAGGTCGAGTAGGGTGAAGTCCATGTTGCATTTATGCAGAGCACACAAACGGACAACTCAAGGACCTTTCACTTGTATTTTCTGCCAGGGCTATTTTTTTAATCCTAGTTCTAGTTGGATTAGAGAGTCTTTCGATTTTAAAGACTGTCTTGGAATGCCAACTGACATGGCTGGCAAGTGTTTTTGGTTTAACAGTTCATTGGTAAGAATTCAAGCTGAAAACCTTTAATGGATGCAACTCTGCTTTATCAACCAGCCTTAAAAAAAGGTAAGGTAGTCCAATGCCAAGGTTTATAGTTTTTTTTCTCACCGTTTAACTTTGCCACATCTGATATCAAAAATACATCTTGATCTGGGTTTGTTTCTGCACAAGAAAAAGGATTTGAATATGTATGAGTCACCTTGATCTTATCTCCAATTATGTATTTAGAAAGTGTAAATGCACATTCAAAGAGGAATCACAGCCCTGGTATGAGAAATCAAATCAATAAGCAATAGAAAGAAGTACATGCAGTCGTCATTGAGGATCAAAGTCTGCTCATATCAGTGGCTCAGGTTCAATCTCTTGCAGCATTACTGCAGTTAATGGGGTTCACTCACTCCAAACTTCCTCAGTAATTTAATGGAAAGGTTAAGCACTATTTTTCCAGCACGCTCCTGTGCCTGGAGTCTCCACAGCATTATGCATCAAATGTTGAAAGCATTATCAGTAAACTACTAAAAGGCCAGGAGGTGCTGATGCAGTGCTGTTAGCAGACTAGTAAAACAATTAAAGCAGAGCTATAAATACAAACTCAGCCGATTTAAGTTGGATAAAGGTCTATATTCAGTTTTACTGTCAGATGCACTTTAGCTGAGGCCTCTGCTCTATCATATTAAAGATTGATATCAAGCAACAGAGTGAATTTGCTACGGGAAGGAGGGATGAGTCTCCCTTGAGAAAAAAAGTTGAGTCCCCCATTTAGACTTCGTTTTCCCAATTGACCTGAGAAATATTAGAAAGACACTTTGATCCTGTGTTAATTTATAAAAACGAATCATATTCATGAGTTATATTTATGTATAGGTCATCCAGTAATGCAAGCAATCATGACTATCTCCTGCAGCTTGTTGTACAAATTTTTCACAGTGTTCATATGTATGTTTATATCTGTTACTCTCACAGTTTTAAGCTAGTAGCTACTAAAAGTGTTGAATGTATTTGTTGAAATGCAAGGTTACATAACTGTTTAACTGTCAGCTATTTTTGTCAAATGCTACCTTCCTTAAGCTAATGCTAGCTACATCTTTTGGGCAGCTGCTACCTAGTTGATTCAACATGTCAAGTTCGGAATATTTAGCAAAAATTTAACAGTAGTGCCAAATGCTGCTAAGTGCTACTCACTGCTTCTTTGAACATTTGGTATTTAGCAGTACTAACCATTACTCTTTCTTATCTTATTGTATGAAACATATTTTGCAAATTTAAAGGTGCTTTTTTGAGGTGTCTTTTTTTTAATTCATTTTTTAAAGTATGTATGCAATTGTTCAAATAGTATTTTACAGAGCTAACCGCTAAAGCTAGGAAGCATTGCATTGCCTTAATGTGAAGAATGACAAAGAGTGAAGAAGAAGACTGTCTTAAGGAGATACATATATACAGTAACTTGTCAGAGTTAGATTAAAGTAAGCACCTTAGATAAATGTCTGCATGAGGTGAAAATAAGCTGCAACTGTTAGCTGCTACCTAGCAGTATTTAAATAAAAAAACAAGGGATGATTCTTTAGATCAGCCAGTATGATGAGATAATTGCTAAAGCTAATTAGATGACAACAAAGACTGGGAAGCGAATCAGTAAATTAGCACCATTAGCTTAACATGAGATACTATGTTGTGTTGCCAGAAGATGAATAAGGTGCATGACAAAGAGGTTACAGAGTAAGACTAGCTGAAAGAGATGCATTACTCACATAAGCTAGCAACTTTAGCTGAGATACATGTAGCAAACATTAGCTATTTACAATGAACAAAGTCACGTCGCTTTAAAATGGTGAAAAGCAGTGTCAGCTAAAAGTGAGTTACTAAGGAGTGAGGATGTGGGCCAGAGGCTAATGTCTACCTAGCTGGAGTTGTAGCTACAGTGTATTTCCTTATTATTGCTTTATACTAAAAAACTTTATGAGTTTATAAATTATTTTAGCTTCTTGAAGACATTTTTTAACTGTTCCATAATGGATGATTTTTGGATAAATTCATTATTCAGTTCTTTGAAACAAATCTATTCTCAAAAAAAAAAAAAAAAACAAGAGCACATTCCAGTTCACGGTCCCGCAGCATCAATAAGTGGTTCTAATAACGCACGTGTGGGCTAATTTTAAACACATACTGGAAAGTGAAAAGTGCACACTCTTCCAGCAACTCAGTCAGTGTGGTCACAGCAGTCAGTAGAGTGAAGAGGGAAGAGAAAAGCTGCTGTGCTCAAATTATTTGCTGAATCAATACCTACCAGATTATGTGAAATATCAACCCTCAAAAGGTTCTGTGTGCCTGACAATTGAATTCAGTTCCTCTCTTTTATTTTGCCGTTTTTTTTTCTCTTTTTTTTCTTTTTCTGTAATTGAACCAAATAAAAGATGATGAATGAAAACCAAATGTAATTTCAGTGAGGAAATAGCTGAATTTGTCGCACTAATATCCTTCTCGAGTTGTTTATAAAGCAGTTTGTGCGAACCTCTAACTTATCTTGTTACTTTACGGCCATTTAAACACCAGAATTGACGCTGAGATGTGGTGTAATTAAAACAACAAGCCTCCACAATATTTTAAAAGGCAAATTACATCGGCTGAATGTCAGATGGGTTGTTGCACTGTGAAAAGGGGGGGGGGGGGGGGGCGAAATCCACCCCCCCTTGAAAAGCTGAAGCTGTGCCCAAATACCAAAGACAGCCAAGATATACAACCCTAACGCAGCTTTAACGGCTTTCACTTAAAAAAAAAAAATAAAAAAAAATAAAAAGCATGCTAATGGAAAATAGAAAAGCAGGGAGTTGAACATTTTATGGGTTACTTGGCCTCTTGAATCTCTACATCAAACTGACGGATCTGTAAATCCAAGGGCTTCAGTCTCATTCAGAATTAAATAATTATAAAAAACAAAAGGCCTTTACAGCGAACGCTTTAATTAAGGGCTTCTGGGAATTATAATCAACACTAAAAGAGATGCCACGGTGATGAAGCATAAATCCATAACTGTGCAGCAGACGGCATGGTGATCTAATGTGCCTGCTATATTGCTCATCTGGTAAATATGTGAGTGTCTTAGAGAGGATATGTGTGTGCTTACCATAGTCTGATTCATTCTGTGGTGCTTTGAACATTTCAGTTTGCAAAATTTAAAGATAAAGGCACTGTTAGGACTTCATAAGTAATGTTAAAACCGTCTCACGTCATCCATGAAGTGGAGACTGTCTGTATGGTCCGACGTTTAACGCAAAACAACGTGACAAGACCCAGTGCGAGGTTGCAAACACTCTGGATCCTCAGGAGACTCTGGAGTTTATTCAGCCTGCTTACTTTGCACAATATCCAAATACACCAATATTGATGCAATCACGGGAGCGAAGCCGGACTCAAGTGAATGCTTTTTTCGAGTTGCTGATCCAGCAGCAACAAATTTTTTGGATGAATGTGGACCTGCGGGGGCTGTTTATTCAGCTGCCAGTTAAAAAGGAAAAAGGTCCCAGAGAAAAATGTACTCAATTAGTGTTTTTTATTTGTTATGTTGCCAGTTATGCACTCAATCCTGTGTGTCGCTATTTCTAATCAACTTTGTGTTACTGTGAGGTACAAATGTGAATCATCAGCAAACAGCTTGACCATAATTAAATAAAAAATAACATCCCACTGAAGCCAGATTTGATTGCATTTTGGAGCAATGCATTTTGGACTTTTGGGACTTATAAGTACAAACTATCTTTTTTGCTAACAAAGAACACCCAAACGTGGACTCAAAATTCAAATGTGTAATCCAAAAACGACACGAGAAGCCCCATAGTATTGCCGAACAATTGGAAATGAATCCGTCAGTGAGTTTTAGTTGGTTATAAAACTGATAGTGATTTAAAAAAATCAACATCTCAGCACATATATGGAGCATGCAGATAAGAAGTACCCTAGCCAGTTGATGGATATGTCTTTAAAAAAGCTGCTTGCCATTGCTTCAAATACAAAAACGAAGCTGAAGCTTAGGGAACTTCATAACAAAAGACTGAAATGATCTAATCCTGATCGTTTAAACTGCTTCTCCAGTCCAATCAAGCAAACTCCTGTCATGGTCAGCAAAATATTCAATCATAGTTTTGGCGCTGTGGGCAGATGCCAAGTCCTGCTGGTAAAGGAAATCAACAGCTCTATAGAACTTGACAGCATATGGAAGTACCACTCGACTTTCCATTGGCATGCTTGGATTCAGCCTTCTGCAAACAGTTGGACTTTTCCGCACTGACCTTCTGTGGCGGACCCACTTTGTAGGGGGTGTTGATGATCGCCTTCTGGATAACTGTCAAGTCAGCAGTCTTCCCTGTGAATGTGGTTGCATGCACTGAAGTAGACAGTTAAACAGTTCTAATACCTAGAGACTAGAAATTATTTCATTTATATATATATATATATATATATATATATATATATATATATATATATATATATATCTGATAGAAACTTTTCCATGATTTTCTAATTCTTTTAGAAGAATCTATTTACCGACAGACACAACTCAAAGAACAAGCAGTGTGTGAAAACAGTGTGTTTTACTGAGTACACTTTGGGGTTATACTTCTGGCAAATCTATGGTCAAAATAAAGAAAAGCATGAACTTTATGGGCATGTAATTTGTAGAAGTTTTTCTTTACACCAAACACAATTCTAAATAAAAGTTGAAATAATGTTATCTTTATATTTGGATTTCTTTTCCTCCTCCTCCTCTTTGTGTCGGAAGGCTTAGCTGACCTTTTCATATCCTTGTGTAGTGTAATCATAGACTGTATATAGAATGGACAGCATGGCTCCGCCTTTTACCATTGTATGATTTTGAAGCTAAAAAACCTCTGTCACGTGTGCCGCCATTGGCCGCCATTGTGCAGCCAGAGTCTGCGCAGTAGACTTACGAGGAACTCTGGGAAAATCTGAGTAGAAGCAGGTGACAAAAATAATTTATTTTTTTATTCAGACCATCTTATTTCTTCCTAAGTCTCCATCCCGATGTATTTTAATTTTCCCGAAAAAACTGCACATGAACAGCACCTGTCAATCATCGTTAAACGAGATGTTAAACACAGTTTTTAACCTCTAATAACTAATGATAAAGAAACATTTCAGAAAAAAGGGGACCCAATAATATCTAAATATCACCACAGCATGCGGATGTGAGGAACATTTCTACGAGGTGTAATCATTTTTTAAAGTTTGACCACATCCCATCTGGAATGAACAGAGAGGTGAAGTTCTTGTCTTGTACTGCAGCCAGCCACCAGGGGGAGCAGTTTGACGTCCATTTTTTTGCAGTCTATGAGTGTAATTAATCAGATCACCTCCTCTGACTCCTCTATGAATTGCTTGAGATGCGCCCCACGTCACGTGATGTGGGGGCGCTGCAAGTGATGAACATTGTGTTAATTACTTAATGTTGAATATTTATTTGTTATTTTCAAGGCAGAAAAGAAAGGGGGTGCCAATGGGCATCAAAAATTATTATTATGATTTTATTTTTATTTTCCCAAGGGTGAGGGCACTGGCAGTGCGCCTGTCCAGCAGATGGCCCCCTAAGAAACTGCCTATGTCGCCTATGCTAATGGTCGGCTAAGGATATAAGTTTGTTCTGCGTTTCATGTGTATTTTTGTATAGAGCCATGTCTAAGACATTTCTCTGTCACAGCAAACAATAAAGTTTTCTGATTTCTAAGTTGACAGAGGACTAGCGTTAGTCATTCCTGATGATACCGATATGAGGAAATGTTATTTATTATTCACCACTGGACTAACAGAACCATAAATATTTAAATGCAACCCACATTAGCATCTGTTGTTTTTGTTTGTATGACAAAAACAAACAAAAAAAAAAACTTTGTCCGAAAGTTTTGAGGATGATAAAGTAAATTATTTGGAGTCAAAACAATCAGGAACATTATTCGAAGTGTTAGTTTAGTATTCCACTGACAACCAAGAGAAAACATTGCCTTCGGCAACGCTGTTTGGTTTGTTTTAGCAGATGTGTCTAATCAGCTCATTCAGCATACAGCGAATGCCGCCAGTGAATGAATATGGGAAAAAAAATAAACAGTTGTCTGTGGCCTTATAATGGATTCACTAATGAAAAACTGGAGAAGTATATGTACCAGGAGATGTAAAAGTAGTTGTGAGGTCTGCAGCAGTTTTTAATGTAGATTACTTCATTCATATAGAGACTCCGCATAATTGGATTGGTCTACATGTGGCTTATCAATAAAGAAAATGCTGGAAACAATATGCAGCGATTTCTGACAACTAATCTTTGATTAAAACATGGATTCAGTCATGGAAGTAACTCCTTGGCTTTCCCATGTAGGGATACGCATTTTATAGTACACAAATTAAACACCACCTAATTTTACAAGGGCTAAGAAGTCAGCGCTTATCTCGTAACAAAAGCTTTCACGACTCACCCGAGGACCCCAAATGAGTCAGTGGACGAGATCAGCCAGCAACACACACTGCTTTCCACGCATGTTTCCTGCCTGTACAGGAAAATTCCAGCAGTATTAAATCAAAATATGATAATTTTAATGGACTAATTTGCTTCTATAGCTAGTTATTTATGAACATTCTCCTAAAGCCGGAGCCCAGGAACCACATGTCTAATCAGTGATTTCGAGCTGATATACAGCCTGGAGCGGCTCCAGTGATGATTATTACCACGAGATTGAACACATACAATATTATTTTGAACTTTACCACCCAACTGGGTTCTTTATATTATCATAATTCATGAGCTCTTATCTCCATAAAATCATCCTGTGCACCATCACACCTTTTCCCATCTTCTTCGGTGCAATCTGCATAATGGTGCAGCATCAGGTTAGAGGAGGCTGGAACTCATCATTTGTGTGTGTGGAGAAAAGAGACAGAATCTGTGTTGCTAATGCAGAAATCATCGGCCTCATGTAAAGAAAAAATTTGATGGTGCTTGCTTGCTCGTTCTTGTCAGCAATAAACAAGCATCGTTTGAGATTACTTCCAAAAATTCCTTTAAAGTGTTAAAAAAGACTTTGTTTCATATTTTTTTCCTACAAAGTTCAAACTTATTTCATGAAATATTAAAACCTTTCACAAAACGATTAAAAACCACACAAAAAAAAACATGTTTCAAAAAGATCTGGAATATTTTTGCATTTCATCTAATAATAATAACAAAAAAAAATCTCATATAAAGGTAGGAGCAATTAATCACAGCTTTTTTTATTGGTTTGTTTTCAGAAAAATTACATATTTTATCACAAATATATTTATGAACAGGATAAGCATTTTTTGAGTACAAAATTCAGAACTATAACAAAAAAGAATGTTTAAAAAAATCTAATATTTTGGCATTTTATTAACTTTTTTTATTTCAATTTTTTGCATTACTGAAAGAATTTTACATGTTGCTATTTTTCAAATATTTTTTGCCTTTATTGAAGTATTTTTGTTGGACAAAATAGTTTAGTAATAATGTGCCTGTATGGAACACAGTTTCCCCCTTTCAACTAACCCTCTTCCCTCTGATTGGTCAGAGGCTTGTCCGGCTATGATAGAGACCTTAGTGTTTGAGGCCTGCCCTTGTCCTGAACCAGTTGGGAGATCTTAATGTGATGATATCATCACTACAGCAAGTCTCATGAAGATCTTGTGCTATTTATAGAATGGGACATTTTGAGAAAACAGTGATTTCTACAACATATCAATATGTAGCTGTTTAAAAATCTGCACTCATTGAGTATGAACATCCAGCAACCCCCTCTTTAAATACCAGAATACACTCTCTTTAATGGACACATGATTGTGTATAGTCTAAACCACAAGTTGTCTTGTTTGGTAGAGTATGCCATTAAAGATAAAGAAGTGTATGGAAACAGTATACTATTTTGAAGTGGAAAGCTTGGTTTCTGAGACATATTATAAGCCTGGAGATGAAAACTGTCAGGAAAGGGTATAAATTCAGTGTGGCATCAGAACGTAGTGGAACAGGAAGATTTTTTCACAACACATAATTTTCCCAACCTCCCATAAGTCAACCTGTGCAATCCGTAGCCTTAGTCTTCACAAAACGAATGCTTTTCTTCACTATATATTAGACTTTCCCTCCTGTGTTAGGAATAAGCTGACAGGCCCCGAAATATAGTACCAGAAAAGGCATGGAATCTTGCATTCTGGGAAATAAATCGTTCTGTGCACGGCTCTGAGAGATTGCACAAAGGCAAAAAAAGATTGTAGCTTCAAGTTCCCTCCTCCGGCTGTATAAATGCAGGTTTCCAATTTGATTTTCCTTATATGCATACAACAGTAGGAAATTATTCGTCAAAGTGAATGTCATCTCATTTAGTCCAGAATAATCCTGCATGCTGATATGATCTCCCCGACTGGTCGAAGCTTCTTCCAAGATATATTGTTCGCCAGCTCTCCTTTTTGAGATCTCAATCTACAGAGAGCGCCCTGACTCTTTTTTTCCCCCCCACTCGCTTTCCTTCTACTGCATTTTATTACATTGAGGGCGTCTGACTAATGCAATGCACTGTTGGCCTGCTGCCACACGCCAATTTATAACACGATAGCACTGACCGTTCCATGCATACCAAGTGATGCTGATTTGTTGTATTGGCTGTACTGCCTCTCATTCTGCTTCTGTTTTTTAACTCCCTACCTCACTTACCCCCATCCAAAAATGGTAATAAGTGTGGTAAAACACAGCACTTAGGGATGGCGGAGAGGCAATGAAGTGGATGATGGGTAGAAAATACTGAAAATACCATAAACATAGCAAAGTAGTTGCAATTGAGCGAAATGGGGAAATATGCTGACGGTAAATGCATTTGCACCAACACTGCAAATGTCTAAAAACAAACAAGTATGTGTTTATTTGTTTAGCAGGTGTGACAGTGACGTGTGTGTGTGTGTGTGTGTGTGTGTGTGTGTGTGTGTGTGTGTGTGTGTGTGTGTGTGTGTGTGTGTGTGTGTGTGTTGCCATCATGCTGACTGAATTTGCTTATTCACAGTTTAAATGTTGTTTGTGTGTAATATGGTTGGAAGCTCCTGCTGTATGCACTCTTAACTCCTTAACGGAAGTTTAAAACGTCAAACAACAGAAAAGGTATAAATGTAGCGAGACAAGAAAGTTTTACACGAAACAGTATTTTACCGGTCTACCTGTTGGTTCATGCAACAAAATGTTTAGATTTAATGGTTTTCATTTCAGCAGGTAAACGCTATTAACAACTTTCCGATGGGGGCAGTAAATTGTATTTCACAACAGAACGGTTTCGTCAAGGGTTGTATCATCAAGTATTAAAACTTAAGAGTATCATAACGTCAGAGCGCACAGACGTTCCTGGAGCACACAGGTATTTATGGGCCAGCTTTGAGAGTTGTGGGTACCTGTTGCACCCTATGTCTTTCCACTAAAGCAGCAGGTTTCTGTCTGCAAACAGAAGAGTCTCCTTCATGTAGGCTTAAGATGCAGCTGACATTTTGTGCGTGTAATTTAGAGTTCGAAACATGACCTTTTCACCTCATATCCGATGGAATGTTTGAAACTCGAATAAAAAGTGACATCCCTTTTTCCTGCTCTACTGAGGTTTGACTATTTCCAATACGAGAAGAAAGCATGACAAATAGTAAATACTAGCTGCCTTTGCAAATGTTTTGTTATCATGGGCTCTCAGTTACAGGAAGGCCCAACCAAGAAAACACAAAATGAGGGGTAATGGAAAAGTACATTCAGTACATACAAGCCTTAAAATATTTACCAGCAACAACAACTGTACTCTTCTGCTTGTGAGCAACGGTGAAGTACATTTAATTAGTTTTCCCTTTGATAAAAGATCCGCATGAAACATAGCTTTTAAAATGTCACCCGTTCTCAGTTCTGCATCTGCCTCTGCTAGGTGGTTAAAAGAACGTCAAGCGCCTATTTATACATCGCCTGCTTTTCCTCCCAGTGAAAATGTCAGCAGCTCACAATGTGCCTGTTTGGAACACAACCGCCTCCTCCGAACAGATGCATTTAAACACCGGTCTATTAGTTAAATGGATCATCCACAAGTGCAGCTGTCACGAAGCAAAAAAAGGCATCTGGACACAGAGCGAGCCAGGGAAAACTGCTGCATCACCAGGACTCTGCAGCAGGAAGATCCACCCGACTGTTTTTGCACAGCTTAGCAGAAACAGATTCTGGGGAATAAAGGTAACACAAGCAAGATCTCTGAAAAACTCAGAAATAAGTAGCTCATACCTGTATTTAACATAAAGATTATATATATATATATATATATATATATATATATATATATATATATATATATATATATATATATATATATATATATAACTTTAGTTGCTTTGATTACTATCTGTAAATATGGTTACAATGGTCTTTGTGTCAATTAATTAGGCTTTACTGAGTAGTACGGTGGCCCTGAAGGTCAACTGCACAAACTATTAACGACAACTTAAACATTTTAAAAAATGATAACATATTTAATCCAATATTTGACATAAAAATATTTCAAATAACAGTAAATCTTCAGTAAAAATAAAATGTTACATAATATTTTATTAATATAGAAAAATGATATATTTTGACCATTAGTTTTGGAAGAATTTAAAAATTTGAATTTAAAAAAAGAACAAAAAATTGAGATTTATGTAGAATTTTTTTTCAAAAATATCTGTATCTGTATTTTGGCATTTGATAAAAAAAAGTTTAAAATCAACAAATTTGTTTGAGTTGATAAATTAGTTTAAATTAGTATATTTTCATTTGTAGCTTCCCATTATTTACAGTTTTAAAAAAATCCAAAGATTTCCTAGGCCCATGTTTGAGAAAAAAACCTTAATCTTGTTTCTTTTAGGCTTCTCATTCCACAAACCCCCTTCATTCTGATTGGCCAGCCCTCTGGAGGCCATTTTGGGGGCAGAGCTGTGGATTGACCCTTGTTTGTGATATGGGAAAACATACTATAGATGCTTAAATTTTCTGGAGACTTGAAATGTTTGCGCGGTTGACTTCCAGTCCAATCAAAGTCAATAACTGATTTCATCTGAGTGTTTTATTAGATATTTAGCTTCCTTTAGGTATGACTTAACATCTTTGGTTTGCAAACTTGGCATGAAAACTGTTTTCGAGTACATTTTATACTGTCCCTCTATCCGACGGCAAAAAAAGAAAGAAAACAGCATAAAGTTAGACAATTTCTGGTCAAACTTCAGGAAAGATCTTTTTTTTGTTGTCCTTTATGCACCATAGAACGATGCACCAGTTCCTCTCCATGACTGCAGGAGCTGTCATAAAGGTCTCTTGGACCTCGCAAAGCATGAAACATAGCATGATGAAAGGTGAATCACTCTCAAAAGCTATGGCTCCAGCAGACATATTCATTGGCCACCTGAAACGAAGCCCCTGGAGGGTTAACAATGGGTATTCTGAAGTGAAGAGTCGGCATAATTATCACTTCCGATCCCAGGCTGGAAGGGATGTGGCGATCCAGAGGCCACTCAGTGACAGAGCCGGAGAGAGAGAGAGAGACAGAGGGAGAGTGGTTGGATGGGGGCCCAGTAACAAAAGGTTAGCCAACTATAAATAGCACTGATAGAGCCAGCGGTAATGGCAGGGCTAGTTGGAAGAGGAGCACGCTGGGTTGTAGTGGTTCGGTCGAGTAGTGCCCCGACCACTCCACACTCAGGCCTGTCAAGAGTTTGGACTGGCGATTGCTTGTCACCTTTTACCTCCCATATGTCAGAGCATTACATGATGGTCTTTATATCCGGCTGCCTTCATGCTGCACTTTGGAAGTAAAAGAAAAAACTTGCATAAAGGTTTCTGAAACTTCAGGGGCACAGTAGCAGTAGACAGAAAGAGATGCATCTCAAAACTTATAAGCCAGAGATTCTGTTTTTGACAACTTTGAGTCCTCTGACATAAGGCTTGTGGCAGAACTGAGGAGTGCTCCGAAATGAACTGCACACAGCAATACCTACTGTATTCATGTATGTGTTTATACATTCTCATAATGCAATGAGAATTGTGTATATCTAAATATGATAACTATTAGAACTTGGATCACAACAATTATTATATTTTTGCATAAAATATATAATTTTGATCAAAGAGCTTGAATGTAATGGTGGATAACCAATCACAGAGACATAAAAAATAATTAGGGAATCAGCAATTGCACAAATTCACATTTTGCACTGATATCGCCTTTTGTTCCCTCACTTCTCATTCAGTCACATCTCATTCCCTTGCTTGTCATTCCGTCACATATCAATGTCACATCTCATTACATCTCGTTGCATTTCACATCAATGTCACATCTCATTGTATCGAATCTCATTACATTTTATCTCAAAATGTAACATCTCATTATATAGATTCTCATTACATCTCATCTTAATATGTCTCATCTCATTATATCGAATCTCGTTACATCACATTTCAATATGTCACATGTAATTACATCACATCTTGTTTTGCACTGATGTCGCATCTCATTCCCTGGCTTCTCATTCCATCTCATCTCAGTATGTCTCATCCCTTTATAACGCTACTCATTACATCTCATTTCGTTGCATCTCATTACATCTCATACTGTCATGTATGTCGGTTGACTAGTCATTTTACTGACCTCATCTTGAACACATAATATGGTAACTCCTGTTTTGTATTTTTTATGGGGGACTTTATAAGCCTTTATTCAGAGAGTACAGGACAGAGGATAGAGCAGGAAATAAGAAGGTTGGATTCAAACCCAGACCATCCACTTAAGGGCTTACCTTATGGGGTGCGTGACCCAACTGCTAGGCCAAACCAACAAGACCTACCCTCTTAGAGGGAGATGACTGGCCAGGTAGGCAGCCAGAGCTGAAAAACAGTTTTTTAACCAGTTAAAGGTACTATGCTTTGGTTTAACTCAAAGAGTGATGTTGATGTGCTTGACCACTAAGGTTGCAAGTCGCTACTTTGCAACATTCATTACACTTCATTTCCTCCTTATATCTTTAACTTTGGTCAAATGAGACAACGTTCAGACCTCTTCATAGCAGGACCCATGAGTCTTGTTGGCAGTTACAATAAGATTAGACATTTTGGGTTTGTCTTTTTCAGGGTGTCGGTATGGCCTTGTGGTCAAATTTGATAGCCCTCAAGCTCTTTTGTTAGTTATTCAAAGAGAATGGGTCAAACTAAAGAATTGTCACTTTTTATGGCTATAAAATTGTTGCATTGGTTTAAAATCCATACATATAATCAAAGTAAGATTCCAAGTGTAGTCCTGACACTATATCAAGCATTTAAGCCCCTCCACTTCACACACTCAAGATGTTAACAGTGATCCACCCCTTTGAAAAAATACCATTATGTGCAGTATATCTGAGCTTTAGTCATACCTTTATGTGCTTTAACCTGAAATAATCTAATTAGACACAGCATGGCTCATGAGCGCAGCTACCCCTGATTACCCTCAGTGCTGCCCATCAGGATTGTTTACCACATCAGTCTGCAAATGTTACCATCACTGGTGCACACACTCATGCACAAACACATGGGGAAAAAGAGAGCAGGAGAGCTATGAATCAAGAGATCTTGGATAGCCTGACTGTAATGAACCTCCTCTAAAGGCTCCTGGGTAATTCAATCTCCCATTCAGAAACGGCTCTCTCTGCATAACGCCCATTTCATCTGGCTTGCACCGAGGTTCCGTCTCAGTGTAGCGCCAATGAACGGGGTGAATGTGGCAGTAGCGTTAGATATTGCACGGGCATCAGGCCTAACTGCACGAATAACCTTTCAACCGTGCTAAAATTTGGTGGGAGCATCCTAGCGTTAATTGGATGGCAAAAGCAGGGCCTTATTTCAAAAAGCAAGCCTCCTCAGTTTGGTAATTGTTGCCATTACGACTCGACAACACCACTCAGTGCATTTCAAGTGATTCCCAGCCCTTGCTCAGTGGCATGAATATTCCACCTCGCTGTTCTCACCAAGCTGTCTCAAGAGACCCAGTGCTCATCAGCCCTGAATGGTTGTGTGTGCGTGCGTGTGTGTGTGTGTGTGTGTGTGTGTGTGTGTGTGTGTGTGTGTGTGTGTGTGTGTGTGTGTGTGTGTGTGTGTGTGTGTTTAACCATTGTAGCTGTTGCCCATCATGCTGAAATGCACTGGGGTACTCAGCTTGGATCTGGGCGGATGTTCTTTTCAAGAATATCTGATGTGGCATGAAAGAAGTCATAAATACTACCAGCACTGAATGGCAGCAAGGGTTACTAATGCCTATTGGAGGTTAATTGACGTTTATTTTCAGAGCTTTTTTGAATCAGTGAATATTGGAAATTTAATGATATAGTTTCAAAATACATACAATTTATAATTGAACAAATGTTGAGTTGCTAACTTGAAGTAATGGTGTTTCATTGATACGATTGGAACAAATGAAAAAGGACAGCACCAACCACCCCCAAAATTCTTAACCCCTTAACCCATTTAAAAAGAAAAAAAACAAACAAACAAACAAAAATTTTCTTAGTCTTTCAGTTGTTTTTTTCCCGCAATTTTATGCAACCATGTCCATCCATATTTAACTCCCCTGGTGCATTAGTGGTGATTAACAGCTGGCCTCAGTCACAAGGATATACTCACTTTAAAAACAGGTGGTGCTGTTTGTTGTAACAAATACTAACAATTAACCAACCCTAAATATGGGTCAATCACACTATTTTTGGATGGTATGTGAAGAAAAATCTTGTATTGAAGTCAATACATTATATCAGAAAGTGAAGAAGAAGAAGAAGAAGAAGGAGGAGGTTTTTAACACAGGCTTTCATTATTTGTAGTTATTTCTATTCTATTACTGTTTTGCTTGAGATGTCATATGTGATCAAAATTACCGATAGTTCCTTTAATGGTACCAACTTAAGTAACCAAACAACTTTGTAGAATCCTTTCAATCATCATTTTTCTCTTTTAATACCTTGAAATAAGACAATTTCTGGACCTGTCAGGTTTAAACATTTCCATTTTTGGAGCGTCGACTGAAAATGACTTCCATTCCACCAACTGGGGACCAAGTGTCTAAACTGTATTGTGAATTGAACTTTATAACCACGAATAATGTGAATATAATCAGCCCACCAGGACATTTCAATAAGAATGCTCCAGGTTAAGTGTATTGACTTACTGGAGGGTCACTGAAGCAGTTTTAATTAACAACTGATTACCATTGCATTAACATAATCGCATCTTGTGTGCAATTGCATGTATTTTATATGTGCACTTGGCTGCTGTGCATCCATGCATGTATATTTGTATTTGAACTTTATTTATTCAACATTTGACACACTTTTTTCTGTTATTGTGTTCCACATGCTTTACTGTATGAGCTGCATATTTAGCATGTAATGGTTAGAAAAAAATTCATATATGTCCTCCATTGTGAGTGTGAATGAGTCATTACACAAACCAAAATGCATCTTTTGTTATGTAAATAAATGTAAGAGTTTCATCATTAACTTATAAAATGCATGACTATGGAAAAAAAAAATTGATAAATTTAATATGCCTGTTTATTTTAACTGTTTTTTCCATTTCTCTTTTTTTCCAAAGTAAAGTGAAAACCATCAAAGCTCTTTCATACCTTGACATGGTTCAAATGTGCCTGCTTTCATTCTGCTCATAACAAGCTTGAAGTTGTAGCCTTCCACGAGATAATGAGCTAATGAATAAGCAAACCTTTGCATTGCGACGCAGCTGTCTTAACAAACTCATATGAAAATGACATCAGATTTGTAATTTGACAGCCAACTGCAATATTCTGATGCTTTTTTAATTTTTTTTTTTTTTTTTTATTTTGGCCCCATCCAATTAATTTCCCAAGGCCGGATTGCCAATTTATCCATTTGCACCATTGATCTCAACACCACTAAATAAAAAGGTGAGTGGATCAAAAATGAAAAACATTTGAGACAGGGAGTCGCCCTTGGCCTGGTTTTCTCCCACATCCTCAGAAAAAAATAGGGAGGTAAGTTTTGTGAGTTTTTTTATTGAATACCTGACATGTTTGGAATTATGTTTTTAAAGATGAAACATTTAATGACAGAAAATAAATATTCTCTAACCAAGATGCATAGTTTGTTGGATTAATCCACTGCAGTGGATAGCATCACTCAGCTCCCTGTCTACTACCTATCTCCTCTTTTCTGTTAAAATATCATCCATGACATTTACTGTTACCATGGGATTTTAATGTTCGCCACATTCTTAACAGGAAGATAAATGTTAGAATAAATTTGCAAGACTCCTTTTTGCAGACTGATTTGTCATTTTTTTGGTTTAGTTTGCCATTCAAATACAATTCTCCTTGTTCCATGGTTTTGACCAAGCAAAATCAAGTTTTTTAATCAGATGGGAGATAAAAAGAGAGCCTGGTAATAATCCAAGAGGGTAAAGAGAGACATCCAAGCAAAAAACCTCTTTGCTGTCACTTTGTTTGATATATTTATATGGAGTTCCTATAGGATTTCTTTTAGGGCCTAAAGATTTTCCCCTTTAACCTCATTCTCACTCCCTAAGAGTAGAACCTTTCCCCACAAAATTCCCCCCCAAACTTCTCTGAAACTCTCCTCTTACTCCCAAAGCACTCCCTATTTCCCCTGAAACTCTCCATCTCCCCTCTGACTTTCCCCCGTTTGAAGAAAAGGGGCACAATGAATGCAAAGAATATCCATGCCTTATCTTCAATTTCAAGAAATGATCCCAAAAAAAGGAGTTCCTCAAGGATCGGTCTTGAGGCCTCAAGATTTTGTTTCTCTCGTATCTTCATTGGAACTCCCTACAAACTCAACTTTCTCCTGAAACTCCTATATAACTCTCCTCTGCGCCCTAAAAACTCCCTTAAAACTCTCATCCAACTCCCTGGAAACTCTCCATTACTCTTGACAAATGTTTATCTTCCTATTTTCCTCTGTTTCTGCCCTCTTGCTCCTCACTAACAATCCGCAAAAGCTTCTCATAGAAAAACTTCTCAAAAACTCCTCCCTACAACCACAAAATTCCCCTTGCAAAATAAGGAGTTCCACAAGGATTTGTTTAAGGGCCTGAAGATTTTTTCTCCTTAAAGTTTATTCTAACTTAAAACAAGCTCAAATTTTACTACAAACTCTCCTCAACCACCCGCAAACACCTCTCTAACTGCCTACAAACTCCCCAATTATTCACATCAAATTTTCTATCTGTTGTTGTGCAACAAACCCTTCTCCTATCTCCCCTACCCTTTCACTAACAAACTCCCAATTAATTCTTCATTAAAATCTTCATAAACTTCCAACAAACGTCCCTACAACTTCTCCCCAAAATTCCACCTGCAAAAAAAAAGGGTCCATTGAATAAGAAAGCTGCTCAAGGCTGTTCTCTACAAGCAGCACATGCTAATGTTGTTTTCAACATCAGTTAACTGTAATCAAGCATTAGCTTAAAGTAAAAGAGCTCTTCCTCTAAACCATGTTATGAGTCATATGTGAGTACTTTGAGTCACATAAAACCCTGTTTATTCCAGAGATTCTGAATGACTGTATAAATATGTGATATTATGCTATAAATATTTTACCACACTGGAAATAAAGTGCACAACTCCATTTAGAGAGTAAGTTACCCTCGGAAAAAATTAGACCTTATCTGGAATTGGCAAAATGCACTCTCTTTCACCTGTGTTAATAACAAAGTTTGAACCGCACTCACATGTCCACTAATGGCCCATCCATCTGTTTGCTGACGCAGGAGCACAAAGAGCACCATTTTCCCTGTTCTCTCGACTTGTTTCTTGAGCTCTCTCCCCTCTTTACACCGTGAATGATTGCACCCCAGTGGCATTATGGGTGATAAATAAATCCTTGCAGGAAATGGGGAACTGGATCTCGGAGGGGAGGGTCCACGCAATGGGGAAAGAGATCAATGCGTCTTTTAATTATCAGTGTGGCTAAAGCGTGCTATTGGGTTCAGTGTCAGCCGCTACAGGCACTAGATCTATTACACCGACTCAACCGACCAGATATTACAATGTACATTCAAGTGTATTCATTTCACACCGGAAATGGGGTTTTCAGAGCTGGAAGTCATTCGTTTCTAAATATAAGCAATTACAGGAGTAATCTGTGGAATTTTTGCTTGAGAAAGTGGGTGGAATTGCAAATATTTTAGCCCCAATTCATGTTCTTTCTTTAGAAAAATGTCTATTTTTGGCCGTTAGCTTGAAAGGTTTAATGAGTCTCAGTGCTATCTCAATGTAAAACAGATTATAACATGTAAGTAAGTCTTCTTGGGATTCTTTTTCTAACTCACTCTGCAGCTGGGAAGTTTAATACTCTAAATGGACTGCTGTCAACTTTGCATCTTCTTAAATTATAATGTTGTCCCGCCCGTGCATAAACCCGCTCTTATCAGATTGTTGGGATACGAGGTGGTGGTTTAGGATTAGGGAGAAGGGGTAGATTAGCAGCTGTACATGGGTAGCAAGGGAGGGTTTTGGTTGCGTCTCACCCCTGGCCATTAATCCCCACTGTAACTGAGTGAAGCAGATGGCAGCCGACAAAATCTAGTGACACTGATGGAATCTCGGCTAATGATGCTCCCAATCCGCAGAGCAGGACGACTGGAGGAGAGGGCAGGGCGGGGGGACTATATGCTTACACTTTCTCTAAGTAGAAGTGTCAACATGCTAAATTCAGAACTTAAACTATGTTGGCTTTGGTTTGGTGTTTGACATGTTATTTTTCTAAGCCCCTTGTTGTCTTTTTAAAAACACTGAAAAAAACGGACTAGCTGGATACCAAAGCTTTAAGTTTTGGGGTCCACCTGAAATACACCATTAGCTCTAAGTTAGCACTAGCTCATGAAGACTTTTTACATGATAACAGACTTTTAAAACCCATCTTAAACGATGACTCAAAACACATCAGATCTGTAGTCACTGATCTATAGTCCTTGTTGGATGGGTGCGTATGTGTGTCTATTTTATATTTGAGTAGTGTGTGTATATGTGCATGTATAGTTGTATGATAAAGGTTATTTTAACGTTACATTCGTCAGTTGGCGGCAAACTTCTGTGTGGTATAACTTCTGGAGTAGCACTTTATCATCATTTCCTCTATCGAGCACTTTGAATGTTTTGTCGCCCCTTTCGTTAAATGGCATCATTGTAACTTCGCATGTTTTGTTTTTATACTATCGGCATGTTTTATTTGTTCTTTGTATCTTCGTCTATGAACTCTGCTCTGTCCTGCCAGGCATGCCAGGTGTGTATATATATATATATTTTCATATATATATATATATATTTTCATATATATATATATATATATATATATATATATATATATATATATATATATATATATATATATATATATATGAAAGCTATTGAATGCTCAATATCTACATGCTAGCTCATTAGCAACTACTACAAACAGTGCCCATTAATTAAGTGTAGCACCGCACCAAAGACTCATTAGCACCTCAAAATACTGGCAAACAAGTAAGTATGACATCTAATGTTGTTAATAACTATTCGTCCCCCCTTCTGTGAAGCATTGTGTTTTCACGTATAAGTGATAACTGTGGGTGTTAAATATTAAACACTTCATTATCATGATGTTTTTTCATTGGTTTACACCTTTTGGCTGAAAATGATGTTCGACAACTGTGATCTTGCTGAAGGTATAAATCTGGCATTATGGCAGAGTACAAACCTGCGAAACTTTTGTAGTCTCTGAATACAAAGTGCTTCAAAGAACTGTTGATTGATGTATTAACCTACAGGTCCAGTCGTTTCCTCGAAGAAATATGAATAATCAGAAAGTACAGAGGTCGAAATTTGAAAGCGTTTGTTTTTATTTATAGTGTTCTGTCTTTGTGCATCCTGGCGTTAACATCTCTTTTGTCATGTTGCTTTGTCTCTTTCCATCTCTGCGGCTCTCTCTCCCTGGCCCCGGCTCCATGCGGCTCTTTCAGGGGAGAGGAATCAGCTCATGTTAAGACCTCACAGTTATGATGAAAAGGGTAATCATCCCGTCACTGTGTGCAGCTAGACGAGCGCTTTTCGAATTTGAGAGTTACAGCTGACACCGCTGACAGGCCAGGTCAGTGTGCTACCGCAGCCAGGAGGGGAGAGAGGGAGGAGAACAGAGGGGAGAGAGGGAGATGTGGGAAATGGAGTGGAGAGGGAAGAAATAGGAGAGCAGGGAGCAGTGGAGGAAAAGGTTGTGAGGTTGGTAGTCAAGCTGAGACGAGTACATGTTTAGTGATTTAACATTTGTAAGAAGCAAATTTCCTCCAATATGAGCATCTGATTAATTATTAACAGCTAATCCCTTGACATTAGCTGCTTTTGTTGCTATGCTAACAGAAATAGTTAAAGTTTAAAAACACTGCTGGTCTCATTAATGAAGGTTCTCCATTGCTAACCAATCAAAATCCAAAAAGGGTGGGACAACTGACACCAGATTTATGAACAACATTTGCAAAGGTCTAAATAGTGGTAAAACTTATCACCATGTCCAGATGTAGAGCTGCTGGCCAACAACAATCAAACTAGCTAGCAACACTTGAAATTTGTGCGCGCTTCTCTTTAACAGTTGTTTCCCATTTTTCTTAATGGTTACTACTAAAGACTGCAGAAGTGTTGCAAGACAAATTTGTAATCTTGCTACAGTAGGTACCAATTAGAAGCATTCTAAAATATATGTTAACTGCATTTCTGGCACAAAAAAACGAACACAAGTGCACTGAGGGTCCGTTTTCCAAGACAGGAGACGCTAATCAAGGCTAAAGCTATCTCTCTAGGAATAATAATAATAATAATAATAATAATAATAATAATAATAATAATAATAATATGAAAAACATCTTAACTTCAGTGGCAAATCACCAAACAAGCTAGCTAGCAAGAACTGAAGATGCTAGCCCTACTCTTCCATGATGGCTCCCCATATTTGTGTATTCTGTTAAAAGGGTCAACTCTGCTTTCTTATGATTCAACATTAATTAATGAAATGCACCGATTAAGTAAAGAATGGAAGGGGGAAATCTGAAGGAGTTAGCTTGTGCGCTGCATGCTAACAGCCATAAACCTGCTAGCAAAGAAATTCACAAGCATTTAAACAGTAATTCTTAAGTAGTTCACCTTTTTGTGATTGGTACAGGTAAGTGAGAAATGTTCAATACAGATGAACTACATAAGTCAGATTTAGCTTTCCTTCCCTTTGCTAGCTGAACAATAGCTTCAGTCACTATAATGACATTTGCAAGGAAAAAAAAAACCCTGGTGGATATTTCAGGGTTTTTTTTATTATTTCGAAACTGTTACAAAAAACTGATACTTAATTTATTTTTAATCACCAAAACAGGAGGTCTGTTTGAAATTTTTCTGTTATAGCAGCAAAACACTAGAGAGTCAAAGAGCTAAAATGTTACAAATTACTATTCTGATGAGCATAATATGAAGAGTAGTATGTATAAATGACTTCATTTTTACAAGAAAGACCATGAATGTGAATAATATTCACAAAGCCTTTGTTTTCTGTGTTTTCTATATAAAAAAGTATCTACGATAAAAAATATCTGACATTGATAGAGTCAGACTCAAGCTCAGTGAGTATAGCGCATGTTAATCATTGTCAATTTTTATGCCTGAGTTAACACTTTCTGAACAAAGTCGTCCCCTGTTGGTTTGTCCTCTCTTATCAATAGGCAGCATGGTGTTTCAGAGGCCAGGGTGGAGTGATGTCACATCAGTGGGACCCCCTCTCTCTCCAGGTGACAGAGCAAAAGGGACGGGTCATTGGGCTGCACCTGGGGAGAGTTTCAGCAGAGCAGAGTACAGGACAAAATGCTATCAGCTCTCTCTTGCGTACGCTGATGGCATTAGGCATGGATGGGCAAATCTCACAGCGTCAAAGGTACACGGGGGACTACGTTTTTCCACCTGTGTGAATATTTGTGAATCTGTCTGAATGCAAGTCTATGCGGGAATGCACATGTGCTCACACAGCTGGGGTGAGAGGGCCTACCGTGGACTGAATCTTCCCTTGGACAGCACATCATTTCAGCATATTCCAATACTTTTTTTTCCCAGTCAACAGCTTTGCCACTGAACCTGAGTAAACAGATTGAAAATAATTCAAGTGCCTGCTATTTGCTGCTCTAGTGGCTGCATAGAAGAGCCGTCGGTGTTCTTCATCCATACATTGACTGGGAACTGGGTAAAAGGTTCAGTTTATGGTAAATTTATCAAAACTTTTATATGGATAAACAACTACCACAATGACATGTCTTACCCATGACAATGATTGCACATGATTGTGTCCTTCGTCAACTGTAATGGAAGTACCCCTGTTCCCTGATAGTCTTTTTGTGCTGTATCCTCTACAGTTGTTTTCAATTATTTACATGACTTTAACACATTTTTCTCCTGTTTACACCTTTAACTGCATAACTTGCCAACTGTTCTTTAAGGGCCTGTTCCCACCCAGAACTTTCTTTTAATTACTCTTGATAGGTTATAGAGTTTGTCTTCAACTTCTGTTATACATATAAATAGATAATTTTGGCCTTTGTGTCTTGTTTTAATATGATGGCATGAGAGAGACAGGAAATTAGGGGAAGAGAGCGGGGAGTGACATTAAACATAGGGGAACAGGAATTGATCCTGCGACCAGTAGGACTACATGGGACGCCTACTCTGCAAACCAAGCTATTGTTGTGAGGTCCTGAATCTGATCGGTTGGTGATGGAGAACATTGCCAGTGGAGACAGGCCCTACGGTTGATTCTATGTCTTAATATGTAATGGAGAATTGATTTTAGAAGTATTTGTATTCTTTATTTGTGTAAGTTTCTTGACGTTTGTGAACACGGTTCCCCACACATGAAATACTTGAGAGATTAAGTACATTACCCAACTTTGCCTCTGACCTCAAATGGCATGAGTGACAGCACAGCAGTACATAAAGCAACAACACTTAGTATTGACTAATGAATAAACCACCGTATGCATATGTCTCCGCTTCTCGGTTCCCTTCCGACAGCACTGTTTGCCATTCATCTTGAGGGGAAAGACAATAACGCAAATGACTATTGAATATGCATACATCTCTCAAGGAATAAAGCAGCAAGATGAGTTTTCTGTGTCAAAGCTTGTGGTTTGCACTGATTAAAATGTGTTCAATTCCCTGTTGGGTGTAGTGTAATTATTTGTTAGTAAGGAGAAGTCATAAACTTCAAAAATGAAAATCGCACTAATGAAGAAAAATTGCTGTAGCGGAGGAGAGGCAAGATGGGAACATATTTTTCTGCCTTAATTGAACAATTTATATGAAAGTGTTAACTTGTTTCAGGTTTTCTCCTGGGAAATCAGAAAATAATAAAAGTTATATTCACAACTTGAGCCTTATAAGTGTTTCCTTTATTCTCCTTTGTTTGTTTCTTCAAAGTTGAAGCGTAAAACAAAAGCGTATTTGAGTTGAAACATGTACTTCTTATTGAATAGCTAATAAGTTACGCCTCTAGACTTCTTTCTGCTTACGTCCCACAATTCAATGCAAATCCAGGCCTCTGCAATATGCAATCCCTTCTAAATTACACCTGCCAGTGCCAAGAAATGTCTACCTAAGAAAAGTGTGTGCACAGCAATGAATATCCTCCCTTTCCCTGCATTTTTTTTTTTTTTTTTTTTTTTTAATTTTTGTGAGTACTTTTTCCCTCTGAAGCACAGATGTGCATTTTTGGCAGCGGCACTCTTCGCTGCATCTGCCCTACCTCAGTGCTCAAGGATTAACTGGGACAACTGAGAATAATTAACCATGCAAAAACCCACCCTGACTCCTCATCCACCTGCCTAACAGGATAGATAAATAAATTGATGACCCTGACTCGCATTAATATTCAAGCCTTTCCTCCAGGCAACTGTAAACACTTCCCTCTCTATTTTCAAAGGCTTTCCTCTTGTCTGTTGAATACCGCTCATCTACTTCCAGCGTCTATACTCGATGTGTAGGTGGAAAACTTCAATGAAGGACCTGCGCCTGGAAATGGTATGTGTTACTAACTCCCCCCTCTTCACCGTCTCTCCCTTACTTTCTCCAAACATAAGCTCAGAGATGAAACAGACGAAGTGCTGACGGAAGATCTAATTTACAGAGTGACAAGAAATCCTGGCTTGCTCGCAACCCGTTTCCATCGATCAGTGTCGGATGAAGCCCGGTGAAAAAAAAACCCGACCAGCGCATACAAATGATTTCTTACAGCCTGTTGAGATGGAAAGATCTGTTTGAGCTGAGAGTACCAGAAAAACCCACAAAGGAATCTGTCAGAGCTGTGAAGTTCTACTTTTGAACTCTATCGCGTAATCAATAGGAGTGCATTCAAAGCTTTTATTTTGTAGGACTGGGTGGGAGATTGATTAGCTGAAAGGGAAAGATCTGGCGGTGTAGTTTCTGCCACATGAGAAGAATATTGTAAACTGGATTACAGCGTCCACAATTGAACACATATGCAGAACTCTACATTTTGGTGAAGAGACGGGGCTCTATGAAAGGTTTTAGATGTCATTTAAGTTCACCACCTCTGCTGTTTATGGACGTGTGAAGAAAAGAACAAGCCAGTGGAGAGGGAGCTTCTTCCCTTTGCCAAAAGGTCACATCATCAATTGGAAGAAAGTGAGTGTCCAACCATGACAAAGTGTCCTTGAGTAAGACACCTACATCTGCAAAAGAAGAGGCGCAAAGGTACAAAAAGTACAAATACACGTATTTACATCAAGTTCATGCTTTTGTTTTACACAAGAAGGCTTTGGTATACAGTGCAAAATTCACTGTGCTACTATTTCACTTTGGTGGACAGATATCCAGAAGACCAGGGGGGAAAAAAACCACAATAATTTGGCACTGGTGGATTGTGAGTAGGTTGTAAGTAGAGCTTCAAAATGCAGAAAGAAGAAACAGGAACATGAGCCAAAAAATGGACAGTAGGTGATTTAAAATCTGCACAGAAATCTGGCTTCCCGATATCAAAGCCATAAAGGCTCTCCGTCTCTGAATGCAGCAGGATTATTGAGGTGTAAAAGCAAGGCCTTTTGCAATGCTTCATTGTTGCCAAGGCTGGACGCAGTAAGACAGTCATTTTAAAATTCTCAAAAGATCCTGAAAGATATGGGACAGAAAGGTCAAGTGGTAGACACAAATCACTTTCACCTGGGCTGAGCTGGAAGATTTGACGGGCAGTACGTGAAGACTCAGGCCGATCCTTGGCCTTAACTGATGTTGTTACTGCAACCAAATTATCATAAGACGACATCAGTGAAAGAAGGGCTTTATGCCAGGAATACACCAGATCCTTGTCCATTCTGTTGTGTGCTGACTGTGTGCTCTTTGGTCCATTGACTGCATGTTCAGTCCAGCATGTAGCAAGACTGCTAGATTGCTGGAGTTAGGGAACTGAGGAGTTCCCTCAATTTCCATCCAGTGTTGATCCTCTCCTCGTTCATGTTGGGATGTTAAACCTCAAACCTGTTGACTCCTGGGCTGGTTGCACTCATTACGTCAGTTTGTTGTTATGGTCAAGCTAAATAACATTTGGTATAGACATGGTTTGTTTTATTTTGAGTATTAATGTTTTTTTTTTATTTGATTTGTGCAAATTGATACGCTACAGCTCCAGCATCCGCTAAAAATAGGAGGCTTGCGTATCTGATCCAAAGGGCTCCAACCTGCAGTTCCCATTGCCTGGTTGACATTGCACTTCTTCCAGGAGCAAGACGTTGGTCTCTTGTTCTAAATTTTATTGAGAAAAATTTGGGGATGGATGACAAGTGGCACTGACAACAGAAGTGAGTTCCAGACTTTGGATGACCTTCTTGAAGCCATCTTCACCAGCCCCAGAAACATTCGCGTCCAGTGTGTTTAATCAAGAAGTAGCCATCAGAACTAAAGGAGCGGCGACTCACTACTCGAGTCCTTTATTGACACAAAGTTCTGTTTTGGGTTTTTTGAGCAATGGCCTTGAACTTTTAATCAGCTGATTTACAGCCTATTTGAGTTGAGAGGCAGTTTTCAATGAATCCCTTACCCTCTACTTTTGGTTTCTTGCTCCTGCTTCTTCAGTTTGCATTCCGAAGATGTACTTATAACCTACTTATGATTCACCAGCGCCAAATGTCAATTCTAGTAATTTTTTCACCTGGTCTTAAAAAATTTGTTCTGGACTATATGGGGACAGGGTATTGGCAGATTTTCTGATGTACCAGAAAATCTGCATCTTTGTTTAACGAGCAGAAACCTCAAGATATACTAGACTCATAAGATGAAAGCGGTCTGCCACAAGCAATGCTAAGCATCTTTTTTTCTGATTCTTACTTCTTAATGAATCACCAGAGGACACAATGTACAGAAAATGCCACCTAGAGGCCTCAGGGAAGGCAAAGCATTAGGCGCTGGTGAGGCTGCCCGCTTCATAACGTTTTTTTTTTTTTTTTTTTCAATGACAGAATAATATGTTATGGATCATTTGACTCTCTCTCTCTCTCATCTTCTCCCTCACTCCCGCCTGCTTGCATCTCCCTGAGACGAAGGTGCTAGGCACCACTGCAGCAGGGCAAGCAACTGTGCTTGTCGAATGAAGCGTCTGGCAACAGTGAAATATCAGAGCATGGAAATCAGCCAGTTGGAGTGTAGGGGGGAGGTATGGAAACCTCCATGGCCGTCCGTGGGGTATATGCCATTCAGACCTTCCTCTCCCTGAAGCTGCTGGTCTTTAAAGTGTCACCCCACTCCCCCTTTTTCTTCCCTCCATCTCTGTAGCTGGGAGCTAAAGAAGTGGTATTACGGGAGCTCAAGAGGCTCCGCCGCATTATTCAGTGGGCCATTGTAGGGAAAAGGTGCTCAGGGAGTGGAACACAGCATCGTGCAGGGGAATTGCTGGAGTGTGTCTGGAGATGTGTGCGTCGGGTCATTTATGAAACAGGTTAGCAGACAAAAATCATCGCACGAGTGTGTGTTACAAGTAAGAAAGAGAAGAATGTGGGATTGTGGCTTGCTGCTGTTTACCCTGACATTTGCCTGAGGTATCGCTACACTGACCTTTCCAACTCGCTTTTAATTAGTATTTCTGCTGCCGTGAAAATAGAAGCAGATTTACAGTTGAATAAAAGATAAAAATAAAGCATGCGCTTGATGTTCTTTCACTTTTATTATTCCCTCTCTGTTGTAACATTTAGTTTTGACAGCCTTGCGACTGTCTGTCTACACATTTTGAGGTGCCAGAAAAAGAGAGCGAAGCATAAAATAAATAAATAAAAAAAAACACCACAGACAGACTGCAAGAAGAAAGTGAGAGGCAGAACTGATAGCAGAGGGACAGGGATGGGAAAAACAGAGGGAAATTTGCTTTAGCAACGCAAAAAATGATTAATATCAAAAGGGAGAAGACGATTTTACCGTGGCATGAATGGCACCCTGGCATGTCGAGGATCTGCTGTACAGCAGATGCCCAGGGCTGTGATTATTCATGTCGACGCTGCGTTAGAGCTACGTCTGTTAGCTTCGATAAATAATATACAAGCTTGGCATCTTCTGCTTGAGATACCATGCTAGTGCATAATTGACACATAAACAGACACATTCTCCCTCCTCCTGCATCCTGACTTATTTGCTCACTGGCATTTCTTCAAAATCACACTAAATACATAAAACACTCAAACTAATTAATGATTACAGCAGACGGCAGGGCAATGAAAAGTATATAGATGGTGTAGGAGTGCTAAAACCCATTTAATTTCCTTTAGAGACGGGAATTAATTAAGGGGAAAACCTGCCAAAAACAGAGCAGATTTATAAAAGAAGGAGTTCAGACAGTCATCCTTCACTCATCAGGGGTGACCGGCGCTGGCGTGTACAGGAAGTTTTCCAAAGACGGGGTGACATGTACATTTTTCAGGTGGGCTGTTCCCAGAACATTTTTATTCCCAAATGAGCACAGTGACAACAGGTTATAAATCTTGGGGAAATAACAACCAAGATGCTTTTTTTTTTTAAGTCATGGAAGTCATGGAAGTCAAATTTGCAAAAACATCACTGAAAGCCTCAGATTAGAAAATCCAAATGTGCTTACTGAGATAACTGTGATAACCATGGTAACACTTATTTTTCATGGCATGATTGAAAAGATACTGTACACTATTAATTTTTTTCCATGCACATATATATATATACATGGTGACAAATACATTTGAAGTCACTGTTGTTAGCCGCCACTCGTTGATGTTAGCATTTTAAAAACTGACTTTTGATTTGTGTGTTGGACCCAAAGAGCAGTGAGACTACTGCGCCAATTCAACCCCACCCTCCTTTTTTAATAATATAAAATCCATAGACTGTATTAAACATGAAAGCTAGTCTCAATGACATCAACCATTGTTTTTTATTTGTCCTGTTTTTTGTTTTTTTTAGCACTTATTCTGTTTGGTATCTTCAGAACACTACAAACTTAAGTAGCTTCTAGATTAACAATATAACAAAAGGTATTCAGTAAATACACAAGTTTGGAGACTTGTTAGTATGTTTGGCCAATTAGCTATATATATATATATATATATATATATATGTGTGTGTGTGTGTGTGTGTGTGTGTGTGTGTGTGTGTGCATTGGTGGCACTTCCTTATTTCTGGTGTCATCCAAACAGATTCTGGTATATACACGAGCTTCATAATATAACAACTACAACTATAGCGTAAATAAACAAATATATTCTGAGAATCATTCCTTTTAGCATGCCCAGCACATTAGTGTTCTTAACGAGAAAGTTAGCAAAATTTAGCTAGCTGGATTCATGAGTTTTATCCATTTATGTCCTGCACACTACTTCAAAATAAAAGCTTCAAGAGAAAACATGGGGAGTCACTCCACCAGAAACATGGATAAGACTACCACTTTGGAATTGCTTTTGTACAGTGTTTTTCATGCATTTGTGACAAATTTAATCGGCACAAAGCCAATACTAAATAAATCAAAAGATCCGTGCACTGCTTGCAAAAAATAGACTCAAGCATAAAATTGGTGTACCAAACTGAAATTAACCAAACCACACCACTTTTGGGAAACACACTAAAGTTAACTACCAAGTAGTATCGTTTTCTTGATATTTTCCAATTTATTAAACCACTGCACATGAAAATGAACAAAAAGAAACCCAGTAAAGTTTACAATGGAAGATTTAGCCATAGAGTTCTCTACATTCACATATATAGAGTTGCATCAAGTCTCAATTTACAGTTTGAGTTCTTGGACATAGGACACTGCAAAATCTGCTGAAGCCCCATTAGCGGTAGTTTTTAGACTTTCTCAGACTCCACTGTACCGGATATGTACCACTTAGGGTTGACAAGTGTTAGGTAACTTGGATAGACTTTCTGAAATTTCACAGCACTTTGAGACAAGCGCTGACAGCACTTTTCCACAAGTGAAATGACACCGTTCTTGAGGTGGGAGGTTGGTGAGAGAGGAGAGAAAATAAAGAAGGTGAAAAAGAGAGGAAGAGAAAGACAGAGAGGGAGGGAGAGAGAGAGGGGTTGAGGGGAGTGAACAGATTTTGGCGGTGGAACTCTGCCTTTGCGTTTCATCTCTTGAGAGCGCTGACTTCAGCATGGATTAGGCATCGTGTTCGTTCTCACTGCTGTGTTCGAAAGAGGAGTCGAGGGGAGCTGTGCTTCATGCACTGTCAAGGTCAGAAAATGCCTTCGAATAATAATATCCTGCTGTAATTCTACCAGCCATCAGCTTCAGTAGATGAGGAACACTGTAAACATACAGTGTCTTAAAGCAGGGGGTTCCAAATTTTTCAGCCCAACCCCCAAAAAAGTAGTGACTCTCGAAGTAGTGAGAGTTCCCTGCTCTTGGAGGTCTTCGACAACAAAGAAATGTAGAAAGCAGATCAAGCAGATCATGTTTACGTGGTTTTATATAAACCCTGAACCCCTACTTTTGTTTATATTTTCATAATTATTGATGAAATATTCAATTGTAATTAGCTTTTGACATTGGAAGGTATGGTGCGACCCCCTGCCAAAGCTTGGTGACCCCTACTGTGGGAACCCCTGTCTTAAAGAGTCAATATGTGTAGTAATGTGTGCTAATTTCTACCTCTGTGGTACATACTGTGTATAAATTTCTCTGAAAATAAATTTTGCTCGGGGCCATGTGCCAATTTGAAACAAAATGTCGATTTTGCTTGAATCCAGAGGTTGCTTTCCTTTCAAAATAATGACATAAAGCCAACAGAATCTCTCCTGCTGTTTCTGAAATGAGCCTAAGGAAAGCAAACCATTGCGAGGAAATCCCTTCCGAGTGAAAGATACAAGCTGTTGAATCATTGTCATGATAACTTTCTTCTGGTTCACGTTGTGCTGGCTACTGGAGCCTGTGTTTCAGTAATGAACCTCATGGGCTTTGCAGAAGACACTGCGAGCTGCCTGAGCTGTGTGCGGTAGCCCTTTCCCATAGCCTCTGGCAACCTAGAGCGCTAATGATGCTGTACTGGTTCAAAGTGTTCCGCTGAGCACACTCCTGTGTGAGCAGGATAGCCAATAAACTGGTGTACGAATGTGGGTGTGTACATTTGAGTGCCTGTGAATGTGTTGGCGTATTTCACTCTGGTAAGAAAGCAAAAAAACACGTTTTACAGATTCAGTTTTTAAGGCACAACATGGATTAAGCACTAATTAGTTAAAATTAGCTTCCAAGGTTACTGAAATAGCTGACCGGCATTTGAAGGAGGAGCTGACCAAGATACAAATGAGGAACTCCAGATGCTGCTCAGTCCCTTGGCACCAAGCTATGAATCCAACTGTTGCTAGAATCATGACAGCATGGAATAATTACAGAATTCATCTCATGTAACTCAGGAAAAGGGGCTTACCTCTACAACACTGCACTTCTATTCAAAAGTGGAACATATGCCAGCAACCTGTTTTCAAAAATGTTACGTTAGCATTCTCAGGAGTTTTATATCTGCTACCCAAAAAGTGCTTTGCTAGCTTTTTGTAGCTGTAATAGAAAAAAAATAATTTGTTAGCATTTATTTTGCAAACACATAAATCAGCCAGGGTAGGAGCAGCTTGAGACTTCGAGCTCCCTTTGTGGATGGGGAAAGAATAAATTATCCAGTTACCTCAAATCCTCAAGAAACAGTGTGGGAAAGGCAGAATCCACAGAGGTGTACTCCTACAGTCTAATTTCTGGTGTAATTATAGTAAAGTAGTGTCAGACTACCAGAGTTTGAATCCCCAACTGTTTTATTTGCAACTATGTTCCATATTTCATAAGCTTAAATTGGATTTGAATTAAAACAGGACAGCAAAGTAGGTCTGATACAGGCTAACAAGCTGCTAACTGCCCCAAACAAGAACAACGTTTTCCCTCCGAAATAGAACAGATGTTTAAATACAACCTACTGGAAGCAAAAGTTGTTGTTTTTTTAACCAAACAAAACAGAGTAGAGATTCCTGTTTAATGAGAACGGTTGTTTTTAGCTAGTATACAGAGGCAAATGACTCAGCAATTTCAAGCTAGCACATTTAGCATCCAAATGAGAGTACGGTTTCAAATAGTGATGGAAACGTTAGCGGCTGCAGGCTGCTTTGAAAGATTTGTTCAAAAAGTCAGGTAAGAATTTTGTGAATGGGACATTCATTTTCCTTCCCCAGTTAGCATAACAGTTTAGATAGGATAACAGTTGTAACTAATGAGTTAGCTTTCTTGTTAATTTGTCATGGCTATTTTTTTTGTGTGTGTTGAACACTGTAAAAAAGTTTCCATATATTTTACATTAACTTACTGCCAGCAAAATTCCAGTAATTTACTGTATTAGTATTTATAGTATCATTACTGTATTTCACCCCCCACAATTCTTTGCTGTTTACCAGTGATATACAAAAAAAAAAAAAAACATTTTCCCAGTAAGTTACTGTAGATATCACAGTAAGATACTGTTTATATTATTACAAAAACAATCTGCCACAGCGTCAAATGTTTCAAAGTAGTCAAAGTTCAAGTCCTGATGTGGTATCAGTGCTTAAATATTACTCATTCTTTGATATTTCAGAACCATTTTGGAACTTCCAGTATCCTTTATAATGTTCATCTTGATTTGCCTTTTTAAATTCCAGAGTCCAGATACTCTCATGGTGCTTTGATACATATTCTCCACATTTCCTCCCCTTGAAATATATAAACCTTATTTCAGCACAACCCCAGTTTTGGAAAGAGTGTAATACTGTTATTTCTTTTATTGGATACATAAAGCCTCTTTTCACAGCATTTCAAATCTAACTGAGCAAATTTGACGATAACTGTGAGCGACACATTTTTTTTCCATTGTTCGGATCGGTTACAAAATTTGATTCATTTTTTTTTTTTCAAACTTTGAATCTAAAAAGTGTTTTTTTCCCCCATAAAGGAGCAGGATGATTTGTATTGGTCTCAGCCACCTGCGTCCGCACAGCTTGTATCCAACCTTTTTATCTAGTTTGAGAAAGACAGTGTATGGGGGCTGTGGAATTATCCCGACCTCTAAGGCCTGGGCTATACACTTAAGAACTTCTGCTGACACACTCCTCAGGTAAAGGTCTTCATACTGCAATTCCTAACCCCCCCCTCCATCCTCCTCTGATGCCAGCAGTTTCAGTCTCCTTAATGTCAAGCCACTTTTGTGCATTCAGCAGCAGCCTGTTCCCCAAAGGAAAAGGTTAAGACTCTGTGTTTGAGGGTTTTGGCCGGGATGCTTCCACCACAGTAAAGTCCCACGAGGGGGGCCACGGCTGAAACTCGCTGACGACGCCGCATTGCCAGTAGGTCACCGTGTAAATGTGAAGCAATTAATTTTAGATGCAGGCAAACAAGTCTACTGATCTTCATTTTTCGACAGCGGCGGCTCACACAAACTGCCACAATGTGCGTTTGTGTCAGGACAGAAAATGTGCTGTGCCAAATGTTGCTGAGCATTTCGCCCTGAGGGCTGTGGACTCCCAAAGGTAGATCCCCTGGGTGGCGGTTTGTGACTAACAAGTGGAGCTGCTGCTTTGTGCTGTTTGATCAATGTGAAGTCTATGGACTGTTAAGCAATGATTGTGCCGGATAATGATGCGAATTCGCCTCAAATGACCAGCGAGAGACAGACTCAGTGTCTATTTATCAAAGTAACTGCTGGTGTGTTGTGGAATTATCCTGCCATTTTTTTAAAAGTTTAACTTCCAAAGGGCAGTGAGGGATTTCCTGCCAGGCCACTTGGCTGTATTCATGGCAACCCGCGCTCTTCTTTTCTAATCTTTTCTGAGAAATCAAAAACGTAAAGGCATAAATGCAGCAGAAGAAAGTCTATTAATCAGAAAGCGGCACGGTGGATTTACAGGAACAGAAGGAGTTCTGTGTGTCACCAACGGAAGAACAAACAGTGAATTTGTTTTAATTTACCAATGGCAAAAACACATGAATAATTCATGCTTGCTTTTTTATGTTTAATAGTGGAAAATAGCACATTTTCCTCCTCTGTGAAGTCAGTGAGAGACAAAAACAATTATTCTAGTAAAACTCTCCTCTGGATGAATCAAAACTTCTTGTACTGTTACAGTGACCCTTGGTAAGCTGCTAAAAAATTGTAGTTTTGGGTTCATTTTTATGACTTTACTTTAAAGAGATCTTCTGTTAGAAGGGTACATTTTTCATGACTTGAGTAATAGTTAATCGAAACTGTGCCAAAGTTTGGTAGAACAGCACAACTCAAGGTGAATATTGCTTTAATGTTGTAGTTCCATACAGTGTTGCCAACTCCTCAGTAAGGAAAGTAGCTATTGGCTCCCCTCGAAGTTGTTAAATAGAATGATAATAATAATAATACATTTTATTTATGGACGCCTTCCGTGTCACTCAAGATCACCTTACATAAAAACAACAAATAGCAGTAGTGAGTATGATGTGGTCAAACAGAAAAGGCTAATTGAAATAAATGAGTTTTGAGGTGTGATTTGAAGGTGAAAAAGAGGTAATGTCACAAATGGTTCGTGGGAGAGAGCTCCAGGAATGCAGGGGCAAAGTTGTTGAAGGAGTGATGTGATTTGTGGAAGGAGTTCTGGTAAAGATCTGGGCAGCCGAGTTCTGGACCATTTGGGGTTTTTCAAGAAGTTTGAGAAGTAGACCAGGGAGAGGTGACCAGGGCATTGACGAGGTGTGAGAGACGGGCGTAGATGGTTGATGTTTCGTAGGTGGAAGTATGCTGACCAAGCGATGTTAATGACACGAGCTTCGAAGGACAGAGAAATGTCAAGGATAACACCCAGGCTCTTTACACTGGGGGAGGAAGGGAGCGACTGTGGAGTTGCCGATGGTTACTGAGATGTTGGGAGACTTGGCCAGACAGAACAGACACAGATCTTGCGTAATCCTGGCGTAAGACAACGACAAAGGCCATTCAGCAAAAAGGAAACCATTGAAGATGAATTGCGCCATAATCGTAAAGCTCAGCACTGCAGTTATCGTGTTGGCATTATGGAGAATCAGCTGAGTTGGCGCTTGAAAGGAGACAAGCGCAAGTGCCAAAGCTGTTGCTAGCAGAAGCAGTTTCAAAAACATTGAAAACAATCAGCGAAACATCAGATCACTCGGCAGAGATTGACTGGTATTTAAGCTTTGAGAAAATAGTTCCATTAATTGACGATGTATATTAAACTAAACTTGGATGCATTTCCAAGGACTTCTTTCGTGTTTCAACAGCTGTTGTGAACCTGTCATCCACGCACCCATTCAGTTGAAAGTCAAGCAAAACAAAAAGAGGAAAATGTATACCTCTTTTGTTTTGAAAAACTTTTGCATAACATCAAAAATATTTGTGTCCAACTTGTGTTTTCAGGTTTGCTTCAAACAAGCAGAAAGATAAGGGGTGGAAATAGGAATTATATAATCAAGAGCATGTTGGAGAAATAAGTAGGCCAAAGTGTTATAGGGAGGGAAATAAAAAAAATTCTCTGCTCATGTACGGAGTATATACAGGTTTGTATAAGTAGAAGCTTTAAGGTGGGAGGCAGAAATCAGAACTCTCCCCTGAGCTTCAACAGGCAAGAGCTGCTTGCTGCCTCAAGACCAGCAATGCTTGCAGCGGGCCCTTAGTGCCTATTTCCACATACCTCATGTTTCTAGGATCTATACCGTACACCTCGCTGAGTTGTAATCCCCCAGACCCCTGCTGGCAAGAACATCCTGACCTGAAACTATCCATTTCATAACTAATTAACGTTGTGTTTAGGCCTAATCTACCAGCAGAGCCTCTTTTACATTTTACTTTTGGTGCTTCATCATCACAGTGACAGCGGGGATCTTCTTCCTGCTATTCGGAGAGCAACAGCACACGCCAGGGGAGGGCCTTTCAACAATTACGGGATATATAACTTAAAAAGCAAAAACGCAACAAGCAACACGCAGCATCAGAGTTTAAAGAGCTGATTGGTATGCGAGGTCTTTTTGGTCAAGGATTGGCTGCGATTACAGGCTCAGCGTGAAACGCAACGACAAGCAGAGATGATAAAGACAAGCGAGCAACATGATGCCAAGGCAGGGTCTCATCACTGTTTGCATCAAACGGCGAGCAGACACTCAAAGAGATTAAATGACATAATCATAAACACTATTTCTATTAAGTAATGCCTCCTGTTATACTTATCATGATATGGTATGATAATGGCATTGAGTGTGTAAGAAATGTATAGTTTTAAGGAAATTTTGCCTGTCGTCTTGCTTAGTCACTGCTGCATTGTGACAAATGAATGTTGAATACAAAATGGGCTCAGTGTTGAATTTTTGTAAATATGGCTCAGTAGATTCAGTACTGTCAGCTCGGGGTGTAATTCTAACTATTTGCCTTCAGCAAAGAGCTCATTGTGCCTCACTTTTTGTTTGATGACAGGGAAAAGTGGAGCCAAGTCACCACATCTGCTAAAAAAAATCAAATGCAGAAGTTCCCTCGTGTGGGATGGGAGTCAGCGAGTTTGCTTTTGAATTCACAACAAGTATCTGCAATCATTGTGTCATGTCTGTTTTTTTTTTTTTTTTTTTTTTAGAAATATCTCTGTCAGTCATACAGAGTGATATTTTGCCGGGTGGAGTTATCTCTGTGATGTATTTGTCAAGTATAAGGGGGGTTATTCATGGAGAGTCCCATGGGTTCCCCTATTACGTCTTTATATCATAAACTAAACTCATACCAGGAAAAAAAATATACTTTTTAGTTTTAATGCTATTTCATTTGCTATTTCTCATATCTATTCCAATGCTGTTCCAAAAAAAAAAGAAAAAAAGAGAAAACTTTAGGTTGCATAAATTATATCCATCACCCCCCATCCAATCAGGACTTGGTATCTCCTGAAATCCTTCAATTCCCCAAACAGATGGGATACCACAGCTAATTAAGATAGTTTAACATAGACACTAGGCTGTTGTGTCAGTTTTGGTGGGAATTTAAAACATTTAAAACAATCAGTCACTATGTGTCATGATGTTGGTATTAGTTGAATATTATTTATTGGATAGACGGATGACTGGTGAGAAGAAATGATGGTTGAATAGATGTGAATAGATGGATGGGTGGGTGGTTTGGTGGTTGGTTGAATGGTTGGATGGATGAATGTTTGCATTGATGTTTGATGGATGGTTCGATGGATGGTAAGAAGAATCAGTGGTTGGCTGGTCGAATTGACGGATGGGTAGATTGATAAGAGGATGGTACGATAGATGGATTTTTGGATAGATGGCAGGTAATTGGCTTGATAACTGGATGGGTGTTTTGCTGGATGGATGGATGGATGGATGGATGGATGGATGGAAGGATGGATGGAAGGATGGATGGATGGATGGAAAAATGAATGAACTGTAGGAAAGATAGTTGGATAGATTGCTGGATGGAAGGATGATGGATGGACAAAAAGAAATGAAGGATTGATGAACTGTCAGTGAATGCATAGATGGATGGATCGTTAGACTGGATGGTCTGTGCACTGGTTAATCTATCCATATAACTGCATATACAAAAAATAATCATCTTAAATGTGAGTGGTATCTCCCTTTTTCCTCTTCACTAAAAATAACAAAAAAAAAACAACTGACACGTCTGTGCAGTTCTGTGGAATATGATCCATCTCACTCTCTACAACACTCTATTATGACTTTTCTCTATTGGATTGTGTGGATTCTTAGGGTTCTACATTTTCAACTTATCAAACGGACAGTGTTTGGACACTCAAGTAAAACAGATGGAACAACAGTTTCACAACTGGAAAGTAAGCAGAATGTTATTTATTTCAGGCCTGGCTGTCAAGCAAGTGTTGCTGTCCATGGTGCTGAATCTTTAACAGCAGTGCAGCAGAAAATGAGGGTCTTTGCCCTGAGTGAAAATTTAATATTTGACTGCTTATAGTTATTGTTTTCTAAATTAAAAATTGTTTCCTCATGCTGAAAAGTAAGTGGTGTACAAAAATGTATGCTTCTGTTACAATAAGCTGTTTCAAGCCCATACTTTGATTTGAGACAGTTTTAATAAAGTCCCTGGTTACCTGAGCTTGAAAATATATGTTCCTAAAAATTCACAGCATGAGCAGAATGTCACTGTGTAAAGTTGTAAGGGGTGAAAAATACTATTTGTTTTTTAAAGCTGTGACAGTACAAACTTTTATGAAGTGTATGTTGGCGAGGTGGGAGGTCCATCTGGCACCATGGGATGCCCTTGTCATTGACGGGGACACAGCATGGACATGCACAAGAAGCAAGGCGACAGATGCCAAAGAAGAAAAAAGTACAGAAAAACAACAAAAGAAAGTACACGGATCAACGGGAGCTGCAGCTGGCACCTGAGGGTGGCATATCCTTGACATGCACCCACCTTCCCTTGATTAAGAAGTGAAAGACGAGAGTGTGAAAGAGAATAAAGGAGAATGTGCGAACGTGTGTTTCAGTGTTTGTGTGTGGTAGACTTTTCCGCTGCCTCAGCTCCTTGGCGGTGTCTGTCTGTCGCCGAGGGGCCCCAGCCCTGGCCCCGAATCAGCCGCCGAGCTGTGTCCACTCAGCACTTCCCCTTGCCACTGGTAAATTAGTCCCAGCAATATGCCACAGTGCTACGCATACCCCGCTCTCCTGTGTGCTATTGTTCATGCCCTTGAGGAAGGTAAGTGTGTATGTGTGTGCTTGTGCTGATGCGAATGTTGAATGCTGCAGAATTGCTTAAGGAAACTGGGTGTTAATTTACTCAGGTTTTTTTATGGATGTGAGCCAAACTACCAAAATAAAGTATGATGATATCTTTTTTTTCATGCATAGGTCCCATTTGGGACTCTGTCATCATTATGGCAGTTATATTTGGCTATTTGACTGACTGATGAAGTCTTTAGAGTCAATAAATGGATTCAGAATTGAGCTTTTTTAAAATTTCATATGTTGACCAAGGTCCATGACCTGCTTGACCGAGAGCCTTGGATAGAATTGTCTTTGTTTGAAATTTTGTACAAGTATGTTATGGAGTCATTAAGCTGAGTTAGGTGAGTCGTTGGGGCAGCTTTGGACATGTTTGTACATTGACCCAAGTATTCAAAAGCCTTTTAGCCATTTTTGTCAAGTTGAACACTGGAACTCTTTATGATGCAAATAATTTAAGAGGTCAAATGGAAGTTGTGACTATGGCTTTTGACCAAGTATCTTTTGGAGTCAGTAAGATCCAACGTTGTAGGTGAGTCATCAGGGTTGCCATTGACCTGGTGCACCTTTACAGACATCCAAATTTATACATTGATCCAAGTGTTCAAAGGCCTTTTAGCCGCTGTTGTGAACTTAAACACTGGAAACTAAGCATGATTAAGGGGTCGAATTGGAGTTCTTAACAGGGCTTAAGATCTGATGTTGAAGGTGGGTTAATGGGGCTGCCTTTGGCCTAGCCCATAGACTGTTTAAAATATGGACCTAGTCGCTGCAACGTCACCCGTCTGTTCCTGGTACAGTCAAATTAACCCAATCAATGGATGGGGCCAAATTGGTTATGACACCGGCTTTGAGCTTCCTTTCTAAGGGTGCCAGACAGTCACTCGAGCTGAGCAGTGCCCCTGATTGAACAAACCCATAATCCTAATATCTTCTAAACCGCTAAATTAGAAAAAAATCACCCCCGTACAGTAGGGTTCATTTTTCCTCTACCGGATGTTGCCCCTTGGCCTAAGCCTAAGACTTGTTGAACAAAGAACATTGAAAGACATTTTTTTTTTAATACTTTGACGCACATACTCAATACCAAAGTAACATATTATAACCAAGAAGTCGACAATTTGGCCAAAAAGGCTACAAAGGAGTGATTTGTTCCTGTATATTTTGTTGCTGTTGTTGTTGGTGGTATTTTTGAACCCTTTTGGCCACTTTCACCACTTTCATTCTTCTTGACCCACTATGAGAGCTTACCCATGAATACGGACACCTTACCTCTCTCCCTATAGTATTCTTTTTTTTTCTCCTCAACTTTTTGTGTCAAGCGTTTTACAGCTTGAAAATGAAAGCATACATTTTTTAGGTCGATTAACCAGCATGCCACAAGAGTATGTTTTCGAATGGCGTATATATCACATTTTAGAAACATGGATTTTCACGTATACCATCGAGCAATGATATTTTGAAGCTGTGCTGTTCTTTTTTGTGATGTGTGGATTTAAAATCAAAATGTCTAAATAAAGATATGAGATTTGAAAGGGACCCAAACCCCTCGCTGTGATGGTACAGACTTGCCCAGTGGGAGGTGGAATTAATGAGGCTACTGGCTCCTAAAGAACACAGGGGAACAACCCCTCATGCCTACTGAGCCCCTGCCAGGCCCAGCCTCGCCATACTATCTTAACCACCAGCAGGGCGGAAAAGAAAACATGGATTCTGTGATCCATGACCCCCAATGGTGCATCAGATCACTGAAGTGGACCCCTTGCCTGAGGTTCCAGGCAGGTATACAGGTGACTGCTCTTACCCCTGTTCAAGACAAAATCAGCTGGGGTTCATTTGGCACAGCTGGTGCCCTCCAGCTTTATGATGCTCACGGATAACTACACTGCCTTTACTTCACAGACGTAGGCTTCGGGTGTGCAGCAGAGGGCTTTCTGCACAGCATGGAATACCAGTGGTAACAGAAGGCAATTTTTTATATCTAACAGTACTTTTTGTTTTAAAATAAAAAAATAAAAAAAACAACATTCACAGCCTAATGTTCTTTGGACCTCTAATTCAGACAGAAACAAAGAGCCAATCACATTAGGAGTACATCATAACATTAAAAATTAACATTGTTAATTTAGCTGTAACAATGCAGTAGAAAGAATTTATGCTTCTATTAGGCAGTTGACGAGAGCTTTTAAATATTTAAATCAGAGGATGTCAACAAGATAACAGTGCATTTAGTTTGGAAAGTTGGCCTTGAGCATATTTCTAAAAAGAGTTGTCCTAACTTTGTTGAGCTGCCATGCAGACAAGGCCTTTCTCAGGCAAGAACTTACACATTACAGCAAGACAATGCCAAACCACATTTGGCACATATAACAACAGCTGCTCCAGCAGACAAGCAGGCCTCCTAAATTTACTGGATGCTGGAGCAGTGACACATCAAGTTGTCTTGATTATAACAACAAAGCAACATAATATGCAGAGCCAGGCCAGGAGTCAAGAGGTTTGAGGTTTTATAGCTCAACTTGGATGGAGAAAGGCACATAAATGGACTGAACATGTCGGTGTTTCCATAAAACTACAAACCACCATGGATCTCTGCACTCTAGAAGCCTCCTCTGCTGTTGCCATAGCTGTCTTTCTTTTAAATGACAAATGATGAAATATGGTTGTTTGTTTTACACTCTGAATGGCAATTAAATTCTCTTCAAGACAATCAAAGCAGGATGTTTCCGTTAGGTAAGTTTTACGTCGATTAACCAATTGGTGATGTCATGATTTGAGCAAATCTTGTGTTATAATATCTAAATACATTTTTGAACTCAGACGATGTCAGATGATGGATGAGAGGGTTCACAGTCAACACGCAAGGGTTTCATAAAATGAAATGTTAAAAAAATGAGACCCCAAAGTTGTGGAAAGGACAGATTCATAGAATGGTTGAGCCAGCTCTTATCCCACCCTTGTTTTTGTCCTTACAGCAAAAACTGAACAAGTTCCTGCTCATAAATATTCAGGTATATGTGCTGGCTCTGCTTTATGTATACGTGTATTATTCTTATAAGTAGCAATAACTTTCCCTGGAGGCTGAGCTCATTTGGAAAAAAAATGTATAGAATCTAAAGTGGCTAGACTGCAATAAATGTTCAGAGATTGTAGGTCAAATGCTTAATGTCAAGTTCTCCAACGGCGTATATACTAGAAGAATGTTGTCTCCGGTTGGTAGTGTTACATCAGGCCTCTTATATCCTCTCATATTTTATTCCAAGTCCCACAGGCTAGACTGAGCTGAGCTGCAGAATTCCTCTCGAGTCAAACTGTTGAATCAGAGTTTAGCTTCGAAGCAGGCATCAGTCGAACCACTTAGAACTCAAGGAAGACGATATGAAAGTGGGTTCAGACTGAATTTCAAAGGAAAGTATAGTCAATGTACGGTCTTCCATGTGCCTTTTACCGATCACCTTGATCAGCAAGAGGTAAGCAATTGATCGTGGATCAAAATTTCCTTCTATTGCACACACAGCAAAGTGCATTGTCTCTGAAGACACAGACGTACAACTGATACATGTTTCCTCGCATGGCTAAATAGAGTCTGAATGCACCATTGCAGGAATCCAAATGCACGTTCTCAGCTTTCAAGCCCACCCATTAAAACGGATATGCAGCCTCCCTTCCGAAAAGTGCTGAGTGTCCTGTTGTTGTGCTATTGATATATTCTCCTGATCAATCGCCCCTGGCTTTCCAACCTCTGCTTAAATCAGACAAAAGCAGCAAGTGTTACATGGTAATTTTCTATTGACAGGGACTCTGGGTGGAGTAGTGGGGGGCAAGAAGGCACGTAACATTCCAGATAAGAAAGGGCAACCAATTTCTGGCGGGAACAAAAGGTAACCAAATGGTGCTCTCCACTTGGAGTCAATGTAATTTCACTTACAGGTAGCTCTCTCCATGTGTATTGGGTTAGTCCCGGGAAAAGGTGCTTTTTCTTAGATCCTGTTTTGATTTTATTATCTCCCCGAACACCTGGTTAGGGCATGAATATTAGAATCCAAAGGGCATTTGTGGGAACGTGTAAGTGTGTTAAGAACATTGCTCCACTGGCTCTGTTTGCCATTGTCTGGGGAAATGTAATTCTACATTTGTATGCAGACTGTAGCGGTGCAGCTCCTTACTCCAGCACGCAGGTGACAGCGAGATGAAGAGCTGATTTCTGGGTTTTTGAAGATATTTTTCGTAGTTTCGTTTGACTTAAGACAATTCCCATGCGCATCTGGGCTCCTCTCACCTTTTTTTTCCTCTGTTATGGAATATTGTTGTTCTCCGAGATCATTTTTTATTCATATTCTGGAAAGCACCTGGCCAGGCTAATACCATTTATTAGGACCCTTTAGCATATCAAATACCCTCTGTCAAGGGTCGTTTGCATATCCTCTTGTCTTTCCTGCGAGAGCGGTCTCCATTGATAAATGCTAGAATATGAAGGACATGGTCTGAATACTGACGAAATGGAGAGTGCAGCAAACTTGGCGTAGCAGTTGCTTCTTTTTGTTTTCTGCTGTATTTGGGTTCAGAACTTGTGCAAAAGACTAGTTTCATGAAGAGTGAGAGATACTGAAGTGCATGTTGAGGCTGATGTCTCACTGTTGTGGCTACAGTTGTTTCCATACGGTATCAGTGCTGCATGCTAACTAAAAGCAGATTGGAGAAGTAGAGCACACTTGGCTGAGCAGTCGCATTTGGGTTCCCGGGCTTGAACTGTAAAACTAGTTTCCTGAAGACAGAGATATTGAAGTGCATGCTGCAGCTTGTGGCCACAGTTGTGACTGGATTGATTCAGGGAGGATGCTAACAGAAAAGGCTCTGTCCTAACAAGTTAAATCTTTTGTGCACTTGGGTTCTCACTTGAGCAGCAAACATGTTTCATAAATAGGGATATGTTAGGGTGAACACTGAGGGCTTGTGTCTCCCCATTATGGCAATAGTAGATTCATTTGACTCTGTACAGGCACATGCACGTACACACACACTTTTCACAGATACGCTGATATACTGCAAGCACACCAAGACCATGTGACACAAAACAAGCTTCTAGCGTAGCGTTTAGCATCAGCAGATAGCCAAGTTGCAAAATTTGTGGGTGACAACAACAGGGGCTAGTGCCAACCCATTGCTGGGCCCAGGGGTCATTCTGTCACCACACATCAAAATCTGATTGGCTGATGACACGGTCAGTCAAAGTTACAATCAAACAGTAGCTTCAAACAGAGAAGAAAGGCTAGCAACACAGCTTGACCTAGCCCACGGGATCTGTGATGCATTTAAATGACTTTTCGATACTACGGAAATCCCAGCTCGACCACACACAAAACAACCTTGAGACATTATTGTAATGTACCAAAAAAAAAAAAAATTGACTTTAGACAAACATGGACACATTAAGATAATTTTGAAAAAAAAAAAGTTTTAATTTTGGCAGAGCCAGCAGAGAAGGCCTGACCACTGGTAGCAACGGTTCTTTCCGTGTAGATTCAGTGCTTATGCTAACGTAAAGCTTCGTGAACTGATAAGTCGTGTTTCTTTTCTTTCTGCATTTACACTCTGCATGTGAGTCGTAATGCAGTTTAATAAAGAGTGAGGGATATTGGAGAGCATGCCGTTGCATTGGCAACAGTTGTGTACATGTTGACTCGGGTGCCAATGACACCTTATTATAGCTGTCGCTTATCTTTCTTTGACATCAGTTATTTCACTAAATGTGAGATGCACTGTTATTTAGGCAGACAATCATTTTCACGAACACTCTCTTGACACCCTATCATAAAAATATGAGCTTATTTAGCCTTATAAAAGAAATGTGTCTCCATTATACCGACTTCCACTTGAATGTGTGGGAAGGTGATTTAAGATCTAAGACAGTGAGCCACCACAGGAGAAGCTGCTATTTTTATTAGCACCTGCTTTTTCCACACAGTAAGCCGCTTCTGCTGAGAGAATTGTGGCTTTCTCCCTCCGTCCTATTTTCGGTGTTCGCCTCCTTCATCCGCAAGTGGACTTTTCTGTGCCGTAATCCTGTCACTTTGGCCGCTCTGTTTGAGTTTGATATTTTAATTTCCCGGTCCCCCTGGATTTATGGAGCTCGCAGAACCGGCACAAAGAAAACCCCCCGTGCGATGAAATGTGGGGAGAAAAAAGGAAGAGTGAGGAAGGGTTTAAAATAAGAGAGGAGAATACCTAAAGGAATTGGATGGTGAAAAAGGAAGGGGGACTGCAGTGCAGCGTTCAAGCGATCAAACCACCTCGGAATTGATTGATAGGTATCACTCGGCAAGTGACATCACCAACAACATCATTGGTGCTGTAAAACCAGCTTTACACAATGTCTTCTAAGGTGCAACAAAACACTATTGACTTTATAAAATATTCATACACCGCTATACCAAGCGGATGATAAAACCCACCATGTGACTGCGATCTTGCAGTGGAGGCATTATGTCTGGAATATACATTTGTAGGGTTTGATGAGAGCAATAACAGCGCCGGCAGAACTGCTGCTTCGGCAGGCACAACAGACGCCGCAGATTGCACCGTGCCATATATTTTATTTTTAATCATGCAAAACCCTGAGTCTAACGACCAAAACAAAATGCTACATCAACGATAATGATAATGGCGCTCATGATTAAGAAAGCACGGCACTAGTAAAGTGCAGGAGAGTTTTGTGGTGACAGGAAGCACGTTTAGTGTCCATATGGTAGCCTGTTGAACCCCATAACTCAGGGAACAAAGCATGGAAGGGATGCTAACAGGAATACAAAAAACAAACAAACAAAAACAGGCATGAACCAAAAATCGTACAATCACCCTGTTATAAATCAGCGAAACATCCTTCACCTTGGTGCAATCAGTGAGTGATTAGTTCACCCGCGACTTCAACCCCAACACTACACACACGCTAAGATAGTGCGTCACAAATTGGAGGCGATGATAATCTTCATCGAAATGTGCTTAACGGTGGAAAAAGCAGGGCAGATGGCAGAGGCTTCATCACTCGTAGTGTTCAGTGACACACCAAGTGGCTTTGCCAGAGCAGTATCAGCCCCCATCCCATATGACCAATTATCAGGGTTTCACCTTGGGCTGGTGGTGGTAATAGTGCTGATTGTGGGTGGAAGAGGTGGAGGCACCTGTTACCAAAAGCAAGCTGCATTCATTTCAGCTCTTCCAAATGGGACAAATGGGAGAGAGCAGCTTAACACAGAGGTCAGGATTCAAATAACTGCACTAAAGGGGAGGGAATATGTTTTAAAAAAAAGGTTGTTAGTTAAGGGTTTGATCAGAAGATGCCCAGCTTTGAAGCTGATGCCTCTACCACCCTCTAAATTTGTCAATTACACCTCCATAGTGAGCGCCATTGTTACGCATTTCTACGCCACACAAAGCCAATTCCTGGCTGTGCTCGACAGGGAACCCTGTCTTCAAAAGGCAATAGGAAACTGTGTTATTGGATTGCAGAAACCTGGCCAGAGATAAGGTGAATTACCCTGTTGTGTCATCTCTTGCCGTAGATGAGAGAGCGAGTGTGAAATACAACTCCTTTGATTGAAGGAAGGGAAGCAAATCTGTACTGCAGATTAATCGCGGGGATGTGTAAATGCCTGCAGGCTCTCTGAAATATGTATCTTCTTACATCGCTCAGGGTACCACAGGTTACTTCTGATAATTTAGGATGATACTCACGCTGAAGCAGATTCATATGATGGTGAGAACTCCATGTGGTTTCTGAGCTCTCTCTGTGTTATCCATTGCTTTACTCCATTTCTGCCACTTGGCATTAAAGCTACTGTGAAGAATTTTTAGCCATGTATGAAAATGACTGAAACTGATACTGATGTACTTTCAGGGGCTATAAAAGCAAACCACATCATCAGCATATCAAGATTTCTTACTTTTATATTTAGTTTTGTTTTGTTTTTTTCAAAGTCTTTAAATACTGATGAGGGTAGGTGTCACACATTAATTAAAAACTACAGAGACAGACAGTTTAATATTTTCTTCAACAAATCTTAATATTACATTTGATTGGTAAAAGAAAGAAAAAAAAAAAAAAAAAAAAAAAACAGTACCTGGCAAAGAAGAAAGAACTGCCCTGAAGTATTTTTGTCCACCAGGGGGCACCAATGTTGACATAAACTGAAAGAATTTTGTAGAATCTTCAAGCTGTTATCTGTTATCATGGCTGAACCCCCCCCCCCCCTCCCCCCTCTCCTATTTCACTTAAAGCTAACCAGTTCAGTTTCATCTCTAAGCTAGCTTCAATTGCTTTTGGCTAACTTTGGCCTACCTTTGGATTTTAAAATAACAGAAACTTCCAAAGGTAGTTTGTTTTACAGAAACACTTGTGCCAGCTCTACTGCTAATGAGATCTGGACAATGTCACAGAGCATGAACAGGTGTCATTCAGCATGACTGATACATATGGGGATGAATATGTGTCATTCTGGAACAGTTACTCAATGGTGATATTTTAGTGAATGAGTCAATCAATGACTGTATGTTTATTTCAAGATATGCTATAGCACCCTGCCTCACACGGCCTTGCATGTGCCAAGGCGCCCCCGGGTTTTCTACAACGGAAAATTGTAAGGCAGTATCACTAACTTACAACAATCAACAATTGAAATAGTAAAAGCCAACAAGTGAGAGTCACTCAGGAAGAAAAAAAAATGGGTGTTGAGATTGTTTCTCAGACAGGAAAGGAATGAGAATTTACTTAAATCCCAAGAGGGATGTCTGACACCAGTGTCACTGCTCCACCTGGCTTGAACGTCTGCCACCACCTTTAGGGACCGAGTTGAGCCTCTGCCATTTCGTCGACCAGCCACACTGTGGTTAAGCCACAGAACCGCTACGCACGGCCAAGTCGAAATCACCGCCAAGACAGTTTTGTATGCAAGGCTGTCCTTCCCTTCCCTTCAGCTGCTCTTTCTCCTCTTGCCTCTTTTTCTCTTCCTCTCTTCTCACCTTCCTCCATCCTCCTCACCACCTGTCCCGCATCCGCTGAGATCAAGTGCGAAGTTTCTCACTTTTGTCACCGAGACAAGGGATTGTGAGTGTGAGCCGGTTGCGTACATGCGTCCGCCACCGATGCCAGTGACTTGTGGGGTCTTCGAGCCTTCTGGACCTTCCATTCCCCCCCTACCAGTCACCCAGTCGCTGAACTGAAGTGGGGCCCATCTGCTAAGTGTCTGTGAGTATGCCTTTGCAACCCACAGAGGACCTCTTACTATGGCACAAGTTCATCTAGAGTATAAACTGAATGGAACACATCTTGTAGCGGACAGATGGACTTCCTTAGTTTGTGCCTTACTGGAGTTACTATGTGATCTGGCTAAAGAGACGTGTTATTAGGTTTTGCAGTTCTTTAAATATGAAAGTGTGGATGAATGAAGTTCTGGTGTTTGTTCTATGCTGATGAAATGCAACATATTTTAACAAACAAATGATTCATTAATTATTTGCTATGCTGATGATGTGAAGAAAAATATCAAAGATTTTTTTTTTTTTTTTTCAGTTGAGTCATCTGTTGGTAATCATTCACATATCACACCCTCAAAACTGCCAGACGTCATCCATCCAAGCGTGAGGTGAGAGGTGGCGAGGAACAAGGGAAGACCAGCGTCTGAACACCATTAACTCTTTATGAATTGTTATTCAGCACACAGTTTACTCTCTTGTGTCTGGTAGAGGAGCCTTGGGGGAGATAACCAGAAGTTATGTGACTGGGCTTCTGATGAGCCCAAGCTGCATTCACAAGTGGAGTGTTTGGTATTAGTTCACTGAGGTCTGGGGAAGGAGAAAATAAAGGCTGCACTCGACAAAGACATTGAGAAGAATGAAAAATATGGAGTACAAGTCGGACAAACGATCTGATCTAATGCACTTGATTGATGAAATACATGAATTGAGAGCCCTTTTTATTCTTGGTATTCTCTGAGAGAGATGTATTTTTCAGCATATAAAATCTTAAAATTATTTAAATTTTCAAAATAATGTGCTTATTGAAATCTTTGATCTGGCTTGAAAAGGGTCACTTGATGAATTTGTCTTTAGTACCAAAGTCTTACAGTACACATTTAGGAGAGATGGGCAACGACAAACTTTGCAAATTAAATATGATAGCTATACTTTTTAAATCAAAGTTTTACTTACTGATTACCTTAATGTTCCAAATGCTTGATTCTGATTAGTCTGAACCCCACATGTAATTCAATTTAGACATTTTAAGGCAAAGCCAGGGACAAACAGAGGTCATATCAAATCTATCAGTGGAAAGATATCCAGTACATTTTATTACTGCCTGTTGACAGAATTCCATTGTCCAAATTGTTGTTTTTGAATATCAAGCTCTGCCTTTCATGAGGCAAATAGCCAATCATATTGAAGGGCTTGGGGCTGGTACCTTCAGTTGTCAATACAATTTCAAAGGAGAGCTGTCCCACCTCTGGGAAAACCAACTGGCTGCATACCTGGACAGTATTGATGCCTGTACTCATTATTTTTTCAGGCTTTTGATGCCTTCATACCGAGAAGACCAGACAATGGACAGAGCAGGAAACAGGGAGGGAGTGGGGAGTAATATGTGGGAGAGTAGCCTCAAGTTGGAATTGAATTGGGGCCACCCAATTAGGGAGTTACCTCATGGGGCAAGTGACCTAACTGCTAGGTCATACTGACGCATATTCTTCCTTGTTGATGATGATTAATGGTTGCAATGGACACAAAGTACTGGAGGCCAATTTTGCTGGATTTCAGCAGTCCATAGTAAGAATAATAAAAGGAGAACCCCAAGGGTGGGAACTGAAGTGACCAAATTTCCCGTAAATCTGCATGTGACTACAGGAGCTGGGATCAAATCCCCCACCTTTCAATTGTCATGTCTCGTCAGTTTGGTGATGTTCACATTCATGTTTCTGTCTTCTTGTTGTCAGTGATAATTTTGTAGTATCCTCTTGACGATTGTTTGCCCCCACCCCTGATTGTTTTCAGCAGTTCTGTGTATTTAGTGTCAGTATCTTCCCTAGTCCCTTATCGGTCATCTTGTTCCTTTGCTCTCCTGAACCTGTCATTGTTCCGGGTTAAGTATGCCAAAGATCTCATATGTTTGTTTGTTTTTTTTCAGTCATGGACTGTGTTTTATTTGTTTTACTAAATTAACCCTCCTTGAATTCATCACTGCCTGAGAGTTAATATGGTGTGAGGAGGAAGTTGCACTTGGGTCCCCAACATCAAGCCTTGTCCCTAATGAGAGATGACCAACTCTACCTCTTCCACAGCTGCCACTTTCCTGTACATTGCCAAAAAAAAGGTGTCAGCTAAATTAATGAAAAATAGCTTGGGAAAAATAGTCATGGGATAACACCTTGTCTCTTAATCAAACTAAAAGTGAAACTGTTTGATTTACTTTTTCTTCTTTGCCCTTTGTTTCTTTTTAAATCTCATCAGCCGAAGTTTCAAAGCATACAAAGAAGGCGTCAATTAATTGAAAAGCCTTTTATTAATTGTGTTCAATTTCATATCAGTCTCCAGGGAGAGAGATGTTACAATCCCTATGTTTTGTCTCGTCACATTTCTCTCCCCTATCTACCCAGCACAGTAGTTAATGTGTATTTATTTCACTTGATATGGTCTACAATGGAGGTAATTTGAAGATGAGAATGCATGCTTGAGTGGAGGGATTTGCAAAGCAGGACCTGTCAATTTTGATTAGCGCAGTGGAGGTGCAGGCGCTCTCAGACAAAGAGGTAGAAAACTCAGGGGACTTCTTGTTTCTTTAGCTTCTTCACCCCCTTTAAAGAAGTTCTTCAGAGCATGCAGTTTGTATTTCTTTATTTTCACCTTCCTATGCAAACCCATTTATAGTCAGATCCAATTTGTCATGGTGTGTATATCTTTACCTTCCTTACATGCTCACCTAAAACAAGTATCAAGCTAATAGGAGTCTTTTTTTATGGCTGTGTACAGAAGCAGAGCCCTGCAGTGACAAACAAATGTCCCCATTTCCTCCGTGTACAATTTCTGCTATGGCCCCTAATAACCTTGGAGTATTTTTTTGCTACAAAGAAGCAATTATGTGGGAAAATGTATCGTGCACTTTCACTGCAAGCTAGGTAGCTTAGAAAAAGGAATGGTCAAAAGTAATGCAGCTGGATCCCGAGCACCTTCAAGTATACCCATTAAGCTTGATGAATTGAAAGTGAAATGACTGGAATCCCAGCAGAGAACGCATAAATAACGCTCTCGCCAAAGCAAAAACACAACAGGTTCAGGATTTATTGACAAGTTCAGGAATTGGGGGGACTTTTTGGAAAGACAGATTTTTGACCTTATGTTTTGCCTTATGCTGTACAGTGTGGTGAGGATGGAGTCAGTTAAAGGAAAGCAATGTTTCTCTGGGTGACTCAGAATAAGGCCCTGTAAATTCAAGGAACATGTAAGCAACACAGGATGAATTATACAAGTGCTTAACCTTTCTAAATGTACCAATAATTCAAAAAATTTACAAGCAAATAATGCTTCAATTCCTAACACTAGGTAAGATCTACCAATTGATCTTTGAATAATCTCATTAATCTTTATAATATTTAGAGTTTGCTGACGTGGTGCAAATTTTAAATGCCTTAATTCCACTTTCAATCAAATTATTACGACTGTCATGGGAGGTGGGGGATCTTATTAAAGGCTCACACAATACATTTGCCTTTGGTCGTCACAGGCCCTGACCTTTAGGAGCGTCAGTAAAGCACATCCCAAGTTTTGTTCACAAAATGTTAATTGCAAAAGTTTTGTACTTTTTCAAACTTACAGTGACACGTAATACTGTGTGTTGATTTATGTTATTTCTTTCTAGATGTCCCTTATCAAAAATTACAGCTTTTATCTTGTAAATTAGTTTAGAAAAAAAATAGCCTTTTTTTGGGTGGGGGGTTGGTAATGTACAATCTGTTAAATTTTTACAATCCTTTTCCCTCTTTAATGTGGTTCATTTATAGCACTTCATCATTAAGAACAATATAAATCTGGTAAATTTCCAACTTTTTTGCTCTAAGTTTCCAACTTTTTCCCTCTTAAATTCTCTTAAATATGATTTTTTTCCCCCACAACTCTACAACTTAATCTCATAAATTAAGTATTTTCATCTGATTCGTTTATGTGCAAGTCTTTTAAACTTACGACTCAATAAACCTTGGTGTTTGAGGCCCACGCCGCCAATGTGTCATGAATCAGTTAAGGGACCCTTATGACCTTATCATTTCAGGAAGTCCTGTGTAGATCTCGTGGATATCTTGTGTTTTTCTTAAAAGGGACTGTTTTTGAGCCGTTTCTAGACAGATTGAGGGATTTTGACACCATATTAATATGCAACAATTTGAGAATCTGCACACGTTCAGTATGAACATCCAGTCTAGTCTCTTTGTTCTCGTTTTTTAAACTACTCCTTAATTCTTTGTTTTTCCACCCCTTCGGGTTTATCTCATGGTTGTCATATGGAGTTTCACTAACATAATCCTTAGCCAGGAGTGTACTTTTCCTCTCCCCACATCTTATCTTTCATGATAATTTTGGCTGATACACTTCAGCCGAGTTACTATGGAAACAACTTGCTTTTCCAAAAGCATGCCTACCACTTGGTAAATATCTCAATTATATTAGAACAGCTCAATAACTCAGATTTCACATGTTCACGCCTTGTTTGAGCGATCAGGAGAGGAAGATTCCAGTCCATTACAGCATTAGCTAATTAATTAACTTCATACACAGGCAATTAAAGGAGGATATTACACTCTTTTGTGAAGGCAACTCTGCTTCAAACTCAGGTAATGAGTTTGTGGACCTCTGCCACCAGCTGCTCATCTGCCGTCTACAAAAGAGTTTCGTAAGACTTCCCAAGGTAATCCGACTTAGTTAAAATGCAGGGGACTTTGATTACGAAGAACAAAAAGGGAAAGGGACAGGTGGGGGGGGGGGGGGGCAGCATTGTTGCATGGTTCCCCTTCAATTAGATTTAGCTGTAATTGAACCCCTGGGGAGGCACTGATCGTCACAATAAAGTGCGGCATTACCTCAAACCGGATTTAGTGGCAACATGATCCTCCACTGCTCTAGGTGAGACATTTAATTAAGTCCCATTGCTTTTGCAGAGCAGCCATATAACTGAATTAACAGTACAGAGACCCACCAGGCATGCGTTCGCTCGCTTCCTTCAGTGTCCTCGCTTACAGTGCTATCTTACTCGACCGAGCAATAACAACAATGGGATTTGAAAGCATTTGTGTGTGAAGGCAAAAGCACAATGATGCTGAAACTTTTAATACAAGATAAACAGAGAAAGTATCGCTCAGAGTGTGCATGAGCTACTTTTACATCTGAATGTCTGGGAACAATCTCAGACTGTTTGTCACATCTCACACCCAGTCGAGTGTGTCTGCATCTTTTCTCCCCCGTCTAGCTGTATTGAAGTTTTACTGTCGCTGCAATGAATGGCAGCTTTGCTTGGGCTGGTGGCGTCCATTGTCGGTGGGTTTCATGTATTGGAAAAGGTGCGAATCAGGACACGCTCGACAACACCCGGAGCCTACCCATCCTCATTACTGACAGACAAATAAATGTCGCACTTCTCACTGAAGCATTGACCATGACAGGATATCAGCCTGCAGGAGGCTGACTGAGCTGGGCATTTACAGGTTGATGTCAAGGAGGCACACACAGGAAAGTACAGAAATAGCCCACAGACAAGCTCACTGTCACAGAGAAACACTGGCAAACTAAAGCAATTATTATAAGACTGGATTCTGAAGGACTTAAAAACAACAATTTAACTAAAAGGGAGTCTAAAGCTGTCACGGTTCAAGAGACTGGAGCTTTTTCATTAACTTACTGTAAAATAATTTACAGTTTTGACTTTATTTTGAGAAATCGGCTCATTACTGAATTTTAATTGAGAGTATGGTCAATGAATTTTTATTAATTCAGAATTTTGACATCAGTATCATTACCATATCACTTTATTTACGGTATTAACTACTGTATCTTGAAATTAGTCATATTCATAGTGCCCATATTCTAATTAATGGTGTGATTACCTGAAATCAAAATATGATAATCAGTATTAATATACAGTATCAACTACCATACATTAAAATACAGTATTAACTACTGAAAATTAAAATATGGTGTGTCGGCAGCACCCACTGCCTTCTATTGAGCTTGAACACCCAACCAATCTTTGCTCCAGAGAATGAATATTCCGCAATGTAATGCAATCAAATGTTGAAAATTCAAGGTAACAGAATGTGCAGCATACCATCGATCCATTATAACAGATTGAAGCGACCGTCCTTTCAAATATCAAATATATCAAATCAGTGTGAACTCTTTTATGTTAAATTGACGTTGCTTTATGCTCGAGGTGTATGGTGGTGTTAGCCAAATAGAAACACAATTTTGCCCTCAGTTTCATAAAAATGTCTTAACCTTTTACTGATGACATTTTGAACTCAACATTTTTGAAGGATGACTAATATTTTCACTTTCTTTTTGGAGTGCTGCCTTTGACCTTGCTTTATCTTGTAAAATTTTATTCCTTTAAGCTCTCCTAACATGAACATTTGCTATCCAGATGTAAAGAAACAGTTCATACTTTGCAGGTATATTAAAAAAAAAAAAAAAAAACAGAAATGGCCTATATAACAATTTAACAAGAATTGTACTGAGTGACTGGCAGCATGTCAGATTAGTGCAAACTGACACTAGATTTTCTATCTTTGTCTTTAAAAAAAAAAAAAAAAAAAAAAAAAAAAAAAAAAAAAAAAAAAACCTATACAACGAATAAATGTTCCTTAAGAAAAAATAAATCTCTAAAAGCTATACAGACCCCCCTCTCTAAGAACGTAGCCATGTTAGCATTTTAGATTAGCCCAAACAAAATAAAGACATAAAAAATTAACAGATTTTTAAAAACTATCTAGTTGTCCTTTTCCTAATTGTCTGGGAATTGTTGCTGAAGAGTTTTCAATCTAGCCAGCTTGTTTAATGCAAACAAGGCTACAGATTTTCACTTCAAGGTCATTAAGATTAGCATAGTTAGTTCACAATCTAACATACACATTCTTTGGCTTAGCGTAGATAATGTAAGGTGATAATAAATTCACAGCTTGATGTTTTTTTTTTTCCTTTTTTAAAATCAATTTCCTGTTTCTCACTGTCAACAAAATACCGCTTGGTGACTAGCTAGCTTAATCCCAACTGGGCAGTAGGTTCTCCCATTTTCCACTGAAAAATGAGCTGCTGTGTTGGGGGAATTTAAGCTCTAAAAACAAACTAAGTTAGTCCAGTTTCTCGTAAGTACATGAAATAATTATGTAGCTGACAGGGTGTGTATTTATAAAAGCTAAGTAAGCTACATTTATCCACTTAAGGGACAAAAATGTCTACCTCGAGTCCCTCATCTAACAAATAGTTATTGCTTGTAGCTAGCTAGCTTAATGCCAAATGGGCAGTAGGTTTTCATTTTTTTTCTTTTTCTGTTTTATAGTTGAGTAATTCTTGAACTTATAACCATTTCACTTTTAATTTGTAAAAATAAGATTGCTCCCAGAGGAAAAAATAGCTCTATAAACTTCAAGATTAGGCTAAGTCTGTTAGCACAGACATTAGCATCAAGACCCAAAAAAGGGACAATCAGTTTACTGTTAATTTAAAAACTGGTCTATTCCTGTTTCACAAATGTGAGGTCTTCCCGTGACTTTTTGTTGGCAGTAATGGCTTAGAGAATGGAGATTACATAAGAACAAGAATGAAGAAAATTAGCCTAGCTAAAGGTTAGAACTATCCACAGTGCTCGCTAAATTCAAAGGTGAATTCAAATATCAATTAAATTCTCAACATAGCTCATTGATATACACTTTGATTTAACCAGTCATGTATTTTTTTAATATATATATAAGCTTTAGCATTTTGAGATTTCAAGTCATTTCATGTCAGAAATGGGTTCATATTGTACCAACACAGTGGGATTATTCAAGTTAACTTTCAGGGAAAAAAACTCTGCCAATCACTTTTGTTTTATAATACTTTTTTTACCCATTTAAAGAAAAAAAAGAAAGAAAAAAAAAAAAAGGCCCACTCATTTCAGTGTGCCACTAGACAACATCTGTCATAGCGGCCCTCAGGCTTACTCTGACTGAGCCAGAAGGGTCAATAGATCTAAACTGACCCAAATCTCACAGGGCAGCTCGGGCACACTGCGGCAAGAGGAAGATAGTCAGGAATGAGATTATTTTCTTCTATTTCAGGCAAGGGTGCAACCTCCTGCTCACCCGCCTGTCACACACAGATAGACAGATGAGACATGACAAGTTAATGTCAGTGCAGGCAGACATGCTGTTAGGCGCACAGGCATGGCGGTAATATATATGAGTGCATTCACACACAGGCCAGTTTTAGTCACTCCCATACACGTCATGTTGTCCCACTGTTCCACTTAGCCTCACAAAAAAAAAAGAGAACTACCAAAGCATTTTCCATTAGGACACTTTCGCTAGTCCCGTAATCTCCAGAAAGAGGCTGTGCAAGGCCAGCTGGGGAGAGGCTTTGTGGCCACTGAGTCTCCCTTTCAATCCCCTCTTAGGATAGCCAAAGCTCCAGAGATCCCTTAACCAGTGGCTAGATCCGGCCAGTTCCATCCAAACAGGACCTTTTGTGCCCCCATGCTGGATTACCTGCTGAGTCCCATAAGCACCAAATGCCTCCTCTCTAAAGATTTAACAAGAGCCAAGAGGACAAAACATCTAATTTGTTGGCTGTGTATTCAGTGGAGTTCCTCCTTGCTAATCCCTGGTCGGCTCTATTGGGTCCAGCTAATCTTGATTTCCACAGGCTTGGTTCTAGTCTTGAGCCAGGTCTTGAGGTGTTGGTATGTTTGGTAAAAAAACGGACATGACACTGAAAAGGTTTTTATTAGAGGTCTTTGCTGTTACATTTATGAGAATTTGCTATGGATTTCCTATCAAGCTGGCATTGTGCTTCAGGGTGTGGAAGACATGGAGGGTAGAGAAAAAATAAACCATGTGTTGCTCTCACTTTCTCCCCTCCTTCAGCTAAGACAAAAGTTACACACAAGAAACATGGTACTCTTGTTTAAGGCTTTGTAATAATCACTTTTAGCCACTAGAGGGCAGAGTAAATTTCTAACATGATGCTAGAAACCCTGACAGCTAGCCTGCAGGAGAGCTAACTCATATCCATCCAACAAAGAGCAACATATGTACAATGAATCAGCATTTTTTAACCCCCATCTGTTAGTATAATTTTTTTAAGTTTTTTGATTTTTGAGTTTCAAGATGATGCAATTTAGCCATTTCTTTAGCTTCAGTCAGCTACCAGATGTAGCAGCTAATTGCTAACTCTGTGTTGCTGCTGTGTAGCTCTGAATTGGTAGGAAAATCTTTGTTCATAACACCCTGCTGCTTAAGAATAGGGAGAATTAGCATTTTAGCAAAACTAGGAGGAAAAAAAAGCTAAATTAGGCTAAAGTTGCTAAACCCCCCTCGTAATACTTTCTATTGGTCAAACATACTACCGAGCAACATAAGATTAAAATTAGAAATGACTGTCCAGTAATCCCTCTTCTTTAATCATTGTTTGAGTCCACATCACAAGAAAAAAAAAAAAACAACTCTACAGCAGCTACCTAGCCGCTAATTGCTAACTGTCACTTTGCTAATTCATGTTTGAAACATAGCGCAAAGTGCTTTTATCAAACATGCTTACTTTAAATTGCCTCCTGTTGCCAACAATTTTTAAAAAAGGCTTGTTAGACACTCTGCTAACATGAAAAACAACCAGTTATTTGGTGGCTACTTAAGCTGCTAATTGCTAACTCCATCGCTTTTCTTTTTTGTCTTTGACAGGTAGCATGACAGTGTTTGTATCAAACAATACTCACTCAAATTGCTTCCTGTTTTGCAAATGCTTGTGTTACTATTTAAGCTGCTAATCCCCAACACTATCTCTGTTTTTTGTGTTTGACAGGTGGTTTTCATCAGATAACAGTGATATTTCGCTTAAAAGGGTTGTTAGAGGCTCTGTTAACAAGAAAAACAACTAACTAGCTAATCACTTGCTCTCTCTTTGCTATTTTCTGTGTGACAGTTTGTACAAAATGTTTTTATCAGCCAACGCTGACTCTTAATTGCAACCCTTATGCAAAAAAGAGGTTCTGCTTACATGAAAGCTGTGTTTGCCATTCAGTGTTTGACAAGAAGCACACTTTTTTTTTTACCTTTTATCTAACAATACATAGGCTACTGTATGTTCAATTAGCTTTCTGTTGCTAAAAAATAAATTAATAAATTTAAAAAAAATCTTTGTAGAGGCTAGTGCTTACTATAAAAACAAACAGTTTTTCTGTGTTATGAAAGCTGCTAATTGCTAACTCTCTCTCTCTGCTGTTTTAAGTACTACAAAGTACAAAGACTTTTTACAGGTTATGTTTAACAAGGAAAACTTTCTTCTATTTAGCTTAAAGAGAACATTAAGCACACCTTTTCACTTTATTTACTGCTGCTTGGTGTCCATTATTGTACAAGACAAACAGGTGGCTCTGTGGAAGCTAGGTGAGACAGTTTTTAGCAGTTTTTATACTCTAGAGTCTTCATATTGCAACAGTGGGATTTAAGCACTGCATGTCTCAGACCATTCACTCTCCTTAGGTCGATTTTCTCCCACTTTGGAAGAAAAAAACCTGCTCTTAAACATCCATGTTGGAATTTCTCCAGGAGCTAATTGCTAACTCTGTCTCTCTACGGCTCGCTCTCAAGCAGGTAGCATGCAGTGTATTTATCAGACATTATTTGCTGAAAATGGCTTCCTGCTGCTAAAACTGGCTTGTTAAGAGCAGTGAGACAGAACCTTATAGTAAATTTGGGGCCAATAAAAACCAAACAATGAGCTAAACAAGGCTAAAATTGTCTGTGCAGCTACAAGGCTGGGTGATAACTCTTAGGTTAACCTTAACAAGCAAAACACTGTCCTATTCATAATAATTAGTCTTTTTAATATTAATATATAGTACTCAGAGTCACAAAAGGGTAGTGTTTTGAAGGCATGATATCTAATATGGTGCTATGAGCGTATAAAGTGACAATCAAATAGTTACCTGTCACCTGGAGTCCTAGCATTTGAAAAAGGGACAACATGTTATCACCCTTATTGATATTCATGGCATTCATTCCACACTTTCAGGAAACACTAAGGCAATTGCCCTTGGGTTTAACACTTGAATAGAATTGATATAACTTCCTGCTATTAAGATATCTTCCCACTGGATGTATGAGATGTTATCTATGTGTAATAGATGGGTTATTTATGACCAGCCATTCTTTAAAGATAGCCATAAACAGGTGACGAAACACAGAAAAAAAGCCACAGGGAGGCAGACTGTGGTATCTCAAATTTCCTGCATCAGTGTGGAGTCTATAAAGGCCTGATTAATCATATAATAACACCCCATAGAATTAAATTACCATGCTTATTACAGACAGTTAAAGCCAAAGAAAGATTTTTGAAGAAAATGACAAGACTATCTCAGGATTTCACCTCAAACAATGTTGCGTGCGACTGGGAGGTTTTTTCACAAAACATTAAATCTGGTTAATAGACTGGTGGCGTCATATCTGGACTGTACAGTGTGGCCATGTGTGACACAGAAATGTGCAAACACTAATCACAAGGTACATTGATTGTTATGTTTAATGTGCCATTTTCATTTCCTCAGATGTAAGAAATAATTGGAATTTCTTTTCGGTTGCGACGCTAATAGCTTGCCTGGAGGTTAAATCTCAAGACAGGGAGAATAGAATGGGAGAAAATTGTGATCAAAGCAAGTAATTAATTGGAAAAAAAAAAAGAAAAAAAAAACAGTTTTAGAATTCATATGTCCCTGTGCTCTCATGACAAGACACTTTCACAATGCATGCTAAGATAGCTTGTGTGCTATTCACGACTTGACAGCAAGTTTAGCTAGTTTCAGCTTCCTGCTAGTATCTTCCTGCTAGTACTGTGTTCTGTTTAAGGTTGAGCAGCAATTTGAACTAAACTCTCATGAAGAAACAGACAGCATTATGCATCAAGAAACACTGACAGTATGTACGTTTACTTAAAGAGCTTCAGTAAAAAAAAAAAAAAATTACAGGCAACTTCCCTGCAGGAATAGTATAAATAACAGTAACAAGAAAAGAAAAAAAAACTTTTGGTGAATGGGTGGTTTTGCAGATCAGAATCAAATCAAGGTAAGCAAGATTTTAATGTAAGCAAACATTCGTGCCAATTTGTCAAAAGACAGGGGTGAAATTTGCCTTATTTTTTTCTGTGGATTGATTGACGACATGTATGATCACAACATTAATAAGAGAGGGATAATGTTTTTGAAGAGGTGGTATTGTAGATTAGAAACACCCCATGAGAAAGATGCTAATGTTAGCTTATTTATCTATTAATTCATTTATTTTTTTGTGACATTGTGGAAAGGCAGATGAAAAATTTGCTAGACTGCTCCTTTTCATAATTAGTTTGATGACATGTAGGATCAATGAAACAATCATGGGTGGTTATGCAGATTAGAATCCTGTCAGGGTGAGCACAATAAAAATGCAGGCCAACAGTTTTGCCACAGTGTCAACAGGCATGGGTGAAATTTTTCAGACTGGTATGGGATCAGGTTGTCTCTGCTGTCACTTGCGCTGTTGAGGAATAAATGTTTATGTAAGCTTTGGACCAATCAGAATCAAGTATTTAACACCGTTAAGTTATTTGCTAGCTGCCAAGTTAAATGTTTTAGTATTTGCAGTCACATCCAACAGCCTGCATAGGGAGTGTCTGTTAGAATAGTCAAATACTCTGTTATTCAAAAAAAATGTTAAATTTTATAGCATGTAACAGTCAATTACCCTCAAAACTTTGTTTTATTTCTCCTTATTATGCTGCATGTCTGAGCTTCTCTCATTATTCAACCCACACCTCGCTCATAACAGGTGATGATTAGATCCCTCCCGAGCCCTCCCCTGGTATGTCAGGCCAAAAGGGTTCACCTTATTCCTCTTGGCATTCATTCCACTTAGTCTCAACTCTTTGCTCCTAACTCTCACTCTCTTTCTCTCACTCATAGGGGAGTTGTCAGACAAGGATAACACCTCTCTGTGAGGAGAGAGAGAGAGAATGGATGGGAGTGAGCGAGACACTGAGACGGCTGCTAGGATAAAGAGACGGCACACTGAAGCGTCAATTTACTTAATAACAGATTTTTCAGAGATTTCTCTCAATTCCTTCAGAAGGAGGGCTGCCAGTTTAACTTTCAAGATGACGGCTGTTTTGAAATCCCATTATCGGAGGTCTTTAAATTGAAGGGTATGCTCTCCATCTGGAGATGGTAGACTCCATGTTCCATTGGCTGGTAGTCACAACATCTCAGTCCAAATGTTGTGAAGTGTTTCGGAAAAAAATCTAACTTTTAAAAGCATCCCATTCTAATTTGACAAAACTGTGATCAAACAGAGGTAAGTGTTGAGGCCTGCATCCACTGATGCTGGCTTTTTGTGGACCTCAATTTCACTGTGTTTCTTCCTCAAAGATCCCAACCCTCCTTGATTTTGATTGGTTATTTCCAACTGTAAGGGCTGCAATAAAAGAAAAAAAAGAAACAGCTGGTGCCAAAGGCAATTTTTGCAATGAAGATGCGAAATGCTGCATTGGATTGGTATGGGGCTACCAGCAAAAAACAACAAAACAAAATAAAACAAAACAAAAAAAAACGCTGTGAATGGACATAGTCCCTAACAATGACCACCAGTTCTGATTGGGTCAAGTTAATGGAACCGAAAGACAAATCAAGTTAAAGCAAACAATGACAGTGATGTATTATAATTTAGTAAAAAAATATATAAAACCATTAACTGTTGTGAAATCTAGTGGAGGTAGAGTGTGAAGGCAAATGGATATCCAAAATAATAATAAAAGGTATTCCTAGCATGAGCGAAAATGACAATGCTAATATATCCCAAAGTTCAAGGAGCTAAACTGAAAAATTAAATTTCATGTTAATTTTGTGATTTTGTGTGTTTTCTAGTATTTTGAAATTTTTTTGGTACATTTTTGTCACCATTTTTCATTTTTATTTGCTAAATTTTTTTCTTTATTTTTGTTAAATTTTTTGATTTTAAATGTTAGTTTCATTCAAATTTTCAAAAATTTTGTTGTACATCTTAAATTTTAGTAGGTCTAAACTTTGTGATGTCATGACTATCCTGATAATACAAAGATCAGAAATCAGGCAAATTAAGGATTCTGTTCAATTTGGTCACTTTTCAACATCAGGCTTTTAAATGTTATTTTACATCGTATCAACCTTGCTCCCCTGAAAATGAACCTTCCCCCCCTTTTCAAATCATGGGCAGAGGTTGCAAAGGTTGGGATACACCAAAGTATGAGATAATATACGAGACTCTACAATGTGATGTCATAATGTGATCAAATGGGATGCTACATCCACTTATTGTAACACTTACCCCTTGGCTGCCCACTCACACAGCCCCTATGGACACTGTCAGTGTCTCTGTCACCAGTTGTATGCCCCCTAAACATGTGTGCCTCCACTCACTCTCTCTCACACACACACATCATGGATGGCAGAGAAAATGCGGACAGAGTCATCCTGTCCGCCATCACTGCAGGGCTTCTGGAAGAGTGGACACCAATTACAGCCAAACAGAGCGAGCCAAACACCGCTCCAGTCCACCAGCCGCCCTGCCATCCGGCCGCCGCAACCCCCGACACCCCTTTCTCTCTGCCTGGCTCTGTCGCCTTCCCTTTGGTCATTGCTGTACGACAGCCAGCCATGTGTTACAAATGGGATAAACTGCAGCGGTTGGGTGATGTGCGTGTGGGTGGATGAGAGTGGGTAGCCATGGCAGCCGAAAGAGGATTGGGAAGAAAGGAGGGGGTCAGGTTAGGGGTTGTGGGTGTGAGAGGGAAGTGGGTACAATTTTTTGTGTGTGTCAGCCTGTCGGTGTGGTTTTGCCGTTTGACAGCTTTGGATATATGACTGCAGGGTAAACACTCGTTATGCTAACCCTAACTGGACAGTGCCTGGTCTCTGATGTACCTGAAGTGCTCATCAGCTGTGTTTGTTTATCCACAAGGCATTATTTATTCCCATGATTCTGACACACTTGGCAGGTGCACGAGATGGAAATGACTCGTGCTGGTGCAGCGCTGCCAGCCCCCTTCCTTGGAAGCACATGGCGCATCGGCAGGCGCACTGGGCCACCATATTGACCTGGCACTGACTGACACATGTCGGGAAAGAGAGGTGTGAGAAAAAGGGGAAAGAGGTCACTGATGCACTCGTCTCTGTCATCAAACACTCCCCTGTTGAATGGACAGGCAACATCTGCTACGATGCCTCCAACCAACCCTTAACCACCATCTCCCCCAGTCCCTACCCCCTGAGGGTGAGGCCAGCTTGAGTCCCTGCCACCGCCGCACACAATACTGAAGAGCGACCCAAGAAACTGCCTTCTTCAGCACTGTCGCTCCCCCCAGATGACTCAAACATGCTTTAGTACCGCACACCTCACCTGACCATCCTCATGATTGATGTCTAAACAATTCACGTCAAGTCTGATGTGTACATCTGTTAGGAATCATGTTTATGGTACAAGACAGGGGCTGTAAACTTGATATGGAGTCACTCAAGCACTGAAGCAGCTTGACGAGGTTTTGATACGAATCCATTTGGATATTTCATCATTCTGTTGTGATTAAAAATACATCCCTGAACACCCCCGTACATTCACGCTGGGGCTCCATAAAACAATTGGACTGGAATGGAGCGCCTGATGTTGGACCAGGGTCGACCGGGAGGATCGATCTGCTCCGAAGTGTTGACAGCTTGCTCATTTCTAGAAAGTGATTCAACTATGGGATGCAGGGCTCTAATTAAGCCATCCGTCAAGCTGCAGCCGATATTCTGCAGGGGAGTCGGGGCTAAAAGGGACAGATTGAGGCAAAAACCCTCATCTCCATACATGCTGTTTATGTCAGACAGCACTGCTGGGAGATGAAACCATAACTAAATTCATACTTTTTTTTTTCATGTTTTCAGCAGCTAACATTGGCTTTCCAGACGTCTAAAACTTGTGCATGCACCCTTGTGCCTAACTGTGGCCCTATATCAGTCATAAACACATTTACATTTACACTTGGCATTTAGCTGACACTCCTTTTGTGCTGTTAGTGTGCAGGTGGGGGGTTAGCATCTCACTCGGTAACCATTTGACAAGCCAAATAGGCCCTGGGTGGCTGCACATTTTGGGTTGTTAGGATCAGGCCTGGATTATAGGTTAAGACGTGAGCTTCAAAGCTGTACAGAGAGTGTGGGTGTAAATGCTAGGAGTGCATGAGGAGAAAGTTTATTACAAGTACTGATTGAATGACTTGCATGCAAAATGCGCCTTTTCAATATCCCAAACTTACTGCATGCAAAACATAAGACTGTATCTCATTGATTAAAGCTTGAATTAGCATGAGCAGGTACACAAGATGCCTCAAAAGAAAAAAATTCTGATGATGAGGATTCCCCAACAATCCATGCAGAATTTTTTCAATGTTTCAAACCAAAATATCCACATATTATCACCTGACAACAAAATTCTCCAGCCATTTTTACAAATACTTTTCCTTCTTTTGTAATATATTCAAAATTATATAGGTGTTATAAACTAAGGTGTTTAAGATGCTTGTTGACTGGTTCCATGCAACAGGTCCAAGTATTTACTTACAAACACATGGGTAGAGTGTGATAAAAACATGGTAGAGATTTCATTCATTACATGAGTTGAGTAGAGTATTCAGTAACTGTATGGGTGGAGTAATTTTTTCCCAACTAAGTTAGAATAAATGGATTGAATATATCTTGACAACTTGGGCAGAGTATCCAGTTACAAAGTGTGCAGTGTTGAGTTACCATATGGGTACAGAATTTCTTTACAACTTGAGTAGAGTGTTCAGTTTCCTTATAGGTAAAATATTCAGTCATGGTATAGGAAGAGTATTCAGTTACAATATGGATAGAGTGTTCAGTTATCCTACATGTAGAGTATTTTTTTACGTACAGCAGAGTATTTTGTTACGACTTGGATAAGTTTGGTTTCCTTGTGGGTAGAGTATTCAGTCATTACATAGGTAGAGTTTTCAGTTACAATATGGACAGAGTGTTCAGTTACCATACATGTAGAGTTGGGCAGAATATTCATTCACAAAGTGGGCAGGATGTCCAGTAACCACTATAGTATTTCATTTCAACTTGGGCAAAGTATTCATTTACAACGTGGGTAGAGTATTCAGCTTCCATATAGGTAGACTCTTCATAACAGCTTGGGTAGTCTTCAATCACAACATGGTTGTCACATTGAGTTACCAGTTGGGTTGAGTTTTCACTCATAAAATGGGTTATGTATGTTGTTATGACTTGAGTATTCATTTACCAGTTGGTAGAGTATTCAGTTAGGGAATGGGTAGAGTATTAAGTCAAATTATCTGAAATCAATCGGAATGTGTAATTTATCAACCTTCCCTCTGGTGTCATTCTGAGGTTGATTTTTTTTTAAGTTTTGACAACCTATAGCAACCTTATGGCTCGCACTGACATTTGGAACTCGCATCCAGTGATCTGGACCATTTCATGAACTTGTCCATGATCAGAAAGGGTTGAAACTATGAGGAATTAAAACATCATCTACAATCCTGAGGTCTTTGAAAAATTATTTCCAAATGGGCTTGAATGTAACACTCAATTCTGATTGAGGAATTGAATAAAACAAAACATTTTAACCTCAGTAGGTTGTTATTTTGAATACTTGTAGTCCATGTGGATGTAACTTCTGCAGTTTGAGACATTAACATAGAAAAAAATGTATATAAAACATAAATAAAAACATTTGACGATAACATCTAGCTCTGAGCACTGTGCCTGTTGCTGGGAAGTGTGTTTCATGGCAAACTACAGTTCCATGCAGATACTTTGTATGCAAAGCACTCCACACAGTAAACATACAGAACACTGCAGTAGAATCAGATTAGTAATTCTGGAAGCACTTCTTTATGAGTATTAAGTATGTGCCAACATTTATGTCTGTGTAACAGAATATTCATTGTGATTAATAATGCATAGGATTCCACATGAGACGATACCCTCCTATATGACTGTGAGAGCTTCCCTTACACAACATCTATTACCATTTAGGTCTTTCTCCGCCTCCGTCTTGCCCCCTCTCTCTCATCTAAACTTGTTTTATATTTATGATGCTGATGATGACTTTTAGTGGTAATCTGTTATACTTCCCACGGTTTATGACTATGTATTTTGCTGATGTAGGTGTCTGGCAATTTATGAAGGGGCGCAAACGACTCTTGAGAAAGGCGACCACACACTGAGCTGATGCTCCCAAAAATCTTTATTAAACCCAGATATGACATTATGACTTCCTCAGGTAAGATGGAATGATATTAATGCAAACAGCATAGGTAGTGTTGCACTGCTGGGCCTTGTGAGAAAGAATAAATAATCGTTTGAGCTCCTTTCAAAGTTTAAAATGTACTTCCCAGGTACAGTTTAGAAGATTTAACGTTTCAGTATTTAATATTCACCGACATCTATAAATTAAAATGCCATTTCCTGAAATACATTTAATGTACACTTGTACATGTTTACTTGGGTATCTTGCTAATTCCTCTGGGACTCCTTTACTAGCTTTACATGGTTCACAGCTCAAAACAGCCAGTACCTATACATAAAGATGGACCATGCACCTCCACCCACCCTCCTGGAAAAGTGACGCCAAAATACGAATGCCATTTTTGCAACTCATGTAACTGTGGAACAAAGACTCTATCACAGATTCCTCATCCAAAAGTCTTATCCAACTTTAGAGGAAGCCTCTTTAAAAAATGTACCTTTCTGAAAATTTAGAGAGGGGTTATTTTATATATATTTTTAAAATTTATTTTATACTGTTGCTTTTGTACCCCCTGGTAGTCTGGTAGTTGCTTTACATATTTCACGGCTCAAAAATAAACAGCATTTTTTCTTTGAAAGAACCTTTATTTCACCATCCATCTGAAATGCTAAAGTTCAGCTGCTCTCTCTTTAAGGCTCCACAAACCCTCTTCCCTCTGATTGGCCAGCCATCTAGAGGCTTAGTAGAGCTGTGAATAAACCTTTGTGTTCGAGGCCTGCCTCACCAACTCATCATGAACCAGTTAGGAGATCCTTATGTGATGATGTCATCATTTCAGCAAGTCTCGGGAAGATCTTGTGAAAATCTTGTGCGGATTACAGAGCGGACTGTTTTTAGTAGTTTCCAGACAGATCCAAGGATTCCTGCAACATTTCTTTATATTCATGTTCAAAATATGGAAAAGTATACTAACCCCTCTTTAAGAGTAATACCCCTCTTTAAAATTTTAATATGCATGTAAATCAATACATGTACCATATGCAAAAAGTTTAAAATTACACTTTAAAAATACTTTGCCTTCCAAAGTCCAAAAATAATTTAAGAGGATCTTAATTTTCTTCTCTCCTCAAGTAGTTAAGTAAAAACTGGAGGGAAAAAAAACAGAGAAAATAAAAACAGAGATCCTGATTTGCATCTTAAAACAGTCCCCATCTAGCTGTGGAAAATTGAGCCAAATCAGCCTTTATCCTAATTGGTAAATGACAAATTAGACTTTGCCAATACTTAATTGAAATGCTGGGCTAAATGCACCCACGCCGTTGCTGCCACGCTGTCGTGAGAGTAATTACCAAACTAGTACACCAACATACAGAGGGGGTAAAAAATGATCATTTGTCTTCATTGCTGGAGTGGTGGGGATATTGCAATTGGGGTCAAATTAATCTATCCACGTGGTTAAAGAGTGGATTCCTACATTTGAATATTAATGAAAACAAGTGTTTTTCTCACTTTTTTCCCACCAAAATGAAACAAATTAATTTCTTAACCCATTGCAGAATGCCTTATTTTTCTTGTCTGCACACAACCACAGAGAGACGTTCCTGTTCTCTTCTTCCTGCCAGGATTCTTGTAAAAATTTTGATTCCCCTCGCATATGAGAATACCTTTAAGGTCTGTGACATTGTTCCGAAGTTCCAAATTCAATTGTAATAGTCCCAGGCGCTCATATATTATAGATAGCCTGAACTTTAAAAAAAAGCATTTGTCTTTTATTTCTCTTTGTACTTCCTGGAACATATAATAAATCTCCAGCTGATAAAACTTGGCATACTAATCTTGGTCTATTTCCATCGTGCACTTGAGAACTAAAGGGATTTTGAGCCACTGATAATGTTCCTTTCTATCTCCCCTGTTCATCCCTAACCTTTTGTGTTTCTCAGGGTAGCTATTGTCTGGGATACGTTCAAGCCATTTAAGGACAAAAGAAGCAGCCTCTGTGTGAAGCCTCAGCGGCGCTTAAGCTCAAAAATACCACAAAGTGAAAATCAGCTTTCACAGTCCTGTGAATATACAACCGTTATTTCATTTCTGACCATTTTTGCCTGCTTAAAGGTCAAAAGGTCACAGTTTTTCAATAAACATGTCAACACAGCATCAGTCTACTGTTGCTTACCGTCTACTCCTGATTTCCATTCAGCTTATGTTTGCTGTTGAGATGTAGCACGACTGCCCGTTCACATGGCTTGTTGGGGAGTCGACCTTGATGTGTTTGTTGACCAACTTGCTGCTTGCATATTTGAAAGATATCAGGTCGAGCGGTGTACCATTGAGTCATTCCACATGATAAGCATTTATATTAGAGGTTTTCTGAGGCTTTCAAGGCCGAATTTTTTGTTCAAGGCCAAATAACAGCCATGTCTAAAGAGTATCATTGTGAGTAAACCATGTCGACTCCGATGGCAAATTTCTATGTTTAAACGTGTGTTAGATGTCCAGAGGGGATTGTTTCAAATCAAGATAAACTAGGGAGGCACTACCACTTCCTGTCCAGATGTTTCTAGTATCAGGGAACATTAAAGAGGGGTATTATACTTAAAGAGGGGGGTATTACTGTTTCCTATATTTTAAACAAGGATAGAAAATAAGAATGCTGGATGTCTATACATAAAGTAAAGTACATTCTGTTCCGTTCTATTCTGTCATTTTTTAAAAGAGGCATCCTTTAAAATTGGATGAGATTTACTATTGGAGCTGCAATATTTACTGTAGAGTCTGGGTTTCACTATTAAAATTTACAATTTCATTTAGTAGATGCTTTTGTCCAAAGGGACATACAACACTGAGCAGTTTGGAATTTGGTTCCTTGCTCAAGGGCACCTTGTCAGTGCTCAGGAAATTATGCTAACCCCTCTCCAGCTATCAGTCTAATTCCCAAGCTTGGTCCATGCCAAACTTGAACCAGCGAGCCTCCAGCCTCGAACCCAAGTCCCTATAGGTGTCATCAGTAGCACAAGAAGACAGCTTTATTTTGGCTTCACTTTTCTTGCAGAGTAGGTGGCAGCACATTGTCCACCGTTATATATCATTGCTGGACTGGGCAAGATGTTAAACCTCAAACCGCACTGATAAATTGAGCTGTCAGAGTTTGTGTGAAATAACTGTAGTCTAAAGTGCTTTGATAGGAGCCTTTTAACCACACTATTATATTCAGTTTTGTATCCATTCTCTGAACATTTGCTTTCAGATTTGATTGACAACTTCTACTTAGTTCCGAGAGCACCCCTGGCTCGAGGCCCTCGTCCTCTTCCAAGCCAAAACGTTAGCTTAAACACTCGGCCAGGCATCCTACCGCCTCCCCATCCAAATGCTCATGTTTACTTGTGTCATGTTAATCGAGGAAATCAAAGTGGGCCATCGGATGTTATCTCAGCCACCTGTGGAGGATGTACACAGCAAAGGTTTTACCTCTTCATTTCCTCGCTGCACCTCTGCAGGTGTTTCTGTTCCAACGCCAACAAGCCGAAACAGAAAATTAGAGCGGAATGAAGAGGCACACAGGCAAAATTACCAACTTTCATTAATTCCTCCATGTTATTTCAATTTCCTCCTGTAAAGAGGTTATATAGGAATAATTATTGGGGCAAATAGTCCTGCCGATCCATGAGGAAATAATTGGCTTTTTTTTTTGCTGCAGAGAGAGAGATTTCTTTGGCTGCCTGAACACAGACAGCTCTGGAGTTGCTTGGCGTGCTTACAGCATTAGCAAGGGACCGGCAGTGTGCAGAGGCCCCAATGACAGGGAGAAATAATTATGAACGGAAGCAATGTTCAAGCCAAGAAGCCAATTTGTAAATGTCTCTCGGTTGCTGCTGCTGCTGCTGCTGCTGTTGTGTGCGTCTCTTTATGTACCCAAGTGCATTTTTGTACGGCTTAGCGCTTGTGTTCCGTTTGTGTTCGTGTTGATGTGTTTTTTTTTTATTAGTGACCGCTGTTCAAGCAGATGCTGTGATGACTCCCCACTTGTCGCCCCTTTCGGTGACCTTCGCTTGCCGAAGCCGAGCCTTACATAGAGTAAACACTGAAGATAGCACGCTGCATTGGGTAAACACTCCACGGGATATATTTACCTGGTGAAGAAGAAAAAAAAAATAGCTGCTTATAAATGAAGACAAGCTAATGAAATGGTTGGAAACTTGTGTGGGTGGTGGGTTATTTTCCTACAGGCTGTGCAATGCATACCAATTACCACGGAGCTTGAATTTTAGATCAAAAATGTTCAGATTTTTAGAGAAGGCAATTAGGGATTTTAGAGTGAATTCTCAAGCGTTTACGGACGCTTCACAACTGGCAGCCAAGTTAAGCATACGATGGTGATAAATAATTAGATATAGCACTTCTTGGTATTTCTGGAGAAGGGCCACAGCACAAGGTACCTCCACAGCATCTGCTGGCCCTTTTGAAATTACAACTGGAGGATGTTTTTGTCGAGCTTACGTACTCTCCAGGTTCTCTTTTCGGCAAAGTCATCCATCCCTTCCTCCCATCATGAGCCTCAGGGCTCGCCTTGCCAGACTTTGGAGGTGTCACCTGGTATGGCAGACGGTGTCCCCCCTGTCCGCACACCTGTCACTCCTGTCCTCTCGCTTTGGTCGCTGGCTTCTTCTATGACAAGAAGCCCCCCAAAACCTGCTCGGCCAGCGATCTAACACATTGATATCACCTCCCAGGGTACACAGTGTCTCTTTTAGAGCATCAAAAAGAGAAAGGGGGGTAAAGGGGTTCTTTCTATCCACTTAGAAGTCTGCTTAAGGGGGATTTTTTTGGCGAGGGAAGGAATGGGGGAGTGGGGAGGATATGAATATGTATGTGCATATTTATCCAGAAAATGATTACTCGCTTGAGCATTCATTAATCGTTTCTTCATAATTCACTCCATGCATATTCCCCTCTTTTTTTATTGAATTTAAACAAACCCATTAACAGGGATTAACTTCCCTGAATAAGACTTTGGTTCTCTTCCCAATTGCTTCCAAAAAGAGGCCCTTGTTCCGTCAAGTGGAATTACTTGCGAGCTTGCTGCAATCTCCACGGCGAAGAATTATAGAACACAAGGGTGTGCTACAACACCCCCCCCTTCCCATATTTTTGCCTCTCTCCTCCCTCGAGTCAATTTATAATCACTTTTCAAAGGATATATCCCTGTATTGTTCCACTTTTTTTTTAATGGCGAACGGATGCGCGGAGTGCGTGGTAATGACGGCATTATTGCGTGTTGTTTTTAATAGCCGCTAATTGTGTTTGACCATCATCACCATCTCTCCCATGGTTGTTGTCAAGTTATTTTCCTGGCCTTTGTTGCTGCTTATTACATGGCACTAATTATAGCTGGAGGAGAATTGCTTTTCTGGACCCTGACCTCTTCCTTCCACTTAAGGCCACGGAGAGGATAGAAAAAAAAAAAAAAGGAAGATGAAAAATGAATGAAATAGCTAAAAGGAGAGTATAGCCAGCTTTGTAGCTGATTAACCATAAGGCATACATTAATGATAATTGGATGAGAGGATGTGAGTGGAGCCGTGAGCAAGAAATGCACTCCTTCTTGTTCTGCAGTACACTCAAGACTCTCTTCACTGCTGCTCTTTTTCCCCCTCCCTCCCTTCCTCGGTAGAATTAAGAAGAGCCAACAAAGAGTGCCATCGAATCCGGGTGGAGGATGTGACTACCTTGGGGGGGGGCAACGCAGAAAGGCTGTATTGTATCCCACTGTGTAATGCTGGCCCAGATCTGTAATTACATCAAACATTGCTTTTGAAAGCGTCTAGGTCATTTTTATCTGCATATCCTGTTGAATTCAAAATGTAGTTACTTTTGGTAACAGTGGGCATCCATTATGAAGAGTGGAATTAAGAATGGCTTGGGAACAAAATGTACGCACTTCTCAGGCTGCTGCCTCAACTCAGCGTCTTCACATGTACTCCAGCACACTCCCTTCCTGTCAAATATGGCAGGCTATGGTCTGACTGGTCAAAACAAGAGGAGTAAGGTGTTACCCTAGCATCTATTATGCATTTAAAAAGGCTCCTTGTTCAAGTTAACTCAAACAGTTACGCGCCAATTGGTAAGACTTTCAAAATAAAGCATAAAAAGGTTGCAATAATACTTTTCTAATTAAGCTTGCCATCCGTTGTTTAGAATTCTGTGACCTTCAGGTGTCAGAATGTGAAACGGTCGCTGAATCATTTTGTTTAAACACCAAAAACACTTGCTAATGTTTGTTGGTTAGCTAGAAGAGGCCTGAACATGTTTTTTTCAATTGCATTTGTTCACAGCGTAAGTACTATTTGTGACTGTGCGCATGTTTTGGCCTCTTGCCTCTATGGGTTCCCCTAAAGTTCTTGCCATATTTGCTTTGGTGTTTTTCCACCTCTGCATTTGTTTGCACCGTCCTCTCTCAGACAACATTGTGGTAGCCAACCATTGCAGTGTCTCATTTTCACAGCATACCTGCCCACTCAGATAACGACGTGAGTATTAAGGTTAGAAATTGAGAGGCTGCAGATCTTCCACAGAGGCGTTTTGATGATTGTGCTGCTAAACTGAAAAAACAAGATAACAAAACAACACCTGTCCTAGTTTTCTTTTAAGCAAGGTTTTCAATATACTGAGTAAAGATTAATTATCGTTACACACAATGATGCATTATTGTTTGTAAGGATGATGACTGTGTGTCTTTTGGCCTTTAGTTATTATGGGTTTCTCTAGAGCAATTCTGTGTTTTTCCGCCTCTGCAGTGAATTCATCCTTTTGTGACAAACTCCCCTCTATAGAACTTCTACAACTGACATGTTTATTGTTTAATGTTGTGACTAATCGTGTTTGTCTATTTTTTAATTGTTTGTTTGTTTGCTCAGCTGGTTGGTTGTCAACTAAATTGCTTTTGGGGATCAGTTAAGTTCTCTGATTTGGATTCCGTAAACAACTAAATAGCACCATTTTACGGAAACTTTCAAGGTTTTTTTGGATAGGTATACAAACGTTCTAACTTGACAAAACTGGAAAACTATTTCATATAACTATATTTAAAATTGTACTGTTTGGAAAATATCTTACGGGAAATCAAATAAAATACATTTTGTGTCACATAGATATTTTACCTAGGCTAAAAGGGGCTGTTTCCTGTCTGTGTGATCTCTCAACCATCCCTTAAACAAGCATGCAAGAAAGATAAAATTAATAAGAATGAAAAAAAAAAGTTTGGTGTACAAGATAGCTATTTGTCAGTGTTAGCCATATTAGCATAGTAATTAGCATAGTATGCCTTAGGTTCTTTGTCCACTGTGACAAACCAATGAACCTATCCCCTAATCAACTATGAACTTCCCCCGTATGAAAGTGGACCTCATAGTGGGAAATGCCACCCAAGAAGCTAACGCACTACTCAAGGCCGCCAAAGTTATTGCTCTGAGTCATGAGTCTCTCAAGCAGGTGGGCCTCCAGTCTCAAAGCTCAAATGATAACACCATTACGACAGCTCTGTGGTGGAATTTCCCACTCAGGTGCTTACTCAAAGGTATGCTCTCAGCAAATGTGCACACGCATGCATAAACACACACATGCAGAACACAGCAGCCATGGCTTTAGCCTCAAAGTGTTTACCGGTTTTGTACCAGATGAGATTTACTTGCACTGTTGGCACAGCTTGAGAACAACATGTAAACCATGCCAGCCAAGCTGATTAGCTTTGATTCAGACATGAGACAACAGGCCAGATATCAGATGGGATGGATTCTTATTGTTGTTATGAGTTCTAACATAAAGGCATGAAATGTTACTGCTAATAAACGAAAATCTACTCTTAATACAAAATGAATCCAGTCATGAAAAGTAAGTGCTGTAGGTAAAAAAAGAGTAAAGGGTATCTATGCACCCATTCTGTTGTCACTCACCCACCCCCCCTGGAGCTCTTTGGTGGAAAAAAAATGTCAAATGATCACGCTTCTGTGAGCACCATCTGGCAGCTCGCGCACTTATAGCACCCATTACATCTCTCACTTTCCTGCCAACCTACTACAGTACAGTACACTTAACCCTTTGTTCCAGCAGGATGGAAGTCAATGAAAGCCACTCACAATGGCTCCTCTTTTTTTATGAGACTAAGAGAGTACTGCAAACTTAGGCAACAACAAAGAGAGTATCAAAGGAAAAATAATTTGCATGAATAGTCTGATAGCATTCGGGGACCCAATTGGCAATCATCGTCTATCATCTCCTGATGATGATAGGCTATAAGGAATGGGTGCCAATTTCTTGGTAATTGTACAGCTAACAGTTGGGGTTAACTCCTCCCTACAAAGACTCCCTTCCCCATGTGGTGATTATGTGCTCAACTTAAACGGCATCATTTCTTGGTCGATTACATCCCTCAGAACAGCATCCGTTCATTTGTTTCTGGTGCGTCACAATTCAACAATAGAAGGTAAATTACACAGAGGCTGGTACTATTCCAAGAAACTTGGACTGAAAAGGACTTCATGCTTCTGATATACAAAAAGTAAACACATAAGCTTCATCAGGCCAAGGAAGGAATAACACTTTTTTTTTTTCTAATGGCAGTCAATAAAGGATTGTTAGCTATATTAGCATGCAAAAGCTTGCTAGTATGTGATTGGTCAATACTACTAATACTACAAAGGTCTACATTTGTATGTTAGATGTCCAAAAAGGGAGCATTTTTTAATCAAGCTGAACTAGAAAGGGGCAGCCATTTTTGTACCATTTTTTCAGTATTGAGGAACATTAAAGAGGGAGTACTGACGGGGTACCTTGTGTCCCCGGATTTTAAAAATGGATACAAAGTAGCAATGCTGGATGTTCATACGAAACCTGTGCAGATTTTCAGACCACTACTTGTGAAAATCTTTGTCCATAAACTGCCCAAAACTGTCCATTCTGGAGCGCAGATGGCCTTGTGGTTAAGGTCGCGCTCCATATACGCAGGCGGCCCGGGTTCGAGTCCTACCTGTGGCTACTTTCCTGCATGTCACTCCCCACTCTCTCTCACCCTGTTTCCTCCTCTATCCACTGTCCTGTACTCTAAATGAAGGCATAAATGCCCCAAAAATATATAAAAAAAAACAAAAAAAAACTGTCCTTTCTGAGAACAGCATGAGATCTTGTGAGACTTTAAGAGTCTTGCTGAAATGATGACATCATCGCATAAGGACCTCCTAACTAGATTGTGACAAAATGGACAACTCAAGGTCTGCCCATGCCTCTGTCCCTGAAAGGCCTTCAGAGGCCCAGCCAATCAGAGGGAAGGGGTTTTATGGAGCGGGACGCCTTAAAGAGACAGCAGCTAAAATAAAAGACGGGCTGAAATAAGGGTTGTCACTATTATGAGAAGACTTGAGATTGTATAGCAGTGGGACAGGATAAAGCCTTTTAAAAAAAGCACAATACCCCTTTTAAAGTTTTGATTTCATGCTAAACGGGAACAAAAAGATACAGTATTTGTTTCAAACTTCAAAGTTTTTTGGTCATTTACACTCAAACTAAGCTTTTCATTGCCATGTAACTGAACAATGAATGTATTAAACCAAAAGCAGATTTCCAAGACTCATTTTTTCTTTATTTTTTATGTCTGATTTATATGTAATTGACTTATCTGCATCCATTCCTTTTGTTGTTAACACAGTGTCAGAAAATATTTACATCACTCCGTCAAGTGACCTACAAACTGCAGAAAGCAAGGCTGTGGCGCTGAATTTCCACTCTGGAGATGGACTTGATTTTCACTGCATATTGTATCAGGCAAAGTGTGCTGTGAACTCGATAATCTGGTATTCTGTGGCGCGGGAAGCCAAAAGCAATTGGACAACGGGTGGAATTGATTGTGTTTGCGGCAGTGATAAGTTGAATAAGTCTGTGGCGAAGTGACATCCAAATGTTTATGTTATGTTGGGTATTAATAAATTCAACACCTCACTGAATGCCTTTCTGAGAAAGAATTGTCTATTTTCCCACGGGGATTAAGTTTATACGCCAAACACATCAACATTTTTCAATGGAAGCATCTTTGTCTTGTTAATTGTCTCTTTCTAGGGCATAATATGTTTGATTTCAGTCAACACATCATCTTTCATCACTTATTAAATCAATATTTATATCTCCAGCTAACTTTTCTCTGCTTTGCAGTTTCTTTTCAACGGTTGTTTTCTTTCCGATCATATTTTCCATGTTTGTGCTGTGAACATACGGTTCTGCTGCCTGAAGCAGTAAAAACAGCTTTCAAGTAAAAAAGCTTAAAAAATAATGACATCTTTTTACCCACAAAAAAAAAACCAACATATTATTTGTTTCCACAACTCTGTCCTGAAAAAGTCTGCCAATTTCTTCATACCTACTGTTTGAAAATAACTGTGAATAAAAGCATCACACGAATGCTTAAACTGAACCTCTGCTGGATCAGAAACTGTTATGATGAGTCAATTCGATTCAGCAAACTTGTCATTTAAACTACTGGCAGGAGAAAAGCATGGGGAAAAATAATAAATATATAAATAACAAGTGTTTTCTGAGAAAAATTTTGGCAGCTGCGAAGAATTTTGCTGGGCTGACAGGTGGAAGGTGAGTCAGCAAATTCGTAAAATATGAGAAATAGAAAATGTTGGGTGTGGGAGACGAACTAGAGGGATGTGAGGCAGAAGGAGAAGGTGGTAAGAGGTTGAATGAAAAAGGGAGACGAAAGAGAGATAAGAAAAGTGTGATTCCTTCCCCCTGCTTTGTGAAAAGACACCGTTTTAAGACCTCTTTCTCTTAGAAAACGAGTCTTATTCTGTTACAAATTCCTGCCCACCAGACATATCTGTATGTCAAGTTTCCCTCCTCTATGTGCACCATTTTTTTGCACTGGCAGCAGCCACAAACTCAAATTCCAAGCACTTCTCTTTGTTGCTACCCAACAAAAATTGCAGAGCAGCACTTTTCTGAGTAGTGTAGGGAACGCAAAATAATGAACCGTTTCATAAATTAATACATGAATGAATGGATGAATGAATGAATAAATGCGCTACAAGTGTGAAAAACGCTGTCCGTGGACACAGGCTCCTAAAACAATAATATACAATATAGCAATATTTTTATGGGTTTCAATAATAATAATAATAATAATAATAATAATAATAATAATAATAATAATAATAATGATAATAAACAGGTCAATCCATAATAATAATAATAATAATAATAATAATAATAATAATAATAATAATAATAGCAATAAAAATAATTTTCTGCCTTTTTTGATGGGTCTTTAAAGGGTTAAAAAATCTCTTTAAGTTAAAGCCATTGTTTTTTGTTTTTTTTTTAGTTTGTTTTTAATTTTTATTTTTCTAAATACTTCAAGCTTGTTCATGTTAACAAACATTCTTGTCCACAAGTTCCCGCAGAAAGTTCGACATATCCTAGCAGAACTGTCGACTTAAAAAATAAATGATTATAGATTTTTGAGTACTGCACTTTTTTTTTTTCCGATTTCAATAAATTTGTAGCCAAGTTTTGGTGCACTTCACAGTTAATAAGCCATGTTTTGCCAACAGTCTTTTAAGTAGATGGAAACTTGCACACTTGCCAACTCTACCTCTTTGGCAACAGTTTCCAAAAATATTTTGTTTTCCTCAAACTGGATTATCAATAAATAAAGGGGGAAAAAAGAAGAAAACAGGCTGCTTCTATTCATAATATTTCAATGGTCAACAATTTTTGAAATTTGCAAAAACTGAAATCTAAGCCAATGTTCAAAGCTCTTCTTCTGGCTTACGAAACAGTGACAAGAATGGCTCCTGTATATCTGGAGTCCCTCATCCAGGGCTGCACCCCCTCTCGCTCGCTCCGCCTGGTGCTTCCAGCCCAGCATGGCTCTAAATCTCCAGCCAGACTCTTCTTCTCTGTTGTTCCCAAATGGTGGAGTGAATTACCAAACTTCATACTATCCGCAGAGTCCTTTTTTTTATTTTTTAAACTTTTAAGAGATGTCTGAAGACTCACCTGTTCAGTGAACACTTAGGCACTTAATCTGACCCTTCTTCCCTTCATCCTCAGGGACATCAGAAGGTCTAAGACCAAGCTCTTAGTGAATGAAAGCGCCAAATATTGTATGTAGTTGAGTGTTGAATGATATTGTTGATGTTGAATAATTAGCTGGCTACTTCTGGCACTAGATGGCAGCATCTGCGGCCAAACAAACTCAAAGTACTTTGTCACAAATATTAACGTTTTTCCTCGGGCTTAATTTCTTGCTTGTGTTGTATGTCGCTTTGGACAAAAACATCTGCTAAATGGAATTGTAGAGTTATAGAAATGTAAAAAAAAAAAAAAAAAAAAAACAGGGCCTGTGTCCACTAACGGCATATTCTGCGCTTCCAGCACCTAAAAACTTCAGATTCAGATGCTTTTAATAGATTTAACACATAAACGTTTGGTTAGAGTTCAGTTTTAAAGTGTATAGTTAAATCTTTGGTCTTATAATGACAGTCAGGGCCTGTGTCCACTTACGTTGTTCTTAGCACTGGTAGAATTTCAACCTAAAATTAAGATAAGATCTTTTTTTTTCCTCTTCTTTCCTGGAAATAAGCCAAACACTTGCATGGATTTCAGTTTTTAAAGTGTAAAGTACATATGTGGAATGACAGTTAGGGCCTGTGTCCATTAACAGACATGACAACAATGAGTGCTACAGTGTTCCAAAAAGCTGATCTTTTTTCAACTTGAGAGTGCAGTACGTGCTGTTACATGAAACAAATTTACGCCTTGATCGCTGAGCGTTAAAAATGTTGAACTGCATTTGTTTCAAATCAAAATTAGGCACTGCAAGTATAAAAAACGCTGTTGGTGGACACAGGCCCTATGGCTGTGAAAGACAGTAAGAAGAAGAGTTGAAAAGAAGCTTTAAGTTTGTAATGGTTCAAATGAATATGCCGAATTGTGATCATGCTGTGAACATCACAGATTAATACCTCTCATCCTAACAGACGAGTTACAGCCAATTTATACTGCGAAATTATCAGTCCCCTCACAAGCACCCTCTTCCCTCCATAATCTCTATTCTGTGTAATTGATGGGAGCCCGGCTATTGAGTATTTTACTCGAGCTGTCTCCCCCGTAATTTCAATCAAGACTTTAGTGGGACAAATCAATAGGACAGGGTCTAAATGACGGATGATAATGCTGACTCTGTTCCATATCTGTCACGTGGCAGTTGTATTACACCCTGCTCTTGGAAGCCGCCTGATCACCCATATGCTCAAACAGGAGAACAGGAACAGGCTTCATATATACAGAGACAGAAGATGGTACTGAAGACATTAGTAGAATTGATTTTTACACATGCACATGTCCTGAAAACGAAGACAGATGTTTTAATTATTGGTAATGTACCTTTATTTGAATGCTGTTCACATACAGATAGTTCAAACTGATGGGAAAACAAAGACAAAGCAAGGAAATCTAATTTCAGCTGTGCATATTCATCATTTCACCAGCGGATTTATCTTTGCCGCTCAGTTTTTTTAATTTCACCATTGTAGTCGCTCTTGGATCTGTGCTCATACATCCCCAGTGAGAGCTCCCTTGTCGTCGGCTGTCTTTGCAGTTTGTCTTTGCAGTGTGCGGGACCGACGACACCGACAAGCTCACATGAGTCAGACCTGAAGATTTTCTAGCTGTTGAGGCCAAGTGGAACGTTGTTTGTCTGGGCTCGCTGCCAAGTCTTCCATTAGGCCTTTGGCCCAGGTGAACAGTAATTAAACTGCGCTGAGTCGGCACTCCACATCTCTAGTGCCTCTGCATTCACATTATTTTTGTTTATGTTGCTCTCTAGTGGGTTTTTTCTCCCACATTGGAGATCTCCACCATGTGTCTATTTCTGTACATATCTCTCGTGGTGCCAGGAAATGTTGCTTTAGAGGGAAGGTTTTCCAACTGTAAAGGGGGCAAAGGAGAATTGGGAGGAAACTTGAGACAAAAATACAGAGTGAGGTAAAAGGGACAGGTGCACTGTGCTGTTCTGAAACCAATAAGAAAATAGTGTTTGTTTAGAAGTTAGGATAAAAAAAGAAACCTTTGACTTCAAGCATTTCAAGTCCCCCTCTAATCTGAGGGGTTCCACCAGGTAGCATTTTTGAACCCTTTCTTTAATTTATGAATACATATTATGGAATCTGCACAGTTCCCAACAACTGCTTGACTTTGTTCACAATGACGAAAAATTAACCAGACTTTCATGTCAACAGTAATGCACCCATGTATCTATGCACCGTATTATTTTGGATACACAGTTTTGGGTTTCCACTGATTTGGTAGCACTAGTGTGACATGCCTTTTTCAATCAATTATTTGATTAATTGTTGCAGCTTTAAAATCAATCATTCATTGTTTTAAAAAAAAGTTATTATTATCAAACACCCCTCATCTCATCTAAGGGGTTCCTCAGGGTTCTATTTTAGAGCCCTTTAATTTTAACTAATCTACGTGCTGCCATGTGGTCAGGCATGGTGCCAACAATATCACGATGACACTATCCAACTTACAAAGATATACTGATATTATTATGACTGGTTTGAGTCTATTTGCTATCTATTTGTCTATCTTGGCAAGAGATCATGGAGTGGTCTTTGGATCTATTCTGTCATTTTATCCTTGGAAGTCAAGAGTGGTGCTTCCCACCAGTTCAGACTTCTTTCTAAGATTAGACTATATCGCTATTTTTCTAGACGCACAGGTGGACTGAATTCAAGGACTGCTAACAGGTAGTTCAGCAGATTGTTGATGGTGCAGTTTTGCTAAAATGTAAACGAATAAAAGGCACAAAAGTGTCTGAAAGCAGCTCATGGATGCATTGATTCTACTAATCTTTCATGAGATCATGGTAAAAAAAAAAAAAAAAAAAGCCAAAAATATTTCCATTTGGGGCTCAAATGAAACAGTGCTCAAGTAGGGGTTGGATAGAGAGAGATTAGGTGCTGAGTGTGGGCCTTTTTCTTGTTTGATTCTACCTCAGCTGCTTCCTGTGTGCCAGGAATCTGCAATCAGTGGGAGGGGAGGAAAGGAGGGAGTAGGCAGAGGGGAGTCAGGTCTGAAGATGAGATAAAGTGAGACATATGCTGTAGAGAGGAGTATTTCAACAAAGAAGGAGCGCTAACAACCAAGGAAAGCCCATAAACAAACAATAAAGAGATGACAGACGGACTCTGCAAAGAGAAAAGAAGGAGGTAGCAGAGGATGTCTCCCCATCCTGCCTCTTCACACATCCCCTCTTTTTTCCACTTATCGTGCTCTCCTCCTCCGCTCTCGACTATTGGTTAGCGAGCCTCCCTGGTGAGGAGACGGAGAGAAAAAGACAGAGGGGGAGACTTAGAAAAGAGGGATAGTGCTGAGGCGGCATTCACAGAAGATTACAGTGCAGGCTCACTGATCAGGCTCTCCACCATTTTCTCTCTCTTCTGCACAGAGATGAGCCTGTCTGCCTTTGATCACACTCACAACCAATGGGATCACACAGGTAGAGGGAATAATGAAGAGCAACCTCCAACACACCTATGCACTTTCTATTGTAAGCAAGCTGGTTAATCAGATTGTGAGCGTGCTGCGGAGGAGCTTTCATGGAACGAAAATTTCATATCTCATCTCTGTTTGTATGCAAGGGAGGTAGAAGTAGAAGAGTGAGAACAGGACACTGCAAAGAAACTTTGTGAGTGTGAAGCTCATGAGGAAACAGAGCGTTATTTAAATCCCTTGATTCATTCTCAGCAGGGATGAGGATCGATCGCTCTTTATGAAGGAACTTAGTGAACTAATTAGATAACTGAATGGCTGTGCATTTCTAATGAGCTGACAGAGTGCAAAATGGGAATTAAGTTGTGGAAGAGCAAACTAAAGGTGACTTAATTTATGAGAAAAAATTCTCAAAGCAATCACTCACGACTCTACGAGTGTGTACAGGGGTGTTCCTAGGAAGAAGCCCATGGTGCCTCAGCCCCCCCACCCCCCCCACCCTAAAAACAACCCCAAAGCAAGTTGCGATCACCATAACTCCTGAAATTTTAAACTTCTAACCAGCAAAATACAAACAAATGACAGAGGCAGGACTTAATTTGGTGCCACTTTTTTGCATTTTTGGTTTTTTTTGGGGGGGATTACAGCTTTTATGAGTTAATGTATCGTAAAATAGGAATTAATTAGTGGAAGGGCAAACTAAAAAGAATCTATCAACCACAAGTGCTGGGCTTCCCCTTAGAAACACTCACAATGGTGTTCCAAAGGGGAAGCCCAAGGTGTCACAGCCCCCTTTTCAACCCATACATAAAACATAAGAAACCAAAGGACAAAAATCTGATTCATTACTTTCATTTACAACCATAAACCATAAAAAGCTTCAATAAAACTGCCAAAACATAATGAAGTGCTTCAGGTAGGCCTTATTTGTTAGGTCTTAAAAGACTAATATGGAAAGTGAGTGAAAAATGAGAGTTAAGTTGTGGAAGAGCAACCTAAAAGTGACTTTATTCATGATTAAAAAAAAAAAAAAAAAAAAAAAAGCTCAAACCAATCACTTCCAACCCAAGGTAGAGGCGGGACTTAAGTTGGTACCCCTTAATTGGGTTTTTTTGCAACCATAGACTGTATAATATATGGATGTAGTCTCTATGATGTCATCCATTAGTTTCTGATACAGAATTTTGAAGCCCATCTTCGATGGTAGTCGAATTGGAGGTGCTGAACTCAACCTAGCTTTGTTTGAGTTTGGTAGAGTTTGGAGGGTAAGAGGCGGGCCTACAGCCTCTTTGAAGACAGCTTTATATATGTCGCAAGTTTTGTCCTTGTATGGGTACAGCTAAGTTTATTAACTCTGAAAATACCTGGAAATAAAACAACAAAACTCATGTACAATGTGTGCCAATAGCAAAATTAGCTTAGCTTATCAGACAAAAGCTGTTTTTTCCCCCCACCAGGCTGTGATAAATGCTTTCATTTTATTTTGGCTTGTTGTGTATATGATTTCTTGTGTTTCTGCAACCTGCCTAATGTGGACTTTCAAGGATCTCCGGTTTTTTAGGCTTCAGCATGGGCTTCATTTCCAACGGCCTGTTGGCTGCAACGGGCCTTCCTGGCATTTTTATGTCGCACATTTTCTGGTCTTGGTATTTGTGAATTTTGGAGGAACAAATTATTTTTGAGTCCTTCAAGAACTGACCATGACAGATCCAGATCCAGTGCGACTTTTCTTCAACAGATAAAACCATAACATCTGTATGGTATCAGATGGCTGGTTGTGCCCCTTAGTTGGCACAGACAACACCCCAAATTATTCCTGGATTGTCAGTAAAACAACACTGATGGGATACACTGATATTTGTGCTTGCTACAGTGTTAATATCTGTCACAGCAGATTATTAATTTTCTATGAAGAGAGCAACAGCTTAAGCCTGAAACATCAAAAACTGGGAAACGGAAGAATAAAGGCTGGAAACAGGATGCTTATGAGACAGGAATTACAATTAACTGTAATCTCTGTATGGTATTCTGTTCTCCAGGCAAAACTGTTCCTGAGCGCCTGTATTTGTGTGCTCTGAAGAGATACTATAGAGAGCACCGAGTAATATTTGCTTTCTAACATTTAATTTACAGTAGATTAGCTTCGTTCTCAGGTTTAATATTAGAACATCATACTCCTTGGGCTGTATTTTCATTTGATGAATGTTTTATGCCAGGAGAGCTCGAGTCTATCTTTGAACTAAATACCTCAGTTTAAGAGTTCTTTTTGGAGTGATCCAACAAAGAGGCTCAGCCGTCTGGCAGGGCTCTGGGTGTCAGTTAACATGCTTCAAGCATGGTGTGCTGGCACAACTGGGAGCAGTCCATAATTATTAACCTAAGTTTCTTGAACCAATAAGCCAAAGCCAGCAGTTTCCTTAAAATGTGGCCCAAGTCTTATTGTCTTAGTTTACACTCCAAAAATTCAAATTTCATAGAGGTTTCTTCAGAGGCCTATGGATGTTGATTTCCGTCTGCGGTTATCGAATTCCAGTTGCCGCCAAGCTAGCTCAAAAAAACTGGCGTGAAATCATTAATGCTCGACAGGGCTCAGTGCAAACTTTCTTAAAAATATCTGAACTATGAATCCAACTCTGATTTTTGTTCATTTTGTTGTTTTCTTGCTTTTAAAAGCCAATTATTAGAGCGAATATGACAGCAAGGCTAGCATCATCAGCTTTGTGGTTTCCATGGCGATGCAAACAGAACGTTCAACTGGAATGTTCAGTATGACCACTTATGGCAAAAATTGATAGATTGAATGATATTTTATGCTCTGTAAATGTAATCAAATCAATAGAAAACCAAATACACGTTGAAATACAGAAACTGTATAAAAAGTTAGTGCCCCCAAGGTTTTTTTTATTATTATTATTATTATTACTTTGAAAAGTTATGGTGAAAAAAAACAAAAAAAATGGTGACAATGGTCAAAATGACCATTATTGGGCTTCTAGTGTTAATTGATGTAATCTAAATCCAAAATCATGTTGTTTACAACAAACAGTTGGTTAAACCCTCTTATTTTTCCTGAATTTGAGCTAGGCGCATGCCAGGCATTCATCTGCTTGAGGACTAGCCCAATTGTACTTAAACTTAACCTACACATAGCTAGTACAACCAGCCACATGGGACATGTGACTTCAACGTTAGCCATACCAGCACCACTGGTGTTAACTTATGATGCAACGTATGTAGAAGTTGAAACTATTTAATCTGGTGTAACTTTCTTAATGTTAGAAGAGGTAAGTCCATCCTAAATCAAATGTTTCATATAAGCTAGGCTATCTAAGTATAGCGGGTGCAACCAGATGCGGTCTCTTAACCCCTATATTGGTTGGGGCAGAGTATGTAATTCCACTTATCTGATGGCCCCATCTTCCTTTGTTCTAAAACACAATGTTTCCCATGGTGTCTGCAGCATAAGGAGCTGATGCGCTGCCAAACCAGTGTGCATACTTTAATGGTCAATTTGCTGCTAGCAAATCCCTACTGTATGGCCGATTGAACACATAAATACCCCAAACTCTCCAGCCATAAGAATAATTCCAGCACTTTTCCTGAAAGATGCTCTAAACACAAGCTGATTTGCATTTAAGGTAGCAAATTGCTAAACTGGATGGGCTGTAGCTGTGGATAAATCAGATCATTTGAAAGCAAAAATGACCACTCTGTGCTGCAACTGTCATTTTCATTAAAGGAGGTACAGGCGAGCATTCATCAGTGTCAGTTAAGGCTGTTCTTGGCCACACTCGTAAACTCTCTAAATGTACCATTTACAGTAATTCCATCTGCCTGCCTGCTGCATTACATTTCCAAGATGAGCTCTCCACTAAAGGGAGGCAGCAATTAGCCCTGTACCTTGTGGCGGAGCACACTCCACATACTTCTCCCTCTCTCTCATGGCCCAAGAAATGGCCATAATTATTGTCAGGGACGATATTAGAGGGACTTTATGTGAGGTGCTTCTCACACAACACTGTGAGCCGTATGGATCATGTACGGACAATTAAACAAGAAACGTTCAGCACTTCACTCGCAGCCTCTTAGCTTAAGATTCTTGCACCTATGAAATGCTACAAGATCTACTAATGGTCAGAGGAGGATGGCTTCATTTTTTTCCACTTAAAAGAAAGGCTGTTGAGTTCTAAATACACTGGATATGGACTAAACTCAGAAAGACTTCTTCTTTTATACTGTGTGAGGTACATGGAACAAGGGCGGGCAATGTCAGTAGCAAGGTTAGTCCCCCCGAAAAAAACCTTACGGACCACCAAGCTAAATAGCCCTAGAACAACTGTCCAGATAGCCAAATGATGTAACATAAACTGGCATTAAACACTGGCTACAAGTACTGGCGCTAATGTTAGCTTCCACAATGCTCACTGCAGCTGAATAATCTTTGTGTTGCACCTTCTCCTGGCCAGTGATGGAGGTCTTCTCTTCCTCATTTGATTTTCTTTTTACTGTCCCCCGTCTTAAGCCAGCGATTTGTGAGGATTTTGCCCTTAGGCTTAATGGAGTAATGTTAGCCAATGTTAACTGGTGGGAAGTTCAAGGACACTTTTGTGAGTCCTAGCAATTTTTATTTTTTTTTTATGATCTATAAGATTAAATAAATAACTCACTTTCAAGGCGGACTAATAGGAGGTACTGGTGGACCACTAGTGGTCCACAGACCACAGTTTGAGAAACACTGGTTGAAAACACGAAAAGTAAACAGTGCTTTATACTTTTGCTACCAAAAATTTACATGCAATTGCACAATTCCTAACTAAAACACCTCGTATTAGCCTTTTGGGCATTACTATATAGCTTTAAGCTAGCTGTTCCCTTACTGCAGACTTATGGGGCAGCTAGCATGGCAAGATTCTGCTGAAGAGACCTTGTATAGTGAAACTAAAGAAGAAGTGGAAAATGTTAACATCAAGCTAGCTGTATTAAAGGATAAAATGTACAGGGTGGTGCAATTAGCAGTAAAAATAAAGAAATAACAGCAACAAATTTAAATCACTTTGTCACTTTGCCAACACGTTCTTCGCCGTTAACATTGCAGCCATTCACTCAGCCATACTGGCAGATACAAGACACAAACTGTGGTGCATTGACCTTTGGAGGCAGTACGAGTAGCTGCTGTTTTACAGAACCTTCCAGTAAACACGGATATCTGAACTTTGGTATTGTAGTTTGACTTTCAGGTACCACAACAATAGTTAAATCCTTAATTCTGCTGCAGTTTTGTACTTTCTTGTGAATGGAATTAGCAGTTATGACTACAATTTTATAAATAGGCACTGGGCTGAAAATCTCTTTGGCTGAACACAAACAACAAGCTCCCTGCAAAACAGAAATCCCCTCCAAGCTGAGTCCTATCATCAGGCTGTTGTGGAGAGATCTTGCAGATAGAGAGTGATTGAAGGGTTCCAGACGCTTGGCAGGATTACGGGTTTGGAGATGATAGCAAGATTTAATAGACCTCAGAAGCAAAAGGCAATTCACCCACTGAGCGAGAGAGCCCTTTGCCCCTCCCATTGGCCTGCTTCTACCCTTCCAGTGACCTTTTACACTTCGACTTGAAGCAGCCAAAGGTGAGCCTCCCATTTCCAGACCTGGGATTTTGAGTTAAATACATTTTTTTTTTTTACATCGAGAACCCAAATGACATCAGAACAGTGGAAAACAACAATGCAAACAAGTTTTCAGTATCCAATTTAAGACATCCAATTAATAAATTAATTTATTACATCTGCTTTTACCCATGACCTCACTCCTGGCAATTTATCCACTGAACCAGTTCCCTCATTAACCCTTTTATTCAAGCCATCAATTTAAGCTTAATCTCCACCTCTGACCTTAATCCTTTTAACCCCACCTCACTTCACTTCCATCTTCACATCCATCCTCTTTCTTTAGCCTCTCTGTGGGTTATGTTTATCCACAGAGACTTAGAGAAATGACAGCAGTCATAGCCTCAGTAGGCTAATATCTGGACATATCAGTTCAGAGACTGAGTGGAGAGGGAAAGAATATCATATGCCTGCTTTTTTCAGTTTTTGCAGTGTAATTTTTACAACCTCACAACCTCACATTTTATAGTTATACCTACCTAATAAATTCTGAGTTCAAAGTTATGTTTTCAGTGAAAGGGTTAGGTTGAAAATAAATACACTATGAAATTGTGAAATGGTAAACTTATTATTTTATAACAGGCAATTTTCAGAATTTAGCTCAATTGTAATATCAGGATATTGGAAATCGGAAATAAATGCAACAGAAAAAGCTTCGTACTTCACAAAACATTTATCAGCTATGCTAGCTAGCTTCCTCATCCTCCTAGCATGTACGCTAAGTAGCATTTGAATTAGTGCCTTTCACTTTTACTTTTAGTTTTCTTAAATTTATCCACAGATATGATGTAGCTAGCTAGCTTGCTAGGAAGACAACATCAGAATTTTGTTTGCCAAAAATATCCCTGTTGTCGATTTGGTGTCTCTAAATGAAATAGCTTTCAGTTTGTCTAACACACCATTTTGAAGTGGTTCAAAAATAGTAGATGTTAGCATTAGCCAATTAGCTGTAAGCAGTTACTTTAATTTTATTCCACAGAAGTTTTTGATTAGAATAGTAGTGACATAAACAAATAACGCTAAATGATTAAGTGATCACTGTCTGCTTGTACATACTGCAACGTCTGCCATAACTGTCAAAAATATTGGTGGAGGCTTCCCTTTACAGTCCCTTGAATCTCTTCTACCTCTACACTTCTCTTCTTCTCTGCCTCCTTTCCTCGCCGCTCCTCTCAAAGAATAAACAGAATTTTCATCCTTACTCTCCTCAACTCCATATCTGTCTTTTCAAGGCCAGCTCCGTCTCTCTGAGTGACAAGCATCCATTCAAGATGAAAACACCCGACTTTACAACCAAAGCCACATGTCAGTTTGTATGATCTCAGAGCACATGGCGCCGTTACTCATCTCTCATTACTGATGCTGTTTGAGGCTGTATTAAATGTCAGAATACACCGCACTATAAAACCTGTGGTCACCTAGTAAAAGTCCTTCTGGCTACATTTCTATTTTCATGCTAAGCACCCACACTGATTCCCTTTATGCACACACACTCGATTGGTGACATTTCAGGTATGGAAATTTGACGACATTTACAACCTCTGTGGTGTCTTATGAAATATAAGTAATTGGATGGAGGTTAATGGGACAATATAAAAATGAGATGTGTGCTGACGCAGCAACTTGAAACTGGAATGGAAAATTAATTTGAGGTTCAGGGCAATGTCTTTGATACCAAACACAATTTTGATGCTTGTTTGAAAAACAAAGAAACTGAATCTAAATGGAAACCAAACTTTAAGGACTACAGATATAGCACACACACACTAAATAAATGAATGAATAAAAATTTGGAGTGTCCATTTGTTGGCAAATGTTGAATGGTTGTTGTTGCAGTGGTTTTGAGTCATGTCCATGAATGAACATGTTTTTTTGTTTTTTGTTTTTTAAGGCTCAGACAAGGAGTGTCCTTGATTTTGTCTTCAAACAGAAATCTAATACTTTGTTATTTTTTTAAATCCTCATCCACTACCCTGCTTGAATTGCACGTACAACCTCAATTCCAGTGAAGTTGGGATGTTGTGTAAAACGTAAATAAAAACAGAATATGATTTGAAAATCTTATTTAACCTATATTTAGCTGATTGAGACAAAAAAAATGACCCACTTGGAAAAGTCTTTTATTCATTAAAAGCATCTCATTTTTGGGTGACTATATATTAAAATAAGACGTGTATAAAAAAAAATTGAAATGAAGAAGGCTTACAAGTCTAATTAGACATTTTAACTTGTGATAAGAAGAAAGAACTTGCACATTTTTTTGTCTTCTTTTAACCTTACCATGTTGTTACAGGATGTTTTGTAAGTGCATCAAAGTTGATGAAATAATTTCTTCTGTCTGATCTGAGTAAATGTGTTTTCTTAACTTGCAGTAATTATTTTTCCCAGGGCTTTTTTTACAAAAGCACTACAGCTACATCTTTCACATCTTCGTTATTATTATTTTTATTTATTTATTTTTTAACTGTCGCTTCCTGGATAAGAGGTTCCTAAATCAATGCACGGAATAATAATAAAAAAAAATTAAACTCACTTTAATTACTAATCCATTTTTAAAACTGCCTACCTGCAATTAGAGAGAAAAGCCATGACAGCCAATTTCCGACAGTGTGAAGAAACACGGGCTGAATTTCATTTTCTTAATCAGATAAAACTTCAAAACATTAGACGCCCGCCGTATCCTGTGGGAGAGGCTGCGATAGCGATCCAGAGAAGGTTTCACATGTCTCCTCCTGGGAGAAAATATGTGCACAGCAAAATAAATAAATAAGAGCCGAGACAAATAAGTTTGCACTGCTGGGCAAAACACGCTGCAGCCACAATGCGGTGTACGCTATCATCTCTGTTAATTAGCAGACTCATTAAATATATGAACATGTTGATGTTGGATTCACAGTGCGATAGAAGCGTTTTTGTAAATTGTCTAAAATGGCAAGGGTGTGATATCTTATTAATTAATCTTGTGCTCTGCATTACCAAATACCCTCCAGCTAAATGCATCAGAATCAAAGTGAATACACTGTGTGCATGATGAATTAGTTAAATTGTAAGATAAATATTTTTTGATGAATGGTTTGATGTTATGTCGCACCTATTTATAGATGGAGAACAAAGGAGTGAAGCCACACGCACACACACACACCGCACATCCTTTATATCTCATTATAAAAAATGTGCGCGGTATGAATCAGCAGCAAAATGATTGTTTGGCCAAACTGCTGTGTCCCTTTTTGTTCACTCTCCATTTTAACCATTTCAGTGTCTCTCCCAGAGAGGCAAGGGCAAAACTCAAGTTTATTTTATTTTTATTTATTTATTTTTGCTTGGAGCTGTTATAAACAAATCTTTTCAAATTTGCTTGTGACCTCGCAGAATTTCAATTAATGACATAAAAAGCATGCTGCTTTTAAAGAAATACACTTAAGAACTAATGGAATACTCACAAGGCCATCTCTACAGGAATATGCAATCTTCAGCCTGGAATAAATAATTGTTGTAAACATCTTTTCTCTAACACTGTAAACTGACAGGACAGGAGAAACACTATCCAACCCATTAATAATGTAGAAGACAAAGCCTTTTCATCAATGTAAGTCAGGTGACCAAGTTGGTTTAAAATAAATGTTGGCAAAAATGCTACATACTTAGGATGTGTAATTTGATCTACAAATGCTTATCAACCTTGACAAATGCATGATTTGGTTCACAAATTCATGTTATGATCAATGCTTAACAATAATATCCAGAAAATGTGTAATTTGATCCACAAATGCGTAAATAGGGCGACAAATGCAAAAATGCATTTGATTCACAATCCATACTTTGTTCAACAAATGCCATACAAGATGTACAAATTGTGTAATTTGATCCACAAATGTATAACTGGACCCCCCCCCCCCCCCCCCACCCAATAAGTCTAATTTGATTTACAGAATTTGTCACAATATCATCAAATTTGTAGTTCGATCAACAAATATGCACCTTGATCCAGAATATGTGTAACTGGATCCACAAATGTGTAGATAGATCCAGAAAATATGTAACTTGATCAATGAATGTGTATCTAGATTAACAAATGTTTGATTTGATCCACTAATGCATAGCTAGATCTGGAAAATGTGTGATTTGATTCACAAATGTGCAACTAGATCCAGAAAATTTGCAACTAGATCCACAAATGAATACATTGGTCCACAAATGTGTGACTAGGTTGACAAATGCATTTCTAGTTCTTTCTTGTTGGTTTTGTTCATTTAGTCGTGAACAGCTTTACAAATGTGTAACTTGATCCACAAATGTGCAGCAAGATCCATAAAATCTGTGATTTGATCCTCAAATGTGTATCTAGGTAAACAAATGCATCTCAAGATTCACAAATATTTGATTTGACCAACAATTGCATAACTAGACTCAGAAAATGTGTGATTTGACTGACAAATGTGCAACTAGACCCAGAAAATGTGTAATTTTATCAAGAGTCTGTCACTAGATCTTCAAATGCATAAACAGATCTAGAAAATATGAAATTTGATGCACAAATGTGCAACTGGATCCAGAAAATGTGTAATTTGATGCACAAATGCGTAACCAGCTTTGCAAATTTGTGATGTTAGCTACATATGCCTATCTTGATTCAGAAAATGTGTACTTGGATAAAAAAGTGTGTTTACAGGTCGACAAATGTGTGATTTGATCCACAAATGTGTGAACGGCCAAACTGCAGTTGTTTTTATTGTTTAAGCCCACAAAAATGAAATTATTTTAGTTCCCCAATTAATCATTTGATGAAGACCAGATTTGCAGACTCCCTCTGCTTGATCCAAACTTGCTATCAGTGTGAGTTGAAACAAATCTATGTACCACATGAGATGTGGACAGTTAACTAAATCAAACTACCTAACAGGGCCAGAAAATCATCATTTAACAGTGTAATGTGTTGTAGACCCACAAGTGTTACTGGGCAAAAGTAGCACTTATTAATATGCTTACCTGTTTTTACTTGTGAAACAGCTTTGTTTCACTTTAAAATCAGAAATTCTGTATGCTTTGTACCACCTCAGCCCCTTTTTTCTCAAAATAAATTCTGAGCTTAATTCCCCTTTTTGTTAAAACAGAGAGCTCTTAATCCTCTATTGGCAAACAGTTGAATCGGCACCTCTTTGTTATACAGTGGGTTCTGCAGAGAGCTCAGTGAAGGGTGAGTTTATTCCCATCACTGTCAGTTCATCCAGGTGAAAAACAGATGTTTAGGATTTAATAGACTTTGAAATATTTGCAGCTGAATATTGTGTTTTTAGATATGATGCCTGGGCTGCATGGTGAGGCAGTGTTTAGCATGGTTCCCTCACAGGAAGAAGATCACCAGTTAGAATCCTGGTTTGCGTAAGGTGGACCTTTCTGTGTGAAGTTTGCATGTTCTCCCTGTGCATGTGTGGGTTCTCTGTGGGTACACCGGCTTCCTCCCACATGCTCATCAGGTTGATTCTAAATTGGCACATTACAAACAACAAAGCAGCGCTGTGGTTTTAAATGTTCAAAGTGAGTTTAAGAGAGGGTATTATGGTGTCATATTTTAAACATGGATATAAAGTAACAATGCTGGGTGTTCATTCTAAATGTAGGCACGTTCTCCAACAGCTACATATTCATACATTCTACAAATCCCTGAATCTCTGACTGTAAACTGTTTAAAACGGTCCGTCGAAAAATATAGCCCGAGATCTCTTTAAGATCTTACAGGATTTAATGAGACTTGCTGAAATAATAAGGGATCGCGTCACTTGTTCATGGTACATTAAAAAAGGAGGTCTTCAAACACCAAGGTCTGCCCACGACAGACCTTTAGAGGGCTGACCAATCAGAGAGAAGGGGTTTCGTGGAGAGAGGAGCTTTAAAGAGACAGCAGCTAAATTGAAGTATTTCAGATAATGGCTGAAATAGAGGTTATCTTTCTAAGGAAGAATCCAAATGATCAATTTTACGTTGGAATATATGTTCAAAGATTGTCTTTTACAATCGTTTTTGATGTTTATTTGAAGACGTCTTTGGCCAAATGGTTTGAAATAGGAATATTTATATTTTTTGAGATGGTTCTCATATATATTGTAGTTTAAATACTGCAATGCCAACTCCAATGTGTTTCCCTCCTTAACCTTTTCATTAACTGTCAAATAGCCCATAAACTGCTATATGATGATAATATGAATAAAGCATGTTGAAATAACATATATTTTTTTTAGGAATGCGTCCATCAACAATGATAATTTCATCAGATTAATCCTAAATTCAGCTTTTCAACCCATGGTGAAATCCCATTCAGTGCACATAAGGAGAAATAAAGGAAGTCTGTTTGATCTTCTGTATGCAAAAGTTGAATTCTCAAAGGCTTAAGGTTGGCACAAGTTCTTCAAATTGTATGGTATCGGCTGTGAACAAGCATTCAAAGGCCCTTTATATAAGATCTTAAATATGATGGTTAGGTCATAAAGTGTCTAACTTATTCCTTTTTTTCCCCCAAGGACTGACGGTTTTAACATTTTGCTGAAAAAGAGGAAAATGAACTTTGTATCAAATGAAATTCAAATATCCTTTGAGTACTCTGAGTTTAAGTATCTGGGTGATACTATAGTTTGTAGACGATTGGTCACTTTTGCAGAGAAGCTGAGAAAGATCGTTTTGCAAATTCGTCAAATGGTTTCATTACATAGGCATTAGTTGAATAATTCCCATGCAGTTTTTGAGAGTCACTGAAAATGAAAGTAAATAGTGCAATAATTTTCAGCCAGAGTTCAGGTAATCTGTCCATCATAGGTCAAATGAACTCATCGGAAAACAAAATCTGCTTTTATGATGAAGCTGTGCCGCGGAATGAGTAACATTTAACCGCTGACAGTTCAATCCACCAGGTAGCTGTCAATGGAAAAAAAAAAAGTGCTGCACAATCCATCTAAGGTTCAATTCTGACCTATACCTGACATTTCCACACACAGGCACTCTGGCTCAGTGTTTTTAGATGCTGACTTCATGTAGGTTATTTGTCAGGGAAAAAAAAAAGAAATTGGCTCTCTTTGAGCTCATAGAGGAAGCTCTCAGAAGTGAGAAAGAAAAGTCTTGAACAAGTGCTTTTGTTCTTTCTCAGACCATTAAATGCCAACAATGTCTTACCAGGTCTCACCAAGATGCTAAGTGTCCTGATGTGCATACTTGAGTTTTCTGTTCATGATGATTCATAGAAAATCCATCATACCCTTCAGTTTTTTCTACTCTAGATGTAATGACAAACTATCTGCCTCCTCATAAACACTGCATTCTCTGTGTCCGGTCTTCTCCTGAATAATGGGAGGGGCATCAAGGTAATTACGCTCATCATGAGACACAATAGATACAATCATGGAGCATTATTGTATCATTTGGTGTGCTCGGCTCCAGTCCCTTGTCCCCCATTCACCTAGGAGAAATTAATGAAGTCGGATTGAAGCACCGAGCCAAATTAGTTTTTTTTTTTTTTTTTTTTTTTGTAAAAAGTTAAAGCATCCGGGGCACCTTCGATTAATATTAAAAAAGGCTCTGGACCATGCAGTTTCAATTACCTAAGAGAATCAAAAACTCTGAAAAGGCCTCAAATTGATTTTCTCTCATAGAGCCACCTGCTTCAAAAGTAACAGAGCTGGAGATCTCAAAGGCTTACACTCAACCTGTGAATGGTTGTTATGTTGAGTTTTAATACTTGATTATTTCCGTTAAAGCAACCTAAATGGAGCAATGGTTGCTTTAGAAACTAGCTCATATTTTAGCATTGAGATATGGCACATTATTTTCACATCTGAAATCAACCCTGTGCTGATATAGATCGATGGTACCCATCAGGGGCGGCATTATGGGTGGGCCTGATGGTCCCAGGCCCACATGCCTTGTCTTTATAAAATGAGCCGTGTTTGGCAATCCTTTTAGTCTATTGGAAATAAATCAACTAAACACAGTTATGAAACCTTTAGCCTCATGATATACAGAGGGGGGGACTAAAGAATGATTTTGGGAAAGACTTTGGATTTTGGTCTTTTATTTAACTGTGGGTAATGTCGCCACTCTTACAGCCTATTATATTATATTACAACCCGCTGGTGCATAAGAGTGCTACTCTTTGGTCAGTACCCTTGAGAGCCATTGCAGGTAGGTCCATTCGATGCAATCAAATAAAACGCAATGAAATATTAAAGAAACCAAAAGCTACCAAATCCACGTTAAAACCAAACATAGTTACAGCAGTACATCAGGAAGTCATTTTTATTCATCTAAATAAGGATCTATTTACTTTTTTAATTTCAGGCCCAGCCAAAACTGAAATCCTTGCTCTGTCCCTGGTTCCAAATCTGGGGGCCAAGCCCCTTTAGGAAAATACCTCCAAGCACAGATAGCTAAATTCATCTTCAATCACCGATACTGTCGTTATCCTGGCTTAGTGACCTCAGGGTCTTGAGGCAAAAATGAAATGAAATATTATGTTTTTCTATTGAATTTAACACATTTTTTGTTTATATTTTTTGCCGTTTTTTTATTGGTTGGTTTTTTTGTTTGTTTGTTTTAACTCAGATTTGTCAAGAATTGCAGCTAAGAGAGTTGGGACTCTGTGTTGGCTCTATTTGCTTCACATTTACCATTCTGTGTGGGATCTCATACAGCTTTTGGGGAAAAATAATAAAAGAGGCTGAAAGAGTGGAGAAAGAAAAACACCTAAACTGAAGTTCAGAGGGTTTATTCCCTCTGTGACGCACATAATGCTGAACACAGCTTTGTTATTATTAAATTTAAAATAACTTGACCCAACTATTCTCCCTGCTACACTTTATCTGCTGAATGAAAGAACCCATTATGTTGCCTGTTTGGGGGCTTTGTGTTTAACACTGCTTGTTTACATAGAAACTCTGTCTCTCAGTCACTTATGCAGAAGCAAATCTTGGCTGAACATCCTTTTATTTTGTACAGCTAACCTCAGATGTGAAAATCAAAACTGGTGCATCCTAGCACCATGCATACACGCCGGTATGCCTTCATTCACATAGACACATTAGTCACAGAGTCAGTGACTTGCCATAAGGTGGAGCGCAGATAATAGATTTAGGCGCCTGTAAGCAGATTTGGGCGTGTGCCTTACTTAAAGGCAGATCATTCGGCGGCTGTAAACAGGCTTTGGAGAAATCAAACCGTTAAATAGAAAATACATTTATTAATTCAATCCGCTTAGTTCAGGTTCAGCTCCTTTCGCTCAAATTAAGTTTGCTGGATTTCACAGGATATTAGCAGGCAAGAAGAAAAGAGGGGCATCAGGAAGGCTGCCGTGTCGTGACAGTCGTGTAGGCGCCTGGATGTGGCTTTAACCTCGAACTGCTGGTGAAAAACAGCAGCAGTGACATAAAGCAAACTGTGGGAAGATTTAATTTTCATCTGCCGAGTGAAAAGCAAGTACATATTGGCTGCAGGAGTTAATTCTACAGAGATACCAAGGGATGTTTTTCTGTCACTGCATACAATGCTGCATAGTGATACAATAATAGTTACTGAATACATTCAGTTTACATCCAATCTGTTTCAGTACTGTTGGATTATTTCTATGTTCTGTTCCTTACTTGTCTAGCTCATGCAGCTCAGGCATTTTACCTTGGAGTGTGCCTGTACAGACTCATGGTCAATATATACTCAATATCTTTGGTATGACTAAGCAGATAGTTTCTGTCTCCAGCTCATGTCCTCGACCTTCTACACCTCGCTACATGCCCTCGACCAACATACACACACTTTGCTCATACATTCCTGAAATCTGACGACAGTTGTGGTTGGGACAGCTGTTAGTCAGCAGTATATGGCCAATCATTTACGGTTGTTTAGTTTAACCCAACCTCTGTACAGATGTAGGGATTGACTGTTTTAAATGGGTAGATTATTACAGTACTGAGTTTCTCTGCAGAAAAAAAAACATAAAGCATATTCCTCTGCTTGTAAAGGTAATGGACCAAGCATGGCTGAAGGCTGTGGAATAGCAATACATAGTCCTTACAGCTTGGGGGTATCAGATATTGAGTCATGTTGCACCATGCTTGATTTGTGACATACATACATACTTCTGTCATGTCATGGAAACAAACCACATTGCACATCAGATGTGCTCACTCACTTATTATCAGATCACCTTCAATAATTCTTGACATTTGATTTCACAATATGCCGATGACATTTTGTTGTATTTCAAGAAAAATTCCATTTAAATTTATCATATTTTAAACTTATTTGTAAACTTCAGCTCCTTATCAGAGTATGAAATAAATTGGACAGCTCTTTTACAACTGAATCAGTGAATAGCACCAATTCCATATCAATGACTATCTTTATTGTCAAACAATTGAAGTATCTTGGAGTTGAAGTTTTTCTCTCATGAATGAAAACTATTCAAAAATCTTACGTTACAATTTTTTCCCAGGAAAGAAAATGTCAGTTGCATATAGTAAAACTTTTTTTGTTGTAATTCAGACTTTATCCCCATAAAGTTTTTAAAAAATACCTCAATTTTTTTTTTTTTTTTGACTTCAGTCACATTAATTTTCTACAACACTCACCAGGCCATAACGTTCATATTCACTACCATCTTGTCAAAATCATATTTGAGCTAAGTATTAAATGTGCCTTTTTTCTGGTTTTGGTCAATGAAAAAACTTTATACTAGCACAAGTTTTCCAAGATTTCACACCATTGCAGTGGTCATAACAAGAAGTTTCAAATGTTTTCATCAGTATCTGTATTTTAGAGCAGGGGGTGTCTGAAGTGTATCAACTTTTAATATGTAAATAATACATCAAGTTAACCACAGGGCGTAAGTCACATTTAGATAGAGAAATGAATAGTTGGGTATCGTCGGCGTAGCTAGAGAACTTAGTTGTAAGGTTCTGTGAGACATATCTGAATAGAGGCTTATATATAGAATAGATTGGAAGGACTGAGTCTTAGAAAGACAGAAGTCACCATGGAGAAGTGAGAAAATATTTTAATGGGCTATTTTTTAAGTATTCAAAAAAAAGTTGAAAACCTGGTGGATATTTATTCTGTGGACCATCTCCCAAAACAGACATGTATGCATCAGACGCCTTTCAGGTACTGTTCGTCTTTGGTCTACGGTGTCAGAGAAGTCCCTGCCTTAAAAAGTACCTCATTTTTCAGCCAGCTTCACTCATTTCTCATCCTGAGAGAGCGAGAGAAAAAAAAAATACAAGAGTTAGATGAAAGCTCTGTGACTCAGGCAGGTGTATTCAGCCAGCTCACACCTTGTCTGGGTGATGGACAATAGTGAGAGGGAGTTTTATCAAAAAGCCAAGAGAGTGTGAAAATTCTGAAGCTCCTGCTAAAAGTTTTATTACATATCTTCTGAGCTTGTGGCCAGTGTGTGGAGGTCAAGCCTTGAGGCTGAACTTGAAACAGCTGGAGACTTCATGAAACATGGAGGGCGCCTTGGTGTGCTTCACCATTCCTCTGTTGGCTATTTCACATTCGCTTGTGTTTTACCTCTTTCTGCTTAACATGCCTGTTTTCTGACCTTTTCACATCAAGTTCATTATGTTCAGCTCCTGTCAACAAACTTTACATCTAGCACCCGTGAACTCAGCACTGTTTTTCTGTGCACTTTTTTTTACCAACACTGTCAAATTGATAAAATCTGCACGGTACAAGATTGAAATTGAGCCCCCCCTCCAAAAGATGATTTATGATGCTGAGCCTTCTAAACCACCCTCAAAATATAATACATTACTTTAGCCGCAGTACAGCTAATCGCTAGCCTAATGGAATGTGTGGCTGCTGTATTGATCAGGAGTACAGCAATCACTCATAAACATCCTGTGAATGATCCAATGTATTAACACATGGTCAGCCCCCCTGCACCTGCTTATGACTGGTGATCAATATTTTTAGAAAGAAAAAGCTATTTCCTGGGAATGTTTCCCCAGTAAGGTCAGGGTTATGTTTGCAGAATCTCTAATACTTCTTACTGAATTAATTTGCCTATTTTTTTTTCCCTGGGTCAGAAATACAGATTTCAAAAATACGGATAATGATGTTTCTTGGTGTTTGAACTAGATCTTGTGTTTTATTATCTTAATAACCAGAGAGGGGGAAAATTGTGCCAACTGCGGTGAATATATTCTCAACTTTTATTAGAAATAATATTTTTATTTTTTTGTAGGGTGTGTTAGCATGGATTCTTGATCTATAAGAAATTAAAAAAACTTGATTGAATGTCTCCTCTTGTGGAAAACACTAATTGTAGTACATTTCAGGTGGATTTGCCACCATGTTGCTGGGTCAAGATTAGCTTGAAATTGAAAACAAGTTCTTCTGGAGTGCTCGCCAATTTTTTGCCTGGCCATATTGACGTTACTTGCAACTGAATTCAAAACATTTCTTGAAATACAACAAGGACCATTAAATGCAATTAAATGAGACCTTTAAAGGGAGGTGTTATGCTTATTGAGCTTGCCAATATTTTTAACATGTATACAAAGTAACAATGCTGGATGTTCACACTAAACAAGTGCTGATTTTCAAAGCGCTAAAAATGTATCCTTCAATCTGTTTGTAAACTGCTCAAAACTGTCCGTTATAAAAAAAAAAAACTAGCACAAGACCTTCACAAGACTTGCTGAAATGATGAGCTCATCACATCAGCACTGAGTTTATGACACCGTGGATGGACGGGCCTTTAACACCAAGGTCTGCCAATAGCTCAGCCTCTGATGGACTTTGAGACGGCTGACCAATCAAAGGAAAAGGGGTTTGAGGAGTGAAACCTTAAAGAGACAGCAGCTGAATTGTTTTTTTTCAGACAGAGGTTGGAATAAGGGTTTTCTTTCTTCGTAAGGATCCCAATGAGCATTTTTCTGTTAAAAAATATGTTCAAAACGTGTCCTCAGTTATAATTTTAAGTGTCTGTTTGAAGTATATACTTTGACAAAAGATATATTACAAATTTTAACAAATATTGAGACTTTCAAGCTGCTTCTCATATTTTCACATATACTGTGGGTGGAAAAACTACAATGTTGAAATTAAACAAATATTTCTTCTGTTGTTAAGAATCGGCTGCATGAGCAGTTTTCGTTTTAAAGTCTGTAATCTGTATATAAACTGTTCTTAACTGAAATGATGAAGTCATCACATTTGGACTGGTTCCTGACTTTTTTGAGGTGAGGGCCTCATTCACCAAGGTCTGCCCATAGCTCTGCCTCTGACTGGCCTTGAGAGAGTGGGCCAATAGGAGGAAAAACATTTTATTTTTCTGTTTTTCTCATTGAGCTGTGAATCAAATAAAGCTACTATGGTGGTACTAATTGGACGTAATAAAGCCTTAAAAAAGCACAATACGCTCTCTTTAATTGATGCTGTGGCTTCTAGTCTTTCAGATGACGATATCAATCGTCACATTAGAGGAGCTGACATCTTTTGCATCCAATTTGATCTTTAAAAACCAATTAAATCAGAATAGAGATTGCAATTTTCTGGGGAAAAAAAAGAGCAAATACGACATTATTCCCTGCAGATTGATCCCCAAGTTCCCTCAGATTACAAATGAAAAGGTTTCATCTACAGCTCCTTAATTGGGAGAGACTCCAGCCTTTGAAAATATATATATATCACTTTATTCTATTTCTGTATGTCTCTTTTCTAAAAACACCATCTCCCTCCAATGTGAGTCATCAAAGTGAAACAGAAAATGTGGTTAAAACATCTTAAATGAGGAGCAGTCTCCAGTATTTATCACATATAATTTGGTTTATAGACCACATAAATGTGAGTCTTAGATAAAGCTGTTGGAAACTGAATGAACACAAAAGCACATCTTGGATGCATCACTGTTAGAGCACATCTCCGTTTGGCAAAGCCAATTTAACCTTTTCAAACTCGCTCACAGCTATTTAGAACTCAATTAGCGGCAAACATGTGTTGGTTTATTGCGGAAATTACCACTTCGTTATCATTCAGAACGATTTTGCTTCCTCTCCTGTCAGCCTGGGCCTCCTGAACCCCCCCAAGACTTGTTCTCTATACCATAATGTTGCGATAACAACATGAATCAACAAGTGCAACAAAACGGAGGCAGGTGGTGAGGGCTGACCCAGCTGAACGCACTCTGGTGGGTCTCGTGTACCCTGGAGGAGCAGATTAAAGCCCTTCTTGATACACAAAACAGTGCCAGGGGTGCAAATGTCCTCCCACTGCAGCCCACCACTTCATTAGTACCGGCAGTCCTGTTCAGTATGTGCGGCTTCATTTGCATGCATTCAGATAACTCTATATATACAGTGGCTGTTAAGGAAGAGTCCTTACATTAAATCTATAGATGGTGGGGACCTAAAGTGAAGTGCTTCAAGCTGAAGACTGGAACATTATGCAGCTCGTCAGGTTGAATTTTTATAAAGCTGTTGGCAGAGGGAAAAGGACGCTTTTGATGCTGAATACAAATGACCTGCCAAACAAAGCTTGATGAATAAATGCAGGAATAAATGGATGAATCTACTTGCTGTAATCTGCCTTTGTTATACTGCACTGTTTCAGAGCAACATACTGATATGATTTAATAAAGTGTTATTTGCAATGTCTAGATTTTGTATTAAAGGAGGGCTGTTTGTTTCAATGTAATATTAAAGATTTATGTTTCCCAGTTGAGACCCGTTTTGGAGACCATAAGCAGTTTTTGTTTTTCTTTTTGTTGTTTTGGGTTTTTTTTCCACAACAGAAACATTTGTTGTGGAAATCTGTTGCTGAATCTGTCTGTACTGACTAAAACAGACTGACCGACTAATGATCTCCAAATAGAATGACATGCTGGAGGTGCGGGCCTCAATCACCAAGGTCTGCCCATAGCTCTGCCTCTGACAGGCCTCCAGACCACTGGCCAGTCAGAGGGAAGGTGGTTTGTTGTCTTAAAGAGACAGCAGCTTAAACAAGGTTTTTCAGACAGAGGCTGAAATAAGCGTTTTCTGAAACATCAAATCATATAAGGCTATTTTGAGGGTACCAAAGAGTCAGTATACAGCCCCACAAAAACACAGTATCCCCTCTTTAAAGCATCTGAAGTCAGAAAATTATGTGGGAAATAAAGTAAATAAACCTATGAAATAAAAAACACCTAGCTGCTTGCTTTTTTGAGTTACAAAACCATTTTAGTGACTCTGTGCATAATGTTTTGGTTTTTACAACACAAAGTCTGTGGTTTATTTCCTCGTTACTGGTATAACTAGCAGATATTTTTGACAAAAAAATAATAATAATTGGAAAACCAAGTGAATACTGTTTTACCAGCACTGCATAACAGTTAGCATTTTGCTAGCTCATATCATGAAGAATCTACTTCTAATGACTTAAGTTTTTTCTTGTCTTAAGTGGTGGTGACCAAAACTGAGCTACAAGTTAAATGAATATCTGGTTATCATTCTTTAGAATACCAGAAACATGATAATATATACATTTTGATCCTAGATTTGATAAAGACAATCATTAAAAAAATGTAAGCTATTGATATTTTAGGTAAAATTATGTATAATTATTGTTTTTGAGAGTCAACCTACATTTCAAGCTCACAGAATCTGCATTTACAGTATCATCGTCACTGTTTAGTGCAGGTCTTTATTGCTTTTTCATGTTTATCTCTTTTCTTCTTCCCTTTCCACACGCAGTGAAATGAAAAGTGAATCAGGTTGTCCCAACAAAGCACAGATGCGGGTTAAGGAAGGTTAGCCCTCCAAATAGCACACCTAATTAAAACTCATTCACTTGTTCTATCGTCTGCATCACAGATGACAAGTGATCAGAGGATCTGGCGCATAATTATCATGCAGCTTTGAGTTGTTTTCCCTGCTCTTCTTCTCATCTCACTTCTTCGCCTCTCATCGCCATTCTGATTTTCTGCTCTTAATTGGCCTTTCATGCTTGTTGACATCTCTCTCTTGAGTTTTCACACGTTACAGTTTGACCTCGGAAGGTTGCGAATGCTGATCTTTTTGTAAATCTGTCAGGTTTAACAGTCTAAACTCCAGCTCGAGTTTTCAACTTTCCCATCTCAGATATCTCTCTCCAATCTTTGTTTCCCTGCATCTTTTTTTTTTTTTCATTTCTTCCCTGCCTCCTCCGCCTGACTCCCTCACTTTTCTGTGGATCGAGCTCGAAGGCTTTACCAAAACAGCAATCTGTCAGGGCCATAGGTTACATTTTGCCATCTGCTGTAAGATTAAATTAGGGGAGGTTGTGTGTGTCTCTCATTGTTTGGGCTGCCTCTGCCCTCCTCGATATTTCCTTTCACATCAGGCTTGACATGCTGGGGGAGTGGAGGAGATGAAGGGAGATGACCTGGATGGCAACCAAAGTTGAGATGAGCTTTTGTGCTCTGTGTGTGCCTGGTAGTGAGATTAGTTGGCATCTCATTGTGCCATATCTTTTTTTTTGGGGATATTTTTTATGGCATCAGTAGTGTGCTGGCAGGAGCACAAACACACACCTCCGCATTGCCCTTTTCCTCCCTCATTTTGTCCCCAATATGAGTCCTTGGACAGTAAGTACTGTCGTTGCATTGAGTGCCAGGGACGTGTTATTGGACCGAGTCTCCTCAGCCACCGTAAACAGGTACCTGTTACTGAATAAAGTCCCAGGGTCTGCACTCAACAGCTGGATGATTCCCCAACATCCTTTCAATCGATACAAAAAGAAGGGAAGAGAAGGTAAGAAAGAGGACTGAATACCTTAAAGCCTCAGGGTTACGAGTGTAATTCTCATTCAAACACGACAGGCTGCTTTTTCCGTTGCTACAAAATTAAAAAAATTCAGAACTCTGCCTTTCTTCTTAAAATAAGCAACAAGACAAATCAAACTCATCATGAGCCCCATAAATGCTGGAATATCTTCACGAGACTTGCTGAAATAATGAGGTCACTGCATAGGGATCCTTGGTTTATGACACATTAGAGGCACGGGCCTCAAACACCAAGGTTTGACCATAGTTCCACCCCTGATAGACCTCTAGAGGAGGCTGTAAAGCTACAGAGGGACCAGAGAGTCAATATTAAGCTTAAAAATAAAAGCAAAACCCCCTCTTTAGGTAGAGATGCGCCAATTTGATCCGGGTATCAGTAGGAAAGGTCCGATCCATGGTGTCGATCTAGGCAACCAGCTTTAGGCCTTCTTTTTACCGACACGCTCATATTTTGACCAGAATTTTTGTTGTCACTTAAAGAACTTGACACCAAAGTTAAATTATCATTAAATCAAACGCATTATTTTCTCAGGCTATTATTTCAACACTGGTATTGGATTGGAATCAGTCAATACCAAAAGCCCATGTGTTAGTATTGGTATCTGGATCAGAGGAGTTGGATTGGTATATGTCTTGAAAAGTATCTCTTGTAAAACATTTAGAAAGCTGTGAAGAAACTGAACAGCTGCTGAACAAAGTTCCTCCCCTTTTAAAACTTTGAGCCAGTGCTCACACGGCTTCCCAACCTTGTGAAGGTGAACGATTGGGCCATTTTGAAGACAAAGCCATAACGCTACAAGTGTTATCATCGCGGTCTGATCTCACAGCCTCCTCTCATTTAAGCAGATGTGTAATGTGCTCCACCTGCTAAATGACGTGGAAACAGGCCTGTGTGAAATGGACTGGCCAAATGGAGCTTGGACCTCTCCCTGTCTGTCCAGGCTATTAGGGAACAGATTAGCCCGACCAAAGAGAACAATACAGTGTGTTAATAGACCAACATCACTGCTGAATATAATGATGGTAAGGAACATGAGGAAGAAGTTTAACTTTACCTGGAGAGGAAATGAGAACACCAGATTTTAGAAGAGATTTCAAAAGCTAAGCCTCAAGATGTTTATAGAAAGGAAATTTTCTAATTAAAGGATGCTGAAAAAAGTAAAGAAAGCCACAATCAATGCTTGTTTGAGCTCACAATAGGCAACAAAGATGGGGCAAAATAAACGGATGCTTCAAAATTAGCTAAAATTATAGGAAATATCAAAGAATATTTTTCACTACACTGAATGAGGAACATAAAAGTTACACTAGATTGGTCGAGGTGGACTAGAGAGAGTGGTTCTCGGAAGTGAGGTAGTAAAACCAGTCTCACAGACACACACATATACATGCACACTCGACCATCCCTTCCACTGACATCTGGACAGCAGTAATAACACGGTGCAAAATGCCATCCCAGGGAAACTGCATATTAACACCCGACTAGTGGCATGCTAATGGCAGTTATCACAGGCGCTCTCCTCAGCTGTCCTGCTAACAGGCCAACAGGAGGGGGAGAAATAAAGCGGGAGTGTGAGGTAGAACAAATGCAACGCATTAAAATGATATACACCAAGGGACACATCCCATGCAAACGAGGCAGGTTTTTGGCAATGGTGGAGTAGTTTTTATAACGGGCTTTAAAATGGCTTATCAAGTTGTTTAACTCTGTTTGGAAAGTACTATAAATACTACTGATGGCTTATGGACAATGTGCCTCCATCCTCTCAAATGAAGCCAAAATATCACCTCAGTGGGTGCAAACCATAGACTGTTAAAGAAAACAAAACAAAACATGGATGTCATGTCACTCGGTTCAAACTGAGGTCACCACAAAAGTTGCTCCCCCTGGTGACTGGCTGCGGTATAGGTAACAAATTCTGCCTCCCTATTCATTCCAGATGGGCTGTGGTCAAACTTTAAAAAATTAATATACCTCATAGGAATGTTTCTCACATCCATAAGCCATAGTGATCTTAACATACTAATAGGCTGCATTGTGTTCAAGTCCTCTTTTTTCATTAGTTATTAGACATTAAAAACAGGGTTTTATGTCTTGCTTAACAATGATTTACAACTGGTGTTCTTGTGTAGTTTTTTCGAGAGTCGTAAAACACGTTGGGAAGGAGAGTTAAAATCTAAGACTGTCCAAAGGAAAAATATATATATATTTTTGTCACCCAGCTCCACTCAAGAGTTCCTCTTAGTCTCTACTGTGTACTGCGCATGGATTCAATGCACTAGAAATTATCTGGCTGGTCGAGCTAAGGGTTTGACCTTGCCCTAACCAATCAGAGGCCAAAATCTGTGATGTCATTGCAGTCCACAGTACGTGCACATAAATTAGCTTGGCAACAGCTAGCTGCTACATCAGAAAACAAGTTTGCGAAAAATATATAAGACATGTACACAATTATGTAGGTTGACCTTTCTGTCATCAAGGAGTGATTTGAAGACCTATACCACCGACAGCCACCAGGGGGAGGTCTACAAATACTGGCTTCACTTATGCAGTGCTAATGTATGACCATGTTTTTGTGCGTTTATGATCTAAAACAGCTTCTAAAAAAGACATTTAGTTCTCTTTTTTCATGCATTTCATTCTATTTTTTAGCATTTTAACTATCTTTGGTCTGTTGGTCGAACATCAAAAATCTTTTTCTACCATATTTTTTTCCCTCCACTAAATATTCTAGTAATAAGGCTGGGTACAGCACTCTCCAATCTGTTTGCTTCTTTAGAGATAAACTTTTGTGGCTTACCCTCCTTGGGCAGAGTTTGCGTTCTGGAAAACTATCAAGTTCAAGTGTTAAAGCATTTTCAAAAATGGTTAAATTTGAAATTTGACCTTGGAACTCATTTTACACCAACAATATTGTTTGACATATACCATGAGCAACCCAGACTGAGGTGTTTGTTCCACTTTTTTTTTCCTTTCATGGCACTCATCTTGGGGTGTTGCCTTGATGAGCAGAAACACTTTAGATTTACAATCCTTACCACCAGTGCACAAGTGAGAAAGCAAATGTTAAGTGTCTCTGTGTGTTTTCACGCACTCAGAAAACAGACTTTCTTTCAGCATGTGAGTGTAAAATAATCCAGTAATTGTAGGGCAGACTGACCAGAGCCTGAGGCAAGAACGGATAAAACTTCTCATGTGTAACAAAAATTTCAACACCACTAATTGTTTGCACACAAAATATGTAATGAAAATAGATTAATGGTGCAAAACATTTGCTAGAGTTTAATTTTGTGTTATAAAACCAATGTGTTAGAGTGGTGGTAGGTTCAATAAAGGACAGTGTCAGATCATCATGCTTATTCATCAAGCCGTAGCCTGGAGCAAGGTGAAAGACACTTTCCCAGCATGCATCGTAACCATTATTAACGTAATGTTTTGTTTTTGAAATGACTGCTGTCATAAAAAGAACTGATAAAGTACCTAACACCTTTAATAACACATTTATACATGCATGATAAACACAATTGTGATTGCTATGGGGAATAGTGCAAAAGTTAACGCACCATTCCACTTTATTAAAATGTTTATACAACTAGAAATGAGTTTTTCAATAGAGATGTCTATGAGGAATTAAGTTCTGAATACTCTATGTCAGCATCCTAGGTGTAAACATCTTCTTGCTGGTTTCTTCTGGGTAATTAATAGCGTGAATTTATCTTGCCTTGCTACTATACATGAATAAACATGCATACAAAACAGAGGCACTATTTCTTAGTGAGAAAAACGTGTGTTGACACCTAATCTCTTAATACGTGAGATGATCTAAGGTGTAAATGGTGCATGAAGCACATGTGTGTATGTGTTTTCATTTCTTCACATGCTTTAATCTTCAGTTGGTGACTGCAAACAACAGCAGGCTTCCTTATGTAGATGGGGTGAATAAATTCCCCTGCATGCACACGTAAGCACACAGCACTGCAGCTGTAAACCATACTCTGCACAGTTTGCATTCGCACTAATATTTCATGAAGCAGCAATGGGCCGGGGCTGGGCAATGACGCTGTGCGATTATGTTGACCACGGTCTGCAGTATACTTGATTGATCCTATCAAGCTGAAATGGACCCGAGCGCTAGAATGCACTGGCGCTGCAGTTCAGTACGAGACTGGGGTATGATGAAACTGACTTGTTAGCTTTTATGTCCTCCAAGGGCTAACAAAGGTCGTCTTAGCTTCCAAAAACGACATATAAGGTAAAGGAACCTTCCTTACCTGAACCCGTAATTCAGCCAGTGTTTTTAACCAGTTTCAAATGACAAATTGATGCTATTTATTGGACAATTTAGGCAAAATCACTGCCATCATTTACAGGAAACAAAATAAGACCTTCAGTATCATAGTGATATTCTTTTATCGACTCTTCCATTTGCCCAAAACTTCTCCTGATGAGGCTCTGTGATGCCAATAACAGAGTCAGACCTCTTCCAATTTACTTCCTGGGAGACTCTAGTCATAATTCAGAGAACTAAGCCCTCAGCAGATCTTATATTTTTTGCAGCTACAGCCATCCTGTTTCATCTGATAGCTTATAAAAGTAATTGCCAAGATATGAGAACACCAGACACTGCTAAAGAAAGGCAGATGGGCCAAGACACATGTGCAGCCACACAGTCAGACAAGTTGTTAACAAGCCAACTGTTTAGCCAGGGTTTTGAAAACGACTACAGTTGAAGCTAGAAGTGAGAGCTCTAAAAATGTTCAAAGAAACTCTCCTACTGGTGGATATTTATAATTTATTGTGGACGGTGGAACTAAAATCCAACGTTTTACTTTCACTTTCTCTTGCAGAACATTGAGTTAACAGCTGGGTCGGTCCAATTACTCATGATCTCATCAGAATGTGTAAGCATAATTACTACAACTGCAGTCGTTTCCACCAAGAGGAGAGCTGGAGAGGCAGGCAGGTGGGGGTGGGGAAGGATGGGCAGGGTCCTCCATGAAATCTGATTTGCCAACCCCCAAGGTCCGACCCTATGCTCAGCTGCCTTGCCTTGTCAAGCATGGTTTGTACTTCTGTGTTGCATCCATACCATAGCCTACACTGTAACCCAAGTTGTAATTTCCACCATAACCTACACCATCAGTCTGCATCGCTTTGTATCAATGCAGAAGCCTACGCACATAGCCTGACATACACCTTGTACTAAATGTCCAAAATGTACTAATACATTGAACCAAAGGGGATCACAAGCCCTGTGCTTGTTCCATTAGACATTAGACATAGACAATTGCTAGACATTTCCCTTGTCTCCGAGATTTCCTTTCTATTCCAATTTGTACAATTTCCGGTATGATCAATGGCAATATTTACTATTGTCAACACAATATAATGCGCTAGTAGCCACAACAGTTTGTTGTGAACAAGCAAGCTCAAACTGTAGCGGAACCAGAAATAGGCGACACCAGCGAACCATAGGGAAAGAAAAAAGCCACACACTGCCAAGTAGCGTTTTTGCTGAGTACTGCAGAGTGACACGGACATGACAACAAATAATTACATAGCTGTCATGACCACACTGACCACTAATGTAGGGTCAACTCAGGAGGCTGCCATCTTGGACCACCAAGTCTCTACGATGTTACAGGATGGACAAACTAACCAAGACTTAAGTTGGGATTTTTTGTAATTAATGGGTAGCCAAGGAAAGGTGCCAATATGACAAAGGAACAAAAAAATGGTTGATGAGGATCATGATCAACATACATCACAGGGGCTTCCTGTATTCCAAGTGACTGTTGCCTTTAAAATGATGCTTAAGGAAAGGGTGAGCAATGAAGTGGGGCTGACCAAATATCTTTGATTGCGCCCCTTTAATTAGCTTAGAATATGTTAATATCGTCAGATTTGGGGCGCTGGTATGGCCTAGCAGTTAGGTTGCGCATACCATTTGGCTAACAAATATAAATGTATGTATGTCAAGGCACTTTGCAAATGAACCACATCTAGTCTGTTTTCTTTGCTGTGTCAGTGTAGATTAAAAGGATAAACAAATTATACCAATTTGTTTCAGTGTATACACATATTTCACACCCCCACCCTTGCAGGGCCACCCCAGTCCAAAAAGCCTAGTTCCTCCCCTGTTAACTGCCAGAAATGAAAGCCAAACTTTGAAAATTGATTCCCAAGTTTTGATCCAACAGAATCAGCCATTAACTGTGCAGGTGCATGTGAATATTGCCAGGTATATCAAATATATTTTGGGTCTGTTTCCCCCTGCCACTTTCCTTCAAAATCGAGTTTCATATTCATTCATATTTCAACGTCATCATGGACACTCCATCCCGAAAAAGTCTACATGGAGATTACAATCAGAGGCTTGTCATGTTCGATTTTGGAAGCGATTTGTCCCAATTGCCATCTCTCCATTTCCTCCTCATTTCATTCACTTATGTCACTGTGATAAAAGGCGCTCACCTTAGTTTCCTTGTGGCAGGGGGAATGGACAGGTATTTTTGCTGGCGCTTTCCATAAGGCTCCTCTAACAGTCTCATAAAGCAGACTTGGGGAAGAAAGAAGGTGTATGATGCAGTGTTGGCAAGAATTACTGGAGAGGGTACTGTCATAGTGACAGGTATGAGGTTAGTTTGCTTGCGTTTTTTTAAAAGACGGTTGATGGAGGATTTGTGATATTGAGACACAGTTCTGAGGTCAAAAGAAAGCCAAACAACAGAGGTGAGCCTTTATGTTTAGTGATCATATAGTAAACGCAGACTAAAGGTCAGCACATAGAAACATTTCGGCAGCCCAGAGGCCAAACCTTTGGCTCGGTTCAAAGCTGATGTCATGCGAAAGGGCATGAACTGTGATTAGAGACTCGTAGCTGAAACATGTCTCTTACGGCACAGCTGAAAGGTCAGTGGGGCTGTGATCCCTTCTGGTCAACCGCGATGAGGGAAGCTTTTGGAACAAATGGAAAACTTTGTATCTAGTATATTAGTCATAAAGAGCCGGGGGGATGTGCGAGAATAAATCTTACTTCTATAGCACGAAACCAAGAAAGAGAAATGGATCACTGAGAGAAAAGCAGCTGTCCAGACGAAAAAACGAAGCGCCTCTTCTGTTTGAATGTATAAAGTCATTTCAGAGTCATTGCACTAAAATGACCTCGTTACTGACGGATCTTCATATCCTCCTGGACATCCTCACGCTCTCTCAAATATGAAGCATGACAAGCAGAACTGCACCAACTGCAGTTCTAGTTGGCCGCATGCTGTCTCAACATTAACAAAACTGACATGGTCACGGTCATGGCTGTGCGCTCTCCAACTGACCTTCTTGAGGAAGATTCACTTCATATTACAGTGGATGGACTCTGATTTGCTTTTGGCCTCACTGCAAAAATGCAAATGATGTTTCAGTTATGTCCAGCTTTATACTTGCATGACAAAAAAAAAAAACAACTGTACAAGGAAATGATCCCAAAATTTTGGGGTCCACTACTTTCCACAAAATATAATGTAAAACATTTTCTTGTAGGAAGTGTCTCAGAAACACATTATCAGTCAATGGTTGCATTTGATCCTCCCTCCAGTATTTAAAAGAAAAATATCTTTCAAATTAGTTTTTTTTTGTTCTTTTTTTCTAAGTTTTAAAACTCTGCAAAACAGAAATTAAGGTAAGATTTTTTTTGCCTTATTTGTCATAAAATTGACCTCATTAGACTTAATATAGGTCACATTTGCCTATTAAGCCAAGGTAGGAGTCATATTTCAAGGTACAGCACATTAGTCTTGTACCAAGAAACTTTGCAAGTACATCTGTTGGAATATTCAGTGTCTCTTTAAAAAAAAACTGAAATATTGATCATGTGCTTAAAACGAGCGCAAAGTCATACTGTGCCGCTAATTGATTCATTGTAAGCAGTGGTAGCATCTCGTTTAAGCTGGTTTTGAGCTGTCGTCAACCAAAGGAAAAGCTAGCTAGTTAGCCTTTACTGCAATACAGGGATATAACTGGGGTAAAAAAAGCAGAAAAGGGAGCAACATTGTTGAAAAGAAACATACAGGAAGTTTTGTCACGAGTTGGGGAGTTTTCTGGATTTTGTGATTTTGGTCACTAGTTTGCCAAAAATGAGCACCAGTGACTACTAATGCAAGAAACTACAAACATGGACAAGGAAGGAGATTTCAGAGTGGTTTGCTTTCCATGCTCTTGCACACAAGCTACTAATTATCAATTATTTTATATGATATCAGATGTTGGATTTTGCGGACATTTAGTTACCAGTTTATCTTGGTGCCTTTTGGTATTCATTGTTAGCTTATTTATTCTTTGTTGTGCAATTATGGGTACAGACTCTCTTCACTCATCTATGCTCATTTTCAGACTATTTTGGCAAGGAGTATAAATAAATAAACAGAAATAAATAAATAAACAAACAGAATAAAATAGATAAACAGTAAAGTAGATTTATCCAATTGATAACATTTTACCCTCAAGATTTTCAATTAATATCACAGTATTGTTAGTGTAAAGTGTAAGCCTAAGTTAGGTGAAATTCTACTTTTGTGTTAAAATTCTACTGAGCCTATTGGTATATTTTCATTCATTTACAACAGTAAAGGTCATTTTATTTTTCAACTTTTTTTTTATTGTTGTATCTTAATACAAAACAGATCTCAGCCTGTTATGTAAGTCTTGCTTATACTGAGACAAATAACATATTAAGACCAAAAAATTGTGACAAAAGCAGTTGCTTTGTTTTGTATTTACAGTGTATGACTGCACCATTGCTTTAATTATTTTAATCATTTGGTCTTATTTTGTATTCCTCTCAGTCATTTGCCAAGACCTCACAACATGAATCTACCATAGAACAAGCAGCTATATCAGTTTCATGCAGACCATGATGCTTTGACAGTGTCTTTACACACACACACACACACACACACACACACACACACACACACACACACACACACACACACACACACACATTTATATATATAAATTATTTTTTCTTGCATCAAATGAAACAAACTGATTTGCTTTCTTGGCAGAAAACCTCTCATCTTTCTGCGTGGTATTGCCTTATTACTTGCTTTACCCATGTCTGAGGATAACAAGTTCTCACCTCCTACTAAAATAGCTTTTAAAAATGAAATAAGGTTTTCTCAGGTTGAAGTTTTAAGTCTTTTAATGAACTGAGTTCATGTGTTTTCTTTGTTCACAGCAAAGTTTGCCCATTAAAACCAAATATTTTTCAAAGAGAGGACAACACAGTGGGTATAAGAACACTCCAAGAAATTCTTATGTATCATTGCAACTACTTTTAACAACTTAACAAATGGACTGTTCATACAAAAGGGCTTTTCTAGTTTTTGAACCACTAAGATGACTTTTACACTTAGATGTGACACTTACCTTTTACCGAAAAAACATTTTTGAAATATTTAAAGAGAATGTTATTAAAAATCCTCTTTCCCTTTTATACACAGCTGGCTTTGGCACTCCGAAGCAATTTGATCCCAGATCCTGTGGTCCAAACCCCAAACTGCTCCAGTGACTGGGCCAGTCAGGGGCTTAGGAAAACAAATGTCAGTACTCAGTGTGGACATTCCTCAAAACATCTAATTTTAGAACAACACAAAATGAAGTCAAGCATTCTAGTTTTTGCCTTAAAAACAACAACAACAGAGTCCCAATTTTTGCATCAAGATGAAAGTGTGAAAAACACTCTGAAAAATAAGAAATTGATCTTGACAACATGAGTGTTAGACCAATCAGAAAACAATGAGGAGTGTTTTGATGCTGATTTGACTTTCTCCCTCAAGTAACTGCCAAACCTCATCAACATCTGTTAAAACAGGTGTAACAAATATGAAATGAAGCATGAATCTACCACTGCATGGCCTCTTTTACACCTCAGAAAATGGTTTTGGCAGGTAGTCGACGAGAAATTTTAACATTCCCAGAAGTGCCAAAATTAATTCTCTGTGGAAGGGAAATCAAAAGTGAAGACTTATCTTGATCCAAGTAGGCAAAAGAATGCTTCATGCTGGTGTCAGGTAGAAGAAATTCTGATGCAAAGGTTTTTTAAAAACATAATCTTCATATAAATATTCTGCTGTCTACTGGAGAAATGTCATTCTCGCCCAAGTTCTCTTTTCCTTCAGTTTCTGTTCTCTCCTTTCAAAGTCCAGCGACAACTTGACAAGTTCTTTTCCCAATGACCATTATGGATGTGCAAATTTACTTTCCCCCTAACTAAGACTTTGTTGATGTGCCCAGTGAGAGCATCAACAAACTCTGAGGAATAGATGCACAAACTCACACTGACTTGTGCTCATTTACTTACGCTAATAATACTTGCATGACAAACAAGGCAAAAAGCAAACACTGGCAGGAGAGGGATGGCAAACAATGAGGTGTGCGAGGAATTAATCAACCATAAGACTACAAGAGAAAACACAGGGAGTTTGTAGGAGGCTTTTGTTTTATATTCCAAGTGGCAGTCTCCAAAATACTTCTCCTCAGGTGTGAAAAACAAATCCATGATCATCCACTTTGGGTTACCTTCTCACCAAACACTGGACACTCATTTTTGGAAATCAACCCATCGTTCTTGGCCTTCAGGTCAGGTACACTGGCCGATTGCCTGAGCATGATCATCATTCAGTCCAACTCCCCTGCACGGTTTTCCAGCCTCCTCCAGGGGATCGAGAGGTGATTGCAGTCCAGATAGTACACAAAAGCTAGTTGTAGTTGTGCCCTGAGGCCTCTTCCCACTTGGAGATGCCTCAAAAACTTTAAAGGGAGATGCCCAGGAGGCCTTCTAATCAGATGCCTGAACCATCCCAGTTACAAAGGTACATGAAGACTCCAGTGGCCCTTGTACCCCTTACTCCTAAAATAACCCCTGAAGAATCCCCTGAAGGACCAAGGTAATAAGGCTTCTTCAAGTCCACATAACACAAACTAACTGTTAAGATCCCTCCAGCAACGTTGTAAATGTAACGATCTGATCCACTGTTTTGTTATCATTGTTAAACTTACAATGTTTCTCCTCAGTTAGAGGTTTTCCAGTTGGTTGGAACATAGCAGCAACACACAGTCTAAAAACATGAAGACTATGTGGAAGTGCTGAAAACTGCAGTCTTTAAGAGTCCACCTGGCGCTAACCACGGAAACACTGGAAACCATAAATTTGGGGGTGATTATTATTATTATATTTTTTTTAGTGACTCATTTTTCAAGTTATTAAGGGAAACTGTGGCTCACTGGTAGAGCTGTGTCAAAATAGTTCCCATTAGTTTTCAGTGGTAGTAATTAGTGCCAGTCCCAAGTCAGGATAAATGTAGAGGGCTGTTTCGAGAAGGGCATCTTATGGGAAACTGTGCCAAATCAACATTCAGAACACGAATCAGAGACCTTTTGCCTTCCCAAAAAAGCAGTAGAAGAAGATTTTCAAAGTAATTAAACTTAAGAGGTGTGTTCATATACGGGTCTGGCCAACATGATTGGTAGATGGGAACCCTGTAGAAATCTGCAAATGACTAAAGGCCCGCCTCTTGGCCTTATCCAAACTTGAACAAAGCTAGACTGAGTTTAAGATGTTCAATACGGCACCGCTTGATGGTGGTTTTAAATCTGTATTGCTAGAACCTCCATTCAAGCACTCAGAGAGGCTTATTAGATTGGCTGACCCATCCAAAAGGACTGTCATTTAACCTCCATGGGACTGTCAAGATGCATCTATGTTTGGACTCACCAGGATCTTTCCTCATCAAGGAAACCTTGTTCACCCCTGGTACCTTGCAATGTGCAGACTTCCTGACTAAATTTGACCAGCTGTAGGTATGATATGGGTGAGGTTTCCACTAAGACCCCAAATTCTTCCTTCCTTCACTGAATATGTCCTGGTAAGGTTCCGGAATTTACTGATTTGGAATCGTTCCAGGCAAAGGCCTTATAAATGCATTTGGTTTAAAGTGACATGATACACTAGGACATGAGATCCTTTCCAATTTAGATAATGTCTCCTGTTTTTACAGTTTAGCCTTTATGATACACTAAATGACCATCGGATATGTAACCAAGGAACAGAACAGTCTCCTAAAAACCATGGCTCTTCAATATCTAGTGGATATTCTTTTCTGACTTGCTGCATCATTCTCTTAAATTGAAAGTAATTAACTATTTCTTACAAACAGATGAGACAAATTAAAAGAAGTCTAGTGAAATTGATTTTTGCTGATTATGCCCATTGGGTAAACCTGCCTATTTGAATATTTCTAATGTTTCTGATAAAGGCATTCTCTGCTGTATGACAGTTCTCATTAGTGACCATATGAACTTACATTAACCACATGTGGAAAGCAATTAGGGCCTTGTCATGTGACAACAGGCCTGAGGACCAGCTGGTTGCATTGATAAGCACGAAATCAGGTAACAATTTCCAATTATACCCACCAAATAATGCAGTATGTGTTTGCAAACCACTCATTAGCGTTACATGAGTTAGCCCTGTTTAATGTAGTCCGTTAGCTTCGAATGAGAAGAAAACTGACACAATATTGTGACACCACTGTACTCTATATACTGATTTTGCAGTTTAAGCTTGAGGAGTGTAAAGATAGTACATAATTGGCAGGGTTATCTGAGTTATGTCTCACCGTTGTCTTGAAAATCCTGACATGCCAAGAGAAGAAAATGGCTTTGGCACTAAGCTATGTGATGCATTGAAGCATGTCTTGGGCAGATATATTAGATGCACCTTTGCCTAATTTATTGTTTGTTTGCCTCACTTTTGTCCACTGAGGCTAGCACCTAATTGGAAATAGGAACCTAATAAAAATCTGATGAGAAAATCTCCAGCACTAGACAAAACAGAGAAAAAACAAGCTTTCTTTTTGGCCTCTATAAACCGGCCACTCTGAAAAAAACAACGACTGCAAGAACATATTATGATTTAATTGGTCATATTTCTTGGCCTAATTATCTCAGCAGCAGTGGAGGCTGTTTGTTTGTAATTTTGTATTAATTTGTCACCCAAATGAATTTCATTAGATGAAAACCCTCTGACATTTGTGGAAATATATTAATTTATCTCACTGTTAAGGATTAGTTGAGAGAATTGTTACTTATCTATTTTCTGTTCAGTTATGATGCTAAAGCTTCCAACAGGTTAGCGTAGCTGGCAGCATGAGAAATCGCAAGTTTATGTGACAAAATCAACTCATTATCTCCCTCATCTATTAAATTGTGTGTGAGTTGCATGGATGGGATGAAACATCCATCTATTTGAAAAATTTGTGTTGTCAATTGGCAACACTGACTGTTAACAGAGTGGACAACTTGTATTAATTAGCATACAGCTAATTAACATACAGCTTTAATGAAGGCTGAAATTTTGTCAATGATATTTTGTCTATTTGCATTTGATAAAATACAGCAGTGTGATAACAATAACACTCATTTATCCAGACACGATACAATCTATTTTTTATTACAATCTACATTGCTAGCTTAGGAAACCATTACAATCTAATTTACATGGTTTTCTAAGATGGTCACGTGTTTTAGATGGATTTTAAATAAACTCATGAAAAACAAGATACAATGGGTGCTGCTAGCATAATAATGGCATACAACATTGTTTAAATGCTAGTTCCAGTTTGCATGGAAATTCAGCATGCCAAACAGTACTTGTTAGTGTCTGTTACATTCTCTCGCCATCCCTTTCCTCGGTTAATTCAGTAGAAAGCTGCAACAATTTTCATTTTTTTGTTGTTTTTGTATGTGTTGTTTTTTGTTTTGTTTTTATTTTAGCAGAGCTGTCAATAAATAATCTTTTTTATATCAAATATCTAATTAAAACTAAACTACAGCAACATATGAACAATTGTTATGACAGAAGAGTTACTGAATAAGACTGTTTATTTATTTTTATTTTTTTTGAGTCAGACCTATTTTCCATTGGTAAAGGAAAATGTTGGTTCACCAAAAGTGGTTATGCAGGCAGCTACAGTTGTTGAAGTAATTGTAGTAGTCTTAGGGGCAGCTGGAGTTGTTGTTGGTTTAATTGTAGTGGTTTTTAGCAACTGCAGTAAAGGAAGAGGCGGGCTTTTAGACCTGAACTGCAGTAGGTCACGAGGGGAGCTCCAAAATCTATGACTTCAAACTAGAGGGCTGCTTTTCTGTCTATCTCTATAAATAGACTCAAGTTACTTTTAAAGGACTTTCTAGAATTGATGTCCATCAATGGTCTTTTAGATCAGAGGTCCCCACAAAGTCTTAAAAACAAGAACTTTCACACTCATACATAGCCACTTACTCGAAGACACTCACCCCATAAAAAACAACCAAAACACAAACACCCCCACCCCCTGCCCTGAACAGTGCTTTCATTTAGATACCCCCCACCCCGCAAGCAGGAAAGAAATAAAGAGGCAGAATGCACAACATGAGTTGACACGCCATTCCTTCCAGCCACTCTCTGGTCGTCTTTTTTTTTTTTTCTTTTTCCTCTTTCACCAGAGTGCACTAATGAGTAGAGAACGGGCATTTGTTTGTTGACGAAGCAGCTCTGTGGCTGTCTGAGGAATCTTGACCGGGGTGTTGTGAAGGAAGCACCAGTGACTCCTGAGGCCCCATCTCCACCAGCGAGCTGGGCATCTTGACACCTCGCAAGGCCTCGCTAGGCCTCGCTTGCACTACAACCATTCTTGCCCCCTTTTGCCACAACTGCTGTGAGTAGAAACACAGTGACACGCTCTTGACCCAGTTTCAAGTTCTAATTCTGTAATGGGTTTCAGCCTAATTTAAGCAAGCTGGTACATATAATTACAAGGAAACAGATTGTTACTTAATTGGAGTTCTTTCTTGAGGCACAGAGGCAGGCGATGTTTTCTGACTGGTGTGGATGATGGATGCTGTACTTGTAGAACTCACTTCAAGTTGAAGATTTCATTAAATAAGGAAGCCGATTTGCAGTATACTGGAGATGTATATGAGATGCAGTGCACTTAAAAAGCACAGCACAGGAAAGACGGCTGCCAGACACATTTGGTGGAGCCGAGGACGCAACGACTCTGAGTCATTTATGTGACATTTGTATAACAAAGTGATTTATCTCCAGAACGCATTGTACTGCTTGCTGCACACAACAGTCAGGCAGAAAACACTTAAAAGTTTGAGTGCCTGCTCAGTAATGCATTTCAACATTCAATAAAAAACAGAACATAATGGAACATTTACATTATATGCTCCGTTAAGGTGCAGGCTTCTTTGGTTTCACGTGGCAGGCATTATTTGATTCTTTTCAGAGGGGGTTCAACTTTTCTAACATGTTTATGTTTTGAATTCACTGGACTGGTACTGGGAAATCCATCTGTGTACTCCCTTTAGTATTTTAGCATTATAAAAATCACAAAATGGGTTATAGATCCAATCATCAATGACATAAGGAGTGAATCCTGGACACCTGCCAGGCACTTGATGAGTTACACCTGTTCGACTGTCGTTAACACAAGTATCTAATCAGCCAGTCACATGACAGTAACTTAGTGCGTTTAGGCATGTTGATATTGCAAAAGACAGCGTGTTGAAGTTTAAACTGAGCATCACAATAAGGAACAAAAGTTTAAGCGACTTTGGCATGGTTATAGGTCTCAGTATTTCAGAAACTGTTGATCTACTTGGATTTTCACACACAACCATCTCAAGGGTTTAGCTGAAAATGGTCTCAAAAACAGAAAACATCCAGTGAGCATCAGTTCTCTGGGGAGAAAAAAAAACCACCATGTTGATGCCAGATAATGGACAGACTGGTTCAAGATGATAGAAAAGTAACAGTAACTCAAATAAATAACAACTAAGGTACGCAGAAGGCCATCTTTGAATGCAAACCAGCCACAACCTTGAAGTAGACAGGCTGCAGCAGCAGAAGACCACACTGGGCGACACTCCACCAAAATTGAAGCATAGAAGGTAGAAAAATGTTGTCCGGTCTGAGGATTCCGCTGCACAGGCTTCGGATCAGAGGCATCTCAGTGCGAACACGCCTGATGCTGTCAGAAAGTAAATGTCTCCTGTTTGACCCCGAGATTCTCCCCAGACCGTCACAGCGGCACACCAATCTGCCAAAACAGTGCCCCATCCTCCCCCTTCCCCGTCACATAAACATCAGTCTCACCCCCTCCCAGAAGTCCACATGGAGACGTCAGGATGGAAGACACTTCCACTGGGGGGGAGCTGAAACACTTGGAACGGCATGAGAGAAAAAGAATGGACAATAACGGGGGGGAAATTGAATATGTAAAAGTGTGATAAAAAGTGCAACATTTATTTATTGTTAAGAGAACAAGGGTGGGTAAAATAAGGTCGGGCTGGATTGTATAAGCAAAGTTGAAGTTCCGGGATGTTCTGACAAGAGGGTTGCCAAATTCTCATGTAGGTTTTGCATCAATGACAAAAATACTGGGTCACAAAGCAGAGAATATCTGCAGAGTACACATCACTGGTTTTATGCTTATATGCAAATTCACTGAGAGAATTATGTGATTGAGAATAGTACGGCTATAAAACTGCGTGAATAATTCAACAGCAAGAATCTACCAATTCCCTCCTTCCTTTTGTTTATGATAAACCATTCTAATGTGGGCCTATATCAGTAAGGAAGCTAACCCAATGGAGTAAACACACACTTATTTGGAATTTATTATAGCTGCAAGCGCAAATATGTTCAATGATAACTTTCACACAGAAGAAAAAAAGAGAAAATCGCTTCTCTAACGATTAGACGAATGCACGGGAGCTCAATATGTCGACTGCACAATCTCTCCGAGCATTCATTTCCCGTGTGAGCAGTTTCCAGCGGCTCCCCGTACAATCCCTACCAGTTTGCAAACTATCACATTCTCCCGGCCTGGATCATCATAATCATCAAATGGAACAACAAAAACAACTACTGCTATAGGGCGTTCTGACTTCTGTGAAATAATTGAAAACAGTGTGGCACATTCGGCCGTGTTGCGACTGCAGCTGGGCCGGAACGCTGAAATTTCTCCAGTTACATCATTAATGGCATGCTTTGCAGGGTCTTATTTGAATCACAAGGTGCCTTATTTAATCTGTGCTCTTTTTGAAATGTGGCGTCTGAACTTTGTTTGGATGTTTCACGCAGCCAATTACAGGTTTAGATGCTGGGTCTTCAACTGCTGCTTTTCCTCAGAAGAATATTATAGACAGGGAAATGCCCTATAAAATGGTAATGAAGAAGAAACGTCAAAGCTTTTCAGAATGCAGAAGTTTAGTCTGCCTGTTTTGTTTCTCAGCTATCTCACTGTAGAAGGGGAGGAAAAATTGAGAATGCCTAGTCTCTTGAGTGTCGGTGTATAGAATCCTTGTGTGTCATTCCCAACATTGCTGGTTTGTTGTTTTCCCTCGTATTGCCTTGTTCAAGCCTTTTCTTGTTTCTTTTTCCAGTGTTCGACCATTGCCTGTGCTTCTGCCACTGATATTTGTTACCTGTAAACTGTCCCAAATTGCATATTTCTGCACTCACACTCACTATTTTGAGTGCATAAGTGCGTTTGCCTTGACAGTATGGGAAAACGCAATGCACTTTGATTTCTCAGCTGGCGCACTGAAATTGGACAAAAAGTTAAGTGTGAAACGGTGGACACTTCTCAAAACTCAACAGTCGCCATCTTGGCTACTTAGAGGAGGGGGCGGGAACAGATCAAACGATGGTTGATGGATGTAATCAATAAGTAGCAGAAGAACACCTGTGAACGGTCGTAAAATGTGATCGTAGTTTCCGGTAAGTGTGAAGCCGCAGTGTTTAATTTGGGACAACACGACCCTGTAAAATTCTGTACACTGTTCCAGTAAGAGCAGAGTATATGCAGTACACTTCATGCAAGTGCACTTATGAAAGTGCATCATGACACGGAGATGACCAATAGCATCTTGTAGCATGTCTGAAAGCTAGAGGGGCTAGCGCTGCTAATGTTAGTTGCCCTTGTTATACCAGAAGGACACCCTTTCCTGTAGACTTTAGACCAATTGGTTGACTCGACATCCAAAATGGTGCCCTTATATATTAAGATAAATCTTGGGCTGTTAAGTTGTTGCTCAGCTGTCTGGGACATCACATTGGTAATGGTGTTTTTCATGACAGCAGTAGAAGGAAGCAGGAAGACACTGCGGAATCCTAACTCTTGTGGCATGCCATTAAAATCATAATGCATTTATTTCTAAAAACATAATGTGATAAATACGCAAGGCCACTATTGTATTAAATCCTTAAACTAAACATGGCACAAGACCACCATTTCACCTTCATATTGCAAACCCTGTTTTGGAAAGGGAAAAGGTAAGTGTTCAAGTTTTGCAAGAACTTACCCAGGAACAAGATTCACACCAAACAAAGTGCTTCATTTAGGATGAATCTCGTTGAGCTCTTCCCGGATGAAGCAATCAATTGTTGAATGCCTCACGTTGGTGTCAGTGTTTTGTCCCTGTAGTGGAGGGCAAATGGAAGACGGAGTGCCTAAGTGGATCAATAGCCATCTCATCATCAAACTGCATGATTGGGATTTTTTTTCTCTAACTGCTGACTTTGTGAACCAATCATAGCCTCTTTTATTAGCTTATTTGAATCACGTTCTGCATCTTGATAGGTCTATTTGAGGACTCAAACAACAAAAACAAACCTAAAGACTGCTAAAAGCCAGGGGAGACACCAATGTCAGTGTGAGAGGAATGACACCTTGACTAAAGTCTGAACAAAATGTATGGCTCAGGTTTTTCTCCAAATCCGTAAATCCCAGCTAATGATCCAAGGTGGAATAAGAGGTAGATTTTGGACAGGAAAAAAATGACTGGGTAAATTGTGTTTTGCTGACCCTCCTGCTCCCACTTTTCTAATTCTAATATCTTTCTTCGCCATCAAGATTGCTTTTCTCCCTCCTCTGCAGAGGATTGGGAACTTTGCCGGGAAAGCTGCCAACTCTCTGGAACTGATCATTCAATCTCCAACAACTCTTCTGCATCTCATAAGCCGAGTTTCCCCGGTTCGCTCGTCTCGCAAAAGCAAGGGACCCCTCTCTATTATTTCCTCATCTGATCTCCCCCGATGCACTCCCGGTGCTCATCGCAGCTCAACCCCTCTTCTGTTAATCCTGCCTTTCATCTGGCGCTGGGAGACCCCGCAGCCTATGGTTCATTTATGATATCAATCTGTGGCGCAGCCATCAAAATGGCTTTACACACTGAAACATGAACACACACACATACAGGTGATTCTGTTAGCTTCCTGCTGCACCTTCTCAAAGACTAGCATCACTTTCCAACAAGACTGCTATCAGACTTGACTTTTCAAGTGATCTATACCTGAGGTGATGTCTGGTTTGCATCTGTCAGAAATCAAGAAGATACTGAAAGCTCTTCAGAAAAACTTCACAAAGCCAGATTTGTAAAAATAGAGTTACTGCTGGTTATCTTTCTGAGAGACAACACAAGCCTTCTGAGACTGTTTATGTTCACAAATAATTCAATATTCACCATATTGAATATGTTCTAAGACTACTTGCACAACACAGACTTCTACTGAGAGTGGATTTTCACTTCAAATAAAGCATTTGTCATGTGCAGTCACCCACTCGTGGGCCCGCAGCACGTCTCTGGATGCTATTTTTCTTATTATTGTTCCAGCTACAGTTAGTGGAAAACACAGTGCTACTGCGAGGCCATTTAAAATTCTCTTTCCCTGCAAGAGATACAAAACAGTGCAGTTGCTAGCATTTTAAAGCGTTAGCCCCAACATGGCTATGAAAGCTTGTCCTGTCATGTTTCATCAGGGCATTGTCTAACTGGTAAAGGCTAACAAGGGTGAATGCTGGAAGCGTACAGAGCCATAGCCCAACCCTTCCCCCCTTTTCCCTTAGCATGCGTCTGAGCCCCTTCCTACCACAGCCTTCACATGGCATGAATGTCATGCAGATGGTGGCTGGAAGTGAAAGGTTTATCCTGTAGACATGAAGAAGACAGGCAGGAAAAACTATGAGTCAAGAGTGAGTGGTTTACAGGATAGAAAGCAGTTTTGGGGGTGGACATGTCAGAGTCACAGAGAGGTTATTTCATGACATACAGACACAATGTGAGTCAACAATTATGTATAACCCAAATTTAATAATAATTCAATACTAGACAATACTTTTATAGTAAGAAAAGACATCAAAGGCCTCTTGGGATCAATATATATGATTTTTAGGGGGCAATATTTGAAGCCTTTTGGGATTGGTATCTCTGGGTGTCATCAATTGAAGCATTCAAGAGTCAGTATTTTAGGCCTTTGAGGCAATGAGTATTTGGGGACCTGGGGGTTAGGGTTTGAGGCTTTCTAGGGTGCAAGTCTTAGAGCTCTTTAGAGCTTGGAAATTGAGGCATTTTGGAGTTGTACTTGATGCCTTATGGGGTCAGAATTTGAGGCCTTTAGGGCTCAGTGTTTTAGGCCTTGGGGGGGGGGTTGAGGTCTTTTAAATAGTGATCTTTCAAGATACAGTATTTAAAGGCCTTAATAGTTCAGTGATTAGGGCCCTTTGGGGTGAGTATGTGAGGCCTTTGGGGAAATGTATTTGAAAGTATTAGAGGTCTTTAGAAATTGGTATTTTAGGCCTTTTGTGGTCAGTATTGGAGGGCTTTGCAATCAGTATTTGAGGCATTTAAGGGTGAGTACATGAGGCCCTTTGGGTTTCAGTATTTGGGGCATTTGGAGGACAGTATTTGAGGCCTTTAGGGGGCAGTATTTTAATCAATACAAAATTAGTATTAAGGCCTTTTGGATCAATGTTTGAGGCCTTTATTAGCTAGTATTTTAAGCTTGTGGGGGCCAGTATTTGAGGCCTTTGGGGGTCAGAGTTAGAAACCTTTAAGAGTCTGTATTCAAGGAGTTTATGAGTTTGTATTTAAGGACTTTGGTAGTCCGTATTTGAGACATTTTGAGATAAGTTTTTAAAACGTTGCCTCAAAGAGGCATTTAGGGTCAGTATTTGAAGCCTCATGGATTTTTTATTTGAGGCCTTCAGTCTGTTTACAAGGGGCTCACAAATCAATTGCTGTGTCAAGGTTATTTGTAATTTCAAATCTTTGAGATAAACTTTTTTTTTTTTTAGTGGTTCCAGACCTTACGATAAATAACTGTAAATATCTACTGATGTGGTTTTATCTTAAATAAATAAATGAGATGTGGATTTAAAATTCCATCTCATATTCGGTTCACTGTTGCCCCAAGTGGCTTCTGTCCTTAAATGCAGAACTAAGCATGTATCAAGCTTTGATGATGACAAAGTTACACATCAACCATCATCTTCTTTGAAAATCAGACATTAAACCACTGATTGGGTATTAAGCCTTGAAGCAGACAGCAATTATGTACAAAGGCATGCTAATTCCTCTGGACTACATACAGATCATACACTATATCCCCAATGTGTTCGCCTGGCACTGCCCATAAGCAGCCAGACTCCAAACAGACGACATTACAGCCGGGCAAAGCTGCAGTATATTTACAGCACAGATTTAAGGGAGGACCTAAACAACTCCACTTTGGCAATGACTAAAAACACAGCCACAGGCCTGTGATAAAAGATTAATTAAATAAAAATGGTGGTTCAGTCATTGGGAGGGAGTGTGGCAGCCTGTGGGAGATGGGGGATTATAAGGTGAGAGGAATGTTACTGAACAAGCCCATCATTTCGACCGAGGCCCTATAGTTAACGCCAACTTGGACTGGGCTTCAAAGAGTTGGCACACCTCCTGACAAAGATACTAAGCTGGTTTGTGGAGCTTTTCATGCCCTTGTCTTCTGATACGGTTTATTAGCCCCCACAAGTTCACATCTGACTTAGCTGTACTGTGAAATAATTATTTTTTTTCAAGGTGCGTCCATTAGGGACAAACAACAAAAGAATCAAACTGCTCGCGAATTTCTTGGCATGGAAAATAGCTTCTTCAAAGACTTCCAAGAACGATCAACGAGCCTGATAAATGTACTTCACCCATCTCAATAATCTTTACATGTTTCGGTGAAACAAATAGGTAGCTGGAGCAAACCAGTATCTTTTAATAAAATGCTTTTTGGCTGTGGAAAATGTGAATTTACAAATTCTCAGGGAGACTGTTGGTAATAAGAAATTTACCTGCACTATCTACCTTGGTCTAATTATCTGCCGGTGAAAGAAGACTGTTACTGATACTTCTCTTGCACACACTCCGTCAATCCCTCTAACTTTTTGACCACTGCTTTCAAGCTCTACAAGGTTAATTAGGACGCTGGGGTAAATTGAGAGACGGAAGAGAAAGGCTTTAACTTTAGGAGGGAAATCTGGAAAGGTCAGCCATTTTTTTTTCTTTTGGTCAGTTTGTCCTAATGAAGACGGCCTCCCGCTGGTGTAGGAGGGAGTCGAGAATAGTGAGGACTATAATTATCTTGTACCCTCGGGTAAACACATGGCTTCATTATATCCAAATATCAAGTTGGAAAACTGGGATTCAGAAGGAGATTCAACAAGTTTTGAGTCCTTGTTTGAATATTTTACATTCAGGCTTTTGGGGGAAACACTGTATTCACAACAGATGAGTGAGGCTGCTTAGGCAAGCTCTGAAATGAGATTTTTTTGGTGTGTTTCAATGCTGTGATTTGTCAAGTATGAATATTTATACCATGTCTAAAATACAGATGGTGCACTTTCTCCCTTTGAGCCAAAATTTGGTACTTTTTTTTTTTTTTTTTTTTTGAGCCAAGGCATGTGCCGGACTCAAGCTGATGGAGTTGTTCAATTGATGTCACACCACTTCTGCCAACCAAAACACAACTAACTGATGGCTAGGTCAACAGCAAATCACATTCTGAAATTCTGTACAGTTATGATGTAAGAATAGTATAATAGGATCAATAATAGTAATAACAATGGTTACAATTAAGTACATATGCAGAGTAATGAGTGAGTTTTCTCATCTTTTCTACAGTTGTTACTGTTTCTGGCTGCTCTGAGATAGATAAAATTTTCTTTTTTTTAATTGTATTGAATTAAAACATGACAAGACGTGTTTAAGTTTTCATTGAAGAGACAAGACTGGATGAAAACGTTAGTGGGTGGTCTCTCAGACATTCAAAAAGCATGATATGTCTGTCTATTGTGTGTGTAATATGTCTGTCAAAGGCTAAAAAAGTATCAGCAATGCTGCATCGTATCCTTGTTTAGCCCATTACCTGGTGTGCAGCGCACATTCTGCAAATTTATCAAAACACTAAAACTGTCTTTTTTTTTTGGTTGTTTTTGGTTGTACTACAACTGACCAAACCCAGACTAAAACTTTTTTGAGTTTCCATCAACTAAAACTATCATACATAGAAATGACTAAAACGTGACTAAAACTAATAAGCATTTTCATCTAACAGAGTAAAACTAAGATAGCTGCCAAAAACAACACTGACAGATGTTTCCTGAACATCTTGAACTCACATTTAATGCAAATTCTTTTGTCACCGTTGTGTTTTTTATATCTATTTTAATCTTTTCAATTCTACCTTCAGGGAGGCGTTGCTTTGTGAATTATCTCCTCAGAGGAAAAGTGAGAAACCGTCAGTGTGAATTGACTGTAGACAATCTAACACCTTTCTACGCTTCACCAGGTAAAACTGATGCCCGAAAGAGTGACTATTTTCAGACGCGTTTAATTTGCATTCACAGCTGGCGCGAACATGTGTTGACTGACGTGCTCCACCCAGAAAAAGTTAAGTTCATACAGTGTTTTTTTTTTATTATTATTCCATGTGACAGCAATTAGCATGGTGTGGTGCTAGAGTGCAGAAGTTGAAACAAACAAACGTCAGTAAGTAGGAGATTTATGGCTGAACTTTTGTGAGGAGATGTTTTCCATGCTGGTAGCGTTTTAGCACTCTGCAGGGTAATGTCTTCTCCCCATGTGGCTAATAAGGGACTGATCTTGGCTAATGCCTTTAGCTCCTCTCATCTGTAAATACACTCTTGGCATAAATGTGAGGTGCTACATTCAGATTACGGTTTAATCCTCTAGAGGAGGCTTTTTTTTCCTCTGTGTGGTGGCTCTGACAAACTGCAACTTAGCAAAATTCAAACTTTAAAAGCCTCCCTCCTGTGTACCCCCAACTCGGAGATGACACGTTACATTCGGTGACATACATCCGACTCGCAACGAGCTCAACGCTAAAATTTGCTCACCTCGGCAAACACATTTTCTACCAAGACGCACAGAGCACAATCACCAGCCCTCTGATGTGGTGAAACCAAGAGGCAGCTGTTAATTAAAAATCTGAAAGGACAACGTTGGTCTGAATGTATGTCTGTTACACTCACAAAAGGCAGCTAATTAAATTTCGAAATGGATCCTAGTGGCCCTTCTTTTTCGCGCGTCGCCTGCTTCCTGAGGAGAAATGAAGGAGATCAAAATTACAGCAAGAACACGAGCAGATGAGTCCAAGTGCTGAGTGGTATATCCCACCTGCCTGCAGTGCAAGAGTTCAGCATGTGCTCATCAAGGCAGGAGCGTTTGTCTTTAACAAAGACGACTCCTAACATTCCTAAATATGAGATATTTTCCTTTTCCTTTTCTACCCAACGTCTACAGCAGATCCCCAAACTTTTTCCTGTGAGGGCCACATAACTTTTCCCTTCTTTGATGGGGGGGCCGGGGTCAGTTTGTAACAGAAAAGGTGTGACGATCACAGGGACGCCTAAGCGTAAACATTTATTGTTTTCCAGAAAGCCACACAAAACCAAATATTAATAACCTTTTCCGGGATCTTCACAGAAAAAAAAGTCAGGAAATAAATAATAACACTGTTACTGGAATAAATAATGACCAAATAACCCTCTATGCATGTATTAGTCTCAATCACGTGACCAGACTGAAAAAAAAATCATAATGCGTCTCTGGTATTGTTCAGGGGGCCGGGCCAAATGTGGGGCCGGGCCAAATGTGGGGCCGGGCCAAATGTGGGGCCGGGCCAAATGTGGGGCCGGGCCGTACCTGGCCTGCGGGCCGTAGTTTGGGGACCACTGGTCTACAACATCAAGAAGAGTGACATATTCTTGTCAAATAACTTGTATCACCTTGATGATTTGAAATCAATATCGACTGACTATAACATTAATAACAACGTCTTCTAGCTTAAGTGTAATATTTGAGTTCATGGCTTTCTCTCTTTTTGCTGACAGTACAAAAGGGTAATCCCCAAAATTTCACAAGCTAACTTGTTGAAATCCAACATCATGGTAAAAAGCTGCCTCTAAAATACAAATTCAAGCAATGAATGTTTAAACATAAAACAAATAAGGTTGTATTGGAGTATAAAAGTCAGTACGGCGTTGTGATATTAAAGGTTTCTCTCAATGAAATAAAACTGAGAACTGCATTTCCCTCATTGTCATGAATGGCAAAAAAAAAAAAAACCTATTCAGCTCCACTAGTCTTTCTCCTTCCAGCTGCTGCTTTATGTGAAAATAGATGTTTCGCAGGGTGGAAAGCTGACACTACTCCTCATATTTACAAATCCGATTCATTGAATCAATATTGAACACGGCGGGTGCCGCTAAGAGCCCCATTTACCATAAACATCTCATTTCCTCCGGATCTGAGAGGTTGGAATTGGCGTTTCGTGCGCCTGAGCTTGTCGCTAGCTTTCTGCAGTTTCAAGCCCATCCGCGGCGCCTAATGCCTCGGCTCTGTCAATGGACCATTCAGATGTATTTATGTTGCTCCAGCAGGTGTCATTTACTCCCAGCAGATTGTGTTTCGTGGGTGCAGATATTGTGAGACTACATGACTCGGTTCGGTGTGTGGATGCAGATGAGGTGGAGGAGAAATCTGTCTTGCGTTGTGACTCAAAGAGAGAAACAGATCCAGAAATAGATTAGAAATAGATTGTGCTTAGAGGAGCGAGGTATTGACAAGTTGTGTTTATTGTTGATTTAATCAGCAGCTCAAGTCCGTGACTGACTAAAACTGGAATGGAAATTAGTCCAAACACAACTTGCTTGTAGTTCGAAGTGGGAATTCAGATATACCTCAGAGGAAAGGAATAAAAAAGACACAAAAAGACCAAAACATGTTGGGTTTAAAGTATGTTTAATAGAAGTTCAAAATTTTCTGGAAAAAAAAAACAAGTCGACGCTTAAATTGAGTCTCGGGAATACTTGAATATAAAGATGTCAAAGAAAGTTGCGGTTCACTGTCAAGATCTCTTTGATCATCCGGATTAGATTTCCAAGGATCTGCTCTTTTGTGATAAGTCTTTTGCTATTTTTTAGAGTCTTCAACTCAAAATACCCAGAAGCAGCAGACATTTGGTGAATATAAATTCATTATTTTGTTATAAATGAAAAAAGAGGAGGAGAGGCACCACTACTATGAGTGAACATTTTAGTAGTTTAAGTGGTGAGAAAATATTTGCTTCTGGTTTTAATCTTTTTTTTTTTTTCAAAGAGGGGGTATTCTGGTCTCTCATATTTTAAACATGACTATAAAGTAACAATGCTGGATGTTCATACTAAATGAGTGCATATATATATATATATATATATATATATATATATATATATATATATATATATATATATATATATATATATATATGTTAAACTTCTACATCACATAACTTGCTGGATTGATGAGGTCATCATTACATAAAGATCTGAGGAACTGGTAGATAATTGCTAGATGGGCGGCCCTCAAACACCAAGGTGTGCCCCCAACATTGAGGAGGGGTAAGAAGCACCTGCAAAAGTGAGGCGTTTCATACGGAAGCTGAAATACAGGTTTTCTAAAACACCAGCATAGAAAAAGAAGGGATTTTATCTGTAGTTAGCGGTTAGCTAATGTGGAACAGGACAAACAAGATTAGCTGTATTGCTTATTCCCTTTACTGAAAGCTAATGTAGCTCAGTTAACAATATATCAATAACAAACAGTTACTAAATGGTGTTGAACAGTGATTCCCTAACTGTATTGTAGTTACCGGTTAGCATGCATAGGCAATGTTAGCTAAACTGCTGCTCTTTTTCCTCAAAGCTATGAATAGGAGTGCTTAACGGTTGCACTTTAGTGTTAGCTAGAACTGTGGTGTTACGCCACTTTGCTGCTTCTGACACTAAACGCTCAATGACAAAATTCATCTCAGTTAATGAAAAAATATCCCCAACAATCAGATAGTGAATGGTGACGTATGTTATAATTCCTTACTCATGTTAGATTTACTGGTTAGCATGCATAGGCAATGTTAGCTAAACTGTTGCTCTTTTTCCTCAAAGCTATGAATAGGAGTGCTTAACGGTTGCACTTTAGTGTTAGCTAGAACTGTGGTGTAACGCCACTTTGCTGCTTATGACACTAAACGCTCAGTGACAAAATTCATCTCAGTTAACGAAAAACATCTCCAACAATCAGATAGTGAGTGGTGAGGTATGAAATAATTCCTTACTCATGTTAGATTTACTGGTTAGCATGCATAGGCAATGTTAGCTTAATACGCTCTTTCTCCTCAAGGGTATAAATGTTATGCTTACTAGCTGCACTTTGGCATCAATTACTGTTGTTTTGTGAAGCTTCTTTAACCTGCTGCTTCTGGCACTTAAATGCAAGTGGTGAATTTTAAGCCTGGTTTATACCTCCGCAAATTGATGCTGTAGCCTACGATGTTGTAGCCGTAATTAGCGCTGTGGACCACAAGCCTGTGACTGGTCCACTGGGCAGCATTGTATTTCCAGCTTTTACAACATTTCCAGAATCAGCGCGCATCAATCTTGTATTTCATCTCTTTCAAGTTCTTCTTTGTAAAACTGACTGGCAAAATTGAGTTGATAATGTTGCCGTTGATTATTCAGACTTCCCGATGGACAAGCAAGTTGAAAATGTGTCAGGACCAGAAACCTGTGAAATGGCAAGCCCAGAAACCGTACTCATACAGTTGAGTAGACACTCCAGTGCACAAGTATGTAGTGCTCACTTCAGCATTTGTATCGTTGGTGAAACTTTTTTTTTTTTGTTGCAAATATTCAGGCATTACCATAACCAACTTAAACCCAGTGTCACAAAAGTGTGAAAATAACAAAATGGTGTTTTTTTTTTTCAAATCTGGATTCAAAGAAGTTTACATACTCACTGTTTTGTCCAGTAAAAATGTAGTTAAGTTTGAAATCTATCGTGGATTTTAGCTCACAGTGTTCTACTGAACCTTTAAAGGGTATAGAGTCTGTACAATTCGTGTTTCAAACTGACTTCTCAGGAGGTCAGCGTGAGGAACTCAAGTCCTTGAAGTTTCAAACTCGGTGTTATTTCAACACTTGGCCCAGCGCTTAGACTCACCTATTCAATGCAAACAAAGTTCTTTTGAAGTGAAATCTTTGCTATTCTGTGTGTACAAAGGCGGCTGATCTCCCCTTAAGATAGCCATATCAGAGAGCACGATTAAATCAATGCGACATTTAAATAGATGTTCAGATGCATTTAGTTGCTGGAGGCGTTTTGCAGGCTCTTTTATCCATACAGCCCATCTGAAAACAAACTGAAGACCCTCTAACACGCCGCTCTGCAGCTCCAGGTCATGAGTAATTAATGGACACCAATAACTCAATACTGTAGCCATACCTCAGGGTGAGCTGTATAGAAACTTCAGATTACAGGCGCATTGATTTTCTTTGAGGACACCATGGAGGTCCATCCATACAGGCCTTTAGATCGGTGTTGCCATGGCGACAGAAAAGATGTCTTTAATTGCTTGATTAGTCTTTGAAAGGGCAGTGATAGCAGCATGATGTAGCGTTATGAACACATGAGTGACCTGCCAAGAACACCAGTGATATTCAGCTCCATCAGCTCTAATCTGGAACTGGAGGCCGCTGGCAGCCCACCAATTTACTTGCCATGTATGTTTGTCGGGTTTGTCACTTCGTCCATGTACGAATGTTCAGTGAACCAATTTTCTGCAACAATGTGGAATTATGTCAGAGTGTGAGAGGGGATGAGTTGTTTTGTTCACTGCGTTAAAAGCGAGTACGTCAGGAATGTCAAACCCGTTTTAGTTCAGAGGCCACATACGTATAGTCCAATTTTATCCCGAGTGGGTTGGACCAGTAAAATCAGAGCACAATAACCCAGAAATAATAAAAAAAAATGTTGACTTTTTTTCTCTTTGTTTTAGTGAAAAAAGAAGAAAATGTTCACATTTTTATGTATAGAAAAAATTATATAAAAAATGAACAACCTGGTATTTCTTGAAAAATGGGAACAATTAAAGCAGGGGCATTTATTTTTTGATATTTTAAAAATGGATATAAACCAAAAGTGCTGGATGTTCAAACTATTCATATGTTGGAGAAATCCCTGAATCTGTCCATAAACTACTCCAAATGGTTGGGCAGGTTTTCATGAGATCTTCACAAGACTTGCTCAAATAGTGACATCATTGCATAACAGTCTCCTAACTGCTTCATGACACATCGAAAGCGCCTAAAACACCAAGGTCGGCCTCCTGAGGGCTGGCCAATAAGAAAGAAGAGAGTTTCTGGAACAGTGAGCCTTAAAGAGACAGCAGCTTACACAAAGTGTTTCAGACAGTCAGTCATGTGAAGCTACTACGGGGGCACTAGAGGGACACTATCAAGTCCTTAAAAAAAAGAAAAGAAACAAAAACAAAAACAAAAACAAAACATAATTCCCCTTTAACGCTTTATTGCCAAACTTGTTATATTTAAAACATGAGTCTCAAAGACCTTTTTTTTTTTTTTTTTTTACATCAGCATGATAAATATTTCCATGAATTTAGTTTTTCTTTTAAAATGTTCCACTACAGGTATCTGAAGTTGTATTTTAGCCCTTTTCAAAATGGCTGCACTCAGGAAATTATCCACGCACTTTTTTTTACAGAAAAATCATAGTTAGTTTTCAAGAAGTTGTAAGAATTACATCTAAATTCATGCTCATTTTTAAAAATAAGTGTTTTTTGAAGTGAATGAATTCATAATTTCTAAAAAATTTACTCAAAAAGTTGCCAAAACTGCCCGATTTATCAAACAAGATACAAAAAATGTACCATAAACAGAATGATATAGCAATATTTTTTTGTAGATTTGTTTAAAGGGGTCAATTAATATCTTAGTTCCAAAATAAAACTAGAATTTTACGGGTATTTTTTTTGATGGTTCAGGCATTAAGGGTTAAGAAGCGGGCTAAAGAACCAGAACCAGACAGGGTTGTCAAGAAACCCGGGGTGGGGGTGGGCTGTCAAGCGCCTGAAAAAAAAAAAAAAAAAAAAAAAATTCATTACCCTCTCTTTAAGTTAACAAAATCAACATAAACTTGGCCTCTGTACCCTGAACAAGAGGGTCTAATCATTTTTATGAGAATCTGTTGGGATGCTTTTGTTTTTGGATTACTTTCAAAATAAAAGTCCTGTTGCACAGTGGCTGTAAGTGACTAAAAATCTCTTACAGGCTCTTTATTTTTTGCTAAATGGGACAGTGAGTTTGCATCCAGACCCACAAAGACCCAGCTTTATGAGTTTGCTGATCATGCAGTCTGCACTGCATTACAGCAGCAGCAGCAGCAGCAGCAGCAGCAGCAGCAGCAGCAGCAGCAGCGCGTGGATCCCCCTTTCATTCTTTCAATAAATGACCTTCTACCGCTGATTCTATACATCCTGGCGTTTGTCGAGAACAATGACAACAAGTCTGTGGAGAACGGGGTAGTCTCCATTCAGCTGAATGAATGCATCCCCACAGAGACACTCTGAAACCTGAAGTGGCTATACTGTAAATCATAATGCCTCCCAGTGCTCCCTGCCTCCCTCCATTGTGTCGGCCCCTGTTCGCTCTGCTACCCATGTGTCAGATCGGCTCACGTCCGCTGCACGCAACATCTCTCCCCTGGCTGCTGCCGCTTCCTGTGAGCTTCACGCCGCTGTCTGCTCCCCCTTCCCTCTCTTCATCCTGCCCTTTTCCCCTCTTCCTCTCTCCACACCTCCACCTCAGAGTGATTTTCTGCCAGCTGAATATGCAGGGCAGAGTGACACGCTACTGTAATAATGTCTCCTCGCGCTGTGCAGACTTCAAAATGAGTCCGGAGAGTCAGAAGATGGAAAAAAAAAAAAGAAAAAAAAAGACAGCTCTGTTTGAGGAGATGATGATGTAATGCTTGCTTCCCAAAAATGTTAAAATTACCTTCAATTTAAGCAGAAATGAGCTATTTTGTTGGTTTTACAGCACAAATCCGAATGTCTGGAGAGAAAAACCTTGAGTAGATTAAGTTTCAGGACATGGTGATGCCATATGAGCCTCCTGTATGTTTCATCACTTTTACGCCATTTTTTTTTTTTATTCAAGACAATAACAAACAAGAAAATAACCTGTAATTTTGCAGAAATAAGCAATTTTGTTCATTTTTTTTTCAACTACAAAAACCAACAAAAGGTCAACATGTCTGGACCGGAAAACTGTGGATGGATTTCTCCGTCTGGGAGCTTGAATCACAGACTGCTTTGTTTATCGTACATAACGTCTCTCCAAACATGTCTTCAAAAAGCAGCTGTCAGAGTTTCAATGTGTAAAAAAGAAAACCCGGGGTTGCTATATTTAGTGAGACCCCTGTAGTGACTCTTTTTCAAGAAAAAGCTACCACCAACAAATCTTGTGATTTTTTTAAGCCTAAGCCACCTCCACTCCTAATCAGAACCACTAATTTTTTTCACAATCCTGTATCAACAGATTTTTTTTCAAGCGAGGTAGACAAAAAGATTATTTTTGTCCCCACTTTTCTCCTTTCTGATCAAGGATGGACAACACCCGATTATCTTCTGTCTTTTAGGATTATCTTCTCAGATTATCTTGTGGTCTGAGGTGTGTTAAGAGTCAATTTGTCTCAACAATCTGCTTTGAAACGGGTCGGGGCTGACAATCGACCAAAAATTTTCATGTGTGTGTGTGGGGAAAGACGATGAAAGCCGATGAAAATGGAATGTAGCCAATCAGGAAGCGAGTTAACTGAGGAACAAGGAAGCAAACATAAACAAAAAACAAGCATGGCTATGTGTCCATGTCCATATGCTATGTGTTGCTATGTTTCTTCTTCTATGTTTTCGTTATATCACGTTTGGTCACATGAGATTTCTGTCTTAGAGGACGAGCTTCCAGATCGGTGGTGGGACAGAATCATTGCGTGAATATTCAGTCTTGTTAATTTTGGCGCCCCCTGTAGTTGTTACTCATGTATTGTTTCCCCCACAACATTATTCCTCTTGCCAAAAGCGAACATTACAATGGCCGATTGTTCAAATCAGGCTATGACATCATTTAGCAGCTTTTTAGGGCAGCTAACAGCAAATTTTGTTACTGACTCAGTTCTGTTACGTCCTGGCTACGTCTCAGCACCGGCAGGTCGCTGCCCTCAGGATCAGATACGCAAGCCTTCTATTTTTGCTGGATACCAGCGAGACAACGCATCGATTTTCAGTAAGCAGATACAGGACAGGAAGTTGGCACAGTATTTTTTTCTTTGCTTATATCACACAAAACTAAAAGAAGTGTCATATAAAATGAGACTTTGGAAACAAAGTATGTGATATTACGGATGCAAAAAAGACAAAACACAAGCAAATAACAAAACACATTCATCAGTTTGACAACACGTGCACGACACAATGGGAAGAGTTTCCAGAGGACAATTAAAGTGATGCACACATCCATTATTAGCCAAGATGCTAATATCTTAGCACTTACTTTTCTGATCGAAAGAGAACCTTATTAGATTTGTGACTCAAAATATGCTTCAACAACAAGTGTGTGAAGACTTGTGCATCAATTTTAAGTGTCCTCTGGAAACACTTCCATTGTGTTGCTGTGTATTTACAGCACGTTTTTCTAATGTGTTGTGTTGTTGTCTTTATTTTTCTAAATGCTGAGCATGTGTTTTCAAACTCATGAAGATCTTTCTTTAATTTGTTTGTGTTTCGTCTCTTTGAGTGTGTTCTCTTAGCTTGCAATGCTGTGAGCTCTCAGGGCCACCGTATGAGATGGATCTGTCAGTTTGGGAGCTGATAATGCATAGCTTCATTTCCCCTGTTTTAAAACCTCATTTTCCTCAAAAGAGAGAGAATTGAAAGGAAATATCCAGTACTATAGCAAGAAATGAGCAATTTAGTTGTTTTTCAAAGCACTAAAAAGAGATAAAAGTGAGCATGTCTGCTTCGGGAGCTGTTCATAAAACCTTCACCTTTTTTGCTTTTTGAAAACTGCATCCTCCCTATTTTTACTGAAATTTCAAAAAAAAAAAAAATTAGTTACACTCCAAAATTTAGCAAGAATAAAAAGCAATTTTGTTGCCGTCGTGACACAAGAATGAAAAGCAACAGAAGGGAAAGAAAAGAGGTCCAGAGTTGCTTTGTTTGTGCATTTTATCACCAAGGACACTGCACTGCCTCTTTCCCTGAAATCCCCTCTGGAGATGACTGCATGTTCCACACTGTCCTCTTTTGGAGGATCAGAAAACTGCAGCCACCTCTGAGCGGCTGAGAGCAGCAGGAGGAGGAGGAGAAGAGACAGGGGAGAGAGAAGAGGTGGAAGACAAACGGCAAACATTTCATGCTCTCCCGCCACTTTTTGGGAACAGATAAACTGCACTGCAATGTCAGCATGTTTATGTGACTTTGACGATCAACATCAAATCAATTTTTCAGGATGCACTTCTCCCTCTCTCTCTCTCTCTCTCTTCCTTTCTCTCTCTCTCTCTCTCTCACACACACAGGATATAAAAAGAATTGTTTGTGTACAGTCAGCACTAAGCAGATGGGTTTTCGTAGCCTGGATTTGCACACTGTGACTGTCTCTGCTTCTGTAACTATAACAGACTGCTCCACAATATTGGTGCTCTGAGCAGACCCGGCTGTCTGCTCCTCATAATGTTTCTGTACGTGTTTGTTTGTGTTGAGATCATCAGAACGTGGTGACCTCTGGATTCAGCTCGTCTCATAAATAGTTAGTCAGCGATGATCAGAATCGGTCGTGGTCGAGGTAAAGGCTGAACAGTGTGATAAAGTCTCTGGCTGGATTTGAAGTGCAGACACTTGGCCTTGGCAGCATGACAGATGGTTCTTCTGGGAATAAAAAGTCACTCCTGGGATTTTTAACCACTTCACTAAGGAAGGAGCAGAGCTGTTCCTTTTTAAAGTTTACTGACTTGAAAATCTGTAACACAAAAGTAAATAAACTCACATATTAGCCATGAGTGATGCATGGTATGAAAGCCCTAAAAGGCCATGATCAAAGACATTTCAATTTCAGTTACTATCCCAAGTTATCTTAATTTTCTGATATGGGAGTTATTTAAACAACTACAAAAATGATTCATATATATGGAGGCCCAAAAGGGTCACGATAAAGCTCACTTTTTTTTTTTTTTTGCCTCAAAGTAACTTTTATTTCAGTTGTTTTTGAGATATCAGCTTGTTTTTCTTGTTAGACTGGTTTTTGAAACAACCATCCAAGTGATGCCTACTACGGCGGCCAGAAGTGGTCATAATCTGTCTCAAGATAACTGGTTGATTTCAGTTGTTTCCTCATCAGGCAGCTAAAAAGAAAAAACAACAACAAAACATACATTTTTTTTCTACGGAGGCCCTAAAAGGGTCATGATTCAGTTCATTTAATTGTATCTATTGTATCAAGATAAGCTGAATTCAATTTTTTTCTTAAGATCTTGACTTATTTTTTCTTATCAGTTAATCAAACAACCAAATAAGTTGTGCATTTCTACAGAGGCCATTAAATTCAACAATTATTGTTATTATTATTGCTAATTATTATTTTTTCTATTGTCTCAAAGTAACTAGTTGATATCAATTGCTTTCTCAAGATCTTGACTTATTTATCTCATTAGGTAGTTATTCAAACAACCATACATGTGTACGGGGGCCTGACAAGGTCAAAATTGAAGGTGTTTTATTTTCTTAGTTTTCTTAACATAAGTTGATTTCGGTAGTTTTCTTAAGCTCTTGTCTTATTTTTTCTTACATGGCAGTTGTTAACACAATGGTGAAGGTGATGTTTCCATGGAAGCCCTAAAAGGTCAATGATCAGATTTATTTGATTTTCTACATTTACTTTAGAAAACAAGTTATTTTTTCTCTTATTTAAATGCCAATTTGTCTTTATCATCGGACAAAATCAAATCAGTAGGTTGATTGCTATCGTAACCAAAAACATGGCTCACCAAACTACCTCATAAGTAAAGTCTATTATTTTCTTTGTACTTTTCACAAAGTCCCAAAAGCTTAATTTAGTGTGTTAAAGCCAGTAGTTTCAACAAAATTTCATTTTAAGAAACCTTTAAGAAATTAAAACTTCACAAAAAAATGAAACAATGTGAAATCTGTATTGAAGCATACGGAAGCCTTAGAGGGTCACGATTAAATACATTTTTTACATTTCTTGAGATAACAAGTTAGTATCAGTTTTTTTCTCAAGACACATTCTTAAGACAGTTTCTCTTTTTCTTTTCCTTTTTTTGTTAGCTGGATGCTAATATTAACTTTTTTAGTGTTAGCTTAATTAGGCTTAAACAGAGCTTAGGTCAGGTATGGCACAATGATTTTTGGGGGTAATCTAGACTGATTTAATGAATTGTCTTTGAAAAAAGTTATCATGTATTGTTGTGGAAGCCAGAAACTGATAAAATGTATCACGATTTTTTGTGATAGTTTCATGTTTTTAAACAAGTAAACAGAGTGTTACCTTTTAAACTCTGGACTTAGTTTGTGTCTCCCACTTATGCATAGAATCTTAGCTCTGGTTTAAAGGGCAGCTCTAAATCTGAAACGTAATTAATACCATTATGGTATAATTAAACAGGTTGAATGTGAAACGAGTAATCAGTATCTAAAACATCTGTTGTGGAAAAGCTGAACCTCCTGTAAGGGTGAACCAATAAGCCCAAATAAACAAACCCGTGTGCATCATTACATTGCCCAGCATGCTCCATGTCCATGTGCCCCTGGCTGGTAATAACCTTTGGCTAATTACTATTTCTCCTGCATCTTAATATCAGTTCATAAACCAATGCAGTGCTAATTAGGGAGAGGGAGTGAGATGATATCCAATTAGGGGGCTTGTCTTGTGTCTCAAAACAAGCAAGTCGACCCAATTCGTGTTCACCTTGTGTGCCCCACATCTCCACGGTCGAGGGGGTTAGTCTCTTTGATAGGATGGCTGCTGTTCCCGTGTGGTTTAGAGTTTTACCGGATTCAATCATGTCAGCCAAAACAAAGTCAAGGTAATGATACGGATGAAACACACAGGGGACAGCTAATATTTTTCAGAAGAAGGGCGTACTTTGTTTTCAATTTTGTGGTATATACCTGAAACTTTAGTGGAAACTGTGTACAATTTGGATAAAAATCAGTCCAGATTTAAATCTTTAATTACTATTGCAAGATTTACAATCCATTTGGTATTAATGGGTTATTACACATCGATAACCTCAACTTTTTCAACTATTATTGAGTTGGACATTTGTTTTAATGACCTGAGCAATCAGAATTTGTATGTAATAATTTTACGAAAATTCAAGTCAAGTAAAAAAAAAAGAAAAAAAAAATTAAAGCTCACAGGACTAAGTCAATTTAGACTCAAACCACTTTTCAATCATAAAAATGTTTTCCTGAGGCCTTGGCCATCAGGACTTTTAATTTAAAAAAAAAAATCAACATTCCAAAGTAACTCCTTATATGTCCTCAGGGGGATACCGTACAATGTGCTCTGTGCAAAAAGTGTATAAACAAATGTTTCTGTGTAGAAAGGTTTTAAATAATTTTTTTTTCTAATTATTTTCTTCAAACTGTGGAGGACTATTCATTTTTTTTTGGTTTTGAGACTGGAAGATAACTATCATAACTCTTGTCAATCTTTAGCTGCACCACATTGGACGCTATCGTCAAGCTAGCAAGTGCAGAACAAATCAGGGCATGTTCCAACGATCAAGACTGTGGTAGGTTAGCAACGTGGATACGTTTTTTTCACCATGAAAAAAAAGTTTGCATTTTATCATAATTGATTTATAGCAAAATGTCTACAAAAAAAAAAAAACCTGACCGAAAGGATTTAAAAAAAAAAAAGGAAAGTATAAATCAGTGAGGATCATTACTTTGGGGAAAGTGTAAGGTTTCAAGTTATTTGTAGATCCACCAAAGATGCAATAAACAATAAAAAATGTTACCACAAGGGGGCGCCAGCACTCCCAGAGTCCATTAGTTTTGTAAACAGGATAAAATGCGAATCAGCTTCTGTGAATGCTTCAGCACAATTACCCGACTGACGAGAACTTTTTTTTTAATTTTGTGAAGAAAAGAAATCCAAATTCCAAAATAAGCGCAGATTTAAAGGGTTAATCTGGAACTTTCCAGCCCACAAAGTACCTCAAAGTCTTTAAATCCAAAAGCTGCATTGCAATGACGATTGCACCTACTTTTCTATGGTCTTTGAGCACCTTAATACCAAACTAATTACTTAAAATAATAAGTCCACTTATTAAAAACCAGTGAATCAAGGTAGACTTATATGAACTTAATGAGGACAGAAAAATTAAGAAAAAATTTAACCCACATTGAGGACTTGAAGGAGCAGAAAGAAGATGATCTGTGAACTCCACGTCAGAATGGCTATCTCTGCTGGTCATTTCCTGTTGCAGTAAAGACCCGTGGGCTAAAAACGGCCCTTTCACACACTAGAATCAGATTAGTGTCACGGGGCCGGCTGCCGTGAATGGGAGTCATGTCGGTGGGTGTCGGCGCGAGGGGTCCGCCTGTCACCACCCCGTGTCATTTCAGCCCTGATGGCCTCGTCCCCGCAGACATCAGAGAGTCGCCGATGTAATCTGCAGTCATTGAGCGGTGACCTGGAGAAATGGAAACCAACGGCGGCGGTGAAAGGAGGGAGAGGCGGGGACACAAAGCGAGGGAGCGATCTGGTCAGCCCGTGTATTTATCTACCTGGCACTCTGAACTCTGCGAGACCGACTGAGAAACATCCCCCTCTCCTCCTTCCTCCTCCTCCTCCTCCTCCTCCTCTCAGCAGCGGCGCAGCAAAGATGTAAGATTGAAAAGCACTTGCCTAATTGACTTAAATGATACATTAAGACATACGCTTACCTAATTGTAGGAAACGCGCTGGCTTTCTCTTAAACTCGCAGCACAAACACTCAAGGTTCTGGTAAACAGTCGAACCGGCTGGCTCTCTCCCTGATCTGACTGATAATGAACTCATTTGAATATATTCCTACCCTTGTAATTACAGTCTAATCAGAATTGATGGATCATTTGGGCCCAACCTGCATGAAACATTCATTATTACAAGCCCCAACACATGGTCGGCGCATTTTCCACATCAAACACCGGCGTTTAGAATCAGGAACAGACTAATGAGGTGGACACACGATACAAATGTATGAAAGAGAGACTGAGCGTGTGCATTTGCATTGGAATGAAGCAGATTTAAGCGCCTTTTTCTTCACTTGTAACAGGGTGCAATTTGTGGCGCATTTTTCGCACAAGGACAAACAGGCGAAAAAAAACAAAAACAAAAACAAAAAAAATGCATTTAATGTTGAAAACTTGGACCAGGTGCTTCAAAAGAGCAGTTTCAAAGCCTAAATGGCCTCTCTGCTTTGCCCTTCCAAACAACATATGGCGCAAAAACATGCCCCATCTATTGACATATTAATATATTCAACTGAATTTTATTATTAGAACAAACATTTACATAATTCTCCGCTTTGGCGCCCATCCAAGCATCTCCGGTATCGAGACTGATGGCAGCTTGGCTCCACACAGCTGACCTGCATTCTTAATGGCCTCAAAAAATAAAACAAAAAGAAAAAAAGGCCCGAGGTCCTCTCGGCGGCAGCGGGGATTAGCCATGCAAGCACTTCCTGCCATTTTGGAGACTTTGTTATTGAGTTGCACTTTGCCAATGCTAATTGCCTGTGCCCACGCAGTATCAGAGAGGGCCACCTCCCCGTCGGGATGGATCCCTCCACTTCATCTGGACATTATATTACCTCCGGCCATGATTTGCGTCAGCAGGCCTCAGTTTAATTCCCTTTAATCACATTCAGGCACCCTGGCAGAATCAATAAAGACAGAGTACTGTCTTTTGTCCAACATTCCATTAAGGAGATAGAGACCTCAGCACGCCACAGCGGCAAACTTTATTGTTTGACAGCTACATGTATGATATTACACTGGGTTCATGTGGGGAATTACAGAGTGCTATGAACTCTGCCAGGTAACTGGGCATGGAGTAAATGATTGCGGAAATCGCCTCCATTTTTTTTGGTCTTTTGTTGCATGGCAGCAGTTATTGTTTCAAAAACAATGTGAGCAGTAATTGAACCAATCATCAAAAATTCTGAATTCTCATTATAAAATTCTGTTAAACAGTTCCTTGTTTTTTTTAAGTGAAGTTATCAGAAACCATTTTTTAATTTATTTTTTTTTAACCAAGATGGAGACAGTATAAAATTCACATCCAACAACAGTTAACAATTGTGGGGGTTTTGTTTTTTTGTTTTTTTTAAGTTTTGCCACTGAAAGTACTGTAATTGTTTTTTTTAACACCAAGCATAGATGATAATGATGGACAATGTAGTTTTTTATAGCTTCCCAGATACATGCAAAATTTATAGTATAGGTTTAAAGAGGGGGTATTGTGCATCTTTTTCAGTCTTTATAATGTTGTTCTTGTACCCATTAGTAACTTTACATGATTTACCGATTATTTATTTTCATTTTAAATCAGTGTTTCAGAAAACCTCCTATTTCAGCCTCTGTCTGTGAAACTTTATTTTAGCTGCTGTCTCTTTAAGGCTTCCTGCTCCACAAACCCTCTTTCCTCTGATTGGTCAGCCCTCTGCAGGCCTGCTGGAGGCAGAGCTATAGGCAGACCTTGATGTTTGAGGACCACCCCTCTGTTGTTTCATGAGCCAGTTAGGAGATCCGTATGTGATGACATCATCATTCCAGGAAGTCTTGTGAAGATCCCTTGCTAATTTTTGAACGGACCATTTTGAGCAGTTTAAAGACAGGTTCAGGGATTCCTGTAGCCATTTGAAAATCTGCACATTTAGTATGAACATCCAGCATTCTTACTTAAAACCCAGGTTTAAAATATGGGAAAGCAGAACACCCCTTCTTTAATTATCCAACATACAAACTTACTTTGTTCTAAAGTGAGTTATTTTTTTGTAGTTCCACAGAAATGTAAAATCCTGCTAACAAACTTTTTTTAAAGAGCAGTAGGAAGTGAAGCAAAGAAAACAAAGCCTACATGTGATCAAGATTAATTTGATCTTTTTCTCAGATTTATCCTGTTAAGTATTCTTCACACCACGCCTGAGCCGTAAGAAAAAAAACTAATTTGACGAGGCAGTCTTTGCTAATAAATGAAAACAAACACTGCCACAGCTGTACTGTGGATTTAAGAGCACAGATGGATCGAGTACGACACCAAAACTATCCAGGATACCTGGTGCCATTTAACATATCATCAACACAGCGTCCTGAACTCGATCCGTCAGATGTTATTAGGAACCACAGAGGTGTCAGGTAACAGAGAGACGTTTACAGGTCAGGTCTTGGCATCAAAAGCTTGGGTAAATGTGTGTACTGTGTGCTGCCCACCCACAACGAGTGCAACGTGTCATGTCCTGTAGGTTTGAGATTCACGCTGTTGACATTTGATTTATGGCGAGGTAATAAAGCAGAGCAACACAAACAGGATAAAGATGATCTCCGTAAAGCGTGTCTTGAAACAAACTGTACATCTGCAGTGATTAGATCTAAAAATAGACAAAGGTGTACACAATGTTTATGATCTGCCTTCCAGCTTGTGTTCTCTGCAGATATAAACTCACAGCATACCCGTCAACAGTTGTCAGAAAGACATATGAAAGGAAACTTTTTTTACCCGGGAACATCAGGGTTGTCAGTTTAAAGCCGCAAAGTGAGACGATTAACAGAAGAGTTCCTGGGAACAGTCAGGCTAAGAAAATAAAGTATCACCTTGAAAATGTGTTTGAGAGTATTATTTAACTCACAGCTTTTTAACTTGGAGAAATAGATTTTCAGTTTCTATGGATGATGTTATATTGTGGGTGCTTGTCACTTTAAAGCTCCTGTGAGGACATTTTTTCCCGTATGAAAACAGACTCAAATTAACACTGAAGCCTCTTTATTACCTAAAGATGCAAATAAAAAAATATGGATGATTTTTATTGATTTATTTAGAAAGTGAAAAATTACTGGCAGGGGGTGGGGGTCGGTCCAGCTAACCCAACACCTGTTTTTGGACAGATTTTTTTTACATTACCTGACAAAAGTCTTCTTGTATAAGGACGTAGTGAGTTAAAATGGCATTTAACTAATGCCAGGGGCTTTCACATTAATATACTGCAAAAAAAAACTCAAACAAAACAAAAAAAAATCAAATCTAATTAGTGTTTTTGTCTTATTTTTTAATAAAAAATGTCTTCTTATATTTGATATGAGCCACATTCCCCAGACCAGTCCAAAAAAAATGTCTTATGTCAAGTTATTTAAGACAAAAATGAGCTCTGAATTGCTTGTAACGAGTAAAAAAAAAATCTGTTCTGAAAAAATTTTCTTGAACTAAAACATTATTGTAATTTCAAGAAACTTGACAAGCAATTTACTTTTATGTATATGAAAGAAAAGAATTCCCTTTTATACAAAAGTAAATAAATAATAAAACGCCGTAAATAAACATAACTCTGCTGTTAGCATTAGCACTAGTCCTCCTTGTCTCTTAGGAAAACCTGTCCAACAACCTGTCTAACTTTTAAGATACTTTTTTTTAATTAATTCTATACCATAATCATCACAATTAAAAGAGAGAAATGCTACAAATATATTTCACTTTCTTTTTGTGTGTTTTGAGCTACGCCAGTTGAATATGTTGGCATTTCCTGTGGCGCTGTTTTTGACTTCACTTTGGATGAAGGCACGTCGTCCATTTTTATATAAGGTGAATCATTTATCAGTACTGGATATCCCTAAAATAGAAGTTTACAGATAATCTTTTATGCTATTTTTTTCATTATTGCCACTTTAATCCAAATATTTCTCTCACATTGGGCTAAATTATGATGAATGACTCTGTAACAGTGATAAATTGTTTGTACTTGTGTGGATTTGTTTTGTGTGAGTGTGTAGGAATGTTCTGCGGTGTGGAGCACGGATGTGTGCCGTCTGTCTGAGACAGTATTTTCAGGTATCGATTCTCGGCGGTGTCCCTGCGGTTCGCCAGTGTGGCCCGACCAAAGCATTGGCGCACACAGCATTTTAATCTGTCAAGATGTCACCAGCTCTGGACAAGAGGGAAAGCGAGAAGAGGGGGGTAAAGTTTGGAGGGAGAGAGAGAGTCGGCACCCAGCAGACAATGCCAGTACACACACATATACATAGACACACACCTGCAGGAAAACACACAGAAAGCCTGCCAGTCAGTCAATCAGTCAATGTCCACTTGAGGGACTCAACTTCTGGCCTTTATATCCCCAAAGACATCTCAACACAGCTCACTGAGTTGTACAACAGTCTGCTGGCAGTGCTTCACTCTGTACTCATACAGTACAAGTGTGACATCATTGATTTAGAGAGGTGAGGACCCACCGTATGTGGTATTATTAGATTAATTTTGCATTCAAAGCCACCTTTTAAACAGATTTGCAAGGGCAGTACAGATAAAATCCATCCTCTGCAAAACATTCACTTTTTATGGGAGCTGTTTGTGAGTGTGCACTCTGGGTTTGCCCTAACTTTTAAATTAAACTTGCCTGTTTCTATTTGTCAGCGTTGATGCTGCCATCTGGGAGTTTTATGGCAACAGCTGATTCCCATGACAGCTGCCGCGATGAAGCAGAAAGAGCTCCTGAACAGCTTTTATAGGCAAACAAGCCAAAAGGTAAGACGTTAAATTACAACATAGCTTTCAGGCCTCGTATTGAACTTTGTGTACGCAGCGTGTTTGTGTACACAGCACATGAGACGGTTTTCTCGAGGGACAGTCAGGATGGTATTCCTGAGAGATGGCAGCGAGAGTTAAAATGAATTAGAGGATGGGAAGGTGGCTGCTGACAAAAACAACTTAGCGCTTGTTTTGCTGTAAAGAGGGGGAGAAAAAGTGTAGTAGCATTACATTTATAGAGATGTTTACTGAGCCATTCGCTTTGAATCATGAACAAAGGATCGGGTACAGATATTACGTAGAAAATGGCAAAGACTTGACCGTGATACTACAACACGTAGCATAGAAAACAACAAAGAATCGCCAGAGGAAATTGCAAAGACAACTGTTAAACTGCAACACAGGGCTTGAAAATGGCGGGAAAACAAATTGGCAGAGACTTCCAATGATATACATCAACACGATGCTGACAAATCAACTGAGAAAGACTCCGGGAGACAGCACACAACACAAAGCTACAATAACAACTGAGAAAACGGCGAAAAGAGACAATTACAATCAAACACAACGCTTGGAAAACAGCAAGAAAAATTGCAGATACAAACAAAGCACAACAGAGACATTGGTGAAGACTACCAATTTTATCAAAACGCAGTGTTAGAAAAATGACCAAGAAAGTGGCGAAGGCTACAAATGGTGCTAAAGCAAAAAGGCTAAGAAAACCAAGAAAAATGACAAAGACTGACAATTATAATTGAACAGTGCCAGAAAAATGGCAAAAACAATGGCAAAGACTACTGATTACATAATAATTAAGTACAAAGGTGAGGACTCCCAAGTATGTAACTCAGTGCTTTGAAAACACTAAAGAAAATGGGGAAGGCTACACATAATAATTGAGAGATTGTCACTTACATCATGACACAGTGCTAGAAAAAATTGTGAAAAACTTGGCTAAGACCACAATTTGTACTAAAACTAAGAAAATGGCAAAGGCTAACTATCACAATGTAAAAGTGATAATAAATGATGTGGCTGACTACTAATGTTACTACAAAATGCTGAAATAAATAAATTAAAAAAATAAGTGGCAAAGATGACCAGTGCAAGGAAAATTGCAAAAAAGTGGCAGGAGTGCCAGTTACAATAGAATACAGTGCTAAGAAATTGGCGAGTACTCCCAATTACTCCCAACTCAATGCTAAGAATACAACGACGAAAATAACAAAGACTGCAAATTAAAGTGGTAACATTACTCAGAATACAGCAAAGACTGCTTATAATACTTCACTTTACTCTGTGCTTAAAAACCAAAAATTTTGAAGACTTCCAAATATCTCTGAACACAGTACCAATAAGTGACCAAAAATGACCAAGACGATTGATGACACGTAAACACAATGCTAAAAATAAAATCGACAAAAAATGGTGACTGCCTTTTCAAACCCCGATGCTTTATGTTCTTGGCTATTGCTTGATTGTTATTGGGTTTTTTTTATATTTATCTTGTTTTTTAAACCATGTAGGTAGCATGTTTGGTGGAAAGTTGAGCATGGAAGAGAAATAGGGTTGCTAGCTTGTTGTTAGCTAGCTCATGAGCTAGCTGACAACAAGATTCTGTTTGTGGTGATAGTTGGCCAGAGTGCTTTACAGATTTCACTAAAAAAACATAAAAGCATTATATATATATATATATATATATATATATATATATATATATATATATACACATATACATATATATATATATATATATACACATATACATATACATATATATATATATATATATATATATATATATATATATATATATATATATATATATATATATTATCAATAAATTTACATTTATTGCACCAGGTTGATCATTCGGGAACTACAATTTTTGACAGTCAGTTCCTTTTTTTCCATCCATAGAATGTGCTGCTTGCTTGGTGATGATACATTTCATCCATCAGCAGAGAAAGAGCAAAAAGAGGGGGGTTGGTAATTATTTCTAAGATATCAAAGTGAGACTATTTCTCTGCACATTATTAGGTACATTAGCAGTGAAACATGCAGCCCAGTGACAATTATTTTCTCATATTTCAGATGTTTAACAAACAAGTCTGCACCATGCTGTTTGTCCAGCGAACTGCTGAAATCTGCAAACATATTTAAGTAAACAAACATCATATGCAAAAATAGGAATCACACACTTCATACTGTTTTCTGCAGTTTATTATCAGCCTTGGGAGCGCTGCAGCATCCATTTATGAGCCTCTACATTTCCTCCACACACACTAATAAAGTAACAAGTAAGCCGAGCTCTGGTATGCTGCCTCATTACAAGGAAAAACTGCATAAGGGTGTACCTGCTCAAACTTTTTCCCACCTCTGCGTCGGTTTTTTGCACGTTATTCCAAATGAAGGTGCAACTCTGCGTGGCTAATTAAGAGGCAGCCTTTTGTTTCCTGAGGTAAAAGTGGAGTAGGTGGAGCTGTAGCTTGTGTGCAAATGCAGAGTTAGTGGCGTCTGGAGAGAGAAACACTTAGATCACATATGAGCCCCCTTGCACTGATAAATGTGTTACATCTGAGAGCTTAACAGCACACTAGGACGTTAAATATAAAGTAAATATTGGCAGTCTGCGAATGTGTGAAAGGTGTGGTCGGGACGTGGAAAAAGGAGATTTCTGCAAAATGGAAGGGAATTTGTACGTGCATGTGTGTCTAAGTGCGTCTGCTTTGGTGGAGGCTCATCTATAATGTACAAAGACGATTAAGTTGGAGCAGCGGCTGGGGCAGATAGACACTCAGTTGAGTGGCGAGGTGCAGATAAGAATGAATGCAAATATACAGCAAGAGTGACAGATTAACCTTGGACAAGGTTGAGCGTTAATGCTGTGAGCAGGCGGGGAGCAGTGCGGTTCCTGCTGAGGTAAAAACAACACACACACACACACACACGTGCATGCACAAAGACAAAGACGGTTTAACTCCCACACTGTTTGAAGACGAAGGTGTGGGCAGGAATACGAAGACGAGGGCACGCTTGCTTATTCTCACACAGTCATGCATGTTAGCTGTATAAACTTCTGATAATGGATTATTCATCAATCATGAACTTTGATGTCAACATAATAGACTTTCATTACTTAAATAGACAATTTAGAGCAGCCTGAAGCACAATTCCAAACACTGAGCAGAAAAAAAGTTTAAAAAAAAAAGTTAAAAAAAAAAAAAAAAAAAAAAAAAAATCCTATTAGTTAAGTTGCTTATTTCTTGGCCCTGGTGTTTTGTTAAATAACAAGTGCTTTGTTAAGTATTTATTGTCATTAGTTAAGATGTATTTAATCATCATAATGATGCAAAAAAGTGTATGGTCCTTTGATTAAGAAGTTTTGCCTTTTTGTGTTGCATTGGAAAAAAAAAAAAAAAACAAACAAACAAACAAAAAAAAGAAACCCAGCAACAACAAAAGAGCTTTAAATAGCAAAGCACTAGTAATGTAGCCAATACAACCATAGTAGAAATAATAACCAGAACAAAAAGTTTTAGTTGTCAATTTTTTTGTGTTTGTTTATTGCACTCTAAAAAAAACAAATGTGATGTACTAAACCATAAGTGGTGTGGTCATCCCAGTTATGGTATAGGTTGTAAATTAAAAAAAAAAAAAAAAAACATTCACCAAGTGGTAAAACTTTATTTACTGCACTGTAAAAAATTAAGCCTGAAGAATAAATCACCAAAGATGTGGCCAACCCATAGTTGTTAGGGGTTGCACTTTGAAATGTAAACATAATTTAATTAAAAGATAACAACAATAAAAAATAATAATAATGGAAACTTTGAATGTAGACGCCTTGAATTTTGTTGCACTGCAAAAAATGGAGGATGAAGTATCAAACTACATGGGGTGGGATGTGACCAACCCGGCCAAATGAAATAAAATAAAATCTTGCATCTGGGGAAAAAAAATCAGCTTTACACCCACTACAATAAACATTAATGTATTTATTTTTGTTGCACTGTAAAAATGTAAAGTATAAAACCACCAATATAGTGGCCAATCCAACCTTGGTAGGGAGCCAACCATAGTATGCATTACAACTTAACAATAAAAACATACATGCAGTATGTAACACATATATAATGAATATCAAACAAAAAATGATTGGCAAGTGGGTGCAATCTGTTTTTTACAGTGCAGAAAATACAGACAAAGTATAAAACTGAAATTAATGTAGTCACTCAAACCATGATAGGCTTACATCATAAATGGAAACAGTTAAATTGGAGAAAGTGTATTCCCACTTAAATAATCAAGCTTATTCCTCTTTTAGTGCACTTTGAAAAATGGAGCACTGGATATAAAAAAAATCACCAATGGTGAGGACAAACCGTCAAAAACTGATTCCACGTTAACGAGCTCATCACGACTGACATACAAATGCGCTCACACATATTCAGCTCTGGTTTGCCTTGCTGGATTCATGAACAGACTGTCATTAAACCCAGATGTCACTCAAAGAGATACGCCAGACTTTAGGGAGTAGATTTGATGATTTTACCAACATAGATCACTATGTTCCAAAACCATCACTGCTGACAGATGAGCATGCTTAACATGGAACATGGTGCTAACTCTTCACAAGTTCCATCAGCGTTAACCACGTCTCTTTCCACCACTTTGCTATTACATCCTGATTACTTTCTCGGAGGGTGACAGCGAGGCGCTAACGTACACTGTAGATGAATGATAACAGCTTGCCCGCTCTCTCCGTCTCTGTCTCTGCTTTTTTTCCCCCCTCTCTCTCTTGACGTCACATGCAGGGAGACGGTATCTAGGAGCAGGTAAAAATAGTGCGGCAGAGGTAGGAGACATCAGGTTGTGCGATGTGCTGAGCAGATGGAGGGCGGAAACGGTAGATAGCAATAAAGCAGATGGATTTGGCCTGGGTGGCTTTTACTGTACTGTATTTGTCATGTTGTTCTGTGCTGAGTTGTTTCGAGGCCCCAGGATATGAAAACCTGAGTCGGTATGTAAAAATGAAGACGGTCGTGCTGAAGCTGTGGGCTCCTGCTCTGAGACTTAATCATGGAACGAGTGTTGGGGTGTTATTTTCATCATAGCCAGTGAAAATGTGCTATCAGTAATTAGATCAACAACAGTGTGTGGGAAAAAGATGTGGTTTCCTCTGTAACATTAAGGGTCTTCAGAGCAAAACAGAGTCAGAAATGCCCTCTCATAGGAATTACTTCAGCAGAACTACTGTTCCCTCTCAGTATGTGTGCTTGATACCATATGCCTACGTGCTAACAAGGAACTCGTTACATTGGGCGACCATTAGCCAAACAAAAATGTGCAAATATTATAACCTAGCACGACTGAAACAAAGACATTGAAAAGTGCACACAAGAAAAAAAAGTAAAAGTTAAAGTAGAAGTTAAGTAACATAAATATACAAATACATAAGAAATAAAGACCCCCTCTTTAAAGTAACAAAAATTTTTGAACAAGTTTGATTTATTATTATTGTTGTTGTTTTAGCTGTAAATTCAGTAAAGCTACTAGGGACAATACGAAGCCTTATGGGGGGGGGGGGGCAAAAAAAAACAAAAAAAAAAACAATACCCCTTCTTTAATTACTGGTACTGGCCATGGGTTTCTTACCCTTTCAGCCCATGACCCATAAAACAGTAGGGCTGGGACGATATGCTTTTCTCCCAATTTGATTCTTTTACGATTTTTGGGGTACCAATTCGATTTAAATTCCAAAACTTTGATATTGCCGATTTTTGCAATTTTACTTCCCTTTTGAAACACCAGCCAATGTACAGTTGAATGTTGACGATCACTACTGACTCAGGAGCCATATTTTCCCCCATAAATGATCATCACATGTGAGTCAGTTTTTAAGACGTATTCAGGGGATCTGACATGTTACTAGATAGTCAAAGAACAACATTTCTGGTAATGTTTTTTTTTTCAACCCAGCTTGTAAACAAAGAGTAAAATGAAGGATTTATATTTGGATTGAATTTAATAAAAAAGTGTATATAAAGTTGAACCCCTTTTCTTGTTCATATTTTTATAACAATGGAAGAAAGATGCAGTTCTGAAGGGCATTTTGAAACCCAACCTATCAGTGTTTCATGTACCTCCTCGGGTTCAGACCAGCCCTCTGGGAACCGCTAGCACAGGACTACAAATGGTCTGATCATTGTACTCCATAATTACACTTCGGAGTGACAAAGGCACACTTTTCCTTTCTAATAGCCCGACATCAACCAAGCCTACGCGCACTCCCACTGACACAGACATGGGGTGTAACAACATGACTCAGTTACGAAGACATTACGATGATGTCACACCTCATTTCCATAACTGTGAGGACTTCAAAAAGTAGCCGTTGATTCACCTTCTAAGTTGGTTTAATTGGAATGAGGAAACACAGTTCATTCAGCGGGCCCACCACGTACAGTAGACCCTTAGAACCAATTACAGAACGTTTTTTTTCCTCAACACTCTTCAGATCACTCCGGTCCAATTTGCTTCGAAAAGACACAACCCTAATAGGCGGTAATGAAGGAAAAACACACTTTTCCTCTGATTCACCATCTTGCTTTTCCTCACTGCTGATAAGGGGAGGTTACTCTACGTGACGGTAATGCGGAAACAGAACTCCAACAGTAACAAAACAGCAGAATCAAATGGGGAGAACACTCCCAAAACATCCCCTGAACACGCACCCATCCAGTCACAAACTGTCATATTCTACTCCAGAGTAAGAAAATACATCCCATAATTAAGAGTGACGGAGAGTGAGCTCAGCTGACATGCGTAGTTTAATGGATGAAAACAGTGATAAGAGGCTTTTGGAAAGGAACCGCTAATGGGTAAACAAGATGAGATGATTAATACTTAAAAACAAAATTGTGTTGTGACTGCAGAGGAGATGGAAATCAGACCAGGAAGTGGTGGAGGATTGGCAACAGGACTACACTGTATTATGACTTTCTGTATGTGTGCTTTTTATTAATGTCAGGGGATATTTTTCGGTGTTCTTCTGGGGTCGCGGTTGGTCTTATCCGGGAACGCAAAAGGTCAAGGATCTACTGTACGTGTTGGGCCCACACAGTACCAGATATATCTCGTTACCTGATTTCATTAATTAATTTACATAGCTATAAGGCTTCGGCTTTGAGAAGCATTCAAGGAGTGTTTGTATGTTACATTTTCATGCTTTTCACAGGATTGTAGCCCTAACTGATGGTGCAATTACACCAAACGTATGGTGTTAAATCAGGGCCAAAGTTTTGATCATTTGAAGAATAAAATTAAAACCCAAAGTTTGAGTTTTGAGTTTGAACTTTGAAAAATACATCTATTCATTCAAAATAAAAATAAGTATATGAAAAGTTTTGTCGATTTAAATATAATTTTGATTTAATTCTTAAATTCTTTTGAATAAAATATTTATTTTCAATTTTCACTTTCATTTATGTTTTAATATTTGAGGTCTTATTGTTTTAGCTCCAGATTCAGATTTACAGTTTCAAATATTTTTTTTTCACTTTTGAATTGTATTTTTTCGTTTCAGACTTTTGGCCCTGATCTGGCGTGGGGGGCTTGGCATTAATATTAAAACATGAATGAAAGTGAAAATTGAAAATAAATATTTTATTCAAAAGAATTTAAGAATTAAATCAAAATCATATTTAAATCGACAAAACTTTTCATATGCTTATCTTTATTTTGAATGCATAGATGTATTTTTCAAAGTTCAAACTCAAAACTCAAACTTTGGGTTTTAATTTTATTTTTCAAATGATCAAAACTTTTGGCCCTGATTTAACACCATACAAACGCATATAAAATCATATGCACCAGTGAACTGTAAAACTGCATGTTCCTGTCAAATGATGCAAACAAATCACACAAATAATAATTTGAATAATTCATGCAACTAAAAGATGCAATGAGTCACGCAAATAAATAATAACTCAAATATTCACGCAAATGAATGGTTTGCGCTAATCGATTAGCTTGCTGACCCTCCAGTGTATTCAGGTTTAGCCTTGTCAGATGACGACAGACTAGAGTGGAGTTTGAAAAGAAAAAATTGCGTCTTGAGTTATTTGCGTAAATCGAGCAAGTATTTAGGTGTGCGTGAGATCGCCGATAATACGAACCGTAATGTATCATTATTCCGTGTCTTGACCAAGAAGAAGGTGAAACTAAAATCCCTGCTTGATGAAGCATTTGCTGTACTGATGTCTCTTGAATTTAGTTAGCGGTAAATGTTGAACCAAAGAGGACCAATTGGTAGAAAAGTAAAGACTTTTATTCTCAACCACGATTCTTGATTCTTGGTTTTCCTCATCTTATATCCAGCAATGGTAACCCATGGCCAGACGCAAAGCTGGGTGTCCATTCAAGGTGCTTTTTTTATTTTCAGAGCAAAATTTGATTGTACGTCAAGCTTATCTAGCCATCGTTTTGATTATGTTAGGCATTGCTTTGGTTGTCGAATTATGATTTTATAGGCCCATTCCTGATTCAAGATGAAACAGGGAAAATCTGTGTTTCTACCTTTTATTGAATCAGACTTTTCAGCCTGCCTTCCCAGGCAACCTTTGTTTTGAAAAGCAGTTTGGTGTACCATCCTAATATTTGTTTCCCTTGACCTTTTCTGCACCTATGATCCGCTGTTTCTTGGCTCCGTTCCTTGTAATTCCTGGCGATGCCAATGACTGGCACATTTCCTGTCGTCGCTGCTGCTTTCATTTCTACAACCGCTAAAGAAAACCGTTTAGCCCATGATAGAAACAGCTGAGTCAAACCCAAGTAAACACGTTGGTGGTTCTCCGTGTTTTAATAAGCTTAACAGCAGGAGAGAGGCAAAAGAATAAACATCTCTGCCAACAGGGCAGACTAGACTAAACTCCCTATCAGACCAACAGTAGGGAAAATAACAACCCAGAGAAAATCAAACTATACTTACACTAAATAGGGTTTGGTAAATTACAACACTTCCAGTGCAAAACAAACAAGGAGAATGGTTATCTTTAGACAGGACACATTCCAAAAATTTGTCATCCAAAAACTGGAGTGAGACAGCTGTGTCGCCGTTTTATGGGGCTGGCAGTTAATAACAATAATAATGATAGTAATAAGAGGAAGAATAGGTGAGCTGGGCTCTGATTGGCACTGGGCACAGAGCCAGGGAATGAAAACAGAAGCAGATGCCAAGAAAAGAAGCAGATTGAGCACCACCGACAGTACCTGAATGGAAAAGAGCGTATAGACTAAAATCAGCACCAAGGACAGCAACTGAGCATGCAGCATTTGCAGCACCCAGACTAGTCTGTGCTGAACATAATCAGCACCATGGACAGAGAATGTAACATTAGTTATGATGTAAACCTGAACCCCCTTTTTTTTTGGGGGGGGGGGGGGGGGGGGGGGGGTACAGTATGACCATGGAATTGCATGATTTTTCTTTTTAGTTCTCATATGATTTTTGAGTTTGAGTGTTTTGGCCAATTAGGGCCTCCATAGATTAGATTTAGAAACACCTTGCAGCAAGAAGCAGCTTGTGAATACTTGCAATTTAAATAATTTTACAAAGAAATGTGTATCTATCCGTCAGGATGGACGCCTACAATAAGGGAGAGCAGAATAACGTTGCTTTTTGTTTTGTTTTTTTAATTTTGAAACGTAACTTCTGCCATCTTAAAAAAAAACATTAAAGCGAAACTTAACGTCATTAACATTGGATGTTATTGTTGCTAACATTGCATTATCAACACTTACATTAACATTAGTATCATTTTCACAGGCTTGAGCTAAAATAATTCTTATAAAATAATTCCTTCTCACCACTAGCCTCCTCCTCTCCCTACTCATTTTTTTTATTTTTTATTTTTTAAATAATCAGCAATAGACCGCTTCATTTGTGCTGCAGGTGTACATGACTGCGCTCCCTTCAGAAAAGGAGAAAGTTTAGGTGGAGGATAAGGTGCATGTGTTAGAGGGAGCATTAAAACATGCAGTTGCATGAACATGACCAGATGAAATTCTGGCTCGTTCACACAGTCTCAAGCCCTGTGGTGGGAGTGGGGGCAAAAATACAACATCCAGCTTTTTATAGCTGAAAGGAAAAACAGTTATTCAGCTGTGTTTCCAGAAATGTAAAGATAAGGAGCTGTCTTATGTGTCAATAAATGTTTCAGTTGTTGTTATTCCATCCAATAAGTAACAGACAAAGTGAGAAAGTGAGAAATTCTTTTCTTCTTCTTCTTTTTTCCATGTCTAAAGTAGCGTCCACTTCCTGCCTCCTGTAACTGTAAATATCTCTGTGCCTCTTCCTGATCAGTTTGTGGGCAACAGAATTGTTAATGCTTTATCAGCTTCTCAATGAACATAAGGTCAAAAATCCTTTGTTACTTTTGCACTCAAGGACTATTTTTTCTTACAGCATGTACTTGTTGTAGTTTACAAAAACAAGACAGCGCACCCTTGCTCCACTTTTAACCTTTCAAAGGAACTTGCCTTCACTTCGAAGCTACTTTTAGAGAAGAGTTTGTTTCTACTTTAAATGTGCTTATTCAACGTGTTCAAGAAGTTTTGTAACATTTGTAACACTTTTTTTATTATTTTGTATTTTTTTTACATTTATAGCTAAAGAACAAACTTGTTTTAGAAAATCCTTATTTCAGCCTCTGTCTGAAACACTTTGTTTCAGCTGCTGTCTCTTTAAGACAGCCCTCCCTAGGCTTGTCAGAGGCAGACCTTGGTGATTGAGGCCCATGTTTTCAACAGGTCATGACCCAGTTAAGGGTGCTGATTTTTCAGGGTCGCTTGAAAACTGCATACTCACAAAAAATAGTTACATCTCTTGAACCATAATGTATATTTGAATAATTTTAGTGTCATAACAAAGGTAAAAGTTGTGGTATCTGGTGAGATGTGTTAATATGAGTATATCGGATTTGGTGAAGAGTAAATAAAGATGGTAACCAGCCAAAAAAAAAAAAAAAAGTACAGAGTTTGGTATGTTGTCTTTAATTTATTTGTTATTTGAGTTGTGTTTGTGGCATGTAAAAAAAGGTTTATATGGTCGTGTAGCCCTGGCTCTGTGGTTTAATTTGATGTGCAACATCACTATATTTCTCTGTAATAAGCATATTATTTCATGCTGTGTTTGCTGAGTGACATCATAGGGTTAAGCGATGACCTCACCATTGCAAATCTCGTGGAGATCTCATTAAGATCTCATGAAAATCTTGTGCTACTTTAAAAACGGACCATTTTGATCAGTTTAAAGACAAATTCAGGGATTTGTACATGATATGTGTTTGTAGCATTTAGAATCAACGACCAATTTTGTTCCTTTATATCCATGTAGCCCCTCTTTAACCCACTAAACAAAACACCTGTGTATAAGTTAGGGTTCATGTGCCGTCTGTTGAGTGTAATATTATTTTTGGCTGTTATCATGTCTTTCTTCTGGGAACCATGCTTGTCAAGACAGCTTCTCAAGCTACGCCTTCATATTTCTGGAGGTTGCAAATAATGCCTTCAGTTCAACCTTGCAATGGGCAATAAATAAGTTTTGGGGCCGAGTTTTGACTTTTTCATGGAGACACTTAATATTATCCAGACAATTGGATTTGGAGTGATTTGTTTATTCCAGAGCTGCGGAGGGTCTTTTTTTCTTTTTTAATAATAATCACAGGATACATCAGCACTTCCCAGGTATGCTCCACTTTCAACTCCAAGCTCCCCTCTCTATGTGTGTGTTGATGTGTGTTTTTAGGCGAACCCCGTTGGTGTGTATAATTATATGACTCAGAGAAGAGGAGAAGTGCCGGTGATACAGCCGCAGACAATATTATTCTCTCTCCGGCGCTTCCCCCCGTCTCCCCTCGGCTGCTCGAGCGAGCGAAAGGAGAGAGGGAAAGGTTACACCAGCAAGGGTGGGTATTGAAATTCAAGACCACTTCACCTAGCCCAGGAGTGGCTGTCTGAAGATTAATGAGCTATTTGGGGAGAGTTCAGCTATTTCACATGCACAGGGTCCACATTAGTGATATAATTAATTTTACAACACTGGGGTGTTGTCACCCCTCAGTAGCGCGCCATGCGCCTATGATAAGCATTCCCTAATTAAACAACACAGAAAAAAAGGGGAAAAGGTTTGACATTCAGGGTCTTGAGAGGAAAAACAACCTTAAGCAGTGTGATCTTTCCTTTCCTCACGGGCACCTTTGCATGAGTTTTACATACCTAAGAATCAAGTAATTGGATGGGTATTGATTGGGGTGCCTACATTCAGGGTCTGAGAAATTCAAGGTGTGAAGGGAATCACAGGAAAGTGTTTGTGTTTGAGGGTTAACCTCATAAACAGGTGGACATCCCAATACCTCCTATACCTGCCTCAATGCTATTTAAATGTAGTGTTGGTAACCAGATCTAGATACACTTTTTGTTACACTGGTTAAAATGATCTTTATGTCCCGATGGCAATCAATGCATGATGTGTTCTTAAAATAGAGCAAAAAAAAAAAATCAGCTGTCAACAACAGGAGTAAACCTGGGAAAACACCAACCAATCGTAGCGTTTGGCAGCCAATATAATTAAACCAATCAAATCCTGTTCTGTCGGTACATTTCGTTGGCGTGCACTAGCCCCGATTCAATGCCCATAACCAAGAGGGATCCAAGTACACTAGAGTGGCAGAAAAACTGCCTGTACCCCGATTACTGGTAATGTAGTGCAAACAGAAACAATGTGCTGAGGACCTGTTTGAGTCTGTGGTTTGAAATCAGTCTCTGCCCCAACAGGCCTCCAGAGGGATGGCCAATCAGAGGGAAGGGGCTTTGTGGGGCACTGGTTATCAAAGACATGCTACTACTGCAGACAGCTTATCTTGTGTGTAAACAATGTAACCATGGTTACACGTAGGTTTATTGGACACGTGGGAACAGAAATAGTTAAAACACCACTAAAATCATAACATTTTGGTGTTCATGGCCAACAACTGAGCCATAAAAAGTTATCACGCACCCCTAAAATAAAGATTGCTAAAATGATAAAAGGCAAGGAAGAAAGAGCTACTGCAATGAGCGACCCCTTAACAGCGCCTAGCAGCGAAAAGGGATGGACGCAAAAATGTTGTCTAAATAGATTAAAAGCCCAGAAATAAACTGTACTTTTGAAAACTCGGAAACACAAACACAACTTGAATTTTCTGGATGAAACTTTGGCAAAAAGAGTTCCAAAAACCCCCAAACTGCCCTGTTCAAAAAGAACAAGACAACATGTCAGCTTTGACTGCTAGCCAAAATACAATTCAAGAAAAAGGATGCTAGGTAACATGTTGAAAATAATGTAAAATATGTTTTTCATTGATGAAACAATGCTAAAATGCAGGTTTCTACTGCTAGCAGCCCTAACCCAAACCCTGATCCTAACCAGACATGAAAGTCAATCAAAGGACTCAAAAAAATGGAACCCTTGGGGAAAAATAACTCCACAAAAGTAGAGTAGAATGATTATGATAGTTTTGGTTGAGAGCACAAGGCTTCAACTCTCAGGTGCCTCGAACAACCTCGCCAACTTCTCCGACAAGTGTCCTCTGAGAAACAAGTGGGATGTTATGCTAATTTTCTCCCACGTGTGGATCATGCCGCTTGACTGTAATATACATTAATACCTGTTTTCTATACCTGAGAACCGTAAAGTTCAAGAGGTGAGCTGTTGTAAACGTTTAGATTCGGGCTTCTGACATCCTATAAAATGTTTCATTACACCGGGGTGTAGCATACGGCGCAGAATTTGCATAAAGTTGTCTTTGGCGGAACAAGGTTTATAAAGCGTAAACAACCTGGAAAAGGCAAATGGTCAGCACATGCCCTGAGAGGTGTAGCCTTTCAATAACAGAGAAAAACAGATTCACTATAGAATTAAACTGCTGCGTGCTGCAAGGTGTAAATAGAAAGTAGAATTATTTATACTCTGCTGGATCTCAGCATAATGGAGGAGCGTACTGGCTCCCCTGGAGGAGGAGAAAATGTGGTAATGAAGAATTAATTTGTGTAGATAAAACACCTTGGTGATTGTGAAATTCATGTTCCTGCACAAAAGAAGAAAAATGTATAAAACCAAGCTCCGGATGGCGAAATAAAAAGTGTCGGGTATATGTAGAGTTGATTTCCTGCAGCAGAGGCAGTCTTTCGAAGTGTCCTGTTTGTTTCATTATAAAGCAGTGATTTAACTGCTGCTGCTTTCACAGTTTTGCATTTTTAATAATGATGATAGAGCACCACACTGTTTGTATGCTTTGTCTCTCTTGGTGGAGTCTGCTGGAGGCTGCGCTGTGTGGCTGTTTGTACCTTCACTTGTTCTGCTGTTGTGCATTCAGGACATTTGGGGGGAAATTTTGCATGATTGCTTTTGGCTTTCAGCTTTGATTTTTATGAAACAGAAGTTTGTGAATATATGTGGTTCAAAACCCGGGGTTCAAATTGTCAAGAACCAAACTGTACTTTGCAAAGGTTAAAATGATCAAGCAAGGTATTTTCAAGGCCTTCCTCTACAGCCACTGTATAAGATGTGGTACTGTCGAGTTTCTGGTTTGCAACTCATTAATACTAATTACATACTAAAAAAGAAAATTGGACAGAGATCAAACAAGGCAAAAAAAAAACTAAATAACTTACTACCCACAATCAGGAAAAAAAAGCTAAACAAGCATTTAACAACTTCCTAGCTAGCCTAAACGTTTGATGGAGTCAAGTAGAACATTCCATTTTTAAGCTAACAGTTAGTTTTTCATAATATCAAACACAAAACAAGAACATCAACCTATGCTTATTTCAGTTTGTGACATTAGCTTAGCATCAGTTCGGGACTTCAACAATACTAGATTTCCAGGTCATCTAAATTTTTGGTTGTCACACAAATCCAATATCAAGTTTCAATGTCAACAGATCATCAGGATTTAAAGACATCTCATCATGGTTTCAACACCTTCCAAATATCTGTGGGGTTTTTTTTGTTTGTTTTTTTGGTGATGTCTTGTTTCAACATCAAATCAGTTAACAACTTGTATTGATGTCAAATCGATGTCAAGTTTAGTTGTCAAACCGAAGTCTAATGTTGATGTCAAACTAACATCCTGGTTCAACACTAAACCTATATCTTGTTTTGCTACCAAACCGATATCTAATTTTGACGACAAACCAGACAGATTGTCTTGTTTGAATGTCAAACCAGGGTCTGATTTTGGCTTCAATTCAACGTCTTGATTCAACTTTAAACCAAAGTCTTGTTTTAACATCAAGATAACACTCAGTTTTGCCGTCAAGCCAACATCTGGTTTCGACTCTACACCAATGTCTTCTTTTAACATTGAACAAACATCTGATTTTGATGTCAAACCAGCACCTGGAATTGACATCAACCAAAGTTTTTCTTTCGATGTCAAAGCAGTTCTGTTTCATCTTTAAACCAACGTCTGGTTTCAATTACAACCTAAAAATCTTGCTCTCATGTCATTCTAACATCATGTTTTATGTAACCCCTACATCTGTTGTTGTTTTTTTATTGTAGCCCAATAATACATTTTGACTTAAAGTAATTAGAAGTATCTTTTTGGTTGCTTAGCTTGAGTTAAAGCCTTTCGTTTAGCGCCATGACACAAAGGGAAGTCATCTTAGATATTGTTAAAACAAACTCCATACATGTTACTACACAGTTTTCTCAGAGATTTCAAAATTTGACTTTGTTCTGGTAGCTTTCTAACTTGTGGCACTATGTTAGCACATACTAATGACAGCTAGTAATTGGATTCATGTTAATGTTAGCTGTCCTGATAGCTGTCTGTCTTTAAAAAAAGTGAAACAAAATAAATTTGCCAGGATGTGAAGGGTTGTCCAAGTGGAGCTAATGAGTTATTGGTGTTTTTACTTTAGATATGGCTCGATACTGCACTCAACATCTTTTCAGTTGCTGCTTGTTCAAGAACTTTGATAAGTTTTTCAGATTTCATACGAGGCCTGATTTGTAAATTTGGAGTACAGCAGTCTGTCTTTATAAAAGCCTGGCTGCAATGTTAATAACAGTGTTTGAAGTACAACTTCACCAAAGGCCTGCGTTTTAAATGTAATGCGCATTAATTTAACATGCATTCCCTGTAGAGTCAATAAAGCCAGACTGCTGATTCACTAGCTCATTGGAAATTATACTGTTTAGCTCAGCTTGAAGCCGCTGAGTGGTGGAAACTCAAACTGGAGTCTCTGACACTGCCGAAAAATGTTGGAAAAAAAGGAATTTATCACAGTTTGAACTCCCTGCTTTGACACCCTGTCTCCTTCTGCCTTTATCTCTATTGGACAAAGTTAACATTCTCCTGATACAGTCACCCCTTAAGATAGATTTTACCATGGGTGCTCACAGTTAAGCAGGACCTGAGGCGCCCAAATAATTGGCACCTAAGTCTGGACACGGAGCAGGGATCAAAGTGTGACGCATCGAGCTGAGTCCTTATCCAAGCAGACATAAGTGAGTTTTCAGTGAATTCTCAACCATAAAATAGACCATCTGAGAGCACGGAATCAAGTTGAAATTGCAGGTTACATGCACAGAACTTCTGTGCACTCCAATAGTTGCAGACACAAGCAATTCGTCCATCTGTTACATTTACTCACCAAATGTTATTCCCACTTTGCAGCCTCTCTGTGACCTTTAAATTTTTTCATATGTTGTTATTTGCCAAACCTCCTCTCAGCGCTCTGTTCGGCTCCATTGTGTGTGTTAAATATATTTTACAATATGTGCTGACAAGCGGGTGAGAGCAAAGAGAGGAATGCACAAGGGTGCCACACCTCGCACTCGATGCCCAGTCCTAACCACCCAAAAATGTGTTGACAGCGGGGGTGAGTCAGTGCTACACACAGAATCAATTTCACACGATTTTGCAACATTTCACACTTTGGAGTTACGGGCGGAGTCCGTGTTTATGTATTCAGTAGCTTTGAGACTAGTTTCTCCCTGCTTGTGCTTGTCAAATCTGTAGCTGCGATGTCTGTGGGGAGCGTTATTTCTTTTGCATCAAACATCATGAATAATTTTGCATTTAAAGCTCTCTTCACGATTGTGTTATTTCATGTGCAAAGCAGCTAAATAGAAAATATAAAGAACCTTGGAGAGCTCCTCTTTTGTTTTGTCTTTTTCATTGCTAACATGAAGTATTTGTTGTGTGTGCATGTGTATTTATAAGACACCACTTCTGCACAGCTATCCAAATACACAAAAAAAAAATGCACGCCAGGCGAATGAATATGTACATATGGGGACGAAAAACAATGTGTATGCATCAGTAGCTCGTTTTATCACAAGTGCTACGAGCTAAATGATTCTCCCCTGACAGCAAACTCAACATCCCTCCAAGTTTGTCACCCTCCCTTACGAGCCTGCCTGATAGGTACCACACAGTCAAAACGGGCAGAAGTAATGGGAGACAACACAGGCGGAGGCAGTGCCAACAGCTCGCGGGTCCGGCGTGTAGCGAGCGGTGCCCATGCGACAGATGGATGTAGTCTGCGGACTGATTAATGTGCTCACTGGCCTGTGCTTCAGCGGCCGCGGCAATGAAGGAGTTCACTAAAGTGCCCGGGATATTTGTTCTCCCGCCAAAACAGGTGTTACACTTGTTTGGTTCCCCCCTCAATCCACGGCGGTGCGTATAGGCGGGATGATCCAACCGAGCATATCTGACACGAAGGTCAAACGCTCTTTATTCCCCCCACAAGAAAACATAAACGAATCGAGTCAGAATATGTGTGTGCATGAATTTATCATAAAGGTAATGGAATATGGACGCAGAGTGGAGCAGAAAAATACAGTCAGAGTCAAGGTCAAAGTGAGTTATAGGTAGAGCTTTCAATCAAACGCATCACTAAGTGCTTAAAGAGAAACGCAAAACTTTAACAGTAGCTTTGGGTGAGGAGAGTACATGGCTGTCAACCCCCTTGAGATTTCATAGGCAGAGCATTTATTTTGTCACATTCAGAAGAGAGAGTGGGCTTTATATGAAAAAAGAAAAAAAAAATTCCTCATACTGGTGTTTTAGAAAAACCTTATTTCAGCCTCTGTCTGAAATGTTTCATTTTAGCTACTGTCTCTTTAAGGCTCCCTGCACGACAAAACCCCTTTCTTTCTGGTTGGCCAGCCCCCTTGAAGCCTATTGAGGGCAGAGATATGGGCAGACCTTGGTGTTCGAGGCCATATAAAAAGTGCATGCCTTAGTTAATGTGTGAGAAGTTGCTCAAATGCACCAAGTAGGTTAATTTTACACTTTTTGGAGGTAAAATATTTGCAAAAACTTTTTGAATCCAACTAAAAAAGTGAAGTCACACACAAGGTCTAAGGATGATTTTGATTTGCATGAATGTACATAATCGCATTGTTGCAACATCCAGGAAATACTTCATTGTAATTCATGCTTTTTCACCAGGTAACATTAATTAAACATTTTTTTTTTTTTGGTAAAACTTTTTGCAAAAGCTTTGGGAAACTTGCTGAAATTGCGAGGTCACAAAGAAGGCACCTAATAACTTGAATGAGTTTGAGTTGTAATGTTGCTTGACTGAATTGTTGTGGTGGAACTTTGTGGTAAATTTGTGCTTTTTCATGAAGTAGCAAAAAAAACAAGCCTTTGTGGTAAAAATCTTTCCAAAAGCATCTCTAATGTAGCTGGAACTGCAAGGTTACATACAAGGTCAAAGGATAATTTTGATTTGTATGATTGTACATGACTGCATAGTTGTAACATCCAAGGAAGAATGAACTGTGATTGTGCTTGTTTCAAAAAGAAGCATTCAATTTTACATTTTTAGTTAAAATTCTTGCAAACAATTTCAGGAAGGCAAGGTTATTTGAAAAGTGCATAAATAAGTTTGATTTGTGTAAATTTGCAAAGTTTACTGTCGGAGGAACTTACTTGTGAATTCGTGTTTTTTTTCACCAAGTAGTGTATGTACATTTTTTGGTTAAATTCTTTGTAAAAAACCTTTTAGTCCCAAACTTTTATTCATTTATCTATTTATTTAGTGTGTATGTGTGTGTGTGACAACTTTTCTGTTTTCTAGATTATACACCACAAATATAAAATGCTAGTTCAGCAAAAGGCTAGGGTGACATGGTGGACATGAAAGATATCCTTATTAGACGAGCTTAAACTCATAAAATGATAAAATTTCTAACCAAAAAGATGAGATGCTAAAGCCATCAACAACTATATGTGATGCCATCTTATGCCGACGATACGTCTATCGTTTGAACTGGTTGACCAACTACACACCACATTTTATTTCATGTCACTCCTTATCGGATTTCCTGGTTTACTTGCCACAGTGCTCTGGTATTTGTTCAGCAAAAGGAGCCCAGGGAGCCCCATCTATTAGGACAACATATATAAAAGAGGGGGGAAAAAATCAATATGCATCCTTTCTCCCAGGCCAGACCAGTGCAGGCCCTCCATCACGGCACAGTGACACTGGAAGCTTGCCGGGGAGCCCAACCTGGACGCCAGGACTAATAGTTGTCAACGCCAAGTGACAGTGAGGCTTATCGGTGGTGAACCATATTTCCTCTGCCTCCCCAAAGATCTTGCTGGACAGTGTGTTTTTTCTCCCTCTACCCCTGATAAACCTCATCTTCCCACACACACACACACACACACACACACACACACAGCAAACCTATACTGTATATCACATCCAGGCTATAAGCTACAAGCACTCCCCTGTCCTTCCACATGAGCCATGACAGCCAAGCCCTCACCAGGGAGAACAACTGTAGTTTTTGTTTCATAGCCCACCTAATACTCTGCTGACACACATTCCCTCCTCCGCTGCTGCTTGTTTTGTGTGTTTTATCCCATCTTTAAAGATCCTCCGCGTTTCCTCCTTTGAGATTAGAGATGGGTAAAGATGAAAAATTGCGTTTTCAGCGCCTTGACATCTAATCTGTTTGGCGAGCTTTAATTTCCCTCGACGATGCGAGTGCTGGTGGGCCAAGAACTCACGACAGACATACTTTTGTCAAAGGACAAAGATGACACCATAGAGGGATACTGCAGGGTTTTCCCTTATCTGTCATTTCATTTTATCAACCCAGGAAGCTTGTTCCCATTCATTTGATCCAAATTTGAAAGTCTGATTTAGACCCCTCGTTCTATAGATTCTATATAGCCTGTAGTAAATTAATTTAAAAACAACAACAACAAAAAAAAACTAGTTAAAGGAAAAGTTTCAGATTTCTGTCTTATCACTCAACGTTTTATTGGGTAACCATCATAACCAAAATATCAATCAAACCAATGGAGTTTTAGAGTTGGCCTCTGTTTTATTTTGTTTTCTTTGTTTGTTTTGATTTATTCATTTAAAAAATCAAGTAGTTGGAGGCATTTATAGGAGAATTGAGGTTACCATTAGCTTGCGCATGCTAACTGTTTTGATTCATACTAGCAACAGCAATTGATTCAATTACCTCTATCCTCGGTCTTCTTATTTGGTCTATATTGAATTTAATCAACTCCAGGACAACAAATTTAACAGTAAACAAGTATCTGACACAATAAATCTTTTCGACTTTTGTGGTAACGGAACATTCAACATTGGAACACTCGCTAGCAAACATTTCTGATTATCTTGAAATGTAGACACCATGATTTGACCCAATTTTTTAACCATGTTAACCAAACAAAAAATGGATATAGTCTCTGAGGTGCTTCCCAATGGTTTCTGATGAGAGTTTTTTTTTCATCCACAACAATGGATGACGCCAAATTGGAAATGTTAATTCAACCTAGCTTTCAGTCAACAAATGAACAGTTAATGAGGTGGAGCTGAGGCAGCTTTAAATAAGTCACATCCTCACAACAATGTTTTGAACCAGTCTATAAACTGGTTGATTATCTGCTTTTACACCCAGAATTTAAATCATGTTATTCCATAGCATTTGTAGACAGCCTCCACTGGACACTTAAGGAACTGCAGTTTATTGCGGTTCTGCACTGGCTTATTTCCTAACCAGATTTTCCTGATTCTCCCAATCAACATTTCATGACAATGGTCCTATTGATTTGTGTCTTTTGACCATGATTTTTCCTTAAGATTTTGCACTAAGTGCTAACAAGAGAACATTAAAAAAAAATCTAAGATGGAAATTAAGGCAAAAAGTTCAAATTTTGGCTTTTTTTACAAAAGGGGTAAGGTATGATAAGCAGGTAACCTTGCACTATCCTACGTATTACCTGGTTGCTAGCTGAATAACAAACACTATGGGGAGAAAAAAAACTATTATTTTACAGATTCAAAATGATTTATCCAGGGACTCTATTCAGTTAGCAACCCAGGGCCATAGATTCTTATCTGCCTGTTTGCTTCCTTGTAGCCTAAAGTTCCCTTTCAACTGCTAGAAGTGTTGGAAATGATCACATTGTTTCCCAATATGACGCTAGCAGAAGCTAACAGTTTTACCTCATTTAGTGTTGACAAGCAGAAGCTAAATGTGCCAAAACTTATTTCCATGGATTTATTTGACATGATGAGTTATCACATTGGTGAACATGAAAACCCACCATCACAGTGTTTTGACCAATCAGATTTAAGCATCTTAGACAGTTGGAAGATCATTAAGAAAGCAGGAAAATGATATATGTTAGCCTGCTGTCGTATATGTTGAGCTATGGCAGTCAGTGTGTACTAGCACAGCCTGAAAAGCTGCTAGCATAGCTCCTGAGTTATAACATGCACCAAAACACATTTAGCTTTTATTACAAAGCATCCAAAAGAGAAGCAGCTGGAAATTTGTAGCCTTAATTACATTTTGTTGAAAAAAAGGTGTTGTTTTTTGATTTTTTTTCCCCACATATTCTTCACTTTGTTAAGCAGCACCAGCAGAAACACAGCTAAAGAGCTACAGATAAATGAATCTGCCCGGCGAAGTTACTCCCCCTAAATAGCAGTGTGGACACAGAGAACGGGTATTTTATCATCCTCTCATCATCATTTATTAGAGCAGCTTTTTGCAGTTTGTAGGATCTGTAAATACACAAATCGAGAGTGTAGTCGTTTATCTCTGAGACTTAAGAGTCTGGTTAGAAACATTCAAGTCAAATATTATTAAGAGACAACAGCCAACTGTGAAACTTTAACACAGCCAGAAGAAGGAATGTTTTTTTTTCCACTCAAACAAGGCACATTACTATTCAGCCTCTAGTATTGCGCATCATATCAAGAGTCTGAAGATGTGAGGTTACTATTTGTCAACCGTAAACCAGCCTATTTTTCATCCTGACAGGTTTAATGTCGACGTCTTATTGGCATAATGGAGAAGCACAATGACTAAGATGGCAGTTTCTCATTCGAGTGAACATTTCCGTCATTTGGGTTCAAATTAAATTAGCACGAGTGACACTTTGACACAGCGTCTCAGTCTCCACATCCCCGTCTGCCCTCCAGTCATCTTTCAATTTCAGGAAATCAGAAGTACATTGTCAAATTGCTGCCTTGTCTGAAGATCCATCGCTCTCCTGCATGTGGAAGCCCACTGTGAAAAGACAGGCTGGGTAATAGATTGAGCTCCAGAAAGACGGAAGGCACAGAGGTGGGGGGAGGGGGTTACCTGAGTGGATCAGATCTTCATTTTCTACCACTTTGACATGTGCCACAGCGGAGTCTACCGCGGATTACATAACAATGAAGGCCTGCAGAGTTCACCAGCAGGCATCTGAGGCATCTGCCTGATTTGTACACTTCGGGGCTCAGAGGGAAGGCGTGCAACAAGGCAACGTTAAAGGCCAGTGTCACATCGAGTGGTCACAGAGCGATATGAGCACAGCATGTCACATGTAATGACAGGACAGTGCTGAGGATAGAATAGGTTGCATGTTGCCTAAAGCTCTAAATATGTATCTGATTACTGTCACCTGCTGTTGGAAGTATTATGTCTGGCTGGGAGAGAGGCAGGAAAGTCTTACATGGTAATTTACAAAGGAGGACAATTTCAGATGGATGGAATGACATAACAATGAAAGTTCAGAGTACAAAACTCTTGTACTTTTAAAGGAGAGGCTATTTTCTTCCATTATTTTCAGAACATGCATGACAAGCCACCTCAGAAATGATTGAAAAGTAGACGAAGCCCGTCTTTGAATATGTTGTTTTTATTTGGGAAATAGGGGCAGAACCAGAGGGTTGGCAGTATAGACTGTATAAAATATGGACATCCCCATAGTCCCCATGACGTCACCCATCTGTTCCTGATACGGTCAAATGAAACCAATCATTGGACAGAGCCATCTTGGATATGACGCAGACTTTGAGCTTCCTTTCTAACAGCTATAGGGTGCCCGTCAGTCACATGAGCTGAGCTCAGCCTCTGATTGGAGACACTGTAAATACATTTTAATGCTGTGAAAGTCTTTCTTTCTTTGGGCTTGATCTGATCGTGACTTCCGGTCTTTCTGCAGCCAGCCTTTAGCGGATTCTCGATGAACAGCAACTTTTAGCACTTCCGCATAGGCTTCATTTTTCTCTACCGGATGTTGCCCTTTAGTTGGTATAGGCCCCTCCTAAAATTTGATTTCTCATTGACTGTTGAAATTGTGGATGCATTATCATAAAAGTCTTCCAACTGTCTCCATATTGACTTCTTGTGACTTTTCTTGATGCTGGATCGGGGCCTAGGGCTTCCTGCAGGCTGGGTCAGAGTGGACACCAAGTTCCTCTGCCTAAGCACTTACTATCTTAGTTGTTCTAATGTTCTGATGCTAACCATTGAAGAAAAAGAGTCCAATCAACAGGAGAGTCCAAAGCACGCAATTCCGATCAAAGCTAGTGAGACACTTCACACATCAATATTTACAGGCATATATTTCTGTTGCGTTTCAAAATGAACTGAATTATTACCTTTTATGCAAAAACTATGCTAAACCAAACTATGGTAGCTTGACAGGGTCAACAAACTCAAAGGCACAAAAGAATTCAACAGAATTATTTGTGATGACATTGGACTCCCATAGAGTGCTTCACACATTCTGTGGAATAAAAAAAACAAGGCTAAGCTAGCTAATTAGCCAGTTAATGAATAAGCCATGCTTTCTGGCAGTTTAGATTTTAACATTTAATGTTTGCTAACTTCTAGCTCCTCTCCAGCACCTCCATCTATACAAATATGGTCTCAACTGCCTGCAGAATGGCTGATTTCTTCAGTCTACGGATGCATTATGAATATTGTTTCAATTTTTTAGGCAAAAAATTTGCTTCAGTTTTTCTCAGTGGCTTTTTTGCTCAGAAAAGGCCGAATAGTATTTTTAAAATTTCAAGGTTCAAGTTTCCCCAGGGGAATGGGTTGAGCCTTCTTAATTATCCAACGAACTTTAAAAGTTTCTTCACCAAAAGTCTGAGGGTGTCAGTGAAAGTGAAAGTGGTGTTCTGTAATCGCCTCAGACTTCAAGAGAGAACTCCTCACCGTCTCCTCCCGTCAGTCACCCAAGTGCAGACTGATGGTGAGGTCTTTCATGTGGTGCAGAGCATTAACCATGTCATGCATTTGCACAGAGCAGTCCTCCATCACCTCCCCGAGCACTTAGCCTGGGCAGCAGTTGGGGGGAGACCCGGCTCATCCCACCCCCTGACGGCTGGGACCATTATGGTGATGCACGGCGGCACATTCTTCATCCTGTGCACAGGAAGGGTGATGGATCCACTCCAGCCTCGGGCTCAGAAGTGGTCCTCCCTCGTTTGGGAGCAGGTAGATGGGGCAGGGAGAGGCGTGGGCATGATGGAGAGTTATGAGGTTGCGCTGAGTGTAAGGGGAGCAGGGGTGGTTCCCTGCTGACCACGGGGGTCAAAGGTTCAATTACCAGCTGAAGGCCAGTGAAAATGTTAAGATTTATGCCCCATGGAGTGATCAGATTTTATTTTTCACAGTCAGCACTGTGAAGAGTTTGTGTTGCTGTCATGGCACTGTTAGTTTAAACACAACGTGTTTACGTTATGATACATAATTCAGTATGGTGGCCCTAAAGGCCAAAACACACCAATATTTTAGAAATCTAAAAAGAGAAAACTCCAATATAACAACATTTTATGAATCACAGCATTTTGAAGCATGACATTTAGAGAACCACAATAAAATTAAAACATTTTACTAAAGGACAACAACTTCAAAAAAACTCGACATTTCAAAGATTTTTTTTTAAAGAAGAAAGAAAAAAACAAATATGATAAATCATAATTTCAACAAAACAGAAAAGCCTTCCACATTTCTCCAAAAGAACAAAACAACTGAGCAACACTAACAAAAAGAAAAAATAATAAAAAAAAAACTTCATTCAATGAAACAAAATCATGGAGAATTTGTAGACCTTTGTCCCACTGTGCTCACTTTGCAATTTTTTTTGTTTTACTGTTTTTATGAAATTCTTTTGTAAGTGTGATTATCTATCTTTTGTTTTTGTTTTTGTGTTTATTTTTTTATTTACGGGGGGGGGGTACAGATTGCAAGGTTTGATGGAAAACTGGAGAGTTTTTTGAAAATGTCATTTTGATTAAACAATCATTATGTGTTTCTAAAAATAAGTTCTGGGATGGATAATTTTTCCAAATATCTAAGTGTATTTATTGTTTTTCCATTCCTCAAATTTTATGTGCTACACAGATTATACTTTGGGCCGTATGCATTTACTAAACAATACCATTCAACATCACTCCCTCTAAATGGTGCAAAACTTGTTAAATAAATTACATGCTCTAGTATGACATACTGCCACTGGTTGGGGCTGTTGCTCTGGTTAATGGCTACTGCTAGCGGGATACAATGCCTAAGTAAAGACATTAAAAGATTCAATGATGATTTTTGGTCTGTGCAAAAATTGTATCAACTCAGAATTTTTTTTTAACATATATTGATATCCGTAAATATGAGTTATTGATCATAACAGAAATATTAATATCAGATATCAGTAGCGGCCAAAATTTCCATATTGGTGCATCCCTAAAAAAAAATTCTTATATGAACTTTAAATTTCAAGAAAAAAACAAAAACAAAAAAACAGACCTCACACAAGCACTGAATCGGCAAAATCAGAAAGAAAGAAAAAAATACAAGAAAAAAAAGGAGGTGGGTGCTATTAGTTGCTTGTTTTTATTTTTTGAATATTGTTGGACAATGAGGGACTGTTTATAGAATTCAAATCAAAGGGTAAATATTAACAATACTTTATTCTGCTTACCAGGTAAAACCCAACAGTAGAGGTTTTGTCGAGAATTAATCAAAAAGGAGAGCATTTAAAAAAAAAAAAAAAAAAAAAAAACTGTTTAACAACCTTGTTAACAGTAAAAGATGCTCCTATCAGCACAATTCCCCTCTGATAATCAAATATAAACCACTTACTGTACACACACACACACATACACACTGCACACCCCCATAAATATCTCCACACACACAGTGAATGCAGTATAATGAATAATCACAAAGTCATAATTACCTTCTAACAACCTTTTTCTCACTACAGTGCATCTTTGTGATTGAAGTCCACCCACATTGAGTTAATTGCATTTATTCCCCCATGCCACAAATATGCAATTAAAATGCAGGCATTGCACACAGCCCTGCAAAATCATCAATACAGAGAGCATGGTTAAAAATAGGGCCAGTGTTTCGCCTCTCTTATGCGACCTAAAATCTGTTTCGGGAAAAGTGAGGCCAGAAGATGAGGCTGTGTGTTTGCACTTCGGTGCATTTTGTTATTCTACATTAGCATCACTGTCAGTTTACAAAAGTGGGATTCAGATTTAAAGGCTTCCTGGAACATAGATTTAGTCTGACAGTGAGTCTGGGAACATTAAATTTCAAGCTTTGAGTTTTAGTATCTTAAAGTGAAAAAATGACACTTTTAGAGTGCAATTAGAGCTAAAAGGATAAAGGTGAAATTACACTTGTTCTACAGCAATTTGTGTAAAAAACTCACTTATTTAAAGGAAATTAAACTGAACACACAACTTATAAAACAGTCAACTTTACGTCTGTAACCCAGTGTGTGGTGGGAGAGATGTGTTATCTTGCTGTCTATCTGATAAAAAAGATCCTCGTGATGCAATTTTAAAGAAATCTGACAGCATTCCGAGTTTAATTTCACTAAATCATTCACAACCATTTCTGTTTGACCCCTTAAAGGGAAACTCCAATGATTTTACACATCAAAGTCTTCAGTTTACATGGCTTGGGGAGGAAAGCAGCATACATGGAGAGAGATGGAGAGAAAAGAAAAAAAGAAAAACCTCGCATAAAGCCTTTTGTCGCTCCAGAGGGAGTCGATAAACTGGAAGGTTGGAAATATTTAAAAAGAAAGCTGAGGGTTGTGGGAGTTGGAGAGGAATGAGCTTGGAGGTCCTCAGTTGCCGGAGCCTCACCCCTGCTGGAAGCTAGCAGCATTAGCTAATTAGCGGCTAATTCCACTGAATACATAAAATGGACTTTCTTTGAGGGGCGGCATTGTAGGTGCTGGGGACGTGTTTTAGAGGTGGTGACTCACAACAGACTTTTGAACTCGATTTTTCACTCAAGTCTCAGGATATAGTTACGCAAAGCTAGGCATGCTTTTAATGATCCTTAGGAACTGTACTTTATAAAGTGGCAACATGGATTTTTTTTTTTTTTTTTTTATCTTGCCACAAAGAGAAGCTTTAACTGCCATCAAGTATTCCTTGTGAGGCCAGGGGCTGCAACTCATTCAAATTTGGATTAGATTGGAACTCGTTCAGCTGAGATTGAAACCACGTCCTTTTTTTGTGAAAAATCGTCAAATTTTAGGACCCATCATGGCCGTGCCCTTTGAATCTTAAATAAGATTTCAGTAACTTTCCATTGTTAATATTTCTCCGAGCTGTACAGCAAAATGTGGGTAAGATCAAGTAAGCCCCGTATAAGGAGTTCATCGAAGACCTCTTGTTTTTTGAGAAATCACGAAAATTGAAGGGCCCATCACAACCAAGTCCTTTGAGTCTTGGAAGTTTCTTCTTCGCCAAATTCAAATTACGTTAGCTTCATTATTGAAGTTCATCCAAGAATGACTTCTAGAAACTGCCCCACCACCAATTTTGCGAGTAATTCAAAATTACTTTCCACCAAATGCCTTTCTTTGGGATTCATGAGGCATTTTTAAAGATCTCAAAAGCCACATAAAACATTGTTTTTACTACAGTCAAACTGAGAAAGATATGTCAATTTGATATTTGTGGGGGGTTTGTTTGTTTGTTTGTTTGTTTGTTTGTTTGATTATTCTAGAGCCAGAGTAGGCCAGATAAGGTAGTATGATAGACACCTATTGCTGTATTTCTGTCATGGCTGACAGTTTGCAGCGGTAACCCCATTTTTGTTGTCATTATTATTTTTTAAATGTTTGGTGTTCACTACTTCTACCTTCATTCTTTTTGGGACTGTAATTAAAACCTCAGAAATACAAAGTGAGACCTTTAAGTCATTAAAAATCAAGTCCACTTAGATGGTGAATAAAGTTGAAGGAGAAAAATACTTCCAAACAATCTCACTCCTATGTTTGCAGTCAGTACAGTTGCCTGCTGCCGGCGATTAAAGGGAATGCAGGTTAAAGGAACTTTTGCACTGGTTTCAATTTTGCAACCTGGGCACTATATCCACTTCTGAGAACACTCAGTGAGTAGAAGTCAAAAAAGTATTTATTATTTGAAAAGTTGGTTTTTTTTTTTTTTTTTTTTTCTGAGCAGTCATTTCTACCAAAAAAAATGTCATTGTTCAAATCAAATCTGACTTCGGCAGCTGATAAAATGTTAAAAAAAGGTTTTCATTCAAGTAATGTGATTGGTGAATTCCAGTTGAATACCTCTGGGAGCATTTGAAGGTCTGATGTTACATTATTCAACAACAAAAAAAGCAAAGATTAAGAATTTAAACATTTCTCATCCCAGTTCTTCAACCTTTAATACAATGTGAACAACAGCAACACTCTCTTTGCATGGAGTCCAGAACAGCTTAAAATCAGTGCACAGCCAAGTGAATGTTGGTCATTTATTAGGGATAAATATGAAATGTTCTGCTTTATGGGAAACCATTACGAATGCTGCTTGCATAATTGCTTGGACAGATTCCTCTGGGACTGAAAGAGAGATGGAGATCGAAGCCTGAGTTGTCAGATCTTCTAATGAAACACACTGAGTGTTCATCTTGATCTGTATTAGCCTGAGGGTCAGTACATGTCCAGACATGTCTGTAGGTGAAGTCACTGGTGACGCAGACTTTATGTGTAGGTACAGAACGGCATGTTTCATGCACAGTATGTACAGTAACAACGTTAGAGGCACACAATCTTAATAATGCAGCTTGCCGAGCAGGTTGCCCCCTTCTCTGTTTGCTCCGGCAGGTTTGGAGAAATGCTGATGATGCAATGTGCTGACCCAAATACACTACCTGCTCCCAGCAGACTGCGCCAGCTGGGGCAGTCGCTCTCTTTCTTTCTGCTTCTCTCTTTCATAAACTGTTATCTCTCTCTTTTCTTCCTCTGATTGTTCAAACAAACAAACAAACAACAAAAAAGAGGCTAGGTTGTATGTTCTTTCCTTATTGACCTGCTCTTGCCCTTCTCTTTTTCCTTTCTCTGTTAAAAGTGCCTCTCTGTGTGAAACATGATCAGACTCGCAAGCTCGCAATGTCTCCTTTCTCGTCTCGTTTTTACTCACAATACCCTCTGTAGCCTTGTCTGGGGGAACGAATATAAAAAGCCTATCATGTGAGCGCTTTGTCATTGAGTTAGCCGAGAATCAAAAGCAAAGATGCTCAGTCTTGTAGTGTGAAAGTGCCGGAGACAGAAAAGGCTGATGAAACCGCTCACGGCTCGCTGACAAGAGGGGAAAACTGTGCAGAAAGTGTATCAGAAGAAATAAGGGCAGCCTTTTGATCAGCTACACGAGATAAGGCATATCAAACACGCCGTTGTTCGGCCGTGCTCTCACGCCAGTTAACTACAAACGTACCAGATGACCAATTTATCGCTCAGCGCTCACGCCGAACAGGCAGATCAAAAAAAATGTTACAACAGAACTCAGAGCTATTTTCTAACACTCCTTATTGCTCCGAGGAGCTTCTAAAGCTGTAGTGGAATCATCATGAACTCAGACAACCCAACACCTGCAGTCGTGACACTAAAAGCTTTTTCAACTGTTTTTCTAATGTTGGTATTAGCAATTTGGTTTTCTTAAAAAAAGGGATAGTGTTTTTTCTTTCTTTCTTTTTTTTTAAGGCTTTATGCTGTCCATCTGGTAGCTCTACATGAATTACAGCTCCAAAATAATCATGTTTTTCTTTCTCTTACTGTTTCTTCAAAAAACCTCTTTTTTCCAGCCTCAGTCTGAAACGCTTCTTTAACTGCCGTCTCTTTAAGGCTCTGTGCTCCAAAAACCACCTTCCATCTGATTGGCCAGCTCTCTGGAGGCCTTTTGGGTGGCGGAGCTATGGACAGACCTCAGTGTTTGAGGCCCGCACTTCCAAACTTTCATGCACCAGTTAGGAGAATATGTATTAGTTTGAAAACCTGTGCACATTTACTATAAACATTCAGCATTGTTACTTTATGTTCATGTTTCGAATATGGGGCAGCAGAATACCCCCTCTTTATTTTTGGGCATTTTGCCTTTAATGGGAGCAGTTAAAGAGGAAATGCAGAAATTAATCAAGGCTGGAAGTACAATTAGCCAGCACTACATTAAGGACTAAAGCCACTACACATTAGGTTCTTATAAACCAATAGCCTACTGGATCTTAAAATGGGGGTCGGAGGCAGAAGGGGAGAGCTTTAACAAACTATTTAAAATTGCATTTTCTATCCATTATTGTAAATATTAGCCCCAGGTTATGGACATTTATGTTGGATTTTGTGACCAACATCAGAGCAATTGGTGTGTCTTGACTCCGCTCTATGGTAGCTCAGTGGCGTAGCAAAAAGCGAATGCTTGAGGAGGGGAGTGGTTAAATCCCTCCTGTTGTGACATCACCACAGGAGCAAGTTCAAATCTGCCAGTAAGCAGGCCACAGAAGCAATGCAGAGACTAAAAAGTCTTCCATACACTCACAGTTGCTGTGGACTGGAATATATAGTACAAGACCTATAAGCTATCCATTAAAACCACAGATTGTATTCCACCTAAGGTTTCCCACTCTGATTTTCATTATGAACACTAATTGCGCAGAATGCTTAATTCAAAAGAACAATCACTCCCCAGCGAGACACAGCACAGAAAATATATCCCTGTCAGAATATCAAACCCCAAACTACACCGCAGAGATAATTCCGTGTAACCAAAGCAGTTCTGAAACTTGAATCCTTTTTGCGGCTGGATCAGTGTGGTTTTTAGCGAGGGGGCTTATGCGTATAATTACATAGACACACTTATTTTCTGCATGACAGCCTTCCTGCCATAATAGCTTCTGTTTTCAGGAGGAAAAAGAATGAGTATCAGGTAAATTGGAATTCTCTCATCATTTTTTTTTCCACTAAGCCTTGTCCAAAATTACTTTCTCTTTCTTTACTGGAAAAGATGATTTTATAAGCAAAATGGAGATGGCTAAAAGGACGAGGTAATATGAGGTACATGAGACAGCAGAGGCATATTTCTAATACTGAACTATGAGCTGCTTTAACAGTGAGTTTTGCTGAATTAGAACCCGATTTTCATGTTCGAGAGAAGTGAGAATCTCTTGGTATTGACACAGTTTTGATGTTTCTTCTAGTCTAAGGACATGTTGAAGTTTGACTGCTTCACTTTGTAAATCAATGGCATAAAAACGATTGTGGAATACAAAAAGTCTCCTGTGGGGCTTCCTTACCATAGGAGCAGAGGGCAATATTCACACATTCATTAAGAGGTCGAGGTTTCCACTTATTATTCCATTATCGACCATGATCTGAAATTTGCATCATGCTTTATTCTGAATCAGTGGTAATCAATGTGTGCTAGCCTGTTGGGTTTTAAAACCGGTGATTGACATTGATAAATGACGGTACAGAGGACATGAAAAAAACAGGAGATGAGACGAGCACTGATGAGTCGAGGAAGGACACAACTCTGACATCATTTAACCGTAGAAGAAAAGTGTCAATGTGGTGCAATTTACTGGAGAAGACAAGGAGTGAAATGGAAGCTCCAATTCAGTAGAGGAAGGTTAAAGAACCATGAGTTGATGATTCCCTGAAGGCTCTCTGTGTACTATTAGCACTAAGGTCCTTGAAGTACGGAGGCCCTAAAGAAACACTGCACAAACATTTCATAGGTTACAAAAAAATTACTTAATGCCAAAAATACTTTAAAAAAATATCTGAAAATGTCATGAAACATACAAAAAAAATTAAGTGCTTTATAGACTGTACTGCTTTGTCTCTTGAAATATGTTGACCAATTTAAAAAGTTTTTGCACATCTTTTTTTTTGTCTTCCATGAATTTTTTTCAAGATTTGGTAAATATTTTATTCAAAATAGTTAGTTTAATTTCTGTTTGTTTATTTTTTTTACATTTCACATCATTATGTCACATTTTCCATTTCATAAATTTTTTTTCAATTCAGTGCCATTTTTAATATCTTTTTTTTTTTTTTAAAATAATGTAAATGTGTCTGTTTCATGAAATAATTTTGAGTTACATTCAATGTTTTTTCTGCAGGTTCGTAATTTTTTTGCTCAATATCAGATAAATGTGTTTGTTTCATAATCAAATTTTTTCTTAATTTTTAAACTTTTCACATATTCATAATTTCTTTTTAAGTATTTAAGAAGTTTTTCTTCAGCTTTATTTTAAGTTTTTGCTTGATGTAAAACAAATTTTAAATAATTAATATTTATTGAAATCTTGTGAATATTTTTTCTTTTAATTATTTTTTTTGACAAACTGGAAAATATTTTTCTATTTATATTAAAATATTCCTGAACTCATTTGAAGATGTTTACATAATTCAACATTTTTTTTCACATTTGCTAAATGTTTTGGTATTTCATGAAATAATAGAGTTTTGTGAAATATTCTTCAGTTTCATGAAATACTTTGCTGTTTGATAAAACGCTGTGAGAATTTTTTTCCCCTTTCTTTTTTTCCTTTGTTTATTTTATACCTTCTTCATCTTCATCTTCACTATTTATTTATTATTTTTTAAAACATGTTTCTGCAGTTGACCATCAGGGATAACATATTAAAGCCATGTATCAGTGAGCATCTGTATTGCACTTTAAATATTGAAGGTTCACAGCCTATCGAATTTAATTTTTCAATATAGGACAGTAGGAGAAGCATAGCCTGACCCATGTCGATGATGTGTGCTGGATGTTGAGCAGGCGCCATTACACTGGAGAACAAAAGACTAAAATAGAAGATCCGAGGTTGACAACGAAGAAGAAAAAGGCTTGGCACTCAACTTGATGTGCAGACACCCAATCAGACAGCCCTTCATCCTTTAACCCCCAGCCAAGAGTTGAGAAGAAGATGAGAGGAGAAAGTGGAGGGGGGAGGAATCAGGTTTAGAAGTGCTGAAGCTGGATTTTTCCCTTTTTTTTCTTGTTTTATGGAGAAGAAAAGGCGTTGAAAGAAACAAAAGGAAGAGTTCTGGGGAGAAATAAGGTACAAGAGCTAATCTCCTCAAACAGAGGAAAGGCATGAGTCAGTAGGATGAGAGCAGGTGGAAATGTGGAGCTGAAACAATGTGGTTTTTTTTCTTTCCCCCCTGCAGCCGGGCTTTGGAGCCCATGAGACAAAGCTTAAAAGATTCAGAGTGAAGGATCTCAACACAATACCCTGTGCCAAAGATATGAAGATTTCTCTCCTCTGATTCAGTTGTGCCACTTGAGTTAGACTGAATACACAGAGGAGTATGAAGGTCAGGTGCTCCACCATGTACGTGCTCAATCTCCATTGCCATTAGTGCTTACTTATAAACCCATTAATGTCCATTATCATAATTACCTTTGCTTACTTGCAGAAGCCACTGAGTGAAATCTGCAGAAGTCACCCAGACCTCTCTCCAACAGCCATTAGTCTCCTCCCTGCATCTTCGCTGTCGTCCTTGCGTCGTCTTCGCCACTTCCACTTCACTACCCTCACCTTCTTCCTGTTTTAAAAATACAACCCTCAGCCGCCTCGCACATATGTTTGCTTGCAACGAAAAGGTGTGCCATTAATATGCAAGCGCACGTCATGAATAAGTAATGCGGCCCCCTGTATGTCAAGTTCAGTAAGAACCCAGCAGAAGGAGGACGTTTGGCGGATTGCGCCCTCCTTGCCAAGCGTTGAACAAGCAGGGTTGTTGTTCCCCTAAAGGAGGGAATGCGTCCTCGCTCCCTACCTGCGACTCAGCTCCCAGAGGGTTGCAACTACCTACAAAGCACTATCCTTCCCTCGCAGAGTGGCAGTGGAGAACTCACAAATAGAACTTCTCAGGATCTCACTGTCGTCGAGACAAATGTGCACTGTGTAGGCTGTGCATTTTTTTATTATCTCATGCGAATAACAGACTCCATACATTCAATCCCTCCAGGACCTCATTAGAGAACGGCTCTCCAGTGACGGTGCGTCTCACTTCTCTTGCCCACATTGGACATCCAGCAGCACAGTTTTTCTTTCCCTTGAGAGAGATTTCTCTTTCCCAGCTGCTGAATTCACCAAGTGGTGTGCTACTCGAGGTCAAAGGTTGATAACGGCCAACAATCCAATTTCACAGCGCCTGCCTCTGACAGACACCGTGTGATCTTGGGTGGGACCTCTCCCGATCTCCCTCTCTGCATATCCTCAAGAACACTCTGAACTTAATCAAACTTTAATTAGCCCTCTGCTTTGGTGATAATTGGCAGTTGGGGCAGGGCCAGAACTCTGCTCTTGCAAGACGCTGTCTCTGAATGTATTCGCAGCTAATCGTGGACGGAGAGAAGTGAAGCCCTTGACCGAATCTGTTCCAAAGCCCAGTGAAGCATCTGAGTGAATGTTAACACATGTGGAACAGAGGCTGAGGCTGTCTCTACTTACATTCAGAGATGGAGTCGCATGAATGCTCCAACAGACAAAACATGATTCCATTCCTTCAACTCTTTCTTTTTTGGTTTCATGAATTGAGTTCTTGAGATGCTTTATTACCATCATAATACCAGTATTTCCCAGAACTCAGTGAGGCAGAACTTGTGGCTTCTTTCATGGGGCATTTCAAGTAGGTCCTATTTTATCCGAGTCTCCAGTTATAAGGTAAAGCATAATGGAGGCTCTTATTTTGGTATTGGCTTAAAATTCTTAAAATATGTGGCCCCTGAAGTGCAACTGCACAAGAATTTTGTGAGGTTTTTTTTTTCATTTTAGCTTTGTAAAAAAAAAAGGAATGTCCAGCAAAATGTTCTTATATTGGAGTGACACATTATGATTTTACAACATTGTTTGTGTCTATAAGACTGTGATTAAATATGTATTTTGTCTGTTACTGAATGTTCTTGCAATTCATTAAATACTTTTCTTGAGATCATTTAATGATTTGTTAACTTTTTATTTTGCATTTTACACAACATTTTATTTTTTTCAACATAAATAATTTATATTTTAGAAAACACGTTTGTTTTTTGGAATTGTTGTTTTGCACCACAAGAATATATATATATATATATATATATATATATATATATATATATATATATATATATATATATATATATATATATATATATATATACACACCTTCTGAGTTACATTGATTTTTTTTTACATTTGTTTTGTATGTTTTTTTAATTATTATTTTTGTCATTATTATATTTTATGTTTTTTTTTATTTTTCTTGTTCAGTTTTGTAAAAAGTTTTTGCATCTTATAAAACACATATCCTTCAAATATAAAATGATTGAAGTTTTTTATTTTTTTTTCTAAAGCATGTTTGTGTTGTTGATCTTCACGGCCAACATATATTAGTTCATAAGGTCTTTATTTGGGGTGTGATGTGTGCCTGGTCTATACAGGAGGCAGAAAAAACTAACATACCAGTGGGCACCTGTATTGCACTTTATATTTTAAAGGTTCATAGCTAATCAAATAGAATTTCTCAATATAAGACAGTAGAAGATGAATGGCCTGGAAAAATTGACCTATGTCGGTGATGTGTGCTGGATATCGAGCAGTCGTCAGAAATATGATACATGGGTATGATTTTAGAGCCAAAAAGTAATAAAAAACAATTATGGCCTAAGCCTCTTTGACCCAGTGGAGAAAATCCATGCCAACCCAATCTTGTTGTAGGTGCTATGATCTACTGAATCGAATGCCCTGTGAAATGAAATCAATGGCGTTACTCACTCCAGAGCCACATCAATCTGCTGAGATTGTGGAGCATGTGGATTTAGAGGCCTACTGTACCCCCTAAGAAGACTCAGGTCAATAGCATTAATGTGAAAAGTTTGAGGATAGCAGCGGGGCACAATCCCCCCACAGGTTACAACCCATTTGAAGTAAGTGTTCAGTATTAAATGCTGGCAGTGGTAGTCAGCAAAGTGCAGCAGTTTCCATTAGGAAAAGGAAACTGGAGAAAGATGTTTCAGCAGGTGTGAGTTTGAAGTCTGTATTAGGTGGGTGTTTTGAAGACGAAGCGAAAATAACAGCAGAGTCGACTCCAAAAGCAATCAGTGTCTTAGGGTTAAGTTGAAAGAAGATAAGTTGAAATAGTTAATAATTTGATGTATCAGATTCTCCACTCCCTCTCCAAATTGTAACTCTATTCTTTATTTCGATGGTTCGTGTCCGAACAGACAACTTAAGTCACCTTGACCTCAAGGAATCCAACAAGGTGCACTCCATTCACCAAATTCCAATTCATCAAGTCTCTCAGTTGAATTCTTGGTCACACATTGTAGAAAGTGGAAAATCATCTCAGTGAAGGTTTTGAAATTTTAGGAGGTCAGAGGTTATTGGATAAGTATAATGTATCAGCAGCCTTTTGTTGATGCAGGAAATATACAGTCCTTATGGAGGGCAAAAGCAAAATCTGGAATCCAATCCGCAATGGCAACATCCAAGCTCCTATCGTTGGTGATCTGATGATGTGTTTCTTTTTAAGCTACATTTTCATACTTTTTAAAGTTTTTATTCAGAAGCTTAATGATGGATAGAACAGGAAACAGTGAGAGTGGGGAGTGACGTGCAGGAAAGCAAAGTGGAGTACAAACAGGGCCACGTGTTAAAGAGCTAGCCTTGTGGGGTTTGGGAACTAGGCCAAACCGGAACCCCGACAATTGATTCATATTGATGCATTTTTTTGCAAGTGTAGCAAACATTACATTATATCTTAAAGTTTAACTAAGGCAACCATTCTACCTATGACTTGCCCAACATCTGAGACTGCATAAGAAATAATCTGGATAGTTGATCTCACATCCACCTTCAAATAAGCGTTTCACATATTGTCAAAGTTCTTATTCTCTTTAGGACAGACATTGCAAGATTATATTGTCGTCTTGTTGTTTGAGTAATCTAAAACATATCACTTCAAAGTAAAGAACACCAACTTCTGTGTTCCTTCTGCAGAGGTAATCCAGAGAGGAACCTTTGTGGAATGTGTAGTAATTCACTGTGAAACTGAGACTCACCAGGAAATGAATAATGGGCAAGTCAATGGTGGCGTAGTAAATGAAGGAATTATGGTATTTATGTTGCCGACAGTTTCAAGAGAAAACAAGGAAGTCTTGGCAGGAGATTGTTCAATGCTAATCGCTAGTTAGCAGTTAGCATTACAGCGAAGCTGGTAAATGTATCATTGTGGGATGGAAGTCGCCAAAGATTGCCTGAACATGGGAGTGAAAAATTTACAAAGAATCATGGCGTTTTAAAGGTTTTCCAGATGAGGGGGAATGAAATTTGCTTCCATAATTTATTTTTACTGATTTGATAGAAGAACATTGGGAAGTGCTTGAATTCTATATTCGTCTAGTTTTGCGTAGGTGTGAGTCTGTAGAGCATCTTAGGAGGAGCTCTCAGTGAAGCACCCAGCATTTCTCTCAACAAGAACAAACGTTTCCAGCTCTCCCAAGTTCCCCCTTGCATCACCCAGCTTCCAGTGTTACGTCTGACTTTCTCGTCCTGGATTATTGTCGAAATTTATCTGAACATGCTCAAGTTCATTCAGCTCCCGCTCTGATTCTTCTACACTGATGTTAAGAAGTTTTAGCGGCTCAAACTCTGCCAGTGTCTTCGAGCTTATCCTCTTCCTGTAGGTTTATCCATTCTTGGGTTGTCATATCGGGAGCAAAAGTGAAAGTCAAACACTAATCTGTCGGCAGCCATTGTCGTTGGATGAGCCGTGTTGCTCATTGGGGTGTGGAAATGGGGGGAAAGCATCAAACAAAGTTGATTATTTGACCAAATATCATCGGTTAGAAAGGAAGATGCTTTGAAGATTTTCAAGCTTTATCATGGAAGCAAAGCACTTGAGCCATGTCTTCGAAAAAAAAAAACAATTTAGCATCATAGTACTTCGAATGGCTTACATTGATTCCATTGACTGACTCTCAGGCTGTCACACATAAGATGCCGTGTGTTTGTGCACTTCTAGACCTACTCTTGTGTCCATTTGTGTGTGGAAACATGTTTAACCACACTGCCTAGAGCCTGATCCTCCTGGGATCTCTCTCTCTGTGCTGATTTGTGATGGGATTCTGAAGTTCCCCTCATGGGGCACAACAAAGATACCTCCCAAGGACGTAGCGTTAGCTTTCAAGGATCCCCGTTTTGACACACACTGAGCTGACTCTTCTCCCTGCTGGGCTGGTAAAAAGCAAAAGGCAGAAAAAGGGGGGTAAAACCTTTGAAGCTTCATGGACTCGTCAATAGCTCGTATTGACCCTTCCTGCTTTTATTTAATAAGGCTCCCGTTCCTGAGGCTTGATTTGCTGTATACTCATTGCTATGCTAGCTGTGCCGCAGCATGCTGTCATAGTGCTGATGCCAAGTATTTCCGCATTGATTACACCTCTGGGATTAGCTCAAATGCAAATGTGAGTGTGTGTAAATTTGTGTATGGGGGAGTGTGTTGCAAGAGTGAGAGTAAAGAAAACCACAGCCTTACAAAGACTTATCCTCCAGTGATCGTTTGTACATATGTAGCTCATTTATTGTATATGTTACCCAATCTGTGTTTTAGAAATAATCTTTAATGCTAACAAGACGAGCAATTTATAAACAAAGTATATCAATGTTCAGAAGAATATATCTTCTAAACAGGTGTCCTCCGACTACCCTTGATAAACAATCCAAAGCTTTCAATCCACAGTGGCATACTGTGAGGGAACACCAGCAGCTGTGAGAGAGTCTGGGAATCATTACAAGGAATAAAAACAACACGAGGAAGAGCAAGATTCACACACAGTGAAACAGAAGTCCCCCGTTTTTTTCATAATAACACGGTGAATTAAATCGTGATCAAGCGTTCTGGACTGAAAGCATCAGCAATATGTGGCGTCCTTGCAAAACTGCATGGCAGCAACATTAGCTTTTTACCTTATGAGGTAAATCCAATTTTGACACAGTGATCAGGGCAGGATCTCAAATATGAAGGTCACTCCAACACTGGGTTCAAGCTTCTTTCAGGTTCAAGAAGAAGCAAATGTTGAATGCAAGCGGAAATTGGAGGCTAACCACGCGGCCTCCATTCCAGCCTCATTTTCACAGCTTGTGGTGTCAGAGCCATGGCACCTGCTCTGTATCTCTCTGTGCTTACCCTGGTGGTTGCATTTGAATTGATAATTTCCCAATCCCATGCCTGTATTTGGGCCAGGAGTGATAAACAGCTTGCCAAACCTGTGAGTCATTTTAAGAAAGGGAAATTAAAAATGCAGCAGTGTGTCAGGCCACTCTCTGACGTCCTGTCCCAAATCTGATCGCCCAATTTAGAATTCCGTTGTGACGTAGACAAAAAATACAAAAGATTTGTAGTTATCATGGTACAAGTACATATTTAATCACTCCACTTCAAGGTTTAACCTTTGATATTGGTGGTTGGATTTGACTTGATAATTTCCCACTCTGTCTGTTCATGGCCAGGAGCAAGAACACTTTGCCAAACCTGACCTGTGAGTCATCTTAAAAACAACAATAAAAAAACAGAAATTTCACCAACCTGTCGTTTCACACTGTAATGTGCCATCTCACTCGAGGCACGCATTGGGTTGTGATTTTATTCATCTTTATGTTTATAACACATAGGCGCTAGGATCCTATCTTCTGTGTGTTTTGCAACAACCAGCAGGCCCCATTTTTAGAATTGTTAGAATACGTGTTCCTTTGTCTTTGTCTCAGTGTGCAAGGCTGCTCACATGTGCTGAAGACAACCATATGTACTGAAACAAAGCTGTCAAACTGTCAAAACACAGGCCTTTCACTGGAGTTGGGTGGATTTTTTAGCCTGCAGCTTTTCTGTTCGATTTCTTTTTGCACATTATACTGGTAGCAGAATTTTGTGAGGAATTTCTCGATATCTGAATAAAATATATCAAACAAATGAGTCATTTACAAAGGGCCATGATTACAGGAGCATTCTAAAGTAAACTAGTGATGTAGATACAGCCAAACATCCAATGGGACAGTCCAACAGCTGAGAGCAAAAGTCAACGTCGTCCTTCTCAAAGGAATATAAGGTTCTTCTTTAGCACATTCACAAAGTGTAACTCTCAGACCATCACAAACAGGGACGCACTCTTTGATCAACATAGTTCTTGAACACCAGTTCTGGATAATAAACTTAAATCCTCTTAACCTGGTTCCAAATTTGAGTCTGAGTTCTGTCACAGTTATAAAAGTCCAAGTCAGAGTTGAGTCCCCCTTATTCAAGTTCAAGTCTTAGTCAAGTCTCAAATACTTGAGCCAAAGTCTGACTCTCAGCAGTGCAACATTGTCCGAGTTTAAATCAAGTCCCTATCTCATGAGTCCAAGTTGACCCATGTTAACAGTGTCCAAATCCAAGTCAAAGTCAAGTCCAAGTGCAAGAACAACTCCTTATTACCACGGTCCAAGTCTGAATCAAGTCCCGGTCACTTGAGTCCAGGTTTCTTTTGCCTTGTTAAAGAAGTCCAAATCCCTGGGACACATCTTAGAACAGAATTGAGCTAATGAATGGAAATATGCTAATGAAAGGCAGAATGTTGCACTGATGTGTGTAGTGTTTCTTCTAAATCAAAATTTACCCTTAATTTTTTTTAAACCAATGCAATCACTCAGTGGGTAAAATTCTGAAAACACAAAAGTTTAAAAGCACTTCAAATTCATATTCATTCCAACTGTAAAGCCCCCTCTGACCCCTTTCTCTGACACCCTCTTGCTAGCTCATCTTCCTCATTCCTCAGAGGGCCAAGAGGAGAACAGACACGCTGCCCAGAGACTGCAGCTGTATTTATCTCGTCTGCTGCCAAATCATGTTTTTATACTGACATTCCCTTTAGTGAGAAAGTTTCAGACTGCACCTTCGCCTCACACATGCACACCAACATGATTTGCTTGTCTGGAAATAGCAAACTGAGGCGCCCTTTGGCTCCCCAGAGGAATCGTGCTGTGCGGTGATGCCATATGGAGGTGGGTGTAGCATGTCTGCTGGGAGAGTGTGGCGGAGCTGCAGAAACAATGTAGGTATAGAGGAGTTCAACGTAAAGCGTCACCCTCCCGAGGGAAGAGGCACCGTGATGGAACCAAGGGGCCTCGGCTCGAGTCGCCCTCACACCCGCGTTACATTCACACAGCTGTCATAGCTTCTTGGCTCGCCTGTCGGGGGGGCACCGGGGAAAGAGATGGAGACGGATGCGAGAGAATTGTTTGATAGTCTGCCAATGTAAAGTGCGAACATCTGTTTGCAATGAAATATGGACAAAAAAAATCAAGCTACAAATCACTTAAGAGGGATTACAAGAGCTTTAATTTGAGCCTATTTTTGTGGAAGATGGAACTTTCAAATATCACCAGAATCTTCCACCATATTTTCTTGGAAAGTCAAAATTTGTTTCAGCTTTCTTCTTTGTTCCCTGGCTGTTAATGGTTGAAAAAATAAAAGTTCACCAAGGCTAACCAATGTTTGTGGCAATATCCCAATAAAGCTAGATAAAAGCTAATAGTAAAAATTTTATCTCTCATTCAACCACCTACCAAATTGGCTGCTATGAGATATCCTTACTCCGAGACAGTCTTTATAAATGCATTCAAAAAGAAAAAAATAAAATGCCTGCAAGAACCAAAGTGATCCATTTCAGAGTAGACAAGTGTCACACCAAGAGAACAAGGAAAGAGTTTGAAATTGGAGATTTGAAGGTTAATCTTTGGTCAAAGGTTAATTAAGGACCTTCAGAACCATTGTTTCATGGATTTTACTTATCCAACCTGGCTGCTTGGATGTGGATGTTTTATTTCTTCTTTTATTAATTTATCTATTCATTCTCAAATTGCGTACAAGGCTTTAAACATGTTTGATAATGATGAAAATGAAGGTAATAACATGAGACCTGAGAGGGATTTTCTTCTTTCACAGCCAGTGTTAAACATGACATTCGTGAGGAACTGCTTTTTTTTGCACTTTGGCTTAAACTTTCAACACTGAAGGTTATTGGAGAAGTTTATAATCTTATAACATATTAAGGGGACCGTGAGGACTTTCTATGTGATCTTGAAAAAGTCTCTTTTCTAGATAAATGCCTGATCCTAATCCAAAATTTAAAATGAGATGATCAGCACAAATATAGGTAATTTTTTAAAATGCTATTACTTAGCTTTCTGATCAGGTTGGACAGGAATGGATTAATTTACAGCACACCAAAGTCTCTTTGACAACACCACCTCGGCTGATGAAGTTCAGTTGTGAAAAGACAGAGCTGTGTTTTTCTCTGCTAAAAACTATTTCTGGGATTAATTTTGTAGTGATGGTGGACACTGGAGCTGAACTGTCGGACAGAAAAAGGATAGAAGAGCAGAAGAAAGCTAAATGGGAGAATGATAGTACTGGCTAAAGGCTTAACCACACGCTAAAGGCTAAACCACAAGCTAAAGGCTAAACCACAAGCTAAAGGCTTAACTGTTTGTGATTATGTTCATTCTAACCCACATGTAGCAGTAATAATGCAGTGATCTGATCAAACTTGCCAATCAAATATTACACCTTGGTCCACGGATACATCTCAGAGCTGTGAGTAGCATTAAATATAGCCGGCTGCTAAACTACAGCACAAACTGACAAAGTTTGCTTGTTGTCATGTTTCAAACAACAGTGCTCTGTAACAGTTAATAAATACGTCACCTCGTCACGTTGTGTCCGGTAAAAAGTTGTCTTGAACAAAGAAACGTAGAGTAAAAAAAGAGGATCCAATCCCCATTCATTTTTGAAACAAACACATGCCTTGTTAAGAGTCATGTCATCACAACAGTGTGCGTGTGATTCCAGCCAAAAGGTGCTGCAGCAATCCACTTCAAACAGATAGTCCTCACAGCCTCTAAAAGTATACAATTAGTCAAAAATAACAAGTAGTTCACAGTGGAAAGTTTCAAACCACATGGCATGTGCCTGTGTTAATGTAAAGGTCATAGCACAGCATCGTCTGCGGAAAGACATTCACAGATCCTTGCACAGCTAAAAGCAATGCCTCAAACTTGTAGCAACAAGGCTTAACAGTAAGAGAGAGAGAAAAAAGGCTGGAATAAAGAATCTGAAGGTCAAACATTGTTGTTAATGGTAGATGTAAGACCGTTTACGACCGCTGTTTTTTATTTTACTTGTCACACTTGGATGCTTGGATGTGGGCATTTTTGAGATGAGATTCGAGCTGCTAATTATGATGCAATTTTGATAGATTGACTGATGATGGTTACTCTGAGAGGAGACATCCCAAGAAGTTAGAAACAAAGCACCAACAAATGGTGTGCTGGCACTTTATTTTGCTGCCTGAACGTCTTTGTCATATTTTTTATATTTTAAGTCAGAACTCGACGGCTTGCTGTTTGTGCTGTGTGGTAAAAGCATGACTAATGAAAACCTGAATGTCCTGTAGCTGTGGGGGCTTTTGTGTCCCTACTCTTAGCTCAGCTGTCACATCAAATGGAACCACATTCTGCTTACAGTATGCTGCAGTGTGTTGTTCAGCATGTTTATGATGACTGTCTTGTTAGCGCCTCGTGCTTCAGGCAAAGAGTTCTGTGACTTCATTTTCTTTCCCTTGACCCATCAGATCATCTCTGCACTGGGGGACGAATAAAACTCAATTTTTGAACGCGTGTTATTTTGTTCCAGCGTGTTATTTTTTTATTATTATTTTTTTATTGAACACAAGTCAAAAAACAAACTTTTCACTGGCTTATCTGTCTCTTCTCTACGAGCTGATGCACTGCAGATTAAAAGGCTTACAGCAGAATGCTGTTTTCTCAGAACCATGGCTCCAAATCAGAGTCATCATGATGTTTATGTTTGGCGTCAAACCTTCTCCTTAAAAGCAATTTCATTCCTCACCCAAAGTTGGGGACAATCTTTAAAATCCCGCAAACACGGGGGGAAAGAAATATTGAACTGACATTGCTTGAATTTCAATGCAGACGGTGGAAGAAATATATTATGATGCAGTTGGTGCCTTCACATTTCCCAGTGTGCAACAGACAGAATAAGGGAAGGGAGGGGTGTTATATAAGAGACAGGATTCAAACTTTATACCAAAAACAATGCAGAAGTTGTGTACACACTCCATATGTAGATGTGTGGGTTGCAAAGAGCTGTACATTTGCCTTTGTTCATATCTAAGACAGGACATTCCCTGTGAATAAAAGTGTGTTTGCAAGCATGCTGAGAGAGCCTGATAACCAGAGCGCGCGGTCACCTTGCCTTATGATTAAAGGTTTGTGCTCTTTAGCCGCTTAAATGGAGCCTCAAAAAGGAAAAAGGGAACACAGTGTGATGGAGAAAAAAAAGGGAAGCATGTTTTATCAGTCACAGCCAGAGCTCAATATTTTGCTATTTTCCTCAGATTAGGCTTATTCACAAGGTCCTATAGGTGAAATGCCTTCAAAGATAATAAAGAGATTAGGATCACTCGGAAATCCCTACCAGGGAGCGAGGGAAAGCTTTGAAACAAACAAAGCAACTTTCTACAATTTCACACTTCTATCCCTTCCTTCCTCTGTGTTGCTGAGTGCTTTGGATTTGGCTTAAGCTTAACTTCTAAAATGTCCACATTAAGATCTTCTGATGCATACATAATGACCACCACCCCATCATACACACACACCCACACCCCTCCTTGGGTCAGCTTTGAAAGTGAAAACCACACAAACCGAGGGAATCAAAAGTGACTGAGATCTTGGCGAATATCCGTCTTTTCACTTCAACAATTCATTTGTAAGAATGAAATGAAAGTTGAAATTACAAAATAATGTCCCTGGAACCGGATTTGAAACACTTGATTATTCCATTGGCAGACCAATCATAGTCCTCTATGGTCGCACTCTCCTTCCAAGCTGTCGCCCATTGTTTCGCCGTGGAGGATTTGGAGGGACACTGGGTGGCCTCAGGTGTCAGTTGAGACTTGAAAATGACAATGTCACACTGCCAATGTCCCTTCTCCTCACTCGCCCAATGATATCATAACTAGCAGGCAATCAAGATTTCTATTTATATGGATGCAGACGAGTCAGTTTCTTATTTATTAATGGGATTTTAAACCTCAGAAGCCGTTTTTCAAGCCAAGATGGAGAATATTGGATGCAGAGTCTAACAATTACGAGATTTTAACCACTGAGTTATACAACCCTAGTTCCAAAAAAGTTGGGACACCAGTGTTGAAAATAAATGAAGAATGCAATGCTTTGCAAATCAAAACTAGTGCAAAGCGACATATCAGCTGCTGAGAATGCTGAAGAACACTGAACACCTAATTATTTTCTGTTCATTAAAACTTGTTCGATATTTTATGCATGCAACATGTTTCAAAAATGTTTGGATGAACAAAGGAAAAAATCACTGGAACATGAAGTTTCATTTCACTGAAGTAACATGACTGGGTATGAAAAGGGCATTCCAGAGTTGCCAAGTCTCTCAGAAGTAAAGCTAGGAAAAGATGAGAAACTGTGTAAGCAAAAAGACTGACCATTTTAGAATAATCCCTCAGATGAAATTTGGAAAGAATTTGGGGATTTTATCATCTGCGAAGAATCCGATGAAATCTCTGTACAAAATGAACAAGACCCAAGGCTACAATTAATTGGCTCTGAGGTAGCTAAGCATAAAAAACAGATACGACTCTGTAGTTGAAGTCACTGCATGGGGTTAAAAACACCTCCGAAATCCAATGTCCAAACAAAATTTGTCCCTATTTTGATAAACTTTTCATAAGGTTTATCATAAAACCTTTACAACCTTGGTTCAAAAAAACTTGTGACACTGCATAAAGTGCTGAAAAATGAGTTCTGATGGTTTGCTAATCATTCAATCCTAGATATAGGAAAGAACATCAAAAACATCAAAAACTGAAAATGTTGAATATTTTGATAATTATATAAATGACTGAAACTCATTTGAAATTTGATGCCAGAAACATGTTTCAAAACACTTGAGACTGGTAAACTAAATCATTGAAATATATACACATAAAATATTATATAATATATAAAACACTTAGAGGAACATCTCCCAGTTGTTTTGGTTGATTTACGAAGGGGTCCCTCACTCTGAGGGAGAATTAGAAATGTCTGACAATTTCAGAATAATATCCCTTGGATTGTATTTGAAAATATTTTTTTTAATTTTTTCATCTGCAAAGAATCTGATGAAATATCTGTATTAAAGGAGAAGAATAGAGACCAATTATGTATGGATAATCAATGGGCCCTGAGCTAACCTTACATAAAAAAACAGATGTGGTTCTGTGGGGAAGTCACCACATCGGCTCAAAAATTATTCCAAAAACCAATGTCTGAACTAAGTTTGTCACTGCTTTGATGATTTCTAATATCAATTTACATAACCTTGGTTCTGGAAACAGTTGGGACACTTTATAAAGTGTTGAAAAAGTACAATTTGATGGTTTGTGAATCATTTCAGTTCTGATTATAAAGGAAAATAATGGAAAAACAACCTATCAAATGTTAAAAATGTTGAATATTTTAATCATTTTCTAAATAATTAAGGTCGTATTTGAAATTTGATGCCAGCAGCATGTTTCAAAACCAAAACTGTGACAGTGATAATGTGCTTTGTATTGGAAGTCACTGCGTGGGCTCAAAAACACTTACAGAGGCCATCATCTGTGAACAAAGTTTGTCGCTGCAGCCAAGAATTCAGGAAAAAAAAGTGTTTTACTTCAAAGAAAAGAAAAAGATATATTTATGTTTTATTAAAGTGAAATATCTCATTAGACTTTATGAGTCACATTTACTTTGAAAGTCCAGAAAAGTGTCTTCTAAGTTATTAAAAGGAAGAAAAAAAATTACACCTTAATTGCTTAAAAAAATATGCTGGTTTTCTTATTACATAGTTCTTGTTTAAGAAACTTGACAAGCAAATGTCTCTTATATGTTGTAATTGCACCATTTTAAATGTAAAGTGACTTGCTGTTTAAATTCTGTCAACATGTTAAATCAGAGTCCTAAGTTTTTAAGAACTGGAGCTGTATTTCATCTCTTATTTAGATTTCCAGCAGCTCTCCGTGTTCCTTTTCTTTCATTCACTCAGTAGGTCAAGTGAGGAGGGTGAGTCATGTTGTCAGTGAATGCAGCATGCCCCTCCTGTAGAAGCTGAGCAGCTGAAGTGACCCTTGCGCACAACCACTAATCAGTGCTGTCACAGGGGAGGTCCAGCCCCCATCGACACATCGACATTCATTGGTGCAAAGCCGCTGCCCTGCCATTAATAAAGAGTCACATTTACATAAGGTGACAGGTACACAGTGCTCATGCTCCACCCACCTGCAAGGACTCCACATACACACCATTACTTTGTATCCACAGCAAGTAAACGTGTCATCATTTTTTAATGCTTATGTAGCTCATTTATTGTTGATAAAACAATCCATCATTAGTTTCTTTATTCGCCACTCTGTGATGGAAAGTGTGCTGAATACCAATTTGACGGTCCGTGTCAAACAGCAAGGCTTTAAAGATTCAGCTTCAAATGGGCCACGTTGTATCATCCCCCAGGTCTGTGCTCAGAACATAATGTTTCATAGATAGACAGCTACAATAAATAAATAAATGGTTAGTTTAGTCCTTCCGTACCCAGTTATCTACTTAAACTTGTATCTATTCATATTATAAACTATAAAAAAGGCCAACACAACAGCTCCCATGATTGACAGCTCTATTGACAAATGAGGTTCACACAGCCCTTCGGACTGAAATTGGTGTCTTTTCCAGATCAACACAAAGAATCTGTTCTTCCAACCTGAGGGATCAGTGAGTTAAATATGCATGTGCTTTGGTAAGCTAAAGAGTAGTAACACCTGTTCCTCAGCTTTTACTTATTAATTATTTTATTTACAAGGACAATGCAAATATTTAGCATTTTTGTAAATATGCAAGAGCCAGACAACATGCTAGTTTTTATCTGCATACCCTTGTCTGATGTTAAAATAAGATTCTCGAAATGAAAAAAAAAGTGGAGGGATCAAAAAAATATTAGAATTACATACTTCATGTAACTAAATGCATAAAGAATTAGCATGTCAGCATTCTAGCTAGTAGTCACATTACTACAGACATCAAATACATGAAAGACAAGTAGCTTAAACAGCCAAATTGGCTCAAAAATACATCAGCAGTGCAATATTTCAACACCAATTGAGGCAATATTTTGACTTCACTCTTTCCTGAAGAGATGCAGGTATGTTGTCCGTGTTTTCTTTGCAGTCAATGAGCACGTGCCTGCTTTCTCTTTTTACATGTCTGATCTGGTGACATTTACCATCAACATTATGTTACACAAAGCTGCCCACAACACCTCTTGAATATCAAACTACATGTGAAGAAAACTTGGCGTTAATTGGAAAAGATTATATAGTGTTTAGACCAACATGTTAAACCAAAGTGTTAACATTACAGTGGATTCTACAAACTGTAATTCCAAAACAAAATGCCAAGCATGGTGACTTCTGTGTTGTAACTGCAGCTTGAGTAAAACATGGGTGGTGTAGCAGTTATATGAGCCATTGGCTCCTGAAGTGTTAACTAAACTTAACTTTTATTATTTTGTTATTTTTCCAAAAGAGAAGAGGTGGGTTTTCTGCCCTATGGCAATCAGCTACTACCAGCACACCCACTTATGATTTATACAACTAAAGAAATGTAAGTTATGGAGGTGAATATGTTTATGCTGGAAAAAATGAGCATTAAGACATGGGTTTCATTTAAGTTTCATTGGGTTTTGGTTGCAGTTTAAAGTGGACATTCAAGGCACTACAGTTTTTCTGACTTAGTATTGGCTTCACTTTTCAATACTGGAGGTTGCAGCATGGTTTTAAAACCATATTGATTTTTTCGAGTTAAAATACCAAAAAACCCAAGATGGCAAAACAAATTTCCCATATGCAAGGAAGTCCCCACTTTCCATCCGACACAGCACTGGTTGTGTTTATTTATTTAATTTTAATCAAATTAGCGAAAGAGAAAAAAATGGAAAATTGAACTTGCAATTATGTTTCAATAAAAGCACATTGTTTTCAGCATACTTTGAAAAAATATCCATTTTCACATTGCAAAATTATGACATCCAAAAGCTGTGTTTAAATGAGAGTGTGCTTAAAAAACAGTATTCAAGAAGTACTTCAAATACAAATTGAGTGGTTATGGCAGCCTTTCAAAATGTCTTGCTTTCTCTAATCTGCGAGAATTTAAAGTCTGGTGGTTGGTTAGTTATTATTTCCGCAGCACTTGATCAAACATCACATTACTGTTTAGATCCTCATTAGTAATTAAAGAGGTTTTTTTATGTTTCACAAATTGAAATGACAGGTTTGTTTTGTAATCAGTATGAAATGTTATTTTGAAATGGTGTGTCGTCTAAAAGTCTGATTCTGGTGTGATTAGATAAACATTTTTAATCATAAATGACATCCTGCTCTGAAAGATACCCTGCATCCTGCTAATTTCATAAAGGATTGCACAGACTCCATCAGGTGTTGAAAAAGGTCAAGGGTTTTGTCACCTCTAGCAAAGTATCATCAGCATAGAGGCGTAATTTATGTCCCGTATTACCCATCTTAGTACCTCTCATGCCAGCCCTCGCCATCATGCTTGGAGGCAGTTTTTATGATCCAATCATACAAGGCTGTCAGATCATGGTGTCAGAAGAAGATTAAGGGTTGTATGACAGGACTCTGCAGGTATTGTGTGATCTACCTGACTGAAATCTACTATTTTTTTTGAATGTGTATTGCATCTCTACATGTGGGTACACTAAATAAGAGTGACACTGTGTGAGTAGGACCAATAATTAAAGAATTTGCTCGTTTTAACTGTCAAATTAAGCAATGCTCCTCAGAGTGTTATGTTTTTATCATCTCATTAACAGTTATCTGTCAGATACCAAAAGAAGCATGTTAACGTGCATGATTCTGCTTTGGTCCTTCAGTACTCTTGACAGTCGTCTTTCTCTTAACAAGTGACACGTTTTCAACAGGAAAGAGGTGTTTCGGGACATAATTGTCACCATCACACTTTTGGTTGATCAAAGCCTGTCTCGCAGTTTAACTGAATAGTCATCGTAATAGCCGAAATCGCTTCAAGAAAGGCTGCGAGGAGAGTGTTGCCTTTTCAAGTATTCATCACAGATATCCATTTGTGTGTTGTGTTCATCTCTGTGCTTATTCAGGTTTCAAACTGGAGCATTCTGTTCATAGCTTGTATTGTGCAGAAAGTAAAACTGCTCTGTTGAATATCAGTTTTATCAAACTCACTGTTAGTAAGGTAGAAATATGCAGCTGAATTTCTCATGTCTGGTTGAAAGACAACTGTGAAGACTGTCAAGCAACAGCAGCGTTTATCGAGCGAGTAACTCGACAAAGCAAGTCAAAGATTTTGAAAGCCAAAGACAATTTGAGAAAGCGCTGATCGCCTGCCATTGGACTGTATGCAGAGCTCAAAGAGATGGGGGGGTTTTCCAGTGGAAACATGTTGATTGAGGGTGGAGAGCAGATGGCAGGAGGATTGTCAAGAAAAAGGCAAATCCTTTGATATGTCTGCAACATCTCCTACACATGAAGCAGCAGCAAATGTGTGCGGAAGCTGTGTTCTGAGAGTGCAAAGGAATTGGTGACAAATTGGAGCTTGAAGGCGTGTAGAGAGACTCCCTGCTGTTGATTAGAGCCGTCAGTGCATAAGTGGTTGTAGATCAATGGAAGGACATTGTCTCAACTTTATATATTATAAAGCATTTGGCTTGTTTACACTTCTAACACCATTGTTATGATTCTACTTTGATATACTGTGTACTTAAAGTTCAGGAGCACATATTAAGTGACACACTAAGACTGTTGCTGCCAACTTGTACCTGCATAGGCTTCATGCATAAACTTTGTCGTACATAGTTAATTTGCTGACAACAATTGTGATGATTTCATGGAAAGAGGTTGTTAAAGAATGTTCAAGTTATTGGTTAATATTTATGATTCTCAGTCAGACTGCAACCCACAACATACCCGCAACCTATTTGGGCAGGAGACAAGGAAGTGTCCACAATTGGATGTTGGTGATGCTTTCCATTTTGGATTTTTTGGGGGGGGATAAGAGGACAGTAAGTTAACTGCATTCTCTGCCATAGGCGCAGGACGTAGTCATTACATAATCACAAGAAATTACTAGGACATCCGAAAAGTACTACCCCCCTAAGCAGGGCCATTTTCAGGGTAATTTTTTTTTACTCCAGAACTAAATTTAGACCCCAGTCTAGGGGGTCAAAAGGACAGAAAGTTGAGGGCAGAATTATTAGCTTTCTATATATTTTTTTTCTTAAAAAAAAAAAAACTAGTATTTTGACAATTTGTGTCTCTTGTACACCATTCTTTTTTCGTTGAAAGGTACATGTTGGCCCTTTTCAATAAGCCTGCACATTCATTTTGAACAATTAGACAGTATCTTTATTATGGCAAAGGGATAAATACAGGAAAAGGGCTTAAAGTATTCTTACCTGGCTTTAATTAAGTGGTACAAAAAGCCCTGAGAGCAAAGCTTTATGCAGCTGACAGAAAACAAGGAGGAAAGGTAGTTTTTTTGGACCTTGAACCTACAATGAAAAATACTGAAAACAAACCTGATGCTGTACACACACCCATATAGAGATAGCTGTCAAACTGTAGAGCATTTACTTGACAGACTCATCTGAAGAGCAACTCCTCATATCCAACTGTATGTGGACTCCACATAAAATGAGTTGCTTCCCATCCATAAAGACCTACAGTTCCAATTTAATGCCATCCAAATACAATAAAACGTGTTATTCAAAATGCACTGGGAAATGCAAATGTCATGCCCATTTCTCAACGTAACGGCAAGTCCGGTAATAAATTGTGCACAACCCCCATCTCCCCTAAGAAGCTCATCCCATAATTCAAAATATATTATAATTGGCAGACCCATAAAGTGTGTATTTCTCTGTAAATACTGATGGAGGCTAGGTGATTCAATCCACCATATATAGGCGATTTACACTGCTGCACATCAGTAGCTAATTTCCTCAGGGAAATTAATCTCAGCAGAGTCTAGGATGAACACTGACCACTGTCTGCTGTATAAATATTGACAGTGGTGAAGAATGAGGCAGCTATAACAAGCTCATACATGGGACAGCTAAATTATGTCTGCACAGAGGCTTACATTCACAGTGGGCCTGGTATTTGATAAATCCATAGTTGAAGGGAAATGAATCAGATGTAGTCTGAGTTAATTTGACTTGATGGGGTCTTGGAAAAGCTTTAAACTCAAGAGCACCCACTTAAAGGCTTGAACTGTTCCTATATCATGGAGTTCTGACAGTTCCCCAAAGGCCAGACAAGTCGTGCTCCTCGTTCCAATGAATTTGAATCAGTGAAACCTGTTGCTTCTGGCTTTCATAGTTTGAAATTTCTTTCCCTGACTGATGAGTGTCCCAAACAAGCCACTTCCAGCAACATGACAAACAGTGGCAAGCTTTGGCTTTGTCTCTAAACGCCAAGGCTCTGTCCTTCCAACCTTGGACTGTGGTGGATTCCCACAAATCACACTACAGCTGCCTTGGATTGGAGCGCTCCATGTTTGGCTTTGAAAAGTCTCTTGGCAAGCGTTTGCTGCCGGGCATTCTCAGTGGTCTGTTGATGCCAGTAAGGTTCTATCTTTTAATCTTTTCTGCTATGCTTCTGCTGTTTAGGCAGAGGTACTCTGTTCCCAGGGGATAACCTCTGTGGCAGCTGCACATCAACCATTGGACCTCTGCCAAAGATGAATATATTTATGATAACTTGATGTTTCACCAACCTGAGGCCAACCAGTCAATGGAGAATTACTTTCATAGGAATATTGGGGAACTAGGGCAGAGCTGATCAAAAGTATTCAGAGTGTGGTAATTAATGCTCAAAGCCAGTTTAGGCCAGGGGCGCCATTTGAGGTCACACTGTTGTGCCTTCTTTGTCCCAGTTCAAGACTAAGACCTTAAAACAATTATTGTTCATGATGTGTTTTCTTTGAGCTCTGTCCAAGGAACTTTTTGACATTGGACTTGTCGAGAGCTGGTAGACTCATAATACTTGAGCTTCTGAAGGCAAAGGCCTCCATCTAAGGCCTCATTAATTTCACCCTTGCAAAAGATCCAACACAAGATCTAGTGTGGATGACATTTCTGTCTCCTGAGACATCTCTATTTCAGTACTTGTCCAAGAAAAAGACTACCATAATCCCTTTTTAGCCTTCATTGTTTGAGCGTTGTCCAGGAAATCATAGAAGAAATGTGACCCCAAACCTTGCAGTATAATTGGAATCCAAGTTTTGTTTGTGAACGGTGACTCTTCATCTGTTGCCATGCCACTGAAAGCTAAGAGCTTGAGGCAGGTAGGGACAATAATGGATATAAGCAGAAAGCCAACCTGTGTCAAGCAAGATGAGTGGTCCTCTGAATATTGGTCTTTTGTCATTTACTCAACATGACCTCCAATCTTGTTTCTGCTTTGGAACATAGGCATGACACACTTATGCACTCTGCTACTTATAGAAAAAAAAATGAAGGATTTAGACCTCTCCTCCTGTGCACTTTGTTGCCAAGCAATAGTTAGCCTTCATTTGCCTGCTTCTGTATTCCTGTATGACAGAGGTAGTTGATGTGCTCGGATTACAAGCAAGGTAATGTATTTCAAATGCCAGCTGAGTACAACTATGCCAACAACAAATGACAGAAAATCTTACTTCGACCTCTATGGAGTCATCTTTTATTGCTACTTCCTCAAAGCACTGTTTGGAAGTTTCGTTTTATTTGAATTTGGTGACCTCATATTCCTTACTGCTTATAATAATCTCTAATTTTCTCTCACTGGTGTTTTAGAAAACCCCTTATTTCAGCCTCTTTCTGAAACTCTTTGTTTAACCTGCTGTCTCTTTAAGGCTCCCCGATCCACAAACCCCCTTTCCTTTGACTGGTAAGCCCTCTGGAGGCTGTAGGGGGTAGAGCTATGGGCAGACCTTAGTGTTTGAAGCCTACAAACGTATTCAACATGTCATGAACCAGTAAGGGGATCCTTATAGAATGACATCATTTCAGCAAGTTGTGAAGATCCAATAGAGAGCATTTGAATATCAGATGTAAACATCATCAAATATTTGAATGCTCTTTCTCGACGGTACAGCCCACATTTTTTAATCTATCTTGTTTAAAAGTGGCCTCACATTTTATAAACTAGTTCTGATCAAGTGCAGCTTAAATTTTTGTGGCTAGATATGGAGAGGACAACGAAGAATCCTAATAGACCAAAAGAGCCATTTCTGGAAGATGCATTCACAGGCAGGGGTGTTTTATTCGATAAGCGGTGTCAGAATAGTCTATAAAATCCATCTTCAGTTTCCAGAATTATCCCTCCAGAGATGTTGACTGCTCCCCTCCATCTTTTTCCATCTATCCCCGGATGTTGCCCTACTCATAACAATACCATCCTCGCACAACACCTGCCACATTAAATGATGACGCGAACCATCCCACCATCCCAGCTCCCATCTGGCAGCTGCCAACATTATAACTGTTCGCTAACACGGGGGTTAATGAAACCCCTGTGTTAGCAAACGCACCTCTGCGTTCAGGGCTCAAGCTGCTTGGAGATCGGCATGCGGCCCTGAAGGATTGGCTCCATTATGGATGCCAGCACGGGGCTACACACACTTCCTGAATAAAATAATGCTCACACCTGCTACCTGGGCTCAGCTGTTGCCACGCAACGTGGAGATGATGCATTTTGCTCTGTGCTCTCACGCTGTGTGCACAATGTCTGCAATTACAATGCGATTAGAAGACTTCCAAAGGTGTTAACTTGTACCTACAAGAGGCATTGTTTTTTTTTTCTGACTTTCAGGAATTTTCTGCATAATTTCACAAAGCCCTGATTTAAGCAGCTGTAAAATGACTTTTTTAAGACAATGAAAAGCTGGATCTACCAATGACAGCATGGCTTTTTCTGAAAACTATTCGTCAGACAGTGAGAATGGTAGACCACAGACTTAAAACTTAAAGAGGGAGTATTATCTTGTTCCAAACACTGATAAGTGGATCTGGATGATCTTTCTAAATGTGCAAACTTTCAAACCACTAAATAGTCAAATGTTGTAGAAATCTGTAAACTCCTGAGAGGGGTCTGTTTTTAAAGAGGTTGCATGAGGTCTTCACAAGATTTGCTGAAATGATGATATCCTGTCAGAGCACATGATAAAAGTTAGAATGCTGCTTAATGGTAATTCATCAGAAATGGATACACCAATCTAATGTCTGAATGAAAGTAAAGACAAATGTTTCTTGGAATTTTTGATGATTTAAAGGCACAGTCCTTCTTTTAAAGAGGGGGCATTCTGCTTTCCTGTATTTAAACGTGAATATCAAGTAAAAGTGCTAGACATCAGTACTAAACATGCAAATGTTTGTACCAATACCTGTTGCAGTCCATCTGTAAAGGAATTTTTAGAACAAGATCTTAATGTGTTATATAGTTAGGGTTAGGGGTTAGGGTTAGGGTTAGGGTTAACTTGAAACTTGCAGAAATGATTATTTGATTACATTTCCTGACTGGTTTAGGACATGTTGAATGTGCGGACCTCGAACACCAAGGTCTACCCATAGCTCTGTCCTGACAGGCCTACAGAGAGCTGTCCAATCAGAGGGAAGGGGTATTGTGGAGCAGGGAGCCTTAAAGAGACACGTGGGTCTCTGAATATAAGGATTTTCAAAAACACCAGTGTGAGACTTTTTTTGATTCAAATTATTACCAGAGGAACATTATAAGCCTAAAAAAGCACAATACCCCTTTTTTAAAGAACTATACTTGATACCACTGTAGACAAAAGTTCTCCACCTGCAAAAGACTCTAAAGTGCTTAATGTGAAACTAAACTTCAGGGCACATAGTGGTGAAAAAGAAATCATCATTTGACAACCTGTAAATGAGAAAAGTCTTTTGTGAAAGATCTGCAGGTGTGACGGGGGGCAGAGCAGGGAGGCTTCACGCAGCAGGCAGGTTGCTGCACGGCTTCAGATGCATGAAAACATTAGGACCAACCTGCTGGGCTGCACAAAGGTGTTGGTGTGTTGATTTGTTCTTTTAAACATAACCCCTGTGAAAGAGTCCAAGAATAACTTTGTTTTTCAGACACACTGCTTTGTTCATTTATCTCTGTTCCTAGCTTGCTCAAGGACTGATCTTTTTGTCTTCCTTGAAGCTGCTTTTGGTTTCATTTTGGTCATTTTTACCATGATGAAAAGTATCGTTTGTCAGAAACAAATGGCATCAACATGTCCTTTGACAGCCTTGTCATTAAGCTCTATGACCTGATGTTCCTGTGCTTATGAAAACTTTTCTTCCACAGCAAACACTTTGCCTAATGTCTACAAAGCTTTTTTATTGAGCTCAACTTCATTTGAGAAATAACAGAACTGTGTTTCTGCTGCAAGCTTCACACTTGTCTGTTAGTCATATGCAGTAGTGTTTGAGTTTGCCTGTGGTCAAAAAAGGGGCTTTAATGGTTCAAACATGATAGTCCAAACTCTTGCAAGGTGAGTTCCTTGGGAAAATACATTTAAAAAAAAAAAAAAAACAATTTTATTGTATTTGTCACCTGAATTTATTAAAAGCTAAACAAAACAAAAAAAAGTTGAAGAGGGGTGTTGTTCTTTTTTAGGCTTTATACTCTCTCTCTGGTATCCCTGTAGTGCCTTTATAGAATTTGCAGCTTAAAAAATTCCAATGCCAATTCTCACATGGGTGTTGTTTTGTATTTTTTTTTTTAAAAAGAAAAAAAAGAAAAAAAAAAAACCCAAATACTTAGTTCAGCCTCTGTCTGAAACGCTTGGTTTGGGCTACTGTATCTTTAACATTAACCATTCAACAAACTCCCTGTCCTCTGATTGGACAGCACACCTCTCCAACACGTCATGAACCAGACAGTTTCGTGAAGATCTTGCAAAGATAACATGCTACTTGGAGCAACTTGCAGGCAGATTCAGGGATTTTCACAAAATATTGGCAGTTTGAATATCTGCTGCTTGTTTAGTTAAAATATCCAGTATTCTTACTTCATACCCATACTTAGAATATGATAAATCATAAAACACCCTCTTTAAATACAATGTTTTTTTGTACCATTGAGAATAAGTTGGGCTTAAATGGTAACAGGCATAAAACACTATCTTATAGACAGTGGGGGTTGAAATTAAATGTCCAGGATTACCTCTACTACAAAGCATCTATATGGTTGATAATCTGTTACATTTCACTGCTTATAGAAGCATGCTGGGAAGCCCTGAGCATTCAAGCCCCCAAAGGGGAGCCAGAGTATTTGCATCTGGTTGCATGTGGAGTAGAGCATGAAGGGGGCAACATCTACTTTGACACCATCACTACCAGTGCTTGCTCTCTCGTATCCCTATTCTTCCTCTGTATACTTTGTGCACACCAGATAAAAGATGCAGACCTTTTCCTGTCTGGCTTTTAAAAACCCTTTGAGGATGCACCTCGCAATTAATCGTAAGAATGTCTTTGAAACGACATGAAAAGGATAAGTTTGTGATACAAGGGGGTTTGTAAAGGTTTCTCAGGAAGGCTGTTAGTGGCTCTCAGGTACCCATAATAGTACTACATGAAAGAATGGCTAGTATGCTCATGAAAAATTTTGCCAACCTTTAAAGGTTAACATAGTATAATTTTAGATGTTAGATTATTCTCTCAGAGTTTTTGTTGTTGTTGTTTTTTTTATTGCATGCATTCATTGCCCCTATTGCCCTATGAACCCTATTCTTCCAATACTGAATCAATCTTTCATTATCTACCTGGAAACTTCAAAAGAATTTGCTGCTGATGGACTAGTGTTATTTCACTTGAGAAAAATAATGACAGTAAATCTTTTTAACAACTTTTGCTGAATGACAAAATGAGACAAATGAGGTCTTGAACTTGTAGCACTGTACACCCAACAGCTAGTCAGCCACAACAAATAGCCGATTCCAGTCGCAGCATCTGCTTTAGACTGAAGAATAGCATCAATGACATGCAGTCAAGGGAATTTAATGATGCAATCTATGAAGGGTTGGTTTGCAAGTAAAGGCAGTTCTTTTGCTGTAATCTAGAGCATCTGATTCCTGGATTCCTCCTGTTTCAACTACTGGTATAGGAACTGCCAGTTTGGGGTTCTGTTGCTCAGTCCATTGGTATTCAAATCCCAGTATGGACCAAGTTTGGTAATTGGGCGGGTAACTGGAGAGGCTCTAGCACTACCAGGGTGCCCATGATCATGGTACCAAACCCATCAGCTGCTTGAGGCGAGGGTGCTATGCCATAAAGTATTAATAAAGTATATCTTCTTCTGTCTTTCTCAAGTACTGCTAACACCTATCGTTAGGATCATGTATGCCCTTTAATGTTAACATCATTTCGTTCACGTTGTTCGTATTTTTTATGTGAAGTCATTCACAAACTTATCAATGTCATCCCAAGAAGACAGACCTCTTCTATAGAAAGAAAAATAAAACCCTTGTACAAGGAGAATCAAGGTGTAGGAGCAGTCATTCAAAGCATATGAGGTGCATTCAAAGTGTATGCAAAACAAGTATGTGAAGAATCTACAGACAAAGAAAGAACCCAGGGAATTGCACCAGCTGCTTTCAAAAGTGATTTTGAAGGTTCAATCGAAAGCAGAGGAGTCAACGATGCAGATGATGGTCTGATGCAAAGGGCTTTTATCTGTAATTACAGGTCACTTGCATCGACATGAGCTCATTTACTAGAGCAACTGTGTCCCTTTTACAATTTACCTTTCTCTACTCTCTGTTCACTGCATCGGAAGTGTCTTTCCTGATTGGGTTCTAGAGGTGAACCTGAGTTGGTGTCAGAGGTTTCTGTGATCATCAATCAAAGACTCTCAGGACTGATTGGAGATAGTTCATGAAAGATATGATGACGGGGCTTGCTCAAATGTCAGAATGTAAGAATGTACTCTGACTGTAGTCCAAAGCCATACTCTGCTCTGGGGACAATTGTGGGATGTTTGGACTTTACAAGGTGTCCAATTATTGGTCCTCCAGTGGTATGGGTGAATTATGGGCCGGGTGAGTTGACTGACAGGTGGGTGCTTTGTCATTGAAAATCCTAAAAGTCCATCTCAGCTCCACCTCTCTGTAATTGCAATAAGGTCATCAACCGTATCGACACATAGCTGTAGTTTCAGTGATGTCACCCATTAGCTTATGAGGCTCTACACCAGAGTGCAACTGTTTGAAATTCAGAGTAATTTATTCCTATTCCTTAATTGGAAAAATATATCCCTAACATTCCACATCTGATGATTTTTGTCACTACATCAATAGCTCAGAAATGATTCATGATGTCTGGTCACAAGAATCCAGTTTGATCCCTTTGCAATCTGATCTAAGGAACCAATTTAATCGCCTGCAGATTGGACAAAGCCAAAGTCTTGTTTGACTTTAAAGGGGCTCTGTGTAAACGTGTGTGTTGCATGCCAGATGTGTGTGATTGATGTTGGGTAATATACCCTCTGATGTGTCTGACACTGTCCTGTCAAAACAGTTGAGCTTCTACCCATTTGTGCAATCTTTTCATTTATCTCATTTATTATTCCCATTACTTTTAACTTTGTCAGATCCTGATGCATTAGTACAGCAGAAAACTTAAGTATATATAGATGAAAGCAGTTTGACTTAGTGCAAGGGCAGTTGATATCTTTGTAATTCGATTTATCCTGACTAGTCACTTTACAGATTGGATATGACAGTGATGACCTTAAAATCTGCCTTTATGCAGATGACGTTGCATTTAAAAACCCTCCAAGGTCGTAATGTTACCTCCACTCAACTGCTATTTCTTTTTTAGCTGATGATGTGTTGATTAAGGTAAGTTTTCAATATTAAACTCTTGTCACTCATTTTTTTTCCAACATCAATTTCCTTTGGCAATGACAAAGTGTTTGATTTGCTAATTTGCCTTTGAATTGCAAATGGGTCTCCTTGGAGCTTTCCGCGTGCCACCGCTCAATTTAGTTCCTCTTTGTGTGACTTTTGGGGAGGTCAGCGCCAACAATGCCACCATCCCTCAGTGGAATCCTCTGACCCGATAAGACACGGAACATAAAGACCCAACAGAACGCTATCAGCAGCGGCATGCATGGTGAAAGCCTGGGATGGATAAGCAGAGAGGGGAGCTTTTGGCTTTGGTCACAACTCCCACTGATGAAAATGTTGTGATTCGTTTGCCCATGGAAGAATCTGTAAATGTTGTACAGTACAATAGAGTGAATTAACTGGGAGCAGGCACGTCTTCTGTTAATGCTGGCCTATTGTATTGTATTTTTTCTGCCTGGGCCCTAAGGTATTCAGACTTTTAAGCATTTAAATCCCAACTTGGTCCCTCCCTTGCGAAAACTACAAAGTAACAAAGCGTGAATATGCAACTACAATTCCTTTTACTGCCCTAGTTAGCATCTCTATTCTTATACATAATGAAGGCCTTTGTCCTTTCCCCAGATATCTATGTATGTCCATCACACAAGTGTATAGGTGCTCCAGCAGACATGGCCAATTAACCTGACTCATTAAAAAGCTTCAAATGACGCTAAGCTAAGTTCAGCATGTTGACCTAACTATAAATAATGTCACATACTAACACATGACATTCAGCTGCTGTATGCCCCTGCTCATGAATATAAACTATAAAGAACCTGGACCATGTAATTACATCAGCTCATCATTTTTAATACATAATATATTAATAACAGAAGGTTTGGAATATTTTTTAAAAGGCTACAGCAAGATAACAGAACTATGTCTTTGTACTGAACTGCATTCAAATTTGCTCCATAGAACATCAGCTGCTCTCAACACAAGCCCTACCATCTACGCATCCAATGGCAAACAGCAAAATCTAATCAACCTGCTTTTGCACAAAGTTTGTCACTGATGCTCTGTTTTGCCCCCGGGGGTATTTGCTGCTACTCTTCTTGCCTTAGCTTTGCATGTATAAACTTTAAAAGAGGGGAGGTGTGCTCTCCCTGTCATGGCTCTTTATGTATAAACATGAAAGAGAGGGTAGGTGTGCTCTCCCTGCCTGGGATTTTTAATATTTAGGCATGAAAGAGTGGGAGGATGTGCTCTCCCTTCTTTAGGCTTTGGCATTCCAGTCTTCATATGGGCTTGGAGCTTCTGTAACAGAATCTAGAGTGAGACAGACAGATGTAAGTGAGCAGGAGGTTATGCAAAATAAAATTGGGATAGGACAAGAGTCGCCTTTGCCCTGAACTTAATACTGTCATTAGCAATAAAGTCGAAACACAAAACGGGTAGTGTATAAACTATTACCCCCTACATATTTCCAAAGTAGATTAAAGTTACTACACTAGCAAGTCTGGACAACAATATGCCATTTGTTTGCTTTTAGTCAAAACTTGTCTTTTACATTTGTAGGTCAGATTCTTAGGCCAAACTATTGTATATCTTACTTGTTTTAACAGTATTATAGTAAGTAGTATTATCTATTTGGAGCTTTCCAGAGGAAAGATTAAAAAAGACTTTCTTTCAGCATACCTGTCTGACATCTAACCCGAGGTAGCAGTTATGGACATTAAAAATGACACTATAGAAAAAGTATTGGAGCCTATGGTCTTGTTTTCATTTTTAAGGTCTTGAAGAAAGATCAGTATTGTAGTTTATTTCCTTACCAGTTACAAACTCCTCCCAAGGATTTATTCCAAAGTGGAGTAGTTTGCATTTTGAAAGCACCTACACCAACACTGGCTGCACCTTTTGCTGAGACATTTAAAGACCAGAGCTCTCAAAATCCTTTGTATGATATAAAACAAGGTCCTTGTCATTTTTTTCCCCATTCATCTTCAGAAAGCATTGCCACCTTGCAACCTTGGCTTGACACAAACCATGTGTTCCTAGGCCCCTAGCGGAAGGACACACCTGTCACACCCAGGTGTTCATAGATTTCTTTCCCTGGCTTCTTTGATGGTTTTGCATTAGTTTTGTTTACATTTGTTTAATTTAAAATATAAACCAGCAAAACAAAAAGGCACCATAGAATTTTTCATCATGGCAACCAGTGGTGATGAGGTTTCCCCCCATGTTGCTAATATTCTTAGCATTGTCTCCCCACTGCATCAAAAATCAATTTTAACAGCACGGCAATGAACATAACCTGGCCCTGAATGTAATATGATTACTGCGTCAATTACCAGTTGTGTTTGCCAGTGCCCTTGGTCATATTGACGTTCTTAAATTGAGCCATATGAGGATGAAGGGCCTGACTGTGACTGCTGAGTGTATTCCGAAGTCGACTCGCCACGGTGTGCAGCACTGGCAGTGCATTCAGCAAGGGATCCGCATGTCATAATGGGATATCATTACTTCACTACCCCTCATTACAAGGTCCTCATCTGCCGGGGCTTGAGTGTAATGCTAATTATCGCAGAGGAGTAAAACTGGAAGGTGCCTGTGGCTCAAAATGCCATTTGGATTGAATTTTTCCTCTGTTTCATCTCATTAAGAACTGGTTTGTTTGGTATTTAAAAAGAACACAATGCTTGAATGTATAGTTCTCTTAATATGCCCTTAAATCTGTATATGTGTATGTGTGTATATATATATATATATATATATATATATATATATATATATATATATATATATATATATATATATATATATATATATATATACACTACAGTGGTTGTAAAGTTGTGTGTATTTGTGTTCACAGTGACTACAGCAGTTTGAAAGGACACTGCTTCAACAAGCTTTAGGGAAAATCATTATGTGTGGGAGTAAGTGTGGTTGTGTCCTGCACTCTATTGACAAGCCTTTGAGGAGAACCAGAGGGGTACAAAGACAGCAGTTAGCTTGAGTTGCTGCACAGTTGAGGTGTTCGGTTCAAGTATGAGTAAAGCTTGAAAGCACAATCTCCCCTAGAAGCTTTTTGCACTGGAACACCCCTTGTTGGCGCCTGAAAGCTCAATTATAGACACAGCTGCCACATACCATACTGTTCTTCTGTTAAAACTCAAACTATATACCATTGGTGCTTGTACAAACCTTGTTTTATAATGAATTAAACTGATCAGCAAAAGGACTGAACTTTAACTCAGTTGTTGAAAGTACAGCACTATGCAAAAAAGGATGACCTTGCCAACTAAAATGCACACTGGCACATAACTGAACCATGATGCAATTTATGAGGAATTTGCTTCATAGTCAGTACATGCAAAATCACTGACCTGAATATATTTCAATCAGCAATGGTTTTCATCAGTGCTCTCTCACAAAAAATGGACAGAAACTGTAGAAAAAGAGTCTGAGATGACCTAAAAGCCGCTGTAAGGAACGCTCAGTTTCTTGCAGATCTTAGCGCCATCTGTAGTGCATTCCATTTTTTGTTTTCTCTGGACACTACCATAAAGCTAAGGGTCTCAGAGAGTGTGTATTGTTGTTTTTGTTGTATTTCTCAACACGGAACTGTTTTATTTTGAGAGACAGTTTTAAACATAATAACAGTACCTGTTTATGTCACATGTGACAGCCATGACCTTTGGGGTTTTTTAGGTGGTCGCAACCAAATTGTTGTAGAATCTCTCCAGGATTCTGTAAGAACAGCCGTCCTTATGCAAGGTTCAGCTACCCCCAAGTAGCTTAAAGAACAAAGACACGTCTAAGAAATTTTGCTTTAAGGTCTTGCGGTTTGAAAAGTTATGTGGCAAAATTACAACTCCTAGCAACACTGAGCATGAAATGAGTTGATGGTCGTTCGATAATACCAATTTGTTATGACATCTGAAATCGAAACATGCAAATTTCAAAATTTCAATTCTATGAAGAAAAAAATACTGCAGCCGGATAAAATTTTGCAATGGATCAGGAAAATAACATTTAACAATTTGCTCATGAGAGGGTTACTATTTCGGCCTTTTTTTAAGAGTAAATTTTTATTTGACTAGGTTTTCTATTGGAAAGAGTGTGATGGCATATTTTTCATCCAAAGTTGAGCTGTCCTCCAGGATTTTGCCGTGATGTGTTGAACTACAGTCACAGGGGTTTCAGCCGTCTGGTGTGAACAGTGTGTCCTGCCACAAACAGAAGGTTTGTGTGTGTGTAAGCATCAGGCTGTCAGCAGGGGTCCCTCTGGGGCACTTTCCTCTTGTCTTCTTCATGTTTGTGTCATGTCACCTGTTTGTGGTTCTCCACACCTAACCTTTTGCACTTTGGAAAGCTTATACCTTTCCCTGTGTGTGTGTCTCTGTGTGTGTGATTTTTCTCTCTTATGTACTTCACATGTTGTGTTGTCACAGGTATTGTGTTTCTCACACATACACACCCAGGTTGTGGTCTTTGAATGGAAGAACCCCCAGGCTCGTATCCAGGCCCCTTTCAGCTGTCTAAGTGTGCCCTGCCTTTGATGTGGATACGGACAGTTGGATGTTGGAGAAGCTGTGTGCTCATCTGGCTGAGGGGAAAGCTCAAAGAAACATCAATGGGACGAGTCTCGACATGCACACACACACACATACACACGCACACACATACACACTGTACAGGCTGAATCAATAGGAGGAAAGCAGGAAAGCAGGACAGAAACTTCCCAACAGAGGAGAATCCACCAAAAAGCTTAACGTGTAAACAAAAACCACACAAGCCAGAGACGCCAACGGCTGCAGGTCAAGATCTTATCAGCTGAAGGGAAGCCCCAAAGGAGCAAGAGGCGCAGTGGTTTCCATTAGGTCCAGACAGCTGAAGCCCAGTAGAGTTAGCTTCATGGAAAATGAGCCGGAAGGTTGGAAGTGGACGCCAGAGGAGCGGAGGTAAAGAGTTTCCTGGTGACTGCTGCTGGGGTGGGTGGTACTAGAAGGGTCAAGGAGCAGGCGAAGGAGGAGATGGATAAAAGGAAGAGAGAGCGTGGTTCTTAAAGAGCTGCTATAATAGTCGACTCTGAGGTCAGGAAGGGGTGTGGTACAATTTGAGCGTAGCATAGTTTCACAATGAACTCTAAAGCAGGATGAAAGGGGTCGTAGAAGAAAAGATAAACCAGGAATTACAGCTGAAAGAAGTTCTGTATATCTATATTAACACTTTACCTTGTTTGTGCAGTCATATCATTTACTCCCTGGCTCAAAACTGGTTTGAACAGCCCACAACGTTATATCTTATACAAAGATGTTTGGTAATTTATTGGTTCTCTGCTTTATCTGTCGCTGGCGTGCAGCTTGGAAAAAACTAGCTGGGAAAAAAGGTTTCATTTCGTATCAAACATGTCATAGCTGATATGCAAAACAGCAACAAAAAAGCTATCTGTTAACCATTTCATTTCCAGTGTTAAATCTGTACAAAGTGATTATTGAATGGAACAATTAAGGTGGAATTTTGGTTTCAGTTTGAAGGACTATGATTGGTGATTTGAACTGTTTCACTAAGTCCATGAGCTGCTCAGGCTAATTTCATGATGAACCCATCACTATTTTTGACAAATTTTATCAAAGGGGGTATTGTGGATTTTTTTTTGTTCAACATTCTTTAAACTGTCAAACCAATTACCTGTATTGGCATCACATAAAACTTATGGCCTATTAAATTCAGTAATAAAAAAGTGTGCTACATAGGTTCTGCTTCAGGTGTGCCTTTATTTCTGTTTTCACTTGTCATCCTGTGTTACCATTACCTAATTTTTGTCTTTATTTTATCCCTCTGTTACCCCCCTTGGTAACTTTGCATAATTCATATTTCAAAAATATTTTTTTTTCTCACACTGGTCTTTTAGAAAACCTATATTTCAGCCTCTGTCTTTCTCTTTAAGGCTCCTGTTCCACAAGCCCCCCTTCATCCATTTGGTCAACTCTAGGGACCTGTTGGGGGCAAACCTTGGTGTTTGAGGCCCGCCCCTCAAATGTGTCACGAAGTACTTCAGTACGAACATCTAGCATTGTTACTTAAAATCCATGTCAAAAATATGGGGGAACAGAATACCCCTTATTTAAACATGTAGTCTATGTACTCAAAAAAAGGTAACATTAACAACCTAGTCATTGATCAAAAATGGCATTTTTTTTACCTTTAAGAGCATATTTTAAAACGTAATTTGAAAGTCTACACAGACTTTATTTTCTAAAGCAAAATAAAACTGAGCTTCTTAAAGTTCAATGTCTTATTTTAAGTACTCCACAACACCTTTGCCTTTGAATGGAAATATTAATGTTTCAGTAAGTAAATTTAAAGCCTAAGCACAAACACTTATGTACCCTCATTACAATTACCTCCATATGTTAGCACTTGATTTCCAACTAATGATTTTTCATATCATTGCCTACAGGATGCAATTAGTAAATGTTGCTTTAAAGTCTACAGAACTGAACAGTCATCCATCTAATGGTCTAAAAATCTAATTACCCCGTCAACATAATTATCCAAAACAGACTGTAGGGTGTGCCTGCACCCATAAGCAACTATCACTGGCATTGAGGCTGTGCAATCTAAAGCTGGACTGATAGATAAAAATATGTCTCCATTTATGCAAAAACTGGCATTGCTGCATTAGATCAGCTATAAGACTGACCAAAATATTCCCACACAGCATGTCCTCCTGCGAGTTAAAATATATTCTGAGTCAAATGCATGGCCTGAGGGGGACAGTGAAGAATAATGCACCATTTACGTCCACAAATACAGTCACTTGTGTCCGTCTGCCTGGCTGTTTGTTTGTGGACAACACTTCATTGCTACCAAGAGGAAGAGACCTATTGATTCTGGAGACCTTCAGACCTTTCCTCAGGCTACATCAGGCCAAACTTTTTCATTTGCTGACCTCTTTCTCATTCCGATACAACATTTGCCATGCACCTCTGCGCTCTTTGGGTGAGCATGCTGTTGATTTTGGAGACCCATGACCTTTGTTCTTGCACCACCACTGGGCTAAACTTTCAAATTTCAAAGCATGGCATGACTGTGCTTGAAGTCGGAAATGTTTGCAGTATGCATGTTTGTGCAACCAGGAAGAAGGAATCAAATAGAGACACTGTAGGAACTGCATTATTAACCATTAATAAAAATGGATAAACCCATTTGGAAACCCTATGAACTCAAATCCAATGTAATATTTATGTATTACTGGCTCTACAGTGGAGAAAACAGCATGTTGTGAATTTTTTACCTCTTGACCGAATTTAAAATTTAGACATAACTGCCAAGTAAAAAAAAAAAAAGAGCAAAAAATACAGAAAATACAGGGGTTGTTGCGCTTCCACATCAACAACAGCAAGTGCAGTGCTTGCTAATGTCTGCTAATAACTTGCTAGCAGATGATCAGTGTTAGCACGATAAGTTAGCTAATGACAGTCAAAGTTAGCAAAACATCAATTCACAGTTTTCACCCTAGGGATGCACCCAAAATTCGGCCACCGAAAACTTTTGGATAAAAATGGCCCAAACTTTCAATTTAGGTTTTGATGACTCAAGCAAAAACTGCATCCGGCATATTCTTGTTTGGATAAGGGCTGACTTATTTCAGAATGTCTAAGAAACACCCACAGATAGTGATTTGCAAAGCGTGTAATGTGCTCACGAGAAATGATCTAGGCCACGATGGATGCAGAGAACCCATGACACAACCATCACAAGAGAGGCAGAAAAAAATGTCTGCCTTTTTTTAAGCGCTCCCAGGTCATCTCTCTAAAGACTGCATTATTGTTTGAGGCATTGATATTAATTTATGCAGTGGTACAAATGACTGAAATAAAATAAAAATAAAAAATTGGTGTTTCGGTTTTTGATTTTGGCCAAGAATTTCAATTTGGCTGGATATTTTTTTTTTAATTCTGGTTCATGATTATACATTTTTGTAGAACCCAAAATTAAATCCCTTTATTTTATTTTTTTTTATAAACATGCAAAGTGAGAAGGGGATAGGAGCTGAGCTGTCCCTAAAATTAGCATTACTGAATTCTGGCTTAAAGCCAAGCTGTTGAGCATTGAGCATACTTTTTCAGCGACTGGTTTCAGGGGTTAAGCTAGCATTAGCAAAAGCTCAAAAAAATTGGCCAATGATGACCATTTTATACGCTGGAGAAGTACCAAACAGAATTTTGTGCTCCAAGTTTTGTCTTGGCTAAACTACAAGTGGATTTTGACCGACACTGGATAATATACCTCTCCAGGTAAAACTTGAAATCATGTCTTACCTCCAAGCCAATCAGAATCAATTTTATTATTCATTCTCCAAAGGTGACTAGTCCACAACACACGTTTGTAAATATTATATTTCCGGACATCTTGAAATACTTCGGTCCGTCTTTTATCACGCTTTCATCCATTCTGTGAAAGCAGATTTCTTTACCTTCAAGGTGGGCCATTTCATCCTGGTATGAGGCTCACTTTGTTCAGTATGTTCTTTTGTTGATAAAATTTCTGAAAGTATTGCGGGAAATTGCTTCTTCTAATCCAGCGGTGAGTCCCTGTGGTTTTATCTCCATTTATATGTGTACCAGCTCTTTTGCTCTGCACTGAAGTGGTCGAGCTCTTTTCCTTTTGTTTTTTTTCCCCCCTCTCTCCTCAGCGATTAACAGAAAATAGTCTTTTGAGGCCATATGTGAGAGCGGACACCATTAGAGGGGCTGATAATTGAGCAGCACTCTAGCTCTTATATAGCATGTGGTCTCGGAAAAGCACTGCTAAAAACCTTAATAGCAGTGGATGATAGAGCAAGACAGTGGAAGTAAAATATCAGAAGGAGAAAAACTTTGCTAAGATGTGGGGTTTCTCGGTTGGACAATTTGAACATTATTTATCACGTGTACAGTCTGCTAGTGTTCCAGATAGACTGCTATGTCTATGCAGGTTGTTTATATATATATATATATATATATATATATATATATATATATATATATATATATATATATATATATATATATATATATATATATATATCATATTTGATTAGTAGCCATTAAAATGTCCATGAGCTGTTGTTGTGCTTTTGTCATCATAAACATATCGAGAAATTAGAAAAAAAAAAAAAAAAGAAAAAAATGAAGTTGCACTCAGTTTTCAAAAGATTTCTGATGCTCTCCTGCTAACATCAAATGTTGTGGGACCCTTAGTCAGAGGAAATAATTAGCTAATTTCCATCTGTCTGTATTATAATGGTGCTCATTTGGAAAGTCCAGATTAAGAGCATAAGGGACTATATCTCACTCTAAATGAATGAAAGATAGGCACTCACGACACAAGGAAAAAAAGACTTATCAATACCTTCAATTTCATAAACTGTGGTTCATGTGTAAGAGACTGAGGACTGAAAAGAATCAAACAAACAAACAAATAAACAAACAAATAAATAAATAAATAAATAAATAAATAAGTATTATAGCACACAAGTCCCATCTCTACCAATCAGCTCTTCTTGTTGCAGTATTTATTGTTAGTTGCTGTGTCCTCCTTGTTTTTATTTTGATGTCTCCTTTTATTGCACACCATGTGGAGTTGCACCACTTTACCTTTACCCCTTACTAAACAAGGACTAAAATCAGCGGCATGTCTTAAACTCAGCAGACAAGTTCTTTGTTTTCTTACTGTCTTTTCGTATTATTCACAGGCCTTTTCTTGCCTGAGTGCATCTTGGGAATTGTAGTTCAGCTCTAACTTTAATGAACACAAGCTTGTATATCTTTTTTTCCCAAACAGCAAATGAAGTAAATAGACTGAACAAGAAAAACACAAGTCTGACATGCTGTTAGGGTGACGCGGTAAATGATCTCGACTACGTGTTAATGTGTTTCCCATGCCCTTGTCTTTTCTCTTAGCTTGGCGTCATTACCTCGCTGCAGATTCCAGCCTGTATGCTCTGAATGTATTACGTTCGTGATTTAAGAGGCTTCAAAATTGGACAGCCTGGGCTGCAGGGGAAGGTTTCTTCCTGTTAAATACCACCTGGGCCAAGTCCAGTGCCAAGCAGAGCAGTGTTACGTTCCAAGCTCTCATAAAACAGAGGGGTGGACACCTGCTTAAGGCCGCAGTGGTGTACACGGAGACCATATCTATGCACAATAGCTCGCCGTCTCTCTAGCATTCAGTGCCATATCCCTTTGTCTCTTCTTTCTTCTCTTTCATTTCCTCTGGCTGTTTCTCTCATTTCCTCTTTTGGTTTCTCTCTCAGGCTCTCTCCACTTATTCCCTGCTCGCGAAGGCATTAACCAGACCATTAATGTGACGGCAATCTACATATGAAATGTAATTTGCAAGAAATTAATTTCTACCCTCCATCTGTACGTTTGCACTCGTCCTTAATTTGTTTTGAAAGAACAATTCCGTTGGTCACCATCTGGGTATTTGGAAAAAAAAAAAAAAAAGGTAGTAGAGATGTATTCGTTTAATGTTAATGGCATATGTGATTGGCTGCACAAAAACAAACCGAATGAAAAAGGAAGTTAAAAACCACGTTGAAGAAACACAGATGTCATATTAAACATTTAAATAGGGCTGAATGGAAGAATCCCATTACAACACACAAACACCACTTCATACTTCGGAAAGCACTACAGAAAAATAGCCATGACAACAGATGTGCAACATAATATCAGGTTTGGGAAACTCATTTAGAGGGTTACAGAACTCATAATGCCCTGAACCCACTTTAAAATCATCACAGTTGGTTCCTGCACCAATGGCTCCCCTGGTTCTTTCCGGTCTGCAGCGCCAGCCGAACAAATGACAAAATTATTATCTGCTGTCTGACTACTTTGGCCCTGGCGGGGAAAGTTTTGAAGCAGGAGAAAGTGTTGCAGTGGAAGCCAATGTCGTTGGCGTGCTAATCCCAGCTTTCAGTTGGCCAATAGGCAGCATTTGGATGGGGTCAGGTCTATAAGGGGGGCTATGGAGGAGAGAAAAGAGAACCAGGGGCTGGATGATGGAGAAATATAAACACACAATTGTCAGAATCCAAGGCATTTTTAAAGAAAACAATCTGGGAAATACTTGTTTTCACAATTCAAACAAAAGCGCTACCTCATCACAATGCAACCTGCAAAAAGTTGTTTTGAACAAAAAAAGTAGTGTAGAAAAGGAAGAACCGCTCTACGTTCAGCTACGTTGACAAGAGTCATGTCCTTTAAAGCTGAGTGACAACCAATGTTAGGTGCAATACTACTTCAAGTGGGAATAAACTACCCAACTGTTTCAAGTGCATAAAGCCTATGTGAAACGCAGTTCTTTGAGCATCTACTAGAGGCTGGCTGTAGAAACAGCAGAAGTCATGTACACACCAAGCCCAAAATGCCGATTTTTACAATAAAATTAAACATGTTTACAGTCTCTTTCAAAAAAAGGTCGGAAAAGCCAATTTAGACTGAGAACCAAGGTTGTTGGTCCACACCAGTTGAGATCTGGTACCCATGTGGTCAAATGGCAAGATGCATGAAAATAGCTTTAAAAAAAACCCTCAAGATATAGCATGTCAAAGTGTTAGCTTGATAGCTATCACTGTTTTTCTGACCTTGTTCAATCAGACTGAACAGGAATTAACCACTCCACTTTTTAAAATTCTTGTTCTTTGTTTTTACATGAAGAAATAGAAAATAGAGTAAGAGTATCATCAAAAAGCCAAGGCAAAATAGATCTTTGGTATCACAGCTTCAATTTCAGCATTTTTTCCAGACACATCTCTCACAGTAAAGAGCTGTTCTCCCATTTTTTTATGCGGTATTTACCTTTTGCCTGTATCTATTTTGACCTCAAAATACTAAAAATTTGGCTTCCACCATCTCTTTCAACCCTCTTTCCCCACCAAATCTGTGTTGCTCTGCATTTATACTAATGGTTTTAGCCAACATTGATCCTGCCCCTGACAGAGCTTTCAGATGTGTGGTGTGATTGTGATCTCCAGGTCTTGGATTTGAAGCATTCAGTGCAGTTGACAAGTAAGGGGGAAAAAAAAGGATGAGGCACTCATAGAGGGTCCTTGGTTTAGTTTGGTCTAAAGTGGGCTGTGGGTAAATGCAGAATTTGTAGAGGTTCTGAGAGCCACGCTGAAAACCTGCTTCTGAAAAATTAAATTCCTTTTTTTTTAAAAAATGAATAACAACTGGTGAATATTTCTTTAAACAAGTGCGTAATATCCTCCAAAGCAATATGCTGCAAGGCTAATATTATTAGGAAAAGTGTAGATGTTATGAGACTTTTGCAAGTAAATCTGCATAAAACTTGAATTAAGGAAACTAATTTCCAGCTGCCTGCATTTGAAATCAGCCCAGCATTTCTATGGATCACTTTGTTTCCAGTGGTGTCCCACAAAACCTGGTACACCCCTGATCAAAAAACTGTTTCAAACAGGCCCCCATGCATGTTTTGTGTTTATTAGGCTCATCAGTAGCTTTTTGTGGCTTTGTTTTTCTAAAACTTCCTGTAATTACCATGTGAAGCTGTCACTTAAAAGTTTGAATAACGTTATTTCCATCTCAGTACTTTTGGTCTCATAACACCACAAGAATAAATTAAGGATAAACAGAGATCTTACTCTTTGCCAGCACTCGAGACGGATTACTGTATTGCTGTCATAATATAAAAGAGCTGTGTAAGATTTGACAGGAATCATGTTTATTTGCAGGCTTACAGTTAATTAGTTTCCATGAAACCAGTGTATAAGAGCTTTTGAATGTGGTTCTGCCAAACAAAGCATCAGAAAATAAACATATTTCAGGTCACTGCTCCACAAAAATTCTACATCCTACTCTTTTTAGATGTATGAAACTCTATACTGATATGTAATACCCATGTGAACACACTTGTTAATGTTGGTGTGTAATGAGTGTAAAAGTAAAAAATGTGAAAAAAAAAGATAATTATTCCATTTCTTAGCAAGCCAACCAGGCAAGCTAGCTTGGCACATAACATAGTTATTCCGTTATTTCAAACAATATTTGAGAAAAATATGTCTGCAATGTTTAAAGGATTAGCATTCTGTTCTGGGTTTGCCTCATTTCAGTTAGGCTAGCTAGGTAGCAAGATCAATTTATGTTTGACCAAACTACAAACAGTTTTTATCCTTTTAACTAGGCTATTAGAAAACTATCCATGTTATATGGAAGTATATGGAACTTATTTTTACTGATGCTAGCAAGACAGTACATTTTTTCTAAAGCTTAACATTAGTGCAATGAATTAGCTTATGTTTGTTTCTTTTATCACACTATTGGCAAGCTAGCCATGTAACATGTTTGTTTGAATTTCTATAAACACTGCTGCTAGCTTAATTTTTTGTTTACATTTTCCTTTAATGCTGGTAGAATTTTTTTTCTGAAACAAATGCTTCTGTCATGTTGGTGAGCATTTAACACAGCTAGCGTGACTAGCTTAAACAGATGCTCCTTCTGATTTGATTATGTATCATGCCTCTTGTTTTCAACAAAGCAGTATAGCCGGCTTTACTTTCCCATTTGTCCAAATGAACTGGGAACGATCCCCTTACCAAACTAGTAGCCAGCTAGCAAAACCTTTGATTTTATATAATTTCTTACCTTCTTTGATTCAAACTCATTCCTCTTTTTTAACTTATGCTAGCTAGCAAGCCTAACGTTTCACTGACTCAACTATTAGCAAGTTAGGCACATTACATGCAGTTATTTAACTTCTTTTGAAACACTTCAGCAAGACCTGTACATAAATGAACATTTCCCCTTATTGAAACTTAGTATTTTAGTTAGTAAAGTTGAATTTTTGCAGGCATCAATATTAGTTTTCAAAACAAGTGTTTTCAACATTTTTCTTCTTAATGCATTCACCAAGTCACCACTACATGACATCAATCACTCTGTCTTTTTCATCTCAGGGGCATTTGTGTTCTTAAATTATTCAGATATTTTGATATATTCAATAATGTGTAAAGTCTATTTAAAACATAGTTGTATTAAATTTTCGCAACTGATACTCCACAAGTTTCACAATCTCTTAAATTCGCATCAAGAGAAAAACATTGACCATGATGGGTCAACACCAATTAACTTAAATTAGCTATTTTGTTTTACAGACGACTGCGTTACCCTCTGTAATTAATACAGTTAACTTTCAGAGTTAGTGTCTATAAACTGAGTTCACTCTGTATTTTCAACAGTCCATATAACACCTATTGATCCAGCCTTTTTTTAAGTGTCTTAAAATGAGGAGCAGTGAAGCTCCACTGAGCATATTTCAACCGAAACAACAATAAAAAAAGAAATAGTGTTGTTTCTCAGAAAGATAAACTTTTGAAGTTGACAATATTAGCCTTAAGTATCCAAAGCAGTGCCGGGATCATGCGGGTTAATTCCGTCTCAGGGTGGATCTTTGCTTCAGGGTTGAGGCAGCAGAGACTGCAGGAAGTGAGGGATTGAAATATTATCTGCAGTTTTTCCTTCTTATTTATTTATTCTCGTTCCTTTTCCTTTGTCACCACATCAGCATGCTCCTCCAATATGTACAAATTTGCATACGGCCTCCTGGGAGTAACGTGTGGAAAGGCCCCACAGGGGACACAAGTGAAAGAGCAGCAGAAAAAGGTGGGTAGACATGAGGGAAAGGGGGGAGGCATCCATGCTCACGTGCACCTGCAGTGTTTGATGAATGGCGGGGATAATGACTGATGATATCTAGGCGGCCTGGGGGAGAACACCTGAGTGGTTCTTGCCAACACACACACAGAAACAGTCACGCTAATCCACACAGCCCAAGGCTCTGACATGGTCATTGCTTTGATAAGACAGTGCAAAGTGTTAGATAGACCTGATGGCTGTATTGGCTTTGTTTATCAACCCAAGTAACTCGACAATTACATTCCCAGGTGCTGAGATTTCTCGCTATACAAGTTTACGGAATGCTCTGTGCTTGGATTTAAGATATATATAGACTCACCACTTGATTAGGTACACCTGTTCAACTAGTCGTCAACGCAAATATCTAATCAGCCAATCACAGGGCAGCAACTCAATGCATTTAGGCATGTAGACATGGTGAAGACAACCTGCTGAAGTTCAAACCGAGCATCAGAACAAGAAAGTTGGGTGATTTAAGTGACTTAGAGCGTGGCCTGGTTGTTGGTGCCAGACGGCTGGCCTGAGCTTATCAGATCAACCATCTCCAGGGTTTATATAGAATTGTCCCAAAAAGAGAAAATCTCCACAGAGCAGCAGTTCTCTGGGACCAAATGTCTTGTTGATGGTCAAAGGAGAGGAGAGGCAACAGTAGCTCAATTAATCACTCATTACAAGCAAGATATGCGGAACAACAACCAGGTGCCACTTCTGTCAGCAAAGAACAGGGAACTGAGGCTTCGATTCACAGAGGCTCGGATTTTCTTGATACACTTCAGGCCCCTTTGTACCAATTCAGCATGAGTACTGTTGCTGACCATGTCCACCCCTTTATGACCACAGGGTACCCATCTTCTGATGGATACTTCCAGCAAGCTCACGCTCCCTGTCACAAAGCTCAGATCATCTCCAACTGCTTGCTTGAACGTGACGATGAGTTCACTGGAGTCCAACGGCCTCCACAGTCACCAGATCTAAATCCAACAGAGCTCATTTGGGATGTGGTGGAACGGGGTACCAAAATCTCAGTTTCCAGCACTTTGCTGAATTTATGTCATGAAGAATTAAGAATTACATCCAACCCTGTACTAGCAAGAACAAAGAACATGTATACAGAGAAATGTTGGTGCCTTCATATGGCTTCATACTCTCTGAATGCTTTGCTGACACCACAAGTTAATCAAACGCATTTATGTGTCTGTATTGGTTTGACGGATGCGAGGGCTTTGATACTGACATATTTTCTGTCTGACATCATTGTGCAGGATCTACAAAAGAAGAATGAATTATAATAATTATGATTCAACGGAAATTCAAACCTTAGTCGTTAGAACATTTGTGCTCAAGGACGAAGCCTCGCTCAACTTTCAAAGAAGAAGAATTTGGCTTGATTGTGCTCTCGAATGTTTATTCAAAATAAAAAGGAGATGCAAAATAAATAAATGCAGTTCAGATTGGTTTTCAGAATGGACTGCTGCAAAAAGAGTGCAGATAGTTTACTATACCAGTGATTAAACTGATTTAATGCCCGACTGAAGTCTTTCAGATGGTCAGTTTGCTAAAATCATGGCCAATATTGAGACCAAACCAAATCACTTATTACATGGTGAAGCTACCAACTGTTAAATCACTTCTTTCAAACATTATAAGTTAAAAGAAATAAGCCATAAAGTAACTTTGGGGAAAATTAAAGTTTTCTTTCCACTGCAGCTACTGTACAGCCATTTTTTTCTGAACAGATTGGCAAAGATAAGTAGCCAGATGTTGTCTTATTACAGGCACAGAATGAAAACATTAATGTGTCTTTAAACGCTGACCAGAGAGTTATTCAAGTGTGGGTTATTCAAATGAGAGTCGCATTTAAGTTGCTTACATGTACAGAAAATGCAATGCAATGTATATGTCCTTGAAGGTTGGAACAAAGCCTGTTTAATCTGCATATCTTGTCAGATCACTTGCAATAAGGGGACTTGAAATATAAGAAACATGTTTTTCACCCACCTCCATCTGATGTACCTCATCACCAAAAATATTCAGTTTAATCTCTTTAAACACAAAACACCCTTTAACTTCTTTCAATCAAGACAGAAGCATTAGATATTAACATCCATTAACTGCAGAACTATTCATCTTTTTATCACATCATATATTTTCTCGCGCTCTCAATTCATTTCAAATACATCAGACTTCACTATTTCTGTGTCACAGTTTCTTGAGACTTTGAGGCTACAGTTTGTTTCCAACACATCTTGCAAAATGTGGAGTTTAAAGTAGTAAAAATTGCAAACATCAGACTAAACATGAACACTCAGCTTAAAAAAACAGAATATTGTCTTAATTAAAAGACAAAAATGATGCCTGAAGTGCTTGAAAACGGTATATAAAAAAGAACTGAAAATGGGGCAGGAAAAATTAGCCTGTAATAAAAATAATGTCTTAATTCAAAAAGGATAGTGGTTGCTAAAGCACTCAGGAGTAATTTGAAGTCAGCATATTCAATATGGTGACCAATATGTTTGGACATCATCTGAAACAAATGGGTGACACCACCAAGACGAGGTCCATGTTTTATGCCATGTTCAGACCAAACGCAGTTGATTTTCAATTTTCATATACATAAATGCGTGACTATTTTTGTTTACCAAGTTAAATCATGGAAATAACTCACCTGATTCACGTCATTTTATTTATCCAACATTTGGTGATAGTGCAGTGGTTTTTAATACCATTTTACGTGAAAAAATACACCTTTCATGGGCAAAAAAGTTCATATGAAAGTTGAGAGTGAAAACAAAAAACTAGGCCCAAACAAAAAAGGTCAACTGTAAGATGATTTTTCTTTGTAAGTTTGTCACTAAAAGAAACCCAAATTTACTGTTAATTATTTTTCACCTTGTTATGATGTTACACATTGTTAGTGAGGATCAAAGCTGCTTTACCTCTGCTGATGTTCTAATTTGTCCATGGACAGACTTACTCCACTTAAACAGAAGTTTGAGAAGCTGTAGCGTGTGACAGATTAGTGCCAATGCATCTGTGATTAAGTCAAAGTGCAGTGACACGCACAGACAATGACAAAACCCAATGTCCCAGCAGTGTTAGAAAAGCAATAACATTAAAGCGACTGATTGGAGGCAATAAAGGAAACACAGTAATCTAGATTCCCTGTAGTTTCATGCATTTAAAGTACATGCTTATACCACCCCTGACCTCTCTTCAAGCCTACTCTGCACCATTATTACAATCAGCATCTCGTTTGACTGCAAGCAATGCACCAAAGACAATTAATTCCAGTTAGTGTAAAGTATGTTTCATGACATATGCTAAGAATAAAGCTCATGCAGGATGCAGAGACATTTGAATTGGATTTTGCTCATTATCCTCCTGTTACTGTACAGTTAAATTACATCAGCACATGACTTGCGTTTGCATTTGCATGTTTTGATTGTATCCTCAGGAGGAAGAAGCCTTTGATATGCATTTGATCATAATTTGCTGTATGCATGCTGCGTTTCTTAAATTTCTTTACATCTACAAACACTATGTGTTAACTAATATTTGTTTGATTTATATACATTTATTTGATCAGCGTTGATTTACTCTGTATATGTTTGATCACTTCTACCACTGTATTTACGAGGCGTTTCATTTAGAGTAAAGGGTATCGTTTCAACATGCATTCTGACAGACTTGTTAGCTTCCTAGTCTTTCAACATAAATGGATAGGTTAAAAGACTCACTGTTCTCAAAACGAACTGCAGCTTTGAGGTCATGGTTCTTAAAGAGCTGTCCTCGATTCATGTACACCAGTGTTTCTCAAACTGTGGTCAGCAGACAACCCCTCATGGTCCGTGATGACAGTGAGGATTTTTGTTTGTTTGTTTGTTTGTTTTTCATTGAACATAAAAAAGACAAGTTCTCTGGAACTTAAGTTTTCTTGAATTCAGTCTTCTTGAAAACAGTCAAGCTTCTCCAGGCAAAATCAGCATGTATCGATGGCTTAAGATGGGGGGACAGTAAAAAGAAAATCAAATGAGAAAGAAAACCTCCGACACTGGCCAGGAGAAGGTGTAACAGCAAGATGATTCAGCCACAGTGAGCATTGTGGACACCATGGAAGCTAACGTTAATGCCAGTGTATGTATGATGCAAGTTTGTATTACATCAGTTGCTAATCTGGGCTGTTGTTCTGGGGCTATTTAGCTTGGTGGTGCATAAGGTTTTGGGTTTTTTTTCTTGTTTTGGGGTGGGGGGGATAACTACTCCTTGGTCTGAAAAAATATGAGAAACATTCATTTTTTCTTGTGTGAATCCGGTACCCACCTAGTAGCTTTAACATCCTTTTTTTACCCTAGGAGATCCTTATGGAATGACATCATTCAATTAGTCTTGTGGAAATCGTTTTTCAAAACTGTAGTAAATACAAAGTCTATGGTCCTTATATGCCCCAAATACAGAGCCTATAGTCCTTTATGTGCTCCAAATAAAAGACCTATGGCACCAGTGTTTGAATTACATGTACACACTTTTGACCACATTTGTTGTTACATTTTCTTATTTTTTATCACTATATAGGACACCGTTAAACCGTGTCTGCACCTTTAGGACTTGGTCCTTGTTATCTCCCATGCCACATGCTTACCTAAACCCAAACATCCCAGAGTGAAAACACCACAGCTTCCAAGAACAACTGGGGAAACAAAGTGCTGAAAACAATGACTAAAGAATTGTGCAGCATGATTTTGGTTTTTAAGGTGACTTTGATTTAGAGAACTTCATAAAAATCTGGGATATTTGGTTCCAAACATGGAGGAAAATGATAACAAGAAAAAAAAAAATGTTCAGAGTGACGGAGATAACCAAGTTAAAACCTCAAGTGGGCAAACCTTGAGATGTCATTATCAGCTGGGTGTTCAGGTGAGATTACTTTATCTCTACTTGACAGGTCAGAATTCCCAGAATTCCTCAATGAAGTTGTATGTCTGTACAGTGAGATACAGACTTTATTTATTTATTTATTTATTTTTGAAGAGGGGGGTAGAAGACTTTTATCTTGATGGAATTATTTAACAAAGCAGCTTAGCTCTCGCTCTAGGCTGAATAAAGGTAGGAAGAGCTGGACTCATGTAAAGAGACTGGGGATTTGCTAGCATGATTTGTGCGTTTGTTTGATTATTTTTTTTTTCCCTGGAAAGTAATTAAAGCCTGACATGAGCGCGCAGAAAATCTCAGCCAATCACTCCTGTGTGTGTGATGTGATGTGTGTCGCCAGCGCTTACATTCCTAATTACACTTTAACTGTGTCTCTTTTGGAATATAATAAAAGCAAAACACTTTTGGTGCCACTCAGCCACAGTCGGAGATGGCGGACGTGCTGGCAGGAACAACCCCACTGATGGACGTGTTTAATTAGCAAGCCCTGACACTCAGAAGGGTTTTTTTTTTCCCCAGCATTTCATTCACACTGAACCACTTCTGATTGGGTCAACTCCATTTTAGCAATGTCCTAAATCTGCCCATTTAATGTTCTTGGCTTAAAGTCGTGCGAATAACAGCCTCTACAGGCGTGACGGAGAGAAATATGTGACGAGCACTGAAGAAGGGGAGTTTTCTTTAATTTGGCTCACATTTTTTACTTTATTCCAATTTAATCTGACCTCAAGGGTTTCAAATTTAGAGCAATTATTACTCTTTTACATTCATTTCTCACTTGAAATGCCTCTTAGTTCAAAGAGAAAATGTCCTTGGATCTCCTTTGGTGCTTGCTTTACTTCATTACGTCTTCGTCAATACATGTTTTTAAATATTCTAAATACACTCAACAACTCCTGCCAGCATTGACAACTCATTAGACGGCTGGATTTCCAGCATTTTCATATTAACGGTGTTTAAATTCCAGGGTTTTCCCCCCTCCCTCTTATCCCCACATGCTGGCAAATTTGGCACGGGCAAAAGGGAAGGAAATGGCGGATTTTAGGGGGAAAAATCTTATTAAACAAATTCTCTAAAGCATTGAGACCAACTGGTGTGGAGTGCGCTGATAACAGCTGGCCATTTTGGAGTGTCACCTCGCTTGGCAGCTGCGCCAGCAGAGAGAGAGAGAGAAAATGTTTTAATAGCTGTGGCCTGCAGATTTGAACAGTGTTATTTTGGCAACTTTTTAATTATCTACAAATGAATGGATTGATGGGAGCAGTTGTAACGGGGAAGAGATAGGGAAACGTTCTGTTGTGGCGGGTTTCTTTTTCCAAATTTTGGTCCTCATCCTCGTGGAAAGATATTCCAGAAAGATGGCCTCTTGACTTCATTGTTTGAAAGTTTTGAGGGCAGCTTTGCTAATGAGAAATTTAATCACATGCTAACGGGGAATTCCACTTTATATGTTGGATAAGGCCAAACACAAATTGGGTTTCATCATAAATAGTATCTTTCTTTAATTTCCACGTTTAAAAAGCATTATATCAAGGTTATATGAGAAAGCGAGAAAGATAAACTTGAACATCTTCAGTTACAAAGCAGGAAATATGTCATGTTTAAATTAAAGAAAGCTTAATCAGGCTGCTTTTGAACTTTCAGTGTTGTAGGAATTGGAAGCCTCCTAATCATAGCAGATGGCTTTATTTTGACATGATTTTAAGCAAAGTCTGTAACCAATAGAAACATCCAGAAAAAGAAATTGTGCAGATCAGGAATTCAAACTTTACAAGAAAAAGGTCAAAAAGACATAAATGGTACCAAAAGTAATACACGTCAAAAAGGGTGCTCCAATGTGTAACATCAGTGTACTGGATTGAAATGCAAGTGGAGAAAATGTTCAATGAAATAGTAGCTTAATCTTAATATTCTGGTTTACTTTTCCAACGTTGGTAGTTTAACCATTTGTCAGCCTACTTCAAAGACTCACTTCTATCAATTTTTCACATTAAAGCCCAAATTTTCTGAAAACTGAAGCACAACAACTCTGAAAGATTGAGGCACATTTTTCAAATTTGAAGCTTGAGAGTTTCATAAATATTAGGTAAATTTGTTTTTAAAGGTTGAAGTCATTTCTAAAACATTTTCTGAAGTTTGAGCCCAAAATCATTTTGGAAATTGAATTGCAGCATTTCTACCAATTGAGGCTGATAGTTTTTGAAACTTTTCTGAAAAATCAAATAATGTGTTAAAACTGGAAAATCCAACTTTATAAAGAATATTTAGCTCAGCATGTTTGAAAACTGAAGCTCACCAATTCTGAATTGAAGCTTTCTATTTTCCAAATCTTGATGCATCTTGATGACTTTTAAAATTCAAAGCATAATTCTAAAGTTTGAAACTTCATATTTTCTGATAATTGAGGTCAACAGTTTTTGTTGTTCTTTGTTTTCTTTTCTTTTCTTAACTTTAAAAACTGAATTTATCTGAACATATAAGCAACATATTTCAATTTTTCGAGCAATTCTAAAAATTGAACCTTAACGTTTTCTGTTGCTTTATACAGAGTCAGATCAGTCTCAAAATTCACAGATGCACACAGAAGGATTCACAAATGTATTTCTGACTCACACACAAATATATATTGATCCACACAAATGTAATCATGGGGAACACAACTAAAATCTGATCATAAGCTGTATATATATATATTATGAAGTTCTTAAATAACCAATAGAACACTTTAAATGTGTTTAAAAATATATACAGCTTATGATCAGATTTTAGTTTTGGTTTCCAGTGATATCCATGTTGTTGTTAGTACTTCTGTATGCGCAGTTGAACGCTAAAGCGATCACATTAAAACACATTCTCGAATCTATGCTACTGTGATTGGCTGAACTGGGGAGAGACATCTGATTGGCTACAGACATTTCTCTGTTGAAAAAAATGCATTTGTGAATCTATGCGCGTCAGGGGAGTCTCAAAAATCCACACACAAATGCAGCGAGGTTCACAAATGAAAAGCAGCTTGTGAATGCTCCATATATGTATGATTATGTATTATATATATATATATATATATATATATATATATATATATATATATATATATATATATATATATATATACATATATATATATAAAACAATGAACATCTGTGTGTGAATCAGAAATACGTTGGTAAATTTTGTTTTTATTTGTGGAGTTTTTTTAAAAAAATAATTGTGTAGAACAGTACATATTTGGATTGTGGCATCTAAAAAAGTTAAAGCACAACTTTTTTGAAAACTGAAACACATTTCCTCCAGTTGAAGCACTGTATTCTAAATATTTAAATGTTAAGAATGAAAAAGGGGCTGATGATTTATTTATATCACCGGCTTTTTAAACTAGCTCCTCTATGGGAGCAGCTGAAGGTATATTATTGTTTAAATGTGAGAGTAAAGGTAACAGGGATAAAAAAAAACTTTCAAACTTTATTCCATTAACAGCAACAAAATCTGAGTTATTCACAGAAAGACACAAAAAAATAAAACTCTCAGTTCAGTCACTGGAATGGCCACATAGCTGTGCAGACAGGGAGGAAACCTAGAATGGACCGATCCAGTCCCAAGTTCCCTGGCACCCACTTATGAGCGAGTGTGAAAGTTGCCAGATCCATTTGTTGTAGGAGTGATGTTCATTGTGTGATCATTAGCTGAACGGACAAGAAGCTAGGGTACGTTTCTTTTTGTACCAAAGCACTTGGAATAAGACAGCAATACGAACAGGGTCCAACAAGTTTGAGCAGAATTGGTCGCCAGTTCTGTCTGGAGTTTCATTCCCTTCATTTCTGTTTCAAATCCCTCTCTGTGAGCTGGCTCCGATTTTTAATAGTGGGACATTACTGCTTTTTGATCTCAAGTCTCAGATATAAATGTTTCTTTTTGCTTGTCTCATTGTGAAATCTAGCAAGGTATCCATTCCTACATCTGAAAGTTATGCATATGCACACCCTCTGTCCTCTGAATAGAATAGAATAGAATAGAATAGAATAGAATAGAATAGAATAGAATTTCAATGTCTGGTCCTTCCAAAAACCATCAACATCACAATTATGTGTTATGTTTTTCCTGATCTCTCAACTTTTTGTTCAAGTTTAGTTCTCTGTAGGCAACTAAACTACTTTGTTGTTAAAAAGAAAGAAAAAAAGAAAAGTTAGTTATCATATCCTTAAATGTGGCGAAATTCTCAGACCTACAGTTTCAGCTCTGCCAGAAATTTAGAATCAGTTTTATAGCCTTTTCATCAGATTTCATTTTTATGTTAATTTCTTCAAGACGATCTTCCAAAATGCCTCAGTACTGTTTTGAATTTGCATTAAAGTACAATTTTTACAGGTTTAATTATTCAGATCATTGTTTGGGGGTTTATATACATTATACAGTGAATGGATCTTCAGAAGATATAAGATTAAAATGCCATTAGCACTGTTCATAAAAAATAAGCTTTTTTTCCCCATTTGCATATTTCTTTTACATTGTGAAATTCAGCTTAAAGAGGGTGGATTATGCTTTCCCATATTTTAAATGTATATATACAAAGTAAGAATACTGGATGTCTGTCTTCAAGTGTTTTTAGAACTGCATGGTTTCTCACACTTGAAAAGGAAGGACTGGACTCAAGACTTGAATAGCAGGTGAAAAACCTACAACATAAAAGATACATTGGTGTAAATTCACCATTTGTACTGAACCTGTGAAGATTTTCAAACTGCTTCATAATCATATGCTGTAGAAATCCCTAAATCTATTTGTAAACTGCTCAAGACAGTCCGCAGAAGATCCATGCAAAATCTTCACAAGTTTTACAAGATTAGCTGAAAAGCTGAGGTCACTGCATGAAGGTTACTCACTGTTTCTCAACACATCAGAGAGGCAGGCCTCAAACATCGACGTCTGCCCAAAGCAATGACTCCAGAAGACTGGCCTATTAGGTGGATGAGGACTTTAAAGAGTGAGCAGCAAAAATGAAGCAGACATATGCTTAAACCTAGCATTTCAAAATCAACAGTGTGAAAAGAAGTTGTTTTTTTCAAGCTGTAAATCATGAAAAGCTCTTATGGGAGTACTAGAGAGACAGGATAAGTCTTTTAAAAAAACACTTTACCCCTCTTTAAGTGTCACTTTTCTCATTGTTCATTTACTAGCAGCATTTGTGTGGGAGTTCCATAAATACATTCACCCGGATACAAAAGCAGAAATGTCACACGTATAACCAAAGCCTAATGATCCACTTCACTGCCAGCCCAAGTGTCATGGTGAAAACTTGTCCGAGTAGAACTCAAGTGTCTCTTGAGGTAAAATAACACGCGAAAAAGGAAAATGTCACAGTGGTATCTCTTCACAGTGGACAGGTCCACCCATACACCTGAGGGCAGGGTGTTTTAATGCTCAATATATTCTGGAAATCCAAGAGATAGCTTGGCTTCTTTGTTAAAGTTTAAAATGTACTGACAATATGCTGTCGGTGCTACGCTATAAAAGCGACAGATTTTATAAATCATTAAGTATCTGTTGAAATTCTTCATCATGTGTGTCTAAGGAGGTCATTCTTTTCCAAAAAAGCAGTGAAATCTTTTTGAAAGTGATCACCTTAAGACTTTGAATGGATTATTTTAATGTTTGAAAAAATCTTGACAAAGAAAGAAAGAAAGAAAGAAAGAAACGTTACAAACGTTACAAACGTAGTAACTGACTTCATTGGAGTGTAAAATATAATCCTAAAGCAATCAGACCAAAAGGGATGCTCAAGGTCATCCTCTGGGGACCAGGAGTATCTGAGTAAAACTATTTAACAAGGACATGTTGAAATGTATATTAGGTGAGGTAAAATTACTAGCTTACTTTGGAATCAAGATGTAAAGTAAGGGTATTGTTGACATGATTCAGGTTGTTCCTCAGGTGTCATGAATTTTGGTACCATGTCATGCAGCTCTATTCATCAGGTTCCATGACAAGTTAGAGATTTTTATATAATGATATACATGTCAGACGATAAAATATTTCTGGATTTACCCTCTTGGGACCATGATCACCTGTAAAAACAAAAACACTGTGTGTCATGAACTTTTGGCATCCCATTTCTTGGAATTCTTTGAAAAAGTCAAAGAGACGTAAAAAAAAAAATATTTAACTCAACTTCATGCTACAACTGCCAGAGTATACTAAATTTTGAGGGATCAGTCTTCTGGGGAGCATGATCAATTCTTCAAATCAGTTCAGGAAGAATTTGAGGATGTATTTAAAAAGGTACAGGGAAAAAGCTGACTCTGTGGTGGATCAAGAAGAAAATTTAAGGGATTGTTAAATGGATTTGGGTTCATCCTCTGGGTGTCATGAATTTTGGAAACAGATTTCATTAAACTTTCAAATAGTTCACAAAAGCTTAGAAACGTCAACCTCATGATATAAATGTGAGACTTCACATCTTGTGCAGCTCTTTCATGGAGTTCTAGTATTTTGGAGGTCAAGTGACTTAACGAATCAAGAAGACAATAATATAATTTGAGACAGTCATCCTCTGGCAACCAGGAATAGCTTTAAAACATTCTATAGTTAATTAAGACAGACAATAAAAAGGTTTGTATAATGCACTTTGCAGTTTGTATAATTTTTTTTTATTTATTCCAACTTAATTTCATAAATGAGAGCCTTGAGTTGAAGAATCGCAAATTTTTAGGGGGCAATTTGTTTGAAAAATAAAAGGATTTACCAACTGGAGAAAAAGAATGAATTTATTAGACTTCACTACACAGGAGCCGTAAAGTTCTGAGATTTTTGGTGTAATTAAAAAAAGGCAAACTGGAAAACTAGAAATTTGAGTTTAAATGTTACAAAATCAACAAAAACATTTGTATTTTTCCTCTGGGGACCTAGAAAACCCATAGAAAATGATTAAGCCATCTGGCCAGTTCTCTGTAAAACAATGTGCTCTGTACCAACAGGTTGGACAGATGAATTGTTGCCCTGCTGCTGGCAGGATGAAAACCGCAATCACACTTGGCCATGAAACACTGAATGTGAAAAACAGCTTAATTATGTTTCCTTTTTCACAAATAGTTGAATAGTAATGTGTTCCCCCATCAGCCTGGGATGGAATTCATAAATAAAACATGGATAAATAAATCATCTTAAGAGAACATTTTTCCAGACTTGAAACCTTGTAAAATGTTACGTCCACACAATACACGGTCAGCATAACGAAGGTTAAAACATGTCATCATTTTCATTTGAACGCTGTCATCACAACACATTCAACAGAGGTTTTTGAAGCTTACCCCTGCTATCTCATGCCCTCCATCCCATCTCTCTTACAAATCCATTTCTGCCCGGGACCCACTTCAATCCTTTAGCCCAAATGTCCATCACACTCTCCCCATTCATCCCCTCTTCTAAGGCCTCTGCTAAGAACACTTGAGCATCATATGTCCAGGCTACAAAGGCTCTCTCAACTACAAAGTGGAGGAGAGAGTATAAAAAGGTCCAGAGATAAACCACAGGGCCTTTCATCACATTTATTCGGACCACATATACACCCCTCGGGGAACAAATACAGCATCGCAGACACACTAAAACCCAAATCTTTCATTCCTCTTTCCCTGAAGGAGTAATCAGCTAAAACTCTTTAATCATGAAAACAACAGAGACACCAACTCCCTCAGTTACCTCCCTTAGATAAGTCCAATCATTGTGCTTTCTTGTATTCCACCAGAGGACTCAAACCATTTCATAGTTAAATCAAAAAAGCAAATGCAATGTCACATTACTTCAACTTTACAATGACATTGCGGTGTTAAAAAGAAAGCTTTTGATGAATTTCTCAAAGAGCTAATAGGTTGTTTTCCCCAGTGAGTCATACCGCCTTTCTCATCCTATTACTGTCGGGTTTGATGTGAATTTGCTTCTGTGTTGAGCCGTCACAAGTCAAAGTGAGGATTTCAGACGTTATCATAACACTCTATGTCCAAGTACACGTAAAATTCTTTTGAAATCGAGACGCCGAGAGGGGCCGAAGTGTTGAAAAGCCTCTGAGAAGAATGACAGAAGTCGCGTCTTCAAAGGAGAACACCCAAGGTTAGATTTTACGCCACGCCAAATTGGTGATCTTGGATTGTATCATCAGTGTCTACGAATACAGACTGAGGGCTCAGACTTTAATAAATGATGCCATCAGGTGACTTTTTTTTTTTTGGTTTCAAAGCAGTCTATGAACTCTTACTGAATTAATTTTATCATTAGTTTTTCAGCTCAGAATCCAAACTTCATCAATGTCAAAACATCCTGTAACTTTTCCCATTATTTTGTTTTTGACTCTGGGGCATTTCTAGGATTTGTCTTCATATCCTTGTTCCATTCTGCCTCCACGCTGCTCAGCTTAAAGGCACCCCGTGGAGTTTTTATTGTAATCAAACACGGTTTTGTTTTGTTTATCACCAAAATGGATTGCATACACCCGTAAGGCACAAAAAACATGTTGAATGCCCTTTTCTACTTCATAAAACTTTTGCAAAGCCTTTGTTTAGAGTTCTTTGAAATAATGACCCTGTTATTGTTGCTTCTTTTGTCTTGTGCTTTAAAAAAAAAAAAGGTTAGGGTGAAATTCAACACCAGAGAATTACTTTATGTAAATGGGAAGAGAATTTGCCTGTAAGCTAAGTATTAATATAAAATAAGACAAACAATAAATGATGCATATCTCTCTTTTGTGTATCTAGTAGAAACAGAAAAATTAGCCTGATGCTTAACACATACAACCTACGGTCAACTTTTAAAGAAAGTCATGGGATCACTCAGATTTACAACTTTTTGTACTGAAATTATTCATTTGTTTTACGGAAAAAAAAAAACAAAATATCTTTGACAAGGTTTGACTTCTGTGGATACAGAAAGATGCTTAGTTGTTATACACTGCAAAAACTCAAACCTCAAAGTGTACTTCTGTCATTTTGAGTCAATACGCTTCATTTTTCTCAACTAAAATTTTAATTTGGATCTAAAAGGTCAATAAGGACCATTAAGTGTTTAAAACTAATCCAAAAATAGCCATCCTTTTTTTAGAGTGTATTTCAGAGCTTTTCTGACTAACAATTTGAAATAACAAGCTGGAGGACTGTAGCTGGAGAGTTGGTTGTACACTGCAAAAACAAACATTAAAATGCATTTATATTATTTTTAGTCTACGTAAACACTACCAGATTGATGTAAAAAGTTCACTTAAAAAAACAACCAAGAAAATCTGGTTTGTCTAGTTTTACAGTGAATTTTGGGGGCTTTTTTGACTTGATCAATAAATGATAAATTAGGAAACAAGAGTAGGGAATTATGTGTGGTAAAGGGCTGTAAGTTTTCTACAAGTTGGAATTGAACCCATTTAATCTTTTAGGACTATAGCTGGAGAGTTGGGTGCAAAACTCAAACCAACAAATCAAGAGAATGTGGCTTGGCTACTACTTCTTGTTTGTAGTGTTGTCAACTAAGAGTTTTATCTTAAATTATGGGTGAATTTGGCTCATATTTAGAGCAATAAAAAGTATATGTTGTTTTATGAGTTTGAGAGTGTATTTGGGGGCTTTTTGACTCTTCTGGGATGAAATGACATACCAGGAATCTGGGGAAGAAAATGGGAAAAGATGTAGTAAAGGGCTGTTATATAGAAAGGAATGGTAATAGTTTGGACAGCATGTATTTAAACATGCTGATTTTGGAAGGAGAGGCCACTGCTGTCAACTTCAGGCAATTCATCTTGGATCTTAACAAACACTTTCCAGACTCTTGTAAAATTGCTCTGCAGTGATGATCTAAGTGTTCGGATTTTCTGAGGCCAACCTGAAAAATGGCGTGTTGTTCTGTCATGCTGAAAAATTGATGCACTTTGGGGTGCTCGGTTTCCTTTGCTCTGTCTCACGTTGTTAGGGCAGTGCACCCTGCACCTGACACCCTCTGCTGCCAATAGCTTTCCGTCTCCTCTATCACACATCCTCCTCCTCCTCCTCTTCCTTGTCTCCAGAAATGCTTGTGCATAATTTCAAACCTCTCTGAAAAGTTTGGATAAATGATGGGTTCTTTAGTCACAAGCTATTAACAGTGCTGCACATTAAAGTTGTTTTGCAGTTGAGGAGGAAAGTAGTCTCGCTCAGCGTTCATTTTCCCAAACAGTGCAAAGATATTAAAAGACAAAGAAGAGGAGAAGGAAGAAACAAGAAGAAAGACACAAACAAAAGGTCCCTGGAAGTCAGGGGATGCAGAATTGCACGGTAAATCTCACTTGACATGATGCATGGCTTGGTATTTCTATATAAAGTACATCTAAACATTTGCAAAGAAAACAAAGGGCTGTAGAAGCTCATGAGGAAAACAGTGAAGAAAAAGTCTTTGTGCTGATTTAGGTTACTCTTTTTATTTTTTTTACTGTTTTCAAAAATACAACAGCACAGTCTCAAGGGAAATTCAGTTTACCAGGCCAAGGAGGAGAGAAAATAACTCCAAAATCCAGCAGTGGACCACATGCAAAACTATTTCAGCACATTTCTCTTCCAATTTTGTGAAAAGTTTTAAAGAGAGAACAAACTAATCCTTTGTTTATGCCATGACTTGACTTAGAATGGATTTTATTTGACTGTTTGGAGCATCTGAAATGTGAAAAACAAACACTACTCCCCGACTGTGTTGAACACTTGATTATTGTAGGTGAGTACCCCTTTGCAGTGATGGCCTGATCCCACATGCTGAATAAAATCAATCTCCAGGGAGAAGTCCAGAATATTTGTGCTTTGCCTGTTGACACTGTGGCAAAAACATAAGCTTTGATTCCAGTCCCAGATTCGAACACTAATGGGGAGCATATTTTTAATATTCCTTTTGAATGATATAGTTTACTGATACATTTGTTCAGAAACCTTTTTTTTGGTTCAACTCTAGGTAGAACAAATCATTTAACAGCACCTAAAACGCATATTTTGGATTTGTTGCATAGGTGGCGCTACTGCGGTGTAGTGTGTTTAATTTGTATGGTTTCTATCTGTCATAATTTATCTCTTTCTATTATTATGAACTCTATTATTATGACAACAGATGAAAATTAGCCTTATGGCTAACTCTAGCATATATACAAGAGTGCCACGCTGAAATGTTCATTAATATGAACTATCACTTTAAATTAAAATATATTTATAAATATATTGAGAACACAGAAAAATTAGATTCACTTAAATTGCTAAGCAGTCAGTAACAAAAGTGTAAAAAATGGGAAATAGTAGAGCTATTAGCATTGAAATACACAAAGAGATGAATTAAAGCGACTTCTACCAAATTGAAGACAACCGAAAAACGAACATATGAAAAAACTAACAGGATAAACTCTTAGGTTTAAGTCAAATCTGTAGCTTCAAGTTAGCTAACATTAGCATTCATGTACAGTCGCGCCCACCCCCCACCCCCACACACAAATACACAATTACACACACACACAATTAGTAATTCTGCTTTAGTTGTGCAAAATTTGGCAAAGTGTGAAGCTAAAAGTTTTACGATTGTCAAGTGTTAACTACAGAGGCACCGTTTTGGAAAATGCTACTGCTAGCAATTGTACATTATTCAAGAATAACCCATTAAGTACTGGTGTAAACATTATCTTCTATAAGTTTTCAAAGCTTTTAATAGCTGTAATGTCTCAAAACTAATGTCCAAACAAGTAACAATCTATTTCGATGGAAAATAGATGTATATTTCTTTTGTCCTGTTTTTAACATCTTGGTCCATAACTTTGTCTTGCCACCTTATGTTTGGGGTCTGAACCCTACTTTGGTTTGGTGATACTTCTATGTACATCTTACATATAACACTATGATTTTGCATCCAGGCTATAGAAGTTATCTACAAGGTTACACTTGGAATGTTCAGATTCATTCCAAATGTATGTTCTCACAAGCATCAGTTAAAAATCATAGCCTGATTTCGCTGCATATATATATATATATATATATATATATATATATATATATATATATATATATAAAAATAAAAAAAAACAGCAGAGGTGAGGTTGAAGGACGTCTACCATTTGTTTGGGCTTAGAGGCTCGGGGAAAAAAAAAAAAGCACCGATGGAGGCAGAGCAAAGTTTTTGGTAGAACTGTCGTTATACATCATTCATGGCGTTGCTTGGATAGCAGCTTGCTGATGTGTGAAATTTGACATTAAGCATCTTTTATGTTATTCCTGAATTTGGTATGGAAAACCCAAGGGCAAAAGAATGTGCGATGTGTAATTCCGTTTTTTTTTTTTTTCCGAGAGACACTGGGCTGAATGAGAAAGCCTTCACAACAGTGTTTGGGCTGATTTGAATGGGAGACAATGTGATGCTGGAATACAAATCAGCTGTTGGTTGTGTCTTTTCAGAGCTGTAGCTTAATGCAGGGACTTTTTGCCCTCAGTTTACACAATCTGCGGTAATTCCCTCCATTAACACTGACCTTTCTTTGCACGGACGTAGAATGATACTATCACCTTTGACCAGAGCTGCGCTTTGATACAAAGCAAAAGCTCCTTCTTGACCTCTTTGGTACTCAGCACAATATGCAGGTAACCTAGATTATAGTCTTTGTGTTCTGACATTTCAAGCTTGTTGATATGAGACTTTAAATGCTGTTATCTGCTCAAGGTTTTAAGATGATTTTGAGACCCATTTGGATTCACAGTCTAGCAACTTTCAGCTTCATCATTGCTTTGATAACATTTCCTCTGTCAGCATCATTGCGTTTGATGGTTTGTTTATGATGTTGCTGATTTCAGACAAATCCCAATGCTAAACTCAACCTTTTTAATCTCTCGCTACCTCGCAGAGTGTGTGAATAGGAAGTGAGTCATTTATTAACTTGCTTTTGAGAGTTAACTGATGACTCACTGAGTCAGATGATACTGCAGAGTCTTTAAGTCAAAGTCGGCCTCCTGAGATGTTCGTGGGAGCTTGGCCTACACTTAACATTTTCAGATCTAAACAGACGTTTAAATGTGGGAGACCCCAAACAACCAATTAACAATTATTAATTTAACACCTTTTATTTCTTATGGTGTAATAATAGAGCCAAAAAAGCACAAACAAACAGATTTTATTCACCAAGTAACAGAGTCTCTTTTAACTGGGAATCTCACAAAATCTGTTGAAGGATGGTCGCCAAGCTAAAGTTACTTAGCAACCTGGTACATTCTTTGGTAATGACTGATTTCATTGATAGTGGTACATAGTTTTCTTCTAATAATGACGTCCCTTTAAATATTACATTGAACACACTCCTATTGACACGGGGTACAACCAAAGTTTTTCAACTGGGGTGGCCAAACTGGGGCACAGACTTTTGTAGGGATGGCCCACGAATCACACCTTATAACTTCTTATAAGAGTCCAAAAGACTATATTCTTAAAGATTATTTTAACTTGAAGAGGTACTTGCTTTCCATATAATTACTTTACAGAATGTCTTTTTCTGTTTCTTTTTACTTGTAAATATGAACTTACTTTAAAGACAGGGTATTCTGGAATTTAAAGAAAGGGTATCATGTCCTCCCATTTTTTAAACATGGATATAAAGAAATAACGCTGGATGCTCAAACTAAATGTGTGCAGATTTTCAAATTGCTACATGTTCAGAAATCCCTGAATCAGTCTGTACACTGCTCAAAATGTTCAGTTCTAAAAATAGCACAAGATCATCATGAGATCACTAGACTTGTTGAAATGATGAGGTCATCACATAAGGATCATCTAACTGACTCATGACATAATGCAGAGGCTGGCCATAAACACCAATGTCTACCCTTAGCTCTTCTTCTAAATGTCTCCAGAAAGCCAGCCAATAAGAGGGAAGGGGGGTCCTTAAAAAGACAGCAGCAGATTAAGGCTGAAATAAGGGTTTTCTTAAAACACCAGTGACAGAAATATAGTGATTTTTTTGAGCTGTAAATCATGCAAAGCTAGAACAGGGATACCAGAGAGACAGAATAAAGTCTAAAAAAAAAAAAAACACACCACACTATACACCCCTTTAATGAGTAATGGCGAAAATGAAAAGTGATTTGAATTACAGTTGTCATTTTCCCATCTAAAGCAAACAGTTCCTGTGAACAGAATAACATGCAGTGACATCCAGCGCTGAATTTCCACGCCTCCTCCCACCACACTAACTCACATGTCATCAACAGCACTCGCCCTCCTGAAAAGCACACAGTGTGCCGTTGTCATCAGCTCCCATCACAATGTGCTCAATATCTTCGGTTCCCTCTTGTTAATGCAATTTAATGTCATGTCTTTCGCCTGAGATTCCCGATCGCTGTTACCATGGTGACATGCATGGAAAAAACACTCCTCACAGCAGCTTGTTATTGCTTCATTACAACCAGATTTGAAGTTTTTCTAGTCTTTTGTTGTTGTTTTTTTCCTGCTGGATTCTGCGGGGGGAGAGATGAGCCGATGACGCCCTCCAGGGCCGGCTCTTGTTATACCCTACCAGAAGATTCCAGTCCATCTAAAGCATCCGGCAAGTGTCCGCTCAAGACGTCAGTGGGTATCAGGATGAGTTAATCTCAGCTGAGTATGACACAAGAATCTTGAATGTTTTCATTTCTTCTTTTGTGGGTACAAATTGGTCATTCAAATGAGTGATTTCTGCTGTCAGCCGGAATTAACAGTAATCAGAATGAAGCCCTGTCAGACACGAGTGCAACTCTATGAGGTTTTATTTCAGTGCTGCCGCATTAAATCCAGAGAGATTAAGAAATGTTAGAGGGCTTGATTAGAATATTGCACTTTTTAAAAACCTGTATCATTAACATTTTTTTCACATCCGATGCAACCCACAACAATTTTTCATCACTGATTGGTTTCTCCCCTCAACAGATCCTCCGCTTGATGAAATGTCAGGACATGCTTTTAATCATATATTCAAATTCCGTGTTGCTTTAGAGAAACAGTCCAAAAATACTAATTTTCACCCTATGCTGTGTTAATATACCTCTTTTTTCAAAAAAGGAGAAATGAATCATTTAAAAGAAGTTCCAGCAATTTATTATTTCAGTGGACTAATTATTCAAACTGAAACCATAACTGACCATATCCCTGGGAGTTAATTGCAGCTTTGGACCAATTTCCCTTCTCCAGTCGACAACTGCTTTCAGTGTTCAAAAGAATCAAACTCAAACTACGGTATCAGAATTGATGCGTTTAGTAGGGAAGTAGAACTAGCATATTGTACAAAAAACATTATTAGATTTACTACACAGCTGTGTGACGTATTTAACTCTGTGGCTACAAAATTCTACAGTGAAATGAACAATTTGTTTGCTATTTGTCAAAAGCAGACCAAAGCTAGCAACACAGATCCTACTACAGATCAAAAAAGGTCATTCTCACCCTGCCAGGGTGTTAATCTGCTTTAACAACCCACTCACTATACATGCTATGAGGGATCATATAATATGAAGGTGGTAATGGAGGATTGTACTCCAGATAGGGTGAGCAGGACACCTAGGCAAAGCAAAGGGGTAAAATCCGCTCACTATACATTATGTAAGAGGTAATGTATAGTAAGGGGATGATTATTGCGGATTGAAATGTAGAAAGTGGGAGCAGAACCTTAGGTCCTGCTCATCTTGTCCAGGTACCAATCCAATGGAACAACATGCTCACCTTACAACATTTATAATATAACATATAACGAGTAGGTGATAAGTGAATTGGAATGCTGACAGGGTGAGCAAGACAACAATGCGAAGCACATGGGTCTTGTCTTGTCCTGCTCACCCTCTCCAGGTACTAGTCTTCAGTAACAACCCGCTCATGCTAAAAGGGAAAGTGAGTGGTAATGGAGGACTGAAATTCAGATAAAGTGCAACTCACAGTAACCTGCTTACAATATATTATGTTAGAGAAGGTGATTTTAGTGGACTGGGACGCTGACAGGGTGAGCTGAAATTTCATATCTTGTTTAGTGGATGACTGATATCAGTTTTCAACAATGTTCATGATTAGTGAGCAGGTTGGCTGATGCAAATCATATTTTGTGGTTGAATATAAATGATTACATAATCCTAAAAAATCCTGTCCATGCAGGGATTATATATAGTTGTGTTTTTTGTTGAAATGAACAGAATCTTGTACGTTCACTCAAATGTTTTATAATTGAGGTCTGCATTCCAAAACTTGAAAGACTGTGTATTGAGAGAAACTGCCCAGTTTGAGAAATTATGGTTAGCTGTCAAACAGCCTTGCACTAACGGCTATAAACATAAGTTTAACCAAAAAACTTGAGGCAACAAGTTCCTTCCTGTGATGGATTACTGATCCCTAGGCAGGCCGCAAGCCCCTCTAAGATAATAGTGTCATAAAAGGTGTGGACAAGCAAAGGCTGTGAGGAAGGTATCAATCAGTAGTTTGGAAAATAGGCACTGCTATTGGCAGTTAAAGTTGATGGCCTTAAAAAACAACAATATACTAGGAAGCAAAGTTTACCGTCGAGGAAAGAGAATCTATTCAGCCACTAAGCACAATTTATGACTCAGCAGACAGCTTATCCAAGGAAGAATACCCAAGTGATTTCATTCAGTGTGTCAGAGGTTACCAACTGAAAAAAGAAAATGGTGAAAAGCTTAAGTGGGTATTTGAAAATGAAATTGTTCGTGATTTTAATTTGTCTGGGTTGCTAAAATGTGAAAATGAAACAGCTGGTGAAAGATGGGGAATTAGAAAAGAAGAGTTCTTGATTCAACTTTTTTTGTTTTTGTTGTTGTCTTTCATTAATCCCGGATAAGTGAACTAATTGGTATTTTAACCCGATTCTGGCAGATGATGAAAAATTAGAGGATCACAGCTGAAACCCATCCTTACAGGTTCCTAGGAGAAATTTCTTACACAATCCATCCAATAGTTCTAGACGTTTCATTGAGCACCACAAATGTCATGGTCATGGTGGCAAAGGTTAGGAGACCACCAAAGTCATTAAGATTAGAGTCTTGAAACTTGAAGCATTGGCACAAAATTGTGAGCAAATCTATCAAGTAGAAGTTTGGATATTTTTAAATGATAAATGAGACGTCTGATTCAGAGGCAGCAGAAAGGTCAGGGGGTTCAAAGAACTAAATCCTCTTGAGACCACAAATGCATACTTTAATAGCACTCCAGTGTGTTATTCCAGTCCAGCCGATGTTGCGAATTCTTTGATAAATCAAATGCTTTCTCTATTCATCAAGAAAGAATGAGTACTTCATTTATTCGATGATTTTTTCTGCTTTTGGCTTGGATTAGGGTCAACTTCACAAAACATAAGGCATCCATTTTTCTAACCAGAAACTGACAAGCCAATAAGTTTTTACTGCCACTTTTTCAATTCTGTGCCTCAACGTTTTAAAATCTCTTATTTCACAGAGGCTCCCATTTATAGGTAACCATGAAAATTTCTCTTCTAGCCCTGGTTCCAAAGCAGCAGCCGGTGAGCCTGTGGGAAAAAAAAACTGTCCTTTCCTGGAAATGCATTTCTTTTTATCGTTATTTAAATAATTCATCTAAACATTATCTAGCATTATTTCAGTTGCAAAATCTTAGTGTGCAATAGAAAAAAAATGACAGCTTATCATAATTCAAAACTCAAAATAAAATAAAAATAAATACATTAATAAAATTAAATAAAAATGGGATATTGTGGGAGTTTTTTATTTGTTTTTGTCTGTAGGTCTTTAATTTTTCTTGTCTACATTTTTCTAATCTATATTATTAAATTGCAAAGAGGGGAAGTATTAGATTTGTTTGTTTGTTTGTCTTTAGAGTAACCCTTTACACATCCGTAATAGTTTTGCATGATTTACGGCTCAAAAATAAAATCCCCATTTTTCTCACACTGGTGTCTTAGAAAAGCCTTATTTCAGCTACACCTTTTAGCTGCTGTTTCTTTAAAGCTCCCAGTTCTTCAAACCTCCTTCCATATGATTGGCCAGCCCTCTGGAGGCCTGTTAGAGCTGATTGGGGCAGACCTTGGTGATTGAGGCCTGCCCCTCTGATGTGTCAAAGACTTTCTTGGGGTTGCTTGTGCGATGATGTCATTATTTCAGCAAGTCTCACTACGATCTTATGAATATCATTCTCTATTTTTAGAATGGATCACTCTGAGCAGTTTACAGACAGGTTCAGGGATTTCTACCATCTATAAATATGTAGCGGTTCCAGCAATGTTACTTCAAAACCATATTTTAAATACTGTAAAACATAATACCCCCCCCCCCCCCACCCCCCCCACACACACTTCAGTGTCTATCTTGACATCTGCTATCGTAAATTAAAATACCAATAAGACTGTATGAAAACATAGGTAGTATAAGATCTTCCCAGAAGTGAAGCCAAAACTCTCAGAACTCTCTCTGGTGACTGGTTGCAGTATAGATTTTAAGCCCCACATCCTCTGTTAGAACAGACATACAGCACTAGTATAATCAGATTTCTACGAACATGCCTTCCATCAAATCAGTTAGCTATCAAAATTTAATGTGCGAGTATTCCAATTCATAGAAGTTTGGTCACAAGTAGTTACTTGACGTTTTGAGAGGGGTGTACCAGTGGAAAGTGTCAGCACCCATCAAGGCTGTATTTTTGCTTCACGTTTTTCCTGGGATTAGATTTAGGCATGCCATCCATGCTGATATACAGAGCAGTTGCAGACAAATCAGCAGAAACCTCATACTCCAATGTGTTGTCATGCTGCAGAACCACAAACTCCAAAATGAAACAACACATCTCCTCTCTACACACGTTTTGTTGCTGTCTTATTTGTCCTCTCCCAACCATATATACTTTAAAAATTGAAGCTAATCATCTCACACAGCTGCATTATGACACGAGGGATTGCCAAAGACAGATTGGAGTGTCGCGCTCTCGCATTCAGCGCAATGTCTGACAGATGAGACAGAGACACATGACACGGGAGCCGTGTGGAGTAAAGGACTCTTTGAGACATGCAAATAAATCACTGCTGTCATATTCCCTCTGGAGAAGCACTGCTTGCGTTTGAAAGTAGACAATTATTGCGTTTCGCGGTGACATGTGTCTCAAGGACACATTGTATACTTTGCTGTACTGTAACTGTCAAGTCGTCAGATCTTTCAATGCTTTCTGTCTGTTTGCAATAATTCAAATTCAGAATTCATCTTTCAAACATGAAATTTGCTCTTAAATTATGAGTGTTTTCTCAGACTTTCAGTTCGTTACAATATCTTCAAATGAAGGCCCAGAAAGTCATTAAATTCACAGGTTTTGAGGCAAAGAAGGATTATGAGGTGAAATTTGTCAGATGGCGGTGCTTTTTCCTTCTAATTCCCAACGTAAAAGGCACGGACCAACTACCTTTAACCTGACCTATGCAGTCCTGGACTCTACAAGACCCTTTACAGATGGTGCAACATCTGCACAGTCCGACATGGAAACACTGGACCACTGACAGGAGGGTTGGGTTGTTTGATTCCACTTGGCAGTGGGCAATCCTCCCCCTTTTTCTTGTTCCTGTTCCATCTCGCTGAAATATTTACCCAGTGCACACCCATTCATCTGCGGCGATAACAGGGCCCGCGGTTTCCTTTTGTTCGGTTTCACTTGGCGGTTTGCCGGTGGGGGGATGCACAATCAAAGCGAGAATCAAAGCGCAAAACAATTACTGTTGCTTGTGCGTAGGTGAATGGCAGCAATGAAAAGCTCATTGTCAGCTTTGTGCGCCAGCTGTGCCACAGGCAAAAGATTTAACGGGCGGAGGGAGGAAGGGTACAAAGGTGGAGGGCATCTGCTAACCTTTCCTAAGCCAGAATGACCAAATCTGTAGCGTCGTATTGCCAGAGTGGAAATTCGCCTCTCCAATCCGAGTTGTAACTGTGAATGTAGGGTGGTATGGAGGTACATACTGGACTGACTAAATGACTGGCTGCCTCCTACTTAATGTCTCTCCAATCCTTGCTCCTGACAGTCAAGAGAAAAAGAGGTCAGGTCTCACGCAAGCGTCTTCCTCCCCATCTGCTCCTCCATCGACATCCCTGTTTATTCCCTACCATCACCATAATACCAGTCAATAATACCAGTCATTTGTGTGACGCAGAGCTGCAAACCTGTAATTTCCAGGAAGTCAGCCTGTTGTGAGATTGACTTGAGTGTGAGTCCTCCCATTGAATGTCTTTTTTTTTTCTTGAAGACCACAGTGTGTACAAAGGAGACAAGAAGTGAAAAGCCACCTTGGGAACGAAACTGAATTATTTGTTGGATGACACGCTGTAACTGTGGGGGGCTTGTTTGTTTGTTTGTTGTTGTTTTGTAATCTTGATAGTATTTTACCATAAAATCTGCAGTTAATTACTGGGAAGGGTCTTTTTGGTATATGGCTGTAAACAGCAATGGAGTGTGGACTTAGGGATATACTGGGATTGATGTGTATACTTTTACAGGAGCCTACTGGAACCTTGCTGTCAGTGAGTTACACAGAAATTAAAAATACTTCCTTTGGCTTTCAGGGGTACCAAAGGAAGTATTTTTTTCAAAGAGTCTATCCACTTTGTCAGGGTCATTTCCATACTATCAAGTCCTGCTGATCTGTTATTACTAGCTTAATTTTGCAGCTTAATGTTCCGACATATTCAACGATTTATCATAACTAAAATAGCTAGTAGTCAACCACCAACTTGAGTATGCCAACTAGCATAATTTAACCAATACTGCCAAGTTCTCACTATCTCATTTATCTTAACTTTTATTGTAACTTTACGACTGTAATTTAAAGTGTCAAGTTTTAAAAGTGGATACTTGCAGAGTTCTCATAAATAATCTAATGCCCCAGACTGTCTTGTTTTTGTTCCATGCTGATGACATTCTGACCTTTACCTTTCAAGATTGGTGTTTGAATATGGGAAATAAGACATAGTGTGTATACAGATAGTGGATGTAGCTTGCGACATATTTAGCAAGATTTCTTTAACTAGAACTATACTAACTCAACTATTTTTTTTCACCGTTCTACTGGTGTCAGCAATTGTTGTGTTAGTTTGGTTTGACATCATTTTGGTTTCGTTGTTGGGTTTCTTTTTGAGTGGGGTTTATGGTTTGTTTTATGTTGTGTTCCATTTAAGTTATTGTCTTATTAATGGGATAATTATCAAATAGTGGCTACAATTAATATCCCTACAGCATCAAGTCATGTTTTTTGTTTGTTTTTTGTTTTGTTTGTTTATGTTGTCTTTGTTTGTTTTGACACATTCATTTAAGAACTGGGTTCTGCATTTTTATTTATGTTCAATTCATATGTGTATATTGGACACTTTTTTGTCACCTTTTGGAAAAGCACCATCAACTTCCTCTTAGTTCATCCATTGCCTTAATGCACATCATTGTGCCAGGATACGCTGCCGTCCTATTTCAAGACATTTAAATGCATCAGCTATCAAGACGAGCTCCCATTTTAATCTCATTCACTGCCAATAACGGCACATCCGAGCTAATGTACCTTGACCAATGCTAATGTATGTAGTGCCTGTGTTGCACTTACTTTAGTCATTATATTGAGAAGTATTCCATCATGCCTAAGTGACAGACTTGGCCTGCTGATGTCACCACTCGTAGGAAGTCAAAGAATCACTTAAGTTGTTTGAACTGATCCGGTGGGGTTCATGAAGGAGCGGCTAAAAATATCGCGGCTAGTGGTGAAGATGTTAGAGTCTGGTTCGGATAGGGAAAGAAATCATGACTGTTACTTCACACACTACACACATTACAGGCAAAATTATAACAAAGAACCGGATTATAGAACTGATGTTAATTTATGTCTGATGCAGCTCCTCAGAGATGCCCCTCTTCCACGCTGCTTTTTTTGTTTCGTTGATTTTATTCTCGCTCCCTGCTCATGTCTGCCTGGAGCGATTAATCAAGGTTTGTGCTCTGCTTTTACTTCTGTCTTCTCTGCACTGCTGCTTTTATTTATTCACCTTCAGGTGGGGCTAGCACGCATGTTTATATCGAGAGGGGGATTTTAATTTCCTGTAATTTCCCCGTGCTGATGTGTACAGGACTGATGCGTGGCAGGCGGCCCCAGATGTGGACTCTATAGAGTGACAAATGAAGAGTAGGTGTGAGTTTGCTGCGTTTCATGTTGCATATTTCCCACTGACGTGTCAAGTCCCTTGCATATCCGCCAGACACATTGTACCGGCTGAAGAATCAGAGTGGTGAAGCATTATCTGTTTTTCATTTTGTGGCTGGGATTGGAGTCTGAGTCAATGATTTGAGCTACCACTGAGCAAAGCACAGAGATGGAAAGCACAGAGACCTTCTTGGTGTGAGGTTTGATTTCAAGGCTTTGTACTTTTAGAATTTGTAACCTCATTGTACTTCACTCTTAACACCACTTATTGTCTCTCTGCTTCAATATCACCTTCCTGAATTCCCCAGCCTTGAGACTCAGAGGCTCAAAATGAGCCTCTTCTTTTCTAAAATGATTTCTGAAACGTGTCCCCCTAAAGCAGGATAACATGAATAACTGTAATTTGTTGAAGATTTGGATGCTGATTCTTATACATGTCCCATATTATGTTTGCAGCGATTCTATGAAAACATTAATAATTATCTCTGAAAAAAAAAGACTGGATCCTACATGCTCCAGTGTGACCTTGACTACAGGATGGAAATTAAAGAGGGGATACTCTGACATTTAAAGAGGGGTATTCTGTTTTTCTGTATTTTAAACAGAGATATAAAGTAACAACATTGGATGTTCAAACTAAATGTGCACAGATTTTAAAACCTCTTCATATTCATGTGTTGTAGAAATCCCATAATCTGTATGTAAATTGCTCAAAATGGTCCATTCTAAGAAGAGCACAAGATCTTCACAAGACTTGCTGAAATTATGATGTTATCACGTAAGGACCTCTAAACTGATTAAGGACATGCTAAAAGTGTGGGCCTCAAACATACATAACACTCATAGCTCTGCTTCTTCTGGCCTCCAGAGGGCTGGCCAATCAGTGTGAATGGTGTTTGTGGAGCTGGGAGTCTTAAAGAGGCAGCAGCAAAAACAGAGGCTGAAATAAGATTTTCCAAAAGACCAGTGTGAGAAAAATGCAGATTTTTTTTTAGCTGTGAATCATGTATACAAGGGGGATACAAGAGGGACAGTATAAGGCGTTAAAAAAAATATCACAATACCCCTCTTTAAACAGTGTATCCACTCTGCCAGGCCAACTCCCCAGTAAGGAAAGTAGCTAATAGCCGTCTTAAAAGTTGCTGGAAGTCACTCAATGATATAATTGTTTGCATAACTGGCCATTTGAATGTAATTGTCATGGATGTTTTTTCTTTATGTCAAAATAACTAACCTCCTCCTTTATCCAGTTGCTGGACCAGCAAAGTGACCCAATGGACTGTATAATTAATGGACATAGTCTCTGTGATGTCATCTGTCTGTTTCTGAAAAAGAGTTTTGAAGCAAATCGGTCGGTGCGGCCATATTGGAAATGAGGTGGGCTTTGAGTCTCCACACTGACAGCTGTAGGGCGCCTGTCAGTCACTTGAGCTGAACTGTGCCTCTGATTGGGCGAACTTGCGATCTTAATAACTTCTAAACTGCTGAGATAGAACAAAATTCACCACCCCTACAGTATGTGCTTTTAGCAAACATAGCGATTCAGGCAGGAGAAATTTTTTGAACCAGATTGTAAACATGTTTATTCATACTGTGAAAATGGCTTTTTTGGCTTGGTGTGTATGTGACTTCCTGTACTTCCGGAGCCAGCTTCAAGCATACACTCGACAAACCACAGATTTTTAGCACTTCTGTGTTGTCTCATATTTTCAGACTGGAGGTTGCTGCTTGGGTTTTGCGCAACACCACAGTATTGACTGCACTGTCCTCTCTGTATAAAGGAAAATAAGTCCAAAAAAATAACTTAATAAGAAAAGGTTTTTGTTTTTTTTTTTTACTAACATACCTGAGTGGGATGTGTTTCGCTAGCACATCAGATATCCCAAATTCCCAACGGAATGAATGTACTTTCTCTTGACTCGCCTCCACACACTTGCGTAAATGGAAACAAGGCAGTTGGGATCCATCGGTGGCTTTATTTGGGAAAGATGCAGAGTATAAATGCACCTTTGGATGAACCTAACAGTAGAACATCTCGTCAGAAAAAACTTAGGCAGCAAATGCTCTCTATGTAGGATGTTACATACCATGTATCATGCTTTTCCAACAAGTAAAAAAACGGCATTTCATACCGTTTGTCTTCTAGCGTACATGGAAAGAAGAGACGGGCAGAAACTGAATGTGTTGACCCAAAATATTTGGTTCAGATCTGTTGGCAGCTCTAGAATATTACGTGATTTTTTGGCATCAACTTTAGTCTCCACAAGTCACCACAAAGTTCATTGACTATGGAACAGACGCTCCTCTAACAATGCCGGCCTTTAAACGGAAAACCTCTGCCACTATTTCCAACACTGGGGAATTCAAGTGTGAGTTTCAAGTGTGTTTGTGTGTAAACTTTTATGTATGTGCGAGTGCATGCACGATATGCAGCCGCCGTTATCCTTGTATTTCCCCGTCTCACCGAGCACACTACGCCTGAATACACCCACTCCAACCTCACCTTTCCTTTAGCACCCTCATCCATTATTCACAGACATTGGACAACGCACTCATATCGACTACACAGACTTTTAAAAGCGCACTATGCAGATAATACCTGCTTGACTCGGAGAAACACAGTTGCATTAAAATATGTCAATATCCAAGAGCTTACAATCTTTCATGCTCAGTAACATTTTGAAACTTTTTTTTTTTTCCCCTCCTCCTGCCAGCGCTGCAAGGTAAGGAGGAGGAGGAATAGAGACGGTCCAGTTGCCTCGAGGGAATATTTTATGCTTCTATCACTTCTGTCGACAACAAGGTGTGCTGCTTTTTCCTCTCGTTTCCCCACTCGGCAAGGTCACCCACATCATTTGCATTTGGTGGAATTGTTTCACAGGAGAAGATTCTGATTTGTATTAATGTGCATGTGCATGCCACTTTGTTTTTTCTTTTTGACATTCTCTGAATATTCAGCACCATCCAGAGGTAAAGTCAATAAATTCATTCAGATTACATGCAAGTGGATATGGAATGGCTTACGCTGTGGAAATGATTGTCTAGAGGGGACTCAGATATTACAAATCCACAAGTAGTTGTCCTTGAGGCAAAGTTTGTAAGACTTTTGAAAGCGAGTTGTGTACAGGCTTTATGCGCACAGATTTATATTTATCAGCCAAAGCTATATTGTGTAGTGCTTCAGGGAAGACAAAAGAAGATAATTGATTTCATTTTATTTCACGACATACCACGCATGACCAAAGGCATTTGCTACAATCGGTATAAATGTCCTATGTGATCTGGAGTTAAAAGTCAAAGGAAAAACACATTTGAGGACTTTAAAGAGTCAGAAATGAGTGTAAGAAAACCAAGCATTGATGTAAAAATAAATCTCAAGCTGTCTTTGATTATTTTTTTCCTGAGGCAGAGGTGGGCGGGGCCTGACAGTAGATAATTAGGGTCAGGTGTGGTCGCATTTCAAATTGATTCTTTGCGGAGAAACAGCATTTTAACTTACAATGTTTTTATTTTGGAGTATTAAGGTCTAGTTCCAGTGACCAGAGTCCTGGTTTGTAGTCTTTACTTGTTTTCTTTGAAGTTACATTTGTGCCCTAACTTTCATTGCAATATTTTTGCGATGATGGGTTTTGTTTCTTTCACAGCGTTACTTTTGTGGCATTGCTGTCATAGTGCTACTTCCACAGGGTTAATTTTTTGGCAATACTTTCCTGGCAGTACTTTTGGATATTATCTTCATAGCATTACTGTAATGGCGTTAATTTTTTGGCAATGCTTTTGTGGTGCTTCTTATATGGTATTACTTTCTTGGCAATACTTGACTGGTGTTATTATTTATTTGATTTTTTTTTACATTACCATCATAGCATTGCTTTCATGGGGTTACTTTCATGAAATTACTTTCCTGGTCTTACTACATCCTTGGCGTACTGTCTTGCATCACCTTTGAGCGATTACTATTTGTGGCGTTACTGTCATGGCCTTACTTTCTTGGCAACACTTTCCTTGTGTTACCTTTGCTGCATTAGTGTCTTGGCACCACTTAAGCAGCATCCCTTTGAGACTCAACTAACATTTACTCCTTGATCTCAGTCTCTTTATGATTTTTGGGCAGTTTTTCGTATGTGCCATTACTTATGATTATGATTGACATGCCTTACATTATGTGTCTGATGTGACATTGCTTTCGTGTCAGTACTCACATGCTACAGTTTGTCCTTACGTGATACAACTTACAACAAGTGGCTAGAGTAGGAATGATATGTGGGAAACAGGCCACAGGCTGGTCTCAAACCCAGGCCACCCACTTGAGGATGAACCTTATTGTGTGCCTACTTGACTGCTAGGCCATTTGCACCCTGTGACTCTACTTGCTTGACATCATTTTCATAAAACATCTTTTGATAGTACATCTGTGATTTGCACTTGCACAATGTGACTTTTTACAACTCACCAGGTGTTACTTACATGTTGTTATACAGATGATGTCACTCCCATATCACCAAAAATTTGTCTTACTTTTGCCACTAGAGGTTGCAGTCCATCTGTGCAGATGATAAGGTTCTAGGTCGCTTGCGACAAATGGAACTTGGAGCCGAATTCCACAGAAGAAACTCGAAGCATATCATGAACAATTTTGAATACACTACGTGTCGTTTTATTGAAGGTTTTGTTCGAGCAAAATCTCCTGAATATTACTGCTTATCTCCTATTTCCTCCAACTTTAAGTAATCATGACCAACAAAAAACACGACCAGCCACAATTTTACATCCACTGCTTGAGGGAAAACCTTTCAATTACAGAACTACCAGCCCTCTTTGAGTTCCTCACATCATCAGAGAGTGAGCCCACGGCAGACTGTGGCCTCGGTCATTGTGCCAGAGTGAATGGATCCCCTGGCACAGTTCACTCCACACAGCCCTGCTGGCTAAGACATGCTAGAAATCATCATACTCTGCTAATCGGCTGAGTGGTGATGACTCGCCAGAGATGGAGCCAGAAGGCAAACATGATAGCCTTTAGTGAAGTTTAATTTTTTTTTTTTTTACATTGAACTGTTCTTCAATCAACATCCAGGGTTAGATTCTCTATAAACAAAGACATGCTTCATTGCGCCTGATGATTGTAGCTTTCTAGAGATTTTTCCAGTATAGATTCAATAAGATGAACTTACAGCTCTTATTTCTTATATTCTAGTGTTTAATCGTTGATACATGTTGAATATTTCTGTGCTTTCGATTCAGATTTGATTGATAGATTTGAACACAATACTTATGACTCAACCTGACCTAAAAGTAAATGACGTGCTGAAGGACTGAGCCAGGATTTTACTATCATTAAGGACAGAGAGGTCAAGTCTGAAATAATGTCCAATTTTTCACATTTTTGCTTCATTCATTTAGTGAATGAAAGGACAGCTGCTGAAAAAAGCCAATTTATAGGCATTTGTGCAGCATTTACGCGGCAGAAGGTTCCACTAATACTGTGAATTACCAATAAAGGCATAAAAATATCTTTAATTTGGTTCAACTCTATGATTTTCACCTCCGTCTACAACTGCAGAAAAAACTCCACTTTCAGCTACAAAGTGTCTGTATCCATGAACATCCTTTCGATTTCTTTTGTGGTGCAGATTAAATTTTTGTAAAAATGAGAAAAAGTTTTGTTGTGCTGAAACCTTTAAAACTATACTCTGAAAAAAAAGGGTCAAGTTTGTTTCTCCTCTACCACTGTTGTCAAAAGTTGCTGTATACAAAACTATAGCCAACATTGTGGTGTATTTACACTCAAGACACTTTAATGCAAAAAACTTTTACAGAACAAATTAGCTGTCCGCCAAAAAAATAAAAATGGTGTTAGCAGACACAGGCCCTTGAGTGCTTTGGATTGGAAAAAGGAGCTGTTTTCCTCAAAAATGCTGTTAACAGACACAGGACCTTAGAAAAAAATGTTTTTAGTGGACACAGGCCCTTGAGGACTACTGATTTGCAAGTGCAAAATTTGCTGTTAGTGGACAAAGGCCCTGAAGTAGTGCTTGTGATTATGAAATGGCCCCTGCCAGTGCAAAATAAAGATAAAAAATGTAAGTGGAAATAGGCCCTGAAGTATTTGTGAATAAAACACAAACTGTCACTGCAAAATTTTCTGTTAGTTCACATATGTCCCTAAGTACTTGTGCTTTTAAAATTGAATCTTCCAGTGCAAAATAAAAATTAAAAAATGTGGCAGTGGAAACCAGCCCTTGAATAACAGCTTTCTCCATCAGAGCAACAGATTCTTGGAATTCTATTCCAAGTTATATCAGAAAGGGCAGCAGCTTCACTGAATTTAAACACAGCATAAAATCATGGCTTAAATCAACACAATTATATACTTATCAGGCATAGACACATAAACATGCATGTTTTTTTCTTATAATGTTGTATTTTTTTTAATTTCTGTGCCATTGTGTTATAGTGAATTACAATGGGAAAGTTTATCTTGGGGTTTGTTGCTGTCTTTTCCTTAAATTTAGTGCTTTTAGTTTGACAATGTTTTAATGTTGTTAATCTTAACATGCAGGTGGTTGTGGTATTTTTGTGTATTTAATATAATGCTTTTTAGCTTTTTCAAGTTTAACACTGTTTCCGTTTTATGTATTGTTATGTAGAAATTTTGTAGTGAATGGTTTGCTTTTAACAGAGATTCTCTCCGTCTCCTGCCCAGGGAAAATGGATGTAAATTAGCTGATAGCCAACTCTGGTACAGCCAAGTAGCTGTGAGTTGTCCCTGTCAAAATAAACAAAATACATAATTAAAAAAATATATTCATAATGGCGATAGAAGCTGACCTCACAAATAATGCTGTTAGTAGAGACAGGCCCTTAGGTTCTTAAGGGTGGAAAATATATAGTGGAAACAGGCCCTGAAGTACTTCATATTGAAACACAAGCTGTCAGGTGTAAGTACAGGCCAAAAGAAGTGTTTAACCGTTTTGGTCAACAAACAAATTTTGGCACTGAATGTGTGAAACTGCATGGCCTGATGTTTGTTAGTGTTGCAGAGTGCATTTACTTGTTATACAAGCATGTGGGACCAGTATTTTATGTGTATGTAACTTTCATAGTTTAAAATGACACGTGTCAGAGACATACAGTATGTGTGTTAGAGGCATTTGCTTTTTGTGAATATGACTATCAGAATATTTGGATGCCGAAATCATAGATTTCCATCCAAACAACTCCCAGCTTTCTTGGTAACAGAGTGTGTATTAAAAGTTAATCATGGCATAAGTTTGAGCACACTGTGTAGAAATAGCATAGCATCTGCGAGTCCTTTAAACTGTCAATAAGTTGTTGTTCTTTTTTCCCCCACCAGATTCTGTTTGTGAAAGCAACAGACAAGCCTTATTAGCTCCAAACTATAATCCTTGAGCACAGACATGAGCAAAAATACATCTTAAAAAACATCTTTAAGCTCATTATCTTTTGAGTGTCAACGGGAATTGGAAATCGCCTGCGTGAGGCTCCAGGTTCAAACCCAGCAGTGTAATGTTCGACGCTGATGTGCCACAGATATCTATTTTAGCTTTTTTAGGTTTATCTTTCTGCTTCTTTTCATTCCATCTCACGTCTGAAGCTAATCGGCCCCTCTGCCATACACACTTCCTTGAAAAAAATAAAAAAACACACATCAGCTTTGAGGCACACTGCTGAAGCAGAGGATGCTGGATAAGTAGCATTTCTTTATCAGGCGAGTATTCTAATTGGGTTGGAAAACAGCAATGTAAACACAAACAAACAGCTTATGTGAGTGGAGACGGTGTTTTATTTTTGGCCGTGCTTACTTCAGGTTCAATTATTAAACAGGCGGATGTGTTTGACACAGAAAGAGAAAAGCTTGGACTCCTGGCTGTCATGGCAGTCCAAGTTACACAATCCATTAAAAGTATTGTCCAGTGACCTACATAGTCTGGGTCACAGTACAATAGAAAGTTCCTTAAATTTGCTCCGCACTTAAAAACGGTAATGCCTGTTCATTCAGCGCTGAAGTGGATCCTCTCCGAGCGTCAAGGTCACAAGTGCAGCAGCAAAACGTTTGATGCCTGAACTGTTCTTTTACTGCCTACTTTCTTTATTCACGAGCTTATTTTCTACCTGCAGGTGAACTCAGTCCAACATCTTCAGGTTTTCCAGCTTTTTCAATAAGTGTTTGAAAAGAGGAACTGAGAGAAATGAGTCCCAGAGTAGAACAAGAATAGAAAAAAAAAGAAAGATTCTCAGCATGGCTGCTGCAGAGTGAGGCCAAGACAAAATTCTTTCTGAGTGCTCTGGTGCAGGACTTCTTTTTTTTTATCCTTCTTCTTCTTCTTCCAGGGAAGACATTTTGACTTGTCACAGTAGAACAAGCACAATTGTAGATAATAAAATGGTTGAATTACATTTAGCTGCCTCAGTTTCAGGGTCCGTGCTGGCTCACTGTCACACAGTCATGACTTACTGAGACACTTGAATAGAACAGAGCCATTGTTAACGTTATTAGTAACACCTGTGCTTTTCCTAATATGTCAATCATCATTTCTGACATGAAAGGCCAATAATTCAAAAAGCCGGGTCTGACTGGATAAGTGGCACTCCTTTACAGTCCCCTGCCTTATTAAGTTAGGTTTCATAATCTGCCTACTTTCACACATTATCCTTGACGTTAGCGTACTCTTGCAAAAGTTTCACATTCAAACATAACTAACAGCTGAATTCCACCAGAAACACACGATCTGTTAAGTTTCTTTTCTATTCTGACTCTGTCACACTCAGTTGCATGTACACTTAGGGCCTGTGTCCACCGGCAGTTTCTCTCTTCATTCACAAGCACTTGAGGGCCTGTGTCCACTTACAGTATTTTTAAACAAGAAGCTTCTATTTTAAATCACAAGTACTTAAGGGCCTGTGTCCACTAACAGTTGTATATTTCGCCCGGACAGCTTCTATTTTAAATTACAAATGCTTAAGGGCCTATGTACACTTACAGTTACATTGTTTGCGCTGACAGCTTCTGTTTTAAACTACAAGTGCTGAAGGGCCTGTGTCCACTAACAGTTGTATATTTTGCCCTGATAGCTTCTATTTTAATTTACAAATGCTTAAGGGCCTATGTCCACTTACGGTTACATTGTTTGCGCTGACAGCTTCTGTTTTAAACTACAAGTGCTTAAGGGCCTATGTCCACTTACAGCATTTTTTGCAGCATTTGGCAGCTTCAATTTCCAATTTAGTGGGTCTGTGTCTACTAAAAACTATTGTTTGCAGTTGCAGCTTCTATTTTTAACCACAAGTACTTAAGGGCCTGTATCCACTAATAGCTATATGGTTTGCACTGACAGCTTCTGTTTTAAATCACAAGTACTTAAGGGACTATGTCCACCTACAGCATTTTTGCACAGCCAGCTACTTCCTATCACAAGTTCTTAAGGGCCTGTGTCCACTAAGAGCATTTTTTGTTTTGTTAGCAGTCTTTATTTTCAGTAAAAAGTAGTTGAGGGTCTATGTCCAGCTACAGCATTTTTGTGAAGGCAGCTACTTCCAATCACAAGTACTTAAAGGCCTGTGTCCAATTCCCTTTCCCCACTGGCTTCTTTCATTTTCCTTAAAAAAAAGCTAATGTGTCTGCACATCTTGAGTGTGCAGCACTCTTTGACAAGTTATTTTTCATACGCCACTTTTTCAGGAAGAGAATCTCATTTTGGGGGACCATAAATTCTATTGCATTCATTTTCATGGGCTACTTGACAACCAGGGTCAATCCTCCTCTAAGGCCAGATGTTTGTTATTTTTGCCTTTAATCCACTACACCTGGTTGAGCTCTAAAGGTTGGGGATGCACGAGGGCACGGTATAGCTATTGCATATTAATTACCATCTTAAACTTATCTAGTAAGTAAAACCTACAAAATGTGTAAACAGAGTTGGTCAAAAAAAAAAAAAGGATCTGAAAGCTTTGTGCTGCACCAACTATTAGAGCCAATTGGATGCTGCATGTTAATTACAACCTTTGCCTAATGTTTGTAAAATACAAGCCAGTGTTCCATTTGTCTGCCAGTTATTAGATAACACACGGAGGTGCAGGTATACACAAGACCCCGGCCCACTGTTTGGAATACTTAATGAGTGGAACATCACATCAGACATGAGACAAAAAGAGCTGTGCTCCTACAATGACTTATTCATGAATGCCTTTGCTCTCTGAATGTTATTTTATTATTTGTCGTGAGCACCTATTGTTTAGTTGTGACAAAACAAAAGTGCAGAACACACTCGCTGGTTTTCAATCGCTGTTGTATTGGGGTGGATTAAGTGTGATGGTTGCTAGAACGAGGGAGTAGACATTTCCAAATAGCAAAAGCCACAGAATGCTAATCACCAGGCTTCTCACAATGGTGCGTGTGACAATGTAGCCATAGTAACACTCGCACTGAAGCTGTCTGTTGCTGAAGTTGCTGTCTGTTTGAATAATTAGACCTACTTTCCAGCAAGTGAGTTGGGAATTATACTGATTTTACTCAAATTATCTATCTACACAAGTGTGCTCTAACTGTGCAGCACTACAATAAATCTCTATGAATCTTTTTGGTTCTTTGTCATTCAGGGATATTGATTGATTTTAAAGGGTGGTATTGTGATTTTTTTAAGAGTTATTTCTGTCTATTTGGTAGTCCCAGAGTAGCTTTAAATAGTTTACAGCTACAAAAAGTATTTGAGCAGCAAACAGCAGTCAAGATGGCGACAACAAAGATGCAAAACTTAAAGAGAGGGCATTATGTTATTTTTCAAGGTTAACTTTATCCCTCATGGTACCCTCGTAGTAACTTTAAATGGTTTACAGCTCAAAATCAGGAGCTGTACCACAGAAAACAACAATTTTAATAGCCTATAAAAGCCAAATCGCCAACAACGAAAAGTAAAAATTAAAGAGGGGTATTATGGTTTTTTTATTGTCTTTATTTTGTCCTTCTGGTGATTATTTACAGCTGAAGAAATCCCTATTTTTCTCACACTGGTGTTTTTCAAACCATTATTCTAGCCTCTGTTGTTTTAGCTGCTGTTTCTTTTAGGCTCCTTGTTCACAAACCCTCTTCCCACTGACTGGCTGGGACAAAGCTACAGGCAGACCTTGTGTTTGAGGCCTTCCTCTCCAATGTGTCAAAAACCAGTTAGGTAAACATGCAATGCAGCAGTTTGAAAATTGTTTAGTATGAACATTCAGCACTGATGCTTTATATCCACGTTTCAAATACAGGAAAGCATAATACCTCCTCTCTAAAGCGTCTAAACGCCTTTCAAGTCTAGTATACTGATAATTTACTGGTCCAAGCACAGGCTCAGAGTTTAGAATGTTAAATACTTTAAAAAAGTATAGTTTTAAGTATCGTTCGACCCAGAGATGGTTTGTTTGGGTACTTTTCTCTCCCTGGAGTAAAGATTTTTGGAAAGAAGCTTTATTTTGTAAGCAAAGTGAACTCTTGCGTGCCTCCTCTCTGCCAACCATCTTCTGTCTGCTGCTTGTCATGCTCAATTTGTGCAACTCCTATGTAGTTAAGGACCAAGCATGTCACTGCCACTGTCTGAAATATCTTTCCCCCAGGGCACATGGACACACACACAAACACACATATATATATATATATACACACAAAGAAGCATTAACTACTCGCATCAGGGAACAAAGGTAAGATGACAAAACTTAGCAGAAATGCATTCAAGACAACAAATGTGCCCTGAATACAATATCAAAAGCCCCATCCAGCATTGAAATAACAATTCTAAGACAAGTTTTACTCTATCTTCATTTTACGCTTGGACACAGAGGATTATAATGCAAATATATGACAGTGTGGGTTGATCTTTTGCCCATAGGTTGACAAGAACAAATGCAATATGGAGATTCTCCCTCATTCTGCCTCACCTAGAAAGCCAAGGGCAAATGGAAATGGCTTAGTGGGGCGTATCGGCCCATACGAAACCCTGGCAGGGAACTTTGGTCTCCCCTTTAATTAATGAGCAGTAGTGTTTTGGAATGTAAATATACGCAACTAAGCAGACAGACTGTGCAGTGGAGTGAAAAAGACTGACGGCAGAATATGCATGGGGTTGGCTGTCTATTAAATCTGAATTTTAAGTGAAGCTGTGTGTGTGATATCATTGATCCCTGAGTCACCGTGTCAGACAATAACTGTAACCTTGATGACTTTAATCTAATCTTTGCTACGCCAAATTTAAGAGTACTGACCCTTGGGAAGCTCCGCCCCCTTTATGTTGAAAACCTAAAGTACCTTCAAAGCTAGTCAAGTATGGGTTTTAGTCTTCTTAATAGACTAGCTTCTTGATTTGATAGCTATGTCGAAAAAAGACAGCTGGATAACTTCTAGCTAGCAACACTTAAATTCACCATCTGTTGTGAATACTAAAATTTACAGTCCATACAGCATACTCTAATATTTGCCCTAGACATACACATTGGACATATATTGGAAACCTAAGATTATAAATGATATAAGTTTTCAAACACTTACTGCAGTATACAAAAATCTTTATACAAAAATCTTTATACAAAAAACCCAGTATCCAGTATTAAGCTAGTTAGCACTTCAGCCTATACGACTCATAGATGCTAACACATTCAAAGTGTGGTATTGAAAGTTACAAAGTATCCATTGTGAAAAATATGTATTTCATTAAAAATACTCAGTAGTGGGTTAATTAGCTACTTCGCTAGCTAGCTATGAAGCAGCAATGATAAAAACAACAGAAGCTAACATAGCTAAATTGTTTTTATTTTATTTTATTTTATTTTAATCCTGACATATCCTGCTAGCTATTTCTGCTATCATTAGCCTTATTTAACGGGTCAACAGGCTAAATTCTGAACATATTTCAGATTTAAAAGGCGATAGCTAAAACTGGGACCTGGATAGAAGCTTGAAACCAATAACACATTGGGCTAAAATTGACAGCTGAAGCTATATCCATAGCAAATGACTCATACAGAAGGCATGTAAATAAAAGAACTGTGTTTCCGTGTATGGCCCTGTATGTGCCCTCAATTAGTAGATGTTCAGAAAAATACAACGAAGATAATGCTGCTACAGTGAAGAAGCAAGGAGCTAATTAGCGATACCCTGCATTTGACATGCAGTTGTGATTGATCTGATGCTGCATTCAAAAGATAACCCTGCTCAGATCTTAGCTAGCATGCACATGTTCAAATGAAAGCCAACCTGTAACCCTAACAAATTGCTTGGTAAAGCCTCTGATATGCTTATTAGCCTCAGTGGTAACACCAAGTTAAGAATGTATGTTCTATGCTAATTAGGGGGAAATGCCAATGAATGTAAAATGGGAAAAATGAAAAAAACACCCACCTTTATTTCATTAAATGCCAACTTTTGCACACACTGCAGTTATATGCGGCTTTTACATGTGATAGAAAAAGAGGATTGACAGCCCAGCTGTGCATAGTGATTGTTGCTAAGCTGTTATTCGATGGCTGTTAAGGCAGGCCAATTACAGGTCTGTCATGTATAACACTCTCTACTGTACTGTAGTAAAGTTGTATTAAGTTAAGATGTAAAAGCTAATGCTACGCTGTGCATTAGACGGTTCTGAAAGTTCTGAGAATAAGAGCATGAGTTACATCCAGCAATGCATTACTCTGTGGCTTTATGAGTGATGATGACTTCCCCCTGTGGCCTATTGATCTCCGTCCCCAGATAGACGTTGATGTGGTGCATTAGCATTGTTTAAGAAATATAATATCCAACAAGCTGCTGATGAAGACTTTCCCAAGCACTGTTTGGTCAGCAGAAAAAAATCCAAACGTAGGGCTCTGCATTTAATGTGTCAAAATGAGACAGAATTATGGATCATGAGCACCAAAGGCTTTTAATGCGCTGCAGCCTGAGCCAAATGAAAAGCGATCACTTCGCACTGAGGGATTGTAACAGTGTTTAAAGACTTTAAAAAAACATTGTTGGTGGCCCTTTGGAGGCAACTTAGATTTTAATAGAGGCATTAGGCGGCCCAGGGGTGAATGGAGCTTTCCGAGTAGTGCTTGTAGTGTCTTCTTCCATCGCAGAGCAAGAGAAGTAGAAGCAAATGAGATGATCTTAAGAAGAAATTCTTGTGCCTCAAGGGCTAAAATACAGCTCTTTATTATCTCATGTAAATAAGCAGAATGCTTTCTGCAAGGCGGTAGTATTTGCTGAATATCTACAAGAACAACAGTAGTCCCCCATGTGGTATTTAAGTGAAGCACATTTATTTATAAAATGAAGCGAATACAACTGTTAAGACAGCTAGCTAGAAGCTAATTACTTACCCCTCTTTGCAGGATATAACTCGATTTGGTCAAACGGGTTACCACATGAGCTTTCAAGGTGCTTTTAAAGCAACTCACAGAGAGGGAAATTTCTCAGAGAGAAAGGTGTTTTTCTAAGTCAGCAACTCCCCAAGCTCCAGCTCAGGACTCCCACTCCCCGTGCACACACATCACCGAAAGGCTTACTAATGAGGCCAATCCCACCGAAAACTCACAAGGCAGCACTCTTCAACTTATTCTTCTTCACGTGTTTTTTTTTTTTTTTTTTTTTTTTGGTATCCCTGCTGGGAATGGAGCAACCTTATCTGTGTTCTCATTTGGCCTTGCAAACAAGGGCAACTCTAATGAGGTTGACCCTCCCCTCTTGCAGTTGTTAGTAAGACATGTTGCTAACAAAATGCTGCCCAACCTTCTAAGGTAAGCATTGCTGTCATCACCAAATTACAGTGGAAGAGAAGAGAGCAGGAGTTATTATTAGGATGTGCCATGACAGTGAGTGACGTTAACTCACAACCGATCAGAGAGTTTTGGGAAAAAGTGCCCCTTATGGGTCAATCAGTCAACTTGTTTTTTTTAGAACAAAAGTTGGAAACACACCCCAAACAAAAACTTTCCTCTAACATCAATATTGTTTCAGGTAATGAGCTGTCAATTGGATCACTCCATCTGGCAGCAGTGAGGAGAGTACATTCAAGTAAGGCCCGTTAGCATGTGCATCCTGTGCATGTCAACGAGGTTTTGGATTGCTCCAACTGGGTGATCAACTCATTAGATTCAGGATAATGGACATATTTTTACACATTGGCAACACTCCAGCCCTCTCTAAGTGCCAGTCAAGGCAGTCTGCCTATTCTTCCTTCCTACAGCTTTATCCTCGCTGCCTTCTCGTCTGTCAGTGGTGGGTTCATCTGCATTCGTTATATCAGTGGATGTCTGTGTGAGGAACTTTTTCCCCAAGTACTGTCACAATGTTGTTTGTTCTTGGGTAAATAGAGTATGGACTGAGTGAAACAAATTTTTGTAAGTGCATCAAGCCATTTTTATTGTGCTGACCTCTGTCAAACTGCTTGTTAGACAAATATTGTGAACACGAGGAGTCCGACACATTATCACTATTTGACTCCATCTAGAATGATTAACTAATGGCAAGACAAAAAGAACAAAAAATGAAAACAGAGAGGGCCCTTCGGACCATATTTCAACCCAGTGACAAAGCTAAGGTTAGCATTATACCACTTATAAGCTAACAAATGCTTGAGATAGTGCTAAATATACAATTGTAAGCTAAAATGAATTGTGATAATGTCAAATCATGGACTGCATAATTAATGGAAGTATTTTCCCTGACCTCATCCACCTGTTTTTAAAACAGAATTTTTAATCAAATTGACTGGCGTGGCAATATTGGAAATGAAGCAGACCTTGAGTCTCCACACTAAAAGCTATAGGGCACCCGCCAGTCACATGAGCTGAGCTCTGCCTCTGATTGGGCAAACTAGTGTTTATAGTATCTTCTAACCTGCTGAATTGGAAAAGAAAAAATCACTCCCCATAGAGTGTGTGCCGTTAGAGAAATTAACTATTCAGACCTGAGACATTTTTTATACTTACGGAGCCGCTCAATGAACTAAAGATTTTAGCATTTCTGCTTTGTCTCAGATTGCTCAATGTACAACTGTTAGCTAACATTGATTTGCAAAAGTATTAAAAAATAAAATATGTAATAGTGCCAAATACACTTGTGTAAGCAAACAAAGTCTAACAAGCTAATGTAATGATTGTTAGCTAATATAAAAGGTGTGATAGTGCTAAATGTACTTCTGTTAGCAATCATCAAAGTTTGGTATTGCTAAATATACTGATGTTAGCTAGCTTATAGGTTTGACACTGCTAAAACTATCAGTCACTTATGTTAGCTAACAGTTGTACGTACAGCAAAGAGGTTGAGCCTGTTTTTTGTATGTAGCGCTGTTGGACTGTTAAAAATGATGTGTCTGCTAGGCAGTGGGGTAATGCTAACATTTACGGTTTTCTAACCATAGCTTATTGGTGGACATGTGTTTAGCTTTAACTGACAGCTCGATGCTACTCTACCCTAAGCTAGCTTGCTGTTATCAGGTTCCTTTTGGTGTAGTACTGTGAAAGGTTACAAGGCTGATGGCTTAATAAACCTGAGTCTTGTGCTTTTTATTTGTGAAACAGAAATGAAATAAAATAAAGCAAAAACAAACAAACAAAAAATACTGCATAACTGATGTAGAGAGTGGAGGGCATGATTGAGTGTATTCTTATCTTCAAAATTTGCTCTGTGATAATCATGATCACAGGGAACACTGTGAAATGTCAGACAATTACTAGAGTCATAAGCTTCACCTCTTCTAACATATCTAGAGAGCAGAAGGAGTTCTTGGGAGAAGAAAAAATGATATAAGGGAAAAAACAGAAATAAATCCATGATTAAAAGTTTCATCATAATCAGTGGGTTCAGTAAACACACAGAGGCTCCTGAAGAGATGATTTTCTTTCTTACACAGCCAAAGAACATGAGTGTGCAAAAATTTAACTCCCTTAATATAATAACACCATAAGTTTCCAAGTTATTTAAACTTACTTTACTCAAGTGGGAAGAAGAAACTAGGTTTGTTTTCTGGCATGACTCCAGCTTTCATATAAATGCTGAAATTGTATATTTCCAAGTCTTAACAACATAAACTTTTTTTATTAAAAAAAAAAAAAGCCTTATGCAGGTGGGGTTTTTTTTACCTCAGCAAAGGAGATTATATTTTTTTGGAGCTGAATTTCTTTTAAATGGCCTTATAGTCATGAAACTTGGCTGAAGAGGGTTACAAGAACAACCCACAAACAGGCAGTTATTGATAAAAATGAAATATAATAGTTTTCCGTCATTTTTTAAATCTAATCTTTCGTTGTTTATATTTAATTTGTAAGAAAAGAGCACAGGGTGGCTGAAAATAACTAAAACAAAGTATATTGCTTACAGGCCTTGTCCTTTGTTTAAACCCCGTATAAAATAAAAACAACAGATGCTACGGCAGATGCAGTTCTAAATTTAAAAGGGAGTATTCTGCTTTCTCATATATATATATTTTAAACATAGACATAAAGTATCAGTACTGGATATTCAAATTAAATGAGTGCAGATTTTCAAACTTCTAAATTGTCATATGTTGTAGAAATCCACAAATTTGTCTGTAAACTGTTTAAAGGCAAGGGATTTTCATGAGACTGGCTGAAATGATGATGTCATCACATCAGGATCTCCTAACTGGTTAATGACATGTTGAAGGATAGTCCTAAAACACTAAGGTCTGCCCAAAGCTCCACCTCTAACAGGCCTAGGGGGTTAGCCAATCAGAGGGAAGAAGGTTTATGGAGCGGGGGAGCCTTAAAGAGACAGCAGCTAAAACAAAGCGTATCAGGCAGAAACTGAAATAAGGGTTTTCTAAAACAAGTGGGAAAAAATCTGCACAACCATGAAAAATATAATACCCTACTTTAAAACTCTACTTTGTCATATGCATATAATATATTTTTTTCATTTGTATGTAATACAAAAATGTTAAAAATGAGAGGTGTTTTTATGTAGGATTCAGGTGAACAAGTGTAAAAAGGAGGGCTGGCCAATGAGAGGTAAGGGGGTTTGTTGAGTGGGGAGCCTTAAAGAGACAGTAACTAAAGCTAGACAGAGGCTAAAATCGGGCTTTCTAAAACATCAGAGTGAGAACAATATAGATTTTTTTTCGCTGTATATCATGTAAAGCTACTATGGGAGTGCCAGAGGGATAGTATAAAGCAATGAAAAAAATACATTACCCCTCTTTAAGTGCCCTTCAAAATCTGTATTTATGACATGGCAGATAAATAGAAAATGTGATTAAAAGTTATAACTTCATGCAAACTATGATGAATGAGACACTTGTCTTAATATTTCTGAATCTGCTCCTAAAAATACCTGAAATTCCTGAGAGACACTTTTTGTTACGTTGGAATTTGAGTTGGACTGGAAATGAACAATAATGAACCTATTGTAGCTTGTCTGTAGCTGCAAGTTGATGGTCGGAATACTAATTGACTGATTTACATCCACTGATAATGAGCATGTTAGAAGAGTCAGCTTAAGTGGTGATTATTATTTCCTTTGGTGCTGATACTTTGCCTAGGGGAACTGCTTAGGTTGATGCTAAATACATTAAGCACTTTTTCCTCTCTGAGATTGCATTCTCACCTGCCTGTGCTGCTACCGTGACACTCTTTGGGAGTGATGACTTTATTTTTCAGTGAATTATTGAACAGGAAATTTGAAAGAGCCTACAGCGGTAAAGCAACAGTATTTTTTTTAAAGAGTGAGGACGCAGGAGGGGTTGGCGTCACAGTCGTGTCACGAACCTGGGAGGAAGTTTTGTAGCCGTGGCTTATTCAGCACTGCGAGGCAACACACTCAGCACAACATAGCTCTCCCCTCATGTCCTGGCAAGCTAATACATTTTTATTACTTGTGTCAGGCTGTTTTAAAGGTACCACACTATGCAAATGATGAATTCTTCCTGGGGTGTATTTTCTTGCTGACAGTTTGGAGAAAAGCTGAGTGTCACAACATGGTTTTTTTTTTCTTTTTCGTTGCTTCTGGTCTTAGCTGGACCTATTTTCTCTCTACATATGTATGTGCTGTATCTTAAAGCTATAGGACTCTTTTTTTAAGGTGGCCACATGCCAGCTCCTCCCTCACAGCGTAAGGAGTTAAACTTTATTCAAATGTAACTTATCGAGGTGAATACTCACCATTTCAGTTGTTCAAATTGCAACTTGTTGCTTCATGCTAATACAACATGCAATGGGTTATGGATGTATTTTGTCTACGTGTTTCAAATCAACATGTTTAAATTTTGAAAAAAATTAAAGAGGGGTATTGTGGATTATTTTTCTTTAATGTAACCGTTTCTAATCTTCATTTGAATTTGCAAAGTTTTAAAGAGGGGTTATGTGGAAAATTTTTCTTTCGTGTAACTGGTTCAAATTTTTCTAAATTTTAAAGAGGGGGTATTGTGGATAGTTTTTCTTTAGTTTAACCGGTTCCAACCTATTTTTTTTTAATTTGCACAAATTTTAAAGGGGGTATTGTAGATATTTTTTCTTTTGTGTAACTGGTTCTAATCTTCATTTTTGAATTTGTTTTCTACAAAACATGTTAAACTAAAGCGGAGGAATTTATTTTTTTTGATGTTTCAAATATACATGGTTAAATTTGCAAAATTCTAAAGAGGGGGCATTGAGTTTTTTTGTCTACATGTTTCAAAACATGTTAAAATACATTTGTCAAACACATATTTAAATTTGCACAATTTTAAAGAAAGGGTATTGTGTCTTTTTTGTCTACATTTGAAATTTAAATGTTGAATTTACAAAATGTTAAAGGGGGGATATTGTGGATATTTTTTTTGTTTTTGTAACGTTTCTTATCTACATGTTTATTTTTTCAAAATTTTTTAAGAGGGGATTTGTATTTGTCGTTTTTTTGTTTGTTTGTTTTTGTTGTTTGTTTCATATCTACATGTTTACACATTAACATACCAAGGCTAATACTCATTGGTAAGATTTTCAGTTATTTAGCACGGAATTTCAACTTGTTGCTTCATGCTTTTAAGATGTGTAATTTTAGGGGGAAAGGATGCCTTCTTAATGGTGTTGGGTCTGACAGGAATAGCTCCTATAACTCATGTTTCTCCCCGGCTTCACTCTAATGGGACATGCTTCAAACTGAACAATAGTTCCATTAAACACCAAGTCAGAAACAAGAAGTCGAACACCGAGCCTTTCAAAACTGGCGAGGGCCAGCTGAAAGCTGAAAGATGGAATTTCAGCTGCTGCAGATTAAAAGCCCAACGCCGCAGATGGAAGTGAAAAAAGAATGAGAAGGAGAGAAAAAGAATGGTAGACGGAGGGAAAAACGAGGAAGCACAGGCGCGAGACAGAGGTGGCAGGCAGTCAAAGTGGCAGTTACACTGTAAATAAGATCTCCCCACAGGGTGCTTAACTCTGGACTGCCATTGTCTGGCCTTTAATAGCTTACAGGGCTGAGAGAGACAGATTAGAGCAAAACTGCAGGGACACAGAAATATAGGCTTTGTCTACAACTGGGATTTATCTCCCACCCTCAGTCTGAACTTTTGTTTTCCTGGGGGCTTCTCCGGTGTTGACTCCAAAACCCTGTGACTCTTGTCTTACTCCCTGTCGCGTTTGAATCACCTCAAAGAGAAGATCTGCTTTTAACGAATAAATCCTGACAGACGTGAGCAGTTGGTGAACTTTTTTCAACTTTATTGGGATGCGTTTTTTTTCTACTTTTTTTTTTTTTTCCCTCGTCGGGAAGCAGAGTAGCGTGGAAGGGAAAAGCAGGCTCATTAATCAAAGCGCAGCCTAAAGGGAAAACATACTGGGCTACATTAATTTCCACAGCGGAGTGGCTGAGGGTAATGATTAATATATTACAGAGAGGAAACAGGTTAGAAAGGCCTGATTACTGTCATATAGCAGATCAATGAGAAGCTATGCGTTATTTACCTTTTTTTGTCATCATAAAATGAGCCAGGACAAAGAAGATATTGAACGCTGTTTTATTCGTCGGCAGTACGTCCTAAAGAATAAATAATGCTCTTTTTCCCCCAGAATTAAGACTGTAGAGTCAGGGGAGTGTCATTTACATAATACACCTTGCATTTAAAATCAGGTGTTCGTTAATAATGAGCCCTTGTGTTTGAAGGAGCTCTTCATTAGTGTGAATGAGCATGTGATCGCCGGCGCTTTGATGTGACTTCACACAGCAAAAAAAAAAAAAAAAAACTCAGTGGGGTGGCTAATGAAGTTCTGAAAACGACCCCGGAGTTCAGTCAATGTCAGCGCTTCTTTCGACATTAAAAGTGAACAAGAGACCTTTAGGAGGCTTTGATGGTTCACGCGGAAGTTTAAGGGTTCTTTGTTTTTAGCGTACGAAACGGTGCCACTTGAATGCAAATGGAGCTTACGAAGACTTTGTGAACACTCGGTGGGATTTTTTTTACGACGCTTCAGTAAAGCGTTTAAAAAAAACCGCACATACTTTTGATAATTTTCCACTTTCATTGTCCAAAACGCAAGATAATAAACAAACGTGTCTCTCAGTGGTCTCGCCAGCAACGGCGCTACACAACACAACACAACACAACACGGGCACCTGCGTGTTTTGATGGCGCTATGTTAATTAGCTGCAGCATGAGCGGATGCTGCTTCCGAAAGAGAGTGGAGAGCCTAATTAATTTTCAGATTCCAGCTTTGATGTGTCTAATTGCTCTAAGCTTCCCAACTTCATTAGTCAGCGAGCTCCCTCGGTGGACGGTGGAGCGGGGTCCCTGCGGTTACCGAGCAGAGATTTACCTGTGTATTTTTAGGCCCTGTTATTATGAGATGCACATGTTGCCGCTGCTGCATCTTGGCCCAGCGTAAAACCAATATGGACTGAGAGGGTTTAAGAGATATGACCGACCTTTTTCTACATTGACTGATGAGATTTTTAATGAGCTCATCCTCACAGGGTTCACTGTGTAACCTGTAAACTGTGGACAGGCCAGAGTAACGTCTTGAGTTGAATCAGTAAAGGTTTGGTGCAGTGAGTTTGACAACTTTAAAGAGGGGTTGTTCTGGCTTTCTTTTCTTTTTTTTTGGTCTAATTGGTAGATCTGTGTTTAAATTTACCAAATTTTAAAACAGTAAAAAAAAAATGTTATATTTTCTCCTCTACAGTAATGAATTCACTAAATTTTACAGAGGGGATGTTGGATTTTTTTTGTTTATTTTTGTCCACATTTTTTCAAATTGACATCTTGAATTTACCAAATTTTAAGGGAGGGCGCGGTCTTTTGTTTTTTTTTTTTGTTTGTTTGTTTTTTTGTTTTTGTCTTTGTTTCTAATAGGTCTAATAAAAAAATACAAAGGGGCATTGTGGATATTTGTCATTTTTTTGTCCACATTTTTCAAATTTAAATGTTTAAAATGAAAAAATTTAGAAGGGGGTTTGTCTTTTTTTGTCTACATATTTTCAATCTGCATGTATAAAAAAAAAACTTCAAGAGTTTTGAATTTTTTGTCTACACATTACTAATCTACTTTGATAAATTTATTCATTCTAAAGAGAGGTACTGGGTTTTTGTTTCATTTGTTTGGCCACATTTTTCAAAGTTAAATGTTTAAATTTACAAAATTTAGAAGGGGATTTGTCTTTTTTGTCTACACGTGTAAATGTTGTCTACATATTTATAATTCACAAAATTTAAATTTTTTTAAAGGAGGGTATTTTTTTGTTTGTTTTTGTCTTCATTGTGACCCTCTGGTACCCCCATGGTAGCTTTGCATGATTTAAAACTCACAGAAATTTTTATAAGACTCTCTGCTCTGCTAACCCCTTCCCCCTCTGATTGGCCAGCTCTCTGGAGGCCTGTCAGGGGCAAAGCTATAGGCAGACTTTTGTGTTTAAAGCCTACTCCTCCAGCCTGTCATGAAGCAGTTAGAAGATCCTGTGTTGGTATCATAATTTCAAGTCTTGTGAAAATCTCATGTTACACAGAGCAGACAGCTTCTAGCAGTTTACAGACAGACTCAGAGATTTCTACAACATGTGAATATGTCGAAATCTTTGAAAATCTGTACACATTCAGGATGAACATGCAGCATTGTTACTTTATATCTATGTTTAAGATATAAGAAAGCTTATTAGCCCCCTTTTTGACAACTTTAGCAACTGTTGGCGAGCTGTAGCCTCAGACAACACTTTAGATGGGAACGGCTGTTTATTGATAGTCTCCAGTAAAGTGCACTGCTAGAAGATCAAACAAAAGCTAAGATAAAGTACCCAAGACAACAACAGCGACAACCAGCATCTCTTCAGGCCTGGCAAAAGATTTAGTACATGGATACAGGTTGAACAGGACAATATGACCTAGGCTCTAATATACAGACAAAAGATAAATCATTTCCTGGCTACTTTTTTAAAAACGAACCTCTCCACTCTTTCAATTCTGTCTGCTGTGCCTGAGACATCCACAGTGGGCAAGGTCATCCATTGTTCAAACATCAATCGCTCAGAGACTGGCGGCTAAGCTCTAAGCCTCACCCTGATTCTTTGTTTTTTTTTTTTTTCTGGTTCTTTTGACTAGAGCATACAAAAAGGTCCGAAAGGTACGAAATGATGAACTGAAACGCCAGGCTTTTGTTTTAACCCGTTATCTTATTTTTTTTTGCTTGTTTTTCAAGATGCCCATGAAGAGGATTTTACTTTTCAGACACACAAAACTGTGTCTGGGGAGAGCTGGGGTGTTTTTTTCATGCAATGCACTCGAAATTTTGAGGTAAATACGCACATTTTGGCTTCTTTTGTTGCTCGGATAAAATGTAGGACATGGTGTGTGATGTGTGGAGGTCAATCTGGCTGTTCAAAGTCAGATTTTACTCACATAAAACCACTGATGTAATGGTTATTTTAAAGACCAGAATATAAAAACGTCTGACACCAATTGAAGTCAGAATGCATTGAACGTGTTTTTCTTTCTACGACTTTTCTTTGTCGTATGAATTTAAGATAACATGGCAAAAAGGAAACAAACAGCTTGACTCAAAATATCACAAAGGCAGATACTATGCTGTAAATAAAGTAGGACGACACAATCTGAGTCTATCTTGACAGGTTGGAAATTAAACAAAAAGATTTGAAAAGAAGGGCTGTTAAAAATGGGTGCATTAAAAAAATGCAATGATATGCATACCATATCTGTAAACGCATATTAAATGGATTTAGGTAGTTTTCATAAAAGCTTATTATAGTGACATGGTTGGCTTGCAAGTTATAGAACTTTTTTAGCCAGCTAGCCACTAATGTTGAAAAATACATTGAAAAAAAAACTGACTGAACTGTTTTTATTTTACGAAATAATACTTTAAAAGTGTATTTAGAGTTAATGTAAATAAGTGTATCAACTAGCGATGATAATGCTAATGAAAAAAATGAATTACGCTAATTACAGATATGCTAAGCCAAGGCGGAGTATACAACTACGATGATGCAGTTATGCTAGCTGAAATGTTATTACTATGAAGAAAAAGTAGAATTAAGAGATCCGGTTGTTATTTTGTTTTGTTTATTTTGTTTTTTGAGTAAAAAATAGTGTTAGCAAAAGCTATCATAAATAAACACAAGCGTTCAGCTAGTTTGTTTGGCTAGCTTTCAAAGGAATTAACTGATGGAAGATGTAGCAGTGGTTTCCTGTAGCAAATGAGCCTGAAATTCATCAAAAATGTCCCTCATGTTCAGTCCACCTATACAGAACAACATCATCAACTGAAGAGAACACCACACAGATATACTGACAGATGGATCAATAATACACTGAAGATGTTTCCCTGGCAGCCACCTTAACACAATTTGTGTTTTGGTCTTTCCGAAAAAAAAAAAAAAAAGAAAGAAAAAAAAAAGAAGTCAGTGTCCAAATCTTCAGGAAAAAAAGACTAATGGACGGACAAAACAAACTACCTAATTAGCAAGATGAACGGCACTTCACTTTGGCAACCATTGAAGTACAGCCGCCCTGACACAATCTCAAGACGACAGCAAGCAGAGGCACGGCGGCCAAGAAAATAAAGGCCCGGACATGGCAAGGCAGCCAACACAGTGCCAACAAAATACAAAGAGCAGAGATTGTAGCACTTGTTAGCTCGGGTTCAGTGGAGGCACGGCGGCCTGGTGGGACACAAAAACACAAACTTTAAGCATCCAAAAAAAAAGACTGAGACTTACTACTTGTTGTCTTCTTGACATGATGAGTTCCTCCTTTAGTGAGTCCTGTAAAAAGAAGCCAATGCACACCAAACAATCTAAAGCTAAACAAACAAGCTGACAATATGTTGCAGCTTTAAATGTAGATTTGACAAATTCATTGGCATAAACAAAATCTTTTATCAAAAGGTACAAAGCAGTTTGGCATGGGGCTAATTTAGAACAGCACTGCAGTCAAATTTTGACAAGCAAAGATATAGCAGCTAGCATGGCAGCAAAACTCATCAAAATCAAAGAATGCCAGTCCAGGCAACACTAACGTCATTAAAAAGACATAAATTTTATCCTCTTGTAATGAAGAAGAAGGAAGCCATTATGCCAAAAAAAGGAAACGGGTAAGGCTAGACAAACAATTATCAAGCAGCCAAGCTACACATCTAGCTAAACAGCCGTTAAAGAAATAAACATTTTTTTTGATTTGACTAATAAACACATTCTTGTGCTTATTACCAGCTTTCAAGATTTACCATACAGTTCAAAACAAACACTTGAATACAGCAGCACTAGCATAATGCTGGGACTTCAACAAGCAGAGGCAAGGCGGAAAAGAAAACAAAGGCCCGGAGCAGTCAACAAAATGCCAACAAATTGCAAGCAAAAATCCTGGATTGTAGTGCTTGTTAGCATGGGTTCAGTGAGGGCACAGCAGCCCTTGAAACACCAACTTCTTGACATGTTTTCCTCTTGCCATGTTAATTTCCTCTATTCAGGACAAGTCTAGGAGCTAGCATGACACAGCAAAATGAGCGCAAAACAAAGAAATAGCAGCTAATTTGTAAAACCTTTAAGGCAGACCAGTAAGCAAAAGTCCAGAAAATATTTAAAAGATTGGGACTTACTTTTAGACATGATGTCCATCCAAGTTAATTTCCTCCACCAGCGAGAGCTTAAATTGCAGAAGCTAGCTAGCTAGCTAAACAAACAAGTAGCTACATAGTAGTTTAAAACAAGACGACTCATTTATGAACAGTAGCAAGATCTTGTGTCAAAAGATTCAAAGCAGTTTGGCAGAGCAGCCATTTAAGTTCAGTAACATAGCTTAATTCAAATATAAAAGCAAAGCTAAAGTAGTTAGCATGATGCAGCAAAATGCACACAAAACAGAATTAGTGCCCAGGCACCAACAAACTTCAACAATTAAAAATAAGACTTACACATTTTTTCCTCTTGTAATGCAAAGAAATCTATTATGCTAAAAAAGAAACAGCCAAAGATGCATAAATAAATGGCTAGCAGATTAGCTAAACTCTAGCTAGAAAAGCCTTGCTAGAAATACACATGTAAGGACTTTGCAACATTATTTTTTAACCGAATAGCTTTTCTTAACCATAATACATGACCAAACTTTTTACCTTTAACACATTTATTTATAACAACTCATAAAACTTAAAATACTGAAGACAAGGTCGCCTCCAAGAAGCAAGAGCACAGCCGCCAAAAACAAAGTCAAAAACAGCCAAGATGCTGCTAATAGTATTCATGGCTTGTAGCAGCTGTTAGCATTGTTTCAGTAAAGGCACGGCGGCCCAGGAAACACCAAAAACACAAACTTTAGTCAAATAAAGACTTAAACTTACTATGTGTTGTCTTCTTCAAACTATGTGACTCCATCTTTTCCTCTTTTCAAAACGAAGCAGTGGAGCTTGCATGACATAGCAAAAATGCAGTTAGCTACAGCCGTAGCATGCTAATGCTTGTTAGAAGACAGCCACAGTAACAAATAACTTTTATTTTTACTTACCATCTGTAGTCTTCCTCAAATGAAGTCGCTGCATCACTCTGCTGTCATGTGAATGTCCTCTTGCAAGGATTTACATTGTAAGCCAACTACTTTGGGTTTCTAAGCAAAGATAGCTCTCTCTTTTAGTGATATAGCACAGCACAGACCAAATAATGTGGCTAATATGAGTTGAGCTAAACAGCTTTGGACACTCTGTTAAATGTTTGCGCTGTTTTCTTTCCACATCCCTTTGCTGCAGATTCAATAAAGATGCCCAGAGCCTTTTTTAACTCCAGCTTTTTAACATTCAGTGCACTCTGCTCTGTTTATTTTTTAGGTTCACTTGACAGCTAGCTTTTTGGGTGTCCTCACTCTCAGGGAGCTTTTGCGAAGCACTTTTTTGACATGAATTGTTAGTTTGGAGATGCTCAATTCAGGCATTAACTTCCTGCAGCGGCACTCACTTTACACTGAAAGTGCAGCCACCTGCGTCGTTTCACTTAGTCCCGCCCACCAGAGATGCAAGGAAATGAAGAAAGGAGTGAGGAAAGGAGAGCGTCACCTGGAGTGACGTCTTTTAGCGATGAGGGCGTCAGCTGGATCATGTCAGTCAGCTCTGACAGCTGCTCGTGTGTCTTCACATGTGCGTTGTAATAACTCCACTAAAATAAAAACAGTGGCAGTGCCTTGTCTCCGTTTTAACCTGTTTAACAAACACACATGAATAAACCTGCACCCTGTTTATTGTATGTCCTGTTTGGAAGCACAGGTGAATTATTTAAGAATTAATTAGCCTTTATCTGGAGCATTTCTATGGAAGCCTATTTCTGCCTATTGGTAAAATAAAAATTTGGCCTTGTTGAGATTTTTTGTCTATATTAAGTTATAATCATAAGGGGGAAAAGGTGACAGTAATGAGACCTATTTTCCTCATAATTTTTTTGTTATCTCATAATTGACTTATTAGCTCATAAATATGATTTTATTTGTAAATTTGACTTTTATCACATAATTGCTGCTTTTTTTAATCTCATAATCAAAAGTTTTTATCTCATAATTTCGACTTTTTATCACATAGTTCATAAATGATTTTATCTTGTATTTTTGACCAATCAAAAAATTGCAACTTTTTCTCTCATAATTTCAACTTTTTCTCATAATTTCAACTTTTTATCTCACAATTATAACTTTATCTCTTAATTTTACTTTTTTAATTTTATAATTATGACTTAATATGACCAAAAATAATTAACAAAGCTGAGTTTTGATTTTTATTTTTTTTAAACGAGTGGAAATGTGCTTCCATACACATCTGATCTTTTTGTTAGCAATTAAATTTTGTTGGTTGCATGAGCTGAAATTAAAACTTACCGTTGTTGCACAGGAAGTGACGATTATTTCGACCAGTCAACAGACTGTGGTGTTTCAAGCGCCATCTTCTGGGGTTGTTCGGTACCCCAACAGAAAGGTACCAAAAAGTAGGATGGTGTGATTATTGTTCCACTTTTAGCCAGTGGAAATGCCACCAAATACGTGCTGTACCAAGACAAACCAAACTGAACCAAATTGAACTGAACTGAACCGAACTGAACCGAACTGAACCGAACTGAACCGAACTGAACCGAACTGAACTGAACTGAACTGAACCGCATGGTGGAAACGGGGGCATAAAAGTTCAACCTTTACAGTGCGGGATCGCATTTCACAGAAAACCGCTCACACACCTCATGTGAGAGGCACAAGGGCGAGCACCTCAGTATTTTCTCGGTGACAGCTGCCCTCTGTGATGTGGAAAGACATTATCGACTCCCCCCGTATCTCATGATAAAAACCTCTGCACGGGGCCGTGACAGGGGTCAGTGTCAGGAGAGAGGGGTGAATGTATAAGTGGATGGGATAGATTGAGGGATAGGAGGGGTGACTCCAAAGGGTACAGGCTGTCAGGACGCGGCTGCGTGGACTACATTGTAATATCATGTATGCAGACCTAAACACGGCTCCTCTCACATCCTGGTGTAGCTCTTAGAGGAAGAGTAATTACAGTTATTTTTACTGCAGCATCCTCTCTTAAGAAGATAAAAATTTAATAATCAGTCTCGTCCCCATCCAGTGCTTGACTTTGGCGCGATACAAAAACATAAATCAAAGTGTATTACAGATGGGAGGGGGTTTGGCGAAACTTCACATCCAGACTTTTGTTGGTTAATAGGTTGCATTAAGCCCATCAAGTGGTGTGGTGTGTGATAAGCAGTCTCGCGGGCCCAGTAGGGGCCTGAAGAAGCTCTTGTAATGAATGGTTGGAGCACTGCTGATGCACGGCAATCATTAACAGCCTGATAATTACTCTGGATACCTCAGTGGATTGTGTGTGTGTGTGTGTGTGTGTGTGTGTGTGTGTGTGTGTGTGTGTGTGTGTGTGTGTGTGTGTGCAGCACAGATAGAGCCATTACGATGTGTGAGGCCTCCGAGAGGAACAGATAAGCGCTCTATTTGTGTGTTTAGCTTTGCTGGTTAACATATTATGTGTGTGTGTGTGTGTGTGTGTGTGGCCTAGAAACGTCCTACTCCGGCTTTGTATTCATATTCATGCTTACAATCGCAAACATGAGCGTATCCTCTGCTGCTTACCGTTGAGGTATCTGAAAGTGTCTCCAAAAAGCAACAACGCCGGCCTGATTAAGGAAGCACCGATGGATGCTGGGTATTAAGGATGAAACTCCCTGCACGTCCGCCATTTTCAGTTTCGACATCGTCACACTCTGAAATTTAACCCCCCCCCCCCCCCCCCCCCCCCCCTTTTCAAGTCTAATTCTGACAAACTTCCCCTGGAATCTCTGCGATCGAGACAAACGCTTCCTCGTCTGCGTGCGTCTGTATTCAAACACCGACTTGTTTACTCGCCAGCTTCGTTATTATTCACTTGCTTGTCGTGCTGACCAAGTCTAACGTCTCTATGGAAACCAGACATCACCGAGCATTAGTGACAGCGCAGCATAATGGACTAATAAGCAGAAGAAGAAAAAAAAACAATGATGTTCTTATGTAGCTCTCAAACAGCTCTTAATGAAACAATGGGCACCTTGTGCAAAGAATAGAAAGCATTAAGCCCCTGAAGGACTCCAATAAAAAACTCTGCTTATCCATAAACACATATTTAAAGTGGGCGACTTTCTCTCATTAGAGCAGCAGTCTGACATCAAGGGTGTTTATGTATCTGGGTTCTCCAAGAGGGTCAATTTGACAAATGAATGGGAGGGCTGAATTGGAGAAAATAATGTCACTGACGTTCCATGAACATTTTCACGGCTCTACATCATTTCAGGAAGGATAAAACTGCTTTGGATTTCTCAGTGTTGAACATACGAGGGCTGACTGATAAGTTGTGAGCATCACATTTAAGGGTTTGACTTCTGGCAGACATTATTTTTCAACATAATCCCCTTCAGTATCTCTTCTCTTTCGGTACTACTGTTCAAGGGCCTCAATGCCACTTTTAAAGAAGTCCTTTTCTTGACCGTTCAGAAAGTCCTCCACTGCATGTATGACATCATCCTCCAACCAAAAGTGGGTACCAAAAAGGGCCTTTTTTAAAAATTTTGCAAATAGATGAAAGTCTGATGGAGTGAGATCAGGCCAATAAGGCGGATGATCGATCAATTGAAAGCCACAATCATTAATGGCAGCCATGGCAACGACAGACTTGTGAACAGGGTCATTGTCCTGGTGGAACAACACACCTTTACTGAGTTTAATATTTTCTCTTAACTGCCTAAGACGTGAAGCATAATATGTGCCACTGATTGTTTGTCCCTTCAGCCAGAACAACATCATGGACTTTATTGACCATTTTTGGGGTTTCAGCAGTGACAGGCCTTCCAGGGCGGGCGTCATCCCCAAGGCTCTGCCTGCCACGCTTAAATTCCACCACCCACCTTTTCACTGTAGCATATGAAAGAGCATCATTCCCTAGTGTTGCTACCATATCAGTATGGATATCCTTAGGTGATAGACCTTTCTTATGCAGGTATTGAATCACTGCTCTTTCAGTATTTTGTACATTTTGTTAAAGTCACTTGCCTTGTTTACTTTAGAGAGCTACCTCTTCAACATTAACTGACCAAATGACACCAGTCTGCAGGTACACAGCCTTAAATAGTCAGGGAATAGTAGAGCTGAAAAAGGACATCCCTGCTTCACTTCTTCAATACAAGGCTTACAACTTATCAATCAACCCTTGTAAGTATGATGCTTTGCTAACAGGCTACAATGTTAGCCTACATGCTAGTTAGCTTGAATTGAACTGTAGTCTGTGCACCAATCAAATTCTCTGTAGTAACAGTGAGTGGAAAAATGTATGCAAACTAATGTGCAGTTAAAGTAACGCAAATATTTTTTGGGGGGTATTAAATTAAAAAAAATAAAAATCTATTTGATTTGTGAGCTAACACGTTCGTTTCTGTCCAAATTTAAGAGATAATCTCTTAGCTCCAGATCTTTCCAGGTTTCAATCGACACACTGATGAGGATTTGGGTTTGCATATTTTATCCTGGAACAAAAAGCAAAAACAATAGATTGTCAAACAGCACAGCACTCCCCTCTCAGTCACCTCGAGTTCAGATCAACAATGCTGCAGCGCTTTGTTTTATCATTCCAGGCGCCGATGTTTGGCCTCCGTCCAGAGTGGTGTTTCAGTGATTGAGAGCCCAAACAGTCCTGGCCCGCCCTGTGTAGTTTAGTCTACCGAGGGGTAATTGAATAGCGCGAGGCTGCAATAGCATTGGACTGGAGGAATGCTGAGCTGCAGGGGAATATGGAGAAGGTTTCAGCCAGCAGCAATTAAACAGAGAAATGATGCGTGAAATAGCAGAGAGGAGGGGGATGTTAGTCAAGTGAGAGTAAAGACTGTAATGGGCTGCGAGAAATATGTAAAATTTAGGAGAAACAGTTGAGGGAGAGACACAGGAGTGATGGAGAAAGAAGATTAAAGTTGTGTAAAATAATAAGAGACATAAAGACACGACTGAGACTTTGAAAGTGGCCATGCTGCGCTGCCAACTTTTCAAGGCGAAATGCAGAGTAAGCGTGTTCTTTGTGTATCGAGTGCGACGACACTTCAGTCTCCACTTTTTATTTAGACGCAACACAATCTCAAAAGTGATAAAGTGGAAGGAGAAAATCAGTAACTGTCATTCAAGGGTCTGACAGAAGAAAAAACTGCTTGGATGGCATATTAATACAAAGGTTTTTTGAAACTTTTATTTTGTTAAAAATCAATATTTCTTCAAAAGCTGACCTGCCCGGTTGCCAAGTGCTGTTCTGCAGCAGAAACTCTTTTTGTTGAGTAGGGGGAAAAATCTGTCAGAGGTACAAAAACAGGACAGCAAAGGTGATTTACTGCTTGTGGTCAACTTGTTTTTATATAGAAATGACAAATACTTGTAGTACAGACAGGAAAACAAACATTTCAAACACTTGTATTTAAAGAGGGGGTATTATGGCATTTAAAGAGGGGGTATATTTTGTTCCCATATTTCAAACATGGATATAAAGTAACAATGCGAGATGTTCATGCTAAACTTGTGTAAATTTTCAAACCTCTACATAATCATTTGATGAAGAAAATCCATGAATTTGTCTGTAAACTACTCAAAATGATTGGCTCTTTAAAAAAAAAAAAAAGCATGAGATTTTCACAAGACTTGCAGAATTGATGATGTCATCAGTTCATGAATCCCTTGGAAGAAACAAACACTTCCCCATCGGGGCGGCTGTGGCTCAGTTGGTAGAGTTGTCGCCCCACAATCAGTAGGTTGTGAGTTCGATTCCAGCTCCCGCAGTCACATGCCGAAGTGTCCTTGAGCAAGACACTGAACCCCAATTGCTCCCACTGTTGTTCAGTGGTGTATGAATGTGGTGTGAATGTGTTAGATATAGCTGATGGCTATGTTAGTTTCAGTTGGCCATTCAGTGTGTGAATGTGGTGTGATTGGGTGAATGAGCTAGCAGTGTAAAGTGCTTTGAGTAGTCAGTAAGACTAGAAAAGCGCAATATAAGTACTGGTCCATTTACCATTCCCATAGCTCTCCCCCACACAGGCCTCCAAAGGGCTAGCCAATCAGAGTGAAGGGGGTTTGTAGGGTAGGGAGCTTTAAAGAGACAGCAGCTAAAATGAAGTATCTCAGACAAAGGCTGAAATAAGGGTTTTTGAAAATTTTTAATGTTTTATAGCTTTAAATCATAGAAGGCTTCTATCGAGGTACTAGCAGGACAGAATAAAGACTAGAAATACCCCCTCTTTAAGGTGGGGTTTTAAAGTTCCTCCTTTAAGTGCTTCTTTGTTCTAATCATGTTGTACTTGTCAGAAAAATGTATGTGACACAAAAATGTTCAGAATCAGAGATGGTTTGGTGTGGGGGTCAGGTGTATAAATGTCAAAGCTCAAAGACAATCATGCATTTGTGACAAGAGGATGTGACCTCGCACCGTCAGCAATATTTTAGTGAAACTGTGTGGAGAATTCATTCCTTGTGTCCACAAATCTTCTGGAAGTGATACACCTTTAATCATCTTGTTGGATGTCACTCTTTTGGATTCACACCAGTCACAAAATGTGAAAGTCATCATCACCGCTCACTCACTCAATCACTCAAGGTCGAACAAATGTTATCACATCAGTTCACTCCATCTTCCTTTTTTACAAAGTCCAGAAACATTTCAAACTTGTGTTGAATTAATTAGGGGCTTAAAACAGTGAGAGACAATAACATCCCATTGCCTCTTATTTGCCTGTTCAGTACATCAAAAGACAACATATTGGCCTCTGTAGCTGAGCAGATGTTCCAACATCTGCATTCAGTCACTGATGGACATTAAAGGGTTTATTATCATCAACCCCGCTATAAAAATTTCACACACTGTTTTATATCCGTGTATATTTTCTTTTTATCAGCTTCTCTGTTGATCTTTTTATTCACTGTATGGAGAAGAAAGAAATCCTTAAAGAGGGGTATTGTGGTTTTTTTTTGTTTTTATTATTTAAGGCTTTATACTGTCCCTCTGGTACCCCTATGGTGGCTTTGCGTGATTTACAACAAAAACAAAAAATATCCCCATTTTTCTCACACTTGTTTTTCAGAAAACCCTTATTTTATGTGCTGCTGTCTCTTTAAGATTCCTTGCTCCATAAACCCCCTTCTTTCTGATTGGCCAGCTCTCTCTCTCTCTTTTAACACTTGGAATTATTCATTCAAACATCACCCATTTTGAACATTTTTGTTTTACAAAATGTTATGTTTGTTATACAATTCACAGAAATGTATAACATGAATACGATTTAAAAAAAAACACGTTTTAAAGAAAGGGTATTGTGGGGTTTTTCTTTAGCCTTATTCCGTTCCTCTGACACTCCTGTAGTAGCTTTACATGATTTAAAGCCCCAAAAACCTTTTCATTTTCTCACACTGGTGTTTTAGAAAACCCTCATTTTGGCCTCTGTCTTTAATCTTATGTGATGACCTCATCATTTCAACGATTCTCATGAAGATCTCGTGCTACTTTTAGACTTCTAAAACATATGGAAATTGACACATTTGAAAATCTACACGTTTAGTGTAAACATCCAGCAATATCACTTTCTATCCACGTCTCAAATATTGGAACCCATACTACCCCCTCTTTAAATACAAATACAAAATGTATGTTTTAAGCAGTTTACCAACGGATTTATGGATTTCTACAACATGCAAATTTGTAGCACTTTGAAAATCTTTAGTATGAACATCCAGCATTGATATTTTATATTCATGTTTGAAATATAAAAACGCAGAATACCCCCACTTTAAAATCATAAGACTACAAGTGTTTTCATTAAGCATTGCCAAACTGTTGCTATTTATGGTTTTAAAAGCTGTTTTACAAAAAAGAAAGAAAGTAGTTCCAACAGTGAGGGGTTCATGTGTCAGAGAAGAAAGTCCACTCGGCTGAAAAGTTGCTCAGGTTTTGAAACTTCAGATTTGAGTGCTTCTGTTGTTAACTTTCAACTGATGTCAAAGGTTAGATGAGAAACGCCTAAAGAAATGAGGATCCTCTTTGCAAAAAGCAGAAAGAAGCAAGTTTTTTTTTTTTTACTTACCCCGCATCTTTACAGACAAGCTTGTTAAGAGTTCATCCGAGCTCCTATCAGCAGCCGCAGCTGGATATCTACTAAGAGCTTTGCTCACACACACATGAAGTCTGGGGATTCAGGGATTTAGGAGTTGATAGAGGAGGAGGTCTTAAAAGGCATAGTGTCGGAGAGTCTTGAAGTACACTTGAATGTCAGTGACCGGAGTGGTGTTAAAGTCCTCGATGAGTCCTGCATGGATCCCTCGCCATACATGTGGCCTAATGAGCGCGGATTGTGAGGCTGCAGCGTGGAGAATCAGGCTAAAATTGGTCTCCGAGTTTCCGAATGTTACATGAGAGAGAGGTAACTTTAGCTGGGAATCGACTTCACACTTTTAGCACCAAGCCGGAACCCAGGCAGTTGCATGAATCGGCAAAAAACAAAAAAGTCTGGCGTGCCTTTTTAAATCCATTTTAAGATGATTCAAGCTGGCACGTTTGAAGTTGTTTCAGACACGAAAGGCTGATGTGAGAAGGTGTCGAATCACAACAAATCCGTGACCTCTGTGAGCCAGAGCTCGCGAAAATGCCCCACATACTCATCCTCCCTCTCCTCCATCTAATCCTGCCAGAGGAGTTTAATTTACTGCCCAGAGTTCCCTCACACAATTTCTTTAAAAGTACATTTTATGAGACTGCAATTCCATTTCATAGGGGGGCCCTGTACAGTAAATCCTATTTGCGAAGCGTCATATGCGGTCACATTAACATGACAAAAGTGCCCGTCTGCAGTCCTGTGCTTTGCTCTCGCCTGTATTATCGCCTGCTGAAGTATTTTATAGGATACCGGAGTGCCAACTCGTGTCCATCAGGGAAAGTTAGTGTAGTGGCTCCTGCCGAGGCATAAATGTTGGCGGAATAGGAGATAAAAGCAGCAACACAAACGGCCGCAGACACCTTAATACGAATCAATAATATCAGCTCTCCCTCCGAAAAACTATCTCCTGCTTAAATGTTGTTTTAGCAAAAGTTCAGAAGGATCAGAGCATCAAAGCGCTGAAGGGATTGAGGGGAGAGTGCACATTTATAGGGTGCTTTTGAAATCAGAATCCCTCTGTGCACCAGACGGTTTCCTCCCATGTTCGATCAGCGCAGATCGATGGGCTTAGAGCCGCTGTAACACTGCATTCTTTCACTGTCAGATTCATTGTAAATACAAGTTTTCAACTTGTAAATCCACGTACACATTTTGCTGCTGCAGGCCATAGAAAGGATGGAGGTAGTTGGTTTTCATGTTTCCCACATAGAATAAAAAAAGACTTAAAGAGGGGGTATGATGCTTTCACTGTGCTTCAAGCATGGGTAAGAAGTCACAATGCTGGATGTTTATACTAAGCTTGTGCAGATTTATATGATGTAGAAATCTCTGAATCTGTCTGTAAACATACCTTTAGGATTTGTGTTTAAAGAGAGGGTATTTTTGGATTTAAAGAGAGGGTATTATGCATTTCAAAATTTAAACCATAGAAGAAAAGTCACAGTTTTGGATCTTCATACTAAACTTGTGTGGATATTCAAACTTCAAAATATTTGTATGTTGTAGAAATCCCCGAATCTGTCTGAAAACATTGATTTGGATTTGTATTTAAAGAGGGGGTATTTTAGGATTTAAAGAGGGAGTATTATGCATTCCAAAATTTTAAACCATAGAAGAAATTCACAAAGTGTATAAATTTGTATGTTGTAAAAGTCACTGAATCTGTCTGTAAGCTGATCCAAATACTCCACTCTAGAAATAGCACAATAGATCTTGCTGAAACGATGAGGTCATCATCACATTAGGGTCTCCTCATTAATGATATGTTGAAGGAGAAGGCCTCAAACACCAAGACCTGCTCTCAGCTCTGTTGGGCCTCCAAAAGTCCAATGGCCAATCAGAAGAAAGGTGGTTTGTGGAATGGAGAGCCTTAAAGGGACAGCACCTGAAAGACAGAGGCTAAAATAAGGGTTTTCAACAGAACCGGTGCGAGAAAAGAAAAACGTTTTTGGTGGCTTCAAATCATGTAAACTTACTAAGGAGGTACCAGAGTGACAGTACAAAGACTAAAACTAGCACAGTGACCTCTCTTTAAAGCACAATTTTTTCATAGTCGTGTTATGAACTTCTCTAAATTTTATGTGATGCAAAAATGTTTACATTGAGAAATTGAGAGGTGTATTGGTGTAGGATTCAGGTTGACAAGTGTTAAAAAGAGAGCTGGCCAATCGGGGGGGGGGGGGGGGGGGGGGGGGGGGCTTAAAGAGACAGGAGCTGAAATGAGGTGTTTCAGACAGAATCTGAAAACAGGGTGTTTTTTTTTTTTAAACACTAGAGTTGTTTTTGAGGTATAAATAATGTAACTACAGGGCACCAGAGGGACAGAATAAATACTAAAAAAAGTCACATACCCTCCTTTAACTTGTAGTTTATGTATGAGATGAGATGTTAATGCAATATAAATGTATTCTTAGAAATAAAAGAGAGTGCATATTCAGAGAATCTCTACATAGTGAACACTTGTTAAATAATGAGAAGTCCTCTGAAATCTTAATTCACATACAATTATGTGGCGAGGTAATCATCTATGCAAAGTGTACTTCAGGCATTCGCCTCGAACAGAGGCGAGTCTGATTAACAACCTCTGAACCTGGGCATTGTGGGAACTCGTTTATGGGAATTAATTCACTCTGCATATTGGAAGGCTCCTAATTATCAATTGTATGTCATGTATTACAGTAACCCACCTGACCTCCAATTACAATAGCACCAATCAGAGTGGGGTTAATTCCGAGCGACGATCAATTTGGCCCAATCATTTTGCTTCGTTCCCATGGGTGACTGAGTCACTCTGAAGCAAGCAAATGTATTTCCACGCAGTGGCAATAACATATTACCTTGTTTTATTGTCTCTGTTAATAGAAGGCATTTATCATAAGCTTTTTGTATATTGCAAATGCAGTGTTAATAGCGCTATGCTAAATGCATTCTTAAGAACTGCTTCATGGTAATCAAGCGTAATGAAAATGGGCTTTTTCACGTCATCTCTTGAATGTGTTTGTTTCTTGTCCTTGACTCCTGTTTGAAAAATAAACAGTTGCTCTAGCTCAACCTTCTTCAAGCAACGAGGGGTGAAAAAAATAATACATGAAAACCGACTCCACCCTCTGGTTTTTAAAGGTCAGAGGTGCATTTGTGAACATCGTATCACATTCTCTTTACAGTCTGAAAGAGTTCAGAAAAGTGTGAGCGAGGTGCCGCCTGAGGAAAAGAGTTTTGACATTATACTTACCCCGACAAGAGCACACTTTAAAAGGAAGGCCACAAGTCGTCTCCAGAGTCCATTTTCTGCTGAACAGCCAATAGCAACTGTCTTTGAAGGCAAAGTACAATAAAGACAGAAACAAAAGCTTTAACCCAGAGTAAGAAGGTAAGCCTAAACAATGACAGCATGTCCTTGAGTTATAAATATATAATACCCCTCAGGTGGCACCGAGAGACAGCAGCTTCTGATTGGCTTTGGTTATAAATCATTCATTACAGTTCACATCAATAATTAATATTCCAACCAAGCCTGAATCCTTTATGTAAATACTGTCACACGCTGGAAGGTTACCATTGTAAACTTGCACAGACAGCAGTTTCCAAACTTTTGATTGCCGGCTTAGGATGCCGTGTTTGTCTCTCTATTCTTTTAACTAAGTCCCTAAATAAGTGCAAAGCAATGACGCACAAAGGGGCTGAGAATAACCTACAAACTTTGCAAGTATAATGACGTTCAGAGGAAGGATGTACTGACTGGTTATTATGAGAGTGCTTATCAGGGTTTTCCCACATGGTAGTTTTAAATTATTTCACTCCTTACTCAATATCTCACCAAAAACAACAACAGCAAAAAAAACAAACAAAAAAAAAACAAAAAGCAAAACAAAACAAAACAAAATAAAAAAAGTACACAATGATATACTTTTCAACAAGTCAGCAGTTTATTAGCAACCAAGAAGAGGTTGAATACATCACAGTTTCTCAACCAGAGACCAAATTTGAAGAAAATTTGCTTAGGAAATGTTTTTTTAAAAAAGGCTTCAGATATTTTTTTTCCTGTCACTGATAACATGTTTAAAACCATTTTAAAGGACTAGTTTAACAAATTTTCAACTCAACTTGAAAAGTTTGATATCGCTATCATCTACATTCTACTTCTGAATCTAGCCTGGCTTGGCATCAACCACTAAAAATATCTGATATTTTTGTTCCCAAACTTTAGTTTTTGAATGAATTCAACAAACAAAAAAGTCTTAAACCACAGCATTTGTAAATACAGCAGCAAAGTTTTAATATCACTGTCATTCACATTGTACTTCTGAAGCAAGCTACTTTAGCTTAGCATAAACCACAAATAAAATCAAAACTTTTATTTTTGAATGATTCAACAAATAATTAAAAAAAAAAATCTTCAGTCACAACATTTGAAAATGCAGCAGTGATTCAGCAGTTTCTGGAGCTAGCTAGCTAAGCTTAGGATATATAAAAACAGAAAACAAGCAGAGACCAACTATCATTGACTATATAGGTATAAGTGATTATGCTAAGCTAGGGTAAGCTAATTATCATTCTGAATGGACTGGTTGAAGATTTGTTTTCATTTTATTAAAATTGTCAAGGCAATGATTACTAACCCTACCTTTATGTCTAAATATGAAGAAGGAACACGCTAGTTTGGCTTAGCCTACCTGGCTTAGCCTACCTTTTTTGTTTGTTTGTTTGTGTGTGTATCTGTCTCTACCACAGCATTTCTTCAAATTTTAGACGAACCTTACTTATCTAAACTACAGTTAAACAAAACTGTCTTGCAGCAAAGTTTGAGTCGGACTTTAAAACTATTGCTGAGAGCCCTGCTTTGATTAAAAGGTCAGAGGTCTTGTAACTTTAACAGCCCTTTGTTTCGCTTTGATCCAGTACCTGCTCCGCACGCAGCAGCACTGATGATACAATCAATCACAGCTCATTAATGACAAGAAATGGGCTGCTGAAACACCACCATATGGCTCTGGCTCGCAACTCCCATTCTCCCATCTGGAACCTGCAGGAGAAAAAAAAACAAAAAACTTTTGTGCCTGACGTTTCCTCTAAATAGTTATAATGCTTTCTGAAACTTTGCAAATGGACTTTTAAAAGTTTAGGGACTCATTCATTAATTCCTGTAAGTTAGTGATAAAACTACTCGTACCCATCTTAAGCAGCCATGTATTGTCTTTAGAAGCCTCTTGGGTGAATTATAACTTTAAAGATGAAACTTTTAAAGTAAAAGCAACCACTTGAGTTACAGATTTAACATGGAACAATTTTTGAAAGCAAAATATAGATGAAAAAATCATTTACCATCACCATTGTGTTGGTAGTTTTCAAAAATTTTACTTCTTTACCCTAGAATTTTTTAATAAAGACAGTAACTGCCAGACTAGTGGATAATGACGCTTTTCATTTATGCAAACATGCTGATCTACCATCAGACTATTCATCGTTAACATTCTCTGTATTTACTATCTGGCGCCTCTATTTTTTGTGTATTTGAACTTAGTTTTATTATCCAGCTTTGAATGAAAATGCATTGTCAGTGCTCTACCAGAGGCAGAGTGAATACTTAGACCAACTGAAGGCCAGACAGAGACCTGCTTCACAACACAAAAGCGACAAACCTCAATAACTTTAATAACTTTATTTTTCTACATTCCTTCACTTTACTTTCACCCTGTCTACACAAACAGGGTTATTCTTTAGGAATGCTATTTCTTCTTTATGCCTTGGCCTGAAGTCCAGACATTTACAGAGTAATAGTTCTCTGAAAACAGAAGCGCATTCCCAGCTAAAGATATGGAAAAACTCTGTCTTGTCTGTTTGTGTGAAGAGCAAGAAGTTTCTGGAAATGCAGACAACATTACCCCAACATGTGTACGTCCACCAGTTCACAGCAGCTTGGTACTATTAGATTTAACTGCAAATCTAAGAGAAAACCTAGCTTTTTTCTTGTTTTTTTTTTAACCACATTTTAGGCTTTCAAACCCCTTATTTCAGCCTCTGTCTTAAACGCTATATTTTAGCTGCTGTCTCTTTAAGACTCCCCACCTCACTTTTGTTTTGAACGGACTGTTTTTTTAGAAGTTTACTGACAGATTTAAGGATTTCTAGAACATATGAATATGAAGCAGTTTGAAAATCTGCACCGTTTCATAAAAAAAATCTGGCGTAATTATTTTACATCAGTGTTTAAAATACTGGAAAGCATAAGCTAATGTTAAAGATAAACGTCTGTAAAGTCAAATGTCTACAAGATTTTGCTGAATTGATAAAGTCATAACTTAAGGATCTTAACTGGATCATGATATACTGGATGGACGGGCCACAAACACTAAGGTCTGCCCATAGCTCTGACCCTGACAGGCCCCAAAAGGACTGGCCAATCAGAAGCAAGGGGGTTTGTGCAACAACTCATAGTACACATACACTTGTAAGGTCTATGTAGATGCTGCTTTAAAGCTTTTTTAAAAAAACTGTCCTATTTGCAGTCGCTTTGCTTTCAATTTCTAAGACTATTTCATGCAGCACCATACAGCAGATACCCTCTGGGAATTTTCTTTCTCTGCGGTTGAACGACGTTGGATTTGCTGCAAAAATAAAATGCCCAAATTATTTTTTTCCTTTTTTTGTAACAAAGGCTACCGCACTGTATGGCATATATAATGGTAAATTTATGGTAGGCTGCATTTTGAAAGGATGCCCAGCTCAACAATGGCTGCAGCGCAAAGGCCCACTCATACACCGTTGCCCGTGTATTATCCTCCTACTCCCTCACCCACACATACAGCAGCCCATTGTTGAGTGCCATGTCTTTGCCTTTTTTAAGGATCCAGTTCCAAGGCAAGTTCAAGAGGAGCATGAGCAATCCTTAGAGAGAAGTGGCGTTGTTCAGTCCGTAGTATTATGCTTGGATACGGCAATTCTTCCACTTACATACGTTGCACTACTACACACTATAAGGTTCAAGGAACATCCATATGCTGCTGTGTGTTGTTCCTCAATATTTCACACCAGATGGCCTTAGCTGCTTGTGAGAGGAAAGCATAAGCACGGAGATGACAAGCTAAGGCACCAACCCATCAATCTCTTTCAGAAAGCCTCTCTCTCATTCATAAATCAATAATTCTCCATCATCTGTAGTCACACAGTAAACTGCAACACTGCATGATTTTCAGCACACAGTGGAGTTCAAAGGCTTTGCATATTCCTGAGAATTATGCAAGCTAGTCCCCTCTCATGGCTAAGCCTCGGTCTCATGATGGTGCTCGAACCTATTCTAAAGGATCCAGTCTGAAGTGGGGGCCATTTGAAGTGGCTTTGGCAGCTGCCACCAGAGCTAGGTAGAGATAGGAGGACCCATTGTTGAAGAGCCGGCCAACAGTTCTTGCTCCGTTTGTTTGGACATGCCGCGGACATGATTTGGCCTTCACTCCGCTGCTCGTTTCAGCTGCACAGCATTTGTGTCTATGGCAGAATGACAAGCCATCAAAGTGGATCTGACAAAAAGATGTGTGAACTGAGCATGGGTAAAGTTTGAGTCCTTGATGTGACAACGGGGTTACAACAAACGACATATATTATGTATGCAAAGAAAGTGATATACGACATCAAAATGGAACTGCAACGGCACAAAGGGAAAGTCAGGGGAGAAGCTTGCATGGCAACGCCAGATGTTGCAAAGAGAAAGGCTTACCTTGGGCTGGCAAGATATTCAAGAGAATCTGAGCACTGCCAAGACTGGGGACCAAATCGTGGGGACCCCCGGAGGGGGACCACCCAATGGGGCCTGTTTTTGAGTTTGTGTTTACTACCAGAGGGAAAGACATTCAGTTTGTTTACAAACACAAAGTCAATTAAGGCTAAATATAGCTCAAAGTTAGTGGTAAATGTGTGTCCAGGGGTTTCTCCAGGATGGCTTCGTGGTTAGGTCCGTACCCCATGAGTCATTTCCCACGCTCAACCTGTTACCTGCTTTATCCACTGTCCTGTCCTCTCTGAATAAAGGCAGAAAAATTCCCAAAATATATTTAAAAAAAATAATAATGGCTGCACGTTGGCACAACGGTTCTCAGAGCAAGACGGTCGCCAGTTTGAACACCTATTCGGACAAGACTGGCCTTTTCTGGGTTCTCTTCGGGTACTCTGGCCTTCCACAGTCCAAAAACATGCTCATCAGGTTAATTGGTGATTCTAAATTGCCCGTAGGTGTGAGTGTGTGCACAAAAGGCTGTCTGTCTCTGTATGTCAGTCCTGTGATTGACTGGAGACCAGTCCAGGGTGTACCCCACCTCTTAACCTTAAGACAGCTGGACTAAATAGATTAACCAAAGAAGGTTTCAATGGCAGCTAGCTATAAATGGGCATATCGCCACCTACTGTAGCAGAGGTGAAATTTAATTTTTTAGGTTATTTCATGACTTTATTTTATGTTGATTCCAGTTGAGCTGTTTCGCATCCTCTCCCCTACCCTACACCCTCAAAAGTAACCAAATTGCTTTTTTTTCCCCTTGTAAATATCTTCTGATACTAAATAACCAGCTTTTGTATCCTTCCCTATTTGCTTGTAAACATTTTTGTTTCAGTATTAATCAAGAGGTTTTAATTTGGTATGATGCTACAGCTGACTTTAATGGATGGTTGAAATATAATTTGGTAATAATAAAATACTTGTCAGGGGAAAAAAAATCCAAACCACTCTCTGGACAGTCATAACAGCAGGATTAATATGAGGAATTGTCAATAGATGCAATCACAGAATTTATTTTGGCAATAGGGTCAGTATTGTTGCACATAAATGCAACAAAATAAACACATTTGTTTTGTGATGGGTCCAACACCTTTGATAACGCTCATCTGAAGTACCATTAGGCTTTCTACTGGCTCTCCTTTAGAAAACACTGTTTGGATTATCATGGTTTACAGAGCCTCTGTCTGCCCCCTTTCCCTGGCATATGTTATCTGCAGTCGCAGCTGCATGGCACCGAGCACAGAATATCCCCCATCTGCTGATCCAGTCATGCACTCCTTTATTTCCATCCCTCTCATTCTCCCAAGCCCACCTGACGGACCCAGCGGAGGGGCTAACCTGCTATGAACATGGCTGCTCCACGGAGTTGGCAGCGATCGCACTCCCCTCTTTCCAATCCTGGAAGGGGCCGCGTTGCACTGATGTGCCATGCAATCTGCGTGGACTGGCTGATGGTTGCACTTAGTTCCACTCCTCTTTGCCAGCATGAACAGCCCCTGCTGGAAATGCTTTAGATTACGTGCCAGTGCTCCCACTATCCCTTGAATGGCCGTGAGGGTATTGTGCCAAAATTACTGGTGCCGCTTCGGAATACGCCAATTAGTTGCTCTATTGTTGGAACTGCTGTGCTCAACGAGTGAAATCGACTTCTCTAAACTATTTGTTATTGGCTGTACATTTCTAATATTCCTTTTTTTTTTACATAAGCAATCAACTCTGCTGGGTCCTCAAGCTGAGACACAGACAGATAGGAAGCCAGTAGTGAGAGTTTCCATCAATCAAAAGCAAAACTCATATTCCATTTCTGACACATTAACCATACTTTATTGTCTGCATATAGAAAATCCTATTCATTTAGTAATTGGCAAACACATAGCAGCTGAAACAAAAGAAAGGGCTCTCCGTACAATAACAGTGATTAGGAGGGCCACTGAGATTTCATCCTTTTCAAGCGTTTCGACAGTTTCAGTTCATCTGAGTGCATAAAAAGTGAAGTATTTGTTCCAAGAATGGTGTCCCAACCAACAGCGAAATGTTACAAGTTAAGCAAAATATAAGAGTTGATTTTCCTGCCCCCAAAATAATGCATAGCATAGACAAAAAAAAACTTCCTCTGTGTGGAGCTTAAGGGAACACAGGGGAGCTTTACCAAAGAGGTTCTCGCTTGATTAATCAAGCCTGCATTCAGACGCTGTAACAAGCAAGACTTTGTCCTATTAGTATTGTTTAACAGGAAATAATACACTCAGAGAGGAAGGGTATGAAAGGGTCAGGAGGGGAAAAGGACAGAAGGAGTGACGAGGACGAGCAACAGAGGAAGGTCTTGGGTGTCTGAGAGGAAAGCAGAGCCTTCGGGGACCCAGTGTGTATAAGGCGGCAATTATACTTGATGAAGTGCCTCCCTCTGCAGCCCCCTTTAGCACTCATTTCCCACTAGTGCGCATCACGCCGGAGCCACATACGTCTTTCCTGTTGCAAAAGATCTCATTAACGGCCAGTGGATGGGACGTCACTTATCTTTATCAAACATATGCATAAGTGCCCCCTTATGCTTCTCTTCTCCCACTTCCCTCGCTCACTCTCTTTCAGACTTAAGACACATTGTCTTGGAGGCAAATCAGTTTCATTTAGCCGCATAAAAAGGCAGATGGGAGGTTAGTTCATTGAAATGGAACAACTTTCTTCATTATGGGGAAAATGGCAGGGTTTTTCTATTTCTCCAGTGAAGAGGGTCGGTGGGGGTATCAATGACACTGTAATGGGAATAATTAGCACAATAAAGTCAGAGCAAGAGCCGTGAGAGTATAGAAATGAACCCTGATTTCAGTGTTGTAAATTACGTTTTGAAGCTCATCCTGCTGCATGTTCGAGCAAACTTGTGAAGTGTCCTTTATGTTGGAGGTTAGGTATCGGAAGGATTTGCATTTTGTACAATATGGACATTTGCCACATTTCAAAGTCATGGGCCAGCCTCTGTTTACCATCAGGGTTAGCTGCCGTTTACAAGGATGAATGATAAGAGTCTTTCTAAATGTTTATCTATATTTGGCAATCAAACTAAACAAAGTTTAGCTACTCAATGTAATTACATCTTTGCTGTTATATAAATATTGGTTAAACCTGTGTTTCACACTGCCAGCTAGCTCCTTTCGAATGTTGCTACAGCCTATCACCTAGTTACATTTACTTTTAATAGCTTTGATGCTATCAATTAATCATGTTGACATGCTCGAAACTAAAAGGTTGTTCCTTGGTGCTTAAATGCTCCCAAGGTCAGCGCTACAACTGCTAAAGCCAATGTTTACAATCTTGTTTTGTCAATGTTTGCTAAGTAGAGCCAAAAATTTGTCCAGCTAGCTTCATGGTTGGGAGTTTGAACCAGAAAAGAGAATAGTGATTTTTTTATTTCATTTTTTTAAAAGGATATTATACCAAAAGTTTATGTTAGCATGTCTTTTGGTCCCTGCTATAAGCTAAATCATACATACAGCATACAAACTTTTTAACGATTAGCAAGCTTTACATGTCTACAGTCTTGGTTTAGCATGACTTCATGGCAATGTTAGCAAATTGGCACAAAACTCTATTTTATTTTTGTATTTTTTAAAAATAGTAAGAAAAACCTATAGTTTTTTAGCACAATGCTAACAATAACAAAAATTGACTGTTACATTATGATCTTTGAGGCTCTACCTTGGGCTTACTGCTTTGTTGAGCACTAACATGCTCCAGTCAGTGCTAACATGTTGTAAATGCCAGTGTTTACTGTATAACTTAGCTATGCTAATGTTTCCTAAATAGAGCTAAAATTAATATCCAGTTGCTTTTGTCATGTCAAATTAAGTCAGAGCACAAGTTAGCAACCATGATAGCATTGTGTTTAGTCTCTGGTTCAACCTCAACCTTAACACGAGCATTTCAAGGTACCCAAGAGTAGTAGTTGTGAAATGTTTGCTAGCTCTGCTTGTTGAGAATGTCTCTTATATTAGCCTGAAGTAGCATAAAAACAGGTATGAAATGCTAGCAGACTGTCGTCCCCAACAAAAATACAAACTGCTTCTTTTTCTGAGCAAACCATTACCCAGCCGCCATCTCCTCCTGTTGCTACCCAAACCCGTTCTCCATCTGTCTGGCTCCTTTTCTCTCCAGTTTCCATTCCGTCCACCTCTCCTCTCTTGTCACTCACATGCTCCTACTACAAAGGTGCCCAGACGCCTAAAATCTCCAGCACTGATCTCCTCCAGCAAAAGGGTGACCCACGTGGGATCCGCCTCACTAATCACTGCCTGAAACCACTCTGGGCTCACAGGCCGAGAGATAAAGACAGCCGTGAGCTTTACTCAGCTTTAGCAGGCCTCGGCGGCTCTTTCTGTCGGGACTGACAAGCAGGACTGTTTCCGAGGTGAAAAAGTGCCGCTGGCCAGCTGACTGCGGGCTGCCTTTCCATCTCACAATCCAGAAAAGTTCCACTGCAGTCAGTGGGATACGCACAAAGGAATGTCACCTCTGAGCTGGTGTGATGCAGGTTAACACCTCACCGGCTCTGTATGCATATTAATTGTTGTCTCATTGTTTTTTAATGTTTATTATCAGTATTATTTCACTTTTATTTTACCCCCTTGAAACTCTCAAGAGGCTTTTGTGTGATAAACGATGAACAGCAAGGCCTAGAGAGTGAGCTCCGCATGGTTGCACCGAATCCACAATTAGCCATTTCATTAGCATCCATTAACATTTCATTTTATTGTGTATATGGGAGCAACAGTAGATGAGGTGAGGGCACGTGCTGCTTTTTCCCATTGACCCGTGACTACACATGAATGCACTCTGGCGGCAGACTAATAGCAGCTCCTATTTATGCATATGAACGCTGAACATAGCCAAGTGGGGGCCGCTAACTATCAGAAAAGTTTTACAAAGAGCTCAGACACAGAGACTGGTAAATGTGCTGCTGAGTGCTGTGACTTTAGAGCTGGTTAAATCCAGCTTTTAACACACAATGGAGACAGAATCTTACAGCTAAAAGCAAAATAAATAAATGAAATAAAATAAAACGCACACCTAAAATTTACCCACTGTTTTCATCAACTGCCACAGTCTGTTATTGACTAAACATGAACATTAGCTTAATGCTTGAATCCAACTGAAATATATCATTTACTTTTAGGATGCTGAAGGCTGCTTTTCAGCTTTCAAAATTAAGGTTAACGAACCAACTGACTTTCTAGATATTTTTATTAAATTCTGGCACGTAAGCTTAAAGAGGGAGTATCCCTGCCCCCACCCCACCTCAATATTTTAAAGGCAGAGATAAATTAGCAATTCTGGATGTTCATACTAAATGTGTGCAGGTTTGCAAACCTCTGCGTACTCATATGTTGTTGAAATCACTGAATCTGTCTATAAACTGTCCAAAATGCTCTCTTCTAACAATAGCACGAGGTGTTCATGGGGTCTTGACAAGACTTGCTGGAATGATGATGTCATCATATAAGGATCTCCTAACAAATTGGTTCATGACACATTGGAGGGTTGGGCCTCTTAACACCAAGGTCTGTTCAGAGCTGTGCACCCAACATGCCTTCAGAGGGCTGACCAATCGGAGGGAAGGGGGACAGCAGATAAAAGAAGGCCTTTTTAGACAGACGCTAAAATAAGGTCCTCTGAAACACCAATGTGAGGAAAAATATGTAAAAAGACTACTGGGGTACCAGTTGGCTAGCAAAGAGCCTTAAAAAAACAAACAAAAAAAACCCCATACCCCCTCTTTAATGTTTTCCTGGACTTTAAAAAACAGTCGATACTTCTGGGGCTACGTTTCAGCTTGTAACATTAATGTGTACAAAGAATGTGTAAGAGACTGACAGACTTGGTCAGTTGGTAAAACTGAAAAACAACAATGTAATGTGTAACCAGTGTTTCTCATAAAAAAAATCTGATATCATCAGTCTGCTACACTGTAAAAATGTAATTAAAAAAATAAAAAAATGACCCCAAAATAAAGAGAAAACATTGATATCTTTTGCATACTGACTTGCTCAGTACAACAAAACCCATATTATCAAGTTTAGAAATGAAACATTTAAATATACTGTAAGATGACTAAACTTATTTCATCAGTAAACTTGCATAATTTTTTGGATGGTGAATTATTTAACACTTGTCATGTTTTTGTGGTTACACCATTTGGCATTTTAATGGGACTGATTCTTTAATTGGTTAAAAATGGAAGAAATGTCAAATAAAATTGTATGACACCAACTGAAGTGAAAACAACCTTTATAAACAAACATCTGACATGTTGTTTTAACAAGTTAAAAGCACATTTTTGATGCCAACCCTTATTTGTCACTGTCCTAAGAGCTGTTAAATAAATTTTACACCCTTTTCTTTTTAAACTGACACACTTTGGTTTTGCACGTTTTAAGACTTGAATAGCTTACTTCCCATAAATTGTGACTTTTTTTCCCCAGTTTTCAACATACAGAAGAAAACAAAAAGTTCTGAGATCAGTCAAATCAAAGACACCAAATTTTTGATTAGAGCACACTTTCAGATGCTCCTAAAAACTAAACATAGTTTTACAGCTCAAATCTGACAATCCTTTTTTTTAAACCCTATTGGGATGTCTGTTGCTGTATTTCATTTGAATTTCCTTAAAACTTCAAGTATAATTGTGATAAAGTGTCTGTCACAAACCTCCCAGTGAAGGATAGACACCACTGAGCCAAGCCCCATACATCCTCAACGGGAGAACTTCAAATAAAAACCATAACTTTGTAATGCGGTGGTGCTACTTTTTACTGACTTTCTCTGATGTGGTTGTTCGGGAGGTTCATTTGTGGTACGCTTGAGTGTGTTTTTTTCTTTGTGCGTTCGTGTGCGTTGGTGGTTTCAGGGTCCCTGCCTCTGATGCTTTAAAGACACTAACCCTCCGAGATGAGCGTGAGGATCTATTAATTTCACTGGAAGCTCGGCCATTACAAAGGTAAACGCTGACATTTCAGGCAGCGTGTTATTTTGACTGACTGCCTATTAGAGGGTGTAATGCGGCGCGCAAATGTATACTTCAAGCCTCAGTGCTTCAGCAATGGACGAGGAGAGCGGATGGCTCAATCCACCGGTCTTTATTTAGCAAGGTCGCTCAGGACATTAGCAGGTTTGGACAGAGGCAACACACACAGGCGCTATCAGTGACATTGTTGTCAGCAGAACTCTTTACCTCTGAAGAGCCGGCGCTATTAAGCTCCTGTCTCCATTTACAGTATATTGGTCTCGTTTATAGAAGATAGGAGGTATAAATCCATTCTTATGGCTTTTTGTCTGCCTCGAACTTAGGGAAAAGCTCTGTAGTCGCAAAATCTGATCAGAGGTCTTTATGCTCGGCTGACAGCCTCTGCAGATTGATAGTAAAACCAGCAATTGTTGAAACGGTGAGCTGTGAAATTTAGAACTTTAAATTGTCACCACACAAGCTCAAGAAATGTAAACTATAATACATCACACAGACATATTTATTGGCTTCTCTGACCTGCGATAAAACCCCTCAATCAGTGCGCTTGAAATGATACATTACTCACAGCGGACGATTACCAACAGATAATTGACCTATCTCTGGCGAAGCCTCAGCACCTGTAATTTTAGAAATTGGAGTTCTGCATTCTGATGTTATTTTAGATACTGTCTGTATGTCTCCATCCATTTTCTTCTCTCTGCCTCTCCATTTATCTCCTTTGCTCTGTCCAATGAGTCTGTTTCTTCTTATATTTTTGGGGCCAATGAGAAAGTCTGGCAAAGATTTCAGACACTGGGACTGGAGAACATGACTTAATGGGTGGCTGAATTCAGCTTTTAATACACATTTTTGAAAGAATTTAGCAGCTGAAAGTTTTCCATTTCACTTCCACCCACCATTAGCATCAAATGATAAAAATCTGTTCTTTAGCTAACTCATTAGCGAACATTAGCTTCGCGCTGGTATCCAAGCTAAACAATAGAATATAGTTTTAAGCATCAAGTTACTAGAGATTGACACATATTTATGTTTTTACATTACAGTAACTCTTTTTCTACGGGTGATTCAATTGGTATGCAGGATTCAAATTACTGTAAATCTTCAAGAATTTTGGCTAGCAAGAAAGTCAAATAACTCGAAAAAAGACAAACTTGACGGCAGTGTCTAGGGTACTATAGCTCTGCATAGGAATCCACTTGCAGTGACAATCCAATCACAGGCAATAACCGATGTGCCCGCTGTTCTTATTACCATAACTCTTCAACCATTTGGGCAAGAGAAAATATTCAAACCAGGATGAGATTTCAAGGCACAATCTCTGACTCTTTTAAGGACCACACAACAACAAAAAAAGTCAAAGTGGTCAGTATGATCCTTAGGTGATAAACAGGTAAAGAAGCACACACTTAAAGTTCTGAACTTTTCCATAACATTACAACGTAAGCTTAAAGAGGGGTATTATGCTCTCCCATATTTTTGACATGGATATAAAATAACAGTGATAAATGTTCATACTAAACATGCACATAATTTGAGATTTGTTTGTAAAATGCTCAAAACGCTCTGTATCACAAGATCTTCATGAGACTTGCTGAAATTACGACATATAACAAACAGATACATGATATATTGGAAAAACCATTGTGTTACCGATAGCTCTGCCCTAAACAGGCCAAAAGAGAGCAAGCCAATCAGAGGGAAGGGGGTTTGTGTCGCAAGGAGTCTTAAAGAGACTGCAGCAAAAATGAAGAATTTCAAACAGAGGCTGAAATAAGAATTTTCCAAAAATACAGGTGAGGAGTGAGTGAAGTGAGGCAGTGCCAGACAAAAAATAAAGCCTTAATAAAATAAAATAAATTTTTTAAAAAAATGCGTCAAAGCCTCTTTAAAATAATACTTTGTCATATTTCTCTAAATTACATGTGATCCACAATTGTATAAAATGAGAGGTGAATTGATGTAGGTTTCAGGTCAACAAGTGTTAAAAAGAGAGATGGCCACTCAGACGGCAGGGTTTGTGAAGAGGGGAGTCTTAAAGGGACAGCCACTAAAGATAGATGATTTTTAAAAAATCACAATACCCCTCTCTTTAAATTTAAAGACTTTAGATTTTAATTAGACAATAAAAAAACGTATTTTTTAGTAAAATATTGTGTGATAACCTTGAGACCTCATGCTAGACAAATAAGAATTGATTGATGCCCCTTATATTGCCAAACCTGCGGGTCTTCATCGTCTTATAGCAGCAGTTTTATGGGACTTATAGAGTCTCCAGGGTTGAACTTTGCTGCCTCAAGTCACTGCAACTCGCCAAGCAGGCAGTTACTGCTTTGTTTCCCAGTGGGAGTAAACGGCTTTGTTTGTTTCACACAAGTGGCACATCCCTCGAGGTCATCGTATAATTCTGGCCCCTTTCTCCATCTTGTCTTGCTTTTATAACCCCCGTTGTTATATCAGGTGGTCGCTGGATCATGGCGGACTGGGTGCACCCCTCATAAAGGTCCTCGTTGTGAAAAAATGGAGGACTTTTTTACGGGTCTAATTGGAACTTGGCAGTGCGGCCATGTGGGCTGCTGGTAGGGATTAGACCGGTGGCTCAGTTGGCTGACTCCTGATGGAACACTATGGACCCAACACAGACGCTTCCCTTGTTACCCTGGAGGGAGTGGGACAGTGTGTTTGTGTCTGTGTGTGTGTGTGTGCTCAGCTGTGTGTATGTACGTGGAGAGGAGCATGGGGATGTGGAGGTGGCGCGCGGCTACAGCCACCGCTCCAAAGCGATTTGTCTCGGCCAAAAGGTTCCCTTGTCCTTCACAGATGGCTGGGCTTGAACTCCCATTAGTGGACAAGGAAGAAGCGCAAAAAGCAACACAAAAGGCGACGGAGACACCTGTGTGGCTGCTTCACAAATAAACTCTCGCTAAGATCTATCTCTGGACGAGGCTTTTGTTTCATACACAGAATGTAATTTAGGCAGTATCACAGGCAGGAACACATCATGGAATATATCCAACGCAGGATCTGGGGAGAAAAAGTTACTGAGGCAAGCAGAATCCCATGACTCCTTTCAAAGAATTAGCATTTTCAGCCCCACGGGGGGAGAAATGACAGAGTGAGAGAGACAGGAAAAAGGAAGCCGGACGAAAAAGTGGAGATAACAGGGAGGGAGGTGGAGGGGAATGGGATTTCTGCAGACTGCAAAAGTTCACCGTGGAAGCCTTAAAATCCATTTTCTCTCAAACTATATGAAAACACAATATACTTTGGCGTTCATCAAAGCGTTTTGTTTCCCCCCCACCCGCTTCTCTTTCATTCCTCGCCCAGACACCGCGGGGCATGTATTGAAGGGTTGAAGCATGGCAGTTTGGCACTGTTTCAATGATGTGTTATTTATTGGAGGAGGTGGGGGTGACAGTAGCTCATTGGAGTAAAGAGGTCGCAGCGTGCAGGGGTGCGGCAGGCTGCGAGCAATTTCGTGCGCGCCTCACCTCTCGCTCACCCACCTAAATTTATTCCGGCGTTGCCCTCAAAGCCCCTCGGATGGAACTCTCCCTGCAGCGCATACGCTCTGTAGCTCTATCAGTATGACCGTACTGAGGGCGGCTGAAGAAGACATGTGAATGAGGAGAAAGTAGGAAGGTAAGGATTCTGCTTGAATCCACGTAAAAACCAATTTATAGACTCGAGAGGGCTGCACGGCCTTGAGAGAGATGACATGCGCTGGAAAGTGAACAAAATAAGTATTCTATAACTCTGATGTGACAGTGAAACAGCTCCATTATGAAGCAAACATCTGCATTGAGTGCATTATATATTTCTTCATAAAGGTCGCAGAGGTGCTGCATTACCTTAGCAGATATCGTTGTAATTATATTTAAATGACGGCAGTTTTCAGCTTTTAAAAGCGAAGTTTTTACTGTATCTCACTTGACAGTGTCTCAACAAGCTGTAGCAAAAGAAATAAAAGACTGTCAACAGCAAATTCAATAAGATGTAAATGAATGTTTATGTAAATTTAGTCAATCAACAAATGAAAAAGCCTTGGCTGTTGTGTGCTGAATATTCTCCTCTCTCGTAGCATGCCGGTACTTTTATTCGACTCTCTGTAAGAAAAAAAAAAAAAAAAAAAAAAAAGATGGCTTTATATGAGAGCAGAAACTTTCTGACAAGCTTAAATCTTGATTTGCTAACAGAAGGCGTGGGCTGAGGTTTTGCGCTTCATGAACGACCAACAGAGGAGCAGGTTTGGACAGCTAGCAAGCAGGTAGCTCAGCAGGTGTTAACTGTATGTGACAGACAGCTGGTAGACAGTGCTGTCAAAGTCTCAAACTTTTTTTCAGCATTATGTAGACTATTCCTGGGCTTATAACCTTCAAAACTTGGAGAGACAAGAAGAGAGTTAGTCTGTGAGTGTGTAGAGTTAGAATGGACTTCAGTGTGTGTGGCTAATGGGACAGTTAGCCTTAGAAGCAAAGATGTGGGCTGTCAAAACTAGCATTGATGACTGAAATCACATCAAACCTTGCCAGATAGATGTTTGTTTGTTTGTATTTTATCATAACTAACTGATTTTTTTTAAAAGTTTTGAACAAATTAGGTAACTTGAGCTTTTTAGCTTTAGCTCACTGATGGATTTTGTAGAAAATAACAAAATCATAACACCTCAAACATCGGGTTAGCGTCAAAAGTATTCCATAAACTTCACATCTTAACATTTAGAAGTAAGCAGCTAGCAAAAACATTAGGCTATCAGATAATGCTACACTAGCTACACTGACAAGGCTCAAGGCTCACTTATATATAAATATTATTTATAATATAAATATTCTTGAGTTAGTAAATGCCTTAGTAAAGGCTCACAGTAGAAAACCAGCGAATGCTAACTTCTTGCTAGAGAAGAGTAAAGAGTTTGGATTTATTGACTCCTTAGCAGAGGCTTACTGTTTCGCTAACTAGCAGGAGTTAGTAAATGCTGAGTCCATAGCAGAAGCCAGCCCTTTGTCCAATCAGCAAATGCTACTTCCTTGCTGAAGAACAGCCAGGAGTCAGTAAATGTTGACTCAATAGCAAAGGCCAACTCTTTATCCAATAAGCAAATGGTATCTCCTAGCTGGAGATGAAGCATACACAAAGTGTATGCTAACTTTTTCATAAAGGCTAAATCTCTTAGCAAACAAATACTGACTCCTTGTGGAGAAGAACAGGGAGTAAGTAAACGCTGACTTGCTGGCAAAAGCGTACCTCATAGCAAAAAGCTAAATCCCTAACAAGCCAATAAATGCCAACTTCGTGCTGTAAAAGGACAGACAGATATAAAATGCTGACTCTTTAGCAAAGGCTTACTTCTGCGCAAATTAGCTAATGCTAACTCAATGCTGGAAAAGAGCAGATAGTTAGTGAAGTTGACTTGTTAGCAAAAGATTATTCCTTAGCAAACCAGTCAATACTGACTTAGTTTGCAAACAATGACTAATATGTAAAGGCTGACTCGCTAGCAAACCGGTTAACTTCTAGCTGGCAAAGATAAAGGAGTTAAAGAAGTCTGGTTTATCAGCCAGAGTAAAGCTAACAAGATTAATAAAGCGCATTCAGCAAAATTAGTTTAACTTCTCAATAAGTTGTGGGACTAATTTTGGCAAATATTACATAAAATCTTTGTAAAAACAGACAACTGGCTATAGCTAGAGTGGTCAGCTGAATGCTAAAAGGCTAATCTTGATGTTGCATAGAATTGATTAGTCAGTCATTAGTTTGTCCCAAACAGCTCCATTAGAGTATCGATACTTTTCTATGATTTACTCAGACATAATTCACAACACTTTGGTAAAGCTGCTATGAAAAGAACTCAGTGTTTGAATTTATAATCCACAAAGGGCTCCTGAGCATTAGCATCCAAATTACGCCCTTTGATGCCCTGATAACCCTAATTCCTATTCACAGGCTGCTGAGAAGAGTGCAATTTTTAAAGACAAGGCATCTTTGCTGAAGAATCCTCTCAGGAGCTCTCTTTCTAAAGGAGAAATCACTGGATGTGAGTTGACAACTCTTGCACGTCGAGAAGTATAATAGGTGCAGCACAAAGGCAAGAAGACAGCATAATCATCAGCATGTTGACCAGGGTAGTTGAACTGTCTCATGCTCTTAGACACAGGCAATCTTTGACAGAATTCTTCTCCTTGGCGTATTAAATATACATGAGATTATCTCTATCATTTTCTTAAGAGGGATTCTGGAGAAAAAGGTTGTATGATTATAATATGTAAGGACTGGAATGACAATGAGAGTGATGAAGGTGACATGAAATGGCTCGAAAATCGACCTGCAGGCAACACAGTATAATAAAGTCTCTACAGTTAGACTTTTAACTTAACAAATATGTACTCTATCTCAAACTATACTTGGCCTTTTAGTTAGAAATGAATAGCAAGTCGTCATCTGCATAGTCTTCAAGTTCCGAAATAAGGAGCAAGCAGGGAGTGGGCAGAAAAGGAAGCCAATAGATGTGATGCATCCAGTTGCACACCCCTACACATTGCGACCTCTTTACTCCAATGAGCTACTGTCACCCCCGCCTCAAGTGGAAATTCAATTCTCTCACATTGGCTTCATATTCTTGGACTGGAGGTTGTTGCTTGGGAACTCCCGGCCTCTGTGACGTTTTTAAAATTGGGGGAAACCAAATGGGGATTTCTTGGCATTAGCAGCCAGCCTCAAGTGAAACTGAAGGAACTGAACTTAAGGAACTAAAAACTTTTGCACTCCCATACAGTGTTGCTCAGATGTCACACATACAACTTCCTGATTCATTGGCTTTCATGAGAAGAAATGGGACTGTTCACTCAGCACCAGTAAGAAAACAGTACACACTCAGAAGTAATACACTAATGTCATGCGTGACCCTTGTTTTGAAGATCTAATGGAGGTGAAGTGACTGACAGGGAGCCACGGGAAGCAACGGTCTGCAAGTAGATGATAATCGAGAGCTCCCCAGCGAGGCTTTTAAAGACCATCAGCACCGAACCATGGAGACCAAAGATGTACAATACAAATCATGGTTGACACCTCTTAACTGCACAGGTCAGAGCAGCTAATGGCCTTCCCAGAGAGCACTGCAGCCCCAAACAAGCCATCCAGCCAACTTCACGTTCTATCTCTGGATCATTCCAGTACTGGAGCGTGGAGGGCTTTTTAGAATTGAGTGGGCCATTCCCCTATTTACCGGTCAAGTCCAACAAATTTGATTGTGTTCTCTGAGCAAAGTGCTGTAACACTCAGGGTTCAGGGAAAATAATGTTGTATATTGGGAAAAAAAGTTTTAGGGGTCAAGGCCAAAGCTTGGCCACTTTTAAAAGCCAATTGCAAAGCCATTAGGCGTTGACATGGAGAGAAAAGGTGGATGCAGTTTAAGTTGCATTAAGATGGAAGGTGATGTGCACCTTTTATCCACAATTACCCTGCTTATCATGAGAGATGCCTACCAGCAGCAGTGACAATGACTCTATCTCCAGAAGAAAAGGAGTAAACAAGCGTGTCCTTTTAGAGCTACCTGGGAAATTTCTTTTTAGACTCATTTTTCCTTGAAAACAAGGAGATTAAAGCAGGGATATAATGCAATGCCAAATTTTAAACATGGATATTTCGCAACAATGTAGGATGTCCACGCCAAACGTGCAGATTTTTAAGCTACTATGTATTCGTTCGTTATAGAAATTCCTAAATATGTCCAACAATGGCTAAAACAACATTTTCCATGTGCATAAGGGGGGGGGGGGGGGGGTGTATGATGTGTTCCCATATTTTAATCATGAACATAAAGTGACAGTTCTGGATGTTCTTACTTAACGCAATGCAACAAACATCCTTACAAAGCACAATGCATGCACGTCATCGCAATGCACATCCTTGCAACACCCCACAACGCAACGCACAGCGAAGCAACGTACATCATTTCAACGCACACCCTCGCAACACACAACAATGCAACGCACAACAACGCGATGCACATCCTTTCGATACAGATCCTTGCAACACACAACAATGCAATGCACAAAAACGCAACGCACAACAAAGCAATGTACACTCTTGCAACGCACAACCTTGCAACACACAACGCAAAGCATATCCTTGCAACGCACATCCTTGCAACACAACAATGCAACGCACAACAACTTAACATACAACAAAGTAATGTAGATCCTCAAAACGCACCCTTGCAACACACAACGCAATGCACATCCTCATAACGCATGACAAAGCACATCCTTGCAACGCACAACACCACACGCATCCTATCAATGCATAACCTAGCGACACATATCCTCGCATGCATACTTGGTGCGATTTGACATGATGTGAAGCAGGACTTTCACCACCTCCATGTGAAACCTCTCTCTCTGCTTGTTATGTTTTTTCTCCATTCCCTCTCGACCTTCAACACCCACCAGCTTCATTGTCAGTGACAGAGCAGAGATGTACCAGACACAGATCTGGTGGAATTTAACCGTTATACTACTGGACTTAAAGACTATTCTGACTGAAACCTAATTTATCTCTGAATATGAAAAAAAAATGGAAACAGATCCGTGACAAAACCAGGTTTAAATCCCCCATTCCTCCTTAGGTTGGTCATTTGCCATGAACCTGTCACTTTGCACTGCCATGATCCCACAGCTGCTAAAGCATGGCTTAAATTATACCTGAAATTGCACCTGCTCATAAAATGCAACACAAAAACATGTCGCACTTTGAAATGTCTCTCAACATCAAGACTTCCCGGCATCATTAGTGCTTCTACTTATGTCTCAAGAGCACCACTTTCAGCTTGACTTCTTTACACAGCATATGTCAGGAATGCAATCCAGTTATGAACACTTCGAACTAGAACAAAAAAACCCCACCGAACAGCAGACACTTTGAAAGATTAACCAAATATACTTCGACTTAAGTCCTACTGCTCAACCACCTGCTGTTATTTAGTCCACAGATCATTAAAACACATTTCCACTTCTGCTTGCACTGCTGTGTGTGTTTGTGTGTATGTGTGTGTGTGTGTGTTTCGGGAGATACTTGATGGCTGCAGCACTTCTTCCTTTAGAAGTTAATTCAAATGAAGCAGATCTGTTTCAGGCCTTAAAAGTCTGCTCAGTTGGTGGAAAAGGTTATTGGAAGATATATCCTCACTGCAGAGACATTATGTCCAGAGAGAGCACACTGAAGCCCCCTGAAGCTTTATCACAATATTCAGAGTATTTGTTTGAGTGAAATCATCATTTTAAATCCTAGTGGCTTATCTCGGATCCCTAATAACTGTTGACTTCAAGCATCCGGCGAAACAGATGCATTCTGCTGTTATTTTTTGGGACAAACCAAAGCATGAATATATTATGAGTAATGATAGTTAATTAATTTCCATCATCTTTTTAATTACTCACATGTATATTAGCTGATCTGCATAGCTTTCAATTATCTTTGGTGTCTTTGGACGTGTGCTTCATTAATTTAATGTTACTGAAGAATTTAATCAGAATTTATAACAGAATTAATGAAGTGTCTCCATTTCATTTAGGGAAAAATTGATCTACATGTTTATTTGTCACAGGGATGGCGTGATCACTTGCTTTGTGACCCTCAGATGATGGATTTCTTTCACGTGGAAGGAAACAGTTCCTTGTTACAATTTCCTAACACAGAGTCAATAAATTAAAAGCTTTACCACTCTAATTTCTCTGGCATTTCATATTATCCTTTCAGACAAACCCCAATCACCTACTGCATAAAGAAGTAATTGCCTTTTTCTTTGTTAATTATGCGTCTCCTAGAGGCATTACAGACTGACACAATAAGTTGAAACTGTTCGCAAGTAAAGTTTTTAATAGTTTCTCACACTTGAATAAAAGTTTCTTGTCCTAAACCTTAAAGAAAAGGTATGTTGGTGTTTAAAGAGGAGGTTTTCTGCTTTTCCACATTTTGAACATGCGTATTAATGTGTTGTATAAGTCCCCGAATCTGCCTGTAAACTGCTCAAAATGGTTTGATCATGCTAACGAGAGCTTCATGAGACTTGCTGAAATGATGACATCATTGCATAACAATCTCCTAATCAGTTTGTCACAGAGGATGGGCCTCAAACACTAAGGTGTGCCCATATCTCTTCTCCAACAAGCTTTCAGAGGGCTGGCCAATCAGGAAGGCGGGGTTATGTGGAGTGGGGAGACTTAAAGAGACAGAGGCTAAAACAAAATATTTCAGACAGAAGTTTCTGTCACACACTTGCTTCGTAGTTTCTTGCCCTAAACCTTAAAGAAAGGGTATTCTGGTATTTAAAGAAGGGCTATACTGCTTTCCCATACTTGAACATGGATAACAAGTAACAATGCTGGAAGTTCATACTGCACATGTGCAGATTTCCATAACGCTACATATCCATATGTTGTAGAAATCCCTGAATATGTCTGTTAACTTCTCAAAATAGTTTCATGCTAACAAGATCTTCACAAGATTCTCATGAGATTTGCTGAAACAGTGAGGTCATCGCATAAGGATCTCCTATTTGGTTCACGACACTTTAAAGGGGAGGGCCTCAATCACTGAGGTTTGCCTCTAACAGGCCTCCAGAGGGCCGGCCAATCTTTCTTTCTTTCTTTCTTTCTTTCTTTCTTTCTTTCTTTCTTTCTCTTTTTTTACCTTAAGATTTTTTTAGAGCTGTGAATTGTGTAAAGATACTACTGGGTAGCCAAAGGGACAGTATATATCCTAGAAATAAGCAAAATGCCCCCTCTCTAAGTCTGAAACCAGAACACAACTTTTTATTTGTTTTAAATATCATAAATTTTGTATTAAAGTATCCCATTTTACCTCAAGCACTGCTGTGACAACTTCTTGAAAACTTCATTAAGTGGTGTCTTTCGGATGTAAGTTGGAGGGTTTGTGTTTATGAAGAATGGCCAAAAGCAAATAGCAGCTTATGAAAGATTCCGATTATCACCTAAATGAGCATACTGATAAGAACTATAACTCCTTCATGTTCAAACTTAAAGACTACCTCTGGGGTTGAAAAGAAAACTGTTTAGACAGATAATACGACTTTGCTACTGCAAATCTTCAGCAGACAGAGCAACAGACTCTTGGGTAGAGACCAAGTTCCAACCGTTTTTACATATCACCCAAGAAAGACAGCCAAAATTTGGATTCTGCTTTCCACTTCAGGAGGTATCTAATTTGGCAGCCACAGATGATGATAAAAGCCCAGAGGAGAGGCCACAGGAATGGGTGAAATGGCAAGACGACACTGTTTTAATGGTTTTGGAATCTAGAAAGGAAAGCAAGCACCAGAGATAAAGCAGGGAAACATGGAAATCCCAAGAGGATGACTAATCCTTCATGCTGACAGCCCAGGGTTCAAAACCTGGCCTTATTTTCCAAGCATTCACTTAACAGCTCCTACTTCTGGAGGTTTTGTTGGATTAAATGCAAAGAATGCAACATTATGTAAAACTGAATCAGCGTTTAGATTTCCAAACTTCCTTAGATGCATAAAAACCTGACTGCCATTCAACAAAGAATGTTACTTCATGTTGTTTATGCAACTCCAGTTCAAGATTCTTTAAAAAAAAAAAAATCACAGGTTGGTGCTGTGTGAAGCCTCAGTTTAATTTAGAATTTACAGTGAAACAGAGACCTATTGGATAGTTAGAGCTTCTCAGTTGGGATGTAAACTGCATGAAGCCTCAGTCTAATTTACAGTGAAACTGAGACCCATCAGAAACAGGTTAACAGACACTCCTCAGTGGAATGTAATGATTCAAGAAAAGACAACTTTTACTGACAATCAAGAAATCACAGGTTTATACTGCATGACACCTCAATTTAATTCATTATTTACAGTGAAACTGAGACCTGTCAGAAACAGTTTAATTTGCTCTCATAGAGAAGGGCAATAATCCAAGAAAGGACAACCTTGACTTAGTAGCAATTAAATCTCAGGTTTTAGCTGCAAGAATCTTTGGTTTGATCTAATGTTGATAATGAAACTGAGACCTTTAACTGAGACCTTTTATAAAAATAAAAAAAAGTGAAATTAGACCTCACGGAGGAATGACCCAAGAAAGGACAACTTTTACATACTTTGAAAAAAATCTCAGGTTCATATGGCATGAAGCCATATTGTTTACAGTGAAACTGAGACCCATCAGAAACAAGATAGAGATAACTTATCAGTTGGATGAAAAGACCCAAGAAGGGACATCTTTTTCTTACTTGTTGTTAGGTTGCTACTGCTTGAAGCTTGGGTTGAATTTAAAATTTACAATGAAACTGAGACTGATCAGAAATTCATTAACGAGAACTCCCTTGAACCAACCCAAAACCCAAGAAATGACAACTTTGACTTATTTGAAAGATAGTCCCTGGTTTCTACTGCGTGAAGCCTGAATTTAATTGACTATTTACAGTGAAACTGAGACTGATCAGGAATACATAAATGAAAACTCCTTAAATGGTTGCTATTTGTGTATGTATTTGGAGAGGTGACTTTCAGTTTGCTTTTCACCTGTTTAAATAGCTACTTCACTTCTTAGTTGTTGGACTTCCAAAAATGCCGTACACTGTACGCTCACCACAAGAATGCCTGAATATTTAGTCATCTAAATGTTCCTAGAAGTGCAGTGCATCCTCCAACCAATGGGTTGAGAGGTTTGGTAAATGCTAATCAAGACAAATGCTATAAACACGTCTTTTTAAAACTTTCCAAATCCCAGCTCTAAGTTTTACTTCAAACCTTTGATTTTGGTTCCTGGTAAAGAGGACTAATTGTGAACAGCTTGTGAATCCAATGTCACATGTGGGACGAGTTCCAAATACGGACTGTTACAGCTCATTGCTTTTTTGTGGCTGACAAAATGCGACTCTGTTAATTAGCTAGTTAGACGTGAGAGAGCGAGGTTGCAGAAGCAGTTAGGGGTCAAAGAGGAGGAATATTTGAATTCACTTGATGGAAGAATATGTCCTTTTTTTTTTTTTTTACAGCAGACTTGCAAATGAATTCAGAGTAAAAACAGTCTGTTTGAAAGTTTATTTTGAAAGTGGAAATCACTTTTTACGGCAGGATGCAGCTCTGTCCTTGGCATTTTATCGACCTCAGTATTAAGTTATCCTAAATGGTGAATTTGGCAGATTTATGTTACGTTAAATAAATTCACAAACAAAATAACATCGAGCCGTAATTGTAGCTTTAGGCAGACACATAGCATCAAACAGGCTGATTGCATTGCCAGATTACAAAGTAACACACCACACGCCTGGATGTGCCAGTTTCTGCTGTGCTGTGCCCACTGGATTCAGCCTGCATGGGTGTTCAAATTAATATCCACATTTTCAGAGAATAAATGTACCATTTTAACATCCTGCCATGCTGGATTCACACTATTTTTACAACCCTATGAAAGATCTCTCAAATCTTTTGCCAACTTCATAAAAACTATTCCCATAACAGTTATATATATTTGATGGTATATCTGCAATATTTCTTCCCGACTGGAGCCCCCGCAAAACCAATTCCATCCACCAGTTTGTCCTTCTTTTGCTGCATCGCTATGGATTATTCTGCTTCACTACTCCCCAAAAGCACAGCAACAGTGGCCCGCCGCTGCGGCGTGTCTTGAAAATCTGAACATGACCAAGAAGATGTCGAGTAATCCGGGGTTAACCTGTGCGGTCACATGGAAATCCTGCTCAGATTGCAAAGCAGCATGGGTGTCCATCCGCCTCCTACGCTGTCTGTCTGTAACATGAGACGAGCTGCCAGGAACTGGAAGAGCACCGGTACATCAGGTCTGTTATAACAGCACAGCGGAGTCTGATTATAGATGACAGCTGGGTACAGGTAAGCACATACTCTGCAGCACAGCTGCGGCTCTCGACCCTGTCCTTCTCTTATTTATTTAGAAGTATCACAAGGAAGACCCTTGTTACTTTGGGACCGCAACTGCTGCACCTGGCAGGAGGCGTAAAAGAATTAAGAAGCTTTTCCAGCAGTAAATATTTCCCAAAGAGTAAGAGAAAAAAAAACAGTGACAGTTAATTACAATTAAGAAAATGAGTCTCCTTAATCTCACACCAGACCTTTCCGTAGCCTTGAGGCGCTTCAGGCCTGCGACTCGATCACGGAAAAGAGACGCAAATGAGAGATTTGGGACAACAAAACATCTCACAAAAAGGCAGCTGGATGCCCTCAGCACTGCGGTGTTACCTGAGCTCTTTGTGATCTTTCTCTCTTTGAAATCACCCCATGAGTAACTGTGTTAACCGTTCGGCAAGACGAATGGGTCAGCGGGTGCCCCCAGCCCTCGGAAAATGCATTTGTGTTTGAGGTATTCGCAGTGGTGGAGGAGAGTTTCTCCTTTCTTTTACTTTTAAGGTATTTAAACCACAACACAAAAAAATAAACACCTTTTTTAAACGTGGAACGAGACCACGTGTGACGAAATTCTTGCGCCAATTTCTAATAACTACAGCTGTCAATTAGCAACGCAGCTTAGCAAGATTTCAATACCTGATAGCAAAACAAATGCAACACTCTGGTACAGGACAGCAGGTTTACAGTTTAGCAAACGAGGACTCTGATACTGAACAAAACCTTGACTCACATCTTTTCATGCTACTTTTTTATTAAGAGTCATCAAAGCCGGAAGGCGAAGGAACCTAAAGGGAACCCTGAGTTGCCCCCGCCTGGCCTTCCTGTTGGGAATACCTTAAGTGACTAAACCTGCCGGTGGCGTACACCTACGACCGCCAAAGCAAAGTCATAGGGAACACCGGGGGGACGCTTGATGTTACGAATGACTGAAGAGAACAAGAGGAACATGGAGTTGGCTGCACCGATACATTCATCATACTCAGGAACCCCCCCTCACATCCACTTCACCTCAGCCTCTCTGTGGAGCAGGTTCACTGTTTACAACCTCCCAGAGTATCTTAATGCAGAGTTGCAGTTAAAGTAGCTCTGAGCGTTAGCTTAAATCACTTTAAACCAGTCAGAAAATGCTAATAAAGATGTAATTTCATTAAGAAATCAGCAAAATATTAATAAGGTATTTTAAGACAGCTGCCCCCCTTTTCCTGGTATATCCTCACAGAGATACAGCTAGCTAATGGAGCTCTATTTTAGTCATACACACTTGTAATGTCCCCATTACAGAAGTATTATTTCAAAGTGCTCCACTTGCCCATACGGGGTGTAAAAAAGAAAGTCTAAGCCAATTTTCTGTGTGAGAGGAGCCTCAAGAACACGTCTCTGTTAGATAAGTTAATTACCTTGTATCCCACGGCTACAGCCCATCCCCCGCCGCCCAGTACAGGAGGAATAAAAACAACACTCCTACATGATCAAAATGTATTTCATGCTAATGCTAATTAACTCAGCTCGCTATTATCTCCACCATGTAAAGCGCACCTGGTCGGCTAATCGCGCATCCATCAAGTATGTATGTTTCACCTTTGCGGCATACATCACAGGCCTAATTTATTCCACAGGAGAGGGACGGACGGAGGTTTGAGGAGAACTGCAGCAGGAAAAAGTGAGTGAGAGAGTGAGTACAGAAATAGCTAGCGCTTACACATGATAGGTGAGCTTTTTCCTCCCCTTTTTTCTTCTCTCGTCGCGAGCTCAAACCTGGCAGAGGCGCAAATACCCGAGTGGAACAATTAACCGTGATTGCACACGTAATTGTCATCTTCAAAATAACAACATGTCTATCCTCAGCGCCGCTTAATGAATCAACTGGGTGCCGTGTCACACTGCATCTTAACTGCTGTTTGTTGTCTCCGTATGCTCAGTGAAAACATTTACATGGCAACAATCGCACACGTAGGAATAATAGATTAGAAGGGCATGATTTGTCTTAGTCAACAATGTATATTCTATTATATGTATATTCTTTTTTTTTTTACTTCCACTCCTGAACGGAAGCTGTTACAACATCCTTTCTTTTCTGCACAAAGTACCATTAATGCATGTCTGCATAAGCACTCAGCAGGTATGGACAGTTTTGTCCACGTGTCCCATGAGTCACCATCATTGTGACTCTTTATATATATATATATGAATATATATGTATATAAAACACCTTAGCTTTTCTTTCTTGAAACATTCTTGGCAGGCTGAGTGGCTCCTAAGCGGCAGCTGAAGGATGTGACAGATTAAAAATAAAGAGGTTCATTAGTTTTATCCTCATCCATTGTGACAGAGCATGAAAAAAAGATCATTCGCAGGTTATTCCGGCTTCGAATTTGAATGATGAGTGTCCTGACGTTGCTTCAGTTAAAAAGAGAGAAGAATATTCCTGGAAAAAAAAAAAAGACGTTTTGACAGAAAAATGTGGAATCAACTTTAATATGTTGACCTTTTTGGGAGCTTAAAGCTACAGTAAGGAGCTTTCTGTTTGTGTCGATTTTGGCGCCACCTCTGGACAGAGTGGTACTTTTCCTCTCTTTACCAATCCTGCTTGTGTTTTCTGATGAACTCTAATGTATTAGTCATTTAATACCTCCCAGAATTAAGACTGGTCTTTCACTGGCAGTTATCGATTTCCAGTTACTTTGCAACGATATCGCAAGCTAGCTCAAAACAACTCGCGTGAAATCATTCTTTCCGCATTACGACTCGACCTCAAATTTTTCTTCATTTTGTTGCTTTCTTGCTGTTAAAAGCTGGTTATTTGAGTATGACAGCTAGGCTAACATCATCAGCTCTGTGGTCTCCATGGCGACGTAAACAGAACATTCATCTGATCATTCATCATGTTGAATGCGTCTTATCTGAGTGCAAGAGTGGTGCAACAGATGCACGTTTCGCAGCATAAGCACAACTCGGCAGTCCGCCATTGAGCTGTTTTTGTTGTTGTCCGGTTCACGAATGGCAGTCAAAGGGTCTCACAACTAAAGTGTAATGTGCACGCGTGACATCGGCGTTTCATTGCAACGGGGGCCGCAGCATTTCGGAAGAATTCCACTCTGGCGGCCAAAAGTTTCCATTTTAGGTCGGCTAAAACGCTGTTTCTGTGAAAACCAGAGGCCGAAATGCAACAATACCTTACAATACATTCAATACACAAATATTGTGCCTGACTAGGCAAACCTTTCACCGTGGCTTTTCACACAGGCAGCAAAAATGTGACTCAAAAATTAAGCTAACCAAGATTAAACCTCAGAATGTTTGACATGACGTGATTTTCACAACCCTGTGAAAACTTTCAAAATGTTAAAACCGCTCCTGTGATTTTGATTTAAAGATGCACGGCCCCAAACATGTCTGTAAGGGTAGTGTGGATGCACTGTGTTCATCCACAGCTGAAAATAGTCCTCTTTATCCTTTCCTGTATGGTGGTTTTCCTTCGTTCCGTGTCTAAAAACTACATTTCCCAACTGTATTTTCAAACTAAACTCTCAGCGTTACTTATAGCAGTTATTTGTCGTGTGGAAGAGAGGAGACTCGATGCTAATAATAGCGGCTGAGCCCATTTAAGGGTCAGCATGGAAACGCCTCGGCTGCGTATTTAAGTGTAGAGCGTCTGGACTCCTGGTTGGTATGGAAACAACCCATTCACAACGCGATAAAACGAACTCTGAAGAGCTGTAACTATGAGAAAAGGGTGAGAGAAGCTCTGAACTTTAATGGTGACTCCTGATGTGCGCTGAGGCCCCTCGTCTGCAGGAAACACCTCAAAATACCCGCCGAATCCCAGAATACACACGCAACAACAAATTGACTTTTTTTTTTCCTTCTTCTTCTTTTGCAAAGTGTCCCAAATTCTATGTTGATTTGTTTGTGTATGCAGCTTGAGCTGGAGCGGCATATAATCCTGCATGTCAGCACCGCTTTGCTTGAAGCCGTCTCCCGTGTTGTCTGTGTGATGCACTCCAGTCGCTCTGCAAACACAGCCGCGCACACACACACACACACACACACACACCTTGCCTCACAACAAGCCACGTCGCACAGGAAAAGTCAGCGTGAGGGCTCAGTTTAGCCCGTGTGTGAGGCGTGTTTTTCACTGGATTATCCTGACTCCACCTCACTTCTGAAAAGCTTAAAGTTGAGGGAGGGTGAGGGGGGAAAACCGCTCCTCCTTCGCTTGATATCTTGCTGGCTTAATGACTAATAAACCCCTTTTTGTTGGTGCTCAAAGTCAAAGGAGCAGCTAACACCAGCGAAACAAACAAGTCTAATAAACCGCGCTTAATGCAACCTTAAAAGTCACAAACTTGAAGAACATAAAGGCTCCTTGTTTATTTTCCACCTAATTCCAAAAATGAGCTCTTCTTCTAACGTGGCAGCAGCCTCTGCCTCCTTTAATGTACCATTACCCCCCTCTGGTGGCGTATTAAGGAAACAAACCCAGTGACATGCACAAGGGAAGTATATTTAAAACATCTTCACCACCTCATTGTTATGACCCAACACATTCTGCCATGGTGTTAAACAAGGAGAAACAGTATAACACTTGCTGTAGATTTTATTAGCCGAGCAGAGCACTGTGACTCATTTCCAAGTCAGCGGCTGGAGGAGTTGCTTCAGTATGCGGTGTGCTCTTCCTCACAGGGTGACTCTCCTTTTCTCTTTTTGCCTTCATTCACAGTTGAATTCATTAACTCCGCTGCCAATGCGGTCAGGAATGCAAATCAAGGCGACGGGACAGATATTAACAGGCGTCCACTAATAATGTCGACTGATGTTATCAAGGGGGATGCAGTATTCAAGAACTCTGCGGACCCTCCTCCTCACCTTGTCTCTGCTACCCTCCTTTGTGGTACCCGGTCACACGCGGCCTCCTCCGGCTCATTATGCTTTGTTTTTTGTAGATGCCACTGCCGGTGGCGTCCAAATGATTCCAATCTATCAGACAGAATTATCTGCATCTCTCCCTCAGCTCCTCCACCTGTGCAGCTGCTCTGATACGTGAAAAATAAAATAAAAAAAATGCTGACTAACTTTCTTTCACTGCGTCCTTGCAGAGCTTGACTACACCTCCGTTTTGCACCTGGTGTCAACATCTGCGGCTCGATAACCTGAAGGGAAACATATGAATCAGGAGGAAGTCTAGTGCCACATTTTGTCGGGTCATTAGTTTTGAAAACGTACCTCGTATAAGCATTAGTTATTGCTGTTTCGCAGTTATGCCTTTTCTTGCCTTGAATTTAGTCGACCAGCACCGCTCATTCCCAGGTCAGGAAATGCAATGGAGAAGTTCCTGGGAAGTCAGAGATGAAAAGTTGTGGGGAGTTGTTCAAAAAGGGTTGTTAACTTAATTCATCTTACTAGTTTGAAAGGTCTTTTTTAGCCCCGTTGCCCCATGCAGACAGCCACATCAGCTACGTAACAGCATGACGGCATAGTAGCGCGATACAGTGTACCCCGCTAATAAATTCAACGAAGAAGAAAAGAAAAGATGACATTTTCCTAACAAAAAGAATGTTATTTCCACATGGCTTAGACATGGCAGGGTAATGTGTTGGTCTGTCGCACAGGAAGTGATGATTCTTTCCACCAATCAACAGACTGCAGAGTTTCTAGCTCAGCCTTCTGGGGTCTGATTGGTACGTCTGGCACCCTGATAGAAGGGTACCAAAAAGTGGGACGGTAATTGAGGGACCTGTCAGTTTTAGTCGAAGGAAACGCCAGAAAATGCGTGCCACACCAAGATGAACCGAACTAAACCGCTTGGTGGAAACGGGGCTTTTGTGTATCAGTTATGGGGGTCTCTCACAGAATACCACTTGATAGTATGTGTTGTGGTACAATTCGGTCTGATGAGACTAGATGCGGTACAGTACAGTGGCAGTGGCATACAGTACAATATGGAACAATATGATAAGATGCAGTAAATAATGACTATACAATTCAGTACAACGCAATAAAGGTAGTATTAAATGCAATACAGTTATATTTGATGCAGTAAAGTACAATATGATACATTACAGTGATACATTACGATGCGATACCGTACGATACTTTGCGATAGTGCAATACGGTACGATACAGTACAGTGCAATGCAATACAATTAGATATTTTAAGGTACAGTCTGAAAAAATTCAGTGAACAAGTAAAAACAGAAAAATATGACGTACAATATTGGGCAATATAGTATGAATATGCAAAACGGTAAAATTTGATGTGAAACAGTACGATACAAGGAGATATAGTACGATTTGGTACAGTGCAGTATGACGGGATACAGTATAATACATTGCGACGTGATATGTTCATGATGCAGTACAATCTGATACAGTGTGATAACGTGATGCTTCGAGACTCAGTGAAGACAATGATGACTTGTTATCGGTGTCCGGATCATAACTACTTCCTCTGTCTCTGGCAACCTGAGGCCTCGTTGGGATTGAAAGAAAACATCTAAGGCCAGTCTCTTGAAGAGTTATCTGCTTATGAATGCATTTTTAACAAGCTCGGTCGTTGTGACACAATAACTGATGGCTTCCGAGATGTCATTCCGGCTGATGCTTTTAGTCTCTGCAAAGCCTGTTTCTCTTCATGCTACCAAAGCCAGCACAAGTGTGATTGATCAGTACCACTCAGACTACAGACAGAAACGAGTACACTGCTGATTCCAACATCTTGTCGTGTGGATTCCACATTCATGCGCAGAATCTATTAAAGTTGCTAAATGGGAACTGAAGATGCAGCTTCTTGTTTTTTCACCACATACCTGATTCCCCTGGTAAAAAAGGTCATGACGTGAAGCCCAGACGCGTATAAAGGAGCCCTGTACAGGAACTTGCTCACCTGGAGTCTCCTAGGAACAGAGTTAAATAATGAACAAGCTTGTGACTAATGAGTGACTCATGAATCTTTGCTTCGGAGGAACCTCAGGACATTTGTCAGCATGATTCGCACGTGCACTCGCATCATGCTTCCACCTGCTCCCCCCCTGTATCTCTATCCTGCTTTTGTCATCCCACACTGGTTTCCTTTCAGCTGCATGTGTTTGCCATTTCCCGAGGGCTTTAACTTTACTCCTCTCCTCTTCTATCAGCACCCTGCCTCCTCCCCTCGGCTGCCTCCCCCCAATCCAACCCCCCGTCTCAGGAATCAGACACAGGTTTGCCACTGCTGAGGAAGCAACCGTGGTAATCCTCAGGCTCAACTTCAAAAAGAGCCTCTAAAGACTACACTCTCTACGGTTCTGGCAACTCAGCCTGCTACCTATGCTGCAGGAAGGAAAAAAAAAAAGAAGCACACCCCTCCCCCTCACCTGCCTGTTTCTCTTCTTCCCAGATACTTCACTTCACTCCACCTGCTTCTTCTTTATCAGCACTAAATGTTCCAAAGCTCAACTCCTCAACTCCCCTTGCAACAAATGCTGCCTCCTTCTCTTCCTTCTGTCCTTATCGAGGCACATCTCTGTAAGGCAAGGGGGAGGAATGAAAACTGAAGGAGTAAGTATGAGATGGACAGAAGAGATAGAGGTAAAAGATATAGTTGTAGTGTGTGGTCAACAGATTAGTGAACAACAGATTTGTCGCTCCTTTTAAAGTTGTGTGTGTGTGTGTGTGTGCATTTGTGTTTTGGACATCCGTTGCCAAAAGTAGAGGAACATAAAAAAGCCGATTTAATCCAACAAAGATGCAGTAAATCTGATAAATCCACCAATTAATGCACAGCCATGTGTTAGCTTAAAGCGCTAAACTAGTGAAATTGTGTTGTGATTAGCTGCACCAAACTCTAATAGCTCCTTGAAAATGCAATTTAGCTTAATTACCTTAGCAGAGCAGGTCGCACAGGCAGTCAAGGGGTTAAACTTGAAATCCACTCACCATAATATCAAGGAATGTGTTATTTTCAAAGCTAACTGTATCATGCTAACCGTTTAGCCATTGAATAAGAGTGCTCGCTTAAGCTAGCAGGAATGATTTCAAGGAGAGGAGCTGAGCATTTAGGCAACAAGCTTAAAAGTTTTAGCTAGCAAGGAGAAGCTAACAAAAGGGCACTGAGGAGAGAAGTACAACTAATTCTTTTCATCACATACAAGGTAATAAGGTTTTAAGTTTTAGCTAGCATGCTATAGTTAGTCAAAAGAAACCTTCAAACCGGTTGCTATAATAATACTTTGGTAACATTTTTTGTCTCTAATTGGATAACTAGCTTGATGATTTAAGCTAGTATGTGATAGCTTGCAAAAATAATCTTACTGGAAATCACAGAGAAGTACAGAAGATATTCTTATTATCATAATCGTTATTATTGCAAGTACATCTTTCTCTTCCCTTTTAACTAGCTTGATAGTTTTGTCTCGTAGGTTATAGCTAGCAAGAATAAGCTTAAAAGATAGTTTTGATGAGAAGAGCGTTGCACATCATTGTCTTTACAACAAGGTAGTTACTTGAAAGCTAACACTATCAGCTAACTAGCTTGATTGTGCCAGCTAACAGGGTATAGGTTGCAAGTGTATCTTACAAAAGAGTGCTAGAAAAATGACAAAAAAACTTATTTTAACCATTTCTTATTGTTTTTATAGTTAGTTGCTCGTGCAACTAGCTTGTTGGCTATAACAACAGGTTAAAGTAAGCTAGGAATTCAGGAGTCGGCCTTGAACTGAGGAGCACTGCTGTCTTTGTTGTAGCTACAGAATTGCTTCTTTCTTAATCTATAGGTTTTGATCACTTATAATGTTGGTTGAAATATGTTAAAACAGATTTTAAAATATAAGTATAAAAGTCACAGTGCAGAGTGCAGAGGTGTGCAACAAAATAGATATTAAAAAGATTTGTTTAAATACTTTAATAAAAAGCAGCTGTAACAAGATGAGGTGGGATTCATTGAAGAAGTTTAACAGCAAGACATTTAAGTAATGATAGACAATCAATCTAATTACTTCTACCGAGCTTCCCAGATATTCTAAAAATTACAGTAAATATGTTGAAAGCAGTAATTCCCTGATGTCTGACCTTTTATGTTTTACTATCTCAGTTTCTGGTTTCTTATTTTGTTGTCTTGGATTGATTCTCTCAGTCTTGGTGCTAATTCTGAGTATTTTACCCAGAGGTGTTGTTCTGCTCTGCACAGCTGCTTCCCCCAGCTCGCAATCACCCATTGCCCACATATCATTGACTTAATCTGTCCCCAAAGATGGTATGCTCCAACAACATGAATTATGAATTATTTAGCTCATTACAAGCCCCTTGAATGCCTTCCTGAATAAAAAAGCAAAGAATGAAGTTGTTTTATTCTTGCTGATGACACAAAGCAGAGCACCCTCTGAGTAGCTGGCTAGGTGTTTCTGCTCTCATTGAGAGGCGGCAGTGGCTTTGGAGGCGGAAGGGCTCAGACAGGCGCTAGTTAAACATTTAAAAAGGAGGAGGCCCACTTCAAAGGAATGGCCTCACACAATCAGTGTAGCCCTTTCCTTTTCAATTAGCACACAGTCTGCCGGGCTGGCGTGCTCACCTAAGGGCTGGGCTAAGGCCGTGAAATATTGATGGCCCCTTCTCGGCAGTGAGTGGAACGCTTTGTGCTCCGTTCCCTCGGGTGAGTTTATGTGTTTTAGATTTTTTTTGACGGCAGACAGCAGAACGGGTGATTTGTTTGTGTGATCTGAGTGGGCATGCAGTGACGCATAAGTAGTGGATCACACTAAATTCAATCAAAAACGTCTCTGCAAATACTCGTCCAACTCAGCGGCGCATTCATCTTTTACCAGCGTACCACAACAAATCGGTCTTTGTTAGATCAGATGAATCCCATGCCTCTCTATCTTTTCTTTCTTCAGCCTGGGAGTGATGCTTACTTATTATCTGCAACATCCAACTGGACTGTTTCACCTTTGGTTGCAGCGTGGAAAGTTGGATAGAGGCAACTTTAGCAGGAATCAAAGCCTCTTAGCCTGTAACCAGCGGTAAATAAGACCTCATTATTTTCTACCGTGTAATCCTGGCATCATCAGGGATGCACAACAGACATCTGTATTGGTAATTGCTCTAGTTTGCATGTTAGACAAATGAACACTTGGAGCATCCGACAAAACATAACACTTTTATCTTGATATTTAGAGAAAAGGAATAAATACCTTCTTAGTTTGGGGCTTTGTAAATATTTCCGAGTTTCTTTTAGCTCTTTGCAAACAAATAAGCTGTATGTTTGTTCATCTACGAGACGAGGATGCAGCTTTTTCTGCCTTTGAAGGTTTATAGAAGAGATATACATTAATTACCCAGAAAGGATCTTGTGTCTGTCTTCAAAGCATTGTGAGAAAAAAATGTCACAAACAACGATAGACACCTCTACAGACCTATAAGTTAGGGTTCCAAAATATTCACCCAAGCAAAATTTTTGACATGCATACCCAAAGATGCCCCACCATACCAGACTCTGAAACCAAAAAAAGAGAGCAACAAAAGCAGATTGGACGGGATATTAGCTCTAGCTCAGGCAAGTGGAGAGGTTATACACTTAGTCATACGATGTCACAGCCTCTAATGGGGCAGAGAAGCGATGCACTGATATCCTTAATTGATGGATTAGAAGCATATAATTCCCCGCAGAGAGAGGATGATCAAGAGAACGGTGGAGAGGGAGAGGAGTGCGAGTAAGCAGAAGGGAGCAGGAGCTCGAACATGACCTGAACGGTTAATTGAATGGGGGAAATTCCCAGGATATTTTATTCAAATGAGGCTCTGAAGAACAAATGAGGAGGAGAAGAAGGGGGAAACGAGATGAAGGGGAGAGCAAGGTAAGGATTTGGAAGGCAAATTGGGTAATAAAGGGGAGTATGTCAACAAATAGTGGTGGTTTGAAAGTACTATTAATGAAGTACAAATAAGTGGTCCAGTGGATGTGGCAAAGTTTATCCAGGGGACCCAGTTTAAACAGCTCAAAGATATTCAACCAATCCCAGTGGATTCCGTTCAATTGTCTGGTCACCAAAATGTCATCTTTAGAATCTCTATGAATTAATTCTAAGCAAAAGTGCATCCAGTTTAGTATCAAACACAGGAACCATTGTCCCATTGGGTGTCACTTATGGTGTCCTATTGGATGTTCAATTGGGTATCCTCTTTGTTGTCCCATTGAGTATCATATTGGGTTTCCTGTTAGGCTTCTTATCCAGTGTCCTACTGGGTATCCCATTAGGTGTCCTTTTTTGTGTTTCACTGGTCGTCCTATTTTGTGACCCATAGGGTATCTGATTTGGCATTGCATTGGGCATCCTATTGGGTGCCCAATTGACAGTCCTTTTAGGTGTCCCTTTGGGTGTCCCTTTGGGTGTCCTATAAGACTTCATAAAGGGTGTCATATTCAGTCTTTTATTGGTAGTCCTATTTGTGTCCTATTTGGTGTACTATTAGATCTCTGGATCAAAAAGTGACATTGCTATGAATACTTGGTTGCTGCTAACCAGTTATTCCTGTGACTACTTTTCTGACACCTCCTGCTTAAAATCCAAAAAGTCAGAAGGATTGTGAGGCCCCCCTTCACAGTTTGCATTCATACTGAAAATCAAGATCAAGCGACCTTTCGCCCTTCTGGATATCAGTTTTGGTAATCTCATTGGATGTTTTATCTGGTGTCATATCAGACCTCATAACGAGTCTCTTATTGGTGTCTCATCAAGTGTCCTATTTTGTGTTCCACAGGGTATCAGTTTCGGCATCCCATTGGGTGTATCATTGGGTGTCCAATTAGGTGTCCTATTCAGTGTTTCATCAGTCATCCTATTTAAATCCTATTCATGTTTTGTTGGTTATACTCTTCAACATCCCACTGGACAACTGGGTGACCCACTGAGTGCCTTTTTTTTCCTTCTATACATTTTATTTGGTATCTTTAAATGCAAATCAATTTAATTTAGGTCGTTCAACAGCTTGCAGTGCCAGTAGATGACCTTATTGGAGTGATTGTTTAATTCCCCAGTGTGGTACACCAAAAATAGGTCTCAAACATTGCCACTCGTCTTGCAGCTTCAACCAAGCCACAGCAAAATCAGGCAATTTAAGCCTCAGCAACTAAAGAAAATGCCTTCTAAGTCCCGGAGGAACTCGTAGCTGTTGGCTGATGGAAGTACAAAGCAATGAAGAGAGGGCCTCAGAGTGGATAAATACCACCACACCTTATCATACATCAGGACTGAAAGGTAGATTCACAGAGGAGATGTGGATGGATAGGTGGAGGATAGAGGAGAGACCTCTAGAGGAAAGCAGCCGATCCCTGTCTAAAACTCCCCTTTCATCTGGCCCACACAGTGCCAGATCAATCCAAACGCCCGCCCATCATTAGGCATCAAAGGCTTGTGGGAGGGGGATCCTGTCTGCACACAACTAATCCCCTTTAAATGTGCCTTCTCAAGGAACAAAGCCGCCATTACATCCACAATGCATTTCTGGACGATCTGCACTTTTCCTGTGATGCTCCAATCATCAAAGCAAGCAAGTTGGGGGAAATAATACTTTGAAATCCACCTGGAAACGCAGGATAAATAGCCGCGTCTTTCAGCAGGTTCGTTTACTCTAAATGCTGGCAAATGTTAGCACCACCAGGGAGGCAAGTTCTGGGTTTGAACGTCTCCGTTTTTAGCCCAAAGCTCCTGGTTCACATTGATAAATGCTCTGACACAGGCTTCAGGGACATGTAAAACAAAGGTCAGATGCAAGTGAAATCATTTCCATCCCAACAGATGACAAATGGATCCAGTTTCTTGCGCTATTGTCAAGAGATTCTCGCCTCCCCTTCAGTCCTCTCACTCTCTTCTCCGAGCTGTGTATGCATCTTACTGTTCCTCTCTGAAATCCATGAATAAATAATTCAAGCCACAGATTTTTCACTTTATGACTGAATATGATATTTATCCCTTACTCGATCTTGCCACCCACCAAGCTCTCTGAAGAAGCACATAAAACACTTTATGTCTCAAACAAGACCTAGTAAAAACCCCTCAACATTTCACCCGCTCAGGATCATCTCTTGAGCCTGAAAAATGTTGTCTCAGCGACACTCAAGTTGCTTTGTTTTCTCTTAAGCATCCTCCACTACCCACCCTCTGGCTCCCCTCTTTGCATCGTGGCACAAATCTGAGACAGTGACAAACTCCGACAAGAAAGGCAGCGATCTTGATACCTCTCTGCATCTCAATAATGGAGCAACTTGATATGAGAGCCTTGTTATCGGGGCCCTTTTGGCTGACTGCATGTTGCATCCCATCCGTCAATAGAGGAAAGAGGGGAAGGAGTGGAGAGGCACAAGAGGGGGCATAGAGGGAAAAGAAGGGGCTACGGTTCGGTTATCACAGCATTAATGGATGTGTGGGGTTTAAATTGGCTCCCGTTGACGGCGCAGGCCTCACCGTGTTTATATCAGTTATCGGCAGGTTTCCCCACATTACTCAGTCTCTTTCTCTCTGTCTCTCCCCCCTTTCTTTTACCCCCCTCCCTGTAGCTGCAATTTATTCCTAGACCTTTAACCATGTGTGTCTGAAGCCCCCACACATCAATCTCCTCTCCCTTTCTCCACTCTTTGATTCCAATACTCCAGACAGCATGATGTCCAAATTAAAGCCTATGATGGAAGCCAATGAAAGAACACAGCCTGGTGCAGTAAGTCAACGGCATAAATGGGCTCAATGAACGTTTTCAATATTTGATTACTGAAAATGCTGCTGAGCAGAGTCAGACAAAATCTACCAAAGCAGCACCCCAAAAACAATCAAATTCATCCATCAGGTACATTTTAAAGAGGGGTTATTCTGCTTTCTTATATTTTATAACACACAAAGTGGATGTTCTTGTCTTTGAACTGCCCTTGGTGTTTTCAGTTATGAAACTGGCCAAACTTCTTAATAATTAAACTGTCAGGCTAGCTAGCAACCAAACTGAGAAGTCAAAAAGTGAGACAAAAAGTTAGCTAGCTTGTCAGTTCGTTTTGAAGACAATTTTGTATTATTTCAAATACTTGCATCCATCAATTTTTTTTCCTCATTACTTATTATTTTCATTTTTTGAAACTGGAGTATTATACAACAATGGATTAGGGCCGTGTATATAAATAAAGAAAATTTATGAGAATAAAGTCATAGATTTATGAGAATAATGCAATAAATTAAGGAGAATAAACTCTTTATTTTAGTCTATAGCTTGGCTATCAAGAGAGCAGCAGTCGGCTGTATAAAAATAGGGAACACAGAGCATCTTGTGAAGTTATTCTCTAGTTTAGGTTTTAATTTGGCCCTAATCCTACATTGTAGTGTGGTAGCCTACAGTGCTACATGTTTCAACTGCCTTCATCAGAAAGCTCCCGGTTCTCTAACAAACTACTGGCAGAGATATTAAGAAGGCTAAATTGATTACATTATTCTCTTAAATTAATGACTTTTTTCTCATAAATTTACGACTTTATTCTCATAAATATACAATTTTATTCTCATCATTTTGTGACTTTTACACTTGTAAATTTCTGCGTTTTTCCTTGTAAATCTATAACTTTATTCTAGTAAATTTACTTTTTTTTTTTTTAACATGGCCCTAATCCTCCATTGTGGTATTCCTTCAACTTAGCAAAGTAGTAATTGCACTGTCAGGCTACTTAGCGAACTTAGGAAACAAACTGAGAAGTCGAAAAGTTAGCTAGCTTGACTGTTTATGAAGGACATTTCTCTATCCTTTTAAATGCTTCACACATGTTACATTTACCTAGCTAGCTAATATTTAAACTGTTAAGCTAGCTAACATTTAGCTAACTTTTAGCTAGCTAGAAGTTTGGCTGCTAGCAAGTTCTTTTAGAGAGTCTGCTTAGCTTACATTGCTTAGAGGTTTTACAACCATCAGAGGTTAGTAGTCGGTCCATTTATAAAGGTAGCTAATCCTAGCTTGTGGCTATACAGCAATATCTATGTCTAATGCTGACTTTGGCAACAGCTAGCTTGTAGCATAGCCGTCTACCAGGAGCAGAACCACATCATTCATTTTCAGCGAAAATTTGAAACTAAAGCGGGTGTGAAAGTTCTTAATACTTACTGCATCTTTTTAAAAAGCTAGAGTTTGTTCGTGATGTTTATTCACCGCTCACATTGGCTCCGAAGGTTTATTCATCCGGTGGAAACTTCTCCTCATGGCGGCAGATGGGCTCGGAAGGAAGAAAACACCATCAAAAAAACTCCCCGCAGTAGTCCAATTACTTCTCACTTTGTCACTCTCAGTGTTTTTACATCGAGAGAACTGGCGGAAGACGCTCCAACGTGGTGAAACCACACTCCATTTGGAGGGAAAAGAAAGACCAAAATACAGCCATTTTCACTTCTACTGACTTGGCTCGCAGTCACAGACGCTGCAAACTATGAGACATCCTCAGCCTTCATGGTGGGCCTGTGTTGATCAGCTCAGTCCTTCTTTTGTGCGCTCATTTCTTTATGGCCTGCATCCTCTCTGTCACAAAAGTACCCTGTAGGTCTCTATTTTCTGTTGAAAATCCTATCAGTTCCAAAACACACACACACACATGCGGGGTACTGCAATGATGTTTTGGAAGTAGCTGATTCAATTTTCTTGTTTCTTTTTTGGGGTGGAAACAGGGCACACCATTCAGATATCTGTGTGGATTCATAAACATCTGCTGCTGATGGAAAAAGATACCAAAAAGCTCGGCGGAATATGGAGAAAAAGTTTCCTGTTGGGGGTAATTCACTACCAGCAGATGCTATCCTGACATGTGGGAACGTGCGGCTTTATTCTTAGAAATCATAATCATACTTTTTTCAAATTATACAGAATTCTTAGAAAGTCTCTCGGAAAAGAAAATGATGTTTTCGCTCTTCGCGGGGCATTTTTCCTCAAATAAACAGAATAAGACTCACAGAGCTCCCACCTGACAACACAGGATTACAAGAAACAACATATGTCACGTCTTCATCTTCACTGTTCATGGGCTTTTTCCGTGACTGCGTCATGGTTTGACATGTAATAGAGTCGAGAGCACGGAAACGTAAGCCAGTGTTTGCTCTTTGTGTTGCCATGTGGCGCTTTGGGAATGGGGTGAGCTGCATCTTTACACATGGCTTCCCCTCAGTGAAGGCGAAATGAAGGGGAGCCCTCGGGGCAAACACGAAGGCAGGAGAATGTGGAACAGAAGAACAGAGGAAAAAAGCACCTTTAAATGACAAGTGGTTGAAGACAAAGCAAATTCAAGCACAAGCGCAGGAACGTTGTTGGAAGTAATGTCTCACAAAGAACGTGAGTGAGCTTTGTTGCAGCTTCAGCACCATGGACAGCTCCCATTACTCCCAATTGCAACTAAACCAAACTGCTTTTAGAGAGACTGTGGGGTAAAATTCTTATCTTAGAGGTTTCAAATATTGCATAATATAACGGGGCAAAATAAATGTTCCTGCTTTTATTTATTTATTTACAAATTTGTAGGAGGAGCTTGTATTTCTTTAAAAAAAGGTTGACTTGTACAATGTAATTATTTTTTTTAAAAAGTTTAGATCTGGTGAAACACATAATAAGTTATCACTATGTGTGTGACCTGCTGGAATATAAAGGTGAAGATGAGACCCCCCCCCCTCTAAAACGAGATGCTGCATCTCAAGGGGCGATCCTAAATAAACTAAGATTGCAATAATTTTAAGTTACATTAAAATATTAATTCAAGTAATGATTTTAGTAAATAAATAATAATTGCTGTCATTGGAGGAAAAAGACCTAAAAAATTCTAAACATGTAAATTTGATGTGAATGTATTTGAGGCAATTACAGATGGCATAAAAATGGGCAACACAGCAGCTCCCCGAAAGTGAAAGCGAAATACTGGGAACTCCCCTCCTGTAGCGACTGACCTCCAAAGCAGGAGTCACAAAACTCTAACAGGATTTGGACTTGACTTTCAAAATCAAAAACTTTTATAATGACATATTTGATTCATTGTTGTAAAAAACAAAAATAGAGGTTTATATTTTGTATATAAATATGCAAGAAAATATTGGATCTGTTTTTCACAATTTCTTTGTTGCTCACCCTTGAAGTGACTAAACCAGATAAATTTAGAATGCAGCAATATGTGCACACAGGTAGTCTGATTTTCTAGCAGTCAGCCAAATTAAGAATCTTTTGTTTGTTTTGGTCTGGTTTTGGATCGGCCAGTTTGTGTATTCTCAGAGTTAGGGGTTGGCAACAGCCCTAGGCATTCAAATGAAAAAACAGAAAAGATTATCTTTTATGCAGATGATATCATTTTGCTTTTCAAGGCTTCATGGAGACATTCAATGCTTAAGTCTGGAACAACAGGCACAAAAATCTCCTCACTAGCAGGGGTGTGTCCAGAGGGATGACAAAGGGTGGCATGGGCCCCCTTTGGCAACATTTTTTAGGGGTTGCGGGCTGAAAAGTTTGGAAACCCTGAGTTAAATAATGCTAAAAAAAAAGTTGGGTTTCGGCATCATTTTTGACAAAAGAGGCTCCTTCAGCATTTTTTTGGTATGAGATTAGCAGAGTAGAGAAGAAACAGAGTGAAAATAAAACAAGAGTTATCGACGTTTGACTCATACCGGAGGAATATTTGACGCTTTATCGGTTGAAGTGAAATTTCTGTTTCCGTTAACTTAAGAGGCACGACATAGAGATTCCATTTGAAGGATAGCTTTTGCACAAAATAAGTCACCAGTTTCAGTATCAATATCAGCGAATTGCAGTGTTATGTTGGCTTCACTTTTTACAATAGGAGGCGATAGAGGCACACTGTCCATTCTTACATAGTGAATTGTAACAAAAATGGATGTAATTCATTTTGATGACATCAGAACGGATATAGATTTAAAAAAGATAATTTCCACTGTAAGAAATGAATTGTCTAAATAGTGATCTAATAAGAATGTAACCTATATTTTCTAAATTGTACCTTTATGTGTCAACAGCAGGGTTTTTTGATACTCTTATGTAGAACAGCAAGTCTACAACAACAAATTAGCCCAGTGAGAAACATTTATCCTAAAGGATTCACAAACAGAATAAAACTGCTGTTAAATGGTAAACAGTCATAAAAACTATGGCAAAATAATTAGTGAAAACACAGACGGAACGAGATATCTTCAGACACAGATCCCCCTCTGTTATTTATTATCCTCAAAGCGAAGAAGTTGAAAGTCAATTATAAAAACTTCTTTCCCCAGCAAACAGCTGAAATCTTTTTTATCGCCTCCATCATTATTTTTGTTTGTTGGTTTTATTTCTCGGTGTCACCCCTCCATCCCTCTCTGCTGATGATTTGTTGCATTTTCATGAGACAAAACATGGAAATTGCACAGGGGGGAACAGGAATTTACTCCTCGATAACATCTGTTACTAACTATTCCGCTCAGCACGCAGAAACAGCCGCCCCTGTGGACCCGTTTCCCCTCCTTTATCTTATTTATTTGGAAAAAGGCTTATATTGTCTCATACACCACAAGGTGCACCTAGAAACCCCTGTGCATGGCTAAACGGGAACTTTTATAGCCATCTCTTCCCAGAATGGCAATTAGCTGCAGTAGACTGGGGAAAAAACAGCGAGCGGAGTTGGTATGCAGAGAGCTCTGCAAAGTTAATGGACTTTTAAATCGACACTGTGCGCCAAATTCCCTTATTAATGCCATCCCAGGTCCCTGCCCACGCCACCGTTTGATTTCAAAGGTCAACTCTCAAATGTCAACATAGAACCGGTAAATAGAGTACACTTTTATGATGTGTGCACCGTTTGTAGAAAGTATGTGCAGGAAAAGAGTAGGGAGGTGAAAAGTGATACGAATGGCCCCCCCTTTATTAGTTTCTCTCCTGAATGTTGGTTTTTCTATATATTTTCCAGATTCTTATTTTACATCTTCAGGAATTCAATTCGTCACAGATGCTGAAAAATTATTTATTTCTCCATTTTTATCCAACTGTTGAAAAAAACATAAACAGGGATGTAGATGGAAAAAATAACCTCTGATAGGATTCGAACTAAATAAGTCAAAAAAAAAAAAAAAAAAAGAAAAAGAAAAAATGATGCCAGGCAACAACCCAAAAGCTCTTAAATCCTTCAGATGGAGATCTCATAAAGAAATCGGATACAGGACACTGGATTTGGAGCTGGAGGGAGAGTTTATGCTGCACTGCCAATCTTAACGTCCAGCCTCAGGCTACGAGCTGAGTTTTGACCTCTTGACTTTGACGCACTGTGGAGCAAATAACGCCACGGGCCTGAGATGCCGTCAGAGAGACGTGTATGGAAGCAGCACATTAAAGATGGGATATCAGGATCTTTCCTTTGAGGTAGATTATTAAGAGTTACCCCTTTGGCTTCCAAAAGGCTCGTCATGAATTAAGGGGGGGTGCACACATAACTGTTCTCTAAAACAGGATTTTTTTATCTGTTAAAGACCCCACACATGACGATAAAACATCAGGCATTAAACAGTTCTGATCGTACTGTGTGTGGTGTGCTCTAATAATCTGAACACAGCTCCCACCACCGAGCTAGAATCTAGCCCTCCAAGACAGAAATCTCACGTGACTAAATGTGATCCAACAAAAACACAGAAGAAGAAACACAGCAACAAAAAGCAACATGGAAGAGGACACAGAAAAGGGAATGATGGTGGTATTGGGACTATTTTTAACAGAAAATTCCCAAACCAAAAAGAAGAAAAGACTGGAAAAAATCCTGCCAAAGCCTGAGGTAGGGAGAGCACACCTCCCTTCTGTTTCATGTACATACATGACAAGCAAAATTAGGGAGAGCATACCCCTTCTTTTTAAAAACAAGGGGTATGCCCTTCTTAAATAAAAGTGAAGGCAGGAAGAGCATCAGCTAAGACAGAAGCTTGAGGTGGGTAGAGCACATTTCCTTTCTCTTTCATGTGCATACGTAAAAAGTCAATGCAGGGAGAGCAGCAGCAAAGACCAAAGCTTATTGTGCCAAAGCCTGGTGTGGAGAAAGAACAATTTCTTTCTTTTGCATATTCATATGAAAAGATATACCGCAGGGAGAGCACCAGCAATGATCAAAGCCTCAAGCAGGGAGAACACACTTCCCATCCTTTCATGCATATTGCTAACGGCTGCCATCCAGCTGCATGGCTGGTCCGACAGGTCGCAGCTAATCCACTGCCCTCCTATTTTTGCCGACTGCTGGAGCTGTGACACGTCAATTCGGAGCAGAGAAGATCGAGCGGGACAGGAAGTAGAGCACGGAAACTACCTAAAAACAGCCTGAGACTTTCAAAATAAAACAAACTGTGTCAAAACTAGATCGTATTTAGCTTTACCAATGCAAGAAAACGTCACAATGAGCGAAGACACGCCAGGAATCAACAGGTTTGAGGTTTAACAGCACAACATAATTGAAGAGAGGTTTTTTAATGGAGAGGGAAGCAACTCCAGCTGTCTGTCTGTCCTGCAGCTTGACGGACTAAACACGCAGCCGGTGTGAGTTGATAAACCCAGTCAACATGCAGCGGAGCGGAGCTGCAACGCAGACGTGTTCGAGTCGAAGAGAGAAAGTCTTGTGGACGCTGAATTCAGTATTGATTGCAATGACGAGGCAGAGAGCACAGAGGGACACAGCAGTGAAATGTGTAAACGAGCACAGACGCAGATGCAGGCTGTTTTTTTTAAAAACAGCCTACGGTGAGCAGCCTGTATCTGCCTATTTTTTATTTGCTTTTCTAATTATCTGATTACTGCCTCTGCCTGTGGATTCAGTCCTTTCTCTAAATATAGGCCCAGATTGTTCCAAAGCTGTGTTCACAAATTCTGTTTGATTGTTTGCTGGTAATAACTGAAAGTGAGAGAAAAAAAAATGTTGTTTTTTTTAAAGCATTTGTTGTTAATACGCCCGGAAGGTAGATGCGCTTCGTGTCCCACTTGAAAGGCCCCTCATCAGACTTTTCCAGATGTTTCTTTGCCCTTTCTCCCCTCGCTTTGTTGTCGAACACAACAGCTAAAGTTTTGTCTCATTAATTATTGTGTGCCCCCCCCCCCCCCCTCCCGCCTTCGTGTTGGTGCATCTTGAATTGCCGTGTTTAGTGTGCCATATGAGGGAGCTGTGTTAGGATGCTAATGTGGAAGAAAGTTTTAAAATAAAACAGAGTAGGAAGGAAGGAAGGGAGTGACAGGATGTGGTAGGAGACGGAAATAAGGACAGACAGATGTAGAAAAAGAGGGATATTAAGAATGCAACCTGCTGGTTATCTGGTTTAAGGTGACGGGGTGAGTGTGAAAGTGGCAGCTGGGAACGCTTGTCCAAGTAGATTAAGGTCAACACGCAGCCATCTCTCAGGGACATCATCCCTGCTTTAATTCTACATACATGTCAGAATCCTCCAACACTTATTGATTTCCTGTCTCCACGCTTTGACTGATAAGCTTTGGACTTCTATTTATTACTTTTCGTCTTCCAACGCAACAGAAAAGAAAGGAAAGAGATGCCCACCCCCCCCCGGTGACGGTATGTGTTCGTGCGCTCGCAGGCAGCTGCCTCTCCGCCATTGTCTAGACAGAATCATGCGCTTGCATACTGAGAGAGGAGGTGACACGCCGAAAGCTGCCTGTGTTGATAATTCTCCTCGACACTCATTTGCTGTGACAGACCCAAAAAGTTAGTCGTTGCAAAACTTTTTTTTAAAATTAAAGCCATTTAAGGATTTGAAAGTGGGGTGAAAATCAGCATAAAGAACTCAACAAACATAACGGGAATAACTTAAGGGGATTATGATTATAATGCTCGCAAAGTTTTAACACAATACTATCAACTGTATGCAAACCCCACTTTGTCTGTGTTTGACGTTTTCCACTATAAAAGGCAGAAGTGTCAGAAAAGCAGGGGTGCTCACAATGAGTGGCCAGGGGTGGCACTGGCCCCTTCAGAATAATTCCAGATACCATCTTTAAATTATGGCTGAACATTTAACCTGTCACTGAGGCACTCCAGACTTCCACCAGATCTGTGTCTGTTCTGTCTCTGCTTTGTTAGTTTGGCTCCGCCCCCACCAGCTCTGTTGTCAGAATGCATTATGGACCTGGACTGCAGGACAGCTGGAGTCACATAATCTGCGTATCCTTTGTTCAATTAAAATTCAATTATGAATCAAAAAACAAAACATTGAGAAACGGTTTGTTTTCCGTTTTTTTCCTTTTTGATAATGAAAACAAATAAATGAAAATTTGTTCGTATTTTAATATCATGGACCACCAGGTGATAATACCTACATTAATACACAATAAATTTGCAACAACTCACCGTGTTATAAACTCATGAGCAAAACGTCCGCCAACTTTCAGACAGCCTAAGAGGTGCAGTTATCCTGTCGTTAGCGTTTGTGATAGTGCGGTCTACACCCATCAAATTGAATGCTCCGTTGTGCCGTTAGCCTGGCTTATGCACACCGCTGATTGTTTTTCTTTTGTCTTTCCACCATTGGTACAAATCGTTTGTTCAACTAATGGCTGGACGTGCATGTGGGCTCTGAGCCGTGTTAGTTCAGATCAAGCGGCATGTCTTGGTTCCATTTCTGCGCCACTCTGCTATGTCTGGACAGGAAGTCAGGCACACAAACAGATTGTACCATACATTTAATTTCAAAATAAAATACCATGTATGGGCTGCTCTCATATATCAGACTCTATACATAGGAGTTCATAGTTGTTGATGCAATCATGATTACTACATACTTGTGCGTCAGTGTGCCCATGTCTCTCTGCAATACTCCTCCAAAACACATGGGGGCAGTGTTTTCTGTATGATCTTCAGATCGCCTGTTTCAGGTCCTGCTTTGTGCTTTTTCATAAGCGATTTTAAGAGTATTATGTTTAATTGAGGCTGACACGTGTTGCATTTTATGGTATAGCAAAGTAAGGACGGAGAGGAGATGAAATTAACGTCCTTACCATCCAGCTCAGCAGGTTAGTCACAGAGCTTACAGTGATTACAAGTGATACAGACTCAGAATCTCTAGTTGGTTATATTTTTCTCACAAACCTCTAAAGGCCACCCATGTGAGCCACCCCAGCCCAAAGTTTTTAGACACTCCCCTGCAAAAATGCCTCATCATCCCCTGTACATGAAGTCGTATACCGTAGAGATACTTTCAATGTTCCTGCATGAAAAGTCTGACACACTAATTCACCGCAACTTCTCCATCCCCAACATCTCCTCTCCATCTTTAATGGAATCGCCACACACACCATCCCCAATCAGCCCCCATAATGCCTTGCTCCCTGTATGCCCCCTGGTTATGGCTGTGCCACGCTATAATGGTTCCCTCCCTTATCTGAGACACAGTTATGCAAATATTAGGTTCCACCCGAATATCTGGTGACAGGAGTTTCTCTCGCTGCCTCTCTCTCCTTTTCCCCCTGATTATGCAGCGATAGGCTCGCTCGGCTTGGAATAGACGACTTGCGTATAATCGTGATTAGTCATATCTCGTGTTCGCAGTGCTGTAAAAGCCATCGCTGCCTGGTTTTTATTGTAGACGGGCGTGTTTCTGTTTGTGTGTGAGACATGCTGACGGACAGGCAGAGACAGATGAGTTCTTTTCATGCCACTGCTTCAGTATGTAATATGCTATGCGCCCTGTTTGCTAATGAGGACTTGTTGATGCTTAAACCCTCCACAAGCATCCTACACTTGTGAATTAAACACACTAACCCAGAGTGAGACAAACACACACAGTCGGAGCTGCAAGTATAGATTTTAATGATAAAGTCAAACTAACCATTAACTGTTACTCGGCAGACTTTGACTCTCCTGACAGCACTTAGCTGTCAGATCGTGATGCTCGGTGACATGCCTCGTCATGGAGACTGGCAGAGACCCAAATTAATATTAAAGACAAATGCCCAGAAAAAGAGAAATCAGTCCTGATGGTGACACCTTCTGCATCATTAAGGATGACTCACAGGAAGTGACATCACTCACAACCAGATAAGGAAAGTGTCATACATACTAAAGGTTCAGTGACGAGTCCAATACTTTCAATGGTTAAGCTTTCTTTTACGCAGTATATGATCTATGATGGGATCCTTAGGCCTTGGAAAGTCGTTAGCCTGGTGCTAAAGGGTTAGCAAACATCTGCTTTCATTACATATCTTATATATCTTTTTCCCTGTAAATTTCTCCACACTGTCCGTTATTCATCTGTTTGACTTTATACAAGCTACCACCATTCTCCTACTACTCTTTCTCTTTGCCTGTTTTTTTGCTACAAGTTAGCTGCTAATCTGTAATTTAATCTTTCAGGCACTAATCTAGTAGCTAACTTTCTGTTTCATCTATTTACAACTTAAAGCTAGCATGTAATGTGTGTTTCACAGTTTGTTGTAAACATTTTGTGGTAAACACTTTCTGTTCCACTTTTTGATGCTACCTGCTAGATGCTAATCTGCCTTTTGTAGTTTTTTTTGGAACCAATTGATCGCTGACTCTTGCAGTTTGCTTGGTTTTAGTGCTGGCAGCTAGTTGCTAATGTGTATTTTACTGTTTGGTGTTACAATCTAGTGGCTAACCCTTTCAATGTTTGCCCGTTTTTGATATGAGACAGCTCCTAATTTTGTGTTTGCCTGTGTGTTACCAGGTGCTAACCCCTAAATCTCTGTTGCAATTTTAGTGTTACAAGCTATCTGCTAATCTATAATTTTACTGTTTTGGGTGAAACTCTAGGATCAAACTCTTAATCTGCCTTTTGTTGTTTGTTGTAACCATCTGCTGGCTAACTCCCTCTCTCTGTTTGCTATATGTTTGCTTTTTTTTCAGTTCTAGCAGCTAGCTGCTAATCTGTATTTTACTGTTTGGTCTAACTATCTTTTATATTTGTGTATTTTTGCCATAAGACAGCTACTCATTTTCTGTTTGCCTCTGTGTTTCTAGCAGCTACCCACTTAAATTCTGTTTTTGCATTTTTAGTGTTACAAGTTAGCTGCTAAACTTAATTAAGCTAGTGGCTTATTTGTGTTTTTTACTTTTTGATGTAGCCATCTAGTTGCTAATTCTTTCTGTTTGCTTGTGTGTTGCTATCAGTTTGCTGCTAACTATTTGTGTGCGTTTTTGTGCTACCAGCTAGTTGCTAATCATCCTTTGGTTGTTTGGTGTGACCATCTCATAGCTAACTAATTGTCTTACATGGTGTTGGGTCAATGGCTAAAATGCTAAAGGATGCTAAGCTAAAGGATCCTTAAACAATTACAGAAGATAAATTGCAGATTTTATAACTCAGAATAAAAAAAATGCTACTGTTTGCTTGCCAAAATCATCACTTTGTTAAATTTGTATTTATGCAGCAAAATCAAGGAAAACATTTAGAAACCCAAGAAGGCAAATAGATTTGTATGAATTATGGGCTTCTGTCCAAGAAAGTTAGCATTTTTTGAACCCTCACATTGTGTTTACATGTTGATATTGGCAGCCTCCAAATAACTGCGGTTAGATAATGTGCTAACGTGACTTTTGTTGGTCAGGTGAAGCCCTTGTGGCTTGAGTCAGTCAGGTAATGGTGCCAGCAAGGCTGTTGACAGCAAGATTGAAGGGGGTAGCTGAGAAGTACGTGAGAAGTAAAATAACAACCAGCTCCTTTCTCCCTCTCTATTGCACACACACACACAAACACACACACACACAGACTTCCTGCTTCCTCTCTCACACACAAACTCCATCTCCCTGAGGGGAAGTGATCTGTGACTCCTCAATGTTCTGTGCACATCTGAGATGACAGCACACACAACATGGCCAGCGCTCCAGTCTGGGTTCCACATGATCACCCACAGCAGTACTGTACAGCAAACGAGATACAACCACAGTGTATACAGACAAGGAAACAGGCCAGGAGTCTCTCTGAGTCCAACAGTGCCACACTCAGACCCAGCCAAACAGTGCAAACAAATAGTTTAGGGTTTGTCTTGGCCTGCTTGATGGGAGCATAATGGACTCCCAGCATTGAGTACAATGAGGCGTTCGATCATCATTCACATCAGTGCCTCAATGAAAAACATGAGAGAACCAATGCTGATTTAAGGGATTTTGGAAATTTACCCATAAGTTCTATGACTTGCTTTTTTAGGTGGAAAAAAGAGGAGAGGGAATATGGGAAAGAAAAAGAAAGTTGAAAAAGAGAAAGAGAGACAGAGAGGGGGGAAAGAGAACAAAGGACAGAACTAACGAAAGAGAAAGAGACATAAATGAGAGATGGGAAAAAAAGAAAGAGATGAAGTTGGGGAAAGAGAAATTAGGGGCATAAAGAGAGAGGGAGAAAAAGACAAAGCCAACAGAAAACATAAAGAGAGATGGAGAGAAAGAACGGCAAATAAAACAAATAAATAAAACGAAACAAACAAAGAGAGCAAGAAATAAAGGAAAAAGAGAGATTCAACGAATCAGAATGAGGAAAAGAAAGTAAAGAGAACGACTGCAACGAAGAAAAGAAAAAAAAAGACAATGAAAGAGACAAATAGGGAAGAGAATGGAGGAAATGAGAGACAGAGAGATAGAGTGAGAAAAAGACAGAAGGAAAAAAAGAAGAAAAGACTGAAATGCCCCGTCATCCGCTCTGCCGCTCAGGAAAAACAAGAAAAAGAAAAAGAGAAATGAAAGAAATCTAATTTTCTACACTGGTCATGAGTTTTACTGCTCACCCTGTTGGGATTATAATTTGCATAACCACATACACACATATTAATGCTGCAGTGAATAAAACAACTACAGAATCAGAATGCAAGATTTAACAGCCATTTTTGCTTATTATCGAAGAAAACAAGCGTAACAGCAATTCTGGCAACAACATCAATATCTTCATCACTCCTGACTTGGATTTGCACGTAAATACAACTTTCCATCAGGATGCTGTAATAAATGAATCCCCATGATACTCATTACAATGTAAGAGAAGTGCTGTGATGCTGGCTGCTAAAGGAGGCTTAGTTTCACTCTCTATTCCAGCTGATTATATGGAAGCTGTGGGTGAAGTAATTCTCCAAAGATATGATCAGGGGTTTTATGAAACATGTGTTTCGCCTGCAGTTCCAGGATGTAAATGTGTACATTTATATCTCTGTAATTTAAAAACCCCAAGACATTTCTTCCCTTCCTTATTATCAGCAGAGGAAGGAGCAGACCAGATTCAATTTGAGCAGAGGTAGTGGATCATGAAAGCATTTCACCATTCGGTAACAAATTTGATATCCGTCTGGAAGTCAGGACCCAGAACGGTGGTGTTGTCAGAAAAAAAAAGTAAATGTTGCTTTATTTGCCATTCCAACTCCAATTTCACATCATCGCTGAAACTTTTTTGATCTTATCACTTTCCCCTGACTTTCTCGCTCTAACACTTCCCAGTTAATCCTTATGGATCTACTAAAAAATTGGTCTTATGAAATTCAGATCAATTACACTTACAGAAGAGGAGATTTTCAGGAAATAGGACTGGGGAAAAGGGCAAATCTGATCTTATTCCGTTTTCTCCTTTTATAAGATCAAATGTTTGGAGTGTCAATAGCGTCTGCAGCACCGTCCTGTTTATATTCCATTACTTTTCTCACTGGTTGCTGCAAACACAGTATGGATGAAACTTAATAATATTGACAGGGGTCTGTTTCATCTCTGTCATCAATAGCGGAATTGTGTTATTCGATGTCCGGTTCACACACTGAGAATAATTGCTGCCAGTGCATAAGCTGGCTCCAATAAAGACACTATTGAATTTCCCAACCAGTTTTTTCCAAATTGATTTTTTTGCCTCATATCAAAAAGTGAGAAGAATGAAACAAAACTCCCTTCCTTACAGTGTGAGTTTGCTCATTTCTTTACAAAATCTGTTTTCCCTCTGCTTCAGAGTTGACTTTTCTTTTCTTTCTAACCCAGGTTCTTACCTCTTCCTTTCTTACCATTTGTGAAAAATCTGCTGATATGATGTGCTCGTCTCCCTCAACCCTCCAGCTTTGGGTAAGATGCCAAAAAAATACTCATTAAAAAGCTACTTTGACCAAAGGATTTGCCAAACAATGTAGAGCTACCAGCTAGCTGCTATTTTCTTTTTTGTTGTTGTTGTAACTTTCTGATAGTTAACTCTTTGTGTTGCTACAAGCTAGCTTATTACTTTCTGTTTGCCTTTTTAGCACTTAATGCTAGCTGCTATTTTTATTATTATTAATATTTTACTGTTTGTTGTTATCATCTAGTAGCTAATTTAGTGCTACCTGCTAGCTTTTTATCCATATTTTGTCTGATGTAGCCACATAGTTGCTAACTCTTTCTTGCCTGTCATTTGCTAACAGCAATGGAATGTTTGTTAGAACCATGTGAGGGCCAAATAGTTCTCTCTGTTTGCTGCTACTGTTATGCTACTAACTTTAGTTTTTGCCTTTTTAGCACAACCAGCTAGCTGCTAATCTGTATTTTACAGTTTAGCATAACTAGTGGCTAACTCTTTCTGTTCAACTGTCTGATACTACCACTGAGCTTCTAACTTGCCATTTTTTGCCTTTTAAACACTACTAGCTAGCTGCTAATCTGTATTATTTTCGTCCAGTGTATCCACCTAGAAGCTAACTTTTTGTGTTTGCTTGCCAGTTGCTTCCAGCTAGCCACCACAACTAGTTCACTGCTGAACTTTTTTTGACTGTTTGTTGTAACCATCTGGTGGCTAATTCTTTCTGTTTGCCTGATTGTTACTACCAGCTAGCAGCTAACTTTTTGTTTGCCTTTAAGTGCAACTAGCTAGCTGCCTATCCGTTTTTTACTGTTTAGCACATCCACCTTGTGGCTAACTTTGTCTGTCTGCCAATTGATGCTTCTAGCTAGTTACTATTTTTTTTCCAAACAAGTTTATGGCTAACTCTTCTTTGTGTGTCTGTTTGTTGCCATATTAAGCTACAAACTTCCTCCTCAAACCGTTTCCTTTTCTCTTTTCTTAATGTTTCGTATAGCATCTGCTTATATACTGTAGCTGTTTAATTCCTAGTCTCTAAGCTCTACAGCCTTGAAAAAAATGCTACCTTTGACCCAAGGATTGGCCAAACAATGTGAGCTGCTTACAAAGCACTATTTTCTATTCCATAATGGCACTGGTGTAATTAAAGACCACTTCTCAGAATGAAAAGAAACAAGTGCCTCTCTATCCACTTTAACCCCCGGCCCCCCCTTTGTTTTTTTCTTCCATTTATAGTTGCTCCAAGACTTTTTTTGCTTCTTCTTCTGGAGCCCTGGAGCCCAATATGCTTCCATTCTCTAAAAAAACAGTTAAATAAATGAATAAATAAATAAAAACATAATCAGTGTCAAATTCTCCTGACTTCCCTTTTCAAGAAAAATATCACAATACTGAGGCTACCATGAAGCTGTATGTGAAGAGACTATTTTTTTTTTTTCAGACTCTAACGTCTGAGTTTCTGGGAGCAAGACTCCCATGGCAGCTCAGTTGATTGACATTTGAGACCAGGAATTGCTAGGTTGCCAACATGTGTGAGGTGCAGCTGACTGTAGCACAGCACAACTCTATAACTTAAAAAAAAAAAGAAATGAAAGAAAAGAAAAACATGTTCTCAACTGGGTTATGTTCAACTTCAGCTGTTTTTTCCTTGATTTAATTGGACGTTTTAAAAGACTCATGCTGTTTATTTTCTACACAGATAATGAAGCTAGCAAGTTAGCTAAGAGCCACTAGATGGTGACTAATTTGTCCAACTTAATAACATCCCAAATTTAAGGGTTTCTTTTTGTCCTGTTTCAAGACTTGTTCACTTCCGTCTTCTCTCTCAATTTCCAGTTTTTCTACCCACACAACACAATTTAGCATAGCTCATTTATGCTAGCTTCTCAGCTAAAATTTTGGTAACACAACTGAAAAGTCTGGTTTCAGTTTTATTTGTGTGCAACACCCATGCTAGTAGATGTAGACTTACTAAAATACAAATAAAATACAAGCATTGTTTTTGAGCTGCTAGCTACTTATAGCTAATTATTTGCTGTCTGTACTGTGATCACACTTATTTGGCTGACTGCCTCTACATGTAAAATGTTTGCAAGCTAGCCTAGCTTTAAAACAACACTTATGGCTGTAACTAGCCTATGTTTGCTTTTCCCGCTATTTCTCTGATACACTATGTGCTAAGAAGTCAGGAACACAGATCGTTTGTTTGCTACTTAGCTAATTATTAGCTAATTATTAGCTATCTAGTCAAAAATTTTATTTAGCAAGACTCTTTATACTGTTTAAATGTTATCTACACAAACATTAAGCTGGCAAAACTTGCCTGGAAAGAGCAAGCTCGCTTGAAAGACTAATTATATCGTTAAATTAGTAATCCACCCAAGTAGTTGGAGCTAACATGCTTGACTAATTAGCCTGAATGCATTAAGTCTGAGCTGGCTAACTTAGCTTTGAAGCGTCACCTATGATTTCCACTGGCCTATGTTTTTTTCCCTACTAATTCAAGTTCACTTAAGTTAACTGGTAAGCAATATTGTAATAGTGCTACATTGTAGAAATGCTAATTCATGTTAGCTTTACCTTTTTGCTGCTTTAGCAATTGGCTAAAATGACAGAGATGACTTTAAAACCTGTAACCTTGATACTATGTTGTACTTCCATATTATGGTTGAACTTTTTTTTTTAAATGGAGAAAAAACTTGTTAGCCTAGCTAGCTAGTATTTGGCCTCACACAGTAACAAATTCCAGCTTTTTGCTAACCCTGACAGCATGTCCATCAAAAATTATACTATGTGCATGAAGCTTATTTTGCTGTAGAAAACATTTTCTTCTATTTAGTATCAGACAGTGTTTTATCACTTCTGTTTCTTTTTTTTGGCGATTGCAGCGTGTGTGAATAAGCTCACAAGTCAAAACAAACACCCAGGATGTTGTCTCTGTCTCAAAAATCTTACCTGATTTCAGTTTGATTTGCTTATTTCGTCTGTTAGAGGAGCTGTCTGGCTATTTTTGACCAATATCTGTCTCTTCACCTGCCTGCCTGCGTTCCTCCTGTCAAACCTCTGAGAGCCACGGATAGTGAAGCATCAGGTTGGCAGGGTGCCTGGAAAACAGCAAGAGGGGGAAACAGGCAGAAGTACAGAAAAGATGGAGCCAGAAGAGAGGAGGACAAGTGAAAAATTTGATAGCGGCGGAGGTGCCAGGGGAGTCCGACGATGCAAAAAAAAAAAAAAAAAAAAAAATGAAAGCGGAACAACAGGACAGAGAGCGAGGATGGAAATAAAAAGCGAGTGAGTAAGATGTGTTTAACCGCGGGAGTTTGTGTAGGAGTGATGGGAGACCCTGCGGGGCCCCGAGGTAATCTGCAGGTTTAGCGCGCTAGCTTTCCAGGACCTCGCAGGTGTGCTGCAGCAGAGATGTCACAATAGTTGTTTTTTCACACACAAAGACGTCAAGGCACACAGAGAATAAACAAGAACCCATAAAGTTCTACAGCAGATAGTAGCCCTGCGGTCAGCTTCTCACCTTGTCATCTCCAAATTTACCTATTTCAATAAAAACAAGCTACTGCCTCCTCTTTCCTTTGCTTTCTCTCGTCTGGAGCTGTGTTCGCCGGCAATATTAATAAAATATCTCTGTTGCAGTGTCGTGAGCAGAGACCTGTAAACACCATCTCTCATTAAGATAAAGAATACGAACTGCACAGGCAGCCAAATGTCCTTGGTTATCTGTCTTCATGCGCTGTAGACTATTTCATCAGATGCTGCTTTGTGAGCCGTCATTCCTGGTTTTTGTTTACCCCCGTAGTGACACACACTTCCCTCGCAATCTCTGACAAACTTAGGCGAAAAAGACAAAGATTTTTATATAGATTCCTGCGCTGCGACTGCTCCCGGTTCGCTCTTTCTCTTGTCTCTTCCTATTGCTCACTGCGAGATGAAAACAATGAGATTTAATCATCCCATTCTCCTCTTGCAAACAATTAGATTATGGCTTTGTTTTCTTTCAATTTCATAAGAGAATCTGACACCATTCTTGCCCGCAATACGCACTCATACATTATGGAGATGGCGGAGTGTGCTTCTGCTAATAAGAATTGACAGGAGCTACTGCAGAAATAACAAGAACAGACTCCGGAGTCTCGGGCCCCACCCAAAACACTGCGCCCGCCACAGACACGTACGCAAGCACACATACCAGCGTCAACACTCCACAGCAGTGGGACATCCACGAGACATCCTCATCAATTATGAAGGAGCTCTGAGTACCATCCATTACACCCAATCAGCTGGAGAAATCACTGTTTTACCACCATTAGCATTTCGCTATTCATTAGGAAACCACACACACACACTCACACTCACAAATGTGCACACACATGCAGACAATGTAGCCGATAAGCCAGGATGAATATGGAGGAACTGAACGGTTTCTCAGAATGCAAAAGAAACCAGTTCCAGTCCCTAGTTTATTCATGACCTGAATAGCATGCCTGCACAAACAAGCCCCGACTAATGTTAATTAAGCAGAAAAAAGGCTTGTTAGAGCGCGAGAGAGGGAGAGAATGGATTAATCCAAGGACGGCTGCAAGGAAACGTTCGATTGGAGTTGGGAGTTATAAGGAAAGCATTGCCAAACTTTCATGCTTCAAAGAAAAGGAGAGTTTTGAAGGAACAAAGGGATAAAGAAAAAAAAAAAGAAGAAAAAAAAAAAACAGAAGTCAGGAGGATTTAGTTTCAATAAACCGCCAGATGAGCAGCGCCAGGCGGCTTGCCATTGTATTTTTGGCGTCGCCTAAAGCAGTAGTTCCAAAACAAGGCGCTATGGATCCGCAAAAGGGGTTCAAAGACAAATCGAAAAAGATTAAGGGAATGGGGAAAAAATAAATGTTTACATCACAAGATTATGGGTATTTGATTTGGTTTGTCTTTCTTGTCAAAATGCGGGGTACTTAATAATTTCAGGCCTTGAAAAAGTTCTCTAAACCAAACAGGCAAAAGTTTAGAGAGGTGTAAATGGAAAACACCAAAGTGAGAGTTATGGGAAATGACATTAGATACCCAAGGTTTATCTTGATGCATGAAACCTTTAAAAGAGACCACTGTACAACGAGATCTATTTGTAACGTTGTCAGCAAAATATATAAAAGAATGATTGCACCTTCACTGAGCACCATGGAAACGGACAACCTAGCATCCACGCTTGCGACAAAGCAACGCAACTTCCACATTTTTAATGTATGGACAGTCCATCGTTGGTTGACGTCAAACCAAGGAGGAGGAATGACTCGTCATAATTCCTTGTCTTTGTTTCATTGTGTCAATCAAGCTTAGCAAGTGGTTCAGAACCAGGTGCGCCATTTTTTCCCGCCTTGCCATGCCATGTCAACTTCACCACCAAGCAAGAGTCGCTTAGTTAACGAATGGTGGAGTCCACTATTGAGTTTTCAACATGGGGAGTCTTTCCATGTACAGTCAAAGCTAGCTTAAATGTAAGTTTGCCAGTGAGATAGCATCTGCTAACATTAGCCAATATATGCTAATGGCTATATCAGACTTGGCAAACAGACTTGTACATGTGACGCCATTTGACTAAAACTAACCAAACCTGGTGCTGTATCAGTGATTGATGACTGGCCTTGGTCATGACGGCTACACTTACTTTATAGATAAGTGGCGCCATCGATTGCTGTTTATGAACATGAAATTTTAGCAACTGCCCTGACGTATATTCAGGTCATTATGTGTTTCTCTTAAAATACCGTTCATTAAGCTTCAACAAATGGAAGCCAAGACAAGACTTGGGGCCAATGTGCTAAGCATACATAACAGCTAACTGCATCAGTGTGGTGGTCTGATAATATTGACATGTCTTGGATCATGACTATATCTCTGACCATTTTAAACAGCCTAATCCATTTCCCTCTGAGGCATGTTCATCAGATACTTGCCTGTAATGTGGTTAGGAACAGTGAGGATCAATTAAAGAGGACCGCTGAGCTGACAGGACTGGGAGCAAAGATAAAAGATAATGGATGGGAGAGGCAGTCCATTCTATGGAAGCCTGTTTCTGCAAAGTTAAAAAAAAATAGTGGTACTAGCCCAAATAAAAAAATTAAGAAATAAAGAAAAAAATTGGAGATACTTAGTTGAAATTATAAGACAAAAAAAGTCAAAAATATTTTAAAAAGAAGTCAACATTGAGATAAAAAAATCGAAACCACAAGATGGTCATTCATAATTATGAGATGCCAATTCTTAACCATAAGATAAAGAATCAAAAATATAAGATTAAAAAAAACTGAAACTGCGAGATAAAAAAGTCAAAATTATGGGATACTAATTCAATCATGAGAAAAGAAATCAAAATTATGAGATAAAAAGTCAAAATCACGAGATAAAGATACAATTTAAAAAAGAATTACGATAAAAATGAAGTATAATGTCGAAATAATGAGACAAAAAGTCTAAATATAAAAATTAAATGTCAAAATTATTTGACACCAATTTGAAATGATAAGATAAAAGTCAAACCTATAAGATAAACACTGAAATTATACGACAAAAAGTCAGTTATGAGATGAAAAAGTTAAAAAAAAATGAGATTGTTGTAATTTTTTAAGTTTCTAATTTGAAATTATGAGAAAAGAAGTCAAAGTTATGAGACACTAGATTGAAATGATGAGATTATAAAAAAGTCAAAAATGTGAGATAAAACATTGAAATTACACAATAATTCAAAATCATGAGATACCACGTTGAATTTCTGAGAAACTAAACTGTAATTATGTGATTAAGAATTTGAAATCAAGGGATAAAAAAAATCAAAATAATTAGATTTAAAAAAAATTAAATTAAATGATGAGATGCTAAGTTGAAGTTTTGGCTTTTTTTGAACACAGGCCGTTTATTTGCAGTAACATTTCTGCTTCCTGTTGTGTTGAAGTCACAGTGTCACAAAATTCAATGACCACCGCTTAAGGCGCTTCAACAATATCATCGTAACGCATCATCACAGCACATTTTGAACGTAACTTCCCTCTTGTTTGATTATTTAAGACACATTGAAACCAGTAGTTAATGAAGGTCAATCAAATATACATTTGGACACATTCGTTGGAGGCCACAAACCAACCACAGCAAGATTAGAGGAAGGTAAGATTTCATGTAAGAAACCTTTTCCATTTTTAGAAAATCGTTAGGTTTTCCAAGCCAAAGGAAAAATTTTTTTACGACAACTCTGCTGCTCTGAAATCAGTCATATGTCCTTACTTTCAACTTTTTCTCCAGGATCTGTGATACAGATATGGTCAGGCTGGACAAAAAATGTATATTTGAACTAAGTGAGACTGCAAAGGGTTAAAAAGAAGGAGGGGGGAAAACAAGTAAATGCATTGAGTTGTAACGAGTCTATCATCAGAACCTTTCTTTTCATCCGTCCCCTCTGTCTTTTCCCTTTTCTAACAGAGTCTCACTAGAGCACTTGCCCCTCACCCTTGGTCTATCTCGATCTCTTTTATATCCTCTTGTGGGGAATCAACCACATGCACAAAAACAAAGCCACACAGGTGCACACACACACACACACACACATTTTGTCGAGCTGTGGGGCTCAGAGAATCTCCTATCAGCGCAGCGCCGTCTTTCAGGTGGTAATTAGCAGTCATTGTTGTTCTTCTGCTAATCAGAAATCTCACACACCAATGAGGGTCATTATCTCGCCATCAGGAGAAAAAAAAGAAAAGGCCAGCTTGGCTCGGGGAAGATGTGCGTGTAGATTTGTGTGTGTGTGTGTGTGTGTGTGTGTTATGTGATATGTGCTGTGATAGAGTTCAGAGTCTTATCAAATAAAATGGCGAGATTGGATCTTTTTCAATCATTTGCATATAGAAGGGCTTAATATCAATTATGAGATGAAATGGTGTGATTGTTTCTTCCTCTGGCTAATTGCGCCTTCAGACTTAGAGACACGTTACTCTGAAAAAGCTTTGAGGCGAGCTATAGTGTGAACAAAGAAGCGCTGGGAACGGTTCAAAGGGTTAAGCAAAGCTTAATACAGTGAGGAACGGAAAAAATAAAAAAAGGTGCATAAATTATCTAGTGGCCTCCGACAGCAGAAAGAAAGAGACGTCTTTTGAACAAAACACAAATTCAATCATTTCGACCACATTTTGAAAAAAAAGAGAGAAAAGTAAAGATAAGGTTGAGAGAATATCAAATGAAAATCTTCTGCTATCAGATCATTTCAAAGGACAGATGTGTAATAATCCCGCCATAATAATAATAATGTAGCTGAAGACATTAAAGACTGGATAGTCAGTTGAAAAAAAGAAGCATCGAAAACAAGCCAGGAAATTCTAATGAATTATCAAAAATGTGGCGTAGTACCCTTTGATTTAACTTTCAGAGAATACAGTTTTCACTAAAAAACTTCTCTTAAAAGCAATTTCCATAAACTGTCTTAATTAAAGGCCTGGGTCTTTAAATTAGACAGATTAGGATAATTGCATCAGCAAGACATTGAAGGCTGCAGCCAGTGATTATCACTTTTTATCATTGGGACATTTCAAGAAATTTGTTGGATGCCTATTCAAACAATATGGCGAACCAATCCAGCTGTCCACTTTGAGACAAAAGTGTAACAAGTCTGTCTCAGTCCAGTTCAGCCTGAGTAGTCTAAAGCCCTGTTTCCACCAAGAGGTTCTGTTCGGTTCATCTCAGTACGGCACACATTTTTTGGCGTTTCCTTTCACTAAAACTGGGACAAGTCCACAAGTTACTGACCCATACCATTCCACTTTTTGGTACCCTTCTGTTGGGGTGCCAAACATACTGATCCAACCCCAGAAGGTGGAGCTAGAAACACTACAGTCTGTTGACTGGTTGAAAGAATCATCCCTTCCCGTGTGACAACGGTAATAAAGAACAACACATAAACCCTGCCATGTTTAAATCTCAAGTAGACTTCATGAAGATCACTTTCTTTTCGTTTGGAAAATGGCACCACGAATCAGTTACCTGTCACGTTTTCCTTCTTCGTTGGGTTTATTAGTGGGGTACACCATGTCATGCTGCTATGCCGTCATGCTATCACGTAGCTATTACGTAGCTTTGATGGCTTGAACCTTTCATGTTTTGACAGCTTACTAAATAAGTTATATAGTCATGGCTGACACTCACATCTACTCCCAAACACTACCGAATTAGTGTGATGCAATAACAATGAGACACCTGAACTCTTTTATTTGTTGCCTAGAGTGTACACAGACGGTTTGTCAATAATTAAGTCCACAAAACACTATTCAAGGACACCGAAACTTCAGAGGACAACTGCTCTGCCACTCTAAAGAGACTCCCATGCATCTTTAACAAGCAAATGTTTAAATCTCTTCAAGTTTGCCAGTCCTGAACCCTCCGGTGTTGACAACTGAGTTCAGACCGAACAATCTTTAGATGAAGGTTACTGTGAATGAACTGGTATTCTTGATTAAAGGGGGATAAATAAATAATGGGCCGAGAATGAGGCAACAAATTATGCTTGTCTCACCAATTCGAATCAATGGTGTCCAATCTATATCTGCGTCCTTGGGATGGTGGGGTTTGGAGAGCTTGGAGGCATGATGGTGCAAAACAAATTGCTGACTGTCTTGTGTGGGTGGTTGCTGGTCAATCTAAGGAGCTGGTTGCTGCTTTAATAAGTTGGTCAAGGTCCCACACGTGAATGGAAAGCCAATACAAAGTCTGGGTACAGGGGTCAGGATGGATCTGTGTGTCTCTTTCTTTCTAACACACTTTTTTTCAGTGCAAAAAGCTTTGGTATGCAACATTGCTATTTCCATTAGCCACATATTTCTTTCGTTTCCTCCCACCCTCTTCTTCTCTATAAGACTGCCCATTCCTGTACTTGCTCACTTGGCAGCAAAAGGAGGCAGCCAACTGGACGGTGGTACGCAGAGGTCGGCGCGGCCTCCCATCTCATTCCACCTCTGGAGTGGATTACTAAATGGAAATGACCGCAGGGTTCGCAGGGTCCGCCCTGATCCGCTCACAGCTCAGTCCCTCTCTCTCTCTGGCAGTTTCCAACTCTCTCTCTATCTAAAGGTGCTGAACCTTCGCCAAAGCCAGGAGACCCCCATATATAGACCAGCAGACCCGGGTTTAGAATCAATCAGCTGTGGTTGTATCAATAGCAGAATCATACTTCTGCACCACACTGCAAGTTTTTGAAACGGGAGAGGAAGCATTTTCATTTCACTGGATTAAACTTTGGGATTTATTTTTCACTCACTTATTAGAGGTCCGTAAAGTTACTCGCCTTGCAAAAACCTGAAGTTAAAAATGCCACAGCAGCAAATATATTCTTTCTTTTAGTTGCTGTTTAGAGAAATGCTCTGAAAGGACTGATTCCAACATTACTCATAAAGAAATCGATTAAATAGAGCTTTCCTCTAATAAAACCAATAAGAAGTTTGAGAGCTAAAACTAGCAAAGGTTCAGAGTATGGCTAAATTAGCTAACTAGTCATTTGTCAACTCTAGCATAAAACATTTAAATTTTCAATCACCACGTCTCTACTTGAAGGTAACTTTGAAGGGCTAAATTAGCATTAAATAGCTATGAAAATATAACATTTAATCAATGTTATTGAAATGACTAAATTAGCTGCTATGAGCGAATGGCACAAGCTATCAGTGTAACTAACAGCTACACTGACAGCATCTAATAGGTAGCATTCCATCACTTCTTTACATATAACTAGCATAATCTTCTTTTTAAAAAGCAATCACATTGCTCAGAGGTCATAGCTACGTTTGCCACTGCCACCTGTAGCTTCAGCAACCACACTACACATTTAGTGTGACGTACCAAACACCCTCATCTCAAGATGCAACATCTGACCTGAGCGGTTGCATTTCATAGCATCATCAACTAGCGCTTGCACAATGTCCCTGAATCTTCAACTTTCTCACTTATACCAGCATACTGAATCTCTGCTTGGTGCATATAGCTAACTATATGATTAAAACACCAGCAGCAAAATCTCTACTTGAAATTAGCAAATAGCTACTTTGATACTTCTGGTGCTGAGGCTGGGGTTGGTTGGCTAACCTCTTTTGTGGCTCCACATAGGACTTATTTACTGCCTCTGGTTACGTCACAAGAGATAACATTTGCTATGACATGAGGCTTGAAAGTTTGAAAAACAACAAAATAAGCTACATGATTATCGTGGCTAACATAGCCTTAACTAGCATTACACAACAAAACATCAAAGAGCACATTTTTTGCTTAAAGTTGTATATGGCTAAATTAGTTGCTACAAGCAAAGGGCACTTGCGCTAGCATCCTATAACTTAAGTAGCTACTACTAGCATAATCAATAAGTCATGGATAAGTACTCACCCTATTCTCAAAAGGCTCATTAGTCAGAAAATCAGAAGGTTCGTTAGTCAGGAAATTAGTTCAGATTAGTTGATATCCTGAAATCCAAATGAATCTTCTGACTAACAGGCCTTCTGACAATAAAGTAGGCTCCAAATACTTAACAGGGGAGCTAAGATGAGAATGAAATACCTTAATCTCCTAAATCTACGTCTCTGAATTTATAAATTAGTATTTAGCACTAGCATTTTAGCATTTAGCATTAGCATTTGCTTGTGCTGATATGGATAATTGGCCCTTAGCCCCATATTCTCTCTTTTTGGGGGGGGGGGGGGGGGGGCTTAGCCACCAAATGTTGAAATTAGAAAGCAGATGTGATTGTTGTCCTATACAGAAAAGTTTGTGTTTAGAAAATATGTCCTGGTTACCAAACAGTAAGGTCAGTCGCTGAACACAGGCGCTGTTATCGCTGAGGTGACCTCTCCATCTGGCGACATCTCTATAATTCCCATAACATAGAAATATGAAAATGATCCGCAGCCTTATTCCCCTTCGATGTTTAATTTGAATGTTTAACATTCCTGTCTTTATTAGCTCTGCGGTGACTCACCCCCTCTCTCGACAAGAGGAGGAAAAAAACTGATTGAGGTTTTAAAGACTCAATCCCAGTTGGATTGCAATTGCAGGGGCTTTTAATTAGATAAAGCTTGGCTGGTTTGAACGTATACTTTACAGCCGTGTCAGGCTAAAAGGGTCCATGTGTCGTAAATATCACCCAAGACATTAATAGAATTGAGATTAGAGGGCAGAATGTGTGGATCAGCGTAAAAAAGGCAGCCAGCAGTGGGACGACTTCATGCAGTGAGCTATTTATAGCTGCTAAAATGGACGGCTCCATTAATATAAGGCTTACCCTTTCTGGAAATGTAAATCAGCAGGGCCATGGCTCGACGTGTATGTTATACAGCTGCAGTATGTCAGACTTAACAGTGCCCTCGCTGTGATTTACAGTAGACTGGCGTAAAGCAAAGATTTCTTCATTTCTGTGTGGACGTCTGGTGTGTTTAAAGTCAGCGTGGTGTCCTTAAAAAAATGACTGAGAAGAGGAATACGGACCTGTATTTTTATGGGGCTGAAAATACAGACGCTGAGACCCGTCACTCATCCATTCTCTTATTTCTTCCCTTCATGTTATATTATTATTCACAGACGAGACAAAGCATGCAGAGGGAGACCAGATTACAGCCTCAGTGGACACTTCCACACAGCTGATCAATAACCTCCACATTTCAAAAATGCATCAAATTATGTCTCTGAAGCTTAATTGAGAAGCATCTCACGTCCAATCAGAAGGCGCATGTCTGTTCTTTTGAAATAACTTGTCATTTCCTCTCTCTCTCTCTCCCTCTAAAGCATATCAGCTCTCTCCCTGTCTCTCTCTAATCCCTCTCCCTCCCCTTTCTCTCTCTCTCTCTCTGTTACTCTCTGTCATCACAGCTCACAGCTAAGGTTCTCTGCGACTGTACACCTCTGCATGTACAGGCTGTGTGATTCAGAGCACACAGCTAAACAGTAGGAAAAGAATCCTTCAGATGTTCAACTTACCTTGAAAAGACGTTGGGAAAACAGCGGTGTAAAAATAATCTTTTTCAAGTGTAGTTCTAGAAAAAAAAATGAAAGTTTGCGTTTTCAAGGGTGAGCTGCCTCCTTATAAATGCTGTTTATATTTTATTGACCATTCTGGAAACATGCTGCAGAGAGTTTTGGATGTGATATTTATACATACTTTACCAAGAATCCACTGGTTTACGTTTAGAAGCTATCATAAGATAATCAATAAGTACATGTACGTTTTGGGAGCTTAACGTTGTTTAAAGTGGGGGTACTTTGCTTTCTTGACTTTTTAACATGGGTATGAAAAAACAATCCTGGATGTTTAAACTAAACGTGTGCAGATTTTCAAACTGCTGCATATAGATAAATCCCAATTGTTCCAAATATTGTATATAGAAAAACTTAAAGAGGGGTATTATGGTATTTAAAGGGAGGGTATTGGGCTTTCACATTTCAAACTTTGATATGAAAAAATTGTGGATGTTCATACTAGACGCGCAGACGTTTGTATGTTGTAGAAATCCCTGATTCTGTCTGAAACAAGATCTTAATGTGACTTGCTGAATGATTCAATTGCTGCATAAGGATCTCATCAAGCATCAAGGTCTGCCCATAGCTCTGCCCCTGACAGGCCTCCAGAGTGGCTGGCCAATCAGTGGGAAGAGGGTTTGTGAAGCAGGGAGCCTTAAGGAGACAGCAACCAAAACAAACCTGGAATAAAGGTTTTCTAAAACAGTGTGAGATCAGTAATCTGTTTTGTTAAGGTCTATATAATGTAAAGCTACTTTAGTGGTACCAGAAAGACCAGAAAGTGGTACCAAAAAAGCATAAAACCTCTGCTTAAAAACAAAAAAAATATGCTTTAAAGAAATATGAAAATAGAGCCCTCAGCTTTAAATAAACCAAAACAAAAACAAACAAAAAAGCCTATGTCATTGTTGAGCTGTGTTCATGTAAATCTACTTTAGGTGCACCAGAGGGACAGTACAAAATCTTGAAAAAAAAAAAAAAACACCAATATACCCCAGCTTTAAAAAATACAAGCTTCGTAACCCAGCTTTAAGAAAAATAATAATAATTTAAAAAATGTTCTGAGACTATGTCCATGTTTTCCAGAGTTTCTCAACATATTCTGAAAAAAAGTCCAAATTCAGAAATAAAACTCACCTCTAAAAACTTGTTCAAATTTCAAGTGAAGCCCAGCACTTCAATGAAGTATTTTCCACCAGTGCAGCCACACAAGCAGTTACCTTTACACAGTAATCTGGTCAATGTCGACACATAATGACTTTGCAGTGCTTTTCTGCTGAACTCTCTTACACCATATGGTGACCTTGGTGCACTATAGGCCTCGAAGGGACGGCGAAAATATGCTGGCTGACAGACACAGAGGACAACTGAGGTGAATGTGCTGTACATACAGCTGATGTCTGAGGAAGGGTGCAGAGGAATCTTTGGAAGCTGCATTAGAGTAAAGAGAAAACATGAAACCAATTATGTGTTATGAAATAGGCAGAATATGGACATATATTATGAAATAACACACTAGAACAAAGAAGAAGAATTAAACGGCGCTCAGAATGAAATGACTCAACAGGCCAATCAAGATGGAACATATTCATTTCCACAACTGTGATAAATACGGTGCTTTAACTAATGTAGGCGAGGGGGAAAAAAACACACATTTGCACAGTGAAACTCAAGCTCTAATAAGAATCGCTCAGACTGTGAAAACAAAAAAACGCAGCAGCTCTATGATTAGAATATAAGGACATGAAACAAAGGACAAGCAGCTGGTATATGAGGCATAATGAAAATAAAATGTTAATATGAATTTTTCATGGAGGAACCTGTGTGACAATTGCCGACGTGTGCATTTTCAGGCCGCCATACATAATTCAGCAGAAGCGTGCGACTTGAGACGGGGAGTTTATTTTTACATTCCGCTCGAGAAAAGTCGAATTTGACGAAATCTATGAATAAAATAATGATTTAATTACATATAAATAAGCTAAAGATGCAAGGCAGAGAGTTTTTAGACAGTGCAGGAATGGTCACAGAACACAGAAGGAAATGTATTCTTTACAAATCCCTGTTGGGTTTATTCCGAGCTGATTTACCTGATGCAGGAAGGCCATAAGGATGTGGAGGGAACAGATGCAATATTATAATAAAAAATAAAGAACTCTAACCACTTGAAGCGGGAAACTCAATAACTGTAATTATCATAAAAGAACAATTATGTTTGTCACTTCCTGTTCATCACATTTTTATCATCATATAAAGTTTATTTTATTCACAGTCTTATTTTAATAGCTCTTCTTCACACAGTAACTCATTTCTATAAATCTGTAATTATTTGATGGTTAATTTGTCATTTCAAAGCTATAACAAGCACAACAGTGACAATTTAACTAAAGAATATATTGATGTCTAAGTGTCTCTCTGTGACACACCAACACCTCCACCAACTGTTCCTGTGGAAATCAAAGGATGGATTTTAAACAAAGCTTTTAGGGAAAAAACAGACACTTTCTGACTTTTTGCAGTGTTTAAAAGACGCACCAATGAGAGGGCAGTCTTTAGAAATAAGTTTAAAGAGAGACATTCAAATGTTTTTTTTTTCTTTTTAAAGCAGAGTTATTATGCTTGTTTTTTTTTAAAGCAGGGGTATTATACTTGCTTTTTTAAAGCAGGGGTATTGTGCTTGTTTTTTTAAACAGAAATATTTTGCTTGTTTCTTAAAGCAGGGATATTATACATGTTTTTTTAAAGCAGGGGTATTACGCTTGTTTTTTTGAAGCGGGTCTTTTTTTAAAGCAGGGGTATTCTTCTTTTTTTAAATTTGGGATATTTTGTGTTATATTTAAGGTTTTATACTGTCCCTCTGATTCTCCTGTAATAGCTTTAGTAGCTTTTTTGTAGCATTGTAACTGTATATCCATGTTTAAATATATAGTAAAGCATAATAGCACCTCTTTAATGTACATTTTGTATATCATTCAAAATTCTGATTATTTGTTGGTTTGATTTTGACTGTGAGCTGCTCCTGAAAGTCTAAAATGATGTGTTTGGAACTAGGAACTAATTATCCAAAAACAGGTTTCTGATTCTTCATGACATCTTATTTCATGGTGTTCACATCTGTGGATTTTAGAGCGTTTTCCAAAACTGATAACTAGATTACAGTTTTTTGATTAACTTTATTCATCTTTTCTTGGTAGAATTAAGATTCTGAGATTTTTCTGACATCACGTTTTTTTTTAAAAACCAAAAAAAATCAAACCAGAATGAACAATTCACAAAAAAATGCTACAATGTCTGGCAATTGTTAACAATATTAGCAAAGTCAATAGAGCTGTTGATCTTTTATAGTCTTTATCATCACATGTTTTAACACTTGTTCAATACATACTAAACAACACAAAATGACTCTATGATTTTACTTACCTCTGCTCTTCCAAGGCAGCAAGTTTATCTGTTGACATAAGCTAGCTTAAAGTGTCTGTTAGCATTTTATTAATATTTTTGTTAATATGAGAAACAGAAATGTGCAGCCTTGCAGTTAGAATGACTTCTTATAAATGTTTCTTTATTGCTTTATACTGGACACTTAAAGTACATGTGGTGACAGCAAGTGCAAATTTTGATCGTTGTATGATATGTTGTGTAACACCGTCAGCTAGCTCGCTAACACAAGGCTGCTAACCGTAAAAAAAAAAAGGAAATAAATAAGTGCATATAGAACTCCCTGCCACCAGCAGTACATTTATATTATGTTTACACACACGAGTTGATTAGCTTTGGTAAGTGGCAAGCAAGCACTAAACCTGCTTGTTTCTTTAGCATATGTTAGCACCTGTCATTTCTTAGCTTTCTAGTCCTTACAGATATTTGAATTCTGAACAGTGATGGCGGGTCCCAACAGATTACAAAAATATATGAAATGCTACGATACTACAATACCTAGCTAGCGCTACTAAACTGAAAACATGACGATGTTTACAGTACCTAAGATTTGCTATGCAGTATCAGGCTTAAAACTATCACAGTGCTTTTCAGATATGGTCCAAGCGGCCTATTAAAAGAACCTGGAGACTTTAAAGTAAGCAGTTCTGGAAACTTCTGAGACGTGCCAGCTGAACGCATTCTTACAGCCCGCCCTGGTTTTTAAAGTTGGCGTATAAATCCTGCTTTGTAGTGCTTGGGTCAGCATCCTGTCCAGCTGAGGTCTGCATGACCTCCAGTGTCTCCTGCACCTGTTTTCACATCTCTCTTTGTGCATTTGCATCCCTTTATATACCCAAGTTCAAAATCTGTCCCCAGGCTATTAAAACCTCCATAAAAGCTACTCACTTTCCCAGCGTCTGCATTGTGTGGTCGTTTTAGTCAGTGTAGACATCTTCCTTTTCATACTCAGCCCTGTAATGTTTGTTTGACCGTTCAAGGTACCTCTCTTTTCTCCTGACTCCTCTTCCTGTCAATCACCGCTCCTGGCACTGCGGCCGGTCTTGCTCAGCACCAAGTTGAGTTCATTCAGCAGATTAGATGGCATAATGCCTTCCCCGCCCAGGACGGGCCGCCTACTGAGGGTCTTACAGCCGCTCTGAGGAGGGAGGGGTAAAGGCATGGGCTGCGAGTGTCTGGATGGGGACCTGGAGAGGAGGCGAGTAGGCTGGCGGATGTCCAAAGACGGTCTCCTATATGCGACTTCTGAGGTCTTCAGGGCGTTGTTTGTTTTCTGGGGGAGAGTAGTGGCCTTGGCTGCCTTCATGTCATGTGACGTCCTGCTGTCTGTCAGCTGAAGGGATAAAAATAGCTGAGTTCATAGCTAACCATCATAAAAACAAGACGCTCCCAAAAACTTCATCCAAACATTGACTGAAAAAACTACCATCAGAGTCCTAACATACTTCAATAACAGTTATAATCTAATGCTTGTTTAATGATTTAAAGCTGCGTGCTCAGTTTGACTCACCACCACCAACACAAAACACCCATCTGTTTGGGACTTCTGAGACAAATAACCAACCAGTACTAACTTAAGGAAAGAAGACTTCCCCAATTAGTGATATTGGCATTCTTTTTAAACCACCAGACATCAATTTGACATGTCTGTAATGGGCCAATATAGGCCCAATATCACTTGACTGAAATATCTTTCCAGCCTGATATCCCATGCCACTAATAAATCTGTCTAACTCCAACTGTGGCTTAACTATTGTGGACAGCATCACAGTGGAGGCATCATATTATCGATTATAAATCTGTGTCGTCACTGATTTCTCACCTGTTTGTTGGCGTTTTGGAGGTGTGGTGGAATCTTCAGCCCTTCAGTCATGGCACCCCCTGTGGACAGTTTGTGATCTGCAGCTTCTTTTGGCTTAACGCTCTTTAAATTGAGGTCTGAGCCAAACTGTGGACAAACATCAAACGAGACAAATGAGCTACACCGTGTTATTAAACGTTTTTTTTTTTTTTTTTAATGGATGTTGTGAGGTTACCCAACTCCAAGACTCCAAAAAAAAAACAAAAAAAACAATCTTAAAGTAAAGAAAAGTTGCGAACAGAAGGTAAAGATGTGATTTGCTGCCTGCCTGACGAGCAACAGCAACTAAAAATACGAAAAAGTCAGAGCGAGTTATGATCCGCCGTTCCATCCCTGCAGTCCGACTGTGTTCTGATCCCTGACTAAACTTTCTCTTTAACAATGTCTCCTTTCATATCACGGTGACCCTCAGGCCTACACAACTGCTTCTCTTTAACAAATCCTTATTTCATCACAGCTCGGACCTGTCCTTGGACCTTTCCACCCTGGCTCTCCAGCCCTCCAACACTCACCGCCATCACCATCCATTCCAGCCTCAAAATTAGGTCCTCCATCGGGTAGTTGCTATAGAAACTGTCGGCGCACAATGCTCACTAACAGGTGAGAAAAAGAGAATCAAGAACGGTGAAGTGCTCTCTGTCTGCTTTCCTCATCTGCACTTTGTGTCCTTCCCAGAAGCCCCTGCGTTAGAAGCCGACAATCCTGATATTTAGCGGATTTGGGAGGAGAATCCTAATATCTTCAGCCGGCTCCAGTCTGCTATAGATTTAGCTGTTGCGGCGCTGAGAGGAGGGAAAAGTCCCTGAGCCGGCTGAAATAAACACCTTGAAAACAACGGGCAAAAACTGGCTTTCCCTTTAGATCAATCTGGGCGCTGATAGTGTTGCCCTTTTTACTCATGAACCCAAACTAAGGCACTAAAAGGCTTTTACAGTAAGCACCTGTGATAAACAGCACTTTCTCTGCGGACAAGTTCCCATAAAGGACGCCAGGCTGAGAGCTGATTAAAAACAAGCTGAGAAACCAATACAGAGCTGTGAAATCTCAAGACAGAGCGATTTCCAGTTCAGCGTTTGATTATCAGTCATTTGCTTTAAAACGAGCAGAAATAGACTGTGTACTCTGTCTAATGAGGGAAGATTCACTAATGAGTAGCAAGAAATGATGTGAGAGGGAGAAATATTTTAGAAAATATGACACATTCCTTAGCTTTTCTGCCTCCTCCGTGCATTATTTATGTCGTATGTGCTGTGTCAGCGAGTGACAGCGACAACACTTAGCTGTATCTCGCGGCTAAGCACCACAATGCGATTGTTATGGTCGCCTTGACCTTATTCTCACAGCTTTTCCACATAAAGTGATTGATGTTATTGCTGAGTGACCTCGAAAACTTTACACTTCTTCCCCTGTTTTTGTATTTCATCTGCCTAACAGTGCAATGGGAGCGGATGATTGGGGTAAATATGATTTATCATATCTCCTTGCTGTGAGATACGGATTGTTAAAAAAGGTGATTTATTCCGGCTGTAATCGAGCGCATTTTTCATCCAAATAAGGACGAATGTGTCCGGGATGTTAGTGCGTGTGTGTGTGTGTGTGTGTGTCACATTTGGTTATATTTTCAGCTTTTAGTGAGAAAGTTAAAGGATACACAAACTTTTCCTCTGCTTCATGAAGCTTTATGCATGAGAGTATCCCCCGCGACACGTCATCTTACCTTCATCCTGATGATGTCTGTCACCCAGCTGACCTGCGCCTCCCTGTTCTCGCAGCAGAAGTGCCTGAGGAGGAGGAGAAGCTCCATCATATAAACCACTGATTTTCACTTTCAGCATCACTTCCACGCTAATTTCCACCAGGTGACTGGACTGAGCATGGTGTCTTCACAGAGAACAGTTCATTAATCAATATGAATAGACTTAATGATAGGTGGGCTGGCAGACTTTACCTATAAGTAGTACTTTGCAGCGGTGATTAGAGCTGTAAGTAACAGGCGAGAATGATGGTTTGAATAATACCTGTCAGGTACTTGAGTTTGTACAGTGCGCTTGGTTTCAGCTGGTTGTGTTCATGTGTGCGTAAAACTAACCAAGAATGACTCAGTAGTTTTTTTTTTTTTTTTTTTTTTTTTACCTCTATTAGCATATGCTAATTTGCACCCTTCCTTCACTCAGCCCTTCATCAAATGGAAGTTATTTTAAAAAGCCACAGGCCCCAAACGCTAGATAATAAATCATAACCAAATAAGTGTCTTCAAACATGCTAATGCTAAGAGCTAACAATTTACAGTTGTGCTATCAGCTTTGCTGCTCATGTGCACATGGATGCTTTCAGCTAAATACAGGATGCTACATGTTTAAACCAATAATGCTAGCATTGTCATACATGATCAAGAGATATTGCTCATATCTCTTCATCATGAGATAATGCTAAGAGTAACACTCTTGCTAACTAGCTAACTAGCACTGAACACACAAGTCACTTCCTTAAAACAACAGGTTCAGTTGAAATCAAAATAAGAATGGTAGAACAGCTAACTGAGAAAAGTAGGGGGTTAGAATCGTTATCATCATCGTTAAGCATGTAATTATGCTAATATTTGCTAACTAGTGTTCAAAATACAAGCTAATAACACAAATCTCTTTTTCATGAGATAATGCTAAGTGTTAAAAATAGGCTTTCTAACAGTCTTGCTAACTAGCTAACTAGAACTAAAGACAGGTCACTTGGGACTCAGTTGGGACCAAATCCTTAAAGGTAGCATAGCTAACTGAAAAAAGGAGGGCGAAGAAGCAAACTGTAATGATTTGAGGTGTAATGTTTACCCTGTCAGTATTTTAGGTCGTCATAATCTGTTGCTAACTAGCACTGAACAAAGTCAAACTTTATTTATTGTTTTATTTATTTTGTATTGTTTTAATCAAAATACCAATTCTGAAACTTCCAGAATCCTAAAATATAGCTTAAGTGGTGCGCATACATAAATTAAATGAGCTTTTTGTATTGCCATGCTAATATTTGCCGGCTAGTGCTTCAAGTAAAAGCTTATTATTCTAATCCCTTTAGCATAAGAGAATGCTAAGTGTAAAATTTACCTATGTTGAATGTATCACACTTGTTTTTATAGGGTGTTGGTGTGTAGATGCTGGCTAGTTAGCATTGAACACACAAGTCACTTCCTGAAATAAAGAACATATTCAGTTGGGACAAAATCCTAAAAGCTAGCATGGCTAACTGAAAAATGTAAGTTGTCCCAAGTTGTTCTTTAAGCTAAATGAGGCTAAGATGCTAAAGATTGGGATGTGAGGTATAATGGTACCTGTCGGTATTGAAAGTATCAGTTGTATTAATTTGCATATATTTGCTAAATGGCTTTTAACAGCCAAAGCTTTTTTTTTTTTTTTTTTTAGCTTTGTGGCTTAAAGCAAGCTACAAAGCATTGTTTGTTTAATGGCTGAAACAAACAAAGGAAGCTAAATATAGAATATGATAATGATGGGGTTATGTTGAGACTGTCCCACAAATAAGTTTTGTGTGTTAGCGCGCTAGCAGTTGCTAACCAGAACACAAAAAAAGTGTATAACTCTCAGGAAATGGGTAGCCACAGTCTGGACCAGGGTTGTTGCCAACTTAACAAGAAAGCAGATTCTGTTTTGTGGTATTTTGTCTAAAAGTAAGTGAGGTTAATTTAAATGTGTTTATATTGATTTCAAAATTATGAGTTCAGCTAATCAAGGGTTAGCATTTTCTTATTTTTAAGTATTTATTAGTGATGCAAGAAACTGTGCAGAGGAAAGTTGCATATTCACTTTCTATGACTCAAACAGTCATTAATCTTTTCAAACTACATTGATAGCTTCTCTACTAACCCACTTGCCCCATCACAAAGTGCTTCAAATTCAACCTTTTTACTCGCTGCCACTTGACTCTTTCTGTTGAGAGTTATTTTAACTGGAAAGGGGCAAAAGTCACACTCATCAATAATGAAATAGAGAACTCCTGCACGCACTCACCATTGTTGTTTATCAGTGTAGACGGTGAAGCCCCAGCTGTTGAACAAAAAAAGGAGACGGTTCAGATTTTTGGAGCTTACTCTAGCAAACTGACACATTTCCCGTTCAACAGATATAAACATATTTTTAATGAAAGGGTTTTTTAAGACAGAATTTTAATGTATCTTACTCCAGACTGAAATAAAAATGAAGAGCAGAGATGTTGAAAAATTATATCAGGAAAATAAAGAGCTGCAAGAGATACTGGTTCTCAAACTAGAGATCCTGCATTGCAACATGAAAATAATATTCTGTGTACTCTAGATTTACATCATATAAAAGCTATTTTTTAAAATCTATTAGCTTGTAATTTCAGTTTCTTTCTTGATATTATGCATAGTCGTTTCACAGTTTCCTCCTCTGAGACAAAGGAAGTGTTATTGCTTAAAAAACTCTCTTTGTATGCTGACGATATTCTTTGTTATTTATGTAAACGTGGAAAGCATTATCTGAGTAATGCTACAAATGTAAAGTAAGAGAGTTACACAGTTTTTAATTTCAAAGTGCCAAGAAGCAGAGATAATGAGATACCTAAGCAAGGTTAAAGTATTAAAGAGTCCTTGGCCTTTTTTTGGATTGGACATGGGCTAAAGAGTTTGACCCCAAACTTTTTAGCCCACGTTTGATGTTTTAAGAGAATGTTTCTTCTCAACAGACTGCAAATCTAAGCAAGTGTTTGTCTTTCTTGTAAATATATGTCTGATGAGACTTAAAAAAGGCTGTGAGTACTATTAGGTCCTAGTAGGACCTATACTGCAGCCAGCCACCAGGGGGAGCAGTTTTATGTGGCGACCTTAGTTCAAGCTGAGCGAGATGACGTCCATTTTATTTTACTGTCTGTGTACATGTGAAGTCCAGAAAAATGTCTTATTTCAAGATATTGGATGAAAAAAGTGATGCGTGCATTGCTTAAAATATTCTGCCAATGGGGTAAGAAAAATTCAGTTCAGCTTTTTGATGTATTATTTCATGAAAGTGAAAAGTCCATTTTTCCACATCATAGTCTACAAATCTATTTGGTTTTCTAAAGTATTTGTCTAGCATCTGAAATAGAGATTGATTGACTGTAATAGAGAACAGGTACTGACATTAAACCTCCTTCTTCTTCTCTTTCAGCTATAAGCTAAATGCAGATGTCTCTTCCCACACGTAAAGATTTTTGAATGCTTAAAGGTGTATCTACCGTATAGATACATGTATATATGTCAGTTCCAGAGGGAATTAGGAGGCAGTGTAAAGTGAAAAGACCACCTTTCTGGAGAATACACCTTCCCTGAAAGCTCTCACAGCTGCAGCAGAACAGGAGAGAAGAGGGGGAAGAACAAAGTGAAAGTGGGGGCAGAGAGAGAGAGAGACTGAGAGGAGTGAGAGCGCCCACAGCCTGGAGCACCACTCCTGTGAGTTAAGGCAGCCGATCCAACCCCACAGTAGGCCGCTCACAGATAGACCTCTGCCTAATGAGGTGCTGGAGCGCTGCCTCTCCTCACCCTCTCACTACCACTCTCTCAGCACTCTGTCTTTATTTCTTTATTCACCGTATCACTTCTCCCGCAGCCTACTCAACAGTGTATCTATGATTCCACACTGTATCATTCCCTGCGCCTGTCCCTCTTTCACCCCTTTCTCTCTTATCCACTCCTTCGCCCCCTGAAGGACGCCAAGCAACGGCTCGCCGCACTCATTTTTCACGGTGAAATCCCGACACTGGGAAAATTTACGAGGAATTAATGCGAAACATAAAGTTTAACGTTGGAAATATTTCCTCTTTGTTTGACCAACAAGACCTGGGAAGGGTTTGGCGTGTGTCATAAATTATAATAATGCAGAATCATTAAAACAAAACACAGGCGGTGGTGTTTTCTATCTGGAGAAGCCGAGTTTTATAATTTGTTTTTGTTAAAAGGCAATTACGGTTAATCAATTTTATTACAGTGAAAAATAAGATCGGGGTCAGGGGTATCTCCTGGTGATGTTAAACTTTGAGAAAAACAGAAGGAGCAATACATCTTTTAGGTGGGAAATACACAAGACTGCTGCACACAATTACGGTAAAATGCGGTTAAAAAACACAGCAAAATAACGCCAGTTTGTCTTAATAAGGCATGAAGGTGGGTTTGTTGAGCACCTGCAGCCTAATAAGTCACGTGCAAACACATTTAATAACCCACCATGTTGGATTAATGCACCTTTTCTGGGCCAGATATTTAAGTTCTCAATAGAAATGTATACTGAAACTAGCTCATAATCATCGACGGCCGTAGTTTTTTTTTTTTTTTTTTTTTTTGTGATTTAACGCCTCAGAGAAGCAGGTGTGAAATCCGCTCTGATATCATTTATTGGCTCCTCACAGAGGGAGAGAGACGAGCTGCAGCAGCAGCAGCAGCGGCGGCACTGAGATCTTGGAGGATTTCAGTAATATGTGCACGACAATGAAAACGACTTCAGACAGAAACAAAGAATATTGCGGCAAATGAATAAATGCACATAAATTGCATCGTTACAGACGCAGGAAAATACGAACGGCTGAATCTAAATCACACGTTATATTCTGCAGCTTAAAGCGGAAGCAAGCAGGAAGCCGGTCTTCGTTCCAGCAGATTGAAATATCAGTTTTTCATTTTTCCACGTAATAAAAGATTTTACTGTGAAAGAGTTCAGACATGTCACTGTCTAACTGCAGTGGGTGATTAATTCTTTTATGTTTTTTTCATTGATGGCAGGAATCTTGTTGAGTAGGAAAGATTTATTCTACTTTGACACCATTTCTCTGCTTTTTATCTTAAAGTGAGGGTATTTTGGGTTTTCTTTCTTTTAAAGAGGGGTATTGTTTCTTTTCTTTGTACTGTCCATCTGGTGCCCACAAGTACCTTGATGCACTATATGTAGTATGTAAATAAATGATTCATGTACCTTTAATAAAAGCCTCATGTACCTCAAATAAAGGCCTTATGCACCCCAATCAAAGGCCTTTTGTACCCCAGATTAAGGTCTTAAGTACCCCAAATAAAGGCTGATGTACCCCAGATTAAGGTTTTAAGTACCCCAAATAAAGGCTGATGTACCCCAGATTAAGGTCTTAAGTACCCCAAATAAAGGCTGATGTACCCCAGATTAAGGTCTTAAGTACCCCAAATAAAGGCCTTATGTATCTCAAATAAAGGCTTCATGTACCTTTATGCACCCCAGATAAAGGCCTCAAGTACTTTTAATAAAGGCCTCATACACCCCAAATTAAGGGAGGGTCTAGAGTCTACAGTACCAGCTTTAGAGCCAAAACAAGTTTCAAAGTGCCCTCTTGGTTGGCATAACACTAAATTGCCCCCTTGGCTGGTTAAAACATGATAAACTGCCCTCTCAGGTGGTGAGGATGTGCTGTATGTGCCTTTTTCTTCCTTAAAAAAAGTCTGTGCAGGCCACTGCTCTTGTACCTCAGATAAAGTCTTTCTGTACCTAAAAATAAAGGACCTATGCCACTAATAAAGACCCTATGTACATTGAATAATGGTAGATGAAGCACCTACTACACCAACTGAGCTAAACTACTTCAACATTTTAAGTAATTATAATAGTTTTCTATTGAAAGGAGATCAAACTTGAGAATCTATATAAGAGATTTTGTGTGCATTGGGCGATTTTACCTGTTTGGAGGTTTGAGCTTCTTCCTCAGACCCAGGTAACATTTCACAGAGTTTAGCTGGATCGCTTTCTCTGCTTTGGTTGCCTGCAAACAACCACAGGAAATGCAACGTGAATGCCAGGACGAACAGACTAAAATAACACAAACTCTGACATATTAAACTCCGCTTCATAAGAAACAACAATTAAAAACTTACAAACAAATCAATACTGGCAAACTGAATCCCAGGCAACAAAGAGCACCGAACAAAGTAAACGAGAATAAAAGGAAGAAAATCAAAGTTGTGCTCTGCCTCTGACACCTCCACATCACCATCCAACACAAAAAAATCCCTGTTTCATCCAAGATAATTTGTGCTAAGTACAGACCTGGCAATAATTGTAGAGGCCAAGGAATATCAATTAAATGTCCGTAACACTTGTAATTTCCTTTGTATTTAGGCAGTAATTAGGCACATTCTTCTGCAACCTGGTATTTAGAAAAACTCTCAGTGAAAGCACCCACCCCCACAACACTCAACCACCCTTCACCATTCCCCCCACTGCCAGAATTACTGCACCTCCATCAATTATTAACACTTCTTCACGCGCCTTTTCCGAATCCCATGTTTCAGCGGCAGAAATGTGCTGAAAAGAAAAGCCCTCCAGGGAGCTCGGGTCTGCTGGTCGTCTGAAGCACACGCTGTATTCTTCCTCATTTTTTATAACAGAGTGGGAAGTCAGTCTGCCTCTATGTTTTATTTCCATTTCTTAATTCAGAGATTTGGATCCCTTAAATGGACGGGCCCGCCAGGGAGATGAAAGAGTGGCGAGAGTTTGGTTGTGCTGTTCTAACACATTTCTATAACCTGTCAACTCCCGGTGTGTCTACAGTCGAGGTGGCGGTAGATAAGCTGAGAATAAAAGTGTACTCACTTTGATATCTCGGTAGAGCAGCAGCTTCTCTGCACGAAGGACAACATATTTGTCCTGGAATTTGTGCCCCGACAGCAGTTTGGAGGATCCATCGCTGAACTTCAGATAGCCGCCTTTTATAGACTGCTTTTGATCTGCTGAACACACAGTAAGATCAACAGAAGGGTTTTATTTTCTCTCTTATACCACTCTGAACTGGTGTATTTACATTAAATTTAATACCTCATAACACACAGTAGGAAAGATGGACAGCACAGCAGCTTCCCAAGAGTGAAGCCAAAGTGTTTAAAGCTCCTCCTGGTGACTGGCTGCAGGAAAAGGTCTTAGAGTTTGCCTCTCCATGTAAACAGATGTGACATGGGCCAAACTTCATCATTTAAATACAGGTCAAATAGATTTTTCCTCAAACATGGTTTCTGTCACATCAGTGAGTTCACATCATGTTGTTTATGTTTAAGTGATAACTAGTCCAAGAAGCTCAGTTTAAATCAGTAATTTATGCTAATAAGAGGCGATAAGTAACAGCTCTGTTGACAGATCTGGTATGTATAGCTAAAATATTAAAGAGGGGATACTGACAATTTCCCATGCTTCATTTTTTTAAAGTGGGGGTATTGTATCTTTTTTTAAAGCAGGTTTTTTTTTCTATATTTGAAGTCAGGGTACTGTACTATTTTTAAGCTTTATACTATGACTCTTGTATCTCCATTGTTGCTTTTCATGACATATAGCTTAACATTGTTGTTTCAGAAATCCACAAAAGAAACTCAGTTTAACTCAGTAATTTACGCTAATGATGATTAAAAGCTCTGTTGACAGATATCCTGCATATATAGTTTGAAAATCAACAGGTTTACAGATTCAGGGATTTCTACAACATATGAATATGTTGCACTTTCATTATGAACATCCAGCATTGTTACTTTATAATATGGGAAAGCATTATACCCCCTCTTTAACAGCATAATAACCCCTCTTTAAGTTTTTCCTATATTTACCATTTGGGATAAATCGTGATTTCAAACCATTTTTTGGAAGTTCAAAGTTATACCGTACCTTCCCCAGCTTCAACTCTTTCAGCCCCTGAGAACTTCTTAATAACAAGGAAAGCAGAGCTTGGGCAGTCCAGGTGACTCCACTCCAGCACCTGCTCGAGAATTTTCTCAGTGTGGTGCAGCGGCCGCTCTGTTCAAGATAAAAGACATAGGGTCAGACGGACAGACAGATTTGACTGGCAGGTGACTGCACGGGAAATAAACAGCGACGGTCAGACAATATTGCTTGAACAGGAGTCAACATCAGTAACAAATCACTTTGTCTTCTGGTCTTATTCCAATTAAAAATGCATGAACCACAATCACATCCTCGTAAAAACTCCAAGACTAATTCCAGCTAACCAAATAACAAAATGATGTTGTTGTTCTCTCCGTTTCCATCACAGAGCAGTTTAAATTATCTCCCGCATATCAGAAGCTGATTATAAAAACACACTCATGTGCAAAATAGACCTATTATCGCTTCCTAATTGGTGCACAGGGTACATGCTATCACCCCGCCAAAATAAAAGTAGATAATTTGTGTACCACCACCCCTGCTCTGTCTTCCCTCCCTTGTTTTTCATAACTGAAGGAGGTAAAAGAGGCACAATGGCATAACTTATTCATAGCTGGGCTTATCTCCTCTCTGGAATCTCTGCAGACCCAGGCAATGGAATTAGTTCCTCATTTCCCAACAAATATTAGCTCCCCCTTTTTCTGCCTATTGTCCTGGATAACAGTGTTTATCTGTCGCTATCCTCCAAAATGGCTAATTAACGCGCTTCCCCTCCCTTCTTTATGGTTTTATGAGCAAAACCTGTCACGCTTCTGCCTTCAAAATATCATGTGTTTACTCTTTCACAGACATATTGTCTCGCTACAGAAAATATGCTGAAGCGAACGCAAATATATTCAGTATTCAACGCACCTTTTTTAGAGGAGGACGGCGTGTCCTCTGTAACTTTGTAGGCAGGGAAAACAAACATAAGAGCGCCGTGTAAACTCTCAGTGAACTGATGGAAAGAGCACGGGGGACCGCCAGCCAAGCAACTCCAGCGACAAAGCTCAACTTTGACTTCCTCCCCCCCTTGCTTGCAACTGTTCCCATGTTGCGATCAAATGCAGGCGTGTGCCGCTGTCGGTGCATGTTAATGTAAGACGAGGCGGGTCAGCTCTTCGGGTCGATCATGCGAGGAAGACGGAGGTAATTTATGACACATGATGGTGGTGGATGATTAATTAATGTGCATATCATCAAAGTGACGACGCTCTGCTAATTTCTCAGTGCGCTTCCATGTTCATGGACACCGGTTCATTAGAGAGACTGCATAATCATCCAATCAGGAGGTGATTGGATGACAGGAAGTTGGAACTTTGTATGTTGAAATGGCGAAGTGACGATCAATCACTAATTGGACTGATGGCGGAAGAGTCATAAGAATCACAAATAAAACCAATTACACTGAGACTGAAGGATCACTTCAAAACTTTTCAAATCATGCAACCTGAAAAGGTTCCTTGGACAGAAGAGGTACCAACTTAGCACAAAAAGTAAGAAAAAAAAAAGTGCATAAACTTCAATCATCCAATCCAGCAAACGAGACTCAACGGCAGAATAAGCTGTCCGGCATTGGCAGAGAAGATTCGGCTCTGTTGCTCATCCCATAAATGCATGTTCCTTACAAATATAGCATCATTCAAAGGGAAATAAACAGGCTTTCCAACGGCATAAGATTTACTGGAACTCTTGGTTTTATAAAGAAAATAAAAAAAAATCATCTAAAATTCAAAAGGTCCAGTCAGAGAAGTTTTCATCAAAGAAAGGGTTTCACATCATTGTGTTTTACAGTGTGGTGATGTCGCATGGTACTGGTATCGTCTGCATATAATAACTTACAGTCAAATTGAATAAATTCAGTACAAATAATTTTTTTCTGACAATATTAATCAGCCTTCAACATTTACTAAACAATCACACATTACTGTAGAGAGGTAAAATGTTATTGTTTTTTTGTATACAAAGGGCTACTAACATGGGTTGGTTTCACAAATACCGTAGATACTAGAAAAGCTGCACCAGTAAAAAATAAATAAATAAAAAAAATAGAGACGTCTTGTAAAATTTAAAGGCCCCTCATAAATTTATCATTAAAAGTTCCAGATCCATTGAGGATGGCATCTGGATTTGGATCTAGACTGAATATCCACCAGTTAGTGACTGATGTTATAGGCCCCTGGTGGTCTGTCACGTGAATTTTTTTTTATTTTTTTTTTTACATTTTTTTAATGAACATTTGAAAAAATCAAGAAAAAAAATTCAAAAAAGATGGGGACTACTCCTATGGTTGTAACATGTATGATGCAAGTTTAAAATAAATCAGTTTGTTTTCTGGACTGTTGTTCCAGGGCTATTTAGCTTGATGGTCCATGGGTTCTTTCAAGGAGGGAATAAGCGGTCTTTGGTCTGAAACCATTTGAGAAACACTGTTATAGACTGTTCAGAGTGCTTCAGGATCCTATAAGATTTCACTTTTAAGGAGGTGTTATTGATTCAGTTTTGACCGTTTGGAAATGAGAATAATCAAAATTTGAAGATGTGATTAACACTACGCTGAGGTTTCCCAGCATTCTGGAAGCCTCCTCCACTGTTGCCATGCTACAAAGACATCACTATGAGTTAACTTGAAAAATTTCTCTCATACGTGGCAATTTAAAAGTAATGATTGTGTGACAGCCCTAGTACTATCTTATATGAATTAAAAAGAAACAAACAAGGAAACTACTCCTTCTACTGCAACCTGCCTTCAAGAGTTAAATAGTCCTTAGTGCAATTATCACACATGTCAACGCTATATGTGACAAGGACAATTAACTTTTAAACCGTTCTCTCTGAAAGTAGAAAAAATGTACAAGTGGAGACCTTGTTGAAGTTGCAGAAATAATCTTAGATGGTTACTCCAATCATGTTTATTTTTTTTGTTCTATGTGAGTTTAAGCCGTGTGAGAAATGTTCGACATTTCAATTTCAGTGTTGGTTAAACAACTTCATGGTTCATAAAAAAAGAACCTGTTGTGTCTGAGGTTGACAACCTTGGAATGAGTTAAAACTTCATCAGAGCAAAGCTTATATCATGATACGATGTTTAAGATAAAAATACAACATATTATTGAAGACCTTCTGAACTATATAATATCTTTACTTCTACAAGAACTTTAATAGACTACAACAAAACAATGTAGGAACCTTGTAGGTCAGAACTTACTCTCTAGTTCCTCAATAAGAGGAAATTATTAAGAGACAAGACAAGCTTTTTCACTACAATCCCTGGTAAGTATGCTAATATTCTGACCCTACTCTTCCAACCTCCTCTGTTAAAATATTTTCCAGTAACTAGAGTACAAAATGCCAAAAAGATTAAAGCAAGGGGAAAGAAAGGTTAAAAGAACTGTTAGGAGTTTTGTAAACCACCATTTCAGCTTACCTAACTCTCCGTTTTCAATAACCTCAAAGGTGGTCCAAAGATCGTCAGCTTCGTATGTGATGTTCTTCATACTAAGTGCCGTTTCCTCAATCTCCAAAGGCCGCATGCAGGGAGACATCTACCACAAAATACCAAAAATATCAGAACATGACTATAGATGTGAGAAAAGAAAAACATAAATAAAGCCATAAGCGGTGTCTGCACGTTGGTGATGCTTAATAAAGGGCTGAAAGACATTACTGAGCATAATGGAAAAGAATATGTTGGAAAACAGGAGGAGTTTTTAATCACATAGCAAAACATGTGACTTCCTGTTGACAGTAAAAGGTGCTGTAGTTTAAGGTGACAAAAAAGCATATAGATGCACTCAAGCTGTGACACTGAACATGTGTGTGTGTTTTGGTCCAGATCTAAGAGAGCTATTAAGGTTAGCATTTTGCCTTAAATAAAAAATCATCACCTTTGGCCCTTGTTTGTGGCCACGCCCACTGAGTTACAAAAAATCCTTTAATAGGTTTAAATCGTTAATGTGTCTGGTATACACAAAAAATTGGTGCACTAAAGGCATGAAATTTTGGGTTAAAGTGGCACAAGAAGGATTAATAAAAGTCGCTAAGGTTTCAAGAGGACCTTAACCCTGATTCACCCCGATTCTCTGGCTCGGGCCCTAAACTAGAATCAATTTTTGGCCTGTGTGTTAACATATAGCATGCTAGCTTGTATATAAATGTCAAAGAAAACAGTTTGTTTCAGTCAGGACCAATTGTGTCATAAGAATCAATTATTTTTATTTAACAAGCTATACTTGGAAAAGCCTGAGGAAGAGCACACCTCCCATCTCTTTAATGCTGATACAAAAAAGGCAAGGCAGGGAGAGCACACCTCCTATCTTTTTGAAGCTGATACATGAAAAGCCAAGGCAGGGAGAGCACACCCCCCATCTTTTTGAAGCTGATACATGAAAAGCCAAGGCAGGGAGAGCACCCCCCATCTTTTTGAAGCTGATACAAGAAAAGCCAAGGCAGGGAGAGCACACCTCCCATATCTTTAATGCTGATACAAGAAAAGCCAAGGCAGGGAGAGCACACCTCCCATCTTTTTGATGCTGATACATGAAAAGCCAAGTCAGGGGGAGCAGCAGCAACGATTTTAATTTTTACAGACAGACAAAATTAAAATCTTGTGATCTTAAATGTTTAAGGACTTATAAAGAAGTTGTTTGTTCAACTGGAAAACAAAAGAACGAGAAAACCTTTCCAGAAAGTTTGTTTTTTAGCGTCTAAAATAGGTCACGGGTGCATAAGTAGGCGGTTTTTAAAAAATTGGAGTTGATCTAAGGTTCTCTGAATCAGAGCATCGCAGCTACGCAGTTCTTTATTGTGTTATTAGTGGAACAGGACTGAATTGTGCTACTTTACTCCACAGAGAGAGAGAGAGAGAGCTTTGTATTGAAGTCAAACTGTGCAGTTGAGCGCTCTCTTTTTAACCCCACTGCTGCCCGATGAAAGGGGTCTGTAACCTACAGCGGCCTGCTCGGCTTGTAAAATGCAATTACTCACACAATTAAATCAGACGTCCTTTGATTGCTTCGCTTTTGATTTATTTCAGCGGCGGGTAATCCCATCAGGTTAAACCACAAATGTCTCAGCCCGATTCTATCAACCTCTCCACCTCTCTTTTCTACCCCCACCTTCTTTTTTACTTCAGGCCGCCGCAGGGACCCATTTGAAAACACATGCTAAAGGAACAGAGACGCACATTAACACACACTCTCTTATACCTTGATTAAACAGCAGTTCTCCGGCGCTCTTTTTTCCAGGTACACCTCGAAAATCAAGTCTCCAGCTGGAGAGAACTGAGGAGGGAAAAGTGAGAGACAAAAAAAAAAAGAAAAGCGATAGTGAGACAGAGATCAGTTGAATTACAAAAACAATGCAGCCGGATTAATTGGCCTTTCTTCTGAATTCCCGCTCCGACGTGGTGTGAATGTAAATGAAGAAAAAGTAAGAGAAACAGTTAGAGGATTTGTGGAAACCAAAGGTCGTCTTTGAGCTGGAGGCAAACTAAATCCTTGTGCTGTTAAAACCGACTAAAGAAAGAACATGTGTGAGACAATCTTGTAAAGCAGGAGGCGTCGGGGTGCATCTTTCACCTGTGCTAAACTGAAATGCTCTCATCAGGCGTAAACCCAAGGTGTGCTGTCAGTTCGAAACCGTTTTGGAAACGCACATAGGAACATTTTCTCTGGATTATTACTGCCAGAGTGAACCCAGCGGAGGTGCAGAGAGAGAAATAGAAATACATTTCTACTGTAATAGTCCTCATTTTTGTTTTGTTAAAAGACACACAGCACTGAGAAAAGAAAACGTTTCTATTTAATCACAGAACCACGAGAAAATGTTTTTCTGTTATTCCAATCATACATTTCTCATCAGCAGTTAATACTTCCATTCCTCAAAGCGACAAGAATTTGGGTCTAATTTACAGCCAATGCTTGAGCCTTTAAAGTCATGTTTCTACCAAATAAACCCAGAACTTTTTGTTACAGGAACCATTTTTCCTTCTATTAGAATCTTCTTTCATTTTGTCGTTTCTTCATTTCATAAAAAGTCTACAGATTTCAGAATATGAGGCAAAAAAGTGCACTTATCAAGGGAAAAAAGTCTGACTGATCAGGACCATATAAATTTAGGTCCAAGCACCAGTGTTACAACAGGAACTCTTTATGCACTACAGTTTAGTCCCCTAATCATATATTGCATAGATCCTGGATGTAGTCTCTGTGACATCATCCATAGGTTGCTGGAGTATTGTTTAGAAGCTCAGGGATGGTGCCGCTATGTCAGGAATGCTCATTCAAATGATATTTGATTAACGTAGCCAAAAACAAAGAGGTGAAGCTAAGGCAGGAACTTTAACGAACTACATTCAGCCAACTTGTCTGTCAAGTTTTAACTCTAACCTTTATATTAAACCAATTTATGCAAACATGTTTTTGTTGAAAAAGTTAGATTTTTTTGTGAGCCCTTTTGAGGGTTCCTTTGCTTTTTGAGACAACCTCTAGTGGACACCCGATGAACTGCAGGTTTTTACACTTTTGAGTAGCCTACTTTTTTAACACTTGAGGTTGCTGCTTGTGTATGGCTCTTTTCTGGTCACATATTAAGGTTCTTAATGTTTCAGGAAATCTCCTACTGTGCCAATTATTACATCGAGAAATGAATAACGGTCTCAAGTCTGTCCATCAAGTATAAACTCTGAGTTCAGAGACAGCTAGCTTAGCCTAGCATCAATCTGAACAGAAGGCCATAGCTAGATCTCGGTCTTAAGTTAAATATTCTACACAAGAGTAAACATTCTGTAGGACCTACATGAGATTTTTTGTTTGTTTTTTGTTCTAATATTAGCTTTGAATGCTAGCATTCTACAGGTGTAAGCTGTTTGGTAAAGCAATGGGTTGAGAGTGCATGCAGCTATATGCTAGCTACCCTAATGCAATTTCAGAACTGATAGGTGGTCACACATTAACAACTCCGCTTTAATCAATGTCCCTCAATAGATACCTGCATGCTAGTTCAGCTGATATGTAGCATTTCAACACCGTCTAATTAGCTTGACTATAAATGAGCGCAATGCACGGAACAATAAATCATGGTCGGAAGTTCTTTCTCACCAACCCAAACAGTCAGACAGTTGCCCATTGCTTCCAAATGTGGTGTCTTCATCAGCTGGTTCATAAATTTTTGCTAGCTTGTTTTTAATTCCCCCACAATTAGCCAAAATTGAGGTTATTAGCTAACATGCCTTTAACTTTAAATTAGTATTGCTTTTTGGTATTTTACCCTGCATTGGAAAACAGCTGAGGATTCTGTTACCTGAACATCAAATTTGTTTTAATTTTTTCTTTTTTTGAGCAAATACATGCTAATTTAAAGCTAGTGACATTTTTGCTGCAGTTCTATACTCCACGTCCCAAGACCAGCTGATTGGGTGATGCTGCAAATCTTATTTGTAAGAAAATAAATATATTTAATCCCAACCTTCAAGGGCTTCCCTACCCACAAATAAGCTAGCCATTTAAGCTCTGGGTAAAAAAATAACAACAAGAAATGTATTTAAGATAATCTTCCCATTGGTGCACTTTGATTTTTCACCTGCAGATTAATGGACTGATGTTAAAAGAAGACATTTTTCTTCGAACCAAATGTAACCTATGTGAAATTAAAAGGAAGGCCTTTCTACCTGACATTCAAGAGGTCAATCCCATCAATATCTCTCTTGTCGGAACAAACTTTTGCACCTTTTTCATCCTGTTGAAGCTTCAATACTCTCTGCATTCAATTAATGTTTTTCTGGAGGTGGGTAAAAAACACCAAGGAAGTAAAAGACAGTTCATGTTGAGCCTTTTTTATTTAAAGAGACAGTATCCAGTTTTGGCACCACATCTGGATTCTTCATTTTTCATATTGTTTGAGCTGTAGGAACTGTCACACAATAGGAGAAAAGAACTTACTTCTAACTCCCGCCATCTTTATCTGACAATGAAATTACAGTCATTCAAACCAATGGAGTGAAAGCTGTAATTGTGAAAAGACATGCACATCTGGAGGTCTGGAAGTGCTCTTTTCCACATTCACTTTAAGTAACAGAGGAAAGGCGAGGTACTCTTAACAGACAGGTATTTGCTGAATGACATGGGGTGAGAGGAAACAAAGATAGTGACAGCTTCTCACACAGTGCAACAACAAAAAAGTGTCAAATTTTACAGCTGATGGATTTCTCAGCTTGAGTTGGAAAAACACTCGTGCTCTTTTCTAAATGAAGGCATTTCTAATCTTTTGCAAAGTCATACCCTATCTGCACTGGCCCTGGCTGTAAATGCAAGTATTGATTTTAAAGTCCCACTTCTGGCTTACAAGGCATGACATTGCCTTACACCTCATTATATCCCTGATTTACTTACTCCCTCAGTCTAGACATACTATCCACTTACAGGGCGCAGGCCTCTTTTTTATTCCCTGCCTTTTGAAGGAAGTAGATGAGGTCAAAACCTTTACCTGTAGAGGCTTGGCCCTCTGAGACGAACATCCTGGAAGTGTCAAGAAGTCGGCGTTGGTATTCTGGTCTATAACCAAGACCACAGTGTTCAGCAGCACGATATACCTTAGACTCTCCTCGCTGTTTGGCAATCTTCTCCTACAGGCTGAACAATTTGGTCTTGAGAATTTCTTTACATTGGAAATATCTTTTTTTAAGCCACACTAGCACTCTGACTCTATGGATGGGCAGTTTCCATCACTTGGTTGGTCCATCACTTCAGTATCCACAGTGGATTCCAATCAAGATCCTCAAGACTTTCATTTCCCATGAGGAAGACTCCTACCTGTGACTTCCCCCCCCTCAGGGGTGTCATGTGGTTTAGGCTGAACTTTTGGATGGATTGCCATGGAGCTTGGCTTAGATGTCCTCTGGAGGAAATACAGTGTACATCAAGAGAAATTTGGCCTTTGCTCATCCCAAGGTAGAGCAGAGACCACTTCACCACTTGCCTTTGTCATGTGGTGTACAGGTACACATCATTGGAAGAAAAAGGAAGCTCCTCTGGTTTCTATTTATTGTTCAAAGATATATTCTTCACAGATATTTTGGTTGAATGTAGGAAAAAAGGCCGGGTGGAGAGTGTAAAAGGTGGAGGGCATAGGGTATGATGCAATCCCAGAACCCAAAGACCATGGCAATACCTCTACGATTTTGGTCTCAGGTTACGAAGCTGAAGTGTTGTTATTATATCATACCGCTGTGCTCAGTTGAGCTTGTGGCCTTGGGCCTGAAGTATTGGAAGAATCAGTGAAAATGGTCAGAGACATCCCATTTTCTCATGATCCAACTTCATGAGCACTTTTGAAGTTGTTCGTCAAGCTGTGAAAAATAGAAATGCGCAGAAAAGGAAGTCTTGGCCGGAAGTCCTTCATCACCAACTGCTGGCTTCACCAAAGGCCACACAGTTGACCGTCACAACTTCTGGAGAATTAGGTATATTAGCATTTGTGGTATTCATATGGAAATTATTTGACATGTCCATTTCCATACATGTGAGCTAAACTGATGTTGAATGGTAACTGTGTACAACATGTTGATGTAAAACAATGAGATGCTATCCTGAAATTTGAATGACAGTGCATTTTTCCCCTCCATTTCTCTTTAGCTTCCATAAACACAAGAAGTATATACCACGAATAATAACCGGCAGCGTTCGTAACAACAGCAAATGCAGCTTTAATAAGACTGTGGTTGGAAAATTAGATTTTTACCAACTTCTCAAGTTTGTTTTTTTAAGGTTGAGAGCTTTTAGAAAGCGACTGCATGAATATGGACAATTACAATTATGATTACTTTGAACTTTGTCTTCACTTTTTCTTCAGACCTGAGGTCTTTGTTTGCTCTGAAATGTAAAAAAAGACAGATGAGATGCTCCAAACTGAAAATAAGCCAAAGAAGTTCTACATAGGAGGGGTAGATTAATTGAGGACATTAATGGTTTTTATGAATGTTTAACTTTGCTAAACTGTTAAATCATCCCTTAAATTAGCTGCGCAATTATCTCAACACAGACATTACTAACATAATTACACAAAATCATTTTTCTTAATGAAAATAATTGCACCCTTTTTTTTTTACGTTTTCTACTATAGTGTTACAAAATTAAAACCCTAAAAACACTCAATTTTATACGCATGGCTGAAAGGTTCCCCGACTTTTAACCTCTGACAGCTCTATAATAGAATTCGCTCTCCACTGAGAAGCCTTCCTGCCCCACAGCAGCCGTCAGGTTCTAAAAACTGTCAGACAAGGTGGAGGAAAAATGGAACAAACAACTTATTTCAGATTTTAACAACAGTGCAGGCATCATGTGATTCTTTTTTTTTTTTTTTTCACGAGCTATCAGAAGCAAAGGTTTTACTCGGGCTGAGTCACTCCAGCATAAAAGCATCTCTTTGTAAAGGTTAACGAGAACAAAACCTTTTTTCACCTCACCTACCTTATTCATGCCTCCTTCCCCCATTTTCATCCGTGTTATTTTTGTCCAAAAAACAGGAAACAGTAACAAAAAACCCCTGATTTTAGAGTGATGACGCAGGCAGATGAGTCAACCCCCCCCAACCAACACACACACACACCAATATCTAAAAGACATAAACTGGAAAAGGACTTAGATTTCATCCCTAAGGTACAAATCAAAATTAATGATAGAAAAAACAAAACTCTTATTCTTCTCATCTTGGGGATATTACTTGGCATCTAATTTCATTGAAACACACACACACAAAAAAACAAAGAACATAAAGTGAATACTTCTGGCTCAATTCCTGTACATCGTACCAGTTACACCACTTACAGTAACGGTAATTTCACGTCAGTGTGAAGCATCGTTTCTGGCAAGTCCCACTAGTAAAATGGTAAGTAATGAGTATTTTAATACCAAATTGTTGTTGAAAACCAAATCACATGAGGTTAAATTAAGGGCTTGTGTACACTATCCACATTTTTGTATTTCCAAAAAAAAAAAAAAAAAAAAAAAAAAAAAAATTAAAAAAATCTATAGAAAAAGAAGTCTTGGTCTGAGGTGCTCGATCATCAACAGCTAGCTACCTCACTGACCACATCTTTTGCTCTGCCCGAGTCTACAACCTTGATTTGAGATCCCTTCTCACCAGAGCTACATTTTGATTTGACACCAAGATCCAAAAGTGGCTTATGGTATGGCATTGGCCAATCAGCACCACATGCCAGTCACTCAGCGCCATGTGCAATGTCAGTGGCTAGGCTAACAGCAGCTGTAGCCATGTAGCTAGCTCATACATAAGCTTTGGCTACTTTCATTTCAAAAGCATTGCACATATCCCGACAACAGAACAAACAAGAAAAAATGTATACTTACCTGTATTTATGACGCAGTGTTGTAATAGCATAGAATAGAATAGAACAGAATAGAATGTACTCTGGCAGATGAAATTATAAAAATGACATAAAGCAAAAACATAACGAGCCAACGGCATGTGGCACCGAGTGACCGGTATGTGCCACTGATCCAACGGCATGTGGCACTGAATGACTAGTGACTTACCATAGGCGACTTTTTGATCTTGGCTCTACAGACCTTTTGCTAGGTTAAGAAAGTTATCCCACAGCACTTCAGCTCCCCTTGGAAGTGACAGTTCAATTTGTTATGAATTGTGTTGAATGCTTCATCTTTGCTTTCATTCAGTGCCTTGTTATAAAGAAACCTGAAAGCGATCGATTTCAAATTTCATCCTAGCATTAGCATTGAGCATATATCACCATCCAGTCGTGAAAAATAGATACCCCTTTGTTGAGCAGCTTTGCTTTCATTATTGTTAAACGGTAGTTTGTTTGCTTACTAAGAGAGTTGAGGTTACATTAAGGGCCTGTGTCCACTAACAGCATTTTTTTGCACCGCCAGAAGCCAAAATCTCAATTTAATGGGTGCTTCTCATCAGTGCCTCTTTCTGCTGGGATACGAGTCTACATCATTATCCAAGTTTGTTTAACAACCAATCATAACGCCCATTCAGGGCTGACTTACGATGGCATCCTTTTTCTCGTTCCAGCGGGTGATGAAACTCGTCTCTTTCTCCATTTGTTGCACTCGCTCCTCGTTGACCTGATGGAAACATCACAGAGACACACAAACGGTACTTTTAAAGATGGAGTCGTAACTTCTTCATGTCTTCACAGTTTCGAAGGTAATATGATTTTGAACACTCAAGGAAGCCCAAATTAAAGCAGTGAGAAGTCCTTCAGCTAACACTTAAAAACTAACTCTGAAGACAGAAGTTGGCTGCGAGTGTTTGACACAGCTCGGCGCCAAACAAACACTCGTTCCTCCACAAAGCTGTGTGGGAAATTATATTTAGTATTCCAACTTTTGTTTCTCACATCTTTATCATTTTGAGGGAAGCTTTGTTAGTCTAATACAAGAAGAAGCAGAGAAGATTGGGGGAAGAAAAAGGAAAATTCATGGTGTGTGTGTGTGTGTGTGTGTGTGTGTGTTTAGGCCCGATAATGGATGCTGTCAGCACCCAGCAAAAAAGCATCACTTTAATTAGCGAGATATCTCACTGTTTTTTATGTCATGGAGCGTGTGCATGTGATTGGTTGAGCTTAACGGTAATTTGTCACGCGACTGACTGATTTTGGGAGTGGCCGCTCCTCCCTTTAAACGTCAGAACAAGAGATATCGAACAGAGGCTCTGATGCAAAGGCAGCTCTCCAAGGGTAACATCGATCCCACACGAACCCGACTCTCATCACCATCCTCACTTCAGTGAAGTCAAGCCTATTGTGGAGATTTGGCAGCAGCAGCAGCTCTGCTTCTGAGATGGCTGAAGTAAGAGTTTGAATAAAGTCATGCCTGCAGCTTGGTTTAGCACTGTGGTAAAATATGAATGATTTAAACGTTAACATTCATTTAGTATTTCCTTTTATCATCGGTTGGAGAGTGTTCCAAAATGAGGCAACTCAAAAAGTCAAGCTGAAAAACTCATAATAATGATGCTCTGTTGGAGTTTCTTGTGAAATATTTAAAATGAAAACTTTTGAGAAGCACAACAGAAATTTTACACTTTATGATCTGTTTATGAGCCTTGAAGTGTTTGGAATCTTCCAAAGAATGGTCTAAGAATGGTGGGGATGTAAACAGGGTTTTACCTCAGGTCAAGGTTAGAAATCTTTGGTACTTTCTGACTGGAAGTTCCTGAAACTTCAAGATATGTTTTTAAATTGTTAGAAAACTCTTGAAGAAAGAAATAAAATCAAATCTGAAAGAAAGAAACTGAATCTGAAGTCAAAAGGTGCTTTTCAACTGCAGGAACTTTCCCCGGGTACTAGGCACTTTTTGGGGAACTATGTGCTGTTTAACTAAAGGAATTAAGTCTAAATTTAGTTCTAAGGTCACTAATACACCCTTTGAAATGGCCCTGCCAGGGAAGTAGTACTTTCTACAGGTCCAGGAACATCACTGGCATATAGAGAAAAACACTAAAAAGTTCCTGGATGTTTTTTTTAGGGACAAAACAATTCCTGTGGCCCATTCTTTGTCAGTATTTGTGCAGGCCAAGGGGTCAATGGTTAGATCAGCTACCCCAGAACTATATTTTGACCCAAGTTACTAAACTGGAAAAGCAAAAAGTTCCTATTTCCTGCGTCAAAAAGCACGTAGTTTCAGTGGTCAAAAAGTTTATAAGTCCTCAAGAAGTTTCTAGTTCCTGCAGTTGAATAGCAGCTCGTTCCTCAAATGATCCCTAGTTCCTAGGGTTAAAAAGCTTTTAGTTCCTTAGAAAAGTCACTAGTTGCCACAGCCATAAGACGTAAAGTTTGCCAAAAAGTTCCTGGTACCTTGGGTCAAAAATAAGGAGTTCCTTAAAAAGTCCCTTGTTCCTGCAGTTGAAAAGCACCCAGTTCCTCAAAAGTCCCCGGTACCTTGGGTCAAAAAACACTGAGTTCCTTTAACAAGTTCCTAGTTCCTGCAGCTGAAAAGCACCTAGTTCCTCATGAAGTCCTTCATTCCTGCAGTAGAAAAACACCTAGTTCCTTAACAAGTCCTTAGTTCCTGCAATCAAAATCACATGGATCCTAAAAAGTCCCTTGTTACTGCATAGTTCCTGCCCATGAAAAGCACATTATCTCTATAAAGAACAATAGTTCCTAGGGTTGCAAACCACATAGTTCCTTAAACTGTACTACTTCCTATGGCTGCAAAACACAGCTCCCCAAAAAGCCCTAAACTGGGGCTTTTTGGGGAGCTGTGTTTTGCAACCATAGGAAGTAGTACAACTGCAGTAAACTGCTGCAGTTGAAAGCACTTTTTGACTTCAGATAATAAAAGTTGTCAGAAGGCACGTAAATACTCACGCTGAAGAGAGTGACATAGTTGCTGATGAGGTCGCAGACAACGCTGGTTTCCTGCGGGGTTTGTCCCTGAGTCTGGAACAAACAGGGAGAGAAGACAGAGGCCAGTTTCTCACTGGGCATGTGGTTGAGGTGGGAACACTGCTGGATCCTGAAAGACACAAAGAAACAAGAAGAAAGGAAGAAGCAACATTTCTTCACTGGCATCATTACCTTCAAACTTGAATTAACATTTTTTTTTGTATAATAAGGCAAAAAGAAACAGAAAAACAAGTCTCTGTTGGAAAAGAGCAACAATAAAATTTGCTAATGAACTTCACAATCAGTCTTGTTTCTAAAATGCCAACAAACGCCACTAACAGTATGGGATCGACAAATCAATTTCATCTCAAGGACACTCCATCGACAAAAACAAACTTTTGCTTTTTCATTTCTAATTTGGAGAAAATGCAGTCATATCTTTTCTGTTCTTAACAATCCTGACTGCAGAGGTGCTTAACTTGTTTGGGAAAATAAAATGAAGGATTGGTAAATTACATGTACGGCAGAGCAGAGGGAGGAAAAGGGTGAATCAGAAGGTGACTTAGAGAGTTGTTGGTTCCTCAGAGTGAAGGACCTCTGAGAGCTACGGCTCCTCTAGCATTGTACAAAAATAGATGTGGACAAGAGCTACTCAGGGCATAATCAAGCTTTTCTTATGGTTTATAATACATCAGGTGGAAATGTAAAGTGTTTAGCGTCATCATGGCTTCCAGTTAAGTGTACACAGTATGTGCTGCTATTATCAGAGTGGCTCCTTACTGCACTTTATTCATCCAAGAAGCAGACACTGTAAAATTAAAAACACTTAAAGAGGGGGTATTCTGCTTTCCCATATTTCAGTGGTTCTAAATATAGCATGAAAACTAAATGAGACTTGTCAAAATGATGATGTCAACACACAAAATCCGGGCCTCAAACACCATGGTCTGCACTTGGCTCCACCTTTTAACAGGTCTCCACAAGCCTGGCCAATCAGAGGGGAAGGGGTCTGTGGAGAAGGGAGCCTTAAAGATGCATAAGGGTTTTCACCAATGTGAGAAAATTAGGGATTTTTTTTTAGCTGTAAATCATGCAAAGCCGCTACAGGTGTACTAGAGAGAGGGTATAAAGACTTAAAAAAAATAACACAATACCCCTACTTTAAAAAAATATACATTCATACCCCCTCTTTAAAAAAATTCCCAGAAATTCTTTTCCATTCTTTATTTATTAGGGCAGAACTATGGGAGAACCTTTGTGTCTAAGGCCCACCCCTCCACTGTGTCATTAACCAGTTAGGAGATTCATATGCGATGATCTCATCATTTCAGCAGGTTTCATGAAGACTTCATGCTAGTTTTTTAATGGACCGTTTGGAGCATTTTACAGAGGGATTCAGGGATTCCTACAACAAATAAATATGTAGCATCAACCCTCGTTTACATCCTGCATTGTTACTTTTTGTCCATGTCAAAATATGGGAAAGCAGAATACCCCCTCTTTAAATACTATGATACCCCTCTTTAAAGGCTTGAGAACAGTCTTCTGTTTGAAATGTCAAACTAGTACTGATTGCTACATCCTTTAATTAGTAAAGTGAAAATTCACAATGATGTTCCCTAAAGTGAAGTACAGCAGAAGTAAGAAGTAACTGAAGCTCATTTGAGGACCTGATTGTTATTCATGTGCTGTTTCTGAAGTTTTAAGAAGCATAAGAATCCTCCTTCACTGTAATAAATCCTCTCCTGGCAGCAGTTCTGACTGTACCGTGACCTCAGTGATACAAGCTTTAAATGTGTGCATGAGTGTGTGTGTACCTGTACAGATGCTGCAGCAGAGCATCAAGCGTCGACCTGTTTATCTTTGGCAAACTCTTGATGAAAGTGGAGTACTTCTTCACCCTCTGCCTCTCGTCCCTCTCATCTGCAGAACCAAACGGAGGAGGAGTGTTGGAAAAATACAACAAATCATGACTTGGAGAGAGAGTAAAATGACACCCAACGTACCCAGAGCGGACACCCAGTATGGATAGAGCTCCTTTGTGAGCAGCGCGTCCTCCGCCTGGGATAGAAAGCTCTTCAGGGTGTCGGTCACGTCCTCCAGCTGGTGCTCCTTCTCTCTCAGCTTCACGTTACGGGCGTCCCGGGTGAACTCCTCTAAGAGTGAGGCCGTGCGAGCAGGGTCCCCTGGTCTCAGATACAGCTCCTCTTGGCACAAACCTGCTTGTTAAGAAAAATCTAATCAACTTTTCCTCACATCTTTGACATTAAACTCGTTTCGCTGTCTGATCAGGAAATGACAGCTGCCAATTCTTATGTAACGAAACTCAATTACAGGGCAGTAACATGCAAGAGCTAAACTGCGAGACTGAACGATGTTGCATAAGCACATTTGAATCTAAATTGCAGGTAGAGTGAAATTGTGCTTTGCAAAGCATATTAACCTTATGTTCTGTTCCACAGTTTCAGCCACAGTTAACTTTTCCAACACAAAGAGGATTTACAGCAGAGTTCTGCAAACTCCTCGTGTTATAATATATTATGATGCTTCAGCAAAGCAACAGGAAATATCAGTGATGTTGTTTTGAGTGTGAGAGTCCCCTTCACCTTTTACAGTGAAGGCAAAAAACAGCAATGAAATAGGATAAACAAGTCAATGGGGAAAAAAAAACAACAACGTTGGGATTATAAATAAATAAATGTGTAATAAAAAAACAACAACAACAACAACCCAAACAAACAGGAATAAAAAACAAAACAGCTTTGGGGTACAACACAAGATTATTTCACCACTACTGTAAAAAACTACAACTACTACTATACAAAATAAAGAAGTTAATAAAGAAATAAATCACTTTAATTCAAATAATGATGGAGGAATTATGCTTCAAATACTTTCAAGGGAAAAGAGGGAAAAAACAAAACAAAAACAAACACAAAATAAGAATTAAAGACACAGTAGCATTGGGGTATTAATTATTGAAACATGACTACTAAATAAATGAATGAATGAATAAATAGATTAATCAATAAATATACAATATTAACTAAAATAATAATAATAATAATTATAATAATAGTAATAATAATAAAGATTTATGCTAAAAACTGATTAAGAATGAAGGAATAAAGGAGAAAAAGTAAAAAAAAGAAAAAACAACAAAAGGAATGCAATGCTATAAAAAAGTAAAGAAAGAAAGGACAAAAAACAAAAATGAAAAATCATAACTCAAATATAAAGGACACAATTAGTGCACAATTAGTATGGTAAAAAATTAAAAAAAAATGTTAAGGAAAATAAACAGAATTTCACGAGAACACAAAAAAAGATTTAGTGTAAGTATATACATAAAATTACATAATACAATACTAAATATGTATAACATGAAATAAAAAAAGAAAAATAATTGTTTAAGATCTGACTTAACTGTTTATTTATAATAAAGTGTAGATAATTAATACTTAAAAAAATATGGTGAAATTGAAAGATTTTTTAAATATATTCATTTATTTAAAAACACATCAACAAAACTTACTGAAGAAGAACCTTTGTTTTGTCTTGAATTTCCTTCCTGTGATAAGTATTCTACTCACCGTACTGGGTGACAAAAGCGATGCAGCTGTCGACGATGATGGGGACTCCGTTTTTTGTCAGCTGCTGGTCACTGAGGCCCTTACCATCTGTACCAGCAGCCAGCGTGATGGCAGAGTGCCACAGAGCGAAGTCCATCTTGTTGAAGCCGTGGACGTAGACGGTTCTGTATGTAGACGCAGAGAGAGAGAGGTAACTGTGAACGAAATGATATAATTTCCTCAAACATTACTGTCTTTCATATTCTTAAGTTGTATTTATGTGTTTGGAGGAGCACTGCTAAATCGTTAAATAAACAACCTAAAAGATTAAAAGGAATCCGAAAGCACTTCTAAAACGAACACACATCTATAAACAACCAGCAGTTTCCCACGAGGTTTGATCAAAAACACTCAAATGGAGAGCAATTAACGGAGTAAACACAAGTGTTGTTGCACTCCTCCGAAAGGGAGCCTGAAACCGTTAGCTGGTGTTAGGTGCTGTCTCACCTCGTCTCTTTAACCGAAGCTGGCAGTCTGCAGAGGATTTAATTACACTGCATGGTTACAGTAGCTAAAGTGCGTTCACACTAACGAGACAAAAGGCGAAATCAAAGCTAACAGAGCCGCATAATGCATGGCATTGTTGCAACACGTAGACAAGGCCAATTAGCGCACCTTTTTCCCAGGGGGAACAAACGTACCTTCCAGCCTCCACCATGAGCAGGACTTGGATCTTGTCCTCACCCTCCGTGTGTGTGGAGACAGCTGTGGGGCGAGGAAAGGGGACAACAGGTGTTGTGAAACACAGCTCCAATAAATGTTCTTCACTAATGCAAAGCAATGTTTTGAGGACCGCTGAGGTTTGACATTTACAGTTGCTCAACAACAACAAAAAAGCGTGAGCACTTAAGACGCCATGAAACTTGAAAGTCCCTCTATTCATTACCTGTCGCTGAAAGGTCTCCTTCCTCTAAAGTGTTCATTTGCCATCACGTCCATCACAGCACATAATGCACCTCACAATATGTCTAGACGTGTCTGGCTTGTCTTTTCAGGTAAAAGTGAGGAAACCAAAGATGGCTGGCATCTGTTTATAGCTCAGCGATGGTGTAAAAAGGGAAGAAAGTCAAACATTTATCTCATCTGTCATCAAGCTTTTCATAAAGTAGCTCCAGAACGCAACCAAATAAAACGGCTGTGAGCGTGGCATTTAGCAAGCAGAATCAAAAGAAATCATTTATTATGATAGAGCAACAATACCAAAAAATAAATAAATAAATAAAATAAAATAAAAAAAACAGCAAGCTGAGCTGAGGGACTCTAAAGCTCTGCCATAATCTCTTCTGAGGGTTGAAACTGCAGCTTGGATCATGGAAACAATCACACACACAAACACACACACAAACACACACACACACACACATGCAGGCAACAGAGGGTACAGAAAAGATACCAGGCTCTGCAGCTGAGTCACAAATCTCCCGGCAACAACATCTGGCACTTTCATCACAACATTGTTCGAACCGCTTGTGCTCAAATGTACAACAGAAACTTTCAAACAAAGAAGAATTCGTACCTCAGATAAAAAAGGGATGATGTCTTTTGTTGAATAAAGCTAAGCTACATAGCTGCCAACACTCACACATAGGCCGTGAGACACGTATTTGATCGGCTCCGTACGATCTCATACCACTTCCCTGATTTCTTACACTGAAGTGTCCGTCGTCACCAGGACCAGAGACTGCTGTTGCATTGTCACAACAACAAACAAGCCAACGCTTCTGATTTTTCACGTCGATACTGTAACAGATTGGGCGGGTTATTTGTGTTAGATAACGGGAATGTGTTATCGTAAGTATGAGTTATCTTGTGTTTGAGAGTTACAGGATTCAGTCTGTGTTGTGTTTGTTTTCCAAGAGAGTTTTGGGACACAATTGTCCAAGAGTTAAATAGAGAGAGAATGTTAAATTTTTCAGCATGATTATGGCCAAAAGTAAGCAGTGTTGCAGTATTGAGTGGTTCAATAAGCCGTTAACACGGAGGTAAAAAATATAGAAGTACAGAAAAGATGTTAAGTTGGAGAGTCGGCTGTGACAATCTTGAGGCGGGGTTGGAATCTCACGGTTTTTTTTAAGTCAAAAGTTGGGAGGTATGAAGCTAGCTAGTCATGTTTTTGGCTTTCAATCAGGTATCCTCCTTCCAAAAATATGAAGCCAAAGCTTTTTTAGAGTGTAGAACTGAAGCTAACATAGGACGCTAACCATCATTCACTGCCTGCTGTGTTTAATCCACTTTTAAACAAAATATTTGGCTTATCCACTGAAAGCTAATTCAGACAGTCATTTTCAACCACTTCCTTCCACTTCGACAGGCTTAGAAAGCTAACCAAACTTAAGGCTGAGACTACCTTGCATTTTTTAAAATGTAAACCAAAAGACAAAACAACGATGGGCTAGCTGTTAATCTTTTACAACCAAGCTAACTAAGAAAACTTACTTCAGTAAGCACACAAAATAAACCAGCTTCAGTAAGTTAATTAAGTACACTAGCTTTGGTAAGATAACTAAGTTTGTCTTTGACATGCTGTCTGAGTAAACTAGTTTCAGTAAGCTAGCTAAGCAAAATAGCTTTGGTAAGCTAACTAAATATTCTAGCTTGGCTAAATTAATTACAGTCAGTATAATAGTTTTGGTAGCTACTTTGGAGTAAACCATACAGAAACTTAAAGACAGTCTGGTAGTTTACCTTTATCACTCTACACACTAAAGGAGGCTAACCTCATGCTAGTTACATTACCTTTTTTTGATCTTATTCAATTGTGAATAACTACTATTAGCACTGCTCAAAATCTTAATGCTAAGTTTAGCAAATGGTTTGCGAGCTACATCATATTTCTTTGAGTCATTTTGACAAAAACTATACACAGGCTTGTGATTTGATAGTTAGCTACATCATTCATCATTAAAAAACAAGTAAGCAAACAAAAAACCCTTGATGCATGTTATGCGCCACCTTTAGCTGGTCATATGCTAGTGATAGCTTTATACAGACATAATGGTTTGGAACAGACCATTTTGAACCTGGTAAGACAACTTTAAAACACTTAAAATACTTTTTCATTCCTTTTTCTGTAGGAAGTAATTTTTCTCTGTATCTTAAAGAATTATTTTTACAATACCCATATTTTCCCATGCACTGCACCTAATATCCTAATCTCTGCATCCACTTCTTCACAAAAACATTGATTATCTGCAGCAAAAGGAATCTAATTTAATTGCTGGCACCAGCTAGAAGACTGGCATGAATATGACATACAACAATCTTATTTTTGGCGAATAAGTGCTTTATTTGTGGCTTTGTTTGCCAACCAAACAGCAAAAACAATTAATCCCCAAAAGTCTCTCTTAACAAATAATTAGCTTTTTTATTTTCCTTGGCAGACTTTCAAGGGCACAGTACTTCATTGTGATCCAAACAACAAGGGAAGAAAGCGGAGAACTTCAGAGTCTGATATTGACTTGAGAGAGGTTTATTAGCTGTGTTATCAGGTAAGCGCACAACACTTGTCATCGTTGTTTGAACAAACACACAGCAATCCTCTTTTATCCATCTTACGGCCCAGTGGGATGTTTTTTTGTGTTACTTAATTTGTTTGTATGATAAGGAGCTAAATCTGCTTTGTTTTTTCCTCATAATTTGGAGACCCTTTGGAGCCTTTTTAATTATTTGTTTTCTTTCACCTGAAAAGGGGTGATTCAGAGCTGGAGCACATTTGCAGTGGGAGAATTTTTATTGTTGTGTATTTTATGGCTTTATAATCCCTGATGCTTATATTTGAAATGGCCTGAGCTTTCTTGTTTATTTACTCATTATTCTGAACTAAATCACAACCTCGCAAAAAACAAGTTCCTTGCCTTCTATAATTGTTTGGTTTCAACACTGACTTATGAGTATCGACTGACAATTAAAGAGTACATCTCAATATTCAGAATGGCCTGAAAAAAATTCAACATTTTCCATCAGCTATTAAATAAACATTCAAATACATTCTAGACGACCAGACATGCAAACTAAAATGTTTGAACCATTTTCTAAGTTTGACAATGATTTTTTATGGAAGCCAAATGCTGCCATACAAGGGAGAAAAAAAAAATTGGCATCATGTTTAATGTGAAAGTTTCCTGTTATTACAATATGCTTTTCACATTATAACAATATTTTTTCACAGTATTACAAAATTTAAAATTACAAAATTATCGAATGATTCTATTTGTATAACAAAATACTATTTAACTTTTCAGTTATAATGCAAAACTTTTCACGTTATAAAATGATAACATATATTGTTGTGACAGTAATCGTTTAACATAATTACGTGATAACTTTCTCGTTAGGAATGAAACTTTTTGCATTTCAAGAATATTTTTTACTGTGTATTACACTATAATTAGATAGATGGTAGACTTCATTGTTAAAACAAGAAATGCTTTAGATATAATTTGTTAATTTTGCATGTTGTAATAATGTGGACATCTCATAAAAACATGAAAAACGTCTAGAGCTGACAAAGAAAAAAAAAAACACTTTTTACATGACGTAAGACAGAGGTTTTTTTTTCCCCCTTGAGAGATAGCAAGCTTCTTTTTGAACCAGGCTGTAAACATGTTTGTTGTTGTTTCCGGAGTTTCTGGAGCAGTCCTCAAGTGGACACTCAAAGAACTGCGGTTATTTGCACTTCCACAAAGGCTTGGTACTAAAAACAGCTACACATCTTCACACAAACTGCACATTGCTGACTTAGCTGAACACAATGGAAATCATAACACAGAAAGACATTTTATGCTATTTAATGTACCATATTTATTTATTTGTTTCTTTTATTGTTTTTTTTTTGCTTTTCATGAAGTGATGAAGTATTTTTGGGGAGTTATGAATTTTAATGTTAAATGTGAAGAATAGCTGCAGAGAAAAAAATCAATCTGAATCACGAGTCTACTTTCTAATGAATAGTCATCAACAGCTGAAGCTCTGTCTTTTCATGCTAACTTTGCCATTTATTCTTCTAGTCTGATCATATTACCTCTAAGCAGAGCGCTGAAATTTGACTGGGCCGCTCTGATTCCTATTTTAAATTTCAGATGATTGAGCACAGCAGTTGGATTAACTTTTTTAGTCACTGCCTTGGGAGAAATCCATGGAGAAATTGCACAGAATGAGTTTAATGCTAATGTGCTTATCTTGTTTGAAAACCGTTCATTTCACAGAGTTCAGGGGAGGGAAGGCTGATTTGTGCACTCTGACAGGTTAATGATTATCCGACTGTATCTGTCATTTTACATTCATTTGACTTTGGTTCTGGTTATTTGTGCGGCAGACATCTTGACACGAGACATCACAAAAAGATCAATCCTCTCTCAGGAACACAGCTGAGCCCCCGGGAAGCCGTTTTCAGAGGCAGTGCTCTCTGGTTCCGCGGGGATGGGATTCTTTTATGCTGTTGTTTCCATATTGCAGTTTAAGTGCTTCTCAGCTTACACAAAATCCTACTGACTAAATGACATATCAGTGCAATATTAAAGCAATATGGTAAAGAAAATAAACGTCAGATAGGGTGGGAAGAGTGGCGCTGGGAGGAAAATAATCTCGGAAATCCTTCAAATATAAAGAGATTTTGCCATTTTTAGATGGCTTTTAATAAAATAAACTACTTCAACCTTTAGTTCTTCACTAAAAATGACTAATTTGTGTCTTTTACCAAGGAATATGAGTCACAAGTTTTAAAAAAAAAATACTAGACTAAAACAACCGCACTGCTGGCACTGAAATCATTCAAACAGGGTCTTCATTTTTACTAGATATTCCAATTAAAGAACTGTTATATGTACCAAAAAGGGAGGAAAAATGGATCTGGCCTCAAACACTAAAATCTGCCTGAAGCTCTGACCCCAAAAAGGCCTTCAAAGGGCTGGCCAATCAGAGGAAAGGGGGTCTGTGGAGTACAGAGGCTTAAAGAGACAGTAGCTAAAAAAGAAGGGTCTTCTAAAACAGCAATGTGAGAAAAGTTGGATTTTCTTTGAGCTGTAAATCATGCAACGCTTCTTGAGGGGTCTTTTCACTAAGAAATATAGTTACAGTTTCTCAGTGAAAGACAAGTTTAAAGCAGCAATAAGTCATCAACAAACTTCAGAAAGTTTCAATTTTATGGAAGAGACACCCCACCATATTTTGCACATCATAAAGGGGTGATATTTGGACAAGCTAAAACGAACAAAAGTCAAGAGCTTTTACTTTCACTTGAAGTAAAAACGAAGGAGAAAAAAAAACACTATAACTGGAAGACTGAGGTCAAAAAACCTTATACAGACTGCTTCACACTTGCATTTACCCCTGATGTAGTTTTTATAGCAGTATGTTGGACGCGTGTAGAGATCTTAATTGAAAAAAGTGCATTTATTAAACCCTTCTTTGCTGCATGGAGCACCTTTCATGTGTTTGGTGTCACTGCAGAGGAAATAACAGTTAATCCCATGTCACACACAGTGATTCCTAAAGGGATCCTCTCAGTGCTTCTGAAACTTCAATCCCCTGACAAAAAAATAGTCCCCTCCGGCACTTGCAACTCCCTGGCTGTGACAAATATGGTTTGGGGAAAGGAGGGAATAAAAATGAGCACCACTGCGGTTCCTTACCCCGCCCAAGGTGAGGCGACGTGGAGGCACAAAATAAGATCCAGTGATTCTCCACTCCTTCTGTTCGCACATCACACCGCTGAAATCAATCAATCTGCCAAAGTATGTGTGAACAGACTGTCCTTTATGTAACTCCTGTTTGCCAGTTATGCGGACATGTTGGCTAAATTCATGTTTGTGGGCAGTGGAACCAATGCCACCATGACACCGCCATGCTGTGAATATTTGTGATTATTATGATGCTGAAAGCAAACAGGACTTTTTTTTCCCCCAGATTTTGTCGGAACAGCTCAGGGAAATGGCCTCTGGTTTGATGATGCATTATATAACACCGACCTTTCCCGCCCTCATTTTTACAGAACATCTTCTGTGGCATCTTCTCACTTTCCACCAATCCCCTAAAAGGATGATCTTTATAATGGAAGACTGAGTGAGCCAATTAAAGTGGAGTTCCAACAGTGAAGTGTAATGGTGTGAAAACTGAAATGTCTTCCAACATTGCCTGCTTGCTTGTATCCACTGACATCTGTAAGCAGTCATAATGTGAAGAAGTGGGTAGGTGTGATGGAAAAGTAGGTTTTTGGAAATCAGACAGTAGATCGTATGAAAAAAAAAATTGAGTGCCAAAATATGTATCTGAGAAATGTTTAAATGGACCTTTTTTAAAGTTTTTTTTATTTATATTACTTACGTGACAACACTTGTGTTCTAAGAACATGACAAACTCCCCGAGATGAAAAAACTTTTTGTATCACTTTTTGTATATCATATCATAATGCTGCACATTGTATTAAATAGTATTGCCTTGTATCTTATCGTATCCAATCAGTTCTTATTAAATCATGATGTGCTGCATTATATTGAAACATGATGTAATATTGTTATAACGTAAAATATTTTCACGTGTATACACGTATGTATCATATCATGTTGTTTGGTAATGTATCACAACATTTTGTATCATATTTTAACTTGTAATGTCATAAAACATTATACATCCAATTGTATTGCATCTTACTGTATCATATTGATACTTAATGTATTGCAATGTTTCGTAATGTAGCATATCATAATATATCATATTGTTATGTGTCATTCTGTAACGCGTCATTTTGTACTGTATTATATTGTTATGTGTCCTATTGTAATGTATCATATAATAGTGTATCAAATCATAACGTTTCATTTCGTAATGTATCACATGGTAACGTGTCATTCCGTAATGTATCATATTGTAATGTATCATTCATAATGTATCTTATTGTGTATCATATCGTAATGTATCATTTCGTAATTAATCACATGGTTATGCATTGTATTGTGATGTATCATATTGCCGTCTATGTTATTGTATTGTATCATTTCGTATCTCATCATATAGAATTGTATCATTAACTATTGAATCCTATTGAAACGTATAGCAATGTACGTCGTAACGCATCATGTAGTATTGTACGTCATATCTTATTGCATTGTATGGCATCATATCATATTGTACTGCGCTGTATCGTGCCGAATGATATTGCATTGTATTGTATTGTATCATAATGTACATTTCGTAACATTATATTGCATTGTATCAAAACATGTTGAGACATATAACGTCATGTGATATATAAGCTTACATCTTATCGTATTGTATCGTAATGTATCGCATCTCACTGAAAGATATCATAACATAAATTTTTCCCATATCATATGCTAACCAATCATTTTCTCATGTATATTATCATACATTATGACATCATACTGTATGACGCTTCATATCCTATTCGTATCTCATTATATCGTATTATAATTTTTGCATAGTGTTGTAAAATATTGTACCAACTATGTCACATTGTAACATATAATTATATATATTATATATATTAATAATATATCGCAAATTATTGTGACTGTGTTTCTGATTCAGACTGTAGACGAAAACAAAAAAATATAAAATAAAAGAAAATACATCAATTAAACTTGCCTGAAGCAAACTGTCGGTCATTTCAAAAAGAACGAACAACAGCTTCTTGTCGTCTCTTTGCAGTCAATGGATTTTTTTCTTTTTTTTTTAATATCAAACAAAGCCAAAGGTAAATTTTAATGATTTTGTGCTTACATCCTCTTTATTCAGCTGAGCATTCAAACGGCTTCCTGTTCTTAAAGGAAACTCGTAAACATGGAGCACTGAACGAGTTGCTAGCTTACAGAGTTCATCCCAGACAGCCTCCAGTGCCTCATGTTACATGTAGAGCTGCCACAACAGAAAATCAATTTCCTCGAGTAGAGTCAAGTGTATCTGGGTGCTCTTTAGTGCACTAGCAAACTAGAAACAGAATCTTGCGTCAAGCAGCCAAGAATAACTGCTGTCAAAAAATGTCACGGCGGAGAAAAATGACGCAAAGGGAGCCTTTTTAAACATCTTCTGAGAGTCTGACAGGAGAGTCTGATGAGTGTGTGTGTGATCAACAGAGGGAAAAATTACCAGGAGGTTACACAGATAAAGAACTTGGGTGTTTTGTTTGTACAAGAGTTGGACAAAACAAGGCTTTGAGGATTAGGAATGAAGTCTTCCAAACAGTAAATATGCAATTTTTAGCTTTTAAGATTTAGCTGAATTTGACCTGTTACAAACTTTGTTGACCTTCTGGGAAAGAGAGGGACTGCAGGAAAATTGAGGAAGTGACTGTATTTGCACTTTCTAGTTTTACTGAAGCCCCCACTTTAACCCCGCTGCTTAATTATCTTGTTAAAAAAAAAGGAGGTAAGGAACAGAAAGTAAAAGAGTTCTCACTGAGCTCCTGCAGCTGTTTGAGTTGGAGAACTTCCTCCTCTCCCTCCTCGTCTCCCGAGCTGAAGTGCAGCGTTGAGCCTTCCAGCATAAACCAGCCCGTCCTCCAGTGGTACAGGTCGTGGCCCTCTTTGTAGTGCAGCCTGCCAATCAGCTCGCTGTCTCTCTGCACCAGTCCCTCGACTTTACACGGAACGAAACACTGCCAAGTCACACGGATAGAGATTTTTACATTTACCCGTGTGAAACTTTTTTGTGACTGTACGACACAACAGGTGCAGCCTTCTTCATGTAAGGATAAACCTTTGCGAAAACATATTCCTCCTCTCAGGAGGCTCCGTCTGGCCATTGTTTTGTGATTCAAATTGAAAAACGGAGGTGTGGATGGCCTATGTTACAGATGGAGGAGCATATGCAGCTGTACTTCCCACCATCCGTGACTAAATGTGCTCGGATTAAAGAGATAAAACAATAAGTAAGGGAAATATGTGCGTTGGGGCTCGTTGTGTTGCGAAGTTGAAAACGAAAGCAACTTTTTAAACTTATAAAACAAGGTAATGAAAATATGATGTTTTTTTTTTAAGCGTGTCGTCTGCCGAGTGTGTCACCTTCGTAAGCGCCTGTATCCAGTCGTGCTGCGTTTCCTGTGTCTCCGCTCCGACGATCAGCGCTCGCTCCGTCAGCAGGTACAGCTCCACTGTAAACACAGCCCTGCCAGAGACACGCAGCTCCGTGTTAGAGATCTGGGATGGGAAAATGTCCTCAAAAACACACACGGGAATCGGGCAGGGGAACAGCATAAATTCACACGTACTTTCAAAAACCTACTGTACGGGATTTCACAACAACACACTAAAACAGAGTAATAAGAGGACGAGAGTGGGTAATCTAAAACACACCGGTTGGAAAACATAGGCTGAAATAGAAAAAAGCTGGATAAATGCAGATAAATACAGTGAGAATATTTAGTTCTTTGATATGGCACAACATGATATAAATATACAATGCATTGATAATGATTTTTCTCTGATTTCAGTGATGCACACATTCAGCTGCCTCTGCTGTAGTATTAATATCTTGTGCCCTGAACAGTTGATATGAAAATCCAGATTTAACACCTCCCCAAAATGGCATAAAACTTCTTAATGTGCTGTATGAGTGACTGCTATTTGTTATATAAGAGAAAAAAATTAATATCAAATATCAATATGCCTTTTCTTTATATTTTGGAAGTTCTGACATCAACAGATCAGATGCTTTCTCCCATGTCAGTGTCAAACTCTTACATATGGTTGAAATCTTGGCTGTTCCGGTCTTCCTTGGGGCAAAGATAGATAAAGTTTATTTATTTATTTATTTATTTTTAATTTTCCAGAAGGAACGTAATTGAATGTGCAAGCATAAACAAATCAATCTTTATTTTCATAGCTTGAAATCCCAACAAACATTATCTCTGATGCTTTACAAAAACATTAACAGGTCAAGACCTAAATTCTCCTTTTTTTTAATCAAGTTACATTTTTCTATATTTGCAAGATGTTCTCATTTTTAGTATTTATTTTCGAATCAAGGCAAATTCTCCCTGCAGTCAAATCAGGAGCTGGTCATTTTTGGGGGCTAGCCAAAAGTGGGTGGGGCTTAGTAAATGACAGTGGCCTTTTAACTGCCCAAATCTTCCTTTGAATGAAAGGTAAAATTTGAATCTTTTAGTAGTCACAAAATATTTAATGTGATCAAGTAAGCAGTCACTACTTTTTTTTGGGACTCACCAAAAGTGGGTGTGGCTCCTCATTGACCATGGCCTTTTAGCTGTCATATTCTTCCTTTGGTCATAAAGTTAAAAGATCAATTTTTTTTAGGAGCATCAACTTTTGTAATGTAAAAAGTGGGCAGGGCTTGTTAACTAGCCATGGTCTTTTATGCGTTACAGTTACAGTCGTCATTTGAAATCTTGAAGTCTTCAAAGAAAATGTGACGGATTTTATTTTTAAAAAGAATGTACAGACGTATGGTGGGTTGTACTTCAATTTAATTCAATGTGTCAGTCAGAACACTCAGCCTCCTGGGTACATGGATAGACACCACATATATAATCCCCATTCATGCACTTATCTATCCACTAACATGCAGGCAAAACCTGTGCTGTCGGGAGCAAAAAGGTAGCTATTAATCTTTGTTTCTCCTTCTCCCTCTTGTCTTCTCCCGCTCTTCCTCACTCTCATTCTGTTGCTGTGTCTCTCGCTCAGAGTAGCCACAAAGGTTAGACTATCACTTTCTTAATGGTTTGAACACACTGCCAATTTCAGCAAGAGAGCCTCTAAATGCTACAGCAATGGGTGTTTAAGGTGGCGTGTCATGAAGGGGGGTCACGGCAGTGCTGAGTCGCTCTCCTCTCACACGTGTCGAGGGAACAGGCGAGACATGGGTGTTTGCGTGACCTCCCATGACCCTGTACCCCCACCCTTTCCTTCAATTCCTCACTCTCGCAGGCAGGTGAGCAGGCGCTTGTTAGAAGGGGGTCCCAGAGGGAGAGCATGTGAGGGAGGAAGGGAAGGATGTAGTGAAGGGGGGGTACGGTGATATGCCGGGCAAATGGTATCGTGAGGAGAAGGATGGAGGGTAGAAGAGAGAGGTAGAAGAGATGAGCGCTGCATTATGGCTCCCCAAGGGAGGGAGTGGCACAGGAGAAACGGGGAAGGGAGCTTGAAAATAAATGAGTCAAAGAAAAACAGAGGAACCTGAAATAAAAGAATGACCATCATCACATAGGACACGTTCATGCACTGAATATGTTTGCAATTTTAAGAGGTCTTTGTCTACCAGGTATGAGAACATCGTCAGCATACGATTTGAATTTTTTTCTCTTTATTTGTCCATCAACTTCCCAACTCTCTGGAGTCTGTCAGAAGAACTTGAGTTTCTCAAGTCAGACAACACTTTCTACGATGATCTTAGTTCTTGGATGGATCCAAATTGAAGGGTCAACAACAGAACTTGTTACTATATTAATATACTTAATTCGAATTGGTCAAAACATAGGTGACCCATAGCATAGGTGGTTTATTCTGAAAAACAAAAGCAATGCCAACTTATACAACTTTGTTTCACATTCCTTATCAAACTAACTCCTGAAAGAATAGAATAGAATAGAATAGAATAGAATAGAATAGAATAGAATAGAATGAATTTGAATGTAGCATCTCCTCAGGACTCAGTTTAGCCCCCACCTCCTGCTGATTCGCAACCATATGATTCTTCAGAGGACTTAGATCCCTCTTGCTTGTGCGCATTAAATCGGGGCTAGTTCACACCGGCAAAATGTACACACAGGAGGCAGGCAGAACAGCAGGACTGGATTTGATTGGTTCAACAAATTGGATCCTAACTACCAGGATTGGTTGTTTTTTTCCCAGGTCTACTCCTGCTGTAGACACCAGATATTTTTCACTCTCTTTTAAGAACACATCATGCATTGATTGCCATCAGGGCATGTCAGGCAGTGTTGCGCCAACTACTGGCAAGGATGATCTACCCCACGTAAGATTATTGCCTTGAGTATTGGTGGCTGGCATCAGCAGCCTTCACAAGTACTCAATACATTGAAATAAGGCTGGTATCAGCCGGATACCCATACCTTCATGTTGGTACTCCTCGTTCATCCCTAACAGTAACAGTCCAGGAAAGAAAAACAGTATTGGTACCACTGACCTGTTTTTAACATAGCTCTCATGAGGATGTTAGAGAAGATTTAAAGCTATTAAGCTTCTGAATTAAAAGGGAATACAAGATATAAAAGTAATTGATTGGTTATCAAGGATGCTTGTAGAAATACGACCAGTAAAAAAAAGGAAACATTCATCATTGTTCTGTTTGGAAATTGTCTCGTTAAGGAAAGTCATTTAAGATAAGTGCTGTATTGATTCCTACTGGCATTAAAATCCTGCAGACAGTTTCAAATCAGAGTTCTGTTTACATGAGGTGTATTCAGCTCAAACAGCATAAACGCAAGGTTTGATAGAGACTTTTGGGCAATTTTGTTGGTCTGCAAAAACTCGGGATCGATATCTGCTGGTAATTTTGAATGTAATCACAAAAGGCAAGCCTTCTGTGCTCGTTTCAGAGCGCTGCGCTGAGAGGAACTTTCTGTTTTTGTGTCGAGTTTGACGGGGCTCACAAGCCTTCACAGAGGAGTCTGCAGGATTCCCCTGCACTTTCAACAGGCAGACTTATCTATATGTATTTCTGTCATCTCTTATTTTCTCCTAAAGGTTTTTGTGTGCTTGGTGAACGACTTGATTCCCTATTCATCACATTTTATATATATATATATATAAATATATAACCCATCTTGCTTGCAAACTTTGCAACTCAGCCCTGCAAAAAGTCTTTAAAAACTCTGTATTTTTGAATGTGTGCGTAAGAGGAGAAGCTGGAGGGAAAAGAGGTTTAAGTGGTAAAGAAACAAGTACAAAAAGAGAGAAAGGTTTGTTTTCAAGGTTTTGAGTTGAACTTGAAGGTCAGAAGTGACTTGGAAATGTCTTGTTGAAAAAGGCAAATGACTCAAAAAAAAAAAAAAAGTCCCCAGAAATCGTCGACTTATCACCCGCCAACACACTCCCTTTTGCTTAATTCCTTCAGAGCAGGGTTTGTAATATCCATACGACTTTAGCAGACGTATGTGTCGGGGGCCGGGACTATAATTCGCGGTGTCCTCTTCCACGGTGAAAATTACCCAAATGTCGCGTTTAATGGGAGCGACACCTACGGCCTCCTGTAGTGTGGCGATAGGCAGCGGATAGAAGAGCGTCATCTGCATATACGTTAATATTCATGAGCGCCAGACAGTCGAGAGGTGAGGCGTCCCAGCTCGTCTGGTATGGAAGCATGCTGGGAAAAGCTGAAAGTTGCAGGAGTGAAGGAAGGAGTGAAGGGGGAGGGTGTTTAATCTAGTAAGACTGGCAGTCATTATGAGTTTTAGTGGCAGAGAAATGACGATAATACTTCTATGACCTGTAACTGGGTTGTATGTGTGGATTTAGCTTTGGCACTTGTCATTTTTGTTTTGGAGTCTGTTCATTTGTTATTACCAATGTAACCTGTTACGACTATTTGCATGTATCCACATCATTAAAAGGGTCGTACTTCGAGCCGGCCAGATGCGTTTCTAATGGCTGTATAAATAACATTTACAAATAAAAGCATTGTTCCCTCTTCATAACATCTGCTGCTGTCATTAAGGGCCTGGCTTATGCTTTAATCATACGCCATTATCAGACTTTTCATTCAGCACACACACACTCACACTGAAAACAACACACACATCCAGACATGAACGCACAAACCCAGCGGGAGTGTTAAAAGGGTGAACAAAAAAGGATTGCGACATCTGTTTCTTCTGTCTTTCCAGAAGAAATAAAGAAAAGTTTCTTCATCGGAGCAACTTTCTTTTTAAAACTGATTCATAATCATGCGAGAGAGAAAGCGGCTGAGGGAAGTGATGGAGGGAGGGCAGTTACAGCTGCGCCGTTCGTTTGCATCTCCGCCAAAGTAAACAGGAAATATAGCGCTCGTAAAGCCCTGATGGGTCCTGTTAAATTGAATAATGCTGCAGCTAAGATTATGCTAATGAGACATGTGTAGAGGGGGAGAAAGTATGCAGATGCCTGTGTTTACACGTGTGTCTGTAATATGTCTCTGCATGTAACAAGGGCAGTAAATTGTGATTCAGGCAAATAAATGGGGATAAATCATTTATGAAGCTGTTTGAGTGTTTATGGCATGCTTGTCCTTAAAAGAGGTGGAACAATCATAAATAATGGTTCATAGGACAAGATGCAAATGAGGTATTTTAGATGGGTGTGACTGTAAAACTGCAGTTGTTTCTGAGTGGGGTGTGCAGGTTGGGAACAACTATTTATGGAAGGGGTTAACAAAGGCCGTAGAACCTTTGAAGAACCTTTAAATCACCATTTCAACAGTATTTGGATTCTTAGTAGGTGTTTTCAACCAATTTTGAATCAATAGCTCAGTTTTTGAAGCCAGTCGTGTGTGAGTGTGTGCTCATACCCAGCTCCTGTCATCATCTCTGTGTTACTAATAGCCAGGCTAACAGCCTCAGTGACGTCCACCCTGCCGATAGCCATTGAACTGCGCTCGCTCTCGTAGTAGCTCAGGAAGCCGCCCTCCAGGGTGCACCACCGACGGGTCATATCTGAAATAAACATGGACAAAGAAAACAGTTACATATGAGACGTACTACAGGGTTTAGGCTGCAAATGCTTCAGCTTATGAAACATTAAAGAGGGGGGAATTCTGCTTTCTAATATTTTAAACATGGATTTAAAGTAACAATGCTGGATGTTCAAACAAAATGTGCAGATTTTCAAATTGCTACATATTTATATTTTGTAGAAATCCATGAATCTGTCTGTAAACTGCTCAAAATCATCCATTCTTAACATAGTGCGAGATCGTCATGAGATTTTCACGAGACTTGCATAAATGATGATGTCATCACATAAGGATCACTGAATGGGTTCCTGACATGTTGGACAAGCAGGGCCTCAAACACCAAGGTTGGCCCATAGCCCTTCCCCTGACAGGTCTCCAGAGGCCATACAGCTGGCCAATCAGAGGGAAGGAGGCCTGAGGAGTGGGGAACCTTAAAGAAACAGTAGCTAAAATCAACCAAATAACCACTTGTTACAACGGAGGTATGCAGAAGCGCATCTCTGAATGCACAACATGTCAAACCTTGAGGCAGATGGGCTACAGCAGCAGAAACCACACCAGGTGCCACTCCTGTAAGCTAAGAACAGGAAACTGACGCTACAGTTCACACAGGCTCACCAATATTGGACAATAGAAGATTGAAAAAACGTTGCCTGGTTTGATGAGTCTTGATTTCTGCTGCGACATTCGGATGGCAGGGTCAGAATTTGGCATCAACAACATGAAAGCATGGATCCATCCTGCCTTGTATCAACGATTCAGGCTGGTGGTGGTGTAATGGTGTGGGGGATATTTTCTTGGCACACTTTGGGCCCCTTAGCAACTGAGCATTGTTTCAATTCCACAGACTACCTGAGTATTGTTGCTGACCATGTCCATCCCTTTATGACCACAGTGTACCCATCTTCTGATGGCTACTTCCAGCAGGATAACGCACCATGTCATAAAGCTTGAATTATCCCAGATGGCCTCCACAGTCACCAGATCTCAATCCAATAGGGCACCTTTGGGATGTGGTGGAACGGGAGATTCGCATCATGGATGTGCAGCCAACAAATCTGCAGCAACTGCGTGATGCTATCATGTCAATATGGACCAAACTCTCTGAGGAGTGTTTCCAGTACCTTGTTGAATCTATGCCACAAAGGATTAAGGCAGTTCTGAAGGCAAAAGGGGGTCCAACCCGGTACTAGCAAGGTGTACCTCATTAAGTGGCCAGTGAGTGTTTGACCTTTGTTAAAGCATTTGAGCTTCCTAACCCTGTATGACAACAGAGAAAAACAGTCACCTTGTGTGGTCAATCAAGCTTAATACATTTAAAAAAACAAGACTGAATTTCATTTTCCACATCAAAGTTTCAAATGTTTCAATCTGAATCAGAGGACATATGTTTGGTGACAGTCCTCATTTTCCCATCCATCAGAGGAAACTTAGTCAGGCACACTGTACGCTTCATGTGAGGGCAAAAACACAGAATTACATAGAGTTTAGAGACTCCAAGTGCAGAGCAGATTTCAATCAACAAACATGATCTCGGTGGAGAAGCAGAAAACACACAACATTGTCTTTCATGATTGTCTGACTGTGCGATTTACATAGCCAATGAGCATGAAGTTCATGAAAACATACCTAATTTTGGATTTTCAAAGTCAACGTGCCATCTGCTTTTTTGTTCTGCAACAAACGCACACACACACAAACAGCCCCCCGCTATCCAACCAAACACCTCCCCCCACCCCCTGTCGACTCAAAAGTTTCCACTGTACTCATCTCATGAATATGCTAATTGCGCATTCCTCTGCCAACTGTGTGTGATGTTTCTGAAGGAACAGATATAGTTCCAATAAAAAAAGAAGTGTCTACAACTGGCTGTTAAAAGAGAAAGGACTTGATAAGCATAGGACAGGAAAAGAAGATGTCAGATTTGCTCTTTTCACCTTTGCGCTGCCTCTCTGAACTGATCTTTTTGGCTCTCTCTTTTGTCTCAAGAAAACAACTCGGACACTTTTTTCAAACACCTTTATAGCTGCCAAATATCTTGTTGCTTACTGTGGCATTTAAAAAGTAATGTTCCTCTGACCCCACTTTGCTTCAAGAGGGGAGAAAAAATAATTCCAGCAGCTGAAGAACCATCATCTCTATCTGAGAGAAACCGTCCGTGCAGCAGTGTGTGCGGCGAAGAGAGAGAGAGAGAGACTTACTCTGATATTTAAAGTCATTACCCAATCCAGTCTGTCTGACAGGGCTCGCTGTTGTCTTGGTGACGGAAAAGATCGTAATGCACTTCACTTCCGTTGCAAATGTGTCCCTGGATTGCAAAGGTTTGGCAGAAAATGTCATGTCCATCATTTCCCCTGGTGAGTAGTTTGTTTTGTGCTGTAATTTTCCTGTAATTTCCCTTCCTCTGACTCTCCTCTCTGCTAATAACTGAACAATTTTATTTGTGCAATCTCAAATACTCACAATCACCCTCTAAAACACACACTTGATTCCCCCCAGTGATTATTCAGACATGGTACTTGTGGACGGGAAACTTTGGCTTACTTAGAGCATTATCTACTTACAAGAAAACAAAAAGATCAGTAGGGCCTCAAACCTGTACTTGTTCCAATGGCCAGTATGCAACTACATGGCTGATTGGGTCAAACTTTGGTACAGCCATTCATGTCTCCAAGAGGATGAGTCTTGAGAAGTTTTATCCCCCAGATTTTTCCTCTATGGATAGTAGCAGACAAACTTTTCTGATTTGGGGGTGAAAAGTTCAGAAAAGTTAAAGATGACATAGTTTAAGAGTCAAAATCTGTTTTTTTCTTTATAGACAAGGTCACCAATTGAAAGATTTGAACTCTGGCCAGGAGAATTTGATTAATAAAGACTGTAACAGCTGCTGCAGATGAATATTCCTCTAAGCCTTGGTTTATGGAGTTAAGTTCTTGAGGTATGCAAGATTACTTTTGTTGAAGCTCCTCTATGACAAAACCTCGAAAATTATTCAAATAAAACAAGGACACCTACAGAAATCTCTCAGTGAATCTGTCACAAGCATTAATTGTCAGTTCAAGAGGGGCCAAGAAAGGAATTGCTGTAGTACGAGGGTCCAAAAGTCAAAACTGTTGGGGATCCCTGGTCAAGGGCATTTAAAATTGAGTGGAAGTGTAGAAAATGTAAAATATGTGTATGTGATGACTCAAACATCCTTCTACGGCAGAAATATAAAAACATTTCATTTTGATGCTGGAACGTGGAATTCAGATCCTGTCCTCATGAACTAACAATGCATGGTGTTATCTCTTTTCTCTGCTGAGCAAAAACAAAATGTTTTTAATTTCCTCTAACTCTCAGGGGAAAAAAATGTTAATTTACCATTGTAAATCTGAGACTTAAATGGCCATGGGAGCCTGGGTCAAGACACATGAATGGGCTCACCAGTGTCATTCTATAAATTCCTGAGAAATTATTCTAATAACTTGCACATGTGAAAGGACAGACGTCCATGTAAGGTCTCAGAATACTAAAGGAACAGAAAGTTGGGAAAGTAGAGGGATTAAAGGGGAGGGCAAAGGTGTGGGGAGACTACAAATGTTTGACAAATGTAATTTTAGATAGAGTTATCTCTTTTTGGTTTGAATTGGGAATGAATATAGGGGATTTGGTGTACAGAGGGCAAGACAGAAGGGGTTGAAATGACAGGAATTAGACGTTTTCACAGAGGTCTGAAAGTGAAAGAATTTCTCAAGGAAGTCGCAGGAAGTTCTACTGATATGACCCAAGATATAACTCTTTGTACCAATGATGTGAATGCCAATGTGGAACAGGGAAAGGGAGCTGAATGTAGCCACTTCCTTCCAGTGAAAGCCTCTGGATGCCTTCGAGATATTCCACCAGGGAGGCGTCATTCTCGTCTTTTGCCTTTGTTTGTGGCTCAGAATATCCTTAGCGGGTGGGATACCACTAGCTTTTCTGCACAAGCACCGTGCGCAAAGGGAGGAAACAATGGTGCTTGATTTACAATCATGCAGCTGCGTCCATTGCCAGATGTTCCCCTTGCACACAGCAATGCCCTCATGGCTCAGCCGTTCGCCGCGGGAGTCCATATCCAGCCGCCAGAGACAACACAAGCTGAAGCCAACCGTGATACACGCCTCCGTCGGATAAATTGGGCCAATTATCTTGTACGCCAAAAGTGTTCCCTGTATAGCATCGTAGAATCTCTCTTTATTTCTATTCTTTTATCTCTTCAGCAGTTGATGCTGAATTGTCCAAGATGAGACGGTTGATTTGGCTAATCAAGTCATCAATTGGGCAATTAAAAGTCTTATTGTTGTTTGACTGATTGGGCCAAGTCAAACAATAACAGATTTATTTAAAAGTTTTATTCTGATTTTGTCTCTCAAGCCGCATTCCCCGAGATTTACCCCATAACTTTTTATCGGCAGTGCACAGACACCAGTAAAAAAGCAGGCCTTGCCCCTTTCCACTGAATCAGCTTCTTTCCTCCCTTGCCCCCTCCTCTCCTTCCACCGCCAATCTTCTGCCTATCTCACCATCAGACTAAAATATCCGTGATGAAGACATCTGCTGGACAGCTTGTCAGGGGGCTGGAAATGGAAATCGAGAAACTGAAGGGATCTGAACGATCTGTCTGTGCCAGAATTACAGCCCACTTCATTACAGGGAGGAATGGACAGATATGGCATGAGATAAAGAAAGGAAAAAAACCCACTATCTGCCATGTATTTCTGCTCGGAGAAACAGCAGTGCTCAGTCATTTAGCGAAGCAGAGGCAGAGTGATATGAGGAGAAAAGTCAAAAAAAGCACACAAGATTGGGACAAATGGTAAAAAAGAGGCTTTCGGGACTAAAACAACAGAAACACAATCATCTAATCCAACGCCGCAGTGAAAGCTAATTCAAACAGAAAAACATAAAGATGTACTTTATGATCAAAACTTGACTCAAGCTTTGTAGACACATCAATCGAGCCCTCTTCCGCACTCAGATTTGTGTCCTCAATAAAACTGTAACGTTAATTCTACTCCACTCTGCTTCCCCTCGGTCCGTCTGGCAGTTGTGAGTTACTGTCGCAGGCAAATGCAGAGCACAGCTGATGAGCAAAAAAGACAAAACTAATCAGAAATTAGGGCTGCCATTTCCCTGCTGCCACTCACCATTTCACACAGTAACTGCCTACTGTGCCTCAGACACACACAGACACACACAAATTGAGTACACACTCTTCAATGTGAAGTTGAGAGAGTAACTCCTCTTCCATCTAAGGAAGGGGATTCATTTATGCTAGAATCAACAACTAAACCTGTTAGAACAGGAACAGCCAATAAAGTGCTGCTGTGCTGGAGGTGAACAAGTTCAATCTTTGTTTCAGCACAATTTGATGCACAAAATGTGCCCATTTTTGGTCTGAGGCCAGCAAAACGTTCCTTCGTATAAAATATCAAAGAATTTGGGGATTTCAGTGTCTACAGGCCTTGTAATTGTTAAAACATTTAGAGAATCTGGAGAAATCTTTGTACAAGAGGAACAAAGCCAAAAACTAACTGGCAATCGGTCAGGACGGTATTGAACACAGACATAACTGAAGTGGAACTCACTGCATGGGCTCAAAATCACTCCCAAAAACATTGTCTATGAACTGTCTGTTACTGCGTCCAACTGCAGGGTTTTTAACCAATGATTGTATAGTATATAGACACAGTGCTTTGGACGTTGGTTCTGATACAGTTCTGAAGCCTGTCATCGGCGGGAGCCATAGTATAAAGCTACAGGACGCCTGCCTGTTGGTCAAGTCAGCCATGCCCTTTTATGGGCAAAATTTGTTTGATAGTCACAAAAATGATAAGAAATTCAAAGAAAAAAAAAACTTAGAATCTCGAAAAACTTCATATTTTTTGACAGAGGGTTGCCCCTGGCTCTAAACCAATGGCTATCATCTGACAATAACATGGCCAATGATATAGGTTTACTTAAGTTATAAATCAAAAACGAAGAGGGCCCGTTTTCTAGTATTTTTCACCCCTTAGAGTTGCCCCCTACTGGACATTGAAACAATTATGTAGTGCACTGTGGTTTTCAGTTTTGAATCTAGGAGTTCAGATTCACTTTTATTACAATATTTGGTATCTACTAAATTTACTTGGTGTTCTGATAAATATTCAGCTCCTCACACCAGACCAATATGGTGGACCAACCCTTTTGTAACCAAAATTTGGGACCAAATCCCAAGACAATACCTGTTTTTTTTTAATAACTACAGTTTTTTTAACGATTGCACAAAGGCTTACGAATTTTAGACTGGAGGGCTGAAGCTTGTTTCTAACACTTGATGTGTTGTTTTTGGCCCTTTTTTCCCAATTAAATATAGATTTAAAATGATTTGCCTATCATCAAATTATTTTCTTTTTCTCAACATTTTGCATGGCATACCAATTTTTGTGGAACTGGTATGAATAATCCCAGCAGCATTAGTCAAAGCCACTACTGAAATCTGTTCCCAAATTAAATAAAGTCAGAATCTAGATAAGTAAAAACATGAAAGTCGATGTGAGACAAGAAAAGAAAGCCAAAGTTTAAGATGCAGGAGCAGAGTGCTTTTAGTAAGCCCTGAGCACAACCTATGAATTATTAAGAGCTCTGGTGTATCTATAGACCATCAAACCATTAGCCTAGGAGCTAAAGGCATCCAGGAGTACATTCAAAAATACCCCATCCCCTACATGCTCACAAAGTCCTGACAGTGCTTCCTCCTGATTGAAGAAGTTGGAGTTTTAGACCCTCCCTGAATTTTTCAAAAGCTGCTGTCGCTGCCGAAGCTCCATTAAAGCACAAAAGCCAAACTTGTACGTCTCTGCATAATAGATGGAATAACAAGGTGTTTATCTGCAGGAATATTATGCACACTTACCCAAGGGGAGATGACTCCGGGTTGGATGAGGTTTTTTTTTTTTAAAAAGGTACAGAAAGTGGAGGGACTAAAACGGACACCTGTAGAGTTATGCCAACCCAAGAAGCAAGTTCTCTTAACTGTTATTGCAGAAGGCTACACAGTCATGTCAATAGCTTCCAAAATGTGAAGATGATGGGAAATGTCCTTTATTTTTTTTTAATGTGTTACAGTTCTTTATAATATTCCTGGAACTTGCAAACTGAGAATTAAATTGACCTTTTCCTTTGTGTAGCTAATGCTTGCTGAAATGTGATTGGACAACTCTACATGTGCAAAAAATGAAAACTGGGGCACTTTCATCTTTAAAATCTAGTACCCCATTTCCATGTAGAATCTTTATATAGAAACAAGGTATATAGTAACAGTGCTTAAAGACAATGTGGCCACCTCCTTCACTGAAAGTATTAGAAACTGCAGTTCCTCGAGTGTCCACTTGAGGCTAGTCTCAAAACCCAAGAAGATCCAATTAACGCTAATGTTAAAAATTTGACAACAGAAACATACACGTTTAAAGCTTGCCAAGCGGATGACAGTAGGGGTTCCCTAACTTTCCAGCCCAGGACCCCCAAAATAGTAGTGCCAGAGACCGGTGACCCCCTGATATGGGAATACACTAATAAACCAATCCAAATACAAACAAAAACAAACAAACCCTATGATACATTAATTGGTTGATTGGTAGGGAATTAGCCTAGCTAAGAGCACATATTGCTGTTTCCTAAACTAATCTGATGTAACCGATACTATCGTTACCCTTGACAGTCATCTCAGGGGTCTTGTAGAACAGAACAGGGGAAATGTAGAACAGATCAAATATATTTTGTTTCAATGATTTTATGTCAACTTTAACCCCTTTTTATTTATATTTTTACGATAATTGAAGAAAGTTGTAGTTGCAAACAGTGTTTGATTCTGGAAGTCATATTGTGGCTCCTTTCCACTGTTTTGCAACCCCAAAAAGAGTTTCAACCCCCACTTTGGAAACCACTGGCCTAGTGCCTCGCTTAGTTTAACCTCTTTCCCAGTTTCTCTCCAGAAACCAATGAATGACATCACAGGAACTATGTTTCATGCTTAAAAGGGCAAGATGGGCAACAGACTCAGATTGGTTAACAGATTTAAAGAAGTCCAAAATGTAAGCCAGTTTGATGTTAGACAGAGAAAAGGTAATGGTGTCAAATTTATCAGTTTTATCTGAAGTGAACTCATCTTCAGATTTACCTTCATATAAAATGGAAAGTCTAATTGATTTCCATTAAAAGGTAGTTAGACCAGGAATATTTTCTTAAACCGCCAGATCACTGGGTTTCTAGACCTCTGATTAGTTTAATATAATCAGTAGAATTTGTGGCCCTGCAACCATGAAATTAAAGCTCAAATTGTGCTACAGTTGAAGTCATCCCTCAACAAATGAAATGGAAATGAATTCCATCCCAACAAATAATGAGTTTCAATAGATACTGGTAAGAATTTTACCCAGTCTCCTCTAAGGGGCAATTTCCTAGACCTTGCCCATGTTCATTAGCTGCCATGTACAACCGCCAATGAGAGCAGAGCATGTGTGGGGTGATGGAAATAGAGATGGATGTCTCGCCCTCGTCGTAGGAGATTCAGCTCGTTCAAGTGGCAGGTAGCTGCAAGCTGTCTCGTGCCTTCTTTCCCCCTCATTTCTCCTCTTCCGGCCCCCACTTCTCTATCCCTCTCCTCCACCTTGCTGATAACCCCCTTCCCCAGAGGCAGCATCCAAAAGCCGGCTTCTTCTCCTAATTACCCATGGGCCCCAGAAACGTTCCAGCTGTTGGGAGAAGTGGGACCATTGCAGAGCAGGAGGTTGGGTGGGAAATGGAGCCTGATTAAAAGTTTTAAACTGCCTTCGAAGACAAAAGAAGAATTTAAAAGTTTTCCAAGAAGGATCTTTCGGGCAGATTTAGATTTCTTTTATGTAAATTTATTTAACCTGGCCCTAATTCACCCTGTACTTCCGCAGAGCATTCACTGCTGGGTCGTCAAAGAACAAACGTCTGCCTGACAAGTATTCCCAGAGGGCGGATGAAGACGCTATTTGAAAGACAGATTCATTGATCGTTTTGACTGGACTGTTTGGTGTACGGATTAAACGATTGGCAGGTTGACAGCTGACAGACTGACACTGATTGATCGATCAGCGCTTAACTGGAGTAGACCTCCTGACAAACGTGCAGTTCAAATTGCTTACAAATGGATTGATGGATTGATTGGCCTTGCTGTTGGGGGAGGAGGAGGGTTAGGAAAATGGTGAATTAGACTCACCGTCTCGTCCGCGGCGGTCTGGGGTTGTCTTGACTGGGCCGGTGGAGATGTAGAGGAAGCCATCCATGAAGAGGGAAGCATCTGACAGGGAGGTGTTATCCGACCACTGGTCCAGTCGGGGAAAATCTAAAGAGAAGGAAGCAGGGTTGATAAGATAGGAAATGGTTTTTACCAATGATTGGTGTCTCTGGTTTTCCATTTGTACTTCTTTTTCCCCTCTTCACCTTCATTTGTGTTAGAGTTAGAAGTAGCTTGATGTAAGAAAAAAACCCCACTACAGTAGTTTTTTCAATTTTCACTAAAACTACTGAAATAATCATCCTCTAAATCTAAAGATGACCCAAAAATCCCTTCTTAAACTTATTCATACAAATTTAAAAAAAATATATATTTTTGATCTGAAATGAAAAGGTCTTCTTCCTCTTACTTTACTCACTGCCTTGGCTTTTCATGAATGCACATGAAAGTACTCTCCCTAGGTGTGCTCTCTTGCATTCCACTTTGGCACATAGAAGGGCAGGGAGTCCATAAAAGAGGCATTCTGACAAATTTAATTTATGAGAGTGGTCCTGACTGAAATGTTTTTAAAGTAATGTTTTGACCTCCATTTTCTCTCATCAAGATTTCAAGAAAGTATCAAGTATGACAAAACATGATTGTGATTAAAATCTGTCTTCTCAAAGTACATTTTGTAGGACATAGTTTTGGGCTTGTTTAGCTGCTGCAGCAGCATATTTTCCCTGACATTATCATGGCTTGTGTCCTAGACGGTTGCCCAAAAAATAATGTTTGGATTTGGATTGTCGGAAATTTCGGGGTAAAGATAGCGCTAATCCCAGATGCAATTACTCTTATAAAGCCCACTAAGAGGTCGTCCTTCAGCCACAAAAAGCTACTTTAAGTGTCCTCAAGCAGAACATTGAATCCCCACCTGTTTTTTTCCATTTCTGTTCTTGAACCTGAGTACTGACCTTCCCACAAGCAGCAGAAAACATGATTATACATTTATTAAGTCAGAGCTCTGTCACATGGTTTTCCCCGTGCAAAAGTCGCAGATAAGGTGTTCTGAGAGGCGTTTCAAGGCATGTACAGTATCCATTAAAAATGAGCTTTACACTCTGTGCTCTATTCATCTTTGTCCATTCAAATTAAAACCCTTACTCCCTCAACTCCCTGCTCTCATCCTTTCGTGCTAGCTTTAAGAGCTCCCTATATTCAACCTTATCGTTCTCAAATTCAATTAGCTTCAATTCCGAGGTTCAATTTTCTGCCAGGGCCTTGGCAATATCTCTCAGATTTTATCTGCACTTCCTCCAGCTCTCTCATCAAACAAGGTAAAATAAATTTAATTGAAACCACTTTTAATTGAGGCGACGTTTGCACCCTTTACCGACACCAACGACGTCTCATCCCAGAGCCACATATCATTCCAGAGAGAAAACAATCAGTTCACAGACAGCTTGTTCTGAACAAGTGTGTGCGTGTGTGCAGAGTGTTTGGATTGTGTCAGACTAATTTATTTTAGTCATGCGAACATTAATAACTTCTGAATTACAGTGGAAAATACATAATCTATTGTTAGCGTACGGGTAGCTGTTAAATGCAAAAATCAGTAGGAAAAAAAATGTTTGATTTTAGGCTTAGTAAACATTTTCCAACAACGGTGCTTAGTTCCTTTACATTTATTCAACATGTATTCTCCTTCTCATGTTGCAAAACACCTTGGATAAGCGTTTGGGGCTCAATTTGCTAAGCTATGACAATTTTTTGCAAACAAGACAACAAGGTACCAGCAGAGGTTGATCTAAACTACCATACCTGCAGCTAACAGGGCTACAAACTACAGCATGGCGGAAAAACCTGGAAGAAAGAGTGAAACAGCAGCACAGTAACTGCGTATTGTTATCCATCTGAGAAGTCCCTAAATCAAACTGCATCATCTTTGGTGTCCAAAAAACAACCTCAGATGTCTGCTTCCCCATATAAGAAAAGGTTATATTTATCTTAACTACGCACGCTTGGGATTCAATGGACTTAGTGGCACTCTAGCGATTAATTCATTATAATAAATACAATTCTACATGTCTTCTTTCGATTACCTTTCCATGTTGAAAATTGTTAAACAAACATCTATCTGCTTCCTTGTGCCTTGAGTTGAGTCTATTGACCACTAAGAGGCTGAGTGTCAGCGCTAATCCCATGAGTGTTTGTAAAGAGGGATAGTAACCTAATGACCTTTAATGACAGCACAGTACCTGAAATAAAAAGCAGAATAATGCCAGTCCAAAGAATCCCATGTAGAGTATTACTTCAGAAGTTGTATTGGCTTTTGAACATTTAATTTTTGGTTAAACTTTGGTAATAAATGATCTCCAAGCAGTTCCATAAGATAGATGGAACAGAGAAACAGCACTGTTACATTTGGTGGTGTGACTCTGTTCTAGGAGCATCCTGCCCTTCCACATGCCTATATGGAATGCCAAAGTCTGAGGTGGGTAGAACAGCCCTTCCCAGCTGTATGTTATCACATGAAAATTCAAGAGAGCAGCAGCAAAGACTTAGATGCCAAAGTTTGAGGTTGGGAGAGCACACCTTCACATTTATGTGCATACATGAAAAGACCAAAGCTTGAGGTGGGGAGAGCACACTTACCCTGACTTTCATGTGTTTAAATGAAAAACCAAGGCAGGGAGAGCAGCAGCAAAGACCGGAACTTGAGTTGCCAAAGCTTGAGGTGGGGAAAGCACACCTTCCATCTCTTTCATGTGCTTACATGAAAACCTTAGGCAGGGAGAGCGGAATTTGAATTTGACACAGGGAATGCGTCTGCCACTAGAACATCCTGAATAGTGAATTGTAGTTATGGCTGATATTTAGATAGAACACAGAGCAGAAAAAAAAGGGAGGGGGGGTTCAGTGGGCACTTGATGACAGAGTACCTGTGACAAATCTAACTTGAAGCATTTATTCGCACTTAATAAGGTTTCTCCTTTTTGTCAAAATTCTTGCTTGTGTTGTACGTCGCTTTGGAAAAAAGCGTCTGCTAAATGAAATTGTAGAATTGTAGAATTGTAGAGGCGTCATAAATATATAGAATCTGAATTTAATCAGCAAACTGCAGGGAAGTGAGTCCAAGTGAGTCCATACACACACTCATTATTCCCAGTACTCAGGTTGTGAGAATGTAAATAAGCCAGTAGCTTGATGCTGTATCAGTAGTAACAAGGCTCTCTCTCTCTCTCTCTCTCTCTCTCTCTCTCACTGTGAGCCTTCGAAACGCTCCCTCCGGGCCCCTAAAGCTGGACTCTGTTAAGATGGGACTGTGATGTCTGTGGGGGCGGCAGTTGAGAAGTCTGGCCTGCGCTGATTGGCCTGGTCCCCAGCGAAGGGAGGTGACATGACAGAGTGCTCAATTAGCCATCTGGTCGCCCACGGCAACGGTCACAAAGTGGTCCCCGACAAGCCGTGGACAGTGGGGTAATCAGAGGCTCCCGCTTGCACGCACACAGGAACGGGGAAGGCACACATTATAATTGACGAGACAAATGGGTAACATATGCGAGGCTAGCACTGATAATGTATACAACACTATTTGAGATTAGCACGTATAAATTTCTGCAGTTATAAACACATTTTTTTAAGTCCTTTTAAGCCCGAAAACACACATACAGAAATACACTTTAGTCAAATGTCTCTTCAAAGTAAAAGCCTCCACATGCACCCACTCCAGCACAGAAAAGTGTCTTCATTAAAAAACTTGCCGCTGACCTTGTGACCCTCTAACAGTCCAGCGTAGAGTGTGTTGGTTAAAAACCACATGAACAAGCAGAGCAAAAAAAAACTGCAAGCGCCTCACGATGTTGATAACAACAGGGTGGAATGGAGGCTCTAGATGAAAAAGGGCCTCTGATTTAGTGTTTGTGTATATGTGTGTGTGTGTGTCTTTTTATTATCCGCGCAGAAAGCGCGGATAAATTTTTAATGTGCCGCGAGATTCAGAGATCCGAGGCGTCAGGGATGCTAGGGTGGCGACGATAAAACTTCTCTGCCTCCAAATCCGTGGTGTGTCATTTAAGAAGGAGCTGAATGATGTCAACAGTGAGAGGCATCGCTGTTTAGCTTTGGTTTTTTTACAGTGAGAGAGCCTCCCGGGTGGAGTGGAGAGCCGCCGTAAAACACAATTTACATGTTTGCTTGCTTTGTTTACAGTTGAAGTATTAGCTGATGCTTTCATCTGCGGATTCGCATACATAGAGCTGGCAGGGGTCTACCGTCTCATTGTGAGCTTGGATTTCATATTTGCCACTTTGGAGCTGCTTTTGTTGGATCGTTCTGTCAGTCTGGCATCTTCAAAGAGTTCTAATGGCTGAAGTTTAAGTTTGCAGAGGAATAGCTGAGTCCCAGGGAACACTGCTGCTGCCTTATTCTAGTTTGTGTGTTTAAAGGGCTGTCTGGGTAAAACGAGCAGCACAGCAGCTACCCCAAGGGTGAAACCAAAACTTTTGCGCCTGTGGCTGCAACATAAAGCCCGATTCTACGGTGGCCCTGAGAGCTCACAGCACTGCTACTTAAAAAAGCACATGCAAGAAGACAAAACACAAGCAAGTTAAGAAAACAAAGAAAACTGCTCAGCATTTAGAAAACAAGCTGCGAAGACCACAACACAACGGAAGTGTTTCCAGTGGACAGATAAAAGTGATGCACACATCCCGACACACTTGTTGATGCAGATTTTGAGTCACCCTATTGAGCTCCTCTTCCCATCAGTGGTGTTGGAAAATGAGATAAACGTAAAAGCTCTTGATTTATTTTAACATGGTGATCGAATGATTCATTTAGCATATTGGCTAATAATGACTGTGTAAACATGACTTCCTGTTGACAGTAGGGGACGCTGTAGGACAATGTTAAAAAAGAGCTATAATGATTTGTATTTTGGTGAAAAAATCATAAACTTTGGCCGTTTTTTGTGGCCACGCCCATTAAGTTACGAAAAATGTGTCTAGTACACACAATTTTTTTTTTTAAGATGATCAGAAAAAATACTGTGGGACAGGTTTGTTCAAATACATACCCTAAAATTCGTCAAAATCCTACATTTAACTCCAATTTCCGAACTTCCTGTTTGGAATTCACTATCATCGTAAGAGGCTTTTTTGTAGTTCTTGGCATGATAGATACGCAGAAAACTTTTCAGGCCTTTAGCTCAAAGTAGCCCAAGGGGCTGCAGTTTTAACTCATTAGGGGGCGCTGTTGAGCACATATCGGCAATTTTTTTGCCTTGACTGAATTTTCTGGCACATTTCCTTACGACTTTAAACAAAGTGAAGGCATGTAATTTGGGGTAAAGCGTCACAAGAAAATAAAGTATAACCCTTTTTTTAACGTTACATAACTTTTCCGTTTTTTTAAGCATTTCTTATATTTTTAGAGATGTGTCATATTTAAAATGAGTCTCAAATTGTTTCTTTTGATATTCAGTGTATTCTCTTTACACTACTTTCATTTAAATATAGGGTTAAACTAATTTTCCAAACCATCAAACTCTGTTTTAATATTTTATACAGTGCGTCAGCTTTTACATAAATGGGGTTGTATACATGGTTGAGCAACTTTTCGTGGTAGATGAGATATTTTATAACTTACAGATAGAAGTTTTAGACATTTATCTAATCTAATCTGATCTGATGCATCAAAAGATTACTTAAGTTTTTTGCGCAGCCCAGTGTGATGGTGTATTGGTAGCAAAGCCAAGTAGCAGGTGGAAGTAGGTTGTTAATGCGTGCACCTGCAGCATTTAAGAACCGATTACCAAGTTGTCTTTCCAGTGGGACATGGATCCATGGCACTAGCACTGGGGATGACCAGTCCAAGGACTAAAACTGTGTGCTGTTGGCCAAAACAGCTCCTCTGTGTCCTCTATTTAAGCAACAACCTGGATGTTACAGCCAACAAACAGTGCTCTATAGCTGAAATATATGAAATTGACACATTTTGTGATTCACAGGGCTCATTTAAGCGTTTAGAGGCTGTGCTTGTCCCACAGCAGATGCTTTTATGACGAGATATTTTAAAGCTCTTGCGCTTTAAGCTAACACATACAGATGTAACCAGTGAAACTGTTAATTGGTATTCTAAAGATGTGTCGACACATTTCAAAGTAGAGTCCCTCAAGTATTTAGTGTCTGGTGTCACATCCATCACCAATTCATCACGAGCAAATGACAGGACAGACGGGTGACAGCATCGCCAGACATGAATGTGCCAAAATAGATTATCAGGAGGAATATTTCAGTTAGGCAGTGTGTGTCCAATAAACAGTGCAAAATAAATATTTTTCCCATTTCTCAAAAGTTTTCAGGTCTTAGGGTCCAGTTCAAAACTAAACAAGACCTTCTAGATGCAAATTTTTCATGCAGAGGTTTTTCATTTAGTGAGCCATAGTCTCTTGAGTGTAACTTTTGGGAATACATTCGTCATAAAAAAATGATAAAGGACCCTGAAAATACACAAGAAACCACAGCAGTGGAAGCTTTTGGCTATAAGGGATGGATCCATCATTGAAGCTGCCCTCAAGGGTCGCTACAAAGCGAAGAGACACCGCCTTGGAGACCTGCTGTTGGCTTTTTTTTTTTTTTTAATGGAATCTGGGATGGGGATATGTAAATGAACCTGCTTCTACGATATCCCAGGTTGCTTTGGGGAGGGGGGGGCGAGCAGGTGAAGGAGGAAGAACAAGGCCCCACCGAGGCCCACATACGTGCAGAGAGAGGGAGCTAATGAAGTGGCAATGCTCCAACATCAGAGGATTTGGCCTGACACTGGAGCAGCAAATGAGACGCTACGCGGCGTGGGGACACTGACAGCTTTGTTTTGATGCAGATAACCAGTGGAACTTGATAGTTTTCCTATTTCCATTTTTACAAACCACACGCAGAATTCATGGAGATACCCCCAATTAAGCGTTACGGTTCTGAGAAGGATCATAAAGGATATCTTATAATTGTGAATTACTGCCCAGTCAAGTCCCCTAAAAAAGTGAATGTACAATGTGATCAGTACAATATACATGACAGAATACAATACAATATGGTGTGATACAATGTAATATGGTCGATACGACATATGGTGCAGTAGAGTGCAACAAAATACAAAATTATATGAAGCAATACCATACAAGGAGATACAATACTATATGATATGACACAATATGTTTCGATACGATGCAATACAACACGTCATAACACAATATCATATCATTAGCTATGCTATGATACTATACGCCAAGAATACGGTACACTAAGATACTGTACAAAATGATACTATACTCTACAATAAAGGGCTGCAATTAACAGTTTTTTTCATAATCTATTAGTGTATTGATTATTCTCTTGATTAATGGAGTAGTTGTTTGGTCCATAAAATGTCAAAAAATGGTGAAAAATGTTAATGTTTGGAGTCCAAGATTACATCATTGAATATCTTGTGTGCAAACCAAAGATATTCCGGACTGTCATAGAGAAGCAAAGAAATCACAAAAATGTTCCTATTTATGAAGCTGAAATTAGAGAACTTGGACTGAGACCGATTAATCGATTATCCAAATAGTTGACTAATAATTTAGTAATTGATTAATATGGGATGGTACAACTCAATGCCCAATGATGTGATACCAACAATGGGATATGACAGGACATCACCCAAAAGGATATAACACAACACTAAATGCTGTTTTTGTTTTTAAAATGTGCTATATAAATAAGTATATATATGACACTGGTATGATGGTATAATGCTATACAATGTGATATGTTATGACACAATTAATGGCACAGTAAAATTCAACATGTGATATGATTAAAATGAAACAATGCAATGCAACATGTTACAGACGTTACCATATAGCATACAGTTCAGTACAATGTGGTGGGACAGCCACACTAGGTATGTACAGATACAGTCACAACAGCAATGCTCGGATAGTGTTTTCAGTGGATAATGCACCGTACATGATGATATGATATTAAAGGATAGGATGTAATTTAATACACTTTTTGAGACTACATTACATAAATATATTTGTCCCTTGTTACCTTGTTTGTTTTTGGCCACAACTTCAACTATGAAACCAGACTAAGGCCCCTCAAACTCTAAAACAATGCTGAACTCAGTTTTGTCCTCAATATTGGCTGCTATCTGGATCCTTTTATTCCTCCCTCTGTCAACACAATACTCCGCAGTAGGGATGGTGTCATATGGGTATTGAATTGTTCCCGCTCTCTGCCAGACACAACTCTGCACACAACAACTGAAAAAGTTCAAAAGTTCTGTTTAATCAAAAATGTCTTTCCTCGGCACACTCTGGGGGGCTGCATGTTCTACAAACAATGCAAGACGCCGTTTTCCACACAGCTCTGTGTGTGCTTTGACAATGTGTCCAGCAGTGTAAGAGTGTCAGATAGTTTGGACTGTCTTCTGTACAGAGCTTTAATCTAAGTACACCATGACATGTACTGTACTTACATGTACTGGTACATCTCAAAATTTAGAATACGATGGGGATGTTCATTCATTATCTTACTTAACCCCATAGATTGTCAATGGAGTTCAGTTGGAACATTTTGGTTTCCCAGTGAAACACAACAGTGGGCAAAGACAAGTTGACAAGACAAGCATAGTGCGATGACGTTCAGCGGTCATCGGCTACTCTGCTGGCAACATGTCTAATTCGTTGAATCACCTGAAGAGGTAACATATAATGTAAACACATGATTTTATTCTAAAATGCTTTAATTCATATATTTTCTTTATTGGAGTTTTTTTGGTTGAAAATTGCAGTGTAATTCTTTTTCATTTATTTATTTTTTAAGATTTTTAATTTAAAATATTTTTTTAAAAAGAAACGTGTTGATGCTGCATGTTAAGAGGAAAAAAACTAAAAATTCTAAATGTTCATAATAAGGAAAAAAAAAAAGTTGCATTTGTGTTCCTTGCTGTACCGAAAAATGTAATGAACTGAAGCTTTAAAACTGAGAACTGTTCTGAACCGAAATTTTTGTGTACCGTTACACTCCCAGTAAGCACAGTCGAATATTAGCCATTAAACCAGCTTTCAGTAATTTTGGCAGTGTAGGCAGGTGCCAAGTCCAGCTTGAAAATAAAATCAGTCCATCAGGACAAGGAAGCATGGAGTGCTGTGAAATTTCCTGGTGAATGGCTGCATTGATTCTGGACTTTAGAAAACACAGTGGACCAACACCAGGAGGCAAAAACACTACGAGGGGAAAGAGCATGTGCAAGACGTTGGGTCACCATAAGATCTCTGGTAAGTAGCAATCAGCTGTCCTAATAGTCTCTAGAAGTTGTTAAATAACATCATCCTGTCAATAGCAACACTAGAATTAGCTGTTCGGCATTGGCAGAGAGGACTTGGCAAATTTTTTAATGGGTGCAACCCACATACTCAGCTCTGCTGCTCATCCCATAGATGTATGTTCCTTACCAATGTGGCGCCATTTAAGAAGGAAATACCAAAACACCAAACACACGTTTGTTTTACTTTTTGTGCTACATTTAGTAGAATATTATTTGAAATAAACCTGTCAGGTAACCTCCATGACGCAGATCCTTCTCACTCGCAGTACTCAGCCAGTTTAGTTAGAGTTCTACCTTAACTGGTAGAAAATAGCAAGTGCGATTTTCGTCTGTTCGTTAATGATGAAGCACAACTACTCCCAGACACCTAATGAGCATATACACAGCCTGAATGTTACATGTTTAAAACAGGACATAAAAAACACGACAATGTGTGAATGTATATTTTTTCCACACACTTCTAAGTAATGGCCTTCACCAGAGTGACCAGGTGACCCGAGCTAGCAATTAGGACTCCCTAACAGGCCCAGAGCAGGGGAGTGTGCACAGATGCGGTGCATACATTATGTAAAATACAATCCCTGAGAAAGTCTCCCCATGGTCCAAGCCGGCGGCCTCTACTGCTCCTCTAATCTAATACATTCCTATCATCAGCCCCGCGTGGAACCACATAAACAAAACACACCCGGCATGAGGAAGCCGTGGAACACAGCACATCTGCCCCGTGCAGCCGCTGACGCCAGGAGCGTGAGGTGGCTGGTATACAGGAGTTAGGGAAAGTTGGAATTTCTCAGCTCAATGTGTCTGTTACAAATTTGTGGGGTTTTATGCTGTCATTTTATATTCATGGTAGTGAAAAGAAAAACCTCCCACTGTGCTTTTATAATCCCTGCAGAAACAGTGCAAAGTGTGTGTTTTAAACATGATTGTCTTATTAAAGAACAAAGACAAAGGGCTGAATATATTTGGCACCATGGTTGCAAAAGCCAACTCACACACCTTGTTTAAAGGCTCCACCATTAATTCAGGAGTAAGTCAGCCTTTATTTTCTTTCCATTTCAAGTCTGACCAAGAAGGAATTGTGTTATTCTCTGCCATAGCTGCTTTTAAAGTCCAGAACCTCACCTGAGCTGAAAACTGGCCGTGGGAAAGTTTTCTGCATCCAAGCTGAAAATTTATTTGTTCTTAAAGGGATTGTAAAAGTAATTCAACCTTGTACTTTCAGGAGCCAAACACATACAGGGTCTGTTTTTTAAAGCCTTTCCAAAACCATCAACAACAAACAAAGACATGAAAGAGTCACAAATTAAACCAACATGCTGAGAACTGGAGGTGTTATTGTCAAATGTACCCACAACCCAAGCAACAGAGGTTGATAAAAGTATACTGAAAGTAGAAAGTAACCTTAGCATGTTTGGCTAACTAGCTTACAGTATAGTAGCCTTGTATAATAGTGTTAGCTAGGTAATACTGTTAATAAAGAGCGTATCAAGGGGGAACTACTAGTTTAAAAAAATCAGGTTGCAAGCAGTCCCTAACTTTAGCATGCTAGGATATGTAGCTTATGATTAGGGTAACCTAATTTACTATGAGTCATGTCAAGCTAACTAGCTCACAAATGAAAAAGATAGATTTGGTGGGTTGGCTTGTTAATGATAATCATGAGCGAGATGAAAATAAGTGACTACGATAAAACTTGCGATTTGAAAAGTTGATAAAACAAATCTGAGGCATCTACTTTAAGCTGTTATGCTAACTAGCTAACCACAGTAGCTTAATTCAGTGGGGTTTACTTGTTACTAAAGTAGATAGCGTGATAATGTTTTTTTTTTAGTTAATTAAGTTTGTCTTCTTAAATGTAACCCTTAACTTTAGCTTGTCAAGCTAACTCACTTAAAGTAGCTAGATTTGGTGGGGCAGCATGTTACAGCTGTTAATCATAAGTAAGTTACGGAGCTAGCTTCTGATTTAAATATCAAGTTAGCAAATTTTAAATATGATACAAACAATGCAATTGAAAAGCTTGACCAAACAAGGTTATATGTACAAGTACATTAGCTTGATTTCGTAGGGTTAGGGCATGTTTTATGACTGCTGAGGGTGTTGGGAAGCTAATAATCAAATTAATGATTATGTTGTTAGCAAGTTAGTTTTGCAAAAATAGACCTTAACTTAGCATGTGCAGCTTACTAGCTAAGAGGTACGTTAGCTGAATATAGTAGAGGGTTAGCTTCATATTACTATAAATGGTAAATTAGTGAGGGAGCTAGACCTACAAAGAAAGGATCATACTGGCAAACTAGATTGTAAAAAAGATAATAACATTCAGTGTTCTCAAAGCTAGCATGTTTAGCTAACTGGCTTACTGGTACCAGTGCAGTAGCTTAATTTAATGGAGGAAATCGTATTGCTCCTGAGAACTGTAGGCCAGTTCAGAAGTAAATTATTAGCATAGTGCTTTCTCAAAAAATAATCTAAGGCTCATAGTTTTTCATGCTCTTTTTTCAGTGAGGATTCTAGTTTCTAACTGTGTTAAGGCAGCTAAGGCCTCAGTGCAGTTGTTTTCATAACCGAGACATTTAGAAACTTATAGAGAGTTACCATTTCAAAATCAGCCAATCAAAAACCTATGAAATGCTGTTATATGCTAGTTAATCAACAATAAAAGAAAAAGGCAAAAAGCCTATGTTTAAGAATGTACATTTTTTGGGGTTCTTGTGTGATACAAAAGAGACGCTGTTTAAAATAAAACTCATGTGATGCAGGCTGTTATTGTTATGACTGTAAATACATAGCATAAGTAACTAAAGAAGGCATTCAAATTTGCTTACCAGAGAGTTTGTTCTGGTGCAGGAACTCCATCTGTAGTCTTTGTCCAGCACGTTGAGCCAGGAGATATGGAGTGGAGAAGGTTGGATCCCCGGTGGCGCACATAACATCTGCCCCACTGAACAACAGCTCCATGGTTTTCAGCACATCAGGCAACACCACAGCTGCACACAAAGCCTGAGAGACAGAACAAAAGAGCATCTGAGGTGTTTCTGTACAAGACCTGTGCTTTGTCTAATAACGTTTTTATGCTATTTATAAAATTTTCCCATAAAGTATGAGTGAAATAATGCTGTATGGTATTTTGACATCTGATTTCCCTTTTGTGGTCACAAATCTTATAAATAGCAGTCCACCTGTCACTTAATGTTTCCTGGTGCTATAGGCTACTAAAAGAGAGAATAAGTGCAGTCACAGTTCATTGCATTTCTAAGTAGCTTTCAATAGCTGGCGTAATACCTTTAAAAATTTCACACTCCAGACAATGTACCAGTGAAAATACTTTGAAATGAAAGTACGGTGTGTGTTGCAGCTTGGTGTCACTCGGTGTGTTTATGCGTGTGTGCGCTCCAGGTTGATAGAGGACAAAGAGTCTATAAAGCGGCGTCAGAAAACCATATAAAGTTTAGAATTGAGTTCCGCCCGCTGATCTCAAAAGAGAAGTTAAAATAAGATCAAAATTTAATACTCCCTGTGGGGATCATTAAATCTGTAATCCCTGTGAAAAAAGAGGAATATAGCAAATAAGAAAAGGACAAATGGGCCATATTAAATATAATGAAACTAACAATTTCCAGAAGAGGAAAAAGGAGATAAAGTCATGAATAGGAATGAACGAGGAAACAGCAGAGCATGCTTAGGCAGGGGAATACATGGAGTATACATACAGAATTGGAAGGCAAATATTTAAAAGAAAAAAATGCATGCTGTAATAATACTTCCAGGCAATATATCTTATCTCATTGGAAAGACTTTATTTCCACTAATTGGTGCCACATTCGTTAAGAACATGCATTTGTGTGATGAGCAGCAGAGCTGAGTATGTGGGTTGCACCCCTGAGAAAATGGTCCATTGCCTCTGCCAATGCCAAACAGCTTAGTCTACCGTTGGCGCTTGTTTGGTGTTTTTTGGTGGTTTGGATGATTGAAATCTGAGGAAAGGATGTATTTATAGTTTAATCATTTCTTTATTCAACATTGTGGAGTTGACTGACGCAACCAAGTCAGCCAATGCGGCTGTGTTGCTTGCTCTGACACTAACCAAGGTTGTGCCAGAGCATTTGTGGGATCCCCAAAGACAATCCCACAAGTGTTCAACAGGGTCAAGGTCGGGGATGCTTGCAGGCCATTCCATCCTCTCCACTCCTAAATTCTGGAGGTATTCTCTGAGAAACCCTGCTCTGTTGGGGCGAATGTCATCATCTTGGAGGATGGAGTTAGAGTTTCCTGTGTCTTCTTCACACTTTGACCATAGATCAAACTGTCATAGGCCAAATCTGGACACATTGTTGAACACAACGTTCCTCCATGTGTTCAGGTTCCAGTACATGTGTTGCGTAATCAAGGGCAGGCCTCCTGGTAACCTCACAAGACCAGAGATTCCGAAGTGCCAGGGCAAAGTCATGCAAAGTCATATGGTCTTTTAAATCTGTGGAAGACAGCCTACAGTTCCTTAGTGCTAACAGGGTAAGGAAACAGTCTTCGTTGGTGGTCGTCTTTTTTTTTGGACATCCACTTTGCAGCCTGTCTCTGACAAGTTAGCAGAGCAGAGACCAAAAGAAGCACATAAATTTGAGTAATTAAGCATAATTATTGAAGAAAGAAAATTGAAAGCGCCCAAGCAAAGGGTAACATCAGGGGAGATGGCATTTTGGAAATGGATAAAAAATTGTTGCATCTGCCTACCACACAGCCGGCGAGTGACTAGGGGTGATGACGTTGCAGGAATTGAACAGTATCTTGTTTCTTAGGGGCATGTTTCCAACCTTTCCCCCTAGCCCTCAAAAAAGAGGACCAAGGGGAAGGGGTTGACAAAGGGGACAGGCTAAGGGGACAATTGGGATTGGCCCTAAATATCTGCTTAAAATCCCTGTCAAATAGTTAAAGATTTCACTTTCTTAAGATCACTTTCATAGATTTTATACTTGTGTTTATATAAAAAATGAGAATTTTCTTAATTACTGCCATTTATCTCTTATTGCTGTCAGTCTGCAGCCTGAGGACTGAATGGAAAAAGGATTCAGTGATGATAAGCCCGAGGTTTCTTCGCCTTCAGCATTGACTCGTGCAGGTTAGCACCTCTAAGTCCTCTTAAACAAACTTCTGCATCTATAAATACACAGTGATGAATGTCCCCTCTGTAAGGTACAGGCAGTCAAACTCCAACGTGTGATATCAAACCGCGCAGTCATGCTTTTGTTCATACTATCCACCTGTGAACCAGGCGAGAGAAACAGAGATAAAAGAGCCCGAAGAATACTGTCTGGCTCTGTCTGTCTCTTCCTATCAGTGCGCTCGATTGATGCGACATTGTGCGCAGTGACCCTCGACAAAGTGGATCAACGGAGGAGTCGAGTGGCAAATGGTGGAATTTTCAACGAGCGAAACCCCTTTCCTTTCATCGGACTCGGACCGAGTCGGTAAGCTGCATCGATCTGCAGCAAACAAGCAGGACGCGACTGAAAGTAAAGCTTGGCAAAGTACACACACACACACACATAAACACATAAACACAGCCCTGTCAATATAACCTGGCAGCCCACACAAAGACCCTGCGTACATATGGATGATGAACCATATGTACGGAGCAAACAGATCTATTTCTGAGTTCACACTTCAAGAAGACATCACAGGAATTATGGACACTCACAAGTTTAGTGCCACTCTTTGTCTTTAAACACACACACACATACACACAAACGCTAAAGGGTCACATTAGGGCAAAATAGTCCCAAGCAACCCGGCCTTATTCTGTATCGTCTCTGGAAATGACCTCCAGTGTCATAGCAATTACTGCAGCCACTAGAGGGTTTAGACGCACATGTGTGAGTGTGTGTGTGTGTGTGTGTGTGTGTGTGTGTGTGTGTGTGTGTGTAATGATATAAGAAGGTCCTTTGACACCTCTGTATCTCTAGGTCATGTGGCCTGCGGAGACTCGGTGGAGGTCACCAGGATATGAGCTTCTAATGGGGAACATGGGACTAGAGTAGGGGTTAGAGAGAGGGTGTATGATGGGAAAAACGGCAAAATTCACAACGTGTATTATGTAACTCATAGATTTAACTACATCACGAGCTGTTTTATGATATGATTCGACACTTTAAAGGCTAAATTAAAACACGTCTCTTGAGGGACATTCATGACCTAAAAGTTATTAAAATGTCTTCATGTGATTTAAAAAATTGCATGAATGTCAGTGAGGAAATTGCGCCTTTGTTGTAGAGGAGGCTCCCAAAGGAATTGGCTTTTATTCCTTTGTATTCATTCTTGTCTTACAGTAAGTAAGTGTGACACAGAAGTGGAGCAACGTGTCCAATGAGATTATAGTCAATGTCGTTGTTTATGTTGAAAATAAGTGTTTTTTGGGGTTTTCTTTTTGTGATTTATGCTAAGAGTCGTTAGCTTGTTTTCAAAGTTATTATTTTAGTGCTATGTGACATATTGATCCCCACGTAAGACACTTAAATTTCTTTTTCTTTCTTTCTTTTCACACACCTCTCCACTGCCCAAACCCTTTTAGCCACACACTCTATTTATGTCACGCTTTCACGCTGAAAAGGGGGAGGAAAAAAAACCCACACCCACTCTAACAGCAAATTCACACATCCATAGTGGAGCAGCACACGTGTTCACACGCATGTCTGCGCCTCACACTCTCTCTCTCTCTCTCTCTCTCTCTCTCTCACACACACACACACAAGTAAAAAAGTCAGCAAAGCCGCAATAAAACCAACCCAAGCATTTCTGTTGTGGATCCTAATCCACTTTTCCACTTAGCTAGCTAGTAAAACTCTTCCTCACCCCTACCTCTTTCCCTTCTTCTGTGTCATTCCCTCTTTCTCTCTACATCCCCATCCCTTCTTCCCCCACTCAGGAAAACAATACAAGGGAGGCTGATCTGCGTAAATGCTGACGCAGGTGGAAACTTCTTGCTTTCAAGATCTTTAAAAGGAAGGGTGAAAAAAGGGCGCTTATTTCTTTTGCCAGAGCAATAAAACCCTGAAACCACAGACTGGCAGAGAAGGCCGGAGCACCAACCTGCGAACACTTAAGATCGATAAGACTCCCCCTTCGGCATTTTTAGACTTATAGTGCTGTTTTACTGGTGGCCAAAAGGTCAGGGATATATGGGCTTTTTCAGGTTGGGTGGATTTAGTTAATGGAGTATGTCACGCACCGTGCTGCTCAGGAGTATGGATGAAACTGTAACTGTATGCTAGGTTAACACTTATCACTGCCAGGCCAGTGGAGCATTTTGCTGCAGCCTTGGCTGAGAGATGCTTCAGGAGCAGACTAAAAGGATGCAAAGTCTTAAATGAAACACTTTCCTGGTAAATCATACTGGTTCCCAAAGTGGGAAAACCAGTATTGTAAAAATATGAAAAAAACAGTTTAAATTTTATATAACATAAAAAGTTTGATCTGTTCTCAGCATTTCAATATCAGTGGTTGTGGTTAATTTGGGAAACACAGCAATAGGTGAACAAAGAATCTTTGGGTTATTTCCATTTGTTTATCTGTTTTTGGATTGGTCTATTAGTGTATTGGCACAGCAGGGGGTCACCAGTCTCCAGCACTAACATTTTAGGGCAGATGTAGTTGGATTAACACTGCAGAGTTTTTTCAAATTCCCATTGCACTCAATTTGGTGCTCCTCAGGGTTAAATATTCGGTCCCATCTTTTCTTCATTCCACACTTGGCTAAATAAAAGACCATGTCCGTGTCAGTTTCTCCATCCATAAATTTGATAGCAGAAATCAGGCCCCATCCTTGATTTTAATGTTAATTGAAAAGAAGAGGTGTCGTTTACCAGAGTGCAATTACTCCAGAAGCTGAAAAGTTTGTGAACCCAAACTCACTTTGTTTACTGTACAGTCATCTGAAAAAATACTCAAACTCCAGTGGAAAAATAACTACTTATGAAGTTCCTTCATAGACAGACTATTAGTTTGCTAGCTAATTTTATGCTAGCAAACACAGCAAGTAGAAATTGATATTCTGGACATACATTTAAAAACACAATCCTTTTGTTTGTAGGAGAAACAAAGGGATAGTAAAAATCAATTGTAGAAAATGGCAATAATACTTACAGCAAGTCACTCAGATGTTTTTTAAAGATGGGATATTTTCCCTGTTTCCAGACTTTATTTCTTCCCTCTGTTAGCTTTCAAGTAGCTTTCATGATTAAGCCTCATCAAAAATGGACAATGACAACTTTTATTGTACCCTCAGTCTTTTAGCTACAGTCTCTTTAAGCCCCTTTCACTTAAAATATGAGACCAAGCTTTTCATAAGCCTCCCCCACTGTTGCCATGCTACAAAGTTGTTGTCATTGACTATGCCACCTCTTGAAAAATGAACAAATTTATCAAATTTATGTCTTTTGCTTGGTCAGTATCAAAAAATGCTGATTCATTCAAAAGAAGATTTTAGCATGCTAGCACATTCAAGAGGTAATGGATGTAAGCGATAGACTTGGCATAATATCTCAAAAGATAGCTTTGCTACACCCATTATAAGCATGGCAGCTTCTAAAAACAGTACAGCTGTAGCATCAGTCACATCCGTTTTATGCAAGCTAACAGGCCCTAATATGTTAGCATGTCTGCTCTGTAGTGAAGTCATACCTGGTTGAGCTGTTCCAGTTCATCATATCCCTCGAGGACCTTTCGGTATTTCCTCTCCCTGTACTTCCTGCGTATGAACGTGGCACGTTGCTCTGTTGAGGCACCACTGAAGAGGCCCTCCTCCAGGGGAAGGTTAGCAGCCCAGAAACTGTTAGCATGCTTGTTTCCAATCTCGAGAAAGAGCTGTGGTGAGTAAAAGGTTTAAAGGCAAGTCATTTCTGGTGGTTATGGTGTTCCTCATACAATATTCATTTGGAGCTGTTTAGCTGGTTGGATAGCTAGTTCTAGCCGCTAGCTCTCACTCAGCATACAGAGCTTACCTCAACCAGCGCATTGCTCCAGATGCTGCTGTCCAACTTCAAGCTCCTAACTTTGGAAATACTTGGGCCGAGAGAACGGTGCTGCCCTGTAAGACAGAAGTAAACGACATCAGTTCGCCAATGTACAAACAAAAACATGCTTGAAAATTCAGAACACCCTTCGGTTTGTAAAACATTTCTGATCAGATATATTCAGGATTGCATGGCTGTCGGGCTACCCTTTTATTTCCTGGAAAGCTGATTTGAAAATCCCAAAATTAACATCTACATATATGCACAGAAGACTCCAGAGTGTGCGCATGAATACACACTACATGTGAGAGATGGAGTAAACAATAACAGGCAGTTACAAGATGGAGAAACGGAGCATGACTGGAAGCTCATTCTCTCACTCACAGCAGACATATTCAGTCCCTTCAGCACTCCTAATTGGAAATGAAAGCATAGAACGAGAGCCATTAATTGCTAATGAATCATGAGTAATTCATTGTGTTTGTGGGTCGGCCTGTTTATTTGGGTGAATGAGGGGCTTCTGGGGTTGCTTATGGCCAAAGACAGAGTGTACATGCATAATACATCTGGCAGAAGCTGGCTGTATGTGTGAATGATAATCACTGTCCTGCGTGTAAAAGCAGATAATTTTAGATTTAGATGATCTCATTACTGTCATCTGTGCTCAAGTAGAGCAGTTGTGAATGAATATGTGGCGCCATGAGCAGAGATAAGGCCGCGTTGACACAGATCTGCAGACACAAAATACAACAAATTTGTGATTATGCAAGATATTTAAAAAAGTGAAAGTAACTCGGAAATTGTTGTTGATATCTGGTAAGAAGTATTTCCTCCAGCTAGTTCATGTTTTATCTTCTTGATAGTAAGTAGAACTGACTATGATATTGGAGTTTTAAAGGAAGCAGAGGCTATAAAGTACAGCAAGGCTAAGTCTAAATTAAGGCAGCTGTGATTAGTTTTTGGCTTTTGGCTGGTTTTAAAGAGGACTGAAATTAATTCTGTTGCCTCTTTGTAAGTTTCAGAAGGTAATAGAACATTAACAAGATGTTTCATTCCTATTTTGTTATTTTTAATGCTTGAAACTTTTGATATGAACACAAACCAAAACCCACGTTATCTTCTCAGTGGGTATCCAGATGGCACCAACCGGTGTACTACAACAAATTTTAAGTTCCAGTTGACATAAATTGTTGTCCTTTCAAGGCCCCGTGTCCACTGTCTATTCAAGAGCCTGTGCATATTTTCCTTTCAAGGGCCTGTTTATATTATCTTTTCAAGGGCCTGTGCCTATTAGTATAATTAAAACTAGGGGGGTTCCTATATGTTAAAATGCCATGCTCAGCATTTCAACATGACTAGGGAACCTGCAGACTGCAATTTAGCTGAGTGTAAAATTAAAAAAGTAGGGACCTTGTATTGAACCCTGTGGAACTCCAAATTGAGTTTGATGGGAATGGGAACTTATATTGCATGTTGAAGCCCAAGATTTGAGAGTTGGCTGGTTCAACATTTCAAGCTTCAGAGTCATTAGCATTGTGCATCAAATTCCAACCAAATGCAGTCCCTTTGACTGTCTTTGGTTACAAATACTTAGATTTTTTGACTGCTGCGAGACAACTATCTTCGTCTTCAACACAAAGCTTTTATGGCAATAGCATCCAAATACAAGTCCCTTTACAAGCTAGTTAGCTAACTAAATTAGGTGAATTAAGGCTACTTCATGATGTCTATGAAAACAATTTTTTGTCCTAATTTGTTCAACGTTTTTTGAATTTGGTTATTGCATTTTTCAAGAGAAGAAAAATGGAAAGATTCTTCGTATTTGTGGCCACCCAAGTCCAGCTTGACAAATAAAGGCCAAGAAGCAAGGTTGTGGCGTTTGTCTGTGAAGCAGTGAAAATATTTCACCCTTGGCGCCTGCTGCATCTCTACCACCACACTCCATCAGCTGAGCCATACCAACACCACAGGACCATTTTCACTTGTGTAAGGGTAATGAAGCTGAAAGAAGTGTGCCTGTGCCTGTGCACGTGTCACCGGGTACATGGCGAGATCTTCCCACATAATAGCCTGTTGTAAATGTCTTCATCTCTCCGATGGAACCAAAACAACACGCAAAAGGGCATTCCCATCACAGCGGCTTTCATGAAAGAAATCGCGAACCCCAACAAGGATATCAGACCCAATTAAAAACTTTTCCAGCGACAGTTCATGGAGCCCTTTCCCAACCCCTCTGTACTTGGGTGCCATTTCCCCTCACTCAATGATGAGTGTGAAGGAAACAAAGCAAAGCAATGAGAGCTGCATTTGTGTGTTGCTATAGAAACTGTTATGAGTCTACCAGTTGCATCCTGGTTTAAAGGAGTTCTCTGCAACTATATGTGTGAAGATGGGCCTCCAAATCATGGGGGTAATGTCATTTCCTCCTGTTGAATGAGTTGAGTTGTGCAGTGGGAGAGAGGGCAAAGAGGTGTAAAAAGAGCATCAGGGCGGATTCTAGGTAAGCTTTTACAAGAAAAAAAGTTTCCCTGCAATATGGGTTTATTTTTTTTACCCATTAAAGGCATTTATCTTGGGTTAGTCATTGAAGGAAAAACAACAACAGCTGGAAGAAAAGGAAACTAAAGAAAAACAAGTCACTAAATAAAAGTGTTAAGATGTTAAGAGTTGCTGCTTTCATATTCTGTTGATCTGGTAACCCTGTGGTGGCGTTTCTCAGCAGGCATAATGAATATCTTGGAAATTCCCCTGGTATTAGCAAGAGGTGGCTCATAAAGCTAAGATACGTCTCTCTATGGTACCATTTTGGCTTTATTGGGACATTTTGAATAATGAGTGATGTGTGTGCATGTATGTTACTTTTATTCAAAAAGAAGCTGGCTCATATCATTACATTTAAAAGACGACTCTTCGTGGCGAGATGCCCCCCCCCAAAAAAAAAAAAAATCTTGGAGACGGTGGGAACACGCACTTTTCACATGAACTTTCCATGTCAGGTCAGCCATGCTTGTTTTTGTTTATTTCTGCTTCTTTGTTCCTCAGTCAGCTCACCTCCTGAATGGCTAAATTCAATTCCATGTCACAACTCAAGGAGTCATGACCCGGGAGTCGTCAGCTTTCCCCACACACAACTTTAATATTTACGATTGTCAGCCCGACCCGTTTTCGAAGCCAATTACCAGGACAAATTCACTCTTGACAGGCCTCAGACCACAGGATAATCTGATAGGATAATGTTATAAGACATAAGATAATCAGGCCTTTGCTGTCCTTGGTCAGAAAGGAGGAAAGTCGGGACAAAAACAGCCATATAATCATTATGTGTGTCCCCTGCTTTAGCTTAGATGTCAGCTTCCGTCGTCAAGACAGGCAATTAAAAAAAATGGCCTCAAAGAAAAGTGAATATAATGAGAGTTAAAGATTTTTGATTTCTGTTTTTAAAAATAACTTTGATGTCAAAAGTTCAATTAAAAAGTAACTCCAAAAATGGTAATTAATAAAGATATTATTATAGACTTTTAACAATGCCTTCCGCAGTGCACTGTTTAAACCAAGTGGTTGGGTCAGGTTTGAGTCCAACCTGCTGCCCTTTTCCCACATGACAGTCCACTTGGTGTCCACTTTCACCCACTTCCTTGCTCAATCTAAGGAATTAAAAAACTCAAGAAAAATATATTTTTTAAAAATAACGCACTTCTTTGAAACCTTGTATATGCACTTTTCAAATGCTGAGTCACCCATCAGAATAAATAATCAGAATAATAATCAAACAATCAGATGGTTGACTCTTTTTGAAGTGACTGCTTGGAAGTAGTTTTGATGCTTGTAGATTTATTACAAAAGGTCCTGTTCTGGCGAGGACGTGATTGTAGTTAAATTCCTTTTCTTACGTATAAGCTACTTTTAACATGTACTTCATGAAGCAAAAAAAGCCCTCTAACTCCACGTAAACAAAGAGAAACTATTAATAGTCTATAGCTTCGCATCAAAGAGGGAAGCCACGGACTGTTAAAATTCATTTGGTCTTGGCACTAAAAGAGGAAAAGCCAATGTGGGATCATTTTCACCATTAGCCTTCTCATTACTTTTTTCCTCTTCCTCTTGTTCAGCATTTCTCTTTATTGTCCATGACATGAGAGCGCTAATTAAAAGCGTGAGCAGTCATTGGTATTCCAAACGGACCAGCACCTAATTTAAGGAGAGCAAAAAGTGAGGACAGCTTCTTCGTTGCCAGATATTCACCCTCTCTTTTCCCAGCATGTCGACAAAATGTAATATTAAACAGCCCTGCAAATGAAATCATTTAAGGCTGTTTGAAAAGGGATGTTGGATATCTGATGCGCACCAATTACACGGGCTTTGCAGAGGTGAGGGGAAGAATCACATTAAAAGTTATGACTCCAGGAGGAATCGCGGGCCTGGAGATGATCCATGGGGAGAGAAGGGAAAGGAAAAAAAAAAAAAAACACACTTTGAGATCTCCCTCCATATCTAGCATGGCCGCTGCCTCACTCTAATCATGTTAGGCGGGTCAAGAAGCAGTTTGGGGATCCCCCAAGTTCTTGCCCGCAGCTTAATCTCTGTTGTCGTTTCATCTGAGCCGTCCAGCATCGCCAAATAGATTAGAGAGTCCAGAGGCCAGACGCAAAGTCCCAAAAGTGGCTTATCACCTGAGAGGTTCCTCCAGACGAGCTTCTGGGTCAGAGTGCATGCTCACAGACACACCAACAAAACCCAAAACCACACACACAGACGGATTATTGATTGAGTCCTAACAAGCTTTTATCCTCAGGTGTTTTTGAATGTTTTTCTTAACTGTCTGTAAGCTGAATGGTCTCTTTTGTTTCCATTCTTTAACTTTGACTTTAAATATAGAAATATAAAAAAAACACAAGCAAGAGAATTCATAACTGAGGAGAAATATATAAATTTATTTAAATTTACATTAATTTACAGCTTTAAAAAAACAGTCTTTTATGCTGTTTTGGAAAGCCCATATTTCAGCCTCTTAAATGATTTTTTAGGGTGCTGTCCCTTTAAGGTGCCAAAAATCCCCTTTAATCTGATTGGCCAGCCCTTGGAAGGCCAGGGCTATGGGTAGACTTCACTGTTTAAAGTCCATCCCTCCCACGTGTCATGAACCAGCCAGGAGGTCTTATGTCGTAACCTCATTGCCTCATGAAGATCTCATTAAGACCTCATGCTTTTTGTGTCCATTTTTTAAACCATGACTTAGAAACCCTTATTTCAGCCCGTCTGTAACGATTCGTTTTAACTGCTGTCTCTTTAAGGCTCTACAAACCCCCTTCCCTCTGATTGGATTAGACTTCTGGAGCCCTGTTGGATGCAGAGCTATGGGATGACCTTGGTGTTTTAGGCCCACATCTCTACATTTAGGAGAACCTTACATGTTCAGGAAGTCTCTCAAAGATCTCGCTAAGATCTTGCAGAGAGCCCATGCTTTTTTAACTTTGTCTTTAGACATAGAAATATAAAGAAGAAATTTAAAATATATACCAGAAAATTAATCTGTAAAAGTAGCTTCCAGCTGTCCAGCCAGGGATTTGAACCACAAACCTTCTTCCTGTGAGGCATCAATCCTGACTCCTGCCCCATCCTGAAGCCTAATGCATCCAGCATGTGTGTTTGTGTGTGGGAAACAGTTCGTGTGATTGAGTCCCTTACCTGCACACTTCTTACAGATGACCACGCCCAGATTGACAGACGCCCACTCCGGCTGCGAGGCGCGGCAGTCAGCGCAGCTCCTGTTGGCCTCGTTGAACCAGATCTTCTCTGCCACTTCATAGTCGGAGAGTGTCTCTGCGATCGATTCCTGGACTGCTTCAATCCACTCCTCCTTCTCCCGATCTGACTCGGCTGTGAAGCTGCAAAGATCGATTTTTTTTTGCCCCCCCCACCACCACCACCCCGACACATGGCTCACTGTTATTGATTTGATTTGAGAGAGCAATTAAACAGCACAGTATAGCTTGGCAGGGTTTGGGGGGGTGCATTTGGAGCAGTTTTTGGAGGGGTGCTGAGCGTGTAGGCCTATGTGTGATTGCAATAGATTGGTGATATTGATAGGGAGGTGGGAAGAGAAGGCGACAGGGCAGGTAAATCAATCTGCCTCACCTGCACCACTAAAATCTTCAAAGTTTTAATGTTGTATATTTTTCCAGGGTGTATTTTCTTTACAGCTTTCAATCAAAAACAATATTTCATATTGACAAATTGATGTTAATCCAAAATTGATGATGGGATTAAGTCATAAATAAATCTCAAAATATGATGTAGATATCCACACAGCTTAGACACCACAAATCCATCATGAGAGAAACTTAAAGAGGGGGTATTGTGCTGTTTTGTTTTTTTTTTTAAGTTTTTTTCTTTTAATCTTATGATAATAAAATTATTATTTTTCTCACACTGGTGTTTGAAAAACCTTAATTTCAGCTTCTTTCTGACACACTTTGTTTAAGCTGCTGTCTCTTTAAGAATTCCCCCTTCCCTTTGATTGGCTGGCCCTCTGGTGGCCTATCAATGGACAATGCCATGGGGCGACCTTGGTGTTTGAGGCCTGCTCATCCAACAGATCATGAACCAAAAAGAAGATCCTTATGTGGTGACATCTTAATTTCAGCAAGTCAAGAGAAGGTCTCATGAATACCTTGTGATGCTGTTTAGGAACGGTCCGTTTTTAACAGTTTACAGACAGATTTAGGGATTTATACAGCATATAAATATGCAGTGGTTTCAAAATCTGCACACATTTGGTAAGAACACCCAGCAGAATACCCCCTCTTTAAGTTGGCCATCTGTCATGGACACACACTTGCATGTCTCTTTATCAATACATGCAGTTAAAGGGGGGCTGTTCATGGAAATCATAGATATGCACCAGCATGGTAATGGTAGGAACTGTCCTTGGACTGTCAAAAAGCGACTCATACAGGCATAAATTATTCAACAACTTGTTGTGCCGGGTAACACTAAATTAACTTAAATGTTTACCACGAGTAAAGGAAGTGACAAAGATTGACAAAGACATGAAACTGGGAGGGAAAAAAGAGAGAGTCCTCGCTTGACTGAAAGAAGCACTTAAGAGAGCAGAAATGGGACCACTGGTCTCCATGGCAACCAGGCAATGGCTGTTGAGTAAGACGGAAGATGGGGTGGTGGGTGGGGGGGCTTTTGCCCGCAGCAGAGGATGCACACCAGGACCGTGCTGGCCCAAAGTAGCCCTGGTAGAGATCGATAGGTTGATTGGGTTCAGTAGTTCTCTGCCTGCCGGTGCATCGGCCCAGAGGCCCCCGTCTAAAGAGATGGCTGCTCACATCACATGCTGAATTGCAACACGGCCTCAAAAAACCCACAGAGGACACTGGAGTGTGAGGAGGCCCCCAAAAGACGCAGAGTTTAAGATATGAAGTGAAAGCTGGTCTCAGAAGAAGCTGCAGAATTAAACACAGCTATAGAAACAACAGGTGGTATAAATGGGACAGCAACATTAGACGGGAGGGGGAATCACTATTTTACACCATAACAATGCAATTGTTGCCTTTGCCCTCAATGTAAATTAAGTTTTAAATAAGCTGCTGACAAGCATTGTTCTCTTAAATTACAACTTTCAAGCAATCTCGCTCATATTGTTGAAATATGTCAATCACTTCTTTAAACACAGGCTTCCAGCCTCCATCAGCTACTTCCCTGCCGCAAACTACAGTCATCGCACTCTAACGCTTTTTAAGCCGGCTCCTGTGTAATTATCTGAAAGGTTATCAAATCTAAAAGTAAGCTAAGAGAGCAGTGAACTGTTTTGTGTGCTTTGTGGATACAAAGACCACAGAAAAACCACAAAGTTTTGATAGTTCCTTAATTAAATTTTGGATTGGAGGTTGCTTTTTTTTCCTACTCAGTGCTTCAAAGAAAAGAGGAAATCCAAGCAACTTTCATGTCCATCAGCTGAAGATATGCCAGTATCTGTAAACTTAGCTTAGCATTAAAAAACAGAAAGAAAAAATAACAGAAAAGAACAAAGCCTACATTTCTTAACACAATTTCCAAACAATATCCCAGCAAAAACTTGAACAAATTTGTCCTTGTGAGTTTACAACCAGCTAAGACTGCTACTAGCCGTAAAACAGTTAGCATATAGGCTCCAGTTTTGTTTGTTTGCACTTGTATTTATTTTTCTACAGACTGACCTAACAAAACGTGTAATTTGTGTACTTGTTAGCTTAGGAAATGTTCATCATCATATTTTAGAACCCACTGAATGAGCAAGCCAGTTTTACCTCTTTTCCTGGTCTTTATGCTAAGCTAGGCTAACTGTACCCTGGGTTATATTTAACAAAGAGGGAAGCATGTGAGGTGTCATTTTTCTCGTCTCTTGGCAAGAAAGCAGATGAGCTCATTCCCAAAAATATCAAACTATTTCATTATGAAGAAATCCTTCAAACATTTAAATTAAGTTATTTTATTAATAAGTAGACATGACGTATTTCATAGTCATGAGTTGGAAATACTGCCATCATAGGTCAGATTCAGGGTTCCCTGCTCATTAAAGAAGAAAGTATCAGTCACAATTCATGAAAAAGGTATTTTTCAAGAACAGTACTAGGACAACTACCCTTTGGAAATCGAATTTTGATAGGCAGAGGTTGATGTTCTGATTTTAAATTTTTTGGATATATGGAGTTAAACTTGATTTAGGAAGTTGACTTCTATAGCCAAAAAAAAAAGTAGTTTTGATTTTTTTTCAGTTGCAACCTTGAAACAATAAAAGTGTCAGACATACAAAACAAACCTTACATTGGATTTTCTCCAATTCAATCCTGATTTATCTCCAGCTTTAGCTTTTGTAGAGGTAGCAGAAAGTTTTGTTTCCTTCAAAGTTGGGTGTCTTTGACTTGGTAACTTCTCCCCTTCGCCTCATTGTCATTCTCTCTACTCATAAAAGCCGGCTGAAGCATCCACCGCAGTGGGCCGAACACTGTGTCCATTTAACAGCAGCAAAAACAATGGAAAAGCCAAAGTGAGTCTCCACAGCTTAAAGTGATTAGATGAGTTTCTCACTAATCCCCACCTTGAGCAGGTAGGAGAACGCTCCCAGGGCTACCAATCGATTCGATCCACACACACCCAAAGACACACACCACACACTTGCGCTATAAAAGCCGGTTCAGCAATCGCCTCATCAAAACAATTCAAGAGACCTGAGCTCATTTTAACATCACATTGTTTTTTTTTTGTTTCACACAAAATGGCAATTACGCCCAGCGTATTAACGAAGCTGCCAAACGAAGGGGCCATTAAGGGCGCTGACACAAACAGATCGATCAGACATGCAACGGACAGGTAAAGGGATGAGGAGGGGGTATAAAATCTTTACACAAGGCAACGGGTAGAAAAAGGAAGGAGTAAAAATAGTGAACCAGCGCACACAAACAAACAAACAAGCCATGCTTTGTCCAGGCAGCTGTGACGGGTGTATTCTAAATGGGCCATTACAGCACAAACAAGCACCGGGCGCATTGATTGGAGGCCCCAAGGGAGTGGAGTCACCTGAAAAGGCTCTGTGCCCCGCGGTGGCAGAGATACCTGCTTGAGGCCCCCAGGGGAGATTTCATTAAAAAAAAAAAACCTTGATCGATAATTAATGATTTTTGTAGAGGGACCTGTTTTCATGTAGTGTGTTTATCGTATGTCTGCCATGTGTGGAGGCTGCTTTTTCACAAGACTTTGATGAGATAGGATTGGAAGACAAAGGTAGCAAACAAATTGCAGTCAAAGGGAACTATCTCTTTGTTTTCAGAAGTGAAGCTAAGCTACGATGAAGAGAATTTTAAGGGCCTGATTGTTCCAAAATAGTTAAAACATTAGTAGAAAAAAGTAATCTAATACTTAAATAAAGTGTATAAGAAAATGAAGCAAAATAGCACAAGATCTTCCCGAGACTTGCTGAAATGATGAGGTCATCTTCTAAAGATCTCTTTATTGGTTCATGACATGTTGGAGTTTGAGGGGCAGGCCTCAAACAACAAGGTCTTCCCATAACTCTTCCCCAACAGGCCTCCAGAGAGCCAGCCAATCAAAGAGGAAGAGGTTTTGGGGGAAGGAGCCTTAAAGAGACAGCAGCTAAAGTGAAGCTTTTGCAGGAGAAAAGCAGGCTTTTTTTTTTCTTTTGAACTACCAGTTGTGTAAAGCTACTACAAGGGTACCAGAGGGGCAATAGAAACCCTAAAAAAGCAAGGTACCCCATCTATAAGGTGTCATTTCTGAGGCCCTGTTTACACGACAACAGTTTAAGGATGAAAAGTAAAAGTATTGTTTTGTTTCTGCCTCTCGCTTACACAGAAATAGCGTTTCAGCCAACCTAACACGCGAATTCTATGGAAAGCCCTCCAAAGTGGAATTATTCTGATACGCTGCAGCCTTCATTCCCGTTTAAAACAGCAAGCTGGAGTTTTCAGTCGAAACCCTAACATCACGTGCTGCTTTGAGTGTGCCCATTCCACTTTCATTGTGTGAACTTTTAATTGCCATGCTCGAACCGGACAACAACGATGGTGCAATGGCGGAGTGCCGTGTTGGGCTTGTGCTGCTGAATCTGCTGACTGCCTTTCAACAAAATGTGCATCTGTTGCTCCACTTCTGCACTCAGATAAGACACTTTTAATATATACCCCAGACGATCAGCCCACCTGTCCTTTGGCAGAAGGCTACCAAAAGACTCTACAGTTATATCGCCACCTACAGGCCTGGCGTGCATACTACAGCATATTCATTCCCTTAAAGTTTTTGTGTTTTCAAATATTTTTTTCTCTGCAATTTTTTTTTGCCTTTCCAATTGAAATGCTGTGAAACACTGTCGTGTAAACAGGGCCTTAGTTGGGTCTCATAATGTAACATTTGTACTTGTAGGAGCTTGTGAAAGACAGACTTGAAAAGAAAGGCTGGAGGAATGAGAATATATTCAAAAACCTTGAAAGTGGTCTAGTTTGAAGTAATCATTAGACTGTCTAGGTTAAAATAATAAGCGAAGGCCAGTCAGTGGGAATTCTTTCACCATTAGCACCTTTAACTCTTATCACAATATGAGAGTCTTAATACCTTACATGTGAAAGAGCAGATTAACCGAAATGCCTGCCCTTGCCTTTTAGCCCTGAATATCGATGCTACATGAGACGTGATTACTGAGATAAAAGTACAAGAGGCTTAATGTATGCAAAGGGAATTTTCCCAGCCCATATGCTAAAACGAGCTGATATGGAGTGAGATTTATTTAAGGGAGGAATTTTAATGAAGGGTAGATATTCTGCTGCTGCCACTTGCAGAATTTTAAACAAGCGTGGAGAAATGTCAACCTGTTGAGTTTCTCATTCTTTGGGGTACGTAGTCAAGGAGAGAATCCTTCACTTAACATTCATCTCTTTGAGAAACAGAAAAAGAAACAGAGTGCCAGTTGAAGTTAGAGCTCTGAGATCAAATAAAAAGAGGGCACTTATCACTCTTACATGAAACCTCCTGAAAAGACATCATACATCTCAAACCGTCTGGCATGAAAGGCTCCTTTTTTTTCGTCATGACAAGAGGGTTGAAAAAGACAAAAACCAAATGTGCACACTCCACACTCGAATGGATAGAAATACGAGTCCAGACGTACCAGAAGCTTTTGAAGGGAGTGTTGATTTCAAAGCCCCTGCGGTCAACGTCTCTAATATTGGCAGCAGTCAGTTCCACTTCAGCAATAGCCAGGCCCGCTTTATAGTCCTGGAAAACACAAACAGACAGATGGAGAACCAAAGATTTAATATGAATTAGTACTGAGGTTGTTAGAGGGCTGCTACTGCAATAATCAACAATTAAAGGCTTGGGGTTTTTTTTCCTCACCACAAAAAGAAGAAGTTTTAGCATTAGTTTCTGGGCTGAGTTTGATAAGAACATTCATCCAACAAAGTTTTTGTGCCACAATATAGTTAGCCTTGCCAAGGCTAGCATAAACGAGCAAACACCTAGCTGCTGTTCACAACAGAAAGTTTATATTAGTGCAGACCTAAAACTAAAACTAAACTAAACTAAAACGACTCTAAAACCTAAACATAGAAATTCAAACTTTAAATCCAACAATAGCTTGTTTTTGAACTTCCAAAAAGGCAAGACAAGCTGTTTACTTATGCTAAATTATTTTCTTTTTGGCTTGAACTTGAAACATTCCACACAGACATGACAACAGAATCAATACAACTTTAAATTAGCTTGCTAGCAGCTTCTATGCCTATAAGTTTACTGTGGGATGTGAGCCTTAGCACTTGTTCTTAACAGTTTTGCTAGCCGTTGTAGCAGTCACCTGATTAGGCTAGTGTGAAGACTGGAGCCAGCTGGCTTTGGGCTAAAGCTTGGCAAATCTGCTAGCATAAATTGTGATTTAATGGGTATTTCAGATGTTTTTTTGGGGGGACTTGGCTTTTTAAAACTAGTTTTCTGGAACTGTCATGCACAAAACTTTCTGTTCAACCTCGCTAATAGCTTATTTCAGAGAAAGGACTGACTTTCTCTGAAAGAACTGTTTGTCTACTAGCTAATAAGCTGCAGATACCCATTAGCAACTAGCAAACAGCTCACAAGCTAAAAGTTGACCCCTCTGTAAGAGTTAGATTTACAAGACCATTAACGCTGTGGGGCCTAGCATAATTTAGCAAGCATCTAGCAGTCTTAATCTCAACCAAAAAAAAACAGTGAAAAAATGACAACTCACTGTTGAAAAGCATATATATCAGTCACTTTTTTAAAACTTGAAATATTATTTTTTGTCTCTTTTAAACAGTGCTCTGTTGGAAGAGATAAGGCGAAGCAGTGAACTTGCTTTTTGCTTGATTTTAATACCTTTGACTGAGCCGAGCTAGCCTTTCTGTCAGTCTACTCTAAGCTTAGCTAACAATCGAAGTAGCTTTCACTGTAAATTGACAAGAGAGCAAGCAGCATTTGAAAGCTGTCAGCAACTAGCACACTAGCTAACAGTTGACTCCTTTGTGGTGTTACATTTACAAGACCATTAGCTTTGCAGAGCCTAGCTCAAAACAGATTTTCAATTCAATGAGAAAAGGATTTTTTTTTGACACAAGCTAACAGCTTACTGGGCCAACATCTGACTTTGCAAATGTGCCGTATCTTTGACTATTACTCTATCTTTAATTGCTTCATCGCAGGAAGACAAACTAGTAAAAAAAAAAAAAAATGACTCATCGTTTTTTATTTGTTCGTTTTCATTTACGATAAGCTTATTATCCAACCAGCTTTCACTGTATTTTTGAGAATAGAGCAAGAATCATTTGGGAGCTCCAAAAAAAAGTTTCTTTTAAAGATGCTATTCAAGCTAGCTCTGGAACCTGGAAGCCCTCATTTGAAAGATACTCAAGGCAATTTAAGACAAAGAGGCTAACGTAAAATTGGGATAACATATTCAAAGTGGCCTGAAACATCAACAGAACCTTCATTAGGAGCTTGTGTTTGTAGTTTTTCTGGTTGAAACATGTCAGGGATGAGCAAGCAGTCACTTGTCTAAGCATTCCTACTCATTTAATAACTTTAGCAATCTTTTCAGCTTGAAAGTACGTACACAAAACTTATTTTGACACTAGTTTAAACCCTCCAAGAAGAGAAAGTCTTTTCCCATAGGGTTCCAGTAAGGGTCCTTCAGTACACACCAGCTACAGGCACTTTTCTGGCCAAATTAGTGACCATCTTTAATAAGGTGGGATCAACAGGTCGCCTCATTAAAGTCAGAGCTTGTTTCTCACACGGGGGCTTGAATGTCATTTGGTCTAATGAAAACTAACAAACACGGCAGAGACTGTTGAAGTCTCAGCTGCTCTGCTTCCTGTTGACTGTGTTACCTTTTATTCCCCTTTCAGGAAATGCCATGGATGACTGTGAGAGGCCTGCTGAAAATAGTTTGTGACAGACCAATAACCCAGGACACATTCAGAGGGTTTTCTCCCTCTCGCAAATGACACACAAACCAAATCTGGGTGAGATGTGTAAGTTTCTGGTAAACGAAAGAATGTTTGTTGTGTGTGTGTGTTTGTGTTTGTGTGTGCACCTGTGTGAAAACTGAAAAGCTTTACGAAGGGCCCATCTGGGGAATCCACGCCAACCCCGGCTTTCAGCCTCAATGTTTTCTGAGGCCCATTTCAGAAATAGGGGTTAGACACAGGAGGCACCGTTTTCATAAGCTCCTCTATAACTCTGCATCACACCGCACCCCTCGCTTCACCCTCAACACTCACCGCAGTTAAGACCGTTTTCTATAGCCCTGAGCTCTACACTGAGACAGACAAAAAAAAGCAGACAAAAAGAAGTGCACCTACACCCACACAGGAAGAGACAACACAAACAAAAAAACGCTGTGCTAGAATAAGAGAAAATACACACTTTTACTCCATCGCTGAGCCAAAAGAGTGAGTCAAAAGATGGGGGAGAGAGAGAGAGAGGGAAGCACAAAGAAGGGAGAAGCATAAACGAAAGAGAAAAAAAAAAGGTCTTGGTAATCCTTACTGAGTGGGTGAGACGGGTGAGGGGTCAGCTGAGCAGTTTACAGAAAGAAAAGTGAGTGTGTAGAAAGAGCCAGAACAAAGCAGGATCTGCGCCAATACTCCTCAAAAGCGAATTACAAAAAAAGAGCCTTAGCGAGAAGCGCTAAACGCTGCCATGCTGTGCCATCCATAAAGCATGTGTCTGTTTTTTTTTTTACTCCCCTCTTCTTCACCAGCTAAACAATTACCACTAATTACACCAACAAAGAGACGGAAATGAATCGACACATTCTTTGTTGATTAGGCGCTTTTTGGGAATACATGGCCTAGCAAAGCAAAGATGTGTACGAACATCTCTTACAGGATTCTTCAGCTAATTAGCAACAAACTCGGCCAAATTCACCAGCTTGAAACACATGGGAGAAGGCACCTAAACATCCAGGATTTCCAACCTGATCTTTCAATAATGCTCCGCTCGGTTCAATTGGGGCTAATGCTGTCAAAATCTTCATTTTAACCATCATTAGCCCCAATTAGACTACTTCAGACTCATTTGGAGAACTGTGGTGGAAAATCCAAGCAATTATTCTTCCTTTTTCAGAATAGTAAGTATCAAGTTATAAAGGGTGGATTTGGAAATCAAGAACTGAGATTCCGTGAAGCATTTTTGAGTAATTAAGACCCTCCGAGCTCAGAGGAAGACGACAGATGAGACAGACGAAGGAAGATATAGGAAAAGCAAGGAAGCAGTAGAGTGAGACAAGTGAAATCCACCGTGCGGCCAGGTCCTAATTGAGCTCAAAGTTTGGATGTGAGGGTTCGGAAGCAGCAGGAGCTTGACTTTCTACCCTATCAATTACAACTACCCACAGTTATGGCTCTTTTAATCTTTTCTAAATCTGTGTGCTCAAAGTTCTGAAGACCAATGGTCCTGAAGAGAAATATTCAAGTTCAGCTGAGGATCTCTCCGTTTGCCATTCATTGCCCCTTTCCAACCTCTCCCACTCTTGCCGTAAAATGCCGTCCACTAATAAGTCTGGTCGTCCTCGATGTCTCTGCCAGTTAAAAAGTTGTGCAGCAAAATATCTCGATTCTTATTTCTTTCCAATAATCTGCTTAGTTTTGACATAAACTTTTGCAAACATTGTCAAGAACTCGAAAAACTTGAAAACTTGAAAAAACATTACCGCTTTTCTCCAGCAGAGGGCAAAATGTTTTTTCTTTGACTATCTAGTAACATGATGTCAGATCCTCTGAATACATCTTAAAAACTGACTCACGTGTGATGATCATTTTTGGGGGAAATATGGCTCCAAATATTGTCTGTAGACATCATCATCAATCAACTTTACATGGCCTGGTGTCAAATGAGGGAAGTAAAATCCCCAAAATAGCCAATATCGAAGAATTGCAATTTAAGTTGAATCGGCACCCCAAATATTGTAAAAGAACCGAATCCAGAGAAAAACATGTTATATTAGCCCTAAGTCCTAATTTCATTGGTGACGCAATTTCTATTTTTTATTTTATTTAAAAATTATTTGTAAAATAGGGGGTATTTTACTTATACTACGGTTTCATACTCTCCTGCTGAAGCCTTTTTTGAAAAGCTAAATTTTAGCAACTTTTTCTTTAGGCACTCAAGAAGCCTCCTCCACCGTTGCCACACTTGAAAGTCGTCATTAGGAGTTAGCTGGTGTTTTTCTACTTAGAATGAAGAAATATGGAGTGCAGAAGACCTATTGGTCTAGGTCGCGCTCCATGAGGCAAAGCCAGCCTGTAACAACTTTCCCGCATGTCGCTCTAAACTCCCACCCTGTTTCCTGCTCTATCCACCATCTTATCTTCTCAGATTAAAAGCATAACCCCCCCCCACCCACCCAAAAAAGAGAAAAAAAAATTAAGAAATATAAAGTATGGGGAAATGAATCTTCAACAACAAATTTCAAGAGAATTCAACAATTTGTGATGCCAATTTGTGACTTTGAGAAAATTTCATCTCGCCTAGCTCTCGTGGGACTTTTAGTGCAAGCTGTTTAGAGTAGCTTTCAATATTCCAAAATACTTCTACCTCACGATGTGAAACTTTTACAAAATCTTGCATTAAAACTCTACTTTTTAGCTTAATTTTTAGCTTTTTAGCTTAATATTTGTTTGTAAAATTTTACCATACCTCCTCTTTAATTATCACATTAGACTTAAGTGAGCTAAAGATCAGCAACTCTCTACAAGCGAGTCTTGCTAAAAGGGATTTTTCTCTCATAAAACGGATGTGGATTTTCCCCTGTTCAGATTTTATGTATATAAAAGCAGAAGGATGGTGTCTGTACTGTATGTTAACATGCATTCATGAGTTTTCCCACCCGTCTGGCTCCCTGCACTAAGAGGGCAAAGCAGTCACCTATACCTAATGACCCTCATCCCATTCAGGCAGCCAATTAGAGCGCTGGGTGTTAGCAGGCGTCCAGCCCTCGCCACTCGTTACCTACCCAATATGTGCCGTGGCCTTCTGCCCTCTCCAATTAATTCACCAAGGATCCAGGGAAGGAGAGAGGGGGCGAGGAGAGAGAGAGGCATAAGAGGTAAAAATAACTCACCCAATTACAGCAGCCGAGGGGTAGGTGGCAATAATGGCTCTCATGAAGGAGGGAGAGGGGAGAATGCCCCGGGGCAAAAATTCGTACGAATGCACAATTTAATGTGCTTGACGCCTGAGAATCATCAAAGAGCTTTTTTCCAACTCTGAAATGAAAAATCAGCTCAATTCAAGAAAACACACTGAAGTGTGAGGGGGGAAAGGTTTTCTTTTTCACTTGAAAATGAATAACCTTAACCTGGTAAGTAGTGGGTGAAACTCCATGTCTTAATATTCAAAACATGCAACCCAATTAGAACTTCTTTTCAACCTCTTATTGTACGAGTCTGTCACTAAGAAAAGAAGCCAGAGGAGTTAGAAAACCACCTCGGCAACTATCTCCACTTTCACGTCGACAGAGCGCTTTAGGATTCTCTTAAAGTGTGCAGGCGTAAATAAATAAATAAATAAATAAATAAATAAGAAGATCAGCTCACAGAGGACGGAGGGGTTTAAGAGCACATACTCAATGGAGACAACAGGCTTTTGATTATTTTGAAAATCTTACAGAAGAAAGGAGAGGTCAAGGGTAAATTGTGATGTTGATGTGTGGATAAAATAGAGTGGAAATACACAAATACCACTACTGATTTTACAGCAGCAAAGGAGACGAAGAGGCACAGAGGAAATACACTTAAGGAAGCCCTGAGTGAATAACAATTTTATGCAGAGTTCAAATAGTTCAGGCAAAAAAAGAGAATTTTAACACAGAAATAAGATTTGTGTAAACTTATGAGCTTCAATATCGAACTCAAAGTTTACTGTCACGTCATCCAATTCAGAGTCAAAACAAATATGATAGCTGATACATTTTAGCCAGCTAGCAAGGCAGCTCTACCACAGTGGTTCCAAAACTTGGTGTCAAGACCCCCTGGGGGTCACTGGTCTCCAGCACTGACATTTTAGGCCTCATGCTTTCGGTAGACACTGCAAAGCGTAATTCAAATTCCAATTACACTCAATTTGGTGTTCCACAGGGTTCAATATTTGGTCCCTATATTTCTTTTAACTAAAATAACAGATTTTAAATTTGTCAGTTTCCTTTTTTTGTTAGCTACTTACAGCTCACTAGCTAACAGTCAACTCCTCTGTGGGTTTACATTTAAGAAACTGTTAGCTTGGCAGCGCCTAGCATAAATCCTTCTACACAAGCTAACGCTTAACTGTGTCAACATTTGACTTTGCAAATGAAATCTATATTTGATTATCACTCCGTCTCAAGACAAACAAGTAACAAAAAGAGGATTTATTGTTGAAAAGTGCAGCCAAGTCTCTGTTAGATGGAGGAATGGACGGCCAACTTTAAGCTAGCACATTGACAAAATCAACTTAAACATGTAGCTCTCTGCCAAGTGCTTATTGCTCTGTCCACAGGTTGCATAAATAAAAAGGAAATGTATTCAAAGCAGATCCAAAAGACACTTTTCAAATCAAACATCTCTGAGCAATCAGCCACTCTGAAAAGCAACAAAACTCATTACAAGTACAGAGCCTTTATTACTCACTCTTGTGTCACAAACCATAAAAATGGCCTTGCAGTCTTGGGATGATGTTAATTTATACGAGTAAGATCTTGAGAGAAGCAAATGAGAAAGAGATTTAATTAAGGTAGAGATTAATTAAATCCTCTGTCACACTGTTATTGTATATTGAGAGTTTTGTTCCCACCAGAGGAGCCTCAACTGTGTGAAAAAAAAAAATCAAAGTAGGAAGTTAGGTGCTGACAAACAGATAAATGGCAATTAATCCTATGCAGCTGAGATCCTTCTGGAAAAAAATTAAATCAATTACATGACCATTCAATGATTTATTAAAGAGGGGTAACTGTGCTGTTTTTGATTCTTTATTCTGTCCCTCTGGTACCTTTGTAGTAGCTTTAAAAAATTTTACAGCTAAAAAAAAAATCCCATTTTTTCCCACTTATTTCTTATCATTTTAGCGTCTGTCTGAAACGATTTGTTTTTGTTGCGGTCCCTTTAAGGTCCATCGCTCCACAAACCCCCTTTCCTCTTATTGACCAGCCCTTTAGAGGCCTGTCAGAGGAGGAGCTATGTGCAGACCTTGGTGTTTGAGGTCTGCACAGCCAACGCATCAACATGTTTTTGTTTCCATCTGCTTCTTTGTTCCTCAGTCAGCTCGCCTCCTGATTGGCTACATTTCATTCTATGTCACAACTCACGGAGTCATGACTCGGGAATCGTCAGCTTTCCCCACGCACATAAAGATTTTTGATCGCAAATATTGAACAAGTTTAATATTTACGATTGTCGACCCCTGATCTGTTTCGAAGCAGATTATCGGGACAAATTCCCCTTTAACACACCTCAGACCACAAGATGATCTGATAGGATAATCTGATATGACTTAAGATAATCAGGGGTTTGCTCTCCTTGGTCAGGAATCAGGAAAGTCTGGACAAAATCAGCCTGACAATCGTAATGTGTGTACCCCGCTTAAAAAGAAAACAAGGGCTTGTGTAGTATTACAGAAAGATTAAGTTCATCATAAAAGAGGGGACAATAAACAGTCTAGTCAAAAAAATGGGGCAGTACACTTCTTCCAGTCACTTCTTTGGTGACATTGTCGAACCAGCTATCACTCTTTTTCATCATAGAACACTGTAAGAGAGTTTGCTCTTGCGTAATCTTTGTGGAACTGGGACCTAATTTTGACACATTTGAATTCTGCTATGAAATTCTACAATTCAAATTTGTTGTCATTTCTCAATTTTCCAATGGTTAAAAACGTAAATCTATTAGAGCAACAAAATTAATTAACGTAGAAAGTCCCCCTCTCCTTGTTTCTTAAAGATCCGGCCACTTTGAAAGAAGATCTCATGTATAACTTTCATGAAATGAAAAGACACAAAACAAGATACCTTGGCAGGTGAGACTATTCTGAGGAGTAATTCTGTGCGTGTGAAAGGCTTAGTGCACAGTCTGACTTTCTTTACCTTTGTGTATCAATGACCTTAAACACAGCTTCATCACAGCACTTGAGGGATGGGGTTGGGGTGTTGAAGGAGGAGCTGGGAGGATGATGTTTCCAATGGCTCGTTCATCATGTTAGATTAAATACTCCACTCCACTGAACTCGAACGAGGCAACGGTCTACCTTCTCTGCTCTCACGTTCTCCATCACTCCTTCGTTTTTTCTCACTTGTGACCTCTGCACCACGGCGCTCCTTCACTTCATCTCTCCACTTCTGTCTTTTTGTGTCTGTCGCTTATTCTCTCGATGCTCATTTGCCGCCCTCCCTTCCTTTTCTGCTCAAAAAACCAAGCGCTGCTTCTCGCTGCTGCATTTATGTCGGGGATTTAGCTTGTAAGCTGAAATAATACAATTAATTTGCTCTCTCTCTGATTCCCTCTTTCCCTCCGTTTCTCCCGCTGTCTCAGATCAAGGAAGTGGAAATGTGCTGACAAGGAGTGAAACCCAAAAGAGAATTCTAACAAAGATGTTTGTTCACGCTAATGAAGAAAATAATGAAAGGCAAACAACAAAACTAAAAGAGCGAGCAGAACAAAATGAGAAGCAAGGAGGGATGGAAATGAGTCAGATGCATGCAGCATTATCAAACACGCACACAAGTACGTGTGCGGCACTTTAAGAAATAGTATCACTGAGTTTGTGACTATCTTTCCATCTGAGATAGGATATCTTACTGCTGGGACAGGAGGAAGCAGAGAACAGTCTCTGTACGTGAGCCGGCACTATCGGGGCCTAATTGGATTCACATCAAATAAGAGAGACTCAAGAGAAGTCTGAGTGAGGGAAAACTTATCTCTTCTTTATTCTGCAGTTAAAGGAAGATTTAAGTTATCAAAAAGAGTGTATAAGTCTTTAGAAACAGACTCCAAGTACTCAATACATGGGTTTCTTATAGTGTCTTTGGTCGTGGGCCAGAAAAATGAAGCAAATCTAAAGGGAACAATGTACTTATTTCTGTCCTCAATACCAGTTTAGTAGCAAAAGAAAATTGCTATGTTCTCATGTTGTTGGAATCCATTAGTAAACTGCTCAAGATGATAATCATGGGATCTTCATGAAATCTTCACAAGACATTTTCATGATCTTTGCAAGATCTTCATGAAATCTTTGCAAGATCATCTTGAGATCTACGCAAGATCATTCAGATACTTTAACAAGATCTTCACAAGATTATTCTGTTATCTTCACAAGATCTTTGCAAGATCTTCGTGAGATCATCCTGAGACCTTGACAAGATTATCCTGAGGTCTTCACAAGATCCTAATGAGATCTTTGCGAGATCACTCTGAGACCTTTACTAGCTTTTTGCAAGATCTATGCAAGACCTTCAAGAATTCTGTGAGATTTGAAGAAGATCTTTGCAAGATTTTCATGAGATTTTCATGAGACACAAGATCTTCACAAAATTATTCTGATGTCCTCACAAGAACTAAGTGGGATCTTCACAAGATCTTAATAAGATCTTCGCAACATCTTTGCAAGATCTGTACAAGGTCTTGGTGAGATCATTGTGACATCTTCGCAAGATTGTCACAAAATCATCCTGAGATCTTCACAAGATCTTAATGAGATCTTATCAACATCTTCACAAGATCTTTTCAAGATTTTTGCGATATCATCCTGAGATCTTAACAAGATATTCGTCAGATCATCCTGAGATTCCCCGAGTTTCGCTTAATTGATGACGACATCACAACTATGCTACTACTATCAATCTGAATCCATTTTGGCTTTTTCATGGATTTAATAATATATTGTACCTGAAAGTTGCCTCTATCCACCTCTTCACCTTCCTGTCAAGAAAAGTACACGTCCTGCAATATTGAAGTGTTCCTCCTACGTGACATCTCTTAGGTACCTCAACTTAGAATCAGAGGATACGATTCTTTATAGAAAATCTTTGAAAGAAACTCAGGAGTTGAGAACACAGCTTCAAGCTGTTAGGAACAAGTGTTTTCACACAGTTTGACCCATACCAGGGACTAAAAGTCTAGAGATCTCATTGTCTGCTTTAGTTGGATTTCATCAATTCTGTCAATATTTGCTGGAGCTGAAGCTCAAGTTTCTGACACCAGGGTAGATAACCGACAGAGGACTGAGGAGAAGACAAAACAAACCTTTTTGAAACCTTGTGTGAAAAATGTTCAAGGGTTGTTACTTTATAAATGTAGTCCTACAAAGTTGACAGAGAAAAAAAGGTCATGAGAGAATAAATAGAAAAATTTAAAGAGGGGGTATTAGGTGTTACAGTATTTCAAACACAGATTTAAAGTATCAATATTGGATGTTCAAACTGAATGTGTACAGATAAGAATAAGATAAATCTCTGAATACGTCTGTAAATTGTTCGGTATGTTGTAATAATAACATGAAATCTTCACGAGACTTGCTAAAATGCTGATGTCATTGCAAAAGGATTGTATAACTGGTTCATGACATGTTGGAGTTTGAGGGGGTGGGCCTCAAACACTAAGGTCTTCCCAAAGTGCTCCCCCAGACAAGCCAACAAAAGGCTATATCATACTGCTTCATTTTTTCACTCAAAAGAAATAAGTCTAAAACATAGGGTAGATCAAACCCACTGGAAACAGTATGTAGAATCACCATGTGGATATAAATAGTTGGAAACCACATGTTGCCACTGTTGACATCCCTCCTCCAAACTGTTGTCTCTGTTGTTTCCATGAGAGGAGGTTTGCTCTAACCACAAACTGCCTATGTGCTTTAATTCTAAAGAAGATGCTCAAACCCACAAATAAACCCACAGATTTCTCTGTCAACAGAAACAAAGCATAGAACACATGCGTTCTCCAAACAGCACACCAGGGCCGTTTGCAGTTCTACAATGAAGAACAAATATGAAAATGTAAGACAAATACTGAGAGGATGAAAATCAAACGACAACTTTTCTGCTTATCACAGCTGCTTGTGTGAAATGTATACTCCTACCGAGGCCATGGGAAAAGGAAAGCCAGCTGTGGAATTATAAGACAGTAAATTGTTGCATTGTGGGAAAGGAAAGACTGAGGGATTTTAGTGACTGAGCTGTAATAGGAAGTAAAGGTCACAATATCAAAACTGTTAAAGGAAAAAAGGCGACCAAAGCAAAGTAGTCATAGTTGGGATTCATTTTTTTCTCTGTAGGTCACAGCAGGTTGAAATAAAGAGGCACTTTAGCCAATTAGGGGAGACTTTTGGCCAAAAAAATATCTGAAGCAGAGAGGCACTCGGTCCGACCAAAGGGGCATTTGGATGATACTTGGAAGTGACTCTTCAGGGCACGAAAATCTGAGCTGAACAAAGGGTGAATTGGCACAGAGAGCAAAAGGGCCACTTTAAGAGCCACTGCCTGACTGAGTCTGTGAGGAACTACTTTTAAGTTGATGAGAGGAGCAGGGCAGGATTATGAACAGGGCATAGCAGGAAACTCAGTCAGAGTAACTCATCTGTTGGGTAGTCATTTTATCCATTATCCACAGTTGAAGCATGTGTTGTGACCAAATGTTGGTGCAAACAATTAAAGAGGGGGTACCATGCTGTCCCATATTTTAGACATGGATATAAAGTCACAATGCTGGATGTTCAGACTGCAGATTTCCAAACTGTTACATATTTGTATGTTGTAGAAATCCCTGAATCTGTCTGTAAACTGATCATAACGTTCTAAAAATTGCAAGAGATCTTTATGAGACTTGCTAAAATGATATCATCAGTGGTTCATGACGAAATGGATTTTGAAAGGAGGGCCTCATACACCAAGGTCTGTCCCAGGCAGGCCTACAAAAGGCTAGCCAATCAGAGGAAAGGGACAGCAGCTAAAACACAATGTTTCGGACAGAGCCTGAAAAAAAGGGTTTTCTAAAACACTAGTGTGGAATAAATAGGTATTTGTTTTTAAAGCAGCAGTCAGGTACGGCTACTTAGGGGACGCCAGAGGGACAATGTGAAACTAGGTATGCATTCTCGGCCGAAAGACTTTCTGGGTTTGCAACAGTGACAGGCCTTCCAGGACAGGCGTCATCCCCAAGGCTCTGCCTGCCACGCTTAAAGTCCACCACCCACCTTTTCACTGTAGTATATGAAGGGGCATCATTCCCTAGTGTTGCTACCATATCAGTATAGATATCCTCAGATGATAGACCTTTCTTATGCAAATACTGAATCACTGCTCTTTCAGTGATTTTGTCCATTTTGTTAAAGTCTCTTGCCTTGTTTCCTTCAGAGAGCTACCTCTTCAACATCAACTGACCAAATGACACCAGTATTCAGGTAAACAGCCTTAAATAGTCAGGGAATAGTAGAGCTGACAAAGGACATCCCTGCTTCACTTCCTCAATACAAGACTCACAACTTATCAATCAGCCCTCGTAAGCTAGCGGAGTGTCTTAAATTAATCAACAACACAGCTTCGAGGTCTGATGCGTGTAGCTACTCCCAAATGTAACTACATGTTAAAAAGACACTGAGTATAAACCCAATGATTGGTCCGCTGAACACGATTGCGTTTCCTGTATTTACAAAATTTCCGCAATCCCTGAATGTCTCTATCCTTACTTGTAAAAGTTGCTAATTCATAAACAGCACCATCTTTCATTCTGTTGATTTCCCTCTAATATCCTACAGTTTTTTTAATATATATCACTTTTTTGTTTGTTTCACTTTTGGCTGCCAATTAGCCTCTATTTTTACTTAATACAGAAAAATCGTCAGAACTTTTGGACTTTTTCTGTAGACTGATGTGGCCACCAAAAGCTGTTATTAACTTGTCAGAATTAAGTATTTAACACAGTCATGTAATAAATATTCATAAAGGAAGTCCTTTTCCCCTCTGATCTTAACAAGAATATTATTTTTTGTGGCTGTACATGTGAGTTTGGAAACAGTCACAGCTGCATCAGTAAGCTGGCTTCCTCCAGTCATTCCTGTGCTCGTATCATCCAAAAATAGAGCACAATATGTGTCGTATTTTAAAATATATTTACTTTTCCATTACACATTCATGAACTTCTCAACATCTTTCATGACTATCTCCATCTCTGCCTCATCTGCTTCAAACGCTCAGTGATTATTATCTCCCTGTCTCAAACAGGAAGCTGTCATTCTGCAGAGAGGAAGTCCCAGTGGTGTTAGAAGTACCTGTTCTGTTTTGCAGAGCCTGACTTTACTCCCCGCCAGGGACACCAGCACTCTGCCTTTGTAACCACGGAGCTCCAGCAAGCCCCGCTTGTTTGCAGAGGAGGGGTGGGGGAGGCTGTCGGAGCGCTTCTGGGAGCCGCAGGCGGGGGGGCGCGTGGCCGTCTGAAGGGTTTCCATCCACTCCTGGCGATCCCCTGTGGACACGTGTATGAGTGAGAGACGGCGGAGTGTGCGAAGGGAGTGGAAGTCATAAAGAAGGGAAGAACTACACAAAGAGATATCAGGGCATCTTAAAGTCTTTGAACCGTAGCGTTAATTCATCATTTTTTACTGCATAACACCGGCTTTTTGGCTGCTAAAGCCTTATTTCATACTGATACAGAACATTCTGGTCTTCAGGATAAGTAATTGAAACAGGGTATGAGCCATGATTGGTGAAAATTATCTTAGCCCCTGGAAAAAGAATATCCTGCAAAGCTGAAAAGTGCAAAGTCTAGCACTGGAGATATAGATAGCTGCCACACTGAGATTTGCAAGCCTTCGGCAACATTTGGCGAGACTCCAACAAAGTGCCTAATTAAATATATAGCTAGAAAAAAAATAGCTTCTAATGATACTCAGCTAAGAAAAAAAGTGAAGGAAAAGGTCAAAGAAAGGCGTGAAAACTGTTCATAAAATGTTAATTGCTACACCTGCTGCTCAGGTGTAATCACTTTGAATTGATGTGATAAAAGTGTGCAGCTAGCTTGATTTGCAGCGAGAGCGACTAATGCTTATGGAAACATATTGCTACCATGCCAGAAAAACAAACAAACAAACAAACAAACCAAAAAAGAAAAAGAAAAACCATCAGTTTCCCCTGATAATGTTGTAAGTTTCACATTATAACATGACACTAAACTATCACATCATTTCACATCATCACATCATTCATTATTTCACGAAACAACCTTATCATGTAACAATGTGAAACTTACCATGTTGTAATGTGACACTGTTTTGTTTGTTTGTTTTTTTCTGGCGTGGCAGCAATACGCTTCCGTAAATTCTTGCTAAAACTCGTCATGCTTTCATTTCTGACTCGATATTAACACAGTTAACTAAAATGGTAGCAGGAAAACAGGGTGCTCACAACAAGCCAAAACCTGACAATCATCCACTCCAGCTAGCTTGAACAACAAACGGTGCTAAAAGAATTAATTCAATGCTAAGTAGCTAATAAAGCTATTCTAAGTGCCAAAAATTGTCTGAAACAACCCAGTTAATTTGAGTTTTTATGAGTGAGAGCAGGAAAAAACACTATTTGAAGTTATACTTGATAGCTAAATACATGATAGCATGCTAACATGATATTATGTTAATTAGCTGACCAAGAATAAATATCCTTGCAAATGTTCGCATTATTTTGTGTTATTCCATGGATAGGAGATTTGGGACAACACTGCTCTTGTTTTGAAGTGTAAGTAGCTAACTATTTTGTGCTAACTAGCTAGTGCTTCTAGCTAGTACCAACAAGTTAATTCAAACTATTTAGTACTAGCTAGCTAGTTAGTAATAAGTACTATGGGGTAGAAATCAGCTCAACATGTATTCTTATTTTTCATTACATCACTACGTTTAGCTACTTAGCTACTAATAAATTTCAGGTTTCCTGTTTTTATGCTTTATATCTTGCAAAACATACATTTTTGGATGTTAGCTAAGGATGTTAGCCTAAACTCAGCTAGCCTCCAGAACCATCTGGTATGGCATAGCAAGTTTTTTTGTTTGAATTATTATTTTTTTTTTTTTTGGAGATATGCTGTAAACCCAAAAAACAATAAGCTATCTACACAAAATGCTAAATGCTTGTCCCTTGTGGAAACACTAGGTTACTACAGCAGAGAGTATGTTAGTCAGCCATGCTTTCTAATATTTGTACATTATGTTTAAACTAAAACTAAAATTTATTCTTTTTTTTGCTCCATTCCTTTATTTTGAAATATACAAAACCGACACTACGATTCAAATTTTTAAACGTTTGCAAATTCTCAACAGGAAGCTTGACTGGCCTTCCATCAGTTTTAAGAGATGATTGGATAAGCTCTCTCAAGGCTTCCCTCTAATTTTCCCAACATAGTTAGAATATTGAAATAAAATTTGTCCTTGAGCAGGACACTGAATATCCCAGTCCTTTTCCTTGTAATCACCCTGGATTACAACAGAGCTCAACAGTTCAAAAAGTGCCACGCATTATGTTCTATCAAACGTTTACATCCAAAGATACACACTCAAAAGGCCTCTCAGTTATTTTCCCTCCTCTACTTTTCAAACAAACATAAAAGAAGACATGAAACTGGTGCTGTAAAGCCCATTCCCTTACCACCCAAGACACTGTGCTATCAAAGCCAACAAAGCGGAAACACAAGATACTAAAGGATTGTAAACACAAGCACGAACGCGCACATCACAGGTCCAAAACGGCTCCCGCTGTGGTAACCGTTTAGTAAAAGACAGAGAGAAGCCCGGGGAAGAAATCACAGTCAGCTTATGGCAAAATTGAGCCATCGGCAAAGACGTCACCAAATTAATTTCACTTTTAGCTCAGAAATGTTTGTAGGAGGTAGAGAAAAATGGTTTGGCGATGTGTTATTGACCTCCAAGATGGTTTAAAAAAACAGTCTTCTCTCTTTTTTTCCCACAGCTCATCAAACAACAAAAAGCCTTTGAGAGGGGAGGGACTCTTTGTCTTGCTTGAAGCACCTCAAAGTGATCCAAAAAGGACTCCACATACCGGACCAGTGACAAAGATATAGATTGAGCATATTTCTTCCCAAATGGAAAAGAAACATTTACAAAGACAGATCTTAAAGCAAAGAAAAATCTTCAAGACCTCTTAAATATGGATTTTAAAGAGGGGGTATTCTGCTTCCTGTGTTTTCAACATGGATTTAAAGCAACAACCGTGGATTTTTTTTCTAAATGTGCAGATTTTCAGCTACATTTTCAGATTGCTGCAGAATTCCCTGAATCTGTCTGAAAACAAGATCTTCACGAGACATGTTGAAATGAGTTTGACAGCTGGGCCTCAAACACTAAGGTCTGCTTCCAGAGGGCTCCAGTCAGAGGGAAAGGGGATTCTTAAAGAGACAGCAGCTAAAATTAAGTGTCTTAGACAAGGCTAAAATAGGGGCTTACTAAAACACCAAAAAAAATAAGAATATTTTGAGCTGTAAATCATGTTAAGATACTATCGGGGGTAAAGAAGCACAGATCAAAGCTTAAAAATAACACACCTTACCCCTCTTTAAGGTCACCTCGAGTCTTAATGATTGATACATTTCAAAAAAGCCTGTTTTACACCTTCAGACTTGACCACCAAGATCCCCACCTTAGAAAAGTTTTCACTGTACCATTTCTACACACACCAAACCACCTGAGCTCCCAAATACTGTACCCACTTCCCGGTCCCAAACTCAGCTTTGGTCTAGCTGGCCCCCTTACACCCAGATTCTTATGAATTTACAAAGAGCAGTCATAAATAATAAATGTCCTACTCAATTATTGACTTCTCTTTACATCACCCGCCTTTACTGTTCCGTTCTCACCCCTGCTTTTTCTGAGTTCCATTACCTGTCCTGCGCTGCACTTATTTGCCTGTTCATTTATTCAGGGCCCTTCCTCGCTCCCCTGCGCTCTCCCCTTCGCCCGGGCTGTCAATCCGAGGGCAGGAGTTGAGGCTGGAGCGAGGAAAGAGGTGGGTGGATGGAGAGAAACTTGTGAGATGCAGTGAGACCCTGGCATGCCTATACTCCTGTGTGTTTCTGTAGCATATGTGCATCTGACTCGCGTGTGCACGGATGTGTCTCGCATATGATTGAGTTTTTGTTTGTTTGTGCATACAGTCTCGCACATGAACCAGCAGCGTGCTTGCCAAATTTATTGCCGCTCTGTGTGCAAACACAGCCTCACCTCGGCATGCATATAAAAAGGAATGCACAGCTATACTATCCTACACTTAAAAGCCACATCTAGCTCCATTGCTTGTTAAAGGATGTATGTGCTGTAAAGCCGTGTGTTAGAACGACCGTGTTTCACTGTACACGGAGGGAGACGGAGACAGAGAGAGAGGCAGATAATCCTTATTGAAAGTGGAGGAGATGAGAGCCAGGTCCACTCAGCGCTTAGCAGAGATCTTAGTCGACGCCCACATAGTCTTTATCAACGGGAATAAAAGAAAGGAAGAGAAGAAAACAAACAAAGCAGAGGGATTGTGGCTGTTTGCTTTGTTTCTCTCATGTCAGTACTCCAACATACATGTATAACACAGACTTAAACACGTGTACATTCACTATTCAAACTCAACGATGAGTCCTACTTAAAATATCTGCCTATAAAGTAAATCAACATGGTAATATTTTCAGCTACATTAGCCAAAAAGCTAACCTTTAAAGAAAAAAAAAATTTCATGGTCTAGCTAGGTTTTTATAAGGGATAATGTATAGTAAGCAGCATTATATGCAAATTAGAAACATGACAAGGTGAGCATAACATCAATGCAAAGACATCAATGTTTCAAGTTACTTTGTAGTGAAAAGTGATTTGGGAATGCAAGAAGCTTAAGTTGAAAGAAAGACAATAGAAGTATTTAATGGTCAAGCTGGGTTTATGTAATGGATGTTTTATAGTGAGCAGTATTATATGCAAATTAGAATCGATACAAAGCTAAGTTCTCCAGTTTCACATTACCTTGAAGTGAAATGCAACTTGGAAATGCAAGACGCTAACGTTGAAAATTAGAAAAAGCATTACATGTTCCAGTTGGCTTTATGTTTGGGATGTTTTGTAATGAAATGTATTATAGGCAAACAAGAATCCAGACAGGGTGAGCAGGAATGGAACCAAAAGCAATATTTCCCCATTTCAAGTAACTTCTTATTTTCTAGTGAAAGGTTACTTGGAGTTAGAAGCTAGCGTTAAAACTAATAACAAGTATTAAATGGTCGAGCTGGCTTTCTGTATGCAATAGTGTATAGTGAGCACCATTGGACCTTCATGCAGAGATAAGTTGCCTTTTTAGTAAGAAACTTTGTAGTGCTGGCAACTAAGAGACACACTCGCTAGTTCTGTAGCTGATGCCTGGATTGCAGGACAGGCAAACTGATTTCCCATGATTTGTATGATCAGGTTGTCTCTAGCATAGCCTTATATATTTTGAACATGTTATTCTCACAGCCAAGAAATAACTATGTTTATTTGTTAACAGTGAAGATCGTTAGCGATTAGCTAATTACTGAACAACTAAACATCCTCACCCTTGCTACTTGAAACCAAAATTCCCAGTCAGTCTAACAGTTTAGTAATGTTTTAATCCCTATTGGCCTAAAATGACGGTCATATATTGTGGGACGCAAATATTAATTTGAAGGAGGATTGGAGGCTGGTGGTGCTAGCTCTGCTAGTGTAAGCTACACTTTCCCTAACCAGTGTGTCAGTGTTTACACTCAGAATCAATTGCTTTAGAAAGGCCCTTATTGATAACCAATAGGGAAAAAGTAAAGTCAAATCCAACAAAACCAATACAGCTTAAAGCGGCATTTTGGCGTTATTTCGCTTGCTGTTTTAAAGCTACTGGTATTGACATAAAAGCTACTGTTTTGACATAGTCTCATTTTTTTCCCTCTAGCCACTGTTTGTTGTGAAAAAAAAATTAACAAGTTAACTATTTCCTGGTGAAACAGCAGTTTTTAGAAAAATGTCCCTAATGAGTTGGTGGAGACCAAAACAAGAGCTAAAAAGTCTTTTTTTCTTCCTTTAAATCATAAATAAATTGTTATTCTTTGTTTTATAATTGGGCAACTATACATAAGTATGTTCTTTTTAGGATGTACTGTCAGTCTGAGCTGGTTCCCTTGTGACTGTAGGAATCAATAAATGAAGGTTTGAGGAAAGAAAAGGCAAAAACCATCCACATGGTGTTGAAACGTGAAATGCACAACAATTTATGCAACTTCACTCCCACTCTGTGTCCTCCTGAGTTTATATTTCTGTCATTATTTTCTTCCCGACCATTTTCTTGTTCTCCCTACTTATTCTCTACGTCTCTTTCTCCCCCTCCTTCCTGTCATCTCAAACAAAACCAGCAGGCTTGTGGAAAGCATCAGAATACAAATCATCAACATTTCTTCGACCATCTCCTCTCTTGTAGCGTGTTTGTCTGCATCCCCTCCACACCTTTGTGTCCGCACCGTTTTCCATCAACCTCCGCCTGGTCTCTTCCTGCCAAACTCTCCTTTCCTCTCGCTTTCTTCTCCCCGCATCGCTGCTGCGGCTCTCTGCATCACTCCCTCCATCCTTCTCTTCCTTCTATTTTTTTTTCTTCTTCTTCTCTCCCCTCGCTTTCCTGCCTGCCTTCCTTCCTTCCATCTCTCCTCTCTCGAGCTGACAGTACCTGAGGGAAGAGGCCACCTGCGGACCAAGTGGAGAATCAGCCGACAGCTGTGTGCACACTCTCTCCGGTGGCCTTCAATTATTCACTCACTCCGCCCTCCCCTCCCTTTTTCCCTCTCTCCATCCTCACTCTGCCCTTTTCATCTCTCCCTGCCGTCTCTACCTCTGTGTTGCTTTTTCTTTCCTCACCCCGATTGCGTGTCTTCCTCCCTCCATCCCCTCGTTTAAGCCCTTGTTTCTCCCTCCCTTAAACATACTTTTGACTCTCTCGCACACAAACCTGACCATCACTCCACCATTTTCTCACCTCCACTTCACTAACCTACTCCTTCTTTCCTTCTGTCTCCTCGCGTCTCTCTCTTCTCATGTGTTTCCCCCTAAGATTGATGACTCTCCGCCACGAGGCGAGTGGGCCTGTTTAAAGATGCATGAGGTGATGAGGCCAAGTTTTCTCCTACTTCTCTCCCTCTCTTTCTCTCTTCTCCTTCCAACTCTTTCTTTCTGACAGCAGCAGCCACCTCGGCCAGAGGCTTCCCACCCATCCCAAGGGGTCAGGGGGCATCCCAAAATCAGACAGCTTTCTCGTCAGGATGGCTGAGCGTGACGTTTGACGATTAGCTCGCAGACAGCGTGATGAATGGCGCAGCCGAGGAGCCGCACCTCATAAACGGACAAAAAAAGCTGGCAGGCGTGAAGATAATGATGTACTGATCGGGCAGAGAGAGGGGGTCGTTGCTCTGTGTGAGGACGGTGGAAACAAAATTTAAAAGGAAGTCGCATTTATAGAAGTGCACCAGGAGTTCTCTGAATTACACGTTTAACTAAAGCATGAAATGTTGCTGCTGAGAGAAAAGACTTCAAAAGTTTTAAGAGTCTAAAACGATGATGCTGTACAAGGTTTGAGGTGAATTTATGAGTACATAAGGGGTAAAATGGTCAAAACCAAGCACCCAGGGTGAAACATATTTTTGAGATGCAGTATGATACAAAAAATAAAAACACTGTGCTTAAAAGTTAAGAAGATAAGCGTCTGTGAGGACTTTCTGTTTGAATTGGACTACAGCGACCCCTTTTGGTTGGAATCGTGCGCACAAGGCGTGTGTTTGTTTTGAAAATGAAAGGAGATCAGATCTTCTTTTTAACACTACTTTTCTAAGTTCAAGACAACTTTTTACCAGATATAACGTGAAAAGTTAAAGTATTTATCAACAGTTACACAGAGCTGTTGTTCGAAACTTGACAACAAGCAAACTTTGTCAGTTTGTACTGTAGCTTAGTAGCCGGCTATTAAAGTGCCTCTCACAGCCTGGTGCTCTGAGATGTATCTGTAGGCTAACGTGTATTGTTAGCGAATCCTCCTGTCCTGCTCCTCTACCAATCAGAGCTAACGTATCTTATTGACAGACTCTCAAGTTTGATCAGATCACTGCAGAATAACTGCAGCATGTGGGCTGGAATGCACGTTATCACAAACAGATTAGCTTGTGGTTTAGCCTTCAGCTCATGTTTTAGCCTTCAGTCCGTGCTATCACTCTCCCATTTAACTTTCTTCTGCTCCGACGTCCTTTTTCTGTCTGTCAGTTCAGCTCCAGTGTCCACCACTGGAGCTGAACATTGGACTCCAGTATGAGTTTTGAGTCGTTGTGTAAAAGGGCTGAAAACAAAGTATCAAGTTCATACCACTTAGCTGTAACCATTTCAGATTTCTGCAGCTTTTGGATCATGTTTTTCAGCATTGCTGAATTAAAAGATGTTGAATGAGTGAAGCTGTGTTAAGCATAAATGCACCAGTGCCACTCTGCACTTCAAGAGATAAAAGACCTTGGGGCCAATAGGAGCAGAACATTCAGTAATAAATGTGCTGTTGAAGTCATCAGAAACAATAACGAGATGATTAGTATGAATAATGAGTGGGTCAAATATTGATCAATCTTTTTAAAGCCTGACAGATATCAATATGTCAACAACTTGCATTGAGGTTTCAAAGATCCGATCGAAACAGACCTTTTCAGTTCAACGTGTTCTCAGATATTCTCACTGCACCATGCAAAGGAAGAAGTCAAAGGTTCTCAACACCATAACCAAGCAAATCTCACTTTCTTCAATTTCACAGGAATCAAAGATCAGCAGACATCTGACCCCAGAAACAACCCTCGATTAGCGAAAGAGCAGTTTGACCTGAGCCGCCTAATAGACTGCCATCAAGCAGGCAGGAGGTAAGGAGTGGAAAGTGTCTCTTTCCCCTCTCATTAAGGCTGACGCAGACAAAGCTTCCAGCTCAAAGACGATAAGAGGAGAGAACTCTTTTGTCTGACGGGAGGATGAAGGGAAGAGGGATGAACGAGACTATTAAAGGACAGTTCCAGGGAGATTTGTCCCTTTTTTCTTACACATTCTGCCCCTTAAGACTGGTTTCATAACAAAGGTTCAGACGGGGACACGAGGTCATTACTGCCACTGAGACCTCTCTGAGCACCACAGTATGCACATTTCATCCAGTCTGCTCTGTGAGAAGAAAAACGCCATCTTATCCACCCAGTGTTTATCAGGTTTTTCATAAGGTACATACAGTGCATAACAAGACAAGAATTTGTGACTTTCACATAAATGTAGTCATGTCTATGCAAATAAGGTTCAACTCAATTTACTTAGGATAGCGCCAAGAGATGCATCGTTGTTTTTGTTTGTTTTTGTTTTATTTTTGTTTGGGTGGTGGTGGGGTTACAGAGTTAGGGTTAATGATATTTGTCTTGACCTGTCAACATTACGTTAAAAATCTGATTACATAAAAAAAGGGACAAAAGAAATGAGCGAAAGGAAGCATAAAAAAATAGCTCTTTGGGATATTTAAAGTTTATCTGAGCAAAAGCTAATGTTAGCTAAATTAACTTCAGCAGAGCTAAGTTAAGCTAAGCTAAGTTAAATCAAGTAGAGTCCTATCAATTTTATGACAGCTAAGCTGATTTAAGCTAAACTAAATCAAACTAATTAAACTTTGTCAAGTTCAGCTATGTTCATTTATGCTAAGCAAATTAAGTGAAGCTTAGCGAAACTAAGTGGAGGTTAAGTTAAGTTTAACTGAGCTAAGTTAAGTGAAACTATCCTGGTTAAGTCAAGTAAATTTAGGTCAAGATATGTTAATATAGGCTAAGCTTGGTTAAGTTAGCCTAATTTAAGCTACTGAAGCAAATCTCAGTTAAGATCAGTGAGGTTTAGTCAAGTTAAGGTATGTACATTTTTAGTAAGATAAGTTTAGATAGGTTGAGCTTAGCTAGGCAAAGTTAAGTTAAGTTGTATCAATTTAAACTTAGCTAAGGTTATTTAAGTTAGGCTAAGCTAAAATCAAGTTAAGTGTAGTTAAGTATAGTTCAGTTATGTAATGTTGCACTGAGTTAAAGTTTAGTTTATATTTTTTGGAAAGAGCCTAGACTTCTTTATTTTAGCTCATGACTCAGTGTTAATGCTAAGCTAGGCTAAATAGCAATTGTAGTGGATTGCAGAGAATGGATTCTCTGTAGTTAGGGTTTTTCAGGTTTTAACTCTTGTAACAATTTGTAATAAAAGGTGACACTCCTTTTTATTTTGCTAAATTAAAGACAGGATTTAACAAATTTTTGGGCCTTCTGTGGATGAAAAGGTAACTTTTATGGCTTTGTAGATCTTGTCCTGTGCACAGACATCAATGCAACCTAAAAAAAATTTGTTATTACTCTTAATAATGCTGCAGATATGATTTGGTCTTAACATTGTTGGAAATATTTGGTAACGCAAATACTTCTCATATTTTACCTTTTAGGCCTCGATAAGGAACTGAAAGCAAATATTACCAAAATGCAGAGCTGTTGTTTAAATATTGAACCAATAAAGCGATTCTGCCTGATGTAAAACCTCAAATCAAACTGAAATGCCCTTAAGAGACGGCAGCAGGAAAAAGAAAGAGCACAGACACATGAATGTGAAGACAGACGGACAGATATAAAGACAGAAGGAGGTGAGACAGAGGATCTGAAGGGGGCGAGGCGAGTATGACAGAGCCTGGAGAGCGAGAGAGAGAGAGAATCAGAAACAGGGGAGGGTGAGGGATGAAAAAAAAAAAGAAGGCGAGACAGAGAATCAGACGGTCAGAGCCAGAGACTGACAAGCAGAGAGGATAAGGGAACGAGAGGCTTAAAGATGACCGCAAAGAGCAGAACAGAAGCAAAAGCAAAGCGTGCACTTGTTGTACCTTCTCTTTCGGCGCGGAATATGAACGTCCGCAGGGATGTGACCACCTCGAACTTGTTGTCGCCCAGTCCTCGCACCAGCCTGATAGCACTTGCCAGGATCATACCTTTGGAGTACATCTCCTAAACACAGAGGAGAAACACCAGCACGTGTTTGAATCCACACACAGCAGCAGCTCCACGCATGCTAATACTGAAGCTCAGTCCTCTTATCTGGATCTGAGACACACAATTACTGTTTTGTGATGCTTTGTGTGCATAAATAGATGCGTAATTCTGTGTTGTATTACCGTCGTATTCAAATTTAAACACTGCTGACAGACATCCTTGTCAATCTAGAGGCATAACTTGTCAATACAGCGTCAAATTCATCTGCAGAAATAGCTTCCCAGTTCTCTTTTAAGCAGTAACTTTGATAGCAGCTCTCAGCTCTTGGACAAGAAGCATTCAAATCTGCAGAGAAAGAACCCATGCTATGTGTTCTGAATCCAGATCTTATGTGCTATTTTTGATTCGAACGCAAGTGAGTCAAATTATAAGGTTGAATTTCAAGTGAGTTGAAAAGGAGGAGCAGGAAATGTCCCGAAAAGTGAATTACGTAGCATTAAAGTACAAGAATAAACAGCATGGTGTCATCAGGGTGTTAGGAGACATCACAAAACAAATCTACAAGCAAAAAAAAAAAAATTCTCAAATATTTAAAAAGAACCAAGGCTTCTTTCTACAGGGAGATTTGGAGGAAGTGCTTGAAGGGTAAAGTGGGACTTGGTTGTGTGTGTATATTGTTTCATTACCCCTTGTGTTACCCTGCTCTCCTGCAGCACTACTGGAGGCATCCAAATAAAGACGAAGATGCACCAGAGGCGTCATGACCCCCTTTTTACAGTCTCCCCTGACAATGGCAATTAAAGTAGTGGGTCACTATCAATACGCAAAAAGAGACAGAAAGGCAAAAAAAAGGGAATCAAACATCAATATTATCACTGCTAAAGCAGCAAGGACAGAGTGGTACCAGTGTCTCATCAGTATTCAAACAGAAATACAGAGAATATGACAGAGAAATGCCTTTAAAGGAGCTCAGACTGTAATGTTCCTGCAATAGAGAGAACCAGAGGATGGTACATTATGCTTCTGTGGTGGCGTGAAAATCACCGGGTTATAAAAAAGGCAGAAAAAAGGGTCGCTGCAGACATTGCATTATTCATGTCGATAATGTCATTATGATTGCAAAGTATGAAAAAAAAAAAAATCCTTTTTCTCCCTGTCGCTTTTCAACTGGCCTGACCTGAAATTTGATTCTCTGCATTCCTGTGCACACTGTAAAGGCTTTTGTTTGATTTCTCTCTCCTGTATATCACGTTGTGCTTTCTGTTAGCCTTAATTTTCAAACACAGAAGCTTGGATTTTTTTTCTTTTGTGTCACAGCACCTTCAGTTGCAATCAAGAAGTTAAAGACAAGATGCAAAGATACACCTACATACCGGTTTATCACAACTGCAGAGCAAGGAGTTAAAACCCCTTCTATGTTTTTAAAAAGGATTGAGCTCAGTAAAATCTGTAACCCTGTGTGTATAATCTGATGGTCAATAACATTAAAGTTTCTCCAATTGGTCTCCAATACTCATTACAGCGCTCGGTCAAATATCAGTGGTAAGTTATCAGGTAATAGGATTCAGGTACTTGGTATCAGGTAAAAGCTTTTAGGTATTAGGATTAGGGTATCAATCAAAATGCATCAAGTATTCAGTTATCTGGTATGAGTTTCAGGTAACAGGTACTGGATGTAAAATATCAGGTATCGGATATCAGGTAAAGTGTATTGGAAACTGGGTATTCGGTAGCAAGTATTGGGTACCAGGTTTTGAGCATTAGGTCTTAGGTACTAGATACAGAGTCTTCAGTATCAGATGTCATGTGTCCGGCTTTAGGAATCAGGTAAAAGGTATTGGGAACTAGGATTGGGGTGTCAGGAACCAAGTACTGGTTACAAGGTTTTGGGCACTGGGTATCAAGTATCAGGTATGGGGTTTTAAGTATCAGGTATTAAATATTGAGTATAGGGTATGAGAAAATGGGTATTGGATACCAAGTATTGGGTATTATGTTTTGGATAGAGAGTACCAGGTATTTGATACAAGTTTGTAGGTACCAAGTTAAAGTTATTTTTATCGGAGATCAGATATAAGGTATCAGGTATTCATAATCAGGTGTTGATTTTTAGACAAGTAGAAGGCATTAGGACTCAGTTCTTGAGTTTCAGGTACTGGGTTTCAGTTACAGGTAAAAATGTGAATAAGAGGATTTGGGTACAAGGTATTAGGTATCAAGTACTAGGTACTGGTTATCAGGTATTATCAAGGATAATAACGGAGCAAATTAAGCCCAAAAACCAAGCTGGTTTAACATAATTAACCAAGTGACTCTACAATCAACACTAATTTCAGGTAATGTCTGTCTGATGCTACCCTTCATGTAACAATCAGTGTTTTTCAACCAATGTTATGAACACATTTTCTAACTACAATCGTATTAGAGCGATACTGAGTGTTTCCCAATACTCAAGTCATATTTCTGTAACATTTTTTTTAAGAGATGCTGTTTTGGCATCATGGGAATCCCCTCACTTCCTCCAAAACCTGCCCTGCGGCAGTGGATTTAGATGTTAAGAAAAACAATTTACAAATGATCAGTCTTCTTCCAGATGGTCTTGTTAATTAAAACTTGTGTAGGTCTGAAAGAGGCATTAGAATCAATTTTATTCTGTTTAATGATCATCTCTCTTTTGTTTTTTGTTTTTGTTTTTTTAACAGTCGAAATTAATGATGTTTTTGAAGGAAAATGAACTGGGTTTGATTATTACCAAGTGTCCAAGCAAAAAGGTTTTTTATTGCATTTTAGTGCACTTTTGCCACTCAATTCAACCACATAAGTATCACCTGATTACTTTTGATGTATTGTTTTGATGTATAAAGATGACAGTCATCTGCCTTTAAGGTAAATGGTTTGACTAAATTCTGACAGGCTCCAACATTGAAATTGAGAAGGTAAAGAACGCAAGCAAAAGAACAATTTCAGGATGAAACAGAAAGTGAACTTCTGACTCCTTTTTGCCATTCTTAATTAAGCTGATGACCTTGCACATCCTCAAAAGCCTATTTCTAGAGACTGTATGTCCAAAAATATACCAGCCAGTGCAGTCAGTCAGGGAGGGGAGGCGGGGGGAGGGATGGATGGATGGTGGGAGCATGAAATACTAAAAAAGAGAAGAGCAATTAGGTTTGTGTGAAAGGCCAAGGAGAGGAAAGAAAATGGAAAAGAGTGGAGGGACAATGCAGTGACAAAGAGGCAACTGAGGGATTCAGTAACCAAAAAGAGGGAGGGGAGTGTGAAACGACAGACACGATGTAGAAATGGAGATGCCTAAGAGGGTCAGGGAGGGGTCTTTCTCGTATAAAAGCAGGTTGTTAACAATGGCAAGAAGTGGCTCAACCTAATTACCGACAGACATCCTTGCGTACAATTCGCATTGGGAGTTTCACAGCAATATCTCGTTTTTTTCTCCCCTCGCTCTAAATTTAGATGGAAGTAAAAGGAAGGTGAGGAAAGGAGAAACAAAATGTGCATGTGTGTGTGTTCATGGCAGAATTAACGTAGTGGCTGTGTTGCTGATAATTACACTCCAGTATGGGTAATTAATTGTTTTAATTCTAGTTTTGGGGTCACGCAGGAGAGGGTTGTTTAATTGCAAGTCGTGCATCTGTAAATACTCTGACAGCAAAGTCGGCTCGATGGAGAGATGATGAAAAGAAAAGAAGCGGTCAGCAGTACAGACACGACGCCCACACTCACACACATACATACAGTGTTTATAGACTAATCTCAAGAGGATGGACCGCCAAGGATGCAATGAGGCCTAACTATCTCTCCTTCTCCAATAACAGACACACCTGACTTGCCTCCCTCTGGCCTCCTCCCCTCGTCTCCCTCCCACGTCCTCCCGTACCACCATTCCACCCTCCCAGCGTTTGTCACTCAACGCCTATCCTACATGGATAACTATGTCTCTCCCTTTTCTTTTTCAAAAACAACCTCGCTCAACTTCAGGAAACAATTAAGGCAGAGCAATGGAGCTAAAGCCCACAATAATGGAGGCACCGTGTGGAGGGAGAAAGGAGAAAAGGGTGGGGGGAGAGTTTTACCACCAGCATGGAGTTAAGGGTTCAAGCATCTCCAGTGGGAGCTTTTACAGTGGAGGCACGAGGACACCAAATGGACTGAATGGGGAACTGCAGTTTGAAGAGAACGCTCTTGGGCAAAAAGTGTATCCTTACTCAGTGTTTCCCCAGAGCAGACTGCCTCAAGGATTTAAAAGATGTTCCTTCCAGGCAGAGCTGTTTTGAAGGAAGTCCAAGTGTGGTTTAAGGACTTATAAAGTTATTCTGTGGAGGATCAACACGTCTGTGACTGCCTACTGGTAAAAAAGCAAGTTTCAATTTAATGGCCATTTCTGGGGATGTTCAACTACAATAATAAGAAATAAACTTTCTTGACCTAAAATGTGCCTTAAGGCCTCTCACTTTAGGAATGACTGGTGTTCAAATACTGCTTCAGACAGACATGCCTTAAACATTATTGTCTGCATTACTGTTTGAGATATGGGGTATAGGGTATGGGATGCAGCTTATGGGAAATGATATACAGGGTAGAGAAAAGGGATCATGGGGCATGGGAAATGGGATTGTGGTTACAGGGTAGATGGTATGGAATTCATCTTAGGGGAAGGGGGCATGGGATTAGGGGATTATCAAACATAAGAGAATAAGGGTATTGGGTATAGGGTATTTGGTTTGGGATATGAGAAATGGGGTAAGGAGTATTGAGTATTGGGCATAGGGAATGCAGTAAAGAGTATTTGGTTTGGGATATGAGGAATGGGGTATTGGGTAAGGGATATGGGATATGGGGTTTTAGGTATGGGGATTTGATTTGGGATGCGAGCAATAGGGTATGGGACATAGAGAATGCAGGTGTAAGATATGGAAAATTGGGACTAGGAAATGAGGTTTGGGTTATCAGGCATAAAGTACAGGATGGGTTGTAGGGATATTGGGATACCGGTATGAGACATGAGGTATTGGGTATGGGACATAAGATACTGGGAAAGTGTATAAGGTCTTGGGAACTGGCATTGACTAGGACACCAGTTAGTGCACTGATTCAGTACCATTACCAACTAACCTTGTAAAGGTTGCTATTTACTAAGTAAATTCTCACATTAAAATCTTAAACTACAATTTGGTGACACTAGAATATTGTCAATGTCAATGTTTTAACTATTACAATCCAATACTAAAAGTATCTATTTATACAACATTTTTTCCATACTTAAAAAGGTTGTGTATGTCAAGGGTCTGAAGGAGGTAAAATTTAAGTTTTTGCTTTTAAACCTCCAGCAATTGTTTTCAGTCATTTTGCGGGAAAGCTACAAACAGTATTGTCCCTTTAAAGATTGAAGACTGAATGCCTTATGATTAGATTAAGGTTAGGTAAGGTTTGATTTCTTTTTTCCTTTTTTTGATACTTGGAAACAAACAAATTGAGATGATTGAATTTAAAAGATACAGTTACAGATAAGAAAAACAAAACAACAAATTAAAATGTGCTCAAAATAACACTCTTGCCATCTGACTGGGGATGCTTGAATGTTTGGTCACCTTCTGGATAGAAATTTTTGATGAATAGAGGTTGGGGGAATGTTTCACCCTTAAATTTTAAGAAGATAAATACCCCAATTTAGCAAAAGCACTTGTTTAAATTGATTAAATTTGTCATATTTAAAGGCAGGGTTTGTAGTCATGAAAAACTAGCTTGAGGTTGAATGTGGCATCTCCTCAGGACTTTGTTTAGTCCCCGCCCTCCCACACCCGGAGCTCCTCCAAATCGCAAGCACAGGCACCACTGATTCGCGATCATGTGATTGTGACTTGTGATTCAAAACAACAGACTCAAACCGGTCCTCTGCAGATCGTTTTTGTTTGCACTACGTTACCAGTAATCGGGGTATAGGTAGTTTTCCTGCCATTCTCAAGTGTCCTTGGATCCCTCTTGGTTATGTACATTGAATCAGGGCTAGTGCACACCGGCGAAATGTACAGGCCAACGGGAATTGACTGGTTTTGCAAATTGGATCCCAAACGCTAGGATTGGTTGGTGTTTTCCCAGGTTTACTCCTGCTGTAGACAGCAGATATTTTTTGCTCAATTTTAAGAAAACATCATGCATTGATTGCCATCGGGACATAAAGATCATTTTAACCAGTATAACAAAAAGTCTATCTAAATCTGATTACAAACACTGCCTTTAATGCTTCTAGTATTATTGTCAACCCTTGCAGGTTCAGACACTCCCATGGTGTGAATTGTGGAAGATTATGAATACCTGCAAATGATTGATGAAAATAAGAGTTTTCATGGATTTTGACCAAAGATATCACACACTCTGAGCACAGTAATTGTAGCAAGAATGAAAGGCAGCCGAAATTACACAGGAAAGTGAAACACTCTGGGTGTTACAGTAAGCAGCAGCTCAGGCGTCTTGGGGAGAACACAGGAGGAAGTAAGTAGAGGAGATTTGAGGCTTGGCAGCGGAGATAGACAGACAGACAATCAGTCAGACTGATGGACTCAAAGACTGATCCCCCATCCTAAAACCTCATCTCCCCTTTGGCCTCCCATTCAGCCTCACCCACTCCTTCCCCCTTTTCTCTCATTCCTTCATCCCTCCCAGCCAGCCTTCCTCGCTTCCTCCCCTCACTCCCCTGAAACCAGGCTTTGGACTGTTTTCACAAAACACACTCTCACAGACACACACACAAGAGACCACATTGGACCCTGAAGACTACATCTCAGTACCAAAGCATTCTCCCAAGTCAATCCCTGGTGTTGACGAAATCAGGCGAAAGGAGTGATTGATGAGACGGATTGGATGTAGCGCTGCAGAGAGGGAGAAGTGAGACCAAGGATCTCGCTACTCTCCCACGCCACCTCCACTAGCCCTGATGATGACATCATGGCGGCCAGAGACCTTCAAGCAGCGACGACGATTAAGTGCGATTAGTTCTGTCTGGGGCTGACAGATCCTTGAGGATTGTAAAGTACAAGAGATTTTTCAGGTGTTGAAAGTTTAAGTAAAAGAGCGAGCATGGGAATGTTTCAGTGTGACAGATTTCTATTTTTACTTATGGGTAGTAAAACTAGAAAAGGCCATTCCAATATAGGATTAGTCCTGTTTTGATTCGTGTCCAACTAAAGCTTTGAGCAGACCGTACTATTTCGAGATCTAAGACAAGAGACCTCAAGCTTCGAAGGGATTCTTCACTTGTTTCAATTTTCTAAAAGGCAACCATGAATCCAACTTGGTCCATTTTAGAGAATCAAGAAACATAGGAGGCACAGGGACAACGTCTCTTGGGGAATTCAAGAAAACAACTGATTGATTGATTGACTGTATCTAGAGTTGGGCTGTATGTTTTGAAATACCAGAAACAGGATGTGATGTTCCGTCTCACTAATTATTAGTTTTGCGACCAAAGACTTTTAAAACTGCAGCCATATCCCTCTGAGCTGTACTTAAATCTCAGCAGCATTAGCATTTTTAACTGAAAACCTCAGCAACAGTGTTTCTGCAGAGTTGTAGTCAGCTCTGTAATAACAGCATTCGGTTCAGCCTCAGATTAAGGAAGCAGATGAGTAATAATCAAACTGCTGATTAGGTCTGTCTGTGGAGTTTAGATCAGCTTTATTTCAGGCTTTTTATCCTCAACATATGTTTATCAATATGTTGCAACAATCCAGGTGTAAATTATCAAACAACTGTCGGTGCAGATTTGGGTTATTTTTGTCTAAAAGTAGTTCTTTGAAAGCAATGATAGGAGAACAAGGCAGCGGAATTATATTTTGTTAAATAAAGAGAGCTCCTTTCACTTGCGCTAAACAGGGGGTGAGCTAACAGCTAAATCTGGTTGCCAACTGAGGATACAAACAAACAAAGCAATGAATCAGAAGTGTTAAGTTTGATATAAAAACAAAAAAACAATGAGCTGAAAGAAGCTATAACAAAAATCAATTAATATATACATATATACGTGTGTGTGTATAGTACAATTTTGTTATGTAATTTAGCTTTACAGTATTGACATATTAATAACTTTACAGTATCGTAACATAACGTAATGGGTCACATTTTATTTGAAAGGGTATGCATAAGACTGAATGTCTTATCAATGTCTTATCTTATTATCAGACTTAGAAACTATTTAACGTTATCTGTTGAAATTACATTAATCTGCCATATGACTATCGTTACACTTTTATAACAGCGTAATAAATAAATTCTGCAACTTTAAGTTAAGTGTAACAGTTAAGTACACTAGTCATTAGGGTGTCATTAAATGTTATTACACTGTCATAGTAAAGATATTGACAGGTTATGTTGTCTTAGTTAAAAAATGTCAACCGTGCATTTAAGGGTGACATAACTGACCGAATAGCAATTAAAGACAACACTCATAAGCACGCATTAAGCGTCCTTCATCTGAATGACAGATGTCATGTCATAGTTATGACAGTGTTATGTCAGTTTTATGCATACCCCTTCAAACAAAGTGTTACCAAGTAGAGTTAAGTAAATTAATGTTCTTTCATTTGGATATAGTAGGATAATCCCCAAACAATACACAGTGATATGGATGGATGTGATAGGATATGATATCATTAGCCTTATAGCATAATTGCTAGGCATTTCGGCATTTTGTGCTGAGGCTCACAAAGTTATTATTTAAACTTATATAATATATGCCTATGCATTTATGGTGTTAGGTTAACAATATGATCCTTAAAACATGATACCGTACGATCAAAATCTTTTGACAATCAACTATTGCAACATAACAATCTGAAATTCCCCATTAAGCCATTCGTAAAATACAAGTCTGCACCAGATCTCATACCAAACACATCTCTGAATTATCACTGTGACGGAAACAAGGGCGTCAGCATGTCTCAACTTCTGACTGCAAAAAGACTTCCACAGTGTTCACACTATTTCCTCCCAACCCTGCACTCGCCCTGTGGAGATGGCGCTGGGCGGCACGCGGGGTGCTACAGTGCCTCAGCTGGCAGCATGAAGCGGGGACGACAGGGAGATTGTGCCTGACCTCTCCGCTCACCCCAAACATGATGAAGTCCTCTGCTTTCTCAGAGGCAGGGTGACTTTAGAAAGTCAAAACTACAATGCAAACTTTCATCTCTGAAAAAGAAAAAAAAAAAAAAAAAAAAAAAAACCTGCTGTGTGTTCGATGACAGTCACACGAGGAGTAAAGTGCTGACTTGCCGGCCTCCCTGCCGTTTCCCCGCTCTGCCACCGACAGAGCGTGTCTCGATAAATAAAGCAAGAAATGCAATAGAAAAAAAAAGGGAGAGAAAGAGGGAGCGAGAGAGCACAGAGCTATAATTAGTAAGTGATTAACGAGCGGGCTTCAGACAGGTCCCACATCATTGATTGTGATGTTGTGCAACAGCACAGAGAAAACGAGCCGGCCCGAGTAAGGGGCACTGAGGTCACAAACACATACACACAAACACACAAATAGCGGTGTGATTGTATTAAGTGCATCCAGTGGTTATTAGCAAGAACATGAAGGTAAAGCACATTATGTCAGGAAGGTTAGAGTTGCTGTAAATGCACTCCAGAACATGGTGTTCTTGCATTTAGGGTTTTTTGATCAGTTTAATAACAGGGTTTCTGCTTCTCAAATAAAAGGCTATTTTTCCTGATGATAGTTTCAAACTTTTTTCCAACATATTCAGAAAATTATAGGAGAATTATTCATGCTGTAAAAAGTACAAATAGACTTCCTGAATAAGGTTAAGAACTGAATCGAGCAAAACACAAACCCTGTTAACTACTTTGTTTACCAACAGTGGTACATTTTTTACTGCATAATAACGCAACAAGAGTGCAAGGCTCATCTAGGAGTTACATAAGATAGCTTACTAGTAATATTTAGTAATATATAATCTGAATAAAAAAACTGTCCTGCTTATGACTCCTGGAAAGTACTTTTCGCTTTGGCATTCCTTGTATGCTCATGTAGAGGCAGGTTAGAAGTGTTGTATGTTTTCTCACAAACACTTGCTCTGTTCTGTATTCCTGGGGTTCTTTGCTGTTGCTCTGCCTGCCTTGGCTTTTCATGTATGCAAATGAAAGACAGGGAAGGCGTGACTTCCCTACCTCAGGTTTCGGCAATCCACGTAGGCATGTGGAAAGGCAGGTTACGAGACCCATATGTATTGTCACTCATGCTTGCTGTTCTGTACCCCTGGGGGTCTTTGCTGTTGCCCTACCTGCCTTGGATTTTCATGTATGCAAATGAAAGGGAAGAGACGTGTTCTTCCCACCTCAGGCTTTCGCATTCCACGTAAGCATGTGGGAAAGCAGGTTACTAGTGTAAATGTCTTGTCACTGATGCCCACCCCTGGGGGTCTTTGCTCCTGCTATCCTTGCATTAGCTTTTCCTGTAAGCACATAAAAGTAAGAGGAGGTGTGCTCTCTCCATCCCACGCTTTGGCATTTCACTTAGGCAAATGGAAGGGCAGGAAGCTCACAGAAAAGAGCTATGCCACCAAATATAACTTATCCCATGCTAATTATTAGTTTTTTTTTTTTTAATGTAAGTGACCTTGACTGATCTAGATTTTATTACTGTTCCGAAACGGAACAACAGGCCCCCAAATGAATGGTCTTGGCTCGCTTCCATTTGAGCCTGTAGCAGTTCCTTTGCAGTGAGAATACAATCAACTCAGCAAGCTGCACAACTGACTTATAACTGTGTTTCACACTGTAGTAGTCAGAGGCAGTAATGCGATCGGTTGCCAACCGTTCAGTCAAAACAGTAGAAGAAGAAGGAGTAGAAGAATTAGCAACAGCAGAAGAAGAAGAGAAGGTGATACAGTGTTGCTTACCGCGTTGAGCCGAACATAACACGATCCTGGATATAAGACGACTCCTTTTTCCAAGAAAAATTTTTGAGAAAAAGGCTCTTTGATGACAAAATCTTGTTTTATCATGAAGATCGTTTGCACGTTCCCAACTCTCCTCTGTTCTCTGTATCACGCACGGCAAAGTTCCGCCCCAATTTATGACCAGTGGGAGAGAAAAGTTTGATTACACGTGGTATTTGTTTATCACTTTCAACAGCAAGAGACTTAAGCTGAGTGAACACAAACGAACCAAGTGACAACTGCAACAACTGGATCATTTTTGCCCCTGAGTCCGAGCAAAGCAAACGAGCCACAGGTGTGAATACACCCTTAGTAAACCATCACTGAAACAACAAGAATGTAAGACTGTAGTAATTAAAATAAATCACAATTTACAGGGATGAGCTAAAAGTAACAGTGACCATTAATGGTTGTGATGAGATGACCAGTTTGGCTCCAACAATGAAATCTACGATCTTTGTCACTTCTGAAAATTGAGGTGTAAACTAAGTTTCAAGGGGAGGGAGGTTGTCCCAATTGGAACAGCAAACTGTAACCACAAACCCAAACATCAATTACAAAAGCAATGTCTGTGGCTGTGTCACTTATCAGGGGGGAAAAAAAACTGTCTGATGAAGGATCAATGAGTCAGGCGGGTTGGACTGACCTGTTCAGCCAAAAGCCCTCTGGCTCTGCACTCCACTACAATGGGGATGGAGAAGAGGGGGATGCATGGCTTTTCACAAACATGAAGTATCGAGTCACAGCACAAACACTGAAGGGACACTGAGTAAAAGAGTTACTAAACTTTGCATAAATACTACCGTGTTCAGGGGAAGATATGATGCTGCCATCTTGCCAGTTTTTAAACTTGCTTCCCGTTCAGTTTTGTCTTTTTCAACAACTCCACTTTCACCTCACCCAAACTCTTTCTCCCTCCTCCACCTTCGCTCTCTCTGATGATAAGGCAGGCAGCACTAAGCGAAATTTCAAACCCGACTGTCAAACAGAAGGAGAAAGAGGAGAAGTACAGGGAGGTAGAAATGCTGAGCGAGGCAAAAAGAGAGGTGTCTTTCCTCCTCCCCTCCACTTTCTCCTCACTTTCCTTTTCTTTCTCGGGGCACTGGTCAGGTGCCAACATCAATGTACTTTACTCTGTGGCTGGGCGGGCGCTGAGAGTGCTGGCTTGTCACGCATGGCGTAATGTCGCTCTGTCCTTGCCCCCACTCTTTAGGCTGCCAAGCTAATGATGATGACAATGAGAAAGAAGGAGGAGAGGGGCAGCTGAGGGGAACACTTAGAACTTGGCTCAGGTGCTCATGGTAAAGATTTCTCTGTCTAAATTAAAAGATGTATGGGGACAGGAAACTTTGACGCTTTCGGTACCATAAGCATAAACAAAGAGACATGTTTTTCCATATCCACCTGTTTCTTCAGAGGCCTATGGATATTGACTTCCAGTTGCCTTGCAATGAAATGTCTGACCGCCGCCAGCGAAAAAACATTTTAAACATCAATCCATCATGTTATTCCCTGCTTACAGTAACATATTACACTACTGATTATATTACTTTTCTTTACATCCCACATAATTGGTAACTGTGTCCTTTCTCCTTGTGATTCTGAGTTTTCTCATGGCCTCTGTGTCAACATCATACGTGAAAGTACCAGTACAAGAAGTAAGTGAGAGGCAGGGGCGTTGCGTTATCAGTTCGAAAAAATTCCGGATAGTTTGTCAACATGGAACCAAACCGATGCTCGGTTTCAGATTTACCCACTCTGGAACCCGGTTTGAAAAACGATCAAATTAGGGCGGACAAAACGCCATCTCCGTTTGGATGAAACATGCGTATAAACCTAAACCCATCTTAATCTGGACAGCCCCTAAGACAGGACAGGGTTAGGACAAAAAGGGGTCAATAAGGATGATGTAATACAATACACAATATGAAGAAGGATATAGATCATACCATATAGAATCTCCCTGTTGTAATCTTGTCATGTTATATTGTGTCATATTTTTATACATTGTGTTGTATTGTATTATATCAGACTGTACAAGTTATCAAAGCAAACACTACAACGTTCTGTGATTTGATTAAAGATAATGATACAATAAAACATGCCTTTTCACAATTCATTAAGATAGGTTTAATCGTCTCCTTCGGGATATTACCTTGTCATTGTTGTAATAGGCCAGGATCTCACCATCAAATCGCACCCACCTCCTTTGAAAAACGCATTTTCTGCAAAGAGAGGACATGGTGCGTTTAATTCATCTGCCTAATTTACTTAGTTTAATCAGTTTTGAGTAGGAAAAGCAAGGGGAAGAAAAAAGCATCTGCTCTGAACAGGTACTCATATTTCATCAAGAGTGCCATTGATTCATTAATGTCAAGAATTGTATCAGCAGCTGTCAATTAACGTGATCGAAACAAATGGCCACTCACAATTTGAATATTCAGCAGCCCAAGGGCAGTTTGCCAGTTTGCATATCAGGCAGTGAAGGAGACTTTGAAAAGGGAGTTAATGATTGATAGCTAAGTGGTGGAGAATGTGTCTTTCTTGGCAAAAAAAAATCACTTTTTCTGTACGAACTTAGTTGAAGAAAACACATTTTGCATGACAATACAACACATTTTCTTCAGATAGTTTCCTTTTCTTTCTTGGCTTGATGCAGAAAGAATAGACCTACTTCAGGCTTTTATTTACAATGATTTATCAGTTTTGAACTGTTGTGAAAAACGAGCACGGCTTTATCTGCTTCTAGTTTATTTATTTTTTATGTTTTCCTGATGTTATATAACGATGGATGACGCACCTTCTTTTTGAAACAAAAGTGAAGCCAAAGTATTGTCCCGCTGGTGATGTAATTTTAAACCAGCTTTCAATGTACAGTTACACAACATAAACTGCAGTTGCATAACTTGTCAACAGAGCAGTCAATCTTGTAGTTCTATACCCATTAAATACCAAATTTTTAGCTATGAATAACTAAAAACAGCTAAATTTTTTCTCAAAAATTAGCACTAAACAAATTAGCATGATATACTAAATTAAATAACAATAACCATGTTTGAGAAATAATTATTTGACACATATTTTCATTTTTAAGTTTGACCCTTCTCCAATCCGTCAATATGGCGGAAGTCTTTTCTAACATTTCTAGACATTACTTAGTACAGATAGAAATATTTAATGTTGAATTTATCATCTTCAGCCGTACTTTAACCTACCCTTGAGGTGACAATTTGTCCAGCCAGCCCACTTTGAGCACCTGGTGTTTTGGGGCTCCGTAGAAGCAAGCGTACGGAGAAATATCAGGCAGCACATTTCTGCCCAAACCCCCCAGAGTGTCCATGGGCTCTGAGTAGAGGTCGCACTCCAACATGATTAAAGAGTCGTCCTTAGGGCCAGAGCCAGGCAGTCCAGCAGTGAGAGCCTCAGAGGTCACTGCAAAGCTTGGGTCCAAACCAGCTTGCGGCAAAATGCTGGCACACTCGTCAACTGTGGAGTATTCGTCTTCACAGGGTTCTGGGATTATCGGAGCAGGTGGGGGCTCTTTTTCCTTGGAGTCTCTTTGTTTCTTTTTCCTGTGAATGATTTGATTGTGTGAAAGATATTTTAAGGATGACTTTCAAATTGTTGCTGAAATATTAACACTATAATACCGTAGGGTAAGTTCAGACAAAATGCTTAAGCTTAGCTTAGCTCAGAATAAACCTGTTAGAGGAGAGAAAAAAGTAGTCTGGCTTCATTCACAACATTTTTTACCTTTTCTTTTAGAATATTGTTCAATTTGGGTTTAAACACGGACACTTTGGTTTTGTGCATTTAATGTGTTTTTTTTAAATGCAAACTTAAACACTTGTTTGTATGTTCATGTTCTATGACTCATTAGAGGCATATTAAAGACCAAAAGAATGAAACATCTATCAGCTCATAGAAGCAATTTTTTCTACTTCAGAAAAAGCCTAAAAAAGCTTATTTCCCAGCTGGCCTCCGCTCTGTATGCTAAGGTATGCTAAGGTATGCTAAGTACCTACTGTTTTCTGCTCATTACTAACTTGCAGAAATGAAAAGTACATTTTAATCATTTTAAGTCACAATTACCTCTTTCAAAACTTACTGAATTGTACTTTTTAAAGTGGGCAGTTATGACATAACTTAAAAAATATAATATATGCACTTTAAACACAAAACGTGTTGTTATAGCTAGCTATAGGCCAAAGGTATATGGTGCTCAAGCTCTTACTACAGACCAAGACTATAGCACCTAATTGTCTTGTAGCCAGAACCAGAGGCAATTAGCCTAGCTTAGCATAAAGAGGAACTTATAGAAGAAAATGGTAAGTAGGACTTAGTCATAAGCTTGAAAGTAACATTTCTTATGATCAAACAAGTGCTAGTTTTAGCTAACCAGCTAGCTAACCATTTCTTTGCAAATAGTTACTTTGAGTCAAAGTACTTCGTTTTACAATCACAGCTTTTCAACACAACTTGTCTGTGTGTGAATGATTCACACAAATAAGATACAACAACGCAAGTGTATTTTTATCTTTTTTCTTCTTAAATTTCTTTGATGGCACCAGTTTGAATACTAAATTAGGCTAATGCACTCTTGACTGCTAGTGTTAATGAGCTGTGATGTTATGTGCTTTGAGGTGAAATGATGAAAGGGAATTGAACTGGATTTGAAATGGATACCATGGTTTTGCTAGCTAGCAAGCTAGCTAAAGAATCTGTGTTTTTCTTGAAAAATTTTGTTTTACAAGTAAAAAAAAATCTGATGCACGGTAGTGTTGTTGTTCAATCAATACGTATTTTGCCTCAAAAATAAGCACAAAAGTGAATAAAGTTATTGTGTTACTGAGTTTAAACAGCGGCTGCAATCACAATGAATCTCATTTATTTTAACTGTGAGAGTTTTTACAGTGTACTTTTAGATAAAGCTGCAAACATGGCCGTTATTAACAACGTGTCTGGGTCTAAAGTGCTGCACCAACTCTCAAACCACAATCTGTGGTTAGCAGCAGTTTATTTACACACAGAGAGTGTGGGACTGTAGTTATTTATCAGCATACCATACCTTTGTTTTTTCTGCTTTATCTTCTCTTTAAAACCCTTCTGTTGCCCTTCTTTAGCTCCTTGGTCCTATGGAGCAGGGGGGAGATTAGCATCAGATAAAAAGAAAGTGTCCATCTTTCAGTCAGACAGTGTTATCTTGTTGCAGTGCTAAGCTATGTTAACTTTAGTGGCTTGGTGACATTTCCATTAACCTCAGAGGGCAGTCTGAAACAAGCACATTTCCCCCTCTGCTTTGGTGACAACATGAACACACAGAGAGGGAAGTTTAGTGTGCAAACCGTGGCCAAAACAGAGCTGATCGTGTTACAGATGTGAAAATTGTCTGTTCCTCTTTGGTAAGCTGCTGCTCAGTGTCCACTAGTGGGAGTGGAGGCTGTCTTACCGGAGTGCTTTCAGGGCTGTTGTACAGGAACATCTCTCCGTAGGGAGCAATCGGCGTCAAGGTTCCTCCAAGCGCGGCTAAAAAGGACAGATGGACGACACATTAGTGGGCTGAAACTGAAACAGAGAGCAGTGTGAAAATATTGGATGATTCTTTAATTCTTCAATTTCACATAAAATGTAGACAGAAAAAAAATTAAATATAAAATAACAAAAAAAAAGGAAAAAAGTCCAGGTGAAAGGGGATATATTCATTCCAGTATAAAGAAAAAAGAACTGAAAGTGAAAACATCTGCAAAATTTCCAATAAAATATGATCGGCCTGTTTCGGGACGGCGGGACTAAAGTTACAGTCTCTTGTTCACAGCTTTCGTATAAATTCAGTGGAGCACATTTTCACGTTGGTTCTCTTTATTTTAACGCTTACTATATGAGTTAAATAATAAACCATGACTGATTTATATGCCAAGCAGCAACCTGTGGTCAAAAAATATGAAGGTGTAAAAAGGTTAAAAACTGCAGTTACTGAGTGTCACCACAAAAAACTGCTCCCCCTGCTGGCTGGCTGCAGTAAAGGTCAAAAACTCTGCCTCTCTATTCATTCCAGATGGGTTGTGCCAAACTTTAAAAAATAAATACACCTTGTAGACATGTTTCTCTCATCCGTATGCTGTGGTAATATTTTGATATTATTAGGCTGCATTGTGTTCAGGTCCTCTTTTTCTGAAAAGTTTATTTTTCAGAATGAGTCCCTCATAGTCTCTACTGCGCAGACTCTGGCAGAACGATGTGACAGGTTTTTTTGGCTTCAAAACCATACAGTGGTAAAAGGTGGAGCCACGCTGTCCATTTTATATACAGTCTATGGTCGCACTACCTATGGTAAAAAGCCCTTGAACGGGCAGCCTGGGTTTAAGTCCGGCCTGTGGCAACTTTCCTGCACATCACTCCCCATTCTCACCCTGTTTCCTCCTCTATCTGTCCTCTCACATTAAAGGCATAAAAAGCCCGGAAAAAATGCAGTTCCCAGAGTGTCCACTAGGGGCTAGTTGCTGAAACATCAAAAACTAAATACACAAAAGTAAAAAAAAAAAAAAGATGTTTCCAACATTAAAAAAAAAATCACCTGGTTAAAAAAATGTTTTTAGCTTGCGTGTTTTCTTGTGTGTGTTTTTGTGTCAACAGCACACTGTCCAGGGATTCAACTTTTTATGAAGCTGTGAAACTTCCAAGTTTTTCCAATAATAAGGGCATGGCTGACTTGACTGGCAGGCAGGCAACCTGTAGCTGACTGCAAATTGGCTCTTTGTCTCATCCTAGTTCAAACAAAGCTAGGCTGAGTTTAGCATCTCCGATATGTGGACAATATGCTTCAAATCTCTGTATTCAAAACAAACTGGTGATGTCACTGAGACTATGTCCATATATCATACAGTCTATGGTTGTAACTCATTTGTTTTTATCTTTAGGGAAGTGTAACATCAGTGAAGCTGAATACTCAAGACTGAAGTTGATAAACACTAAATGACAGGGCTGTATCTAAAGTTTTTAGAAACAGGTGCCCCTGTTTGGCCACCCCAGTCATAAATTCTACATGCGTCCCCGTCTTCTCTACAATCCTCGACAGTCTGTCTGAAGCTATAGCTGAGGCTATTTCTTTGTCTTCGCCCCTGCTAGATGGTCGGTGGAAGCTGTAGAAGAAGAGCGACTCAGGCCAGACACTATTAGTCTGCAGACCCGGGGGCCACCCTGCGTGGGCCACTGCCTGTCACGGTGAAAAATGACACCAACCTCTCCAGAGGATTGTAAGGGCCAGAAGATGTCACCGCGGGGGCTAGACACACACATAGACACGCAGACAGCAGTGTAAAAAGATTGAAACACCTTCAGACACATAAAGACGCCTTGAGACAAACTAAGACATTAAAGGATGAGCAGTTAAATGAGAAGTAACACACATACCCATACAGATTTTTAAAGCTTTACACACTCTTTTAAACAATGCAGGCCATTACAGAAGGGCACAAAGGCCATGTGCTGGGCTGCATGAAGGGGTCAGTTTACTCTATGATGGAGTGCAATCCAACACAGCCGCCCTCTCTCTTTGGGCAGATAGCAACCATCAATCATCATCTATCAGCCGACCTTCAGGCCACTCGCGATTCTCTCTGAGGGCTGCCGGACGCTACTGTACTCAATTCCTGTCTGATTCTCTCTATTCTTCCCTCTCTAGCGTCTGCTTTTCTCTCAGTCGACCACGCTGCTTCTTTATCTGCTCCTGACCAGACGCTCTGTCACAGTCGCAGTCAGGGAAATGACCTAGATGCCGCCATCAGTCCTGAGCCAGTGAGAAGATTGATTTTGCTCTGAATGAAGACTCCGTTCTTTTAAGTTGGGAAGTTACAGGTCAGTTTGTTATTATCACTCCAACACTGAGCTCGGAGGACACAAATCTGCCGCCGCCTGAATACAAATGAGTCACAAACTATTTATTATTTCAGTCACTGGTTCCCTTGGACTTACTTGTCAATACTCCAAAAACAACAGAGTCAAGAGTTGCCTTTATAACTTACATAATAAGGCCAATAATATAAATTATGTTATTTTTTCATTTCCTTGGACAATCAAAAAGTCTTCAAAGTGGGGGTATTGTTCTTTTTTAAGCTTCAAACTGTCCCTTAAGCACCTCCGTAGAGGCTAAACACAATTTACAGCACACGAAAATTCCTATTTTTCTCACACTGGTGTTAAAGAAAACCCTAATTTCAGCCTCTGACTGAAACGCTTTGTTTTAGCAACTGTCTCTTTAAGACTACTTCCTTCCCTCTAATTGGCCAGCCCCCTGGAGGTCTGTCAAGAACAGAGCTATGGGCAGACCTTGGACCTTGACCTTAACCTATGAAAATGAAGCAGTTTGAAAATCAGCCTTTATTTGGGCAGGCCTTGGTGTTTGAGGGCCCTGCCTCCAACGCGTCATGCACCAGTTAGGAGATCTTTATATGATGACCTCATCATGTCAGCAAGTCTCATGAAGATTTCATGGAGATTTTCATGCTACATTTAGAACCACAAATTCAGGGAAAACAAAAAAATACAAAAATGTTAATTTGTACTTTTTTGTTTGGTTGTTTTTTTTTTAATTGTTACAAATTGCATGTCGCCCTCTAGATCAAGTGTTTTCACGTTTTTGGGGTAGTGATTATTACAAAAGACTCAAAAACTCATTTGTGTCTTGTAATTTTAGATGATTAAAAACTCTAAATCAAGCAAGATTTTTTTGTGCAATTTCCAGTAAAAAAAAATATTCTAAAAGACAATTTCAATTCAACAAACTTCACAATTACATTTTTCTTACCCCACTGGCTGAATTTTCTCACTGGATTTAAGCAATTCAGGCATCATTTTTGTTATTTAATATCTTGAGTTAAGACATTTTATGGACTTGTCAGAAGAATGTGGCTCATATTAAGTCTCATGAGATTATCTTCATTAAAAGTAACAAGAAAAACACTTGCTTGGATCAGTTTTTGGAGTGTTTATCCTGTTGTGTGACCTTGGACTCAAAGTCCCGTCACACTGATGTAACTGTAAAAAACGCAGTTTAACACTTATAGTGCTTGTAAAAAGGCGCCAATTGGAACGTTTTCTTGAAGGAATTTTTTGTTGAGAAATACTGAAAGATGTGTTTGGGTTTATAAATCAAAATTCCAACAGCCTTCTGAATGTTTAATACGATCATTATGTGAGGACACAATTTTTGCAATTCATCCCACAAAAACCTCCGTGTGTTTATGCCCACATGAAATATGTCAAATAACGCCTTGCTAGACCTTGGTGCGAGGGGGAGCTTCAGCTTGCTAGTCAAGCTCCCTGATCCCCTGCTCTGGGACCACCTCAGCTCCCTCTCTTCCTCCGTCTTTCTGCCTGTTTTGCATCCATCTCCTCTTCCTTCCTCCCAATGCACTTCACCGTCTCGCCTTTTCTCTCTCTTCTCTCTCCCTGTCTTGTTCCATACAGAGGGAAAGCTGGAGAAAACAAGGCCTACCAAGAGACCGCTGCAGTGAAGGTACAAGGAACGAAGCAGGGGAAGAAATAAAAAAAAAGCCCAAAGAAGGAAAAGTGAGGGAAGAAAAACTGAAGAAAAGGTTGATATTTTGATTTGATTGTGGTCAGAAAAGGACCCAAATAAACTGACGTGTTTACAGCTGTTGAAAACGACAATCGTACGGACTGATGCTTCAGAAAAGTGCCACCAAATCTTCAGGGATCTACTTCGGCATGGGAAGCAGCTCACGTAGAAACAGACGAGACATGAGGGTCGACTATCTCAATAAATACAGCACAGGAGGAGGGAAAAAAGAAATACAAAACATATTTGTACTGGTTGTACTACATGCTCGGGTGTTGTCAGCAAAGTTAAACAACTTCTGAAAAAACTTCGGAGAGCCAAGCGGCGAGAATACACACCAGGGTCTCACTGAGGGACAAGATGTGAGAGCACATATTCCCTGTGAGGCGTGCGCTCGAAACGAGGGCGACGCCGTTTCCCACGACAGCCGCCAAACACACACTCGCCCCCTTTCCCTCCTCACACACCCACGCACTCATCTCCTCTCCCTTCTTTCATCCGGGCAAACAACAGCAGTGCTGACTCTACTGCCGAATGAAATATTCATGGCAGAGATGAAGCGGAATGCAGCTGAAAGACTGTGTACCTCTCTGTATGCTGTTTGCACCGATGGGACCCTGACAGCCGGTTAGGTGTTCAGGGTTGGTTGTTTGCACCGGTGGAGCGCTCCTGAGGAGGAAGAAAAATCAGTGTATTTGAATCAGGGGATAAATGGGTAACACCGTTTAGACTTAAAGGCCTTCAGAGCAGAGATACAGAATGCAAAACTTGGTTTCCCAGGTCAATAATATATAGCGTGTAGGTGGATTGCAGAACTGAATTAAATTTGAATGTAAAGAGGGAAAGTTTCCAGACTGTTTTTGATACAGAAAGTCTTGTTTAACATTAATTCATGCCAAGGTAGTGTTGAAACTTTATTCCTTAAGTTTGTTTCACCTTGCAATTCTAACTTCTTTGAATAGTTCTCAAAAACTGCTCGAAAACTTTAATGAAGTGCAACTTAAAAACTTAAAGGAATAGTTCTACATAACTGTGTCCCCTAGACTGGAGTTACATGAAAAGACTCGCATGTCAGTTACAATAAAAATTAAGCTAGCAGTAGCAAGATAGCCGATAATTTGAGAACTGAATAATGAAATATTAAAAGAATCAGTGAATAATCAGCAGTGATAATCAAATAGCATTTTTGCTTGACAATTAAAAAAAAAAATTCAAATAGGCTAATAGTTGATTATCTGGTATTTCAAATAACTGATTATTTGAATGTTCAATTTTAGGATCTTCAAATATACGAATGTATCAGGGTAATCAAATATCACGTCATTCGTATTATTAAAATATTATTTTGATTATTGGAGTAATAATTGTATAACTGCATAACTGGACAATGGAATCTCAAATAATCAGCAAACATTAAGCAGTAATAATCAAATGGTATTTTAGCAGAATTTTATCATCCAAATATTTAATTAGGGGATATTTAATAACTGGGTATCAGAATATTGAATATTCATAAATCAGATTTTTCAAATCATCAATTATTTGATTATTCAAATAATCATGGTTCCATTTGATTATCATCACATTTCAACCAATGCTGATAAAATTGATCAAAATAGTAGATCCGTGTGCAAAAAAATGTGGAAAAGAGGAAGGCTATGCTAAGCTAACAAGAGCTATGCTAGCTTAACCCTACTCACAAAATGGACCTTTAAACACCACAGTACCTCACAGATCTACACAAATTTATATCATGTTGGCGTTCTCTGTCAAAGTCTAAACATAAGTGTCCCCTTTCATTCATGTTTGATGTAGTAAACTAAGTGAGTAGCAGGTTACCTAAATGTTAGCCTACTGCAATGAGATGAAATGCAGAAACTGCTAGCCTAACTACCCATAAACGTTTCCATGTTTTATTTCAACTCTTTCTTTCAATTTAACGTCTTTAACTATAAAATGTTGGCTGTAGAGATATTAGCATTTTGGCTAAATCTTGTATCTTAACCACACTGATGCTAATTAAGGACCTGATGTCTATCAATAGATTCATGAAATGGGTGAGTTCATCTTCCAAAAAGATGTTCTGACACTTTTTAATAGTATACGTATTACAAAGACTTTATGCTATTATTAGCTTAGTGGCTACTAGAAATAGCGTCTTACCCATCATAAGCAGAAGTAACATCAATTCATTCAGCTAACACTTGGCTAGGAGTGGTGCAGTCTCTCTCACCTGTCTTGAAGTGCTGGTATGGCTTGAACTGGGATTTCAGGAACAGGCCGATGTCTAAGCCGGTAAGACCGCGTCAGCCGTGGACCTTCGGGAACCTTAATACTGGGCTGTGACTCATAGATGGAGTTTTCCACCATTTCACCAGAAAAAACCTCGGGGTCCTCTGTGATTTTAGAGTTGGGAACCCCAGTGTAACAGGGCATGGAGTCAGTGCTGGACAGAGAGGGGTCCTCTGGAGAAATCTCCCAGTCTGATGGCATTTCTTTAATTGAGAGCGAATCGCTGCTGCTACTGGTGCTAGAAGACGTGGTGGTAGGGTTTTTGATGATTTCAATCATGGATAAGCCAATATTCTCAGGATTTCGTGGGGCCGGTTGAGGTGGGCGTTGGTATCTAGTCTCCTGAGCATTCTTTGTTTCTGTTCCAAGTTCAGCTCCTGGAGGTAAAGTCTGACTCCCCTCAAAATCACACTCTTTCCTCTCATGTGACTGAGGGTGCTGACAGGAAGTCCCCCTCTTTTTATCCTTTAGGAAGATATGCCTCGGATGTGGCACTGGCCTTCTTCGCGTCCTCCCATTCCTTATCCCTTCTTCCTCATCCTCTTCTTCCTCTCCGCCACTTTGCTGCTTTATCCCAAGTACTTCCAAACTGCGAAGGATGCGCCTACGGTGGCCTGTTGGAAGCACTTTTAGCTCCAGGAGGCGTTCATCTGTGAGGTCCTTGCAGTCTTCCAGAGCTTTGAGGCCTCCTTCCTGGAAACACGAGGCATACTGGGTCAGGCGGAGGGTGGACAGCCACTTCTCAATGTCCTGGTTTGGCTCTGGTGGCTCTAGCATGATGCTCTAGTACCAGTTTTGCCACATGAGGAAATCTCAGAAGATACAATCGTCCAGGTCAATGCTGTAGACACAAAAAGAAGTAGAAACAAGCGATAGTTTAGAAAGCAGAGTGTACATGTTGTTACGGCTCACTTTGACAACATTACTGGTCTCTAACCTCATTAACAGGAAAGTTCGACATCTGAAAATTATACACTTCATTGCTTTTCTGACGAAGCCCTACATGAGGGAATCAATAAAACCCTCGAGTTGGTGCAATGGGTAGGAAACTAAATGCAGGGCATAAAGGCAGCAAGTCTAGCTTAGTGTAACACAGGAGTGAAACTGACCCTGCTTTAAACTTTGTACAAACCAAGACAACACATTTGAAAAAAATCAGGGGACTATTTGGTCTATAAACCACAAAACCACTGACGAGTCACTTGTCAGTTTTAGTTCTTGTGCAGGTAGACTGAAAGAATAAAGCCTTTCCACTCCAGCTTTATGTCAAAATTTACAATTTATAAGAGCGTTTTCTGAGTTTTTTTTCATCTTAAGGATTTGACAAGGGAATCTTTTTTCACTGCTAAGCTAATCAAAGCTAACAATGGAGGTTTTGTTTTCTTTCTTTTTTTTATATTTAGCTTTGTATGAAATTTGAGATTTGGGATTTTGGTGGACTGTGTTTTTTATTTTGTTCTTCAAGCTAATTGTCCCTGCTTTAAGCCATCATGCTAGGCTAAAGCTTGTTTGGTTTCAACTTTGGTGTACGGTGCACCATATTGTTTTGGATGAAGCTCTGTATAAAATTTGGAATTCACCAACCTGATAGATAGATATTTTGTTTTATATCTGGGATTTTAGGTGTTTTGCTCTGCTTCAAGCTTGCCAATGCTAAGCTAGGCTAATATTTGTTGGTTTTAACTTTGTATTAACGTACTAAGCCTTTAAATTTAAAGACACATGATGGATAAGTTTCTTTCTAAGCTACATAAAGCTATGCTAATAGTCTTTTGTCCAGCTTCAAACACTCATGTCAAGCTAGGTTAATGGTCTTTTGACTAACACTTAATGTTCTAACAGACTGAGTTTTGCTTTGATCTCTGGATTACCTATTTACTGAGCTAACATTTTTCCCTTTCTTAAAACTTTTGTGCTAAGCTGGGCTAACAGTTTTTTGGACTCAGTTCTGTATCGACCTCAGTTTTAAAGCTTCTTGTACACTTGTTTTTTCTTTTTATCTTTGGATTTCTCTATGCATTCACACTAAACTTAGACACCATAGTCTTGCAAACACTTAAGAGGTACTAGATTTCAAATGTACTCCAAGAAACGGAGCAAACAACTGAATTTCCCTAAATTGCTATTTCTTTCAAGCATGAACTATAGGTTTAAGAGATCAAAAAGTGCCGGCCAACAACAATTTGCATCACTCCAGAACGAAACAGTAGGAAACAGCACTGGATGTGATGAAATAGCACATCGCCAGCTTCGAGTTTGTCAGGTTTTGGGTAAGAAGTTTTCTTTACAGCCTGACATTTGAATCAAATCACAGAAAAACTGAACTCCTGCTGAAAGATTAACTGATATCTTTTTTTTTTTAGCAGCACTTACCTCAAAAGAGCTTCCAAATCCACTGTCTAGCAACTTACACAGATAGGTAATAACCCTGCTAAGAGGAAGACATTAATTGTCCTGATGCTTTCACACCTTTGTTTTTTTTTTTTTTTTTTTGGTTAGCCAGTAATGCCTCTGCGTCTGGGCGCCTCTGAAACACACACGCTCTCACACTTTAAACTCACAGGAAGATACATCATATCTTGCCTTGTCCACTTCTCTTTTAGGTTACAGATCTGCAAAACACAGGGGACATTAAGTGTTACTTCTGCTTTCAAGAGAACACACTCTTGCGGTAAACTGTATGCATGGGTGTGCTTTAGACTCAAAGTTTAGCATGCTAGAAGTTTATAACCTTCTACAACCTGGTGATATTAATTCTTTCCCCATCATCTATTTTGTGCACAAAAAAATAAATAAATAAAACAAAAAAGAAGTTCTCCTAATTTTTAATATTCAGCAAATAGGAACAAAGCCTCAGTTCCCGTATGACTGTACTGAGTTATAAGTAATCATAACAGACATAAAGAGTTTTTCAGTTTAGCATCATACCGTTAGCATGAAGAGGCCTGCATTGGCTAATGCGCACACCAAAGCTTGCCAGCCTATTTGACCTCGCCTTCTCCACATCCGTGCCTTTTAGTGTTCACACACTCACACGAAAAAAACTACACACCACAGAGCCCACACGTTCAGCAAACATTTATTAAGGCCTGGAAATGGGAGCTCAGATCTATCGTTACTGCCCGGTGTCAGAGCTCACAGAGTGTGGATCAATAACAGAGTGCAAAAGAGAACTTCACATTATAAACAGCCTGAACAGGCCACAGGGGCATGGGAACACATGAAGCAGTCAGTGCAATGGACAGAAAGATGCAGCACCAAACATGTTATGTATGTATATAACCCCCAGAGGGATTATGACTCAGTGTGAGGGTGTGGGGACTTTTACATGTTGGTGCCCTGGGTTTAACTGAGGGAAAGGTTTCAGCTGCATCATTTGAAAGAATGTAGTTTCCTGTTGTTGTTGATGATTTGGTCTCTAATTTGTTTGCTTACAGCAGTTTTCTAACTTTGTGTCAGGGTTTTTGTGTTTACTTGTAACAGTTTAACATCTGTGTTTAAAAGTTACATTAAGTTGTAACACTTTTTAAAAAAATTTTGTGTAGTTTTTGTATCTTTCTGTTGTTATTTCAAACTCTTTGCCATTATATGGCATATCTTTATCGCTGATTTGGTTACATATTATTTCCCATAACTCTACAGAAGTAATGCATCTATTTTTTTTGTATTTTGTATATATATAATATCATATTTATATAATGAACCATTTGTATACAAATATAAATACTTGATTTGTTGATCTGTTGTGGGTTCAAGGAGTCTGTCGTTGATCTTGAGCATCTATTTGAAGTTGTTCTGTGTCTTTGTGTTATTTTTTTGATGTCCTTGATGTTTTTTTTTGTGTTTGTAATTATTAATGGAAAAAAAATAAAACAAAATAAATAGAAGATTATGTTGGGGGGGGGGTCATATCTTAAGGCTCTTTCCCATTGTTTTATGTCTCTTTTAGGCTATTTTAAATATTAACATTTTTTGTTCATTTCCCCTTCTTTATTTTTTTTATATAACTTTGGGGTTGTTTGGTATCATTTTGATGTTGTTTTGTATCACTTTGATGCTGTGCTGAAGAGAGAATGACGAGAGTTTATTGTGATTGGCTGGCATGGGTTTCAAGTCTGAAAAACACTGCCAAGTATGGGTTTGGCATGCTTAGAGCAACACTTAATGGCAGATTTGCCTGGTTACATATGGACAATTTTTTTTGTATAAACAATCAGGTATTGACAAATGAACTTTTAAAAATGAATGAGGGGCGGTAATTTGTTTTTGAAAAACACGGCTACGTGTGTGCAAGGCCATAAATGCACATCTACCATCTGCTGGAAATACCAGTAAAAACTACAAACTTTTTTTAGGAAATAATATATGTAAAATACATTAAATATATATAATAATATATGTTATATCACTTGTTTGTGTTACAGATGCAATCTTAAAATTTGCAATACTTGCCACCATTGTATAGTGCTGTATATAGTTTTTTACCTTAAGTTTTCAGTCTGCACATTTCATATTTGAATTTTGTATGTATATAGTTTTTGTAGTTAAATTGCTGCATACATTTTTTTCTTTCTTTAATCTTGCAACTGTAATTTTGTAAATTGGGATTAACTAAAGTATTGTCTTACCTTATTTACCTTTTTTTTTTAAATAAAGTAGTAAATATTTGATGATTAAGAAATTTTGGCCCATCTCTTTATATGCATCACTTTTATTAGTCTCCATCTTTGTATATCTTTGTATTCGTTTCCTTTTAAGCCATGAGACTCCTATTTTTTAATACTTAGGCATCTCTCAGTCTTTGTAGTTGTTTTCTGTCTCTTCTGAAGTCCTTTTTCACAAGTTATGCACCTGTTTCTCGTTTACCTTTAGATCCCACTGTAGTTCTTTTCTGTCTCTTTGTGTTCTTTCTTGCTGGCTCATTCAGTAATCCATGCACATACTGACATAGTCCCTGACATACAATAGGACAGTAATTTATCAGAGCATGCAATTGTTCCCCTTGCAAAACAAAACTAGGTTATGTCCAAAAGCATAGCTGCCAGCACAAAAGAGGCGTGTTCCACTCAATGCACACCAGCTTCTAACACACCACACAGGTATGGTTATACATTACAGAGGTGAGTCACAGTATGCACGCCCATGCATGCACATCATCAACAAACACACCTACCTCATGCTCCTGCACATCTCCCAGGAAGCATTTGGAACAAAGTCCAATTTGTGTCTCCTTCCTGGTTTGAGAAGAAACGTTTGGGAATTATCCAGATTTGTGATATTTCAACTCAAGCCTCACTTTAAAATGAGGGTTTAAAGTCAGTGTAGCTCGAGTTAACTGAGGACAAAAGGTTTGTAGAGCTACAGTTTCACAGCAAACTTCGAGTTCTTACCCCAGCAGTGTGTTTTCATTGCAAGCAGAGAGCAAAGTGAGGTTGGCAGGTATGGCAGGTGCTCATTTTTGAGTCAACACTTACTGAAAAAAAGGTGTTGCATCACTGAAGTTAACGTAAGAGACATGAAGTGAAGTCTGAATGACGTGGTTTCACTTTGACTTCTCACTTCTAAACCTATTTTCAGCACGGCAGAAAATTCAGTCCCGTAAATTAAACCGTAAACATTAATTTATGACGCATTAACAAGCAAACTTATTCAGTTTAAGCCAGTTTTGCCCGCCTCGTGCTCGACCTTAACGTTACAATTCGTGTGACGCAAGACGCTGCCGCGCGTGCGGCGGTTGGAAGAGCTTACCCGCGGGTTAAAGACACGATGAAGCATCATCCTGTTGGCGCGTGCTGAATCCAGTTTCTGTCATTGTAATTCCACCGTGTGCATCCGTGGACGGTCGCGAGCCTTCACAGCGTGCTTTTTCGACACTCCTCTGTTGTTTCCGCTCCCCGAGAGAGTCACCACGCCCACTCCAGGGGTTCAGCACCAGTCCTCATCTGACTTTTCTGCTTTGATGCGCCGAAAAATGTACTATCACTAATAGTGTCAGCCCACCACACACTCTCAGGTGTCGTGTGAGTGTGGGAATGTGAATTCTTTGAGCTGTGAATGTTCTACATCAGTCTGGAAGTGTGTTGACGACATGTGATACACACCGCAGGACAGCGAAGTGGAAGCACTTGTGATGTTTTGCTGGGAAAACGTGCATGTCCCAGCTTGATCCAGGAGGCCCCAGGACACCAATTCAACACAGACAGGAATGCAGTCGAGTGCCAGGTACTGCTAATGAAGTGAGACCTGAGGAAAGAGCACATTTTACTTCATCATCATGTGTTATTTTGTATTTTATTTCAATGCTTTGTTTATCAGGCATCTTGTATGCCATTACCTTATTTCTTTACTTACAGGAATATGTATCACAGACTTGGTTCCAACTTTTTGTGGCTTCAGCTTTAGCCTTGCTATAGTAGGGGAGACTGGGGTGTTCATTGTTTCTCAAATTGTTTCAGACCAAGGACCACTTCAATTTTTGCTGTTAGACAGACAAGACATTATTTTGGAGACATCTGACATCATCTGATCCAGGCTTTAGAGAGACATACAGCTGGGTATGGAAATCCAATCCATGATTACGTATGAGTTGACCTAGGGGAAGCATACAAATAGTGAATAGAAGGGGACCCAATATGGACCCCTGGGGGACTCCACAAGAAAAAAGAGCACAATAGGAGGAGGCATCATCGAGCATGACTGAGAAAAATGTTTGACAGGTACGATAAGAACCAGTCCCGTTTTTCAGATGGCTGATTAAAACACTGTGGTCCACGGTATCACAGTTGTCTCTATAGTTATCAATAGGAACTCATAATAAAACTAAGGCTTTTAAAAACGTTTGTAAAATTTTTTGTTGTTCAAGCTATAGATGTTCCTCGGTTGAATTTGCATTTGACTTTAATATTACCTCATTTATCCCTGAAAATGAAGTAATCTAGAGTGGCAAAATGTAAATGGTGCGCAATTAAAGGCCACATCCAGCTGTTCTTAGAAGTAGCATACATTTGAAGTAGCATACATCTGAAGTAGCATACGTTATGTCCATCTTTTTTTTCTCACAAGTAGCATAACTTAAGTGGGCGTGAGAAAACCAGCCCTGCCTGACCTCTTGAGAAAGATTTTGTGCTAGCTTTCGTACGGCTTAAGCTAGGTATGTGAAGCTAGGCTAAATCAAAGCAAATCAATCTACAATGTCCAAAGGACAAAAAAATACAATACAAAAATACAAATGTTTGATATGAGCATAATGACACAGCGCCCTCTTGTTTGGTATTATTACATGATGTAACAACCAAAACTGGTCTCCCCTACTGTTGAAACACTACAATAACAGTGTTACAATACCACATCTTTAGGACAAGGTAGATGATGATATAACTTACCAAACATCTCATAAAAATATATATATACATTAAATATTCCAGACAAAATCCTGATTTTTTTAAACAGTGCATTCCAACTCTCATAGAAACAAAAGCAATCTTTTTAAAAAACAGGACATCCTCACATTCATGTGTATTCAATTCATCACAGTTGGCTGAAGGAGCAAAAAACCTGGTGGAATAAGTGATACAGGAGAAGTGTGCTGAATCAGCCACATGATGGTGCTGCAGCACTGTGGCTTCCAGAAGGCCTCAGCTGCACGTGTGCTAGAGCTCATCAGCCATCTCTCAGTTACGTCCCCACGTTTCAGGGAAGAAAAAGAAAATGTGTAAAGGTGAGCTGAGTTCAGTTTTGCTACTTTAATTTTGACTTTAAACTGTTGGAGTGGGGTGAATTTACTCTCATGCCACTCTACTTAAATATTTCCATTTTATTCCACTTTGAACGTCATTTCACTTGAAATACTACCTTGAAAGGGACTTTTTACGCTGGCTGACAAAGACAGAGGACTTGCAGACCAGGCTTGAGCGATCGTTGAGATCAGTGGTTCACAAACTCAAGATGAGGACCCAGGTGTCATGAAACACTGATAGAAGGTTTTGTGAATTGCCAAAAGCAAAACTTTTTAACTACTATTATAACTACTGTTTACCAAATTAAGTATCTTTGTTTTTTGTTTTTTTATTTATCTTCATCCATTTCTGGATTGGCCCGTTGTTGCATTCATGTCTAGACAAGACAGCCTTAAAGAGACAGGAAATACAGGGAAGTGGGTAAAGAGGCCACAGATTGGATTCAAATCAGGGCTAACCTCAGGTGGTGCAACCTAACCGCTAGGCCAAACCAGCACCCCAAATGTGTTGTATTCTTTAACTTATGCTGTGTAAGAAATCCTGATGTTTTCTTCGAACTGGGATCCTACTGAGAGGTTTTCCATTGAAATACTTTACATTAGTGAAGGAGCTTCTTCCTCTTTGGGTGTCTTCAACTATAAAACCAGAAATTCCTCAGGAAACCTATAAAATGTAAGTCAACAAACGCCTCCTCAATAAACATTTGTCTTTTCTTTGAAAAAAAATTGATATTTTTCTAGAACTGAAAGTGAAGCAGAAGTCATCTTTGAGTCTTTGTGTGAAATGATCCAGGAGGGGTTATGTTATAGGGATCATGTCTTAACTGTCTGGACATACAGGCAGTAAAATGACTGACAGTACAGTTGTCTGTCTTCCTCTTTTGTCCCTCCTCGCCACGCCTCCAGGGGTCGCCTTGGCAACATGTTTTACTGCTGGCAGCCACAGAAATACAGCATTGGCTCCTAAACTGGGAGAAGCTGTACACAGCAAATTTCAATGCCAAGGACACAGCAAAGCGAGACGAGGGGGGGTTCAGCTTCAAAAACTAAAGGAGGTGCACGGGAGAATTAAAGGTATTTTTAGAGGATGTTTGGTTGTATTTGCCAAAATTTAGTTGAAGGAACAAATTTGAGGATTGAAAGTAAGCCAAATTAGACTCTCCTGTTTTCTCGTGTTTTCAGCTCAGCACAGATTAGAAAGAAAGGAGGGAAAAAAAACTGCACCAAAATCCACAGATGGATGACTCGCTTCATGGCAGGAGGGAGGAGGAAACTCTCCTGAAAATGTTGACTGAAACTTTTCAGGGGCTTGAGGCTGTCAGGCGCTGCGGAGATCATCATAATGAGACGGTGGGAGGAATAAAAAAAAGCACAGGAGAAGAAGCAGGCGGAGACGTCAGAGGAAGAGGAGGTAAGAGGATGCAGAGTCCAGGAGTGATGTATGAAGAAAGTCATGGAAAAAACCCAGAGGATGAGCAGGAAGAGTGCAAGAAGAAAGTTGTGGGAGTGCTGAGAGAGCTGAGTGTTTTTCACTCAGAGAGAGTGACAGCATGGAGAGACGTTCTTGGAAAATTCATACACATGTTCCCTACGTCTCCACTGGGGGGCAGTGAGGAGCTACAAATATCTTCAACTGGTTTGTACATTTTTCTGATTGATACAGGTGTTTCATGATCATTCTGAAAAGTTAAAGGTACCTTTTAACAACTGAATTCTCCTTAAAAAAAAAAAAAACAAGTAAGCTGTCAAAAAAAAACCTTTTAGCCTTGGAGCTTTAAATAGCATGTTAAAGGGGTCGAAGTGTTTTTATTTTTTGCAAACAGGAAGTGTGAATTAAAGTTGCTACACTGAGAAAAACTTAAGAGTGAAAAGGAAGTGGACCAAGTTTCATCTGAATGCAAAACACACACACACAAAAATCTGGTAATCTAGCTATCAAGCTAGCTAGCTACTGAGGCGATTTCGCAGTTGCCATAGTTGGCACAATTAGCAATGAAGTTAATTGTCCAAAATTAGCTTTTAAGTTAAAGTTAAAGTAAGAGTTAAAGCTCCTCTTGAAGAGCTTTGGGTTTGCACTAATTTTGGCACCCCCGTGTGGACAAAGTGGTAGTCCACTCGCTTTGCTACTTTTGTTGGGTACATATGTAAGCATTTTTTTCTTTCCTTTTTAAAAAAAATAAATAAATAACTCTCAAGGATCACTCAGTGAAAAACAAAACTGTACAAAATGTTGAACTAGGCGCACAGTTGACACCTACCCCCTGGCAGTGGTTGGTTTAAACAGACAATTTGGTAGTGGATGGTCTTGAAAGCTAATTTAAGTCCCGAATAGACATCACATCACCATTATGACATTAATTTAAGTTTGGAAAACAGCTTGATAAAAAAAATCCTTACAGGAGCTTTAATATTTATTTAATTTCCTGACATTTTACACCTTTTGCTGATGTTTTGTATTTTTGTTTTGTTCCAGGTAAAGAATGTGAAGTTGCTCTCTGCTCAGACACCTTCACAGACACTTTTCAGAGTATTGAGGAAGACATAAAGAAAATTATAGACATTTTTAGCACCATCATAAATAAGCTGGATGAAGAAATTCTTATGTTGTCCTCCCAGAGAGCTGTCACTGAGGATTCAGCACTTCAAGAGACAAAAGATCCACATGAGTTAGAGCAACCTGAAGATGACAAAAATCCCTCCAATGATGTTCTAGAATCAAACTCAGGGCTAAAACAAGACATCAAAGTTGGAGATGCTCAAAGTGAAATAAAGCCATCACCAGACGTTGTGCAGAAATCAGAAGAAATGTTCTGCAAGTCTGACTGCAACACAATGGAAGAGACAGGTAGAGAAGAAGCTGTCAAAAATCAAAGGAGTGATAATGAGGGCTGTGTGTCTGCAGATAGTCCGACAGAGAAGGATGTAAATGAGGTAAAAGAAGAGATGAACAACAAATGGGTCACAGTTGGGTGAGTTAACTTTAAACTCTCATTAATACGTCAGAATCCTGGTAAATGGCTTTGTTCATCAACTTTCCATGATTTCAGGCTCACTGGTCAACAGGAAGACACCCACTCAGATGTCCAACACGCATGTTTCATCAAAGCACCAGTGGGTGCGGCTGAACTCCTAAGATGTGAAGTGGCTGACGCCCTGAGCAGCCTGATGGTGACCGGCTCGGAGGAGCTGGTCAGCAGAGTAATCAGGGTTGAAGTTCAGAACGGAGCTAACTTTCACTTCCCCGTGACTTTGGTTGTACCTTTCTGTGCATGTTATCGTGGCAGCTATCGGGATATCGCTGTAAAGATGGTCAGCAGGGAAAGGAGGGCGAGCTATGTCACTCCTGTAACGACAGAGGGAACATATGGAGGGCAAAGGGTAAAGCTTTCCCTTATATTATTGTTGTTGTTGTTGTTTTTTTTTACCGAATACATACATAACTGTGTCATCAGCTTACAAATTAACATTCTTTTGATGTTTTTAAAAAGTGGCAAATATAAGAGGCTCTAATATCAAGCCCTGTGGTACACCCATGAGATATCTGTATTTATTACTTTTCCCAAATACTCTGGGAGTTCCAGAGGTGTCATGATCAACATTTCTGGCATAACTTAAGGTTACCTAAAAAACGGTATCAATGCGTTTTTGTTCTACCTGTTTTGTATGTATTTTTATTGGTAATATTAAAACGTCATTATAAAATGCTTCAAATATGAGTGCTGATATAGCCTAGTGATCTAGGTTGCAACCTGCCACAGCTTTCCCTCATGACAATCCCGACTCTCGACTTGTTTCCTGCTCTAACTACTGTCCTCTCTAAATAAAGACATAAAAAGCCCCAAAATGTTACTTGAAATAAAAAAACCTTGATTATCTTTGTCTACAAAGGAGAAAAGTGAATAAATAAGTGTATCATCTTCGTAAAATCAAACCTTTCTAAAATTTCAGTAAAACTGAAAAGGGGAGGTACTACTACAGAGCTCTTTTTGAACTTTGACTTCTAAACTTTCATCTGTGATTGTGTTCTGTGTGAAATATAATCTAGCTTGTTTCTGAGACACTCAAAAGCAAGTATAGCTCCAGAAATGTTTATAAATCTTTCATGATTCAACACTAAGACCGATTTTTTTTAAATTTCATTTACATTTTTTTTGTTTTTCAGGGCTCATTTGCAGAGGTGAGGGTATACTCCCTGGGCCTGTTTGCAGTAGTTTCCTGTCTTAAAAGAGAAAATTACACTGTACCTATAAAGGGTTTGTCACTCAAGCTCTCCATGGACCACCGAATCTGTTTGAACTACCTCCCAGGATCCTTCACTGGCCCATTAATGGCACAAACCATGGTACGGAGACCAATTTTGGCTTTATAAATAAAGTCTATCTAAAATATGGAAATTGTTCCAAAAATAACATTTAAAAAGATGTGAAAAGATGGGACTGATTATAATTCATATACTTAAGATGTCATAGATGTTTGCCAAAAGGTAGCAAAGTGAACAGTGAACTCCATCAAAGTAGATTGTTGTTTGATCTTATGTTGATAAATGTCTCTCTTTGGTTCAGCAGTTTGCTTTCGGCAAAACATACACATGGAAGAAATATGATTTCTATATCCCACGGCCTCTAAGCCCAACATCTGTTTCCTCTCCTGCCTCAGATCCAGCCAGTGGATGCAGCCCTTCTGGCTGCTGTCAAGTCCAGAAGTGATGTCTTACATTCTGTGGTGTCCACAAGTCCGCTGCTCTACCTCACACACCCATCTTCACTGCAGCTAAGACGACCTCTCACTCTAACCCTTCCTTGTCCTCCTAACCCTGAAAAGAAAAGACATAGAGGAGTTCAAGAGGAGGACCAGGACAACCACATTTGGCCTGTTAGTGCTTCTCCTACTTGGGATCAACCTGCTCGCCAAAGAAGGAGGTCAGTTAAGTGTTGGTGTTCCAATCAAATGTTGGGTATGCGCTGAAATGTATCAGTTTATGAAGAAAACACTGCATTGTTTCTTGCAATATAGTATCTTGTAGGCATCTTTCGCACAGATTTCTTTGAGCCGAGACAATAGAAGTATGAGGGTAAATTCAGAAAGTAAAAGGTCAACTGACATTTACATACTTTACCCACTTCAGTAAAAATATAAACAAAAAGCAGGGCACATATTTTATATAAAACCATGCAAACAGAAGATATTTGATCTGTTTTTCATGTTTTTTTGTCGCCACAAAATTTTTGTTAATTTTGGTTAAACCCTTAATGTTTACCTCATCTGGCCACCTTAAAAAGTCTATCCTCTAGTTACCCCCCAGCCCAAAAAGTCCAGCTACGCCCCTGTTACATTTTGGATTAAGCATTAATTTTCTGCTGTACCTCGTTTTAGATTTTGAGTGTTGTTATAAAGATGCTTGTCTTCTGTGTTTCTGACAGAATCCTGGGTGCCTCCATGAAGTCTAAAGAGATGTCGGATGAGGTGCTGGTTGTTTTGGGTTTAACTGACAAACAGTGGAGCGTCCTGGAGAAAGTCACCGTCAGAAACCAGCAGAATGGACTTGTGTCCTTCGAACTGATGGAGAACTTTGACAGGTGTGTAATTATTCCATGAAATGTAATATAACAGTATCAGAATCCTGTGTGAAAGGAAAGAAAGAAATGTGTAATCAAGTTTGCAAAGAATGACAAAGATTGCAGGTTTTTATTGCATTTTTATGGCAGCAGGTCAAATATACAGAACAAATTGAGGGCCAAGACTGTATATCACTGATAGATAAATGTAAAAATCTGGTTTTAAAGACAACAAGGAGCCACTAATGGGAGGTAGGAGTTAAGGTTGTATGGCAATCTTATTTATGCTCCGCCTGGCTGGAGTGGATTGGGTCTAAATGTTAGGATTTAATATAAATTAAACATGAGAGCCTGGATGATTCTCTGTGTTTGAGAGAGAGTTAAAGTACTGGGAGTTGATTATCAGAAAACTGAGAGCTGAGCCATTTATTAGTCAAATTATTGACATTAAATGAAATATTGAGTTCAAAAGACAGCAAGGAGAATATTAAAGTGGGGTATTGTGTTTTTCTTTCTTTTTTTTGTTGCTTTATACTGTCCCTCTGGTGCAACCGTAGTAGCTCTACATGATTTAGTGCTCAAAAATATCCATATTTTTCTCACACTGGTGTTTTAGAAAATCTTTATTTCAACCTCTTTCTGAAACGCTTCTTTAACCTGCTGTCTCTTTAAGGCTCCCCCTTTCCTCTGATTGAGCAAGCCCTCCGGAGACAGACCTTGGTGTTTGAGGCCCATCCCTCCAAAGTCTTGTGAATCAGTCAGCAGATCCTTATGCAATGTCATCATCACTTTAGCAAGTCTCGTGAAGATCGTGTGCTATTTTTAAAATGGACAATTTTAAGAAGTTTAAAGTGAAATTCATGGATTTTTCCAACATATGAATATACAGCGGTTTTAAAATCTGCACATTTATTTTGAACATTCAGAATTGTTAGTTAATATCCATATTGAACATATTGGAAAGCAGAATACCCCCTCTTTAAAGTTGTCAAAAAAGAGATTCCAGAAATAAGAGGGAGACTAAACAGAACCTTTACAACAATTAACACTCAGTGTATGTGTTGTTGTACCTTCAAACTTAAATAGATCAAAGCAAAAACTGAAAAATGAGGCAAATACAGCCAAAGAAAGCCGACAAACAGTACAGACAGCAACAGGTTCAGACTTGAAGCGTCATTGTTGTCAGATCTGGTGTTGATTTCCCCCGTTTGTTCACTCGATAGAAGAAAAATCTGAAAAATATGAAACAGTATGAAAAGAAGGCCATTCATTATGCAGCACAGGTTTAATTGTGATGCAAATCTGTAACAATCTCTCACCACATCTCCTCTTGCTTGCACCTTACTGCCAAAGTCAATCAGCCACTGTAGCTGCTTTGCTGATTTGAAGGTCGTCAGCGTGCTGCTTTTGTTCTCAATGCACAGTAAGAAAATGGTCTGTCTCCTCACGCCACAGAGGAGTATGTAGAAGAATCTGCATCTGATCACAAAGTAACAACATAAACACTACGATGTGACTTACATGGATTTAAAAGACTTGAAATTGAAACCGCTTTTAGGTGTGTACCTGTTTGCTGAGATACAGTTTGCAGAAGTTGGTTCCAGGTTTGTTTGTTTGTCAGGGAAATAGCACAGAACTTTTAAACCTGGAGCTCCTCGTAGTGATTTTGTCATTTCCGAAATGATGCTGAAACTGAAACAGACAAGAGGAAGGTAAACTATATTAGATGTGGATATAAAAAAACAAAGATTACTATGGCAATGAGAAAATTAAACTTACCTTTCAGAGAAATACAGCCTTTTTAGTTTCCGTTTTGATGTGGACTTGGTCTGCAAAAAAAAAAAAACAACCATAAAAAAACAAAAAAACAAAAAACACATGAGTTAAAAAAAAGGTTATAAGATCAAACCTAAAATAATAATAATAATGATAAAATAGAAAAGTTTTGAAGGCTTGAATGGTGAGTAGAAACTCAAAAAAAACCTTTTCTATCAGAAATTTAACAGGAATAAAGGGGGTCTTGTTATATTTAAAGAGGGGGTATTCTGCTTTCTGATATTTTAAATATGGGTGAAAAAGTAACAATACTTGAAGTCCACATAATAGACGGTACGATTTATGTGGACATAGTCGCAGCTACGTCACCCATCTGTTCCTGATACGGAGTTATGAAGTTGAGCCTCTTTATTAACTGCTATAGGGCGCCAGACCAGTTGACCTCACATGAGCTGTGCCTCTGATTGGACAAACTCCTGATCTCAATATCTTCTAAACTGCTGAGTTAGAAAAAAAATCTGAATCATGCTGTAAATGTTTTGTTTTTTTTAATCCCGTAAAAGTCAGTTTTTTGGCTTGGTGTGTTCTGGTCTTTCTGCAGCCAGCCTCAAGCAGCTACTCGATGAACTGCCACTTTAAGCAGTTCCGAAAAGGCTTCATTTTTTTTTTTGAAACCAGATGTTGTCCCTTGGTCCACATTAATCATGTGCAGATTTTCAACTGCTACATGTTCATATTTTGGAGAAATTCTTGAATATGTCTGCAAATGGCTTAAAACAGTCTGGCCAATTGGAGGGAAGAGGGTTTGTGGAGCCGGGAGCCTCAAAGAGACAGGAGCTAAAACAAAATGTTTGAGACAAGGACCGAGAGAAATGGGATTTTTTTTTTGAGTTGTGGGGGTAAGGGGGTACTGATGACGGGGGTACCAGAGGGACAAAATAAAGCCTAAAAAAAACACAGTGCCCCTTCTTATAAAACATTATGTTATGATTTACATTAATGTATTTTTTATGATTTCATGAGCCAGTCGAGGTTTTCTCACTTCTTGTATTTGACATTTGGAGCCCATGAGTCTTCGGAGTGTGTTTGAAAGGTGTAGCAGGGTAGCAGGGCTCTGAGCCGTCCTCACAGCTGCATCCACACACTGACTACCAGCAGCTGCAGTCATCAGCAGTCCTCCCACCACATAGAGGAGGTAGAAAACATTGCCCCTATCACATACATAGCAAGACAGAAAGAGTCATTTAGCGATGTCAATTTTGAGTAATGCTGGCAAAAGAGTTCATTTTTGAAGTCAGGTAAAAATCTATGACTCTTACTTTTGGACAATGAGCTCTGGTGGAAACTTAAACATGAAGAAGTTGATGTTTGAGGACTCAGAAGAAGAACTCTGGTTGTGGAAAAGGACAAAATGGAAACATGTTTTCAATATTCCCTTAAAAATATTGAATTAACTAACCTTAGACCAAAATTTATTCTTGAAATATTGAGACTTTATTATTTATCAACTTTAAATTCAATATTACATGTTTTTTCTAAAATTGCACATTCACTTTAATAAGATTACGACTATGCATAAGATTTCTTGTTTTTTTTCCACTTGGACTTTAGTCTTTTAAAACTGACTCACTCGCATAATTTTTTTTACCCAAATGTATTTTTTTTTCCTTCTTGACATTGGTAATCCTCATTTGTAAAAAGCAAATTTCTAAAATTAAAGTTGCATTTTACACACACACACACACACACGTAGTAAGGCATGACATGTAATTGTAAAGGGCAACATAAAGGTTTCCACTCATTTGGTACTGTTAGCTTGAAGCTAATTTCATTCAGGACTCGATAACTACATTGAAAAAACTACATTAGACTAGTCCTGTTTTATGAAACTACACATAGCATAGCAATTCTTGACACGGCTTGTTAACAAGAAGTCTATCTGTTTTTAAATTGGCTTGATGCTTCAGCTAAAACCAGTTAACACAAACTTATTTCAACACGTGTTTCTGCCTTTGTTTGCTAACGACCGCTTGTTACGCTAGCTTAAAAAAAGCTGAGCTCATTCACAACAACTTCTGACAAAGTTAGCTCAGCATTTCTTTTACTTATTAATGCTCTTGCCTTGTTGTTGTTGTTGTTTTTTTATCAGAAATCAAGAAGAAATATTTTAGCTGTACTCACCTCTCTTCTGTTCACTCCATGTTCAGTCCACACTTACACACAGTGATGAGAAAAGAAACGTGAAACGCTAAAACCAACCCGACTTAAAGTAAGCTTGTCTTTACATAAGGGGTTTAAGACAGGCAGTAAGGTTGGATAAAGGGGGGGCTCAAATAGTTTGAATTCCAGGCTTTAGCATTGTTCAATCATTCTCTGAAGACGTCAAAGGAAATGAAAAAAAAAACTGATTTCCTCAGTTTTTGTCTAAATGAAATATGAATATTGCTCATTGTTGTAGATTGTGCACTGCTCCTTTAATAAGGATGGATTCTTATTATTTCTTTCAGTGTAGTGAGAATAATTCTCTTATCTAAAACAGCTTCCTCAGAGAAGAATCTGTGTACAGCAGGTTATATGAAGTCTTTATTCTGTCTTTAAATGTATTAAGTCTGTACTCCACTGATAACTGACTCTTCTCTCTGTTCAGGATCTATCTAATCCACTCTGAACTCTACGTCTTAATTTTTTCTCCCTTCAGACTGCTGGTGGTTCGCCTCCTCTCTCCACTGCAGCCCTGTCACCTCATCTCCCTAGCAGAGGAGCTGGAGGAGTCGGTCTGCTGCCACGCGGTCACCATCATCCTCCAGCGTAAACTGGAGCAGCCTCACACTGTCCTTGTAGCCGCTCTGCCCAGCAGGGACCTCAGCTGGGAGCTGTCGAAACTTAAAGCGCAGGGCTACAGCGGCCTGCCGGATGTTTCTTCTGAGATCTGCATGTGTGAGGGAGAGCAGCTTCTGCTCAGTTTTAGTGGCAACATCACATCCAAAGGTAGGTTATCTTATGACTTTATATAAAAAAAATATTACACTGTCCAAAAAACTACCAAAATGCTTTGGTTTTTGGATATCTAGCATCACATGCTACGTACATCATGCTACTATGGTATCAAAGCACCATGAACATACCATAAACAAACTAGCTAGCTTGCTTGCTGTATGCTACTCTATTATAATATCCATTTGCAAAGCTATATAACTTCTAACATTTTCTAAGGTTCTACCTACATAAAGGAGGTATTTAACTGTATCTTTATACGCCAATTTAAAATTGTTAGCTTGCTAGAAAAAAAAAATACTACTGTTAACCTTAACCTCCTTCTAACAGGAGTAGGCTGCAAAGGGGCTTTTTGTAAAACAGTGAACATGGGTAGAGACAAAATCTAAATAAAATATGCTTAACAATGACCATCAGTTAAGTTAGGACGAAGAGCCTCTAAGCTAACTACGCTCATTGTTACCTATAGTGATAAGAAATTGTACAAGCTAGCTTACTACATACTTCTATGGACTTCCAAAACTTCATGACTATAAACATTTTAGATGTTGTGCTGTGTGCTAGCTTAAAATTTACCGTCTGCCTCAGCAGTAAACTGCCAAAGAGGGTTCTATGTAAAGCAATAAATAAACGGTACAGTAAATTATACTTGACAATGAAACTCCAGGAAAATTATATGCAAGCTAGCACTACAGTTGTAAAACATTAGCATTACATTAGCTTTGCTAACCTGTGGGCTACTAAGGTTAAACTGGCTTTTTTAACCTCTGTGACGCCTGTTTCAGCTGTGCACCTTAATTTTTTTTTCTTTTTAGAGGGAGAAGCCTCCTTTGTCTTTTTAAAACATCAGCATTAGCTGATGGAAATTAGGAAATTCTAAATTTACAACAAAGATGTATATAAAATAAAGTTTATTGTAATATAAGCTGGCAGGTTTAGTATCTTATTAGCTATTTGAGTTTATGAATTTATACTGTAAGTTTGACAGTGAGTACACATGAAGCTAACTTTAAGCTGGTTTTAAATCAAAAGTAGTCCCAAATACTTGTCACATAAGATGATTTTGTCAACCAGGGTATACTGGTAAAATTCCAAAGTTTAGTAACATTAAAAAAGTAATGTTATCTCACAACTAACTCATGTATTTTAGTGGAAAAATCAACTATTATTTTGAACCTGTTATTCAACAGGAACTCGCAACGACCAGCAGCGACTCACCTTCCACAGCCAGCAGAAGAACCACCTCCTGCTTCATCTAAGTGAAGTGGACCCATTCGGGAACTACAGCTCCCCTCACTACAAAGGGACCGCCGTGTTTTATAAAGTCAGCAGAGGTCAGCTGGAGTGGCAGGGAGACAAACTGGTCCAGATTGAGACTAATCTCCTGGGAGATCCCGTCTGTAAGCTGTCTTTGACTCTACCCAAGGTGCTGAAGATACACAGAAAATTAAACACAACATGTTTGTTTTTCAAAATAAAAGTAATACTTGATTCTGTTGAATTTCAGAAAGTGAGAACCATAAATCGACCAATCATGGCGAGAGCTAAGTTATGTGAAGAGACAGGTGGGTGATAAGGTCTCCTTGTAAATTCCTCAGTAGCGCAGTAACTCCTCCGCCTCACCCCCATCTTCATCCTCTCGCCCCTCAGCAGACTCTCTGTCAGATTCTCTTCTCCTCTGGCTCTCGGGGGAGCTCTCGGAGGAGGAAGTCGCCCTTCTGGTGCTTTCCTTGCGTCTCCGCCGTAGTGCCGCCCAGCTGGTGAAGCTCCGGTCCGGGGACAGTCTGTCCAGCCAAGCCTTTCACGTCCTCGCCATGTGGAGGAGAGGGCTGCCTGCCGCCACGCACCAACCCAAAGCCTCTCAGCTGGCTCATTGCTTAGCCAAGAGCGGGAGGCCAGACCTGGCTCAAGAGCTGCTGCTGAGGCAGTCTGGAGCCTCCAGGCCGAGTTTACTGAAACAAGGAAGCTTGAAAAGCCGAAACTACACCCCATTTTAACTTCATTTAAGAGTGTGTGTCTGAATGAGCAGATGGTAGTGTGTTGTTTGATCCACAAGGGGTCAGCATTGGACTTTGAGATTATGTGCTCTCTTGCAGAATTGAGTCTTAAATGTATAAGTCCTAACAACTTTAGTTTTTATATTTTCAAGAGACTCAATATATATGAATCAAAAAGAAAAATGCATTTTCTTAAACTTTGCATTAATCCTCATAGTTTCTTTCATGTATTTCTTAGACAATCAAAACTAAAACACTAGAAATGATGTACTTAGTTCTTTTGAATGCAACATGGTACCTCTTGTTAAAATGCCTCCAGATGAAGTTGAACCATGTCGGTTTTTATCGTGTTTTTCTGCAATACATGTCGGGATTTTTGGAGGTATTAATTTCCAAAAGTGTGATCACAACCCGACTTTATTTTGTCATCTATACCCACAGACAGGCAGGCGATTTATGGGGCGAGTCGGCCATCTCTCCTCTTGGTGTAAACAGACGCTGACACTGAGCTGTGACCTCTTCTCAGCTCCCTGACACCGAGTCATTTTTTGAAACCTGACAGTGTGTGTGTGGAAGAAAACTGATGAGATAACTTAGGCTTGGTTCTCAGGGTTAAAGGGTTCAAATGTCTGTTGAGTGTTTTCATAAGTATATATTTATGTAAGAAAACTCATAAAAATGTCTTATTTCAAGATAGTAAAGGACATAACACGGTATTGTGCAATACGGTATGGTGTTTTAGAAAACCCATTTATTTCAGCCTCTGTCTCTTTAAGACTGTCTGCACCACAAGCCTCCTTGCTTCTGATTGGCAGAGATAGGGTAGACCTTAGTGTTTGAGGCCCTCCCCTCCAATGTGTCATGAACCAGGGAGAAGATTCTACAGCAATGACGTCAACATTTCAACTGGTCTCATGAAGATCTCGTTAAGATCTCATGCTGTTTTCAGAACGAACCATTTTAAGCAGATTTGAGTTTACAGACAGATTGATGGATTTCTACAACAAATAAAAATGTAGAGGTTCGAAAATTGTCATTGATGTTTGATAATTTAGTTTGAACAGACAGCATTGTTACTATATCCCTCTTTAAAATATAGTATAGCATGACACCCCCTCTTTAACCCCTCTTCTTTCAACACTGACAAAATTGGATATTTAAACATCTATGATTTTAGAAAAAATACATATATAGGTACCTGAAACTCTAAGGAAAATGGATGACATACTAGCTTCCAAAAAGTGTAGCCAAAACATTTGGAGCATCCCTTAAAAACAGGGTGAGTATGGCTCATAAAACCTGCTATCTCTAAGTGGAACATGGATCAAACTTTAAAATCAAAAAAATAAATGTTTCTCAAATACTTTATTCGTGGATATTGTTCGTTTTTATCAAGCAGATTTGTGTCCAAGTGATTTCTGGAAAGTTTCACTCTGATTGGTTAGTTGATGTGGTCTAAGCTAACCTGAGAGATGTTTTGCTATTGTAAGGGTAAGCTAAATGTGTCTTTTGGTGTGCGGATGCTGTGTGGCCTTTGCAAGCAAAAAAAAATATTATTGCTGGAGGTATTTGGCATCACTTTTGTTCAATTTGAAGAGGTTGTCCATCTTTATGAACAGTCTGGCGGGTTGTCTTGATCATGAATGGAGCTTGTGATGAGATGAGTCACTCAGCTTTAATGCCAATAGTTGTCATTGGTTTAAGTAGCTCAAGGATGAATCACCGTCATAGCTTAAGACCAGGCAGCTGAAGAGGGTGCGCTGTCTTTTCAGCGGCATTCAGCAGAGGTTTTCTTTTTCATCCGTCTTCAGAGCCTCTCGCTCCAGCTGTGTGACATTCTGCAAACCCTGAGCCGAAGTAGGGGGGTAATGATAGATGCCATGTGTGCAGGTAGGGGGTGGGAGGCTCCCTGCAGAGACAAGGGAGACCACCGTTTGCTGGAAATAGAGGGAGGGGATGGTTAATGAAGTATGGGACGGTAACAGGTGGAACTGACGGATTAAACAGGATGATCTTTGTCAATTTTCTGTCCTTTTATTGTTCCGTTGCTTCACACTTAAGTGGGAGTTTTCCTCTCATATTTTCTTCCAACCACTTAACATCCTTCTGTGCTATTATCTCCCCATTTCCCTCCTTTCTTTCCCTCCGGTGTGAATCCAAGGGACACATGTGGCACCGCTAGCTGGAGAGTTTTGTGCGCAAAGTGTGTGTGCCAGAGGGGGGCATCATTAGTGTGGCACAGGACCATCAAACACACACGCACACACACGTTGAGGGCCTCTGCTCGAGGTAAATGTCACAGAGGGGGCTCCCACGGTGCCAGGAAATCGTTTCCTCTCTCATTTTGTCTCCTCTTCTACATTATTGAAAAGGCCACGCAGCAAGGCACTCTGGGAGGTTGCCCGTCGTCCAGTGGGGGAGGATACAAAAGGCTGATGAGGTGAGGATTTCCAACAGAGTGCCAGCGTAGACAGATTCTGATTAAAACTCCTGTTTCATCATTTATTTCATCATCCGTGTTCTTCGTTTGGAAGCTCTCTGACTTTTAATTTATATATTTTTTTCTTTTTATCAGCTCTTCTCGCTCTCTTTTAGCTGTCAAGGTACGACAGACCCCTGAGATTGAGATGCAAAAATGGTCACGTACGAACATTTGTGCAGCCACAGCTAATCCCAGGAAATTATCTGAGTTTAGCCTTTACATTTGCTGGCAAAGGAGACCACTTTCCTCCCACATGAAAACCTAGGATTGATTGTTAAATTAGCTGTTAGCATGAAATTGGATGGCTAGGTTAGCTCCCAACAAAGCTAGCTCTAAAGCAGGTTACGTTTGTATGTTAAAGAACGGTTTAATTACCCTTTTTATTTAAGCAGTAAATGCCTGACAGTTACTTAAATCTAAGCAAAGAAGAGTCTTCATAAAGATTAAAAGTTAGCGTGCAACAAAATGGTAAAGCTTAATAATTTGTTGTTTTAAGTCCCCATGTTTCAACATGAAGGATTTTCCTTAGTCTTAAAAGATGCCACGACACAAAACTACTGAAAAGTCTAACAAAAGTGTCCACAGTTTGATACCCTCACCTGAAGCTAAAGCTAGCAGCTAGTTAGCTAGGTACACAAACTGCAGACAAAAACAGGAAGTAAGTCTAGGCCCCCAAAGTTCTGTATGAGAAAAACAACTTCAAAATTATGTCTAGACAGAAAATTCCATAAAGCAACCCACAATTCCATATCATCCCGTGAAACCACAACTAGCAGCATGCTAGTTTGCTTCACAAACTGCAGACGAAACAAGAAAATAGTCCAGTACCAAAAACTCCCACCAGAAGGGGAAAAAAAGATTAATTAAAATGAAGTCAAAACTGGTAATGAATTGTCAGCTACTTTTTAGATTACCAATCTATGAAGCTACAGCTAGCAGCCATAATTCTAGCTACAGACACTAACTGCTAACAAAACAGGGAGTCATTCTAGCAATCAAAACTTTTTCTTAATGAAGAAAAAAAAACAACTTAAAAATTACGTCCAGACAGAAAAGTCCAAATTGTAGTCAATACATTTTTATACCATCCTTTAAAGCTACAGCTAGAAGCCAGAAAGCTAGCTACAGACACAGACCGACAACAAAACAGGACGTCAGTCTAGCACCCCAGCTTTTGCTTACTGAGAAAACAACAACAATAGCAACAACTTAAAGCTATTTCTGAACTAAAAGGTCCAAACTGTAGTCGAAAATTTTTTTTGGCTACCATCCAGTGAAGCTACTGCTAACAGCCTGAAAGCTACACAGTCCAAAGATAGAATAGAGCATCACTCAAGCATCCCAAGCTCTCCCAAATAAAGTACAACCAAGTACATTTAAACCTCAGTTTTCAGTTTTGTTTTGTTTTTTAACAGGTAGCTTGCTAAATTATGTGACAGTAATTAGCAGGACATATTACCCTTGTTACCAGCTATCTTAGCTAACAGGCAACTTGGTAACATGACAAAAAAAGAGAGAAAGAGAGAGAGCAGTCGAGACAGTATCATGTTCAAAATGTTTTTGCTGAGATATCGTCTTCACTACTCTTGTCAACAAACCTGTTTTGAATCATATTGGACCTACATTTTTAAAATGTGCTCAGGAAGAACAAGGTCCATGGGGAGTCCAGGTCACTTTGTAGAACTGAATCCTGTGATGAGTGAAAAATTGAGACAGCTCCTGTGTGCCAGCCCATTCGGACAAAACCACGGATGGAGCAAATCTCAGGGGTGTTCCCCTGACTGGAGTCCTGAATAGGTGTGAGTGTATGTGCATGAATGGGTGGGGAATTGAAAGAAATGAGGGAAGCCTCTCAGGTGTGCTGTTCAGCGGTCCATGGCAAACTCTTCATTTGCCGCTCATTTCAGCAACAGTGAAGGCAGCTGAGCTGGAGGTCCCTGGTCTGAAAAGGCCTGAGTTGTCACTGCAAGTGAAAACGCGGTTAATAAAGCTGGAGGCATAAATTTTAACTCTACAGGGCATCTTTCTGCAAAATGTTTGTATTCTTTCCCAAAATTGAGTTATTTTACTGTTAACACATATATGTGCACACCAAAGAAATTCCAGCCACATCTATGTGCTTTCATGCCATTTTGTGATGGATTCAGTTGGTGTAGTTTACCCCGGAAATCCTCAGAGATTGTCTAAAATAAGAGGAGACAGATCAGGTGGAAAAAAAAGGGAAAAAGCTTTTGATGATGGCAAGGGAAGCGGAGGGAGCAGCAGTGGGTGTGAAGAGCTGCGAGAGGAGTGATGGAAGCCTGAATAAACAGAAGGGAAGGGATGATGAAAAAAAAAGGGGGGGGGGGGGGGGGCTCAGGAGAAGGTGTGACGTGACGGGAGAGAAGGTGTAGCCACTGGTGTGTGAAACCAGCCTGACATCTGGAGTGTGTGTGTTTGTGTGTGTACGGAAGCGTGATGGTGAGGCGTGGAGGGTCATGGAGACTGGCTCCATTTCTCCTCCAAGCACGAAGAACACAAACACCTCTGGTTTGGCTGAGGGGTTGTTTCCAGGGTTAGAAGGTCAGTACAAGTGTAGCACTCTGCCTGCCATGACAGAACACAAAGTGCAATATACACCAGTGTATACACATCACATTTTCACTTTAAACTGCTCTTAGTCTGCAGGCATGGACACTGACACACCAGTCTTTGGACGGAAGCTACGAGTAAATAAAAACCCATCGGTTGATCTTGTGTTGCAAATGGATGAGATTTGGCTCAACCTTACATATCTTCAGTTTACTTTGGTATTCACACTATCTGCCAGGTTGACAGGTTGTTAAGACTGTAGCATTCCCATTAGTTAGCAAAGCTACATAGCAGAATCACTGTTTTCTCTGGTACCAGTCTGTTGGGGGAAAAAAAACACTTAAGAATTTTTTATTTTTTTTTAAGAGGGGGTATTGTGCATTTTAACATTATGGTGGTAGAAATTAAAGAGGGGGTACTACACGTTCTCATGTTTCTGCTACATGGTCATATGTTGTAGAAATCCCTGAATCTGTCTGTAAACTGATCAAAACCGACCATGCCAAAAATAGCACGAAATCTTCATGAGATCTTCATGAGACTTGCTAAAATGATGACATCATCACATCAGGATCTCCTAACTGGTTCAGGAAATGTTGGAGTTTGATGGGTGGGCCTCATAGCTCTGCCCTCGACAGGCCTACAGAGAGCTGGCCAATTGAAAAGAGGATGATTAAAACTGCTTAAAACTGTCCTCTTCACCAGATTTTCACGAGACTTGCTAAAATAATGACGTAATCGAATGAGGATCTGCTAACTAGTTCACAAGACATTGGAGGGGCAGGGCTTAAACAAAGTTCTACCTTCAGACAGATGGCCAATCAGATGGAAGGGGTTTATGAAACGGGAAGCCTTAAAGAGACAGCATCTAAAATTAACCATTTTAGACAGAGGCTGAAATTAAAGATTTTACACCAGTGTGAGAATTTTTTTTAAAAAAAATTCTAAGCTAGAAATCATGTAAAGAATAAGAAAAAGGGCACTTTGCCCCATTTTTTTTTTATTTCAGGGACTCTGGAGACCAACTGAAACCCTAAGTTTACTTTATGTTTGCTACAGATTATTGTTTCCATATCATCAGTACACGTCTTCGTAGAGCATCGTAATTCACCATCAGTTTGTTCATTTCCCCCATTTCCTAAGGCCCCTTTATAAGCCAATTAGTGCTGCTATCATTTTCTCTCAGCATATAATGTCAGAGCTGAAAGATGCTGATCACAAGCCAACACGCTACACAAAGCATAGAATGTGAATGGGACGAATCCTGTAGTCTCTTTGGTCTTTAGAGAAATATCCAGAAATTGCACATATCTCTCTCTTAGCTGCTGCGAACAGATGATGTCAGATCATTTGCACTGTGAAGATCTTAAAAATCCCTCAGTTTAATAACCAGCTGTCCTCTTTCCTTACTAATTCCATCCGTGCCCTGAAGTCCTGTAATGTAGACGACCCTCACAGTCGAGTGGTCTCATTTCCTTCAACATTTGGCCCCTGAAGTGTAGACGATACAGCTTTAAGTTTCGGCAGAGATTAGATTTCAACATACCTTCCACCTTCATATCTAAGTTTGGATCTCTGTATAGATTTTTTTGAACATGCAGATATAACCTTGGTCAGCTGTGTGTACATATACATGTGTATATACTCATATTGGTTGTTTGTACTGTGGAAGCAGATACCTGCCACAGTATGTTTACTTTTCTTGCAGAGGTGACCCCGTTGGCTCCATATGGGATAATGTACATTCCACTATGACAGGAGGGAAAAGAAAATAATACAAGATGAGAACACAAATACAGACAGGTAAACATGTCACACTTCTCCTGCCAGATGATGATGCACCATTCTTTCCTTTATTCTCCAGGGAACTGAGAGCAGAATGGCCACAGTACAAAACAGGTATAGATCTTTTATCCTGTTTGAAAAAGGCATGTTCTTACTGTTCTGCCATGCTATGCTGCACAAAAGAAGTATTTCAGCAATTAGGTCTATTTGAACACTGGATTTACAGACTCTTAGCATCAGTGTCCAAGTTTCACCAAGGTAATAAAAAATGTAATGTCTGAATTTATGTCTCCCATTGTCCCATTATGTCTTCTACTAATCATAGGACTAAGATAGCAATGCCTAGTCTTTTGTTTAGTGCAAATGCTAAGGCTTTAAGGGGATATGATATCTTGAGATTACACCAAATCAAGGGCAGCCATATAGTTGTTGGCAAGAAAACCCTTAAGAGCATGTGCTCCATTGCTTAGTTAGCCAATTTGTTAACAGTATCAATCTTTCCTGTAAAATCAGGAAGGGGATATTCATCATTGTTGAAGGTCATATGTTGGAAGCAGGAAAAATGGCAAGGGCAAGGGTATGGATGTGAGTGACTTTGCCAAGGGCCAAATCATGACGGCTTGCCAATAGGGACACAGCATCTCTACAACTGCAGTTCCCATGGGATGTTTTGGGTGTGCTGAGGTCAGTGGTCCCAGGAAAGAAAACCATCAAACTGGTGGTAGGGTTATGAGTGGCTACTGCTCATTAGTGTATGTGGGGAAGGCTGGCTATTGTGGACTAATCTCTTGAGTGGGACGTGGGACTGACTTGAGTAGGTTTGGACGTTCCAAAAGGACTCCTCCCCTTCCTCAATCCAAGAGCTCCTGAGAGTGATTTCCCCTAAAAGGCCTTGCAGCCAATTTCCAACAAGTGGGCAGTGTATGGATGTGACTGACTTTGTCAAGGGACAAATTGTGATAGCTAGCCAATGGGAACACAGCATCTGTAAAACTGCTGCTCCTGTGGGGTGCTCTTAAGGATTCCAGTGGTCAGTACCTACAAGAGTGATCAAGAGTGATCCAAGAAAAGAAAATTGGTGATCTGGCCACAGGGTCATGGGTGGCTACCGCTAACTGTATAAATGTGATGAAGGCTGGCTGATATGGATTGAGCTTATAATAAGTATCAGAACTAGGCCACCATACAGGGAACAAGGTTGTCTGGGACAACAAGGCAGCACTGACTTGGTCTGCAACCCCCACCCTCCCATTTCAATCAACCAATTGTGGGATGTGCTGAGCAACAAAGTCCAATCCATGTAGTAGTTCCCCTGCAGTTTATAGGACTTCAAGGATCTGCTGCTAGCTTCCTGGTGCCAGATACTCTGGACTATTTCCAACCCAACATGATAACCTCATGCTTAGTGATGTTCTATGACTTCAAAACAGATCAAGCCATGGCGGCTTGAGGACCCTTACTATTTGAATAGAATAGAATAGAATAGAATAGAATAGAATAGAATAGAATAGAATAGAATAGATGTTTATTGCCATTTGCAAAGGTACAGGGCAGTAAAAGTACATTGGAAGTACATAAAAAAGCCTGAAGTTATTCATTGTGGTTGTGCGTGGTTTCTTAGGGACCGGCACTATGACAGATGATTTAAGGTGCATGAGATGGTTTCCAGCATGAGAGAGGTGTTAAAGATATCTGTACACCTCTGCTAATTGTTTAGCACAGGCTTTTAGGACTCTTGGTGCCACCCCATCAGGGCCTGAAGCCTTGTGGGGGTTAAACGTCTTCAGATCCAGAAGGACCATTGCAAAACAGAGTGTTATGAATATATGCTTTAAATATTCTAGCACCCTACTGTAGCCCAGTTTAAACCCTGAGCTGCATCTGCCACTCAATTTCATATAGCCATTTACATTACATGAGTATCTTGTTAGTCTCTCCGGTGGGAACCAACAGTCTGTCTGGTTGGCTGACCTCTTCCCGGCCTCTGATCTTTCACCCTCTGGCCAGCACTCAGCGCAGCGGCTGCAAAGCGGAATAACAGAAGCCGGCAAATATTCACTGTGAAGTGTGACAGATACGCATCTGGACATAAAATGCTGGGATATTTATATTCGAATGCAGAAGAATGACTTAGAGTGTGGAGTTCAAAAGATCTGACAACAAAGAGAAGTCATTTCAAAAACAATGAAAACCGGATCTGTTCTCCTGAGACCTGTCACAGCCACTTTTGGCATGTGTCTGGATTAGCTACAAGCAAACATATCACTCTATCACTGCCATTTTGGCACCAAAAACACATCACATGATATTTGCTGTTTCAGTTCCAAGTACAGAAGAGTCAAGTCAATGTTATTTACAGCTCAGAATCTCAGACTTTTTATGCCTTGGTTGAAATGATAGCTGCAGGCTACAGCGCAGCAAGCTAGTAAAAGTAACAGTAAATATTCACATCAAAATCAACTTAATGAAGAGTGGCAAAAGAGCAATTTGAAAGTGCTACGAGGTTTTTTCTCATCGCCTGTCTGATTATCCAACTCCTTTCACTATTTAATCCATACATTTTTTTCCTCTGTGTGTGTGTGTGTGTGTGTGTGTGTGTGTGTGTGTGTGTGTGTGTGTGTGTGTGTGTGTGTGTGCCACCACTCTCTTCTCCATCAAGTCTCTCAGCTGTCATCTCACTTCTCTTTACAGCATCAAAGCCGCTGCATAGGCCTTTCAATTTCTGACCGACAGAAGAAATCAATGAACCCCCCCACTCTCTCTCTCACATACACACACACATCTAGACTGACACTTATAAGTTAACATCGAAAGAAATGAAGCATGCCATGTTATCATAAGGTCAAAGCCTCCACATCATTATAACCTCTAGACCTCTGTGTGAATCTGAGTGTGGGCTTACACTCTATGCTGATGATATTAACATTCTCTTCCATATCTCCACAAAGGGAATTATCTGATATCTCTTCTGTGCAGAAAAGAAAAATGATAGAAACAAACTGCTTATATCCACGACTGAGATGTATTTAATTCACTCACTTACATCACCTATTAGTGTAACATACAGCAAGTATGATCGTTTCATCTACTGTACTTTACTTTTTCTTTGTTAATTAAATGAATGGGTTTACTTTACACCTAAGCTCTTCATCGTGAAGATTTAAAAAAAAAAGTTTTATTTTTTCCCTTTTATAGTCACATTGAATACCCACAATACCACTGGACTTTAAATTACACAGCTTCATATTGCACCTTTGTATGTTTTGTGTTTTAAATGATCGAATTCAGGTGGACAAAATGCCGGCTCCATTTGAATGAAATGTGCATACGATAAAAACTTTTGCAGATAAACCTAAACGCATCTTCATCTGGACGGCCCCTTAGAAAGTCCTCACAGTCCCTTTAACACAGCTGGGAGATAAACTGTGTCTTTCTTGCTTGTTTCTTATCTAAGAAAGAGACCCCACACAACAAGACAGTAAAGAGTTTAACCGTTTGAAGAATCAAAGTTGGGGTGAAAACTTGACTTTCGTTACCGTTATTGCCAAACCAACTGTCAAAACTAAACCCTCATTTTTTATTTGCTATAACATAAGATAAAAAAAGACAACACAGAGATGTTTCATAAGCACGTTTTAGGTTACATTTTGAATTTCTCCTTGATCAATAATGTATAACTCCTGACTGACTAACTGACAGAATGATTCAGACAGATGCAACCTGCAACAGTCACTTTCCTAATGAGGTAATACAGAACAAAGCGATGAAGCTTCAACCATGGAGTCACTTTCGTAACAGTTCCCAGAATACCTCTTGAGCTCCACAGTGTCACTAATCGTTCTGAACAGATAAAATTGCTGAGATTTTCCAAGAAAATGAACCCGGCGCCTCTGAGAAGAGTTCCCATTACGGCTCCATGGTGTACTCAGTGAACCCCCGAATCTCTCAATTAAACACCCTCTTTCAGGCCAAGTCTCTCTCTCTCTTGGTAGTAAATGGAATGGTTCCAAAAAAAGTCTCACATCATTACCCTCCTTTGTATTTTAGCAGCGTAGGCAAACAAACTGAATCCATGCTGATTAAATGAGAAATACTGTATCTGTGGGTGAAAGCCATAAATAGTCCATACGCTGAAAGGGTTAAAAAGATTTTCTCCTCAACTCAGCCAGACGGATGATCAAGTTAACAGGCTTGATTGAGGAAAGTCATGTCCGCTTAGTGTCTCTTATAAGCACAGACATATGCTGCCTCATCTGCAACTGGCAGTGTTTACTATCCTGTGTGTGTGTGTGCGTATGTGTGTGTGTGTGTCTGTGGAGGCTTTGGTGTGTTTGCTTACGTGTGCTGAACACACTTGCAAATATTGCCTGGGACTGTATTTGCGTTGTGTCCATATTTGTGCACATTAAGTGTGATCTGAGTAAGGATAGGGAGGAAATGTGTATTTGTGTATATGTATGTGTGTGTGTATGTATGTGTGTGTGTGTGTGTGTGTGTGCCTGCCCACATTCTGCCAGCACCATTTGGCATTTCTCAAACAGCTGTCAGCTTCAGCCATAGTGTTTCAGCTGACTGATCCCTAAACCGGGCCAATAAGTTCCCACGCAGAAACCCCACATTCCCAGCGCGTGGACACTTTGGGTATATTGCTGTATCTATCTCAACCCATCACTCTCCATTCTGCTTTCTATTACTCTCCCAGTCCCCACTCTTGTTCTCATTCATGTTCTTTCTCTACCTTTGTATAGTCTCTTTTTTAAACACTAGGTTGTCTACATTCATACGTTTGGAAAAACACCAAATACCAGCTGTCAAAAAGTAGCACAGACACGCCTAGAGATTAACAAAGTCTATTCTATTCTATTCTATTCTATTCTATTCTATTCTATGCTGACTATGTTAGTGTTATGTTCACAATTTCTTTCTGCTGCCCCCTTGTGGCAAAAAAAGAGCAAAAAGTGAGTGTAAGGACACTTTTCATGCAAGGAAATGAAAATAAAATTTGATTCCTATCACATATTTAAACTAATTCTTTTGTGGTAGTTGCAGCTAGACTTTTTGAAGCTAATTGGCAGTTAGAGAGCATATTAAATACAAAGTAAACAATATCAACTTTGTAATATATTAATAGTAATTAATAGTTTTAGGATTACAGTTTTTCTTATGAGGAAACTTAAATGAAAATGATCCAACTTTCAAATCCTGGAGATACTAAAGGGTGCTAATTGAAGGTTTTGGGCTGGCTTTAATTTCATGGAATGAAAATGCTTGCTAACATGTACTCAGTATCAACTTGGTAGGTGATAAGATCTCAGTATTATGTTCTCCAATTCCTTCTGCTGCCCTCTAGTTGCCCAAAAGTTTACTTACTACACTACTTATTGCTGTAGAAGGTTTTAGCTAATTCGTTTACGGCAGTTGCAGTTTAGCTTTGGCTAACTAGCTTAAACTTCATGACCTATGGCTTGTTTCACAGCTTCCTTCTGCTGCCCCTTGTGGTAAAAAATGTGGATCCCAGCCCTTATTCTGAGCCAAAGATAATCTAATATTTCTTTAAAGACTTTTATTCTCAAATATTTTGGATGTCTGGTTTGTAGAACATGAATGAACCCGTGTGTGAATGTACTGTACATGTGACCATGACTCTGGATCTTCGAAAGAGTAAACATTTCTGCAAGTGCTGGCGGCAAGAAGTATGACAGAGCCAAACTGTACAGCATCTCTTCTGGTCCCACCCCCTGCCCTCCAGCTACCCCCCCAAGGACGCCTGGCCCATTACAGTAATTAACTAGAGAGGGGGTTGATGGGATGGAAAGGGAGAAGAGACAGAGGGTTGGGATAGAGAACGAGGTATGAGAGCTAGAGAAAGTGGTTTTGAGTGAGAGAGGGAAGAGAGATGGAGGCTAGGTTTGGGAGGCAGAGGAGACAACGGCGGGGGGGGTCTGTTTCTGCAGAGGCAGCAAACGGGTGGGGGCCACCGCCATTCTGCCTGCCGTTAATCCCTGAGTGACTTTCACTGCGTACAGTAAGCAGTGCAGCGCAGGCCAGAGCCCCCGCAAATTAATCTAGCAAAGAGCCTGCGACGTGGCCACACTGACCCCCCCCCCCCATACACACACACACACACACGCTTTACAACCCTCCCCCTTTTGCTTAAAGACGTGGGAGAAAATGAGGAGAGAGAGACAAATAGGAGGGAGAAAGTGAGATAAGCTGCTGCTGTATTGTCCAAAGATTGGAGGGGGGAAAAAACGGTGTGGATAAAAGGCGTAGGGGACGAATGAGGAGAGGAGGAAATGACAGGATGTCGTGAGTAACGGGGGGAGAAGAGGGGAGAAAAGATAGAGAGACAGTGGGCTATTTAAAGCTCAGTGAGGGATGACCGTATGACCTCGCTCCAGTGACATCACTCAGGGATATGATGATGTCAATGACTGTGGGGTGCTTTTCTCTGGCTGCCATGATGTCATTTTCCTCCAGCTTTTAGTCTGACATCATCACATCTTAAAGGTCCTCTATGATTCACTTCTGGTAGACTTACCCTCACTTTTTATTTTCCCCCTCATATATGTTTTATTTCTTCAACAGGCAACTCTTTCTCTCCATTTCATCACAGAGTCAAGCTAAGACTTATTTGTGCTTGGTGACAACTGTGTGACTTTGTGTCATTCCTGTATTCATGAATTTGTCAGAAGCATCCGCTGAAGCAAGAAATTGCTTGACCCTGTTCCATAAACTTGAATTTTGCCTTATGCTTCGAGATTTTACAATAAAATCAAGCTGGCTTCTATTAAAACAACTATGTAAAAGTGCATTCTCATCCTACAGGAGGACCTTTATTATTTTGAAACCACTAATTTCAGCTTTGTTTTAACTACCGTCTCTGTAAGACTCCCCACTCTACAGACCCCCTTCCCTCTGATTGGATAGCCCTCTGGAGACCAGTCTGGGGCAAGTTAAGGGTCAACCTCAGTGTTTGAGGCCTGTCCATCCAACATTTTACAAACTAGGAGATCCGTATGTGATGACCTCATCATTTCAACAAGTCTCATGGAGATCTTGTGAAGATCTCATGGTTTTTTAGAACCCACTGTTGTCAGCAGTTGAATTAGAGATTTTGATAAATACATTAAAGGCAGGGTTGGTAGTCACAGAAAACTAGCATGAATTTGAATGTAGCATCTCTTCAGAACTCTGATTAGTCCCTACCCCCTGACACTTTGAGCTCCTTCAAAACAACGCCCCCCACTCACATGCATGAGTGCCACTGATTTGTGATCATATACGGCGAAATATACGTGCAGGAGACAGGCAGAATGGCAGGATGGGATTTGACTGGTTTAATAAATTGGATCCTAAAGGCTTGCTGATATGATGAGGTCATTGTGGTTAAAGTGTCGGGCCTCAAACACCAAGGTCTGCTATAAAATCTGCCTCAACAGACTCCCAGAAGGCTGGCCAATCAGAGGGAAAAGGATTTGCCTTAAAGAGACAGAAACTCAAACAATATGTTTCAGACAGAGGCTGAAATAGGGGTTTAAAAGTATTTACAGGGGCCCCAGAGGGACAGAATAGAGACAACAAAGAGGCACAATAATCTTAAAAAAGAAAATAGATTCAACAAACTTTTTTTTACAGTGTGAGAGCTGTTGCCACAGTGTTGCGTCTTACTCCTAGGACTGAGGCCATGGCAGCAGAGCTCTGTAGCTGCGTCAGCTCACTTTAACCGGAGTGGGTGGTGCTGTATAAAATGGAGTTCAGTTTAATCCTCATGCTCCTCTCCTCTACTTCATTTTCCTCTGCTGCCTTCAGGGTGTCCAGGCAGAACCAAACCCAATTTTTCCCCCCTCTCACCGGTTTGTTTATCCTACCCATAGCTCTCATTTCGCCTCACCAGCAAAGAAGCACAGCTAATTGGTTACACTACACTGTAAAAAAGATGACTGATAGCGATGTAAGACAATACCAACTCTGAAACTCATATCTTGTCTCCTGTGCGTTCTGTCCAGCTCCAATCTCTCTAATCATCTCTTATATGTGGCAGCTGCTTGTCTTCCACATGGGGAGCCCAATAGCCAAGCACCGCATTGTTACTGCCAACCAAGGAGCCATAAATGATGATAATACTAAACAATCTCCCCAATATCCTCTTTCATTTAGTAAGCTGCCCCGGAGGCCACTGGGTGCTTATTGAGCTCCACACTGCAGCATTTAGCCTCAGGTCCCCTCAACGCCTCGCATGCAGAGGCCCTGATTGTTCTGATACCTCACAAAGATGCCAAGCGCCTTCTTTCATTCGAGACCGCTGCTCATTCACGCCTGCTCTGATTGCCGGACCGAGAGCAGCGAGGGCGAGAGTTTGGTTTAGCCGCTCATGGGGGAAAATGTGAGAACAGTGAGCGGCATGAATCAGATGAAAAGAATCGCACAGAGGGATCATGCGCCTCACATCTTTACTTCAATCCGAGCATACGCGCAGAAACACAGATAGCGGCTTCCTGTGGGCTCATGTTATCAGACATAAAGCTGTGAACATGTGAGAGATACGTGGACCCAGAGCAGAGAGTTCACTGACCAGAAGAAAACAGATACACTCATAGCTTCAAGTAGTTTTATCTGTTCTCAACTCAACTCATCTAAAAAAAAAAAAGACATTCTGAATGTCTTTTTGATGTGTCTACAAAGTCTTTTAGGATCCAGAGAGTGAAATCAACGGATCCTTCAGCAAAGACATTAGCAGAAATTGAATTTACTATTCATATCTTTTATTTTCATTTGTGTACAATAACACAGATATTAACTTTTGGCTTTCATTACCTGAGAACATACTTAATGCCTCGGGAAAGATCATGCCCATCAGTTTGTTGCTATGGTAGCCCAGAATGGACAAAACTCGCACTAAGGCCATAACTTGAACACATCACCCAGAAAAAAAAATATCTTGATTATTTTGTTCACATTGTTCTCAAAGAACAGAAACACAGCTCTTATGGCTGTTAGTTAAAAATAAAGATGGGGAAATGTCAGTCAAGAACTATTTAGCTTAGCTTAGCGTCATGTATGGAAATCATATGGTAGCAAATTTTGTTTAAACAGCCAAAAAACTAGCCACTTGCACCTATGCAAGCAACACAAAAAACATAAATAAATGCAATAAGAAGTGCAGTCTATGTCCTGTTAAACATATGAGTGTTTCATAATTTACAATGTATTTATGACATCAAAGGGTGATGCTAAGCTAAGCTAACTTCCTGCTTACTATTGTGGTTGTTAAAATCATTTTGGGTATAGGCAAGTAAGGTATCAATCATCTCAGCTAGCTCTCAGCAGGGTAGTGAGTTGCTTTATTTCACAGAAAGTTTTATCTGGTTCAAGATCTCACAACATAAAAAATGATTTTATCAATAATTATTGAACCATACAGACATATTAAAAAACACAAAAATCTTGTTGATTTCACCATCATTCAGGACTTTGAACACACTGGGATGAAATGGCTGGTTTCTTTAAAGGCTCAAACAATGACTCAAAGCCCAAGAGTAAAGACAGTTTCAACACCTGTCAAAGGCTTTGCACAATAACTTCGAACCAAATGTCAACGGTTCCATCAGAGCTCCCTCAGACACCAACAAAGACTAATAACACCCCAAAATTGTCTCCAAGGAACCTATGACACCACTAAAAGTTTCCTGTGATTCTGGACTGCTGGAGTTTAGCCAAGATATTTCACGTATCCGTAAAAGCTGTCGAGTTCTAACTGTCTTCAGACACCAGTAGGGTTTTGAAGAAGGAAATGGGTGTTGCGGGAAAGAAATAGAAAGGGGACCTTGGATGGTTTTGTGTGCTCTAATTGGCTCCTCTGACTTTCACCTTCACAAGACATCCAGCCTGAACAGACAGAGTATAGTGGTGTAGATGACTGAGGGGAATAGGTGATGTGGTTCTCTGTATGCTCTGTGCCAGTGTGTCCATTCGATTTCCCAAGAAATGTCTGCGAACATTTTGCCTTTTTTTGTTCTTTTAAAGCTTGAAGTTTCCTTAAATAAAGAAAAAAAGCGGGGCAAACAAAACAACTTGAAGTGAGAGGGAAGGAAGGAAGGAAAGGAAGAAAGCTCTGTAATTTGCTGGCTGCTTTACTAATTGAGCCACCACAGCACTTCTCGAGAGGCTGCTCAGCTACAAGATTGGATGGATTGATACGGATGCACGCTCACAAAAACACATACAGTGAAGTAGAGAGGCAGAGCCACACACGCACATGCACACGCACACACACACACACACACACACACACACACACACACACACAAAGGAAATGCTTCAGAAGAGCTTTCATCTGTTGTTTTCTTTGACAAATTCGATTAAGTTGTGCGCAGGCAAAACAGAACCGATGGTGGCCTGCTCTTAAAAGCTTCAAGAAAAGCCTCCGTGAGCGCTGCTTTATTAGTCCACAAGGATGCATCTCAATGAAATTCCCCCTCGTATCCGACGAGTGCTTATTTCTCACGTGTTTGACTGAGTTTTTCTGTGCAAACCAAATGGAAACCATTTCACGCACAACACCCAAACATCAAAGGACCTTGAAGCAAAGAATGACTTCAAAAAGGTTACAATATGCACTCATTTTCTTCCTATCTCCCGCCTGAATGCTGTGCTAGTGTGCAGGAATTAGTCGAATATTAAAGCCACAGAAGAGACAGGAAGCAAGAGAGACCTCAAGCTTCACGCCAGCAAATAAATCTCTGTATTGTTGTTATTAATCCTGTGTCAAACAGGAAAGCTCCAGCGTCATCCGGAGAGGCAAAGAGGCGCTTTCCATTGCAGCTTTGCATCTCAATGTAGTCGATCCCTACACACTGGGCCCCAAAGATTAGCACATCATCTAGGGTTTTATAATGACACCCTGAGGTGTTACCATACTTTTCTATGATGAAAGGGCATATTTTATTTCTGCACTCACAGAGCCCACCCACATGAAATAATCGATGTTTGAAAGCATTGTGTTGCATAAGGTGGTGTCATTGTTTTTGAAAAATACTCCTGTAATGTTAAGATTTGGTACAAATTTATTTCTGTTGTAATGTTATCAGACATGAAATCTAATGGCAACATTTAAAGCTAGCTAAGATAGCTTTTTGTACTTCTAATTGTCAAAGCTGGCTGCCAAAGACGGGGACATTGTTTCCTTTAAGTATATCTGGAAAAAGTGGCATTATCTTGTACTTGAAGTTTAGTAATTAGGCACCAATTTCTTCACGACAACAACAAATGTTCACTTGGCTAAAGAGCGACAGTTTCCCTTATGGCTGAAGCTAACCGTCGCTCACAATTACAAAACCAGGGTGGATGAAAGATGGAGAGACACAGTGACAGTCTGGAGGAAAGAGACTAAAAAGTAGGCCGAGGTATTCAACAACTGAGTCAGAGATATGATTTGAGTTTAGCTTCAAGCTGTTCGCGTAAACGAGTTTTATAGTTAGCTAATACTTAAAAGCTGTCAACTGTTAAGGTTTTCCTTTAAACTAACTTAGTGTTCCTGTTAGCATAACTGGCAGCCTAACATCTAGTAGCCTTTACTGATTGGACATAGGCGGCTAAAAGAGGCTAACTCGGGCTTCATAACTTAAAGATGGGGTATTTGGACTTCTTTTAAAGCTTGTCCCTTCAGTATCTTTACATGATTTGCAGCTCAGAAAAAAAAAAAATTCTTACACTGTCAGAAAACCCATATCTTGGCCTCTGTTTCAAATGCTTCATTTTATCTTCTGTCTCTTTAAGTCTCCCCATGTCACAAACCCTGATCCCTCTGATTGGCTAGCTTTGGAGGCCCATTGAAGCTATGGGCAGACCTTTGTGTTTGAGGTCCACACCTCCAGCATGTCATAAACCAGTTAGAAGATCCTTATGTAATGAACTCCTCATTTTAGCAAGTTTTTTTTAAGGTCTCATGAAAAATCTCATGGAGGTCTTGTCCCATTTTCAGAACGGACCATTTTGATCAGCTTAGAGATTTAGGGATTTCTACAACATATGACTGTGTAGGAGTTAGAGAATCTGCACATGTTTAGTCTGAACATCCAGCATTGTTACTTTATATCCATGGTTAAAATATGGGGAAGCAGAATACCCCCTCTTTAAATTTTCTATTGTAAATGACGCTAATCCCCAAAGAGACCAGTTTTTATATGGTTATTTTAGTCCTGCCAAGTCATTCAGTTTAATCTTTGTCACATTTTTCTTTATAACAAGCTAAAGGGAAATATAAGCTAGCACAGTCCTCATTTTACCATTAAAGCCACATTGGTCTTTAGATCAGTGAGTTAAAAAGATTTCCTGTCAGGAGGATTTTCAGCTCATGATTCAACCACTTCTTAATCTCCCTCTCGCAGGATTCAGCAGGGTATTATTGGTTTTAGAGCAATAATGGGAGGGAAAACTCATCAGCATCAAATTATTGTTTCTCAGTCTGGCTAATGTAGCTTTTAGCCACTAGCAAGAATAGCACGGGATGCTAATTAACACTGTGGATGTTAAAACCACAAGAAAACCGTTTCCCACACACTCTGCAGGGTTTAATCTCTGACTTCATTCCTCCAGCTCCAGAAATTGCTTGTCTTATGGTTTCTCTTATGAGCAGATTAGCAAACAGTCAATGAGGCGTTGCACTATTGGCTACAACAATGTGCTGCGTGTAGCTCGACGGGAGGAAATTAAGTTGGCTGGAAAACAGTTCAAGAAGTAATTAACACAACTACTGGGCGGCAATTCATTTCCGAATTAGCTGAGTTGAAACGGGACATTCAATAGCAGTCAGAAGGGTGAAATATCACCACCTGACAAGCTAACTGAGTTGACCTTTATTTTAGCATCCCAACAATGTTACCCTGCTTCACAAATGGCCACTTTTCTCCTTTTGTCTCCATGGTACATGATTACATTCTGACAAAGATGATTATGTGCATCCAGTGCAGCAAGTCATGAAAAATTAAACTGTCTGTGAGCATTTTGTTTGTCAAATCTTAGCTATAGTGCTCTGCTACCTTTACCCACATTGGCTGTGACTGTCATTTTTGTTAACAGCGCGAGGTTCATTTTTGGGGGAAAATAATGTGAGTTTAACGAAGCCCAGGGGCCTTCTTAGACTATATTTGTGATGACAGCCAGGCCCAGAAGCTCACAGTGGAAGCATTTCCCCAGAGGATGCTGGCAAACAGGAATGCTAACAAGCCAGACCAGCATTGAGTGATGGATTCTCCCCGAAATTATTGTTGTGTTGACTAGATTTTTTAACCACTCAGGAAAATATAGAGAATAAACAACACCAGTGGTATCATTAAGAAGCAGAAAAATACTATTACAATGTACTCCTGTGTCTGCTACATGCTAGCCTGTGGTTTAGGACCACACGTCCATTGCTTGATTTCACAAACAGGCATAATTAGTGGGCTCTGCATCGCCTTGTTCTCTGTCTGAACCCTGTGTTTTCTCCAGCAGTGCAAACAAGGACCATCTAATCACAGTCTCTTGTTGCCATGATGGGTGCACGGCGTCTACAGAAAGTGCCTTTAAGCAATTAACCAGTGTAAACAAGTCAGATTGGCACATGTCAGAGGCAGCACCCTGTAGTGCGGCAGCTGTGTCTGGGGATGACAATCTCTGGTGGAGTGGGAGTTAGCGGCGTACCAGAGCACAGACTCTTTCTGTATCCTCTTGTTTTGTATTTTAAACTCGCATCAATCGAAGGTCAAATTTTGAACAGCTTAGTCCCCGTTCGACGGATGCAGCCATGGCGAAACAGCCGGTGATGATGATGTCATCCCGAGACAAATCCTTGACAGTAAGCAACAGAGCGACTCAGAGGACAGCCTGACAGCACCCACTGGGATTTTACAGGATGAGGGGACGTTTTTAGTTCACAGCTGGGAGAACGCCTAATTTGGTGCGATATCTCAAACAAAAACAGCATTAGTCACTCATGTCCTGTCACTTGAGTCACTCTCAATGAAGTCGCCCGCTTGAATCTTGATTAAAATGTCTCAATCAGTGGGAAAGCGTCATATTAATCTGTCAAAGGGGATGCTTCCTCTTTTTCATGTAGATTGTTCTGGAAGGATGTGATTTAGAACAACAAAAGACGGGCTTATTTGGTATTGTCACCACTCCTGTAATTCATTGGGAACAAAAAAACAGGCTAATGACTAATTCTGACAACAACAGAGGGCCTTTATCTTCCAGTATGACTGTTTTCAGTTTGTTAAAGCATCCATGATTGGCATTTTTACATTGACAATGGTTTATAAACATCCATATAGTGTATTGTATTATATGCATTATTTAGCTAATTCAGCAGCTAAGCTATTAAAGACCAAAAATGAAGCAAAACAAAATAAATATTGGAATAAAGTTTCCCAGTTGGTCAAAAATATGACCTCAGAGAAGTACTAATGTTACATTTGTTGCAGTAGGCTGCTAATAGCTCCTGAAGAGTTCTTTGCTAGTGCTCTCCACTGCCTCCAAGTGGTGAAAGAAATCAGTTATTCCATTAAAAAGCTTCAGTTATGTCCATGTGCCAAATTAAACATGGACAAAGCCTCAGTGATGAAACCTGTTGGGTTATGAAGATGGCTTAAAAATGACACCATATTGGAAATGTTGACTCAAAACTATAAATTCTGCTGTAAAAATGAACACATATGGAGGACAAATTCCTAGAATAAAGATGTAACAGATGAGATGAAAGTCGAAATATAGTCAAAACGTACGCAGAGGCTAAACGTTAAAATAAAGCTGTACTGGGCAAGATTGAAATCTTAACTAAGTCGCAATGGGTGATACTACAAGCAAAAGAAATTCCTAATCTTTGATATCAACTCTAAATGAGGTCATTATATACAATATTAAAATCAAAATAAAGCAGGAATGAACAACATTACAATTAAATCCCAGTTGTAATGTACAATCAGTGGCGTGCACAAACTTTTTGAAAGGCAAGGGCAAATACAGCGCCACTGAAAGGGGTGCTTGGTCCTGTTTGTCATTCAAGTCAAAATTTGACTATGTTATGAATTTTTTTCTACTAACAGTAAATTTTGTACATTGGGACTGTATTCTCAAAACCTTATTTCTATTGTCATTTATTCTTAAATAGGGTCTAATGCGGATTCCTTGACGTTTGCAACCAATGTCAAGTGGACACTTAAGGGAAATGCAGGTTGTTGCGCTTCTGAGTGGGCTTCATTTTTCAGCACTTGAAGTTGCTACTTAGTTAAATCCAGTCAACTTTTGTCTCAGTTCTATTGCACAATGAGCCGTCTTTTGATTTGACTCTTTTGGTACCATTCCTATTCAATTCTTTATAAGAAAATGTTGTCAAAAATACCCTGTATCTTGAGGTTTATCCTTTGTCAAGGTTTCAATCAGTGTGAACAATGACTAAAAGTGTTGCTAAACGATGGTGGACTGATAAACTGTCAAAGAAAAGTCACATTCAGTGTTTAAAGTTCAGATATTCCTCCATTTGGCTGCTGATCAAAGTCCCATGTGCTAGCCATGCTAACGTCATCGTTCTGTACAGTGAGCTCTTTCTGCTCTTTAAATCTTTTACCACTCTGATGTTTTTCATCATTCTTCCATCAGCACATGTATGATATCTCAGCAAAAGAATTCCCATTAAAATTCTATCACTTTCTATTCTGGACTGAAGGAATTTATCAAGATGGCCGCCCTAACCAGCCCCTGGGAGCCATTAGGGGCTTGTGTTCAAAGTCAGAGTGATTAAAGGATGCTTTGTTGGACACATTAAAGAAAGAGAGAGAGGGAGAGCGAAAGAGTGAGACCTTTTCCTCTTGTCCCGCTCATCAACAGCACAGTGTCTCTTTAGAGATTCTCTCATTAGAGCTTCAGACTGTTTGAATTCATGTTTAACATTTCCCTGTAAGCTAGCTGCTGATTGATCCATTGTAGTCACCAAAGTCACACAGCTGATGGATTTTCAAAAATAAGCTTTGAATCAACCGTATATGCAGGCTGTGTTTCAGATGGAGGTTAAATATTCTATATAATAATAGCCTTCTATACTGACTTTTGCTCTATATTTTGTTCAGAAGCTCATGAAATCTATTTGTCTGTAACTGATTTTGTGCTGACAGCTAACTAGCAAAACTTAGCATTCTAAGCTAACATGAGAAGCTTAAATATTAAGATCAGGGTTGTTATGTTTGCCTTCTTCGACCTGATGGGAAACAATATTCACATTGTAGCGAAACATGCAACAAACTAAAGATATATGACAACACTGCCCTCTTGTTGTTGATGGTTTAAACTCAACACAAATAATTGCCATAAGTTTTTGTAACTGTTTATAAGAAAAGGATTATGAAAGTTATGAAAATTGTGAAAAGTATTACACAGCGGGACATTGTAAGCATAGCCAATGAGTTGGAATAGCCACAGAGAGCATGTTAGCATGCTAATTTAAATGTGAAGGAAAAGCTAAAGCCTCTTTATTTTGTGAAATTGATTCTTTTTTTGGCTACATGAACGGGAAGAAAAAACATGAGAAACTTAGCATTCTCAAGAGGGTCTACAGCTAATTAAAAAAATGCCCTGAATTTGCCTTTTGTTGAATGTCTATCTATGTGTGCAGAGTATGTTAGCTTAATAAAAGGCAACCAGAGACCAACAGGAAAAAAACAAGCTATAAACAAGCTATTAGCTAACTCACACCAATGAAGTACGTCATATATACAGTGGACGGAAATGGTGATGTATGAAAGCTAAGATTTTGACAAAGTCTTGCCTACACTAGTCACTAGAATAGATATAAGCATTCTCTAAAGAACGGGACCAATATTAAAGCCATGTAATGGGTATGTGATGTAATTTAGAAGTTTTGCTACATTTTGGAGCGTACTGACTATAGACTGCCTCGACGACATCTCTGACGTCTGCAGATTTTAGCACTTCCATATTGTGTCATATTTTTGGACCAGAGGTTGTCGCTTGGTACTGACGACCATAAAGGACAGATTCTTCCTGAGAAGCTTTTCTCTATTTCAAATAAGAAAGTGAAAGTGTGATGGCATTGGATGGCATTCTGATCTTCAAAGGGTTTTTGTTTGAACTTTTCTTCAGGGCTTTGAATGAATTTAGGGAAACTGTTTTTGCCAGCAAAAGTGACAAAGTGGCAGAATGAAAAGTGGCGAGGCATATCTCCTAAATCTGACGGCATGGGATTGGATTTCTGTGTCAAATGTTTTGTTTTTGTTTGTTTTTTTTGTACTGTTCTTTCAGGCTTACATGAATGAAGGAAATCAGCCCTTGTAGAGAGCAAAAGTGCTATAGTGAGAACGAGACGGCTATGAATTGACGGCTATATTATGAAACAAAGGGATATTATGATACAATGCAACAATACAATATGATGCAATGTTATAATACGATATGAATTTACATAAGACATTGAATTTTGAGTTGTTTTCACTCAGTGTCTTTAAACAAATGTTTCTTACTTTCTAAACTGTAGTTCGAGTGAAAAAAGGCAACGAAAAGAAAAACAAGTCCCTAATTGCTAAAAGCTAGCTACTGGAAGCCTCAAAAAGTTAGCATCCAAAAAGCATAAAATAAGAGGACCAGAAAGACAACAAAAGATGGGATCAAAGATTTATAACAAGCAAACCATGGAGTTCTGTATCATTATTACACCAACAAACTCTTCAAATGGAGCTTTAGAAGTTATGGGCTGATGCTAAGTAAAGCAGAGTGAGACAACAAAGTTGAATTGGATGCCAGTTGGTGTGACATATTGCTTTCGAGTGAAAGCTATGCATACACTCTGCCTCTGCTCAGTAAGCAGAGATGGATAGAGGAGCTCTGCTGGGCTAATTTAGAGCCCAGTTGGGTCCCCCACCCACACATCGCTTCAGTGTCCCTGAGCTGAAGAGGAAACCGTGCAATCTTCCCACCGAGTGGATGCGTGCGTGATTATGTGGATACAATCTGTGTTGGTGCTCTGTATAAATCCTTGTGGGTAAGTCATTTTGTGAATGTATGAGTGTGCATTTGTATAAGCGGTAAAGTCACATTGCAGGGTTTCAGCGAGAAAGGGAGCTGATATATTGGCTTTGCCAAAGAGTCCCCAATGATCAAGTCCAATTCTGCAGCCCTGCCCTAATAAGCTCTGCACATCAAGGCTTTTCTCCCATTTCTTCCCCTCACTCTTATCCTTCCCCCAGCTTTTCCTTTGACTACCACCCATTAGCGAAACGCCGACCACACAATGGAACCCAATCACATCTGACAATTTAAATTAGCCCAGTTTTCTGTCTCCTGTGCTTCAAAACACCTCTCAGAGAATCCCCTGCTGCGCCCACATTATTTTGTTCCCATTTAATCACGTGTGTGAGTCGTTATTTCTCTACGCGACCATGAGCAGAAGAAGAGACGACAGGGCCACACTCATTAGGGCTTTCGAGAGACTTTGTAACAGAATTCAGTCACTTTTCCTGTCGAGGGCAATTAGTTTTTGCATATTCGCTTTATGCGTTGGTGCATATATGAGAAGAGCGAGGGAATTAGACAACCTGTCAATTAGAAAATCCCTCGCCACTGCTTTCAGGGCTCGTTCTTTTTAAGTTGCTGAAGAGGGGAAGCGATTTCAACATGCACAAATACGCATACACACAAATGACAGAGGCTAATTAAAACATAAATGTCAAAGTTAAGCTTCTTTCCCCTCTTTTTTTTGTTATATAAAAACAAAACAGTTTATATGTGTGAATTATAATACAGACTTTTGGATGCATTTAGGTTGCGTGATGTGGCGAGATAAACACATCAGTCTCAACAAGCTGCCTGCATTGCTTTAATAATAAAGCAAGACACTCTTTGCCACATTATATGCACCTGGAGGCCACTATACACACAAACATACACACACATCTAGACTGACACTCATGAGTTAACATGAAAGGAAATGAAGCATGCCATGTTCTCTTACGGTCAAAGCCTCTACATCCTTATAACCTTGGAGCTTTGGGTGAGTCTAAATGTGGGCTCATGCTCTATGCTGATGATAGTACGCTCTTCACACATGTATAAATATATATCCTGTATGCATGTTTATATATATGTATATATATATATATATATATATATATATATATATATATATATATATATATATATATATATATGTATATGTATATGTATATGTATATATATATATATATATATATATATATATATATATATATATATATATATATATTTCAGAGAATGTGTGTATGAATGTACATGTTAATGTATGTAGGAGTCTGTATATATGGGTATGAATATCGGCATATAGTTATGTATTTACATAGATATGCATATGTGTAGATGTGTATGGGTATGTGCTTACTGGGGTATATGCATGTATGTATATAAGTACAGGTTCATAAAAAAATATACGTAAAGTTTGGTTAAACGTGCATAGTGTATATATTCTTAATAAATATGAAGAGGAGTCAGAAGCCAAGCACAGGGAATACTTCACACATTTTTCTTCTTTTATTAATTATCATTATTTTCTAAACAACTAGCAATTGATAAGTTATAATAATTAGAACTTGCAAAATGTCATTTCAATAATTTAAGTCAACCTCACACTTTTAGCATATTAAATCAAATTAATTTATCTAATCTAGCTTAAGTGAAGACTTGAGTTTTTTTTCTTTTTTGGTTTAAGTGTATAATTGCTCTTTTAAAATTGTAAAATTACTGTGCTCAGAATTTATCCTCTGTTTTGTTGGTATGTGATCTCCCTTTCCACACTGTTGGACAGTCCCACCTACTTTTCATTCATTCATTCATTTTATTTAATAAATAGATAAATCTTTATCTTGTGACCTTATTTATCTTTTAGTTTCATTTACAAGTTTACCTAAGAGAAAGGGTGACAGACAGCTGAGAGCTCTGGACCACTCTGTGACTGATTGGGAGAGTACACAGCTGTGAAGGCAGTGACGCCTCCATCCGGGGGATGGATAAATCACGTCGCTGAAGGGAGAAAGTAAAGCGGGGGAATAAGAGGAAGAAGTCTCGCTGTGAGCAACAACACTGCTCTGTCTGCCAGCGGAATCAATCAGGCTAATGTGATGTACACATTAAAGAATACTTTAGGTATGAGGACTGACACGCTGCTTATTATTCATGATGAGTCGCAATAATGAATTGCTTTATGGTTATGTAAAGTGTGAAAGAATGAAAGTATGTCAAGTGTTTTCAAAGGTAACTGGAAACTAGGTTAGATGTAAATTGTCACAGCTACGAGGGTTTCCACAGACCCATTTATTAAAAGTTATACACTTTTTGTCCTAATAAAAATATTTCTGTTAAATCAAGTATAGCAGATTTTTTTCCTAATGTAATCCCTCAAAACTGCCATCTCTGAGGTTTTTTTTGGAAGTTGTTGTTAGCTAATATTAGCTAGCGTTTTGACTTATTTCAATCAGGTAGACAGTCAAAGTTGTTTGTTTGGTTAAGTAAATAAGAATTATCAAGACCCAGAATTTATCAAAGCCCAATTCTGTAACCTTTATCTTCAGCCTATGAGTTCACCACTTCATGTTCTAAAATGCATATTAGAACCTTACTAAGCTTGTGTAGCTAACAAGTTAGCCATCAGCAACACATTTTTAGCTCAAGGCATTAAAGAGGGTATTATGCTATCCCATATTTTAATATAAAGTCACAATCCTGGATGTTCATACTGAGCATGCTTAGATTTTCACCCTGCTACAGATTTGTATGTTGTAGAAATCCCTGTATCTGTATGAGATCTTCAATGATGACATCATCGCATAGGGATTCCCCATCTTCTTTTGTTCAAACAAATATTCGCATCTAAGTGAAGTGAAACAACTTCATCCTAGACTGAATACCAACTCTATCTCACCAACTTGGGGGCTTTTCATGTTTTAAACCAGATAAGAGAGGACAGTAGGTGAAAAAAGAAAACGGGGTGAGAGTGGGGCCTTAAACACCAAGGCAGACAGACAGACCACCAGAGGGCTGGCAAGTCAGAGAGTAGGGGGTTTGTGAGCCAGAAAACATAAAAGAGACAGCAACTAAAATGAAGCATTTCAGACAGAGGCTAAAATAAAAGTTTTCTAAAAGACCAGTGTGAGGAAACATTGAGCTGTTAATCATGTAAAGATATTACAGGGGTATTAGAAGGACAGAATCAAGACCTTAAAAAAACAAATACCCCTTCTTTAAGGAGGATCACTTGCATTTCTTATACTTGCTCTTTTTTTTAGCTCAGTTCTTAAAAAGCAGCACCTTGTTGATGCCGCCTGGCAGATTCAGCATAGAAATGTCACAACTTGACTCGTAATCATGTTGAAAATATAGAAAAGAGGAAGATCAAACCCCAGCGTTTTGTTTGAATGTTAATGCTGCTGTTTCGTTTACATTTTGGGACCAGATTTAAGTGACAAACTGCGGAAAATATAAACAGTGATTCAGCAAATGTGACATTTGAAGACGGGAGAGCGTACACATTTTTTTTCTCACATATTGCTTTGGAGCAGCTTGTGCTGACAAAATAGACCCTGATACAGCAAGCTCAAGTCATTCCTCTTGACAGGCCCCCTCAGCCTTGCTCCTCCTCCTCCTCCTTCTCTCTTATGCCTTTTTTTCCCCACCTGTGTCTCCCTCCCACTCTTTTTCTAAGCGTCTGCCTTTTCTATCTCATTCGGTCAGTCAATCAATAGTGCTGCAATAATTTATCTCCATTTTCCACAGCCTGTTCACACATCAGACAGAAAAGGTCCTGTTTGGCACACACTGCCCAGAACAATCAATTTTTCTCACATAACCCAAACTGCTGTTAGTGGAGAAGTGCCTTCTTTTTAAGCTAATTAGCTAATGCTACTACTTCTACCAGTTATTTTTACTCATTAATTTGCTCATTATTCAGCAGTTAACTAAATTTCATGCCATTCTGGTGTGTTTGAGCCCACTGAGCTAACCTACGAATATGTATAGTTACAAGCTCTGATATGCTCTTTTAGGGTTTTAGCCCACAATCTGTTAATTAGCTGCTACTTCTGTTAGCTTTTTAACTAACTTGTATGTTTCAGATGTTAGCTACACATAATCTCTTAGGTTTAGGTGCAATTTACAAGTTTGGAATCTGTGTTGTTTACATTTCAGTTACAGAAAACAAGCCTGTTGGCTACTCCTGCTAAGATGCTAATACTGCAATGGTTTTTAACTATTTTCCTCATTTTTCATACAGTTAGCATGGCTAATTGTCAGGGCACAGTGTTGTGGCTGTAATGTAATGTGCTAGCTGTTGAATTGTGTAGCTAGTATTTCTGTTGTTGGCCTGTGGATTCATTAAATAAACAGCTATTTAGCTAGCTAACCTCTCTATGACAGCAGCTAGAGCCATTTTTTTAAAAACCAAATCGTTAAGTGTTACCTCTGTTTTGCATCAATGTTGAGGTTTCAACTTTTAAATCCCTAGTCTGTAAATTTATGTTGCTAACAATCATTACTACATGTAACTAGCCTACTAGCTGCTAGATTTAGCTACACCAGAGTTATTACTAACACGTTTGGACTAAAATTTTGGCACAAGAATTAATTTATGAACAATGTACTGGCTTCTAGATTTATTTACGTCATCCCCACTTCTACTCACCCCGCTAATTGCTAACAAGATGCTACCACTATTGTCATTATTTTACTTACTGTCCAGAATTAATTAACTACAAAATCGGAGGCTACTGAGCTAACCCCGTATCCGCAGCAATAAAGTTTTTCACCTATTTTGTTTTTCTGGTGAGTTGACTTCATCACATTGCCCGGTTACAGTTGCTAAAACAGTTGGATGTACTAGCTTGGAAATGTTTCCCTTTTATGACCATCTTAGTCACTTCTAATAAGCTTGCTAACTGCTAATTGCTACTTTTTAAAGATATTTTGCTATAATTCATTAGTTTAACTTCATGAAATGTTACTGTTTGATGATTTTACTGATGCTGGGCTAACTTATGTGTTTACAGTCTCAGTGATAGCTCATTAGCCCGCTAGCTTCTTATAAGAAGGTGTTCAACTTTATTTTTTAGGGTTTCACTTTATTTTATGGTGCCATTTTGTGGTTTAAGTGTGAATTACTAGCTTGTGATTTTGAATGGTTAGCCGTCAATATTACTGCTAATTAGCCTGTTAGCTGATAATTACACAACATTTTTGTAATTCACTTTGTTTCAGGCATTAACAGAACTCCATGCCATAGTGCTGAGGTGTGGCAATAAACTAGCTTGTGAATTTGTCAATCTCGGTTACAGCTAATTAGCCAGCTAACGGCTAATTATGTTTGTGTTTATTTTGAGGCAATCAAAAACCGAACCTCTTTCCCCACCATTTTCACACACAAATGAGCTTTTGTTTTACTTTCCCCGGCTCTCTCTCTTTACTCTGCAGTGTCTGCGTTGATTAAGCGGCGCGGTGAGCAGCTGGAGAGCGGCGGTGATAAAATCCCTTCAGGTGCAACTCTGTCAACACCTGCCATCCCAGCTCGGCTCTCAGCAGTTGCGAGCAGCAGACACCGGGCCAGGCGGGGAGAGGAACAGCAAGCAACAGCACTTCTACCGTCTGCTGCACCCTGGACAGCTGAGTCCCAAGGACAGGGCAAGAGGAGTGTGAGGAGGAAATGATGGAGGATGTGCGCATCAATCAGGGTCAAAACTTCTTCTGGAGAACAGATGTTTTTCAACACTTCTCTCCTGAAACAGTTGTTTTGATTTTTCGGCCCTTGGACCACAAGAGTCACACATTTCCCCAGCACCTACCTGCTGTGGCCTCTAGAGTACCTTCTTCCTTTAGCACCCCTCCCTCTATAAATCCTTGCCCCCCTAACTGTAACTAACAGCTGCATATAGATATATGGATCCAAATGAGGCTAGGCAAGCCTTTTATGCCTCTTTATGATGTATTAATATTAATGCCACTGCCAAGCAAGATAAGGATAGCATTTGAATTTAGCGCTAGCAATTAGTGAGCTCCAGCTGCTGCACTTGGGGTTTGTGTGTATGGATGGTGCATGTTTGTGTGTGTGCATGAGGGCCCATAAAGAGCGGGGAGTTAAATGTTCCATTTAAATGTTATGTCACGAACTAAAGGGCACGCTGAATCAATCTTGTTGAAACACTATTAGGATTTTTCCGCTATGAAGATGAGGCTACTCCTTCCACACACAACAGAGGAAACACCATCAGTAAATCACAGCACCCACCTTTGTCCTTACTCTAATTTTCCTTTGTGCGAAATAGAAAATTATGTTCCCTGCATTCTGGATTAAACCTTAGAAAAGAAATATGGTATGAAAATTATGAGGTATTATTTATATCCTGCTGTTATGAGCCAAGAGTGCACCCTGCTTTATGTCATGGGGCTTTCCTCTTGCGTGGGCGCGTCTTGAGCAAAGTTGAATGGTCTTAGTCATCCCAGCCAGACGGAGAAGGCGGGGAGGTGAGGGCCACATGACAGCGTCCGTGACTCACTCCCACTTATCGACTTTGCTGCAATGGGAGACACAGAGAAATGAGCGGTGACACTGGTGGTGGTGGACCAAACGTTGGGGTGGATGAATATACGTGACCAAGCTGTCTGTCAGTGTGTATAAATGTGTTTTTCCACCTGAGTGGTTCCCGTTCCATTGTGCAATGCATTCTGGGATATAGTATACATATACAAACTTTAATTCAATCAGGACTACTCTCGTAAACAGAATTAATTATTTGCGTGCCATAAGTTGAATTTTGTAGTATGGCTCTGTTTTGGCTCCCCCGCCCTTCCACATGCCTGACAATACATACAACACTGGTGAAATCAGACACAGCATAAAATGAGGAGCTGGAGTGGAGTTAGGTGGCATGTTAGAGAGTATGCAGGCTGAAGCAGCTTAAATAAAATGCTCAATTCAGCTATACAACTCAATTTCAGCTAAGCTAGAAACGGCCAAAAAGTTGCAGTGCCTGTTAACTAGTGGTTCATGCTGCTATGGCTAGCGTCTGGCACCAAATAGCATTGTTAGCGCACCAAGACCAGTCTTTTCGCTCTTATTTATTTATTCATTTAATTAATTTATGTATTCATTCATTCATTCATTCATTCATTCATTCGTGCCAGAAACCAACAAGTCACTTCTCTGTGACTGGGCACAAGCCAAGTGCAGAGTAATAAGCTACCATGTGCTGATCTATTGGTCAAATTAGCTCCTGCCTTTAAACATCTCTCTGTGCCGGACTTTAAATATAAAAGGAGGAAGTGGGATGGAGGTGGGTTGCAAACAAGAAAAGCTTGAGTTGACATGTTGCAAACATGTTAATTTCTACTGTAAAGGTTAGCATTTTTATATGGTCACTAATGGAGTCTTTTGAGCTTTTGGAACCAGCCCCAAGTGGACACTTGTGGAACTGCAGCTTTCACTTTTAGGTTTGCATAACTCTCATCACTTGATGCTGTTGCTTGTGAAAACTTTGACCTCCGAAACAAATGTTTGTTCAAGATTTCATATTTTTGCAAGTCCGACAAAACATTTTGTCATCGGCATAACAAGTTTCATAAAATATAACATGAGGACGTTTTTCTTCTTGAGTTTCCAAGGGGTTTCCCCAAGGATAAACACTCATGAGATACCAAGAATGGATTGATAGCAACAGGTCAGACAGACTGGAGGCGTGTAGGTAAATTTAACCCCAAGGGGAGACAGCCACAGCACAGATGGATGTACCAAAGTGGCTCTGATCCTGCTGTGACTCATAACATTAGCATAATCAATTCATACTCTTCAAACCAGAACACAATAGCTATGAGGATGCTTGAAAGTTCCTCAAACAGAAGATAACATAAGAATCTTGAAAAGACTTGTCAAACAGTCCAACGTTTTATGATTCTTATCCAACTTTTCCACCATCGACTTCTCATTGAATTCTGTCTGGCTGCGTTTTTACACCACTAATAAGGTATCCAGTGTTCTCCAGAGCCCGAGCCTGACATCTCTTTGAGATTTCCAGGCTATTCTTATAAATACCTAAGCATATTAAGAGCCCGGGCTGCAGGCGAGTGAAGACATCCAGTCAACCGACGGAGGAGACGGATGTAGCTGGCTGGTCCCAGCTGCTCATTAGCAGGAACAGGTCCAGTTATCCTGACATGTCGGAGATGTCTCCCCTCACCCGAGAATGGAATGAATCCAGACATTTCCCCAACCACTCCGGCACAGACCAGAGCCATGGGAGCCACTGAGAGACATGAATTTTTTCACAAATAACATCCCTGAAATGTTTCCCCTGTGCTCTAAATGTGTGCTCCTAATTTTTTCAAAGTTTAAGAAATGAGCCAAGTATAAGCAGGGTCTGTAGAAGCTTCAAAGCATCACATACAGAGAGAGAGAGAGAGAGAGAGAGAGAGAGAGAGAGAGAGAGAGAGAGAGATTCACAGAATGCTTGTCTCCTTTGTGTTTTCAACCTCGTGTTGACGTCCTCCCACACCATTCTCACACCTCTCGCACATATTCTCTCCGGCTGTCAACGCACATCTCTTTGACAGTGATATGCATTTACATGTGAGGGGGTTGCCGAAGCACAAGGTAGAAAAGGGAAGAGGTACAGTGTGGTCTGCAGGTAAAGAGCCCTCGCCCTCACGCTGGATTAGGTGAAGGAAGGTTTTGACATTTGGTGGGATGAAGACAGAACAGTGAGTTCAGGGTTTAAAAAGTGTTTTTGTGAGATCAAACATCTGACTTTCTGTTTCACTGGGTTTTTGAGTTATTTATTTCTGTGGGTAAAATCTTAACAGGTTGAAAATTCAGCCAACATTTCAAAGGTTTTACCTCAGCTAAGGCGCTGAAATAAACCCTTGACCTCGAAACACACTAATAAAATATTTAATTTGCTCGTATCTGTGCCTGTTATTTCTCAACTAACAAAGCCAACCCTAGATGGAGAGTTACAATTTTGCCACAGTGTCAACAGACAAAGGTGAAAGTGCCAAAGTCCTTTCTGCAGAATGGTTTGTGATCAGCTTTTCCCCAGTGTTAAATGTGGCTGCGAGTTGGTGTATTAGATGAAAATACCTGTTAGTTTTAGTAAAATCTTTTGTCTTTTTGACCTCTACAGTTTCAGTCAGTGAAAATGCCAAAAGTTTTTGTCAATGTACATTTTATCTTTAATTCTAATTTAGTTGTTTTTCTTAAAATGATCAAGAGTTGTTAAAAACGTCCAAATGTCCTAATAAATATGTCTAACAAATCACGATACAAAGATATAGCAAGCTGAAGATAGAACAATTAACGGTATTAGCAGGAAAAAATGGCTGTTTTTGATTTTGATTCATGTTAACAAAAAACAAAAACATACATTGTCTTTCTCAGCATTCTAATAAGAGAATTATTTTAGTTCGTCATCGTCTCATTACAGAAAAATAAAACGTACATTCACCAGAATTTTTAACTCGAGTTATTTTAGCTTATCATTGTTTTGCCCAAAAACAAAAAAAGTTTGTCAGTGCTTTAGTCATCAGGGAATTCACTGGGCTTGTCAACTTCTTGTTAACAAAAAAACAGAACAGATGCTCGTCGGAGTTTTAATCATCCCTGGATTATTTTAGTTGTCATTATTAGCAAATTTTGTTAGCTTATCATCGTCACGTAACTGAAAAATGATCATGTGTTCATTAGAGTCCAAATGGTCTAAGAATTTTTTTAGCTGGTCGTCTCGTTATCAAAGAAAAAAATGGCGTTAGTTAAAAGTTTTGACATTAACAAATTATTTCAGCTTGTCATTGTCTTGTTAACCAAAACAAACCACAAGCTCATCAGCGCTTTAATCATTAGTGAAAACCATGAACATTAACTGTCACCGTTTTTAATTAAATGGACGGTGCTTTTTCCCCGCGACGTCTTTGCTGTCCAGGGTTATCAACGTTAATATGGGGTGTCATTTAATCAGAATGAAGTATATTACATGACTGGGTATTAATAGATAGTAGATTTTAACACATATTGGGGAAACTCTCCTTCAATCAACTCCTGTTTTGATTTGTCAAAAGATTGAGAAAAACTCAGACAGATTTTTGATGAAAAAGAAAAATAGTTTCTTCCGTCCATATCCGCTCATTATGGGAAATTATTGCTGACTGAAGCCCTTTACGTCTTCTACTGCCCGTATTGCATGCAGATTTGTTATTAACCTTTAGCACAGTTCAAATCCTCAATCTTGGAAGGGTTGAGGCAAAGCAAACCCCAGGGTAAGAGATGCTGATTCACCCCTCCAGGACTCAAACTATGGATGCCGCTGCTTTCTAACTCCCATTGATTTCTAGAGGGCCGTTTATTCCAACGACTCTGAAAAGATTTACATTATCTCCTCAATTAGCAAATGAGAGGGAAATCGGCTGCTTTTTCCTCATCACCCATCCTTCCCTGACATCCGTCCCCCTGAGTTAGCTTCTACAGAGAGACTGGGCCACTTCTCCCAGCTGCTCTTGGTTGAATTCATTTACTTTTTAATCACTTTGGATTAAATTTTTGCCTATTACCACTAAATTCAAAGGATTGGCAGAGTGAGATTTTCCTCAATGAGATGCTCATATATCAGTGTCAGACTGGCCCCCATTTTATCTCCAGAAATAAATAATGAGTTGTCTGCTGAGGGTAATCTGTGAGTTTGAGAAATGCACACATCAATAGGTCCTCTACACCATCGAGCAACAAACTGTGTGGAGAGTTTCCAAAACTCTTAAACTCTTTGTTGTCATCTGAAATCCCTGAGTTTCACAGACTCCATTACTCTGTAACCACAGCAGACACATTTCGGGCACTTCAGCTTGTTGAAGAGTTACATGGGACCAGATTTTTTTAAGTAGTTGGGGAATTAAATTAGTTCTATATTCTGAAGGTAACAAAGTTACTCTTTCAACTGCACTTAATTTGGTTTTACGACTGGTTTTAGTCACTGGACTAGAATATGGATTTTTTTTTTTAAAAGGTTTTCTCTAACTTGGAAGTTGGAAGTTTGAACTCCTTAACCCTCTGTACTGAAAATTTACATTTCGATCCCAAGTCCCCCAGTAAGAAAAGGTGCCTTTTAGAACCTTTAAGTTCTTGGTGAAACATTCCCAGGAATTACATGGTTCCTGTGGCCCATTTTCAAAATTCTTGTTTAGATTATATTGCAATACCATGCCAGACCAGAAGAGGACAGTAAGACAATGATAAAACGCCCAAATAAAAGCACCACAGTTAGCCTGTGATGACGATCGTGTTTTGTTGCACTGCAGATGGATTTGTTTACACTCGAGAGGAGAGAAGCGCTAATGGCAAGCCGGCACCAGTCAAAGATGTTTCCAAAAGCCTGAAACACTGGACTACTCTGCTGTCCAAAACACGAAGATAGTAGTGATTGACGAAAAACAAGCTCATTGATTGACGATTTCAGCAAGATGCATCCTGCTCAAAGAGCTTTGGATAATAATAAAATACTCCTGATGAGAACATTTTGACACATTTATACACAAGTAAAACTTAACTAGAGTACATTCCTGAGCTGTTCTTCCGTGTTTCAAGACCCAGCTCAAACTTGGTATCCACTGACACGTTCAGCTGAAGGTCCCCAGTTTACATGAACAGGAAAATGTATAACCCAAGAACTAAATGTAGAACCAAGTTCCTTTGGAACAGGGACATAGGAACAGGGGACAGTTCCTGTGGTTGAAAATCACCAAAAGTAGATCGAAGGGTTTTCGGGTACGACACCAAACTCCAGGTTCTGAGATTTAGGTGCTCAGAAAGACTGGAAACGTGCAATGTACATGCTATCCATTCATTATTTCACTTGGCTCTTTGTTATCAAAAAGCTACAATGGATACACTGCAAAGTTCAGAATAAGACAAAAAAAACTTGCTTAGTTTTGAGTAAAAGAACATCTAAAAAGACTTTAAGTTAGATTCATCTGACAAGCACCAAAAAATGTTTTATTTCAAGAAATAAAAAGCCAAAAAGGGCGGCAAAACTTAATAAGTTCCTTGAATTGGGACAATACCATTTAAATACATATACAGAAACTAACATGTAAATTTTTTCTTATTTAATTGGCAGATGTTCTCGTCTTATTGCAAGCAACTCCAACCTTAGTTTTGGCTTCTGATATCTTAAAATAGGAATTGGTATTCTGGATATATTGTGTGAATGGGTCATATGTTAAGTCCAGTAGGACATTTTTAGAAGAAATTTTAACAAGAGATTATTTTGGAGTGTTTGGTTTGTGCCAATATGATATCATGAGTAACATTCAGGATGGGAAAGACATACGAACTGGACTTGTTTGGACATTAAACAGTAGTTATAAGCGTAAAGATAAGCTAAGAAGAAAAGCAGACGTCATTCGTCCATTTAAAAAAACAAACATACGACAATTTTCAGTGTGCAGTTCTTAGAAAACACTCTTGTTTTCACCACAATCAATAGAAAATTCTCATCTAACATTTTAGTCCTTGGTGTGATTGTATTGCAGAGGAGGAGGGGAAGGCCTTAACAAGCGAGTGGGAGGAAGGCTGCTGTGATCATTTAATCATTGTTCCTTGTACATCCACTTATCATGCCACAGCAAAAACTGGCCTTAATGGCTTGGCTGCGCAAGGCAGGATGTTATTTCATACATGGGGGGATTAAATGAAAGCTAGGCAGAGTTCAGTCTCCGGAAAGAAATAATGGGACTCCACTCAGCTTAAAATATTGGATTTGTTAATGAATGGGAGCAGTTAATCATGGGTTGACTCTGGGAATTGTCACAAATAAAAACAGTGAAGAGACAGACAGGGATTGAAAGGAGGTAATAAAGCAGAAAGGGAAATATTATATTGTGATGTTACAGGCAGCATCTATCAAAAATGACACGTGCATAAAATGTCACAAACCCGAACACTACGCCTGTCAGTGTCTCCCCAGTGGAGGGTTTAGATGAAGGTCACCCGTTGTTTCTCTAGCACTGTCATTATCTGAAAGGGAGGGAGAGATAAGAGGTCGCTGATAATAAATGCTCAGCCATGATTGGAAATAATCTTGACAAGAGGCTCTCTAACGGTCCGGAAAAGTCCATCATAGAAACAGGATTGAGTTTGACATGTTTTTGTCCGCGTTGGCTTCATACAATATGGACTAACTGCAATTTCAAATAAATCTGTGAGGAGCTCGGTCGATGAGGGATGATTTATGCGAGCGCATGAGCCGCGAATGATTTTCACTGCGCAGGATGCTTGCGCTGCCTTTAATCCCCAATGAGGGAAAAAAAAGAGGTGATGTGTGGTTGATTCGAAGCTAACTCTTCTGGTTGATGGCTTTGAGTTCTTAAAATCACTGGACTCTACAGTTATTAAAAGGCGGAAGTTACTTTTGTTATTTCAAACCATCCAACAAGGGAAGAAATGGACTGTTGGCTTATTTAAGCGATCAAATAATCTGTTCTGGCATTCGATTGAGAAATACGCACGGTGCGCTTTAAAGTCGGCTTTTATCAACTTGTCGATTTATTCATTGAAGCTAACAGCTGAGTTAGCTTCAGTTAGCTTCAATGCTACACTGCACCTGAATTTTGAAGTAACATCTTTTTTTTTTCTCTCTAATTCGTAGATAAAAATCAATTGCTACCTGTGATAAAAACAGTACTTAGCATGGGCAGAATACCCACCATTAGCTGCTTGATTTTATCAGCTGCAGCTAGCTAATGTAGGCTAAAGCTAACACTAGAACCTGACGTTTTTAAAGTTATAACAACTAAAACTATCCTTAACGAAAACACGAGGGCTCTACACTTGATTTTGAAAAGTTACAAAAACAGTATGTTGAAAAGTCATGCCGCAAGTTAAACCTCGCTTACTTTTGTAACAGGCCAAACGTTATCAGTGATTTATTTGAAGTGCTCATTGCGAAACAAGTGATGTAAATTGAATATCTCTTAAATTTTACAAATAAAACTTTTTTATGTTTCGCAAAAATGAAGTTGCCTTTACTGCTTAATGCTACAAATGTTAGCTTCAAGTTTTAGCTAGCTAGCTGTAACATACTAGCATATTTTTTTTCCCGCAAAATGAAAAAAAAGAAAAATCAATCCTGGAGGTTTTCTTACCTGAGGTGACAGAATAATACGGCTAGTTAAGCTAGGTAACGATACCATTTTGGTTTCAGACATTCCAGCTACAACTAAAGCAAGCTAGTTAGCCTTGAGTGCTGCGTTTACAGTTTTCATAAGAACTAACACACAGGTTCTTTGCATAGGTGCGTTTGCTTTTATTGGTACTGGTTAAACTTAAAACGACACAAAATCTTCAAATTTGAAAAAGCTAATTAGTCCTACAATTGTGAGCAACTAGAGCTGTAAGACTCGAAAGCTTTAATTCAGCACTTTTCATCTTTTGTTTCATTTATGAATCCAATTGTTCTGTAGCACAAAGACAAATCAATAGAAAATTTTTCACTGCCTAAAAATGTACAAGTCTGCATTTACATTGTGTGCTTCTCTGAGAAACTTTAAGAACTCACTCCAAACTTCTGTTTTTAATGGTCTGTTTGTGATTCAGGATGCTGCTGTACAGCAGAAACAGAAGGGAGGGTCATGTTGCTCCTGTTGTGCAGCATGCATCATTGTCTCCATCTGTCTTCTTAGGAGTGTATTGTAAATCAAATCGGATGTGTTGTTTGTGTGCTTTGCATTACGGTTTCGGCAAAAGGTCATTTGTCAGGTGCTTACAGCGCAAGAAATCGCAGACATAATTCACGATCAGTCTCGTATCATTTCAGCTCGTGAGGTTTATACCAGGGGATGTGCGCACCAAGCAGATCTGAATGTGACATTACCTCAGCTCAGCGGTTAAAGCAGACAAGGAGAGGCTCAACTTCTCGATGCAGCAGTTGCTTGCTCAACTCAAACAAGTGGGTTTTCTCCTGAAAATATAAAGCCTGTGTAAAACACCAGAAACCATGTACACCAAGTCAATTTTAGCTCACCAACATTTATTTTTTTAGTTGTTTGCGCCAAGAAAATGCTTCTATGCTTGTATGTTTTTCCTGCTGGAATGTTATTATAAGTCATTTGCGGTAAATTTAACCCAATCAAATGGGTCAAATTCCACATTGTAAGCTTTTATTGTGCAAAATTATTTGAGAGAAATTGCAATAGTTTCAAAAGTGGTCCCAACTTTTTTCTTGCATATTCAGTTGCGTTAAATTTCGGTGGCTTTTTGTGGTCAGGTAAACAGCAGCAGGGGTCATTAATCTGTGTTTTCTGCAGTCAAATCTGTACAATCACAATCAATACATGTTATTTCACTTTGTCCGGTAATGTGCTGTATGCAAACTGTTCCCCTTACGTTGGGTGCCCAGTGTTTCAGAGTCATTTAAAACACGGGGGCCAAATCTCAGAGAAATTAGGAGTTAGGGGGGCGTTATGCTGGCACTGCAGTCACCTTGAAGGTGTTTATTCATCCTCTGGGGACAATTTCGCTGAGAAACACAAGTAGTGTGTGAGCTGGTGCAGATGCTCACCCTTAACGTCCTTTCTTTATGTGCGCCGCCGAGACAATGCTAATGAGCAGCCGCTGTGCTGCAGGTGTGGCTCATTAGGAGTGATTATCCAATCAGGGAGTCGCTACTTAAAACGAGTTCATCATGTCATTAAGACGGAAAGTTGTCAAGAGAAGAGTCTTTACATTTACATTTAAGATGAAGCTATGAGGTTGAGGACATAATGCTGTCGCTGTCCATGGTGCTGAAATCACTTGATCGTTAGCGTACAGAAAAATAAAGAGCACACACACACACACCGGCCCAGAGCTCATTATAAAGACATTTACACATCATACACCACTTCACGTACCGTGTTCGAACACGTGAGCAGCCAGGAAACATATCATCATTTAAATGTGTGCAAATGTTTTGTTTTAAACATGAGCACACAGTGTTTCATACTGTAAAACTATGTGATCAAGGAAAACCTTGCATACACACGCACGCACACGCTAAGTGCACACAGTTAATGAGCCACCACGCAAGCAGCCAGAGTTTGACGCCGCTTCCTCTCTGAGCATTAATGTATTTCTCGCTCTCCTGCTCTGTGCGTCGGGGATTACAGTCTCGTTTGGATTTTTCTCTTTTTTTTTTCTTCCCTCCGTGGGCCTCTGTCAGGGGACTGACTGTCTACTGCACAGAAATGTTAATCTGAAGGAGTCCTTTCTTTTTTCCTTCCCAACATTCTAGATTTTAAACATTTTCCTGCTTGAAAATTATGCGAAATATTCCCTAAACGAAGTGAGATAATTCCCTGTACTTCACATGCAGCAGATAAAAGAGTCGATAGATGAATAAGAGAATGATGAAATCAGCTCAAATACATTTTTATGACTTAAGCAGATGTTATATGTAAAGTGAAATGAGTGGCAGAAATACGGATGCCTATTGCTGCCAACAGGTGAATGTTGATTGTTCTGAAATGATGCTAGAACTTAAGTTTGAATTGAATTATGACAGTTTAAAAAAAAAAAAAATCTTTAAAGAGGGGGTATTGAGTTTTTTAAGGCCTGTTTTTGTCCCTCTGGTACCCCCAAAGTAGTTATACATGATCTACAGTGCAGTCTCTTTAAGGCTTCCCATTCCACAAACAATCTTCCCTCTGATTGGCTGGCCCTCTTTTAAACACTTGTTCACCTGATCCCTTCATCAAAACATCTCTCATTTTGAACAATTTTGCCCCCATAGGAGCTTTACATGTTTTACAGCTCTCTTTTTTTCCCTCAGCAGTGTTTTAGAAAACTTTTATTTTAGTCTCTGTCTGAATCTCTAACTATCAGCTGCTGTCTCTTTAAGGCTCCCTGTTCGACAAACCCCCTCTTTCTCTGATTGGCCAGCTCTCTGGTCGTCAGTTAGGGGTAGTCTTATAGGCAGACCTTGGTGTTTAAGTCCCACCCCAAGTCATGAACCATTTAGCACATTCTTTTGTGATGACCTCATCATTTCAAGTCTTGTTTAGATCTCGTTAAGATCTCATAAAGACCTTGTGGAGATCTTGTGAAGATGGCATTTTTAGATTTAACCGTTTCAAGCATTTTGCAGCCAGATTCAGGTTTTTCTACAGCATCCTTCAACAGAAGTTTGATTCAAAGGCTCAATTTTTCCAAAACTTTTTTTCATGAAATCCAAAGAGAAAAAAATATAAACCAAGGCTATAAAAGTCACGATTAGTTAGATTAATTTATACGACTGCAAGGAACAAACCTTTTTCATAATCCAGTTCAAGCACTTTTTACAAGGACTTTAAAGGTCAATTTTCAAAATTTTCAAGTTCCGAAAGAAGTTGTAAATTGCATTATGTGATGAATTTCATGCACACAAAATGACAATTTCACTGTTTTTTAAGATTATTATTATTTTTTACATTTGACTTTTCTATTTCTCTCCATTTTATCAATCTGTTGAGTCAGATTGTTGCTATTTGTGAAATATGTGATTACAATTTCAAGCATTTACAAGCACATTTCACAAACCTTGAAAACACAACATTAAAGTGCAAGCATTTTCAAAGATTTCAAACATTTCCACGAACCCTTTATGACCAAAAAAAAAATGCTTTTGACCAAAATTTTCAATACCCTAAAAGATGCAGTCAGACCATGAAAACATTTTGTTTTGAAAAGCTGACTTTTCAGGAACAGTTATTTCACTTTTTGTTATATTCTGTAAGACTAAAAAAACAGAGAGGGACTCTGCGGAAATAAAAGGATAATTAAAAAGTAAATACCAATGCCATGATGCTGTCATGCATCCACCCCTGATTTTTCAAAGTCATGATTCTGCGACGAGTCATGGAGAGCAAATTAGAGCAAAACGGCCCACTGAATGAAGCTGTGAGCTGGTGGGAAGAGAAGGTGTGAAAGATGAAAGCCAAACGTGAAAATAGACGGAGAAAAGAGAAGAGGTGACACATAATAGAGGAGGGGTGATTTTTTTTTTCTGCTTAGTGTCTCTTTCTGTCGCTCTCCTTCCATCCCTCTTCTTATCGGCACTCCCTCCATCCTCCCCCTCTTTTTCTCCTCCCCCCTCTCTCCTCCCCACATAGCTGCCGAGTCATTGGAGTTCATTCATTTAGCCTGACAGCTTTGTAAGATACAGCACTTAAGCCTTATTGAAGAGCATTTTCATCTCTGATTCTCTGAAGCCCTGCTGCAAGTTGAGCCTGCATGAAAAGAAACACAAAGGTGGACACAACAAGATTTTTTATCATTCTAAAATGGACTTAAACCCCTACGATATTCGAATTTACATGCACAGTCTTCCAGAATATCTACAATAAATTCTAAGACGATTCAAATTAATCCAAACAAAATCGTATCGTAAGTCGGTGACGAGTCTTTGTATCCTCAGCAGGGGACAAAATTTTGATACGTCTTATAAATCACAAAAAGATTCACTGAATGCTGACCTTCCCAAATGTCGCAACCTTTACGTTCTCATACATGGTAAAAAATCGGAAATGTTCAAATGTGAAGAATTTTAAAGTCACACTGCTTGTTTTTCAAACTCTTTACCTGTGAGAAGAATTTCATCCACCTTAAGTGCACACATATTGGTAAAGTTATGTCCATTAACTCAAATTTTGCGAGTAACGTAGAGCAAATTTAAAGAATAAAGCTAGCGGTGTGTATAAATGGCGTGATTTTGCCAGCCTACATTTGCTTTTTCTGGCGTTCTAATAAAATGATTTTACAGCAGGAACACGGACTTTCCTCACAAACTTTCCGTGTCAGGTCAGACGTGCTTGATTTGTTTACGTCTGCTTCCTCGTTCCTCAATCAGCTCGCCTCCTGATTGGCTACATTTCCTTCTACGTCACAATTCACGGAGTCATGACTTGGGAGTCGTCGGCTTTCCCCCACACATGAAGATTTTTGGTCAAAATATTGAACAAGTTTAATATTTATGATTGTTGGCCCCGACCCGTTTCGAAGGGTATTATCAGGACAAATTCATTCTTTACACACCTCAGACCACAGAATAATCTGATAGGATAATTTGATAAAACAGAAGATAATCCGGCGTTTTCCGTCCTTGGTCGGGAAGGAGGAAAATCAGGACAAAAACAGCCTGATAATATCTATGTGTGTAACCCCTTAATGTGAACTTGAAGATTTGTGTGATTATTATGGTACAATTGAGAAAATACATTTTTTTAAATGTAGTTTGTTTCCCTTGTGAATAAACTTGTGGTTCTCAAGGTGCGGGTCGGGACCCATTTGAGGTCGTCAAACACTGATGGGGGGGTCACGAAATGCAAAAATCATAAACTGTTTACAATATTATGTTTCATCTGTTACTATAACAAATAAACAAAAACTGGGGTTGAATTTTATATCAAACCTTGCAAACAGAAAATGTTTTTCAGATTTCTTTTTGACACAAGACCCCCGCCATGACTAAACCAGGATAACGATGGTATCCATGGCAGCAAATTAATTGAGGACATTTTTTCCAGTCAGCTAAATTAATTATCTTTGGCCTTTTTTGTTTGTTTTAGTCTAATGTTTGCCTGTTTGTGTATTTCATCAGCAGGGGGTCTCTGTCACCACTTTTTTGGGAGTCCCAAAAAAAATTGCTTTAGAAGACCTTTCATGTAGTTAAAGCTTCTGAGTTCTCGTTAGCTAATTATTATAAATGTGTTGAAGAACACAGCACAATGCTCTTCTTTTGCCAGTGGGTGAAAACAACAGCTAGCAATAAATAATCCATGCTAATGTGGTCCCTCCCTAGCTTCCTACTGAGTGTTTTATGCCATTTCCAAACAATGCAAGACTCCATGCTGATTTACGCACAAACACAAATCAACAATGGCGAGACAGGGATGAATCCCCAAAGGCCGCTTCACTGAAACGCAAGCAGACAAAGTCCGACACACAAGTGACTCACAGAGAGAGAGAGCGAGAGAGAGAGAGGGGGGAGGGGCGGGGATTCCCTGAATATACATACAGATGTTTACTCATGCATCAACACAGCAGGCACATACGCTTTCACGCACACAAAGATGACCACAAAATGAAACATCCGAGGAGATTTATTAACAGAAGCAGACAGGAGGGATGAAATCTGCCTTGCTAAAGGGCCTAATGACCTCATGTGTGGCCGGCAGCCGACATGACTGATAACATCCCAGTACACACTCGCTAACTTGTTCGCACACACACACACACATAAGCCCTGAGGGCCTGTCCTTTCCAGCCCTCCCCAGCACCGTTTCCTCCGTGTTGTACGGGTTTAATTTTACACCACGCTACATTTCACCCTGATTATCACCGAGCTGCACCACTTGAAGATTTTTTTGGAAGTGCTTCTCTTAACATGGTCGCAAATAAACTGCAATTTCACACACACACTCATATACACACACTGCTAATGAGAAATACCGTCAAACATGACTCACAGGTGTGGCTCTTTCTTCGAATTTCACACGCACAAAAACACCTGAAATCCTCGTGATGAAGAAGCACGGGGAGAGAGAAAGAAAGTCGGGATGTAAGAAACACATCAAACGATGGATTTCCAGAGAGAGATGAGAAACAGATAATCCCTCCTCAGACTGGATTTGTTTAACGTTTCTTTTCGCTGCCCGGCTTTTGTGTTGTGTTTGTGCGAGTGTGTGTGGAAGCATTTATTTGCATGATACAAAACCTTTCTGACAGGTTTCAACATGGCTGACTGATGCCGCTTCCTCCCTTCAAGCCAAAGGATTCTCCTTTTAGTGGACTATATTTTGTGTTTATTTGAAGCCGCCTATTATTTCTCCCCCCTGAAAAAACCCAACATATTCTAGTTGTTTTTCAAAGATGGCGGTTCGAAGCTTCGAAATATGATCCTTCACTAACTCCTTGAATGCGCAGAATCATCAGTTTATTGTTTATGAGTTATGTTAAAAATGGACGGCACAACAGCACCACAGAAGTGAAGCCAAAGCATTTAAAGCTCCACCTGGAGACTAAAGGCCTTTGTACAATGTGAGTTTGTTATTTTTAGATTTTTTTTTTTTGGATCCACAATCTGATTATTTTTCCATTAATTGCAAATTTGCAGTACGAGAAAAATGGATTCATCAAGCAGTGATCAAGCAATTGATCCTGAGCAGCAGCTAGCAGTATGTTTGAACAAGTCTCCATTTATCATCTAAACATCGCCTGAAATTATAGAACATGTTGGCCCATCTCACTGGACATTTTTGTCATTAATAATTCAATCTGCCAGCTAAATTAAATTACGATAATGACGTTGCAAGTCGTCTAACAACCCTTGAAATGACCTGGATGGATGCGGGAAAAACACATCAAACCTGTTCCGAAAAAAAAAAAAAAAAACGTCGGACGAAAGTTTCGGCGTCAGTGTGTAAACTTTACTGACATCAATATTGGATGACAAAAAATAGAATCAGCGTGCAAAGGCCTCTTAAAGCCTTCTCCATCATAACAGATTGAAAATGGGTCCAACTGAAAAATAAAATAAAATATCTTAAATTTAAAGTGGGAGAATCCTCCTTGAAAAATTTTGCCAGTGACGTTTGAGGGAAAAAAAGAAGCAGTGGCCTTGACATTATTTGATAGTGGCCACAAAATAATTATTGTAAATCATCTCCATGCAGAGACTTTTCATTGCTGTGTTTGCTGCCTTTAAATGAAGGTTGTGGATTTTGGTACTCTTACTTGAAAAATACTCATTTGTGACAGTTTTCCACCCATTTACTATTGAAGTTCGTTCATGGCCACAAATTATTTTACTTAAATGTCACCTGAGGTTCTCCATGCTAATCAAATAAACCAAGTTAAAATTTCAAAATAGGACTTCTTTACAATATTTTATACTTAAAGAGAGGGTATTCTGTGTGCATGTATGTTAAACCTTGATATAAAGTAACACAGTTCTAGATGTTGGATGACATCATCACATGGGGATCTCCTAAATGGTTTGTTAGACATTGAAGGAGTGGGCCTCAAACACCAAGGTCTGTCCATAGCTCTGCCCCTTCCAGAGGGGTGGTCAATCAGAGGGATGAAGTTTGTGGAGCAGGGGAGCCTTAAAGAGACAGAAGCTAAAACAATGCATAAGCTGACAGTGGCTGAAATAAAGGTTTCTTATAACGGCAGTTTGTTTTGAGCTGTGAATCGTGTAAAGCGACTATGGGGGAACCAGAGGGACAGAATAAATGTTGAATGTTAAGATTCAACACCAGTTTTTCTTGGATGACAGGTCTATATTTGTGCATCTACAGCCTCTCCAGGACTTTCATGTCTCCTGACTTCAACACCTCACACAAAACAATACCTAACAGGACAGCATTGGACTTTTTGAGGGGCCACCAGCAGCTGTATATTTCAAAGCGCTGAGCCACCGACAGCATTGTTTTTGACAACCAAGAAGTGAGAATGGACTACCAGTGAATTAGTTCAAAGCCCTAAGACATACAGTAGAGACGGAGTGTGTATTTCTGCAATCTTTCCTCCTTCAGCGCCGTTATATCAGCCAGATAATCCAGATATGTTCCACCCTCCTCCGAGGCCCTTCGGTGCAACACCTCTAAAAGTGGATTTTCAGCTAATATCCCTCAACTTACTGCTACACACCCCCTGGCTTTTTTATTTTCCTTTCAATTTCCAGTGCTGTGGCGTGACAGCACTCTCCTCAGCCCCATGCTGTTTTCTGGATATTTCCTCTTGTTTGTTTTCTGTCTTCTTCTTTTTTTTTTTCTCTCCTCTTCTTTCATGCCTGATCCATTAGAGAAAACCAGCTCAGCTCCCCAGGATTGGCTGGAAAGAGATATCCGTTTCGAGATGTAAATAAATCTGTTACTTCCCTGACAGCACAATTCATTAGCTCTTGCAGCAATCTGCCTGTTCACGCAGAGTGCTTTGACGCAGCGGCGAGTGTGTGTGTGTGTGTGCCGCGAAAGAGAGAACTATGGAGGGTTGGGGGGGGGGGTTAGGGAAACGTGTCAGCTTGCTCTTTGGAGGTTTGGGTGTGATAACGGTCGGGAAATGCTTTGAGAGGACAGAGCAGTGTGTGGAGGGGTTAACGGAGTAATTGGGGCTTTGCCCATGCTGCTCCTACTTTAACCTGATAATAATTAAATGAGATTCTCTCAAAATGTTTTCTGGGTTTTTGTTCTCAGAGGAGATTACGGTAAACTCAGATGGCTGTAAATCTCTTGTGTTTCTGTATTTTACGTCACTTCGTCGAAGCTTAATTTATCATTTATACAGAAATGTGTGAATTATTTTTACTATCTCAGAGTATGAAAACGGCAGTTAAAGTATTATTACAGGCAACATCTTACAGTAATATGAGCTAAAAGATTGAGGGAGAAGTCCTGTAACCTGCAAGCTAACTGCTAGCATACTAATTAGCCTAAAACATACCGCAGCCAAACAAGTCAGTCATTAAATTATCTTTGTTAGGTTTTTTAATGACTAAGTTCAAGAGGTGTCGCTGAAGAAGAAAGAAAAATGATAATAGTTTAAACAAAAAAATTGGCTGCTAATTGGATAAACTGTTGTGCCTGAGTTAGCTTTGTTGGTAACGTTATAAGCAGCTAGCAACTTCCAAGCCAAGGCAACTTTTGTTCCCAATCTGGTTGGTAATAGTCATTAGCTCAGAACTAACATCTGTTAAGCTTAGAAAGCAGCTATTCCTGAGCTTGTTAGCTTAGTCAGAAATGTCAGTATGTCAAAATCATTTGCTAAAAAATAGCACTATATAGCAGTTGTTTCTTCGCTTTTTAACGAAGTCAAACTCATTAGATCAAAATTAGAACTGTTAAGCTTAGAAAGCAGTTGTTACTGAGCGTGTTAGCTTGGTCGGAAAAGTTAGCTAGCAAGAATCTACTTTTAGGCTTTTTCTTCAGCTCGTTGTCGTTTGTTAGAAAATCTCATTAAGCTAACATGATTGTGTATTTTTATTTCATTAAATAAGAGCTGTTGGAGAAGGGGAAAAAAATTATAGTAACCTAAACGAGAAACTAGCATGCTAATCCGATAAAACTTTTGTGTCCGAGTTAACGGGTTTAATAACATTGTAAGCAGCTAGCAGCTTATAAGTGACATTTGCTTAAAACTAGCAGCACTTAAGATTAGCTAACAGTTATTCCTGAGCTTATAAACTTTGAATTTAAGTTAGCAATTAAGCAGATACAAGCTAACAAGTTCAGGAAGTAAGTAGCTACTTACTTTGACAGACAGTGGTTGTTCCTTAGCTAGTTAGCTTTTTATAAATCATTAGCTCAAAGCTAGCAACTATTACGCTTTGCTAACAGTTGTTAAAGAGCTTGTTAGCTTTGTCAGCAATGTTAGCAAGTAAGCTATTTTTATTGCTAGACGGTGTTTGCTCCTGAGCTAGTTAGCTTTTTAAAAAATCATTAGCTCAAAGCTAACAACTATTAAGCTTTGCTCGCAATTGTTACACAGCTTGTCAGCTTTGTTGGTAATGTAAGCAAGTATGTAGCTATGCTTGTTCTATTTTTGTAAGATTTGTTTGAAAGAACATAATAGGCTTTTCTGTGGACGTTATTCATCTTTACTGTGTAAACCACAATTTCTTTTTCAACACTCTATACCCAAGATAATGTTGTAATTTTCTGTCATAATGTGTTTGTTTTATGCTTTGATCCTATACACAAATATGGTGTTGGGGAAATGAAGCTTTTTGGATGCAGATGTCTAGTCACCTCTACATTTACCTCATTTAAGGTCATAAAGTGAAAAATAATCTAGGAATAACTTCACTACATAAAACCCCAAGGCTTGGGTTTCTAGATTTCAGCAAACAGACACTACACAGCGTTTGGCCTTTTGAACTTCTGACATCTACATAATTGTCTTTTTCAGACCTTCTTCGATACAACCAGGGTTATCTTGACTGTCATGTTATCATTTTCATTCAGGGAGCAGGCGCAGTGTTTAACAGTCAACCTCAGTGGTATTGAACTGTAAGTACATTACAGCCTTGTAATGAGCTTACAGGCATTATGCTTATATTGATCCCAAACACTGCACTTGCATTTTAATGCGTTCGTCTACTGGTTGGGAAAGATCTTTACACACTCGCTCTAGCCTGAACTCCTCTTTCAACAAGTCCTGCTCCCTGTCGTGTGCCATCTCGTGACTTTCTGCCGCGCTGGCCTCTGCCCCCAAAGCTGCCTTCATGTGCTGCTAAGGCAAATACAGAAAGAGACATTTGCTCGTGTGACATGTGAAGCCGCACACAGAAAACCCCTGAGAAGGTGCGCTGGCTCTTTCCACACAACGTTACATAATAGATAGGGCATGGCAAAGGAGCAAGGCAGCACAAAAGAAAAGAGGACGATTACTGCAGGAGAGAGAGGACAAGGGAGAGAGGGAGATGGAAGGAGAGTGTGATGCGATGGAGGTAGGGTTGGAGAGGAAACTAATTAGCACAGCACTTTAAGCATCACGGGCCACAGACTGCTGCGAGTGGGGACTGCCACAGACAATCCCAGTCAATTTTCCCACTCAGCGGAGAGAGAGCTGAGGCATGCTCTGACATTGTGTTTTATCTCAGCGGGCCTCTTCACTCATGTCAAGAGCTGGAGGAGAGAGGGAGGGAGAGATAGAGGAAGGGCTGTTGGTTGGAGAGGTGGAAAAGGATGGTGATTTAAGGAGAACAAAAGCAGTTCGAGTAAAACGAAGAAACGAAGACAGACTACAAGTGAAACCCAGAGAGACAAAGAGAAGACGAGCTGCTTTTCATTAGTGTAAAATGGTGACTAGAAAAAAAATTGATAGTCAATGACATTTGCAGAAATGTCACCAGATTGTGGTGTATTCATACAAGACAAGGATGTCTAACCTGGAAGCAATTGTTGTGGCTGATCCAGATGATTGAAAATAACGTCTGCCCTTTCCGTTTGTCCTAACCAGCTCAGCTCCCATGTGTACTTGATGAATCCTGAACGCTGTTGAAGGAAAACATAAATCTCGTATCTTAGATCTTTATAGAGGTACCTAGCCAACAATGAGGCCAGTGGTGTGCCGTCTCAAGCACCCATCCATACAGCCCCCGTGTTCCCTTCATATCTTATCTGAATAAATCATCATATGAGACAGCCTTTGCACTCCAACAGCTCTATTTTTATGGTCTCCCTACCATTAGCATAGACACACAATACCCATCTACCCCTTCTCATGCTGCAATATGCATTAGACCAAACCGCTAGCCCACTGGAGAGCCGGATGAATATCTAAGAAGGAACATCGACATGGTTGAAATGTCACACTGGCACAAATTTGACAAAATAAAAGGTGTTTCTTTTTAGAGATGCTCGCTAATGTATGTACGGTTACAGTCGGTGCATCATTTCAGTCCTGACTTAAATATCTTAATATTAATGGTGCCCAGAAGCTGAACATTCATGGCTCCAGAGATCTGAATCTGTTTAGGTAGCAAAATATCCTGCTGGTATTTAGCTTGTAGGCTAAAAGACTTCTCTCGAGTGGAGCTAACTAGCTAGCTGATGTAGCTTTGCTGGCTAGCTGATGTAGCTTAAAAAAAGATGGTGTTTTTTAGCGATAGCTGGTAGAAAGCTGTTATAAACTGTGAGCTAGAAGTCTTTTAATGGTTATGACTTCTAGCAAGACTATTTAGCTGGTTTAGATGAAGTCTTATTCATGTTGATGGTGGGTAGCTTGCTCATTCAGCTTGTTTGTAAGAAATCTTTTATTTGTTGATAGCTCGTAGCTTCTATACTCAATTTGTTCCTCCTAGTAATATCTGGAATCTTGCTTCCTTAGTTTGTTGGCTTGAATTCAGTTTAAGTTTATAGCTGGTAGCTAGCCAATTTAGCTTGAAGACTGGATGATTTTCTCTTAGCAATAGCCGGTATCTTGCCGCTTTGATTTGTGAGCTAGAAGTTGGGTTTTTGTTTGGCGATAGCTGGTAGCCAGATGATTTAGTTTAAAGAAGAAGAAATCTTTTCCCTGGTTTTAGGCTTTTCTTAGTGATAGCTGGTAGCAAGGTATTATAACTTGTGGGCTGGATGTCTTTTGAAGGTATGGTGTTGGCAATATGATGAGATGATTTAGCTAATTTAGAATAAGTCTTATTTCAGTTGATAGCTGGTCAAGCTTTGTAGCAAGAACTCTTTTCTGAAGTGAAAGCTGTTCAGTAGCTCATTTAGCTTATTACCTAAAGCATTTGTTTGGCAAAAACAGAAGCTAGCTGCTTTTATTTGTGAGCTAGATGTCCTTTTCTTGATGATAGCTGGTAGCTAACTCATTTAGCTTGTACCACATCTCTTTATATTGGTAGCAGGTAGCTTGTTGATTTAGCTTCTTTGCGTAATTGGAAGCTAGCTGCCTTAGTTTGTTGGATTGAAGTCTTTTTTTGTTGAGGGCTAAGTAAAAGTAACAACTGTTGACTGTTAGCTGCTTTAACTACCATGGTTAACAAAGCCTCAGTCACCATTAGTTAAAATTCAAGTCAGGTGATAAAGCTGCAAGCTAGCTCCTTCAGCAGTGCAATTCTCACAGGTGCTTTAGCCCACAGGTAGAAATGCTACTTTAAAAAAAAAAAAAAAAAACATAAGTAGACCTCATCATAAGCATCATCTTATCTTATCTTTATATAATGTTCTTGATATTTATCAGGATTAAAACTGGACCTTGAGGGGAAAATTTTGGGTCTATCCATGTTTTAATGTGTCAGTATGACAATAAAACTTCTTGAATCTTGAATCTAGCTTGGTCGCTTCAATTTTTTAATTTTTTACACCTCAGACTTTTTGTGTGCTCTAGCTAAACAGGATGTGGGTTTACCGCATGATTCAAAGGTGGAGTTTCTCAGGGAGCTTTGAATACTCTGTACAACAAGTGTTGAATTCACAAGAACATGTGTTCTTTGAGCTTAAGTAAATGTTCAGTGAGATGTATTCTGGTGTTCAAATCACGTTGTATAACATTAAATATGTAACACTTTGTAAGCGTAACAATCCAAATTAAATTCACTCATTGTTTAATGAGCTCTATTTCACGGACTATAGCTCCCTGTATCCATGCTTCTTACTCACTGCCTTATTCCAGACACAAATCACTGCTCTGTTTCTGTGCAGTTATCGCTCATTTACTCTCTTCCGTACTCAGTGTGAGGCTGAGCACAATAAATGGAAATACAGACTGACTCTCCCGTTCTACCACACGCAGAATCTGTGCGAATTCATTAGCCAGCTGCTGATTTATGGCACGTCGTTGTCAGCGCATAATTAGCAGTTGAGGATTGTTTATGATAGCTTTGCAAGCGGAGTGGAAAGTGTGCAGCGAGGAGTCTGGTCCAAGGTCAAGACAAGCCCAAGGAAGGGAAGAAAGAGACAAAGAAAGCAGCCAACATACATCCAGAGAATGGAGAAAGCTACATAATGAGCTGATAAAAATTGTGGGAACAGACCAGATGCTATGGGCGCAATGAGATTTTTCTACAGTTTGTTTCTTTTTGTTATCGTGACCAAACATTCGACCCTGAAGATGTTTATTCAGTAGATTCTCTGTAAATCTTCACTCTATTAAACGACAACTGAGACCAAAAAGCTACATTTTAATTTGCATTTGGAGTGGTTTTTATTTTCAAATTACAGCCAATCAAAAACTTAATGTGCAAATTGTAGCGCCACGCTGAGCTTGATAGTAGTGCTTCTCAACTGGTCTGGCTTCAGGACCTGCCATCATTCCTTAATGTCATCCGTTTCTTTTTTTTAAAAAAGACCCTTTTGTGAAGTCCCCGGGTCTTGCAGTCATCTTTGAAAGTACCCAACAGGTTTATCCTTAAAAGAAACAAGTTTTATTTCATGCTTCATGCTTTGTGGATCTTCTTCTGCACTGTGAGATGGCGAGTATCAATTAGCCTTACAAGTCATTATCACCACCCACTGTTTAGGTGTGCAAGTAGACGTCCTCTCCAAAATAAAAGCATAGGATTGTTTTTCTTTTACTTTGCTCAAAGTACCATAAACCACTGAAAATAGGTTTGAGACCCACTTTTGGGTCACAAACCACCAGTTGAGAACCACGGCTCTAGCCTCGCCCCCTTGCGCGGTCCTTTTCCCACCTAAAATTTCTGTCGTGTGCCCCTGAAAAATTCAAACTTCAGCGTAGAGACACGCGGCATGCAGGTGCTCCTCGTGTCAGAAGTACAATAAATACTGATATTTATATGACTCACCGCACAGAGATCGTTATAATAGCAAGTTCAAAAAATCCTGGCGTGAAATTGTGGCCACAATTAGCAGAGAAGACGAATTTGTTCACACAGTTTCTTCTTCTCTAGTTTATCCCATGCATCCAAAAATAAAAGCATAATCAGCCCTTAAGAGTCAGCTGGTGGAGACCAAAAATGGAGTATAAAAAAATGAGTGAATACTTGACAATTAATCGGAAACTGGTGACAAAAACAATTTTAAAAAACACATTCAGAGGCTCCTTATGATTTTGATGAGAGCAAGAGGTTACGCATTCAAGAGCGAAGGTAAAATGTGTTTAAATTATTTATTCTTAGATCATTATTGAGTTGGCTTGACCGCTTTTTATTGAAAATCTGTCTTTTTAAAACACGTTTGTTAAAAAGTGAGTAAAGTAATGATTGCGTTTCCTCAAATTCCCTCATTTCGCCAGAGTTCATCATGATTCTTCACTAGACTGGGGCGATCCATTGGCCGTGTAATCGTGGCCAGATTGCTTTACAGTCCGTCCAATATTGCTATAGGCTACTTTTTTTTCAGAAAGGTCAGAGCATTGATATTTGTGTAGGGTGTGAAGGTGTGTGTCCCAACACACACCTTCACACACATACACACACAGTTGTGGGACACACAGCCACCAGCCATCATTATCTCCCTCTGTCCCTTAACTCCCACACACATCACAGTCAACATGCAGTACCACACACACACACACACACACACACAGAGAAAATCAAAGGCCTCTTCATCTCATAAGGAGGCTGAATCTGTGTCTGATCAGATCTCAGGTCAGGCAAAGCCCAGCTCCTGGTGTGTGCGTTAACACGCGTGTGTGTGTCAGATCAATACCTAGTTACAGACAGCTCAGCCCCACCCTGCCTGAGGGCATGCGCTCCAGGAAACACACACATACACACGCAGAGAAAAATGGAAACGCACAGGTCTGACAGAGCTTTTAACCAACCTGTACGAGTCGATCACTGCGCCTCACTGCAAGGGGAGAACAGTGAGAAAGAAAGGTGCGGACTCAGTGGATGTTAGTGTCATGAAGAAATCATGGAGTCATGTGACCATGTACAGAACAAAGAGAAAGGAGGGAAAAGCATAGAGCAGGAAGATAACAAATGACAGATAAGAAATGAAACAGACAAGGACATAGAGGAAGTGAAAGCAGGAAAAAAATCACTGACAGCAGAAAAAACATGCAGCAAAATGTGAATGATGTCCTTTGATTTCTTTTTTTTGCTGTCCTTTTCTCTTGCACAAACGACAACATGTCACACCAGCTGGAGTGACCCCCCCCCCCCTCATTTTTTGTGATATTATGACACTCTTTTTTTTTTTTCCAGAAAGGGTCGGCGTGTGCAGAGTTATTGAGATCAAGAGACAAGGAGATTCCTGCAGGCGCTCGCTGTGCTCCATGTGGCTTCTTAAGGTGTAAATTGAAATGAAAACGGGTTTGACTTTGATTAAAAACTTCCAGGCTTCAATATTTCTCATCATCTTAGCCTCTGCTCTTCTCAGCCCTTGGTTTTCCCCCACAGAGAGATGAAGGAAATGTAAAGCCCAGTGTGTGTTTATGTTTTCTGTTCAGGGATTTATTTTTTCACAGAATCGTTAAGGATTGGGGGAATTGCTTATTTTTTGGTTTCTCTTGTATCAAAGGCTGTATAAAGTAGAGAAAACTAATCAAGTATATAACAAAGTTTCAAAGTCAAAAAACATGAGTAGTTCTCTCAAGGATGCAGTAGGTTAGGTGTTAGCTAAATGTACAGGAAAAAGTAGCATAGCATGTATCTGTTTTGAAGCACAAAACCAGCTGATGCTAAAATAGCTAATTTCTTTTAAATTTTCAGCTGATATAGGTGATATTTTTCATCCAGAAACATGTAGAGCTGTTTTGGCACAAAAGCTACGAGATGTATTGCCATGCGGAAAAACAGCTCTACAAAACCAGGAAGTACGAGATTTGAAGTTAGCAGGTTAGCAACTTAGCAGCCTACAATGTAGCAGCTACTTTCTTAGTGATCCTGACACCAAGGATGTAACGATTGCACCTTAGTGTGTCACTCATGATCTGCTTAAACACAAAAGGCTGAGAAAGTAGTGTTTGTGGAATGCCAGTATCCCAGTGCCAGAAGTCCTTAGTTAAGCACAAATATTTATTTTTACTTCAAATTTTGAGAACTCTGCCTAATAGGCCTGTAGGTTTTAATATGAATCTCATAGTGGAGTGCCTAGTGCAGTCTCAGTAGACTGGTAACTTTGAAATGAACATCTTGGTTCAAAAATAGCTTGGTACCCCTGACCTTGCATAACAGGTCACATCTTCTTAAAACATATTATTGTGATATTAGGATATTATTTCTATCTCTTGTATATTACTGTTACATAAAACTTTAAATTCTAGACAAAAAAGTTCTAGCTTTAGGTGTAGCTTTAAACACTTTAAGCACGTATCATGCTAATGCTAGCAATGGTTTCACTGTAATGGCTATGCTAATAGCTATAAATTTTGGTGTTTTGGTGTTGGCACAGCTCCATTTGCCAGGTGTAGTAGTTTCAAGCAGGTGAAACTATGAAACTGGTACCCCCCCCCCCCCCTCCAAGTTTCTTTTTTTTAAGGAAACAGAAAAACAACATCTGTCAAGATTTACTGTTTGTTTGAATGGTCATTTGATGCAATATAAACCTAGCACAAAACACAAAACGTGAGGAAATTTGTGTTTGGCATTGGCAGAGGAGATTTGGCAAATTTTTCATGGGCGCTGCCCACATACTCAGTAAACAGGCTCAAGATTTATTGATTAAAATCACTGTTACAACAAAGAAATAATCTACCAAACACAAATTTGCTTACTTAGATGTTTAGATATGAATGTTATTGGCTCAACATGCAAACTAACCATTTTGGCTCGCTTCTTAATATAGTGGAGCTAAAAGGTAGGTGGTGAAGACCAAAATGGAATAAATCTGGCATACATTTATTTCTGTACTTTTTGTTTTATGGTGAGTATACTAACCACAAGTGGTGTAAAAATTACAATAATAAGATATGGGTAGAGTGAAAACCCGCTACCAGACACCAATCATCTAAATTAATCTCTCAGTTACACTTTTTGTGTATGTGTCTGTTGCTATAACTTGTATTTGTAAAACTAAACAAAAAAAAAGCTAGTACCTGTTTTAGCACCGCTACAGCATCTGTCAATTATCTCACTATATGGGGGTTAAAGAAAACAATCTCTATGTTCATATAATAAGGACAATTGTGTCAAACTCCTTTTATTTCTTTAATATGAGACATTCATAAGTTAGCAAAGTCTCTGAAAACTGGTAGACAGATGGAAATAAATGGTCTTATTGATCAGATCCCTCTTTATCTTTTATGAAAAGGGGTCTAAAAAATGTCACCCTTGGACAAATACGTTTGGGTCCATCCATGCGCAGCAAAGCCCTGCCCAATCAAAACTCAAACCACAGACGGGTGAGGGGGAATGGATTAGAAAGTCAGTTTCTCCAACGTTCAGCTCAGGGTTTATTGATTGCCTTCCTTTTTCCGTCTCCAGCTCTTTTCTCTCTCTCTTTCTCTCTCTCTCTCTCTCCTCCACTGAATTTTGCGAAACCGCTGTAATCACCGACGATTTGCAGGGTGCCTCGCAGCTGGACTCCTGCCCACTGCTGACAGAGTGCGGGCTTGTATGTGTGTAAAGATATGAGTGAGTGGAAGTCTGGGAGCACACACACACACACACACAGAGTCAACTTTTTCTGAGTTCCTCACTGCATGTGTGTGTCTGGCTAAAAACATCTATTTTGTGGAAATGTGGACCACCGAGGTATTGGATTTGTTGTACAAGCTGGAGTCCACAGGGGGACGGAGAAAGATTTCTTTTAGAGATTGTTGATTGCCAAGGAGGGTCCCTCAACTTAAACCGAGTCTGAGGCCAGACACTCAAATACACACATTTAGAGGTAAACTTTGAGTCTCAGTCCTCAACCAATCTCCCTAAAGTACCTGAAAGTGTGAATGCTAATGGGAACAACATAATTTTAAAGCAGAAGTAATTCAACTTTATGGTTACCCCTCTTTTTCAGTGTAATATCATTAAAATGTGTTAACATTTTTTAAATTTCTTTCTTGTTAATTGTTGGAAATGTTTTGGGCTTTTATTGTGAAGGCTTTGCTTGTTGTTTACTTACAGGAAATAATATAAACAACAGTAACAGAAAGCACTCATGTTACTGCCAGGGGTAGCATCCTGCTAAGAAATAGGAATAAGGTACCATTTGTGTTCATTGGTTGGTGTTGTAACTGCATTAGCCTCAAAAGACTAGCGACTTTTAGCTCTTTGCAAGGTGTGTCCAGAAGAGCTTCTTTTTGTATATTTGTGTAAATGTTGATTGAAGCCTTAAAGGTTTCTGTAATGCCACTGATTCAAATTTTGAAAGTTTATTTCAATAATGTTGGGGTTTTGTTTGCTCTAAATTTTAGCGGTTAAGTGTTGGCGTAGTTTTAATAGTTATTCAATTCTACGCTTGACTCCGAGGTTTGCATTTTTTCAGTTATCTCATGTTTACGTTGTAAATGTTGTTTTTGCTTTGATTAGTGGTGATATTTATATTCTGTTCTTGTCTTGTCCAGTGTTGCTCTTGTGTATGTGAGTCGGCACTGAACCACAAGGGGAAAAAAAGAACAAATTAACACATCTGTTTGAGATCCTAACTGTGGAACTAAAATTATTTTGGTCGCAATAGAGGTCAGCTCAAGTTTTGTTGGAAAAAATGTCCTTTTGAAGATCTGCATATGTAGGTCTGTTAGATAAAGAAGGAAAGTTGGCTTGGTCTAAAGAGCTAGCTTAATTCAAATGAAGAGCAAAAGTTAGCCTGGTGTCAGGGGATCAAAAAGAATTTATGATGGCTTTGAGTCTCATTAAATCTTCATTATGCTCAAAAAGGAAGATGTCAAATTATGTAATCAAAAAGACGCTTAAGCACCAATGTTAGCAAAACGGCTACTCAAACACAATACAACAAAAAATACGTCTGCTATAATATTAAAACAACAAATTATGTTTTGAAAAAAGAAGGATTTAAAGTAATTCAAGCTAAACGTCTGCTAGCTTTAGCTTCATATTTAACAGAGCTCGTACTGATTGAAAATACATAAACGATAAGCCAATCACACAAAATCTACATAAACACATGGTAGTACATATTTATTATATGTTTTTCCATCACGTAATCATGCTAATGTTTCTAAAGCTAATGGCTAAGTACAGCAGTTTTGATGGAAGCAGTCACATATAATGAAAAAGATTCTAGATTTATACTATCAGGTTCTTTTATTCTATAATAGCATACTCTTGAAATAATGTCGTGTTAACATTTTTTGTATCATGGTTTTGGCTAATTGGTTTTGGGAGCAGAAATTAGCTGTTTTTGTTTTGTTTTGTTTTGTTTGCCAATCTGTGCACTTTCAAATGAACAAATAAATGAAAAAGTCACACTTCCTCTCAATCTTTCAGTTGATTGAGATGAAAATTACTGAAATTACCAACAGAAATTCAAAAACTCAAATGATGAATGTGTTCCCTCCGCAGTTCTTTAAAAAAAACATCCACAGCACTCTTGAGAAACTGTTGGCGCTGCTGCTGCTGCTGGTTGATTTTTCTGCCCTCCAAGAACGCAGCAGTCAGCGGCGAGACTTTCAAAGGACTCCGTCCAACAGCGGCAGGAAAAAAAAAAAAAAATCAGCTGACACTTCACGTTCAAGACATTAGTGCAAAAGTCCAAATGCTGCTCTGGTTAAATTTTATATGAGACTGAGAATATTGCTGGCAAGGGTGAAAAGAACATCTGCAATTTCCTGCCCTTGGTTGCCGAGCTGGACAAATTGAGAATGAAATTGACAAGAAACTTGATATCGTAGCTTGAAACATGATGTAATTATGTGATAAGCGTGAGGCCTTGGATTATTGGACCTTTTTGATTTCCACAGCTGTTGTTGGGCTCTTTGCCAAACAGGATTGCCATCCGTTAATTTTCAGCTTGGTTTGTATCATTTAAAAGCAACAATGAGCAATTCTGTTCATCTTCAATCATAATTATAAAATGTTTAAGAGCTGAATTGAATTATTTTATCAGTGTTGGTAATTTTTTCTTTTTTGCAACAGGAAATACGTTTTTTTTAAAAGAAGATAAACTTTCTGAATGGAAGGGTTTTGTTGAAAAATGTTGGGTGGCCCAACATGGGGAAAAAAGTCATGCAGTGGTGAAGTAAGGATTTTACAACTCCCCTTTTCATCCTTAAAAGTAAGCCCTAAAGTTCCTCCACCAATGTAAGTGATGCACCAGACCGGTTATGAAGTCTGGCATGGCAAACAGAGCCACAGCTACTCTTAATGCTAGCCTCTATTCGCTGATGACTCAGCTTATTGAATCCACGCATCCAATTGGTAAATATCAAAATACTCCATTTAAACTCCTTTCGCTTACCAACTCTTCAGTCTTTGCTGTTGCTCTCCCTGCCATGGATTTTATGTATGCACATGAAAGGAAAGGGAGGTGTTCTCTCTCTGATTTTGGGATTCCACATAAGCACATGGAAAGAGAGGTTGCCAGTATCATATGTACTGTCACTGATGCTCAATCTGTTCTTTACCCTATGGGTCTTTGCTGCTGCTCTCCTTGCCTTGGATTTTTATGTTTGACAAATCTGGTCAGTGCTTTATTTTCTTTTTTTCATGCCACTATTTTTTTTTTGCTTATCTTTCATTTTCTTTTAATACTTAAACTTAAAAGAAACCGGAGACATTTTCCAGTGTTTTCAGTTTTTCAATGACTTGTACCTTCCAAATAATGTTAGCAACGCGTGCTATTCACACAAATAGATAAAGTCCATTCAAGGAAACATCAATAGCTCTGACAGCTGATTGGTGTGATAATATCCGGACAGCTCGGCACCATTTGTGAGGGACTTCACAATCACAGTGAAGAAGAAGGTGAAGCACAATAGGGAAGGAGCACACATTCCCCTGACAGGCTGACCAAGATAAGGAATTGTGTCTTTAGTAACTCCCAAGGTCAAAACTGTAGGAAAAAAGTCATTATTTTTCAATTATATCGTATCAATTTTTCAAAACAATAATTACAAGCCTTTCCATTTATCATGCTTTCTCAAACGGTAGGTCACCACTCAGACTCTACCTAACAAACAGAGGAATTCCTGGAATGAATGGAGACAATTAGAGAGACCACCTCTAGTGTTTATCAGAAGGTTCCTCAAAGACACAAAAACCTGAACACACACGAACACACATCTGAAGGTAAATGTTATTTTTCGTCCTTCGTTCAAATTCCCACAATCCCAAGACACTCCACTGTCAACCTGAACCAATGTTTTTTTCCACGTCTTTTGATTTTCTCTCCCCCAGGGCGACAAGGGCAAACTGTGCGGGGAAATATGTTTCTGCCAGGTGGTGCAAGGTCTGGCCATTCAGACAAACTGCGAAGAGAAGGACTCTCGACCAAATGTTACCAAAGAGGCGAGGACAAATCATACCTATATGACTTCTATGGCCGCACATTGTGTGAAGATAATGACTCCTCAATCCTAGAGACTGTGAGTCTGCACAGAAGCGCTCTGCTCGGTCCCTGCAGGGCTGGATGCTGATAGCAGGGTAAGCCACAATTTTTCTGTGATTTTATTTAGCTCGAACTGGATCTGCTTTTTACACCACCCTGTTATTAAAGTCTTATTGAACTAAATGTGTGTTGATGGTGGAGTTGCTTTAAACGAATCAGAAGGACGATATGAAAACAACTTAAGCATGATTCTGCTTTTGCCACCAAGCAATGCGAGCACAAGTCAGTTTGTTTTCAACAAACATCAGATCCCAGATTTTAGATTATTAATTCAAAATTTTGTTCCAAAATCTTAAATATCCATCCATTACTTAGATCCAAACATTTTACCAATGAGGTGGACTGACTGGACTTCATGTAGATATTCATGGTCCCCAGAGGAGACTTCATACTAACATAGTGTTCCATGTGCAAAACAAAGTAGACATTTTTCTTTATTCAAAATGTTTGGATGAATTTCTGCTAGTTTTTAAGAAACAGATATTCATGCTTCCCAAAGGATGAACTCCAGTGGTTCCAGACCCATACCTATGAAGCTTGTTTAAGTTATAAACAATTTAAAACTGAAATTTTATTAAAGCAAAGGTTGGCATCATCACTGCGCTAAAGCTAACTTGTTAGTGCTTTAGTGTGAGCCAAAACTGTTCTTTTTAACATCAAAACCTAAACAACTTCCAGGCTTGAGAAATTAAGCTAGTGCAAAAGTGCTAAAAACTGCAGCTCCTCAAGTGTCCACAAGAGGAAAAAATTACAGCCCCATACAAAAACAAACAAACAAAAAAAAGAAGAAATTCATTAGCTTCGAAGATATTAAGATTACAAGTTTTGCATTTTTGACAGCACAGCTGACCTAGCTTTACACTGTAGCTGTTAGCATGGAGGCTAAAGCCAGTCTCAACTCTACCTCTTTACTTCTTTCTTTCTTGGCTTCAAAGCTTTCTTCTAAAACAATCGAGTGGCATCACACATCCATGCGTTATATTATTTCTTGACTTTTTCAGCCAGCCTCAAGTGGACACTTGAGGAACTGCAGTTTTTACATTCTAGGATATGTCCTTTTATTTGAACAGTGGAGGTTGCCGGAGGTTGATCTAAAGTCCTCTTTTGTGCTGGTGGAATTGTTAGCATAAGGTAGCATACGTGCTATGTATGCTACTTTTTAATCAATTGTGCATATTTTGAATGTTCTGTGCAGTAAATGTATTTTCATACATAATTTACGGACTCGGCTTTCATTCATTATGTATCAAATATCAAATATTTCTCAAACACATCCGAGGTCTTGCCATTAAACTAGTTTTTCCATCAAAAGTGAACTTCTCCCTTTTTTGAAGGTCACCATGGCGGATAACTTGGTTCTTTAGGAGTTTTTTCATACAATACAATAAAGTTAAAGAATGTGGTAAATTCTGCCAAAGCGTCCACAAGCTTTGTAGAATTTCCGCAATTTTTTTCCCACTATTAAGCAAAAACAGCTGCTCATGTTAACTTGCTTTTTGTTTGCTTGTTTGTTTGATTGCATCCAAGTATCTGATTTTGTCTAATTTCAAGTGCTTGAATTACAGATCAGGAAAAACAAAACTTTGACAAGTTTAAATGTGCAAACAGTGACACACACAGAGGTTGTTTGCTTACTTCACAGCCCGACCCCCCAGGCCCTGAGCTCTATGAAAACTTTTATTAGATACCAGAAACCACCCTCACACACACACACACAGTACACACTGATTTATCACAAAGCTATTTTTAGACGCTAACACATCTTCATTTAGAATTAGCTCAGATGAGTCTCAAAGTGAAGCCGTATTTAAAGACTAGCATGAATAATTACATCCCCTCAGTGCGGCAACATGAGAGGGATCACTTTCTAAATTCAGCTTATTTACTCTGCCATGTTGACGATTCCTGCGCCAGTGCAGCTTTAAATAGAGTTCACGTAATGTCATGCTCAGTGTGAGAACAGATAATGATATTGCTCATACATCATGATGCTAACAGCCTGAGCCCATACATGCAGCCGCACTCTGTAAGCAGCACTATTCTCTGATAGTCCCATCAATCACAGCAGACAGGCTGCTGTTCGCTGAGGCAGTGCTGTGTGTGTAGGACTTTTCTCTCGGAGTGACAGCGTTCTCAATGCAGCGGAACGTTTAACGGGGAAAAAGCGAGGTGGGCTGTGACAGGTTGCAGCGGTCATGGTTTATTTGACAGGCGGGCACCTCGCAACCCGGCTGAATGCTGGGACTGACGGCTGACATCGCTGCAGAAACCAAAGCAACGGACAAGCAGAAACCAAACTCAGCGCTGCGATTTCAGCAGAGCAGAGAATGACGGGTACAAGTCATGAAAAGGTTATGAAGAAACATAAGGGTGTACGCTTACAATTTTCTTATCGACTCCTAAAATGTTAAAATTCTGCTCAGAGACAGAATTATTTGATGCCTTCAGTGCTCAAGCACAAATACAAGTAAGAATACAAGAAGAGCTTCGACAGAGAGGCCTTTCAGATGTTGAAATATCCTGTTGAGCCTGTTGAAGCCTTGGCAGGATTAAAGCTACCCTTTGGAGTTGTCTTGTAAACAGACATCTTTGTTTACGCTCAGTGCTTCTCTACTATACAACCTCCTTGTATTTTTCGGGCCTATCTGCACAGGGCTTACTTTGCTTTTGGACAACTTAACAGAGTATCTTTACGACAGAATTGCAAAAAACAGTTGATTTACAATATTGAAATATTGAAATTGAAAACACTCAACAAAACATAAAACATCAGTTCATCTACTTTTCTTCCTCCCACATTTTTTTCGTTCACTGCCTCTGCAAATTGTACACCATCACCTCTTGGTATGCACGTCAACCTCCCGTATGTGCAACTCAAGCAGAGAATACAAACGAAAGTGAGGCTTGATCATCAAAACAAAGCTTTGTTTTGAAGAGTGCTCACTAGCTTCACCTTTAATACTTTAGAAGCAGTAGGAGGTGACCTGGTTACTTTAATGTAACTGTATCTGCAAACATTAAAGCTCAGCTTTTTCTTAGACATTATGATCCTCCAATAAATTTCACCAGGGACGACTGAATTATGTTTTTTTTCCCTTTAGAAACGCACAAGGCAGACAAGAAAAGGAGATCAGTTGGAAAAACAAATCCAAATGATGATGTCAACTATTCTATACGATTTTGCCTTTAGGCTCGTTAATGGAATAACATAGCTTGACTGTTTTTTTCCGGGGGGAGTTCAAGGAAACTTTTGCTAGTCCTGGCTAACTTGTCCTTTTTTATGTTCCATGAGAAAAAAAAATTACTCACTGTTAAGGCAGACCACCAGAAGGCGGTGGCAGACTACTAGTGGCCCACAGACCACAATTTGAGAAACACCGAACTAGTTGACTTTAATGTTATCTGTTATCTGTTGTGTGCTAACATTAGCTTTCGGTACCTAGATGCCAAATAAGATCACACTTAGTGCTTACTGGTTATTTAAAACAGCATAAGAGCTTATTAATATCAGCTAACATTCATATTTTATGAAAAGTTAGCTAACAATAAAACACTGAAAAAGTAAAACTTGAAAAATCCTCAGCTAGCTAACTAACTGCTAAAATGGTAAGCAAACACTGGATAATACCTAGCCTTCCACATTAAAGTTTTTTTTGGATTCAACAATACCAACACCTGAGTAACATAAGCTAACTTTAATCGTTGACAAATCGCTAACTTACTTTTACTTATTAAGTACTAAGCTTACTAACATCTGCTCACATCTGTATTATATTAACTGTTAGCTAACAAGGAAAAAATGAAAAAAGTAAAACCTTAAAAAATTCTCGCAAAAGTGTGAGCTAGCTCACAGAAAAATGGTTGCTCTGAATGCTAACATTAGTGTATGGTACCTTGCCTTTCACATGAGAATTTTAGTTTTTTTTTTTTTTGGTAAAATTAATAATTGATTAACATAAGCTAAATTTAGTAGCCCCCAAATTGCTAGCACAATAACTTAGCACATGTTTTGAGATGGCAAAAAAGATAGCAGCGATGCAGGTTGGTTTAAATAGTATTCGCTAGATATTGGGTAAATGCTGTCAAGTCAGATTCAGGGTTACGTTGTTTTGATGACTTATTAAGTTCCAAAAGGTCAGTTAGCTGACATAGTTAGCCAACAGTTAATAAATAAGGTATGTGTTTTTTTCAAACAAATATGGCAGAACAAAAAAAAAAAAAAAAAATCCAGGCAATGGTGTTAGCAACAGTAAAAAATGTAAACTAACAGTAACTGAAACTAAAAATTGCCTTCCGTGTGAGGTTGTCATGTCATATAATTTCTTTGATCAAGGTTTTAATGAAATGATGTCATTTTTCTGTTCCACACTTTAGCAAACTATAGTTGTTTCCTATATTGTTTCTAATTGGAAATATTTAAATTAAAGGAAATTTACAGATTTTTCTGTGGATCAAACCTCATTAATTAACACCTGTGCTGACGTATGTAGTGTTGCAAAACGTGTTCAATGCCTCCAGCTAAAAGGGGAAAAAAAGAGAGCTGCTATCTGAAGATGTGTTGTTTAGCAACCCACTGTTGAATTTGAATATTTAAACAGCTTCCATTAAAACGCTGATTAATTTGAGAGCACTCCAGAAGTTGCTGATGCGTGAAAGAGAGAGTGGAGATAAAGCAGAGTGTGTGTTGGATGTCTGTGTGCACACATGTTGTTGGTGAAACTGTGGACAGAAACAATTATCAGATAAAGATAAATAAAAATCAGAATAATTAATTCCCTCTTACAAGGCCGAAGAAGCTATTTGGTTGTAGTGACATTCTTAGGTCTCTATGTGACAAGTATACACAAGTTTGTGGCAGGATTTTCACTCCTTGAAAAATGTCCTCAGTGTCAAGCTGATGTCTTTAAAAAAGTAAGACTTAGAACAAGCTGTTTTGAACACTTTCTCACATTTCTTTGATTTTTAAAACACATTTGGATTTAGAGCAGCACTTTTTGTTCAAACCTTGTGCGCACCGCTTCTAAGAGTAGAGAAAGCCAAAGATTGACGCACCTGCTGTGCTTAGTTATGGGTTGCTAAGCTAAGATTGGACTCCTGCTTGGAGGAAGGATACGCAAATGGTATCCAAACACAGATGGTGATTCCTGTTCTCTGAAATGATTTGAGTCTACATTTTCTTCTTTTATTTTTTTTTAGTCAAGTCAACCAAAGTTTGATTGCCATTAGATGTCATTTCAGGGACATGTTTACCAATGCAGCCAATGCAAAACCAGCTTCCTTTGCATTGCTCAAAGGCACAGTTACCAAAGAGTTATTCACTGTTTCACTTTGCTTCCTCCCACGCAGCCTTCATACATATTCTCCTTCCACACAACACTCTAGTTACCAGCTTCTCTGACCTTTAAGCATGCATGCAGCCATTTTAAAGCGATACAAGGTATTTGAAATGCGCCCCCCCCCATTGCACCTCCTGCCAATCATACCAACCATCGCAACAGACGGACGCTCATGCAGCCAATCGTATGGCTGCTGGTGTATACAGATGTTACCTAAGCCCTGGAGATGCTGTGAGTGACAGGTCCAGATGTTGGGGGAACACTCAGTTGAGGACGCGCACATTTGTTTCAGACGAGGAAGCGTCGGCGCAGCGATGTTAATCACATGTGATGGATGTGTCGCTTTGAGAGGATCTTTAGTTTGAAAAATGCGAAAGATAAGAGCGTGAATTCAAAGCTCAGCTCAGACAAATAGAATTCTCTTTGGGAGGGATACCGAATGCCCCATGCCTTCCTCCACAGAAGACTCGTTGTTATAGCAACAACTGAAGCGGCGGCTAATGGCCTTCTTATCAATTTAATCCAAATGAGTCTCAGGGAAAACAACAGCCGACTCCCCAACCTGCTGGAATACAGGGGCAGAGAAACGAGGCTCAATCCTCCACCTCAGTTCTTGAAATTTCACTGTATATAGAGTGGAGAGGGACACACACACAAACACACACACACAAACACACACACAAGTCAAATATAAAAACCACTGAATGCGTGAATCCACTATTTCCCTCTTCTTCATACGTGTTGGTATGTGCATGTTTACACACGCATGCAAACACACTCCATCATACTGACAGGTTCATAAGGAGCATCATCTCCATCCCTGCTGGACACACACACACACACACACAAACACGTACAGCCGTGTCTCGGTGGAATCCGTCTTCATTTGCTGTGTTTTGAGAGCAGCCCAGAGATCCAGCTCCATCCTCCTCTATAACTCATCCTCGTGTCTCCAGATGCTCCTCACTGCTCCTCTCTGCCGCCTGAACACAGCAGGAACATTTCCCTCAACCAGCAGCGAGGACAAGTTATTCACTCGCAATTATTTCCCAACAGATTAAATTAAAAAAAACAAACATTTTTTTTCAAGCGAGCACCTGCTGCTGAATATCATTTTTCTCCGGGTTAGATGGGAAAATGTAGCGTGTGTGAATGAGGTATGATCAAGAACTGAGAGAAGCCATTTTTTTTTTTTAAGATAAATTGTGAAATCTGAAAGCTTTCATTAGTCACAAGACTGCAAGCCAGGCTGCTTTGCTGCCACTGCTCATATGATTTAGGTCAGTGACGTCCGACTAGCTAATGATAGCAATGAACCTACTGATGTGATTTTCAGACTGTCAGAAAATTATCTCGTTATTTCAAGAAAAACAAACTGAGAAAGCTGGAAAGCGTCTTGAGATAACATTTGTTAGGAATTGGCGTTATATAAATAAAGATTGATTTCTAGAGAGAACAATGGATAATTTACATTGAGAAAACAAGATAACTGAACAAGTTTCCCCATTATCTCATTAAATATATTTGTGTTCACCAAATCACGAGAAAACAAGATGAAACATTGGATAATGGGATTGAGATTTGTACTCTTTTGATGCTGAGATGTATCTAGTCATCTTTTATGGAAACTATTTATTAAGACATTGAGGTAAAATAAGTTGAGATCTTGAGAAAACAGAGGGGAAAAAAGTATTTGATCATGACCTTTTGGGGCTTCCGTACAACTGCTCTCAGGCTAACTTCAATTTCTGACTGCACTAGAAGAAATCATACGAAAGGTCTAAGTTCTAAGTTAGCTAGCAATAATGTTAGCAAGAAATTGGTTTAATCCTTATATTAACTGTTACCAGCAAAAATTTAAAAAAAATGTTTGCTTGTTTTTTCTGTAACAACAGACAGCTTGTTAGCAACGGATACCATTAGCATTTAACCATCTTCAAGCTAACATTATTACTGTTACTGGCTAATACCACTGATAGCCAAGATAATCAAGACTATATAGCTATACAGCGTCTATTATCTCTATAAGTAACAGCTCACCAAGTACAGGAGGACTGACTCATAAAAACAAAAACTTGTGAATCAAACTATGAAAACTGGAGCAGATATTAGTTTAATACTGACGTCAGCTTGACAGACAATAATCTTGGTATCATTCTCATCTCACTGTTTCCAAACACCCACTAATGCACTCTGATTAACACCCACCCAAATGGTTGTCTCTGTTTCTGGAAACAAAGTGCAGTTAATTATAAACGGGCTGTCTTTGTAAAGTAGAGCTCGGTGTGTGTTTGGCGCTGATTTGCTCGTGTCTGAGTTCACACAGGCAGGTGTGCAGAGCGTGATTAATACTTTGGCAGACAACAGAGCAGAGAAGCAAAATTAGACTAGAATGATGGCATTTTCAAGCTGTGTACCTGTGCTACAGGAATAAAGATACAAAACCAACACAGGGACATTAGCACATACAGCTAGGGAGACTGATCAATTATCTTATTTTCTTTAAATTAAATTCTCTTTTTATTAAGTATCATTATATCAATTTTCTATGCATAGTAAACCTTTAATTATTATTATTTTTTCATTTTTTTTAGAAAGAAAAGTAAATAATTACCTGGATTAGATCATACAACATCAGGACGATTAACAAAATAAAGTAATCAAATGACTCAACACTAAATATCACTTTTTTGTCAATTTTGGAATGAGTCACATAAATCCATTAATCCCCCTTTAAAAAATTGTCAAATAAGACCAATTATAAGAGAGAACTAAAAAAAAATGCATGAAGAATAAATAAATGTACCCACATATACCCATATCGTATACATACATACATACACAGATACATAAAAAACACCCTGAAATACAAAGTACAATTCTCATTGTGATAACTGAAGTTAATCACAGCAGTACTCGCTATATAACATGAAATAGAAATCTAGCCTTTATCTACTAAAATTCACCCTTGTTGGTGTCGTGTACTCTATCCATTTTTTCCACAGTTCATCAAATTTATCCAGTTCCAATCTGTTGTTTCCAATTAGTCAGTTTTTCCTTATATTCTATATATATTCTTTGCATCTGTCACGATTGAAGGCAGAACCCAAAAGCAGACTTGGGTTGCTTTCACACCAGAGCTGATTGGTCCGCTTTAAATGGACCAGAGTTTGTTTCCTCAGACACAGGACCAAATGTACATGGCGCAGTGAATGTTTACTGTTGCTATGGCAACAAGTGACTGCGAACATTAGCAGTTGCTACCTAGCTTAGCTCAGTTGTCTGAAAAACAATAACCCATAAATTCACAATTTGGCATATTTCAACAAAATCAAAATCACAACTACCAGCAGTCACAGTCCTTAAACTCTGAGCTGATATGTTGTCACATTTGAGATCGTCAAAGTTAGAAAATAACAGGAGTTTCCCATAAAATAGTGTGAGGAAGCAAAACATGAGACGGCTAGTCCATTCCTGTTTGTAATCAGCGAGGTTACATACCTTGCCCGCCATTGTTGTAGCAACAACAAGAACCCATAGTCAACTTTCGCCAGTCTCCTCAGTCTTCTCCTCTAGTGCCAACTCTCTTTTATTTGTGACACTGCGAAATGCTCCATGCCTCGCTGCCATACCAGGCGGTCATTTTGCACTGCTTGCCGAGAATTTGAAACAGAAACACCAACCCCAAAACAGCCAACTTCACATGATGCTACATCTTTATTGTTGTTTTTCCGGGGCAGGATAGGAGGATTTCCCCTCCTACTTTGTCCAATCGACGAGCGCCCCTTTCAACCATGTGATGCTGCTCAGAAAGTTCGGTGCGCTTTAGAAATCACAGTGTGAAAGCAGAACCCAATGTTGCGACTTTCAGCTCCCCAATCAAACAGAGTCAGCTTGGTCAGGTGTGAAAACGACCTTAGGCAGTTCTGGTTTTTCAAAAGGAGTTTTATTGATAGTCCAAGGTGTTGAGTTCTGGTGAGATTCTGGAGATCCAAGCTGGGTGAGCAGGCAGGTGAGTCATGGGGACAGGAAAAACAGGTGTCAGAAGGGGTGGTGAGCAGGTTGAGCAAAACTTGCAAGTTCTTAAGCAAAGAATCCAAATGAGAGCAGGACTTGGCCACTTAAACTGACAAACCATTTTGGCACAATGATCTGGCTGGGACTGGAGATCAGCGCAGGGTACTTGTAGGCAGAGGTGATTGGATGATAGCAGGCAGGAGTGTTGATTGCAGATCCAGTTCAGGTGTGCGGAGAGTGGAGGAGACAGAACAGGAAGGGGGAGGGGAAAACAAAAACACACCAGGCACTCCTCACTCACACTAAAATTCTGAAAGTTAATAAAAACACACACTTACAGGCACACAGGTGTCACAGAACAGGGACTGCCCGCCCTTCTCCACAGCCTCTCCAACACCTTGCATTTTTGTACTTTTTGCTGTGATGGTGTAATGAAATATCTTACGATATTCCTCCACCCAAGATTATGTAATATTTTTAAAGAGGGTATTCAGAAAATTGGAGTTCTAAGGGGATATGATCTAGTGAGGGATTTGGCAAGCTCAGCTAAGCTAAGCTAATGCTGGACTGTGCTGCACTAAGCCGGGTGGTAATAAAAGAGCTGGTTCAGAGTAATGTGTCTTTGAGCGAAAGTGGTGCTATCCTGCGGGAGCTCATTAGCTTAGCCGCCTGCCTCAGTGGTCCTGCCTTCCACAAAAGGCAGAAACAAACCCTCGTTGTGTTGCCTTTAAAATCATTCTTGTCGTCCCAGACACTTAGAAGCTTTGTCTTTTACTTCCTTGGTAGCAAGATGCTACTTTCTTTTGCAATGGAGATAATGGAGGTAATATGAATACTTTTCACAAGAAATTGGACTATTTTATGACCTATTCTTTAAACTCTTGATAATACCATTACCCCCCCCCACACACACACACACACACACACATTCTTTCACCCCTTACCTCCTTTCATTCTGCCTTTTCTTTTCTTACTTTCCTGCTGCTTTCCCCTCTACCTTTCCTTAAATCTATCTGGTTTTACACAGTAGTTTCTTTTTTTTTATATGCATAAATGTTCTTTACAAAAAAATGTTAAAATGATTGATGGGAGTACAATTTGGTGCTGTAAGATATTTTATAGACTTTGTTTTTCATATTGTGGGTAAACTGTTACTTGACTGATTGAAGAGAATATTATTTTTATACATGTCAAGTATATGATGATGCCAATATTCCAATTAAGTATGCACTGAAATGAAAATTCATGGCCGAAACGGAAACACCAAAATAAATTTATATTCCAATCATTAGCATAAATTAATATGAATGCTTCAAAGAATAATGCCTTCTTCACAGAGAAACCCTGGGAGCACTTTTGTGATGGTTGTGACATTTTTCTCGACTATCTGCTCGGCTCACGTGTTCGTGTCTGCCCTTCGCAATACAGATCAGAGGAGAGTTGTGAACGTATAACCATCCCGTCATATAAAAAAGATAACATATAACAACAGCCCTTAAGCCTGATTTATGCTAGATGCATCTGCGAGGTTCGCACAGCTTCATGCGGATAAATGGCATCATTTTAGCAACATTGCGTGGTCCTTTTCACGCGAAAAATTTCCTTCTCGTGCAACTCTAAAATTTTTTTAACTTCCGTGAGGAGATATGCAGATGAACAGGAGCTCCACATGCCTGAAAAATGAAAAATAAATGATTCACCACACAGAGATTACCGTATAAATGTGTGATGAAACCATACTTTGGCATTTGCCAAGCGGGATTCGAAAGTCATCCCACAAGAGTCCCTCGACCAGCCAAACAGGCCTTTAAAAAAAAAAAAAAAATCTCCAACCCTGGCCATGCAGCAAAGAGATCTGACTGAAGCCGCCTCACTCAACTCGCACGCTCGCTCTCTCTCTTATACTTTAATGACGACTCAAACAAGCGGGGGGAAAAAAGCTTCTCCATTTTTGTCAAAGCTTTTCTGCACCATCTGTTTCTCCCGCACAATTAGCCGTCTCTGCCTGACAGCTCGGGAGATGTTTACATCTCCATTGTTCTGCTTCGTTTCGGCTATGAAAAGCAGGTGAGCCAAATACGGAGGATTCCTGATAATGGACCTGTGGGGCTGTGCTGGAAGTGACGCAGAGTGTCACGCTCTTTGACAGCAATGAATCACAGCCACCTGCGGAGTTTGATATATGGACTTTAATTAGAGGCTTTTTAAGTGAGATGTCAATGTGAGGCTGGTTATTTAGACGGGATCACCTGCGCTGGCTTAATGATAAGTAATGAGGATGTAACCTCAGAGGAAATTAAGCCTTACTCTGGGATTCCTCGTACAAGTAGATTGATGAGAACGTGCATCTCATCGAAGAAAAGAAAAACATAAGAACGTTTCCCGGAGTCGTTCCCCGTCATGGGAAAGAGAAACGGCACAACAGAGACATGAAAAAAAAACTTCTCCTGTGAGCTCTGTGAATGTACATCTCCATTATTTATCGCTTCTTGGAAAGCGGCGTCACAGATCAAAGGCCTTGTGCCTCAGCTGTGGTGAATTTTCACCACGTAAGAAAGTTGTCAGCGCGTTCCTCTGATCGGGAAAGAAAAAAACTGCTTTTGATCATTTACAATCACAGGATGGCATGTATTATTCTGAGCCACACACATTCACGCGTTTCATCTGCGACACAGCTGGCTGATAGATTATTAATCAAGAGGTTTGACATTTGTCCCTTTTTACACGCGTGAGGAAATAATAATCCATATGAATAATTGACTTACATTTGCTTTAATGTACGTCTACGTAGAAAGCAGCTTGTTCAGCTCATTGTGTGTGTTACATAGCAAACCTGTGCAGCTCAAATCCTAATAATCACAATTTTTGAGATTTAAATTGACACAAAATTACTGATAGAACAGAATTTGACAGTCTATCGCCAATACTTTGAAAAACTTTCAAATGCTACAGAAATCTTCGAATTTCCCATCACGAATATTCCTTTTCCGATCCTGATTTCTCATACCCACATACTCGTTTTGTGCACTCTGAACGGTAGAAAAGAAAACATACGAAAGGGGAAAAAAGGGGGGAAGACTTTCCGTCACTTCAGAATCGGAGTTGAGGTACACCAAAGAGGCGTTCACCCAAGAGGCGAGGATATCTTTGAAGTGCTGCTACATCAAAGCGAACGACCTTTCAAAGTGTTTTTTATTCTCTCGTTCAGCCCTCAAGTCATCATTGCCTGTTTACAGCTGCTGCACAGTAAGTGAAAGGAGTGACTGACGTACATATTGAAGGCTTTGTCTGCCTGAGGCGATAAGAGCTCTACTTACCTGACAGTACGCAGAAAAGACCGATTTGAATCACTGAACTCACCATCCACCTTGCTAATACCAGGTTGAACTCCCTTTTTGACTTGAAAACTTCCTTAATTCTTCGTGTCATAGATTGAACAAGGTGCTGGAAACATTCCTCAGCTGAACATCCATGTTGGGAATCTCCCACTACATCCCAAAGGAGCTCTATTGGATTGAGATCTGGTGACTGTGGAGGCCAACAAATATTTGGCACACTGTTTAAATGTCTTGAGTAAATGTTTAATCAAGATGTTGTTTTTTTTTCAAAGACCAAAGAAAGGTTGATGTCAGGTGATCCAACAAAAATGTATATCAGAGAGCAGGAAAAGAGCAGAATCACTGGTCAAGATAGACCAATCCTTCAGCTAATTTGTGGGCACTGTCATCAAGAACAGCCGCCATCACTGTAGTGGAACAGTGGCGACTGTTCTTGATGGCTACTGCCAGCTGTGGAAAAGGACTCTGAAAATTTCCCCAAAAATTTGTTTCTCTACATGAATTTTAAAATGTACTTTTATTTAAATCTTTGAAAATAAAGAAATGACCAAAAACAGGAAAGAGTATCGCTACCTGGTAGTCGCTCAATGAAAGTTGTTTTTCCACTACTGTTGTGACATCCTAAAACTGCATTTTTTAAAACTGCAACATTTTACTGTACTAAAACAAGTTTCTGTTGATTCTTTTGACCGCTCTCATTCAAACCTATACTAGTTACGTTTTTTTTTTTCCACCACAGGAATGGTGGCTCATCAACTCCTGGCCATGTTCTCTCAGAATTCAGTGAATTCGGACACAGCATGGCCGTTTCTTAATATGCATACTTCAGCACATTTCTGGACTTACGGACTTAAATCAAAGCCAAAGTTCTGTTCCAATTCAAAGTCCACATCAAAACAAGTTTAGTCAAAGTACCCAGATGTGGACTTGCCCTACCCCTTTTACCAAGCCTGCCAATATACACAACTTTAGCAGACTTATCACAGTTACAATCCCACAATGCAATTCGCGCCATCAAGTGGAAAGCTCAAACAACAGCGGAGGAGAAGACACACATGTAAGAAACCGTTGCTGCCTTGTAAAAATATGAATAAGATATGTATTTGTGACAGAATTTTGTTTGAAACCCAGAAACGTTGGATGAGTTGGGTAAAATTATATGTCAACAAACTGCCGGCAATGCAACCGGGTGTGATGTGTACATACGTAAGTCGCTGCTGTTCCAATTGTTGTAGGATCGATTTGTGGACTCCTGTATCTCTGAAGTCCTGGAATGAGCTTGCCAAATCTGGTCTTCCAGAGAACACAAATTCGAAGTGGTGAACTTTGAATTGAGAAACAGCCCCTGTCTTCTTGCCTGAATGCATTAAGTTGCTGCCATGTGATTGGCTAATTAGATATTTGCGTTAACAAGCAGTCGAGCAGGAACAGATGTACCTAATCAAGTGACCGGTGTTGGTCTTAAAGGCCTAAGATACAAATTGTGAACAGACCTTGATGGACCCCTGTCGGAAGACATGTAATTTTAAAATCTTAGCACATTATAGAAAATAAACACTTCATTTGATATTCTTCAAACTCAGCCTTTGTTAGGATTCCTTGTCAAGCTCTTTGCATGCCTGAAGCCGAGTATGACACACTGTGATTCTCATTATTGTGACCTCTGACTCTCATTTGAATTCCTGCATGTTGGGTATAATTCAAATGCTTCATCTGCTCAGGCTCTTCAACCACAGGACTGTGAAGAAAGGACATGAATAGGGATGTTTACCGAGAAGGAGATGGAAATTAGACGCACACACGCCCGCACAAAACCCCACACACAACAGCGTCTATCACTCCAATGTGATTGTCCGTGAGGGGAATTCCAATGGTGTGTTTGGCTCTTTAAGCCGTGGGATGATCTCTTTCGCATCCAAATGCTATCTCCTAATATCATGCCATCAGTCTGGAATAGAGTTATAGATGGTTTGAGTTTAAAAACAACAGGAAAAGGACATCAGACACTGAAGAACAGAGGACTTCAAGCATCATAAACACTTATATTTCTCCCTCCCTCATATTCAACCATCTGTTACTTGCTGAAACGCTACAACTACCTTCACACACATATATTTAGAACATCTACCCAGCACAATTTGCAAGTACAGTAGGGGTTGGGCAACTCATTGGATGTATGAATTTTAAAGGCTTTTTTTTGCTGCATCTGTCACGCTAACAGAACAAACAGATGGTGGACCTGTCATTGATGAGATACATCTCCAGATGTCCTCGATTCGCTGTACTTCACAGAGTAAACAGCTAACCATGATAACAGACACATTTAGGCCAAATCTGGCTAACTATTGGCACTTAGGACCCTCTTCAAATACTGGCTGGTTGGGCCAGATGTGATCCAAATGGCTTGTGCCTGGGGTCTGGGTCCTTTTTCATACACAGTCTATGGATGTAGCTCACATGGCTTAAAAAAAGGGAATCCTAATGAATCACAAATTAGCATTATTTCTTTGTATAGCACTCGGATCTAGGGAGTCAACATTAGGGCCATTAAAGGCAAACTTTCCTTTCTAATGTCATACTAACAGCATCTGACTTGAGGAATTAGCACCAGATGGAGGGTCATATTTCTGTCTTGACATCACATTAATCCCATGAGATGAAGGTAGAAAGCTGGAGGGCCACCGATCATCTTTAGATTAATGTGACAGTAGGTCACACGGTGCTGTCATCGCGCTGCTCTGCACTAAACTGAATAAAGCCTTATATTTCCTTTATATTTCTTACATTTCCTTTAACTGCTTTGAGCCAAAAAGGCAGACCAGTTCAATTAACTGGGTATAGACGAAAAAGGTATAAAGCTGTGAAGATACGTAGGAAGATATGTATATTGCTCTCTTTATGTATATTATATATATTTACTTAATCATATATATATTTTTGGCCTTGTGGGAGTGTGTGGGCGGGATCTTTATTATTTTGTGTTCTGAGATATCTAGATATCTCTCAAAAACATCTTGTTTTGTCAAGATGGTGGGATATGTTCTATGTCTTAGCATATATCTTGGTATCTCGAAATACCAATCCTTTTTTCTCAAGATAAGAAGATTTCTGTTGTTTTCTCCATATCTTGTAATATGATGAGATAATCTATCTCAAACAGTATCTTGTCTTATCGAGATAATGAGGCCGTTTATCAAGTTAACTCAGTAAAAAATATCTTGTTTTCTCAAGATAATGAATTATTTAACTGGTTATAAAAAGAAAATTCTTGCTTTCTAAAGATAATGAAATAAATTAACTCCAGATATAAAGAAAACCCCAGATTGAAAAACTGAATTTTTCTTCTTAAGATGAGGTAATTTATTCAGCTATCTTAGGGAAAACAATCTTGTTTTGTCAAGATAATGGACCATATCTTATTATCTCAATGAATAAATAAATAAATAAATAAATAACTAATCTCCATTTTTTGGTGATAACAGGACAATTCATCTTCCCATCTTAGGAAAACAAGATTAGTTTTATTGAGACAACAAGATATCATATATATATATATATATATATATATATATATATATATATATATATATATATATATATATATATATATAATTTTTTGTTAAAATAACGGAATAATAATATTATTGGTTTTCTGGCCCTACTATATAGCCAATCATGGTTAAGAATTAAGAACACCAAGAATTAAGTTGACCAATTAAATGTCAGGGTGGGCATGGCCACCCCTCGTCACCTTTGCTGGCTCTGCCCTTGATAATGAACTCCACATGGCTTAAATTACGAAACATGACATCAGCTCTAAAGTCATTTTCTTGACCTTTTTCTTGTGTTGGCAAACACGTCACAACTTGTCAAGTCTGGTCTTAATGTAAGAATGTACTTATTACAAAATGGGTGTTTTTCCCCCACTTCAGTGCTAATCACCGCTTCTGGAGCTACCAGTAATACGTCGGCAATGCTGAATTTATGTTTCTAAATTGGAGCGTTTATTGGATCTGACATGTTAAAGCGGCTGTTTTTCTGCTGCTGTTTTTGCCCATAAATAATGCAGCACATGACAAAAGTGATTCTGTTGATGGCTGCTGAAGAAAGATGACATGACAGGACACATATAATTGCATTCATAGGATTCTATAGGAGGGCTCCTAAGCAGCATAAGAAGGGGTTAATGACGCGCCCAGCAGGGAGCTCTGTGTTTTCACCTGCTGAGATAGCTTATATGTTTTAATTCTACTCCTGGAAACTCAACACAGCAACTACATTTTACATTATTAATGCTACTTTTCCTGCCTCACACACACTATTAAAGTATGGTTAAGTCAGTTTGCCGGCTGTTCACACGCAAACCGAATCTTTTTCACAACACTCCAAGCAGTGGAAAGATGGCAGCCTGTCCATTCTGGATAACATCTCTGTAAAGTGTGCTTTAATGAGGGACAAGAAAAAGAGCAGGTTTTCCTTTTCTCGCTGTCTTTATTTACAGCTTCAGACACAAACTAGGAAGAGCAAGGGACAGAGAAGCAGGTCCAATTAGCGACGCTGTAAAGAAAACGGTTCAGTTAAATCTGCTGTTATGCTAGCATCTCTGAAGTAAACAAACAGAAATGTACAATCGCATGACTGCCAAATACTAGCACTTGTTAAACATAACATTTCAACGTTCAACTTAAAGGGAGATATTGTGCTTTTTATTTATTTTGTCTGTATTTTGTCCGTCTGGCACCCTCATAGCAACTTTTCATGATTTGCAGCTAAAAAAAAATCCCTATTCTTAGCTTTTTATAAAAAAAAAACCTTCTGTCTGAAGTACTTTGTTTTAGCCATTGTCACTTTAAGGGTTCCAGTCCACAAATTTTTTTCTCTCTGATTTTTCCAGCCCTCTGGAGACCTGTGAGGACAGCGATATGGGCAGGCCTTGGTGTTTAAGGCCCACGTCTGTTTCACATGTACCAGTTAGGAAATCTTAATGTGATGACCTCACAATTTCAGCAAGTCTCGTGAAGATAACGTGAAATAGAAAGTGCAAACCAGTTTGAGAATTTTACAGACAGATTCAGGGATTTCTACAGCATATGAACGTTTGGAAATCTCCACGCGTTTAGTATGAACATCCAGCATTGTTACTTCACATCCATTTGAAATATGGGAAAGCAGAATACCCCCTCTTTAAACATCTTCAGAACTAGTGAAATATACATATATACACACACCCTGTACAGCATGTGCAGACAGGGGAATAAGCGATACAGACCACATTTCTTTTGGGCCAGAAAGCTTTAAATAAATATGAAATGCTGATTTCAAGTGTGCCAAAATTTTTAACTTTCCTCAATGTGGGTGTTTCCTGTGTGGGTGTGTGAAAATGTTTATTTCATTACTTCTATAAATGTGTATTTATGGTTAATACCCAAAAGGGAAATGTGTTTATACATGTTTATCTGTGTGGGGGTGTGAGCATTTTTGTGTTTAAGTTGTTATCCAAATCTCTACACCTTCACTTCCACCAACTTGAAAAAAATGTGACAACATAGATTCAACTCAATTACGCACTAAAGGTCACAGCTGGAGCACAAACAAAAACACTAATTTGAGAGCGATTAATAGTGCTATGGTTGACGTGCTCATTACAAGGCTTAGGCTTTGGGTTGACCTTAAATTGCATTTCACACTGCCAGAAATCAAATATATCTGCAGTGTCTTGGCTGGTGCTTGTTGTGGTGGAGGATTCACACTCTGAGTGAAGTTATCGAGAGGAGTGGGAGGAGATTTGTACATGTTGTGTAAAAGTCTGTTTGAACCTGGCTCCGGTTCTTGAATATTCTATATTTTGTTAGCTGTTAGTCTTTTCTCAATCAACTTCAGATGAGTGAGAAGTAGGGATTAGTGTTTGTGTCAAGACTACATCACAGTTAACACTGAGGCTAAGTATTCTGATGCTAAAAATAACCACTAAGATTCCAGTAGCCAAATATATGCTTCAAACACAGTATAAGCTTTAATTTATCTTTAGATACACTTCAAATAGGGGAGAATGGGGTTAGTTGTCACCAAGGTTGGTTGTCAGTATATCTCACCACCAGAGGGTGCTGTCTCCCAAATATGGTAATCTATAGAATCAGGATCAGTGCTCACCTACATAGGCTGCTCTGGAGTTAGACAGCTGAACGTGAGGTGAGAAGGGTTTTTTGTGTTTTTCACATCAAATTGTAAACATTCAGCTTTTCAGTATTTCTCGTCTAGTCTTTTATATGAGTTGAGTTTATAGCAAAACCACTGTTACCCATAGAAAGTGTGAAGGCAAAGCTATGGGTTAAATTGTTATAAGCTAACCAACCACCTGTTACACAGTTGCTAGCCTTGATGCTAGTAAGAAATTCCAGAAACTCCAGTTGGGGTTGGTTGTCTCGTCACGTTTTCTTAATAAAAAAATTAGAATGTTTACAGCCTGGTACAGAAAAAATGTCTCCCATCTGAATCACTAACTTCGCAAACAGCACACACAGTACAGGGGGTGAATTATTTTCTAACTCGGCAGTTTAGAAGATATTAAGATCGCCAGTTCGTCCAATCAGAGGCGCAGCTCAGCTCATGTGACTGCCGGGCACCCTACGGCTGTTACTGTGGAGACCGCGCCGGCTGTTCTGCATCAAAAAAACATTTCAGAAACAGTCGGGTGATGTTGCAGAGACTACGTCCATTAATTATACAGTCTGTGGTTAAGCTGCATTAATTTATGTATCTGTCAACTTGTTAATGCAATTAAACTTCAAATTCAGTTCTGCTTTCATGTGTTTTTTTAAAAAGATTTTCTCCATTAAATTCACACTGTGACAAACAACCCCATAGTGTGTGTGTCAACAATCCCTGTGATGGGGTTGGTTATCCCAATGTGTCAGAGTGTCTTTGATTGTTAATTACCTCTTTGTTACAATGAGTTGGAAAATGAGAGGGAGACACATTTCAAGCCAGTGACTACTGAAAGTTGTTTTGATGGTGAGCAATTGTGACAACCAACCCTGTTCTGCCCTACTTCACCTTCCCCTCTGTAACTTAGGCTCATTAAGGTGTTCAAGCAGTGTACCCTTGTACTGTGATATCCTAGTTTCCTATTATTTTGTCAATATGTCCGTTCCCAAAGTGCAAGAAGGTGTTTATTTTTCTTGTGGCTCGATGGCACCACATGCAGCTGTTTAACCAGGTTTGTGTCTTCATTGATCCTGTCCAGGGGTTAAAGGGTTTCTGGTCACATCTGCGTCCTGTTTTGCTGGTGAAAGAGATGAAAAGAGAGCGAAAGTGTTATTGTGCAGCTCTGATTGGAATCCTGTCTTGGCTAATAGCTGGATTATGTCTGAGTCCCACTAAGCCTGTACTGCCGGGTTTCTGTTCAGTCATATCCGGGGTATCTCCTGGGTTTTGTTATGAGAGTTCTGTTATCAAATGTTTGAAGGTAAACATTGTCTGGAGGAAATGTGGAGGAGGAGAACTGCTGAAAGAGGCTGAATCTTTTTTTAACATCACAATCAAAGCTGTAAGATCTACTCTTGTTTATCGACTGTGTAGATTTTTCACTCATGAGTAAACCCTGTGATTTGCAGGGTGCCAAAGTTAATCTGCTTTGCATAAATAAATTGGTAAGCAGCATCTGCTCCTTACACAAGCCTGAAATTGAAGTCAGGAATACAGAAAATTACCTAATTATTCATACACTGCCAACAAACCTAAACATGTAAATGGAATTATAAAAGTGGGCTCCGTGGAGGTGTCATGGCTGTGACACTTTGAAGTGACCTCTGATTACACAGGCAATCAGCGGTGTTATAGGCAGTTCGTATTCAGTTAAGCTCTGTGAAAATGAACACCTGAAGAGAGGAATGGAGTGGGGTCTGAGTGCATAGTCACACCGGAGGGAGGTGAGGATTGAAGGACAAGCTGAAAGAAGATCATACACTCAATACGGCTCAAGTATTGCATATTACATTCATCCAGCTAACGTTTTTAGCCATGCTGTCTGCTGGCTAGCTGTTCAGCTTGAGACATAGTTTGAACTGAACAATCTCTACAAGAATTTCATCATCATGCATTTTATTTTTTAATATATTCAGTAACTCTCGGAGGATGTATCCTAATTGCTTCAGGCATTTTGGGTTTTTTTCTGTGTCACTATAAAGTTGGTATTTGTGGTTTCAGATGAAATGTGTCAAAAAATTTCGCTGGATCCCCTGAAATTTCTTACACTCATTCAGTGGGATAAACTGTGATTATTCTCAATAGATTAATATTAGATTCTTGTGGAAGTATAAAAAAAATAAGGTAATTTTGCCAGGGTTGAATTTTAAACTAACGTTAAACTTTGTTGAAGCTAGCTTACTGTGTTAGAAAAGATACGAAGGCTAACTTCAGTGAAAATTAACCCTGAATTCTAATGTTGAATATGTCAAGTTAAATAAGCAACTGATACTCAAATGTTTAGTCTTGATTTGCAAGCACCCATTGTTGGCATAAGCTAAAAGCAGTGATGCTAATTTTAGAGACGCTAACTATGAAAGAGAAAGGAATCATTTCAAATTTTGGCATTTTTACCAGTTGCTAAAGAAATCTCCGTGACACATTTCTGGTACAACTTTTTTTTTTCAGCTAGCTCCGTATGTCATATTAGCAAACAGTGACAGTAAGTCTTTATTTGTTCTTTTATATTTCACATTTCAGCAAGCTCCCAATGTTAGCAAAGCTAATGACAGCGAGGCTAATTTTTGAGACCCTAACTTCAGAGAGTGAAAGGAACTGGGTAATTTTACTTAAATTAGCTAATTCACATGTTGTAAAAAGAGACTTGGGAAAACTTGTCAAGCAAGAACTTAACATGGCATAAGTCCTTATGAAACATTTCTGGTACATTTGGTTTTAGCGAGCTCACTTTGCCAGTTTAGCAGGCTAATAGTGATGGTTGGGTTAATTTTTGATAAGTGAAGCTACAAGTCTTACTTTAACTTACATTACCAACTGCAACCTGAGCAAAGCCAAACATTTACTCTTTGTTCTTTCATATTCAAAATTTCCACAAGCTCCGAAAGCTAACAACTGGGAGGCTAATTTTGAAGAGGAGACTGGACAAGTTTACCAACCAACCTTCAAGCTAACCAATGCCATTTTAGCCAGTTTACAGCGGCAGCTAATTTTGGTTGATATAGTTACATGTTGTATTTATCTAGGCTAGGTCATAAAGGGAAATGTTACTTGTGCTAATTACTCTAAAATTTTTGTAGATACGGTAAGTTGCAGTTGAAGTTTCTCCGCTTTTTCTTTCTGTAAACTGAGTCACCTTTGCCTCTGTGGACTCGGGCTCATAAAAGGAGTTCATGCACTTTATTGAAGCTGTCCAAACATTCATTCATCTTCTATACCGCTTATCCTTTTCAGGGTCACGGGTTGCTGGAGTCTATCCCAGCTGTCTTAGGATGAGACATTAATTTGTTTTGGTTGTATTCTTGTTGCTAACAGACCCGAACAGCTGATCAGTGAAAGGGAATGATTGTGCTCCATGGTTCAACTGGAAACACATCTGTTTATTCCGGGTAAAAGCATGAATCATATCCGAGAAACTATGTCCAACTTAACATTTACAATCAGTGGCTACAAATTAAAGACGTACATCAGCGTGTGAAGCGAAATGTCCTTGATCTCTGTGTCAGCTAACTGGGGAAATCCAGTACAGAGTGGGCAGCGCAATTAAGGAGTTAATGTAGTGGTACCAACTGGGAGGATACAGATATAGACATTCCCAACTGTCCTCCCAACTGACTCCCCTCAACCTTCTTTCCTGACCAGCATTTTTACCAAATTAACCATCCATCACCTGACTGTGTTTAAAGCCTGTGTAGGATTATAATAAGTCTATGTGGTAGTCTTCAAAATGAGCAGCTGTATCTGTCCTTTGTGTCTGTGACTCTCCCAGGTGACACATCAGATCTTGTCAGCACACTGACTCATCTTTGCCTGGAGGGGTCCAGGGTTTTAGGGACACTCGCACAAGCACGTACACATGCACGCATGCCAATAAACCCAGCGACTTGCAATTACCGTTACCACGCCTGGAAGCACAAACATGCTCGAACACTCACCCTAAGGTGTTTACTTACACTTCAGGGCACAGAAGTGGCAAAGATGCCAACTGGTTTAACGGGGACAGAAGCCCTGAAACATGCCAGAGGTAATACTCAAAATGGCCCCCTTCGGTTGTTCACCCAAGGTCTAAAAAACGACATTCCCGCTTGTGCATGCAAAAACACACTTTTCACTGACATATCACATCATGCCAACAAGCTCAGTAAAATGAACCTTTTCGAAATACAGCATTAATCCAGTGCAGGTGCAGTCATGATTAACTGGCTGGGGATTAAGAGCGCGAGCGGAACAATCAAGTAAAGAAAGGTCACAACACTGTTGGGAACAAGCATCCGGTCCCCGATGATCCTCTTGAGCTTTCCCTTAGTTCGGAGTTCTGTTCTGGTGTGAGCTGGTGGCCCCGCAGGCTGCCTTAAATGGGTCGGTGTGAGCCTGCAGAGCGCTAGAATCATCCTCCAGACCTGCAGCAGAACAGTAAGTCATCTGGTGCTTAATTATTTTATCTAAATGATGTGTTAAATTTGGCGTTTACGGTCATGGTAATGTGCTCCCTAGACTTGAAAACGTGCTGGGATTAAGTCAGATTTGTTATGTTTGAATTTTAATGTGCATTTAGTTCTCAGCTGCCAGAATTAGGTGGGTGAAATAAAGCCAGATTTGTAGCTCCTTGTAAAAGTCTGTCATTTATGGCGTTTATTGATTCAGAACAATGAGATAAATAATTGCTTGTCAGCCTCTTCTTTTCCCTTTCTTTGAAATCAGATCTCCATCATCTGTTTTCTATTTTGGTGGAAACATGACATGTTTCAGCTCCGGTGAATAAACCTTTTTCTTCTTGATGCTAAAACTGTCATACGAAGCGTTAGCCGAGGACCTTCTGCATCTGAAGACTTGATGCATCTTTTATACGATCATAACTTAAAGCATTAGTGCAGTGGGCTGAACTTAAGGTTCAGGCAAATGACAAGCTCTTCATCAGATTCAGAGAAATGCTTTCTGCTGCCCGCTAAACACTAAGACAGAGAGGGGGTGGAAATATATGGTTCAGCGTTTCCCCCCTCACAAGAGCAGCACAGTAATCAATTCCGTTTAGTACAAATCCAATGCACTTAAACTTCCAGCGCGAATAACCAGAGGCTGCAGAGCAGAGGTACATTTATCGATAAAGCAATTAATTCAAACTCCTTCTCCTCCCCCTCTTCTTGCACACAGGGCTGCTGCTGTTTCAAAGCTCATCCAAAGCAAAGGACACTCAAATAAAGAACACATTAATGTTGGTATCTCGGAGAAGCAGCAATTTCTTCTCTCAAAAAACTGTCAGAGTTTAAACTTCTTATTAAATTTCAAAATTATAGATTAAAATTGGTGGAATCGGCTCATCTAAAGCTAGCCTTTAGCTAAACAGAACATTAGCTTACCTTGTTCTAAGAATAAAAATGTAGTGAGGGCTAATTTAGATGCATAAAAAACCAGAAATGTAATAACATGAGGTATTTTAACCCAAATCAGCATCTTAGTGAGCGGACTGGGACAGATTTGCCTGCCAGTAAGTTTTTTGTTTGCTTTTTATTTAAGCTAGCTCCAATTGTCAGGAAAAGAAAACATAAGCTAGGCTAGTATTTGTGACAATGAATCAGGAAAGTAAAATTAGCTTGGTAGCTTACATTATTTCACCTGTTGTGACAGAAGGCGAGAAAAATTGTCAAGCTAGCAATCTAAGCTAACCTTTGATTGCCATGATGTTAAATTTTTGCTACCACTTACTTTGCAATCTTACTGTCATTTTAGCTAGCTTGTGATGACAGCTGAGCTAATTGAAAAAAAAAGTTTATTACCAAAGGGGTCAGTTAGATCTTGTTGCCGCTTGTGTAAGGAAATCCAGCCTTTTATGTCATGAATTAATTTTAAGCTAACTTAAACTGAAATTGGCTAATGTAGCTTAAATTAGCAATAAGTAGCTTTTTACTGTTATGGCAGAGGATAGGTCAAAATTGTCAAGTCTCTAAGATAGCCTTTGCCTTGGTGATACATTTGTGCTGCAACTTATTTCAGTACTATCATTCGGCTAGCTTATAGCAGCAGTTAAGCTAATTTAAAAATAAACAGGAGACAGAGACAAATTAGATATTGCTCCTTAATTTCAAGCTAACATCAGGTGTTAGCCTACATTTCTGCCACTAAGTATTTTAGCTTGCTCATGGTGCCATTTGGAACAGGCTGTGGGATACAGCTGAGTTTTAAGACTGACAAATGGAAAGGAAAATGTCACTGACCCCGACACGCAGGAGGCAGAAAACTGGTGGTCGAAATGTTTTGTTTGCTAAGATAGCAATTATTTTAAGGAAGCTGCAGGGTTAACCATCACTGTAGACACTGCTTAAACTAAATGTAACAGACTATTTTCAACAAATACAAAACATTTTGAAACCAGTAAATTAATTCACGACATCACCCATCTGTTTCTGAAAGGGGTTATTGAAGCAAATGAAGCTGGCATGGCCATATTTGAAACATAGTTGAGCTGTGCCTCTGATTGGGCAAACTCCCAAACTCTTAATATCTTCTAAAATGCAGAGTTAGGAAAAAAAAAAAAAAAGTACCCCCTGTAGTGTGTGCTTTTAGCGAAATTAGCGATTCAGACAGGGGACATTTTTTGTACCAGGCTGTAAATATGTTCATTTCTGCTGTGAAAATATCTTTTTCTTTTGGCTTGGTGTATAAATGACTTCCAGTACCAGCCTCAAGCGGACACTCAAACTGCAGATTTTAGCAGTTCTGTATTGTTTCATATTTTCAGACTGGAGGTTGCTGCTTAGTGTAAACTTATTGATTTTTCACGGACATAACCATGTAATTAGCGGGAAAATGTTATACACAGGGAGCTAATTTTATTTCAAAGAAAGTCCTGCTTACATTGTCCAGATTCCAATCAGTCACAGCAACCTGTTCACTATACACCTCCCATGAAGCTGTTGCTGATTTTACCCTGTTCATGTGACTGGTTGGAGTGATAACGTCATTTACAACACATCACTGCTGACTTTGCCGTCCAGTGCAATTTAATGGGGACAGAGCGAACACCAGTCTGCCCAGCAGAGAGAGGGGAGAGGGTAGAAGGCGCTCTTTCTTTTATCTCCGTGAAGTTCAGATGAAAAGGTTGCAGAGCTACCGGAATTAGGTGACAAGCCTTCAACGTAAAAGCGAACATTTGGAGGAAGAGGTAGGTGCAAATACAGGGTGCTAGCATAAAAGAAAAAAAAATTATGTTAGACTTTACTGTTGATTTTATCGTAAAACTGTGATAAAATGTATCTTTGAAGCTTATTTAACCAGTATAGCATGAGTTAATGCCTTGGTGGCTGTTTTATTTCGAAAATTCAAACCGGTAGTGGCTCTGTTATTTTCGTGGGCTTTCCTCCCTCCGTCTCTCAGAGCTCAGTCGGCTCGCAGAGACAGCAGGATGCCAAGCGGAGCACTCCGACACACGGCGAACGTTTCACCGTCTCCCGGCGTCGTCTCTCAGCCACAACGACTCTGATGGGCTTTTTTACCTTCCTTTTACCGTCCTCGACGCTTGGATATTTTCGGAAGCCTCGAAATGAAGCGAATGAATGTGAGCAACAAGAAGTGTCCTGTTGTTGTACCCGTCTCCAGCATCACTAGTAGTCAAGTCCTCTCTGTGGATGCGCTGCCTCTCTGGTGTTTAGTTGTCTTGTTTTCAGTGGATTACATTTAGTGTTCAGTAGTGGACTACCCAACTTTCCCTCGCCTTTTGTTGTCTTTTTTTCCCCCTTTTAGTTTTCCCGGCTTTGAAAACGAAACAAAACAAAAAAAGATTTCAAGAACTCCGGAAAACCAACGACTTGACATCAGCTCCAGGCGGAATAACCTTTCGTAGCGGTTATTCGTTTTAACAAGCATCTTCTCCTGGGTGGGAAAACGACTGATGCTTGCCTTGCTCGTCTATTCGAGTTTTGTCTCGTCTCGTTCTGTTTTGTCTGTTTTGTCCCACAGTGGCATGAAAATTCATGAATGCGTCCAAGGACATGCACTATTCAAATTACGCATGCACCATGACGGTAGTAGGCTGTGCGTAATATCCTATTATTCTATCCCTACCACACGTTTGCAATAACAAACACATTCAATATCTCATTCTTGTGTTTGGAGAGGATTTTGTGGGTCCAATCTAACTTGTGATCGTGTGTGTTTTAATGTGATTGTGTGTGTGTGTGACATGGGCGTTACAAGCATGGCAAAGTGGACTGTTTTCCCTTTTAAAATTATTACTATTTTTGCATTTAATGAAAGAAAAAACCCAACAAACGTCGCTTTAAGAGCTCTGAAATGCACAAAAAATGAAATTTTGGCATTATCGTGCTTGTTTTAAGTGGTTTAGGTCACATTTTGGTGACAGTAAATGCGCTCAAAGTTTGCAGATTTAGAATTAAAGAAATAAATAAAATAAATCCAAGCCTTTGCCACATTTAACGCACCGTGTGTGTGGATGAATCAAGGGGAATCTGCGCGCAAGCATGCTATCCATGTGCCTGCGTTTGCGCCCCTGGCCGCGCTAACATCACTCCCCCTGTGCCTCTCTCTCCCTTTCTCCCTCTCTCTCTCTCTGCGTGTTAAATTGTGTGATTGTTGGCGTGCAGCCACGCTGGAAGTCGCCCCCCATGTGGCCGTCGGGAGTGGGGAGCAGGCAGCCCTGCCCGCGGGAGTCGGCGATGCGCAGGGCGGCCATCAGCGGCAACATCAACTCGCTGCCGCCGCACGGCTTCCCCACCGGCCGCAGCGTCCGGGTCTTCATCTGTGCCAACCCCGACGGTAAGAAGCACCCCCCCCCCCCCCCCTTTACTCAGCCTGCACCCCCTCCTTCCTATAAACACTACATTTTTAGACTAAATTATCCACATCATGCGTCAGCTTTTCTTAATTTTTTTGTTGTGGGTCCACTTAACCTTCTGAAACAGCTGAGGAATATCTTAAAGTCAGGTTCGTTTGGGTGACAAAGATATTTGATAGAACTGAGAATCCTTGCAGGGTCAACACCAATAACATGTTGGAACAACAGACTCAGATTTCCACACTGAGCGCGTGGTGTGAGGAGATTAGGAGGCAGCTGGGTTGTGATGGTGACACCTAGTTGCTGCTCTGTATTTGAATATGCCCTCTGGGTGAAAGTGGTAAAAATAGGCTGAGTAAAAGTGGAGTAAACAAGGCAAAGGAAGTAGAGTAGGCTATGAGAAGGAAGAAGAGAGAGAGAGAGAGAGAGAGAGAGAGAGAAGGAGGGCATGTAGGGATTAAAAAAAAAAGATGAAGCTTCTTTTGTGATGCATCACTGTCAGTCGCCTGCCCTAACGAAGCAAATTGCTCTGGATGCAAAGAATGAATCAGTTTCATATTATCACTCTCTCACGACCCACAGTAAACGTTAAAAAAAAAATAATAACAGCTCGACACCGTTAAGCCACCTGTAGCTGAGTCAGTTATTCACATCATCCCGTCACAGCACAAATTTAACGCTCAGATCCGCTCTGACTGAAAAACGATGAGGCGGACACTTCCAAGAATCTATTTTTTACACAGTCGGCAAAAAAAAATAAAAAAAAAAGAAAGAAGACATGTCTGAGCTGTGAAAAAGGGCTAATTGTGAGACGCTGCTTCCTCTGAGGCTCAGTTAAAGCTTAGGTGAAGGGGTGAAGCCAAATATAGAGTCCAATTTCTCATACAAAGATTAATGTACTTTCTAAAGCCATTTTTCCACCAAAACTAGCAGGAACTTTTAGCTTTTTGATAAACGAAAACGTTTTTTTTATTCTATGTACTTCCCATTGTATGTAAATACTGTAGGTAACAGTGTATAATGGTACTCGAGCAAAATCTGGCAACACTAAGATGCTCAAACTGTGGGTCTTCCAGATGAATTGGAAATATCCAGTACTACTAGGGTCCACCTTTACAGTTCCAGAACTTTCTGAACGTACCGCCCAAAGAGGAAGAAACGAAACTGAGGGTGAAAATACAGCCTATGGTTTCATTTAGACTGTGTTCCTTTTGGTAGTAATACATTCAGGACCAATGTCATGTCCAGTAAAGTGTTTTTGTAACGGTCTTTTGAAAATAAATCACCAGAAACCAAAAGTTCCTGGTCCCTCGGGGAAGTTCCTGCAGTAGAAACTTATCTTTATACTTGCAAAAAAGGCTATAATGCTCAAAATTCCCCCATTAGTCCACCCTGGTCAAATGGTATTTCTAGTGAAGTGTTTATGAATTAGTCTCTTGAAAACAAATCACTAGAGAACCTCTAAAAAGTTCCTGTTCCCTTGGGGAAGTTCCTTCATACTGCCAAATAAAATAAATAAAAATAAAGAGCTATAATGTTCAAAATTCCTCCACTGGTCCACCCTGGTCAAATGTAGATGGGTATTTTTGATCTCTGTAATTTAAATGTGCTGGATACCTCAAAAAGTTCCTCATTCCTTCAGAAAATTCCTGCAGTACAAAAGTAGGTTTTTTCTTCTTGAAAAATACTGGCTAGAACACTGAAGATTCCCTTAGTAATCCACCATAGTGAAAGGTATTTGCAGTGAGGTATTCTTGGATTTTTCTCCTGCAATTGAAATGTTCAGGGTACCTCCAAAAGTTCCTGGTTCTCAAGGGTAGTTTCTGATGTAGATACAGCTTTGCACAGCTAAGAGGGGTGATTCCCCCACTATTCAACCTGGTTAAATTATATCCCTTGGGAGATGTTTCTAGATTGGTCCCTGTGATCCTGTGACGGTACTTCCAAAAGATCCTGGTTCCCCAGGGAAGTTTCTGCAGTTGAAATGGCTTTATACTTCCAGAAAAAATGTGCTGTAACGATTGAGGTTCTGTTATCTTATTCTGTTTAAGCGCAAAAAGAGTTCAGTGTATTCCAGCTTCTCTTCAGTATCAGAACAGATCAAACCTTTGAACTATTTTCAGATTTTGTGAGGCAGCGCTACTGGAACTTTTGGCTTACAATGCATTGATAGAACTCTGTGACCTCGGCGTGCCCTCAGTGTTGCTGCAGATCATGTTTCTCCATGTTCACTAGAGGGGGCTATCTATGCATTTATATTAAAGCTTTTACCTTACTGTACATGTATTGTACACCTTGTCAGCCGAGACATGGATAGGAAACACATTTTGATGATATTCAGTCCAAAAATCTCCTCTCAGGGAGTCTAATGTATGCAGAGCAGTGCAGTTAAATAACAAACAGTAATTTCTGTGTTTGCTGAACCAGACAGTAGAAAGGTTAAAACTGCGCTCTGTGGTGATAATTACACCATCACAACAGCATAACTGCCCCTTTTATTGTCTCTGTGTGACTGTGGGACCTCTCTTTGTCATCATCTACAGTGCCAGGAGTTTAATGTGCTCTCTGGTTACTGTGTCGGCCCTGCTGAATACAGCGACCCCATCGCCCTGAATTAAAAAGCCATGCAGCCACAACGCATTAACAAGAACAGAGTCACCCCCGTGGACGTCTGCTGCTGTCCGTTTGTGTCATCTTAAGACGAACAGTTTAACACTCAAGATGGTAAAAGTTTATAATGGAGTTGTATAGGGCAGACTTGTTTTTTTTTCTTTTTAGCTATAAATAAATTCTGACTGCCCCAAGACTTTTTCAGAGGTCTTAGTGTGCCAGTATGCCCAAGTGGTTTGGGTTGCGAGCTCTACTGAGCAGTCTGGGTTCAAATTCAACCCTGCTTTGTTGCTAAATTCAGCAGCACAATCTGGGGTTAGGTTTTAAGTAGACTTGAAGCAAAGAGTGGAAAATGAATGAAATTTTAAATATTACTACACAATTAAGGGCCTGTTTGCACCGGCAGCATTGTTCTGATTTCAGACCCTTTCCACTGTCTTGTCCTCTCTGAATAAACACATTAAAAAAAAACTCCCCAAAACAAAAAACACTTATATCATGGTGGCTTAACCATATGTTTGCTAGTTAGCTACCTGTTGCTAGGTGGTGTGCTACGTAATGCAGGGATAAGGTCAGGAACAGGTGCTGATATAAACAGAAACCCATCTGTAGACCAGAGTGTCTTGATAAAGATTGGCATGAGGGCTCATTCACAAGCAATGAAGGCTAGGTACCATTGTATGCTAATTCCTTTGAAGGAAGCTAACAGTAAGCTAGGAAACACCTTCAGTGTACGATTTACAACTAGTTACCCAAAACACTCCATTGGTGCTCTTCTTGGCTAATTTTCCTTTTACGTAAAGACTTCTATCCAAGAATTAAAACTTGTTTCGCGGGCCCAATTTTAGCATGTTTTTCGTATCTCACACGAAGCATTAGCTGTTATGTTTTGTGACATTTTGAGCGAGAAGCTACGTTTTATTGCATTTTCGTCAGCCCAGTTATTGTCACAAATATGCATGAGTCATGTTTATAAATTTAAAGGATTGAGATTACTTCCTGCAGTTCTCCAGACAACCACTAGGTGCACTACTTACCCCATTTTAGGAACCCTTGAACACAATTTGTAAGGGTTTCTTTCAAGTGTTGCCAAACTGTGAGCCAAACACCTAATTTGAGTGGATTTACATCCTTCTTCCATGATGTTAATGAATGACTCAGGTTCTTGGCTCAGGTGGAAAAATCTGTGTGTGTGTGTGTGTGTGTGTGTAAATGTTTGTGCGAGTAGATGTGTGCGTGTGCGGCCACAGTTGATCAATTAAAAAACCCTCGCTATCTGTTCCTTGCCAGTAACCAGCCAGCTTCAAGAAACCAGAAAAAGCCTAATGTGATTTATTTTCGTGTGTATTATGCGGCCTGTCTCATCAGTCAATATGTGTGTGTGTGGATCCATACAAGCGCATCGAGACGACTCCATTACCTTGCTGTAGTCGCCTCCTGAGGGGGGTTCTGGCAGCGCTAGTTTGCTATTTGTATGCGAGCTTTTGCTTAAGCTGTTTAAGGTTGATAAAAGCACGAGGCCTCGGGGACGTGATGCGCAAAATATCGTCTTACCCTCCAACATAGCATCATCAAGGATATAGTTTCTCCCCGCAGAGACCACAAATGACGTTATCATCAATCCATAATGTTATTTTTCTGTTTACTTTTTACCTTAAAGCTACACGTTTCTTCTTAAATCAGCACTTTTTTGAATGAAGTTTGGTTAAAGACAGCAAAGGAGAGTGATCACAGCTCAAAAAGACAGTGTCAAGAGTCACTTTTGTTGAATAAACTGCTTCCCAGTGCCAGATTGTCTGTTGGGCAAGTCCGTTCTGCAGCATTGTGGGAGTTTATGATGCGTGCTAAGAGCTTATTTCCACCCCTCATGTGTTGCAACGAAAGCTGAAGTCTCACTGTTTTTGGCACAATCTGCTTTTTTACTGACCTCGCTCTGAGTTTTCCAGAGAGCTGTGGAGCATTTCTTTCCCCCCAGGATGTCGCTCTGACAAATTCAGCAGTTGCCCTCTCACTCTCGTCTTAAATCCCCGGGCGTTTAAGCTGTTTTATGGAACACACTGTTAAAGCATTTCACAAGGGGAAGATGGAGATGATAGTGCGCAGCCTGTGAGGTACACCTGAGTAAAATTACACCATGATTAGCAGAGTAATTAACCTCCAGAATACTGGAGTGCTGTCTGACTAATGTGAATTTTATTTCATGAGCATATCATTGGCTTTGTACGGGGAGAGTTTAAAGGAATGATGCTTTTTTTATACTTTAAGACAATTTTACATAACTTTCCCCAAATATTTTACAGTATTCCTTTTTTGGCATTAAATTCTTATTGTGGATCATTTATGTTTTTTAACCTTCATTTAAAAACATTAAAGCTTATTTTTAAGCAAAAAAAATTTGATCGCCAAATACGTTTTTTTGGTTGCCCAAGTATGAAAAACGAAGAGGAACCTTTCAAACCTTTCTGTTTGCTCATACAAATTAATAATCAAAAATCCACTCAGCTAAAAATAAGTACAGCGCGGATTGGCTTTAAGCTAGCGCTTCAATTTTGTTGCAAAAAATATCCTGTCATTATTAATAATTAATAGTTAATGTGTCAAAAATATGCCAGATAATTATAAAATGTGTGACTTACATCGTCGTTTTTATCCGACATGCTATGATGTCACAAAGTTTGAGGGTTCGGGTTAGCTATAGTCGTAGCATTAGCTACATAAAGAACTAAAAACAGTATCAATTTTTTCTTTGTTGTATATAAATTTCAAAAGTAAATGAAATTCAGGGGCTCATTTGCTGTATTCTTGGCTCTGCTACCCTCATGTAAACAGCATATGCATTACTTTTGCTAATTCTGATGTTAACGACGATGCTAATGCTAAAACTTCAGAATCATTTCTTCGTCGAACCATGATGGTACGTTGGTAAGGACTTACAATTATGAGATTTGTTGTACGATTGTGTATGCTACAACTCTTCAAACTTGTGGATAGCCTTTCCTAATACTAACAATAATGCTAATTCTAATGCTTCAGATTTGTTTTTTCATGAATTATGTAAAGACATAATTTTTGACTTTGCTGAATGACTGTCTGTGAACTATTCAAACTTATAGGTAGCCTTTGCTAATACTAACAAAAAAGCTAATGCTAATGCAATGGCTAACACTTCCAAAAATATTTGTTTGTTGAGCCATGATGGTTCATTTGTAAGGGCGTATAATTTCAGGATTTGCTGCCTGATTGTGTCTGCTACAACTATTAAAACCTATCGATAACCTTTGCTAATACACATGCTAATGCTAATGTTAGGAAAAAGAACTATTTCTGAACCATATTGGTAGGTTTCTAAAAGATAACAGTTCTGGGATGAATTTTGTGCCGCCACTGGGTCACCGGTATCTGATATCCAGAGGCCTCAGAGCAACTTTCTGTTGAATTTCAAACCCTGATTCAAAAACATCAATGCAGAAATGCTATAAATAAGCCTCACTAAACTCTGATTCAAAAATGTATTTAGTTTTTTATCTCTATAAACTTCTTTGATGGAGATATTTATCTTTTCAGGCTGTAGTTTTCCTTTATTTAGAATAAATTTCATTGTGATGAATCGCGACTTCACTTTGAAACACTCACATGAATATTTAACACGTCTCCCACTCTTAAGTTCTCCCTGAGTGTAATACAAAGCCTCTTCATTCCTGGTGATGCCACCACATCAAGGGCAGAGACAGAAACTGAGCATTAAACACACAGATTTGTCATCCTAAAAGCAGACAGCTTCCAAGATTAGACAATGAAACTACGTATTATAAAAAGAAATGTGATGATGAGATGATGAGGTTCTTAATGAGGCAGTATAACAGATACGACAACTGGTGTTAAAGGACATCAAATAATAACACAGAGTATAATGGGCCAGTTTAAAATTTAACAGCTATTCAGAGAAGGCTGCTCAGGATTCAGGAACACAAAAAGGTTTTTTTGTGTAAAGTGAACTCAATACGTATAATGTAACAGTGTTGAATAGACTTAGGGCCTGTGTCCACTAATGGCAGCGCCTACAGTGCTTTCAATGCAAAACCAATCAATTCCGGTGTTTTCAGCATTAAGAGAACCAAATGCAAAATCTTCTTTGGCGTCTTCTTTTGCTCACAGTGCTCTCATTTGAAAATGATATGTTCTCAGAACACTTCAGAGCTACTTCCTCCATCATCGACCAATCAAAATCAAGTAGGGGTGGGACTTCTGATACCATTTTTTCTTTTCTTTGCAGTGACTACTCTCACATCTGAAGCTGCTGCTAATGCTACTCCTCAAATTTTAACAGTTAATTTTTGCGGTTTCCTTGTAGAATTTTCTTGAACAAAAGCAAAAAATGAGGCAAATACGGTATTTTAAAACGGCCTGGAGAGCCGCTACTTAGGGAGGTAGAAGTGCCCCAGGAGAACTTTGTCTGGCAACAGTAAGTGCCGGAAAGAAACGTATTTTGATTGAGGCACTAGGCATCACAGATGCAAAAAAATAAACCAAAAAAAAAAAAAAAAAAAAAAAAAACAATGCTGCCAGTGTAGACCGGCCCTTAGCTAAGACATGTGTTTAAACTTTTCTGATCTTTTCCATCACTCATTTTGTATTTATATATTGCTAATTGTAGCATTTCCATGGTTTCCTTCTGTTTCTAAGGACATAAACAGAGCAGTCTTTCTATATAATTCTATACAACTCCATAAGATGATGGTAGCTTGATAACTTCATAGTGGATTTCCTCCCCACTGAATTATCGGTATCTAGATAACCTGTAGCCTTAAAAGCTCAAACGTGGCTTTCATGGATATTGACATCAGTGTTGTATTCAAGACTTGGCACAACTGATTGAAACCCATTAACCCATAAAATAAATGTTAAGTGGAGTATTTAATCAATCGAGAAGTGGGCTTTTATTCCCATAGACTTCTGCCCAATCTTTTGCATTTGTAGGAGTCGCCCCCTTCTAGCCATTTCCTGGGGCTCATTTTCACCAGGAGTGAATGTCCACTTCTTATTCTACACACACAGCATCACCCATGTCAACAGGGACGACCACGATCACAGCCTTGTTCCATTTACTACAACACGTCCCAACTCACCCCCCGTTTAATCAGAGATCTGTGGGCAGGTTTGCATACTGAGTGTCCGTGGAGTGTTAGTGTGAGTCGCTTGATGAGATCAGAGTGATTCAGCTGTGTTGATGAGACAAAGAGAGGGGCAGCATTTGAATGGCCAATATCCTACACAATGCCTGAATTACTGGCTTTATGATGTCATGTTGATTACAGTTTGGCTTTTAGTGTTATCATACAGACACTTTGATACTGATTATGTATCGTGCAAGGGTTTGTTGGGATTTTCCTGTACTGGAGAGGCAGCTTAATGTATGCAGCACATAGATCCAGGACAGAAGCTCCAAAGGATCGTAATGTATTGTATTGTATCTTGTGCTGTGCTGTATTGTACCACTTGCACTGTATCTTGCTGTGTTGTATCATATTGTATCTCACTGTATCATAGCGTAGTGTAGTATATGAAATCAAATCACATTATTTGGCACTGTATCACATCTCGTATCACATCTCATTGCGTTGTACCAATGTTGCCGGTTGTATAAAATCCTATTGTATTGTGTTGTGTTGTATTGTATTGTTCTGTAACGTATCTTATCTTAACGCACTGCATAGTATTGATTCTCATTGCATTGCACCCCAGTCTGTTGTACCGTTCGGTATTGCAATGTAGCACATTGTAAAGTATCGTATCCCATAGTACTGTATCATTGTATTGTTCCTTACCATGTTGTATCATAACAGAACATATCCTAGTGCGTTATATTGTATCAAATTATATTGCATTGCACTTTACTACACCCTTTCCTACTGTATTGTTTCATAACGTATTATATCGTATCGTAATGTATCATAACATATTGTAACATATTGGATTGTATCATATTGAAACATATCGTATAGTATTGTGACATTTTGAATCATATTGTATCGTGACATATGATATGATATGATATCATATTGTGTCATATCATAACATAGTGGGTCATGATGTATCGTAACGTATCGTATCATATCGTAACATTGGATTGTATCGTATTATAACAAATTGTAACAAATCATAACATAGTTGATTGTAACATTTAATATACAATGGAGCATAACATAGCCTATTATATCGGAACATATTGCATAGTATTGTAACATTTTGAATCATAGTTTATCGTATTGAGACATAGTGGATTGTATCGCATTTTGTATTTCGTATCATAATTTGTATTGTAATTCGTACTAATTCATATTTTGTTGTATCTTATTCCATTGTGTAGTATATCGCACCCCATCATATTGCGGCATATTGCATGGTACTTACCTTGCCCGATGCAACATAAGGCTTCTTATTAAATTGTTTCATACAGTAAACTACTGTGTGATTGCAAACCATAATCTACCCAAGTGTTTCAGCGCAATATGTCAAGAACATAAACAATAAGCCCTTTGTCTTTATGCATTTTCATAGTAAAGCATTTTTTGGTGGAATCCTTGATTTTAGTTTGGGACGTCTGGTTTCATTTTATTGCGCACTGTTGACGAGTTAGGTTTCAGCATATTTTTGTGTATACAGGAAAAACAGCATGTAAAGAGAGCAGAAGCAGAGAGAACTCATCCCGCCAATTTCATCTAGAACTATATACTATAGACAAGATCAAAAACTAAATAAGGATATCAGATTTCTGGTTCATGCTACAGATAATAAGCAAAAGTGAAGCATCTGTTTATCTTACCATTCACTGTGAACCTGGGACTCACCACTGACACCATCACTTCCAGGGGCTGTATTGTTCTAAGGTGATAGCAAAAAGGTTCCCATGTTGGAAGGGTCGGGGATAGCTTTTGTTATTGATAGTTTATACAATTAATGTGTGTTTAAATTGATTAACAACTGATAAATAAGAGTCGTGAGCGGCATTGTTAGGAGTAAGTCTAGAACAGAGAAGGAAAACATGCAGAAACACTTGGCTGCATTTTACTGTACCTAAAGGACGAGGGAGGAAAGAGAATAGAAAAGGACAAGGAAAGAATAACAAGCTGACAGGACGTTTTTGAAAAAGGCGTAGATAGACGGGTCGGCACTATTGAAATAAACAGATTGGAAAATTGGAGGGAGGGACACACAAGTGAGAGAGGGAATGCAACATCCAGGCTTTGTTTTCCTTACATGTGGGTGCGCACACAGCAAACGCACACACACATCGCCCGTTGCTGCCATAACACATCATCATCCCACAAAAAAACAGAACATAAAAGAAGAGCGGGAGCAACAACACTGTTCAACTGTTCTGCTCTTTTTTGCAACGCTTTAAAACAGGTTTAATCTGAATCCTACAACCGCTGCTATTTCCCGTTTATGATGTCACCTGGGAGATATTACACATTTATAGTCCTGTTATGTTGCTCTGATGGGATGAAATGAGAGCTCCACTGATGCAGCAACTGCCATTTATTTCATTTGCATACTATTACTGCTGTTCGCTTTTGATTTGACATTTTGCCCGCGTAGCTGTGGGAGGAAACACGCACGGTCACGGCCCAGAGCCTTACTAAAGATAGACGAGAGGGGGATACGTCAGACTAAATTTGTTTGCATTTTTTTTATTATTATTATTATTTTTCTATGTTGCCTGTCGACCACCGTGTGTTTGCATATGTATGCGCACATGTGCAAAATCTTGGGTTTGTTCTGTCGGGCAGTGTTCTAATGTGAAAACCATCCATCCTGACCCTTTAGAAGGAGGAAGAGACTGGGCCTGTCTGAATACATTACAGTAACCATTTGGAAGACAGTGAGAGAGAGAGAGGAGAGGGAGGAAGGGAGAAAAAAAAAGAAAGTGGGACACAACAACAAGCCGTGGGCGCTCGTTGTGTGTGTGTGACATTCTGACTGTCCAATATGATCACTGCCTGTGTGAGGTTGGACAATCCCGCCTTCTACAACAGTGTGTCATCATCACTTGTTTCAGGTTATTTAAGGTTTTATGGCCAAAAATGAGAATTTAGACTTAAGTACAGTATTCTCAGTTGTTACAATAATATGCCTCCATAGAAATGATTTCCAATGTCTCTGTATTTCCATTGTAGCCAGCTGTTAATGATAAACAACACTCAACTATATTCAAGTCAAACTTTATTTATAGAGCATGTTTAAAACAACCGCAGTTGGCCAAAGTGCTGTACAAACACCAAGCAACATATAAGGCTAAAATGTCCATATACATGAACATATATCTGTATATACATTAAAATGCACTGAAATACATTAAAATACAAATGCATATCTATAAAACAAAATCGAAACTTTATTAAACTTTCTATTAAAAATGTCCACTCAGCTTTAATTTAAAGCCAGGCAGAGCGGATATGCTCAGGCAGGCTGTTCCAAAGCCGGGGAGCAGTCACCACAAAGGCCCTTTAGGTCACCTTTAGTTTTTAGTCTGGTTTTTGGGGTCACTAGTAGCCACCTAGCCTAAATGTAGTTTTATTGTTTACAGTGAAACTAGCAAACTAAGCGGTAACTATGTGTTTGAATCAAGAGGGAAGCAAAAAAAATCACCCCTTAAGAAAAAACCCCAGTACAAATGCCCATAAAAGAACTCTCATCTGTTTCTGGTGAGTCTCAGCTTCACTTTAAATTCTGGCTACTTTCAGCTATATAACCCTCATAAGAAAATAAATCCACGAGGATGTAATTAAAAGTTCTTGCAGTAAAATTATGATGCAGATTTGTAAAAAAAAAAAAACGAACCAATCTTTGTTCACTGTTTGTGGAATGGTGGTTGAATCCATCACGTGAGCTGTATTTCAGATAGTCATTATTTACAGTGAATCTAGCAAACTGAGAAGCGACTTCGTATTCAAATGAAAAATGGAGCAAAAATTCACCACTCAAGTAAATTTTACAGAATAAACATTCATAGAAGCACCTGCTTAATGTTTTATCCATCGAGTCTCAGTTTCACTGTAAATAGTAGAGTGAAAAGGCTTCACTGTGGCCTATTTCAGCCCCATGACCTCCCTAAAAATATCAGTGTGTAGTTGCATTTAAAAGGAAGAATTGTCATGATGCAGATAATGCCACTCTGTCTTCCACAGGAAAATAAAACTTAGATATTAATTTTGTTGAATCAGTCACTTGTGATAAATTCCAGGAAGTTATAGTTTACAGTGAAACTATCAAAGTGAGGTGCATCATGTGTTCAAATGAAAAAGTGAGCAGAAATACACTCCTCAAGATAAATCTGCAAAAGAAGCAGCATCATTTATTGGTTTATTACATCCCCCATCGAAGCATCTGTAACTGGTGAGTCTCCGTTTCACCGTCAATTGTAGAGTGAAGAGGCTTCGCCCTGACTTACTTCATCTACGTGACCCCTGCTAAGTTATTTGGGTGTACTTGCAATGAAAAGCCTTGAAGAAAAAAAAAAAGAAAAACTTCTGAAGGTTTGTGAACTGGTGGTCGACAGAGTCACTTGTGACACATTTCAAAGAGTCGTGTTTACAGTGAAACTAGCAAAGCAAGCAGATACCATGTGTTCAAATCTAAAGGGGAGCAAAAATCCTCCCCTCAAGATAAATCTGAAAAAGGAATGTCATCACATCTTGGTTTATTACACCACCAATGATAATACTCTTATCTGTATCTGGCAAATCTCAGTTTCACTGTAAATAGTCAAGTGAAAAGGCTTCACTCTGGCTTTCTAAATAAACACTCATTTCACTTCAGTTTGAGTCAAAAGTGGCTGAAATTTTGGGAACACGGTGACTCAGATTCTTCTCTTTTGTCTTAATTATACCATACTCTGGTTTTTTCATCTTTCAAGAATGACTTTCACCTTGAAAATTAAAAACTGGTCCATGTTTTAAAGGAGTACTTCCTTTTATTAAAAGCTAAGCTAATAATATCCTAGCACTCATTCCCTGACACTGAGGAGCTTGAGTTGTACTCACCTGATTTCTCCTGTTGTTTTAACACTCAGGTTGCTCTCTTTTTATCTCCAGACACAGAAGCAGAAAGGAACGCACTGAAAGAGCACGTCTACCCCAAGCTACGAGACTTCTGCAGGGAGAACTATGGGATTGAATTCCAGGTAACCAGCTGTTAATTTCCCCTTCCTCCTGTTCTGAGCAGCAGCCTCCTGAGCTGCGGGTTTTGCCAGCTCTGACTGTTAAGTGCCTCCAAATCTACATCACGGCTTACACAGCCATCAGCGCCTGAGGCGACCCGTGCAGAGGTCCCTGTCCCTTTAAGGAGACAGAAGGCCAGCAGAGATAAGACTTCCATCAGTGCACGCTGGCTCAAATCAAGCTGCGGATAAGGCAACTATGAGCAAGGGGGCTTTCCTTTTGTTGTCATCAGAGAATCATCGCACTCTCCCCCGCTGTGTCCGCTGATCGAGATCATTTGCATTGCAAATCAGAATCGGTGTAAACGGAGAGATTGCTATCAGAGGTTTGTTTTGTTTAACAAATCCAGGAGAGCCCTGGAGTCAGGGGGAGATCTTTGACACAGATTGTTCCTGGAAGGATGCAGGGGGATTTGTTAGCTGCGGAGGAGAGTCGTGACCCCTGGATTGTTACGGAGAGAAGCTAATTCTCATTTCATGCTAAGAGTGTTTGGATCGGAAGAGCTCGAAGCGAATTAAAATCTGAACAGCGAGAAGTAAACTCCAGCTGTTTGGAGGTGTAGTTTTGTTTGGTCTTGTGTGATGTTTGGCGGTCTGCTTATCTTTTGTTCTTGACATGTTGAAGAACAAAGACCACAGTACTTAATATTTCATCATCAGAAAACATTGTGTTGTCCGTCTTTGAGCCCTGGATATGTGCCTTTGATCGGCTTCAAGAGAAACGATACACCAGCAGTGACACAAAATGCAAATAAATGTGAGAGCACTTAGTCCTAATGACATCTGGATTGAACCAGATTTTCCTTTTGCTGGTTAAAGGGCTCTTAAACAGTGCTGGCCTGATTGGTTTGAAGTGTGTAGAACACATAAAGACTCTTGGGTGATGAAGAGTGTTTGATATTCTAAGGATTAAATAAAAATCCACATCATTTACGTGAGCTCTCACTGATGTTTTGTGTTTGTCTTTGTTAGAGGCTAATGTTGTCACCCATCACTGGGGGAACACTGGTTAAAAAATGGTCCATTCTTGGACCAGAACTTGATACTTTTGTGCAGTCTTTACATTTCAGTGTATTAGTAATGGTCCCTGAATGTTTAACAAACTATAATATAATGCTTTTGTTTGAGCCTTAAAGGTGCTTTTCTACTGCAAGAACTCTCCACAGGAACTAGTGACTTTTTGAGGAACTATGTGCTTTTTCTGACCACAGGAACTAGGGTCTAAATGTAGTTCTGGGGTAGTAAATTTATGCCTGAAAACAAAGTAGTGTTTTCCAGACTCCTATAAACTTTGGGGGCGGGGCCTGCAAGCCAAACGTTTCTCATTGGTTTCTCCGTCCACACTAAGATGACCCCCCCTGTCTCTGTCAAACCCTGTGAACTGGAGACCTTCAGCCAGTTTACAACAGCTTCTGAAACAGAATCCAAGACAGATTTTTTTTTTTGACACTAGCGCAAATCCCTCTGTGGTTCAATGGCGGCTCCCGTGACGAGTTTTTGGCTTTAAAACCGTACAATGGCAAAAGGCGGAGCCACCCTGTCCATTCTATACACAGTCTATGATTGAAACCTGCAGAGATTCTGTGAATGGCCTTAGTTGCTGCCTCACTGCTCTCTACTGGTCAGGTGGTGAAGTGCAATTATTTTTTTTTCTCCTTACGTCACTGAACTGTTTTACTTCATCTCCTCAAGTTTTTGGCCGGTGGTGGAAACAGAAAATGTTTGGCCACAGGAACCATTTAGTTCCTGTGAATTTAGCCATTTTCCATGAACTGATTAAAACCTCACAGTCATGCTTTTCTGATGATTTTTTTAAACATTTTTTTATTCTTAAAAATGTTTTCTATTCACGACATTTCCCTGATTTTATCCACAGTTAAACTTTAAATCTCCAGGAAACTCTTCTGAACGTGACCTGACTGCTTGGATTCAGCGTGCAATACCACCAATTCAGCTCTTTCTGTATTAAAAATCTGTGTTTAAATGCTTTTGCTTGGAGAAGAGCCAGACCCTGAATGGGATGAATCATTTGCCATTCAGTGTGTAGCTCTAAAGCAACCTAAATCCCTTTTATGGACGGATTCTCCACGCACTTATTGTCCAAATAAATACAGTTTAAAGACAAACGCGCATCTTACAGCCAATTTATGTTAATTCGCATAAACGACTGTGAGAACAGGGATCGATTTTACAAGTTCAAAGAGTCGTAGACACATGAGGGTGAACTGAAGACATTGGTGGGCTCTGTAATGTGTGTGTCGGAGAAGTGGAAGAAAAAGCATGCGAAGCCTTGCAGAGACGTTCTGGCTCGAGTTTCTGCAGCCACGTGTCCGTCTGGTGATTCAGCTCGCTGTGACGAAGCGTGAGCTGAAATGATTATTCAGGAGGCCTGGGAGTTAATACTATGACTCACTTACTCATCTATCCCTCCTCTTCTAGTCCCTAAAGCGCCTCACTCTTCATCCTTACCTACGTCAAGTGAGAATTAGCACCTTAGCTGAAAACACAGGTTAAAATTTTGATACATATGCTAGCTTCTTTTCCGTCCGTTTATTTTTTTATGCTCCTGTCTCTTCCTCTCTCGCTCTCTCTCTCTGCTGGCACACACTGACACACATATGCCAAGCTGATGAAACCCCGATTCTCCGCGGTCCCTCATCACTTGACTCAGTTTCCGTCCAAAATGTTCCCGTAAGAGGATGGAGCAGGATCGCGGGAGACGCAGAGAAGGATAGAAGCAGGAGGAAATCCAGCCCAGGGGCCGAGGGCTACGTCCTCATTCAGTCACAGCAGAGGAGGGGGAGGGGGATTCAAGGCTCCATGATGCCTTTTTTATACCATTCCTATCCCCCTGTGTTTCCCGCTCTCTCTCTCTCTCTCTCTCTCTCTCTCTCTCTCTCTCATCACTCATTTGTAGGCTCACTTTCTGGGAATGACAGAAAACAGCTTGAAAAATGCAGCGAGGAAATGTCGAGAGATGTGAGAGAGAACCGGGGATCAAACGAGGTTTTTGAACATTTGTAACCTCTCTGCATTCCCACATCACTCACTACACTTTCTGAGTGAGTGGGTTTGGCTTTCTCCTCTCAAAGAAAACAAATGTACAGTTTGCAGCCATGTGCTGGTTTTTGGAAGCAGACTTCTTGACCACCAATGTCCAATGTTTGTTACATCTTGGGAAAAGTGAGTTGTATGTTTTTTTCACTCACTAATCCTGCCCTTAGCCATGCGTCTTATACCCCACCGCCTAGCAACAGCCGGCTAGTTGGCTAACCAGCCAGTATGGCTAGCATCACATAACTTAACCAAGGCCTCTGTTTTTTTGTCCTTTTTGAATTTTTTTGTTTTGTTTTTAAATGCTTTTAAATGCAAAGAAGAATTTTCTTTGGGATGGAATTTTTTAACTCGTTTTTCTCCCTCTTAGTTTGAACATCCAGAATTCTTACTTAATATTCAGGTTCAGAATAACAGAATACTCTCTCTTTAACTTTGTGTCTCTGTATCTATAAAACAAAAAGAAATCATCTGAAAGAAAAAAAATATTTAACTTATTTAATATTTTGTTGTGAAAAAATTCTAGTCAAACCACATTTTTTTTGTGTCGTCCTGGCCGATGTTTCTTGGGAGTGAAACACTTCAAAAACAGAGGTGTTCCTCACTCTTCCATCTGTTTACCTGGCTGCCATATTCCTCCTCTTTGTGCCTCTCAGTCTGTTTTTCTTTCATTTGCTGGCAGCAGGCCACTGCCTTCATTCACCATCCTGCTCTGAAACTGTTTTTTCTTTCCTGATTTGTTCTTCTCAGGAACATATCAGCGTGCCAACGGACTCCACAGGGACGATACAGCAAAGATAATCAAAAATCAAATCTGAAAAAAAAAAACCTGTCCAAGCTTTCAGTTTCAGTGTGTTTGTAAAACCCAGAGGGGAGATTTTCAGAGTAAAGAGGATGTCTTATTACTGTCAGAGTGATGGTTAGACTTCCAGTTTGTTTATCAGCCTGTCTTTGAGTTTTAGACACAGAAAAACATGCTTGAAATTTGTGTTTGTGTCCAAAACTATAAAAACAAATAGACTTTTCTTTATATTCAAGAACTTTCAAGTTATTTTTTTGTGAAGTTAAGTTCAGAAAGTTTACATCCTTTTCATCCAGCCCTTAAGCCAGCTAAGCCATCTCCAGCCTTCTTTTAGCCGGCAGCCAGACTGACTCAGAGACACTCTGTTTCTCTGCAGTTCATTCAATGCCTGGAAAAGTGTTCTTTCCCAGAATCCTCCACTGCAGGCAGTGTTTTTCTGCCAGTACGCTGAAAGTTTTGCACAAAGTTAAAACACAAGAATGAATGCTGCAAGTTCCAGCTTTCAAAAAACTGCAGTGAAAATGTGACTCTACAAATCAGTTACAGGGAGATAACACACAAGAAGAGGCGTTGAAGTCTTGAGTCAACTTTTTGTATACAGTGACTCCTATTAATTATAAGAGAAGAGTTTTTTTTAAGTCTGGCAGATATCCTGAAACTAAATCAAGGTATAATGGCTCAAAGTCCCTGAATTAGCTTTTTTTGTCCGTCCATTATTGCTCTGCCAATACCAATTTTAGCTTCAGGGTAATGGCATCTGACTAAGTCAATGAAGCCAGTGCAATCCCTTACATATTGTATGGATATAATCAAAGAAACCCAGAATGAGTACAGTGTCACTTTTGTGTTGCTATCAAAAAACTAGGCATGAGTCGTCATTTTCAAATTCAATAGTTCCTACTTCCCTACCTTCAAAATATATTTTTTTCTTTACCTCACAAAGGCCTGGCAGTACAAGTAGCACCCAGTGACTGTAGACTTTTTGAAAGCTGTTTGCCAACTGTCAAAACTGGGGTAAGACCGTGAGATTCGCAGAAAATGTCCAGATGAAGGCATGTAGCGGAAGGGGCAATTCAATGGATCATTAAACAGTTTACAAGAGATAGTTGAGTAATGGTCAAACAGTTCCTGGTGACTTTTGGGTTAATCTTAAATAGTTCCTGGTGTCCATTTGATTAATAAACAAACAGTTCCCAGTGACGAATCAATGAATCACTAAACAGTCCTGTAGCTGTTCGAATACTTATCAAACAGTTCCCGGTGACTCTTAGATCAATCTCAAACAGTTTTCTGTGACTATTTGATAAACCGATTTATCAACCAAACAATGGATTGTTAAAAACAATTTCCAATGACTATTCGATTAACTGTTCAACAGTTTCCATTGACTTTAACATTAATTGTTGGACAGTTTCCCGTGACTTTTTGTTAATAGATTAATCGACTAAACAATTAATTGACAAATAGTTCCCTGTGACTATCTGATTAATCGATTAATCGACTAAACAATTTATTGACGAACAATTTCCAATGACTGTTTAACTGTTCAAAAGTTTCCAATGACTTTCAAATTAATTGGCAACAGTTTCTTGTAACTCTTCGATTAATAAACTAATTGATTAATCAACTAATCAGCTAAACAGTTGATTGTACACTACTTCCCCATGACTATTTGAGTAAAGAAATAAACAATGAATCCTCCAACAGTTTCCAGCAGCTTTTTGATTAATTGTTTGACAGTTCTTCATGACTAATTAATTAAACATCAAACAGCTGACTCTTTGATTAATCCTGGAATAGGCCCTAGTGACTATCCAATTAATCGTCGAACAGATTGCATTGGCTCTTCGATTAATCGTATACATGCTTGAGATCTCCATCCACATAAAACCGTTTCTCCTTGGGTAGTATCGCGGAATCACTGAAAAGGCCTTCTCTCTCCTCTGCTGCTGCCACATTAGTCCCCGCCAGTCATGTGACCTCATTACCTCGCGTCTCTGCCTGCCTCTTAACCTGAACCTGCTACGGTTGAGCAGCGACATCTGAGACGCTGTCCTGTAATTACCCTGACGTGCCCAAGCCTGACGGATTTTCTGAAAGGCATGCATTAAAAATTTCCCACAGCGTTCATTATTGACAACCTGAATCAAATCTATTTGACTCATTAAATGAAACACAGTATTAAGGCTGGGTACTCTTTCTTATTTGGGTGCTTGGTTCTTCAACAGTTTGTGGTTCATGTTGCTGTAAAAATGTAATATTTAGTGACAGATTTGCTGCTAAAACCAGTGCTAAGAAAGCTGTTTTTATCAAAAATTCTCAGGGATTTACTACATGTTCTCAATAAAAGTGCCCGCAGCAGAGAGCTTAAGATACATCGATGCTGGTTGAGTGTCTATTTTTATTCTTATTTCTTGCCTAAGTCTTTCTGCATGTTGGTGGGGTATTTTCCGCCCTTTTTCTCGCCTGATTTCATGCCCTTTCTTCTCGGGCATCTTGGGCCTAATCCAAAAGTTTAATAGTCTCACATTCAATAAATTAAAAAAAGGCTTCCCTGCACTTGACCCGCCATGAGCAAATGCCTTCCAAGGGCGTTAGAAAGCGGCTTAGTGGAAGCAGCTTCGTGTCTTACGTAAGCAAAGGCACCCCCCGCTTTTATAGTTAAAGGGGGGAAAAGATGGAGAGAGAGGAGCGGCAGAGTAATCAGCAAAGACGAAGGAGAAGTTGGCAGGAAGGGAAAAGAGGACGATGTTAAAGACTTCCAGTCCCGCAGGAGTCGTGTGTTCGTTTAAAACTCGTCCCAACTAATCTCCCGCCAAAATACTTTCCCTCTTAACTTCATTTATGCGTCCTTGCCTGTTCCAGATAAACATTCCTCCACTTTCTCCTCCTCCATCTATCTCACTCTCCCTCCATATTCAGCAAAGCAGCATCCACGCACATGAATAGATATGACTAATGTCTTCATTTAGCTTTTAATTACCGTGAATCCTCCCCATCACCTGCTAAAGCCCAGTACAAACCGTTCATAATCAAAGGGAGGGGACTTATCACTTCAACCCCCCGACTTTCCCTCCCGGCAGTCCTTGTCAACACAGAGCCGATCAGTCTTCTACCCATGTGCATCGGGAGCTGGAAGCAGATTAGAGACACTGATACGCAGTGACTGATGTGAGTTTTCCACAACATGAGGGATGCTTATCATATTGTGTGAGCAGAGAGACTATTTCAAAGTAAAAGCCTTTAGTGGTTCAACCCACATCCGTACTTTAGTCATTTGTTTTCCACTTAGATGGTGGAAAAGCTAAATTAATCTATTCACTGGACAGCTCCAAGACTTTTTTCCAGTGATTTCTTTCAAGCAAAAGTTAAAGAGGGGACGTTGTGTTTTTTTAACCTTTATATTGTCCCTCACGTAGTGGCTTTACATAATTTACAGCTAAAAAAAATAAAAATCGCTATTCTTCTCACACTGGAGATGTAGGAAACCCTTATTTCAGCCTCTGTCTTTAATGCCTTACTCTAGCTGTTGTCCCTTTAAGGCTCCCGCTCTACAACCCCCTCTTCCCTCTGATTGGCCAGCCTTCTAAAAGCCTATTGGCAGTCGCAGGGCAATTGGTAGATCTTGGTGACTGTGGCCCGTCTGTCCAAGGTGTCTTGGACTAGTAAAAAGATCCTTATACAAGTTTTGTATTATGGACCAATATAGTTCTATACAGTTATAAGTATTGGTATTAAAGGCAGATATTGATGTAAGTATCAATATTATAGGGCCATACTGGTATAAGCATTAATACCACAGGGCGATACCGTTATGAGCATACATAGGAAGGGCTAGGAACCGAACTTTGGTTCTTTTATTGCACCGACCAAACTTCGGTTGTACTGAGTATCAAAATATGCCTCGTCTTTTGGTGCCAAGTTTTCAGTACTCAAAGGGTTAATCGCATACTGTTTTTTTGCACCGTCAATTATTTGTTGTTTATTTAATTTTCATGTAAGAAAACTGCGCAGAGTGGAAAAATCCTAAAGCTGAAAAATAGAACTCAAAATAGAACTGTACCATAATGTGTAATGAAATTATTGTTATGTTAGAATTGATATTATAAAATTGGTTCGGATACCAGGAACTGGTATCAAAAGGAAGGTATCGGTATCAAAATTTTTTGATTGATACCCAGCCCTATGAAGAGGTTTGTATTTTAGTTGTTTTGTCATGGTGGTTATTTGGCTGTTAGAGGTCTTTTTTTTAACTCTCAATAGATGAAACATTTATTCATAGAAATGGTTTCTTTTTGAAATACAAATCTATATGGTTTTAGGAAATTCTGATGAAATCTAATATGGTCTACAGGACAGGAACTCAACAAAATGTACCATTGTGATTTTGCATTTGTCTTTCATTCTTTTTTGGCTCTAATAGAAAAAAATCACCTGCCACTGCCATTCAATTAGCAGCTGTAACATATTTTTTGTGAAAAAAAAAAAAAGACTAGAAAAATAACTGATAAGATTTTTTTTCATTAGTATGCCTGGGCTCAGTAATAGATCCACAGCTGGTTGAAGCTGTCGCTCCCCTCAGTCACACAGCTGCTCACAGGTGCACAACAACAATCAGCCAGATGAGCCGAGGTGTATCTCAGCCCCCCTGCTGCTCCCAGCAGTGAAGAGGGAGCTGAATATCTCCCACACTGTCAAAGTAGAGTCCCACACTCTCTTCTTCAGCGCCGGGCTGCCGTCACTCTGCTTTCTGCCACACTGCGGATGTGTCAGTCATTGTGTGCTGGACTAAACTCATCAGAGCGAGCTGGTCTGCTGTGCAGCAGAGCATGAAGGGAGATAGCGGCACTTTGGCTTCAGCTTTTCTGGCTCCTGCTTTCGCCTTCTGTGTTTTAGTCCTCTGACACTGCTATCAGGGAGAGAGAGCAGCAGAATTGATAGCTTTGTGTTGACATGTTCTTAAAACTCTTTCCCCCCCAGTTATATTCCTGGGGTATTATCGCCTTTATTGACTGGACAGCCGAAGAGAGGCAAGAAATGTGGGGAGTAGAGAGAGGAGCAAGATGTGCAGGAAAAAGTCGAGGCTGGGACTCAAACCAGCAACACTTTTAAACAACCTGCTCTCCATATGTTCCCAGTGCAGACTAGCTTGCGCAGTGTTTTGAAATAAGGCTTTTACAAACTTTAGAAGGATCATAAATTATATGACGTATTTTTAAAAAAGATTCTGCTGTAGAGGCTTTCGAATCAGTTCAAATTGAACAATCTTAGCTAACTGTAAGTAGCAGTTCTGCATGCTAACTCTCCACATGTGCGCCTGGTCCAGAAAATCAGATTTAAAAAAAAAACAAAAAGAAAAATTTTCCTTTTTTTCTTATGTAGCTCTGAAATAGCTAACAGCGCAGTCCCTGCTAGCTAATGCAAAGTCACTGATATGAAAAACAACAACGAATCAATTTCTTAAAATAAGATGTATGTTTCTGGTACTTGCTGCATTTTCCAGCAGTTTTAGCTAGCTAAGTCTTTTTTTTTTTTTTTTTTTTTTTTGCTATAGATACAAAATGAATATAATAAGACGGTTTTGTATGGGCTTAAAAACTGGAAGAAAAAAGTTTTTCTTTTTTGTTATGAAGCGGCTTTTTAAAATTTATTTATTTATATTTTTTTAATATAGGTCTGCTGAAGCTAACATTTCAGTGTCTATTAGCACAATTGGGTCCTAACAATTTTTGCTTTGCTCACAATATGAACTTCTTTGTTGGGTTTTTTTAGTTGGGTATTTCTGAGTGCAGTGACACATTACTGATTACTACTGACAGCGACTGCTAGCAAAAGCCAAAGTGTTGTAACATCCTCGTTTTGAGAAATTAATAGTAAATTTTGAAGCAATTGAAGCACAGTAGCGTACAACAATACAATCATGCAGCAAATGAACAAAGTCGGAAAGAAAATGCCTTAAACCCAGCAACTTCAACAAAGAACATACCTAACCGTTAGCCACGCGGCAGCTCTAGCTAAAGCAGCAGGCTAATGCTAGCACAAAGCAGGAAAGCTACAGCCGAAGATTTTCTTTTCTTTCCTCCTTATGCCAAAGCTAACAGATGCAGTGTGTTGCAGGCCGCTCACACTCTCACACACATTTACAGATTCTCCTCACCGCTCTCTCCTCCGATGGGAGCCTCCCCCTGTGGCGTGTTTACAGTTCAGATTGCCTGGGCTGCCAAAAGTTGTGATGAACGCGTAGAGGGAGACCCCCCTCTGTGGTATGTGTGTGTATATGGATGTGTACGTGTGTGTGGGTGAGCACTGTGGCTTCTCCCTGCTGGGCTGTGAAACTCTAAATGGTGTATTGGGTTTTGCTGAAACAGAGCAGGTGTTTGTGAGGAAGTGAGATTTTTGAGTGGATGCCTTCTTATCCTCATTTGAGCTTTTTGACTCAGTTTCCCTTCAACACGGCATTAAAGTTCATTAGCATCCAAAGCCTGCATGGGATCTTAAAACCTCGTTCTTGTGTTTCCAGGTGGTGGACCTGTACTGGGGTGTGGACCCGGAAGAGTGGGACAGTCCAGAGCTGCAGAGACTCAGAATGAAGCTGCTGGAGGAATGTCTAAAGACATCAGCGGGGCCATGTTTTGTGGTAAATATGACAATTGACGTACAAAGCTTTAACAGCGCTATTCTGTTTTTATTTACGTTTTACGCAACGTCCCAACTTCAATGAAATTTGGGTTGTAATTTGACCTCCATGTAAAGATATAAAAGAATACATGGGCTACCAATGAGGGCAACAAGATTGACAACAACACCATTAAACCATTAGTTCAAGAACTGTTGATGCCCCTTTGGTGAGAGATGAAACGTCTTTTCAAACTCGTGCTGTTTAGTTTGTTTTTACTTTGTCGACCAAACGCCTCAGTGAGCGTTGACTGTCGGGACCAAGGGGTAACATACGGTAGAGAAAAATGAAGCCTATGCGGAAGTGTTAAAAGTTGCTGTTAATCGAGAATCCGCTAGAGGCTGGCTGCAGAAAGACCGGAAGTCACATACACGTCAAGCCAAAAAACTGGACTTTTATGGCATTAAAAAGCATCTTTACAGCCTGGTTCAAAAAACAGCTTGGGTCTGAAATGCTAATTTTGCTATCGGCACACACTGTACGGTGAGTGAATTTTTTCAAACTCGGCAGTTAAAACAATATTAGGATTACAAGTGTGTCCAATCAGAGGCTGAGCTCAGTTCACGTGACTGACGGGCGCCCTATAGCTGTTGGAACGGAAACTCAAAGTCCGCGTCATATCCAAGATGGCCGGATGGAACAGATGGGTGACATCGCGGAGACTACGTCCATGTTTTATTCAGCCTATGGTCGGGACGAAGGCTCTGCGTCTCAAGGTGTGGTTTTTTCTCCAGCTGGGGAATCTGGGTTGGGTAGTTATATTTTAGGTAGGCATGGAAGTTCAACAAATTCGGCATGCTGGCTTGTCCATGTTGATAGGCTCATTCAAAGAAGGCGAAATAGTCCCCCCTGGTACTCGTCTTTTTTTTCCTCCTAATTTCTACTACATTACCTCTCCTCACGAGGCTCACTTGCTGCGCTCTGCGTGTTTAAGCTAGCACCCCACCCCAAGCCATCCCCCTACTCATACACACAGACAAAGAGTGGAGGATTGACAAGAGGGTTCGCTCAGGTGCTGGGACCGATGCACAGAGTGAAACCTCTTGTCATCCGTCCTGTTTGGAAGAGAGAGACGAGGACAACAAATACGCATGCAAGTGGTAATATATGAAGGCTAGCAAGTTCATTTTCATTTATTGTTGCGATTAATTGATTCACTGATTATCATCCCAGGCCTATCTACTGGAAACTCTAACCTAAAATTACACATCTGTGAATGAGTTATGTGAAGACCTCTGCTCAAAGGGAAAGGGTGTCATGATGCGTAATTAGGGCTGACATTTCAGTGCTCTTTTGGAGATAATTTTAGGCCAAATGGGGGGAAAAAAAGGTACAGGGAAAAGGATGAAGGCTGGAGTGAAGAAAAAGAGAGAGATGACAGGAAGAGAAATTGATGGTGAATTATTCAAATGGAACAGATCCGTTTCCAGAGGTTGGAATTGAGGTGAGAGATCACAGGGAGAAGCAATGCATTATGGGTAGGACAGGAGCGCCAGTCTCCAGGGAGCATAACCTCATTCAGAAGTCTGTTCTGTATGTTCTTCTTCTCATACAACCTGGCATGTGCTGCTTCCTCATCCAAAAGTTGTTGTTCTCTTTCTTTGACGGGCGAACGAGCACACAAACTGTGTTTGATGCAGAACAGGGCAGATCTTAATGATTTATTCAAGTTTATATATAGCAAAAAACCAATGGATGATGACCCAGAGACTAAATTCATGTTTTTATACAGTCTAGAGCTTTTATTATACAATTTATATAAAAGGAAAATGTCTTTTCTCTGATACTGAATGGACGCTTTAACACCACTCGCTCTTAACACTCGGTTTTCCAGCTTTCTGCTCCTTTTCAAGCCCGTATTATGAAATTGGATGGCTTACCCGCCAAAGCAAATTGAAACATTGTGTGTAATCTCAATTAGACAAATCCTGACCAAATGTCCGGATCTGTTTTGAAAAGACGCTACACGCGGTCCCCTTTTTGTGCCACAGGCTGAGTGTTGTACATCCCACGAGTCTTTCATTCATTCACACTGGCCTCACTGCCCTCTGTCTCCGCTGCAATTTCACCGTCTTAACCTCCGGCTGACCCTGAAACAGCAGGAAACTGAAAAACACAAACGCAGCCTCTTGTCTGTTTCCAACATACACCCACATGTAAACACACAAACAGCAGCTTGACCCGAGGCGTTTTGTCTGTCGTGTGTGTTGTGAATCTGTCAGGGTAATACACGCTCTTTACACACCTCCACACACTAGCTTGTAGCACACATCTTCCTTATCTGGTTACTCGAAAGTTTGTTGGCAAATTTCTTGTGTTTTAGCTCAAAAATACCATGAACCAGTTGCTGTTGTCCCTAGAGACGGGTTCCCCATTGTTGCCACACTCCGGGTCATCCCTGTACTTTGGGAGCTCCAAGCAACAGAGCCAGCAACGGGGTCCTTTGATCAGAGATTCGGATCCCCGGTTATGACAGTTCTGGGTTGTCTGGGCTATCTCCAGAGTGCCGCTGTTTATTTTTACAGGGTGGTAGACCTAGAAAACTGTGCGAGGACTGGGGAGACGTCAGCAGAATTTAGGCTCTTGTTGTTTTCGCAACAACATATAGTCGGTTTTCAAAGTTTGAGTGTAAATTTATGTGTGATGACGCTCGTCTCTGGGCTCTTTCAGGCAAATCCCATTCTCCTCTTTTCACTGGTTTCATTTTCTTTCTCAGTTTTTGTTCTAAAAGGGTTGTCACAAAAAAGAAAGCAAAAGTATTGCTGAGTTGGAAACATCTAAAGTAAAGAAAAACAGGATGTTGTTTACTCATAACCTTGAGTTATACTTCGGTTACACTTAATGCTGGTATAACTTGAGTCTTACTCAGATAATTATCTTTTTTTAAAGCTCCAGTTGCTAACTGGTTCTGAAACATGCTGAAATTTTTAAAGAGGGGGTATCCCGCTGCTGTGTTTGAAACATGCCTCTAAAGTAACAATGCTGGATCTTCGGACTAAACGAGTACAAATATTCCAACCGCAACATATGTTGTAGAAATCCCTGAATCTGTCTGTAAACTGATCAAAATGGTCCACTCTAAACATAGCATGAGCTCTTCATGGGATTTTCATGACACGTTGAAGAGGTGGACCTCAAATACTTCCTCAAAGCGTTTGTGGAGATTTTATCTTGTGTTGATTTTGGCACCCCCTCTGGACAGATGAGTACCTTTACCTGGGGAAAAGTTTTTGTTTTTACTTATTTTAAACAAAAAACGTATCCTATTTTTTAAAAAATTGGGTGAAATTGGGAGCAGACATTAATGAGGGGGTATTTTTCCCTTTTATTAATGTTTATAATGCTACAGTAAGCCTTAGCAGCTTTACAGTAAACCCTTGTTTCCTCGAACTGGGGTTTTAGAAAACACTTGTTTCATGTTTGTTTTTAGCTGCTGTTTCTTTAAGACTCCCCCCTTTCCTTTGATTGGCCAGCCCTCTGGAGGCCTGTCAGAGGCAGACCTTTGTGTTTGAGGCCCGATCCCCAGTGTGTCATGAACTTACTGGGAGATCCTTATGCAATGACTTCATCATGTCAGTAAGTCTAATGAAGATTAGTGAAGATCTTGTGAAGATTGCATGCTTAGAACGGACTGTTTGGAGCAGTTTACAAACAGATTCAGGGATTTCTACAACATGCAACATAAATTTGAAAATTTGCTCACGATGAGTATGAAAAATCCAGCTATCAGACACACTTTTATACACTTAGACACAGTGGTAGTAAAAGAGTTAAACTGCATCCATCCTGATTGTTTATGTTGTAGGAAACCAAAGACAAAGGGTGTTTTTCTGTGCAGAGAAGAAAAACCAGGGGGGGTGGGGGGATGGGGGGATGAGTGAGTGAGTGAAGTGGGAGTAACAGCTTTCTTGGAAACTCCACAGAGGATTGACGGGTGTAAAGCAGGTGTGTTGTTGCTGTAACTTGAGACCTCTTTTGACACCTGTGTTTCCCCTCAGCCACCTTGATGGAATACAGCTCTTCTGTGTAAAGGGAATTTTCTTTACATTTTCCCATTTTACGTTCATTTCTCGTATCAATTTGTGGGGAAAAAAAAGTGAAATCCCATCTGATAAAGGCTCCACTTTATCTTTTAGTGGACATGTGTGACCATGAAGATGTACAGCTGTCTTCGGGGGAGTCAGTTCTTATGAACTGGCCTTTTATTGGATGTGTCAGTCTTTCTTTATGAGAGAGAATCAATTTCAGCAAGTGTCTTTCAAAGGGCACAACTGAACGCAGGGCAGGTGGCGGAACAGGACTGTTAAACACACACACACACACACTCATAGAAACACACCACCACCACCGATTCGCTACACCTGGCTGCGAGAACAGGGGGCTTTTCTCTAACCTGTCGATGCAATAAAAGCGGTTTCCATGGCAATTGCAGGGGTTGGCATGGTGATGGTGTCATTGACCCGGAGATTAGGCATGACATTGAGCCTGTTTTTTCTTTTCTTCATCTTCTTCTTCGCCTTCTTTGCTGTCCAACAGTCTCAAATTCCCACATGGAGAACTTAAAAAATGCCTGAAGGACGCAAAAACGTGGCTCATCCAGTTCTTCTTCTTTCTTCACCATGAAGCAGGTTTACCTCATGAAAGAGGATATTTGGGGCTCATATTTTCTCTCTGTCTCCTCCATTCAGTGCAAATGATGTAACTGCTAATGTGATAGCCTCAACTAGCAAGACCTGGCGACAGGGAAAATGATACAGTCAGTAAAATGTGCAATTTGGTAAAAATATCCTGCAAGAACAGAGGTATAAATCTCTGTTTCTGTATTTGTTTTTAAATATATATATATATATATATATATATATATATATATATATATATATATATATATATATATATATATATATATATATATATATATTACCAATACTTATCTAAATATTTTATATATACCAATTCTTATGCCAGTAATGTCTGACCATAAAGATGGAAGTCAGAATACTTCTTATTTTGCCATACTTGGTATTTATTTTGGATCAGTTAGAAAGTCTGTTAATAAATCATCACATCTTTTACGTTTACATTTTTGAGGGATACACCCATGACATTTCTGTGTTTAGAAAAAAATGACATTTTCTTTCTTTCTTTCTTTTTTATGGTTTATTGCACTTTTTGGAAATTTATTTAGTTAGTCCGGAGATAAGTCTATACTACAGAATATAAGAATGTAAAGATTTGCTCTGGCAGACTTAGCATGGTTTGTAAAATAAGGTAAAATAAAGTTAAATTGACGTTGTACTGTGTTCACGGCTCCATCTTGGGGATCAACCTGTGACAGAATGTCACGGAGCGCTAGCCACTATGCTACGAATGACAGGGTATAAGAGGCGTAAAAGAAAAAAAAGGTATGTCATGAAAGTTGTGAAAAAAGTCATTTAAAGTCGTAAAATTGAGAAAAAAAATTGTAAACTTAGATTGTAAAGTTGTACTTTGTACATTTTTAATACTTTTAAACTGCGTTATGACTTCGTTACCAATGGATCACAATATCACTCTTGGTAATGTATGACTTCATCATTGTAGTTATGTGTTTATTTTCACAAATTTATGACTTTGTTTCTGAAATCACAAACAAAATGCTTCGTGGCCATAATGTTACATTGTTAGCTGTCAGCTGTAGCAACAGTAAACAAAAAACAACAAAAAAACAACAAAAAAAACAGATTACCTTCTGTTACTGACATCACAACCTTATATCACAAAATAATGAATATAACATTAAAAAATCAAAATGGGCATTTATTTCTCCCACTTTGACTGTCATATAGGCGTACTGATGGTGAGATCTGCTCTGAGAAATTGATAATGTCCACTGTTAAACACTATGTCACAAAATCTACATGATCTCATCAAACTAATATTTGATTCTTTCCAAAGCCATTACCCTCTCTGCGGTGCCAAAGCTTACGCAGCAAATATCTGAATAGTCACTGCTGTGTTTTTCGGATTGATTGACTGTGTGACTGACTGATTTGTTGATTTGTACTGTAGCTGCACACAATAACTTAGTCCAGTCTCCAAACCGACTCATCAGATAAAGTGCACTTAGCCAGAGTACAAAAACCGCTTCCAAAGATGAAGAACAGAGAGGAGGAGGGAGAGGCGGAGGGAGAGGCGGGTGCAGCTAAAGCAACCAAAGCTTATAAACATACTGTAGGTGGAGTGTTTTTAAACACCTGATTTTGTCATTTGACAGAAAAACTCCAGCTGGTTTAGTCCTAATCTTTCTCCTCACACACTCACACGCACACACACACTCAGTTGGTCACATCCTGTGTTATCACCGCGAGGTGAGCTGACAGTGACTTTGTCAGCAACTTGGAGAGTAACAATCTCTCACACACACTCAGTGGTGTGTCCCTCTCTCAGCATTACTTTAGTTCAGCCCTGCAGTGCCATGACTCATACAGAAGCTCACATCTTAAAAGGGTAAACGAAATGACCTGTAGGGCAGCAGGTCCTGTCCAAGATATTTTAAACATCTAAGAATTTGTGTCACAGTCGGTACGCTTACATGCACGCAGTGGCCAAACTAATGGCGTAGCTAATAATAAAGCAGGGGATCTAGTCCTGTGCGTGTATACATGCAGAAAAGAGAATCAGAATTCTGGCTGAGAACGTCTCACTCCACTTGGATATCGTATCGAACTACATTCAGTTCACCCAAAGAGGAAGAAATATTCTAACGACAATGTTGTGTTGGAGCCATAGACTGTATGAGCAGCAGTCCTATTTATTATGTTCATCTACTTCCTCTTCTGGCGGAACACCAAGGCGTACTGAAACCTGCCAAATCCCACAACAGTCCGATAGCAACTGCATAATCTAAGTGTGTCAATCAAGCTATGCTCAGTTTGATCTTGTGCTGACTAAGCTCATAGTCCAATTTCTTAAACTGCATGTAATGAGCAACTAGCTTAAAGACTGTCAGAGTTAAAATAGTAACAATTACTCAAAAGATGTCCACACTTAAGATATGCCAACGCTGGTCAACTCAAACCATATCCCAAGGTATTTAAACTCTATGACCTTCTTAATTCTAGATCCATTGGAGGTGCATATTTCTATTCTTAAAAGTTAATATATAAATAGATATATAAAAGTTTAAGTTTTAAGAGACACTCTTGTAAACCGTTAAAAGCAAGGTTGTTAATGGCAGATTGTACAGTATCTGCAACACAATAAACAATAGCATCATCTGCGTAAAGGTGCACATGACAGTTTTGTAGAGTCGAAACAATATCATTGATGTACACTGTGAAAAGCATAGGGCCCAGAACTGACCCTTGTGGCACACCTCTATCAATCAACAAAAAGTCTGATTTGGCCTGACCTACTTTAATCACTTCAGTTTGAATGAGAGAAACTGTAAAAATAACAGAAAAAAATAGGTCTTGTAAGTCATGTCACATTGTATCATGTTAGATCAACCAAATAAATCAAAACGATAGTGTTAACAGTAAGAATCCTATCCTGTTGTATTGATTAAACCAAAGGTTTGGTATCCTATCACCACACTGCAGGTGAAACTGGTGATCATTCTGTACAATAGTTAAATGGATTGGAAGGAACAGGGATCTTTGGGGAATGGAGGTTCTGTGGGTGAAGTAGATGAAGGTTAAGGGTGGAGGTCGAAATGATTCTGAGAAAGGAGGGATAAAAAAAAGTGAGATTGTAAAGTTAAGGAGCCCAAAGCTTTAAGTGAACAAAGATAAGTTAAAACTTAAACAAAGCATGTGATCCAGTATCAGACTTTGGAAAAAGCGCCTCCTCCCCCGAAACACCTGACAATGTGAAAATGTACAAAGAAGTTGTAAAATGACCTTCTGTACCAAAACTGTGTGAATGTAAATGAATCTACCAGAGGCGTTAGTGGGCTTTGAGAGTAGGCCGCTCCTACAGTCCACACCACATGCCATCATCTGATTCTGCTTGTTCTCTGCATCTGTTCCCACTGCGAATGCCAAGAGGATGAGGAGTCCAACATAGAACGGCTTTGAAGCGTCATTGCCGCGAGCGGAAAGACCAACGTCGTTTTCCTGCTCATCGAAGCTCACGGTCCCTTGCTTGCTCTGCGTCTTCGCCCTAAGGCCTCAGCTGCATGGAGTAAAGATCAGCTGGTCATGAAGTGGAGGGTTTCCTGTGTTTCCTGTTTTATATATATATATTTTTTTTTTTTTTCTTATCTGCTCCCACTGTCCTCAGATGCAACTGAAAAGGCACAGAAAGGAGAGCACGAGGAAATGGCCCTGATCATTTCCGATGGCATTGAATCAGCTGCCACTCAAAAAGATGTGAGCGTAGATGCCAAGAGGAGGAAAAGGGAGCCTACAGTAGATCTGCCATGTGGAGTGGGAGATAATAGTGGAATGAAAAGGCCACAATTTGATTTGATGACACCTAATTATGCAGCTTCTGTGTTGAGTGTTCTGCTTTCTGACTAGCTGGGCGCAACTGTAGATATTGACTGATAAGGATGATGATGATGATGATGATGATGATGGCACACTTGAATCACATTTATCAGCCTTAGATTTGATTCCTACAAATGTTCATTAATTCATTAATTTCTTTTGATTCAAAAAGGCTCCCATCTGTTCCACATATAAAGCAAATCTGCTCATTTTGTTAATACTGCTGGTAACGGAGCATTAACACATTTGGCCGGGGCTGAATGTTTTATACAACTCCGTGTCATTCAAGCATTCGCTCTGCAGCAGCAGAACAAATCTGCTTTTTTTTTGACTGAAAACAATAAGTTAGGAAAATGAATAAGAAGACTGGCTACAAGAATTATTCACTAACACAACAGATGTCACAGTAAATAGGAACCATAAGTTGTGGTTCTTCTGAAAGAATTTTAGACAAAGTCATTTTTCCACCACAAAAACTTCCCCCAGGAACCAAGGGCATTTCCACCACAGAATTCATTTTTCAACTAACATGAATTCATAAAAAAAGTCTTTTTGTATTTTCTGCAAGTACAGGAACCAAAGGAGGTACCATGCACCAGGGTGTCCTCTTTAGAAGTTTTTTTGTCACTGAGACTTTTGAAGGTTTTCGGTGAGTTTCCTTCATAGACTCTTCCCCAAAAACAAGGGTATTAAGGATACTCAGTATTTTCCCCACCTTCAAGAACCTTCCTTTGGTATCAAGAGCTTCAGGAGAGGATCATAATATTTCAACAAACAAACATGAGTTTAGAATACCTTATGAAAGTTCTTGTTAGAAGGATCTTACTTTTTGAAAGTAGAAAGACCAAAGGCTGTACTCTTTAGGTGTGATTCAACTGCAGGAACTTTCTTGAGTTGTTCAGTTTTTTAAAAGTACTCACTGAGTTACCATCACAGAAACTTCTCTGAGTTCAGAGGTTCTCTGAGTGTTTTCACTGCAGGATTGACCATGTGCACAGAAGTAAAGCGTGATCCACTGCAGGAACTTTTTTGAGTTGCTAAGATTTTAAAGATACTCATTCAGTTTTCATCCAGGGACTTCTCAAGGGACCAGGAACTTCAAAAGGTTTACCGTGTGATTTTACAGCAGTAACTTTTCCCATGGATTAGAGGTTTAAAGGTAGTGTAATCTAACTACAGGAACTTTTTCTTTTTCGGGGTTCACTTATGGAGACCCGGAACTTTATAAGATTCTCACTGCAGTCGCCAAGATTTTAAAAGGTACTCACTGAGTTTCCATTTCAGGAACTTCTCTTGAGACCAGGAACTCGAAGAGGTACTCATTACGTTTCCACCGAAGGAACCATAGATTCTAGCAAAAGGTCCCTCTTTGGGTTGGTTTTTTTTTTTTTTTTTTGAGATTTTCTGAGGCTTTCTGAGGTTCAACCTCAAGGCTTCCTCTTGTGTCTAAGTGCTTTTATTTTACCCCCAAAAGGTTCCTAATGCGAGTTCACGAAAGAAGTTATATCCAGTGACTGAGACTTCCGGAGGTTCCGCAAGAGGATCTTTTCTCAGATAATAGAAATTTCTAGAAATACTCAGTAATAACTTTACGAGGACCATTAGAGGCTAAACCCCTTACTTTACCACTCCCTTAAGAAGAGACCACTAAGTCTTAAAGTCTGCAGTATTTTTGGTGGAAACACGACTTTAGTAAGGCCTTCCGTGTATTTTGGATATTTGCAAACCCAGGAGGGTCAGTTCTTGGAACTGACTATTCTGTGCCAGATTGGAACTGGCCACTTATCTGTTCAGTAACTAAGGCAAGATTTTTTTTCCCCATTGTGCCAAATTCAGTTCTGCATTCTCATCTACTTTTAGTGTTCAGGCTTTTTTAAAATATCTATGTTGTTGGATATGAAGTGAGTTATATCTGGTGGTTTGTGACGTATGGTGGGCAGATGGCGTTTTCTTTGGAACAACCTTGTGTTTTTTTCTCACTTGCTCCCGATTGTTGTTTTTAACACTTACTGTAAATATGGATGTTTGTGTGTGGGAGGAGAGGTGCAACATTTTCTTATAGGACCAGTACAAATGATTTCAAGCCTTCAGCATGAACAGAAGCACTTCTTCCACAGTTTAGCATGCGGTGCTGAAATCATGTGGATTCAAGTTTCCTTTCCTCTTCCTCTTCAGGGTCTGGTGGGAGAAAAGTACGGCACCATCCGAGTGCCGGGGGAGGTGGAGTCAGCTGAGTTTGAGATGATCTTGGATGCAGCTGTGGAGGCGGGGCTGGACACACACATCTTGGAGGAGTGGTACTGCAGGGATGAAAACTCTGTGCCACCCGCATACTACCTCAAACCTAAAGCCCAGATGCTCAAGAACTACCAGAACTCTGTAAGTCTAATTAGCAGTCACTGCTGAATAAAAGTGAATAATAAAAGGCATCGAAACTTTACTTTTTGGGCTTGTCTGGCTAAAATTATTTTGGTTTGAAAAGCTGGAACTCCACGATGAAGCAGAATCACTCATAACATCTTTGACTGTAAGATTTAAGCCATTCAGCCTGGATACATCTTTATAAATCATTGTCCCCTGATCTAACACAGATGATTATTCCCTTTGTAATAAATCGTGAATATATTTCCCTCAGAGCACACAGAGTCCTCGCTCTGAACTGTAAACTCAGACTGTCCTCTCGCTGCCCTCCCACCCCTCAGATGGAGTCAAGCAGCGCAGCCAAGACGAAGAACGACAAGGCCTGGAGGAACGTGTCGGAGGAGATCAAGAGGATCTTCCGGACGTCGGTGCTTCAGCTTCAAGAGAAAGGGACCATGAAGAGCGCTCAGGCCAAGAAATTCCTCTGCTCTGGTGAGTTTCTGCACAACCTTTTTTTTATATATCCTTTCATGTCACATCGTTTGATGACTTCTTTTCAAGTTTCCACCTCTGACTGAATTGTTTTATTCTTGTTATAAACCGTACCTGTAGCCGAGCTTGTTTTCATATAGTAACACGCAAGATTAGCATTGTAGCTAACATGATTTAGCCAGATTTAGCATTGCAACAGTTTACTTTGAGCTTCTGAGTTTCGTCACAGGTTTTCATTACAGAGGCCAGCCGTCGACGTGATTGGTTCCTTTAAAATAGAACGTTAACCTTCATGGAAAAACAATCTCGTAGCAACTCTTGTCCACAGCGTCATCGTGTTGCTAAATTGATAACAAGAGACGAGAAGCAATCAGAATCTGTCGGGTCCAGCTCAACTCATGACAGTGATTGATCGATCACGTTGTTTGTTCAGCTCACAGCGTGCTGCAATGTCACGTACCAAATGAAACGACTCCTCCGACCGCTTTTATCCCATTTACACGTCACTTTTCTTCATCAGAGGCTGTTCATAGTTATTCTAGTCTTATCAAACACAGAAAGTGGAAAACAAAAACAGTTATTATGAGTTTTCACATTTCTGCCGCTACAGAAAAAGCCAAAGGTCCATCTCTGACATTTGAACATTTCCTCCCACTGCTTGTTTTTATAGCGCTGCTCGTGCTTCAGATGAGTTTCTCTCCATTTGGGAATCTCACAGTTATTAGTGAATTGTTTTGACAGCACTAAACTACAACATCTTTTCATTTCTAAGGCTGTCAGTGTGGGAGAGACGCAAAGGAATACAACGACAGGTTCCTCTTTAACAGTCCTTCATCTGTTCTTATAGAGCAAGAACTATGGAGACACATAAAGGCAAAAAAAACATCTGTGAAGTACAAAAATTATATGGAAAAACTTAAATAATGGCTGCGAGAATTAAAGACAAATTAAATATAAAGGTTGTAAATCCAGAGCCACTGAAGTTTAATAAAGGTGATTATTATTTAAATAAATAAATAAGTCAAAATGATTTAAATTATTGTGCGCCATGTTTGCTCTCGAGTAAACATAGCCAACATTTTAGGTTGTGATGTAAACACTGAAGAACGAGACTACAAGTTGCTCTAAACAGATTGTTTTAAATGTAACACGAGGATTCCATGGGAGGGATGCGAGATTTACTCAATCTGTGACATCACTAATTGGTGAATCTCCTTAAGAGAACACTGTGAATGTGAAAGTCCTGCTCCGTTCTTTGATGATGGAGGTATCTTTGTCCCTTTTTGAACATTCAAATTTTTGGTCTGAAAAATTTTCATTATCAACAATTTCTTGTTTTAGATACAAAAAATGGAAATTAGATGGAGAAATACAACTTTGGAGAATTATTAACTGTAATTGTCTTTTATAGTATCTTGAGTTTTTTTTTAATCTTTTGTAACTTTTTTTGTTTGCATGGTTTTACATAAAATGCAAACCAATTTTTGTATTTTACAAGGATGAAGTATACAATTGTGAAAAGTTTTTCATTTTGGAAAGCATTTTCTAAAATGGGAAAAAAAACAACTTAAAAAAAAAGATCAAATCAAGAACATTTTGAAAAATGAAACAAAAAGACAGGCATTTATACAACATATCAAATTTTTATGTATATAAAACATTCATTGGGAAATGAAAAATTGAATTGAAAAATATTGTTTTTTTTGTATTTTTGTTTTACTTTTTTATTTTGTTATTTTTAATTTTAATCCCTTTTTTCCTTTAACTATTATTTTGCTTTTTTTTTTTTGCATCTCAAGGCATCCAGAGACAAGATCAACCTGGTCATTAAGTATGTTATGTAGCTAATAAGGACACTGTAGCTCAACTTTTAAACAGATAAAAAAGAAATGGGGGATTTTTTTTTTTTTTACAGATTTTGAAACATTTTTTTAAATTTCTTATTAACACCTGAACTAGCCTAACAGCTCGTACCCAGTTCCAAACTAACAGAAGTAAAAGACAATGATTTTGGAAAAAAAGATATTTGAATTTTCATAGATAAATAATGTTTTCAATTATGAATACAAAAATTGACCTGTGAATTAATAAAAAATAAGGTTTTTGTATGACTTTTTTTTGCATATTTCAACCTCCATACAGCAATGTGCTGCCTTTTCAGAAAGTCACGTTCAAAGCTCATCAAGATATCGTTGCTCATCTCATATCTTTTGCAAAAAGCTTACACCTGTTTGTGTCAGAGGGCTGCAGTTTTTGAGCTCTCTAATTGAGCTCACTGGGCTCGACGCACCACTTCATTTCGCTACAAGGAGGAAGTTGTGCTGCCTCCTGGATCTTTTCCTTTCACACTTTTCTCTCTCTCCCACCTAATTAACTGCTACCATGTGAGCAAAACTACACAGGAGACGCTGGCAGAGTTCCAGTCAGCCGCTGATACAGTTCAGCGGAGCTGGCTTATGTGATTTTTATCAACTCTGTTTCTACTTAAATAAGGCTCAGGAGAAATCTGTGTAATCAGGGGCTAAAGGCCTTTAAAATCTGTCCAGCCAAATCCAAATCCTACATCTGATGGACGTTTATCTCTGTAAGTTGTACATTATAATCCAGCTGTGGCATTTATCAGCTGAAATCCAAACTGATGCTTTAGTTTCTGAAGTTATTACCCAAAAAGATGTTCTGGAATTCTTAGAAATGTCCTTAAAGTGACTTTCTCTCTCTTCTCTCATCAGCCTTGGAGGATGAACTCGATTTCGCCCTTGGGAAACAAACGCCTGCCTTTCTCAGGAAATGTGTCTGTTACATTCGCAAGATCTCCAACTTCGACCGCTTCGCCAAACTCCCTGACATGACCCGCTACATGGACATCGTGGTGAGCGGAGACCGCGTGATGCGCAACCAGGAAGCCTACGAACGCCTTCTGAAGGTCCGGGATGAGTTCATACCCACCATCGTCGCTGCCTCCAACCTCCGTGTCTACTCATCCGTCACACACTGCGACATGAAGCTCGGCTACTCCCAGGAAGTGGAGAGCCACTACGTGGAGGGTCTGTGTAAACAGTTCTACGAGGACATGGTGGATATCATTCAGGCCACGGTGCAACAGAACTTTGAAACGGAGTCCGACCCGCTGTATGACGAAATCCTGCAGCACCTGTCGCTGTGTAAAAGCTACGCGGCGCTCTATGAGTTCAAGACCGAGTCGTTGGATTACATTCAAGATTATCTCATGCCGTCAAAGGGCAGCAGGATGAGCCCTATGGTGGTGTACGGGGGTCCTTGCACAGGGAAGACGCTGCTGCTATCAGAGGTGGCAAAACAGGTGAGACATACGATTCTTAATCTTTTTCAAACCACGTTTCGTTTCCAGTCTTTGAGATAAGTTAACATCAAATGCCAAGTACCAATCTAACAGCAGAATGTGTGTTTCTTGTTTTTCAAATGCTAATGAAATCACAGCCTGACAGATGCAGAATGCCGAATGAGCTGAGCTAACGTTAGCTGCAGCTCAGCTCACAGCCCCTGAGACCTTCATTGTTCAACTAATCATTACAGCGTGGCAGGTTTTCAAGATTCGAGAAGCATTATTGTCATACTAACACACATTTACACGTGGATAGCACAAAACTTCACTCTCAAGGTCTGATTTTAAGCCTGATAAACATCAAAAGAACAAAATATATATATAAAAAAAAGAAATAAGATAAGGAGGGAATCAAGTGAAAATATAAATAGTGGTAAAAATATAAACAATTTGACTTACGTGAAAAAAATATACAATATAAAAATATACGATCAACAAAGTAAATCAAGACAGCCAAATTTAGCATACAAGCTAAGCTAATTGCGGTTGCAGCTCAGCCTGCAGCCCCTGGGACATACTTTTTCCAGAGATCAAAGAAATACTGTTCATTTTTTTTTTTCAGTTAGCATCCTTATTGAGCATAATCTAAAACAAGAAGAGCACCCTGATGTTTTGTAAGCTAGTACTGGTGGAAGCTCAGCTTGCAGCCCCTGGAGCTTTATTTGTCGAGAGGTCAGATAAATTCTGATTTGTTTTAAGCTAACATGCTTATTCAGAGTAATCTTAAAACAGGGAGAGTGCCTTCAAACAAGCTAACATTTGCAGCTGCTCAGCTAGCCGCCCCTTTGACCATTTGTATTTGTAGCGCAAGCTAAGCACAGGTTAGCAGCAGCTCAGCTTGCAGCCCTTTGGTCCTGTTTTGTCTGGATGTCAGAGAAATGCAGATTTTTTTGAAGTAACATCCTAGTTCAGAGTAACCTAAAAACAAGGAAAGAGAGTTCAACAGGCTAACATTTGTAGCAGCTCAGCTAGCAGCTCCTTGGACTGGCGACAGCTTAGCTAGCAGCTACTTTAAAAGTTGTATTTGAGTTATTTCTGATGCTGGTTTCGTTATTTTAGATGCTTCAGTTTTCAAGTATTTATACCCATTCAGGCAACCAGCTGTTCTGATATTGAAACTTATTTCAGCGTCAGAACATTTTTATGCTTCAAAATCATGTTTTTGTCTCTTTTTCTTTGATCCTCTGCCTTTCTTCCTCCCTCTCTTTTGCCGCCCCTCATCATCACGCTTCCTCTCATCTGTCCGCCTGATCTGAGCATGCCCGTCTTTGTGCAACAGAGTATGAGGGGGCGTGCAACTGTTCATCTCTCCTCATCAAACGCTCGCTTGACCATCTGTGTGTCTGCCAAAAGATCGTCACTGTGCACATCTCTAATTTTCTGTGAATCCACGTGTTCATCTGCATCTGCATGAGCCTTCATAGGTGTGCGTCAGTTTGCTTTTATGTGTAACATCTGTTGAGACTTCTCTGAACACGTGTTCCATAATGTAAATTTCAGTGCGGCCTTGTTTGTGCGCTTGCACCCCTATTCTCCTGCTGTTGTGTGGGCCATCTGGCTGCCCAGCAACATTAGGATCACACCAGCATACACCCACCGATCTGGCCCTCCTGTCCAACCTTTGCAACAACTGGCACAATGATACACTCATTTATTGAAAGGGCCAGTCAGCCTGGATGAATCCAGCCAAGGTCAGTGTGTTGTTGTATGAAACGCTGCACAAAGATTAAATAGCACCAATAAAACAGCCACAAAGCGGGGATCAAAGCCTTAACTTTTAGTTAAAGATTAGCAGGAAGTGTAAAAGTGAAAGTAAAGATCTGAAAATGAAGTTTAAATACAGTAAAAGAAGGGTCATAACTTCCGGACGACGACACTAACGACATCTACAAATCTACAGAGCAGGCAAGTAAGAGAAGTTGCCTGTACGTATCATTACAGCTTGGCCAGGTTTCAAGCTTCCATCAGGGGAGTTACTTTCTCCAAAACCTGTTCTGATTTTCAAACATCTTTCATGTTTTCCAACACCAGGTGGAACTTTCAAAGCTCCCCTCTAGCATGCTGATTCTGCTTCCTCAGGTGAAAACAGTGTTTGAAAAAATAATCCCTCATATCGCCACATTTAAAGGCTTTTCAAGTCTTAAACAGCTAAATCTTGGTTTCATCCATTAAGAGCTTTAAGAGAAGCAGCCTGTTTTCACCCCTAATAAATAAGATGACTCGCTGAGAAGATTGTTTTGACTGTTTGACTTCTGTAATACTGCCCACACAGATTAGTCTTCTGTTTTATCACATAACCTCACTGCACTGGCACGCTTCTGTGTAAGTGGGCTGTCAAATTCACATGTGGCATGCCTGTGTTGATACTATACACCTGACTAAGCTTGAAGTAAGATTTAATAATGTAGAAAACCTGGTAGATCAGTTCTTACTCAGAATTTAGATTTTTTAAACACCAATGCATGTAGAAGACTTCCATTGTATTAAGAAATGTTTAGTTTCTATGCAGCTGTGTCGCTTTTTTCTGATTAGTGTTGATAGTTGTGAGGTTCAAACAGACCCACCATCTGTGACCAATGTATAACATTTTCCTGGTCACTTATTGGCTTAAACTGAGGAGCGAAAACTTGAATCCAAGCAGCTAATAGAGGAAGACTTACATTGCGTTAAGAAATGTGGAGTTTCAATGCACCTGTGTAGCTCTTTTCGGATAAGTTCTAGTAGTTGAGTTTAATCTACAATAGAGTTACATGTCTTTTTTCTTGTTTTATGACATTATACCTCTTTCAATTTTTGTTACTCATGATTTTTTTTAGTAACTTCAAGCAATTCAGGGATCATCTATCTATCTATCTATCTATCTATCTATCTATCTATCTATCTATCTATCTATCTATCTATCTATCTATCTATCTATCTATCTATCTATCTATCTATCTTTGAATTACTTTGGTTTGGATTTGGGGGCTCTTTTTTGCCTTTATTGCGATAGGACAGAGTGAATGTGGAGGGTTGATTGTTGATGCCCTGCAGAAAAGGGTTGGAACTGAAAGCCAAACCAGTCCCCACTACACCAAGGACTATCACCTCTTTACATGGAGCTTTTGATAATGATCACCATCTTAGTTTTGTACTGACAGTAAACTCAAAAGTCTAGAAGACATAAAGAATAAAGATAGAATGTCTCTGAAGCTGCTACTTTGTGCTCAAACCTGCAGGGTTGTAATTCACACCCTGCCTGTTTGGTTTGATTCATCTGACCCCACGAGCATTTACTTATGAGCTCTAAACCATATGAGATCTGCAAGAAAACAAGAGTCCTGGGCTGCTCTAAGTTGCCTGAGCTTTGATTTGTTGTAAAGGATACAACGCAGAGAAACGTCAATTTAACTCTTACCAAATAATCAGCTGACAAAAATAGATATCAGTGCCAACACTAGTGTAGAATGAAAACATTAGCACTAGCCTAAAGGTTGAAATGTGTCTGAAAATTAGACACTGAATTCATATATTTATGCTTGATACATAATTTAAGCCAGAGCAAGGCACGAGAGGAATTCAGGTCAGAGTGCCTTACCTCAGTGCAACTCATAGCAGATCTTTTTGTTACAGAGATCCACCTGTCAGTGTTATTTGCTCATTCTAGAAAGTACATACACAATTAAGTTTATAAGCTGAAATCAGAGAAATGTCATTTCTTGAGTATTTACTTTTACTCTTAGATGTTAAATACAGAAGATATGCAAAAAGAAAGAACATGTCCGACAATGAGTTTCTTGTTAAATAGAGTATTGAAGCATAAAAACAGCAGTATGTAATTGGTTCCTCACAGTGTGGTGGCTTCTGGGCACAGTTAGAGAATATTGCCAAATGCAGAAATGAGTCTTGAGAGACTCTGTTGAAATTTAAGTTTGTGATAATGGCTGGTATTTACTGCAAGAAAGAATCAGATTAATTAAAGTTTTGTAGACTTGCACTTATGGCTGCTTTTATTATGGAAGTTAGGGTTTGAAAGAACAGATTCACTAAAAGTCATGAATTTGCATTTTATTGTCTGATCTTTCCTCATAGCTGTATACCATGCTATATGTAAGGTGTTAAAGTTACAGTTGGGTTTACTTTACTTTCCCATTGACACTAAGGATATATGAAAAAAAACAGTTTTTGAAACTAGAGCCAGTTGACAAGCTTGCATTTCCAATCTAATCCAATCCACTTTATTTTTTTTATGTACTACATTTCAAACATTTACCAAAGTGCAAATTCATACAAAATGCTAAGATATAGGAACCAAGTTTTAAAAAATTAACAGTGTAAAAGACACTGAACCATAGAAATGACAGAAATTAAAGACTTAGACCAAGTTGTATCATGTTATCATGCACATGCTCATGGTGCACAAAAACATGAGGGTAGTTTACTCTGAATACAGTGAATGGCAGATTTATGGCTCCCAGTGTTCATTCACTATGGCTAATGCTAGCAAGCAGCGCTGCTATATTCAGTTCTTATGGCTATCTGAAGTTTTATGGACAAATCAGACACATTCCAGTGGGAAGAATGGAAATACTAAATCACATCACATGACAATACAACAATTATTCCCTGTGCACACTAGGGCTAGTTATTGAGTTTCACAAGGCTCAATGCTTGGAAGACAACACTCAGTTTTATCTATCAATGAAGCCAGGAGAAACCAATCAGTTAAAAAAAAACTAGAAGCATGCCTTTAAAGATGTAAAAAAAAAAAAAAAAGGTTTGGTCAACCCTTGATTTTAGCCTGGTCTCAGGGAACACAAGTAACACCTGATCCAATACCATATTATATTTAACCCTGAAATGAACTTAGAGACAATCAGGGGATCATCAGATGAAGGTTATTCATTCACATATGCAAGTGCCTGTCAAATATTTTGGCTTTTTGCTCAAATCAACACTCTAATACTTTTAGAAATGTTAATTCTGTGTCACATTGGCACATTAAACCCTTAAAACTGAAACTCTGCTGACAGAAACTGTCTCTTTCCCTCTTCCTCAAACATGTACTCAGCTAAATGCTAAGTATGTGTCATTGCTGTTGCCCTAAAACTGTCAAGAAAATTCCCCCAGAAGCTCATCTCAATTTACAAATTCATGAATGAAATTATTTCAGCTACTAAGCTTCAAAATGGGAGTGTTGTTTATTCATAAAATTCTTGAAATATTTGTAGTGGTGACTGAAATGTTTGAGGAAATAAGCAGAAAACAAGTAATTTCATTCACACAACTTGTTTCTAAATTTACGATTCTCATTTTAACAATGAACCCTTAATGCTTTGTTTTTCAGGCCTACACGTGGCTGCAGACAGAGATGGGCCCTGAGACGGACCCAGTGGTCATTGTCCGCTTCGTAGGCTCCAGTCAGCTCTCCACAGACCTACGCACCCTCCTCCAGAGCATTTGTGAACAGATTGCACTAAACTACCGCTGCCTGATTCACTTTTTGCCTAACAAGATCCAAGAGATGAGGGAGCTGCTAATCAACCTTCTTGGGGAATCGTCTTTTCACAGACCTTTGGTAATAGTGCTTGATGCCATCGAGCAGCTCTCGGATTCGGATGATGTTCGTAAGCTTTGGTGGCTCCCCATACACTTGCCTCGGACAGTTCGCATTGTAGTTTCAACATTGCCAAACAAGCACGGCATCCTGCAGAAGCTTCGACACCTTATTCACGATGAGACAAACTATGTTGAGTTAATCCAGAGGGACCGCAAGGTCTGTAGTCAAACTTTAAAACAGCAGTTGCTTGGTGTGAAGAGAAAGGTCACCTCAGGCCAACAGATCTATGTCAATGAAGCACTCGCCAAGTGTACATTGCCAATGTTTGTCAACCTCATCTACAGAGAAGTAGTTCATTGGAGGTCTCACAAAGATGTGGATGATAGGTCCCTTTGCTCCACTGTCCATGAAAGCATAGAGCAGCTCTTCTACTCAGTAGAGAACAAGTTGGGCCAACGTTTCGTCTTCAGAGCATTAGGGTACATCACCATGGCCAAGGCCGGGCTAACTGAAGTTGAACTTGAAGATATCCTGTCCCTTGATAATATAGTTCTTGGGGATGTCATTGTGCCAACTTACCTCAAAAACCCTTTGAGAATCTCCTACGATTTAGTTGCAAGGCTCAAGGAAGAGCTTGACGGCTACCTGGTTGAGCGTCAGGTTCGCAATGTCACCTTGATGGTTTGGGCCAACAGACATCTACACCTCATTGCCCAGAAGCTGTATCTTAGCAACGAGGAAGATGTCCATCAAATGCACAGCCTCCTTGCGGAGTACTTTCTGGGGGCATGGTCAGGAGGCCGGAAGAAAATTTTCACTTATGATAACAACCACTTCACATCTCTGAATATATCTCATCATAAAAACCCCCACAATCAGCAGGCCCACGAAAAAGCATCCTCTGACAAGTACTCCTATGACAGGCAAACTCCAGAGCAGCCCTGGGTGTTTCAGTGCAACCTTCTGGAGCCTGACATTTTCTTTGTCAACCACAGAAAAATGACAGAGCTGGTGTACCACCTAACCCGGAGTGGGCGCACGGATGACCTCATGTTCGGTGTCATCATGAACTTCAGCTGGCTCTACACAATGATCAAGATTGGCCAGTTTGATAAGGCTTTAACAGACATTGACTTAGCTTACAGCTACACCCAGGAGAAAGAACTGAAGTTCCTTGCCACCACCCTCCGCAGCATCAAGGTAAAAGTGCTGAAAAACCCGGCATCATTGTCTGCAGAGCTCCAGCAAAGGCTTCTGCCAGTCGTAACCTCCCTCCCCAAGCTCAGACACCTCCTATTGGAGTGTGACAAAGACGGCCCAAAGTACTGCTCTATAGTGCCTCTCCACTCATCTATGGATGTCACCTACAGTCCAGAGAGGCTTCCTCTGTGCTCTAGCTACATGCAGATTGTGGAGATCTTGCCAACTCTAGCCCCAAATATAGTCCTTGTGGCACTGGAAGATGGGTCTGTTAGTACTTGGGATGTAGAGAGTCGACAACTTCTGAGACAGATTGACACAGCTCGATCAGTCGTGCTTGGAATCAGGCTAACAACTGATGAAAAGTACCTGGTGGTGGCCACAACCAAAAACACATTACTTATATATGATAATCACAAGTCCTGCCTTTTATCTGAGGTTGAAATCAAGGGGTCCAAGCATGGTGGTGTCGCTGGTGGAGTGGCCTTTATCAATGGGTTTACTTTGTCCACCCATCATGCCTTGGCTTGGCTTGAGGCAAGCAAAGATGTCAATGTTATTGACTTACTCTATGGTTGGCCCCTCTACCAGTTCCACTGCTGGTATGAGGTGACTTGTGTCCAGTGCTCTCCAGATGGAATGTATGCCTTCTGTGGCCAGTACCTCAACACTGCATCCATCTTTCATCTGGGAAATGGGGACAAGCTGGCCACCGTGACCTCTGAGTTTTCTGGGGGATTTGTGAAGTCCATTCTTGTTTTGGACACCCTTCACCAAATGGTGATGATTGACAATGAAGGAAGTTTGTCAGTATGGAACACCAAAGAGATCACCAATCCACGACTGATGGAGGACTACGATTGTAGAGGAGATGATAGTGAAGTGGTGGGCATCGAGTTATCTGAAGACCAGCGCTCCATTCTCATCTGTAAAGCCAGAAGTATCGAAGTGCTGGACACAAAAGTGTGGAAAATGGTGGAGAAGTTCAAAGCCAAACGTACTGAACGCTTTGTGGCTGCTGTTCTCTCAAAGAATGGACAAAGTATCGTGGCCTCCATGGAGAACACCTCCTCTATCTTTGTCTGGAGAAGGGACAGTGGACAGTGTATGGCAAGCCTGATTGAGATCTCCGGAGCTATTGTTAAACTCATCAAATCAGTCCACCACAACCTGCTCCTTTCAGTTGCAAGCAGTGGCGTGCTGTCTGTTTGGGACATTGATATCATCACCGCCATGTCCAATATCGACAAAACAGGCAAGAAAATCCAGACGTTGCAGCTGTCTGGTAGAGAGGATTATGTGTTCACCATGGATGGTTCAGAAGCTGTCCACAAGTGGAACTTCGGCACTGGATTTATTGAGACTGTCTTCAAGCATGAGGGCATAGTGGAGAACTGTGTCTTAACCTCCTCAGGGGATCTCATGGTGACCTCAGATGACAAGTCCAGTCAGTACATCTGGCAAACCACCACCGGAGAAAACATCTTCCGCATCAACGGACAAAGAATATCACAGCTGCTTATCACGCACAACGACCAGTTTGTGGTGTCCCTCTGTGAGCAGAATGCCTCCAGAGTCTGGAGGCTAGCAACAGGGCACAAAGTCTGCAACATTTTAGTCACTCTCCAGAATGCAGTAATCACCACGGCAAACACTTTCCTTGTGGGAACTTCCAAAAACAAGCTCCTTGCTGTCAGCCTGTGGTCAGGCAGCGTATCTAAGAAATTTATCTGCGATGATGGCATCAGCATTGTCAACTTCAAACTCATTCCTGACTGCCCGGACTGTGCTGTGTTCATCACATCCACAGAGACTGTCTTCATCTGGAGTGTGGCAGATGAGTCAGTCTGTAGACGAGTCCAGCTGCCAACCAACTTCCTCAAAAATCTAGAGGACTTCCAAATCTCTCCCAATGGAAAACTGGGAATTGTCTCCAAGGGTGATGAGAATATCAATGTCCTTGATCTTCACAGTGGGAAACTGAGGCTTGTCCATGCTGCTGGTATAATCTGGCGTCAGAAATTATCTAGGGATGGTCGCTATCTAGTCTATGTCTGTTTCCGGAACTGTGATGAAGACGATGATGCTGGTGTTGTGTCTAATCTGATCGTGATGCGCCTTGCTGATGGTAAAAGCATTGGCACATGTTCCCTATACAAGACGCCAACCTTCCTTTCTCTCTCCCAACGAGCACTTAACATCATCATTGGCTTTGAAGACGGCAGCATTGGCACATACACAGTAGTGGACCGTGTGGATGCTGCCCTAAAGATCAAGATAGCCACCTCCAACAGCCGACAGATTGTCAACAATGCCTCGCAGAAGGTTCGGCCCAAATGTGGCAACCATTCATTTAAGTCCGTAGCTGACTGCATTTGGCGTGAGTCCACAGAAGTCTTCTCCAGGGACAGCCCAATCAATGTGTCCGACTCTGGGGAAGGTGAGTCGACCACACCGACAAAAAAGACTGAACTGCTGCAGTGATTGGGGAATCAGAGGACGGTGGAGCTAGGACAGGCGGGTAGCATTGGCGACAAAGTTTAGAATCTCTGGGGTTGCAGTTGATTCTTGTTTACAGCCACGTGATTCAGCTGCAGATGTCAGCCCTCTGGGTAGTTAATGGGCCGACCACTTTAACGCTGCACTCAAATTATGTATTCTTTACTTCCAAGTTATGATAGTTTCTCTGTTTTTCACATAAAGACTGTTAAAAATTCTGTTTTTGAAAAGAGAAAATGTAAATTGTGTGCGGTATTAGTTGCCATTATGTGTCCTTTTGCATTTGAAGAACAAAGTTATTATTCAAATGTCTTAGTCGAACATTTTCAAAGCCATTCCACGGATCTTAGCCACTTTCATTGTACTCTTTATTTTCATTGTGCACATTAAGCCATAATGTTGTCTTTGAAAACAGAGTTTATTTATGTTTTTATCTACATCAGTCAGTACTGTAAAAAACACTATGAACATATGTACATATCCCTTTTGGCTGCTGCAATTTGTGCAACTCCTTAAAATGTTATGTTGTGCTTAATGCAATCAAAGTGAGTGCCTGGAATTAAAAATGTCCTTTATGTGCAGATTACAAGATTTATGAAAATGCAGGGAATTTGTAAACACAGTATACACACAGTTACATAATACTTGCATTGACGTTAAATCTGAACGATCAGTGTACTGAAATCAAGTCAACAACATGAGAGATTGATGGCATTGCTCTTTGTAATGATAGTTGTAGAAAATATCTTGGAACAGTTTACGTAAATTTGATGTGAATTTACTCGCAGTTCCATTAGTTTGTGTGCCGTTTGTGTTAAGGGAAACACCACTATTGAGCATACAGTGTAGCATAGCACCATACACTTTCACGCCTTAAACAGTGTACTTGCTTTAGGTTAAATGGAATTTGTTTAAATGTGACTGTAGGAAGAGACCGAGCGATTAGCCCAATGTTTGACAAAAACAATGTGGTGATATATATACAGAGAGAGGTTTAGACTAGAAAGAAGCACTTTATGGGTGGTTTTGTGAGAAACTCTTAGATTTATTTATATGAAAAATGTTAAAAGTATTAAAAGTGTAAAGATTTTAGAAGTGATCTAGAGTTGTCTTAAAATAGGTTTCAGATTTGCCTATAAAACTACACAAGGCCAACCAGGTACTTGCAGGAAACAGCTAACTCACATAAATCCTACATATGACCAAATAAATGCTCTAAAGGACTATACAGAGTTCAGAAGAAAGCTGACAGGAAAGGAAATCTGTAGCCTCAAATAAGGGTCAACTAGAATTTGTGACTGTAAAATTATCTTATCATGGGGGTCTGCGTTTGTAAACTAGAACAGGAAAAAATGTTTAAGGGGGATTTCAGTTACCAAAAACATTTACGGCCCCAAAGGTACAATTTAGATGCCTACATACGACTTACATAAGCAAATGGCCTAAATGAACAAATGTCAGAATTATCCATGTGAAGAGCGAAAATATCTACTTTGCCCACAGAAGGTGCCAAAATTAAGATAACCAAACTATTCTCAATTCAAATTAATCATTCTTGGTACATTTACTTATACCACTGGTTTGAATCTGGGAGTAGTATATTCAAAAGTAGAATTATTTTTATTGTGCATTTTTTGTTCAGGAATTGTTAAATTTGTCCAAACTTCCTTGTCCACAGGGGGCACCAAACTCAAGTTGAACTTAAATGTCAAGAACATTTGATTTTCTGGTTTAAAGCAACACCAAAATTTAAACTGACACTTGTGGGTACATTTATTTGTACTTCCTGTTTTAAATATGTGGGTAAAATATAAAAAAGGTGGAATGTGGGATATTTCAAATATTCTCTGCACCACTTTGTCAACTAAAGGCACCAAAGCCATGACAAACTTAAATGTTACATCGATTTTTTTTTTCCTGGTCAATTAGCAACAGCAAAATTTAGATAAATACTTCCGGTTACATTTTTTAAATCGCTGTCACAGATTTACAAGATACATCCAAGTCATTACACAAATCTTTTTGACCCTTTTGGGAGCCCATAGCACTCTGGTACCATCAGAACATGCTGGATTAACAGCTATTAACATCCCGTTTACTGACAAACTCGGAAAAATTATGAGCTGCACCATGCAGGTACCTTGATTGCGTCTTTTAAGCATGTCTGTGATATCCCAAAATGCAACTTGCGCTCTGATGAAACCAATCATTTGCTCAGCATGATTGAAAACCACACACTCACACTTTGACGTATACTTTTAAAGGGCTATTCCATCTTGTTGTATGTTTACTGGTTTTTGAACCAACAAGATAAATAAACGGCCCTTGGATAATTTCAAACCGGGTAGCAGCATCAAGCTTTAAAAGAAAAAATGCTTCAGTCCCCAACAACACAGCAGCTTCTAAATTGAGAAGAGATTACATAATTGCCAAAGTCCCAGTTATACTTTGTGTTTGATTATGTTGATTGTCTTGATTTGTTTTCGAGGCTTGTACTGTAATTATATCGTTACCAAATTGTTTCAGTGTTGGACTGTGATTCTGTTTAATGATAGAGAAAATGTGCTATCTTTGCTAAAACGTTTAAAAAGAGTCCTCTTATGAAATATATTGGAATGCCAGTTTAAGAGTATATTTGAATGTGTCCATATGGAAGCCAGTAAATGGTATTATTGTATGTTCAGTAACTTGAATGACTTTTAATAACTTACATGTTTGCAACTCATAGTTGACATACTGGTATAATGAATGTTTCTATGGTATTCTTTGTATTGTCAGGACTGACTTACCTGTTTAGAGATTTATATTTTCATAAATGTTGTACTTACATTTTGTTACAGAGTTGTTTAAATGGAATTCAAACAGAAAAGAAACTTATGTCTGAAGCAATATAAAACTAGTGTGTATGCATTGTTTGTATGAAACATTTTAATGTAATAAAATGGTTCACTTTTTGCCTCCAGTGCACCGACTAAGGCTCTTAACTGTAATTAGAGGTTGTTACCAAACGGAGTGATCTTTCTGCTTTTAGATGTAATTGTTTTATTCACCGTCTCAGCTTTAGAGAAGATAAAGACGGACAGGAATAAACTTAATTTGCTGAAATTAGACACACTGGTAGCCATATGTCAGGTTTTAGAGTGGCTTTCAAACAGGCTATTCTTTCCTTTACATTGTTTTCCAGAGCTCTGACTGTTCACACACACACACACACAATCAGATGCAACACAGCTGTAAAATGATTTGATAGCCCAGTAATTGCTCCTCTGCGCCTGATGCCTGAACGCCAGACAAGCGTGGTGAATATTTCTCCAACAGTGGCTGACACTGTCGTTATAATTAGGGGATGCATGTGTATGTGCACCTGTACACTGCCCTGCACGCACACATACACACACACACACACACACACACACACACACACACACACACACACACACACACACACACACAAAGTTGCAAAGCAAACACATCCAGGGTAGAGCTGATTGGCCAATGAAAGCTGTGCTGCTTTGGGCTAGCATTTTAATTTCCCAGTGGTGTCACTCTAAGCCAATCTGTATGTTTATTCCATTGTGTGTGTGTGTGTGTGTGTGTGTGTGTGTGTGTGTGTGTGTGTGTGTTTGTGTGTGTGTGTGTGTATCTGTCTGTCTTTCTATACTTGTGAGGACCATATATTGATAAACCTTTCTTTAAAACAAACAAACAAAAAAATTTGCCCCCCAAAATGTGTTGTTGTCCTCACATAGTACTGAAGACGAGCGACAAGCGTGTCTGTCTTTTCATACTTGTGAGGACCAAGCCTTGATAATAAACCTGTCTTTAGAGGCTGCATGGCACAGTGGATGTCAGTGACATCCAGGCCTGAACACATACAACACCAAATTTTAAATTTCTTTTACTTTGAGTTTACATTTGAAATCCCAAAATATCACAGCAAAACTAATGTGGGCCTTATCTTTTTTGAACAGTATATTTCAACATTGCATTCCCTTTTAATAGTGGCTCATTTTTTCCAGCACTACACACATACATTGCAAAATGTTTTTGTCACAAAGTATTGAAGACAAGCGCTTGTGTATATGTGTGTATCTGTCTTTCTCCACTCGGGAGGACCAGACCTTGGTTGGAAACCTGACTTGTGAGGACATTTTTCCTAGGTCCTCAAAATCAAATGTTGGATGAGCTGCTTCGGCAATAATGACATTTCCGCTCTCAATTTAACTCAATTAAAAGCACAGTGGGGATGGTAGTCCTCACACAGCATGTTGTCTTCACAAAGTATTGAAGATAAAAGCATGTGTGTAAGTGTGTGTGTATTGTCTCCACAGCAACATCAAGCTTGGCCACACCCCTCATTGTCATGCTGGTGAGCTCATGTCTGTTGGTCATTGAGGCTGCTGCTGCTTCCAGTCCTTATGACAACAAGGGCTCGGCTATTGCTCGCACATTCCACCTGCAGGCAGATAATTACACCGTTTGTTTGTTGAACAGGAGGTCTCCACAGGTCATACACTGCATTTTTCTGTGTGTATGCAGGTGTGTGTGTCTGTCCTACAGTACGCACAGTATGACATTGACTCTTATTTACAAAACCCTAAAATACCCACTTCATTGTTGGCAACGTTTACTCTTTAAGCCATGGCCCTCCTTTTGTCATCAGGTATTTTCTTCACTGTAACCTGTATTTTTAGCGATAGGGAATCATATGAGTCACCCACATTGCTCCCTCTCATTCCATTCTTTTTTTCCTCTCTGACAAAACAGATAAACACCAACAACTTAACACTTTAACCTTACTGGCAGATGAAATTCAAAAAGAAATCCTGCACAAGATAAGCTCCAAAAATCCTCTTTGCGTTGTTTGACTTACAGAAAGCCTCTAACCAAATATTAGCTGTTTGCACTGGGGAATCCAACCAATTCCAGGAAGCTCAAAGACAAAAAGGACATTATGAAAAGATCAATTCCATCTCTGTGAATCATGTTATAATAAATTATATCACTAAGAAACAGTAATACGAAAAATTCTGCTTCTATTATCTCATTTATTTTGCGTTATTTCAGTATGATTCACCTGTTTGGAGAGATAACAACCAACAAGCCCTAATCAAACTTCAGCAAGGCATGCTAGGATGAAGTATGTATGTTAAGTCCAGCAATGACTCAGTGTAGAGGAAAAGTCAGTTTATTTTTCTGACATCTCACACGTCACTGCAGACTGCAGACAAACATTCAGTCATGGCTTTGTTATGAGGACAGTTTAAAGAAACAAAGGTTACAAACATGAAAATTTAGGCCAAGATCAAACACACCCAGGAAAAGGGATAAAATAAATGAGGTCAAAATGACACAGACCATGCTTCCTTTAGCTTTGTGAATTAGTTACTTTTCAAGGTTGTGTTGTAAATTTAGCTTCTGGAAAACTTTGAACTTCATTTTTTGATCTTACAAGGGCCAAAATTTCCTCAAAGTTCTACTGAAATTGAAAATGTAGCTATCAGACATTAAGCTAACCAAAAGATGGATAGGACTGTAGCTAACATGCAAAGCTAAGCTAACCATCCCTTGGCTGTAGAGGTGAGTTTAACACAGAGACTTAAGAATGTTATTCATTGGAGATGTTCTGAAGCAACTCATTTGCAAGTTGTTCATTTTTTGTTTGTTTTTGTTTTTAAATGGAATTCCAACTAACCATCTTGTCTCAAGGTATAGAAAAAAAGAAATGAAAAATTTGCTGAATTTTTGAAACATTGCTTATTATGCGGTCATAGAGTCTGCAGGGACTCAATGTCAACAGGTATTTACACTGTGGTTAAGTTAGCAGAGCTAGCATCACCAGCCTTTGTTCTATCTGCAGGTTAACATCCACAGCCTACATGCAACTTTATCACCATTTTCCAAAATAATGCAAATCCATGTGATTTAACAAAATTTCATTCATCAGCTGTTCATCAACAAATGTTTATTGCTAGCTGGCAAGCTTTGCTAATGTATAGTTCAGACTTAGTTAATTTTTTTAGTTGATTTAGTTAACCCACAAACGCACATATTTACATGGTTTAAATGTAGTTTTGAAAGTTTTATTCCTTTCAAGAAGCTCTGTTGGGTGAAGGGAGCAGCAGAGTGAAAACAAAGAAGGAGGCATTTATGCGGCATCACTGACCGTGTCTTTGAAAATGTCTAGAAGGGCTCTATTTTGCATTTGATGCGTCCCATTGTTGTCATGTTTGGTCTCTTCCCCAGAGAGCGAGCTGCCATCCTGTCGAGCTCAGGGTAGAAAAACATCTCTGTTTTTCATGATGCTCTGAATATCTTCTGAGGAAAAGCCTGTCCTAAAACGCTCATACCGTCACCTACATTCAAAAACACATGGCCTAATTTATTATGAGGTGTGGGAAAGACAAGCTGAAGGGAAAGCAGGCCACCACCTCTATTTATGCTCTATTTGATGCTGTGTTGATTTCTTTATCTGACCCCTCAAAGGATAAACTAACTTCTGTGTGCGTCTGCAAACACTCAAACCGGTTTTCAGTCCTGTGTCATCCTCTGAGTGATTTGTCTCAAAAGAAATATTAAGCTGCTGTGCAAACATTTAGTTCTTACCTCCCTTATATACATGCCAACACCTTCAGGATTATAACAGGTCTTTGTTTACATACCTACAGTGTAAATGTCGGATTTAACTCAAATTAAAGGACTTTAAATTTGACTTTCCTCCTGTTTGGACCAGAGCCAGGTTTCATTAAGTAGGTAGCAAGTGTTGGGGGTGATCCCCCTCTGATCACATCCAAGTCATATGATCAACAGAGTCACTGTGAGGAGGCAGGTCAGGTTAAGCTCTGTCAAGCTGCACAACAGGTTGATGGATCAAAACAGGAAGTCATGTATGTCTCTGTTTAAGCTTTTTGAACCTTTAGGAGATATTATTCAGTAAATCCAGGCATGTTGGTCAGAATCTAAGAGCTACATGAAAAGCTTTCATTCCAACCCTGGAGCTGAAGTACAATCCACCCAGCATCCCATAAGAAAAAAGCTGTTTACTTATACTAATTGCGGAACAAAATTAGTGACAGATGTAATATTACAGCTGCTAGACACTTCAAAACCCAATAGATAGTTAGCATAACAGTGACAAGCTAACGCTACTCACCATCCTCACTCAATCGACATCAGAAGGTTAGCTTGTGCTTAGCGTAACAATTAGCTATCACATGACTTCATAATTGGTTCAACAATTAGCTTATAGTTGCGACAATTTTGTCTATGACCTCCCTGCACCTCCAAGTTGATTCACGCTTGCTTTTGATGCAGGTAACTGTCAGTTAGCATCCTGCTGCCGGTGTTTTGCTGATATTGGTGACCCTGTCAACTGGCAACTTACAGCCAAATACTTCTCTCACAAATGCCTCAAGTTCCTCGCTGAAGACACAACTAATGAGTATATTTTGACTTTATATTTCACACACAAAAAAAAAGTTTTCACGTTTGAAATGCTGTGTACAAGCAAAAAAAAAAATTGCCAGAATTTAGAAAAGCAAAGAAGTTACAGATGTGAAAACAGTTTAAATCAAGCTTCAAATCTTCTGTAGTTTTTTCAGGGATTAAAAAAACGTTTTGAAAAGTGAGTCAAACTTTCAAAGTAAAATTTAAAAAAAAAAAAAAAGATGTGTAAAATGAAGAATATTTTAAACATACCTGTCAATGGTATGCTTTGCCAGGTTCTGTGACAAAACTATTAATTGAGGCTTTGATAGTGTGTTGCCTATAAGCCACTTACTGTGTAAGTAATTAAATAGATGTATCGAAATTACATAATAGCAAACTGCAAACAAGTGTTAATTAAATATGCAAACTTACTTTAAGCTACAGCAAGTATTTTAAAATTTTGTAGATTCTTCACAGGTTTTGTGTATTAGAAATAAAAAAGAATTTGAGCATGTTAAGAATTTTGTTTCCTTAAAAAAGAGCATTAAATCTTCTAAACATTTTTTTTTGTTTTTTTTTAAATGCTGTTACAAAACTGTGATATTTTTTGTATTTTTTGTTTTATGGCCATCTCTTTCTCTTTATCCTAAATGTAAAGCATTTAGTGAGTTTTAATTCAAGAGAAAAATGTGTGGAGAATAGTTTCAGCGGTGTTTTAAACAGTACCGTTTTGTTTAGTTTTATTTTGAAAGAATCAACAGGAAGCAGCTGTGTCTCGCGGTGTCACCTTGATGTCGCTCCTGTAGTCTCCCGCACTAACTAACCATCATCAGTCGGCTGTTCAAACAGGAGACATGGGACTGTGGAGTCACCGAGGAGGGGGAAACTCTTCTCAGGGATCCACAACAGCAGCTCAAACCGAAGGAAGGGACTCATTCACACTGAAAACGGAGCTTTTTATTTTTCACCTGTAGTTTAACTTTTCACTCTATAAATGACCGGAAGTGAAGAACTTAAATGACAACTGAAGTTGTCCGTGCTTTGTTGATACCTAGGAGAAAGTGCCACACCTTCGCGTAGCACAACAGGTATGTCCACTCAACATTTGGTGGCTTCAGCTTCTCTTTTTTTGGGGGGGTCGGTGATGTGAAAAACATTGTTCAGAAAACACTTCTTAAGTCGCTTAAAGTGTTTTAACGCACGTTTCAAGCTGTGATAAAAGCAGCTTCGACGGTCACTCACAACAGGTGGACAAGTGACGTCAGCCATATGGTGGCTGAGCGCTTTGATAAACAAACCCTTATTTTTAGAAATATAACGACATAAATAAAGCAATATGGGTTTAGAAAATGCGTAATTTAGTGATTCCATGGGTGAATAAAAAAATGTAGGCTTAAATATGAGAAAAGAAAGCAAGATTTAAGGTAAGAGAGATACACCTGCTGCACCTGTTAGCAAGTAGCATATACAGTTAAACTCATGTAAATATATGAATTTGTTGTGTAGAGATGAGTAATTTATCAAACAGAAAAATACTATTCATTTGTTAGTTCTATTTGCATATTCCCTGCCACAGACATAAGCTGATAGAGATGTATGATTTAATGACTGTGTAATGATGGTGTAATAATATAAGAATGGCTATGATCTGGGAATATGTTCTGCTTTAAACTAGCAAAATTAAAAGAACCCTTATTTGTCGTAATTTCGAGCGTTTTTACGGGAGATTTTTGAAATTAAATGATGAAAAGCAACCAGCTTTGGTAGGAAAAGGGAGGAAAACTTTTAAAGTCACATGATTAATTTTTACTATATAAGATATAAATAAATTTATGTTTTTTTTATTAAATGATAATTCAAATTTTCAAAAAAGTTTTTCTCCTTGTTACAAAATAAGAGAAAAAAAAAATTCCAAAAAAGGAATCTTGATGCGGTTTTACTGGTTTACCTCCTTATTCTGGGAACCCAATGGTTTGTATGTTGTTTTACATAAAGCAAAATCAAAAACATCCAGAAATTGTAGTTGTGATTGAATCATAGACTCTATAATATAATGTTTGGCCCTAGTCTTAGTGACATCAACCAAATTTTTATAATACAGAGTTAGGAGGCCTTTCATCAACTGCTGCCATTTTGGTAATGCTAAACCCAATCTAGCTTTCTTCAAGTCAAAGGCCTTTAGCCTCTTTGTTAACAGCTACAGAGGTGCCTGCCTTGTCAATCAAATCAGCAAAGTTTTTATACGTGCGAAACTCGTAAGTTTGATTGCTTCAGGGGGGAAAAAAAAACCAAAACCAAACAGGATATAAAATTTTAGCTATAGAGAGATGAGCTAATCAGACTCCAGCTGTTTTTTGAACCACTAAAACAGTTCCACATTGGTTTCAGATTTTTAGACCAGAAGTTACGGCTTGCGTTTACTATTTTTTTAATCTAAATTATATATTTTTCAATCAACAACTTACTTTTTACATTAATTTTCATATTGTGTTTAAGCAAAAATTTTGTAACGTCTTTGACATTTCATTACACTCTTATAACTCAAAGATGTTTGAGCCTTTATCATAGAAAAAGTGACTCATTTTTATGGTTATGGTGCTTTACACTGAAATTTTTTTGTATTCTTTTCCTAGAAGATTAAAAGAATGGACCAAAAAAAAAAAAACTCTCATAGTGTGTAAAAAGTCTTTTACATCTTGAACTCTTCACACATACGCAGAGAGAGTTAATAAGTGAGCAGAGAGGCTGATATTGGGAACATTTGTTCTTTGTTGGGATGGAGTGAAGAGGAGGAGGAGTGGTCTTGAATCAGTTGTGCAGATCTCATGTACATGTCCTTGAGCTATGTTTGCACATCAACACACAGACTCATTGAACCCTGGTTAAACCTAAAACTTCATCCCTGTCGTGTTAACAGCAGCTTTCATACGTCAACATGTGTCAGTAGCTTCAGTGATGGATTTCTGACCTGTTTTTCTAGCTGCGGGCAGGTCAGCTTCACAATACACCTGTCAGTGGAGTTACTCAGGATGCTAAGCAGCCGTGTGCTGAAGCCTTTTTTCACTTTAAAGGTAAACCACGCCTGTTTTTTAGCCTATTAGATAAAATAAACATTCAAAATTTATGCAAATCTTATTTGCTGTAGGTCTAGTTTGCTTTGAATCCGGGTCTGCATGACTCGATTCAAACAGGATGTCAACACGAGGACACAGCTAAACAAATTCTGCTGTTGACACAGTGGAGGAGAGAATTTGTTTTGTATATAAAAGAATATGTTGTTGTGTAACATCAGAGAACAATCCTCCAATTCCTATCTTTGAGGTGTAGTACAAAACAAGTTCTGAGTAATCAAAGTAAACTAAGTCAATGTCTGAGTTCCCCAACATCAGGGAATTCATTTGTGTATTGTTACTTTTGGAAAAGCTGTACATACAAAACAGAGACATGCTCCATTTTTCACTTTTTGACTTGGTAATGAGTTAATTTGATATCTGTCCCAAGGATGAAAACAAAGGTGCGTCCAGTTTTCAGAAATAAGGAGGGATATTATTTTCTGTCTATTTGACATTTTAAATATCCCCAACAAGGTGTACAGTTAACTTTTAGAAGACAGTAGGTTAAGGTAACACCATCTAGATATTTACAGGACCATAGAAGATGAGCTAAACTGTTTGTGATAATGTTTATTTCAACCCACATGCAGCAGTTATCATGTCACGTCATTTTATCTATCAATAAAATGACGAGTGAGGTTACGTTAGCTGTGATTGGCAGATGAGCAGGACACAAAGATTTGCTAACGTTACATGTTAGCTTACAGATACATCTCAAAGCACCGGGCTGTGAGTGGCACTAAATTAGCCTTACTCTCTACTTGTCTTGAACTTAGAAAAGTAGTGTTATAAAGAAGATCTGATCTCCATTCATTTCCAAAACAAACACACACCTTGTTAAGAGTCATGTCATCGTGACAGTGTGCGCGTAATTCCAGCCAAAAGGTGTCTCTGCAGTCCCCTTCAACAGACAGACCTCACAGACCCTTTAAATTGAGGTCTATCCATAGACTGTATAATTAATGGACGTAGCCTCCGCAACGTCACCCATCTGTTTCTGAAACAGATTTTTGAAGCAAAACGTACGGGGTGGCCATATTGGAAATGGGGCGGACTGTGAGTCTCTGATTGGACGTACAGTGCGTGCTGTTAGTGAAATTAGCGATTCAGACGGGAGACATTCTTTGTACCAGGCTGTAAATGTGTTTATTTTGGCTGTGAAAACGGCTTTTTTTGGCTTTGGCAGATTTGTGTCGTCACAACGGTCGTCTGAATCATAATGACGAGTATGAAAAGGTAGTTTTACCCTCTCTCTGTATTCACCACTGTATCTGCGCTTCCTTGTTTATTAAAAGAGCACTCTCCTCAGGCTCTTGTTTACCTGTTAAAGTGCAATTCAGAGCTCATGGGTCGGGAGGATCATGGGAGGAAAACAGCAGCCCGTCTGTTTACTCTGCTGGGGGTGGGGGGGGGTATTGATAAGTGAGGGCTGCTGGGTAAAAGAGAGGAAACAGATCTTTTTTTTATCAGACTGCTGCCCAAGGCCATCATATTAACACACACGTACACACACGTACACACACACACACACACCAGGCTTTATGATGTCATCAGATGTTTTTTTATTGGATCTGCTGATCAATAATAGGAGAAGAAGAAAACAGGAAATCTGAAATGAGGAGAACATGTCGAGAATAGAAAGAGAGAAAGAGAGAGGTGTGTTGTTCCATTAAATAAATTCAGTACCATGGATACTCTCACCAAATCACACCAGGTGCATTCAAATGAGCCCATTTGAGGTCAGGAAGTCAAGAACGTGCATGTCAAACAAATGAAAAAGTTACGGGGACTCAATTAGTGGTGATTCGACTTCAAAATTAAAACATGGGAGCGTTTCAGTTGGGCCAGAAACAAAAAAAACTAACATGATATCGTCACTCTTTGTTTTCCATTGACTTCATTTTTTCCCCCGACTTCAACTGTAGATGGAGGGAACGATAATACAACATAAACAGCAAACTGTTGGACGGACGTCAGACCAGTTAGCCCACTTTCCCCTCACCACACTCCTCCCATGTCACCCGCAGAACCCAATCCGTCCCAGCTCACGCAGAAACCAACGTAAACACTGGCCGATGCCTAACAGGTGTCAGGATATAAGTTATGACTGTATATCATAACACACAGCTTACATAAGATGACCTGTCTATCAGATAACAGAGCTCCAATACACCAGCAGGCATCGGCCCCAAGTGGCCCTCAGTTACAGCCGCTTCATAGGACGAGATGGTCTTTTTCGTCAACGTTATTCGAGCTCTGTTTTGGTCGCTACACCTGTATTTAGATTTATGAAGTTGGTATGTGCTGTGTTTAGACCAGAAACTTGAACCCACACCTCAATCAAAAACGGTTGGATAGATTTCGTGGCACAACAAGAGCTGATATCAGACAGTGAGGGATAAAGATGGTGTGTTGTTGTGTTTTGAGTTGATATGTTGGGATAAAAATCAAAAGTGTACAGTCGGTTTTTAAAGGCAATGTGAGGACATTAAGGCACAGTTGGTAGTCGCAGAAAACTAGCATGAATTTGAATGTAGCATCTCCTCAGGACTCCTTTTAGCCCCCACCCCTGACACTCTGAGCTGCTCCAAAATGATGTCCCTGGAAAAGACAAATCTGTTTCATGTAGACCAAAAGTCCAAAAGCTTAATGACGCTTCAAAGTTTAGCAGTGAGAAGTAAGATCTGGCCTTTGCTGATGCTTTCCCTGCCTTGGCTATCTATGTATACACATGGAAGACAGAAGAGTTGTGCTCTGTCCAGCTTTTAGGCATTTGCATTCCACATAGGCACACGGAAGGGCAGGTTACCATTGTGATATGTTTCCCACTGAGGCCACACTCTGTTCTGTATCCAGGGGATCTTTGCTGATGCTCTTCCTGCCATGGATGCAAAAAAAAGATGTGTACTCTCCCTACCTCAGGCTTCAGAATCCCACGTAATTATGGCACATGGAAGGGCCGGGAGCTCCCAGAGCAGAGCCATACCACCAAATTTGATAGTCAGATTTTTTGGGTTCTTTGTGGGTCAATTTTTTTTTTTTTTTTTTAAATTACAAGACAAATACATTTCCGGGGGTTTTTTATTGCAGAGATTTGGTGAAATGATCAAAACCAACAATAACTTTGTTTTAATTTTAAATAAAACCAATAAACATTTAGAATCAACTCTTCCCAGATTGTCTCCCCAAGAAGATTTATTTTAAACCACATCTCCCAGGATGAAATTTACCCCTCTTAGTGACCATTTAAAACCGCCTCTGACTGCCACTTCTTCAGGTTTGCCCCGGATTTCAATCCGCTACACATTTAAGGGACACTCCACAGCAATCTCACTTTTATTGCACCCATTTCTCCAAGATGAAATGTTTCAATTTCCTCGGAGGAAAACCTGAAAAAAATTGGAGCTTGGCCAAAGCTGCCCAGCACTGAAATCTCTGGCTCTCCCTTTCAGTAATCGCCCTCGGATCTCCTCCATCGTATAAAAAAAAAAAAAGGAGCAATATATAAGATATTGAACAGCACAGGCAGGAGATAACACTTTGTTATTGCCAGCCAACAGTGGTCAGTATGTGAATGAATGACAGTGATTTGATGCTCAGATTGAATCCCTGATCACATTTTGACGTTGGAGAGTCTCCAGGGAAACATCGTGATTGGTTAGTTTGATGTTGGGATGTCAGTCTGAGTGATCGGCTGGATCTGCGATGCCTGCCAGAGGCTTCAGCGACGGAGAGCGCTTAAGCGCTTAGTCATTTTGAGTTCTTTGATATCTTTGATATATTTCAGGTTTATTTTGTCTTCTGTGACATCAGGATATCAAACCTTATCGCAGCGCTGTGACTGATAAACAGATGTTAATGTTCCTCAATTTTTGCAACAACTGAGCTTCTTCTTGCACAGCAGTAGTAACAAAATATACAAGTGGATAAACTTTAACGATTTTTTTTTTTTTGTCGTGGCTAACATTTTACTTTTTAATTTTATAAGCAGCACTTTAGTTTGTTACTTGTTTCGATGAAGCTGAACACAACTTGCAGAGGTATAGTTTTTTATATTTTAAACAACACACTTTAACTTAAAATTTAGTGACCCCCTGCCGTGAGAACACATGTTGTCACTAATACAACATGTACCCTGTTTTAGTTTACATTTTTTGAATAATAGATAAAATTTGCAATTGTACAGTTTCTTCATGACCCCCCCCAGCCCCACTTTGGGAACCACTTCTTCAGACAAAAAGTGGTCCATGTTTCGGAGAACGAGACTGTGGCTTGTATAAAAGTCACTCGAGAGTTACGAGAGATGCAAGATTTGCTCAATCTGTGACATCACTAATTGGTGAACTTCTTGATAAAACTTTTAACCCTTTTTGACCCAATCATACCGAGTCTGCAAGAGCAGATCTTTACATTTTTACATGCTGTAGTGTCATTTTTTTGCATGAAATCTTTGCTGTACATCAATACAACCTGTACATCCCAAACCTTAACAAAATGTATAAACTCAAGTCCAGACTAACTAAATAATTGCTAAAAAGTGCAATTAACTGTAAAAAAAAGCTTATTTTTCTAAATTGAGAAATGTCATGGCTGTGTCCCTCAAAAATGTAAATGTGGAAAAAATGTGATGATGTTTATTCAGCTCTAACCTGGATTTCTGCAAACACATTCAATGAAAGGTTATAGTGCTCTGGAACATGCTGAAAATCCAATTTGAAAGTGTAATTCCCAAGATTTTATATGCAAAAAAAAAAAAAAGATCGATCTATCTTATGTAACTAATGTTAAGCTCACAAAACAGAAGGTCCTGCTCTGCTATTTGTTGGTGGAGATATTTTTGTGTGTTTTTAAACCTTTAGATTTCGGGTCCAATCATTTGACCATATTTCAAAATTCAACATTTTGAATGTTGAAACACATCTATAGCATAATAGCACGACATTAGCTGCATTATTTTTTATTAACTTTTTTAGATTCTTTTTTGTTTGTTTTTTTAACCTTTTGATAAAAATCTGAAAGGAAAATCTAGATGAACATTTTTTCATTACTCTGCCGTTCCGTACTCCTCCTTCAGCGTTCGTAAGACATACAAAAATATTACAAAGCTGTCAAATTTGGGCGGAGTGTCAGCTCTCTTTACTGATCAAGCCAAATTATCTTCCAATGCAACTTTTTTTCTTTCCAGAAAAATGAAGCGATTCATTTTCAACATAATTAGGTCATTTTTGGATGATCTGTAGTCGTGCTGTGTCCAGGCACTGACCCCACTGGACGGTTGACACATATTTTCCGACTACAGATTTGGTTGAACTTGTTGTTGGGTTCACATGAATTGATCATAAGACACAAAGTATAGGTGGGAATTCAGAGTTGTTTACCGCACTAGCATGCAATGTCCTGATTGCTCCACCTCTCTGCGTGTATCTTTTGCTGTTTACCCTGCAAACACGCCGTGGCAAAGATGACAAACGCACGTAGACTCACTGGGGCCAGAACACACATCAGCCTGCACATTACTCATGTTTGCTCTGTCATTTTCTTCCAGCAGAGTTTCTGTGGAGTTGTTTTTGACTTTTAATGTCTTTTAGTGATCAGTGCCATGATGTCATCACTTAGTTACTCATAGTCGCTTGGAGCAGTGAAGGCGCCGTGTCATCTCCACCCCGCAGGACGTGTTTCTTACGAGCTTGTCCAGCTTGAGGACGCTTACACTTCAACCACACCATCAGTCAACCCACAGATACTTTTTGCCTTGCAAATCTGAAATCCAACTCCATGCCGGTACATGCCTACTTTTTCCAGTGCAGTCAGCCAACTGTGAGCCTGCCTGTCAAAAGATGTGACTTCAAATAAATGATGGAAGTCAGCACAGCTAAATCTGTTTTACTTGTTCATTAAAAATACACAACTTTATAAGTGTTCTTAAATAGTCTAACTTTTATCTTTTATCTTATCACTGGAAAAAAAAGCTTGGCTTTCGAAAAAAAGTTTTTACATGGGAAACGGTGTCTTCATTCCTGAAAAACACTACCGATTCCGGCCACAGGTGTCACTGTTTTCACACAAAAGGGATAGTCCTCAACATGTGCTGCTTAACACAAAGTTACAAACTTTAACATTTGCGTCCAATCTCAAGATTTGTGTTGTCCACTTGAATTATGTAACTTGCACGAGCACTGTTCTCTCTGATTATTACAGATCGTTATGTAAGCTAAATTTTTAGAATTTTCCACATAAAATCGATAACACTGCCGCGTCCTCACTGGATAATTGGTGTGTCCTGTTTTATTAAAAACAACTTTGTCTCCAGAGTTCTTTCGAGCCTTCTGGACCCTCATGATTTCACACATGATGAAAGGACGTCTTCAGGCATAGATGCAAACTGACGCTTGTTGTCTCACTGATAACATCAGCCCGAAAGAAGAAATAACAGCTTTATGTAACAACAAGTGGCTAAAACGTGTAGCTGTATGTGCCAAAGGATAAAAATGTAGAAAGATCACAAGTTTTTGAGGAGAAGACAGACGAGACAAACTCGACCGCATCTGGGATTTGATTTCTGTGGCTTTGTCTTTTCCTCTTCTTGCGCCTTGGCTCACAGCACAAGACGACCTGTGGGGGATAATTAGACGCTTTGGGATCTCTTACATATATTTTTCTGCGTTTTCACCTACGATATGTTCTGTCTTTAAATAAATGTTACCTGGCCGTGAAGACTGTGATATCATAAGACTCGGCGGGCTCATTTTAGAGCTGTGTGCTTTATTACCGGTGCTAAAACGAGAAGTACAGCACATAAAGAATGTGAACCTCTTGGTCCCATGTGCAATTTTCTGAGAAATCCCTGAAGCAAAGTCTCTCTCGACATTATACTTCAGCTCCTTCTCTGACTGAAGTCCCAGAGAGTAACTGAGGCCTCTTTCATCATAGCTGACTGGACTTACTGCATTTTCAATATTGCAGCACTTACACACAAGAATGGGGAAAGAAAACTAGTGACTTCTTGATCTACAGCTACAGATAAGATTCATTTTCAGATGATATCAATTGTTTTCAAAGATCTTTTAAAATAGAGAGAGAGAGAGAAAAGCTTTTTTTCCAACTAAATAAACACAGCAGCTCGTCCCGCCCCGTCTCCTTCAGTTTCTCTTTACTGGATATATCTGAACTTTTAAAGATACATCGCTATGCAAAGATTGTCGGGGTGATAAAGAGACATTACTATGATTTACTGTGAGTTTCATAACCCATCTAAAAACTGTCTCTGGTATATAACTGCAGTAGACAATGTGTTCAAGTACAAAATGTGGAACTTAAAGAGGGGGTATTGTGCTTTTTTTTTAGTCATTAAACTGTTCCTTTGATGCCTCTGTTGCAAGCCCCATGCCTCCTAAACCCCCTTCCGTCTGACTGGCTAGCCCTTTTGGGGTCCAGAGCTTGGTGTTTGAGGCCCCTGTACCTCCAACATGTCACAAACAAGTTTGGAAATCCTTATTTCAGTTTCAAATCTTGGGAATATCTCAGGTAGATCTTGCGCTATTTTTAGAACCAATCATTTTGTTTTCAGACAGATTAAGGGATTTCTACAGCATATAAATGTGTAGCAGTTGTTTAGTTTGAACATCCAGCACTGTTAAGGAAAGCATCATGCCCCTCTTTAAATATGATGATACCCCTCTTTAAATGTATTGTTTTTTACTGCTAATTTTCCACCCTTAAGTGTTTTAAAACCCTCTAATACATATCAGTCTGCAATAGTGAAATTGGTTATTTACTCTTTCAAGAGTAAAACTTTTTTGAGCAAGCTAGAGCCAAACCCTTAATTTGCCGCTCATTTCCAATTCTGTTCCAAGTTTCAGTTCAATGTAAAGGTAACCTGTGAGGTCAGGGAGTTAAGGTAGGAATAGGAACACTTTTTTCTCCTCTGGGCACACATCCTTCTTCTTACTCCACAAAGAGATTGTGTGTCCTCTACCTTTGTCGCTCTCTTTCTCCTCATCTCACAGACAAACCCATTCAAGACTCAGTGATTAATTATTTACCCGGGCAATGAAATGCCAAAGCCAAGAGAAACACACCACCAGGAGAGAAAAGGTCACATACACACAGAGCAGTGATGGATGGCAATAACATCTTTATCGGAGCTTCAGGCGGACACAGTTTTGAGCCTGGTGTCCAAACAGCAGAGAGACCAAGGGCAAAGCAAAAGCTTGACTGATGAGCTGAAATCTTCAAGAGAAGCCCTCATTTAAAAACCACTCATATGTCAGAGGTGCTGAACCCTCCAATCGATAAGTCTCTGACAAAGTGTGTGTCCGTGTTATTGCCCTGTCTGTGGAGTCAACTTTAACCTTTCCTTGATGAGCGTCTGTGACGCAGATGGAGAGATGCCACACCTGGAAAATGATGCATACATGTTGAGGAAGGAATTTTGTAATTTTTCAGTTTTGTGTTTTGTGTGAAAGGTGTTTTTGTGATGAAAGTTTAATTTCTGCTTTAATGTCTCGTCTGCAGGTCCACGACACGGCCGGCCAAATGGGGTGCCAGTGCTGCAGGATGATAAAAAGGTGGGAAGTGTGTTTGACTCTTCAACTGTTTACTCCTTTTGTATGTTTTCTTTCCTTTCAGAAGCTAATGTTTTAGCCACATTGGTAACCAATATAAAGCCAACTGAAAGTAACACTTTTGCCACAAATAATATGATGCTAACAGAAGCTAATATATAAGCAACATTGGTAGGCCATATGATGCTAATAAAATAACATTTTAGCCACAAATCATATGATGCTAACAGACGCTAATGTTTTAGCCACATTCTTTACCAAATTAATACTAACAGAAGCTGATATTTTTGCCGCATTGGTAACCAAATGATGCTATCTGAAAGCAATGCTTTAGCCACATTATTTGCCAATAAATTGCTGATAGAAGCTAATGTTTTAGTCACATTGGTAACTAATATACTACTAACTGAAAGGAACGTTTAGCCACAAATAATATGATGCTAACAGAAGCTAATGTTTAAGCCAAATTGGTCACCAATATGATGCTAACTGAAAGGAATGTTTTAGCCACCTTGTTTACCAATATGATGCTAACTAACAAAAGCTAATGTTTTAACCACATCTATTTTTTTGGTTTTGTTTTGTTTGTTTGGTTTTTTTTTGCCAAATTGATGCCAACAGAAACTAAAGTTTTAGACACAGTATTTAGCAAGGTGATGCAAATGGAAACTATAATGTTCATAATAATAATAATAAACTTTATTCACAAAGCTCTTTTCAAAATAAGGTTACAAAGTGCTTTACAAAATAAAGCCAAATCCAAATTTCCGTTCCCAATATGATGCTAATGGAAGTTAACAGTTAGCAGAAGCTGAATGTGCTGAATCCTTGTCCGCAAATCTGTCTGACATGATGTGTTCAGTCCGCCTCTGGTTGCTAAAGTTAGCTAAAGTTAATAACCATCGTTAAGGGTTTTGACCAATCAGAATCAAGCATCTTACACAAGCTGAAGATCAGTAAGAAAGCCAGGTGATGAAGTGGTGTTGTATTCTTTTGTATCCTTTTCTTTTCTATCATATATAACAGTCTGGTGCTGTCTCCTCAGTAAGAACCTCCCTGTAGATTTCTTATCTGCAGCTTCACACTGCCGGTCTAAAGGTTTCTTTACCCTCAGAATGATTTCCTGTCTTGTTTCATGCAGACAGTGAGAGCTCCATTTATAATACGTCTGTGCCCTGAGCTTCACTCGGGCTCTTTGTACAAACTGGGAGTCAATATGCCAATAACCATCACCCTTGGTTACTGTATTTCTTAGCAGCGCGGTCTATTCATTAAAAGCCAACACGGTGTCGCTGTCAGGGCTCAACGTGGTCCTTCTCTCTGAGGTGAGAGAGGAGCCCGAACTGAGCCCAGGAAGGAGACTCTGGTTGTAGATTAATGAAAGGGCTGCTGGGACTCACATGCCAGAGCTGTAATCCCCACCCTACACCTCTTTTTTTCCTATGTTAGACACGCACATGTGAATGCTTGACACACGAACACACATACCTCCTCTAATTGTCAGGAGTGTCACATTTCTGGGCTTAGTGGTGTTGTGGGCATGGCAGGGTGGGCCTGTGGGTCACTGGGTCAACTGGGAGGTTTTAATATCCACACTGCTCACACCCACACTTCCACAACAACCAAAATTCTAAAATTTGTTCATAGTGTTTTGAAAACAGGTGGAAATAAAATAAAATAAAATATATTTTAAGGGACTTCAGATTTTTCCTATTTTCTTACTAATTTAAAGAAATCTTAATTTAATTTGTGGCTTTCATTCAGGTGAGTGTCCACAGGGTTAGTCTAGGAGGGAACTGCCCCTTCTACTTCACCAGTATCCAATTGGCCACCCCAAAATCCTAAGCTATGATCGGTTGGTTCACTTCTTGGAGGCAGAACTTGTTCTAATATAAACTACTCGGACTGTATTTAACACTCTAGCAATAGAATTCTTTTATTTAAGTATAGCAACTATTCTTGGTTTGACGAAAGTCTTAAAGAGGGGTATTGTACTCATTTTAAAGCGGGGGTATTGTGTTTTTTTTATTGAAGCAGGGTATTGTGTATGGATTTTTTTTTAAAGCAGGGTATTGTGCTGTTTTGTTTTGTTTTTTTTTTTTTGTCTTTTTTTCTGTCCCTTTGATGCCCCGTAGTAGCTTCACATGATTTATAGTTCAAAAAAGAAAATCCCGATTTTTCCTCACACTTACATTTTGAAAACCTTATTTCAGCCTCTGTCTATCACGCTTCGTTTTAAGTACCCTCTGTTTAATGTTCCCTGCTTCTCGAAAGTATCATGAAGTTTTGTTGAAAAATTGAACTGGGAGAGCTGTATGTGATGACATCATCAGTTCAGCAATCCTTGTGGAGAAGCTATTTTTAGAACAGAGCATTTTAGTTTACAAACAGGTAAAATATGAATATAGAATGGTTTAAAAAATCTGCATATGTTTAGTTTTAACATCCAGCATTGTTACTTTATATCCATGATTAAAATATAGAGGACCAAATAACCCTCTCTTTAAAGCCTCAGAGTTTAAACCAGCGAGGTAGTCCCAGCAGAGAGAAGTAAAGAGGAACCCCCCAGGATCAACTCCATAGACTTACATACAAAAATTCTATTTTGGTATTTAAATCAGAGCTTAGCACTGCAGAGCAGCAGCCTTTCTCACTCTGTGTTGTACTCACACTCACAAAAACGGTCCTTTTATTCAATACTCCCCAAATTTTAATATTTTGCTTCCTTTCATCTCCATCTTACAGCAACAAGTCTAAGCCTTGCTCCCAAAACAGCTTCCTGATAGAAAAATCGGCCTCCTGTGGATGATGAAAATAAAGTTTCATTTTCACTTTTGTCCACCTTTATGAGTCACTGACCTTTAAGAAGAAAAAAAAACAGCATGTCTGTATCTGGCTGTTCTAAGAGCTCAGATTTCACCTTGGCAGCTGGGACACAGCGTCACCGCTGCCCAGGAGTGAAAGAAATGGAAAACATTCATTTTCTCAGGTTTCCACTGAGCGAGGAGACGGAGGGTGAGAGAGAGGTGCTCCAGTCAGACGCTGAGATTGTGGCTATAAATGTGTAGGCGGGTGCTGTTTGTCTGCTTTTCCGAATAAATCAATACATCTGAAAGTTATCCGCTGAAGTCTGAGCGGTGTGGAGTCGAGCTAGAAGAGGGTGGAAAAGATAGAAAACAAGAGGAGAGCCAGGAGGATGAGTTGAAGAGAGAGTAAGAGGATAGATGGAGGGGGGAAAAAAAAGCTGGAGGGAAGCTGTTCGAATCAAGGAGAAGTCAAGTGCAAAGAGTTCGTGGATTAGCGACTACAGGAGGAAGACGAGGAGGAGGTTGATGTGGAGGCTCCTGGAGAGGCGCAGGCTGGAGGAGAAAACAAATGAAAGGGAAGAAGAGACAGGTGATACAAACATGAGGCTCTCGCAGCAGGAGACGTCTGACAGCCTGTTACTCTGCCTGCAAAATAAAAGCCCCCCTGCCAACACTCCTAATACACGTCAAGGTGTCGGAGAGGGAGAATTTGATCCTGTAGAAAATCCTTCAAAGTGAAGAATCAGACCAACAATACAGCCCTCAAGGCCTCTTTAAGCTTATGTGACTGCTGATTAGTCTTAGACCTTTAATGACCTCCATTACCCTTTAAGAAAGAGAAATCTGTGACCAGTAATTTACAAAGTAAAAGCGGCATTGAGCGTGTAGACACATCAAACAGCAAACTGAATGAAATCAGTGTCTCAGTGCTTCAGTATCAGACTGATTATTGAACTGTTGTTATGCGAGTAGCAGGTGAAAATGTTCCGTCACTCATCTTAATGAGCCGAGCTTCACGACAGAGCTGGAGCTCATCTTTGATTTTATTAACATTTTTCTTCTCAGGGAGCCTAAAACTCAAAATCAGCAGCACATCAATCATTTTACGCCTCTTAAAAATTCATGTTACAAGTTTTTGTCCTTAAAGCTACAGTAAGAGATTTTTTACTCACTGTGACACGTTTGGTAATTTTACACTGGAGCCTCTTTTGAGACACCATCAGAAGGAAAACAAGCTATTTTAATAGAGCTTTTAATATGTAAGAAAGTGCCACCAGGGGGGAACATGTTGAATTTGACTTATTCATCAAAAGGTGCTTTTCAACCAGAAGTATCAGGAACCATTTATTTAAAGGAACTACTTTTCAAGGAGATAAATGTTTCTTGTGGCCCATGGTTGTCTGGGGTCATGTGAAGATGATGGCCTTTCAACAAATCTGATGCCATGGGAGGGAACAGACAGGCCGCCATCATCATGTGTGACACCGCAGTTAGCCTGTTAGCACTGGAAAAACTTATATTTACATTAAGAAGACAGATTTTAGAAGCTAGCTAGCTAGCTTAAAATGGATTTCTTTAAACCAGATACATCCCTTACAGATGTCTTCAGATTATCATTAAATACTGATGGGATAAGGATATTTTGACGTTATATACAACTAAGGACTCATTCCTAAGAACTTCTTCTGTCTCAACAACATTTGTAAACTGGATATCCACTGACACGTTCAGCTGAAGGTCTCCATTTTACAGGGTCACTCTTTAAACTGGAGCACTGAGAGCTAACAGAGACACATTCACACTATCAGGCTCAAAGAAGACCAAGTTTAACTAATAGGCCCCGCCTCCTAAAATTCCTGAACCTTTGGAAAGTACTACTCCAAGCAGGAGATTAACTATTACAGAACTACATTTAGACTACTTCCTAGCCTAGTTCCTGCTGTTGAAACTCACATAGTTCCTCAAGAGGTCTGTAGTTCCTGGGGAAAGTTCCGGTGGTTGAAACATTCAGAGTTCCTCGTAGTATCTTTAGTTCCTGGCAAAAGTTCCTGCCATCAAAAATACATGAAGAGCTGTTAAAATTAAGCAGGAAAAGGTTGCCTTTTAAAGAAGAATGTATGGTACTCCTTAGTCCACAAGGGGCGCCAAAATCACTGATAATTTAAAGTTCCTCACAGAGCTTTAAAAAAAGATTTCACATGTGATAAAAGAATGAATTTTGTTGGCAGATGTGTTCAGCTGATGGTTTAAACTCAATAGCCTCTATCTGTCTGTCCCACAGTTACATCTACGACCCCTCTGATGTGGTGGACGGAAGGAAGTCTGACTCTCAGGGCAGCTCGCTCTACCACCCCCACCGCCCCTCAGGTGGGGGCCCCGACAGCGACAACAAACAGAAGCAGGGAATCCACAACCTGGGCTACAGCAAGTCCAGCGACAGCACGCTGAAACTGGAGGCGGACAACAACCAAGTCAACCACCGGCTGCATGCCGCGCCCTCATCGGCGAAAGACAGACAGGGGAGCGCACCACCTACAGAGGTGTACATCATACAACCAGAGTCAGGATGGGTGAGCCAGGTGCCCGTTTACCCAAACATACAGGAGTACGAGAACCAGAAGGGTTACGGTGAGCGGGGACAGCGAGTGACCACGCATGGCTGGGAAAGCGCCATCACAATCGACAGCGAGATTCAATCGGCAGACGAGGGTTTAGGAGGGACGCCGGAGTACCCCTGCGACACGGGGGACGAGGGGAGCGTCCTGTCAGTGGACATCCACACCAGCACCACCAGCCTGTCCTCAGTGGACACCCGAGACGAGCGCAGACTGCCAAAGACTCCCGATGTCTCCACGATGGAGAGCGGGATCTCTGTGATGAAGAGTGAGGACGAGGACGGGGAGGAGTGTGTGGACAGCATTACGGACTCAATGGTGGCTGAGGCGCTCGCTGCTTTGGAGGCTGCGACGGCCGGGGAGGACTGCGAGTGACTGAAACATGAGACTTATGAAGGAAAACTTTGTTTACAAAGGAAAGGAACAGATTTAATTTTGAATATTGCCTTGTGAAGGAGGTGACTTCATTCCAAAGCTGCAGGGTTTAAAAAAGCCACGAATGAAGAGACACGATTATGTTGACTGTGAATATCACCGTTAGCCAAATTAGCCTGCTAGCTTGTTTGAATCTGGCACATTTAACACTCCGAAGTATAAAAGCCTTTATTTACTCATCATTGCTTTGCCATGTGTATACTGCCCATGTACAGGTGTGCAACTTAACTGCATTATCATCTTTTTGGTCAGTGCTAAGCTAACTGCTGGCAGAGAGTTAACAACATCTTGCCATAGCTTGCTGTTTCTTTCACTCTTGTTACACCTAAAAGAAAAGGTCGAAACATATTTTGTTACAGTTTTTTTCCACATTGTATCATCAAAAGATGATCTCAACCTTATAAGAAAAGTTAAAGTTAAGTTACAGAGTATATCAGAAAATTCCTTATTGGGGCTTTAATTGTCGTTAAAAGCAGCATCACTGTGAGACCGCTATCTTATGCTACGACATATCAAAAGAGCTATGCACACTTGAACTCTCGAGCATGTTACCAAAGGAACATAAAATACAGAATATTTCATTTTTTTTTACAGTCTTTTTGTAGTCTTAGCTGAACTTTCAGCTTGAAAAGTTCTTCAAAGGTCAAATCCTTCAGAGTAAACCACACAGGGGCCATCACTTCACCCTCAGAAACAAATGTTTTCTGTTTCATAGGTCAGGTTTTGTGTCTCCTGTCTGGTCCGTGACATTAGTTCAATCTGCAGCTTGCTCATGTTCCTAATAATGAACTAATTGAGGCCAGCCTTCTTGAAAATAAAGAAATGGCTTTATAAAGAGTGTTTTAATGCTAAATAAGCTGTTTTACTACATGAAGCTTTACTGCGAATACTTCTTTTATGCATTTTTTTTGTTTGCCTGCCAAATCATTTCTACTTAAGGATATATTTGTAATGTAAAATAAAGGAATGTACTTAAAAAGATGACATATGTGTGATTATTTAATTCAAAATCAGAAATAGGAGTGATCATAAGCAAATTTTGCAAATTTGCCGGTCAATTTTGACTCTTGTGACGCTAAACGAGATTAAATCATTCACATGAGGGAATTTCATATAAAGACAGAAGTAGACACAACTTTTTTGGGTTAAATTTGGCACAACAGCTTTTTCTTGAGGACTCCCAACCCTTCCACTTGCCCATGTGGAAGGCCAAACCCTGAGCTGAGAATGACAAATTAGGCAGGGAAAATTGCACAAATGGTGCAAATTCCTAACACTCAACTCGCCTCTTTTATCATTCATTAGAGTTGAAAAATCAGAAATCAAAAATTTATCTACTGTGCTAGCAAGTTAGCGCTGTGCCAGTTAGCATAACAGACTTTACCTTGCAATGTAGTGAAGCTGGACCTTGTTTGATGACAACAATATGAAGAGGCATTGGAAGGAAACCCCTCCACTTGCAATTTGTACGATTTGCTCTTTAGGTACTCAAGGATTGAGTGAGTTATTTAGACAGCTAAACACAAAACTTTCAGGTGTTCAAATACATGAGAATTGGCTGAGTTAACTATTTATTTCACATTAGTTTTGTACATATTTCACTGAATTCACACTTTCCTGATATTTCTTGTCTCTAAAGCTAATTGTAGACTTCTTTCTTGCATTGGTTTACCATTTACTTCCCTAACACCTTATTAGCTTAGCTTAGCCTAACCTAAGCTAGCTTTATAAGGGCTTGCAAGCTTTTTTTTGTTGTTTTAGATGACTGCTGTTCACATTATCTGGAGTAATTCCTTCGAATGTCAAGAACCAAACGGACCTCAGAGATTTTGTCATCATACAGAAGCTTGTTTACCAGTTTTTTTCTCCCTCCTCGTAAACGTTATAACTCTGGGACTCTGCTGTAGTTAGAGCCTCAGTGGGCAGCACCCAGGGACTTGGCTAATGAACACCTCTGGGCTTTTTTGGCTTGAGCCAGGAAGACACAAAAACTCAGCACATTCGCACAGAGCACCTTGGAAACTTCCACAACGGCGGTGCCTGAAACAAATCCATTCGGCTCACTGAGTCGAACTCCTCACGGCAGGAGAAGCTCTCCAAGTTCTTGTTAGTGAAGGAGGTGAGGTAGATGACACTGGGATAGCTTTTTCTTTGGACATTAAACCTTTCAAGAGTTGATAAAATAGAATTGGCTTTTCATGCATGCACATTAAAGAGAGTTGAGTGTGCTCTCCCCACCTCAAGTTTAGGCACTCCACGTCGGCACATGGAAGGGCAGGTTACCAGAGTCATATGTTTTGTCCCTGATGCTGACTGTTCGGTATCCATGGAGTCTTTGCTGCTGCTCTTCCTGCCTTTGGCTTTTCATGTACGCATAAAAAAGGGGGAATGTGTTCACCCCACCTTAGACGTTGGCATTCCACATAAGCATATGGAAGGACAGTGAGCTCCCAGAAAAGAGCCATACTGAGAATTCTAAGTTGTACTTACAATTGATTATTTGTTTTTACTGGTTAGTAACATGAGTTGGTATAAAAAAGGTGTTCCAGAGAGGCAGAGCCTCCAGGAAGTAAACATGGGATAAGATTTCATCCCTCTGTAAGAGACTGAGCGAGCAGATGGGATAAAGTCACAAGATTAAAGTTCCTGAGCATTGAATTTGGAGATTTCATCTTTTGTTTATAATGAAAGGCTTCTTTTATTAAACAGGTGATTTCACAATGAGGAACACAAATGTTCTACCACAGATTTCATATTTTGTCACAGAGATTCCAGTTTAACTGAGAGCAACTGTTCGTCACATGTACTCGTTGTTACATAATGCGTTGGAAAACCAGCCTTCAGGCAGCACATGAATGGAGTTTGTGACGTTCTCAGTGGAGATATGTTCCTTATATATATATATATATATATATATATATATATATATATATATATATATATATATATATATATATATATATATATATACTTCCCACAGTGATTCCCTCATGATTAGTAATGGATCACAATGATAGCTTTTAGACATCAAGCTCGAGAACAAACAGATGTATTCTTCTTCACTGACATCAAAAGGAGCAAAATCACACTGTTAAACTATATGATTTGCTTAAAGCTATGAGCGAGAGAGATTAAAAAAATATGTTAACCATTTTATACAAAGTTATATATAATTTTTGCGTTGATTTTACTTCCACTTCGAAGCCATGTCTGAGTTTAAGCAGTTCCCCCTGGTTGCATGAAAATCACCTAACTGTTCCTTTTCTTTCTTTTTTTCTTTTTTTTCTTTTTGTTTTTTGTTAATTTTTTTCTCCAGATTCTGTACCCTGGAGGTCTTGCTGCTGAAATATATGGACAAGAACAGACATGGATTTTTCTTCTTTTTTTATGCACTGTTATCTTGTGAGAACAACTTATGATTTCATTATCAAAAAATTGTTAAAATGAGAAAACAATCTTTATGTCGAGAATGAAAAAAAAAAATTGTTACAGTGAAAAAAGGATCTTTTTATATTGAGATAATGAAATAAATCATTATCACAAGATAACAGTGCATAAAAAAAGAGAAAAATCCATGGCCGTTCACGCCTTCTGTAGGAAACAGGCTGCTCATCAGCAGATCAAAAGTTTTATTGTTGTTTGCAATAAATTGCTTGTTATTTTTTTTTTCTTGTGGCTTCCGTTTTGGTGCATCAGGTTAATTTGTGTAATTTTTCAAATGGTCTTAACATTTTGATTTTGGATACACAGATTCTATCACTGATGCTTGCTCTGTTCTGTAATCATTTGGATCTTTGCTGCTGCTCTCCCTGCCTTGGCTTTCCATATAATCATGTAAATGAGTTGAGAGGTGTGCTCTTCCTGTTTTAAGCTTTGGTATTCCATGTAGGTATGTGAAAGGGCAGAGAGCTCCCAGAACAGATCCATACTGCCACATAACGATGGTTTTCTCTCCAGAGAGGGCTACGTGCTCTAAATGTCAGTGTATAATAATAAGTCACACCTGCACCATAGTGAGTGTTAGAGAATGATTGTGTTGTGAAATCAGAAAAGAACATTTTTGCCATGTATCCATGCAGCGTGATCACAACAAGATCCTGTGGAGATCCTCCTTAATCAAAGCAGTGAGTCATTTTTTCATCAGTGTCTCGTTTGGCGCTGAAAGAACAGAGATGAGCTTGGCTCGTGCGTCAGCAGATTACTTTGATTCTTTCAATCAGTTCAGTGACTCACAGAAAGTAAATCCAGTATTTATAGATAGAACTACAGCTGAGGTTTATTTCTGGCTGATAAAAAAAAGGTGTGAGGTTTTACTTCACCAGCACAGAAGTAGGTTAGCAACATGCTAATTTGAGCCACAACAAGCTGTGTGTTGAATTTACATGGAGTGTAAGCGGGCAAGTGTGTGTCAGAATCCTTTGTGTTGTTTTTATTAGGTCCATTAGGCAGCCGGCTGTACAGTCCCTGAGGTGCGAGCGCTCCGTTAACATGTTTGTTTTTCTCAGGGCTTTGTTGGCGTTAATGATGTCATCACTAATTGAGGCAGAGATACACGTTCTGTGTCTCAGAGGGACAGAGAGGTCGGTATTAAAAAGGAAAACATGACCTAGAGAGACCTTTTCTGCAGATTTGAGGTTGTTAACTTTCAAAAAAACACAAACCTGAAGCTGAGAATATGATCTAAGTGCTATCAATGCTTCTGCTGGGATTTTCTTTTCCCTCTTTCCTGTTAATACGACACAGGCTTTATTTCAGGGTCAGCAGCTTGCTAACCTTTCACTGTTTATTTATGTTGCCTCTAACAGGCAAAAACCCTGTTAATTATCTACATTTAATGTTATTTTCCACCTTCCAATGCCAACGCCAGAGCATCAAATGTCTAAAAGTTGTAAATTGTGGCGCTTACTATATGACTCAGAGACTTTTCAGCTAACATTAGTTTAGTTTAGTTTGGTTTATTTCAGCCACTTTCAACATAAAAGCTCATTTACACACATTGAAGTGGAAAATTTCTAAATAAACATTGTGCTAATGCCATTTCTACATTTACAACAAACGGGCAACAAGAGAAATCAATGAAACAAAACAGCGAAATAGGGTCAAAAAGGTGTAGGCTTGCAAGCTAACAGTCATATTAGCTAGTAAGGTGGTAATTGCTAACATAAGCTGCTGTTCTGTTATAAAAACAGCTAATCTCATTCAACTATTTTCAAGCTAACATTACTGTGATAGGAAGTTTGCTACATTCTCATGTAAAATGTAACACAACTAAAGCTTATGGTTTTAAAAATTGCTAATTTTAGCATTAAGTTATTTACAAGCTAACGTTACCGTATTAGGAAGCTTGCTACTTTCTCATGCAAGATGTAACAAGACCAAAGCTAATGGCCTTAAAAATAGCTAATGTTAGCATTCAACTCTATTCAAGCTAACATTACCAGATAAAGAAGTTACATGTAAAATATAACAAGACTAAAGCTAATGGTCTTAAAAAATAGCTAATAGTAGAATTTAATTATTTTTAAGTCAATACCATATCAGGAAGTATGCTATTTTATAATGTATAATGTAACAAGATCCAAGTGTTGTAAGATATTAGCTAGCACGCTAAGTGTAATATTAGCTAGTGAGGTGGTTATTGCTAATTAGCATAAGAACTGCTAATAATAGGGATTTTGTGAGCTGTAAATCATGTTAAGCTACAAAAGAGTTAAAAAAAAGGACAATACCCCTTCTCTTATGAAAATAAATGGCTTACAGAAAAGGATCTCCAGCATCCAACTCAAATACTCGTTCAGATGGGAGAACAGCAACTGATGGTGCAGAAACATGTGGACTAGAAATCTAAGATTACAGGTCGTGTTACATGATAGGATAAATTAGGAGAGGTGTAAATTTCTTGCTCACCTGAATGAATATAAGAATATGCTGTATGACAAACACTTGCTTGTAGGATGATAAATTAAATTAAAAATCTGTCTCTGTGTGTGTCCCTTAATTATTAACCTGTTGTCTACTACTCTAAACAACAACAAGAGCGTGATTAAACAACCTTTCTGAGTGGCACATGACTGCTGCTGGTGTCACTTGACATTACCGCAGGGAGGGTTGACTTTCAGAGTGTTGACAGAGACCTGGGGAATATTTACATACAGTGGAAAAGAAACCCTGATAACACCCCGCCCATGGCGCTAAGCAGACTCACTCAGTCACAGGATAACTTCAGGGTGTGAAACCTGTCCGATGGATGTGGTTGACGGTGCAGGACGTGGTCTTGGTGCAAATATTGACTCCAGTTGTGCATATGTGTGTTTACTGTAGCTAAAAACACAAGATTGAGGGTGTTACCAGGCATGTTAAATGTTCTCTCACACAGAAAAACACAATATCCCTCTAGGAAATCAGGTATGCACATAAAATTTAGTTAATACAAACTTCTGTTCTGACTCTTTTGCATGACTTCATAAGCAGTAAAATTTATCTCTGACACTGAATTATTCAGGCCTCCAGGCGGCAAGGCTCCCATGCTGCTGCCAGGCTAAGTGCCCTACATCTTATCTTTGTCTCTGGCTATTGGCCAAGAGTGCCAAGCTGTAGCTCTGGGGTAGAGATGGGGTGACTTTTTTCAGGAGAAACATTTGGGACCAGAGGGAAGAGGTCTAGTCAATGTTTAACAGCTTTTGAGCAAAATCAGGTCCAGTGACCTTCTGAAATGGCTCACTGCCCACCTTTTTTTAAACTCAGTGGACAGTGACGGGGAAGTAATGACCAGAAAATGGCTTTATCAGGTTTTTAACTAGAGCCCAAGTAGCACTACCAAACTTCTAAAAGTAGAAATTAGACTTTAATGTTCCAGCTACGGACTGTTTTGTCTGGTTTTCACTATTAACCTACACTTTAAGGGGAGGACAAGAGTTAGCAAATTTAAATTAGCATGATAGTTTGTAAACTACTGTTTTGAAGCCTCGATTTTTACATTTTTGCCTGTCACATCGTCTTTATTTGTAGCCTGAAATGACTAAATGTGGATTAGAGGTTGAATCTATGAAACAGTTAAGGTTCAGCAAACAGCAGGGGTTATTAGCAAATGTTAGCATTGTTTGTTAGCAATTAATGGCAGCTGTGATATCAACTGGGATGCTAATTCTGGTTGCCAAACAAAAAAAAAAAAAAGTATATATATATATATATATATATATATATATATATATATATATATATATATATATATATATATATATATATATAAACACACATATACATACATATATATATATTTATTTATAGTAACAGGTTAACAGCTTAGCATCTTAATAGCAGAGACAGATTTTCATATTCTAGTCTACAAGCTTTTGTTTGTTGAACAGCTAATACACATTTTAACAATTTAACACATCTCAGGCTAATATTTTTTCACATTAAATTTAAATCTTTTCCTTTGTATCGTGATGCTGTTAAAGTTTTATTAGATTTTAGCCGCTGAGTAGTTTAGTGTTATACTAGCTTGTGAGTTGTTGGATGCTAATGTCAGGTTTTTTTGTCATAAAGCTAATGGCTAATCAAGTAGTTTGTATTAAGGTCAAACTACTCACAGATTTACCACCAGATTCTTTAAAAGTTTTGATTATTCAGAGTATGGATTTGTCATTTTTATTCTTGAAGCCCACAGGATGACCTAAACAGTATTTGGGTTTTCATCCCGAGCATGGCACTGAGGAGATACTGGCAGCTGTGTGAAAATCAGTGAGCTCTTCAAACTTGCATCCAGGTCTTTGAACCTGATAAGAATCATAAGGTCAAGAGGAAACAAAAAGTCAAGAATAGTTAATCCTCGCTGTTGCACATCCAGCTGAAAAACACCTCTCCATCTCTGCCTCATCTCCATTATCTGGAAATAATATAATAGAGAGCCCGAGGTCGACAGGACTACCTCCTAGAGATGAAGAAGACAAATCATCTTTTCATTACCAGCAAAGATGGGAGAAGGAAATGAGAAAGAGAAAAATATGAAGATGGATGTTTCAGTCGAGATGAGGGAGGAGAGGGTTGGCCTCCAGGTCACTGTAATGCTCTCATGCCTCAGCTGCTCTACAGTATGTAATTAAATGACAACAGTACAGTGAGTTATGTACAGTTTGATCTGTGTTAGTCGTCTTTATTTCTTTTTTTATACATTACACAAAAATAACAAAAACACAGCAAACTGTCTCATATTATTACTTACAAAACAGTTTTAAAAAAACATGACTCGCAATGAAATAACATTCACAAGGTGACACAAAATATGTCGAGTATGATATGTTTTTACCACAGAGATCACAAAAACATACTGAGGCGAAAACAAGATAGTCCATAAATAAGGTTTGAAATCAACGAAGAGATCCGATTTAAATGATTTTAAAATTTTAAACTCCATTTCCCATCATGCACTTTTGGCTTATTTTATTAGAACTTTCTCTATCTTAAAAACGGCTTCATTTTTAGCTCCTAAACCCTTTCTTTTTGGAAACATTTTAGACTCTAAGTGGGGCACTAGATTGGTGGAGACCAAAACGGAAGAGAAAAAGAAAAGTTTGTAAAAGACTCCACCACATGCATCAGATAAATGTCCATTTTTGAATGGACTGACAATATAACACTGTCACTTTAAGAGAAAACTATGAGTCATCAGCTTGTTTCTGAATATTGAAGTAAATTTGTTGCTTGACCCATAATGCATCACTCCTCTTCTTACGAGGTTAGAATTGAAGACATTTACCCACGATGACGCTGACATCACACAGTCGCCTCACTGCGCTCATCAACATGCTCACGCTTCAGTCTACTTCCTGGTTCTGTGATGAGGTTGTTCCTGCTTCCTGTTCGAGAATGACAACCTAATATTTAATCTAAGACTGGCTGATCCCGTTTTTCTTGGGTATAATTAACTACCTGGCGTATGTACACATGTGGTTCAGCAGCATCACAAAGTCGCCCTGCTTGACTGTCCCGAGCGAGGCACTTTTGTTCACGTATGACAGAAGGGAATGTGTTTGTCTGTCACTGTCGTCTTCATCATCATCATCAGCAGCAGCACTTAAGGCTCGCGTGGAGCGGGAATACAGAGGGATGACTCTTTGCTCCTTCTGTGCTGATGGTTTAATGTTCCTGTTTTGGTTTTAATTAGTGTCCAGATGTTTTTTTGTTTTTTTTTTAGTTTGTTCTCTCTTTGGAAAACCTGCCGAATAAATTACAATGTTGAAACACAAGAATTGAAAAACGTAGTAGTAGTCAAAGAAAAAAAGTTGATACTAACTTTGATTTCTACCGTTCTTCTTTGTCTTCATCGTCTGTCTGCGCCTGCTGGAATAAAAAAAAAACATATTAAAGTGAATAAATAGTAAATCATCAGGAATAGATCACTTTTTCATGCTTCAGGGTTTGTGTAGCCTCTCCTTTAGAAAGCCTAAGTCAACACGTGAGCTCAACACGGATGTTTAAAGTGCACTGAGGATTTAAAATAGATCTATTTTTCCTGATGAATCATAAGTTAATGATTCCCCACCCTAAAACAAATTTGGATATGACCTTAACTCAGTCAAAGCAAATGAATGGAAATAGACTTTGATCTTAAAAATATAGAGCCAAACATTCAGAGTCTGCTTCAGTTTTTAGGACAAAGCTTGAATCTGAATCTAATTGCAAGAAGTTTGAGACTAGTTAAGTGGTAAAGATGAGCCTTAAACAAGCAACTGCTTTGAAGCGCAAAGCATGCTGGGTACATCACAAGGTAGACCAGTCTCGGAAAAACTGGTTGTAAGCAGTGAATCCATCCATCCTTTGTAATCATAATGCTACGACAGGCTGAGCTCAATAAAGGAGCTGCACATCTGCAGAGAAACTACACATTGCTGAACGCATTTGAGATCTTGATGTAATTAGGGTTTTTTTCCAGTTTTTTTCAACTGTCAAAGCCCTAAAGCTCCAACTTATTTCAGCTTATCAATTTAATTAAAAGTAAAACTAAGGCTGTTCTGTTTTGTTAAAGCAATTACGTCCCTCAATCAATCATCATTTGAGTAGAACAGGTGTTTCCATGTCTTTCTCAACCAATCTATTTAATGGCGTCCCTCAAGGCTCCATGGTAGGCCTCTTTCTTTTCTTCATCTCTATGCTCCCGTTAGGTAAAATTATTCAGAAGTATAACACTGTGTACCTCTGTTACGCTGATGACACTCTACTCTATCTCACACAAAATGAACACACAACTAACCTGGAGTCAACCGGCTTCAGGATGGATTCCAAAGCAACAATGTCCCTGCATTGCTTTGGTTGGTAGTTATATATTATTTTAACCAGACTCAGCCTACGTACAACTTTATCTCCATTTTCTAAATTAAAATACTGCTAAAACATCCTGCCTATGAGATGTAAATGATTGTTGTCGTGATTGTTTTAAATTCTGTCAACACAAGCACATAAAAAGTGGACGTCAGTGGGGAGCAGCCTGATGGGACGCAAAGAGAGATGTTTCCAGGATACAGACCTGCTGGGATTCTGACGTGGTCCGGCTCTTGGGCTCCGCCTCCACAGGAGACGTGGGAACGCTGCCGTTGGAATCTGATATTAACAGAGTCCGCCTCTCCCTCGCTGGTTTTTCAATCTTTGTCACCCTGAACCTGGGAGCCATCAAACAAAAAGACAAACAAACAAACACAAAAGCGTTTGGAATGTTTTTGCTTCCAGAATGAGGCAGAGCTGAATCATCAAATATGAAGTGAAAAATACACCAAGGACAGAGTTCACTGTTAAACTCTTTCAACAAACTTTTTAAAAGAGAACCCAGAGGGAAATCCTTTTCTGGCTCATATGAAAACAGAGCATTTTGGGCTGTATTTGTGGTTAATTCTTCGTAGCTAATCCACTAAAAAACACAGTAAAAACAGTCTTTTAATGAACGTATCGTGACTCAGCTTCAGTATGACTCTCACCTAAAGTTTACACCTCCTTGCAACCACCCATGCATACACACTCACACACTCCAGCTGCTTTAATTAAATCAGTAAATGAATATTCGTATCCAGGTCATGTTGACCCCGTGCGTACGCGTTCATTCATCTGGGCCTGAAAATGAAAGCAGCCTCTCTGCATCCCAATCAGCTCGAAGAGGGATGCTAAGGATGAGGAGGAGGGTCGCTGCGTGATGGTGGCTCACTGGTGGACTGTGAAATGCTTCCTTTAATTTAAAGATCAGGGACACATTCTTCTTTTTTTTTCTTTTAAGTCATTTCTTTATGCCTTTATTTTGAGAGGATAGGACAGTAGATAGAGCAGGAAACAGGGTGAGAGTGGGGAGTGACATGCAGGAAAGTCGCCACAGGTCTGACCTGAACCTGGGCTGCCCGCTCAAGGGCTGTTTGCCCATATGGAGCGCGACCTTAACCACTTGGCCATCTGCGCTCCAGATCAGGGACAGGTTTTTTACTGGAAGTCAAGTCAAGGGTTTAATTTCTTCTGTATAGTGTGCTAGCTTAAACCTTTTTGCAGTCAGAGAAATAAGTCACGTTAGGCACCAAAACAATGAAAATTACTTTTCTTGTTCTACTTGATAATTATGTCTGTCCTTTGATTCACTTTAATAGTCTTAATTTATTTTGCAATCATCTTTTTTTGTACTGCAGATAAACTCTGTAATAAGTATGTTTCTGTTCATTTCACTCAAAGGTTAGCCCGTTTTGGTCAGCCTGGGTTCAGATCCAACCAGTGACCCCTTCCCCTCACGTCATTCCATTTCCTGCTCTATCCACTGTCATATCCAGAGGGTGATCTTGCCACAAAGTTCTGCATGTTTTGGTGTGTTTTGGGCACTTTAGCACAGTGGTCCCCAACTCCCAGGCCATGGGCCGGTACCGGTCTGTGAGTTATTTGGCACCAGGCCACACAGAAAGAATGAATAACTTCCATTATTTCCATTTGATTTACTATCAGAGTATGGATGACGTTTTATTTTGAAAAACAAAGTCTCTTCAATTCATCCGTCTAAGACTCACTCTAGACACATGGATTCGTGTTTATTATTATATGTAGAAAATATCACAGTTTTTATGCCGGTCTTATAATTTTATTTGGTTGTATTTATCTGCTTAACCTTTAAAGATCTGTCCGTGAAAATACTGTCTGACATTAAACAGTCCGTAGTGCAAAAAAAGTTGGGGAGGCCACTGCTTTAGTGCACATTTTGGTTCCCATTAGGGGCCTTTAGTTACTTCAGAACACTGGCAAATTAGCAACTTCTTAGCTAGCGTTACGAAACCATGCAAAAGTGTCTCTAAGAAAGAGGAGTTACATTCTTTCACAATGAGAGCTGGCTAAACAAGGTTGGCTTGTAATTTAAACATCTTGCAGTTTTATGTTTGTTTTGGTGCCCCCTTGTGGACAAAGTGGTACCCCTTTTACGCTTTTTTTGTTCTGTTCTTGCTAATGTTGTCTTTTTTGGCCTTTAATTTCACCCTGTTCTTAAATTTTTGAAGTCAATTTTTTTGTGGTTTTAGAAAATGTAAAAGCAGCTGTTTTCTCAGCATGTGGTTAAGATCTTTGCCTTTACGCCTACCCTGAGGCACAACTTTTAAACATAATAAATAGCTCTTTAGAAACACTCTTTTTTGTTTCTAATGATCCAATTTGCTTTTGCAGGTCATAAAGAATAAACAATATTAATTTCAGCCTGTTTCATGACTGATTACAAAAAATCCTCACGGGAGCTTTAAAGTTACCTAACAAAATGCAAAACAAAGAATTAACAGTAATCCACTTCGACGTACCAAAAGCAGCAAACAGCTCCAGGCGTCTCTCTAAAACACTCTGGTAAAGAGCTGTTAGATATCACACTGTGGTTGGTTGTGTGAGAATCTCTGCTGTTTCGGTGTAATTTTTAACAGGAAGTGGTTCCAAATCGCAGGTTAACCAGTGAAGCATCACACAAAATCTCAGCACGCACTAAAACAGCATCTTGTTTTTCCCAGGATTCCCCCCGACCTTTACTCTTTGGGTTTCCAGATCGCTAATTTGGTGTCAAAGTGCACAGAAATGGTAGAATCGGTAATTAAACACAAGATTTTCAAAAAGGATGACTAAAGTTAATGATTAAATGTGTGTAAATACTTCCTGGCTCCTTCCCACACACACAGTCAGACACACCTGCCCACCTGCCCACAGCCAGCACCGTGACCTCCCCTTGGTGGCTGCGGCGATGCTCTGACTTCCGCGCCGACGGCCTCCTCATCAGCGGCCATTTCTTCTGGCTGCAACGCGTGCAGATGTTCTTGGTGCCGGGGCCGCCGATGGTGTGCAGGTGGTTGCAGGTGTGCTTGGCGGCTCCTGGGGGTGCACCCGGTGATATGGGAGTCATCGGAGGGGTTGGGGTGCCCGGGGAGATTGGGGTTAATGGAGGACTAAAAACAGAAAGGGAGTAATTAGCTTTGTCAGCTGCTGAGTGGCTTCCATATCCAAGAAGACGATGGACAAAAAAGAAAACAGAAAAGAAGAACAAAATCTATCATAGGTCCGGAATAAAAAAGGTACCATAAATATGAAAAGGAGTGAGACATCATTTGACACGTTGGACATCAGCAGCAACAGCTAAAAATACACAAGACATTAACTGTTTAAAAGAAGTCAAGCGCACCGTTTCTCTCCACTTTCTCACCGTTTTCATCTCTGGAGTGTGTTTACCGCGACTCATTTCCTGTGTCTTTTTATAGAAGATCTATGTTTGAATGTTTTATGACCCAGGAGAGGAGCTCTTCACATTGTTTACACACAAACCTGAAGTAAACAAAGTTTCTGCTCCTTGATATAAAACTTTAATAAACTCTGTGTGTGTGTGTGTGTGTGTGTGTGTGTGTGTGTGTGTGTGTGTGTGTGTGTGTCAGGGGAGAAACAGCATTAATGAGTTACAGCGCGTCTCTGATTTGTGTCATACGAGGAGCCACTGCAGAAATGAGCACAGGGACAGAATGTGTGATGTCTGTGGGCATTAATATTCTGAAACGAAAGTCTGCCCTCTAGTGGCGATGCTGTAGTGTGACACTGTAGGGGAATTGATGCAAATCCATTGAACTGAAACATAATTTTAATAAAAGAGGAAAAACCATTTAAAGTTTAAACTAAAACTAGCACATTCTTCTTCTTTGATTTTGTCTGATTTTATTTATTTACTTGTAATTTAGCAGATCACTTCAGGCCTAATTGGCTAAAAGGTGCAATAAATCATCTGCATTTGGTTCCTGGTTCCATCAGCAAAAATGTTGTCAATGATGAATTCCTGCTTTCTATTGAAAACATGCACTGCTGTAGGACTGTTGTTTCTGTTTGGTTACCTTGAACGATAATCGACTTAATTTGGTTCCTGGTTCTATTGGCTATACATTTCCTCTAAAAGTTCTTGGTTTCTAGCAATATCAATAAATAATGCTAGGGGTCTATAGTTCCTGTTTGTGAACCGGAATGATGAACAACAAAATTTGGTTCCTGGTTCCATCAGCTAAAAGTGTCCTTTCAAAAAGTGCTAAGCTTCTGGCAGTGGAAAAATGCAATTTTGTAGGTCAATAGTTCCTGTTTGTAAATCAGTTATAATTAACTAAATTTGTCATCTGGTTCCATCAGATGAAAGTTTCCTCAAAAGGTTCCAGGCTTCTTGCGGTGGAAAAATGCAAATTGCCTGTCTATTGGAACAATAATCAATGGCATTTTGTTCCTGATTCCATCAGCAAAAATGTTTCCTCTGAAGGTTCCTAGTTTCTGGTAATGGAAACATACTATGTTATGTTATGTTATGTATCCAAAGTTTCTGTTAGGTAACTGTAATGATAATCAATTAAATTTCAACAAAAATTATGATTCCATCAGATAAAAAGGTTCCTGGTGCCATTAAACAAAATTTTCATCTAAAGGTTCCTAGTTTCTGGCAGTGAAAACATGCCAAATTGTGCAAAATTCTCACTTTTTTACATAAATGCAACAAAATGTGTGTTCTTCATGTGCAGTATGGGCAATAATATACTACTTGAACTGGATTCTCAAGAGGTCATCAGACATGGCAAAGGAGAGATGACGTGAGCCTCCCTGGAAGGAGGAAAGGAGATGGAGGGCTGGAGGAGAGGTGGATGCTGGAGGACTGACGTGGAGAGCAGCACTGAGGCGATGTTAAGTACCAAATCTGGAGGGAGAGATAGCAAGGCCTGGCCACACTACAGTCACTCTCCTCTTTCCCTCCCTCTCTCCCTTTCTTACCTTCCTTTCTGTCTGCCTGTCTGTCTCCCCCCTTTAAGTGTCCCATAAATTACCCCCTCGTCCCCCCTATTCTACCTTCCCTAAGTGATCCACTGGCAGACTGCCCAACCTGCCTGGAAAGAGAGAAAGATAGAGAGAGGGAGAGATGAGAGGAGAGAGAGAGCACCACGGAGAGGGACAAAGAAGTGGGGGAATCAGGAGAGAAATACAGAGGAAAAAAAAGAGATTTGGAGGGAGATCTAAAGCAGCTAAACACATGAAAGTGACACAAGGGGAAAATGTGTGCGTTTGCAGATTCTTTTTTTTTTTTGCCGAACACCGAGAGTGACTGAGCAGAAAACCTCAAAAAAAGTAATCTTTAGCACACTCCTACCATTTATCCACCCTGATTCCTCCCAACAAAGGAGAACATTTTCCCTCTTTATCTCCCCTCCTTTTGTCCCAGAACAATGTGTAGCGGCCTAGCGGGTACAAGAAAGATGACAGGAGGAAAGAGAGGGGAAACACAGGCGGCTAACTCAATTTGCGCTCACTCGTCTGCCTATCTGTCTGTCTCGCTCCTTCGTTTTTTCTTAGAAGAGAAGAAGGCTAATCTTAGCTTTTGCCACCACATCCTGTTCTTATGATGTAGGGTTTTTTTCAGCAGTTACTTTTTATAATGTGGGTATTAAGACGAGAAAAACCTGCTATGTAATCAAACATCCTGGCTGGAGCTATCACTAGTAACAGGAATTTCACTTTTGCCTGTTAGCTTAGATATAGTTTCTGTGTCCTCACAAGCTAGCTGTTACCTCTCAAAATTTGAAGACATCTCCTAAAACAAAGTTTATTCTTTTTTTTTTTTTTTTAAGTAGAAGAAATGGACAAAAGTAGTAAGTAGTATCTTTCAATCGTCATGCTAGGACAGAGTTATCTGAAGTTACAAGTTGGTGTCAGCTAGCCATGAAGTTAAGCTTGTGTTAGTAAAGGGAAAACAGCTTCAACCACGTGACTTTAAAGCAGAAAAGTTTGGTTTATTAATTCTCAAAGCCTTATGATTTTATGCTAATAACATGTCCTGGCTAGAGTCGCAAGTAACATCTCAAAGTTAGAAACTGGCGGCTAACTTAGAAGTTCTGCTACACCATTTTAAGGTTACTTTTTCTCTCTTGGCTTATTGGTGAAAACCACCTGTAAAAATGTATAATAAATTGGGTTTTATCAATAGGCAGAGAGATATAAAGGTAGATTCTCAATCCATACAGCATTGTGGCTAGCTGTAGCTAATTAAGCTATTGCTAGCTTTTTTGTTTGTTGTAAACTTTCTCTAACAGTAGGCCATACTAAACAAAATCATCTGAAGAGAGGATGTCGAGCCAAACACTGGTGGTCACCATACTACGGGGCACCAAACATTTTTAAAGAGGGGGTATTCTGTTTTCCAATATTTCAAACATGAATATAAAATACCATTGTTGGATGTTCATGCTTACTGTGTGCAAATTTTCAAATCGCTACATATCCATGTGTTGTGGAAATCTCTGAATTTGTTTGTAAACTGCTCAAAATGGTCCGTTCTCAAAATTGCATGAGATCTTCATGAGACTTATTGAAATGGTGATGTCATCAAATAATGATTTCCTATATGGTTCAGGGCACATTTGAAGGACAGGGGCCTCAAACACCAAGTTCAGCCAATAGCTCTGACAGGCTTCCAAAGGGCTGACCAATCGGAGGGAAAGGGGTTGTGGAGCATGGAGTCTTAAAGAGACAGAAGCTAAAAAAAAAATGTTTTAAAAAAAAAAAAGCCTTAAAAAAGCACAATACCCCTGCTTTAATTCTGCACTTTTAAACTAGCTTCACTTTTTAACACAAGAGGAAACTGTTTCATAAGTTTCTTTGTAAAAAACATGGAAGTTAATAAAAAATAACTTCAAACTTAACTTCACTTAACAGTCAAAACTGTGTTATTGTTTAAAGCATAACTCTATTTGGCTGCATTACCAACACCAACAAGTTATATAATGATGTAAGTTCAAAATGTAGTGTTTTCAATTTGTCTATTCATGGTTCTAATAGGTAAGATGAGACAAATGTGGGTGATTGACAGAGGATGTTATAATGTAATTTAGATAGATTTCTGAAACTCAAATTAGTGTAGAAGGTCATGGAAGCTCAAAATAGAGAAAAGGGATGAGATGCTGGCATTTTCAAGGCTGGAAAGAAGGAAAACCTGCCAATCTAGAGACATATCAGAGGATAAATGTGGCCTGATTGTCTTCAGTGTTTAATTCCTGCTCTGGCTAATCTCATTTCAGCCTGTGTCACTCGCAGGTTTTCACAGAGGCTTATGCTGCCATCAGGTGGTAAAGAAAGGCAAACTCACCCATCAGAATCAATGCTGTTTTCATGAATCATGGCTTTCAAGGCGTCTGAGTTGGCTGAAAAGGAAGAGAGAGAGTGAAAGTTAAATATTTCTTGCAGATAAAAAAAAAGAGGGGGCGCAGAGAGAGGAAAGATAAAAGTGGTGTTGGGAATTAGAGACGGAAACGCTTCAGTGACTTCAAAAGCAGAGCGCTTATTGAAAGATAGCTACAACGGATTAACACAATTAAACGGCACATTGCACACGCACACAACAACCTCAGAGGGAGATGCAAAGGCGGAGGAAAAAAATAAACCTCTGGAGTATGACTCAGAAAATTCAAAAGGTCATGATTTTTGCACGGGCAGATGAAGTCAGACATCAACATCTAGACGTAGATTTACATAATTTTAAACCCTAATTTCCCTAAAGCCCTACCCGTGATGCATTCACTGCATGCAGGAGATAAAGCAGTTTGTGCATACCTTTAGGAAACAAGGGATGAATCATGCAGGGGGTTCATGTTTGGTATAACTGCAACAAAGCAAGGACATCTGACTAATTTTGTCCTCTTTAGCGCCCCGTATCACCCTCATATCATCCTCAGGCCCTGCAGGAGGTTTTACAAGAGGAACCCAGCTTTTGCTTTGGTTTTTTAAACACGACAACAAAGCCTCAGAGGGCCCAAATGGTGCAGCAAGAGGTCCTGAATTAAAAAACAAAAACTTAAAGTGGGGGTATTATGCTCTTTTTTGGGGAGTTATTTTTTCCCTTTAGTTTCTTTGCATGATTTACAGCTTAAAACTATCTCTATTTTCATCACACTGATGTTGAGAAAACTCTCATTTCAGCCTCTGCCTGGAACACTTTATTTTACCTGCTGTCCCTTCAAGGCTCCCCACTCCACAAACCCCCTTTCCTCTGACTGGCCAGCTCTTTAGAGGCCTGTTAAGGGCAGAGCTATTAGCAGACCTTGGTGTTTGTGGTCCGAATCCTCCTCTGTGTCGTGAACTAGTCTTTATGTGATGACCTTATCGTTTCAGCAAGTCTCATTAAGATCTCATGAAGATCTCATACTGCCTTGAGAACAGACCATTCTGAGCTGTTAACATAGATTTAGGAATTTATACAAGATATGAATATGTAGCAGCTTGAAAATCTGCACATTCAGAATAAACATCCAATATTGTTATTTTATATCTGTTCAAATTATGGGGAAGCGTAATACCCTCTCTTTAAGTTGTTTTCCAATTGTGCCTGACCAACTAAAGCTCTTCTAAATGTAGCCACAGAAAACCTTCAAATCTAAGTTTTGTAGGAGTAATAAGCTAGTGAAACATAAAATCACAATCCAAGTAGTTTTTACTGACAGTATTAAACATTATAAGTATCAACACCAAACTTTTACTTCTGTTTGTATCCCAAATACAGAACTGAGTGGACAAGTCAAGCTCAGTTATACTCTATTATAACCTCTAGATGGCAGTGTTAGCTCAGCTCAAAGTGTCCACTCAGCTGCTCCTTTTACTCATAAACAAATGTTTCCCTGCCAATGAAAACATAACAAGCACAGATTACTTCCTGTGTTTCACATTATTATGACCATGAAAAACATAAACAAATTTTTAAGATCAGTCCCATTCTGGGTTAAATTCTAGAGGCTTTGATACGTCTGTTTTTAGAGGCTCCAGTGCTGAGACAGACAGCTGATTTCTTATAACTCTGTTTATTTTTGAACCCTTCAACATGTGACCATGCTGACATGAAGAGAGTGACTCAGAGCTCTGCAATACAAAACTGATGCTGCTGCGGTGCGGATGAGTCAGCTCAAGGTTCACATGAATGAATTGGGAGTTGGGGGTTATCAAAGTTCATGATGTGTCTTCAAACAGCAAGACAAACATACATACACTCAGCCTTCAAACCCCTGTTTTTGGCTGTATATTATTTGTAATGCCATTGAATATAACACTGTAATTACAATTTCATTACATTACAGTTATTACAAGTATTTTATATTACACTGCTATTGCAAGTATGGTCTAATTACACTGTAATTACGTGGGTGTTAATAATAATAATAATGTTATTACAAGAGTGTTTCTCATGCTGTTATTTATAACACTGTTATTACAAATGTGTTACATATACTAATAAGTGTGTTTGATTACACTGTTATTACAAGAGTGTTTAATATACTGTTATTACTTGTAATAAGGTCAACCACTGCGATATCATAAATTATTAAAAGTGTTATACACTGTTTATAAACAAGTGTAGAATAGAATAGAATGTTCTTTCTTGATATAAGTGTATTTATTACACTGTCATTACAGGTGTGTTATTATTCTGTTATTACAAGTGTTATTACACACAAAAATTTCAAACTTTCCCAAATTAAAAATTATTACAATTGTGTTAAATTACATTTTTTAAGTTATAATGTTAATACAACTAACAGGTTTGTTTGATAACACTGTTATTACAAGGATGTTTTATTACACTGTTATTACTTATAATTAGGTTAACTATGCTTTACCAGAAAATTTTACAAGTGTGTTATATGGTGTTTTTATGAGTGTGCTACATTATAGTGTTATTTCAAGTGTATTATTTTACACTGTTATTACATGTGTGCTATATTACACTGTTATAATGAGTATGTCTCATTAAAATGTTTTACTACTGTTATTGTGTGTAGTATGATCAACTATTGCTATATCAGAAAATATCAGTTTTGTTTTATTACACTGTTATTACAAGTGTTTTTACTACTCTGTTGCGATATATGGTCTTGCTCACCTTGTCTGCGTTCTGATTAGCATAAGAACTCAATCACTATACACTCTAGTTGACCAGGTAGTCATCACTGTCCGTACAAATAAAAAAAGGACAACAAATTCCAGTGGATTTTCTAACATCTTCAGTTTTCCACTGAAGAAAGATGGGAAATTTGTGGAAATTTGACGGTCAGGGTTGGGATTGAACTGCTGCTGCAAAGAGGAGTTATAGCCTTGATGTTTACCAAAGTGAGTGAGTCTGAACTGTAAATGGAAACTTTTTGTGGTGCAAAATGAGTCCTTTGAGCAGCAATTTCTACTCTTATGCCTCTTAAAATGAATGACATGTAGAGCTCAGTTTTTCCTAAACAGCTGACGTGGCTTCCAGTTAGAGTTTAAGGAACAACTGTCTAATCCTTCATCACTGAGTCTTCTCTCCAACTCCTTGCCTCTGACCTTCTCTTTATGTGCTACAGATAATTTGTCAAAAACAAAAACCTGCTGTGGAAAACCAACATATTCAATTAAAGATTTCCTGCCATGATGTGTTTGAAATTCTGTCTCCTTTCTTTTTTCAAGTATTCATAAAAAAAGGACTTGGACACTCCTCTGTGATTTAAAACCAGCCATCATAGATAGCTGTGAAATTCTTCTGCTGTGTGTCCTGAAGTTGAACTTTCATGGCTCGCTGATTCCAGTTTCCCACGTGAACAATAAACACACACCTCTGCTGCAATATAAAAACACACACACGCTTCCTTCCTGAATAGCCTGTAAAGTAACAATGAACCTGCCAACACAATAAAACACTGCTAGGTGTAACAACCTCATGGAAAGAGGATTGCTAAAGAAAGCAAACCTAAAAGGTAAAACACAATGAGATTAAATACTCTCACCTTCATTCTTCATGATGTAGCGGACGATCTGTCCGACTGTGTCATTGTTGTCGCTGAAGGTGTCGTTAAAATCTGCAAAACGAAACAGAAAGACCAACATCAGAGGCTTTAAAATGATAATTCTCTCAGGGAGCTTTGTGAGTGAGCCAACTGAGAAAGTAACACAAGTTCAAAGAAGTTGGCTATATTTAGTCTGCGGGCTAACACTGAACAGACAGCTAGCAAATACACATACAGTAAATCAGGAGAGTGGAAGCTATATTGAGCCTAAAACTTGTGTCCACATGAGCTTTTTAACCATCTTTAAGAGACTTGGAAGCTAAAAACGGCACCACAGAGTTCTTGTGAATTTAACAACCCCTCACCTGAAACATGGATGTAAACAATGAGTTTAACAGAAACTTCTATATAAACATAACCTGCTTTCATCTCAGCAGACAGTCAAGTATTTACATTTTGATGACTTCTTTTTTTTTTTGTAGCTAAAGTGTACTTTGTTTTCAGAAGGATTCCTGTCTTCCAGTCTTATACCCCAGACTTTTAGGATGACTTATTCTTAACAAAGCAAATGTGTCCACTGACAGCATTTTTTTTAAACACATGCAGCGCTCAATTTTACAAAAAATTCAATGTAGTTCAGTGTTTCCACATGTAGCATTTTGAGCACAAAAACACCCTCTTTGTTCTCATAGCATTTGCTGCATCTGATGTAAAAGCGCAACAAACTGCAGTTCCTAAAGTGTCCACCGGGGCTGCTTCCAAAAGTCAGGAGGGGCTGCATTAGAGTCCATATTACAACGGTTGTTTTGATTGAAAGAATCATACATGTTTACAGTTTGGTATCAAAAACTATTTTGATCCTTGGAACTTGTTACAAAATTAATGTTAACTGTACAGTTGCGATTTTGTTTTGTTTTGGTTATTTTAGGGCGTTTTTGTGCCTTTATTCAGAGAGGACAGGACATTAGATAGAGCAGGAAACAGGGCGAGAATGGGGAAAGGTGCACCGTTTGGGACGATCACTCGAAGGCTAGCCTCACGGGGTGGACAACCTAACTGCTAGGTCCTACCGCCCCCCCCCATTGGGACAATTTAAAAAAAAATTTTAACATTTATTTTTGTTATATCAAGGCTGAGAGTTATGGGCTAAGCTAAGATGCTGATGTGACTTACAGGTGAACATTTTGAGTCTCATTGGGATAAGGCCTACTAGAGTGTCACTATTTTATCCCGCTTCTCCAACTTTTGTTTGAGTAGGATTTCCAACATGGCTACTGCCATTGTGAGACTTCAGGACCCATCTTAAACAATGTCACCATGAGGCATTTATTTATTTATTTTTACATGATAGTTTTGGGAGTTTACTTTTTCATTTGGAGGGTATAGGACAGTGGATAGAGCAGGAAACCACTTAAGGACCAAGCCTCTGTACATGGGGTGCATGACTTAACCACCAGGCTAACAAAAAATTTTTGGCATAAAAAAAACTTTTTGCTGATTGCAACAATCATTGTCTTCTGGGAGCCAGTGTCAATTCCGTTAGCGAAAATTATGACGATAAATTTTCATCAAAGACCCATTTTTCAATGACGAAGAAGAGCTGAAATAAAAACTCTGACAAAAATATTTGTCATTCTTGTTCACAATGTAATGTCGAGGCAAAAATGTTAGCTTAGGCTTTTGGAAATTTAAAGTATGTTTAAAAATATATAGATGAATAATTTTGACGAGAGAACGATTTGACCAAAAGTAAAGATTAAATGTCTGGTGATTATGACTACACTTTGAGTTTTGTCGACTAAAACTAAGATTCTATCAAAGAAATCTAAAATGTTCTACATTTAAAAATGCATCAATTTCAGATTCTCATATTTATATTTAGAAGTGCTTATAGATTGCCGCCTATAGACACAGAGTAGCTGAAAATGACCCCTATACACTGTACACACCCCTGAGAGGCACTTCCTACAGCTTCCTGCTGATTGCTTTCCGATTTTTGTTCTCTCTGCTGATGAACCTAAAACCCACAAGCAATTTGTTAGCCTGCCTGGCTGACTTCATATGTTTCCAGGAGTGAAAAAGGAAAAGTGAACCGAAACAAACTATGACAGAGACAGAAGCAGAAAGAGAAAGAAGAGAGGAAACCCGATCACTGCAAAAGAGAACGCACATGAGAAGACAAAAGCGAGGCTTTATTTTTTTCTGTTCTTTTGTTTGTACCTGTGAGAGAGAAAAGGTTGGGCCTGTTGACAGAGGCACGAGGGAAAAACCCCAGAGCACTCACGGTGAAACCAGGTTTACATTTTTGACTTTTTCCAATATGTTTATGAATGAGCAAGAATTAACAGGAAGCAACAGTTTGGTGAAATATGGCGAGTGAGTTCATGAGATAGAGACTCTACAGAGAGCAATTTAAGAAATGTTGTCAAAAAGTTACTTATAGTGCCTTTATTTAGCAGCAAGATTTGGCACGGAAGATGTAGGAAAGGGAAACCCAATCAAGTTTACTGATTTCAAAGCAGGTAGGATAAATAAAAAGGTCACAGCAATCCAGTGTAATGCGCAGTGAGCTGAGGGAAATTAAACTGCAGTTTTTGTTGTTTCATATTACATAACAGGCTCATGGCTGAGTCACAACATGAGTGATGTGAATGAGAAATGTCTTCCTGGTTTCTTCCACTCCTTAAAATTACAGAGACAGTGAGGGGGTTTTGTGGCAGATAAAAAGAAATCTTTTGTGTGACACTGATGTGTTTTTTACCGATATCTGTTTCACGTACAGTGCCTGGCACACAGTGAACTCATTAGGTTCAGGAATGTTGTACAGGACTGTCAGTGCTCAAGGTCAGGTGGGAACAGGGAGTGATTTTATTGCATGATGGCTGACAGTGAAACTCACCCTCATATAAGAAATAACTTCCCCTGTGTTCACTTTTCACATGAACTGAGACAAGTTTTGCGGTGTGACAGATTGTGGAGGTCAGACACTGAAGTTAATGATTACTCCGACTTGTATTTAAGGTGAGACATGCTGCAGATGTGCAGCTAAAAGAGGGACTGCTGCCTTTCAAAGTGCTACAGTCAAAAGGAGTTTAAGGGAAACATTGAGATTTTGTGATTAACAGTTTTGATCTTACAAAAAATAAAGGTGAGAAATTTAAAGAATAATGTAAAAACGTCAAATGATTCATGTATTAAATGCGATTAATCGTAGAATTTCAACAGTTAATGGCAGTTCACTGCATTAGATTATTTTGCACTTCAAAACGTTAAAGTCCATAATCATGATGTAAATAGATTCTTGCCAGCGTCCTGATTTGGAAATGAAACAAGTATGTGCTTAATGATCTTGATTTAAGAGTCATATTTTCAAAAGGAATAATGGTAGGTTGTAGCTGATTGTAAATCTCGACAAATTTCAATTGTTAGAGGCGATTAATTGCATTTTTAATCGCATTCTTTGAATCCTATTATTGTGGTGCATTTCACACACTCTAAAACAGTGCTGCTGATATCCGTAGAAGAGTTGCGCCTGTATGCTTAGCTTGTAGGTGGTAGCTCATTGCTAATTGCAATTAATCGCAGAATTTCAATTGTTAAAGGCGATCAATCCCATTTTTAACTCGCATTCATTAAATTCCAATTATTCCTGTGCATTTCACACACTTTCACATGGTATTTTGGAGGCACCACAGGATTACTTGCGCCTGTATGCTAAGCTTGTAAGTGGCAGCTCCTTTTTGAACGCAGAATTCCGAGTTAGCGGCAATTAAACACTTTTTTAATTGCATGGTTAGAATTTTGTAATTTTGCTTTTCAGAACAATTTAAGTCCATAATAAGGAAGTTAGAAAGAAATTCACCCCTTGTATGGTGCGTGCTGTTAGCGAAATTAGCAATTCAGACAGGAGATATTTTTTGTACCAGGCTGTAAACATATTTATTACGGCTGTGAAAATGCCTTTTTTCGGCTTGGGTGGTTTTTTTTGTGGACACTAAATGAACTCTAGATTTTAGCACTTCCACATTTTATCATATTTTCAGACCGGAGGTTGCTGCTTGGTTGACAGTGATAATGCAGAGGATATCTGACGCATCTTCAGATCAACACCAGAAATCAGCATCTCGAGTGTTGATTTCTCATCTTTTCCCTCCTTTATGTTCTCTGATCTCCCATCCGTCTACTCAGATTATCATAAACCTGTTTAAGCAATAATCCTGGGTGTGTTCTGTATGAAGACGAGGAGCCTTCACATCGATTAGTCCACAGACCTGATAAACACATAAAGCTCATTGTAGTAATGTGTAAGAGTATGACACATTGTCTTTCAGCAGCTGCCTCCACTCCTTCCTCACCTCCTCCCATCTCAAGATCCTTCTCCACTTCCTCCACACACTCCTCCTCCTCCCCATCCTGGGCCTCGGTGGTGCACCGGTAGCCCTTCCTCTTCAACACGTGGCAGATGACCACCCCCAGCAGGCCCAAGAGGAAGAAAACAGGCACCAGGACGAAGGCAGTGTAGTCTGTACTGGAGCTTCCGCCGCCTCCACCTCCGCCTCCCGTTACTGTCGTATTTGGAGCCGCTGGAGGATAAAGGGAGAAGAGGAATTAGATTTAATTATTCTGAATATCATTTTAAACACCAGGCGCTTTGTGACTGTAACCTGATGCCCTCAGTGAGCAGCTGACGGGATTTAAATGTCAGCTGCAACATGACTGAGATTTCATCTTCCCATCAGATTCATCCAGTCATACCAGACCAGGCTTCTACCGATAGTTATTCTTTTTTTCTGTGGCAGCAAAAAGAGCAAAATATCATAAAATTTACAACTCAAGCTTCCTTCTCCCACTCCCATCTGGCCACCCACCCACACAGCGGACTTTAGACCCAGCAGGGTGCCACAACACTCTTGGGAAAGATGTGAAGTGCAGCTCATGAGCTGAGCATACAGAACCTTTTTAGTGAATCAAACAAGTTCAGACAAATCTTAAAGTCTGAGGCGGTTTTTGCAGAGCAATACCAATTTTCAGACTGATACCAATACTAGTTTCAGGGAGAATGGAAGACACGTATTTCCAGTGTGGCAGCCCATGTATTTTTGAGTTGGAAAAGGCCACCTTCTGAAACCAAAGTACATGCGTGAAGAAAACAGATAAAGAAAAAATTTCTAGATACGCCCCTGTTTGCTGCGTAGCAGGCTGTAGTGGACGAAGCCCTGGCGCCCCGTATGGTTCATACCAGTGCGGGTGGCCAGTTTAGTCTTTCAAGACGTTCTCGTTCAGAGGCCAAGCCCACAGATGCCAGCCCAACCCGTAATATTGCAGAATATCCCCGTCTAGCTGGGAGAGTGCGAGAGAATCTACACCCAGCAGCGTTTATCGGGCAGCTAAGGTGTTTTTCCATGAAGCAAAGACAATTTCGGACAGTTTATGTGAAGAGAGGGAGGAGAGGGCCACTCTCCTCCGACAAGTTGAGACTGAAACATCCTGCCCACTCAAAAGAGAGGCGAGGTGTGTGATGATTGGTTCCCATAGAAACCGCTCTCACGCTTCCTGCAAAATAGATAGTAAAGTGCTTCAATGTGTGTGGTTTCCAGTACTTCTGAAGCCAGCCTCAAGTGGCCACTCAAGGAACTGCAGTTATTAGCGCATGTGCATTAGCTTCATTTTTGTAGTGAACGTTACCGTTTGGCTCATACCGTACAATATGTTTGTTAAACACTGCCCGAGTGCTCCAACTGTAGTACTGACGACTGTTAATACCGTTTTTTAAAGTCTGTCATGGACATCAAAGTCAAGAACGAGACTTAAAAATCGGAAAATGTAATTGCATCAGATGACACAAGTGGTTGTAATGTTATGTCTGGTCTTTTGCGTCTATGCAAGCCACGCCGTGTAGCTCTGTATTTTCAAATGCTATTTTTTTTTCACAGGAGCAATTAGGGGAAAAAAAATGTAAGTTGAAGAATAGTTTTTGGCAAAAAATAAAGACACCAAATTATGAAATACACAAACGATAGTAATATTCCTCAATTATACATTGGGGTCAAAGGTCAAAGGGTGGACTGTGACCTGTGGTGAGTTATAGGCGAGAGCTCCCCTGGCTCTGCACCACGTGAGACATTCCAGGACGACACACAAGAGAGCTTTTGTCTGTTCTCCTGTCCACATCAGAGTGTGTGGATGTGAGTCAAACACACACACACAAACACAGAGTCAGAAAAGACTGATCACCGTTATAAATGGAGTCTCATACATATCCAATCACATGTTCCTGCCAGTTTGAAACATACCAGAGCTCTGTATGCGTGTCTGCATACCCAACCATGTGCCTCCTGATGCACACAGGCGTCTGTGCTCTCCCATTGTCCCAGCTTTCTCTGGTGCACCAGACTGAAAACACACTGATAGAGACCATTGTCTGCCTGCTGACCATCCTGTGAACGACTGCTGCTGTGTGCATGTAGACGTGAACACGCTGACACTGTCCCATCACGCTTTTCAAAAGGACTCTCAAGTAATCACGGGCGAATATGTTGAAAAGTAGAAGAAAATGGGTGGAAACGAGTCCTTGAGGAGGATTTTTTGGGGATGAGTCATACATCTCTTAGCAACCAGAGCTGAAAGTGATGAAAGTCCTCAGAGGGATGCTTGAGACACATGCCACAGCACAGGCTGAGATTTATGCAGAAGAAGGTTATTAAATTCTTAAATACAGACAAATTTAACGCAAGGTTTAGGCTTTGATTTAACACTTTTACTTCTTGGGAGTGGGATTTATTAAACAGGACAGGAAGTAAAGAGAGGGGGATTGGGATTTTGGTTCTTATTTGGTTCTTACAGTAGTCTCATAATGTATGCACTTTGCATACTTATGGAAAGTAATATGAGCTATGAGCCATGATTGATTTAAAGAGGGGGTATTACACTTTTTTATTAGCTTTTTACTGTCCTTTTGGTACCCCAATAGTAGCTTCACATGATTTACAGCTCAAAAAAACGTCCTATTTTTCTCACACTGGTGGTTTAGAAAACCCTTATCTCAGCCTCTGTCTGAAAAACTCCAATTCACTGCTGTCTCTTTAAGACTCCCCCTTCCCTCTGATTGGCCAGCCCTCTCCGAAGGCATAACAGGGCAAAGACCTTGGTGTATGAGGCCCCGTCAAACATGTCATCAGCCAGTTAGGAGATCCTTATGTGATGACATCATCATTTCAGTTTTTATATTATCAACATATAAACAGAAATGATGATGTCATCCTTATGTGATGACATCATCATTTCAGTTATATGTTGATAGTATTAGGGCTGCACTAACAATTATTTTCAAATCGATTATTCTCTTGATTAATCGAGTAGTTGTTTGGTCCATAAATTGTCAGAAAATGGTGAAAAATGTCAATGTTTCTTGGAGTCCAAGATGACATCATCAAATGTCTTGTTTGCAAACCAAAGTTATTCAGGACTGTCATAGAAAAGCAAAGAAATCAGAAAATATTCATATTTATGAAGCTGAAATTAGAGAATTTGGACTTTAAATTACTTAAATTGATTAATCGGTTGTCAAAATGGTTGCTGATTAATTTAGTAATCAATAATCCATTTTTTGATTAATTGTTGCAGCTCTAGACAGTATCCTTTGGCGTGTTGGTCATACTACAGCCTGAAAATAATATCCCCGATTTTAAAATCCCTGAACATCCAAACAAAATCGCAATATTGGACAAAAAAAAAAAATCACAATTATATTATTTTCCAAAATCGTTCAGCCCTACATCACATGGAGTTGTGCTGTGAACAGTTGATTCAATCACATGATGAACTGCCTGTACACACACAGAGGAGCACATGTCAAGCCTTCCCTTGCTGCTGTCCTGAGGACTCTAACAGGTAAACACTGACAAGACGAGTGGCTCCCTGCCAAAGTCCCCGACACCATCGCTGAAAAGGTTTTCCCTGAAGTACCGGCCAAAGTATTTCTGTCTGCAGTGTCAAATCCTTCAACTGAGGCATCCATTGGAGCCGAGCCCAGGCTGAATAGGTCAGCATTACTGTTGTAGCAGTTTAATTTCCAGCAGTTTTATGGGGCTTTACTCCTCGGGTTGTGTCTGCCTGAGTTATTGACGTCTGGTGTTCACAGACTCTTTAATGTGATTGATTTGATAGCGAGAAAAACTTGCATTGGTGAGTGATCTGTGATCGAACACACACAAAATACACACTCAAAGGGACCCAGAATCACAGCACAACGTGCCAAAGAGGATCTTCCTGTCTGCTGATGTCAGCGAAAAAAACCTCGTGACACCAGAAACCACGCTGTGTGTCCAAATGCTGCTGTGTTTCTTTGGAATCAATCTTTTTTGGCTTTATCTTTCAAAACAGGAGACCAGACGTGATGTGAGTCTTCTCTCTCAGCTACATATCCAGTTAGTAATCTGACCCCTCGCCTATTTGTAACTGCATTACTCCCCTCGACACACTCATCTAAGGAGGCAGAAAGAGGATGCGGTAACTGTTAGACATCTCATCGTTGACCAACGTTTGGCCAGACGATAGCCTCTTCTTCCTTTTTTATTAATGCATCAGTCTTTGGGAAATGCATGATAAAAGCAAAGACTCAATCTGTTTTTTTTTTTGCTGTAAGAAATCGAAGACGTAGAGTGTAGGTCTGAGAAAATTTCTGTAAACCAGGGCTTGAAAATTTTAAATTTCCAAACTTTTCCTTACTGAAAATTTTCAAAACTCTTGGAAGATTTTTCCAAATGCATTTGATATTAAACAGTAAGTTTGTGCGCTTCCCAATGCCAAAATTTAAGCTAACAAGGATTAAAGAGGGGGTATTACTATTTCCAATATAGATTTAAATTAACAATGCGGGATTTTTTTTACTAAGCATGTGCAGATTTTCAGACCATTATATATTAATACGTTGAAGAAATTCATAAATCTGTCTGTAGACTGCTTAAAATAGTATTCTCAAAATAGCACCAGATCTCCGTGAGACCTCCATGAAATTTGCTTGCTGATGTCATCATATAAGGTTCATGACAGGTTGGAGGAGCGGGCCTCAAACACTGAAGTCTGCTGATAGTTCTGGCCTCCAGAGGGCTGGCCAATCAGAGTAAAGGGGGGGGGGCTTAAAGGGACAGCACCCAAAACTAAAGTTGTTTTTTTTTTTTAAAGAAAAAAAAAACACAAGTTTGAAAAAAATTAGGTTTTTTTTAGAGCTGTAAAACCTGTAAAGCTACTAAGAAGGACAGTAAAGGGACAGTACAAAGCTTAAAAGAAAAGCAAAATACCCTCTCTTTAATCAGGCACCAGTGTGATGCTGTTTTGGGATAATGCAAAGGAGTAGTGATAGCAGATATGTAAATAAAGAAAAGAGCTTTAAATCAAAAATACAAAACTGTCAGTCATAAAGAGACAACAAACTAGCTTCTGACACATTCGCTTTAGAAAATTGTGGCCTGCAGCTAAACACTAGATGTTGAACAGATTAAAGGGTTGAGAGTATCTGTGGCTTTCGCATTTCCTCATGAGTCAGGAAACCATGAGCAGAAAATCTGACACCTGCTGATATAAACTTTGAATGTCACAGCTTTGTTGACCGAACCACAAAAGTTCAATCATTTAGCAGCAGCTCTGCGAGCTCATTCATAGCTACATTTTTTTGCTCGCTTGCTGTTGTGTCAAATGTTACGAGACATCTGCAGGCAAGCACATGTCGTGTTGCTTAACTGCGTTCTCATGCTGCATCATGATCAGAAAGTGGAAAATCATTAATTTGCCCATTGAATGAGCAAATGCTTCACTTTCAGTGAATCCTTCTGGAACTTTTCCAGAGAATTGATGACTCGCCTGGTCCCCCCAGAAAATAAAAAGGTATTCAAGAACGTCTAAGCTGTGATTTTGAGGTGCAACACAAAGAAAAGCAATAAATTCGTTCTTTATTTCTCAATCAGACTCTTGGAAGTTTTTAATCATTGAATCAATTAATGATCACACTCCACATGACAGGCAGGAATAGCTCCTTAATTGCCCCAAGACACAGCAATAACGGAAATCCCCTGCTGTGGCAACCTTAATAATGTAGCTCCGAGTGATGACGTCGCTCAAGATGCTCCACCTGTTATGTAACTTCATCAACACCAGTGTGATTTGGAGCAGCGACCTCTAAAGTAAGTGTCTGAAAAATGTCAGACACACATGGAACTTGACATCCTTATAAGTTTACTTTGAATAACTGAACAGGCAGAAAGTACTTTGCTTGATTTAAGGAGAAAGAAGGCGATTTAATTCTTAAGGTGTTTTTCTCACACTCTCAGCCTCTTTCTGAAATACTTTCATTTAGCTACTGTCTCTTTAAGGTTCCCCACTCCACAAACCCCCTTCCCCTCTGATTTGCCAAACCACTGTAAGCCGAAGGGCAGAACTGTGGGAAGACTTTGGCCTGACCCTCAGACATGACATGAATCAGTAAGGGGATACGATGACCTCGTCGTTTCGTCAAGTCTTGGCAAAATCTCGTGAAGATCTCACGCTACCTTAAGAACAGACTGTTTTGAGTACTTTACAGATAGATTCTGGGATTTCTACAACATATTAATATGTAGCGGTTTGAAAATCTGAACTTGTTTAGTTTGAATATCCAGAATTGTTACTTAAAAGCGATGTTTCAAAAACAGGAAGGCATAATTCCTCCTCGTTAAGCAAATAAGAGTAAAGCTCGTCTGGCTCTCTGGCTTTCGGCTATCAGATATACCAGTAGCTTGTACTGTTAGGACACACACACACACACACACTAACGCAAGACACATTGCAGTGTGTGTGACTTTCTCTAATTAAATGAGCAGGAGGACACAGCCTTGGCCTTTCACAAGCCCCACATCCCCTGGACTCTCCATGGAAAATGGAACCAGGCCCAGTGTTTGGAAAGGTTACGAAGAAAACCAAAGTATCATCAGCGTAGACTCAAATAGAACGCTTACAGGAACATTTCTTAAAACATACAAAGCTGAACTGTTCCTTACACCTAAATAGTCCTGTAAACTTCCATGACTCTTAGAGGAGATTCAGAAAAACAATAAAGGAAGAGGATCAAGGAGAGAGGAAGACTGATGGAGTACTGTTGAAATACTCAATAATCACGATATAATTTTATTGCCATTCAGAACTTTTTGTGATATGCTGCTGAGGACTGTGAAGAAATACAACGTGGTTTGTATTCTTTTTAAATTTCCTATGCTGACTTAAGGAGAACCAGTTTTTATTGTTGCAAGTGCTATAAAATACTGCTTTATCATGATTTACAGTTTTAATAAACTTACCGTAGGCTACAGATTTTACAATCCAATCCTTTATTGCCACTATATCATCATCATGATACATATTTTCATTAAAAAAAAAATTTCATTAAAATTATCATTCCACTACAGGCCGCTGAAGTTGTATTTTAGCCTTTTTTTAATAGATGCTCTTGGGAAATTATCCACACATTTTTTTACTCTCGAGGAAAATCATTGCTAATTTTCAAGAAGTTGCAGAAAAGAAACATCTAAATTGTAACTAAATTTCAAAAATAAGTATTTTCTGTATTAAATGAATGCTTACTTACTGAAAAACTTAGCTAAAGAAAAGTTGCCAAAACCACCCAATTTATCAAATATGACACAAAACAATATATATATATCGCCAACAAAATGATATAGCATTTATTTATTTTGTTAAAACGTTTAACAAACATCGCAGTTCCAAAAACTGTTGGTCAATGTATAATTGCAGGCATTTTGAACTATTTAAAAAAAAAGAAGAATTTGGTTATATGACAGTAAATTACACATCCGAATTTTGACAGCTATATCCATTTGGTATTGCAAATCATGTCATCCTGATACAATGTTAGACTGTGTTTAAATTTTCACCAAAACACTTGTTACGCTTTTAAAACCAAAACCACATCAAGTTAGCGTTGTGAACTTAACTTTACAACAATAACAGATGTTGTATTAGGGAGACTTATCAGTCAAGGAACCATATTTTAGATGTTCTACAATGTAGTTTTGGGTTGTCTTAATGCATTAAAAAGCAGATTGATGTCTTATACATTACAGGTTAAACTGTGTGCATTTAGTCTGTCAAATAACTGACACTTAACTTCAGATTAGTATCACTTTATGAAGCAAAGAAGGGCCTGGAATGTCAAGGTTTGGAAGTTGGGTTACGTACATTCAAAAGCAGAAAAAATAATTTAACAGCTTTACAGGGAGAGGATGTCGTGTCTTTGAAAAAGAAATCTGGAAGTTTAAGCTGATTTATCCTCGAAAGGATGCTCAATGTATATTATCTCTTGTCATAAATATTGGCTCCTGTCTTCCTAAATTTAAAAATCGTCACAGTCCAAAGGCTGCTTCCTGCTGTAACTTTCCTCCAGCTGACTTTGACGCGTGGTTGGAAAATAGTCTCACTTTAACTCAGACCATTTTTGGAAGGAGGGAAAACATCTCCGATGGTGAGATTCGAGACTGTCTTAATTAGAGTCACGTTTTTTTTTAACTCCAAAGATGTTCAAGAAGAGAGAAAAACTTACTAGGGGCGATTGATTCAGCCATTGACGGACAGGACCGTGGCAGGCTGCTGGGTCCGCGGAGCGATGTATCCGTCAGGCGGCTGCAGAGCCACTATGGACGGTCCGTAGTTACCGTGGTCGGTCAAACTAAAAGTAAAGGAGGGACTTCTTCCAAAACAGCAAGCATTTCCTAATTCTTCAGAAGTGGATACGCCCTACTCTTAAAGTGGTATTCCCTCACACAGAGAGGAAAGGGGGGCGAGATGATACACCGAGTACTACTTCCTCATTTGTTGGTCGTTCAAAAAAGAAAAAAAATGGCGGTCTTTTTTTAGTATAAATTTAAAGTTTTGTGATTTTTATGTTTTGGTAACCCGTTCTTCTGTTAATTACTGAGTTAAATTGAAAGAAACTCACTCAAGAGTTCTTAATAACTTTACTAATACTAACTATTGTCAATAATATAGCTGGTTTTGGATGAAGTTTTTGATGATAAGTGTATAATTCACAGGTTAGCAGGGTAATGCTACTTTGAACCCCTTCCAAACAGTTTTAAAGCCAGATACCACTTGGAAAGCACAACAGTTTATTTTATAAATCAAAAGAATCTTTAAACAAGAGGAAATGCATTTGTTTCTTTATTGAATTAATGTATTTTAGCTGAAACACTTTTTTTTTAGACACATTTAGCTTTATAGATACAGGTGGAATTATGTCATAGTTTGGGGCAGGTTGTCTCATGGTGGTGGTGGTGGTGGGGGGGGGGGGGGGGTGTACAGTAAATAATACCTGTGGATCATGGTGTACACTAATTTATCTGAGATTTTTTCTTCCTGTCTCTGAAAACTTCACTGTTGACAGGCTACAAGGAGTAATTCATATAAAAATGAAATATGCAAAATGGCTAACACACTCCATATTTGATCATGAGATGTAAAACTGTTGTTTGTATTTTGTTGCTTTTCTTGTAAGGAGGGTGCTCCCTAATATGCTATGAGTATTGAGAAATGCTGCCCTCTTGTGGAAAATGTCACCCTGATACCCCATATTACATGCAGAATGAGACTCATGAATCCATATTTTAACATGTGAATATATGTCCTCAAAACTCAGTTTCAATCACCAATCATGTATATTGATTTTTCAATCCCAGAAGGTAGGGTTGTTTTTTTTTTAGTTCTCTCAAAGATGCTGAGCTCTCCAGAAGCTAAAACTCTGATTTCAGGTTTTGTTCACAATTTTTGAGACAAACTAGACCATTCCACCTCTAAAATAATAATAATAATAATAATAAAGAGTGGGGGAAAAAGATTCAAACATGGAAGTTGACAATGGCATTTGGGATGGCGCACTAAATGTTATATAATCTTGTTCAGTTAATGCCAGATTTCAGTTACTGCAGTTTGAGGTCATAATAGGTGTGGGAATATGAATAGCACTCTTGCCCACCATTTCTAGTTGTGCCCAAACCTCTACAACTATTAGTCTTTTGTGTTTCATTGGTATGCTTCTGTTTTTGGTTATGTTTTTTTTTTTTTGTTGGTCACTCCAGGAGGATGGGTTATTTGGATCATAACATCAGTGTTGTTTTGAGGTATGGCATGGCTAAAAGATATATTCTAAAAATGTGGAAATCAGAGTCTGCCCCTCAGTTTGAGATCTGGTTGAGGGAATTGACAGACATCCAACATGTTGAGAGACTAGAATATGAACTGTCAGGCAATTTGCAAAGACATTTTTAGTATATGGAAACCAGTAATACAGTATAATTTAGCCTAATAGATTTCTTTATTTCCTGGTACCTCAACCGACAAAAAACAATGCAAAGTATATATTTACTGTATAACTACCCCACCCTTTGTTTTGTTTTGATTTATTGTTATTTTTACTTTGTTGTTTACTTTAGGTATTGTCTATGTCTCTGCACTGTACTGCTTTGTTTTCTTGTTTTTGTAGTTAAAAAGAATGAAAAAAACTAGCATAAATAAAGTGTTCAAAAGATGCTGATGTCATTAAATTCCTGTTTTTGTTCTGTATTTTAAATGGTTGCATGTTAAAAAATTATTTAAAAAATAGTGACAACATGTTCAATAAGATTTGATTGACCTCAAGACACCGCTACCGCTAAAAACCTTTTCATGCTAACGTCATCCACAGATAAAGATGTATACAGAACAAGTCCAATTCTGGGCCTGCCCTGATAAAGCGTCCCTTTTACTTCTAATTAAGCAACTGGTAAACAAGTTCCCTCTGTGATCTACTCTGACCGTCTGTAACAAGATGTGGACACTAGCACCTGCCAGCAGCCGGTGCCAAACATGCCAACTATTGGCCAGAGAGCAGAGTACAACTCAGCCAATGAAGCCCAGGAATCCAAAATAATATCCAACCAGTCAGATGAAAATGCATTTTTAAAACAACCACAATGTAAATCTGATACTCAAATGCAACCACAATCAGAGAAGTTTCAGCAGTCCAAAACAGGATGTGCTGTGCAGAGATTGCTCATTTTACTGTTTGGAGTCATTCAGGGTCAGTATACTGAAGTGGTAAGTGGCTGCACAAGAATCTGTTGGTTAATGTCTCATGACTGCTTAGTCCAGCAAAAAAGCTGAGACCAGCCAAGTGCAAACTAACCCATGGCACAAAGACCAAGAAAAACACTGTCTGGAGAATGGAGTGGAACATTCTCTCAGGGGATAATTTAGAGAATTAAGAATATGTAATGAAATTATGTCAGTGAGAAAAACAAACTGATGTTATATTTCTAACAGCTGTGCCTGAATGGACATTACTGTTTTTTTTTTACTGTTTTAACTTAAATACATATCATTTAACCAGTATTTATAGTATCAAAATTACAATCAAGTACTGAAGAAGACATTTTTTGAACAACAAGCCTGCTTATGGACTATTTTGATGCTTTATTTGATGTAAAGCATCTTTAAATCCTTCCTTGTACTTCATTACGTAGATTTTGGCACGCTAAATCTAATTCAAATAAAGTTTTCTGTGTTAGTGTCATAGTAATGCTAATTTACCTACTCGCACGCGCCCTACATCTGTACTGTTTACAGGGACAGAACAACCACACCGTCTGCCGCGTGCCTTCAGAGAGGGCAAGAAGAACGAACGACGTCACCATGGTGAGTGCACGTTGAAATGTGCATGTTGTTCTTGCTGCAGCCGTAAGTACGAGGGGAAAGGCGCAGCTGAAATATCTATTCAACTTAGTCTGAGTCAGGTGGTTTATGAGTATTTCACTGTCTAGTGGATGGACGTTATTATTCTTCTTTTGACTTGTTTGCCAGTTTGGGATTGACAGTTTCTTTAAGGTTTTTGGAAACTATGATGTGGGCAAGCTTTACGGTTAAAATAATGGAATTTAGCTTTTAGAAGAATAAAAAAAAATGAATAAAATAAAAATCAATATCCAGTTTTCAGTTTTTACACATTAAATCTACAGCAACCAAAAACAAAATAGTGTTAACATTTCAGGTTTGCTCACTGTAACCAAAAACAGTTGAACTGATATTTTTCAGATGGACTTTTTGTTTATTCATTTAATCTTTATTTAATCAGGTTGTTGCCATCAAGATTACAAAGGTCTTTTTAAGGGAGATCTTGCCAAGACAGCCAGCTGCATAAGAACACAAACATTCAGACTCAGAGAACGAAAGTATGAGGAACAAGCAAAAAACATTTTCGATAAAAAGGGGTTGAAATGTCCATGACATCCTTCTTTAGATTTATCTCTAGTTTTATATTTATGTTTCATTAGAAGTGCTAAAAATAGTTGTTTCAAGTCATCACTTGCAACAACTTCCATTCATAATTGTAGTATCATAGTTCACTCCGTCGCAGCACTAAATGCCATTGCGCCTTTATTACACGTATTACATTGTCCCAAACTAGGCCACATCAAGTGTGGGCACGGGCTACGCCCTCCCGTGTTCCAGTATGTTTGGAAATGTACTCAGAACCAGTCACCCTGCAACGTGACTACTGAGCCCCGTGCAGTAAACCCCGCCCCTACCTACCAATCAGAACACTTTGGATTCTTTTGAGGAGGGTACAATGCGTCGTTCTGTCCAATCACAGCACTAGTTCCAACATTATTTGACAGACCGTACATCGGCACGTGTATCCCTGCGTGTAAACTACTGCTGGAGAGAACAGTAAGGTCTGGATAGCAGATAACACACACGGAGAGGCGAAGACAGTCGAATCCACCGACGTTTTTGCAGTTTAATAGATCACTTTTGCCATATTACCGAAGGATATCAACGCTGCTTTGAATACGACGCATATTTTGGGGTAAGCTGGTTAAATTTATCGCTTTTGGACTTTAGCTAGCATGCTAACACACTTTCAGGCACAATAATCCGGACTGCAGACATTAAACATTTAAACTGTCCAACTATATAGGCACAGAGAATACCATAATTTTAGTACTCATCTGAATAAGCAGTTACTTAAACTTTATTATGACCAGATAAAGGTGAAACGTGCTCTATTTTTGCTCCGTAAGTGTAGCTTTAATGCTAACGGCGCTGCACGATATAACAGCACATCCATCAACTAATTTGTTCGGAGTCAGCATCGTTAACGGACGAGAAAATCTGAAACATACCGAATTTTCAAGTGGTTCTTTCGTTAACAAACTTTATTTGCTTGTCTGTTGACTTGTTTATTTAAAGTGGACGCAAATTTGGACATTGCACAACGCAATAGCGAGGCTGTAATACGCAGAATAGGATCATAATGTACCGTACTACTACGAATATAATCAAAATAAGATCTGAATGTTTAAAGTTTAACAAGCATAGCACTTTTACACATTTTAGTGTGTGTACTGGTACTACTTCATTAGTGACACGTTACCGATGCATTACCACCTTTTGATTTCATACACCAGTGTAAACCGGATATTTAACAAGATGCGCATACAGTTTTGATGCACGAGACACATGTAAGTTCCTTGCATCTTTTTAGGTGCGTTTGTTCAAGGCAGTTCTGTACATAATGCTAAATAATTCTAACCAATCAAACAATGTCTTATGGCTGACATCTGTTGCAATTCATCCATGCGTACGCATTTTGCCGCTGCATCTTCTCTGCAGCAGCTGCACAACCATGGGTAGACATCCCAGCATTCATCTGCCCCTGATGAACCTACACTTGTGTGTGCATTTTCAGTGGAACAGCTTGCATGTTTTTTTGCACATATAGCAAGTGGCAAGCAGTGTGACAAGCTGGCATCTATACCATGATTCCCTGCGTTGTGTTTGCGTCACAGAGATGGCAGCTCTTTCCATGCTGTGGATGTGTAAAGATGAAAAAAAGAGACTTCAACTAATTTATGCATGACTAGATAATAAGTGTCAGGGAAAATCATGAGTGGGCACTGTGTTGGCCTTCACTTTGTGTGAAAGCGAGTCAAAATGTTCTGTTTTGACAGTGATGAGAGGTGGTACGAACCTTGTGATCACATGCATAAAGAGGAGTGAGTCACCGCCATTGATGGAAACCTAATAATTCTTTAAAATGACACATTTACCCTGTGAAATTCCCTGATTTGACCTGAATGGGTGAGCAGGAGGAGCAGCAGGAGTGTGTGCTCCTCATCGTTTTGAATTTCCAAACTTGGTTTGCCCTAAAATGGTGATAAACAAAATGAGAGATCTGCTCAAAGTAGTTTGGTCACAGAGGGAGTCTGGGCGTCCTCAGTGTTCTCACACAAAATAACTCACAAGTGACTCTTACAGATGCCTGAGATGGCAGAGGTGCCGGTGTTTCAGTTCATATGGGTTAGAATGATCATTTACTGTTCGTAATACAAATCCACAGCAGCCCCAGCCTCATGTGGTGGTGATTCCTTTGTTGGTTTATAGGGTGTTATTTGGCAGCCTATCAAAATACATTCCAGTGCTCTGTTTTGCTGGTAGGCTAATCAAACTGCATTATTTATTAAAGTTTGATTACATGCAGTGGGTGTGATAGAATGTGTTCCATTATGCTATAGGTTGGGAACTTGGCTTCTTCAGATGCAGTGGGTGTTGTTTGCAGCTGAATCTCCAAAAAAAAGACTCGGTTCAAGTGAGTCTGATTTGGGGATGCATTTGTCTTTTTTGTGTAATAACACAATTGTCAGCATGATATGTTAAATTTTTGCTTTCAGTTTTAAAATACTCATGGGAAGTTTTTCTGATCATTATTTGGTAGATTTACTATTTGTTTGCAATTAAATGTATTTCAAATGAGAAGTAGCATAATCCAAATTTTACATTTTCAAAATGAATACACCTTGATACTATAAAGAGCCGCACCTCTTTCCAAAATTCAGTTTGTTGGGGGGGGGGGGGGGGTCAATGACAAAACTTTTTTTGGGGTAAGAATCAATTAATTTGACACTTTTAGCACAAAAATATGATGGTTGTTTTTGAAATCATCTTTTTGGAAGAAAAAAAACCCAAAAACAGTTGCACAGCTGAAGACTTCAGAATTCTCCTTTTAGTTCTGTAGTTATGCAGATGACAGCGTTGAGAGAGAAGGGACACATGCTTAGTTGCTCGCATAATGCAGCTTTTTACTTCAAAAAAGAAAAAAACTCAAGTCTGTTTTATAGATGCACAAAAGATATATAATATATCAGAATGACTAGTGTGTCGCTATTCAGTCCAAAGTGTCCTCAGGTGAACCCACAGTAGCTGTACCGTGCTTCCTCTAAAGAGGAAATCACTGCATTGGACTGCATTGGACATTGCAACTTCCATATATCAGTAGAGTATGCAACATGATTCTACAAACCTGAGCCCCCCCCCCCCCCCCCCCCCCCAAAAAAAAAAGTGTTTATTTTCACTCAAAACTGTTGAAAAAATCTTTGGACAATTTCAGGACAGTCCGCCCCAAACATTTCCCACATTTGCTTATTTACATGTCCCTTACAGAGCAAGTTTTCCTAGTTTGCTATCAGAGTCACAGTGTAATGTTTACAATATGACTAGCAAAGCAGTCTGGCATTATGTTGACTGGTAGGATAAATTCTTGAAATTTAAGGGTAAATAATTTGGCTGTGTGCAGTCACAAAAGCAATTCATCCTGGGGGTTTTTTTTGGTATGACTTTCAGCAACAAATTGAGGCCCCTAACACACTGGGTCCCCAAAATTTTCTGGAATAAACTAAGCCCCAAAACACAAAGTCCCAAAATTTTCAGGGACAAACTGAGGCCCTAAAACACTGTGGGCCCCAAAATGTTCAGGGATAATTTGAGTTCCAAAAACACTGAGTCCGATTTTTTTTTCAAAAACAAAATGAGCCTCTAAAACACACAGTCCCAGAATTTTTCAGGGACAAATTGAGTTTCGAAATCACAAAGTCTGAACATTTTTAAGGATAAGTTTACCCTTCAAAACAGTCACAACATTTTCAGGGTTCAAATGTAGTCTCAAAAACAGAGGCCAAAAATTTTAGGAATTTTTCAGGTTTTAATGTATCCCCAAAAGGACATAGTCCCCAAATTTCAGGAAATTTTCAGGGGTTCCTGTATGAAAAAACCCTTTTTTTCAGTATAAAAAAATCCAGAAACTAAATCATAGCCCCAATTGTATTATCTTATATCAAACAACTTACAACTCTATCAACTCAGACAATTCAATATTTCACTAAATGACAGGATATGTTGTTCATATGTTAGCTTGATACAGTGACTCTGAGTTATCCTCCAAATACTCTGAATTGAATGCCAACATGGAAATAAGGCGGTATTAATAATTTGCTGGTTGTGGTGTGAAAACCCCACAAGTTTGCCACAAGCGGCAGGTTGTTACAATAACCCAGTTGGAAGATTAGGAAGAGGGGACTCAAAGTGGAGTGGAGCAAAGAGGAAGGCTAGGAAAGCTGCATAAGATGTACCTGTACTGAATCCATAAAGACTGCCATATTAGTCTATGTCACTTCCTTAAATTGCCTGATGTACCTTGTTTAATGACTTCAACAAGGTCAGGAATATTGTTCTACTTCTTAGAATAATTGCTTTGCATGAGGACTCATACATATTTTTTCAAATATCAGTTTTATGAATTATGAATGTCACTGAAGGAGTGACTTCCCCCTTTTAAGTTCACTATGTAAAATGAAATTAAAAGTATTAGAATAGTGATTGCTTCAGTAATGTGTGCACATAAGTATTTACAATAGTTAGAAACCTAATACACTGTTATGTAATTCCATTACAGTAAGAAATATTACGAATCTGGTATGAAGGGGTTTTTTTTACTCCTCCGAACAAACTCATGCATAGCGCGTGTCTCATTGTCTGGTAAATGTACATCGTGTACAACCCGCGCGCTCTTTTCCTCTTGCTGACCCTGAATCAGCTCGCTCCTCTACCCGCTGCACCACCCTCTGTAAAGGACAAACAGTGAGGCTGATCTGAGACCAGTGTCTGGCACAGTTTCTACGAGCCGCGGGCAGGACTGCTTCTGCGTGACGCGCGCTCTCATTGGTTGGACGCTCTGGCCAATCAACGGGCGGCGAGGCTCGCGGAAAACACTGTTGAGTACACGTGCGGAATGTACACAGCGGAGAGGCGGTGCAACGCTGCGGCGCAGTTTCCCTCAAACGCTGGACAATGACAAGCCGGGCAGGGCGAGTTTTTTGCCACGGATGCTGAGAACGCACAAGAAGGGCTTGAACGGTACTTTTTTCTTCATGCTTTTAATTCGTTAAACGTGTTTTTTTTTTTACTCGTGGGGGTGCCGGGTGTTGTGATGGAGCGGTGAGCAGCGGTTTCTCTGGCGGAGGAGTACACATGTTCACGCACGGAGCCACGCCACACTAACCTGCAGTCTTTCTGTACCTGCAACAGGGAAGTGTTCCAGCTACACATGGGTTTGTTACAGGTTGCTTTTTTTCTGAAAAGGAGTGGCTCCTGTGTCTGTAGAGCTTGGCAGGTAGTGTGAAAAGCGACAATAGATCTACATGTGATCTTATCTGTTAGAGTAACACACTGTCCTCAGTGAAGGGCATGTGCTTTAGAAATTTAAAGAACACTGTGTATGCCAGTTTGTAAAACTCTCAGCTGTTTTTTCACAAAGGCTAAGGTGATGTCCTTAAATAGTTTCATTCAGAATCCATATTTATCTGTATTTAACTCACCATGCTATGAAAACTCAAGCCATGTGCACCAGTTCTTTATTTATTTATGTCTTTTTATCAGCTGATCTCATTGACTCATCATCTCAGCCACGACTGCAAATTCAGTGTTGGTCAAACAAATCTAGTTTATTTACTTATGTGTCCACTAAGCTGAAAAAGATCAAAAAAAACATGGCCACTGACCTGACTGTTTGGAAACAAGCTGTCTTTGAAATCTCTTTTTTGACATTTAACAACCTGAAACTCACCTTACACTGATATGAAACAGAGACAGGTCTTTTAACTACACAAATACTATTGTATAGAGTCACAGCTGTAATATTGCACAAAGCAACGACTTATTACCTTGTAATTTAAATGAAAATTTAATTTCTGATTATGCAATTAGTCAAAAGTTAAAAAAGGAGCTGAAAAAAAAAATCAAATTTGAGCACAATTTACTTTTAACAGTTAAACAGCAGGTAAACAATTAATGTGGCTAAAGTTAGCAGACCTAGCACCCCAAACCTCCTGTTGTAGTTGCAGGTTACTATTCACATTCCCGTGCTTGTTACGCATGGCTATGGTCAAATTGTCATATTTAAGAACCCTTAAGCCTATGCCTATGTTCAAGCTTTTCTCCATTTTCTGGACTCAAATACTGCTGCAATAAATGACACTGCGCTACAAGACGTTTGCTAACATCTGTTTATATCCAGTTAGTAGAGCATTATTATAACATAATAATTATGATAAGATTATGTTTTTAAGACCGTATAATAACATTATGGCCTGCAACTAGAGCTTATTTCAGACCGATAGTAAAAAAATATATCAATATAAATACTAAAAAAAACTACAATTCATTGAACTACTCTTGATTTAGGTGTTAATGTTTAATTGTATAGTTAATGTACTTGTCCCCAGAATAAGAAAAGGCAATACAACATAGAATTCAGCAAAAGGGAATACATAAAAAAATGAAAGTCTGCATTTAAAATATTTTGTTTTTATCTTTTTTTTTTTACCAGCATTTTAGTCACTTGTTATGCTGAGAGAGACACTGACACTGCCCACTAATAAATAGTCAGAGAACTAAAACCCTTGTTTCCATCTGCTGGTGCCGGTCTTGGGGCTGCCGGGGAACCTGCAGTTGCCTGTATCCCATCCTGAACTCAATCATGTCATCAGGCACATAATCTTCCCGCCTGAAAAGGGGCTCCACAGACGTGTCCGGTGCAGAAATAAAGTCCCGTCTCTTCACCTGCACAAAATGAACCCAAACACGAAAGCTAAGTCCATTTTTCTTCCTTTTGGGGAAAAAAGTGGGCATGTCCTGTTAAGCTAGTAGTCCAGCCCAAGCGCAATATTTAACCATCTTAATACTGGTTAATACTTAGTACTCATTATTGGCGTTTTGGCCAATGTATGATATTTAATTTTTAAGCCAATATCCGCCTATACTGATATTGGCATCCCTGGTGTGATCAATATATATGCAGATGACACTGTCATGTTAACTCAAAAAGTGTCATTTTTGATGCGTTGTTACTCTATTTTATTTGTTTACAATTATTTAGTTATTTAAAATGGGAAGTGCACTTTCATGAATATTACAGCACAGCATCAGTGTAAATATGCTAGTTAGCCAATATGCTAATTTTCATTCCTGGGTCAAAGAGTTCATAACAATAGAAAGAGATAAACAGCAACAGATAGAAACAATAAATTAAGATGGTATAAAATGGAAAAACAATATATTTCAATAATTTTAGTTTCAAATTAAGAAAAAGCTGCTACAGATTTCCTGTTTTTGTAGTTACCTGCAAACTAATTGGATCATCCCTCAACAAGAAATGCAACCTGATACTCTGTATCATTTCTTCAAATAGGTTGAAGTTAGAGCGTGCACTTCAGTGTACCCCATCAGCTGAAGTGACACTTTAACCCATCATTATACGGCTGAGGAACGGGTCACATTGGTGGTACGCGTTTCCTAAGAAGATGACTCACTCCCCGTTTCCTTAATTTGTGCAACATGTGTCCACTGATAGCAACAATAATCAGTCACAAAAAGCAGACATGATATGTAAGAAAGTGGTGCAATGTGACTCATCCGTGTTAAATCGAAGGGAGCTCCAGATGTATCATTGACGCGCAGATGACAGTCTTATATATACATCAGGCAATTCTGTCAGCGCTTAACATAGACTCCACCTTGTATAATCTCAGACTGCTCTTACTGAGTGCATTTCCTGTGAATAATTGAAGTAAGTGGGCGGCAGAGTGGCTCATTGGTTAGCACTGTTACCTCACAATCATGGCTTCAAACCTGACCTGGACTGGTCAGGCATGGCCGTGTGGACATGACATGTTTGCCTCGTGTTTGTGTGGGTTTCTCCCCTGCAGGCCTCAAATGTACGACAACCACATGTAGGTGGGGACCTGATTGTTTGCCTCTTTTTTTTCTGTAATTGGCTGCAGCTGCCGCACAGGAATTGAATTGGGGGCCTCTCTAGAGTAAGCAAATGGGCCACACGGTTAGCTCAGCAAGCAGGCAGCACATCCAGGTATTCTAGTAGCCTGAACATGGATCCCCACCGCCACCTCCACCCACAGCCGTGTGTCTTTCCCTTCACTCGTGGAAGTATGCATGGATGCCAGGCTGCCTTGACGCCCACTCACGCCCTGCTTGCATATTTCTATACCATAATTACTTCAGCCCCCCTGGCCGGTCTGCAGAGAACACACAGCTCGTCATGTGCGGTTTTGCATCATCCATCTGAACAAACATAATGCTGATTAGAATTATATGGCGAGCCAGGCAGTTTGCTTGCATTGCTGACACGTAGACATGGAATTCAGTTTATACTGGAGGGATAATAGTCGTGAATATTTGACTGTATATAGATTGAAAACCACAGATTAAAGACCTTTGAGAGCTTTGACTGGAACTAAACTTTCTAACTGGAAATTAGTTATGATATAGATTTAAAAATGCATTTTTCAGGACTGGACTGGAGGGTATCATGTATCACAGCAAAGTTTCTATCATTGTACTATCTTGTATCGCTTTGTATTTTACTGCATTGTGCAGTCATTGCAGGGTATTCTACTTAGCCCCATTATATCCTATTTTAACGCACCGATTTGTACTGCAATGTAGGGCTGCAACTAACGATTATTTCATGATTGATTAATTGAGTAGTCATTTGGTCCATAAAATGTATATAAAAAAAAAAGTTTAAAAATGTCAATCATTCTCAGAGTCCAAGATGACATCATCAAATGTCTTGTTTTATCTACAAACCAAAGATATTCAGGACCGTCAAAGAAAAGCAAAAAAATATATATTAATTTAGTAATCGATTAAATAATTGATTATTTGATTAATTGTTGCAACTCTACTGCATCACATGTATTGACATTGTATGGTATTGTATAGCATTACTTAGCATGACATTGTAGCGCATTCTATCCTTCTCCCTTTTTTAATCATATCTCATAGCATTGCAGTATATTCCTTAATATCCTGTATTATCCCACTGCGTTCTATATATCAGGTTCTTAATGGCCTTAATATATTGCATTATCTAGTGTCACTTTTCATTATAACGCACAACATCAAGTCAAACCCTTTTTTTATAGATTGCATTACATTGTAATGTATAGCATCGCATGTCATCGTAGTTTCATATAGTATTGTATCACAGCATATGTTTCAGTTAAACGTTTTCTTCCATCACATCATAGTTTATTGCATTGTGCAGTCATTGCGAGGTATAATACTTTGTCCTACTATACTGATAGTTAATGGTACAGTCTAGTTTCACTTGATCATATTGCACCACCTCCTATCCTCGTCTTTTTTGTATTTCATAATTGATTGCAGTACATTACATTTCAGTGCCTGCATCGTATTGTAGTTTTCCGTGGTGTTGTATTATCTTGAATTGTATTTTCTCGCATCGTGCAGTTACGTCAGGGTACTATCCTGGGCCCCTTTACATTCTGTTTTATCGTAGTTTGTTGCAGTGCAATGAATTAAATTTTATTGCGCTGTATTGTAATGCAGCTGCCTTATTGTGCTGTATCTTAATAAATAGTGTTGTCTGGTATCCCTTTGCATTATACTGCATCACAGCACATCGCAGCGTACTTGAACGCATCGTATTGTGTCAGCACAGTGCATACTCAGGGTACACAGTGTGTCATTTGGTGCACAGTTAAAGGCTGATACTGGTACCAAAACAGCTCTAATTCCTGTGGCAGCGTCCTCATGAACCCGTTGAACTCTCTGTAGCCATTACGTTTGTTTTCATCTATTCCTGTGTTATTTTGTCGTCACATCAAATGAGCGCTCTCGACCGGCCGTACCGCGCCAGGAAAAGCCTACATTCGTCTGAACTCTAATTGAAAATGTCCTGAACAAATTCTGCCCCCACCTCTTGGTAGCGTCAGGGCACACCTGAGGCGGGGCAGGTAAAGGGGGTTGTGGGGCAGCCAGGTGGACACACTTGAAAGGATTTGCCGACTCCTGTTGCGTCTTTGGGGATTAAGGGATTACCGGGCGTCTCCATCGTACGGGGAATATATAGCAGTAGACTCTCACTTGCGTAGGTGTCGGCCTGATATACACTCAGGGACGCTGTTCAAAAGCGAAGCTTTATTTATAAACAACTCCTCACCTGTGTGCTCTGTCCCTGCCAAGCTGCTGTTCTGTTTGTTGTGACCGTCATCTGGGTAAAAGTGGACTAAGCCATGACGACCAACCGATGTCCCGTGTTAATTTGGCTTCAGCACATGTTCACCCCCCTGCTCTCCCGGTCTTTATTCAGATGCAAACGTACGCACTTGTTGAATCCAGAGATTATTCCTGATTGTCTCCCGGTGGTATTTTGGGTAAAAGTCTGGAACATGAAGGAGGCAGTGAAGACATTTCAAGGCTGAATCGTCCTCCAAGGCTGACGAGATAAACCGATAAGTTTGTTTTTGCGTTGACATCATGAAGCATGTTGTAATCCCGCAGCTAACATTCTCTCTCTCTTTCTCTCTCTCCTTCATCTGACATCTCAGGTGGCCTTCAACACCCAGAGCAACACCTCCCCTCCGAAGAGGCAGAATCTGAGTGAAGAGATTGTTTTTTTTTTTTCCAAACACTGCAAGCTGTTTCTCTCACTCTGCCGCACCATCTCTCATCCCATCTGTTGAAACCGCCTGCACGCCAAGGCACTTTCGTAAGCAGGAACTCGTCTTTCCAGCGACACTTTTTTTCCTTTTGGATGAAAGTTTGTGGTCGTTTTCACAGCTGGTTGGCGTCCTGCACGTTGTAAACTCTTAAAAACAGGTTGAGAGCCTTCACCGGATCTTCTTTTTTCAAGCATGAGAAGCTATGAATTTCTCTCCTTAGTTCTTTAAGCGATAAACCAGCCGCAATGATTCATCCCGGCATACATAGTAGTCCCACTTAAACCAGAGCTCTCCTCTTTCACCCTCAAACAAGCTGCACCAGCCTCATCCTAGTCTAGTATGAGTTATGACAACTCTAAAACGCCCAGCAGCAGCACTCGGGGGCGAGTGGCGAGGGCCGACGGGAAAGACAACGAGCAGGACGCCGAGTCCGACGTCCTGAACTCTACGAAAACAAACGGCGGGCAGAGCGGGGGAAATGTCCAGACTCAGGAGCAAGAAGGAGGCAACGGAGCAGAGCGGGGATCCTCCTCCCCAGGGTCCGGGAGCTCGTCGGGACACCGAAGGGGGCCGAACTCGGACGACATGGATGGGCTCTCGAGCGGGAACGACTCAGGAGAGAGGGAGAGCGAGGGAGGAATGGAGAGGGAGAACGGGTCACGCGGGAGGCAGTCGACGCGCAGCTCGAACAGCTCGTCGAACGGGAAGGATTCGGGGATGATGCTGGAAACGACGGAGAGCAACAAGAGGTGAGAGCGGAAGAAAAGAAGTCATGGCTCGCCAAAATAAAAGCACATTTGCATTTCATGTAACGATGCCTTCAAAAGAGTAAAAATATTCCACAATTCGACACGTAGACGATGCAATTGTTATTTGACTGCGGCTTTTTCAGCCTGTTTTTCAAAATAAAAGCCTCATAGGTGGACAAAATATGCAAGATAACAGCTTTGATGTTGATCATTCGCTTCAACAGTGGTCTGTTGTTAATTTTCTCTACTCCTCCTCCTCTTCTCCAACAGCTCAAACTCCCAGAGCCTCTCTCCCCCCAGCGGCTCCCTGGCCTACAGCCTCCTCTCCACCAGCTCCGAGCACGACCCGCCCTCCACATCCGGCTGCAGCAGCGACCAGTCGGCGCGCGTGCAGACCCAGAAGGAGCTCATGAAGGCGATCAAGGAGCTGAAGCTGCGTCTGCCCAGCGAGCGCAAAGCCAAGGGTCACTCCAGCACGCTGAACGCGCTCAAATACGCGCTGCAGTGCGTGAAACAAGTGCGAGGTGAGGGAGTCAGGGATGATGGATGTGTGATGTGGTTCTAGCGTTACCTCATGTTTCCTTCTGACTGATTTATTTGGGATGTGTTCCAGCCAACAAGGAGTACTACCATCAGTGGAGTGTGGAGGAGTGTCACGGCTGCAGCCTGGATTTGTCTGCGTTCACTATCGAGGAGCTGGACACCATCACCTCCGAGTACACGCTTAAAAACACCGTAAGAAGGATCACATGTTGTTGTTTTAACGTTTGCCTGGCTTGACTTGGAGCATGTTTCATTAAAAACTTTTCTGTCTCCAGGACACTTTCTCCATGGCCGTGTCGTTTTTGTCGGGCAAAGTCGTCTACGTCTCCCCTCAAGGCTCGTCCCTGCTGCGCTGCAAACCCGAGTGTCTCCAGGGGACCGTGTTCTCCGAGCTTTTAGCTCCACAGGACGTCAGCACTTTCTACAGCGGCACGGCGCCCTGCCGCCTGCCACCCTGGGCCTCCTGCATCGGCTCTGGTGAGCGACAAAAAAGAAAGCTGCGAGAAAATTGTAGGAGAAAATTAGTCGCCGATTCTCACCGTCTTTGTCCTTTCAGCCTCATCTCCAGTGGACTGCACTCAGGAGAAGTCCATGTTCTGCCGGATCAGCGCGGATCGGACGCAGGGCGGCGAGATACGTTACTACCCTTTCCGCCTCACGCCGTATCAGCTGACGATCAGAGACTCCGATGCCGCCGAGCCGCAGCCGTGCTGCCTGCTCATCGCAGAGAGAGTCCACTCTGGATACGAAGGTAATTGTCCAATCCCTGCGCCTGCATCCATTCTCCAACTGACTTATAAGTCAAACTCTCCCCAGTGATGTTTGTTTTTGTCTGTGAGTTATGTCAGAGTAACCCTGATATCACAGCTACAGGAGATTTTTGATAAAACAGCTGAGTTATTGTCGCCAAACTAGCAAAATAAACACACCCACTGAAAAAGAGAAAGAGATAATTCAATAATCTTTAAATATGATAAGGAAAAGGAAGGAAAAAATCACAACAAAACATTTCTCTGAACTCGTCTCTCTGCTCCCCACAGCTCCACGTATCCCACCGGACAAGAGGATCTTCACCACCAGTCACACTCCCAGCTGCCTCTTCCAGGAGGTGGATGAGAGGTCAGTGAGCTGAGAGCACGCTGGACTGTAAATCTCTCTCAGAGATTGAGATCGTCCAACGCAGAATTACCGCACACTGTTTATTTTTGTTTATTTTTTAACAGATCGGTTTGCAACTTCAGAAGTGAAACTGGCTTCTCTAGATATGTCTGCAAAGATAAAACTCTCAAAACATGCATAACTTTGGCGAAGGTGCATAATGTACAAAAAAATAACAAAATATTAACCTGGATTTGTCAGGTGAATTTGGCTCATATCAAGTATAATTAGACATTTTTTACTCAAAAATAAGACAAAAAACACCTGCTCAGATCTCAGTTTTGGCAGCGCACTTGACCGAATCAGCTCCTCTTTTGATACAAAACAGATCTTTAGCTGCACTTGAAAACCAAACTTCCTGTCTGTAACAGGGTGTAACTCTCTTGTATGTTGCAGAGCCGTCCCCTTGTTAGGCTACCTGCCTCAGGACTTGGTGGGAACCCCCACTCTGCTCTACATCCACCCTGAAGACAGACCCATGATGGTGGCCATACATGAGAAGAGTGAGTCTAGTTTTAACTTGGGGAAAGGGGATTTTTTTTTTTCTTCATTTTCAAACTCATCTCTGTTTTTCTCTCCTTCCAGTCTTTCAGTTTGCGGGGCAGCCGTTTGAATACTCTCCTCTGAGGATGTGCGCCCGCAGCGGGGAATATCTGACCATCGACACCAGCTGGTCTTCATTTGTGAACCCGTGGAGCAGGAAGGTGGCGTTCATTGTCGGACGGCACAAAGTCAGAACGTAAGATTTAGATTCCTGAGATTTGAGCTTAAAGAAAGACATCTTATCTGCTTTCCTCATCCATTTTGTTTTGTAAAAATCTCCAGGAGCCCTCTGAACGAAGACGTCTTCATGACGCCGCAGGGCTACGAGAGCCGAGTCACCACGCCCGACGTGGTCCAGCTCAGCGAGCAGATCCACCGCATCCTGGTGCAGCCGGTGCACAGCGGCGGCTCTCAGGGCTACAGCTCGCTCGGCTCGAGCGGGTCACGAGGCTCGCGGCGCTCGCACCAACAGCACCTCAGTGCCTCCGCCGCGTCGTCCAGCGACAGCAACGGGCCCGCCATGGACGAGGCTGCTGTCGCTTTGCACAAACCAGTGAGTCGAATATTTGCAAATAAACGGCGAGTAGGAAGTGGATTTTGAGCTGTGACGTATCTAGTAACGACTTTTTTTTTCCCTAGATGACGTTCCAGCAGATCTGCAAAGACGTTCACATGGTGAAGACGAACGGGCAGCAGGTTTTCATCGAGTCCCGAAACAGACCTCTGCCCAGGAAAAACCTTGGCGCAGGTAAAATGAAAACAGTGTTACACAGAAACTGAAGTCCAGATTCACAGATTCTCTCCTAAATCGTCAAAACAAGAAGATCGTAACATCATCACGTCAAATTTGACGTTTTCTCTCTCTTTCTTTCTCCACTAAGCAGCAGGCATCAGAGCCGTTCCCAGCGACCCCATCAGAGGTCTGATCGCCGATCTCACCAAACCTCCCAAAGCTCTGATGCCCGCGGCGCCGGTTCAGAAAGATCCTCCAGCAGGCTACTCCTACCAACAGATCAACTGTCTGGACAGCATCATAAGGTGCGTTTTCGACCCTGAAACGGCCGCCTTTGTTTCCGCTCTTTATGTTTACAAGTGCTCATGTAAGTCCTCTCTGACTCCGCGCAGGTACCTGGACAGCTGTAACATCCCTAACACGATCAAAAGGAAGTGCGGCTCTTCGTCGTGCACCGCGTCGTCCACGTCAGATGACGACAAACAGCAAGAGGGGAGTGGAAACAACAAAGGTACGCTCTATTATTTATAATCCAAGATCTCATCTAAAATTTCTGTCCATCTGTTTGTAACGCAGCCTGATGCTGTTATTGTTTTCTATGCTGACATAACGTTGTGCAAGACATTAGCAAGAGATCGCCAACTAGCAGAGAGAATGTCACTGTCCAGAGAAACGAAGCAACTTCAAAGAAACATCCACTCCAGACAGAGAAGCGGAATCCAAAACTTAGAGCACTGACAGCTGTCTGCTTTCATATTTTGTCAGTTCACGACTTTAGAATAAATATTCTGTGTGGAATTGTTGTTTTTGTTACAGAAAATATGTACATTTTTTTTTTAAATCAGTTTTTTTTTATGTCATCTTAACAAAAGGTAAAGATGTTTTGAGCATGCTTGTGTCTTCAAATGAAATTGATACTCCATGTGGACCTGTCACGATGATGTCTCTACAGGTGGTACAGTCAGCCTCGTAAGTGAACCACCTCCTCTGCCCCCCCTGACCATGGCCACAAAGGCAGAGAGTGTAGCCTCAGACCCGTCACAGTGTAGCTTCAGCAGTACCATCGTGCATGTGGGAGACAAGAAGCCCCCTGAGTCAGGTGGGGAACCCTTGCTCGCTCTCTCTCTCTCAACCTCTAGTTTGTCTCTCAGCAGGTTGTTTCCTTGGATCGGCTCTTTGACTAGTTCAGGTGAAACTTAAGGCTTCAAAATCTTTCGTTTCTCTATTTGATTGTTTTTTTTGTTTTTTTTTTAAATAATCTGTCCAAGAATTATCTCCCAGAAAGATGCACGATGAAACTGCAGATTTGGGGTAATCCAGTTTATGCTTCTATTTCTGTTTATTGTGTATTAAAAAGCAGGACAACATGACAGCTTCTCAAAAGTGAAGCCAAAACACTAACGAACACTTCAGTGTTAACAGACATGGAGCAAAGATTAAGATCAAAAAGGAGTCAAATATATTTTTTCCAACCACAGTTTCTTAATGACTAGTTCTCACTGTGTTAAAATGCTAAATTCTCAGAAAATTAGCTTTAATTTGCTATTTTGTGCCAGAAAAAATGTGTCAAAACCCTAAACATTTTTGGCACCTGCAATTGTATTTTTGTTTAATAAGAAAAGCAGCAAGAGAAAAAGTAACAATCAGTTATTGAATTTTACATTATCTTGTCTTTACGGACTGAAGCTAGGTATTTTATCAAAAAATTAAACACTGGGTTTCATTAGCAAAAGTAGGAAGACATTTTAACCTTTTAAATCAATATCAGGTATATTTGATCAGGTCAAAAGTTGACTGAAAGATTTGAGCAAAAAAAGTAGAAAAAAATATTAATCAGTTTTGTTTTTATAGCAGTTTTTTGGGAGAGGACAAAGGATAGTAAATTTACCCCTAGTATACTGATGACCCAGGAAAAATTTTGAAACTAAAATTTCAGGATTTTCTTTTTTTTTTTTTTACAAAAAAATCATTCCATATAAAATAACACAACCAAAGTTGTGCTCAAAAATCAAGCAAAAAATTACCTGAAAGGACCCTGAGGGTTAAACCCAGCTGAGCTGTCTTGGGCTCCCAGTGCTTGCCTCAGAATATATTTTGGCTTCACTCTGTACAAGTGAGGGGAAGGAACACGTCATCCATCATTATATGAACAGAAAAAAAAGAATAAGAATTCGCCGTGGAAGTCTTCCTTTTACCTTTTTTACCGTGTATTTTTTTCTAACTATTTTCTCTCCTGTTGTCTTGTTTGATGACAAAGGTTATGAATATTTGAAAGAAATGGTTGTGAAAAGTTTTACATATGTAAAACAGACGGTGTGAAGCTTCAGAAACAATCTCAGGGTGTGATTTAACTCTTTATTACTCAGAACACGATGATGGAGGAAAAGGATCTTTTCTGATCCATTTCAGCGCTCTAACACCCCTCTGCACCTCTTCCATCACAGACATCGTCATGGAAGAAGCGCCCACGACTCCAACGCCCGCTCCTTCAGCAGTTACACTACCTCGCCCCAGCAGCGGTCTCACGCCTCCAGCCAACGCCGCAGTCACCCCTCCTCCTCCCCCTCCGCCGCCTCCTCTCCCTCAAGCCACTCAGCCAGAGAGAGACAACAGGAGGAGTGGAAGTGTAGGAGGAGGAGGGGGAGGAAGTGGGGGAGGAGGGCGGATGGGTTTGACCAAAGAGGTGCTGTCCGCCCACACGCAGCAGGAGGAGCAGGCGTTCCTCGACCGCTTCAAGGACCTCAGCAAGCTGCGTGTATTTGATCAGACGACGTCGTCGGGTCTGCGGTGTCACACGCCGGCTGCCAATCCGCTCTCACGAGGTAAACGCATGCTGCTCCCGTTACTCTTTCACACACACACACACACATGCTCAGTGGTTTAAATTCTCTCCTCTCCTCCTCCAGGGGTTCGTTGTTCTCGGGATTACCCTGCGGCGGGAAGTGGCACAGGTCACAGACGTGGCCGTGGCGGTAAAAGACTCAAACACCAAGAATCATCAGAGCAGCACAGCTCTCTCGGCCGCAGCGGGAGCCGACGGGACCCCAGAACCAGCACCGCCCCCATTCCCCTCAACATGCCCATGGCGCCCCCGACGAACTCCTCCTCCTGGCCATCTGTCGGCTCTCAGGCCAGCATCCCTTCAGCTCCCTTCGCACCTGGAATGCTTCCCATCTACCCGATGTACCCTCCTCTCGGTCAGCCCTTCCCGCAGCCCGTCCCTGACCCCTCACGTTTCCCCCCGACCCAGATGGTCCCCCCGATGATGGCGCTCGTGCTCCCGAACTACATGTTCCCTCAAATGGGAGCTCCCATCTCTCAAGGGGGCGCCACACCCGGACACTTCTACAACCCAAACTTCGCTCTCCCTGTCGGCAACCCCCCCGCTGTCTCCAACCCTGTTCCCATCCCGGCGCCGTGCGCACCGTCCCGCAGCAGCACACCGCAGTCCTGCAGTCAGACACCCGCTGACCGCGAAGGCGCGGAGTCCCCTCTCTTCCAGTCTCGATGCTCGTCGCCACTCAACCTCCTGCAGCTGGAGGAGTCGCCAAGCAACCGCTTGGAGGTTGCAACTGCTCTCGCATCACAGCAGGCGACACCGTCCGTGCAGGGCGGGGCTACTCAGCCACTCCCTGGCTCAGCCAATCAGGGGAGCTCTGACGATACTTCAAAGGAAAACGTGCGTGTCCAGATTTTCAAAATGCAAAAAACATTTCATGATAAAGACATCCTAAATTTGAGATTCATTTCTTCTCATCAGGGCGAGGCGAACGAGTCGAATCAAGACGCCATGTCCACCTCAAGCGACCTGCTCGACATGCTGCTGCAGGAGGACTCCCGATCAGGCACTGGATCAGCTGCTTCTGGATCAGGGTCATCGGGGACCAGGTCGTCTGGTTCAGGGTCTGGCTCCAACGGCTGCAGCTCCTCTGGCACCAGCGGCACAAGTCAGCACCTCAGTTTACCATCACATCATGTCCAAATTTAGCTTTCAGAAAGAAAGTAGATTACGCTTTAAAGCGGTGGTTCCCAACCTTTTCAGGCCGTGACGTCATTTTGACATCAGTAATTTCTGGCGACTCCAGTGACTTCTTTTTTTTTAACCAATTGGTAACTGATTATTTCCATTCATTTTAATGGGACAAAAAAATTGGAAAATGCTTAATATTTCAAAAAGTGCAAGGGTTAGAAAGTTGTATCATACATGCACAATTCTCCTGAACATTCTGAATGCTTTTACAGTTTAAATTAAGAAAATCTGTGATTATTTTTTGGAGGAGTAGCGAGCCAAAAAACATACAGAAGAATAAGTAGATTACTAGATGTGGAGTCACTACCCCAAGGTTGAAAAACACTGGTTTAAAGTGTCCCCAATATTTTATTTTGAAAAAACATCTAACTCGTCTTCTACCTTCTCGTGCTTCCAGGCAGCAGTCAGGGCAGCCACACCAGCAAGTACTTTGGCAGCATTGACTCCTCGGAGAACGATCACTCCCGAAAACAGCCAGCAGGGGGCAGCAGCAGCACAGGAGGAGAAGGTGGAGAGGAGCAGTTCATCAAGTGCGTCCTGCAGGATCCCATCTGGCTGCTGCTGGCCAACACGGACGAGAAAGTGATGATGACGTATCAGCTGCCTGTCAGGTAACACTCAAAACAAATAAAATAAATAAAAAAACAAAAATAAAGCCATGAGGCAGAGTTTGATCTCTAAAGAATTGAGAACCTTGTTATTAAATCTTTTTGACTTTATCTCAAAGGGACATGGAGACTGTTCTCCAAGAGGACCGCCAGGCCTTGAGGAACATGCAGAAACACCAGCCTCGCTTCACCGAGGAGCAGAAGAGAGAGCTCAGCCAGGTGCATCCTTGGATCCGCAAAGGACGTCTCCCTCGAGCCATCAACATCTCCGTGAGTGTTTCATTTGTGACAGATGTCAAGAAAAAAAGATGACAAATGATCGTGCACATCTTACTGTTTTTGTTTGTTTGTTTTTATTTCCTCTTAGGGCTGCACGGGCTGCAAGTCTCCTCCCTCCGTGCCCCCCGTCGCTCCGTTCGACATGGAAATCCACGAGATGGAGCTCTGCAGCATGCTGAAGGCTCAGGAGGAAGGCGCCGGCAAGGAGAAGAAAAAACCCTCAGAGCCCGGCATGGATGACGCTCACCCAGACGACGAGGAGGACGAGGAAGAAGAGGAAGACGACGCGGAACATAAAGACACCAAAACACTAGATGGCATCCAGGAAATGCCGACAGAGGAGCAGAGGTCGACTTCTTCGGACGCCGCGGAGGAAAAGGTTGAAGCTCAACAACCCGAATCTCACATGACTCACTGATGTCAAAGATGAGGAGCACGCTCAGCGCTGTCTGCAGGATTTATGCACCTTCCAGGACTTTGTGCACAGAAATATCACAACGTGAGGTGTGGGCGGTTACACACGCGCCGTCCTGCATTGTACACAGAAATGAAGGTGTCAGATAATCACCTTCTGGGAAAACAGGAAACAAGGTGTCAAATACGCACCTTCAAGGACCTTTCCGTTCAGTGTAAGTGTTTAAACAAGGATTTAAGGTGCGTATTTGTGAGAAAACTTCCATTTTTATGATCGACAGAGCAGGTTGGACACCTCGCCGTCAGTCATCGTGAAGTGCAGCGCCGGCAAACACGACACAGGATGGACACGCTCAGCCGTGGAGCCGTGGAGCCGTTTCGTCCCCTTTCGTCGACCCTGTAGCTCTCCTGACGTATTTATTGAAGTTTTAAAATCAGAAAGGACAACGGGGAATGTGAAATAAATAAAAAAAAAATGGCGCCTTTTACATAAAAGATGGATGTTCACCACAGTGTCCTCCTCCACGTTTTCATCTCTCCCGCCTCACGAGGAAAGGAGCGTGACTTTTCTTCTTGTCGAATGTTTCCGGAGCTTTCCACCTAGATCTGTTTTTTTTCCCTCCTCTCTCTCTCTCACAGGCTCTTGTTGTACAAAGTTCGTCCCTCACTAAAGCACTAAAATCGAAAAAAAGCAACTTTCAAAAGTCAAAATGTACACGAAGAAGCAGGTTTATTTTGTAAACAGTCTGTATATTTTTATACTCAAACTCACTGCGAATAGAGAAACAGTAGAAGAGCGTCTTTTCTGTGACAGGTCAGAAAATTAGGATGGAAATCTGTGTTTGAATTTGCTGTGGAAAAGGAAAACAATCACAAGTTTCTGAGACGGCACTCTGCAGTGAATCGTTGGGCAATGTGGCAATCGCCTGGAGACCAACCTGGACTCATGAAGGTTCGTCCTCAGCCAGGCTTTAATTGTGGATTTCTGTGAGACAACAGCAACGCCTCTCTGAGCGTTTGTTTCGCTTGCTCACGGTGGTAGGTGTATCAAAAGGCGTGGACATGGCTCTCGTGAGAGTTCGGAGAGTGTTTACTATCTTTTTTTCCTCTCTGTCCCCTTCCTTTCTCTCTCTATCTCTCTCTCTCTTTCTCTTGTGGCACTGTTATGGTCATGTGATATCCTATGCTTTATGGCGTCAGTGGTGTTTGCAACAGTTTCTTAATATTTTTGTGAAATTCTTTGTACAAAAAAAGACAATAAAACAACACGAAAAGCCTCCACATGTGAAAGTCGTCGTTTCCCCCCCCCCCTTCTGTATGATTGCATTTGCCGACTGCCTATTTCAGTCGGTGTTTTGCAATGTTTGGCGTCCGGAATGAGCTGGAAGAGGAGAGCGAATCAGGGCAGCTGCTTTCCTCACAGAACCACAAGTCTGTTTCAATCCAAGCTGTGGTTTCCACCCAGAGTGGTCACCGCAGCCCAAAAAAGACAAAGACATGCCCTCATTTGGGCAAAGTTCACTTCACTAGATTTCATGGTTATAACAATGACAGAAGCTTAAAGGCACGTTATTTGGTCTAACTAGTCTTAAATAATGATGGTCCTTTTCCTGCCAGAAGTTTATGCTCCATGCAACATAATTCAGCATTTTCATCCAGTCTTAGCTCTATTTTAAGCCTGTATTTTTCATACTTTCCTGCAGTTAAACTCACCAGCTTCTTATTTTTGAACTGTAATTTAGCATAAAGGAATTTAATCCCCATAATAACCTTCACTTGCTGAGCAAATTGAGTGCGTGTCCCCAAGTGATTTCCTAAATAAAGCTTTGTTTGGGTGGAGTATGCTAGTCCCAAAAGATGCTAGCAGGACCCTTAACAGCTAGCTAGCACTATGGCACTGACACAGAAGAATGAAGGCAATTTAGTCTTTGTCATTTAGAGTGAATAGAAATTATTTGAGAAGACAAAACGGTAATTATCAGAAAAGTAATTTGAAATGTTATGTTTGTACTTTTCAGTAGCTCAAAAACATACAGGCTAATGCGATTAGCATGTTTCACAAGAGCTACAACACAACTAAATGCACAGAAGTAGCAGAGAAAAAAAGGAAATAACCAAAAAATGCACTAAGACAAATATACAAAGATTTTTAAAAATGGTTCGATACACACAGCAACTACTTTTAACTTTGAATGCTAACACTGCTACATTACATCAGCAACTTTGTCTACTGTTTTGATTACATTTGATTGTTAAGATATTAAAAGTAAGAATATTTTATAGTACAGATGTGACTGGAAGGAACTGTCTGCTATTTGTTTATTTCTGACTTTCATCCATCCAGAGAACATTAGCTGTAAGCTAGCTAATGCTAACAAATGATTTAAGTTCTTCCTTCCACTTATTTTTCTTGTCTCTCTTTCAAAAATGTAAATTGGCATTAAAAAAATGTCAATTTGCAGGTGAATTCATCCTCTGAGGACTATGAAATGCCAGATAAAGTTAAGTAAGAAGCTGAAATTTTATTAAAAAAATAAGGAAATCTTTGACCTACAAGTAACTTCAAAAGAAGATAGGAGCTCCCCAGTGTTACTGGTATTCATCCTCCGAGGACCATGAATGTCTTTACAACATGTTAAGCATAACCATCAAATCAGTGCTGTAGCATTTCAAGAAAATTTAATATTTTAGAGCGACAGGATACCTCAGATGAGGTTTGGAGCTCCCATGTGTCGTCAGGATTTATCCACTTGGGACCATGAATGTCAGCGAAAATACAAAAGGTATCAATTAAACCAATGTTAACAGAGTTTATTTTAGAATAGAATAATTTTTTTTGACCTGTTGGTCACCTCAGAGAAAGTAAGGGGCTCCCAAGTGTAATCAAAATTCATCCTCTGGGGACCATGAACAAAATGTAGGGTTTATCCATCAAACCAATGCTCACAGAATCACTATGAATAAGTCTTTAGCCCGAATAAAATAGTTATGGGGTCTTTAAATTTGTTAGGGTTCATCTTCTAGGAACCATGAATATCAACAGGAAATTTAATAGCGCTATATCTAATTTAAGATATTTCTGTTGGGAGCAAAACTTTTCCAAAAACAGCCCCCTTGTGGCTAATGAGGCAAACAAAAGCTTTGCTTATTAGAAACAGTGGCGCTCTGTCCATCACACACATACACACACACACACACACACACACCTGAAGAAACCTGTGTTTTAGCATATATTCCATGTCTTTACCTGTTGAATAACAGTCCAAAGGTGACCGTAACACACACCTCACTCTGAACTGTGTGTGCTGTATTGCTTTTGGCTTTGAGTGAGTGTACAGTATAATTAACACAACTTCCCTGTTGGTCAAACAGCCCTCTGTCCCCTTAAATCACATTAACTCACCTCCTTTCTTTTTTGATCATAACACACCTCCTCCCTCCTCCCCTCTTGAACCTTAAATCTCTCTCCTCCCCTCCGAGTCAGTTTCTCCCTCCTTCCTCTCCTTCCCTGCGGCCGTCTTTCTTAATCTGTGCAGCAGGATGGAGGACAGGGTGTGGACTGTGTGTCTTTTTCTCATTCTGACACTGGGATGGACCAGCGCTCAGACAGAGACGAACCTCACCAGGTAAGCAGCGTGCGTGTGTGTGTGTGTGTGTTTGTGAAAGCTTTACATTTCTTAACACATTTTAAACGGGGTTATTTTTGTGCATTGACTTCTTATAAAACCCAGCAAGTGCACATGTGGCATGTTGATTTCAAGCCCACCTCAGTCCATATAAACTACTGTTTGTGTTTTGGTTCCTCTGCTGATTGCAGCAGAATTAGAAGGCTGCAGTGTTTTCAGGAAGATGTGGTTTGCATCCCATAAACACAAAATGACAGCATGCTGTGACTGATGCACTAATGCAAGACTGGGCACATGGAGAAGTTTTTGCCAAGACCTGCTTCAAATTTAAACTTTTACTTCCAGATATTTGTATAAAATTTCCTTCAAGCAATAAAGAAAACGTACCCTGTTAAATTGAAGGTTCTTCATTAAAGCCACTGTAAGGAAGTTTTGGTTTGCATGGTTTTCATGCCCCCTGCGGACAGAGCAGCACATGCTACTTTAATTTTTTTTTTTTCTTGAGTTATTTTTCTTTTTTTTCTATTTTTTCTGCTTTTATTTAGAGTGGAAAGCACAGCAGATAACGCAGGAAATAGTGAGATAATCATAAGTTACATACAAGAAAGGGGCAGTTGCACAACTTTACCTTAGCAACTTTACCGCTAGGCCATTGAAGTGCCCGTCATTGCTGATTTTGCCCTTTAACTGTGTGTGCTACGGATTTGCCTATTCTATCTTTTTTTGAACGAATGTGAAAAGAAATTCCGACTTAAAAAATGTTCAGTCTTTAAAAAAAGGTTAAAAAATATGCATTGAAAAGAATTCTGAATTTTCTTTAAAAAAAAAAGGTTGAAGTTCAAAAAGAAAGTTAAAATTTAAAGAAAAAACAAAGTTTGGCGTTAAAAAAGTTTAAACTTGGAAAAAAAGTTTTGACTTAAAAAAATTATAAAAATATAAAAAAATTCTGACTTTTAAGGGTAAAAGCTGAAAAAAAATCTGACATAAAAAACCTCTGAGATAAAAAAGAACAGTTAAAAGAAATTCTAAATGTAAAAAATAGCTAAAAAAAATTGGAAAAAAAGGTCAAAGCTAAAAAAAAATCTGATAAAAATGTAACTATTTTTTCATTAAAAAGTTTTTAATAATATTTTAATAATCGAAAATATATATATTTTTTTATTAAAAAGACAGGAAAAAAAGTTTTGCTCTTTCTAGTTTTTTTTTATTTCTTTCTTTTATTTATTCATTTATTTATTTTGAAATAGTCTTTAATCTGAAAATGTCTACAATTTAACTTTTGTTTGTGCTCTTGTACTTTGCATGTGCACAGCTGTGCACTTGCACACATTCAGAGTGACAATTGAACATGAGACACAAACAAATGCCTGTGGGCTGTTTTGCTCCAGAGGGTCAGAAGGGTTGGGCTGCACCGCCAGCTTTTTTTTTTTTTTTTTTTTGCCAAATGTGGCCTTTCAGCACCACAGCAGACACACAACACATGCCTGAAATACATCAGAAAAATGTACAAAACTGAAATGTTTTCATGATGATATAAATACAACCTTCACCATGGAAAAAATGATTTATCTTGGCTTCATCACTACTGCAAAAAGGTAATCCAAAAATTCAAATACAGACTCCTCATCTAGTAAAACGCCAGAGCAGCAGACGTTTGAATTAACAAGCTGGGAAATTAAAAGTTAAGGCGGCCCCCTCTTTTGATCTGTATGAGTGGGTGTGTGTTACCAAACGCCATGTGTGAGCAGCGTTTAAATTAGAGTAAAGTGCGTGTTGTGTCTAAGTGCAGCTTTCTTGTGGTGCAGTAAGAGTGTGCAGAGGGCTTACAGCAGGCGTACTGTATATCGACAGTTTGATGAAAAAACAGAAACCAGGAGAGCTCAGAGGGAACCTCCCCGGACTCAGAACAGAGACAGACTGTGCCGCTGTGGTTTCAGTCTGTTTGTAGGGCCTCTGCTTTAAGTCTCTCCGTGCAGCCGCTTGGACGACCTGCGTTTTCCTCCACTGAAGCATATCAAGTCAAATGTTGGATTACAGAAGATGGTGATTGTAGTGTGTGATACTTTTTCCTGTTTTTTTAGGCCCGTCTTCCTGTGTGGAGGCCACCTGGTCACAGACTCAGGCATTGTGGCCAGTGAAGGATTCCCCAGTCCCTACAAACCCAACAGTAAATGCACCTGGTACATCACTGTGAGTCTTTTTCATATCATAAATTAATCAGAATTTAAAATGTAAGTGATGAACACTGAATTCTCTGCAGGGAACCTTCAAAGGTGATAATTAGCTCAATAGGAGCTGTTAACCTCCTCTCAGGTCTGTGTGGGGACTTGTAAGTATAAGTTAGAGTGGACAAATTATACCTCCATCATAATAGTTAGCATCCAAAGTTCATTGACCCCATGAAAAGTATAGTTTTCCAGGATGGCCTTGATTTGCATGAACCAGTCAGAACAGGTAATAATAATAAAAAAAAACTGTGTGGACCTGAACCCACACCAACAAGCCCTAAAATTCCCCCGCCTGTGCATCAGCCCAGCAAATGTAGAGGATGAAGAGTGAAAAACAATTTTTGTTGGTAAGGTCAGTAAATCTGAGTTTTCTGTCAGAACTCTAGGAAAGTTAAATTTCAAAATTTTTCAGGAAGAGATCTAGGAAAATCAGAACTCTGAAATTTCAATCAGGTTTCTTTCAAAGTCAGAATTATTATTCTTTTAGTCAGAATTTTATGAAAGCAAGAATTTTGAATTATTGGTCAGAATTCGAAAAAAAAAAAAAATCCTCAAAATTTTGAAGTTTCTGTCAAAATTAAATGAAAATCAGGAATTTGGAATTTTCAATTAGGTTTCTACAAAAAAAATCACAACTCTGAAATTTTCTTTCAGAATTATAAGAAATAGAAATTTGAATATTCTCTCAAATTTCCAGAAATTTTTGGAATCTGTTTTTTTTTTTTTTTTTAATCAAAACTCTAAGAAAAACATTGAAATTTTAAATTTTTCAGGCAGAAATCATAGACTGTCAAAATTCTGATTTTCATGCTAAAATTTTAGGAAAGCCTGAATTCTGAAATTTCAATCAGGTTTCTAAAAGAGTCAGAATTTGAATTTTTTGTCACAGTTCTAAGAAAGCCGGAATTCTGAATTTCCTATTAGCTTTGATTAGATTTCTTTGAAATTTTAAATTTCCTGTCAGAATTCAGAATTTTCTGTAAAAATTATGGATAAGTTGGAATTCGTAATGAGGTGATTTCTGAATTTCATCTCATTCAGGGAAGAGAGATAGGGCAACTCATTTACATTGGTAATTGGTAATATCAGTAAATCTGAATTTTATGTCAGAATTTTAGGTAAAAATAGTCGGAATCCTAAAACAATCAGAATTATGACATTTTGTCTGAATTCTCCTGACTCCATTTATCAACCTCTTTTAGGTCCCAGAGGGTCATGTTGTCATGCTGTCATTCCGCCTCTTTGACTTGGAGGCTGACCCGACCTGTCGCTATGACTACCTGGACGTCTACAATGGTCACTCTCGCTTGGTGCAGAAGCTGGGTCGTTTCTGCGGGACATTCAGGCCTGGTGCTCTAATCTCCACTTCCAACACCATGATGTTAGAGATGGTGTCTGATGAAGCGACTGGAGGACGAGGATTTCTTGCAGCCTTCAGTGCAGGGAAGCCGCATATGGAAGGTATGGACAAGTAATCTATCAAACATGGGCAGCATGAGACTTTGTCTTGAGTGGTGCCCTGTCATATTTTTATTTTCCAGGGACAAAAAATGTGCATAAAAGGCTAAAAAAATTTGTACCATTCCACAGAGAACCAGTTCTGTGGAGGAAGGCTGACCAAATCACAAGGTTCTGTCAAGACACCCAACTGGCCCAACACTAATTACCCAGCAGGCATCAGCTGCTCCTGGCACATCTCTGTAGAACCTAGCAATGTAAGCTAATTGTATTTGAGAAGTATGTGTTATTTGAATTGTACTTAAAACATAAAAATACCACATGCTAACATGGCGCCAACAATAATTGAAATATGTAAACACAGAAGTATAAAGTAATGTCTTGATAACCCGAGCAGCTAGCAAGGTCCCCTCTCTGAAAGAAGCTACACAAACATGTCATGTATTAACAGAGCTAGCAACAACCAAAATGTAAAAAAAAAAACACCAACACCCAAATTTCTGTCTAGTGGGAATAACTGCTACTCTAAGTTAGCTAGCTAAATCCCTTTTTGTCTAATGCTACATACGAATATTATGTGCCAACAAGGAGCTAACAACAACTAAAATGAGAAGAAATAATACTTGCATAATGCAAATTCTTGTGGAGGTAAATGCTAACTTAAGATAGCTAGTTTGCCCCTATCTTTGTCTGAAGCTACAAAAACGTTTCATATGCTAACATGGAGCCAACAACAAACAAAATGAGAAGAAACAACATGAGCAAAAAGTACTGCCTGATGTACATAATGATAATTGCTAAGCTAGGCTTACAGAGTAACTTTAGCAAGTTACTCTGTAGTGCCGCATATATGTTGATTGTGTAAAAAACCAGGTGTTAAGCTATCTCGCTATTTTGCTACACTACCTGGACTAGCTAGGCTAAGCTAGCCCTGCCGTTTAGCTTTAATTTTTTGAGTGAATTACAAACTATAAAAGGTAAGTAGGTTTTCCCAAATGTAGCACTTTGTAAAAGCAGCAAAGAGCAAAAATAAATGCTGCTAGGCTTGCTAGCGAGCTTGTGAGAATGTACTGTTTTGATTTTAGAGTAAGAGGGAAATATCAGCTTTCATTTTTTCTTAGAAAGATTCATAACTTTTTAAAGTCAGACATAAATTTGTAAAATATCCATATTGTTTTTCTTTTTTTTCAGCACAATATGTGTACAAATTTGTAAATTTAAGTGTATTAAATGAGGCTGGTTGATGCAGCAGGAGGTGGAATGAAAAATTAGTGAAGGGGCCCAACATAAGGAAAAGCCGTATGTAAGGTGTGTTAAGTGTGTGTTTGTAAAAATTATGGTGGCCATGTGACGGAATTCAAATGAAAGACTTCATTGAGTGCCTGGAGGTGTGTTCATGTGTGCCAAGAGATTGAAGGTTGGGAAGGAGGGAAGGAAGCAAGGGAGAGAGTAAATACTCCTCTGTATTTCGGAGGTCTGGCCCATCCTCCTCCAGCAGCACCACTACCAACCATTCACACCATTCATTCCCATCAAATTTCATAGCTGGTGTTTACATTGCCACTTTCTCTCTCAGGTGATCGAGGTCAAATTTGAGAAGCTGGACTTGGAGCCTGACGCATACTGTCGCTATGACTATGTGGCGTTGTTTAACGGGGGAGAGAGGGACAACTCACGGCGGATTGGGAAATTCTGTGGAGACAGGGCACCAGGGTAGGATCACTGATCAAACATGAGTGTTTCAAAAATCTTGCTTCAAACATACTTTTTGAGCTGGAACTCTCTTTCCTATTTTCTTTTTAGAACAATAGTGACAAATGGGAATGAACTCCTCGTCCAGTTCGTCTCAGATCTCAGTGTGACCTCAGATGGCTTCATGGCCCACTACTCCAGTGTGCCTCGTGGCTCTCGGACGCCCACAGCTGGAGGAGACTTCATCTATGGACCCCAGGTCACCGCAATGCCAACGAAAACACTTCCAAAGCCGAGAAAACCAACCAAACAACCTCCCATGGCAAGGCCTACCCAAAAACCTACAGTCAAACCAACCACAAAACCAACAGTCAAACCAACCATCAAACCAACAGTCAAACCTACCAAAAGACCACTGGTGAAGAAACCCCTCAAACCTCCACCCAAGAAACCTGTCACCAAGCCTATCCTGAAGCCGACACCAAAACCCAAACCAGCCAAACCTACACCTAAAGCACCTGTGAAAAAGCCAACAGCTAAACCCAAGTTTAAAGTCATTAAACCAACACTCAAACCAAGCACCAAGGTTAAGCCTTCACGTAGGCCTATGGTTGTAGTCAAGCCCACGATAAAACCAAGAATCAAACCAGTAAAACCAACAGCCAAGAGTGGGGTTAAACCAACAGTCAAACCAACAGCCAAGAGTGGACTAAAACCAACAGTTAAACCAAAGATTAAGCCTAAAGCCACACCTAAACCTGGAGTAACCAAGACTGTGACAAAGAAACCCGTGGTTAGCAAGAAACGTGAGTTGACTCATTTGATTTAATCTGCTTTTTTACTATATATGCTATGTACACACTTGTATGTACCTTGAAATTAAAGTGCCATTTGTGTATTTGTTGTTGTCTTAGCGGTACCACTGAACCCACTGTGTACACAACCCTGCAAGAGAACGGGAACTCTGCAATCCAGCTTCTGCCCACATGACTTTGGTGAGTGGCTGTTCTTTGATCTGAGAAACTCTCTAATTTTATAGATCCCCGCTGTTTTAGAATACAAAATTATCAAAAAGTTTTCATTTGAGTTTTTATACAAGTGTAGATGAATTTTCAGAAATGTTTCAATAAAAATGCTAACATGTAGCAAGATAACGTTTGGCTGTTGTAGCAGAACCTTGCCCAGCGTTGCACCAGTGCTACAATTAGCATATTCAAGTTTCGATTGGTGGTAGATTTGAAATCAGATTAGACAGATCAGTCATTCTTTTTGCATAGAAAATCTGGGGAGTTCGACTTTCATACTGCGTTTTCAACATGTCTCAGCTGTTTCCTTCCACTGATGTGTTTGCAGAAATCCAGTATAAAGCATTTAACAACAAAAACATTACAGACTGCAGTTGTTCACATTGCTTCCTACTTTGTATATCTGTCATCATGTTATTTTTACATTTACATTTTTGAAGGATATAGCCATGACAATTCTGTATTTTGTGAAAAAAAGCGTAAAACTTTCAAAAGTTTTACAAATTAGAAGGCAGCATATATAGATGTAAAGATATGCTCTGGTAGGTTTGGTATGGTTGGACCATAAAGGGTCAAATGTATCTTGTTAACTTAATGTGTTGAGGCAGGGCTCTATTTTCATTGATGAACTCTCTGATTTGTTGGCTTCGATGGAAGAAAAAGTCAAAATCAGATAAGTTTCACCATGATTTCTTTCTCTTTCAGTGATAACGGGTAAGGTGACGGCTGTGAATGCTGGTCCAGCGGGCTCAGCAACAATTGAAGTGTTCGTAATCAAGGCCTACAAGCCAGGAAGTCTCAACATTACCAAATCTGGACCCGTCATGTCCGTCACATTGGCCTCCACCTGCAAGAGATGCCCTGGACTACTCAAAGGTGAAAAACAACTAGCTGACTTTTCATCATTTATCAGTCTTGAAAACCAATGTATCAACAGTATTACTCCCAGTTGTCCACAGCGTCAACTCTCGAAGTCTTAAACTTGCATTTAGGTGTGTTTTTCAAAGATAAAAAGATCAAAAACTCTCTTTGTATGCAGATGATATGATTCTATTTCTTACAAATCCTAAAATTAAAAAGAAGGGTAGTTTTTAAAGAAAAATGTGAACAAAGTGTGGCTTTTATGTTTCTTTTTAAAGTAAATGTTTAATAAATGTAAACATAAGGAAAGGATAACAAAAAAATTCTAAAAACTTCTCTTTTATCCAGGTAAAAACTACGTCTTTATGGGAAAAGTTGACGCGCAGGGCAACGGTCTCCTCACTCCGTCCAGCTTCACGCTCCTCTACAAGCCCATCCACGCCAAAACACTGCTCAACCTCTCCAAAAAAGGATGCTGACATCACGGTCTGGCAAACCAATCAGATGGACAGAAATCACCGTCCCTCTGAAACATGTAGATTTACATGAAAAGTGGAAATATTATGATTAATATCCAAACCTTTTTTTATACATGATGAGGTACTTTTGTGAGGAATAACTGAAGAAAAATCAGTCATCATTAACTATTAATTTTATTTTTTATTTTGTATGTAAATTATAAAACTCTGTGATAAAGATGATTATCAATAAACAATAATATGTTGATGCTTGAGGTTATTTTCTAGTATTATGTAATTCCACTAAAGTTAAAAGAGCTCCCACAACAAGACATTAATTTAATGAACAGATTAATCAAATCCTAATATTTTGAGCTATTGGTTCCGAAATCTGTGCCAAATATTTTCAATGCAACATTGAGCTCATTGGTCAAGAGGTGTAACCGATCTTTGTTAGACTTGAATATGACGTAGTACAGCAACATTCAGCTAACTGCTGTTGTTCAAAGCTGTCATTAGCATTTTTAAAATTTGAAGCACTTCAGAGTCTTTCAGCTCCATGTTTTGAGTTTGAAAGCAGCCACCCTTTGCAACTCTTAGATTCAAAGCATTTTGGTATCTTAACTTGTTTTGGTTTTGGTTAACTGTAAAATCTTCCAATCTGGTTTGGAACTTGGGACCTTGGGGTTCTTATTGTTCATTGTCTTGATTTAGCAGCTATCACAGGGTTCTGTTGATCAGCAAATAATGTCAAGATGACAGGGAGTGGATTAAATTGCAGACTGACAGTTTCTCAGAGCTATCCCAGAGGGCTAAAACCACTAAGATCACAAGTTTCTGAACAGTGAAACAAACAAGCTCCCGTTACTGAATAATGCTTAGATATTGGGAAACTAAACCACTGCTGCTGAGCAGCTGACTAGAAACTTAGCTCTCAGGGAGACTGAGGAAACAATCCTAAACTAAATACAATGGCTGCCAGACGTGCCTTAAAACAGAAACACAGAAGGCTGGGTCAGAAAAGCCTCACCCAGAACCAACAAACTACTCTGAGAGGAACAAAAACTGGTGAGAAAACACGTAGACTGGCTCTTGTGGCGCGTCTGCACACTCCAGTTCAATGACTTAAGAAGAGATTTAATGGATCCAATGTGCTAAGATTTAGAATGGTTGATACAATCGACTGCTTAATGACAGCTGGATGACAAATTTTGGCAAAGAAAAAAAATCAAGATAAGTAAATAGAAAAGATGTACTACTTTGACCACAGGGTCCGCCAAAGTCAACACAAACCAATAGTTCCTCACAGAAAGTTTAAAGGTAATAACTTCTAACAACAACAAAAAAAAAAAAAATCAATACAGTTTGCTATTTAGAAATCCAGTGTTGCAGTTTAATATCTTAAATATTACAGCATATGTTGGAAACAAAGCACAGCATTAGGCAGAGTGAATTCTGGGAAACTTACTGAACAGTTGTTTTTCCGTACGTTTCTGTTCTTTGGTTTCAAGTTGACTTATAATGTATTTCATCTTAATTTTTATAAATATATATCTTGTATGTGATTTTTGTATACTTATAATATTTAACTGTATAATCAAAAATAATAATAATCGACTACGGTTATTTTACAAATATAAAGAGAATATTTTTAAATTTTCAAGAGCAAAGATGTAATTTTTAGAATATAGTTATTTTTTTCCCCAAGAATAAAGTTGTGAGAGAAAAATTGTAAATTCAACAAAAAAAGAGAAAACAAAAACTGTCATTTCATAAGAGTAAAATCACAAAAGAAAAAAAATGGCAATTTACAAAAATTAGCATATCTCAAGAGAAATAAAACATACATTTTAAAGACTAGCCTAATTTCAATAAGAATAAAGTCGTAAAAGAAAAAAGTGACGATAATGCAACCATGGTGAGAAAGTTGTGTTGTGCTGTTTATGAAAATTAACTCATAAATTTAAGAGCTGTGGCATGCTTCAAAACTACTTTCTCCTCAGCTGTTGAGCAAAATTTCACAAAATTGGAAAAGTTTTGCTGCTGTCCACAAAGTGTTAGTTTTCATGTAGATTAACTGCAGCCTGAAATTGAAACTTTCTTTCATAGAATTTCGACTTTGTTTTCATAACGTTGCATCTCTATTTTGAAACTACTTGTTTGTTATCCAAGTTTCATCATCTTGAAAAAGAAATAAAATTTTTGAAAACAAAAACACACAAACTTTATATATATATATATATATATATATATATATATATATATATATATATATATATATATATATATATATATATACGATTAATAAGATTATCTTCTTAAAGTAAGTAATTAAAGTAATTTCAAAGCTAAATCAACACACTCTTAGCAGTTTTTTTCTGCTCATTTCATCCTGTTCTCTCTCTCAACTTTAAACCCAGGAGAGAGAAACATCTACAGAGGTAGCAAAGGGCTCAGCATCATGAATCATCATTTTTAAGGTTTCTGTCTCTAGATGTCGTCGTCAGGGTCGGCTCGACCGCACAGGAAGAAGCAGAACAAAACGCAGCATCCTCCGACCAAGAAGGTGGCCAGCAGGATGTAGACCAGCGTGGTGGTCCAGAATGCGAACAGGTAGAGAGTCTTGTTACAGTACGACTCAATGTTTGTGCTGTTCTTATTGTAGTTCGGCTGGTAGATCGAATAGATCCACACGTTGCCTGGAGGGAAATGAAACCAGAGAACGTTAATGGATAGTGTTTTCATCAATGAAGGAGTGTTACAGCTTTTAGTATTATATCTCTTATCTTTGAACAGTCACAAATGAAGGCACAGAAGATGCGTTTGTGCAGTTGAGTGGATGAATACAGACATCTAGTGGTCAAAACATGTAACTGCAGAGTGCAAAACACTTCAGAAACTAAAATCTTTACAAGTGTTTGTTTTAATTAATAGACTCAATATGAGCCACATTCATCTGACAAGTCTAGAAAAAAACAGATTTTTTTTAAGAAGCTATAAGACAGAATGATGTCAGAGTAAGAAATATTTACTTCAATTTTTTTTTCACTCTTTTAAAGCAATTCAGGTGTCATTTTTGTCCTTTAAACATCTTGAAATAAGACATTTTTCTATTCTGCTCACCTGCAATAAACCAGCAGAAGAGGAAGAAAGAGGTCAGAGCGTTCCAGACGGTGCAGATTCGACTTAATGGGTTTGAAGTCCCGTCTTCAGGCTCCCTAGCGCAGGGCAGACAAGATAGGATCGCAAGCGCCAGGCCGAACACCCCCACCACGATTAGATAGATGGGGATGTAGTGCTGCCGTGGACAGTCGTCCAGGTGTACTGCACCTGATGGAAGACAGGAGATAAGTGCTACATCGATGTCACAACACCTTGGTCTCAAAGACGCCTGTAAACATGCTTCAGTGACTCACCGATGGAAATCTGAACAATGGGCATGATGCAGATAATGATCTTCGAACATGCTGGAGAGGAAAGAAATCATTAGCAGGGCTTACACTTTTACTTTCTGTTCACTCTGCAACAAGATCGGATCTGTTGATGACTCAGCTGATCTCACCTAGTATTGGTGTTGGAGGCTGAGGAGGCCTGCGGATAGTTTGAAGAAGACGTGTGTTTGACATCGTTTCACCTTAAGAGGGAAATGAGACAACAACAAAAAAGGAGAAGTCAAAACAATAGAGGATGAAGTTTAGCAAGTGAGTCGTCTTTGTGGGCGAGAAGGAGGGAGAGAGAGTAGATCTAAAGGTCATTATCATGGAGATGAAGAAGAAGAGATCATTATTCTCCCCAGTTCTTGTTTCTTTTTTAGTCAGAACATTTCTGAGCATCAAATATAGTGTTTCAAAAAGTGTTTTTTTTTTTGGTCCTAATTTAAATGTCTGTCGGACAACTCAGAATCCTGAATGGATGATGTAAGTCTTCATATTGTCATAGCGTTCTGAGCAAGCATTTCTGAACCCAAAAGTACACTGCAAAAAAATGAGTATTTATTAATTTTTTTGGCAAAAAAAAAAAAAAAAATCACAAGTGAAACAAAAAATAAGATAAAGTGCAGGAAATAAATAAATAATAGATCTCAACATTACTTAGCAGAAGTAAAAAAAAAAAAAGTTTATTTGACAATATTACTCAAAATAGGTCAGACATGCTTTGATTTCAGTTTTTGCAGTGTATTCATAACCCCTTCTTTAAGGCCAAGCTAAGATAGATGAAATATTTGGGATGTTACAGAATCATAGGTGAAAAAAACTGCCCCCAGGGTAACTATTTTGCCGTCTGTGTTGTCACATAAGTCAGCATTAGTGTAGGCTGAACGCCTTAGGCCGTTAGAACTGTCAATGATCTCGTTATCAGTGCATCATGGGTAACGTGGACAGCATAAGGATGAGTGGAAGGAATAAACGTAAGATACTTCTGAAAAGGTTGCCATTCAGTGGCATGCACAGACTTTTTTAAGGGTGGGGCCAAAAGGGAAAAAAAAGCACATACAGCACGTTTTTGCCACTGAAGAGGGTACAAAAGTTCTATGTGTTTTTGAGGACACTTTAACACCTTTTTGCATCCCAAGACAGCACTTTACTGTACACTTTGCCACCCACGAGGGCAATTTAATGTGTTTTTGCTCCTAAGGGGGCACTTTTGGGAGGGCAACAGCCTCCCCTGACCCCGACCTGTGTGCACCACTGCTGCCATACGCAGCACAGCAAGTTGATCAGGTGCCCACAAGATAACTTGTGAACAAAATGTCATTTTTCACACTAAAAACTTCAAAATTCTTAACAAGTTTTTAAGGTCTTTTCAAAAAAACTTTCTTTTTTCAAAATTTTTGAAAAGTTTTGCTTCAAAATGTCACTTCTTTACAAAGTTCTTATGGGATATTGGTGCAGTTCTCCTTTTCACATTTCACATTCACATTTTCACATTTAGGCAGCACAAACATCTCAGGCATGTTGCTTCCTTTTAAACTGATTTCATCATGTGTCAGTTCAGCCCACTCATTCCAGCCTTAACTCACTGAAAACATAAAAATACACACACAAAAGAGGCACTGACACAGTTATTGTTCTCACACAAACAGCTGACTGTTTCTTCATGTGTCAAGAAATGACAAAGAGGTTTGGCAGCATTCCCATCAGAGCCAGTTTAACCAATATAACAAGAACACCAGCAACAAGAAACAACGTGTTCACGTTTTTAGGTGAAAACAGTCAACAGAATTAACAGCGTTAAGAGAGAAGTCAAATAAAAAACTGCGTCACTTCGATGTGAACTGCTGTTACAGATATTTTAACGTTGACGTGATTTTTTGAAACCTGCAACAGGTGAACACACAACGTTTTCACCCTTCTTTCGGGTAATATTTATAATGGAAGACAACATTGTGTCGAAGTTTCAAAAAACTCCGAGTTACAGCTTTAAAATACGCAGTTATTATAACAAACCTGAAGAGATAAAGTTTTAAAATCAGACTTTTCCCCTCAAAGCTGTCAAAAGACCGGAGCCCCGCCCCGCGTGCACGCCGACGTAAAGTCAACATCTGCTGACAGTAAACGTGCCTAATACTAACAAAACAGAAAAAACTTTCATCAGAATCACGACGAACTGTGTGAAAACAGTCCAAGTTTGTTGTTAAATCCCCCTCGCTTACCTTAAGTCACCTCTCCTCGTGTCTTCCTCGAGACTTTCAGCTGCTCCCAGGTCGACAGATGCCAAACCTCCACCTCTTGGGAGCGCGCATACCCTGACGAGGCGTTCACGCGGTGTTCAGATTGTAACGTTAACTGACGCAGCGATAAAGAAAACACGGTAGAAAAACTAAATAATACATTTTAAAACTTGATTTATATATTAAAAAAATACATTAGTGTCGTTTTTAAAAGTGTTGAAAATAAAGATATGATAGTTTATGATAGTTATCTCCAAAAACGTCTCTAAAATGTTGCTAATGCTAAGAGACAAATGTAATCTTGTGTTTTTCCCCAAACAGCATTTCTTTTTTACAGTCATACCTGATTATACCCAAGGCTAGCAACATGATGAAACTTTAGCTGCTTTTAGTTTAGCCTTTCCTGAACCGTCGTTATTAGTGCATCATGGGTAATGTAGTTACCATGAAGTTGAAAGCCTAAAATGCAAAATATCTTTAATTCAGCTTCCTTTTAGAGTTCTGTTCCATACATTTGAAGGGGTTTGGGGGGGTTGCAACCTATAAAGTGTTGAAACCCCTGTTTTAACTGAAATCATCAAATAAATGTACCCGATAGCGCTGTTTCTTATCCCCATAAAGATTACCCAAGACTTGCAGTGTGTTAAAATAATCCAGAAAATCATGCATCTCCAGAAAATCACTCTAGACATGCTGACTATGCTGGGGAACGTAGTCAGTTATAATAGGTTCAGGCATATGATAAGGAGTTTCAAATTAGAAGCGATAATGGTGAAATGAGCCGTCACATCTTTGTGTATCCAATTTCACAAAAAGGTACATGTGTGAAATGTTGGTGCTATTTCTTTATGTATGTGTATAACTTGCACATACATAAAGATAAAGACATAAACAGGGAATTTTTTATCATTGAAGTCATGTATAGCTACTATGGTACTATGGTACCGTGGAAAGTATAAAGCCGTACAAAAAGCACAATACACCTGCTTTGAGGGAAAAAATATAATACCACCACTTTAAAAACAAAAAAGTCCAGTACCCCCACTTTAAAACAAAGGCTAGAGTAAGGGTTTTCTAAAACCCCAGTGTGAGGAAAAGTAACGTTTTCTCTGAGCTATAAATCATGTAAAGTTGCTAAATGTACTAAAGAGGCAGAGCAAATCTATAAAAGAAAGAAAGAAAGAAGTACAATATCCTCTCTTTAAAAAAATGCACAGGAATGCAAATATCTTTCAGCTGAACATTTAAGTCATCGTGTTTAAGTTATTAAAACACTTTAGTACATCAACTCAAACAAATATTTACTGTATATGCTATATAAATAAAAAAGGTCAGTGTCACTTAATAAGAAAACACTAAAAAAACATGCCAATGTTATTTTTTGACTCAAGCTACAATAACAAAAAGGATAGATATTATGAAAAGTTACATCAAATGTGTAACTTGGCAGCAGTTTTCTTCATGTTATACCCTGCTAGTGTCATAAAAATGTCCTTACACCTGTGTATCTGACCAGCAGATCACCTTTAACGAACAAAAACTGTTGAATCTCTGTCTGAAGCACCTTTGTTGTTATATTCTTGGAACAGTTTTTCAAGCACCTGGGTGACAGCAGCTCCCGTAGCTTGATGCAGTTTCCAGGGTAACTACACAGCGCTGTCACAAGTCTGTGAGGCAGACGCTGGAGGATGTCTCGACATAAACGCACCATCTTTGTCCAGAGCGTAACTGGCCTCCTCTCAGATCGATCACGTGGCTTCGACTCCTCTCAGACTCAGAAGTCTTCAGCAGAGCTCTGCCGAGCACTGAATCCCACAACAGACCTCTGCTCCACAACTGCACACAAGAACACAAACACTGAGTCTTCACTTTGTGGTTAATGAATGTGTGTGTAAGACATGGAGGGGATACATGAAAGTGCCGAACCTCGATAGAGATGTGTGCGTTCGGGCGTCTTCTGTAGAAAATGGCTCTGAGGTTGAACTCCGGGTTTCCTTCAGGCTTGAACACGCGCGTCCGTATGGTGTCGTTCTCACAGCGCAGTACAGCATAAACATCTGGAGCTGTCGAGATAAGACACAAAACGAGACGGATTGAAGAAAAGACAAGCTTACATTTATGTATGAGAGCTTTCCCCCAAAAAGAATCATCATATCTATATTGACACACTATGATCCAGCAGGGGGCAGTATGCACATTTGAAAATGCTGCATCAAGACATGGTTTGGATGTTAGATTTTTTTTTCTTATAATGCTAAGTGAAAGAAAGGAAGGTTTTTCAACAACTTATTCTTTTGGATTACATTAAAGAGGGGGTACTGAGGTATTTAAAGAGGGGGTATTCTACTTTTTCATATTTTAAATGTGGATATAAAGTAACAATGCAAGATGTTCATACTAAAGGTGTGCAGATTTTCAAAATCTCTATGTGTTCATTTGATGTAGAAATGTATAAATCTGTCTGTAAACTGCTCAAAGCAAATAAAACAAAAAAATTAAAAAAGTAGCATGAGCTCTTCATGAGACCTGCTGAATTGATGAGGTCATCATGTGAGGATTTCCTAACTGCTTTATGACACAACACATTGACAGGGGCCTCAAACACTGAGGTCAGCCAATAGCTTTGCCCCTTACAGGCCCTCCATTGGGCTGGCCAACCGGTGTCAAGTTAACTCACCTGTTTGTTTTGGAGAGCTGAGGCCTGTTGCTCTGCGGAGGTGGACTGTGGTCACCATGGATGGTTGAGGTAGAAAACAGTCAAGGAAAGAGGAAGGAGGCAAATCCTCCTTTAGTTCCCTAGACACAACACGTAAATATGATGAAAGAAAATTTCATTTCATCATTTGGTTCTTATGAATTGTAGTATTTTAGTCTATAACTGGATTCTGGAAACAAAGAAAGTATTTGTCAGTTACTCGGCTCTAAGAACATTTTTAATATTAGTGTCAGTATCTGTCACACACACACACACACACCTGAGCTGGACGGGCGAATGGGAGAAGAGGCGGAGCAGGAAGCGTCCGGTGGCTCCCGGCAGGAAGGTGGTCGGCAGCACGACGTAGCATCCAGGAGCCAGATTCCCCCTCAGAGTCACACTGCGGGAGTCCATGTAGACCGAGCTGGCCGCCTGCTCCACCACAACCTGCACCCGGCTGCAGCGGTTAACCTCCACCTGAGCCACAAAAAAGGACGGTGTGTAAACAGGAAGTGATTTTGTTTGGTCATTTCTTAGTGAAATGAGAGTTGTGTGCTCACCTTCAGCACCTCAAAGCCTATCGGCAGGTTTTCTCCTCCTCCGTCCTTCCTCTGGATCCTCCTGTCCTCCTGCTGGAGACAGATCAGCACCTCCTCTTCTTTACCTCGTACTTCAAACATGAACTGCAGGGTGAGGAAACATGTTGAAAAGTTATTTATTGTTCTTCGTTAAATCGACGTTGTTGTAAAGAATCAAATCCTAGCACCTCTTCTTCATCTCTACCTGTGGGTTGTGCAGAAAAGTCTCCCTATGATTGATGCATCCACCACATCGGCTCCTCTTATCCATCTGCGCCTCCCATCCTCCCCCTTCTCCTCCATCCTCCTCCTCCTCTCTCGTTTTTTTCACAGCTTTATTTCGTCTCTCTCCTTTCCCTCCCTGCTGCTGCTGCTGACTCTCCCCAAGTCTAGTCTCCCTCCTGTTTCCTCGCTGTTTGGTCTCTCCAGATTTGGCATTGTTCCTCCCTAAACTCAGTGGGAGGTTGTTGTGGAGGACAGGAGGTGGGGCCGTCTCTGAGGACGTAGGAGCAGTAGTCCACTCTCCACAGCAGTGAACCTCTCTCCAGTGGGAGCTCGGCCACAGCAGAGTCCTCTCCACCAGGCGACAGACGACAATGTCTGTGAAGTAGCGACAGAAATCCTCAAAGTCCATCCTGAGGAGCAGCAGAGGAGATAAATTAGTATGAGAGGAACCAAATTGTTACATCTGATACATTTGTTTTTTAGTTTCTTTTACAGTGTTAAGCTTTTTTTTGTTTGGTCTGTTTTGGTTTATTAACTGCTTTTGATGTTTTTTCAAGTGGGGTATTATGCTTTTTAGTTTTAAAGCAGGGGTATTGTGCTTTTTTATTTTAAAGTGGTGGTATTGTGCTTTTTTGTTTTAAAGGAGGGGTATTGTGCTGTAATGTTTTATTTACTTTTTTTTCAGTTTTAATTTTTTTTAGCTTTTTATGCCTTAAATGTGAAAGGACAGGACGGTGGATAGAATAGAAAACAGAGTTAGAGTGGGGAACGACATGCAGGAAAGTCGCCACAGGCCTGACTCAAACCCGGGCTGCCAGCTCAAGGGCTTTTTGCCATAGGGAGTGCAACCTAGTCTGCTAGGCGATCTACGCTCCTGCTTTTATGTTTTAAAGAGGGGGTATGGTGTTTTTGATGCCCATCCGGTCGATGTGTTATGAACCAGCTAGGAGAATGTGTAGATCATTACAGCATGTCTTGCAAAGGTCTCGCCAAGATTTTGTTGAGTTTTTTTTTATTTTATTTTGATTTCCACATTTTTAATATCTTGTGCTTTTTTGAATGGACCGTGTGTTCAATCTTGCTTCATGTTTATAATACTGGAAATCATAATACCCCCTCTTTAATGTATTTTTTCTTTACAATATCCCATGAAGATTTTGGTAAAACAAGCAGCTATTTTATTGGTAGTTTAGGAATACAAAAAAAAAAACTTACTGAAAAGAATTAGGACTACAGAAAGAGATTTTTAAAAAACAACATGTACCAAAACTCCCCAACGTCTCGAACAACAAGGCCCATCTTTTCTCTTTCTGCACGACTCAGCTGCTGCCACTGCTGAGACCTGCAAGAACAACAAAGTCAAAACCAACATCTGATCAGGTTAAAGCAATCGGATAGGATTAAATCTTAAAATCAAATTGTTTACACCTGGGATTTGGGAGTTGGGATTATAATGATCTGAGCAGAATGTTGGATTACAGGAACAAACTTTGATAAAACCTTTTACATGTGAAGAACTTTAGGTTTGTGTTGGTTTTGGCGCCCCCTGTAGTGTGTACTCCTGTTAAGAGCCCTGGGGCCCCTCACCTCTGACTCCAGGCTCCCGTCCAGTCTGTGCTCCCCCACGGGTTCCTCATGCGCACCATCAAGAGTCGAGGCAACCCTCCACTCCACGCCGCCGTCTCCCCACACCTCAGCTTCCTCACCGCTGTGATCCCGTAGGCGTGTCCTCTCACCAGACCGCAATCCAGCACCGACTCCACCGTCTCGCCCTCTGCTGGCTGAGAATCAAAACACAGAACTTATTAAATCTCAGCCGCTAATTTTAACACCCTCAAGTGGTGATTTAAAAACTCTACCCGGATGTATGAGGTGATGAGGGCTTTGTGTTCATGCGCCTTGGCCAGTGTTTGGAAAAACGTCCGTCGCTGCTCGCTGTGCAGACTGAGAGCCTCACGGTCCAGACTGAGTGCCTCTGAAACCCCTCCGGTGAAGTCGATCAGAGCCTCAGCAGTGTTTCCTCCTTCCAGAGCCTCATAGCAGCCATTCAGCCTGAGAAGAAACCATATAGACTGACTAAACCAGAGATGAATAGATCCTCTTCTTCCAGACGGAGTTTAAGATCAAGGTCTTAAAAAACACAGATCAATATTTAACAACACGACTCACTTAGCGTAAGCTTTCTCCAGCAAAGCGCTCCAAAACTCTCGAGGTGTAGCTGAGCGGCAGAAGAGCAGAACTCCATCCCCGCTGACCGGCAGACGGTCGTCCACGACAACGTCCATCCAACGACCGAGTCGCCAGAACCGGAAATGAAAGATTCCTGCGTACAGGTTCGGGTTCTTTGGATTCCACTCCTGATCCATGTGGTCCGGGATCACCTGGGCAGGAGAGGATTGGTAGAGCCATGAAGAAGAGAAAGAGTGGTGGAAGAAAGAAAGAAAGAAAGAAGGGAAAAGAAAAGTTGAAGAGAACAGAAATATTCACCTTCTTCCACAGAGATGGTTCTGATGCTAAACAGGAAATAGCAGCGACCATCCAGCAGTTTCCCAGACTGCCTTGGTGCAAGTCCCGAGTGCTGATACCATCAACAAACAGACGAGGGTCCTTACAGATTTCCTGGAGTGAGAGAAGTGAGAGAGAACACATCAGCTTTGTGTTTGACCACTTGACCATCAGTACCAATATTTACTCTAATTTTAGCTCCTGTTTGGTCTCCACCAGCTTCCATTTAAAGTATAAAGCTGTTTCACCTCTTAATTATGCAACAGCTTCTCCAGCTAGTTGCTAGCTTTGGAGGATGGGAGGTTGGGGACACTAAAGTTGTGAGCCAAAGAACCAAAACAATGAGCTGAAAGACACCAAATACTTAGAAGATCAGCATCTGTTACACTGTTTATGCAACAAAAAAAAAAATACAACATTAAGTAGGTTTCAGAAAATGAATAACTAAAAAAAATGAGTGTTGAAAAAGTTTTTTTGGGGGGGTCCCAAAACCAAAACAATGAGCTTAAAGACTCTAAAATGCCTTCAAAAATCTTTTTTTTATGTTTCTATAAAGCTAATTTGTAACAGCCCATGATTTTGGTGAAACAGTGGCAACAAGAAATTATGTTATCGCGCCAAAATACTGAAATGTTGATTAACTCAACTCACTTATATGAAGCTAATTTGGAACAGCAAAGGATTTCAGGGAAACTGCCAACCAAATAATGTGTTTTACATGGGAAAATTAAGTGAAAGTTCAAAAATACAGAAGAGTTGTAGATTTGAAAACCAAAACAATGTGCTGAAAGACTTTTAAAATCCCTGCAGAGTGAAAACTGATTGTTGAACAGCTTTAAACAGCCTCTGATTAACGACTGCAGCAGTGATTCGGTGTCACCGTGTTTTATGAGGCCTCAGAGCTGATTCAGGGTGTCAGAGCCCTGCTGAGGAGACAGATCCTGTGTGTGTGTGTGGACCTGTTGATCTCACTCTGGACCGGGTAGCGTAACACAAGAAGCCCTGCTGGACACACACACTCGAGGGAAATACACACTCAGTGGTCATAACCTCATTAAACGCAACTGAAGACAAGATGTGACCCATGGTGGTGATCATATCGAGTTCATAACAAGGAAAAAGTCACAGGAAGACGGTTAATGGGACGTGTTAGCGAGGGGGGGTGGATTCTCTGTGTGTGTGTAACAGATGGCACTCTATAACCTGATTCCATGTTGATGCTCTTTAAACACCTGAGTGATCCATTAGTAACACAACACTATTAACCCCTTCCGGGCACCGTCTTTTCACTCAAGGTGAATAAAACTTTAAACAGGTGCAGTTCTCACACTTTTCAGGTTGTGACCCCAAACTAGCGCCCCCATGTTGTGTGAAAACATGAACAGACCAACCCAAAAAAAGGCAGAAACAAACAATATAGCTAACCAGTAGAAAATGAGACTACACATGTGCACTTATTGCTGTGTTTGTCAAATTAACCTGCCGCCACTCGTACCGTTGTTATCGAATCTTAGTCCCTTTGAGTTCAGACCGTACAAAAATATCTGGTTTAGATAAAATTAAATCAACCTTGGCCTTAAACTGTCTCAAATCACACTGAAATCAGTTCAATGGACAACTGAATACATTTTTAATTTGATTCACTTTTATCTTTTTTTCTATGTCTTCTTTGGGCTTCCGTAGAATAACAGTTAAAAGGCATCTTTCTGTGTACATATAAAATCAGCAGCTCCACAATTAATAAACCAACCTTGACTTTAACCTTCCCTCTCACTGGCTCCATTAAAGGATACTCAGCCCTACTGTAACCACAATAAGTGTTTATTCTTACACACAGAAACACCCGTTTAAAAACAACGAGGCTATTTAAACTGGCCGCTGCTGCTTTTTTTTACTGTATACACACACTAATGGAGCAGTCACTCAGCAGCACGCGCCACCCGCTGCCTCAGGGCTCCGATTTCACTGCCTGACGCCTCGCCTTTAATAGAAGGAGCTTTAATTAATATAACCTGATGGAAACGACAGATACTGAGCCAGAGTTACTGAATTAGACGACTGGAAATACATCTGTGAAATAACTGCTTGTTGTGGTTTGTACTGGTTTGCACAAGGGACTGAAGCTTTCAGCAGACTCACCCTGGGCCTCTTCCAGGTCAGACCTGGTGGAGGTTCCCTCTTATAGAAGAGAGACTCGGCGGTTGCCGGGAACAGAGGGTCCTTGAAAAGAGCGCCTCGACGCAGGCAGGCTCGCTTTAGCTTGTGAAAGCTTTGACCCTGAAAACTGTGCACTCGTTCCGGCATCGTGGCTGGAAGGGAGAAGATAATATGAGACAAATTAATATCTGAGCCCAACACGAATATTTATATGAAATATAAACAAAAACACTTGCTTAGATTTCAGTTTTTGTAGTATTTAAGCTTGATCTAAGGTTTAAGCTAGCATTCAAGTTCATGCATCTCTCTGATAGCATAAGTCGTTAGCTTCACCAAAAAATAAAAGAATAAATAATTTCTTCTTCTCAAAAATAGTAGCTTATTCAACATTAAAAAACATAACAGCTGCTTCTGCAAACTATTAAATAAAAACATAAGAAAATTAGGGATATCAGTTAAATTACCATGTAGCAATAGCACAGTAAAGCAGGAGCTAGCAGGGATTGTTTGTCACTGCTAGCTAAGTGTAAGCAGTGTTTTTGAATCACAGTAAACATGGATTAAGGATGTTTATATAAATGTATTTTTTACCAATAAATATTAAATGTTGACATAGTTTTAAAGAATGACAAAAAAAAATATGCAGGAAAAAAAAAGTAAAATATTTCACCACTAGCTGAGCTAATGCTAATGTTAGCTCAGCTAAGTTTCCCTGTTACGTTGTTAAGACAAATGTACTTGTTTGGTTTCTTGTATCAAGATGTTTTTCCTATTCCACAAAACTTTCTTTTACACCATGTTCTGTTTAAAATAGTGAGTTTATTTATTAGACGAACTGAAAAAGACGAAAACTGAAGACATTTTCTCTTTAATTTTAGTTTATTTTAGTTTGTTTGTAAACTCACAATACAGTTGTAGTTAATTATTGTTTTTTTTAATAAAGCCTTGTTTTTATTTTTATTCCAGTTAGCAAAACCATTTTTTTTTTTTTTTTTTACCTCTCGTTTTAGTTTTCCTTAAGTTTCAGTTAGTTTTACATAATTGTAATATCCTTGCTTATCAGGTCTGTGTGTGTGTGTGTGTGTGTGTTTGTTTCTGTATGTGTGTGAGGTAATGGTACCCTCTGAGTCAGATACAACCTGCTGTGTTCTCTGAGTCAGCAGTGTGTGTTTGAATGTGGACATCAGCTGATGTGTGTGTGTGTATGTGTGCAGCAGTATTACTCCTCAGTGTCAGTGTGAGTTTCCTGGGTCCAATGTGTGTGTGCGTGTGTGAGAGTTAAGGGTCATCTCAGGGCCGTGTTGCATAGGTGCTTGCATTTGCAGATGCCGTGCAGGTCAGGGTGATCAATTATCAGAGCGGTTTTGATTTTCTCCTATCAGATTCATGTCGACTGTAAAATAAATAAATAAATAAATAAATAAATAAAAAAACCAAACGAAAACTAAATACTTTTTATCGATGCAGAAATCACGTTCTCGTCTTTCACTTACATTTAGAGTCACTCAAATCCTTTTAAGTGTTTTGTGTTCCAGTTATCTGTTGCTAGCTGTCCTGGGTGAAGCCCATTTGTGCTTTTCTTTTTTTTTTTTTTCTTTTCTTTTCTTTTCTTTTCTTTTCTCTAGATTTAAGGGCAATTAAACAATTTAGACTTTCTGCATAAATTACCAAGCTTTCTAGTTTTTCCAGTCTAAATTCTTGTTTGTATATTTCAAGTTTTCTAAAGTTCCATGTCCCGCCTTCAGACATGAGGAGATGTTATTGTAAGCGACTCAAATATTATACATGAATGGATACGAAATAAGTACAAGGTGGACAAGGCATGAATTTGAAAGTAGCATCTCCTTAGGACTCTGTTTAGCTTCCGCCCCCTCAGCACATCGTTTTTGTTACCAGTAATCAGGGTATATGAAGTATTTCTGCCATTTTCCAGTGTACTTGGATCCCTCTTGGTTATACGCATTGAATAGAGGCTAGTGCACGCCAACAAAATGTACGCGCAGGAGGCGGGCAGAACGGCAGGACGGGAATTGATTGGTTTAACAAATTGGATTCCAAACGCTAGGATTGGTTGGTGTTTTCCCAGGTTTGCTCCTGCTGTAGACAGCAAATAATATTGTTTGATGACACAAGTTTTCAAGACTAATAACTTATTCCTGTTTTGAGGTGACTTTTTGTTTTCACAGCCACACAATGAAGACTAAAGTGAGCGTGTGCACAAAGCGCATCTTAAAAGACAATTCCACAGTTGGGTTGAGCATGACTTTGACATACTTTCACTTTATTTCTTGTTAATGAAAATAAGTCTGTGTATCTCAAATTTTTAAATAGCATCTGTCGGCCTCTGAGCACATTTCAGATTTAGATCTTTCATCATCTGGATTTAGTGTGTTTATTAAAAGAGCTGTCATCAGTTTGAGGGTCGACTTCTTCCAATATTATGATTTAAAAGCCACCCTTAAGACTGTATCTTTAAAATAGACTGATTATTGGCCAACTCATTGTAAAACAATTCATGAGATTTATTTTTTTTACCTTAAAGACGATGTAGAAATGTGTCCTCTTGTTTCCCTTGTGTTAAACTCTCCTGTGTTGATCCACGACCTCTTTGCGACCTCCTTTGGTCATTCGAGGCTCCACATTCTCAGCTGACAGTCGTGCTGCTGTGTTTTTGATAAATCAGGAACATTTGTCACTCCCGTCCTCTTCTTCCTCTTTGTCCCAGAATCAGCTGTCAAGCGCCGACAGACACTGCCTTTATTCTTCTGTCCACAAAATTTATCAGGAGGAGCATCGGAGTTCATTCAATCCCCGACTGCAACTGAACTCCTGAATTTTTGTTTCCACCTGCAGGAAAAAATGAAAGAATGTCAGGAAGTCTTAAAAAGAAACATGAAAACTGATGCTGCAGCTTGATGTGAGCTCTCAGACACCATGTGTCAGCTGTGTTTGTGTGTGTGTGTGTAACAGCTTCTAAAGTTAATGCATGTGTGTGTGTGTGTGTGTGTATAGGATCAGCGTGACACTGCAGTGTAACATGATCTCCCTCCTTGCAGACAATAGACAGACAGTCTCCACGTTATGTGACATAACACATGATTATAGCAGAAAATACTACAGTTACAGCAGCAGCTCTTGAGTTTCAGACATGTCATCCTCTGACGTCTGTGGGCAAACTGTTCTCCAGATGGAGGACACAAACATGTGTTTTCTAAAAGTGTGTGTGTGTGTGTGTATTTCACTCACTGCTGGTCTCCAGAGCTCCTCCGGTTGGTAACTGAACACATTCACCCTTCTGTGTGTCACTCCTTTCTTTCTTCTCTTTCCTCGTGTTAACGCGCTCCTCGCTTTCCACACATCTCGTTTTATCTTGGTTGTCTCTGCTCCTCTCCCCTCGGTCCTCTCTCTCACACACACTCCTGGAGTATTTGTTGTCGTCGGGTGGGTTGCCCCTGACACCCGAGAAACCGAGAAGCGGGCAAACACCTTCCATTTTAACCACCTCACTGCCAAATATCTGGATAATAACCGATTCATCCCCACCAATATACAAATAAAGTAAATGATTTGCATCACGTTTATTTTTTTTTTCCAAAGTTATTGTTTTGGGGCTTTTTATGCCTTTATTTGGGGAGAACAGGACAATGGAAAGAGGAGGAAACAAGGGTAGAGTGGGGAGTGACCTCTATAAAAACCTTCCACAATTAAATTTTGGGAATGTTTCAAAGTAATTTTGTTTGTGACTTATAAACTATTCCCCTGGTTTTTTTGGGGGGCTTTCCTGTAATGATAAATGGTGTTCCACGTGTAATTAATGGCAGTACAATGAAAAACAAAAATAGCAATACCCAATTTCTCCACATGGTGGTGCCATTCAAATTCAACATGTCTTTGTTGGGGATGGCAGCCCTCTGGTAGCACCGCAAGCTAATGGAAATAATCATCAATCATCAATAAAACATTGTGGATTACCCTTGTTTGTTTGTTTGAGCAACTCTGTCCGGGTAGTTTCTGAAAAGTTTTTGAAAGTGCATTTAAACACCAGAAACCAAATTCACACAAATCTAAAAAAAAAAAAAAAAAAAAAAAAAAGGTAAGGTGAAGTTATTCACCTTATGAGTTTTGCCCATATTTGGGCATGACTGACTTGACTGAAGGACGGGCACCCTGTAGCTGTTAGCAAAGAGACTCAAGTCCCGCCTTCTTACCTCATCACAACTAAACAAAGCTAGGTTAAATCAGTCATTTCCAATATGGCCTCTGTTGACGACGAGCTGCAAAACTCCTTATCAGAAACAAATGTGTGATGTCACAGAGACTATGTATGTATACTAAACAGTCTATGGTTCACTATAATATCCTCTGTAAATAGAGGCATGAAAGCTTGAAAAATATTAATCCAAAAATAAATACACAAATAAAAACAATAATAAATGAATGAAAGAATGAAAATGAATTAGACCCAGTCATCTTGACTGTAACATGACAGGTGCATTCATTTAAAAAGTCAACATAAAAGATTAAATGTCACCATTCTGCTGTTACTTCTTAAAGTGCAGCATCATTGGGGTACCTTAATGTCAGTAACCAATGAATAAGGGTATATAAAGTTAAAGTTAATGTGATTATTTTGCAGATTTTTGTCCCCCCCTGCATAAGGAACTTGGGCCACCCCAGTCTAAAAAGGCTGTTTCTGCCCCTGCTCAAACAGCTGAGAAATGATGCCCACAGTCTCATACAGGGTCCTAGCATCATTGCTAACGTATCTAAGACAAGCAGGAATATTTCTAAGAGGATTAATAAACATACTAACGCTCAGATATCGAGTAATGCCTTTGGAGATACCGTATTTATGAAGAAGCTGCGCCTCTGTGTCGTCGTTCTCTGCAGGCATCTACTGCTCAGGTCTGTTGAGGAGTACACGACGCATGCGCATTTACGACTCGACTTCAAAAAATGTCGATGTGGCTTCTTTGATGTGAAGTTTTAAGTTTTTCCCGCGGGTTACATATAAAGTGTAACCATGAGACTTTTTATTCTCGTTTTAGCTTGTGTGTGCGGATTTTTAACAGCACAAGATGACGAGAGACTGCCGAACAAATGCGAAGGTAAGACGAAGAGGTAACAGAAGCTAGCTTTGAGGATGCTACTGCTGTACTGTCATGCTTTGTTTACACATCTTTAACGTCTCCGACACGAATAAAAAATGTAGAAACCATTTTATTTATGAGCTGGTGTACGTCTGTTTTAGTGTGTAAGTTCCTGACGGTGGAGCTGCAGGAGGCTCTGGAGAAAACTGGTCGGTCAAAAGAAGTCCTGGAGGTTGGAGAAGTTCTGGATACAGGGAAGAGAAGAAGAAAGATCAAGTATAACACTTCGTAAGTGCATTCTGGGTAATTTATATTTCAGACATAATAAGTTAAAGCTTCTCCAATGCGATTGTTATTCAACGCGATTGAGTGCGATGTATCATCCTTTGGATTGTTTCTATGGCTGCAAAATCTGTTTCAAAGTACTCAATATGGCACCTTTTATATATATATTTTTTTTACAGGGAAACTAGGCTTACAGAAGCCATAGACAACATTTGTGAACGCATCCTGCAGTATAATGTCCATGCAGAGAGGCCGGGCAGCCTCAGATATGCAAAGGTAAACTTCCCCCATCTGTCTTCTCTGGACCCCTTTACCTTTATTTGATGATACATGAGTTTCAGAGACCTCTATCTCACCAACATGATAAATATTTAAAAACCAATACATTTTGGTCCTTTTAAAAATTGCTGCTTTCAGGAAATTTTTCACACACACTTTTTTTTTTCCAGGAAAATTATTGCTAATTTTCAATAAGTTGCGGTAAGATTAACATCGAAATTGTTACTCTTAAAAAAAAAATCATTATTTTCTGCATTGAATGAATGCATATTCCTTAAAATCTTTACTAAATAAGTTGCTAAAGCTGCCCAATGTGTCCAAAATGACACAAAAAATATATTATTGAAAAAAATGATACAACAATATTTTTTTATGGATTTCGTTAAAAGGGTCAATAAATATGTCAGTTCCAAAAAAAATGGATTTTCTGGCCTTTTTTAATTTTTTTTTTTTTTTTTTAACGGGTCAGGCTTTAAAGGCTTAACAATACAACAGGTATGTTTATCCATCCTGGAGAACATAAACATGTTTTCAAATTTTTTTTAAATTATTATTTTTGTGGTTTCTACTCCTCTCCCCTGTATCCTCTCTCCCCTGGAGTATTTGTTGCTGTTGAGCTTGTTGCCAAATATCAGGATAATAATCCTATTATTCCTCTGGGATTACACCAGGAATATGAGGAAATTAATTCAGATGAGTCTATCAAATTTTAAACTACTATTTGTTTGTTTGTTTTTTTGGACTTGCTGTAATGATTAAAAGTGTTTCACTTTCATTTTTTAAAAATGTCATACCTTGTTTCTCCACATGGTGGTGCCCTTGGGCAAATGAAAAGCCTTCCAGATTAGGGATTCAGATCCGAGAAATCTTTATGTCCAGCAGGTCCAAATACTGCGTTTAATCTGGGTTGTGTGTATCACAGGGCACAAGCCAGACCATGTCGACTCTGAAGAATCTGGTTCACAAAGGGGTTAAAGTGGACTTGGGGATGCCGTACGAGCTGTGGGATGAACCCTCAGTGGAAGTGTCAGACATGAAGAAACAGGTCAGAGGAAGTCTGTGCTGGATGAAAATGTTTGATAATATCTCTTCCTGTTTTTAAATGCGTGAATTTTTGTGTATTCCGCTCAGTGTGAGACGATGCTGGAGGAGTATGAGGAGGTCGTGGAGGACTGGTACTTCCATCATCAGGACCAGAGGCTGGAGAACTTCCTCTGTCAGGAGCACGTCCTCACGGCCTCAGAGCAAGGTAGACCAGTCAGTTCACTGAACATGTCGGCTTGTTAGATCGAATTCTTCAGCCTAAAATGTTTTTTGTCTCCCTCTTGCTCAGAATGTATGAAGGAGGTGTGGAAAGGAGACATGGGGAATAAAGGAGCCATCAAGGAGGAGGGCACAGAGGAAGAGAAAGAAGCCAGAGAGGAAGACGGGAAAAGACATGATGCTGGGGAGCTTTAAGAAACACAAACACTTAAAGTTTGAGTAATTAAAGTGTACAAAAAGACTCCTGAAGAAACTGGGCACTTTGACACACTCTACACAGTCAACAGAGGATGGTGCTTTGGAGTGTTGCCAGCAGTGTCTGAAGAAATGGAAACACAACCCTCAGAGGACTGCATCCATATCTGTCCCACCTGAGGTTTGCTGACTGAGCACAACAGAGCAAATGCAAAAACACTGTCAAGAGTGTAAAGACAATTCCTTGAAGTTCACTCCAGGGTGATTCCTGTTTTTCACTCTGTCATAGTTGGACAAACCTCCAAACCTGTGTGGGAGTGGAACTGAGAGGCTGTATCTTTTATTTTTCTATATATTGAAACATACACGGTCCTTATCAATAAATCTTATACAAATGTAAAACCTGTTGATGTCTTATTCAAATGGTGTCACACCTGTAGGAACATTCATCTGTGGGATAAAGAGCAGAGATGAATATTTGGGTTGTGCCAAATAAAATTTGCTAAATTTTCTCCTCAGAAGGGTTGTTTGACTCTTAAGGGGTATTAAGAGGTGTTTTATTTTAAACATTAAAACAAATTATTAACACAAATTTTTTAAAATTTTTCCAACTGAAAAAAGGGAATAAAAGGCCCCCTTTTGGCCTGTGATTTGGCCCTGTCAAAAAGGGCTTTTTTCCCCAAATTTGGACCTGAAATCAACTTTTGAGAAAACACACTGGAGACACTCCTGGAGACCTCACGGTGACCCCCTGCAAGTATCGGAGCCCCCCCCCCCGCACGTTTTGTGGGCTTATGGCCAAATTGAAAAAAAGGGCGATAAAGGCCCTTTTATGGCCTGTGATTTGGCCCTGTCAAAAAGACCTTTTTTCAGGAATTTGGTCATAAAATCAACTTTTGAGAAAACACACTGGGGACACTCCAAGGGACCTCACGGGGACCCCGTGCAGGTATCGGAGCCCTCTCTCATTTTGTGGGCTTATGGCCTGATTGAAAAAAGGGCGAAAAAGGCCCTTTTTTTTACCCTGTGATTTGACCCGTGAAAATGGGCTTTTTTCCAGAATTGGGACCTGAAATCAACTTTTGAGAAAACACTGGGGACACTCCAAGGGAACTCACAGTGACCCCCTGCGAGTATTGGAGCCCTCTCTGCACGATTTGTGGGCTTTTGGCCCAATTGAAAAAGGGCGATAAAGGCCCTTTTTTAAGCTGTGATTTGGCCCTCTCAAAAAGACCTTTTTTCCAGAATTTGGTCATAAAATCTAATTTTGAGAAAACACACTGGGGACACTCCTAGGGACCTCATGGTGACCCCCTGCGAGTAAAGAAGCCCTCCCTGCATGTTTTGTGGGCTTTTGGCCTGGTTGAAAAAAGTCCCTTATTTGAGCTGTGATTTGGCCCTGTCAAAAAGGCCTTTTATTTCCAGAGTTTTGACCCAAAATCAACTTTTGGACTCTCTGAAAATTGACATTTTTTGGACTCTATTTAATCACACAGCAGTGACAAAAAACAAGAGGAATACTCTCTGTCACAAAGTTCATCAAATACAGGAAGTTCACGCTTTTTATTTCGTTGGAGATCCTCTCTGAAATATTTTAAACCACCTGTGCAGCTCAGAGAAAGTTTTCTTCAGACTCAAACGATCTAAAGTCTTCAGGTGTCATTTCTTCTTCGTCTTCTTGTTCCATTTGTGCAGGTGGTGCCGTCTCTCCTTCAGCAGCTGCCAGACGGTTGCAGAAGCTCCTAAAAAAAACAAAAGACAAGAGTTTAAAAAATAAGATAAGGCTCCTTTTGGCAAAGTTGATCTGTTCTGCACAAATACGGGAGCCAGACCACAATTCTGTTGTCGTGATGCTGGACAGGACAAGTTATATATAAGAAAAAAAAAAGAAGAAGAAGAAGGAAAAAATCGTCCAGTCTAGAAGAAAAAATCCTAAAACATCTTCTGGACTCATTCAAAGCTGCTCCTCCTAAAAGCTTCCTGTCCTGCAAGAGGCAGGATTGACAGATGGGACTTGCCGTGTTTAAATTCTACTTTCATCTTACCCAGAGCGAGAACAGGCAGGTAAAACTTCAGGGCGAAGGGCAGGTGAGGCTGTGACGACACTGTTGAGTTTAAAGAGGAAGGCTCGGGTGCTTTTGGCTCCACATACGGCAGAGCCTGGTATACGGTGACACCTGAGGGCGAAGTAGAACAGATTTAGGATGCAGATCTTAAAAAACCCCTATACTCTAACAGACTTTCTGCAACTGATGTGCTGAAGAAGAAGCTGCTGATAAACTGTGTGTTCGTGTGTGAACTTGTGATCTGTTCAGCAGAAACGGAATAAACTCTCCTCACACACTTCCTGATGTTTTATCAGCTCTTCTGCTTTGCCAGCTCATTTCCTGTCTCGCTCTCGCTGCTTCCTTCATGCGACAGAATCCGACACAAGAAGCAGCTCCTGCTGTGGAGCTCTCACCAGGTCAGGCTGTTCCTGTAGGTCTACAAAATGAAATAAGAGATGGAGATGTTAAAGGGTTAACTCACCCTCTGTGGCTGCTGACAGGATGTACACGGGGATCCAGAGCGTGTATCGAGTCCACAGCATGGTGATGGAGGGTTTCTGCATCAGACACATCAGCTCGTGGGGATACCTGACGTTAGAAATAGACCAGAGAGTACAAATAAAGATTCACTCATCACATAATAAGCAAAGGGGGCACTGCTGCTAATGTCCAGCAGGGGGCGACTTCTGGCTACAAAAGAAGTCTGTGAGAAGTGTCACCTGTTCGCTGTTGAATAAATATCAAAGTAAACGTTTTTCCAATGAGTTTAAGGTCTCAGTCTCTAGTTTGAAGCATTTTTCAGTACTGCATGATGTTTGTTTACTAAATTATGGTCCATTTTTTTTATTCATTTATTAATTTTTTTTACTTGTTTCTATTTGTTTGGTATGTTTTATTTGAGTTTTCTTTATTTTTTTTCCTTTTTTTGCTAGCATGGAAAAAAATGGAAAAAAAAGGAGGAAAAAAGGAAAAAGAAAAAAATTATGGTCCAATTTTTTATTCATTTATCACTTTTTTTTTACTTGTTTCTATTTGTTTGGTATGTTATATTTTAGTTTTTTTTTCCTTTTTTGGCTAGCATGGAAAAAAGGATGAAAAAATGAACAAAAAAAAAAGAAAAATTATGGTCCAATTTTTTACTTGTTTCTATTTGTTTGGTATGTTATATTTTAGTTTTTTTTTCCTTTTTTTGCTAGCATGGAAAAAAATGGAAAAAAGAAGAAAAAAGGGAAAAAAAAGAGAAAAAAATTACCGCCAATTTTTTATTCATTTATCACTTTTTTTTCTTGTTTCTATTTGTTTGGTATGTTATATTTTAGTTTTCTTTATTTTTTTTTCCTTTTTTTGCTAGCATGGAAAAAAATGGAAAAAAGAAGAAAAAAGGAAAAAAAAGAGAAAAAAATTATGGTACAATTTTTTATTCATTTATCACTTTTTTTTATTTGTTTCTATTTGTTTGGTATGTTTTATTTTAGTTTTCTTTATTATTTTTTCCTTTTTTTGCTAGCATGGAAAAAAGGAAGAAAAAATGAACAAAAAAAAAAAGAAAAATTATGATCCAATTTTTTATTCATTTATCACTTTTTTTTACCTGTTTCTATTTGTTTGGTTTGTTTTATTTTAGTTTTCTTTATTTTTTTTCCTTTTTTTGCTAGCATGGAAAAAAATGGAAAAAAAGGAAGAAAAAAGGGAAAAAAAAAAGAAAAAAAATTATGGTCCAATTTAGAGTCCAGGAGACCAGTCTGAAATCCGCATCAGAGGGTTTGCTTCACTGCCTCTCAAACCTGACCCAAAATGAAACAATGACCAGAAATGTCATTTAAAAAATGTTATAGGAAGGAAGGAAGGAAGGAAGGAAGGATGGAAGGAAGGAAGGAAGAAAAATACTTGAAACTGATAAGTCCAAAAATTCCTGGCACTTGGCTTTTGTTTGCTTTGGGAATATTCAAAAAGTAGTCCAGTGTCATTGAGTCAGAAGGGCCCTAACAAGAGCTGCAGAGTCCACTACAGATAATACGTGAAAGAATAAAGGTGCATAAAGAGGAGCTTCTTTTGGTCGTGCAAAACCTTGAAATAGCATCCTGTGCATGAAACGCAGACAAGGTGGGAAAAGAGTAAAGGTGTAAGAGATGTTTTTACCTGAGCAGGTCCATGATGTTCCACAAGAAGAGCTGAAGACAGACCACAGGTTTAGTCTGGATCTCCTCCCACATGATGACCACGAGCAGCAGGAGGTTTTTCTCCATCACCTGAACCCCAGAGAGCACAAATAATCCTCAGCTTGACTCAAACAGATGAAGACATGTTGTCCTACGTGTGGGTGCGTTTTCAAATTCCATCCGGAGGCCGACTCTTGATACACACTTGGATGAAGCGAGGAAAGAGTCGAGCTTTCTCGATGCCGTCTGCGATGTGGAAGAGCTCGAGGATGGAGAGGAGCTGGCACAGACTCATGACGAGGCCCACAGAGTAAAACGTGTCCGCCAACGCGTCTGCAGAGTCAAAAAACATGCATGACGCTCACAGCGAGCTGGATTCTCATCCTGAGGTGAAAAGGTCAGCGTCTCGTCTGTTTCCACTCACCTTTCCCGAACATGAGGAACCTGGCGATGGTGTTGGAGAGGATCCAGGTGTGTCCACAGAACTGGAGCAGGTTATACGAGAAAAAATAGACCCGCCTGAAGCTCAGCCTGTGGGAGGACGAAGAGGAAGAACCAGATTATTATCCGATGGCATTTGGTTTGAACTGACAGCTTGGACAGGTGTCACTCCTCACCTGTCCCCGAGTCAATGAACAGGTTCAGTTAAAGAAGCAGAAAACTAACGACCGAACTACTCCAGAGCTGCTCAGGATGATGCACTGGTGTTGATATATTATATGTTCAAGTCTGGTCCTTGAATGTCTGTTTTTTTAATTTAAAAAAAAAAAAAAACATAATTTGATCCATTATTTACCTTAAATATGTGGCCTTAAACATTGTACCAGTTCAGCTTTTATTGCTTCAAACCAGCGTTAACCTGTAAAGCAGTGGTCTCCAAACTATGGCCCGCCGGCCAGATAAGGCCGCCTCCACATTTGGCCCGGCCCCCCTGAGTCTTTCTGGAAAACAATAAATGTTTACGTTTAGCCACCCCTGTGATCGTCACACTTTTTCTGTTACAAACTGACCCCGACCCCCCCCCCCCCATCAGAGAAGGTAAAAGTTATGTGGCCCTCGCAGGAAAAAGTCTAAAAGGTCAAACGTTTGTCATGCTGAACATTTCTCTGGTTATGTCTGTTAAATAACAAACTTTTGATGCCGATCAAAAGGGTCTGTAAAAACCTGCTTGGGCAGAAATGTTCAATATCAACTTTAACCGCAGAGCAAAAACTAGTTTTGTAGCTCGATGCTACATGTTATCGCACGTTAAGCTTCTTCTGGGAACAAAACAAAATAACCCTTAAAAAACACTTTTGATTCATGGTGTCATCGCGTGTAGGCAAAGGAGCACCACAGGAAACAAAAGATGTGTTTGTCTCATTTTAAAGTAGTTGGAAGTCTAAGAAAATAATATAAAAGACAAAACTTGGAGGGTCAAAGGGGACATTTATTAAAAAAGTGAAACATATGTTACTGTTTCGTTTAATTAAAAATCTGTAAATGTTGAAAATGATAAATGCCAGAACAAACAAGTGAATAAAAGTGAGATAAAAACATGAGAAAAAACAGGATTTATTGAAAAACTAAAACTGTAAAAATGCTATCGTGAGCACAACATGCTCCTGCTTCTGAGTGTCAGCGTTGCTCTGCAATACTCCACCTGAACACTAGTTGGCAGTGTGGTTTCTATGCTCATCATGTTGCCAGTTTCTTGTCTTCTGAACTTGGAGAGTTACGTGGTGCCAGGATTTTTGTGCATGCTGGAAATACGACAGAAGTTTAAATCTGACTTCAGCTTCTGGAAAAAATGAGCAGTGCATTAAAGCTCCTCTGAGGAACTCTCTGTCAGTGTTGATTTTGGCGCCCCCTGTGTGCAAAATATTACATTTTAAATCTTTGGTTATTTTGTACGAGTTTGTCCTGGTAGTCACTGCATTTGTCAATTCTTTTTTTCCCCGTGCGATGAAAACATTGTCCAACACCTACCCCTCGCATAACCAGATTAAAAACGTCTCAAAGGAGCTTTAAACGACAAATTAAAAGACATGAATACCTGTGTGAAGAAATAAATTTAAATGACAGAGTCAAGAGATATTGATGCAAAATGTCTTTTCCCCTCATCCTCTTCTGTTATCTTTTGTTTATTCCCCTTCATATCTTATGCTTTCTGTCCCTCCTCTGCCTCCATAGTTTCCTCTCTTTTCTCTGCTGTTTCTTGCACATATGTTAGAAACTGAAGCTTTGAATGAGGTCAGTCTGACAGACCTCAACACGCCCTGAAAAACATCACATTCCTTCCACACTCAGAGCTCAGACTGCTGCTAAACTCTCACTGAACTCCTCTCTTCCATACTCACATCCTCCTCCCGCTGTCTTCTCTTTGTCCGTTAGTGTTGGTGAAGAGGAGCTGATGGTAATCCCACTAATCTGAGTTTGAGGAGACTCATTTTTCCAGCTGTGGTTTTCTCTCTGTGAACACCGCCACGCCTCTTTTCCTCTCACACCGACACAACTGGAGCAGAAAGAAAAACTCAGCAACATGAGTGTTTGAAAGACTTCCTCACACTGAGCGTTACAGTTATTACTTCACAGACAGGAGGAAGAGTGTGAGTGTGTGACGTCAGGAAGTTCCTCCTCTCTCTAATAAAACTATGACCTGCCTCAGGAGATAGAGAGAGGGAGAGAAAGAGAGAGAGAGAGAGAGACAATGACCTGAGCAGACTGAACACGTCTCAGATGGCAGGAAGGAGCAACAGGAGAAAAAAGAGAGAGGAGAGAGAGTGGATTCTTCACATTCTGCTGCTGTGGAGTGGAGCAACATCCTGTCCTGTCAAATCTGTCAAGCGCTCGCTCACTTTTTAATCAGCTTCAAAGGGAAGACACTCAGCCGAGAGCAGAGCATCAGAGCCGGTTGAAAAAATTAAAGGAAAAAGTTGAGAATGTGTGAAAATAAAATTTAAATTTTTCCAGAAATAAGTTGGGTTTTTTTTGACAGGATTGAAGAAATTATAATAAAATGTTTACAGACAAAATCTGCAAAGAGAGAATTTATGCACTGTCCAAAAGGGGGCGCCAACTTTAACCTGGACTCCAAGTTCCTCACAGGAGGAACTAAGTTAAGTTGAAGGGCTGAAATGAAACTGGAATGATGACACCAAGATGGAAATCTGCAGAAATACGCTTTAAAATGTGAATAACGAAGACAAAATGTTGATACTTCATTCAAAACTTTCAAAATAAAGTCAAAATGATTCATTGAAAAAAGAAAGTGGAGGAAGGACCTGTTTAAAGCAACTGCTGGAAACTGGGTTTAGTGCTGGTGTCCAACGAGTTTAACAGTAAAGAGAGTGCCGTTAAAATCCTTCCTGCTTAATTTTTTTGTTGATTAATTAAAAAAATAAATAATGTGTCAGTTAATTGATTCAGGAAAAGAGACGTATGAGGAGCTCACTTAGCTCACCTCAATCTTCTGATGCATACATTCTGAAAGCCTGTGTCAAGATTTTGTCTGTAAGTGATTTTATGCTTCTTCGGGCATGATTTTGTTTTTTTTTTTTAAAAATCTGATTTTTTCATAAAGATACGGACACGTCCACTCCAGTTGTCAACATTTGCCTGAATATTCAACATCGTACAGTAAGATCTTGATGTAAAAAAATTATTTATTTATTTATTTGTTTGTTTGTTTGTTTGTCAATTTATTTTTGTGATTCCATGATTTCTTTCTGTGCTTTGCAAAACATTTGAACATATTTTTTTTTATACATTTTAACTTTGTGTATTGTGTAAGCATTTAAAGTGGCATTTGTATTTTCTATTTATTTATTTATTTTTATTTGGAAACCTCAGATGAAATGTCTGTTTGCGTTAATCACTGTTGAACATAATGTTTTTATTTCTGTTTTTGCTTCAAAGGACTGTACCAACTGAAACACATCCACGTTAGAGGAGATAGAAGTTTGTGAGGCCATTTTTTTCTCTCGTCTAAAGCCTCTAATGTACAGGAAACATTATAAGTGACACAAAATCTTCCATCTCATGCAACAAGACAGGACAGCTGAGGCGAAATCATACTCACCTTCTCGTAAACCTTTCTGCTTCCTAAGGTGAAAGACAAAAATCAAACATCAAGCCGTTAATGGAGAGATACACTTTACAATAAGGGGTGTAGAAAACACACGCTGCCCTCTTGTGGTGGAAAGAAAGAGTTCACCCTGAAGACGTGAGATTAAATCTAATCTCCATCTGAACATCTGTCTGTTTTCACTACAGCAGAAAAACAACAAACATCACAAACATGTTAAAAATAGATAAGAGAAAGAGGGTGTGTGTGTGTGTGTGTGTGTGTGTTAGTGTGTGTGTGTGTGTGTGTGTGTGTGTGTTCTGTTGTCTTTCACAAACACACAAAGGTGAAGGTTGTAGGAGGGATGTAACACGTCTGAGCTGCTGACAGTCTGGATGATGACTTACCTCCTCTTGACTCTGCTCTAAAAAACACAGTAAACATGTTTATGTTTGTGTGAAGAACAGATTTCAACCTTTGTGTTTTCTGTATTTCTCGTCTTTGGTTTCTTTTTGTCTCTTTGTGGATTTATCTTGTGTTACTCAGCTTGTTTTTTTTGTGTTAAGAGTTATCCTTGATGTCTTGTTTATTAGTGATCCATGTTCAGTGATGTATTATTTGTGTGTTTCCTGTTTTATTGTGAAGTTCTTGTTTCCTGTGTGTCTGGTTCTGCTCTTGTGCGTTTGTTTCCATGTAACCCCCGTTGACTCCCCTGTTCTAGTGTTTCTTTAGATTATGTTAAACTTAAAATTAAGTCGTTTTTTTACATTTATTTTAATTTATCTGCACTCGGGTCGTCCTCCATCTTTGTTTTTGCCTCCTTGTGAGACACAGTTTCAAACATCATCTTGGTTTTTGCCAAAACAGGCACAGACTCTGCTAAAGCTACCTAGCGTAATGTTGTATCTGGTTTTACAGTATCTGAGTGATTTGGAGGGAGAAACCGCTACCTTACCTTTTTTTTTTTTTTTTTTTTTGAAACATTAGCTGCAGCTTTGTGTGAGCTAACTGTCGAGCTACGAGTGCAATGAAGCTTGAATACCAGGAGCTTTTCAGCTGGTGTCAGGTCATTAATTACATAAAGGTGCTGAATGCCGGTTTCAGGGCCACCTGTGTTTATGCCGTATAAACCACAAACTGTGCATAGATTTTCCTCGTTTTACCTTATAAGGGTTACAGTTCAAGAGCTGGTGTCTGTCTCAGAGTTTACACAGACCGTTTGATAACACCTTTTGGACGTTTGCAGTCAGGAGCACATGACATGATTGATATGAATCCAGATCTAACTTTAAATGATCTCTGCTCCCCTGTGGTGCAGCTGAAAGGACGGTGACAGATGGAGAACAGATCAGGCGGCTTTGGTTCTGGCTTGTTGTTCGCTCTATCATTTCCTCTCTGAAATTACAGATCATCAGTCTGTATCAGGTGCTGCGCTGCACTCAGGAACCTCGCAGAGATATGCTGGATACAATGACCTTCCTGCCACTTCTGTGCAGTCAGAGTTCAGTCTGTCTGTGTGTTATAGAGGAGCTCTGAACACATTCATAACTGGTGCACATTTGGAGTTGGGAACTTGGTACTGTCTCTTTAAGATCGGTGTAACGTTTGGACAAAACCAGCAGTAACTTCAGAAATTGTGCAAACTCTAAAAACACACATCTGTATCCCTGCAGGCCAGAGCCAAACCGTATCATGAGCAGCAAACATGCTCCACATATATATAAATAATGCAAAGTCAAAGAACACTCTTTCTTCAGCCACTAGGGGGAGCACTAACTGGATCAATGTGTCTTTAAAATTCTCTCTTTTTTGCAGAAGGTGGAAAAGCAGACCCCAGATTTGACCTCTTTAAGTTATTGAATCATATTGAATTCTCGTGTTTAAGATCTCCTAACCCAGACCTGGGCAAACTGCGGCCCGCGGGCCACATCCGGCCCTTTGGGCATCCCTGTGTGGCCCGCCACGCAATCATAAATTAGAACATGAATGAAAAAAAAAAAAGAAGCTGTGCATGCAATACAACTGTTTTACAACTTAGAAATTCAGCCAGATTTCAAAGCGCTTGTTCAAGCTCATGCAGATTAGATTTTTTTTCCTATTAAAGTGTTAAAATAAAGTGAAAAACATTCAAGTTATTGTTTTTTTCTGAAGCTGATATAAAGGTTTCAGTATACGTGGAGACTTACAAGCTAAACATAAAATCAACTTGTGCTCTGATTGTTTTTGTTTTTGTTTGTTACTTCTGTTGTCGTATTTTCCTGTTTGACCTGCACCTAATTTTCACATATATTCAGAACATCCTTATTCTTCAGGTTATGAGTAGCATCTAATCAAAATGTAAGTAAGTGCATTTTAAAAAGGGAAAAAAGTTAATACATATTGTTGGTGTGGCCCTCTGACACAATTCAGGTTTCTCATTTGGCCCCTCATTAAAATAATTTGTAATGAAGACTTGTCTATCAGCGACTCTTCTTTGCTTTTTTTTTCACATCTGACTTTGAATCGTTCATTCAGAATATTTTGCAGCGCATTGCTGGAAATGAATCAGTTCAAATTTTTATTACTGTTTGCAAAACATTTTGTTTGTATTTGTCTGGATTTTTTTTTAAATGAAACCAAACAATGTCTGAAACTAGCTGTTCACCTTTTTTTTTACTACGACTTGGTACCAAGTCCCTCTTCCTCCTGCATGAGCAGCTCAAATTTCCCCTCACGTTACATAACTGTTGTCACAGACTCAGCCATAATTCTGTTTATGAATAAACGTACATGGTGGTAAGTTTACTCATAAACAGGACCACTGCTGAGTCTGTGAAAACAGCGGAGTGGCCCTTTAATCATGCAGATGAAGCAGAGTGACTGTGTCTCTATTCGCTGCTGAGACACGGATAGCTTTTACAAGACAGCTGACCTGAAGACTGTATGTGCCACACATGACCTCAGTGTTCATGAGATGCATGTCTTCTGTTTGTTGCTATGGAGACGCACAGCAGAGTGATGCAGCAGAGACAGGAAGGCTTCACTCTCCTCGTTAACAACTTAAGTCTCCTTCTTAATCCCCTCTGACTCTGGGCCCGAGATGATTGACCGCCTGCTGTTTTATTGTGGACTCCAGGAGTAACCGAATCTCCTCAAGACCTGCAGCCACCAGGCTGTCACTCAAAAATAGTCCTCTATAAATACCTTGTTGTGCAGCTGGGTTTACAGTATTTCAGCTCAGGTCACTGTTTGGAGCAACTGAGGTTCTCACACTGTTTGAGGAAACAGACGCTCAAAACTTTCCACCTTGAATGTGGTCCAGAGAGATAACCTGGAGATGAGTTAGTTCATAAAAGCTCAATCATTAATACGACACTACACTGCTATATTTAAAATCAGACTGAGGTGATGGTAACAGGGCGGCTGAGTCGTTTCTGCTTCTGTCGTTCTCACGTAAGAGGTTTTGTAATCAAGTGCAACATGAGGAAGACACTTTGATGTCTTATTTCATTAAGACATGTTTACAGCAGGAATGTGCAGAGTGCCAAACTGGATTCCTGCTGTAAACATGTGAGCTGCTCTGCGTATGAACAGAGATGGATCTGTTTCAGATTAGTCCAGATTTCTTTGTAGTTTGGAGGTCCTGAATGATTTCAACGAGGCTAGGATTCAGTTTTTAGTGAGTCAACATAACTCCAAGAGTTAACTGTAAAAAGAATGAATCTCATGATTTTAAGATGATAATTTAACCCAACTCTCGGTATCGTCTGCACTGCAAAAAACTGAAATCTCAGGAAGTGCTTTTGTCTTATTTTTGGTAAAAAAGTCTTTTTAGACTTAATATGAGCCTCATTCAGCAGACCAGTCCAGAAACATGTCTCAGTTAAAGATATTTAAAGACAAAAATCAGCTCTGAATTGTTTGTAACAAGTAAAAAAGATCTGCCAGTGGAGTAAGTGAAAGTTTCTTGTATTTAGACATTATTCTAAACTTGACAAGTTAATTTTTCTGACCCCACTGGCAGATTTTTTTGACTTGTTGCAGGTAATTCAGACCTTATTTTTGTCTTTTAATATCTTGAAATAAGACATGTTCCTGGACTTGTCTGTTGAATGTGGCTCATATCAAGTATAATATGACAATTCTTACTTTAAATAAGACAAAAACACACTTGATTAGATGTCAGTTTTTGCAGTGTGCATTGCTGCTGGTGTCAGATAAGCGCTGATTTTTGAAACAGTTCTACCTTAAAGAGACCAAATAAATAAATAAATGAATAAATAAATTTTAGATTACAAAAAAGGACAGATATGTTCAGTGCAAAAACGATGTGAGGACGAGCAGGGCCGTATTTAGTCATTTGGGGGCCTGAGGCAAACCCAGTCGGGGGGCTCTCCACATTCTTGTACTTCATCATCCTCAGAGCTCGACTGACTTTCTCTTGGGTCCATTTACTGTCTCATTATGAGGAACAAGGCATCACACAGTGTTAATCGTGAACTCAGGAAAATAACGTAACTTAATGCTTTTCCTCAAGCGCTGTACTTAAGTACAATTTTGACAAAAGGTGAGGATGTCATTTCGGCCACCATGTCCTGGTTTTGAAATCTGTTAAAGTTCTCTGACAGCTTAAGTTACGAATTATATAAATCCCCATAACCATGTTTGATTGGTTGATTGATTGATTGATTGATTGATATTAAAATGTTGATTGTACCCAATCAGAGGCACAGCTCAGATGATTGACAGGCAGGTGCCCTATAGATGTTAGTGTGGAGGTTTAAAGCCTGTCCTATTTCCAATTTGGCTGCCACTGAGGATTTGCTTCAAACAGACAGATGACATCACAAACACTACGTCCATTAATTATACATTTATTATCATTATTATTATTATTATTATTATTATTATTATTATTATTATTATTATTATTATTATTATTATTATTCCCACATGATGTTTCCTTATGCGATTAAAATAACCACATTAGAAAGTAATTTGTGCTCCACGTGATCGTAACTCATTAAAAAAAATATACAACTTTAATCCAACAATAAAATAACTCTTACTTTTTTTCCGCCACAAGATATTAACTTGTTACTGCAAGATCAGACGTTCCAATGAGATACAAAAGCTTATTTCTTTCTCTTGCAAGAACAAGAAAATTCATATGAACAAGATGATACCTTAATGTGACAAAAGCTATCTTGGTTAAAAATTCTCCTCTTGCAGTACTTCCTGGTCCTCTTATATAATAACCTCATATGAGGATATTATTGTGTTTTATAAACTGTTTTTTTGGAATGACAGAAACACTGGTGGTAAAATGACTCAGCAGAGATACTGAGACAGCGAGACGTCTGAAAACTAATTTACAACCATCAACCGTCTGGAAAGAAATCATGAGTTGAATGTCAGGATGGTGGAAGGACTTTTTACAGAAAAGGTTTTGATCACTTACAAGAAGATGAAATCTTTGACCAAAGGCTAAACATAAGTTTGATAAACAGCTCGGGTTTTTAAAAGTTACATCTCTTCATTTTACATCATAAATTTCCTCCAGACGTACTTGGCAGAGCAGATCGGTTTGTTACATCATTAATAGCAGAGTCTGAAGGTGTGATCATGACGGGTGATGGAGGGAGTCACTTTTCAAAATCCTATTTCTGCCCCCCTCGCTCACTCTTTCGGTCGTAGGTTGATTTACTCCTCTAAACCTCTCTACAGGCTGTGAAGCTGTCAAAGTGCCAGAAAGCAGAGAGGAGGGATCAGAGCCGCTGATATGCTCATGTTAGTCTCCTTTACTGTGTGACAGCGTTGGACCAAGTGCTCATTTTCACTCTTCACTTGAGTTTGAGCATCTCCATAAATATTACAAAGCCCACAGAGGAACGTTAAATACGTAGAAGTGAACTTGTACTTGTACTTCATTTACTTATTGCTTAGAAATGAACCAAAATACACTGTAAAAAAAAAAAAAAAAAAAAAGCCAACTCGTAGTTTTTGGCCTAAAACAGTGTTTTCAGTTGTAAGGACTTGAAAATATTAATTATTGACATCTGACATAAAATTGTGAGTTAGCCCAACAAACAGAGCGTTAAGATTTTAAGTTAAGTTTTTAAGTTATTACAACATTAAACTTTCAGTTGAGCAAACACAAATTAAAATGTTAAGTTAAGCTAACTCAAAAGCAAAACTCAAAAGGTTCAGTTTATGAGCTTCACTCAAAATTTTGCTGAAGTTTTTTGCCTTACAATTTTGAGTTGTCTCAACTTTTCTTTTTTTACAGTGTAACAATTCATTGATTTTTGTTTTCTTTTTGGGATTTGTAAGCCAAATACTTGTTATTTCTATACCTTTTAAAATAACTCATGCTTCTGGGTAATTCTTTCAGCAACCAGGAAATAAAAGACCCCTCAGATAAGGTTTGAGACCTAATTCTAACTTCATATACGGAGGGTAGTTGGACTTGCATCTACCTTCCAGAAACCAGATCATCAAGACACCAAATATGCTTCAAACATGAGAATCCTGGTGGATGAAGCTGCTCTTTGAGTCTTGGACACATGTGGAGTAAGGTGTCAGTGTTAAGCTCAGAGTCATCTCTGGTTTCTGTCTCTGACTCGTCTGTGTTACGCTGCTGGCAGGAGGTGGCGGGGAGAATTTGTTGCCTACCAACAGCAGAGCTGGGCGCTGAGTTCAGGGTCCCTGCCAGCCAACCATCAGCTCGGCATGTCCAGTCATTCTTTCCAATTAGCCCGGACTCCCTGACGGCTGCTGCTCTGGACGCTCCCATGGTCACTTGTGTCACGTAAATATCTGTCTGGTCCATGTGACCCTGGTGCTTCTTGTTTTGGTTCAGTCTCAAACACTGACTATAAAAAACCAAACCATTATACCAAACTTTACATTTCAGACCAGACTTTTGAAGCCTTGAGTTCGATATTATTGTTGCCATCTTTGTTTTGTGGTCATTTGGACATTAGCAGAATAAAGCTGTCTTGAATAGAAAAATGATCCATGAGACCAAAGTAGTTTAGTACCAGGCTGTAAACATGTTTATTTTTTACTCTTCCATTAATTCAGACAAGTCATGGTTCTTTAAGCTTCATAAAAATGTCTGGTTGTTCTGTCAGAAACGAGTCTCCATCGTGGACTCAAGTTCTACTGAATTCTGAAAGGATCACGACAGTTACAGGGGTACTGGTGTTTTGGGGTAAAGAGTGACCGTGCTAACTGGAGACCTTCAGACGAATGTGTCAGCGATGGTCAGCTGAGAGTCACCAATTAACAGGGTCACACTTTATACTGAAACACTGGAGATTTCTCTGGATATTAAACGTGTAAAATAAGTCGTTTTAATTGCCCAAATTATATACCCAGTTTCTAATTTGTGTAGTTAATGAAGAAGTCAGTTCGGAGCTGAGGTTATGACCAAATACGACACTTAGGACTCAACATGGAGAGTAAATAATAAGAGGAAGACTCAATTATGATCAACAGGAACAGATTTCATGTTCACAGTTTAACTATATTGTGTTTTCAACCATTAACTATGATAATTATCAATCTTTGTGCTCAACTTTGGTTTGGAAGGTTTCTGGTTTACTGACACATGTCCTGATAATGTCCACCAGTTATGAAATCATAAACATCAAGCGACTTATGTGTTTAAACGTCTCTCTGGTGTACTTGCTGTATGTCTTCACTGAAAAAAAAACGTTTGTTGTAGGTCTAAGTTATGTTTTTTAGGTAAAAAATAAATAAAAACTTGGAAACTATTCTTCTTCTGTTGCCATAATGCACGCCCAGCTGTAACTGTTCACAAATCAAAAACAGCCCCTAGTGGACCCTCGAGGGACTGCAGGTCATTTATTCTCCTGTACTGGCTTCACGTTTTTAAACCAGGGGGTTTCAGTGTGATGGATAGTGAAGTTACCAAAATTATGATGGAACTGAGATGTTTTTGTTCTGTCTTATCTTTAATGAACTTATTTCAGACAGTTTTGGAGAATAGTTTAACACCTGATTGGATTCATATTTTATTTATTGTACTCCCAGGCCGGCCTTTTCCTCCGTCTAAAGTTTCCAGCTGAAACTGAAGCTGGAATCCATCTGTTGCCTGCGTAACTTTAGCTCTCCTGGAAGGTCCCCTGATGTGTTTAGGGAGCGTCAAAGAGTCATAAACTGCTCGAGTCATGTCAGCAGAGAGTTAGCAAATCTGAGGAACACTGTCTGCTGTAATGTGAATTACACTGATCCTGATCTGTGTCTCTGCAATGATGATTCTAACAAAGAGTTTGGGAGAAGTTTTTTTAAGTGGTTTATCAGATGCCAACATAAACAATAAAACAGGTTTTCATGCTGCAGATTGTAGATTTTATCATACAGTGATATAAAATCCAAACATGAGCTGTCCATGGTGCTGAAGATTCACCTCAAAGCTTTTATCTCTTTAACTTCACTTTCACTGGAGACCCTTCAGAATTAACATAAATAGACTTTTTTTTCAACATGATTTTAAAACCAGAAAGAACTTTTACATTACTCACTTTAAAGAAAGCAGACTCAGAGAAAAAGTTTCTGTTTGTCTGCTGTCAAGATAGATTTACTGTATTTCATTTTGTGATTTTCTTGCAGGTTTATTTTATTTATAAAATCATAACTATTTACAGCACAAAAAAAATTAAAAAAAATAACATGATTAAACTAAATGAAAGGGCCAGAGGCAGATCAGTCCCAATAAAGAATAAACAAATTAACAAACAAACAACAAAATAAATAAATAAATAATGAAAAATGTTGCTACTTATTTAACTAAATTTTGTGACTTTGAAGAGGGCATTGTGACAGCTGTTTTTTTTTTTTGAGAAAAAAAGTATACCCCTGTTAAAAAAGAAAAGAAAAATGTGTGGATCCATCATGTACTATTGACAGATATGTAGACTAACGATTTAAGTCCTGAGGTAGCAAATAGAAATACTTATAGAGGGAAAATACCAAAAGTGATATTTTTGTGGATTCATCTCTGTAAGATTTTGCAAAATCAAAATTGCAAAAGCTCATAATTTAAAGCATCTTGATTGGGATCTGACCCAAAGTATTCTTGTTTTTGTTTATTTATTTATTTATTTAAGGAGGAAAATGTGACCTACTTATGCTCGGGCCCCCCTGGCATCCTCTGGGGGCCCCTGGTTGTCCCTGGTCTCCCTGACACAGACTAACCCCGCTGAGCTCCAGCAGTCAGCGGCGTGCACGGCGGCTGGGTGTGCTGTTGATGGGTTGTTGTCACTTGGGTGTTTATCTGCCAGGCAGCCTTCATCTGACGTGTCACAAAAACCCTGCACGCATTCCTTCTCGTCTGACATGGATGAAGTTTTCACATTTTGACGCTGTGCCTAAATTTGACTTTGACTTTGTATTTTTAAAAACAGCCACTGAGCCGTCTGCCTGCATGAAAAGGATATCTGTTCGCCAGGCAAAAGCAGGACACTCAGTGGGCTCCCTATAGACTCTGACTTCATTTAATCCAGTGTGAAAAATCAAAACTACTTGAACCAGAAATGTGAAAAAAACAACTCCTTGGAAAAACAGAACACGAGGAGTTGTTTCATAGTTTGGAACAAAGCAGAAGTGTTTCTGTTTCATAATTTACCATCAGGGGTGATTCTGTTAGCATTAAACCTTTTCCTTACAGAGTTTATCGTCCTAACCTCTTGTTTCAAGACTCAAAGAAAGCAGAAAGCAGATGAGGATGGAGAGCAGGACTAGGTTTTTAAATAAACTGTTTATTTTAATGTTTTATGGAATAATTTTACTTTATTTTATTGTTTATTCTTTTTTTATTCTAACCTGCCTCCTTGTGATTTTATGTTGCTGTAAAGCACTTTGAATTGCCTTGTGTATGAATTGTGCTCTACAAATAAACTTGCCTTGCATTAGTTAGCTTAGCATTTAGCTTAGATCACATCTGGATCCTAAAATCAAAGATGGAGACAGTTTAGAGGATTTACTAGCTGTCCACAAACAAAAATCTAATAGGTCACTTTGGGTTCATGACTGCAGGACTTTAAATGAGGCCTCCCAACTGTCCCCATTGGTCCGCGAGCCGCAGGTTGAGAACCATGTGGCCTAGACAGTAGTCAGTAATGTCTGTAGTCCTTTTTAGACTCGCGGCTTTGGGCTGCATGTCGCGGAGAGCTGGAATGTTTGGAGCGCTTCCGTCTCATCGGAGTGTCTGTCAAACCGGGAACGAGGCATCATCTCTGCCTGTGGCTCTGAGGAATCCCGGGGGGGCTCCATCTCTGCCGTCTCTCTTGTGTCACACACCGCACGTCCACTTTAACCCACGGGCTGCGCCATGAAGGCCGAGCAGAGCTGCGTGGAGGCACCAGTGGATCTCCGCGAGGTCAAAGATCTGCTCCAAAAACTGGCGCGTGGGAAGGAAGATGCGCCGGAGAAGCAGGACGAAGGCAAATACGTGGATTTGGACTTAGTGGACGTGAAAGAATGTAGCTTAAAACTGGAGACGGACTGTGGGTTTGAGGGCAAAAAACAAATGTCTGTCCCTGAGAAGAGCAGCGGCGCGGGAGCTCCGCGCGAGACGGAGCCAAAGAGTGCGAGAATAACCGAGACTGAAACCGAGAAGAAAGAGACTTTCAAAGATGAGAATTATCCTGGATATTTTATGAAGGATTCTTCTCATCACATATTTTCAACAGATCCTCCGACTGCTGAAGAAAAGTCAGAGGATTGCGTCAACTCTGGAGACAAAAGCCAGCGCGCCATTACGCAGCCACACGTATCCAAAGGAGAGAAGGAGACAGAAGAAGAGGAGTTGGACTGCAGCGATAATTATCTGAGCGGGAGGAGTGAGTGTGATGATTTTGATGAGGAGGATGATGTTAGTTTGGTGCTTTCTGATGACTGCGTCCCGTGCGTAACGGAAGACGAGTCCCACTACATTACCACGCACGAGATCCAGCTCACGGAGCTCTCTGACCACGAAGGGGACTATGATCTCGGGGTGGGCTCCTCCGCCAGCTGGGACATGGAGGATGGCAACCAGCAGGTGTACTCTTTTGTCGATTATGCCTCGTTTGATGGTGATGGAGCGGTGGCAGGGCGGAGGGAGCGGGGGGAGCCCCGCGCTCAGGACGCAGCAACAGTCAGCACTCTGCTTGAAAGTGATCCCAGCGACACAGCCAAGTTTACCAGCTCTGATGAGAGTTTGTCAAAACAGCAGCAGCAGCAGGAGCAGGAGCAGGATCAGCAGTGCAGTGGCAACAGTACTGGGCAGATCCACCTGTCAATCAGAACCACTTCTCGAGCTATAAATGACCCCGGCAACATCCAAGAACAGAAAAATATTCTTTATCATGCCAGGCGCGCCGGAGACATGAGCCGCTATGTGTTGAGGGGAGTTGATGGGAAGGCAGAGACGTTGTGTGATAGGGCGAAGTGTTTCATAGCCGCGCCCGGACGCTTACACTTTGGCCGCAAATTGAGGGGAAAAGAGGTCACCGAGTACTCCAGCGGTGCGTCCAGTGCTGTCAGCGAGCTGGACGACGCTGACAAGGAGGTGCGCAATCTGACAGCCAAAGCCTTCAAGAGCCTGGCGTACCCTTACTTTGACGCCATTAATTTCAGCACCTCCAGCGAGTCCTCTGCATCAGAGCATGGTTTAGGGCTCAACACATGGTCCACGTTTGTCGACCTGAAATATGGCAACATGTCCCGGGGACTGGACCCCGGTGTAGTCTCACATCAAAACTCTACAGCAAATTTCGAAATAGCCAAAAATGTAGACGGTAGAGGGTATAAAGGCATGGCACTTGCAAGCATCAAACCGGCCACCAACAAGATCTTCACCCTGAATGGGAACCCCCACAGCGCGTCGTCATCAAAGAAAATCGAGCTGATGGGGAAATTCAGTCAGGGCCACAGTGGAGTGATCAGGCTCACAGAGACTCTGAATTTCCGCTGTAACGTCAAATCGGGAATGACTGAGGGAGAAAGGCGCACTAACTTTGCACAAAATGCTGCAGGATCACGTTCCACAGATGAAGTTACCAACAGTTTGCCAAGCAGTCAGAGGAGAGGGGCCAGCAAGCCTCCCTCTAACACCATGGAAGACACACACAAGAAGGCCATATTCGCCTCCAGTTTGCTTAAAAATGTGATTTCGAAGAAGATGCAGTTCGAGCAGGAGCGCAAGATGGAAAGAGGGGAGATAGTTGAGCCGCATCAGACGCCTTCCCCGAGCTTTGTGCACCAAGACGGCGACAGCAGCAGCAGGGGGAAGGGGAGCAGGGAGCTGCACAGACAGAGCTCCAAGTTCTCAGAGAGCAGCTCGGACTACGCCTTAATGTGCGTGGATGAATTAGGGGACTTCATTGACAGCGGCTCATGTGATACAAAGAGCGACTCCCGGAGACTGGACGCGGCCGCTCCCGCACCAGAAACGAATTTAGAGACGGCAAATGAAGCTGGAATCGATACTAAAAAAGGCGCATTGGAAGCTTCCAAAAGCACGCTGCTTCGCAGCCAAAATAGCGCATTCAGATGTTGGAAGGAAGGGGAGGTAGAGTTTCAAAAGGATCATAAAAACGATAAAACTCCGGAGGAGAAGCTTCCCTCAGCGAGCGACAAAGAAGGCGAGGAGGATACGTTCTCATCGGGCGGCAACAAACTGATTAAAATGTCACATTTGTTTGTGCCAAGTATCCAACTGCTGCCCAGTGACGGAGAAGAGGGGCAGCAGCTGCAGAAGAGGAGTTATTCTCCATGTGGAGACGGAGAGGGAATAAAACTGCGCTCCGACAACACTCTATACATCGCAGACTCCAGGAGCGTGGCTACATCTAAATCTCCGGAAATCAAAATTAACTTAAGGAGCGTCAGAGACAATAAAACCGAGCCCTTCAGCGTCTCCAAACTGCGCGCTCCTAATATAGGCTGTAACCCGGCCAGCCTCGTCAGAACAGATGACTTCAAATGCCAGGCTCTGGCTGCAGCTCTGAAGGGTGAGTGTTCAGATAAAGTGCCGCATTTCATGGTTAGAGATATTAGAGATAATAAAGGGAAGCTGCAAACGCCCATTCACCAAGTGAGAGACGTGCGTAAATTAGTGAAAAGTTCCTATCACTTCGTTTCTTTGGATAACAACGAGAATAAATCTGCTGCTGACAACCATCAAGAGCAGAAGAAGCAAATGCCCTTCAGAAATCTCAACTCTGTTTCCCCCATAGTGATAAAATGTCAGTCTGTGAATACAAACAGTAACGGGAAACAAGACATAACCAAACAGGAGCAGCTAGACTTGGACAGGTCGTCTCCAGAGGGCGCTGTAAGCGCTCAACTGCTAAAACCAGCAGGCAGGGCGCCTCCAACTACCCAAAACACCTCCTCAGAGGGGGACAGTGGGTTGAGAAGTGAGAGCAAAATAGATCCAAAGAGGCCGGAAAAGACATCAGATATCATAGAGAAGAAACCTGAACCGAAAATGTCAAATCAGGGGGCTTTGGAGAAGCTTCAGGCTGCTGTGAAAACCATGGAGCAGCTCTACGTGTTTGAGAGAAACGAATGGAAGAGGAAGAACGAGCCCCAGCCGCTGACGGACAGCCACGTCCTTTCACTGATCACCGGAGAGAAGCACGGAGGACCTGAGGAGGATGAAGCCAGAGGATCCAACATGGAGAGGACCGCTAGAAGAGACTCTTACCCCAACATCGACAAGACTCCACCCGCAGCAGCAGCGTCCCCCAGCCTGCTCAGGCGAGTCGACAAAGGTTTTCAGACTCCCGGCAGCCGGGACGACAAGGTGCTCGCCAAGTCCCTGCAAGCCACCGCCAACGCTTCAGGGAACAAGAACATGTTCAGCCTCAGCTCCACCCTGAAGCCCTCTGTCACCGCAAAGACGCCACAGTCAAACGCCCAAACACAAGCACCGTTTAACCCCAGAAGCTTCACCCCAAAGTCCCCCAAACTGCCAGTTTCTCTAAAGAGTCAGAAAAAGCTGGGGGGACAGGAGGAAGCCGAAGTTAGGCGGGTTGAGAAGTTCTCACAAGACGTCTTTGGTGCTGACAACGAGAACTACCTGACTATTCCACTCAAGTCTCCTGCTGCCAACAACAAACCCATCTCCTCTACTGACAAAACATCAGTGTACACATTCACCCCAAAGACACACCAAACCGCACCCTCAGGACCTCCTGGTTTCAGCACCAAGAGCCAAGAAGACCACAACCCCTCTCCAAAACACGGCAGCGTTGTCATGGAGACACGATCGCCTGAGATCCCTTCAGCAACCATCTATCACTCCATGCCGTTGGGTATGACAGCAAATCAGCCTCAGCTGTACTGCTTCTCACCTGCAATCACACCAGCACCCACTCTGGACCCGTTCCAGGCCACCCAGAGAAAGATGCTCCTGGATCCCACGACTGGGAACTACTACCTGGTAGACACTCCTGTGCAGCCAACCTCAAAGCGACTCTTTGACCCTGAGACGGGCCAGTATGTGGACGTGCCAATGCCGCAGCCTCCCATGACCCCGGTTCCCATGCCCATCTCACCTTTGACGCTCAGTCCAGGAGCGTTTGGACACACCTACATGATCTACCCAGGCTTCATGCCGACGCCATCCGTGATCCCAGCGCGGACGCTGGTGCAGTCACAGATGTCAATGCACTCGGAGGCTGAGAGCGTGGAGAAGGCTTCGTCCCAGCAGACGGAGGGCTTGTACATGGAGAGTCCCTTCTACATGGCGACAGGAAAGGCTTCCCAGGCGGCGCACGGGGTTCAACAGCAGGTCGGCTCCCCCGCCGCAGCCAGCAGTAGACCAATGCAGGGCTACTCCAGCGCCAAGCAGCCGGTCATCAGCATCACCTCCCAGCAGGGGCCGAGGATCATCGCGCCGCCCTCGTTTGATGGGACCACCATGAGCTTCGTGGTGGAGCACAGGTGAATGAACGGTGGCTTACTTGAGCAGGTGAGTAGATCTGAGTCTTTATCTTCATCAGGTGATGATGAAAATGTTGTGAAGTTGAGTTTAGAGTGTGAGTCCAGTGGCTGTGAACATTTCACCAAACCCAGAGAAGTTTCACTACAAGACAAAAAAAGGAATCAGAAGATCAGTGAAAATATTTTATGAAACACTAAAACATTTAAGACACAATATAGAAATCTTTAACTAAAGAGAGAAATATTTTATAAAACCCTTAAAAAATTCAGAAAACATAACGCAGATGCATCTCCAAAACGAGTAAAATATTTCATGAGATGGGAAAATTTTTTTTTGCAAAACATCAAATTCTCATAAAAAGCTTTTTTTATGTTTTGTTTTTGTTTTTGGTCTTTTGTGAAATCCTTTTTTCTGATTTGTTTTGGAAGTTTTGTGAAATTTTTTATTAGTGCATTTCACCCTCAGGGCCACCGTACATTAGGCTCCTTAACATAACCACCAAAACTGTTTGATAAAACTTGATTAAATAAAGTCCTGCCTTTGAATCGTATTTAAATTGCCAAAATAAATAAAATTTTATACAGATATTAGAGCTTCTTGATGCTAATTAAAAGAAAGCTGGTTTTAAAAGTGCACAGGGATAAAGTGCAGGAGGCGTTCTTCCCTCTAAAACATATTTTCTGAGGTTATATTTGGACATGTTGGCATAATGAGACACTTCCACGCTCTATTTTTGCTGTCCTGTCACACATGAGTGGAACCTGAGAGGCCGAGGACTTTTCAGTCTCTCTCTAGGTCGCTCTGTTTATGAGGCTATGATCACACCATTGGGACATTTTTGACTTTGGCGTGACAAGAGAATCACAGATCATTTTGATTCACAGGAACAGTGCTGCTAATCTCTTTACTTCTTTCCCTTTTGCCATATTCAAGAGTTTAAACAGAGGATTTAACAAGATGCATTTTTATTTCAGAGTTTATAAAACACACTGCAAAAAACTGAAATCTTTAGACTTAATATGAGCCTCATTCTCTAGACCAGTCCAGAAACACAATATTTAAAGACAAAAATCAGCTCTGAATTGTTTGTAACAAGTCAAAAAAATCTGCCAGTGGAGTAAGTGAAAGTTTCTTGTATTTAGACATTATTCTAAACTTGACAAGTAAACTTTTTTGTCCCCACTGGCAGATTTTTTTGACTTGTTGCAGGTAATTCAGACCTTATTTTTGTCTTTTAATATCTTGAAATAAGACACGTTCCTGGACTTGTCTGTTGAATGTGGCTCATATCAAGTATAATAAGACAATTCTTACTTTAAATAAGACAAAAACACACTTGCTTAGATGTCAGTTTTTGCAGTGTAGTTCCTGTACTAAATCACAGTTTGAGTTTTAAACTCGAAAAAGTGTTTGAAATCAAATGTAAAACATGAAAGACGTTTATTTATAATGGAAAAAGTGATTAAAAAAATATTGTTAATGCACAAATAACTGGTCAGATTGGGGCACGAAACATTGAAAAATGGTCTGTATGGTGGATAACGCTCCTTTGTTTGTTACATATTAAACTATCATAAGAGGACTGATGAGATTATTTTAGATTAAATTATTAATTTATTGCCTAACAGAGGTGTAGAAACAGCTCCATCACAGTCAGTCGCTCTTTATTTATATATCAACAAATCCCCACAAACGTTATCTGAGACCCGACATAAAAACAAGATCAGAACTCTGATCTCAACCTGCATGAGTAGAGACCTCTGCAGCAGTTAGTGAGTTACAGTGGAGAGGACAGACTTCCTTTAACTGACAGAATCCTGAAGCAGAACCAGAGTCATGACAGACAGACATCTGCTGAGACTGTGTTGGAGTTTGGGATACAGAAAGAGAAAGAAGCTGTTTTCCAAACGGCCTGCTACACAAGCAGTGTACTGGTTTGGCTGAAATTCAGTATGTAGTGCCTGAAAACTTGCAAAATCTGCCAAAAGTTCCTGGATGTCCAACTGATTCTGGAAAATTCCTCAGTAAGCAGTGGACCGGTCTACCTGGCATGCTGTTTCCCACAATGCACAGCACTAATGTTGTTTGTCTATGCAGGTGGAACACAGGTTTAGGTGAATTACCGCCACCTCTTGGAATGAGTCAGCATTACAACTATAATACAACAACGTGCAGTCTGTGAGGAATAAGTAACCTGATGCAAAAGAAACGTGGTTAAAACTTCTCTCTTCTAATCTTAAAAGAGATGTTTCCAGCTACATATTCATTAAAGCTGATATAAACACTAATTAACTTTAAAAAAACATACTTGTAGTATATGAAAGTGTTTTTTTCCATAAACTGTGAAAATTAAAAGTCAATCTGTTACTGATTTTTTAAAATAATATTAAAAATATTATTTTTTTAAAGTATAATATTTATATTAATAATAATATTTATTTAAAATAATATTTAATAAACCATATACCTTTTGGTGTAAGATTAAAAATCAAATATGATGATTCTGCTGTATTGTTTTTTTTTTTTTTTTTAATTGGGCTGCATTGTGTTTCTTTTTCATTAGTTATTAGAGGTTAAAAACGATGATTGACACCTGCCGTTCTTGTGTAGTTTTTTTGGGATTAATAAAATACATCAGGAAGGAGAGTTAAGAAGAGATTAGACTGTCTTGGCTTCAAAATCGTACAATGGGTCCAACTATAAGATTTATTAAAAAAAAGAGAGGAAAGTTTGAAGCCTACTCTTAAAGTCTGGACGTCAACTGGTAGATGATTCCAAAGAAGAGGAGCCTGATCATCGAAGGCTCGACTTCCCAGACTACTTTTAGAGACCGTAGGTACAATGAGCAGGCTGCATGCTGGGAGCTCAGTGAGCTGGATGACGTTGAGTCAGAAGAAGAAATTTAGATTCTGTTCTGGATTTTATTGGTAGCCAGAGTAAAGAGGCTAACACTGGAGAGATGTTCTCTCTCCTCCTGGTCCAAGTCAGTCCTCAAGATTTAGACCAGCTGAGTAGACGTTATGGCTGTATTAGGACAGACGGATAAAAGGGTGATTGAACCTAGAGGAAATGAAAGCATGGACCAGTTTCTCAGCATCGCTCTGAGTTCTTTGTGCATGTCAGAGAGACAGAATGAGGTTGTAAAGTTTGTAGCGCAGCGTTGTCGGTGAGCTGCTCTGAGCAGCAGAGATAGAAAGGATTACACTAATAGCTCCTCATTAGCTAGGTGTGTGAATGTGAGCGTGTGCTGCATGTTGCACATAACGCTTGTGCTGTAGTAAAAGGTCAAGCAATGGCAGGTATTTGTTATTGTATACACAGGCTGCTTCAGCTGCTGCTGGACATCAGGAGGCTGCCTGGCAGGTCCGAGTCGCTGCAGGGTCAGCCGGCTTTTTATAGGAGCAGTCATTTAAAGACAGAGAGAGTGAGAGGACAGGTTCACATGGCCTCCCATCGACTATTACATAAACACAACATGCAACAACGCTGCAGCTGTGATGTGGGCGAGCTTTCGGAGTTCCCCTTCTCATCCCAGAATCAGACCCGCATACTGACAGGCTCAGTTATGTTGATAGAGTAAACGGATATCCTGACAGAGGCAGCTTTGAGGAATGGGCTTCTGAGCGGGAATTATTCTATCAATCAACACAATCTTTGAATCTTTAATGTCTGGAGGTGATAAACGCCTTTAAAGGCAGCGCTTTGTGTGAACAACCTCCAGTACAAAAGCTTTTTTACTGCGTCGTCTTCTGTCCACGTCTGCGATGTAAGAGCAGCCGATCCTCGGCTCATCACTGCTCCAGTTGACCTGTTAGTAGAGAGTCTCAGTTTCACAGTTGAACAACAGTTTCAGTTAAAGCTGAAAAAGAAACTGATGAAAGCTTTCTCAGGTCCTGTGTAAAAGTTTGATCTAGAACAGATTGTTAATAATACAAAACTTTTTCCTGTGTTCCTCCTGCTTCTGCTCTCCATACAGACACCTGATTGATCATTGGACTTGAACCATGAACAAGAACTCTTCTCAAACTCTTTAAAACCCATCGGAGTGGCAGGGATACCAATTTATAAGAGCTCTTTTTACCGTAACTCTTCAACCATTTGGGCAAGTGAAAAAAAAATCAAATGGCTCCTGAAAGAAGAGAAGATGAGCTCCCTGGTTTTTGATTTCTGACTCTTTTAAGGCCAAAATAATGGAGAAAAAAAGGTTAAACTGAAATTTAAGTTCTCACCTACAGATCTTTTACCCTTTGATGATGGTTGTTGCGAATTTGCCACCAACCTAATCTGCCACATCAGGTCTTGTTGGAGCTTAGATGACCTTTGTATCCCACTAATGCTGATTGATGCAACTAATTATATCTATACACACATATAAGTTAATTCAGGCAGTAAGGGGTTACTCTTTATGTTGGAAATGATGATAAAAATGGACATGAAAAGTCAAGTTTAGAACATCTGATGTAGCCAACACCTCTAGGTTTTTTTGTTTTGTTTTGTTTTGTTTTTGTTCTTATTTTTAATTAAAAAGAAAATTAAAGGATGAGTTGGTTTGAGCTGACAGTTTGAGTTGGGTGTGTCATTCCTCAGATGCCTGACTGATACATAAGGGGAAATTATTGGTGTGCATATTTTTCCTTTCAAAGCTATCAGCTGCTTCGGTGAGCTGTGATTAGTTTCCAAAGGTAGAATCTGACTGTGTAAGACTGCAAAGTTTTTTTTGGCACAGGACATGTTTTGAAACAAGCAAATACAGAGATGACGGAAATTTGTCCAGCATAGGTTCAAAAACCGGCAGAACTTCAGCCTGACATGAACGCTGATTAACAAATGTTTGAAAGATAATAACCCTAAAAATGCAAAGTAAAACAAAAAATACTCCCTCTTCTTCTGTTTTTTTTTAAATTCTGACTGTAATTCAAGCCAAGGGACCGGTCCAAACATGAAAAGGTGATGACTGGCATTGACTTTCCTGTCAGTGTCCCATTAATGCCGCTGAACTCGATCTACACGTTCATGTCATTCTTCAATGATCAGATGTAACCACATCCTCATACCTGCATGTGTCTTTGTTTTTGATTTATTTCTGTCTCCCTTTGGAAATAATAATAATTAAAAAGCCTTGACAGGTCTTTCAAGACAGAAATATCTCATGAGGAGTTTCCAGTAAAAACGAAAAAAACAAAAACAGGGCAAGATATGAAGGAAATGCAATAAAGTTTTGTAACATTCAGTTTTTAAAACAGACTTTTAATATGTTTTTATCGACCAATAAGTGAGCTGAGTCCTGTATGCACAAGAAGCAGAAACTATGGCGATAATGAACCCTGTGGAGCATTAGTTTGTTTGAATGAAATCCACTGAGCTGCAGAGGTTGGTGGTATGAGTCCCTGCAAACTGGTTACAGGCAATGTGTGCAACTCCAACTCCCAGCTTTCAACGGTAGGCTGAGCTTTACATGTTGGCAGCGTAAGTTAGCTTTTCATATAAGGAAGTGTAAAATACCTGCTTAGCAATGACGGAGGAATGATCGGGCTGAAACCGTGTATTGTTGGCACAGCTCATGACCAGGCACTTACAAGAAATGATCAGGTAAACCTCCCACTCTCCGGCTATAAAAGTATTAACCAGGAAGTTAATTTCTTTATCTGCGTTTGTCTCCGAGGACGGAAACATTCAAGCGACGCAAACCGAACCAAACAAGAGACCGAACAAAGGACTCAGAAATGGCTGCTCAGATTTCTCCAGCAGACACAGATTTTTTATGTCCTGTCTGTCACTACTTCTTCCAAAATCCTGTTGTGCTGTCCTGCAGCCACAGCTTCTGCAAAGACTGTGTGAAGCGTTGGTGGGAAGGTAAACAGACTTTGTTGTGTCCTCTGTGCAAAGTAAGTTCTCCAACAGCTGATCCGCCCTGTAACTTAGCGTTAAAGAACCTGTGTGAATCCTTCTTTCTGGAACTCTCTCTGGAAGAGAAGGCTTCTGCGAGGTCTGAGCCTCTCTGCAGTCTGCACTCGGAGAAACTGAAGCTCTTCTGTCTGGACCATCAGCAGCCGGTGTGTGTTGTCTGTCGGGATTCCAGAGCACACACCAACCACAGATTCAAACCCATCGATGAGGCCGCAGAAGACTGCAAGACGGAGCTCAGGCAACACCTGAAGTCTTTACGGGACAAAGTGGAGCACTTTTCAAGAGTCAAAGTTAACTTGGATCAAATAGCAGAGCATATTAAAGCCCAGACTCAAACCACAGAGAGACAGATTCGGGAGGAGTTTAAGATGCTTCGTAAGTTTTTGGAGATGGAAGAGGAGACCAGGATGGCTGCTCTGAGGAAGGAGGAGGAGCAGAAGAGTGAAGCTATAAAGATTAAGATTGCAGCTCTGACATTAAAGATAGATTATCTGTCATTCACCATTGAAGACACAGAACAGGAGCTGAAATCTGGGAGTGTCAAATTCCTGCAGAACTACAAGGCAGCAGCTGAAAAGGCCAAGCTGCGCTCCCTGATAGATGACCCCCAGCTTGGCCAAGGAGCCCTGATAGATGTGGCCAAACACCTGGGCAACCTGACCTACAACATCTGGATCAAGATGAAGGAGATGGTTACCTACTCTGCTGTGGTTCTGGATCCAAACACTGCAGGATCTACCGTCTTTGTTTCCAAAGATCTAAAGAGTCTGAGATACAAAAAAGAAGACAGCAAGCTCCCGCAGAACCCAGAAAGATTTGAGAAATACGCGACGGTCCTCGGCTCTGAGGGCTTTGACTCAGGGACTCACATGTGGTATGTTGAGGTTGGAAGTGCTCCTGGCTGGGCGATGGGTGTGATAGGAGAGTCTGTGTCCAGGAAAGGAAATATTTCGTCAGGATTCATGGGGATGCGATTTTCCAACGGTGTGTACAAGGGACTGTTTACAGATCGAGTGATTCCCATACGAAAGCAGCTGCAGAGGATCCGAGTGCATTTAAAGAAGGAAGACAAAGAACTGTCTTTCTATGATCTGGATACAAGAGAGCATATTTACACCGTATGCCTCAACCTCACTGGACGTGTGCTTCCTTTTTTTGACACAATAAGTACAAGTGCGTTGAGTTTACTACCTGAAAAGGTCGCTGCATGGTAACGGATGTCGATTATATCAGATCCTCTGGAAAGCATTTTCTGAGCATGCACCCAAAGTCTCCAGTTATGATCTAACAGGTGAAGTGAGCACACAGTTTGAGTTAATGACGCTTTATCTCGTTATTTTTTTCTGTTACATGTGAACTTTTTGAAACAGTCTGGGGTTTCTTTTTGTTTTTCTCAGAATCTAATATCATAAAGCTGTAAATGTTCATATTTTGGCTGTTTTTGTGTTTTTTGACCGTGTCGGTGTGACACGTGCGGTCTGTCTTTTGTGTTTAACCATGTATCAGTCGTAACTGGACGACTGTACGGTTATGTTGACCAAAAACACTCTGAATAACTTCAAATTGTGTGGTTTAAGTCGTAGTGTTGTGACTGTTAAGCTTTAAAACATGAAGCCTGGAAATCCCTATATATATATATATATATATATATATATATATATATATATATATATATATATATATTCCCAAGTAGGCTAAACCTTTTTGTTTATGGAAATGTGATGTACAGTTGAAGATTGTTCAGATTTGCATACCCCAGTTAAAGTTTTGTGTATAGCTCGTGTTAACACCATGAAACTGAAAAGATTTAATAATATTTAAAGTTTTGTTTTTATTTGGGTTTGAATGTTGTAGGGAAATAAAATGCATGAACACATCTGCATCTACATGAGGACAATAAAAGGTTGACATCCCAACAGTCTTTCATTTGTAGGTTTTCTATCCTGCAGTCGTCAATCACAGCAGATTTGCTTTGCTAGCTTGAAAATTTTTTCAGGTATATTTTTCAAGACATGAGATAAAAAAGAATGATGGAAAGAGTAGTAACATACAAAAAGCAAACCAAAAAATCTGATAATGTGGAATACAGAAGAGCTGTACGTGACTAAAAATTTCTATATAGATTTCAGATTTCTATATAACTAAATGTAGTATCTAAATGTGATGTAATGTTAAAAGACCAATAATCCAAAAGAAATCATTTGCAAAGAACTTCATGTATAGGCAGTTTTATCATCTAATTCTATATGCAGCCCTAAAACTCTCAGCACCAGCTGCGTATCAGCACACAAGTCAAAACTTTGATTCCTGATTTTACATTTTACAGTATTTTTTTCTATTTTTCAACCATTTTTTGGGGAACTTTGTGTTGTAAATATTTTATAATTTTTTTTTCTGTTTCCTCACAGGGCTGAGCTCTGACAGGACGCTGGACTCCTCTGGGTTCTGATCTCTTCATACACGTAAATGTTTTATTTAAATTGAAGAAAATGGATCAAGGCTGTTGGGTAAAAGACTTTCATCACATTTTCTTTCAGCTTCAGTAATGTGTAAAACAAGTGTATAAAGTTTGTTTAAAATCTTTGTTAAAATCTGACTCATCTTACTGTCAGCATCGACTTTACAACACAGCCATGAATCCCATCACGTTGTGGTTGAGATACGCTTCAAACAACAAAAAGAGTTAATTTTTATATTTATTAAATGTAGTTAAAGAATGTTTGTAGTTATCAGTTACATTATATGACGTCCTGATTATGTTTTACAGAGTTCATGAGTTTCCAAACATGGTGTTTAGGTCGAACTTATTTTCTACTGATCAAACATATGGAGCTGAACAATCTGTCTTTGCTTTGTCTGAATTAATGGAGCTCTCCATGATGATTTAACACTGCTTCATCATGTGGTGTTGGGGAGCTATCCGTTTTATTTTATGCCAAACAAAAAGAATGCAAACAGAAAGAGCATCGGGTGAGAGCATTTCAACATTTAAAAAGTTATATTTAGGCAAATTATTCATTTTTGTTTAAAAGATAAACAAAATGTAGTTTCTGCAACAAAAGAAGCCCTTCGGTGATGTTGACAGGTAATTTTACAAGATGTTACAGGGTGTTTTTTCAACAGGCAAAGCAAAGAGGGACCTCAGGATGTTAAAGTATTTCACTTACAATCAAATATGTTTTTTTTAATTATGGGTTCATGTTTTGTATTTAAATTCTTCACAAACTATGGATCTGCTGGTCAGTCCATCCTTCAAAAGATGTCACTCTTTGAACTTTCAATCAGTTTAACTTAATAATGTGAAGCTATTTATTTTGTTTATTTTGTTTCATGGTAACTTCTTTGAAAGTATTTTTGATAAAAGTCATTTAAATGTGTTTAAAGGTGTTGTGTGGACTATCACTTTGCTTTGATTGCAGTGACACCTGTGGCCAGAACTGGTAGTGTTTTTCAAGGATAAAGACTGCATTTCCCATGAGCACCATTACCCACTGTCGTATGACGTGCATTTGTTTAAGCGAGCAGATCTTCTTTTTAACACTACTTTTCGTTGTTTAAGACAACTTTGATGCAAAGTGACGAGGTAATGCAGTTATTTGTAGCAAGCTGGTGTTGAGTCAAAGGGAGTTTTGGATTTATGAAATGGATTTATGTTCTTCTGGGATAATCCCAACCGAGAAATAATATTTTAAAATAACTAATGTAGGTGCTGATGATCTCATTTTAAATCAAGACTTTCTTAAGTCCCTAAACCACCAGAGACCCCTCAGTTTGGTCGCTTCGTTTTTGTTGTTTCCTCTCACCGTTCCTCCTCTACACAGAGCTGCAGGAGCCTCATTGGTCAATACAGCTGTCGATCAATGATCTTTTTTTTAAACAACAAATAACTAAAAATAAAGGTTATCGCTTGTTTTGCAGTCAGTCACCAGGGGGTGCTCTCGGTAAAAGCCTCTGTCTTTGCGACACTTTCTTTTGCATTAGTTTTAAAACACTGAAAACTTGTTGCAATAAATGAAGCATCTGGCTTTTGTTGAGTGGAATTAAGTGGTTAAAAATGTAAATAGCTTTCTCACGGGTCTCAGGATAAGACCTGATGTACTGATGTGTCGCTGACTCGTTCTGGGATGTCCTCCAGGACACTCAAACAGGGTTTGAGACCAAAGTAGTCTGCTGCTTTGAATTTTGACTGAACATTTTGACAGATAATGGTTTTCTGTGAAGGTTAAAGAAAGTAGGTGAAAGAAACAGAGCGGATGTTTTCGACTTTAGAAATGAAGGAATTTATGAGTCACGGTCATTGAAAAGCAGGAACTGTCGGTTAAGTAGGACAATGGGAAATGAAATTATGGAAGATCTGAAAATAAAAGCTTGTTTTGTTTCTTATTTTTTTAAACTTTGATGTTTTTGCAAATGTACAGTCCTGCTCAGATTTTTCATGAAAAGTTGATCAATGTGTTTGTGAACATGTAATAAATATGAAGCTGTTTTTGCAGACCTGACCACTGTTTTTTCTGTTTTTCACCCGATGATTGCATAGCTTTTGAATGTCCCTTTTTTTATCCTGCTGCTTTTGCATTTTTTGTAGCTCTGCAAGACTCTAACTCCAACTCTTCATGCAAGTTCCAAGAGCTAAGTATTCAAGCACCACTGGGGACACAGGTGAGGGGATCACAAACAGCTGAATAGTTTCACCCATGATTGCCAGAGATGATGAGGGTGAAGGGGGCGGTCTGGTGGGTGACTCGGGAAATGAGCCACCCATCCAGGGTGGTGACTCTTTTGGGTACCGGTATAGGCTCGAGAGGCAGCTGTAGTTTGTTCCCCAGACCCTGATCCATCATGTAATTGTCAACCCCTGAGTAAACGAGGGCTGAAACGGGGCTAGTACTGCACTGCCACTGCTAGACTGAAGGGTTGTCTGGCTCACCGTTGTGCTCTCCATAATCCTTTTTCTGAACTATCCTCACTCACTGTTTTCAGCTCCGTCTTTTCGCTCATATTAATCTCCAGAGATGAGAAGTTTCAGAGAAGTCTGAGCTGCCGCAGTGTCCAATCAGTGAGTGATATCCCATATGGGGGCGTGTCTGTCATTGAAAAGTCTTCCGTGAAACCAGCCCTTGTGTTTCCTTGCTCATTGATCCTCTGATTGGTCCTCCAATGTGATGGCTCAGAAAGTACTTCCAGTGCCACAGAGGAGAGAGGAGACGGCAGTTTGAAGCTTTCAGACGCAGTGTGTCACTAACCAGTCCAGGGCGTACCCCGCCCCTCACACGAAGACAGCTGGGATTGGTTCCAGCCATCCGCAATACTGAACAGGATAAGTGGTATAGAAGATGAATGAACGCTAGGTGTCGGACAACATGCTCATATCTTTGATGCCACTCTGACAGGCAAGGAAATACTTTCAAACACTCAAATGAACCTTAGTCCATTGGCATCCATGCAAGGACCACTTTGATAAGCCTTCAGGGGTGAAACAGTTTTGTAACTGGTTCCATCTTTAAGCATGGTATAAAAAACAGACAGACATGAAGGATTTCAGTTCTAATTTTTCCAGCCTAGTGTTAATTAGCAAATATAAGACTTTTAATTTTCTTCAAAATGAAAAACGAAAAATCTTTAAGTCTCTCAGCTTCAATTCTCTGGTCGGAACCTGTGAAAGATGATAACTGACACATCACCAGAAAGTCTTGTTGATACTAAACTTGCTTTACAAGATTACGTTTCAAGCTGGGAACTAAGTGTAACAACATTCTCATACCAACACATTTTTCTGTTGTTTTTTATTTGATTAACAACCGGTACATCAACAGTCAGCAGCCAGAGAGAAGCTTTGGATGGTTAGCCATTGACAGATTTATTACAACCAGTTACAAAACAGTCTGGACGCCCTGGTAGCTGCTCATAACAATCAAAAACAATGATTTACAAAGGAAAATATATTACAGCACATGCTTTTAAGCAGCTGGTACACAGACTAACGCAGTGAGTTCCACTTTAGAGTCCCGTCTGAAAAATTAAAATACTGCATATGCTGTTGATTCTGAAACATACCAACATATCTTAGATTCTGCAGGGTTTAACACCCGTTGAGTAACAGCAGAGGAATGTTTGGATGAAACTTGTCTGTCATTTCTTGTTCATGGCTGAATATTTAAAAGAAGTGATCTGGACACGTTCCTGGTATCTGACTATAAAAATGTAAACCAGGAAACGAAGCACATTCTCTGTGCTACTCTCTAAGGACAGACACGCACTGAGACGAACCCCAGCCCAAAGAAGGAATACGGAGCAAAGGGATCACTGGATATACTGGAATATTTCCACTCCCACCTGTTGCTTAGAAGAGTGACGACTAGAAGAAGGACTCCATCATGACCTCTACTTGTTCTCAAGTCGGAGACTATTTTTGTTCCATCTGTCACAGCATCTTCAAGAATCCTGTGGTGCTGGTATGTAGCCACAACTTCTGCAAAGACTGTATAAAGAAGCGATGGTCACGTTGTTTGCTACGTCTGTGTCCTCTGTGTAAGAAAAAATGCCCAAAATCTGACCCGCCCTGTAACCTAGTGTTAAAGAACATGTGTGAATCCGTCACACTCAACCTTTCTCAAGAAGACCTCTCTTTGAGGTCTGAGTCTCTCTGCAGTCTGCACTCAGAGAAACTGAAGCTCTTCTGTCTGGACCATCAGGAGCCCGTGTGTGTTGTCTGTCGGGATTCCAGAGCGCACACCAACCACAAATTCAGTCCCATTGATGAGGCCGCAGAGGACTATAAGAAGGAGCTCAGGCAACAACTGGGGACCTTACAGGACCAAATGAAGCACTGTAAAAGAGTCAAACTTAGCTGGGATCAAACAGCAGAGCATATTAGGGCCCAGACTAAAACCACAGAGAGCCAGATTCGGGAGAAGTTTAAAAAGATTCAGTATTTTCTCATAAAAGACGAAGAGGCCAGGATATCTGCCCTGAAGAGGGAGGAGGAGCAGAAGATCGGGATGATGAAGCTTAAGATTCTGACTCTGAGCAGACATATAGAGACTCTTTCAGACACCATTAAAGCCACAGAAGAGGAGCTGGAATTTGGGAGTGTTACATTCCTGCAGAGGTACCAGGCAGCTGTTGAAAAAAACAAGCAATGCTCCCTAACAGATGATCCCAAGCTCGGCCAAGGAGCACTGATAAATGTCCCCAAACACCTGGGCAACTTGACCTACAACATCTGGAACAAGATGAAGGAGATGGTTACCTACTCTCCTGTGGTTCTGGATCCAAACACTGCGGGATCTACCCTCTTTGTGTTCGAGGATCTGAGACATTTGTTGTGTGAGAGACGGAGTCTGCTCCCAAAAAACCCAGAGAGGTTTGAGAAGTACCCAATGGTGCTGGGATCTGAGGGCTTCGACTCAGGGACTCACAGCTGGGATGTTGAAGTAAGAAGCGATGCAGACTGGGCTGTGGGTGTGATAGGAGAGTCTGAGCCGAGGAAAGGAAGCCATCTGTCAGGATTCTGGGAGGTGCAGTACATGGATGGTGTGTACAAAGCATACTCCCCACCTGTGACGGAGGAAAACCTGACTGTAAAGGAGCACCTGCAGAGGATCAGAGTGAAGCTGGACTGGAGCAAAGGGGAACTGTCCTTCACTGATCTGGATACAAACACACACATTTACACCTTCAATCAGACCTTTACCCAGCGTGTGTTCCCCTTTATTAACACGTTTAATACAAAACCATGAGCATATTACCAAAGAAAGTCACTGTACAGGTGGGGACATAGATTTTAATGTGCATGCAGTTCTGTTAGATAAATTTTTATAGGGAAGCATGCTATAGATTTTCTGTCATGTCTCATCTGTTTTTGTGGCTCTGTGACGAATACTGCAGCAGGCCAGTAGGGGGAGCTCTTGATGTATAGACTCACAATCTGTGCCAGATTAGTTAAGATTGCATGTTATTTGACAAGTTCTGAAGGTTTTATACTCTCATTTTATTCTGGATGATCAGTTTGACTGTACATTTAATGTCTTTTGCCGTTTTCATGCCATTTGAAGTCAGATTTTTCGAGATTTTCCATCAGTTGACAAATATTAATGTGGGATTTGGTCTCTGCACCAACTACATATTCAGTCATATTTCTGGTTATGTCCCATGTGTGTCTCTAAGTGTGAGGGTAAAATGAACTGGGATGGATGCTATATTTGCAGGTATAGAAAAAAGATGTTGTAAGCGGAATTGTAAATAGAGACTTTGTAAAAAGTTTGAAAATGAGAACTTGCTTTAAGTTTGTGAGAATAAACATCATTAAACTGGAAATCAGTTGGCTTTCTTCACTTTTCCTCTACTGTTTGATTTGTAGCATCACCAAACACACTTTAAATTTCAGATTTGTTCGGGGCACTAGTCATAAAGTGAGAAAGATGGGAAATAATGGGATTTCTTAAAAAAAAAAAACTTGACTAAATCATAAAAGGTTATTTTTTATCAAACTGGTTTGTGAATATTGACATATATATATATATATATATATATATATATATATATATATATATATATATATATATATATATATATATATATATATATATACATACATACATACATATATATCACAGTTAAGTCACATGCAAAGAGAGCAGTCTAAAAGTTAAATTTCAGTCTAAAAGCTGAATATAAATATTTTTAATGAGAAATGTAAAAAGTTAAATCTTAAACTTCATGTTAAATGAAAAATGAAAAGTCGTTAAAAAAACTTTCAAATTTCAGTGTGATTACTGATCTAAACGTAAAATGTGAAATTTCAGTTTAAAATTTAACTTCTTAAAGGTAATTTTTAAAATATATAAATGCTCTTATAGTTAGGTATAAAATCCAAAAAGTTAATGTTCATCAAAATGTATTCTAATTTGAAAAAATGACATTAACATTAAATAAAGTTATTTAATTCAAACTTTCCATGTGAGACTGATTGTTCATATTAAATGTGAAATATTAATATTTTATTTCTAATCTTTATGGAAGTATAAAACTTAAAGATTATTTCTGGAGCTTTTAGCAGAGTTTCAGGAGCAGGACCGCACCTCAACCTCAATCTTGTGAAGTTTAGTTCATATTAACTTTAAATAATGAAATGTGGTAAAATTGTAAAGTTATATGTAAAGAGTTTGATATGTTGCTTCTGTTTAATACATCAAATCTTAATAAAAAAGTTGTGTATAAGCTTTATTTTCTTAATGTAAAATTTAAACCTTGTATGTCAAACATGTAAGGTTAATCTAACTTTTCATCATAGGCCCCCTGCAGCATAAAATGTGCTGTTTTATATTCCGTTGGCTTCGATTTTCAGAATGTCACTCTGACCTCTCCACTTCCTGTTCACAGTCGAATTCCAACATCTGACGGCTGGCTACCACCACACCCTTTGACTCAGACTCAAACTTGAATAACTTTTAATCTTTAATGAGTCTACAACAAATGGATGATGAATAAAGTCAATCAAGAAAAAATGAGCAGAACTGTTGGAGTTAATCCATATCCTGTTGGTACAGTTTATGACAGCATTTACAGGAATTGATGAGACAAACCTCCCCCTGTCTAAAAGAATATAAAGCAGGAAACAGTTCATTTCTGGTGTTACTCACAGACAACAGGACCTACCATCAGCAACTTCCCCTGACGATAGAGAGGAAACCCAGAGAAGAGTAAGAGAAATTTATTTTAATAGCACATTTCTGTAAGGAGACAATTCAAAGTACCTTACACTTGGAAATACTTTTACTTCCAGCTGCTGCTGAAAAAGTTTCTGAAGAGGGACGCCTAAAAGAAGGACTCAGTAATGGCTGCTCAGATTTCTCCAGCTGACACCGACTTTTTCTGTTCAATCTGTCAAAACATCTTCCAAAATCCTGTTGTGCTGTCCTGCAGCCACAGCTTCTGCAAAGACTGTGTGAGGCAGTGGTGGCAGGGTAAACAGATTTTGTTGTGTCCCCTGTGTAAAGGAAGATCTCCAACAGCTGATCCACCCTGTAACTTAGTGTTAAAGAACCTGTGTGAATCCTTCTTTCTGGAACTCTCTCTGGAAGAGAAGACCCCTGCGAGGTCTGAGCCTCTCTGCAGTCTGCACTCAGAGAAACTGAAGCTCTTCTGTCTGGACCATCAGCAGCCGGTGTGTGTTGTCTGTCGGGATTCGAAAGCACACACCAACCACAGCTTCAAACCCATCGATGAGGCCGCGGAGGACTGCAGGAAGGAGCTCAGACCACACCTGAAGTCTTTACGGGACAAAGTGGAGCACTTTACAAGAGTCAAAGTTAACTTGGAGCAAAGAGCAAAGCATATTAAAGCCCAGACTCAAACCACAGAGAGACAGATTCAGGAGGAGTTTAAGATGCTTCATAAGTTTTTGAAGTTGGAAGAGAAGTCCAGGATGGCTGCTCTGAGGAAGGAGGAGGAGCAGAAGAGTGAAGCTATAAAGATTAAGATAGCAGCTCTGAGTGCACAGATGGAGTATCTTTCAGACACCATTAAAGCCACAGAACAGGAACTGAAATTTGGAAGCGTCAGATTCCTGCAGAACTACGAGGTAGCAGCTGTTAAAGCCAAGCAGCGCCCTCTGATGGATGATCAAGACCTCAGCCCAGGAGCCCTGATAGATGTGGCCAAGCACCTGGGCAACTTGACCTACAACATTTGGATCAAGATGAAGGAGATGGTTACCTACTCTCCTGTGATTCTGGATCCAAACACTGCAGGATTAAACCTCCACATTTCTGAAAATTTAAAAAGTGTGAGATATGAAGAGAAACAGAGCCCGCTACCACAGAACCCTGAGAGGTTTGAGTTCTACCCTACAGTCCTCGGATCTGAAGGCTTCAGCTCAGGGACTCACAGCTGGGATGTTGATGTGAGAAGCAATGAAAGGTGGGCTGTGGGTGTGATAGGAGAGTCTGTACCAAGGAAGGGAGACATCCTGTCAGGACACTGGGAGTTGTGGTTTCATGAGGGTAAATACAGAGCATACGCTCCTCCACGTACAGATAAAGTTCTTTCTGTAAAGAAACCAACGCAGAGGATCAGAGTGAAGCTGAACTGGAGCGAAGGGAAACTGTCTTTCACTGATCTGGATACAAACACACATATTTACACCTTCAATCAGACCTTCACTGAGCGTGTGTTCCCCTTTTTTAACCTGCTCAGTTCAAATGCACTGAGTATACTACCACAGAAAGTCACTGTACAGGTAGAGATGTAGGAGACACAGTCAGAGCTTGAAAACAAAATTATAAAGATGTTCATTTGTTGATCAGGGGAGAATTTTCATATCGCAACACACATATTGGTATTAATATAAAATGTGTGTAAACAGATGAAAAAGATGAATGAAAATCAGATCAGTAAAAGATTTTTTTTGTTCTTTGATGTAAATTAAATAAAATTCAAATGTTAAATCTGTTATAAAAATGTTATTAATTCAAATCTGATTGAGTTTTTAGTAACATTTCATTTTCTTTGAAGTTTTCAGAAGTTTCTGTAAATGTTCACTTGGATTAAAAGTCATGAATTCTTTAAAGCATATTTTCTTGAGTTGTTGATTTTTTTTTCAAAACTATAATGAATATGGAATCCTCTCTGCAAACAGCTTTCTCTTTGATTTTAGAGAGTTACTTTTTATTGTCAGCCACTCGTGGAAAAAAAAAACAGTTCAACACTAATAGTAAAGCATAGTGTTTGCAGGCTTATCACCCTTTATACTGGAATGTGAGCTAAATATGCAACCAGTGTTAAAGGCCTCTCTGTCGGCTGTGTTCCCACACAGAAACTGGGTTAGGACGGTATGTAGATATGCAGGATCATGTTGCACATAGGCATTCAATGCTACAGTGTTTGCAATGCAAAGCCCACCAGTGCACACACACAAAACAGTTGCTATTTTGGAATTCACTTTTGTGCATGATGTCCGCAGATCACAAAGACATGTAATTGCTCCAAATATATCATAATTATCACTCTGTTTAACAGGTGTCGCCTCATGATTATCGCGACTATGTTGAAGTAATTCTGCTTTACATGGGGCCCGTACTTCGTAACTAGACCTATGATTTCTTTCCCCCCCTTGAACTGTTTGGACAACTTCCTGCAGTCTTACTCATTCTCTGTTGCCTGACAGCCTCCTTTGAAATCTCTATAAACCAGCTGACAGACAAGTCACAGCACACGTGACTAGTCTGAGGAATGCTGGTCGAAGTTTTTTAGTCGAAACACGTCAAGGTCTAGCTATGAGGACTGACTCACTATGATACAATGTCAGATCAATTAAACCCTGTAGTATTCAAAGTTTTTGTTGTTCTTTGGTGTGTTATCAAGCTTTAGAATACTGTGGCCGCCTCTTGTTCAGTGCCTACATGTGGGTGTATCAGTCCAGTTTGTGGTCCAGGTATCCATAGCTGGAGAAGTATTCCACCTAAGTCCCTAAGATTATAACTGAGACTAGTTGGAGCCTCTTGCTTCTTAAATCAACAACCTTTGTTTGTTTTTTTTAATGTTCAGTTGGAGATGGCAGTAGTCATACCAACCCACAAAATCTTGTGTTATGCTCCATAACTTCCCTTTAGATATCCCACAACTGCTGACTCATCCAAGATTTTCTGCAGAAAACAGCGATACAGTCTGTGACCGCAGTTTCGCATTTAAAAAGTTATAAACAATAAAGTGGAAACAGCTCCACCTTTACAGCTGAAGACTGCTCCAGAGACAGGTCTACAAGTGCATATTATGTTTAGTGTCCTGTAGTGATTAATACCTAAATGTGTTTGCTCAAAACCTCAGTACAACTGTGATTAGTTCTCAACAGCCAAAGCAAAACCAAGGACAACCGGAGCTTACATGTAATATCAAAACAGTCAACGTAACAGAGGCATTCCCTCTCTGCCTGTTGACAATGTAGTTAAAAAAAGAAGAAAAACATTAGTGGGGCATCCTATCAGAAACATACATTATCTGTCCTGAAGTTGTAACCTCAGTAATTGGATAATGCACCTAAACTAAGTGAGCTTCACTTCTGTTTTCTGAAACTGAAAACTATGTAAGTTTGAGTGCACATCAGACGAATCCCAAGAGTACCCAGTCAACCAGCACATGGGGTAAACATAAGTATGTAGCAAGACATTGCTCCAGGGAACATTGTTACTTTTGTGTGATTTGTTGCAAGACAAGGACAAGCTGTTAAAGACCAAACTACTGAAAGTGGTAATCTATATCAGCTACTAAAACTTAGGGCAGAAGAGGATGACCCAATGCTGCAAAAGAGCTTCACAGAGGGCAATACAATGTACATAAGCTCCAAATCGCAGACTGAAATTCCGAAAATCATGGCCAATGCCATAATTTGAGGCATCACAGCTGAAATTAGTCTCTTCTCATTGTCTGTCTGCTCTATACGGACCATGAGCTCTCTGTGCGCAAGGAGTTTGTTGGGCTGAACAAGATGTCTAACACAACATGCCAGGGCAGAGCAAAGGTGGTATCTGATGTGCTAATGAGACTTAATCTATGCCTGGCTCATGATGACGCCTCAAACATGGCAGGACAGTTCAAAGGTGAACAGGCAATATTGAAAATGCAGCAGCTATTAGCCCTCTTTGTACATTGTGGTGCACTGTGTCAGTCTGATTAAACTGGCTGCATGTCCTGATTCAGGACTAACTTTCTTGGGTTCACCAGTTAAGAATCCTCTTTGGCCAGTCAGGGAAGTTCAAGAGCATGTTTGAAACATTGCTACCTCTGAAAATACACTTCTGACCTCCTTGAAACCACTTTGCCCAACAAGGTGGAGGGTGAGGAATTATGCAGTAATACCTGTGCCAGGGCAATCTGAGAGGGCACTCAGAAGCCTGGAGGAGATGACAGAAAGCACATCTAATATGGCTTCAACTGGCAGTGGCTTTTTGAGCACTTCAGCAAAGAAATGACTGTTTTAAGCCTCACACTTGTCTCTGCTGCTGTTAGAAAGCTGGAATGCCTGAGCAGGTGTTTGTCTACAATATCAACAAAGAGAGACAGGACAAGCTAGACATAAAAATGATCTGCAGTTTGTTGGATCTAGTGACACCAGAAGAAGCACATTAGGATCTTTCATTTAGAGAGAGATGGTACTTGTGTCCTATGAGGTTAAGCTATTGTTATTGATAAATAACAATAATAAGAGTGGCAGACATGGTATCATTGTATAGTCTGTGGAGATAGATGGATGTTCAGTTGCAGCGAAGAAACATTTTAGTTTATTTGTAGGCCTACCGTGGCACCTTATAATTTAATCACCTAACACCACTGTTGTGCTTGGAAACATTCCGCATTGTCTAAAGTTCAAACGTAACATGCATTAAAATGAAGGGATGAGCGAGTACACCATTATCTGTATCCGTATCTGTACTCGTAGGGGGCGGGACCTAAACCAGAAGTTGGCGCAGTTTGTCCGAAAATGGGCGGGGCTTAAATTCGAACATTATTTTAAGTCTGAAACTGGCTTTTTTTTTTGAAAAGGCTTTTGTGTGATCAGCTATGTATAATGTACAACTGGTAAAATGTGTATGAAGTGGTGTGAACGACTGTTTATTTATGATCCTCGTAAATTTAATAGGTGATTTGTGCAAACATTCAGTGGCAAAAAAATAAAAAATATGCCTTGATGTTCACTGTATTTTCAAAAACACTGTGCTCAGAATGGGCAAAGCTTTCCAACTAACTTTCTCAGCAGCCAAACTAAAATCATGCAGCCAGTTAAAAAGAAAGAAAAAAAGACCGGCCTGGAGAAACTAGGGGGACACGCGACACAAGGAGTTCACAGCTTTAAGCCTTCAAATGCGTTGCGTGTACGTTGCAAAACAGTTACTCAAGTAACTTTAAATATTAAAAAAAAAGAATTAAAGAGATGCGAGACGACGAAAACCTTAAAAAAACGGTCCTGAATTGAAGCAAGAGGCACTGACCAGCGCGAAACGAGCCGTTTTCAGCCCCGTCTTGTCACACGCATCGCGTATGACACGAAATAAGTTCAAGAAGTAACTTTGAATACCATACAAACCTCAATAGAGACAAGCAGAAGAAAACTGAGTGAGTAGTACAGAGATTAGAGCAACGTAAACTACAGTCAACTCAAGCAAGCAAGAGAAGCAGTCGCTGCCACTCGCTGCCTGTCTGTGTGTGCGTGTGTGTATGTGTGTGTGTGAAAGAGGAGAGCAGGCACCTCCTCGCTGCAGCATGTGGGTGCAGGGAGGGGGGTGTGCTGTGTGTGACTGGCTGATTACAGAGCATGAAGAGTGAAGACAGTAGTTGTTGCTACCCAATGAGGATTCTTTTAGCACGGGTACGAATAATCCTAAAAAAAAAACTCGTATTGTGCTCGGTCTCGGCAAAAATGCATTATCCATAACGAGTACTCGTTTGAAACGAATATCCGGCTCATCCCTATTAAAATGCATCAGTTTTTTTAAACTTTTTTTTCCTGTGATTAATTAAATGTAATAATGCATTTAAGTCCCACTCCTAATCATGACATAACCACCCATGTGCTTTCTCTAGAACTCATTACATAAAGCAGTCAACAATACTTGAGAAGTGACAAAGGAATGTTTGTAATGCAGTTGGTACAGTTTATGACAGAGCATTTACACAAAACGATCTGATAATCCTGCCCCTGCATCTATAAAAATATCAACCAGGAAACACAGTTTATTTCTGGTGATACTCGCAGAGGACACAAGTGCAAAAAGACGAACCAAAGGAAACAACTCCAGCAACTTTTCCTGGCATTGAAGAAACACAGAGCAGAGTAAGACAATTTATCTTAATAGCACATTTCTGTAACGTGACAATTCAAAGTGTTTCACACCTGGAATACTTTCACTTCCAGCTGCTGCTGAAAAAGTTTCTGAAGAGGGACGCCTAAAAGAAGGACTCAGTAATGGCTGCTCAGATTTCTCCAGCTGACACCGACTTTTTCTGTTCAATCTGTCTCGGCGTCTTCAAAAATCCTGTTGTGCTGTCCTGCAGCCACAGCTTCTGCAAAGACTGTGTGAAGCAGTGGTGGGAGGGTAAACAGACTTTGTTGTGTCCTCTGTGCAAAGTAAGTTCTCCAACAGCTGATCCGCCCTGTAACTTAGCGTTAAAGAATCTGTGTGAATCCTTCTTTCTGGAACTCTCTCTGAAAGAGAAGGCTTCTGCGAGGTCTGAGTCTCTCTGCAGTCTGCACTCAGAGAAACTGAAGCTCTTCTGTCTGGACCATCAGCAGCCGGTGTGTGTTGTCTGTCGGGATTCGAAAGCACACACCAACCACAGATTCAAACCCATCAATGAGGCAGCAGAGGAATGCAAGACGGAGCTCAGGCAATACATCAAGTCCTTACAGGACAGAGTGGAGCACTTGAATAAAACCAAAGTTAACTGGGATCACACAGCAGAGCATATTAAAGCCCAGACACAAACCACAGAGAGACAGATTCGGGAGGAGTTTAAAGAACTTCAGTGTCTTCTCAAAAACGAAGAAGAAGCCAGGATATCTGCCCTGAGGAGGGAGGAGAAGACGAAGATGGACAAGATAAAGCTTAAGATTGCAGATCTGACAGTAAAGATAGATGATCTTTTAGACGAAATTACAGACAAGGAACAGGAGCTGCAAGCTGAGAGTGTTGCATTCCTACAGAACAAGGTAGTAGCTGAAAAAGTCAAGCTACGCCCTCTGGTGGATGATACCCAGCTTGGCCCAGGAGCCCTGATAGATGTGGCCAAGCACCTGGGCAACCTGACCTACAACATCTGGATCAAGATGAAGGAGATGGTTACCTTCTCTCCTATGATTCTGGATCCAAACACTGCAGGATTATACCTCTGCATTTCTAAAAATCTAAAAAGTGTGAGATGTGAAGAGAAACGGAGCCAGCTCCCACAGAACCCTGAGAGTTTTGAGTTCTACCCTACAGTCCTCGGATCTGAAGGCTTCAGCTCAGGGACTTACAGCTGGGATGTTGATGTGAAGAGTAATGAAGGCTGGGCTGTGGGTGTGATAGAAGAGTCTGTACCAAGGAAGGGAAAAATTCTGTCGGGATACTGGGGATTGGGGCTGGATAAGGGTACGTACAGAGCATACGCTCCTCCACAAACAGATAAAGTTCTCTCTGTAAAGAAAACACTGCAGAGGATCAGAGTAAAGCTGAACTGGAGCGAAGGGAAACTGTCTTTCACTGATCTGGATACAAACACACACATTTACACCATCTGTTCCGCCTTCACTGAGCGTGTGTTCCCCTATGTGAACACACTTAGTTCAAATGCACTGAGTATATTACCAAAGAAAGTCACTGTACAGGTAGAGATATAGGAAACACTGTCAGAGCTTGACTGTGGAGTAAAAACAAGTTGGTACTGCGAGAGATGTTACATATGCTGGGAATGCAAATTCATATAAAAACAGAATCAAAAGATGTTTATTGTTGATCAGGAGAAAATTTTTATAATGCAACACCTACTTTTGAGTTTTTGTCTTGAATGAAACAACTTTTTTAAAATCCGCCTGTGTATCATTTTGTATTTGATTGTTGTGGTGTTAATCTAAGATGTGTGTGAACGGATGAAAAAGAGAAATTTAAAAAAATAAATGAATCAGATCAGTGAAATATTTTTTTTGTTCTTTGATATAAATTAAAAAGAAATTTAAATGCTAAATCTGTTATAAAAAAAATGTTGATAATCCAAACTTGATGAGTTTCTAGTAACTTTTGATTTTCTTTGATGAGTTTCTGTAAATGTTCACTTTGGATTTAAAGTCATGAATTCTTTAAAGCACATTTTCTTGAGTTGTTGATTTTTATTTTTTTTTCCTAAAAACTATAATAAATATGAAATCCTCTCTGCAAACACCTGTTTCTTTGATTTTAGTGAGTTAGTTTAATTGTCAGCCACTCCTGGGACAAAAAAAAAGAGTTGGGACACAAATAGTAAAGCATACTGTTTGCAGGTTTAGTCCCTATGATTATACCTGAGACTAGTTGGAGCCTCTTGCTTCTAAAATCAACAACCATCTCCTAAGTTTTTTTTTTTTTTTTTCAAATGTTCAGTTGGAGATGGCAGTAGTCATACCAACCCCCAAAATCTTGTTATGCTTATGTAATGTGATTAGTTTTCAACAGCCAAAACAAAACCAGGGACAACCGGAGCTTACATGTCATATCAAATCAGTCAACGTAACGGAGGCATTCCCCCTCTGCCTGTTGACACTGTGGTTAAAAAAAAAAGAGAGACAAAAAATAGTGGGGGCATCCTATCAGAAACATACATTATCTGTCCTGGAATTGTTACTTCAGTAATAAGTACTTCTGTTTTCTGAAACTGAAAACTATGTAAGTTTGAGTGCACATCAGACGAATCCCAAGAGTACCCAGTCAACCAGCACATGGGGTAAACATAAGTACATAGCAAGACATTGCTCCAGGGAACATTGTCACTTTTGTGTTATTTGTTGCAAGACAAGGACAAGCCATTAGAGGCCAAACTACTGAAAGTGGTAATCTATATCAGCTACTAAAACTCAGGGCAGAAGAGGATGACCCAATGCTGCAAAAGAGGTTCGCGGAGCGCAATAAAATGTATATAAGTTCCAAATTGCAGACTGAAATTCTGAAAATAATGGCAATGGCATAATTCGAGGCAGGAAATTAGTCTCTTCCCATAGTGTCCGTCTACCCTCTGTGGACCATGAGCTCTCTGAATCGTCTGCAAGATGTGGAAAGTGCAATCCTTACTGGGGAGGTTTGCAGCCAAGTGAGAAGCAGTCGGGATGAAGATCAGCACCTCTTAGTCTGAGGCCATGGTTCTCAGCTGGTAAAGGGTGGACTGCCCACTCCGGGTTTGGAAAATAGTCTTTGCCCCAAGTAGAGGAATTTTAGTATCTTGGGGGTCTTGTTTACAAGTAAGGGGAAAAAGGAGAGTGAGATTGACAGATGGAATGGGGTGGCAACAGGAGTGATGCAGACGCTATACCAGTCTGTTGTGGTTAAGAGGGAGTTACGTAAAAAGGCAAGGCTCTACCGATCAATCTATGTTCCAACCTTCACCTATGGTCATGAGCTGTGGCTAGTTACTGAAAGAACAAGATCGCGAATACAAGCAGCCAACTCTGTAGATCAGTACCCTAAACTAAATAGAGTGACTCTCTCTGTGCAGTCGCCCCTCTTTCGCAACAAATTCTCTGTAGCAGCAGACGTTCTTTGGGGGGCGCCAGTGGAAATCTGGGGTTTGTTTAATCAAGTGGAGGTTCTCATCAGAATCTTGGAGGTGCCAGTGTCTTCATGTGAAGCTGAGGGGAGTTTTCGTGCACTGTGCAGATTGAAGAGTTGGCTTCAGGCTACAAGGGTCCAAGATAGGCGGAACAATGTGTTTGTCTGCAATGTCCACAAAGAGAGACAGGACAAGCTAGACATAAAAATGATCTGCAGTTTGTTGGATCCAGTGACACCAGAAGAAGCACATTAGGTTCTTTCATTTAGAGAGATGGTACTTGTCTCCTTTGAGGTTAATAAATAACAATAATAAGTGCAGACATGGTATCATTGTATAGTTTGTTGGGATGGATGGATGTTCAGTTCCAGCGAAGAAACATTTTATTTTATTTGTAGGCCTACAGTGGCACTTAATAATTCAAGCACCCAACACCACTCTTGTGCTTAGAAACATTCTGCATTGTCTAGAGTGCAAACATAACATGCATTAAATGCATCAGTTTTTTTAAACATTTTTTTTTCTGTGATTTAGTAAATGTAATGAATGCATTAAAGTCCAACTCCTAATTAAAACACAACCTTTCATTTAGAACTCATTACATAAAGCAGTCAACAATACTTGAGAAGTGACATAGGAATGATTGTAATGCAGTTTATCTGTACCCACTGCCAGGTTGGTACAGTTTATGACAGAACATTTACAGAAAACGATCTGATAATCCTGCCCCTGCATCTATAAAAATATCAACCAGGAAACACAGTTTATTTCTGGTGATACTCGCAGAGGACACAAATGCAAAAAGACGAACCAAAGGACACAACTCCAGCAACTTTTCCTGGCATTGAAGAAACACAGAGCAGAGTAAGACAATTTATTTTAAAAGCACATTTCTGTAACGTGACAATTCAAAGTGTTTTACACCTGGAATACTTTCACTTCCAGCTGCTGCTGAAAAAGTTTCTGAAGAGGGACACCTAAAAGAAGGACTCAGTAATGGCTGCTCAGATTTCTCCAGCTGACACTGACTTTTTCTGTTCAATCTGTCAAAACATCTTCAAAAATCCTGTTGTGCTGTCCTGCAGCCACAGCTTCTGCAAAGACTGTGTGAAGCAGTGGTGGCAGGGTAAACAGATTTTGTTGTGTCCTCTGTGTAAAGGAAGTTCTCCAACAGCTGATCCGCCCTGTAACTTAGTGTTAAAGAACCTGTGTGAATCCTTCTCTCTGGAACTCTCTCTGAAAGAGAAGGCCTCTGCGAGGTCTGAGCCTCTCTGCAGTCTGCACTCAGAGAAACTGAAGCTCTTCTGTCTGGACCATCAGCAGCCGGTGTGTGTTGTCTGTCGGGATTTGAAAGCACACACCAAACACAGATTCAAATCCATCGATGAGGCAGCAGAGGACTGCAAGACGGAGCTCAGGCAATACATCAAGTCCTTACAGGACAGAGTGGAGCTCTTAACTAAAATCAGAGTTAACTGGGATCAAACAGCAGAGCATATTAAAGCCCAGACTCAAACCACAGAGAGACAGATTGAGGATAAGTTTAAGATGCTTCATAGGTTTTTGAATTTGGAAGAGAAGTCCAGGATGGCTGCTTTGAGGAAGGAGGAGGAGCAGAAGAGTGAAGCTATAAAGATTAAGATTGCAGCTCTGAGTTCACAGATAGAGTATCTTTCACACACCATTAAAGACACAGAACAGAAACTGAAATCTGAGAGTGTCACATTCCTGCAGAACTACAAGGCAGCAGCTGAAAAAATCAAGCAGCGCCCTCTGGTGGATGATCAAAACGTCACCCCAGGAGCCCTGATAGATGTGGCCAAACACCTGGGCAACCTGACCTACAACATCTGGAACAAGATGAAGGAGATGGTTACCTACTCTTCTGTGATTCTGGATCCAAACACTGCATCATCTGCCCTCTTTGTGTTCAATGATCTGAGAGATGCGGTGGTTGTAAAGAAACAGAGCCCGCTCCCACAGAACCCTGAAAGGTTTGAGTTCAACCGTACAGTCCTCGGATCTGAGGGCTTCAGCTCAGGGACTCACAGCTGGAATGTTGATTTGAGAAGAAATGAAAGGTGGGCTGTGGGTGTGATAGGAGAGTCTGTACCAAGGAAGGGAAAAATTCTGTCAGGATACTGGGGAATGGGGCTTGATGAGGGTAGATACAGAGCATACGCTCCTCCACAAAAAGCTAGAGTTCTCTCTGTAAAGAAAACACTGCAGAGGATCAGAGTGAAGCTGGATTGGAGCGACGGGAAACTGTCTTTCACTGATCTGGATACAAACACACACATTTACACCTTCAATCAGACCTTCACTGAGCGTGTGTTCCCCTATTTTGACCCGCTTGGTTCAAATGCAATGAGTATACTACCACAGAAAGTCACTGTACAGGTAGAGATATAGGAAACACTGTCAGATCTTAAAAACAGAATCAAAAGATGTTTATTTGTTGATCAGGGGAGACTTTAAATCACACTACATCTGCTTTTGGGTTTTTGGCTTTGTTTGACCTACGCTATAAATTTAGGCAAACTAGCGACTTTAGTGTATGAGTACAGTTATTGAATTTGGAAACAGAGAACAATCATCTGTGGTAATTTCTTCAAATGTGGTCATAACAGTTTTTTGAAGGTTTCATTCTGACATTTTAAACTGAAATCGGTAAATAAATTCCACATGTGTATGAATTAGTGTTCGATTGTTGTGGGGTAAATATCTAAATACTTGATCTGGTATGAACATTTTTTTATTATTCAAATTTGATTGAGTATTTTGTAACTTTTTCTTTGAGAAGTTTCTGTAAATGTTGACTCTGGGCTCAATGCCATGAACACTTCCAGGCACATTTTATTCTGAGTTGGTTAAAAATGTGTTTTTAAAACTAAAATAAATATGAATCCTCTCTGCAGACCTGTTCCTTCTTTATTTTAGTGAGTTAGTTTTGTTGCCAGCCACTCTTGAAAAAAAAAAACTAAAATCTTTACCATATTGATGGTTTGCATCCTCTGGAACCTTTAATTCAACATTAACAGTTTAGCATCGTGTTTGCAGGCTTATCGCCCTTTATACTGGAATGTGAGCTAAATATGCAACCAGTGTTAAAGGCCTCCCTGCTGGCTGTGTGCCCACACAGAAACTGGGTTAGGACGGTATGTAGATGCATGTGTGCAGGATCATGTTGCAGAGCTCTGACGCATTCACATGCGTTTAACACTGCTATCTACAATGCATACAATCTAGCACATAAAGTGCATAAAGTCAGCAGATCACAAAGACATATCATAATCATCTCCATGTATAACAGGTGTTGCCTTATGATTATAGTCACTGTGTTGAAATTCATTCTGTTTGACATGGGGCCTGTACTTCAATACATTTTCAAGCTATTGTAGTAGTACAGCTCTCGTAACTAGACCTGTGATTTCTTGTTCCTCTTGAAGTGTTTTGATAACTTCCTGCAGTCTTCCTCAGAAGAGTCAAGGGCGGCTGCTTTTCTGACATGTCTGTCAGGAGATTCACTGAGGTGTGGTCATCCTACCTGAAGCAGCAGGGCGACCACACCACGCCGTCTGACAGCATTCCTCTAAACCTCTGTAATCAGCTGACAGACAAGTCACAGCATCTCGTCTGAGGAAGACTGCAGGAAGTACATGTTACCAGAGCATGTATGCAGCTGTAGGTGTCCAATTAATTTGATTGATATCCTTAGATTTTTTTTTGTTTACATCTACCTAGTTTTCATTTTTTTTTGTTTGCATTGAAAACAAAAGCTGCTCACAAAGATGTGTTAAATGTCAACATATATGCTGTAATAATATATATTTCAACATTTATCATATATTTAATCTAACACCAAAAGTTACATCACTTATTGTCAATAAATCTTGAACAGATTGACTTTTTATTTTTACAGTTTATCGGCCATGTTGGAGGCTCTCTCACAAGAGAACAGAATTGAGCTGGCAGGTACACAGGACTACTGTTGCCATGTTTTTGGCTACACTACTTGAAAAAACCAAGAAAAACATCTGAAATACCTCAGACTGCCAAAAATTATCGCAAATCAAGGTGAGGAGTGCAAATATGTGCTTATGTTTCCAAAGAACAAAGGAGATTGTGGCTAGCTAAAATCCACCAGGATTAACAAGGCAATAATCCATACATTTGCGTCTGTTCGCAACATTTCTTGTCAGGTAGGTCATATTCTCTGTCTACAGCATCTTGAAATCACACTTCAGTAAATTAAATACATTATAATAGAATATTACCATGATTGAGAGGTAAATTTCCCCAAATAATGGTACTTAAGTGAAACCTAGTGTCTTTCAGCAGGCTTTTTTTTAAAGTGCCGTAAAGTGAGCCTATCCCGAGAGAACATCATTTATTCCGTGGATCCTCTCCCCCGTGAAAAATATGATATTAAAATCTGTTTTCAGACCTTTGGGATGACGATGCTAACTCCTCTCATGGGTCTCTCCCTCCATTCAGGTGTAATTTTGGAAAATACTTTTTTTTCTTGCTGGACGACATACCTCCAAGTTTACGTTCGGAGATGTTTTATTACAAAATGTAAAAATATCATAAATAGTAAAACAGCCATTCTCTTACTTATGGATCACATTAAATATAAAATAAGTCGTTTAGGATGAAGTTTTCATGAGGTGTAGCGTCCGCATTTGAATGCATCTGGCGCGGCCAGATGACGCCAACAACGCGACGCCGTTCCGTACGTTAGCTGTGATGCTACAAATTGACAGCTTCGGGAGTTTGATTCTCTCAGTTTGTGTGAGTGTGTAAAGCCAGGAAACGACACCAATCGAGCATTTAAAAAGGCTTCGTCCCTGTCCAAGTCAGAAGGTGAAGAACCGGAATTCTCCTTTAAATGCTGCTCGAAACAGCAGCAACAACGTTAGCAGCGGCTAGTTAACGCATGAGCTCTGACACTCAGCCCAGCTCTGCACAGATGGCTGAAGACGGAGTGAAAGCAGAACCCGCAGCCACACAGGAGGATGAAAACAGAGAAAATAAGAGCTGTGTGCAAATTGTGAGCAGTAACGGAGATGCCACGGCAGAAAACCAAACTCTCTCCAAAAGACAGAAGAAGAAACTCTTGAAGCAGCAGAAATGGGAAGAAGAGAGGGAGCTACGAAAGTGAGTGAGATCAATTCGACAGTTAGTAATTCCCCTTTTATTTTTAGCAGCTGAAAAATAGATTCAAGAAGAGAACTGTGTGGAACGAGTAAAAAAAAAAAGTATAAGTGTAAATGTATTTGTTAATCTCAGCTGCTCTGAGTAGTCATTGTTTACATGAAAGTCAAATATTATGTGTTTTGTGCTGCAGGCAGAGACGAAAAGAGAGGAAGCAGCAGCGCCGAGAGCAGAGGCAGAATAACCCAGAGGAAGGAGGAGAGGCTCAGAGTTTCAAGAAGCGACTACGCAGGGAGGTGATGCCCAGCTCACTCAGGCTGGTGGTGGACTGCAGCTTTGATGACCTCATGCTGATTAAAGTGAGCTACTTATGGGTTCACACTCATCCATGTCTACATTGAGACATGTTCTGAGGCATTAAACCATGTACTGTTGTACCACTGTGTGTTCAGGATGTCCGGAAGCTTCACAAACAGATCCAGAGGTGCTACGCTGAGAACAGACGAGCTTTACATCCCGTACAGGTAAATAAGTACTGATCTTTGAGAAAAAGATGAGCCTCCAAGATGTGTAACAACTCCTCTCATTTCTCCAGTTTTATCTGACCAGTATGGGCGGACAGCTGAGGCAGAGCATGGATGAGAAGGACAAAGGATGGGTGAACTGGAAGGTGAGCTCACTGGATGTTGTTTGGGACGCTTCAGGCTGACACTCCCAACACCTTTGTGTGTTCATAAAAAGCGCTGCTCTTCAGTCCCCGCTGTTTATAAACCTTTAGTCAGTGCATGTCCTCCTGCAATAAAAACAGTCAGTGTGTGATATCGGTTTGTGTTGCTGTTTTGACATCAGGACATCAACATTAAACCGGAGCACTACAGTGACCTTGTGGTGAAGGAGGAGCTGGTTTACCTGACCTCAGATTCGCCAAACGTGCTGGAGGAGCTGGACCAGAAAAAGGCCTACGTGATAGGAGGGCTGGTGGACCACAACCACCACAAGGTCTGTGTGAGAGTTCACAGCTGAGGTGCACGACAGGATGAGACTTGAGGAGGCTGATCTCTGCTCTGTGTGGGTTTGTCTTTGCAGGGGATCACATTTGAGAAGGCCAAAGAGCTGGGGATCGAGCACGCCCAGCTTCCTCTGAGCAGTTTTGTGAAAATGAACAGTCGGAAGGTTCTTGCTGTAAACCATGGTAAGGACTTGTATTAAAGCATGATCTAAGTATTTAAAATACTTTTGACTTATTTATTGCAATAAAGACACGCCAAAACCAGTGTATGTTGGATCATACGGCTTTGGTTTGCCAGATTTCAGCTGAATGTCCTGCTTGATGTTGTGAAACTGCCACAAAATGATTCAACAAACTGTAGTTCTCCTTTAATGATTTGTATTTGTTCCTCACGCAGTGTTTGAGATCATCCTGGCATACCTTGAGAAGGGCAGCTGGCAGGAGGCCTTCTTCACCGTCCTGCCTCAGAGAAAAGGAGCCGTTGCTGTCGGTCAGGACGGAGCAAATCTTCAGGGAAAAGAAGACTCAGACTCTGACTCAGACTCTGAAACATCAGAGCAAACTGCCAAAGACCTCAAATCCTAGTTCGACTGAAAAACTCCAGAGTTTAGATATATTTACGCTGAGGTTCTTTTTTAAGGAGAGAATTTGTTTTTTGATCTTTTTTTTTTACATGAATTATTTATTAAAGGTTTTATTTTGTGCCTCCTGTAATTGGTAACATTTTAGTTTGAGTACAGATTATCTGTTCTGCTTTAAGTTTCTGCAGATTATACCTTTATTACGCAGAAGGAAATGATCTTAAGTTGTTGTTCATCTTAAAGCTGTTAGACTTTATCTGACTGTGTTTATTTAAACAATAAGAAAACATTAAAAGGTGACTTTGAGTCTTACTGCTCATAAATAACCTGAAATGGTAAGAGGTTATGTGACTACGATGAAGAAGTTTGGGTTATGAACATTTTTTGTGTTGGGTGAGAAACATAACACAGATAACACAGTTCCTCGCTGAATATTTTATGACTATTTGTGTTTAAACTTCTGTTACAAAAATGACACAAAATTATTGAAACATAAATAAAAATGAATTCAACTCCCAGCATGAAGCTCATATCCTTGTAGAATTTGATCTGTTGTGTTCAGGAGTTCCTTTTATAGCTGGAAATTAAATAAAGATCAAAGTTAAATTTATTGATTAAGTTAAATGTATGAAAACTTTTGAGTGTGTTCAATCGAACATGTAAACCCTGCATATTAAGGGGGTGCTTTTGACATTTTTTTCCCACTAAAAGTGCATCGCTTTTTTTTTTTTTTTTTTTTTTTTAACCAGTTTGAGGGGGATAGGTTTGTTTTTTTGTTTTTTTCAATTTTATTTTTACATCAAGTCAATGAGAAAAAGAGGGCACTTTTTATACATTTTAGTATGAAGCTAAAATCCTGCCAAAACCTTATAAACAAAGAGAATGTCTTTTACAAAGACAGTTCTATTCATGTGCAAAGAATATGTGATTTGCATGAAAAAATAAATCTATTTCCTTTGAATACAAAACATATTTCTTTTCAAGAACAACAACAAAAAAAAACTTTTTGTGTCGCGTTATAGAAGAACAGCTTTTTTTAATACGTTTTCCACTATGAGGCATTTTAGCAGCAATTTTGTAAAGTTTTATCCTCTACAGTTAAATCCAAGTAGGACTGCAACAGGTTTTCCTCAGACGGGGACCGCCCTCTCTGGAGTCCTCCACCGGAAGTTGTGGTATCCACGGTGACTGTGACGCCAAACCAGAGAAAACTACGCTATTCTAGAGCTGCACCGGCTCGCTAATCCGTCATTCATCATTTTGATAAACCAATCAAATGTCCCGGAAAGCGCTGAGAGTTGTGGTTGAATTAAAGTTTAGAGCGGTAAGATTTATTCTTGTACTTTATGAACGTTTACCTGCCTCCCCAACAGAGACTGGGCTCAGTAAAAGAGATATCCGAACAAACATCTGTTTACATTGTTAAACCTTTCTGCAAAGATAATTATAAAAGCCACTGGGCTCAATTCAGTATGCAACTAAACCCAAAATTAAAACGTTATCTGTTATATTTACATACTCTGACTCTGTTTGAATCTATAAGGTCTGTGAAACAGATTTACACATAATGTGAAGTTAGCAGAGCTCTGATCGAAGCTATGAAGTAATGGAGAGAGTTTTTCAGAAAGCGTTTTTATTTAGGACAGCTATATATGAAAAATAAATTCTAAAAATGTATTTAATAAATTATTTAAATAAATAAAAGCAGGAGAAAATGGTTAATTTACCAGAAGGTGAAAGTAGAGCCTTAAAAGCAGGTTGCTAGCTCCACAAAGGGCTAATATGTTCTTTGACTGCTCTCAGGTGTCCTGTCCTGGAGTTCACCTGTCAGCCAAGGATGATATCTACCTCAGTGTGTGCTTCATGGGACAGTACCGTCAGTCTGAGTGTCTCCCTGCGGTCTTCCCCCTGCTGTTTCATGAGAAGATGACGTTTGAAAAGGCAGGTATTGACTCTGGATCCCCAAAACATTCAGAAGAGCAGATTAAGTGTTGTTTGCCGAGATCTGACTGATCCAGTTTTTTTTTTTTTTTTTTTTTTTTTTTTTTTTTTGTTTTGTTTTTTATTCATTCAATACTCTAAATTAATTTGACATGACCGCATGGTAAGAAGGATGTCAGATCTTACAGAGAAAGTCAACATGACAAAGCTTTGAAAGTTAAATTCAAATCAGTAAAAAAAAAAAAAAAATTAAAGCTCCTGTGGGGATTATTTGGTTCGTCAAGTTTTGTACCACCTGTGGACAAAACTTGCATCACTCATCTCATACATGCTTAAGTCATATCCTCTGTTGATGATGTTTTTGTTTGCTTTTGTTAACATAAAAATGTAACAAAATGAAGTCACTGGAGCTTTAAATTCTGTTTTTGTTTTTTGGTTCAGATTTTCAGGCATGCAGTTGACCCTGGAGACATCGCAGTGATGCTTGAATGTAAGTAGCTTTAATTAATATTTATTTATACCTTCAAGCAGCTAAAATTGGACACTGAACTGAAGTCTGTATTGTATTTATATTGATATTTCTCTGTATATGAAAAATTCGACGGGTAAGGCTGTATGAAAAAAACTCACCTAGATTATCATCCTCATAAATTTTTCATGAAATGGGTTGATATTGACTGTGACACTTCTTTATAATCTAAAAAGACAAATTGTGCACTTTTAGGACAATAAAAGCAAAGAGATGTGAAGTGTCACTTTGTTTACAGGCAGTGCCAACATGGAAAGCTCCCAATATTATTTCTAGATACACTGCAAAAAGTGAAACTGTTAAAAAATCTGAGTGTTGTAATGAAATTTTTCCATTCTACAGTGTTTTTGAAGACAAAATAAATTCACTTTAATGCAAGAAGTGCTTTCTTTTCCCCACTGAGGCCACATTTGGGTGTTAAAGTTAAAAACACCCTCAGAACAAAGAGCCTCATGAGCTCAATCTTTAACAGTCAGAATCTTAACTTGGCTTATTTTCATGTTTATACTTCTTGATCCGTGTGTGATGCTTTTGCAAATGTTGTCTCTCTGTTTCTCACCAAATCTGCCCTCGACGTTAACATCAGAGAATATAAAACAGAGACAGACTGCTGAAAAATTATCATATAGTATTTTATTATTCAACATCACATCATTAGAGAGACTAAAAATATCCTGCTAAAGCTTTATAAATGAGTCTGATCTGCTTCATTTCATGATGCTCAAAATAATGTTCGAAATCACCCCCGATGAAAAACAGCTGCAGTATTTGACATTTATCTCTTCACTCTGTTTAAAACATGCACAACTCCTTGTTTTCCTGCTCAATAGATAAACTCATATGTGAAGAATTTTAACTCTAAAGGTTCTTTATAATCTTTACTCAGTTAAGATTTTCCTTTGCAGACATCCTTTACTTAAATTGTGCTTACACTACAAAATATTATTCACATTTACGTTGGTTTAAGCAACTCGAGTGTTGATCTTAAAAGCTGAAACCCTTGCAAAGTGAAACCCTGCACACACTTTTAACTTTGCAGAAAAAGTGTGAATTAGGATGAAAATAAAGACGAGAAATAAATTCTTTCTTTCATTTTCCCCTTAAACTATGTCCACCTCTGTCGCTGTTTGTGTTCAGATGAGACGGTCAGAATCGATCTGGTGCAGCTGACTCCTCCAGGTCAGTTTGTTTATACTTTATTCATGTTTTTTTTTCTCTCCTCACTTGCTTTACTGATGTGAAATGACTGTGTGTTTGCAGGAGGTGACACTTTGGCGTGCTTTGAAGAAGACGCTCGACGTTTCTTATTCCCAGAGCCCAAACTGGTTCCTTCGTTCTCTGGAGTGGAGCGAGAGGTCCTGATGACCAGAGCGCATAACTTCCCTGTAAGTCCAAACGTTTCCCAAGCAACTGTGAGCACAACTGTTAACTTTTATCATAGATGTTTAAAATGTGGATTGAGACATTTCCTCTTTATGCAGGGTATCGCTCCCAGGTTGGAATTTTCCAGCAAAACAACCATCATTGAGTGTTCTGCTGATGCAAGGATCAACTTCTACCCCAATGAGCTCCTGGTAAGATTAAATAATGTGCTTTGAGACACACTGTCTCAAAAAAAAAACCCTCTCTAGTACCTGTGACTTTCCATCTTTTGTTTCCAGAGGCCTGTGGTTAAGAGGAACAGAAAACCCTCCAGCAGACCCAGGACCTCCTCCCCTCAGAGGAGAAGAAGTGTCCGGATGAATGGCAGCACTGCGTCATCCTCACACATCCACAGATCTCAGTCCCTGTCTCCTCTGAGAGCCAGAAACAGGCAGCGTCTGGCTCGGCTCAGCCTGGACTCTGCAGCTCCGTGTAACGGGGATGCAGGCGGCACCTCTCAGCCTGTAAGCACAAACCACACAGCTTTTCAGAAGCTCTTTCTTCAAGCATCCAACCCAATTCAGGCCACTAGAGGGCAGAGCAGAGTTAAGACCGCTTATCCTGTTCAGGGTCACAGGTGGCTGGAGCCACCCTGGACTGGTCGCCAGTCAATCACAGGGCTGGATAGATCCACCACCTGGTTATCCTCACATCTTGATAAACCTCTGAACTGCTGCAGGAAACACCTGCAAATTTTGGAAGAATTATTAGATCAGTGTCCAAGAACTTGATGGTTATGATGAATATTTTTGAATAACTCTTATCTGAGAGGTTTGGCATTTATAAAAAAATCAGGCGATCAGTTTTTAAACTTCCCCTTCAGACTTTCATTTCAGTTTTACATAATAGCTCTGTGCTAACAAGAAGCATGTCATCTGAACCTTTTAAAGAGGTTAAAAGTGGACCACTGTTTCTGTCACTCAGCCTTGACCCCTCAGCTGTTTGACATCTTATTTCTGAGCGGTTAGTCATTAAAGCTGCAAATAACTCTGAAAAGTTGATGTTTGACCGAACAGAAAAAGGTTATCTCAGAGAGATAAAAAGAGATCTCCTGTCTCATGATGATTATGCATGAGTGTCGTCTTTGTGTGTGTTTTTAAGCCATGTTCTTATGACTTTTTTTGCTCATTTGTGACTTAGATATTGACCTGCAGAAGCACAAGACACATGGGATCTGATTTTTTTTTCAAGTCCGATTTAAACCTTGAACTGTTTGCAGAAGATCTGCAGGGGTGTGAGATCTTCAAGGAGAATGTGCTGCAAATGCATGATGGATATGAACTTTAAATCCCTTTGAGAGTCTGAAAACAGATGTGGAACATGTTGTTCATGTTCTTTTGCACATGCAGATTAGTTTATGCAGGTATCTGATCCACAGCGCACCTAAAATGTTGTGTGGACATAACGCACACAAAAATATACCTGAGCCATAACTCCAAACAAAGATTTATTATCTCATTATCTCAGAAGACAAAATTATTTTATAGTTAACTGAAGCTTAATGCCTTTTTATCTCCTTCATATCGATCACAGTGAAATTAATCATATAGAAACAGAAAAAGATGTTTGAATACAAAATGATACTATACCATACCATACCATACCATACGTTACGATACCATACGTTACAATACCATACCATACCATACCATACGTTACAATACCATACCATACCATACCATACCATACCATACCATAGCATACCATACCATACGTTACCATACCATACCATACCATACCATACCATACCATACCATACGTTACCATACCATACCATACCATACCATACCATACCATACCATACCATACGTTACCATACCATACCATACCATACCATACCATACCATACCATACCATACCATACGTTACCATACCATACCATACCATACCATACCATACCATACCATACCATACCATACCATACTTTACCATACCATACCATACCATACCATACCATACCATACCATACCATACAATACAATACAATACACATTCAGTTCACATTTAGAGACTCTGTATCTCCTTCCAGAAGGAAGGAGTTCATAATCAGCATGAAGAATAAGAGAGGGGTCAGAGATGTATGTTCAGTCCTCCCTACAACCTTCATGGCAGTTTGCACCAAACGAGCAAGTTCAGGTTTTAACAGAATGGAGAGATTACCAAACCAGGCTGAATAATGCTCTTTAAAACTGCCTGATAAAACAAAAACACGATCCTCTGATCGACACCAAACACCCTGAGCCAACGCAGAAAATACAGCCTTTGCTGTAAACGAGAGCACAGACGAGTAATGTGCCTCTCCCAGCTAAACTGAGTATCTCAGTAAATGCCGAGATACCTGTAAGAGCTGACCTGGTTGATTTTTTCAGCATGGATTAGCAGAGGGGTGTGATTACCAACAAACATGGTTTCCCTGGAAGCTGCTGGTGCAATCATTGGTGTAGGATACAAAAGCTTTGTTCACTCTACCACCAGGATGATAAAGATTTTTGGGTTAATTATTGTCATCCCATTATCCACCCATGTCAGAAAGCATTTTATAGCCTTTTTGTGATTAGGTCCTGTTTCCTCATTATGATGATATCATTCCTTCTGCAGCTGATGACGTCCTGGCCTGGAGCCAGTCGCTCTGCCTCGCCCCGTCGCTCTGTGCTGTTTACCAGCTCTGCCTCACCTTTGACCAGGTCTTCATCCGCAGGTAGAAACCCTCATTTAAAGCTCCTGTGTTGTTACTTAACATGTTTTACGATCTCAGATGACTTCCAGCAAGTCCCATGAGCGTGTTAGGTTTAGGGATAAAGTTATACTGCTGGTGATGTGGCCTGACCTGGTTACTTTGATGATGGTAACCCATTTAAAGTCCTAAAACCTCCATAAAGCCAGGTTTCTGTCCCCAGAGACATAAACCTGATGTTATTAAAGGTTATTTCCTTGTTTTTAACCTTACAGTGAGATATTCTCCAGCCGTGAGAAGAAAATCCTTGTCCAATGGTTTGGTAGGTAGAGTTTGCTTCTGCTTGTTTGTCTTTCAGATGTAAAATTTATCAACATTTGCTTCAACTGTGATTTTCTCACAAAGAGGAACATATCCACATAAATTAGAAGACAAAATCCAGAACTTTCTGCCCACAAAAGTGTAACTGAAAAAAATTAAACTTATAAAAATACATATATTTAAAAAAAAAAAAAAGCTTGAATAAAAACAACCAAATTTTAAATAGAGGCAATAGCAGAGAGTCTACCTAGAGTCTTTAATCATGGTTTATTTGCTTTATGTACAGGTTGGAAGGATGTCAGATGATGAATCCAGCTCCTCAGAAACCCGTGATCCATCTAAACCTGATCCATCAGAGCTGTGGCACTCTCACAGGGAGCAGGTCCGGCTCAGCAGGTACAGACTGACTTTCTTGCTGTCTTTTTCTGGAAAGCTGTGATAACTGATAAAAACTCTAGTCTCTTAAAATGAAACACTCTGACTATTTGTATGACGGTCAGCTCTCACAGAGAATGGGAGGAGGTCCACGAGCGGGTCCGAGGACTCCTAACGACACCAAAAGCTGTACGCAGACTCGTCTACGTAAGTTAACGATCATATGAGAGTCTGTGCTTGATATTCTTTGTTTTATATTTTGTTTATCTCAGGCTAGTTTCCCTTTTTAAGGCCTCTTATAACATTTTTTGCTGATTAATAAGAATGGGACTTTTTTAATCTTTTGTGTTGTCCTAAAATGCTTTATATAAACCAATATTCTTATCTAGGTTAAAGCCTTCTGTCTTTAAATGCAGAAGAAATATGCCTTTAAATATACAGTACATTTTATCAGCTTATATGTCATCAGTAGGAAGACTCCTTGTTTTTGGACTTTAAAAAAAATATATATTTTCAAGTCATAAAACAGAGCAACGTCATACTCTAATGAAATATACCCTGGAAATGTTAATTATTATTATTGTTATTATTGTTATTATTATTATTATTATTATTATTATTATTATTATTGTTGATTTATTTATTGCATTTGCAGTCATGTGTTATAATTATAGGAGAATTCGCTTATATATATATATATATATATATATATATATATATATATATATATATATATATATATATATACATATAAAAACTTGTCTCTATGGTCCTTAAAGGGGGGTATTTTGCTTTTTTTTAATCTTTATTCGGTCCCTCTGGTGCCCCTGTAGTAATATTACATGATTTATAGCTCGAATAAATCCTTATTTATTTCTCCCTGGTGTTTTAGAAAACCCTTATTTCAACCTTTGTTTGAAACTTTTGGTGTGAGCTGCTGTCTCTTTAAGGCTGTACGCTCAACAAACCCCCTTCCCTCTGATTGGCCAGCCCTTTGGAAGTCTGTCAGGGCGGAGCCATGGGTGATAGACGTTGGTGTTTTTAGGCCCTCCCATCCAATGTTCAGGACATCCTTATGTGATGACAACATTTCATACAGCAAGCCTCGTGAAGCTCATGCTATTTCATTGTTTTAGAACAGAGGGTTTGGATCAGTTTACAGACAGATTCAGGGATTTCTACAACACTTGAGTTTGTAGAGGTTTGAAAATCTGCACACACATAGTGTAAACATTCAGCATTGTTAGTTTATATCCATGATTAGAATATGGGAAAGACAAATACCCCCTCTTTAAAGACTCATTTTCTCCCTAAACATATTTCAGGAGTTCTGTGAATGGACTAAAGATCTCAGGTCAACGATAACTCAGTGACAGTGATTTGTTTATGTGTATCAGGGGGCCACACACTCAGAGGTAGATGAGGTTTTATCCAGGAGGTCCATCTCTCCTGGTCCACCATGATGATCCAACCAGGCTCTGGAAAGGTAAAGTGGAGAGCAAGTTCAACTTCACCTCCTACTTACAGCCTCTTACAGGGACAGACGCCTTCACCTTCCACTCAGCCGACAGGTGCAGACTCTCTCCTGATGCGTGTGTGTGCAGGATGGAGGGATACTTCACTACACTGATGATGAATAATGACAGCATAATGTGTGTAAAATAAAATAAATCCTTCAGATGACTTAACTTGATGTGGTGTCTAAGTTTGAACACGACGAAGCTTGAGTTTGACGTCATGAGTCCTCGACGTTTCCATCTATCAAGCTGACATTGTGGAGTCCTCGGGTGAATCAGCTGAAGGCCATTAAAAGCTAATTGTGTCTGCGGCGATGCGGCTCTATATGAACTGCTGCCGTAGATCAGAGAAATAGCTCCACTCTCTGCTGCAGCTCCGTTAGGAACATTGTGATGTACGGGATCCTATTTTTGGTGTGATGCTTTGTCTTTAATTTTAGGCCTTGATGACAGGAAATACTTTTTGATGGTTCGCTCCAGTGGTTTCAGCAAAAGTCCTGAAACTGTACTTTAAAATAGAAGAAGCTGCCGTCTTAAGAAACAGTGGAAGTATTAGGAGGACGTGGGTTTTCCACTGAGGTTAGTTATGATGTGTTTTACACCAAGGACTGCCTGAAAATCTGAATTATGTCACACAATAAGTCACATAATTAGAATACGGTCATGTTGTCTTAGACCAGGGGTTCCCAAACTTTACCAATCCAAGGCCCCGAAACAGCATTAGCTTCTGGTTGGGGACCCCCTTTGCAAACCAACAGACAATGCTTCAAAATAGAAAGAAATGCTTTTTTCTTACTTTTATTCACTTTTCAATAACTATTAGATTTGTTTAGCATTGATGATTTTTAAAAAAACGTGTTTTTTAGTACTGTATATTCCCAACGACTAGTAAACTTTTCAACAACCTGTTGACAAATAAGACCAAAACAAAACAAAACTTCTCTCTGATGTGTGTGTATGTGCGTGTCTGGGAGTGACAAATTACACCAGTGGGAGCGATGGGCCTCCACAGCAGGGCTGTTGGGCTGCTCCTTCAGTCTTTTTCCTGTCTAAAACCTTACCATTTTGTGCTAGCTAGCTAGCTACAAGCGAGCTTGCTAACAGGCGCAAACCTCCAGGTCTACAAAGATGATCATCATCGTGATGCCCAAGTTGGAGCTACGGGGTACGGTCAGGTACAATCAGAAACTTGAGAATCTGGCGAATACGTCAGTTTACGTGTTGTAAGTTCAGGACAAATGGTTACATAAAAAGAATAACAAAAAATAAAAAGAAAAATAATTTGACGCTATTTTTTCCTCCAATTTTCTGAGACCCCCCCGCAGTGCCCCCTGGCGGCCCCCCAGGGGGCCCCGGCCCCCACTTTGAAAACCAATATCTTAGACAACTAAGGTAAGGTATTTTTGATGAATATATTAGTTAACCTGTGTAAGAATCAGGGTTGTTGGTGGCTCTACCTTGGATTCCCCTTGTTTGGTAAAGGACATTTAGCTACATATTATTTAACAAACTCCTTCCCTCGCTCCTTATGGTGGTTTAAAAAAGAACGCACATTCAGCCGGAGCAATGAGCAACTTTCTTTATTTGCTTGCAGTTGAACATAATGTGGAACATGTCGATTCACATACTGTAGATACTCAAGTTATTGTACACAGAGGGGGTGTTTGATGCCAGTGTGCTTTTGAAATGTAAAAAACAACCTGATTGTGAGCGACTATCTGCACGTCAGTGCAGAATAACAGCCCGCTAACTTCATTCAGCAGTGTTTGGTTGAGATGTGGCCCTTTTTTTTGGCAGTGTAGGGAGTGTAGGTAAAAGTAACCAACAGACTTTTAATAATGAATCTTTATGTAAGATGAAGCTATGAGAAATAATAGCAGTAGCATTTGCTGTTGCTAATATCGCTATGCTAAGCAGTCGCTATTATTGCAAAGTGCTGACACATTAGCTGTAGCTTTAAGAACAGCATATGGCACCAAGCTAAGAAGGTCACAGGTTAGTATTTTGTGATTTTTTTAGAGCACTAACAAAAGCACAAAAACCTCACAAAGAATTTCTACAATTAGCTTTTGTAACTTTCTCTGCTTAGCTTGTAAAATATTAGCATGTTGGCTGCTGTTTAGGAGCAAGGGTGCACATGCTCCTTTGGGGTATTTTCCATTAAGAAAGAACAAATAAATAAAACATGTCCTTGTAAACTTTTAGGAGCAGCATCTTCAGCAGGTTACTTCTTGCACTGACCTCGCAGTTGTGTCACATTTGCGGGACTTTCAACACTTGAAACAAACAGGAGAAACTAAATTAGCATGTGTGCAGTGATTTTAATACCCTTACACTGTAAAATACTGGCACAAGACTTTGCACAAGATTTTGCACAAACAGAATAAAAGTTTTTTGGTGTTCATTATATGATTCCAAGTTGGACCTTTCAGAAAACACGACTACCTAAAATAGGGGAAATAAAGTTGGGTCATTAGCATCTGGTAGAAGGCAGTTCTTTCAGAAAAATTGAAGACTTTAAATAGTTTCTCTTGGATCTTTTTTCAAACTGGAATTTTACATTTACTATCTACGATAGTATCATAAATGTTGCTTTACCAAGGTGCAATTTTATATCACTGAGTGGAATGCATGTGTAAAGCCAATCAGCGGACAGGATTTAGTCATGTGACTCAGTGGCGTCCAAAACACAACATGGGCTCATATGGAGGAAAAATACAGAAGTCTCAGCAATGATTTAAATATTTATTTTTTAGGACATTTGGTTATATTGTATTTATTTATTTAATTTCCAAAAGCTTAATTAAAATCCCATTTAGCAAACCAGATTTGGCATATTATCCTGTGATTTATGTACAAACTTGATGCTGGTCGTGGTTAAATATTGGCAGATAGTATTGTTGGGGGATGTTTTGCAGAAGACGTATGAAGCACTGTAAAAATAAACAAGAGTTGTTGTTCTGAAATGCTGTGTCTATCAATAGATGTCCTGGTAAGCACGTAGAGTTAACAGGATTTCTTTTGGGATATTGTGAAATTATCGTTGTCAGAAAATTTTTTAAAATAATCAAGATATATTAATTTGTCCATATTGCTCACCCCTATGTCTGCTTTAGATCAGAGTAAAACTTTCAGTCGCTTACTTTCTGCGTGAACCTTGACCAACAGCATTTAGGCCACAGAAAAAAAAAATCTTGAAGGTGTTTCTCATGGATTCTCTCTAAAACTGGACAACTAACAAAGCATATAAACCATGCTAAGCTTGCAATGGCTAAATGTATTTGCACACCTGGCCACCTAAGCTAAGGCCAAACAGTGAAAACTATTAACCATTTGGACCATTAAAATATTTTTGTGTTTTACTGTGCAAGGAAGTTTCACCAGTAGCTCTTACAGTGGGTAATATTCCACACACACACAAAGCCAGAAATATGTCTTAGTATTGGCATGGGGGATGTAGTTTGAAGGCCTGTTTTTTTGGACAGACCAAAGAAAACATCAAAGTTTCTACTTTATCTACTGCTTCAACTAAAAACAGTTTGATAAGGGGGTCTGTTTATGGCCCATGGCTGACAGGGGCCCAAAACATTTCTCAACACTTGCCTCAATGAAGTGGCTCCGTTGAGTACGACTGAGTTGTAAACCAAGACAGCAGTTAAAAACCCTTGTACGCTGCCTAACTTGCAAATATTGCATTCAGCTGCTCTGTTTAAGATGGTCTACCTTTTTTTTTTTACAATCTGTGCTCCTGATGAAAGTCTAGAACCAAAATTTTGCCATGAAAAATATTTTTGCAAAAAGTCAACATGTAAAAGTTTCCTTGCGATCTCAGTTGGTTTTATTTGCCGTTTACACACCTGTCTTAAGAAAAAAGAAGAATGTTTCTCTTTAATTATTTGAATTATAAACTGACCTTGGGGAGGTCTTTCAAAAAGGGAGGATGAAGATGAAAATGCTGAGATGTTTTTTTTTGCTGAGTAAATCCATGAGCTGCAGTTTGTTGAGTTACAGTGTTTTGTTTTGTTTTTAATTTTCAGCCTTCACTGAAATGCTGCTCAGAATCGACAGATGAATGGAAAAACAGAAAGGAATAGGAAAAGCACAGCGGGTGAATCCAGAAATACTGTGTGAACCACAGACTGTATAAAAAGATGGATTACACAACAACCCCGAAAAGTGAAGTCAAAACATCTGGAGCTGGAGATAAGACATGAGACAAACTATAAAATCCAAAACAGGCAATATTTTTCTTTGTGTCCAAGTGTTCGATTCTCTGAATATTTTAGTTGCTTGATTCTTAAAAGAGAGAGGATGTGACATCATGATTGGCAGCTCTGTCAACCAATAAGGCTCTTTCAGATTATTCCGTAAAAAGGAAAGCGTGAGTTTACTCCCTTTTGGGGAGTATTTTGACTTTACTTTTGTGCAATGTAACACCTTTTTTTTGTCATTTGGCTCAAATTTTAAACAAACAACTTTTGAATTGGAAGTAGATTTTGTGCCTTTTAGTGCCCCATGTGAAACAAAAAACCTAACTATGGGTGAAAGTTTACCCCACATCTGTGACATTTAAGCCCTTACAGCACAGTGGAAAAAATGGAAGCAAACTGCACATAATAAATCTAAAGTAGTCGCTCTATCCAGTGTCTTTACATCTTTATATCCTTTAAGTGATCCTTTAAATAGTGTTTTTCAGGACGGTTATTTCCCCATACAGCCCAAACACAGACGCTATTCATAACTTTGAAATAAAAGCAGTGACAGTTAGTGATTTGGTTCTGAAAAATGTCCTCAAAGTTCACAGTGTTCAATGACTTCATCAGCCTCAGTTAACCCTTTCCAGTCTCTGTGAAGTCTCATAAAAAAATCTGCATCCTGCAGCCAGCGGTTAGCGTTTCTTTAACATATTGCTTCATGCAACTCTGTAAAAACTTTGTTTATATGTTTGGCACAGTTTCAACATACATATAGATATACAAGCAGTGCATTATGGGACATAGACATTCAACACAGCCACACAGAAAAGATCTTTAAGAAATCTGAGAGAATCAAGTAAAGTACTAACTAAAGTGATGTTTCACATCAGGATTACTGCGCTGCTTTTACTGGTGTTTGATAGATATTTCTGTTTCTCAAAACACACCAAACACACACACACACACACACACACACACACACTCATACACACACTCCTTTGAGACACCCAAAAGGAACGTCCTCGTGCACTCACAAACAAACAGCTCTTCTTCTTTAGAGACAGAGAGATCAGACTCTCTTTGAAAACAAAACAGACTTTTCTTCATCTTGGCACATTTTGAGATTGAGAAGGAAGCACTTTAATCTAGTCGTGGTTGTAAATGTCCAACATGAAGCGTGATCATCTTGGGTAAGCTTAATGGAGACTGCTATTGCTGATGTTTGAGCTCGGATGGGGCTGGTTTGGACAGTTTCCCTCTCTCGTCATGGCGCTGATACATGATGGAAGGTTTAACATCCAAAGCAGCATGGCACTTTCACTGCTCCTCTGAGCCGGCCAGAGGCTAAAACTGGGAGGTTTCCGTAAACGAGATCGCATCTGTCTTGTCGACGGTAAATCCTCCGTTGACGTAGGATTTCTTCTCACACTCTTCGTCGTCCAAAGTGGCCTCCAGAGCGAAGGGGTTGGCGACGTCCACGTCTGATGTCAGATCCATCCGCTCCAGTTCTCTCTTGGACAGTTTCTGGACGATCCCAGCTCCGTAAGCGTCGCCGAGAACATTTATCATGGTACGGAAACGATCCCTGGAACACACCAATCAAAGTCAATCCAGAGCATAAAATTTCAATAAAATTTTTTTAGCAGGAAAACATCTGGATCAAACTTACAGCAACCAATCGACAGCAACGATCAGAGTGACATCACTCGCAGGTAACCCAACAGCTGTCAAGACGATGACCATAGTGACCAGCCCGGCGTTAGGGACTCCTGCTGCTCCAATACTGGCGACTGTTGCTGTTATACTGAAACAGAAAGATTCAACACGTCAGGAAACAAAAGTAAACTCATTTTCCCCTAAGGTTGCAGGATTCCAATTTTCAAAGTTGGAAATGTTCCATGGGAGATTCTGGCACATACCTGAATTTGCATTCAATCATGTTTCAATCAAAAACCTTTTTTTTTTTAAATCAAGTTGATAGGAGAAAAATGTAAATTTTTCAAATTTCTTGGCCAAAAATTTTTCAAATCAATCAAAATCAAAAACTCATTTTCAAAAAAATTTCCAATATTCTCGAGCTAAAACTCCCATGGAATTTTTCAGGGAAGTTTCCTGAAATTCACCTGAAATTTTCCCGACCTTTGCAACCCTATTGTTCTTTAAACAGTATTTTTGAGTCCATGTTAGACAGACTTCATCCTATAAATATCCAACTTTAATTTCTTCATCTTTCGCATTTTTAATCCGTGGCCCCGCCTACCACCTCTAAATCTGGAGTCCAAAGCAAACTGTGGGGTCCTAGCCTTGAGGTAAAACAGTTCAGGAGGCACCTCTACCTGATGTTTGGATTGGAGATTGTTGGACTTTCCTCTTTTCTTAGTGTCTCTCAAGACAAATGATTGTCGTTCTGCCTATTTTAGCCAGTTCTGTAACCCAGTGTTCACTGTTATTGCTTTAACCTGTGTCTGACTCATTAAATGACATCTTCATAAACTCAGATTAAGGTCGTTGACCTCACTCTTAACGTTATTGTGTTATCTTCATTTCCACATTGATGAGCTTTGAATTGGACAGATGTCTTAGGTCAGGATTGGCGGTTAGGTATTTTACAGCCTCCTGTGCCAAGTTTTATAGATTACATCAGTTGTAGGTGTCTCTGAGTGTCTGTTTACCTGATCGTGACAATCTGACCCACGTCCAGAGCATAGTCGTTCAGCTGGGCGATGAAGATGGCAGCCACCGCCTCGTAGAGCGCCGTGCCGTCCATGTTGATGGTGGCACCCACTGGGAGGACGAAGCGGGTGATCCGCTTGTCGATGCGATTGTTCTCCTCGGCACATCTGAAGGTGACGGGCAGCGTGGCAGAGCTGGAGGACAAAACGCGCAAATTGTTGGTCTTCAGCCAGATTTTCCTGTGTTGCTTTAAGAAGGTGTTTGTGAGAGTCGTGTTGGAACTGACCTGGAGGAGATCATGAGCGCTGTCACCAGAGCTTGAGCCATCCCCAGAGTGAACCTGAACGGGTTCTTCCTCACGATGATGAAGTAGATGAGAGGAAGGCAGACGACGGCGTGGATAGCAAGACTGAGGGACGAAACGCTCATCATTAAAGAACAATTAACCAGACAACCATAAACACTTTCAGCCACCAAACCCTGGTCCCAAAAAACAGTTTTACCCTGCAGAACATGGAAGTTTTTGGTTTCCCCAGGCCTCCATTGGTTTGTTGATATGGGTCATTGTGTTCCAGATGCGCCATGTACAGAGGCCAGTGCACACTGTTTGCAAGTTCAATTCCCCAGCCTCTAGTTTCTCTCCTTAGCTGTCCCAACTTACGGCAAAAAAGCCCGAAGAATTAATCTTTAACAAAAATCAAACTTCTTAAAGAGGGGGTATTGTGCTTTTTTAGTTTTTATTCTGTCCCTCTAGTGTGTCTGTAGTATATTTACACACATTTTTCTCTTAATGGTGTTTTTGAAAACCCTTATTTCAGCCTCTGTTTCGAACATTTAGTTTTAGCTTCTGTCTCTTTAAGATTTTCCCCCAAAAACCCCCCTTCAATCTGACTGGCCAGCCCTCTGAAGGTCTGAGGGGGCATAGCTATGAGCAGACCATGGTGTTTGAGGTTACACCCCTCTAACATGTTGTAAAACAGCTAGGAGACCCTCATGTGATGACCTCATCATTTCAGCAAGCTCTCATGAAGATCTCGTAAAGATCTCGTGACGATCTCATGCTATGTTTTTGGAATAGAGTGTTGAAAACAGATGAATATTTAACCCTTTGAAAATCTGCACATGTTAAGTATGAACATCCAGCTGTGTGACTTTAAATCCATGTTTAAAATATGTGAAAATTAGTTGAAACAGGTCACTGAGTCTTTGTAAAGCTTTTGACTTGTCAAAACTCTTTAAATTCTAAATATTGAGGCTTACTTTTGAGTGTTTTTGGCCTATAGTTCAAATTTTAAAGATGAAAAGCGGTTCTGCGTTTTTCAGCCTGTATCACATTAAACTCTTAATTACATCCTCTGGGATCCATGCTCATAAAGAAATAATGAATAAAGCAGCTTTATAGGCCCTGGTGCTGCAGTCTGAACGTTACAGCGCTCAGAGTGCGCTCCTGTCATCATGAGGACACTCAGAACCTTACACTAACCCTATGACCCGCCCGGATGGGATTTACTGTACACTCTTCATTGGTGTCACTGAGATTTAGAGGCACTAGAACAGCTTTCATTACAGCATCTGCAGGTTGAGCAGTTTTAAATGTCCTTGGCCCTTATCAGTGTCCGCACAGAGCTCAGGTTTTACTGTATCACTGCAGGGAGAACCGGCCCAAATGTCAGGCATAAATCCCCGTCAGGAACGAGAGGATACAGAGTAATGGGACATCTTACCCACTCAGCACTGTCACCATATAAAGACCCATCTTCCTGAAGATCTCCCAGTCCTCCACCTCGATGATCTTAGCAGCAATTAAGAACAGGATCCCCACGGGCATGTAGCTGAAACACACATGGAGGTTGAGTCGGTTTGGGTGGAGAATACAGAAAACAGGAATTCTTGGTGTTGTCTGTCTGTGGAAATGTGGAACCCTCACAAGAAATATGGGGGTTTAGATGAAAGCGCTGAAACCCACTGAAACCGCTGTAGTACATATGCCAGGGCTGTAGGTGGCGCTGTGACGCTGCCACAAAGTGAATACAAGAAGTAAGTAAGAGGTGGATGTGTTGCGTCATCAGTTCAGAAAATACCGGATAGTTTATCAACATGGAACCAAACAGATGCACGGTTTCAGATTTATCCACTCTGGAACCCAGTTTGAAAAATGATCAAATTCGGTTGGCCAAAACACTGGCTCCGTTTGGAAGAAACGTGCATACATAAAAAACTTTTGCGGATACACTTTTACCCAAACTTTGTGCTTGGATTGATTTAGTTTTTGAATCTAGAAATCTGAATTTGAAGAGTTCGACTCGTCATTGGAAGCATGTGGTGCTGCAGGTCAGTTTGCTTGTAAATCCAGATTTTATCCATATTCGGACACTGTTCCTCTCCTGGTCACATGTTCTTTGGTGTGTCATTATTTTTTTATCCTCAATCACTTTGTTTCCTATTTCCTCAGCACGGCTTAAACAAGCTACAGCTTGTAAGCTACACCCAGAATACCTTTGATAACCACAACATAACCACTGTTACAACAGTGAGTCCAACTGGAGTCCATTCGTCAGCCATGCCTGTTGATCAGACTTTAATACATACCACATTATGAGCTGGACCAGTTTCATGGTGGCTTCGTTGAGAGCATCAAAGAACTCCAGAAGGATCCGCCCCTTTTCGCCCATCTTCCCGATGACGAGGCCGAAAGCAACACAGAAAACGATCAGCCCCAACACGTTGATCCCATCCGAGTACGTCCCCACGATTTTATACTCCTTGGTTATATTCTGCCGAGAGAGGAAACAAGGAGACTCATTCAGCCGACCAGCGCCAGGCCAGGAAGCTGCTCTCACAACCACGTCGTCTCACTGTGAGGAGCCATTGATGAGCGCTCCTACAGGATCGCAGACCGCTGACCCACGGCCACTTGTGAGCCATTATCAGGTCGTCTGAAGCTTCAGATCAGACGTTGCTATTCAGGTGCAGAAACATGAGACGTACAGTGCAGCAGGTGGATCAAACAAGGACATCTCTGTTGTTAATGTTGATCCTGATACGCAGATAAAATACAAACATGTTCTTTATCTGGTTACTTGAGCAGGTTTAGGATAATGTTAGGTTTTGTTTTGCCCTAATTATCCAACATTTTGGTCTCCTAAAAAAAAAAAAAGCCTGAGTTTGGATGAAAGTCCTGTTTGTTGAGTCTCGAACTGGAATGTGTCTCCCTTTGAACTCTTCTCACTTCATTAACTGACCTCAAAGGCTCATAAAACAGCAGTTTAGAGGCCAGAGGGGACCTGATGTGCACACCTACCTCTACCACAGAGGCGATGGTCGTCGTCAGAGGCGGTATTGTCGAGGTGGCGTTGTTGGACGAAGCTCTCGGAGGCTCCAGCTCTTTGCGTTTGGTCTTGAACTGGAAGTCAGTTCATCACACAGATTTTTATGGTGTTAGAGATGCAGATTTTAAAATCACTGCAAACAGGAATGAATGATAAATGTGTGAAGCCTCTTACCTGCTGAAAACAAGCCTGCACCAGATTTTCTGGAAACATGTTTCTGTTGATGAGAGAAGGCAAGAGAGACGAATAAAAGAGACAGAAATGTATTCAGATTTAAATGCAAATTATGCTCCATCCACAAGAATTGGATTTCAAATATGTACCCTTCTAGAAAATGATCACAAACGTCTTAAAGCATAGGTGTCAAACTCTGGCCCGCGGGCCAAATTTGGCCCGCAGTGTATTTATATTTGGCCCGTGAGGCAATTTCAAATTAATATTAGAGCTGGCCCGCCGGTATTATACGGCAGCAGCGCTGTAACACCGCATTCACCACTTAAACTACAAATCCCATAATGCTCTGCTGTTGTTTTGCCACATCAATTAGGACAGAGGCAGACACCCCTCCTCCTCTGTGTCTATGGTAGCGGTCATGGATGTATTAGGAAGATAGTGATCAGTCTTCTTGCACACTCCTTCGGCTGAAAGCTCCAGCGCACCCCTATTATTATTATTAGTAGTAGCAGTATTAGTATCATTATTATTAGTATTAGTATTATTAACAACTCGATTTTGCACACCTGCACTTTAAAGTTATATAAGCCTTACTTGTTCAATATTCATTGTTAAATCAAAACTTGTTTGGTTCCATATTAAAAGGTTCATTTGTTCAACCTTGGCCCGCGGCTTTGTTCAATTTAAAATTTTGGCCCACTTCGTATTTGAGTTTGACACCCCTGTCTTAAAGTGATTGAACCTTGGACATGTCGATGTCGAGTTCAAACCTTATACTTTGTTTACATTTCTCACTCTTCTTGTGTACAACCCACAATGTTTTGAAAGGAAAAAACAAAAACTAGGCATAACTGTCTCAGTTTGGGCGGTTAAATGCGTTGAGAGTGTAAAGAGATTCAAAGGGTTCAGGAGAAAGAGGAAGAGGGGTAAGAAACTCTGCTCTCACCTGACCAGGTCAAGGAGCGTGTCGACCGTCGTGACGTTAGGCGTGGTTCCAGTTCTGTCGATGTGCTCTGCCGTCTGGGACACTCCGGGTTTGATGGTCATCACCAAAATAATACCTGAAAAGAACAACAAGGCTCAGTCTGAATTTCAAAACATCTGCTGGTTTTGTGTCAGCTACCACTTTGTGAACTCACCGAGAATAACAGCAATGATGGTTGTAGAGAAATAATAAATAACTGCTCTTAGTCCAATTTTTCCTGAAACTTCAGAGTCCAGAGCTGCGACACCTGAGGATAAACAACACATGATTAAATACAAATAAAGCTTTGTTATTTTTTTGCCATCCAAAAGTTTATGAAGACAGTTAATTCACTGAATAAGTAAAAAATAAAAAAAAGCTCTGAACTATTTCCCAGTGGTGTACCCCGCCACTCACACTAAGACAGTTTGGATAGGCTCCAGACACCTGGGACCCTGAACAGGATAAGTGGTAGAAAATGGATGTATGCAGTGTGACAAGTATAACCCCGATCAAATCAGACTCCCTTAGGGTGTGTTTCCCCTGCAGGAACTTTCTCCTGGAACTTTTTGAGGAACGATGTGCTTTTCAGTTTCAGGAACTAAGGTCTAAATTTATTCCTGGGATTATTTAATGCACTTTCAGCTCAAACTTTTTTTGTCAAAATAATTTTTTTTTCATTATTTGGGGGCATTTCAGGAGTTTAAATCCCTCCCTGAGTGTGAATGTTTTGGTAGACCTCTCTGTGTTTAACAGAAAACCGTGTGGCACAGTGAGCAGTGACCCAGGTGCGGAAAACTCCAGGGAAATCCAGGTGGAAAAACGTAGTCATGAGCTGGTATTATGGACAAACAGTGGAACAAAAGTGGAACATAATCTGCAGACATCACTTTTATGTCTCATGAGAGAAATCCTCCTGGAGCTGCTGTTAAGCGTTCAATGAACTACTTCTACAGCAGGCCGAATTAAATTTCAGCAGGATCACCCACGCTCTGCTGTGGTTGTGGTGAATGGATTAGAGTCAGAGAGGAAGTCATTCAGCTCTTAAAGCATTCTTCATCAGTCACCTGGAGGATCAGTTCTCCTTCCTGCTGTTAGTGTGATATCTTGAATGGTACTTAATCTGACTGACACACTCAGGTTGATTTTCATTAACAGAGATTTCCAGAGGGATACAGAAACAGACCTGACTATGAATTAGAAAATGAATTAAAGTTCACTCAATAAGACACTGAAGGGTACCTTGAAAGGGTAAGTGAGGATACATCAAAACAGAAACCAAAGAAAACATCGCAAAGATCTGTCAATGAGTAGTTTCCTAGTGTGCCGTATCAAGAAACTGAAGGGTTCCAAGACACAGCAGTGAAATTGAGGCTATCTTGAAATGAAGAACAAAAGTAGTCTGATCTAGTGTCTAATATGAGAAACGAAGGCTCGGTAGTACCCTGAAACACACTCAATAGGTGACCATAATACCCTGAGAGATACTTTGAGACAGCAATAAAAGAAACTTCATAAAGATCCCAGGGGTCTCCTTTAAACAACAATAATCTGAAAGAACTGCTAATAGAAACCATCAAAACAACCCTCAAAGATACTTAGGAGAGACTGAAAGGTAGCTTGAGACAGAATAGGACATGCTCCTCGAATCAGTTACTTGAAAAAACCCGGAAAACAAAGACTCAAAGGTTTTTAAAATAATTGATGATTGGTATCTGGAAACCTACACTTTGGGGTACCCTGAAAAGTCTTTAAGGTCCAACATTACAAGACAAAGAGCGGGTACCTGAAACCAGTCACTAAAAATACGTCAAATCAAGGGTTTTTTTCCTAATATTTGCAAATTGATTTCTCAAAAGGAACAACAGGACACCTTGTGTTTACCTCTGATAAAAAAGGGATCCCTTAAAAGAACTAAGAATTGTTAAAGAATTAACATTACAAGACACGTTTGAGTACCTTAGAACAACTGCTTAATGTTTTAATCCAAAATAAAATAAAACAACTCCCTTTAACACTTATTTTTAGGATATTTAGGGACTGCTATCTTTTTAAAGCTGTGAAATAATACTTGAAAAATTAAAGGGTACCATGAGATGGGATTGAAATAATCTATGAAGGATTTCTCCTAATAGCCATGAATGAATATTAGAAACCTTTACCTTAAGTCTTGAAGAAAGGGCTTCACTAACCTTTTTGAAAACAGAAACTAAGGTTACCTCAACTCACAAAAAACACTTGATGTGCTAAAGGGTACCTTGAGACAGAACCCCAGGTACCCCAAAACAGATGCAGAGGGTTCTCATGATCAGGATACCCTTAGATAAGATCACCCTTAAATGTTTTATAGAGGGTTTCTTAAACAATTAGGGTAAATGTCAGGGCAGCTTGAAACAGGATGGAAAGGGTACCCCAAAATACAATAAGGCAGTAACTTGAGATAAATCCTGAGGGGTAACATGGGACATTAGCATGACCTAGGGTCAGATGATAAGGGGTGTTTGTGCTCAAGGGTTCCCAGAAAGAGAAACGTATCTATTGGGCCTTTGACAAGATCACTGAATTCTTGTTTTCTCATACATTGGTATCATCACAGTACCCCTCTGTACCTGTGTTAAAGTAAGACTGAGGTTACCTGTTATCATGCTTGAAATGATGAGCGGCAGGATGACGAGCTTCAGCATCCTCATCAGGATCTCTCCTGGGAAGCCGAAATACTGTTTGTCCAGATGTGAGAGGGAGGCATACTCTCTGACCAAGACACCCAGACTGATCCCTGAAACACCCGGAGAGAGACAAAGAATCAGAAAACACGACCGTCACTGTATGAGACGTTCAAACAAACCGAGAGTGAGCTCTGCACAGTCAGACATCCTGTGTTATCAAGCACAGCAGACCTCTACAAAGCTGAGTGTAAAAATCAGCGATGACAAAGCAAACAACATGCAAATGAAGAGGAGGGACAACATTAAGTCCATTTACAAAAGGACTTTAGGTATTTGAACCATCTAAGCTCCAATTTTATGTTGTTAGATTTGATAAAATGAAGGATTAAGTGTTTCTGCATGAGAGTTTAAAGTCCAAATCAACTATTTTAAACCCTCTAACTGCAAAAAGCGTCACCAAGCATCTTGTAATTGTGACCAAATTCTGCTGAACTACAGTGATTTTTTATGAGCTTGGTCACCGTAGCCTCTGAATATGCAGCTCTTAGGACATTTTTAGGAGTTTTGTGTGTGTGAATTCAGCTTCTGTGTCTTGTTCTTCAGTTAACAGATTTGATTATGTAATAAAAACTCCCTCCATGATTTTACAGCCTCACCACAGAGTGGGCTGTTTACTCCCAGCCTACCGATGATGTTTGGTAACCCAACCTTGAACTGAGCCGAGTTAAAATAAAAGACACTGAGCTGGAAGAAATGTGGCCCTTAGGGGAACTGTTACCAAACAGGGAGCAGATTTTATGGTGGTCGTACACATATTTATTTATTTATTTTGTAGGTGTAATGCAGAGGTTATATACAACAACCATTAGGTCTCCAATCCCTGGATTGTAAACGTGTTACCTCCTCTAAGGCTTTAATAGTGAAATTACACTCAGGGCCTTAATTGTTCTCAGCCAAGTACTTCATACCTATGACATGTTTCATTTCAGTGATGCAGATGACCTTTGCACAGGCTCTGACCCAGGAATTAGACCCCTCAGGGTTGTAGGATCGAGGCCTGTGTTGGACAGCTTAAAGATCAGCTGTTGTCACTGCAGATGCATGTGCATGCTTTTTATTTTTTCTTTGTTTCGATGTCTCCTGATTTAACAGATTCCAGTAACTGAAGGATGAAATGCAGACAGTGCTGTTGAATGCATGCAAAGCGAAATGTAATAATGTTTTAAAGTTTGACTATATCCCATCTGGAATGAATAGAGAGGCAGAGTTTTTGACTTGTACTGCAGCCAGCCACCAGGGGGAGCAGTTTTTTGGGGGACCTCAGTTTGAGCGAGCCAGATGACATCCATCTTTTTTTTTTTTACAGTCTATGGGATGAAATAAAGCTGATGAAAGTGATGATCCCTGGCTTTCCAGATAGCTAGCTTTTAAAGCCAACGGTTTTGTTCCTCTCCACAGCAGTCACCAATTACACTTCCAATTATAAACCTTTGCTGCATATCTCCTCCCTGTCTCTACTCCCAACATTTCCTGTTACTCTTCATCGGTCCTATCCAACACAGTCAAATAATAAAATTCTAAACACTCCTAAAAGCAAGAAAACAAATAAACAATATATATATATATATATATATATATATATATATATATATATATATATATATATATATATATATATATATATATATATATATATAAACAACTCCACAGACGAGTTAGAACAGATGATGTTACTATTTATTTATTTATTTATTTATTTATTTATTTATTTATTTATTTATTTATGTATTTAACCAATGAGGCTCTTGCAGCGCTTTATCGGGAAAATTATCAGGAAAAAATGAGAGAAAACATCCCAAACACAAACACAAGAGTGACTGAACTTTCTGTAACCATGAGTGTGTGACTTAAACCCAGGAGCGTCACGTCATTTCTGCAGCTTTATCAGCCAGATTACTTCTACACAAGTCATGGCTCCAAAATATGCTCCACATAGGTCATTGCTTGGTCAAGTACTCCAGTACTTGAGTCAGAGTGCTGATACTCATGGTCAAATCTTACTCAACTACAAGTCAAAGTCCCTCTGTCAAAATCTTGCTCAAGTTAAAGTACTAAAGTACTCACTTTGATAAATACTTAAGTATTCAAAAGTACATGTATTTAAAAAATACTGAAGTATTTAAAAGCACAAAGTACGTTTTCTAATATCAGTATGTTGCTGTATTTTTTCTCAGTGCTTTTACAGAACCCTGTAACTCTCTAAAAACCACCTCATGATGAACTGACTTAGATGTAAAACCACTCTGCTATGAAAACTCTATAGAAACACCTGTAAAAACATCAGCATAAAAATGCAATCAAAAACAATATAGAGAGCCATTGCAATTTTTTAATTTAAATATCCCCACCATTAAACAGGAGTTGCAAGTTTACTGTTCAGTCCATTACAACAAACAAGCCACAACTCTGCTTTCAAGAACTCTTCCTCCTGTTGAACCACTTGGCTACATGTCAACACAACACACGACTTAATAAAACCTGTAAACCACACAAAATCTACCCTGAATTTTTCCACGTCTGTGGAAAGTGATGGAAATCCCTAAAAGATGATGCATATTTAGCCTTGTAGACATATTTTTAAATCCATCCCAGGTGTGAGCGGTGACTGTGATTGGTTCCCTTCTGTGAGGGGCGCAGCGTGTGGCCAATTACATTTTAGAAAAGAAAAATACAGACAGCTGATGACAAGCTACGCTGAACCTAAAAGGTAAAAGTAACGACAAGCTTCCTAAAAATGTAGTGGAGTGAAAGTCATAAGTTGCCAAAAAAATAAATAAATACTCAAGTAAATGTACTCTGCTACTGTCCACCACTGGTTGTTGGTAAGGATGTAGGTTTTTGGACGTGTTGCCTGCCACCTGCAGAGGCACCAACACTAATGATAAAGTCTCATACAGGAGCAAACAAATAGACAAAAATAGAGACAAAGACAGCATACTGCCTAATTGTGCAAATAAATGCTTCCTATTCAGTCTATTTGAGCCTGGAGGACACACAGCTTAAAGTAACCTGTCAAAAATACAAGATCCAGCTATTTCTGACAAGCGTTTGAAGCCCTCATATGTCTGAAGCACCTGCTGATAGCTGGTACTTTACATCCTCTGTCTGAGTCTCCTCACAGAGCAGAATCAGCTGTCCCTTCAGTCTGGTCACGTTTGACTGAGACACTTCCAGACACACAGGGGGAGAGGACAGAGGATAACACTCTCTGCACACAGCCTATATGTTCATCTATGAATTGAAATGTGTGTTTTCCTCATCATTCATTTCACATTCTCTTCACAGGAGCAGTTTAGTCCAGCAGAGGGATGCAGATGCAGAGGAGGATGATTTATTCTTCAGTGACAGCCGCTGAGAGCTGCACTGAATGTAAAATACAAGAGGAGAGGACGCAGAAATAAACAGCAGAGAGGATGACTGAAAAAAAATGGTATCAGTGAGAAAGAAAGCGCCTCGTTCTCTCAGCACACAACAGCATGCAACCATCGGCGTCCACATACCGAGCAGCACAGATATAATTGTGGCGATCAGCAGCCAGTTCCTCCTCAGCAAGCCTTTGAAATTCACACCTCGTCGCTCTTTGTTCCCCATCATATCCACAGAGTTGCTTTTTCCCCCCCAAAAAAAGGAGACACAACAAAAGGCCCCCGCTGAGACACAAAGGAGTCCTGCAGCGGTCAGAGTGTCAGGAGCAGACGACGCAGAGAGAGGAAGAGGAAGAGGAGGAGGATGGAGGAGCCGTGGTGCTTCAGCAGAGGATGCAGCCGGCAGACGCTGCTGATGGCAGCCGATGTGTGTGTGGGAGTGTGTGTGTGTGTGAGGGTGCAAGAGAGGGAGGGAGGGTGACAGGCTCCTTCTCCCTCCTCCTCCACCCCTCCCCCACTCTAAAAAGGTGTCACTGACATTTCCTCATTCTTTATCAATGATTTCAGCCTGGTGTGAAAATTTTATTTAAAGGGTGATTACGACATTTTTTTATGAGCAGGTTCAAAGCAGTCTAAGACTCATTTAACCTCAAGGTTTTAATGACAGGATTTCAAAACCAAAGGTTAACGGTCTTCTCCACCTGGACGACATTTCTCATATTTTGTTTTGAAGAAACACCTCTTCATTATTTTGCCCAAAGTGACAAGCTAACTTAACTGTGATACAGAAAACAGCGTCGGATTATCAGAGGTCACTGTCACTGCATCCAGGATGACAGTAAACGGTTTTATTGACGACCAGCTTTTGTGTCTAACGCTTGACGGTACATTGCAGTGATACCTTCGTCAGAATCAGAAGTCTTTTTACATTAAAATCCTTATGTTTTTTAAAATCCTGATCCTCCTGATGTTGCCCTCTGTAACATCAGGAGGATCAGACCCTACCTGACACAACAGGTCCTGGTACAGGCTCTTGTGATTTCACGCTACTGCAACTCACTGCTTGCAGGTCTCCCTGCGTCTACATTCAAACCTCTGCAGATGATCCAGGATGCAGCAGCACGTCACCCAGCTGTTAATCTCTCTTCACTGGCTTCCAGTGGCAGCTCCAATCAAATTCAAAGCTCCTTCCTACCTCGAGTCCCTCATCCAGGTCTACGCTCCTTCCCGCCTGTGAGAGACGCCTGGTGCTCCCAGCCCAGCATTGCTCTAAATCTCTAGCCAGACTCTTCTCCTCTGTTGCTTTGAAAATGGTGGAATGAATTACCCAACTCCATAGATAAAGAGTCCCTTTGTATTTTTAAGCAACGTCTGAAGACTCACCTGTTCAGGGAACACTTTGGCACTTAATCTGACCCTTCTCCTCTTTGTCCTCAGGGGTTGAATCAGAAGGTCTTGGACTGAACTTCTAACAAATGAAAGCACTGAATATTGAATGATACTGAACTCTAGTTGTGGCTACTATTTAGATGGAATACTATTAATAAAATAGGGGGTTCTGTGGGCACTTGATGGCAGAGTACCTGTGACCCAACTAACTTGAAGCATTTCTTTGCACTTAATGCAAAGAATTGCAGCTCATTTCTGCTGAAGCCGTTGATTTGGACTTTTTGTCTTTCGAGTGTCATCCTCCTCACGGTGATCTTTTACTCTGAGAGGGATTCAGGATGTTAAATCATCCAGTAAATAAATCTGTAGGGATTGTTAAGCAGACGTGAATAAACAGTGCTCTAAATATTCATATAATGCCACATTATTTGACCTTTCTGGAGAAGAAGTCCTCCTGTTTCGTCTGTCTTTAATGATTCAACATTTTATGAAGTGAGAGTCTCTCTAATACATCATTCTAGTTTCCATTATTCTTCCACTGCAGCACCTGTGCTGACAGGTCACTCCTCAGAAACCTATGATGGGACTCTGCTGCCATCTATTGGAAGAACCTGGTACTGGAACCCACAGACCACACTCTGTTTGAGTCCCTCTGTTCAGATTTTATGAACTTTGGACTCTGCACATCTACAAAAATAACTACAGCTTGATAAATATGCAAAACATTGGTTCATTGGTAAGGAGGTTCATGGGTGTGTGGGTAAAGGGAGTGTGCTTGAAAAACTGGGCAGTGGGTGTCCTTGTGTAACTGGTTGTAAGTTTGGGGTACACAGGAAGTTATTGTCTCCCTCTGACCTCCAGCACACAGAGGCTGACTGACATGCTGCTCTGGTTTGCCTGGTTAAAGAGCCTGACACCTAAACCTAAACCTCCACGTCTGCTCTAAAAAAAAAAAAAAAAAAAAAAAAAAAAAAACAGCCATTTTTTGTTTGAATCTTTGAGCTAAATAGAAGACAGTCTGATTTAAAAAAAAAAAAAAAAAAAAAAAAAAAAAAAAAAAAAAACATAACTTCAATTTAGAAATTTTGCTGACCTGTAATTGGTTCTGTTTGTATTTCCAAGATTCAACATTCACAAAGCTTTATTGTCATACTAACACACGTTTACACATGGATTGCACCAAATTCTACTCTCAAGGTCCTGTTTCAAGCTCAGTAAATATCAAAGAACAATATTTAAAAATATTATAAGGAGAGAAGCAAGTAAAAAAAATGAAGAAGAAAAGAAAAAAAACTTGAACTAAAACAGACAAATATCTTAAATATATAACATATATTAAATGTAGGAGTTTTTGCTGTTGTTGTTGTTTGCTGTTTTTTTTTTTTTTAGCTCGTGTAATATATGCAGATTTAATTTCAGGTTGTTTCATAACAAGTCAAACACTCCCGACAGGAGCTTTTCCACACTCTCATCAGGGTACCACAGCCACCAACTGGACACGTTAATTTTCCATGGACTACTTTTATTTTGAAGGCTGTGACCGGAAGCCTTCCTCACCCCGGCTGTCGCGAGCTTGACTGTGTGGACATGAGAGGGAGTCAGATGTGTTAACCGTGTATCAGCCGGTGAACAGGCCGCTCAGCATCCATCAGAGCGGGACTGCAGCCCGCCCCGGAGCCCGCTGCCTACTACCACCACCCGGCTAACCTGCTCGCTCACCTTCACCTGCTGATTCTACCTGTTTGGTTCGGTTCACCTGCTGAGATGGGTGAGTAACGTAGCCTGTGAGCTAACCAGGCTAACAGGCTAAAAGGAAGAAGTGTTGTAGATTCATTTTAAACACACTAAATGTGTCATTTCATAACCGCTGAGCAGACTAGCTTTGCTGCTCCTTTTTGTAATCCTCTTTGCAACAGTGCCACCACCAAACGTTACTTTATTTATCTTCATTTTGTGTAAATTAAACGTTAGTCACAGAAAAAGCTGACCAGCTACTCGTGCGTAAGTGCGCGTGCGTGTCAGCTCCAGTACTCGGGTGGGGTAGCTGCTTCTTCTCCATCCACTCCCCGCTCCCTGTGGTCGTGATTTTCCCTTTTAACCATGTAGATTTTGTGTAAATTCAGTGCTACTGCTCGCTGTGAGTGATCTGAGGCTGTAGCTGCTAAATGAATGAAGCCACGTCCCTGAAATGGCAGAGCTGCTGATGGTGTAGATGGCACTCCTCCATCTCCACAGCTGTTATGCAATAGGATCCAGCAGCCCACTTCATGTTGCTGTTTGTACTGCACTGCTCTCTGTACAGCTTCTGTTGTTGTTATTATTATGATCATGTTTATTTCACCACTTTTAACAGACTTACTTTGACGAGGCAGGACCTGAGAAAGAGGACAGTAAACATTCAACAGCCAGGCTCATTGACTGCTGATGAATGTGGGCGACGCCTCCATCTCTTCCCATTGTAAAAACAATGAAGCCAAACTGCTGCCAGAATGAATGCTGAAATCTTGCGTTGGATGTGAAGTCTGCTCAGAAACAGCCTGGCTTGTTGAGCCTTAATTGATCGGCTCATTTCAAGGCGGGATATTCGCGCCCCTTTTACATCTCGCCTGCAGTGCGTTACACACACAGCAGTGTAATGCTGGGACACTTCAGATCCTCCTTTAGAGGTAGTGTCAGATACAGAGCTGGGTAAGATGGTGGTGATGTGTTTGTGGAGCCAGCAGTGGGAACAGTTTTGTGCTGTAATGCATCAAAGGCTGATATCACGCTCATTCTGCTGATTAAAATACACATTTTACTACAACTTTACAAGTGATCGCAAAATAGTGTCACTTTTAGTTATTTGCGTGTTCGTTAAAGGAGATAATCAGCACAAAAATGTGTTATTTCTAAACGCTAGTCCTCAGTTTCTGTAGTCGGGTCAGATTTTCCTGGGAGAATTTACAGCAGGTAGACCAGAAATCACTTTGATGACGCTACGTAAGCAGGCAACGTCTAGCAGTGAGAAGTGAGAAGTGAATATTAAAAACATTTTAAGCACAATCATAAAAAAGAGAACACAAGGCTCTAGAACAAAGAGGTAAAAACACAAGTCATCTAATCTCTTCTTAACTCTCCTTCCTGATGTATTTTATTATTCCCGAAAAAACTAAACTAAATAAAACTAGACTAAATAATATCTAAATATCACCCCAGCATACAGATGTGAGAAACATTTCTACGAGGTGTAATAATTTTTTAAATTTTGACCACAGCCCATCTGGAATGAATAGAGAGGTGGAGTTTTTGACTTGTACTGCAGCGAGCCACCAGGGGGAGCAGTTTTTGTGGCGACCTCAGTTTGAGCCGAGCGAGACGACGTCCATTTTTTTTTTACAGTCTATGGTTTTGACAGGGAGTTCAAGAGGGTGGGAATATGCGTGGTCCGGTGGTGTCGGAGGAACGGAGTCTGCAGGAGGGAGTGTGATAGTGCGGCAGGTCTGATAGACAGGAAGGGGGATTGCGTTGTTTGATGGGAGCCAGTGGAGGTCCTGGAGGACAAGGGGTGATGTGGTCACGTGAGCGGGAGCTACAACGATTAATCGATTACTAAATTAATCATCAACTAATCAGTTTAAGGAATTACTTAAGAAAAAGAAGTCCAAATTTTATATGTCAATATTTTCTGATTTCTTTGCTTCTCCATGACAGTTTCTGAATAACTTTGGTTTTCAAACAAGACATTTGATGATGTGATCTTAGACTCCAAAAAAAAACACTGACATTTTTCACCATATTTCTGACATTTTATGGACCAAACAACTACTCCATTGATTGAGAGAATAATCGATAGATTAATGGATTATGAAAATAATCATTAATTGCGGTGAGGACTTTTTGAGATGAAGCGTACAGAGTGCTGTTGCAGTGGATTAGTATTTCAGCAGTAGAGATGGAGAGTGATGGGCGGAGGTGGAAAAAGGTGGATTTTGTTACTTGGTTTGTGTGTTGTTCGAAGGTGAGGCGACTGTCGAGAATGAGTCTGAGGTTCCTGGTGTGTGCGGAGGGGAGTAGGTCTAAGGATTTCTTGGATTTATTTAGTCGTGATGGTTGACGCTTGAGCTGGACTGTCCAAGAGAAAAAGGACAGAAGAGCAGAAGAAAGCTGAACGGGAGAGTGATGCCGCAGGTTGAGGTTGGCGTTGGTAGATGAGCACTGGTAGGACATAACCAGGACACTCACACCACCCCCTGCTGGTCATTTTTTTTTAAATTACAGAATCAAAGTTGCATTCTAATCACTGATTGAACTTGTTAATCAATGCTTGTTATGAAACATGCTTTACAGTCTTCGTTCTATCAGATTTTAAATCCTACACACACACACACGAGACTCTGAATAGCACCTAAAACTGTCCTTATCTGACGGTTAAAGAGATATTACACAATGTTTAATCCGGGGCTGGCTGTCATTCGATGCTGTGTTCTGTGCATTGCATGTTATGCAACAACCAGGTCACTGCATCAGTGTCTGAGATGATCCCCGCGCAGTTTATCACCATGTGGTTTATGGCAGAAGTCCTCTTATTGTAGGTATTTCAGATAATGAAAAGGAATTTTATCCTTCTTCTACAATCAGTAGAATGAAGCAGAAAGCAGCATGTCAGCCTCCGGAGTAATTGGAGGTCTTTTTGGACCGAAGCTGACAGGTCAGTCCTAATCAGGTTCTGCTGAGACTGCAGACTGTGAGCGAAAACGCAGCCAGGAACAGATTCAAGCTCATGAGGCACACACAGGAGCTGAAGCTTATATCGATGCTCATCAGATCGAACTTTTTTCTTGAGTGTTGAGTTAAAATGTCTCGGTCTTTACTGGAGGAATGGATCAGCTCTCAGATTTAATAGATTGCAGCTCTGTCGAGTGCTTTCCTGAGAGTAGTTTAGACAGGTTTAGTTTTTGTGACGATCGCAGCAAAGTGAGGCTTCGTTATGGAGGACGGAGAAAATAAAGGTAAAAACTGAACACCTTAGATTGTGAGAGCTAGTTTTACACTAAAATCTGCCTCCATCTTTGTTTTTTTATCCAAAGTGAGGTTGAGTAGGATGAGTATTTTTAGATGTGAACTTCATAGAATCACTACTTTGAAAGTAGAAATGCCAAATGTGTAATCCTGCTAGACCGAGCTGCCTGCTAAGACTTGGAGCGGTGCCGGTAGAAAATTGGTACTCGCAAGGGAGGAATCAAATCAGTGAGATGAAAAAATAACATCAAGAGACTTTTTGAAACAACAGAGGGCAGAAGGGTAATCAGACCGGATCTGATTTTTCCAAACCAGGCTGTAAACATGTTTATTTCTGCCGTACGGATCGGCTCTTGGATCGACTCGAGGAACTAAACACACCTGCTGAAAAAAGGGGAAATCACAGCTACTCCAGTTAAACTGTGATTTTTCAAGGTGTCAAACCCTGTGGAGACACAATTGCAGCTCAGACATTTACGTAGTTCCAACCTTACAATCATCAGGAGAGAGTTTCTATTTGGAGACATACACGCAAATATTAACGCAAGAAAATGATGACTGTCGTTTTTCTAAACACCAAAAACATCAAATAGAATTTACAAACAGAAAAATAAACAAAAGATTTAACTACATTAACATTTGATCGTTATTTACAGGCCGACACGTAAAGCTGTGTTTTTAACATAAGTGACCACAAACACACTCTGAGACAGATGCCAACAGCTGCATCTTGCTGCTTCTGTTGTTGTATTTATTACACTTGAGCAATGGCGGATAGCCTGGGACACAGTCTGACCTTAGTGCCAGCGATACGTCAGTCTGCATCATGTCAGGAGTTTAATTTGTAATGTAAGACGTGTCAGTGGGGCAGCATGTGATGATAAATAGGTTTACTGTTACAGAGCTGGACGTGGCACCTCGGGGGAGGGGAGGGGGAGGGGGAAGGGGGGACCAGCTGTAACGAAGAGCTAAAGCCGTGAACAGCATCGACTTTAAAAGAAGATGTCGGGGCCGTAAAACAAACACGAATGTAAACATGATGTTCGGCTTCTGTTTTATCCTGATGATGCTGTGATTTCTTCCTCTTTCTGTGGGTCGACTGATGTTGGTTTTCATGGTCGTTGCAGTCTAAAGCAGATCCATTTTCATACAGCCCCCCAGCTTTAATCTTACAGTGTTATTTATTTTCTCTCTTTAGACCATCCATGGATAAAAGGAAGAGTATTATTTGGCTCTGGTATTCAAACTGAAGCCGCATTTTAAATATATTGTTTGTTTTGCTGCCATCACCGGAAATATAAACTCCCTCAGACTTCAGTTTTTGTTTCTGTTTTCAGATAACCTAAGCGAAGCCCTGGAGAAGCTGAAGTTAGCGTCTTCAGATAGCGCCACAGACAGCGTGGAGAGCTGCCTGGACTGCCTGCTGAAAGCTCTCGCCAACAATAGTGAGTACAGATTGATTTGACATCGTTCCAGCAGGGACGTCCAGTTTTAAGTCTATCTGCCCCTGATCCTGATCCAAGTCATGGTGTTAAGTTTCTGCAAAAGTTCTCCGGCACACATCGAGGTGTATGCATCAGTATATTCAGTTTCTGGCAGAGTCTGATGAGTCTTTTTTTTTTCATAAATCTAAGAGTCGCTAACTGTTGCAGATCATCCTGAGGCTACAATCTGTGTCTGCTTTCAAAATTTCAGGACACTTTTCTTAAAGTGTTGCTCAGATTCTTCAGTATCTTGCTGACAGGTTCGTTTCCAGTGGTTCAGATGTGCTGCTCTTATCGATACATGCCGATAACTCCATATTTTCATTTTCCGTCCATGTGATGCAGTTTACAGCTGAGATTAAACAGGCGTCTTTCACTTTTGCATGCGTTAGTGTTTACTTGATGTTTACTTACTTCTGCAGACACTGAGGCCAGCATGAAGATCCAGGAGATGGCTGTCCTCCCTCTGCTCCCCGGCCTGCTAAATCCTCAGTCCTCCTGCACCCCCAAAGTAGCCAACATCATCGCCGAGGTGGCTAAAAACGGTGAGTCGTAGTTTCATCATCTCAAAAACATCCAGACTTCCTGTTCCCCCATCATCTGTTTTTGGTTTTAGACGTCTTTTGCTCTTGAAGGTGAATACAGGACAGCAGAGCGGCCTCGTTGGTCATGAATTTAACAAAGGTTCGAACACTTTGAGTGACAGACCATTTGAGACCCCTGCTTGGCATTTCAGAGCTAAGCTGTCACTGACTGAGAGGTTACTGTGTAAGGACTCAAACCTTTGCATAACTGCTGTGTCAGAGAGCTTCCATTTCCGTAATGCCTTCGTGTGAGCTCAGGAGCTTTAAGAGCCGATGCCAATGGAACTCGAGGAAGAAAAGGTTTGGGGATAATGAATGGGTTTTTCAAAGCTTGCAAGACTGCACCTAATGATCACTCCCCAGCAGTTTGCCAAGCTTGGCAGCAGCCCGCTGGCATTTATCTGTCACCGCTTCCGGAAATGTGTGCAAGCAGCCAAAGTGGCTGCTGGGCTAAAGACGACCGCCTTTCTGTCTGACAGTTTGAACCAACTGGATCGTATAAAGAGGCACCAGGCGAGGTTTCATGTTAAAACCTCTTAATCAAATTAGCATAAATCAGCGCCATCTAAGGAAATCTGAAATGCAGATGATTCAGCGCGGCTGCATAAATGAAGATGCAGATACAGTTTGGTCCTTTCGCATTCATAACATACAGACTCTGATCTACGGTTAAAAGTTCAGGCAGATTCTATGAAAATAGGGATTTAAATCCTGCTTTTCTTCTCTTTCATCCCTCTGAAATCCGGGTTTGGAGTGGGACGGTTGAGCTGCTCTCATTCGATTGAATGGGAAAGGTCAGGCTGGTATAAATGAAGCCTTGTTTTGGTTGTTCAATCCAATGATGGGCAGCAGTAGGAGATTATTTGTTGCTTAAGTTGATCTAAAATTAAAACTATGATGGTGAGACTGATGCACCGGTCCAATCTTGTTTCACATAAGTATTAGGATTTTTTGTTTTTTGATTTTAAAAAAATTTTTTTTGGTTAAAAAAATGTTTTTTTTCCAAATTCAAATCCTTAGTTTTAGTCTTTGTTTATAAGCTGGGTTGAAAAAACATTACCGCTTTTCTCCAGCAGGGGGCGAAATGTTTTTCTTTGATTATCTAGTTACATGATGTCAGATCCCCTCAATACGTCTTAAAAGCTGACCCACGTGATGTTCGTTTTTTGGGGAAATATGGCTCCTAGATAGACATCATCATCATTGAACTTCACATGGGCTGGTGTTAAATAAGGGAAGTCAAATTGCAAAAATCGCCAATATCGAAGAACTGTAATTAAAATGAATCAGCACCACAAAAATCGTGAAGTGAAGATTTTTGAAGAGATGTTTTTTCTAACTCCTCATCCTCAGAGTTCATGCGGAGTTCCTGTGTGGAAGCCGGCCTCATCCCTCCTCTAATTCAGCTGTTAAACTCCACCGACCAGGAGGTTTTACTGCAGACCGGCAGAGCTCTTGGCAACATCTGTTACGACAGCCGTAAGTAGGAGTTTGTTTTTCCGAGGGAACACTGAATCCCTTATGAGCCCTGTCATCACCATCACAGAGCTAATGGAAAATAAGTCATAAAAAGATGCTGCTGTCTGCTTCCTGCAGGCAGAGCTTTCATCTTTAATAATGTGTTTCAAAAAAATAAAAAAAAAACCTTTCTGGGGTTATTGAGCTGCATGCAGAGAAATACTCAGAACACACAGAGCAGTTTTTCTCCTCAGATGAGAACATTCCAGTTTGGACTCTCTCTCTCTTTCTCTCTGACATGGAGGTTTATTTTACTCATTTTGAACCACATTAGCTTTGAGTTTCTGGAGTCTGGAGGAAGATAAACATGGAAATAAATGTTAGTTACATACAGCCAATGGTAGCATATTGATCACGACAAAACACAATATAAACACAACTTAAACCAGGAGCGAAATCATCCAGAGACATCTCTTCTTGCTATTCAAGAGTCAAAGGTTAAAAGTCAAAGTTGTTTGAGGACTGTAAGCTAATCTCCTGCCGGGTTGTTTCTTTTTATCGTTCATCGTTCACCAGAATTCTACCAGGAGCCAAATGGATCCAAAGCAAACCGACCACAAACTGAAAAGGGGCGGAAACCAGCAAAGAAGAATAAACGAGTGTCCGTTTTGTTTTCTTTGACAGGGCTTCACTGAAACCTGAGCTTTAGACAGCTCTTTCTCTCAGACCAACAAAACCTTCTGGTGAAATAATGTGAGAATGATGTCGATGCAGACTGAAACAGTGAAGAAGAAGAAGTCGACAGGGAATGAAGAAATGAATGCCTGTTGTAGTTCATGGGCAAAACATGAGACTCATGACGTGTTGAACAGACAGCGCCATGAAGTAAAAGCTTCACATTAGTTGTAAAAATCTTATTAAACTGATATAAGACTTCAAAGCTATAATTCAGTGACCTGTGAGCCTCCGGATTGCACGTCGAAATCAGTTCAGAAGTCATGTACAAAAAAGAAAAGCACTTTTAGAACAAATCAAGCAGCAGTTCCTCAAGTGTCCACCAGAGTATGGTTGCAGAATCAAAAGAAACCACAAACACACTAAGCCAAAAAAGATGGTTTAAAGCAAAATAAACAGTTATTTTACAGCCTGGTTCAAAACAGACACACACTGTACAGGATGTGAAAGTCTTAATAACTTGTGCTATTTTCAAAGTTATTAAACTTACTAGTTTTGCTCATATAAGGGCATGGCTGACTTGACTGACAGGTGGTCACCCTGTAGCTATCTGCAAAGAGACTAAAGATCTACCGGCTTATCCAAGGGGCAACATCCAGCAGAGAAAAAGGAAGCCTATGGGGAAGTGCTAAAAGTTGCTGTTCAGCAAGAGGCTGGCTGCCGAAAGACCGGAAGTCACGTACACATAAAAAACAGAGTTTTACGGCATTAAAAAAACATATTTACAGCCTGGTTTGAAATTCGGTTTGGGTCCGAAAAGCTAATTTTGCTATCAGCACACACTGGGGAGGGGGTGAGGTTTTTTTTTTTTTTTTTTCGAACTCGGCGGTTTAGAAGACAGTAGGATCCCGAATTTGTCCAATCAGAGGCACAGCTCAGCTAACGTGACTGATGGACGCCCTATAGCTGTTAGAAAGGAAGCTCAGAGCTCATATTTAATATGTCCCCATCCAACGATTGGCTTCGCGAAGACTACATCCATATTTTATACAGTCTATGGTCTCACTTCAACCTAACTCGAACAAAGCTAAGTCGAGGTTAGCATTCAAATATGGCTGCCGTTGACGATAAGCTTCAAAATTCTGTATCAGAAAAAGCTTGTGACATCACGGAGACTATGTCTATGAATTTTACAGTCTGTGGTACAAATAAGATTCATACTAAGTCTCCAGTGTACGGTCACATCCAGAGGCAAACAAAACTTCCCCTCTTCACATGTCTGCTGTTGGACTGAAAGGTCAAAGCTCACATTAACCAAGGCCAGTTTGCGGCTGATTGGAACGTAAATGTTCAAGAGAAAATTGATCCCCAACCACTTTAACTGGGAATGTTAAAGAAATTCATCTTGCTAAAAGATGTTGACACGCAATGATTGGATTCCTTAACGTCATGTTAGCGAAAACTGACTAAGACTAATATTCCTTGAAGTGAGCATAAGTGTTGCAAATGGTGTGACTGACACAGCGTCAAGTGTTCTGGGGCAAGAAAGGGGCTCCTCAAGTGTCGTCCACTGGAGACCAAAGACAAGATCAATACGTAGATCCATAACTGTGCTGGTGTGTTCGACATAACAAGCTTCAATTAGAAACAAGCTTGTCCTGTATTTTTCAATGCAGTTATAGAAAACACATGAAATATAAAGAAAAAGAATTGAACCTGCAGAGAGTTTGAGTATTGACCTCAGGGAGCAGCAGCAGAGTTTAATCCTGATTCTGCAGTCCGCCCCCCCCAGGCTTTAATCACAGCTGTCGGTTCTGGTGCATGGTTTTCTCCTCGCGTTGAAAAGCCGAGCGTCCTCGGAATCTGGTGGGAAGTGACATTTGTTTGAGTGGAGGGGGGTCTCGGCGAGCTGGCATGGATTTATGAAAGACGCACTGGGAGAGCGTGGAGAAGCAGCTGCTCGCCACCTTAAAGGAACACAGTCATATGGAAGACAGAGCCTCAGTGGATTCAGGAGACGCAACAAAACCGCCTGAAATGCAGAAAATCTGCCTTGTTACTGTCCTCACTGTGTGCACTGAGAGGCACAAAGAAGCATGGCGCCATGGTAACGCAGTGAAAGAGCCTCACAGTGCTTAATCTGCCTCGATATGTGGAGTTATTTTATTCTGACACCTTAATCTGGACTCGGCCTTCAGAATGAGATGTGGCTCTCTGACAAGGACGTCTCTTGGCCACCATTTTTTTCTGGGCACATCCTATCTTTGGACCTGTCAGTTATTTCCTGACAGTAGTTTACCTCTAGGAAAGCTGGCCAGCTTTTACTGCGGGCTGGCGTCCAATCAGCAACTCGATAAGTTACCGTGCAGCTCATATCAAACGAGAAAGGTAAAATTCACCCGTCTAGATGTGTCTGCGAAACAAACCCTGTGGATTCTTGGTTTGTTATATTTGGTACATCCCCTCACTGTTGCTTCAGGGCATCTGTTTCTGGTGATTCTTGGACTACATCCACACGAAGCCGAAAATGGTTTTGTTCCTTCTCGTATCAAAAGTTGCGTAGACGGCGGTGAATACAAGAAGTAACTGAGATGTGGGGGCGTTGCGTCATCAGTTCAGAAAATACCGGATAGTTTGTCAACATGGAACCAAACCAATGCACGGTTTTAGATTTATCCACTTTGGAACCCGACCAAAACGCCATCTCCGTTTGGATGAAACGTGCGGATACCCCTAAACCCGTCTTCATCTGGACGGCCGCTTAGTTTCACAGGAAATACCCTCAGAGCAAAGCAATGGTACGACAGAAAACATCAACGTAAACATGTTTTACTTCAGCTTTTTACCTTCTTCGATAAAATATCTTCCTTTTTTTCCCCTCTGTTGAATTTATTTGAATGTAGAATAAGTTTTACTGCAGCCTGGAAATAAAACACAGGTCAGAGAGGAAGCAGGTCAGTTTACAGCAACAAGGAATTAATATTGTGGCTAGAAATAAACACAAGCAGCACGCCTGTATTTTCACGTCTTTTGATTTGTGTTAATTTCCTCATTTTATCCTTGGTGTTTTAATGACGTCTTAATATTTTTATTTTTTGATTTATTTATTTGAAGTTTAAGTCTTCTTTTTGTGTTGCCTGTTGTCCTTTTTTATTCCTACAAGCTTCTGAATCCTTTTCTTTGGGTTTCGTTTAGTAAAGCACCATGTGTATTTTATTTTTCCTCCTCATATCACCAAAAGAGAGACAGGAAATGTAATCCACATGGCGTTGCAGTGTCGCTGAGGCGTGGCACGCAGCCACCGCTGAATGAAAGTAGCAGACGCGATGAAACAGCGAGGGCTGACTCATGTAACGCTTCTTTTGGCAGCTGTCCTGCCAGACAAAACCCTCCTGGAGAGAGAGTCAGCACTGCTGCGAATTTATCGTCTCTCAGTACTGATCTTAAAAGAACCAAACATGTCCAGGGTTGATTATATTTTTGTTTATTTCTGCTCTTTTTTGAAGATTCCTGTACTTTTATTTTGTTGCTGTTGATTCTCTGGATTCTTAAATGGGTTTGAATTATTATGAGCCTTTGTTTGCTACTTAATTTACTTTACGTCATGTAATAATTCTTGTTTTATCCAGCAGTATGACTGTTTTCCCGCCTCAGTTTGCATTGATTCGTATGTTTTGTATTGCTTCCTTAACATTCCTTTACATGTATGTTGTTTTTTTTTTTCAGGTTGTGGTTTTATCTTTGATTTCTTTATTTTCCTTCCGTTGCTTTGTGGTTGATTTGTGTCCTGGCCTCTTTGTTTTGCAGATGAGGGCAGGAGTGCAGTTGACCTGGCAGGAGGGGCTCAGATAGTAGCTGAACACATTAAGTCCCTCTACCAAAATACTGAGCCGGAAAATGAGAAGCTCTTGACTGTCTTTTGTGGCATGCTGATGAACTATAGCAATGATAATGGTAATGACCATCCTCCCCCAAAGAACAACTGTTGACTAATCACAACTAATCAGCGGATGTTCTCTTTGTTTCACACAGAAGGTGTCTCATGATTTTCTTTTTCCATTAGACGGTTTGGTTTAACTGAAACAGAAGGTTTTCCACTCTTGGACTGACTCTTTCTGATCTCTCTACCATGCTCTCTGTTGTTTTTCCATCTCCACCTCTGAGGTAATCTGCAGTTATTAATATTTGCTGAGCGACTCATCCACAGTAGCAGAACCCTCTCTCCTTCCTCTACCATCTCCTTTACAAATTTAAAACCTGTCTTTAGACTCGGCTGGTAGATCATAACCTTAGATTGTTCTCCGCTTGCTAGCGTAGATGGAGGGACGGTACGGTTAGTATGTTACCATAAGTAGCTCAACAAAAATTTCCTGGACTGCCATGGAAATTGGTACATCCATTCATTTTCCATTTTAGATGCTTTCCATCCAAGTTTGTCACCCTTGATGTAAAAACAACCCACTCATGCGCAAAGTACCATTTGTACCATACTTGAACATAAAGATGGAAATGGAGAGAGGCAAAGGGCTAGCTAATGCTGTGTTTTTGGCTCAAACTAGGTCTAGATATTTATCAAATGGTAGATTCAATAGATTCAATGGTCTGGTTGGATTTTCAACCAGAAAAATCTCTATATCTAAAAAAGATTTTGTCTTTTTGTCAGATTTCCCAACACACAGTAAGATTTCCTTCCACGTTTTCTGTTTTCATTATGTGTCCGTATCATTTCTATGTGTCGTGTGTTTTTGCCAGTCCAGGAAGATGTCAAAGGTGTTCCTACCCTCTGCTGTGTCTCTGTGTGCGGCTTGTTTCCTGGACTATGCTTTGTGTCTTTGTGATAACAGGCTTGTTTAGCACAGACACTGTGTGATCTGACAGACTCAGACCTCCTGCCAAGGTGTCTTTTGGCTCTGGACCAGACTCTGATGTGTTTGGCTGATTGATGAGAGGCCTAGGGTTTCATTGACAGAGCGGATGAGATTTTTTCTTTTTTTTTTTTTTGGGTGGTTTTCTGCAGCATTCAGCAGCTTTCTGCATCTAGCTGACTCTTCATTTATAGTTAAAGATGTGACAACTCCCCATTTACTCACTATGGATCCACTGCATCCATTAAAAGGACTCCCCAAGCAAAAAAGACACAAGATGATACACAAACAACTGTTTGATGAGTGCAAAGGCGATCATAATCTTTCAGTTGCCTTAATTCTTAATACAAATGCATCTTCATTTTATGGAAAATATAATTGAAGAATTGAGATTATTGGTGATAACTTGCTGTAAATGTTCCAACCAGAAAAACAGCCAATGAACCGTTCAGATCCAAGCGACCAAACTCCTTTCCACTGTCATACTGAGACATGTTGACCTTATTGAAGTAATATTATCATAAATATGTTTTTTTTGTTCAAAAACAAGAAGGAAACATTAAAAAATATGCGTTTTTCCATAACTACCCTCTAAGGGTTATTTCAAACGCCGTTCTTCTTTCCGTACTCTTTTCCGCGTGTTTGTTTTCCTTCTTCAGTTTAATGTAAGCAGTGAAAATGATAATAATCACAACCCTCCTCTCTATTTGGCTCAAAGTTAAAACAATCAGACAGTTAAGGAGACGCAAGTGGAGCTGAAATGACGGGATCTGCTTCTCGTCAATGCTTGAGTATCGAGTATTTTCAGTGGATCCTGACTCACTAGATTACAAGTAGATGACTCTAAGCAAACCTGTTCACAGCTGGTGGATCGTGCATCTGCAGAGATGGGATCTTATATTTAGATTCTCTCAAAATGTCGAAATCATTTCACTGTGTAGCGGTTAATTTATCATTTTTCAAGTCGATTCCTAAAAACCAACCAACATTTGAGTGCAAAAATTGGCTGAGCATGGAGATCCCGATTTACCATCAGTAGAAGTCCGCTGTGCTAATCCAACAAAGTCAATTTCTTGTTATGCTAAATTCCTTAGCATTCCTAAAGAAATGTATTATTAATGCCGAACTTCGTCTACTTGGTCGTATTTTGATCAGTTCTAAGCTGTTTTCAGGTAAAGTTTCTCTGCCTTCAAAATCAGATCGTTTCTAATATCTTTGGGCTTAAATGAGTAAAATATTAATAAATTGGAGAACTATCAGAGTAATGACCTCTGCTAATGTTCTTACATCTCTCGTTAAAGCCACCACAGTTCATTGACAAAAACAATCAGATTTAACCAAACGAATCCCAGCATCTGTTTCATCCTGTTGTTTGTAAAATTGTAAAAAAGAGTTTGGTAGCTTTAATGAAACAGATGTTGCTGCTGCTTCTGGGTTATAAAAAAATATATTACCTTCACAAAAAAAGGTTTCCTCTTTAATTATCTTCTCTTTAATATTTACAGATTAATAGACCAACAATCTCGAAGCTGTCAGTAAAGTCTTTCCAGCAGGCTGAAACCATCGACTGGAACAAAGACAAAAATACTCATTCAGACCCTGATATTAGAAAATATGGGCCAGGTTAACAAACAGGAATATCATTCAGAGTGCCCAGGTGGTTTCTGTCCTATAATAGCTCTAATTCAACAGACCCAGAATTAAAGAAGTCCAGAAGTGACGCAGAGCCCTGATGATGTTTTGGTTTCATGAGTGCAGGAAAAACAAACACTTTCTTTTCTCCTTTCTCATCTGATCTTTTTCCATCCGCTTTTATTTTGTCACACATCCTGTAAAATCTGTCGGGGGTGTCTTGTGTTGTTGGCTTTCTTCTTATGACTCTTCAGGCGTAGCTTGTCCTGTTACTATGAGCTCATCCCGACATTCAACGAGGATCTGAAAGATCCGTTTGAGTGTTTCGTCCTTTTCTGTTCTGTTCCGTTCCTCTCATTCAACGACTCTTTCGTCCCTTCGACATCTTTTGGTTCAAGAATAATGCTTTCTGTTTCCAGGTGTTTCTAATCACACACTCCAGTTTTAGAGCTGAGTGTTTACTCTGAGGCTTTGACATCACGTTTGGGGTTTAAAGAAGTTAGCTTTTATGGTTTTTAAACGGGGAATCTCAGAGCTGCTGGAGATCACAAAAGAGGAGTGTAAGTCTTTCCTCTTAAAATACAAGCAGGCTTGCTAACTCAGATAGCAAAACGTTTTTACCTCCATGATTTTATTTATTTATTTCTAATATCTGGTTTGCCAAAGTCTTAACGCTGTCAGAGTAATCCTGTGTTCCCGGTGGTGGGCCTCTGTGCTTTAAGCTCGCTTCACGTTCTCTAAATTTGTCCTTTCATTTAAAATCAAGAGTCACACTTTTGTTCGTTGGCCTCACCTTTAAGTTGTGTAAAGAGCGACGGATGGTGCGCTTATCTTTTCCACGTCTTCGTTTGTGTCCCCGCAGATTCCCTACAAGCCCAGCTGATCAACATGGGAGTGATTCCCACTCTAGTGAAGCTGCTCGGCATCCACTCCCACAACACAGCCCTGACAGAAATGTGTCTAATTGCCTTTGGGAATCTGGCAGAGCTCGGTGAGTTGATGTAAACATCCGTTTCATGATATGCTAACCTTCAATCAGCGTCTAAGCTGGAGATACGAAACTGTGTTTACCGTCAATCCCTGCAACTCTGCTCTGATGTTATATGAGCAGAACTTTCATGACTCACCTGTCATTTCTCTCCGGTGTTTTTAGAGTCCAGCAAAAAGCAGTTTGCCTCCACTAACATCGCGGAGGAGCTGGTGCGTCTCTTCCAGAAGCAGACCGAACACGAGAAGAAAGAAATGATTTTTGAGGTTCTGGCTCCTCTGGCAGAAAACGGTAATTTCATGCTTTGATTATGAAACAAAAAGGCCACTTCTGAGGAGTGTGCAGATCAGAACAGAAAGCAGTCAGAGTCTGCGGAGTCCTCTCATGCATTTAGATGAAACCATGTCCGCCTACTCTGTAGTAAATTATCCTCCAGCGTGAGTCATGCTGCTGCAAACTGCACAGTCATGGCAGACGGATCCTGCATTTGCTCAGCTGCTCGCTTTAAAGCTTAAAGAATGTATGTGTGTGTGTGTTTTCATGTGTGTGTTGCCTGTTGTTATCACCGTTCCAGGCACTCTGGGTGCTCGTACATTGTCAGTCTCCAGGACGACGTCCCACTTAGCTCCACTCCAGAGGAACCTCTGTCTGCCTCTCCATCTCTCTCGTTTGTCGCTCTGCATGTTGTTCATTAGATTTATGGACACAGATGAACAGTTAACTGTGAGAGCTCCACAGCCGTGTTAGGAAGAGAGGAGATGGTGTAGAATTGCTGCAGTGACAGATTTTTTTGGTTATATTTGTGGTATAGGGACAAAAGGGTGAAATAGTTTGAGGTAAACGTAAAAAAGGAAGACAAAGTAAGCTTTTTCTTAAACTTGTTAAGGACTGTGAAATTCTTATCATTGCTCTTCACATGGGGACGAATTTAGTGATGCAGCTATCAATCAATTTAAATCACTATCTCTCCTCAAACACTCGCACATTACTGACGTCCTCCCATGAAAAGCATGTTGGGTTTACAGATCCTGCAGTCAAGCCAAACGCACCTTGACTTTTGAGCTGTTTAATCTGCCCCTTTGTGGCCGTATGATGTCATGTCATGATCTCATGTCATGATCAGCACACAGCACACTGTTCCAGAAATACTGGAAGTACTTTTGCTAAAATGGAAGTTTAATTCATCGTCATTTATCCATGAGCTGTCTTATCTTCAAATATCAGAAAAAAAAGGTGAAAGAAGAAAATCATAGCATATCACCGATAAATCGACATCAAACATTACGTAACCGATGTATTAATTGTTTTGCTGCGTGGAGATTCTGTCGCTGTGTTGCCAAAGGATTTATAAGTTGTGTAAATTATCTTTGTGAGATGAACAAAGATTTATGCAACTGTTAAATCACATGTCCACCGTTATCTAATTTAAGACTGTGATACAGTTTTAAATTGGTGTAAAGGTCTTTGCACACTGAGTCCGTTTTCTCATCCGAAACTTGACGCACATTTAAAAATGAAATTCAATCCCATGTTATGTCGGACACGTTTGCACGTTGACCCCGAAACTGTCGTCCGTCATCCTTTTTTTTGAAACTGGTTTGATTTTCTGCTGTTTTTTTTTGTTTTGTTTTTGTTTTTGTTTTTTGGTGGATCGTCGAATTCATTGTAAAAGGTGTTTTTGTGTGACTTTTTTTTTTTCTTTTGGATTACGGATCCAAAAAACATCCAAAAATATGGGACTCAGTGTGCAAAGACCTTCAGTTGCATTTAGTGAAAATCAGCGGGTTTACAGTCGTTTCGTCGACAATGTTACCAATTCGAGTTCCTTATTTTAATTTAGTGTTCTGCTTCTTTGTCTTGAATCATATTTGGGGTTTTATAAGCATTTGTTTTTATGTACAGTATATATCCTGTGTTCTTATTTCATTCATCAGCTGATTTATCAGATATCGCTTTTATTTTTTCAAGCACACAGTACTGGTTTTGGCATTGGCCCCTAAAATCTCACATCAGCCGGGCTTTAGTTTCTACGTCTAGTGCAGCTGTTCTCAACTGCTCTGACTTTTCCCAAATCGAGGAATCAAGGCGAAGATTTCAGCTTGTAGTTTGTAGTTTTCCTCACAGTGCTTCATGGGAGTCCTGTTGGTACGCAGAACCGTGTCAGGTCCCATGTGATGCATTTCATACGATGCAGCACTGCACTGCATTGCAGCTGCAGCTGCAGCAGCAGCAGCGAGCATCCCTGGAGTCCTCTCTGACCGTGTCTTCTTCCTCCGTCTCCTCACAGACGCGATAAAGCTGCAGCTGGTGGAGGCCGGCCTGGTGGAGTGTCTCCTGCAGGTGGTGGCTCAGACTGTGGACGGAGAGCGGGAGGAAGACATCGCCCAGCTCAAGACTTCCTCAGACCTCATGGTTCTGCTGCTGCTGGGAGGTAAACACACCAAAGATACGGTCAAACCCATCGTAACACTTCCCTAAAGGTGCCCAGAGGCTCATTAATCCAGTTTCATAAGCTCTGCTCTGATTCTCTGAAACCAAGCTCATGTGACAGCTCTTAAAAATCCATTCTCTCTTCAAACTGTCAGATTCTTGTCGCAAATCCAAACGTACCGGATCATCAGTGGAGAAAATATCCCCCGACTGACTGAATTAATGTTCAGAAACTTGAAGTGACCATGAATATAAAAATGTTCTGTCCAGCGCTGATGCTGAGCATTAATAATTCAACCTTCGTCTGAATGTTTTATAGCAGCATGCTGAACTTGAACACAGTGTGTTATTAATATACATAATAGACCCTTTGCAGCGAGGACGACATGGAACAGCTCAGATTAGAGCTCCAGGAGACAGCAGGCCTCATGAGGTCCATTCAGATCCTCTGATGCAGCGAAAGCTGATTTTTTCAGACGCTAAATTGTCACAGCCAGAGGTTTAATCTTACGACGCGTTTGTTATTGTTTTTATAATAAAAAGAGGGATCTTGGAGACATTCTTACAGATTTTTTCCCCCTCTTTTACAACTTTTAGATACATAGTCACCGATTATTTTTTTGCGATTAGTCGACTATTCGGATCATGCATAAATTGCATCTTATTGCACCAGCATACAGCTAACATCATTAGCTTCCAGCTTCAAGTGTTTAAAGTATGTGCTAACTAAAAATGAAGACAGTTAATATGATAGTTCATTCAACTTTTAATGAACTTTGCAGCTCGTAGCAGCATTTCTGACATTTTTTTTAAATGTACCAATTTTCTATTCAAACATGACATCGCTATTAAGTAGGTAGCTCCCTGTTGACGTTAATGTTAGCAGCCAACTAGCCAATTAGCTTACCGAGATCGTCATTCTTCGTCAGATGCTCGTGCATCGCCGTCGTACTGTCATGGAAGGCCATTTCTGCTTTGCAGATTTTGCTCTGCACACTTTTCTCCTTTATTTTGGAAAAATGCTCCCAAACTTTTGAGATCTGTTGCCGGCTAGCCATGATACTGTTGAGCATAACTTTTCCGGTGACATCACGGGTTACCCCGGTTACCACTTCTGCGCGTGTGCGTCAAGGACAGAACAGCAGACGAGACAGGTGAAAGTACAGCGGCAGTTTTGAGGGGGAAATAAAGTTTTAAAAAAATTATTAAAACGACGACGTTGATTATTAAATACGTCGCCGACGATTTTAATCGTGTTTAATGGCAGCCCTAGTCACCGCCACGTTTTGCGTGCGTCCACCTCCAGCCTTGCGGTTCGTAAAGCAGGACAGGTTTAAAGTCGTTCCTCTTTGTGTCGTGCAGACGAGTCCATGCAGAAGCTGTTTGAGGGAGGAAAAGGCAGCGTTTTCCAGAGAGTTCTGTCCTGGATCCCATCTCACAACCATCAGCTGCAGCTCGCCGGGGCGCTCGCCATCGCTAACTTTGCTCGCAATGGTAAGACTAATTATCTGCTAATTTGCTTGTTTCATTTTTGATCAGCTGTAATCCAGAGGATTAAGAGAAATAAAGTAATTAGTGATGATGTCACAGCCCTCGTATTTCCTCCTGTGTCTAGATGGAAACTGCATCCACATGGTGGACACCGGTATCGTGCAGAAGCTCCTGGAGCTGCTGGATCGACACGTTGAGGAAGGAAACGTCACCGTGCAGCATGCGGCGCTCAGCGCTCTGAGGAACTTGGCCATACCTGGTGAGCTGCTGCTGCTTCCCAGAATCCTTTTTTTTTTTTTTCCCGCTTGAATCGTGTTTAAACCTGTGGTGTGTCCTCTCTGCAGTGGTGAACAAATCCAAGATGCTCTCAGCCGGTGTAGCGGACGTGGTGTTGAAGTTTTTACAGTCAGAGATGCCTCCAGTCCAGTTCAAACTGCTCGGGACGTTACGCATGCTCATCGATACACAAGGTACGGACTTTTCACCTCCTGCAAATATCATCACAGCAAATACATTAACTCTGGAAAACTCACGTTTCCTTCTGTTTCCGTTCTCAGCTGAAGCAGCCGACCAGCTGGGAACCAACGGGAAGCTGGTGGAGCGGCTAGTGGAGTGGTGTGAAGCCAAAGATCACGCTGGAGTGATGGGCGAGTCCAACAGACTCCTGTCCGCGCTCATCCGACACAGCAAGTCAAAGGTGGGACACTCGGGTTCACACAGAGCTGCATAAAGTGTTAATACTCTTCATAAACACTCAAATGTTCCTGTTTCTGTCTTTAGCTCATTCACAGTTTGAGCATGCACTGCAAAAAGTGAAATTGATTCAGGTCTTTGTGTTGTTTTTAGTTTAAAAAAAAAAGTCTTCTTAGACTAAACGAGTCAAAAAAAAAAACAGGCAGATGGGGAAAGAAAAGTTTCCTTTTCAAGTTTTTTGAAATAAGAATATTTTTTTAAAAATATGCTAAACAAGTACATTTACTTTAAAAAAAAATTCAAGCAGTAAAGGCATGTACCCTGTAGAAAAAAGTTTTCCTGCTCGTTAAATAAAATACAAAAGAAGTTACCTTTTTTCTTTTTTTTTCTTTTTTTTTACTGATCCTACTTTGAAAAGTAGAAGAGTGCATCTGTGTATGTTACACGGATAACAGATTTTTCACTGATCAATAAGCAGAATAATTAACAGTGTTTGCCTCAACAAGATCTTAACGGTTCCCATCTCAAGTGTAGGGGCCAAATCGGTGAAATCTATCTCAAAAAACATCCTGACTATCAGAACGTGAACGAAATCTGACGCGCTAATTACAAAAATTACCGTATTGACCCAAATCTGACGCCAATTGACGCCATGATGGAGAGATTCATGATTGGCTATATGGATTCATGTTGGGTGTTGGATGTGTGTATATATATATATATATATATATATATATATATATATATATATATATATATATATATATATATATATATATATATATATATATGTACATATATATACATATATATATGTATATATATATATATAAATGTATATATATGTATATATATATGTGTGTGTGTGTGTGTATCTTTATATGTATATATGTATCTATGCATATATGTGTATCCTCAAAATAAAGAGCTTTATGCTCTATTGTAAAGTGTCTTGAGATAACACTTGTTATGAATTGGCGCTATACAAATAAAGATTGATTGATTGAAATGAGGATTACCCTCATAAGTCGACCCCCCCTCTTTTCAAGATCAATCTTCAGAAAAAGACTCTGATAACCAAAATTCACTTTGTTTAGAGAAACTTTCTTTTATTAAAATTTTGACCGATTTCATTTATCTGCATTTCAAATGTAACTCTGATGAGAGCTCTGGGGATGATGCCTTCAGTCAGTCTCTTAAAAACAGACGCTTTGAGGACCAGGATCAGTTTTTCTTTTACAGTTCGTATTCTGCAGACGGTCTTTATGGACGTTCCATCTTCAAACATTACACTCTCTCTCTTAGCATGGCCCTCCCCTCCAGCTCACATCGGGGAATAAATAAAGTTTAATTTGACAGGGAGGGCTGGTGATGGTCACTGACAGCAATGAATCATAACTATTTATGTTTCACTGCAATAAAAAAAAAAAACAGCATTGGTCTTTTAACGTTGACATCGGACACAGTGCTCAGCTGGAAGGACAAATGCAGATAAGGGGGGAAAAAAAGACATTACACATCTCTAACTCTATGTTCTTTGGCTGCCTGACGATTGTTTAAAGTCTGTGTAAAGCAGTCGTTTCACAGAAACATGTGTCATTGACCACTGAGCTGAGTTTAAAAGATTAAAAGATTGCAAAGTATTTAAAATTAAGTCTCAAAATCTTGGGAAAATAAGCACTTTTCTTCACACGCAGGTTGTTACTTCCTGTAACCATGGAAGCTAGCGCTAGCAGCATCATTGGACGAACCCAGCCCTGCCTGTTTGCGCCATCAGAGCTACTGTACGGCTGCACGAAGCATCTGTGTTTCGTTTTATTTGCAATGAAACTCCACAAACAGATGAAAGATTTTCCTCTGTGGTCACTTCTCGAGCTGCTTTCTTCCCTGTGAATATTTCAGATATTTATCACCAGCTGGAGCAGAAACGGTTTAAACAGTTTAAACATACATCAGCTTCAGGGATTAAAAGGAAGGATGCATGGGATGAATTTAAATCAGCAACAGATGGATCATTTGGTCATTTTCGTATATGTTTATGTGAATTTCAGGAAGTGGTCAGAACGGTCATCCAGGGAGGAGGCGTCAAGCACTTAGTCACGATGGCAACCAGTGAGCATATGATAATGCAGAACGAAGCGCTGGTGGCTCTGGGTCTCATAGCAGGGCTGGATCTGGGTAAGAGCAGAAACACTTCAGGAACTTTGTGCGACTGTGAGAATTTACTCTTCACTCCTCTCTGTTTTCTGTTTTAATTCCAAACCTTCATTTCTCGGCTTCAGTCGCAGCTGAGAAGGACTTTGTGGGAGCCAGTCTGGTGTCTGTGCTTCACAAACTGCTGTCAGACGAGAGGAGCGCTCCGGAGATCAAATATAACTCCATGATCCTCATCTGTGCCGTCATGGGATCAGGTGAGACCTCAGTTTCTTCTCTTCTTTAACTCTTGCACATATTTTGCAAACATTTTATCCTCTGGAAAATGTTGTTTTGAAACGAGCAGCCGTGTCTGTTTATACCACACTGATATTGAGTTAAGAGTGTTTACCTGATGATTCATTCCTGCCCTTTTCCTCTCAGAGCCTCTCCATAAAGAAGTCCAGAGCCTGGAGTTCATCGACGTGGTGTCCAAGCTGCGCGCCCACGAAAACAAAACGGTATCACACCAGGCATCGCTCACGGAGCAGCGGTTAACTGCCCAGAGCTAAATGACTGTGTCAAACCCCGCCCACCTTCACACACCCACCCACCCGAACGCCTGCCTGACCACCTGAAGACCACCCGACGACACCTCATGACTGCTCCCCCCTCCCTGTGCCCCATCGTCATGTGCCAAGGTACCATGTCGCGTTAACTGCCAGCCAGACATACGGTCATGTCTCCGCCCCCAAAATCCCCCGCCAGGGTCAGACTGATGCACCTCAACTGAAGTTTGCTCAGATCTGCAAGAACGAATATCCTCCACGACTGTTTTCAGACCTCTATCAGACGCCAAAACTCTCCTCTGAAAGCCATAAAAACGAGATTTACTGAGGCAGTTGAGCGGTTCCATGAAGCGGAGCGAGGCAGGTTCGATTTCAGGTCTTAACCCTCCGGAGCCCTGAAGAGTTTCAGACGGGTTTATTTTTGTCACATAAAGCACAACTTTAATAGTTAATCCGTGATATTTGGAGCTCAAAATGTTGAAAAACTTTGGAAAATATCTCATTTTATCTGCTGTTGATGACACCAAATTTATAAAAAACGTTAAATATTTTAAAAAGACTTGATGATCCATCCCCCTTTTTTACTTTTTGAGTTAAAACACTCGAGGAAAGGGTGCAAAAGCAGGTTGAATGACTGGTTTTTATTGTCTGGAATAAACTAAACCGAAGCCTCGACGTGACATTCTACTTCCTGTTGACGGACAAACAGGCGTTTATCGGTCTTGTTGCTAAATTACTTCAAGTGTTCAGGAACTGTCGAGGTTACGAGACGTCGGCTCTGGAGGGTTAAACACCTCTTCAATCCTGTCTGCGTGTGTTTTTCTGGACTCCGTTAACTTCTCCTCCATCAGTCTGACCCTGGTGCCCTCCTCTACTTGTGCATGCATCTTCTGCTACAAGTATCTCCACCAGAAACAGCCAAACGCAATAGATAAGAGACGACACTCTTTGACGACCATAGCTGTGATACCATCCGCCGGTAAAATAACCAGAAACACCCACCAGTGTAAAAATGTGCACAAAAAAAAAGAACAAAAAAAAACCTTCCTGTTGTGATTTTTCTTTCATTTTTAAGAAAAGCAGCCATCCATGATGTGCCCAGTCGTGTCCCATGTAGCTCGAGTGTAATTTGACTAGAAACTGTGCATGTTTTAGTCCTGTTGAAGGTGTGACCGTGTTCATCTGACCTCTCAGCCGCTCGCATCCTCCAGAGTCGTCCTTCACACACACCTCCGGTCGAGTACACTCCTTTTTTTTTTTCTTTTTTTTTTTTTGCACTCGTTCTTCAAGATCTGGAGATTTTATCAAGTTTTTAACTCCACTGATGTCCAAACGCTCACACACCTGTACAGTGACGGTTCATCATCACAAAGAGAACCACGTCAGGATCCAGATAGTTTATCTCTTTGCTCAGATCCCAGACTCAGGAAGCGGTTTCTGCAACACGATAAAAACAAGATACAGGATGTTGTTTCTCTCTCAGACTAAGATTATTTTTGTCAGATTTTCCTGATGACAAGGGCAAGGAGATGCAAAGGAGATTAAAATATATAAAAATGAGTTGGGAGACTTTGGCTTCGTTAAGGCTGCAGAAAAATCCAGCTTTAGACGGACCGTCGTTATCGCTGCTCTGGAGCTGATTCGAAACATAATTTGAGCCCCGAAATGTCAAAACATGTCAGATTTTAAAAAGGGAAGTTCAGAGAATAAAATCTTTATTATTGAGATAAAGTTGAAACTCTCAGATTAAGTTCCAGGAACTAAAAATTCAAAGGAGAAAAGCTCTTTTACTTTTTATATTTTTACTTTTTACTTTTCATATTTCAGATGAAGTCAGATAACAATCTTCCTCCTCTGACTTTTTTCCATCTCAGGCACGGAATCTGAAAGTTCGACTTCACTCACCGCTTTATTCAGACATGGAAAATCTGACGCCTGGTGCCAAAACTCCTCTGAGCCTTCTTGAAAACAATCTGGCAACAATCTGGAAACTCCCAAACACAAAATTTCAATCTGAAACAGCCGTATTTTTCGATTAAGGAGACTAAAGTGAGAATAAAGTTGTAGATAATTTTTCTGACCCACGGTAGTTCCTGAAATTGGAGCTGTAATGAGCCCTGAAGAGGAGACAGTGAGTGTAATTTACAGCGGCTACCATCACCCCTGTGTGTGCACTGCGTGTGTTTTTATCGTAGCGCTCGAGGACAAGAGTCTGGGATCTTATTGGAACAGTTCCTGCAGTCGCATCAACACAGCGCCCCCTAGAGGACAAACCTCCCCCTTATTCCTTCTAATCAAAGGGATTTGTGCACCTCTCAGCATGTCACTCTGTCAGCACACACACGTACACACACACACACACACACACTCAGACATGCTGTGTCTCTGCTTTCTTTTCTAAAGGTATGAATGGTTATTTATCAGATCCGTGCTCTTTAAAGACACATGCCAGTGGAGATGTATCCATAGTAACTGCATAAAATACAAATATAAACTTAAATGTTTGTTGTAAATGTCATGAGTTGTACATTTGGAGGATTGTAACTCAGCAGAATATTAAAAGATGATAGCTGGTCCTGCGTGGTGTCTTCTTTCAGGATACAGAGAAGTCTGTCAGAACGGAAAGGACAAAATCTTATGAAAATAAAAAAATTGTTAAAAACAATTAAAAAAAAACCATTGAGTTCATCAAAAATAGCAAAATAGAGTTCTTTAAATAGCGCAAGATCTTCACATGATGAGCAAAAACAAGACGAGATCATTGTGAGATGACATATTTACGAGACAAGATCTTCACAAGACAAGATTGTTACTAGATGAGATCTTCACAAGACAAGATCGTTACAAGATGAGATCTTGACAAGACAAGATCGTTACGAGATGAGATCTTCACAAGACAAGATTAATACAAGATGAGATCTTCACAAGACAAGATCGTTACTAGATGAGATCTTCACAAGACAAGATCGTTACAAGATGAGATCTTGACAAGACAAGATTGTTACGAGATGAGATCTTCGCAAGACAAGATTGTTACGAGATGAGATCTTCGCAAGACAAGATCGTTACAAGATGACATTTTTACAGGACAAGATCAATACAAGATGAGATCGTTACAAGATGAGATCTTGACAAGACAAGATCCTTACAAGATGAGATTTTCACAAGACAAGATTGTTACAAGATGAGATCTACACAAGACAAGATCGTTACAAGATGACGTTTTCACATGACAAGATCGTTACAAGATGAGATCTTCACAAGACAAGATCGTTACAAGACGAGATCTTCACAAGACAAGATCGTTACGAGACGAGATCTTCACGAGACAAAATCGTTACAAGACGAGATCTTCACGAGACAAGATCGTTACGAGACGAGAGCTTCACGAGACAAGATCGTTACGAGACGAGATCTTCACAAGACAAGATCGTTACGAGATGAGATCTTCACAAGACAAGATAGTTACAAGACGAGATCTTCCAAGACAAGATCGTTACAAGACGAGATCTTCACAAGACAAGATCGTTACAAGATGACATTTTCACATGACAAGATCAGTACAAGATGAGATCGTTACAACAAGAGATCTTGACAAGACAAGATTGTTGCAAGATGAGATCTTCATGAGACAAGATTTTCACAAGGCAAGCAATAATGAGAGGTGTTCCTCACAAGATTAGATCCTTACAAGATGAGATATTCCGAAGATGAGAACTTTATGAGATGAGCAATAACATAAGATCTTAATAAGATGAGATCTTCACAAGATGAGTTTTTCACGAGATAATCACAAGGAGATCGTCACAACATGATGTTCACAAGATGAGAGGGCTGGCCAATCAGAGGGAAGGGGGTTCGTTCAGCAGAGAGCCCTAAAGAGGCAGCAGCTAAAACAAAGTGTTTCAGACAGAAGCTGAAATAAGGGTTTTCCAAAACCCAAGAGTAAGAAATATGGGGATTTTGTTGAGCTGTAAACCTTGACAGCTCCAAACAAACCCAGCTTAACAAAGGAATTGAAATCAATTTTAATGTCACTTTTTGTGCTCACTCTTATCTAGTGTTTAGTTGTCTTCAGTAAAAAGCATTCAGAGCGGTTAGTTTCAGCAGCGACAGACTGTAAAGATGTGCAGAGACATCGACAGACGACGTGTGGGAAGCTGTGAGCTGAGTGTGCCAACACAAAGACCACAAAACACCGTCCAGCTCGTGTTTTGTTTTTCACCTTTATTAATTAATTCAGTCTATTAGAACAGTCTGATTTCAGCAGGACATGAGGAGGAGATGAGAGGAGGTAGTTACATTACAATGTTTGTGGGAGAGAGTGTGATCATCTGAACAATCGTCAGAGGTGAAGAGTGAGAGGTCGACAACACGAGACAACCTCCTCCACCACAATCTGAGTGAGAAATCTGTTCATTAAATATTAATCCAGAAGATATAAAACCAAATAAACCATCAGTACAATAAATAATTAGCATCAAAAACACAGTTGATCCCTTTTTTTTAGGAGGCTCAAAACTCTGAATGATTCCAAAGATAATGAAAATACGCTGCTACAAACAAAACAAGTGACGCATGCTTTGAGCAGAAAATCACTTTGAACCATCAAAGAAACGCTTATAAAATCCACATCTTCACACTTCCTGTTTCAAAATTAAACCTACAGGCTGGTAATATCTGCTTTATGATGGTGAAAAAAACAATCTTCATTTGTTTTCATTCAGAAAAATGGAGAAAATGTTAAAAAATTTCCATTTACACACAGAGGACTGAAGCTTTTTTTTTACAGCTGGTGTTTCTAAACCATCGATCTTTTAAAAATGTTTCCTTCTTTAACAAGAAGGACAAAAAGATGCGCGATTTCTCACCAAATTTATCTATTTAAGTCTTTAAAAATGTGGCTCAAACTTTAAACGTGAGGACGTCAGCTCTTTTATTTAGTGTTCGGTGTTTATGGTTCATCTCTTAAACCTTCACAGTCCTCTTTTCTAACTTACAAAATCCAAACATTTCATCTCCCAGAAACAAATAGGAATGTTTTAAACACTTTCCAAGATCCTCTTAAAGGTACAGTGTCGTATTTAGCCGCATTTGCAGGGCAGACTTGTTAGAAATGGAACATCATATTCAAAAGTTCGTTCAAAGTATGTTTTATTACCAGGATATAAAAATCTTTTTGCTTTTGTTCACTTTAAGTGAGCTTTTTATATCTTCATCAGGAGCCGATCTCCTTCCATGGAGGCTTCAATCTGAGATTAATGTCGGTAATCGTTCGAGAAGCGCCAATAAGAGGAGGAACAATCACAGCAACGAGTGAGCTGAGCGTGTTGACATTATCGTATAAAAAACTGTTTAATACTGACAAAAGAGCTTTAAAAAGCGAGCCAGTTAAGAAGCGATATTAAATCTGTAAATTCAAGCTGCCACGTGAAAACTGAAGGAGAAATTTAAAGTTATAGACGAGGACTTAAAAACCTAAACTTTCATTTCTGGCTCTAAATTACATAATAACTCAAACATAAAAAATCGTAACGGCTCAAGATTCTCGCACATTTTATTGCCAATGTGTTTCAGTGTGCTTCATCAATTAAGCTGCCAATCAAAATGTGTCCTAAAAACATCAGAATAACCCTTTAATGTAATCCCTTTACTAAAGAATAACACTTTATTCTGAAAGTTGAAATAATTTGTGGTCACTTCCTCTTTTATAGCTGAGATTCGTTCATCTCTGCTTCGTTTTAGTAAATTAAGTTTTAGTCTCTGAGCAGGAGGAAATCTGATTGGTCGATCAGGTCAAACAGGATCCATGCAGCTAAAAGAAAAAACAAACCTAAACACGTTATCGTGACCACAAATCCAGATCCAGAGTGACTCGCCGCTGTGTCCGGCTCAGGCTGTGAAATCGCACAGAAACAAACACTGAAGCTGCGAATGGGCGGAGCTGCCCTCCTCGGTGTGAAGAACGGCGTCGTGATAAGCTGTCCTACATGATGAGTGTGTTCATGGAGCGTTTCCACAGTGAAAAATACCGATCTAATATCAAAAAGATGTATCAAAACTCCTACTCTACACGTTTCTATCAAAACTGGAGCGTGGTGACGATCTGCGTGCGTCTCCTTCATCATCATCATCATCATCATCGGTGATCTTTTCACAGAACTCACACAGTGTTATTATGTACACAGATTTCACATCCTATTAGTGCCTCAGACAGAAGGTGCTGGTTCAGTGACCAAAGTGGTTCAGGTGATCAGGAGTCCTCAAACGCCCCGATGGTGTGTTCAAGGCGGCACGTTCAAGACCCACAGCTGGAAAACACAAACAAACAGATGTGGTTAACGTTTGTTTCAAATAATATTTGCTTGTTGTTTCATAATGTTGCTACTGTTATGATAAAGAAAAAGCAGTTAAAATGAAGTCCAGAGAAAGTAAAATAAAGAATTCACAGAATACAGTAAAACTACCTTTTCACTTTAAAAGAGGAAAATTAATATTTTTTTATAAAGAAAAAACTGAGGAAGGAAAAATAAATGATTGATCTTTGATTTGATGAAATGAATTTAAGACTAAAAAATAAAAATCAAACAAAACAAATGAAAGTGCATTGAAATCATAAGCATTAAAAATGTTTTTTAAAAAAATGAGTTTTAAGTTTTAAAGTGAGATAAAAAAAAAACCTCTTACTACTAAATCAAATAAGGACAATTTTATAAAAGGAAAAGAATCTCTGTAGAAGAGATAAATGAAAGTTCAAATTCAACAAATAACCAAACAAAAAGCTACCAAAAAAAAAACATTAATTAAAAAAGTTGATTATAGAAACATAATCAAAACTGCTCTTTTACTTTAAACTCAAACTGGAAATTATTCCACTGAAAGAGGGGAAAAAACTTGTTAAAAATATGAAGAACAGACTCTCGCCATAAAGAAAAAAAAATCAAAAAAATTTTAAAAATTTGACCTGATTAATAAAATCAAGAGGAAAAAATTAAAAGAATCATGAATGACACTAAAAATCAGAAGTATGAAGGATTTGTAGTAATAATCAAAACTGCTTTTTTTTTTACTTTGTAATAAATTAAATTTATCTATTTTCAAAAATATTAATGAGAAACATACCTCAAAAAATTTTGACTGAACTCTCAGAAAAAGAATTACATCAAAGCATGAAAATATTTGACCTAATTGGTTCAAGAGAAATTAATAAAAATGTTTGGGTTTTTTTTATATTAAATATTTGGGATATTAAATCTAAGTATTAAGTAAACAGCAGTATTTCTGTTTTAAAAAATAAAATGTGATCTTTAATTTTTTTCATACCCTAACATAATAAAAAATCAGTGAGTTAAAAGTTAAATAAAAAATGTTGGATGTTTAACGATCCATTTCTCTTAAGTCGCTCCGTCCTCTTCTGTTTGTATTTCATATTCTGACTCACTGATTTGTTTCCAGATATATTTTATTTCGTTAAAGCTCGTCACCTGTTAGAGATGAAATGCCGCTTCAGCATTAGGTGAAGAAACTGGAAGAGAAGAGACAGGAAGTTCGATTAATCAGAAATCTTCTTTATGTACATTAAAAATCAAAGACGCAGCATTCCTGCGAGGTTCAACGAGACACGAAACAAGAGAACAGACGCTCAGGGGCGGGAGGGGAAGAGATTTCTGCAGCGGTCTAAACTAGAGAAGAAGAAGAAAGATGGTTACACGTTTTAGAAAGAGATAAGAAGAAGAAAAATGTGTTCAGTGGGAAACAAGAGAAGGATTGTAGTCTAGGTCACATGACGCCACAGCTGATTAATGCAAACACTCAGACTCTACGGCTCAGTATGAACATGTAGGACGATCATCAACATGCAGGCACGCAAAGACTCGGGTTCATCTCTCTGGTTTCTCTCTGACAGACTGACTCCTGTGGCACACTTTAGCTACCAAAAGTTTAATATTTACACACAGCTGCTGCAAGTGAACCTTAAACGCACCAAAACAGCAGACCAAACATCCAACCAATCACAGCAACGCTGAGGACAGAACACTGAACACATGGATCCATCACACCCACCGGCTACAGACACACATACAGCGTGTATGTGCGTGTGTGTCTCATGTGTAGTAAGCCGATGCTTTCTTGCTGGAGTGTGGAGGGAGTCGGCGCATGGAGAGAGGGGGGGGCACCCTGACGAAGCATGGAGGAGGAAGAATGAGGTGTGAGGTGAGTTTATGCATCATGACAGATCAGTAACCCCCCCCCCACCCGTCCCTTTACCGCCCCCTGGTGTGCTGGAGGATGAAACATCAAACATCTTTTTACAGAGAACAGATGTTTGATGGGAAGCTGAGACTAATCAGCATCACTCACGTTCAGATTTTCAGTCTTCAAACATCTGTAATGTCTTTGAAATCTATAAAACATGAGCCTGCGTGCTGACGGGAACACAGAGCTGCCTGGTCTCATGCAGTGAGGTGGAAACTGTTACAGCAGATGGATGATGTGCTCAAGAGGGACAAACGTGGTGAAGTGAAGCAGTAAACAAAATCGGTTCCTCACCAGCTCGCCTGCACAGCCTCGATGTCGCTCACCAGATTCTGAGCCAAACAAATTCCAAAAATCTGAAGGAATAAAACGAAACATTAGGAACTGACATGGAGAGAGATTTTTTTACGTCACGTTTGAGCGTGAAACCAACCTGCAGGAGAGCGACTCCGATGAAGATCCCGGCTACCAGAGTGAGGTTGTCCTGAAGCCACTTCTCAAACTGAGGCACGCAGCCTTTGACGTTGATGTAGTCCTTCTGCTCAGAGTCCTGAGATCAACACCACATCCTCTGCTTAATGTTCTGTCTTTAACACTTTATCTTTTTTTATGTTCAAGAATAAATACAGCAGAAAGAAAGAGCAACAAGTTGGGAGCAAAAAAATTAGATTCAACCTGATACTTAAGATTTTCTATTAACTTACTGGTTTAGCTCGTATGTCGTATCCACACTGTGTGTTGATGACGTCCTCCTGGGGACAAAAAGGAAAACATTATAATCATTTTGAACTCGCAGACGTTTCTAAATAACTAATTTACAAGTCAGCTGGACAGAAATTTAAATTTCAGCCGACAATCTGAAGGCAAGGTAACACTTAAAGAGGGGGTACTGTGCTTTTTCAAGTCTTTATTTTGTCCCTCTGGTGCCTCCATAGTATCTTTACATGATTTACAGCTCAAAAAAATCCTGCTGCTGTCTCTTTAAGGCTCCCTGCTCCACAAACCCCCTTCAGTCTGATTGGTCAGCCCTCTTGAGGCCTGTCAGGGGCGGGGCTATGTGCAGACCTTGGTGTTTGAGGCCCTTTCCTTCCAATAACTCATGAATTAGTTAAAAGATGTGCGTATGTGAGGACCTCTTCCTTTCAACAAGTCTCGTAAAGACCTCGTGCTATTTTTAGAACCCTTTACAGACAGATTCAGGGATTTCTACGACATATGGAGATGTAGAGGTTTGAAAATCTGCAAATGTTGAGTCTGAACATCCAGCACTGCCGCTTTAAATCCATGTTAACAATACAGAACAGCAGAATAGCCCCTCTTTAAAAAAGGGTAAAGTTAATTTAACATATCTCGTACCGCCGGGTCTTTAGTGCAGCAGGAGAAAGGAACGCCACACTTCTCTCGACTCGGATTCCCGTCAGTGCAGTTGAAATAAATGTTCAGGTTCCAGTCGTCTGCTCCGAACGCTCCGCAGCACTCCCACTGCGACAAGAGAAGGCAGCAAAACTGTTAAAGGTTTTTTATTTATTTTTGTCTTTCTTTCAGATTCAGCTTCCAGACATAAACAGAGATAAAGTGCACCCAGGTGGACTCGTCAGGCCCGATGACCTGATTGGCTCGCTTCATTAAGATCTACTCAAATCCACTCAGACCAGATTGTCAGTTTGTAGCGTAGAGCCTCTGCTGCTGTTGGCCGACAGATCTGTGATCTCTGTGAGTATTTATCCCGCTGCTTCAGTCCAGGAGTAGTAAACTCTGTAATCCCTCTGACCTCCACACAAAACATATCTACTGGTTCTGAAAACTCGATATTAGAAAAGTGTGCCTGAAAAATATTCCAAACCTTTTTCTTTCCTTCTTACAAATTACAATTAAATTACAAAACTGTTCCGTATTAAACAGTTTTAAAATCCGTGACTTAAATTTAAACATTTGGCATAATTACTGCAGCAAAACGCAACTTCAAACTCTACTTTGTTATTTCATGAAAATAAAGAGAAAAGAGAAAGAAAGTAGAGAAAGAAAGTTTAGAAATCACTTCAAATTCTCTCTGGTGTCTGCTGAGGCGCTGACGAGCTGATCACCTGACAAACCCTTAAACCAATCCAGGCTGACTGAACGTTTGGGTTGACATTCAATGAACTTTAACCATCAACATTTCACTTAACACCAGAAATATGTCACCGTATGCCAAGTGGAGGATTTGCTCTTTCTCTTTCTCCTTTTCTAATTTGTTTTGTATACATTTAAACTTTTTAAGAAGGATCAAAAAGTGACGTCACTGTGAACGCTTGGCCGCCACAAGTCAGTTAGCCCTGAGCTAACTTTTCTGACACCTCCTGCCTAAAACCCAAAAAGTCCGAGGGAAGAGTTAAAGAAACATAAAAAATATTTCATACTATCTAAAATATTTCAGGAAATGTAAAAAAATATTATAAAATAAATAAATAGTTTCCTGAAATACGAAAAAAACATTCACTGAACACTTAAATGTTTCACTAAATGCTTTTAAAAAATTAGTTTATTCAATTTGTAAAAAAAAAAAAATTGTTTTTCAAAAAAATATTTTAGGTTTTGAAATATGTTCCATGGAATGTTTTTTGTGCTCAAAATTTTTTGGGAGTTTTTCTAAATAATTTTGTTTATCATGAAACAGTTTTGCACTTTCGAATCTATGTGTTGTTTAAAATGTTTTTGGCAATCTTCAAAAATTGTTTGTTCTGTTGACCTTCAGGGCCACCGTACGAAAGACTCATTGAGAGCACGACAAGATGCATGTAAAGAAATGATAATAATCAGGGTTATACCACTAAATATTGATGTCTGACTTCTTCTTTTTTTTTGGAGAGAAAAAAACATGAATGAGAAGTTTATCCATAAGCTGCTTTTCTTCAGTAGACTCACGTATTCCTGTGTGAAGTCGATGAGGTTCTGCAGATCGATGTCGTCCCGGTAGGCCCGGATGTTGTTGTTGATGAACAGGTTGAGCTGATCTTTAATCCAGTCCTTGAACACAAACGCCAGGACTCCTGTCGTCAGCTCCAAGAAGAAGATGATCCCCAGAAACACGGAGAACTACGGAGAGAAAACAAAAGATGACAAACACTCATAGATTCAATAATAAATTCTCTTTTAATCCTCAGATATCGCTGCTTTGATGGAACGTACAAACTTGAGCAGAAACGTGTTTTCTCGCAGCGCTCCGATGCATCCTGCAAATCCAAGAATGAACATGACCCCGCCGACCACCATGAAAAGCCAGACCGGGTCCAGACCCCCCAGGTCTGTGATGGATGAAATGTTGGAGAGAACACCCTGCAGGAGAGAGAGAGAGAGAGAAAGAGAAAACACTCAGTCTGACTCAGCTGGGTCTCTTTCAAGACACTTTGCCAAAAACAGAACGCCGTGTCCAAAACAGGACGGGGAGTGAGAAAGAAGAAAGGCTGCTGCCGAAAACAAAACTACACTAATACCATTATTTATTTATTATTTCATTTATTGCATTACACTCTCTGTAGAGGGATACTAAGAAGAGTTTAAGGTGACTTTTGTTTCCGTCGCCCTGGGAGTCACTGTGGAGTCTGTAAACAGTTATTTAGGAAAGAAACAGCACAGCCAGTGTCCTCTGCTGTGAAACACTGAACACCATGTATGGCACAAAGACAAAACAGTTCACCTCAATGAGCTGAGATGAAACAAATGCACAGAAATAAATTATTTTATGACCTTTGACCCCTGCTTCCTCTGAAGAAAGCTACACTTGTTGAAATGTGTAGTTAAACCACAGGCTGTATAATTAATGGACTTAGTCTCTGTGATGTCACCCATCTGTTTCTCAAACAAAGTTTTGAAGCATATCATCTGGGGCGGCCATATTGGAAATGGGACAGGCTTTGAGTCTCCACACGAAGTCACGTGAGCTGAGCTGTGCCTCTGATTGGGCAAATTCGTGATCTTAATATATTCTAAACTTACCGTACAGTGGGTGTCGTTAGCAAAATTAACTATCCAGAGGTTGCCGCTTGAGTTAAAATTGTAGTCAATCTCGTTCAAGGAAAAACGAAAAAACAAATCAAGCTCGTTGCAGCTACAGGCGAATATATGAGCAGCTTCAGAAAAACTTTGACCAGCTCAAAAACCTATGGAGACATCTGAATTTTTTAAATTAGCTTTCATAAAGACTTTATAACTGCAATATAAATCTGACCACAAGGGTGCAGTGGAACGTGTTGATTGTTAGCCAGTTAGTATTGTTGTCGTATTTAGTAACACTGACTTTATTACAGCTTGTTTACAAAAGAATTGGACCAGTTAGATTGAAGATGACTGAAACATTAAAAAAAAACAAGCTCAAGGAAGAAAAGAGGCATTTTTAGATGGAGGAGTAACAGTTTAACGTTGGCCTTTGACAAAAAATAAGTAGTTTTCAGGATTCCATTTACACAACCAATATCAGATGTTTTAATAAAACACAACTGTATTCTTAAAAGGCAACACTGTTTATAGTTTTTTCTGGTAAAGATTTTCTTCACTTACTTTCTCACTCCAGGCCCACAGTCCGATCCCAACCAGGGCCATGCCCAGCAGCTGAAAAACAACACAGTCAAGATCAGAACTTTATTAAATCGTGATGATGTAGTATTTGATGGATCTGATCCAGAAAATTACTAGAACAGTTTCTAACATCAGAAGGACGAGAAACTGTATTTACTTATTTTACTTTTTATTATTAAAATGTTAATTTGTCAGTTCATGTCGCGACAAAACATGTTCTATGATTATTAATTCTTCAAAAACCGCGATAAATATGAAAGGAGATGTATACCAAAACATGAAACTTAAATCATATCATTTATTTTTAAGTGAGCGTAAATGATGCTCAAATAACAAAACAACAAACAAATAAGCTTTCCTGTCGTAATGTAATGAGCACAGAGCGCTCTGACTTCACTGATATTAAGCCTTAAAACTGTCCAAGGCTAAAGATGCACGCGCCTGACTTCGACGACATAATTATTTGACTATAGATGACGTCATGTCTGAGTATAACCTGCGGAGTTAGGTAGAAAGGTGTGCAGGCAGTGCATGGTGCATGCCTGGTATGAATGTAAGCTGCAGCCTCAGCCTGGAGCTGCTCAGCTCTCATCAGTTCACCTAAAAAAGCCGATTATCTCTGCGCGCGGTCAGCTGACCAGCAGCTGTTTCCTCCGGACATACTGGATATAAAATAATAACATATAATCTCACAGAGGGGCCTGGACGCCCTCATTTCCCTCTAAATATGTAAATAAAACATTATGGAGCCATGATAAGGCGCTCCAGCAGAGGCCTTTCTCTCTGCTGATGGCTGGATGTGATAATGACCGTTAGGCGCCGCAGAGAAGCGCAGATAATGAAACATAAATCCCGCTTACCCAGAACAAGATGTTGAATCCGAAAATGAAGTATTTGATGCAGCAGCTGACCTCCTGGCCTTTGAAATGATTCCCCGTCATGTTTGAGCATCATCGGCGCGGAGGAAGAGAAAAACTCGGCCTGCTTCACAGGCTTTGTGTGCGGGACGGAGCAGGTTCAGCGCCCCGGGGAAGCATCTCACTCCGGCCGCTTCAGACGTTCACAGACCCGCTAAAGATCCGCTCCAGGAGCATGACCTGAGGGGTCTGGTTTCCCTTTATCACTGGTTGGAAATAAATACACCAACAGGAAGGATAAAAAGGCGAGCTGTTGAATATAAGTGAGCCGCCGTTTCTGAGAGAATCGCTCCTGCAGAGGGCGGGGCCGCTGCTGAGGGAGCTCCTTGGTGATTGGCTGATAAATACTTGAAAGACAGACACTGCAGCCAATTATATCAGAGAAAGGATAGAGCACTTCCTGTGTCTTAAACGCTTCAAGTCTGACAAGAAGGTCGTTTTAAACATTTGGTTCTTCACAATTTTACAATAATAATAATAATCTTAATAATAATAATAATTTTTACATGGATACTGAATTATATAAAACCTAAATAAAACATCTTACAAGCAGGACAACTAGATAACTTAATACTCGTTTAGGAGCTTCAAGTTTATTACATTTAATTCACAAAAAATGTAGTTATATTTAACAAGGCCAGACGATTACGAAATAATTATATATTTTATTTTATTTATTTATTTATTTATTTATTTATTTATTTATTTAATTTTTTTTAATTTATTAATTTATTTTTTTGCTTTTGCTAAGAATAATTCTCATTGCTTTACTTTCAGAACCAGATCTGCATTAGCCAGGAAGTAGACATACAGTACTTGTCTTGCCATGGATAAATGACATTGAATAGTTATTATCGTCCACTACATTGTGCAATTTTGGCCTATGTGGTGTTGCTTTGGTGAAGAACTATAGTAGCAGAGAATCCTTAATGTACCAAAATATCCACATTTGGAGGAACATGGTTAACATCAAATAGAAAAAGATGCAACTTCAAAAACAATTGCAAAAGTCCAAAGCAAGCAAGAATATAAATGAAGTGTGCTGCAGAAAACCAAAATTAACTGCATCAACAGTAAAAGGTGCAAGTACCCAATTGTTGCTATGCAAAAAGAAAAAGAAGTGCAGATGCAAGTTGTCTCAGGTCTTCAGCTCAGGGGCCTTGGAGGAGCTGACAGTGACACACTCAGTCATCTGCATCTGTCTTTAGGGAGTAGCCATTGTTGGTGCTTTCCATTTCATTCTTTTCTTGATGCCCATCTTATTTTTTTAAATGCATGAGCTGATGATGTACATTTTGAACATTTCTGACTCTCTTGAGAATGAAAAGACTTCCAACACACCTGAGGGGTTCTGGGTCCCATACCTCATTATTGACAGGACAGAGAGAAGAAGTCCTGATAATACAGTTATCGATGGGACCTGGACTCTAGATGTGAGGGATGTCAGGCTTTACTATCTCTTCATTTATGAAGACCTGAGAGTGATTTCTAGAAGGCTGCACCTGGATGCCTTGGTGCAAAACATCAACATTTGTATTTATTGTTATTTACTGGTATCCCAAGTCTGTTTGAACTTAGAATGTGAGTTGAGGAGATGAATGTCAAGTTTATATTGATGTACCAAATTAAAAAGCAATAGTTTGTTAGTGTTTGCATGGGAGGAGCATGCATTTCTTGACTGCAAAACTCCTGTGGTCAGGAAGTTTTACATGTCAGATAGGGTTTGTTGCAGAGATCAGGAAATGTACTGACTTTCTAACATGTTCTACTTTTATTTCCTGACATCTGCAGTTTAGTCTTTATGAGAACTTAGAGGAGAGTCAGTAGAATGATTTAACATCACACTTCATGAACACATTTTTCAAACCACAGCAGCTGGGATAAAACTTTCATTTGTAGTCCATCAGAAATGTATCACCATGAAATAAAATCAGCATTAAAAACAGATTTTACACTTAAGATGTTTATCACAATGCATCTGTAAAGAAGCAAAGTGCTGTATCAAAACTGTTCAGCATAAAAAACGTGAACCTTTTATACCACACAGTGCAGTCAGACAGGTGGGTGACAAGACGCGAGTCAACACAAACTTAAAGAGGGAGGGATTAAATTCACACCGTTAAAATCATCTCCAAAGTTAGATTTAAGGTTAAACTCAGTCTGTTTCCCATAAAAGGAGTTGTGAGGCGTGCGGCTGTGACAGATTGAAAGAAAGTGGTTACGGTTTCAGAGGGCGGCTTATTCCGTTACATGAAAAGACTGACAAGAACAGTTTTTTCCATCCTTCATCTGGGACAGGATGCTTATAGAGCTGTAACACGAGAAGGCACCTGCCTCATTGCTGGATTATGTGAAACCTTTTTGTCCTAAACTGAGATTATACAACCAAGATCTACCAACATGAACAAAGGTAAAGAAAAACTACACATCTTTCTGACTGAAACGTGATTATTTTGTTAAGTGGATGTCAAAGAAGAGTTTGATGCTCTTCTTTTGGTATCAAATGTTAAATCAAGTGTCATCGGCGTAGACAATATGCCTGATGGGAAATGTATTTTAATGTAATGGGTTTCGTGGAAAGAAAAGCTGGGTGCAACATTGGGTCATTGTTTAGGGTCCAAAAAACTTTGGCTTTTAAGATTTTGCTTCATTGATCCTCTGGGAATATTTGTATTTTTGTAGCAGTAGAGACATCGTAAGCAAAAAAAGATAAGAGATAAATAAGAGCAGCAGTTTTAACCCTGCAACTATTTGCGATTTCAATGTGGTCACAATGAAGCGGTATCAATAACGTGATGACATCATGCGATCTTGTCCGTCGTGCTTGTTAAAAAAATAAAAGAGCCGCCATTACCGATTGCTGCAGTTTCATTTAGAAGCTTTTGTACAAAGGGACGTACAGCAAAAGCAAGTTGGAGTGGGAAAAGAAGAAACCATGACGATGAACATGGAACGTGACGACCAAGTACAATTTGATGTAAATTCTTGATGGAGTTTGTGTCGTTTGGGGAGTTCTTCATCTGACTGAGCTGCTTTGCAGTGAATCTGAGCATAGCTAAGCTTAGCTTGTACGGCGGTCAATGATCAGTCAATTGGGTTAAATATTTCATTCATGATTTCTCATTTTTTCATTGTGTTTTTGATGGTTTTACATATTTTCATAGAGTGCGTGTGAAATGTGAACAGTCTCTGGTTTTATTGTCATCCATCTCTAAATACTAAATGACCCTAAAACTCAAGTTTGTTAGCATGACATTTAGCATTAGCATTCCTTTCATGATGAATAAAAGGAACAAGCTTAGATCAGAACAGTTTGTCTTAGAAGTGGCACAGTTTGGTTTTAACATATGATTGATTTCCTTTTTTGTAAAATATTTGTGATGTACTCGTAGAAGCCCGTCCAGTGTGTGGACAATCCGAACGGGTTTCCTGGTGTCATCGTGTACGAAAACCAAACATTCCCCTTGACTAATCCACAGGTAAAATTTACACCATCTGGAAGGAAGTGAATCAAAGTGTGAAGTACGTGGTGCTCTGGGGTTGTTTAGTTAGTGATCATGTTTGTGTTTTTTCTGCAGGGTAATGAGGCTGCGGAGGGGCCTGCCTCTGAAAACAGGTCTGTCAAAGCAAACCATTAGCACTGTGAGCAATTTTGTACAACAGGATGATAGCAAGCTTCATAATGAACAAACTTTTACATAATTAAAAGTCAAGCTTTTGCACACTGTTTTAAAATCCCAGTTTTTCCCTGAATTTCACTAGTTAAGAGGATAAATCTTATTTTAATGCCTATTTAGAATATTATTGTTCTTTTCAAAATGGATCTGAAGTCCAAACTAACAATGCAAAGCAAGTATCGTAACTTTAAAAATTCAAGATTTAAAGGTTTTTAGTGCCAGTTTACTATGAGTACAACCCAATTCCAATGAAGTTGGGATGTTGTGTAAAACAAAATACAATGATTTGCACATCCTGTTCAAGATATTTATTGTTCAGACTCATTATTGTTTTGTTGTAAATAGGTCTGGACTGCATGCAGGCCAGTCTAGTACCTGCACTCTTCTACTACAAACCCACTTTATTGTAACACATGCAGAATGTGTCTTGGCACTGTCTTGCTGAAATAAGCAGGGACGTCCCTGAAAAAGACGTGGCTTGGATGGCAGCATATGTTGCTCCAAAACCTGTATGTACCTTTCAGCATCAATGGAGCCTTCACAGATGGTCAAGTTAGCCATGCCATGGGCACTAACACACCCCCATATGATCACAGATGCTGGCTTTGAGACTTTGATCTGATTTCATTTTAACATTTAAATTGATCGTAGAAGCATTCATCCACAAGTTTGTAGCAAACTGCTCTCTGAAAAATAGCACCCCGCTGAGCATAGTGGTGGCAGCAGAAACCAGGGAAACGCAGTAGTTACTGACCTACAGTTAGCCAAAAGGGACAAAATAGCTTGCAATTTGGAAAAGGTTTAAAAAACATTTTATGCATGGAGTGTGTAGAAATTTTTCTGTTTTTATCCCTTTTGATAATAGTTCATGTGAAAGACTGAATATATTGCATTAATTTATCTATTTCTGCAAATGTGCTTCTCCAGCTCTGTGCGTCTCATTCAATCTGCCCAAGATGGAGAGGAAGACACTACTGTGGACTGAATCTTCTGGAGACGGACTCTTATTCAGCTGCTGAGTAAAAAAAAATGTTCTTTACATCTGGAATAGCACAAAGCTAACATGAAACATCTTTTTTTTGTTATTAGTTTGATATTAACAACACAATAATACAAAATACTGTGTGTCAAATACAAACAAACACTAGAGGAAAGACAAAAAGGTTTAAAAAACAAACACTGCCAGCCTACAAATAAAATAGTCTCTATGTTGGTCTAAATTATTTTAATAATTTTTTTTAATTTACTGATATGCTGTAAAAAAATTTTATTTTAATTATTTTGAACTGCTTGTTAATAAATATGTCTAATCGGCCAATCACACGGCAGCAACTCTGCATCCTTTATGAGAAAAATGAGCTGCTGATGTCTAAACTGAGCATCAGACTGGTTGGAGATGTTAGAAAGACAACGGGAACTCTATTCTTTACAAGCAAGGTCTGCAGAAGACCGTCTCTGAGGTCACAACATGTCCAACCTTGAAGCAGACAGGCTACAGCAGCAGAAGACCACACTGGGTGCCACTCCTGTCAGCTAAGAACAAGAAACTGAGGCTACAGTTTACATGGGCTCACTAAAAGGGGACCACAGTTTTAGCAGAGATAAAAAAAAAAGATAAAAAATTAGGTTAAAAAAGAAAATCTCAGACTGGTTTCTGGAACAATAAGTGCTATTACGCTATCACGCTATCATGTCAGCATGAAGCAAACAAAGCAGTCAGGGAGTGTTTGTACCTTGAACTGTATATGTACAGCTGAATAATGAAGTTCCAAAAACCTTAAAGTTTAAGACTTGTCCAGACTTGTGTATCATTGATGATCATTCATCTATTCTACAATCAAATATTATCAACATAGCTGTTTGTACTTGATATCGGTGTTATTGCATATTTGACCTGTTGCACATTTCATTGGGCTTTAACTAACTCTTGTGATGATTTCTCTTTTCTCTGCAGATTGAAAGTGGAGGACAAAGATGACGGAAGTCTACAAAGTCCAGTCTTCATGATGACTAATGGTCCCCATGAACAATTATAGTGTTAAAGCACTAAAACTGAATACATCCATCACTTTAGCTGACAAATTCGTCATACTGTAAGATAATTCCCCTGAGATTTAATCTGATTATTTGGTGCTGAAAACCTTACAGAACATCTAGTATTATATCACATAACATTAAAAACTAACACTTTGTTTGATGCAAAGGCTGTGACTGAATCAAACTTGGAGGATTAACAACATGTCTTTGAACCAAGTGTTAACCAGAGGAGTTTCTTTGTTGATAATACTAAGTGGCTTTATAAACCTATACACTGCTTTATTAACGTAACACGATTTGGATTTTACTTCATGCCAAATAAAAGAAACGTGTCAACCACCACTTTATGCTTTATCATATGACTTTTTTTTTCAGTTTATATCTCATAGCGTTTATACAGAAACGCTGAAGGACTGAAAACGCTGTAGTATGCATACATGGCCTGTAGGTGGCGATATAACTGTAGAGTCTTTCAGTAGTCTGCCGTCGAAGAAGAGGCGGGCTGATCGTCTGGTGGATATATTAAATACGTCTTATCTGAGTGCAGGAGTGGAGCAACAGATGAACGTTTTGTTGAAAGGCAGTCAGCAGATTCAGCAGCACAAGCAAAACCCGGTAAGTCCGCCATTTAACCGTTGTTGTTGTCCGGTTCGTAAAAGTTCCCGTGACGAAAATTGGATGCGCACGCGCAGATAGTGTGACGTCATCGTTTTCACTGCCGGCTTGCTGTTTATACGGCATCGGAGGCTGCAGCATTTCAGAAAAATTCCACTCTGGAGGGTGTTTTAAAAAAAGTTGCGTTTTAGGTTGGGTAAAAACGAGAGGCTGAAAACGCAACAAAATTTTTGCATTTCACTCTGATACCGTTGTCGTATAAACGGGGCCTTAGTTGTTGTAAAACGTTGTTTAAAAAGTATTTATTTATTATTTTTCAAAGATTATCTTTGGACTCCTCAGGATTTTGTTGGGACAGAGCGAAGTAGAGTAGGACACTAGGGAAAGAGAGAGAGAGAGAGAGAGAGAGAGAGAGAGAGAGAGAGAGAGAGAGAGAGAGAGAGAGGATGTGTAGCAGAGGATCGGGAGCAGTGGTGGATAAAGTACTCAACTTCAGTACTTGAGTCGGAGTACTGATACTCATGGTCAAACCTTACTCAACCACAAGTAAAAGTCCCTCTGTCGAAATCTTACTCAAGTGAAAGTGCTAAAGTACTAACTTTTATAAATAATTAAGTATTCAAAAGTACATGTATTTAAAAATACTTAAGTATTTAAGTGTAAAAAGTACAAATTACATTTTCTAATATTAGTACATTGCTGTATTGTTTTCTCATAAGCTGCCAAAAAAATAAATACTCAAGTAAAGTACAGATACTCAAAAAATTGATCAGGAGTCATATTTCAGCCCAGGATTTTCACTTGGGGTATTGTGAGGAGCACAGTGTGTATTTAATTTATTTTATTTTATTTAATTACAGTAAGTGAATTGTAACAGATTTCACTGTAAAAGAAAAGAAAAATACTGGCAGCAGAGCTGGAGATGTTTATTAATTTTTTACAGCATATCAGTAAATTTATCTTTAGTTCATAACATGTATAATACCAGAAATGACTGAGGAAGAACAGTGTGTTTCATTATGGTTTTAATCTATATACTCTTGTCAAACAATATTAAAGTCTGCTACTTCTGCTACACAGAACACACACGTTAGCACGTACATTAAAGAGATGCTGAAACAGAAAATATTTTACTGACCATTTATTTTACATACGTTTTTTAATCAATTTAGAGTTAGTGTATTTTCAAAATAAAAGCATGCATTATTAAGGAGGGAATAAATCAACAGATTATCAGGCATGTAAGGTTATTCAGAGCTTATGTATGAAGGACAACACTCAGCGTGTTGTTCTAACGTGCTGTGTTGTGGTCTTTGCAACTTGCTTGTGTTTTGTCTTTTTGCATGTGTTCTCTTAAGGTGCACTGCTGTGAGCTTTCAGGGCCACCGTACAATTGGAGTGTTGCAGCTTGCATCACTGGAGCCTTCCGCACCCCTGTGGCTTGCTGATGATAAAGGAAGCTACCACCAGAGGGTCGGACATATCACGTTATGTGAGACTGATATGTTTTTGTTGTTCTTCTCTTTTTTTTTCTGGTATGGCAGCAACACCCTTCCAGAAGTTTCTTGAGTTATTCAAAAAATCATCTTCGGCTAATTATCCACAATCTTTTTTTTTTTTTTTTTTCGGTCTTTTTCTGATTGTTCAGACGTAAGATTTTCTGCAGCACTTTTGTTTTATTTTTTTTATTTTATTTTATTTTATTTTATTTTCATGATATTTTATTTTATTTTATTTTGTTTTATTTACTTTTTTTTTGCACTTTAAATGATTTTCTATGTATAGCCTGTAACCATTATTACTCAGTCATATTCTGCAGATCATGTATAATTTTGAGTATTTATGCTTTCATTGACTTTTTTGGTTGTCTGGTCTGAAGGGTTTATCATTTGTGCCCAAGTTTATGCAAAGCATAACAACACTGGAATAATTTCATTACAAGCTGAAGACTACTTTTTTTTACGCCCATGACAAGTTCCAAGGGTATGAAAATTCTGGTTCATAGCTTTCAAAGTCAAAACACTCTAAGACAACGTCTCATTTCCAGAGCAGCTTCAGTAGATTTTAAAAACAAAATATGATAATCCAACTCAGACACATTTATAATCTAAATTTAATTATTTTCTTGTAATTTGACTTTTTTTTCAATGGAATCAGTATTTATACCATGCTGTGTTGGGTTACTCATATCAGATGATATCCAGTGAGCTGTGCAGCTCTTTCACTGATTTCCAAAGCAAACTATCAGCAGCCAAAGTTTGGAATATTATACATCATAATTCTGTCTGCAGCCCCTCATCAGAGGCAGATTAAACTGATCTAGGCTGACATATTTGAAAACAGACACTTTGACTCTCTGTGTGGACCCAGGGGTGTTAGATGGGCAGGGGGTGTGCCTGGTAGAGCACCAGTAAGGGTTCCCTCAGAGACCCTCTGTTCAGACAGTACAGACTCTGAGTTAGAGCGTCATGGAGAACCAGACTGCCTCTCTCATCCGTGTAACGGAGCTGAAACCCCACCGCCTCCACAGGCCTCACATCCAGGACGGCCGACACGTCAAATACATCGTACCCAGATGGGGGTCTCTGATCCAGAGTCAGCAGCCTCCCCTCCAGGATGGGGGACTCCTTCAGGACATCCTGTGAGGCGCTGAGGCTGTGCAGAGAGACGGTCACGTTAAGGGGACGGGGGTGCAGGGTTTTCCTGAACAGGACCAGCTCTGCACCCAGCATGGAGGGGCTCAGACTGCTGATGTTGAACCAGATCCAGCCTTGGGGAGCGTGGTTTGGACCTGGGTGAGACAAACATTCATGAAGAGTGAGCCTCAGGGTCTGAAAATCAAACTGACCTGCATTCTTTCTAATGACCAGCAGAGGGAGACAAAACTATTCAGCTGATTTGGTCCCATTTGAACACTTTCAGAACGCCTTAATAAGTCTCTAGTTTCAAGTCCTCTTCAGGATGTTCATGTAGTGAACTTTGGTCCTGTTTTGACTAACATAGACCAGAAAGCAGTGTATATTTTAGGGCAGAGCTACATATGATTTTTAAGGAGCCACCAATGCAACCTGAAAAAAGCCTTGTTCTGCAAACATGTGAAGAGCCACACCCCTCTCTGCCAGCCCCCGCACTACTCACAAACCAAAACAGAGGATGAGAGGCCTGTTTGGGCTGGAGCTCACTCCTGCCGAGTGCAGCTGGACGCTCCTCCTCATTATCATGAAAAGAGGGAGGAGAGAGTCGAGGCAGACTTTTCTTACTCCTGTTTTCGACCCTAGTTGCTGTTAATTCTCCCCGTCCTGATCCACTGGCTTGATTTTGATGTCACTCTTTACTCCACAACTGTTTCTGTTGGTGTGATCAGAGAGTGAAAGAGTGTGTTGGAGTGTTTTACATACTCGCTAACAGTGGGCGACTTTATTGAGAAACAGTCTGGAGGACTGGAAAAGAAGCCAGGCCATCAGCCTCTGCAGACAAGATCAGGTCTACCTCTATTATTATGAATCTCCAACCCAAACGATGATGTTGGTAAAAGTGTAACGACCCCACCTCACCCCTAGATGGATTTGGACCATAGACTGTATAATTAATGGACTTAGTCTCTGCAATATCACTCATCTGTTTCTATAACTGAGTTTTGAAGCAAATCGACCGGTACAGCCATATTGGAAATGAGGCGGAGTTTGAGTCTCCACAGGGCGCTCGTCAGTCACATGAGCTGAGCTGTGCCTCTGATTTGGCGAATTTACGATCTTAATATCTTCTATGTGTGCTGTTAGCAAAATTATCGATTCAGACTGGAGACATTTTTTATACCAGGGTGTAAACATGTTTATTTCTTCTGTGAAAACTTTGTCTCATAGTTCAGACCGGAGGTTGCTGCTTGATTTGGACCTGTCCATAATCCCCTCCACCTTGACCAAGCCTTCAGTTCCAGCTGAAAAGAAACAGCCCCAGAGCATGATGCCCTACACCACCATGCTTCACTCTGGGTACACTGTTCTTTTGGGGGGGGGGGGGGGGGGGGGGGGGGGGGTTATTGTTGTTGTTTTTGTTTTTTGTAAAGAAAAAAAGTCTGTCAGATTCACAGTAAAATACCAGCAGCTGTAGTTGCCAGGAACACATTGAAAAAAAAATTGAAAAAAATCTTCTAGTTATGTACTGAAATCCAATATGCAGTATTGTTCTGTTCAAATAAATCACAGTTGTTTTTTTTTGTTTTTTTTTTACAGTTTCCCTCTTTTACAGTGTACTGATTTGTTTTTTGTTTTATTTGTTTTTAGTTTTGTTTTGTTTTTTTGTTTTTGTTTTTTTGTACAGTTTTTCCATTTTTTTCCCATGGTACATTCCTGGTAATCACAGCTGCAGATATTTTACAGTATATTTGACAGATTTTTTTTTTACAGTGTTGTTTTTTGGACCGACGTCCAAATTCATCAAACCAGAACACATTTTCCTACATGCGTTTAGAAAACTTCAAATGCGTTTTTGCCAAAATAAGCTGGGCTCTGATGGTTTTTGTTTGTTTGTTTGTTTGTTTGTTTGTTTGTTTGTTTGTTTTGTAAGAAAACACTTCCTTCCATCTTGCCAACCTGCCCCACAGCCCAGACATATGAAGTTCAGTTTTCCTCTTGCCTTTTCATCAGTTTGTGAGGGACGTCCACTTCTTGGTAATGACGTCACTGTTGCCCTGCCATATTTTCTCCACTTGATGATGACTGTGCTCACTGAGCTCCATGGTGTCTTTCTAATGCCTCTGAAACTCTTTTGTACTCATATCCAGACCAATACCTTTGAACAATGAGCTCCCTCTGATGCTTTGGAAGCGCTCCGACATGGGAACATTGAGGCTGCTGTAAGATGCCACTAAGAAAATGTCAGGAGAAGCCGACTAAAAGAGCTGAACAGCTTTATTTGGGGTAATCAGAAGCACCTTTAATGATGGCAGGTATTTAACATGAGTTTGAATTTGATTGGTTCATTCTGAACACAGACACATCCCAAGTTACAAGAGGCTGTGCGCACTAAAGCAACCAGATTATTTCAGATTTTTTTTTTTTACTTTTCCCCTAAAAGATTTCAGTTTGTTTTTCATTGAGTTGTACAGATTATAGGTCACAGTAAAGATGGTTTTTAGACTTCTTCGTCCTCTTATTTCCTTTTCTCCCAACAAGTGTGACTTCATTCCTGATGCATTTCTTTCTTTAAATGCAAAATGTACAAAAATCATCCTTCTTCTCTTTTTCTGCACATCTGATCCCAACACTCGTTACAGCACATCAGGTCAGAAACACATCATCAACAAACCCTGGGCTTCATTCCCAGGATAAGATTTTGAAAGGAGTATTGAAATCAAGGTCTGATTATAAACCTGTGAAAAGGAGTCAAAAGTAAATCTGGATCCTCACCAGCATCACTCCTGAAGCTCTGCACCAGCGTTCCATCAGAGCTCTCAAAGTCCTGATCCTCCAGAGCATCCAGGCGCTGATAGATCCTCCTCATGTAGGGATGAGGTTTCGTCTGATGGCTCGCTGACACCTTATTGATGTGCAGCATCTCTAAAATAGCTTTATTCAACTCCTGATCCTCATCTGCATCTCTGCGCTGATCCATCTGTAACAGCCCCGAGGCCGAGCTCAGCAGGAGGAGAAACAGAGGAAGCTCTGAACCTCTTCTGATCATTCTGACTTCGACTTATCGTCTGATTTTATCGTCTGTTTCTGCTCTTGTTTTCCCGTCAGGAGGCTGCTGAAAGTTGCACCTGGCTGTCTGCTGAAACAGTCTGAGCTCTAATTTGTGTGCAGAGCCACGGGAGCCGTCAGGACCGAGTGAAGCCGTCTCACTCTGAAGCTGAGGAATGTTTTATTTCTCTGACAAACACTGTAATGAGCCTCAGAGCTGCTCTGAACTCGACAAGAAACCACTGAGCTGATGCAGAGGGTGGAAACACTCGGGGAGAGGTTATAAGAGGCTGCAGGCGTGCTGCAGAGTCTGGCTGCACGTTTCACTTCATCTATGGTGAAGAAAAAAATACCTAATTTCATTGTGACTGAACATTACAGTTCAACACAGATCACAGTTAAAGTTAAAATATTAATAATGTGACAGTTAAGGTGTCAAAATCTTTAAAAACTAAGAGTCTTCAGGCATTGATTTTGAACCTGAGCACTCATCACACATCAAAACCGGACCGCCTTCTTTATCCTGCAATTCATACAACAGCCACTAGATGTCGCCACCTAACTTAAATTTAGTCATAGTAAAAAATGCCATTTGGTTAGTTACCATGACTTTTACTTCTTTTCACATTAAAAATATCAGCATTTAAGGTGTTAAACAATTTAACTATGATGTTACGTTCTGACTAACAGCTCCTATAAACAGACTAAGCTCTTGTATTATTACAGTTTTGTTCCAAAGGGTGTATTTTTTTTTTGATGAAGTGTTAAGGGTACATTTAATAAAATTTAGAAAGTGATGATTAAAAAAAAATGTTAAAAGAATTATGTATCAGTAAAAGAGTGCAGTAAAAATTCAAACAGATTCAGGAAAAAACAGGGGCATAGTCAGATTTCCACAGTTTAAGAATAGGGGAGAATGGGGTTAGTTGTCACAATGATTAAATCTCGCCACCAGAGAGCGCCATCTCTCTAATTGTGGTGTGGAAATTTAGAGAATTGGGATCAGGGCTCATTTAAATAGTCTCCTCCGGAGTAAGACAGCTGAAGTTTGAGGTGAAAGTTGTGTTTTATTTTTTATTTTTTATTTTTTTTTGTTGTTGTTTGTTTGTTTTATGTCAAACTGTAAATATTAAGCTCCTCAGTGTTTTTCTTCTCAGCTTTACACAATGGGTTTATACACTTTTATACACTAAACAATTCATACCCTTGAAAAGTGTGAAGGGAAAGATGTGGTTTAGATTGTTATTGGCTAGCTAACTAATTGTTAGACAGTTGTTAGCCTTGATGCTAGTTGGGGATGGTTGTCACACACACACACACACACACACACACACACACACACACACACACACACACACACACACACACACACATATATATATATATATATGTGTGTGTGTGTGTGTGTGTGTATATATATGTATATATATATATATATATATTTATTTATTTATTTATTTATATATATGTGTGTGTGTGTGTGTGTGTGTGTGTATATATATATATGTATATATATATATATATATTTATTTATTTATTTATATATATGTGTGTGTGTGTGTGTGTGTGTGTGTGTGTGTGTGTGTGTATATATATATATATATATATATATATATATATATATATATATATATATATATATATATATATATATATATATGTTAAATACAGTAGACTGGTCTAAAGATGTGTTACCTGTTCATGTTTCTCACTCTCAAATTTAGTTTTGCCATCTTACTTTTTTTTTTTTTTTTAATTTACCCATTAAAATAACATTGGGGTTCTGTTGTCACAATGTGTCAGAGCGTCTTCGATAGTTAATGACCTCTTTGTTTCAAAAATGAGAGGGAGACACATTTCAAGCCAACACTTTAAGCTTCAGTTTAGTTTTGGAACGACTACTGAAAGATGTGTTGATGATGAGCAATTCACACTAGAGTAAAAAGTGTGACGACCAACCCCGTTCTCCCCTACATCTCATAGCTATTGTCATGCCATATCTCAGAACAGGACAAGTTTTATAATCCAAATCCATGTGGTTTTATTTTACCAGACTGTAAACCTGTTTATTTATGGTGTGGGTGGTTTCAGGTCTTTCTGGGGCCAGCCTCAAGCAGACACTGGACAAACTGCAGTTTTTTGCACCTTGTGTGGCTTCATTTCTATTAAAGACAAGTTTTAAAACTCAGTGTCATTACATGGTAAATGGACCTGTACTAAAATGACTTTTTTTTTCACTCATTCTGACCACTCACAGCTGTTTTGTTTCATAGTCTTGCTCAAGTACACTTCAGTATGTGACGACAGGAACTAGGTTAGTATGCAAGTCTATGCACTTAAAGCTGACTTTTCCCTGAAAGCTTTTAAACAGTAAATCTGATTTTTTTTTATTATTATTATTGAACAGTAATGTTGATTCTGCTTTTTCCTGCTGTAAAGTTCATTCAGAGAAAATGGTGATGAACTTGTGGAGTAACTGGATCCTGTTTCTGTCTCAGAGTCTCACAGCTCTGCTCTTTTATAAACTCCATGAAGTCTTTTTTTTCTGTCCCTCGGTGTCTCCTCACATTAGCACCCTGCCTGCTCTTTTATCTCGTCCCTCTTCTCCCTCCAATAATGACAAAGCTGCTTCTTAAAGCAGCAGCACTTTGGACCAGACTTTGATCTCTCAGCTCCGTGTTTGTCTTTTAGGTTTTTCCACTCCGATTACTGATCCTACAGGAGGAGGAAGAGCCCTCCTCTCCCTCTCTCTCCCTCGCTCTCTGTCCTGTGGGAGGAGTTTTTCTTTGAGGAGTTGGTGAGATAGTCTCAGTTGGAAGCAGAAGAGAGGGGACAGGTAGAGAAGAAGACGGAGAGGAAGGAGTGCCAGATGTTAACAGATCAGGTAAGGACATGTCGAGATGAACGTGCAGATCTCTGATGGGGAGATTTTCAGTTCAGGGAGACACTAAAACATCTGTTTTGGGCTCTTTCTGTCCTCTTCCTCTTTTCTGTGAGCATCTAAACTCTCAATGACTCAAATCTTCACTGCATGTTTGTTTTTCATTCCTTGCTGTGTTTCATTTCTCTCTTCAGCATGGAAACATTTAATTTAGATGATAAAATTCCATCATTTAAAAGAGCCAGATATCCATCTTTTAGTTTGGTAAACTCCTGTAAATGACTGAAACTGGACTCTTGAATTAAGGGAGTATTTTTGGAGCTTTTTTAAAATTTAATTCTGAACTTTTTTCAATGTCCAGTCATGTTTTTGTCTCCTTTTCCTCCTTTTCCTCCTTCTCTGTCCTATTCTTCTTTTCTTTATTGCATAGTTTGTCTCTGATTGATTCAGATTTGCTCTCTGTATCCATCTAGATTTCGTCATCATCATTTTGGTTTAAACAACAACTTTTTGGGGGGAAATTGTATCTTTCAGTCTCAAAATATCTTTTGTTTAGATTAAAAAAGTGTCACCCTAAAACTTTCTGAAAGTATTTTGTCGGTGAGCAGCTTTTATTTCAATGGAATCCGGTTTGAGAGTCTAACATTGATCCTCGATGAATTTGAGGGGTAAACTTGTCGGGTGTTTGGGAGATTCTCACAGATTTCCTCTCATGCATTTCAGCCTGCAACGAAACATCTGCAGGATATCTTCTTTTTGTTTTTATTGCATGATGCAGATTTGCACTCAGTTTTGGTCTCGGTAGTTTCTTTTTCTTCTTGCAAACTAAAATATGGATGCAAATCTGCACGTTTTTGTCTCAAACTATTTTTTCTTTGGATCAGAAATATCTGCAGTTTAAGTCTCAGAAAATATGTCATCAGTAGATGATTTTTGTTTCTTTTTAAGTTTATTTTCGGTTTATTTTCTGTTTTATTTATAATTTATTTTCAAATGCAGTGAACTTTTACCCTTTCAGCCAACTTTTGCTCTTTAATTTGAGCAGTTTTGAGCTTTGTTGCACCTTCAAGACGGTAACCTTTTCCCTATTCTTCGTCCTCTTGTTTTCCTTCTCACAGATTTCAAGTTCTTGCTTCTTCTTCTTCTTCTTCTTCTTCTTCTTCTTCTTCTTCTTCTTCTTCTTCTTCTTCTTCCTCTGTGTTTCTGTGAAAATTGCCAGCTGCTGAAGACCCTGTCATTATTAAGATTAAAAGAAGCGGCGGCGGCGGCGGCCGTGAATGAATAGTAACAGACGTTTCCAGCTGTGGAGTGAAGCCACTTGTTATGTGACACATCACATTCCCTCACAGCTGTGGGCCTGTTTTCTGTTCATCTCTGTGTTTGGAGGAAGAGGAGGAGGAGGAGGAGGGTCTACTTATCCTCAGTGTAGAGTTATGGGATGTTTTCTGACCTCTGTGGCATCTTGATTATTATTTTATGTCCACGCTTTGTTGTCCTTATGAGTAGGAGTCTGAGTAAACAGACTGAGAGCATGTTTGGTTTGTACCGACTCAGATTTCAGAGCTTCACTGCAGACGTTTAAAAAAAACCTAGAAAAATAAAAATTTGGTACGTTTTATAACTAAAAAGAGACAAGAGGAGGAGAATGTAACGATGGGGAGAAGTTTTGGGGCTGAAAAGAGATTTTAACCCAGAGCTGCAGTTCCTGAAGTGTCCACTGGAGGCTGTCTCCATCGGTGAGTCAGTCCCCATAGAGCTTCATGTTAAAATGTTCAACTTTACAGCAGAAATAAACGTGTTTACAGCCTGGTACAGGAACAGGTTTTCTCTCTTTAGGTTATTTCTCTCTCCATGACAATTCTGCAGGCTAAATTTGTAAACACCTTACCTGATGAGGTAGGTGTAATCGGGGGCGTGGCCTCTTTGAGCGACAGATTGAAGCTGGGCGCTGTTTAATTTAGCCCTTAAACTTAACAGACCGTCAGAGCATTTTCAGTGGGTTAAATTTTGGGAGCTTTTTTTGTTTTATTAATGTGTTTTTGCACAAATTAGCAGGTAGAACTCATTATACCTGTCTCTGTGCAGCTTGGTGGGTGTTTTTCTTGCATGACTCTGCACATGCAGGCAGGTTGTTTTCTTTTCCCCTTGTGGGACTGGATGAAGAGGTGGAGGTGTTTGCAAGTAGGTAGTAAAAGTCCACTTTGGTTTATAAGCTCTCTAAGCTTCTTTAGAGCAAATAAATAATTAAAAAAGAAACCGGACAACAAGAAGATATTAAAAGACAAAAATAAAGTCTGAATTACCTGAAACAAGTCAAAAAATCTGCCGGTGGGGTCAGAAAAATTTACTTGTCAAGTTTAGAATAATGTCTAAATACAAGAAACTTTCACTTACTCCACTGGCAGATTTTTTTTTACCTGTTACAAACAATTCAGAGCTGATTTTTGTCTTTAAATATCTTTAACTGAGACATGTTTCTGGACTGGTCTGGTGAATGAGGCTCATATTAAGTCTAAAAATACATTTTTAGTAAAAAATAAGATAAAACCACTTCCTAAGATTTCAGTTTTTTGCAGTGCATCAGTCGGAAACTGCAAAACTCACAGCTTTGAAACAGTAGTCAGGAACTAAAGGGTCATGTCGAGTGAATGTTTCTAGTTTTTGATGGTGAACTTTTCCTCTCTCTCATTTTTATTCAATAGAATACAGAATTTTTGACCAGAAAATTCAACAGAAGTGTTTTTACAGGACAGTCCTTTAAGCGTGTCTGAATGAGCTGGAGAGAGGGTGTCATACCATCCAGCCCTGATGTTTGCTCAGGGTCAGGATCAGGGAGTGTGTGTTGTACTAGCCTGAGCTGATGGGAACGTAAACCTGGTCTGTCATTAGACGCTGAGCAGACGCCGAGCCTCCTCCTGCTAACATGTCGGCAGAGAAAACACCCCTGACCTCTGGGGTTAATTCAAGGTGAGGCTGGTGGTCTGTGTCCATAATGACAGGAAATAAGACGGCATCCCAGCATGCATTGTGTGGACATCTATCATACAGTGACTGTAACATGAAGCTGAGCCCAAACAGGAAGAGGATCAGCTGCAGACAGGGACGGGACCCTCACGGAGCTGCAGGCAGCTTAACATCTAGACCTTTCCCAGCGACCCCGGAGAGACTCCCATCAATGAGGGGGGGTCATCAGAACCTCGATCAGGACAGATTAGCGAGAGCTTTGTGCAGTTAAACAGAATAAACATCAGCGACAGGAGGACACACAATGCAGCACATGCTGTTATCTGTAGAATGTGATTTACTCTCAGATCTGATGCTCGGTGTTGACTTTGGTCTCACAAATCTGCTAAATACAAACAGACCAAGTGACTTTAAAGAGAGGGTATTGTGCTTTTATTTAAAGTCTTTATTCTGTCCCTCTGGTGCCCCTGTAGCAACTTTATTATTATTTACAGCCCCCCCCAAAAAATATCTATTTTTCCCTCACTGTTATTTTAACTTCAACATTTTGTTTTAGCTGCTGTCTCTTTAAGGCTCCTCGCTCCACAAACCCCCTTCCCTCTGATTGGCTGACCCTCTGGAGGCCTGTCGGGGGCGGAGCTATGGGCAGACCTTTGTGTTTAAGGTCCGTCCAGTTGGGACCTCATTTTTTCACGAGGTCTCATGAAGATCCTGTGAACGTCTCGTGCTATTTTTAGAACACAGAGTTTTTATCAGTTTACAGACAGATTCTGGGATTTCTACGACATATAATAACGTAGAGGTTTAAAAATTTGCACATCTAACATTCTTACGTTCATATCCATGTTCATGTACCGCTGTTATTTTTTACAGCTTATTGTGCTGTAAAAAGCCCGCTGGTGCAGCTTTAGGTATTTTTCTGTTCTCTTGTGGTCGTCATCATCGCTGTTGTATCCTGACTGTACAGGTAAAATTATAGCTTGCATGAAATTTTACATACCAGAGGTTACAAGAGGTCGTCTGTAGTAAAAGTTCTAGGTGTTGGGTGAAGCCACATACCTGCAGAAAGTAACATTTTGGGAAGTATGCAAACTAACAGACTCGTCTTTAGCATGATTAGCATTGATTTTACAGCATTTGGGATTAAATACGCGACTCAAAGTTGGACTTTAAACATCAAAATGTGAGTTTTCTGCAGTCCACCCCCAGCTCTCCTGATGGGGTCTGACGTGGAGGAGGAGGAGGAGGATATTGTGACAATTTGAAAGCCTGTTTTTGCTCTCAGCCCCTTGAACATGATCTTCCCCAGTTTCCTAAACACAAGCATTGTTCACAGAGACAAGCTGCAGCATGTCCCCCCAATGCAGAGGCTGATTATAAGGTTCCTTTTTTCTGTCCAGGGTGCTTTTCTGTGTGAGGTCTGCGATAGGTGTCCCACACAAGTGTTGAAGGAATGTGGCAGGGTGACATCTGAGGCCTGTTTTCAGAAACAAAAAAAAACACATCCTCAGAGGCTTCAACGAAGAGGTGGAATCAAACTTTACCGACTCCTGCAGAGGAAGGAGAAATGAAGAATGAAAACAGGAGCGATTTAAAGCACCCTCAGGTTATACAATTTATAGGATGTTTGTCCCGTTCTGCTTTTATTTATTCTCCTAACTCCTGCAGAGGCTGCGTGTTTTCTATAGTGGTTAGATCCATGTTAGGGTTGAGTCCATGAAGAGGTTAAAGGTCACTCAGAAACATCATGCTGTTACGAGAGTGTGTGTGTGTTTCTCCTCAGGGGGAGGCTGTTATTTGCTTGTAATGAACACATTTCCTGCAAACTGAGCGCAGGACGAGTTACTGAGTCTATAAATACAGATGTGGAACTCGCCTGAAGCTGAAGGAAAATTCTGATTACTGTTGTTCTCCCCATATAATTACAAAAACAATGACCTGTAGTGTCTGCTTATTGTACTATAAACACACAGGGTTACAGTGAGCTTAGACTAGTCAGCATTAATCATGTTTCTGTTCATAGATGAAGATGTTGCATCTTGCTTTTCTTTTCATCAGGTGGGGACCATAGACTGTATAATTAATGGACGTAGTCTCCGCGACTTCACCCATCTGTTTCTGAAACAGATTTATGAAGCAAAACGTCCGGCGCGGCCATATTGGAAATGAGGCGGGCTGTGAGTCTCCACATTAACAGCCATAGGACGCCTGGGAATCATGTGATCCGACAGTGCGTGTCGTCAGTGAAATTAGCGATTCAGACGGGAGACATTCTTTGTACCAGGCTGTAAATGTGCTTATTTTGGCCGTGAAAGCGGCTTTTTTTGGTTTGGTGTGTTTGTGACTTCAGGTACTTCCAGAGCCAGCCTCAAGCGGACACTCGAGGAACAGCAGACTTTAGCATTTCCACATTGTCTCATATTTTAAGACCAGAGGTTGCTGCTTGGTGGGGACTTACTTTTGTTAACATTTCTTAACTCAAATGCAAAACTACGGTGCATGGTGAAGCTCAAATTGGGTTCACTGAGAGGTCATTAGGGCTTCAATACTATTGATTGTGCATTTTGCAGATTCAGCAACATACAGAGATAAACTTTGGTTGCAGGAGTGTTAAATCCTTTAATTTTTAATTCATTTTATTTATTTATTCATTTATTCATTCATTCATTCATTCATTTATTTTATTTATAATTTTATTTATTTATTTATTTATAATTTTATTTACTTATTTATTTATTTCATTTTATTTATTTATTTAATTTAATTTATTTTGATTATTTTTATAATTATGTATTATTATTTTTATTTATTTTATTTTATTTTATTTTATTTTATTTTATTTTATTTTATTTTATTTATTTTGTTTTGTTTTATTTTATTTTACTTTATTTTTGGACCTTTGCACCGTTAAATACGATACACTATATTGCCCCCTCAGGGAAATTTGTCTTGGACTCCAAGAGCTGCACAGATGAAGCTGCAGTTAATGGCACAGAAAAACAAATATGACTGCATCATCCACACATATTTCACACACTGATATTACACAAGAAATAAACTTAGCACAAAAAATAAGGAGTGTTTGGTAGATTATTTGTTTGTTGCAGCAGTGCTTCTTGGTGATAAATCTTACAGCTTTAGAAAGCTTCTTTAAAAGAAGCCACATTTGTAAGGAACGTGCTTTTGTAGCAGCAGAGCTGAGTTTGTGGGTCGCACCACTGAAAAATTGGTCGAATCTTCTCTGCCAATGCCAAACATAATAATGATGACAATAATGATAATAATTTTACTAAAAGAGGCTTTTTTATCTTTCACAGCTCCTGACCAATCATGAAACAAAAGAGTGAGCGAGTGAAACATCAGCCTCAGTAACTTTTCACCATCAGGAGAAAATGTAGAGTCATCTTAGGACAACGACGTCCCTCCAATCTTCAAACCTTTCGGCTGAAGTGTGTTTTAATTTGGAGCCCCGTCCTCTTCTCCTGACTGACAGCGATGGCTCCACGTGACCAAAAGCTTACCTGGATTTTGCCGCTCCTTCTTCTGGGCTCGACCTGCTCTGTCCACACTTCTCTGGTGAAGGTTAATAAAGGTTTAAAAGTGAAGCGAGGTCAGTCGGCCTACCTCCAGGAGGGCGACCTGCAGTTCCAGATCCCCCGTCAGAAGGATGCATGCAAAGTGGAGGTGGTGTTAAATGAGCCCATCACTCAGCGAGTGGGGAAGCTCATGCCTGAGGTAAGGAAAAATCCTCCTCCAGAGCACATGAGGCACCCAGACACACGTTTAACTCTGTTTGACAGCTACATGTAGACTCAGAAGGAGTTCAGAGTTTGAGTGAAAAATGTCTCTTTAAATTATCTAAATGATAATAAAAAAACACTGTCCTGATAATGCAGCCCCAGTCCTGCATAGCTGTTCACCTAAATAAGTAGATGATTTACAGGAACCTCTCATTCTGTAACAACAGGTTTAGTCTACCTGGCTAAACCAAAGAACCCTGACCATAAGTGTAAAATTCACAAGAGTATAATGTGTTAAATTGTGCAGATGAACTTGGTTTCCTTTTTCTGTGAGTCGGTTGAAATTTCCAACAGTTGTATTTTATTTACTTAATTCTAGTGTCAAATCCATGCAAGAGTGGAAGTAGTCAACTTTGGTCCACATTAAAAAAAAAAAAAAAAATCAACAGATTAAAAAAAGTGGGAAGTAGGACAAGATTTTTTTCAGATTTCTCCCTCGCTTTTTGATTATTTATGCATCTTCCTGGTTTAATTATTTGCTTTGATGATATAATAATAATGGACGGAACATAGACTGTAAAAAAGATGGACGTCATTTTGCTCGGCTCAAACTGGGGTCACCACAGAAACTGCTCCCCCTGGTGGCTCGCTGCAGTACAAGACAAAAACTCCGCCTCTCTTTTCATTCCGGATGGGATGTGGTCAAACTTTAAAAAATTATTACACCTCATGAAAGCATTTCTCACATTCGTATGCTGTGGTGATATTTACATATTACTGGGCTGCATTGTGTTCAGGTCCTCTTTTTTCAGGAATGTTTCTTTTTTATTAGTTATTAGAGGTTAAAAATGGGGTTTTACGTCTCATTTAACGATGATTGACAGCTGCCGTTTTTGTGTAGTTTTTTCGGGAATAATAAAATACATCAGGATGGATAGTTAAGAAGAGATTAGATGGTCTAAATAAAAAAAATAATTATTTTGTCACCTGTTTCCACTCAGATTTTCCCAGAGTTCCTCATAAGTCTCTGCTGCGCAGACTCTGGCTGCACAATGGCGGCCAATGGCAGCTGCCATGATGGAGGTTTTTTGGCTTCAAAACTGTACAATGGCGGAGCCACGCTGTCCATTCTATATACAGTCTATGGGACAGAACAACAGTTACCTCAGTGATGGCAAAGTGTTCAGAGCTCCCCCTTGTGGCTGACAGCAGTGTGGGCCATGTCAAAGCTGTTAGTCATCGTATTAGACTTAAAATGAGCAACATTCCCCTCCTCGAAAAATGTCTTATGTCAAGAAATCAAAAGACAAAACTGATACCTGATATGTTCTTACATGCATCTGTCAAGTGTTCGGAAATAAAGATGATTTTTTTTAACACAAGAAACTAAAAAGTGCATTCTTCTGCAGATTTTTTTTTTATTCAATTCAGGCGTCTTTTTGTCTTTTGATATCTAAAAACATTTTTCTGGACTTGCTGGATGAATGTGGTTCAAATTACGTCTAGTAAGATTTTTTTTATACCAAAAATAAGATAAAATTTTGCTGAAATTTCTTCTTTCCTTTTATTTTTGCTCATCTCCTGTTTTTGCCTCAAGAAAAAGAAAGAAACAAGAAACAAAATATAAAACCTCAGGCTAAATTTCTTGATTAAATGGGCACTCAGGCATAAATAAGCAGGGTAAAAACTAAAAATAAGACAAGCGCATCAGATTAATTTTTTTGCAGTGCATGATTGACAGCTGAGTTGACCAGTGAGGCTCCTGCAGCGCTGTGTGCTCCAGATGAGGTTGTCAGATATCACTCCCGTCGTCACGTGCAGCCTTGTGTCAGTTCAGGTAAAGAGAGGTATTTAGTAAAGAGGCAGACAGACCCCTCTCCATCTCTCTTTGTCTTCTTGGCAGACAGCCCGCCTCCGCCCTAATGACTCTGTGCTGACAGACGCAGTCGTCTGGTGGACGTCCAGAATGAGTCATTTATCAGGCTGCAGAGCAGAAGAAATAAAGTTACTTCAAAAAATGATTTTGAGCTCCTGATTCAAATAATCATATTATCTGAAATAATATCAGAGGGGATCTGGTTTGGCTCTGCTGGCACCGGATGAGGAGGCTTCAGCCTTCATCAACCTGGTCTAAGGATCCATTCCCAGTCCTGATAATATCTGGTTCACATCACCCCACTGTCGTTCCTCAACATTTCCTGTGTCTCTCAGGCCGTCCTATCAAACAGAGCCTCAAATCTGAAAATAAACGGTTTTATGACCCACACTGCAGACAGCCACCAGGGGGAGCTCCTAATGTTTTTGGTCTCAAGTTTCAATGAGCTGTTTGTCATTAGTTGTTCTATAAAATGTACGGTGATCTCCAAAACACATTAAGTTGTAGTCTCGAGAAAAATCTACTCAAGCTCTTCTACCCTAGTGCTCAAAAATGTAAGAACTGCTGCTAGTTTTTGTGAAATGCATCTTGCCCATCATGATGTCTCTCATGGCATTCCAGGTATTTGATTGCCATTATCTAGCTGATGAGATAAAATACGTCCACAACGGCTGTCCGCTGTTGAAGGAGGACACAGTCAAGCTACGACTTTACAGGTACAGTCTCTGAAAACCCCAACACTGCAAACTCTCATTAAAGTTTTTTTCTCATGTGGTTTGAAAACCTGTTTTTTTTTCCCACCAGGTTCACAGAGACAGAGACGTACACAGAGGTGTTCTCGCTCCACATCGACATCACAGAACCGGACTGCAGTATCATAAAGCTGGGACCCAAACCCCTGCAGGTTCCTGAGTTTTACGGCCTCTCCGACGCCTTGGATGGAAATGTGGTGTCCTTCAATTACGAGAGGAGATCCAGTCTAGAGTGCAGCATCCACCTGAGTAACCACGACACACACCTGCCAGCTCACGGTCAGCTGGTCACCGGAGAGCCTGAGAAAGCGACTAAGAGAGGAGACGAGCCCGAGAGCTTCATTCCCCTCCGTCAGCAGCTAGGTGAACCTTTGACACCTGAATATCTTAGATTTTTTCTTGTAGTATCTGGAAAGTACACATTTTCTCAGATCAGGGAAAAGACCCTTCAGAGCTTTTAAATTTCTGTTATCCCTCCTCTTCCCAGATAACAAAGAAAGAGCCATGTGTAGATCTGAAGACTGCCTGAAGGGTCTGAAGCTGGTCAAGTTCACCAAAATGCCCTGTGATGACTTCCTGATGATGGGGCTGAAGTATCAGCACATTGACCCTCCATCTCCAGACGTGGACTACATCGCTATCAGACTGGACCTCAAGGACACCAGGAGTGGGAGCATTTATCGCGTAATTTTGACTTTCATCAGTGACTTTCTTTTGACACCAAACCATTGTCACAGTTTTTAAAGGCAAAGGAACAGTACTAATCATCGTGTTTCCCTTGGTTAGTCTGAACAGGCCTGGATTCCGGTTCAGATACTCGGTGCGATGCCCAACCAGCCTCCCAAACCGTCCTTTATGTCCATGTTCATCCTGGAGGTGGACCAGTTCATCCTCACCCCACTCTCCACGGCTACGTTAGACTCCGAAGACGAGGAAACTCCCAAACAGCTCCTGGTTTTCAACATCACCAAACCCCCCGCCGACGGTTTCATCACCCATCTGTCTGATCACACCCGACCAATCTCCTCCTTCACGTGGCTCGACCTCAACGACATGCTCATCGGGTATCAACCTCCGAACTCCTCACACACACAACGCAGGAATTACGAGGTACAACTTCCTCGTCTTTATACTTCGGCATTACAGGTAACAACAAACATTTAGTGTTGTTGTTTTTCTGAATGTCTGTAATCTTTCATACAGGTGGAAGTTCAGGTTCATGATTTTTTCTTTGAGAAGAGCCAAACAATGACTGTCCACATGTCTGTAAGGAACGCAGACACCAACGCACCCAGAGTGTCCTGGAACATGGGTAAGCCCAGGTCAACAAATCAAAAATACAAAAACATACTAACATTAAACACTCGTAGTATTAGTGCATCAAGGGCAACAAGCCTCTTTTGATATCCGAGTGGTTGGTGGAGACCAAAAAGGAGCCCAAATCAAGGCAAATTCAAAATGATATATGGGCTGCTCATTTGTACTGTCACTGATGCTCGCTCTGCTCTGTACCCTGGGGTTTTTGTTGCTGCTCTCCCTGCCATGCCTTCTCATGTACACACAGTAAGGAGAAAGGAGTGTTTCTACATCCTGCCTCAAGCTCTTGAATTCCACGTTGGCATGTGGAAGGGCAGGGAGTTCCCAGAACAGAGCCATACTACCAAATATTACTGTGATCCTGACCAAACTTAACCTACTGATAATGGGTCCAAATATTTGTTGCTTCCAAAGCGATCGATCTCTAGTATCATTCCCATACCTTCACTGACTGGATGCTCCAGCATTAGTGTGTTTCAGTCTCCTGTTATTGTTTTCCTTCAGCTTTTACTTGGTTAAGAGGTCTTTTCTTTGTCTTAAAGGTCTCAGCCTGTTAGAAGGTCAGTCCAGGCCAATACTGTGGGAGCAGCTCCAGATTGTGGACAACGACAACCTGAAAGCTGTCCGGCTCATCACTGTGGATGGCCTGCAGCACGGACGGCTCACTGTCAGAGGTACAGGCCAAAAAAACTAATATGGACAAGGATGAGAATAATCTGGTACACCTGTAGAATTACTGTAAGATCAGCAAAAGCTGGTAAGTTCATCTGAAGGGAAGATGTCTTGATCAGAAACCGTTTTCCACTGTGACCATTCCCATCATCTTTAGCAAAGTCCACAATGTGCAGTTTATGTGCAGCTGTGTAGATTTCTCTAATGCAGATTGTTGAATTTGCATCCCAAATGCAACCAGAAGCTCAACCTACATTAACCTTGATAGCTGTGAAATATGGATCCACTTTCTGCAACCAATTTACCTAGAGCAATGACATCACCCTTTGATGGAGCACGTTTCTATTGTTAGCTTGTTTTGGGGGTATCTTTCAGATGATAGATGAGGAAACTGGGAGAGAGATGACATCCAATAAGGTATGTGATTTTTTCTTGTTGAATCTAGGTGGAAAAGGCTTCATGTTCACCGTCAAAGACATCAAAGACGGCGTGGTCCGTTATCACCATGACGACAGTGACTCTTCCAAAGATTTCATCGTGTTCAGAATCACCGACGGCCCCCATCAGACCCGACACAAGTTCCCCATCAAGATTCTCCCGAAAGATGACAGCCCTCCATTCCTGATCACCAACATGCTGCTGGAGGTCTCAGAGGGTCAGACGGCTCTGCTGAGAGGCTCCACCCTGCAGGCCTCGGACATGGACTCCAGCGATGACTACATCCTCTTCAACATCACCCGCCCCCCACAGGCTGGAGAGGTCATGAAGATCCCCGGGCCAGGACTCACAGGTTGGAAGAGTCCTGTTATAAATTTGATATCTTCTTCTTGAAGTTTAATTCAGTTTGATCATGTGATGTCTCTGATGGTTTAAAGGTTACCCTATCAGCCACTTCCTGCAGAAAGACCTGTCTCAGTCCATGGTTTACTATCGACACCTGGGAAACGAGGTGTTTGATGACTCCTTTGAGGTGGTCCTTTCAGACTTTCATGACCCCCCAAACCTGTCAGAGCCGCAGGTAGGTAAAAATAACACATTTGAGTTTAATTTGAAAGTGAAAAACCAAACTCTTTGTAACACCAAGGATGAACTCACAGTTATTTCTACGGTGCAGGTTGTGGTAGTGCACATCGAACCAGTTCCAGACCAACCACCCAAAGAGGTTCCTGGTTCCAGTCGCTGTCTGGTGCTCAAAGAAACAGAAGTGGTCCATATCACCCGACAGCAGCTTCACTTTGTAGACCAGGAGTCTCCAGACAGTGAGCTGATGTTTACGGTCACTACTCCACCTTTCTACACCAGCTCTCACAGGTAAATATCTCCTCACCTGCAGAATAGAGCAGAATCTCAGCAGTGAAAAACATTCAGTCTGAGATGCATGCTCTTTTTTCTTCTTGAGCAGCAGTCCAGACGCAGGGAGGTTATTCTTGGTCGACAGCATCCCTAAATTCACTAAAGACCCAAACGCACCTGTGCTGAGGCTCTTCACACAGGTAAGTCTTTTAGTTTCCACATCAACAAAGTGTTTACTTTCTGAAATTTACACTTTTTTCTGTTGTCTCCAGCACGCAGTGAACTTCATGAAAGTCGCCTACATGCCTCCGATCATGGACATCGGCCCTTACCCCCAGTACATCCAGTTTGTTCTGTCTGTGACAAACCACCTGGACAAAACCGTGACTGGGATCTGCTTCAACATCACTGTGATGCCAGTGGACAATCAACCTCCACAGGTGAGAAGAAACAGCTTCGTTTTTCAAATCTTTTTTCTGCCTTTGATATGAGGTAGAACGTAGAAAAAGTCTTGGTATAAGAACAAGTCTGTTCTCAGGTGATCAACAGCGTCCTGATTGTGGATGAGGGAGGAGGGTCCTCGCTTGGCGCTGAACACCTGCTGCTCTCAGATGTGGACTCCATGGAGGAGAGTCTGAGGGTGGAGCTTCAAAAGGAGCCTCAGCATGGAGCTCTACAGCTGGGCAACCTCCCTCTGAAACCAGGGCAGGCTTTCACTGTGCAGGACCTGAGAAACCACAAAGTCAGGTCAGACATCCCGCTTCTTCTTCCACATGGGTTATAAGTCTGAAATTATACTTTAACTGGATACAGAAGAGATCTTTGTTGAAGCGTTTACTGAGAAAATAGATTTAATGGTTTGTGAGAAGAAGTCTCTTATTATCTAATTAGATATTAATTTTTCCTTCTGATTGGTTTTCCATTCAGGTACGCTCATGACGGCTCAGAAACCCAAGAAGATAAGATCAGTTTTATTGCAACAGACGGCATCAATCCTGTCAGTTTTGTCCTGCAAGTCAAGGTAATTACTTCATTTGAAAGTCAGAAATGCTAAATTTAAGCAACTTTGTACTCCTGGTTCTTCTTTGCAGATTGAAATGTTTGATTTTGTAAAATTAAGTGAGTTTCATATTACCTATCCAGGTGATTCCCATCAATGACGAGGTCCCGGTTCTGGTTTCTGGTCTAAAACCGGTCCTCAGGTGTGCAGAAGGACAGGAAACCATCATCACAGCCGAGTACATCTACGCTACAGACGCAGACAGCGATAACAGCAGCCTGGCCTTCCTGATTGCTCGGCAGCCGTATCATGGTGTCGTGCTACGAAACAGCGTCATCATTGACCGCTTCATCCAGGCTGACATCACTGCTGGGATTATAAGCTACAAACACACAGGCGAATAAATATTTTTGGATATAAATACCTTGAAAAGGAGATGATGATCTAAATCTTTTACAGATAATCTAAAAGTGCTGAATTTGTCGTGGTTTCAGGTCTGGAGATCGGACTTACTCCTCGCCATGACACCATCACCTTTGTTATTTCTGATGGAGAAACAGAAAACTCTGGTCTTTGCTGCAGTGAAGGAAATCCTTCCAGGACCAGAGGAAAGACTCAGCTGAGAGAGAGTCTGCCTGTTTACGATCTCAAGATCACCGTGTTCCCAGTCGACAGTCAGCCACCATCACTCACTACAGGTGAGACATTTCTGACGCAGTCCGGTACACCTTATCATCTCCTGGTTTTGTCACATCTTTTGCTTCATTAGGACGATGTGAAACTATGTGACTTTTTTTGTTTTTGTTGACTCAGCATGGGTAAAACTTCCACATGACAAAGCTTCTGTCCTGTCTGGATCTTTAGGAGACATTTTTACCGTGGATGAGGGCGGCTCTGCTCCAATAACTACATCCCATCTAAGAGCCTCTGACGTGGATACAGTCCTGGAAGAGCTGGTGGTCAGTCTCATTTCTCCACCTCAGTTTGGATACATCGAAAACGTCCTGCCCAGTCCCGGCTTTGAGAAGAGCAACACTGGTATTAGTATAGGTGAGTGTCATCAGCATAGAGAGGCAGTGTGGGTAATGTTTAACATATTGAATTGTGTCTGTCAGTTTTATGTTTCTCTGTTTAAATTTTGATTGTGCAACATTTGATTCCAAAGCACTTACCAACTCAATATTAAAGGTGTATCATATCATAAGAAATTGTATTGTATCAAATCATGTTGTCGTATCACAAGTTATATCATAATATATCAAATTGTGACACATCGTAATGAACAGAACTTAATCATATCTTGATCAATTGTAACCTATCATAAACTACATTGCATTGAGTCACACAGTACAATTAGTCCGATCATCTATAAGATACAGGCATTCAGCAATGTGCAGTTTCCATGCAGATGTGTAGCTCTTTTCACTGTCATCTGTTTTTGAAGTATGGACAGACCCACTGCCCACACCAAGCACTCCACTGAGTTTATTTACTAAATATAACACCGTGGTTTTCTTTAAATCTATGATTGGTACCTAATGGAGAAGAAAAGTGTTAAAAAAGTGGCGTCACGAGAATGGTTTGCCTGTAATCAAACATAGTAACACATTATATCGTGTCCCATTACATTCTTCCTAATTGCAGTGTATCGTTATGTCTCACTTTAATTGTAACATTTCATATCTTATCATATCATATTGTTGCATGTTTCAGTGTATCATACCCTATTCTAACAGTACGTAGCATATCACAAAAAAAAAATATGATTGGAATGTACTTCCTTAAAAGTGACTAAAAGTGTGTATTCTAGACTGGTCTGCCTGTGGTTACACACAATATGATATACTAGTGCTTTGTTCATTATTGCAATGTACATCACTGTATCACTCTCCTCATCAGTACATCAACATAACATATTGTAACGTATTGTAACGTATTGTAACGTATTGTAACGTATTGTAACGTATTGTAACGTATTGTAACGTATTGTAACGTATTGTAACGTATTGTAACTTAATGTAATGTAACAAAACTTGTATCAATGTATCGTAATGTAATGTAACATAATGTATCATATGCAACATGATATATTGTAGCGTATAATGCTGAATCATTTTAAATTATATGATATTGTAATGCATCACTTTGCAACACATTATAATAATAATTATAATAATAATATTGTAACGAAACATAAAATAATATCATGTAACATGACATACAGTAACTTGAAAAAACATAATGTCACCTACCGAATTATATCGTGACCTGACAAATCTGGACGTGATGTATCAAGACCTACCATATCATGACATTTCATATCATGACATATCACATTGTTACGTGACATATCGGGACATGGCATATCTTAACAAGATGTATTGCAACCTAGCTTGACATATTGTGTTATATTATTATTGTATTGTAACCAATCATATCACACTGATTGTACTGTCTTGTATTGTATTTGATAACGTTGTTTTGTATACTTACTCACCATATGTGCCATTTTCAGTCCAATCCTACTGTATCTTATAACATAATGTATCATTTTAAATCACAACGTTAGGTTTTCTTATGTGTTATTGTAAGTACTCAATGTAATATTTCATTTTGTGTCTTTTTTATTCAGCCTCCTTCTCGTACAAAGACGTCATGGACGGTCATGTGAACTACGTGCAGTCCAGACACCAGAGGATGGAGCCCACAGCTGACCAGTTCATGCTCTGCGTGTCAGACGGCAAACACAGCTCCGCCCACGTCCCCTTTTACATCATCATCAACCCAACAAACGACGAGATCCCAGAGTTTGAGGCTCGCAACTTTACAGTGAGTTATAAATCTGTTTTCAGGACTGAAGATCAAATGAAACATCGTCTGAGGCTCATTGCTAGATGCTGTCTGTTTATCTGTCCGTGTGGAGGTTCAAGAGGGAGAAATGAAGCAGCTGGACTCCTCAATGTTACGTGCGATGGATCTGGATGTCCCTCAAGACGTCCTGCTGTTCAGCGTGGTCAAACCTCCGATGCATGGCAGCATCATCAGCCACAGCAGAGGGACGATGGTCCACAGGAGACGAGAGTCCAGTCCTCCAGTCCCTGTGGTCGACTTCACCATGACGGATCTGACAAATGGTACTTTTTACATGTCAGTGCTACGCTGCATTCTCAGTATCTTAAAAATGAGTTTTATCACTATAATAAACTAAAGAGCAGAAGGTTATGAAACTTAATTATGACAAAATTACCTGAATAATTCTTGTAAGGATGTGATACAACTTCATCCTTTTATCTGTGGTCTTAAAGGTGTTTTAACCATTTCAAACATTTTCTTTCCAGACAAAAGTGAAGCTCATTCTTTGGTAATGTTTCCTCACAGGTATGGATCTGATGTACCTCCACGATGACTCTGAGAACACGGACGACACTTTCACCATTCAGCTATCTGACGGCAAGCATCAGCTCCACAGACAGTTGATGGTAAAAGTCCTGCCGCTCAATGACGAGGAGCCTCGAGTCATCAGGTAAGAATCATTCCTGTTTATCCTGAGCTATCTTTGTGAATATGGAGAAAACCTTCTTCTTCTGCTGTCGTTTAGGAACAACGGGCTGAACGTGGAGCCTGGAGAGGCCCGGCTCATATCCAGTGTAGTTCTGTTTACAGAGGACAGAGACTCTCCTGCTTCAGAGGTCGTGTTTGTGTTTGAGAGCGTTCCTGCTCAAGGTTTACTGCAGCTGAAGGTTGGTGGAAAGCTACAGAACTGTAAAGAAATTCATTCATTGTCATCTGACAGTTAAGATGTGGTAAATAAGGGGGTAATACTCACTAAGGAGGTGGTTATGTGAGTTAGAATCCCAACAGGGTGAGTTTGAAATCTGTAGATCTTCCTCTTTAATGATCTGTCGCTGCTGTGTTCCTGTTTGGTCTCAGGAAGGTCAAAGCTGGGTGACTCTGACAGCTGGTACAAACTGCACCCAGGAGATGGTGGATATGAACCTGCTGCGCTACACACACACTGGCCAACACGGAGAGAACACACAGGACTTCTTTGTCTTCTACCTGTTTGACGGGAAGAATCGATCACCTTTGCAACACTTTCACATCTCAGTCAAAGATCTCCAGAAAGGTACCTCTAAAACTCCTCATTAGCCACACATTTGCATCCATGTCACACCCATGTTTCAGTTTTTTTCAGTCATCTTTTTGTGTTATCTCAGGAAACATCGCCATCTTTGTGAAGCCAGTGAGTGTCGCTCGTGGGGATCGGGTGGTTCTCACCACAGACGCTCTGTTAGCAACAGACAGCGCAGACAAACCAGAGGAGCTTCTGTACGTCATCACACACCCTCCTGCTCACGGACACGTCGAGTACATCAAACATCCCGGGCTGACTATCTCCACCTTCAGTCAGATGGACATAGCAGCTAATCTGGTGGCTTATGTTCACGATAACCGAGCGAGCTCTCCCACAGAGACCTTTCAGTGAGTCTGGAAACCATTATAAGTTTTTTTTATTATTAAAACTTGATCTGTTTTTACCATCTTTACTGAGTCTCTGTTAGTTTAGAGATACAGTATTTACATTGAATCATTCAGCAGAACATTTGTCATCCTTTGGTAGGGTGACCACATTCTGAAAACCCTAAAAGAGGACACTTTGTACCTTGCAGTACCTTTTAGAGATACTGCAAGAATACCCAAAGATACTCAAAGACGACAAAGTACCTTTATAAACCATACATTGATTTAAAACATATATTTTGTTTAACTAAATAAATAAATCTAAAACATAATGCCTGTGGAAAAAAGTGCTTAACTGTTGCAATGTGGTTTTCCAAGTCTTTTGAACCTTTATTTGCAACTGATACATAGGTGCCAGCTTTGCAGAAAAAGATGAGCAAAACCTGGACATTTTAGGGAATTTCAAAAAATCCTCCTGGACATAATTTTTCAGCCAAAAAGAAGGACATGTCAGAGCAAAAGAGGACAATTGGTCACCCTACTTTTGTTATCTCAACTACTACAGATGAGCTAATGACGTTAAGCTCCAGAAGCTAACGTTAGTTTAAAAAGAGCCATTTGGAAAAACAGCTAACAATGATGGATGATCACCAAAGTGCAAAAACTAGAACAAAACAGCCCAATGAGGTGGGTTCTAGTGTTAAAGATAACTTTTCATTTCTTTCCAGCAAAGTGACAACATGTTGCCTCAGATAGGATGTTGACTTACCTTAGAACAGACGTAAACATCCTTTATAGTTTTGTTCATGTTGAGTTGATGTTGAGGTCTACTGCACGATTTTATCAGAAGAAGACACTTTTCTCTGATGAGATTTTTCGACTAAATAGCCATGTGTATTTTGGCAAAGATCTGCACAGCTTGAAGAAACGCTCCCTTGAAGCACCAGACTACAGTTGGCTGTGAAGATGCAAGAAAGATCAGAACAAACTGTACCAAACTGTACTGAACCGATCCAGACCACTTGGCGGCAGTGTCTGACAGCCAAAGATACATTTTGTTTCAGAGAGCAAGGTGCTTTGAAGCTGTGTTTTCTCAGACCCGTCAAAGTACCTCACTGCACAGTTTGACTCTCTGTGTTTTGTGGTTCTGCAGGTTTGTGGTGAGTAACGGTAAGACGAGCAAAAACGGAACCTTTGAGATCACAGTGGAGATGGTGGACCGCGTCCTGCCGACTCTGACCTCCAACACGGGCCTGACAGTCCCACAAGGATCCTCCATGATCCTGAGTCCAGACTGCCTGACTCTCTCCGATCCTGATACTCCCCCCAGAGACCTTACCTTCATCCTCCTGCAGCCTCCTCAGTACGGGGACCTGACTCTTAGAGGAGGAGGTCTGACTGCTGGATCCAACTTCACCCAGAGAGACTTAAAGGAGCTGGAGGTGACTTATAAACACGACGGCGGGCCGTCACAGATCGACAGATTCGCCTTCTCTGCCTCGGACAGCAGCAAACGAGGCTTCCTGCTGGACGGGCGGCTACAGACCACACCTGTGTTCTTCACCATACAGGTGGGTGCTTGATTTAAAGAGGAGTCAGAGAAAACCTACAACACAGGATTAGGGCCATGTTTTTTTTTTTTTTTCTTAAAGTAAATCTATGAGAATTAAGTCATAAATTTATGACCTTATCCTCGTAAGTTTAACAGTTTTTTTCTAGTAAATTTAAGACTTTATGCGTGTAAATTTTTGACTTTTTTTCTCATTTATTCCTGTAAAATAACTTCTTTTTTTTAACTTTGCCGTAATCTTTTTTTGTAAAACCTGAGCTGGCACAGATTGCTGAAAGTTTATTTTATACTCTGTGTTTAAAAAAAATGTATAGATATCAGTCCTGATATTTTTGGAGAATTCCATATTTTATTCCAGATCAAGCCTTTGGATAAGTCGCCCCCTGAGGTCGTGAAGCTGCTTCCTCTTTGGAAATCCGAGCTCTTAGACGACGGGCGGTACGGGATCTTCCTGTCCTCTCACGGGCTGCGAGCGGAGGACAGAGACAGCAGAGACGAGGAGCTGATATTCAGCATCGTTCGACAGCCGTACTTCGGATATCTAGAAAACATCACAACAGGTTAGTCCAGAAGTGTACTCCGTGTGTTCTGGTTTTAGTAGAGATACATGTGAGTCTTTTTTCCTTGTTGCAGGAGGTTTTGTCCCGCAGCGTTTCCCTCAGACGGAGCTGAACAGAAGATCAATCGTGTACATCATCAACCCGGACAGGCAGTCTCTGTCTGACAGTCTGGAGTTCACCGTGTCGGATCCTTTAGGGAACACCGGGCCCTCTCATGTGTAAGAAGAGACGCTGTAACACACGTTTTAATGATGTTTAGACTCAAGTCCTCACTGTGCTGCGCCTTCTCTCTCTCTCTGCAGACTGGAGTTCAGCTGGTCCATCGTGGAGCTGTCTCAGTCTCATCTCTCTGTGTGTGAGGATCGAAGGACCGTCTCTCTGGATATCAGCAGGAAAGGAAACTTAGCAGAGTCTTCATACGTCACAGTCAAGGTCTACATCTGACTTTATCTTCTGAAACTTTGAGGGACGTTCTGGTCCCAAATTTAACACTTTTTAATGTTTTAGACACCAGAAATATCCTTTAACTTACATTAATGATGATGTTCCTCTGTCTCAGGTGGAGGACGGAACAGCAACAGTTGGTAAAGATTTCCTCATTGCTCCGTCATCGCTCATCCAGTTTGATCCAGGTTTGTTTTATATTCATTGTTGAGCATTTTTATAACTAGTCAGTCACTTGTAGCAAGATTATATATATATATATATATATATATATATATATATATATATATATATATATATATATATATATATATATATATTTATTTATTTATTTATTTATTTATTTATTTATTAAATTTGAAAAACTTTACAGGAGAGACTCAAACTTTTTGCATTACACAATACAGCATATAAAATCAAAAACATTTCACAAAAAGTTTTGCTTCTGAAACAAAAAGTTAATGAAAACGAAACCAAACCAAATCAAAATATGATTCAAAAAAAGACTCAAAAATAAAAAGAGATGTTTTTTGTATTTTGTCAAAATGTTTTTGTCTGTCAAAAAATGGTTTTTGAATAGTTTTGTGTTTTTATCTTTTTCTTTTTCTTTTCGCATCCTGTGGATATTTTTTTGCCTCGTTAAGTATTTATTGTGGTTATAAAATTTTGTATTCATGATTCCTTTTTTTGTTTTTGTTTTTTTGTGTGTGTGTGTTTGTTGTGGTTTTCTCTCTGAAGTTTGATGAAATGTTTTTGTGTTTGACCTTCTTGGCCAACATATGAAACCACAAACATGCAGGATGCTGGACGTTTTTGTTTACCTTTGAAACAAACACTTGCAGATAATACCTCTGAAGCAATCAGGCAATTTTTCAGTTTAAAAAAAAAAGGTTATCATGTCAAGGAGATATCAGCAGTGTGTGTGAATTAAAATGTGCGATCTGGAGCTGACTTACTAAGTAAGATCAGAAAGCAGAGATTAATATTTTAGGAGGTTGAAGATCCTTTTTCTTGTTTGAATTTGGTATTTTTACCCTCAGAAACAGTAGAAACACATCAGTTCACTGACCCATTAAGAAAAATCCATATTTGGCTAAAAACTCTTGACTTTATCATGTCACAGAGGATATATCATTTGGACTTGCTCATATTTTCTCCGTCTCTACTCTCCTTGTTTTTTCCTCGGGCATGATCCAAACGAGTTAAACACTTTACTGTTAGACTGAAGTGAGGAACAGAATAAAAAGCTGCATGTTTGTGTGTTTGAAGGCGTGTCAAAGAGGATCTGGCAGACGGAGATCGTTCAGGATCGTCTGGAGGAGTTTGAGGAGAAGTTCGAGGTGCTGCTGGTCGCTCCTGAAGGAACGGTGATCGGACAGACGGACAAGGCTCAGGTCACCATCAGAGACTCAGGTAGACACTCAGCGTATGTTTAAAGACCGGATCAGGCACGATCCAGATAAAAAATCACTCATTTTTTATAATCCAGAATGTATTTTTGTTTCTTTGTCACAAGGTGGCGCCACATTACAAAGTCACCTTAGAGCCATTGTGTCAATTAATCTGGAATAAAATAAGGGCACAAAAATAAAGATATTTTTTGATTACATAAATGAATAAAAAAGTTGATTATGATAAATAAAATATAACATTAATTGTACATCAAAATATAAAAGAAGAATTGAAAGTGTTTTAAAAATTTTATTTTTATTACTGTTTACATTTTTCTTACTTCAGATTTTTTTTTAAAAATGTAAATGCACAAATATAAGACTTTTTTTTACAGTTTCTTTAAAGTATGTTAATTATCTTTAAATATTCATACTTTAGAAAAAAAAAATTTAGGGGTCTTTTTTCTTTTTTTTAAAAAAAATTTTGCTTCTCTTTTTGAACCTTTTGATCCTTTATGTTCTTCACTGACTCTTTACCAATCGATATTTTCTCAAAGGCACTGAAATGACAAAGCGTATCACTACAGGTCGCTGCAGACTGAACCAGAATCATGAGGCTCCAGCTCTCGGGGGTAAAGAGATCCGGTCAGATAAGTACCCCCCTCATGGAGCCATCCACCTGGAGAAACTGCCGCTTGACACAGAAACCGTCGTCTGGAGTCGAGGAGACAGCATCCCGAGACCTTCAACAGACGTCACGAAGAAGAAACTCAAAGCTCGCAGCAATCCAAAGACGGTAAGAGTCGTTTTTTAAACACCAGTCACAGATTTCACTTCTTAAGTTTTCATTAAATGCTCTGTCTTAACTCACAGATCTCCCCATCATCGGTTATTCGCAACGGGACGGATGTCGTTTACACGGTGCGCTGCTGCTGATACAAACCTGAACTCATCTCTAAACTGCGGAAAAAGTATCAGATGTTTAATTTTTTTTTAATCGCAGTATCACGGGATCATGCAAATGCAAGTAGAAGACGACACATCGCCGTCGAGGACAGGAAGGAAAGCAAACATCCGCGTGATGAGCAGAGGGAAAGAGCAGCAGGTGGCATCAGCTCCTCAAAGAAAGATCCCCGAACCTCCAAAAGGTGAAGCAGCTCCAGCACAGGTGAGGACAAACCTTCTCACACCCTCTTCAAGCTCTGTGATCGAGCTGCTTAGACTCAAGTTTGTTAATCTGCAAGTTCTCCTCATGGCTGCCAGCTCCTGGAAACATCACTCTCTAATACGCTTTCCTCTGACTAAAGGATTCATAAGAGCCTTAAAAACTGATGGATTAAACCCAAATGAAAACAAACAAACCAGCAGCAGCCAGGTAAAACCACTCCAAACAGATTACTAAACAGATTTCACTCTGATTTGTTTGGCTCGTAGTCTTCGTCTGATTACTTCGTCCCCAAACCCTGTGTGCCAGAGCTGATGGGACTCCTGCACTTCAACCAGAGCACCAACCAGCTGTTCCACTGCAACGGCCTCACCTGGAAACCCTGGGCCCCAACGGATCAGGTAACACAGACCCATGTAATGAAAAAAAATGTCCTATTGTGTCCAGAAGATCAGAGAAAACTTCAGTTTGCTAATGTTATGCTAATATAGCAGGTACAACAAAACAAGTCCACCAAACACCACTGGAGTTGCTGGTCTACCCATGTCATGACTGGATTGCGTCTTTTGGGGTTTTCTGAAAAAGTCAGAAAAATTTTTAGTTTTTATCTATTTTTATCCTTTTATTATTTTTAGGACCCCCAGGGTTTCCTCTGGGGGAGCCCTCTGCACCGGGAGTAGTTTAGTTCAGTTCAGTTCAGTTCAGTTCAGTTCAGTTCAGTTCAGTTCTTTATTGTCCCTCAAGGGGAAATTTGGTTTGCAGTGCATTTCAACATACAAGGGACAGTCAGGGCAATCAAGACAATGCCAACAACAATCACAACCACAATAAGCATGCATAAAATGGATACGATCAAGCTGTCCATAGAAAAATAGATCTATAAAGGAATAAAAACGTTATAAATAGTTGAGTTTCAGAACCATGTGGAGTGCTTATAGACAGTGCTGGCAATTTGAATCCATTAAGACTCAGTGCAAGTTAAGAACATTTATTGCACTTGGAATAAAAGAGAATTTAAACCTATTACTTTTAACCCTGGGGAACCTGTAACGGCCAGAAGGAAGAAGAACAAGTTCTCCTAAAAGTGGGTGGTCAGTGCTGGCCAAGATCGACTGTGCCTTCCTACAGACTTGTCGGTTGTAGATGTCAGACAGAGAAAGCTGCTGTGTGCCAATTATCTTGCTGGCTACCTTGACAATGTCAGAAAGGCGTTTTTTGTTCTGCACAGTGAGGTTTCCATACCAGCTAATAATACAGAATGTTAAAATGGACTCAATAAAGGATTTGTAAAATAAGCAGTGTTTGCGGGGGCCTGTCACATGGGTTCCTGGTGGAGGTTGGTGTCTGCTGCATCTCTCCTCTGGGCCCTGTGTCGGTGTCTCGTGGCTGGAGCTGACTCTCTGCTCCCGGTGCAGACGGCTCCTCTGATGCTGCTTTTGTGACTGTTGACTGTGGGTTGTTTGGTTGTGTGGGGTACGGATGGTGGGATGAAAGAGTATGTTGGATTTTTTATTATGGCATGTTAAGCACTTTGTGTTACATCTTTTTGTATGAAAAGTGCTTTATAAATAAAGTTTGATTGATTGATTGAAAATATCCGGCTTAACTACAGTACAAACTGACAAAGTTTCCTTGTTGTCATGTTTCAAACAACAGCGCTATGTAACAGTTGATAAATACCTTACCTCGTCGCGTTGTATCTGGTGAAAGAAAAGTAGTGTTGAAAAGAAGATCTGATCTCCATTCATTTCCAAAACAAACACACGCCTTGTTAAGAGTCATGTCATCGTGACAGGGGGGGTACCAACACAAAACAACATAAGTGGTTCCTCTCAGGAGCTGAAGTTCAGTGTCTAAATCAGGGACGTCCAAAGTTTTTTTCAAAGAGGTCTGTTTTGATTAGATTTGATGAAAATTTAGTGAGAATGAAAAAAGGGCCAACGTCTCATACTGACACATTTACTAACCATGAAAGTAAAATAAAAATAAACTATTTCTTTCAGTGATTTTTAAAAAATCAGTCTTTAAAGTGATCAGTGGTCAGTTTTCTGCAGCAAACTCTGCTTGTGACCAAGGAGAATGTTCTCCATTAGGGGGCGATATGGGCAAAATATGTCAGGATGTTTTAATGGCAGGATCAGGATCTGGATCTTATCATATTCAGACAACATTTTTCGCCTCATTTCTAAACCTTCATTCTGAATTATTTTCATGCACCAGTTATTGACTTTTCTGCAACAGTGCATGACTTTGATCTCGTCTTCATTCATTTAAAGACGTCAGCTGTAAGAGTTGTTGAGTCTCTGGTTCATTGACATCGCCTGGTGTAAATGAATATAATAAATACTGGCATGTGTGTCTGCTTTATATCTCTGTGACTCAGATGGTGGGCGCTCAGAGGTGTCCTCACGGTTGGACCTTTCATGCTGGACTCTGTTACATCCTCAGCACGGAGCACAAAGTCACATGGAGCACCGCTAACAGAGCCTGCAGAGAGAGGTACACGTTCACATGAGACCAGATAAAAAAAAAGACTGAAGGGTCATTTCAGACGGACTGGGAACACATGTTTCTGATTTGATGCTTGTCCTGCATGAAATCCATGTAATCTGAATTATTACACTCTGAATGATCCTTCAGAGGACATAACTCAGCTTGTCTTTCTGATTATAGATATAAAGGATCTCTAGCGAGCGTTCTCTCCAAAGCTGACATGGACTGGATGTGGGACTTTAGTGGGAGAAAACCGTTTTGGATCGGTGAGTGTCTCAGGACTTTTCTCACAGCATTCCGCTCTCTTATGTGACATCATGTTAAGGATTGAGTCCTTTTTTTCCTCCGTCTGTTGAAGGCCTGAATGACCGGGAGGGCAGAGGACGCTGGGAGTGGGCGGGCGGCGAGCTGGTCAGCTACACCAACTGGAGGAAGACTCCACCTCGGTCCAAAACGAAGGGCAACAAAAAGTGCGTCCTGGTTTGGAAGAGGGCGAAATGGCAGATCAGAGACTGTAAGACGAGCAGAGGTCATCGCTTCGTGTGCTCAGTGAAAACATGAACATACAGGACGAGGACGGAGCGATCCTCAGGACGATTGAACTGAGATAACTTTCCAATATTGGGAAGGATTGGAACTCTGCTGGAACTGTTTTTGTGTTTTTAATGAATCTATAAAGTGACAGTTATCATGTCTAAGAAGCCAAGTACTCTGTGATGTTGTTTTCATGTTTATTTTAATTAAACACTGAAAACATTATTATATAAAATGCTCACACGGTATTTTTTCAAGAATTTATTTAATTCAATTTACATCAATTTAATTAGAAAAAGGACACTTTTGCTTCGTTTTTGAGCTTTATTATTGCACACAGAGCAGTGGGACATGGCAGGCTCTTCACTTTTTAAAGTCTCCTATGACCCCTTTATTTTTCACTGTGAGCTTAATAAAACGTGGGGGTCTCCTCCCCTTTAAAACAGACCTGGTAGCGAAAGCTGGTGGAACGTATGAATAAAACAGTTTAAGTTTTAGAGGCTGTGAGCTGATCTGCTAATAACTATCGCTTACAAGCTGAATATCTTTCACAAACTTCCGGTGAAAACTTTTAATTACCGTACAACAAAAAGATGATATGGAGTTTAAAGAGGGAGTATTTCTGTCCCTCCTGTGGTATCTTTACACGACTTACAGCTCAAGAAAATTCCTGTTTTTCTCCTTCTGGTGTTTTAGAAACTCTTATTTAAGCCTCCGTCTGAAACATTTCATTCTGGCTGCTGTCTCTTTAAGACTCACCGCTCCATTAACCCCCTTCCATCTGATTGGCCAGCCCTCTGGAGGCTTGTCAGGGGGCGGAGCTATGGACAGATTTTTGTGTTAGGAGATCCTTATGTGATGACCTCATCATTGAACAAGTCTCCTGAAGATCAGTTCACAGACAGATTCAGGGATTTCCACAACATACGAATATGTAGAGGTTTGAAAATCTGCATCCAGCATTCTTACTTTCATATCCAAGAAGCAGAATACACCTGCTTTAAAACTATTACATATGAGATTAAGAACTAAGAAAGTAACATGATCCCAAAGCAGACTGTTTGAAGTGGGCTCTTCCTGACTTGCTGGTACAAACAATAAAGCCTTCATCAGTATTATAACCTTTGTTGACCTTAATTATAGCATTAAAACGGAGTTAATCTGAAAGCTTTCACATCTCCTGATCTGTAATAAATGTTTCACAGACACTGATGTCAGCTGACACTGGAGCTTGTGGTGCTGAAATGAGAAACTGGTACCAAACACTTCTTATCAAAGAAGCCAAATCTGATGTGACAGTTAAGAATGTCCAACCGGTTCAGTCCTGATCATTCAGCCGCGTAACTATTTGTTGATATTCTCTTCAGTGAAAAATTTCCTGCAGCTTCCTTTTTTTCCCAGTCTGGTTTATTTTGATAAATTCGATTTGCACTTGATCAGATTTCCACAATTTAACAGACCAACAGAGCTCTGATTGAGATAAATATAAAGCCAAATATGATTAACATGATGAGATGTTTACTGTAAACAGGACTAGAAAAAAAGGGGAAAAGCAAGTATAGATACAGAATTATGAAGAGGATAATATTGTACATTAAATTATAGTAAAGAGGCTCTTAATTAGGCACGACCACTCATTAATAAAAGATCTCTTCTCGTTTTGTTAAATGATCCATGGATGAAAAAAAAACCTCTGTGGATCTGAAAGTTTTAAACCTCAATAAATGTTTTTAGAATCTTATTTTGATCACAAATTATCTTGTTCACTAAAGATGTGTGCACACAATATAAATATCTTGTGTAAACAAGTTTTCAAGTGCAGATAATATCCTGTTTCCCAGATAGATAACAACAAGCGTGCACAAGATAATCAATTTGTTCATGCAAGATTATTGTTTTAGCGCATGAGATAAAATGTTCCCACAGTCAGTGGTGGACAGTAGCAGAGTACATTTACTTGAGTGTTTATGTATTTTTTTTTGGCAACTTATGACTTTCACTCCACTACATTTATTGGAAGCTTATCCTTACTTTTTCCTTTTAGGTTCAGCGTAGCTCGTCATCAGCTGTTGGTGTTTTTCTTTTCTAAAATGTAATTGGCCACATGTTGCGCCCCTCACAGAAGGGAACCAATCACAGTCACCGCTCACACCTGGGATGGATTTAGAAATATGTCTACAAGACTAAATATGCATCATTATTTAGGGGTTTCCATCACTTTCCACAGACGTGGAAAAATTCAGGGTAGATTTTGTGTGGTTTACAGGTTTTATTAAGTCGTGTGTTGTGTTGACATGTAGCCGAGTGGTTCAACAGGAGGAGGAGTTCTTGAAAGCAGAGTTGTAGTTTGTTCGCTGTAATGGACTGAACAGTAAACTTGCAACTCATATAGATAGAGAATGTATGAGAGAAAAAAAAGGCCTTCGATGGGGATATTTGAATTAAAAAATGACAGTGGCTGTCCTTATTGTTTTTGATTGCATTTTTATGCTGATGTTTTTACGGGTGTTTCTATAGAGTTTTTACTGCAGAGTGGTTTTACATCTAAGTCAGTTCATCATGAGATGGTTTCAGAGTTACAAGGTTCTGCAAAAACACTGAGAAAAAAATACAGCAATGTACTGATATTAGAAAATGTACTGTGTACTTTTTGCTTTTAAATACTCAAGTATTTTTACATACATGTACTTTTAAATACTTAAGTCAGTACTTTAGTACTTTAACTTGAGTAAGATTTCGACTGAGGGACTTTGACTTGTAGTTGAGTAAGATTTGACCGTGAGTATCAGTACTCTGACTCAAGTACTGGAGAGGAGTACTTTGTCCACCTCTGCCCACAGTGAGTTAACTTGTTCCAGCAAGATGATCAACTTTTTCCCACGGGATGATTGACCTGTTTACAAGATTATAAAACTGGAAGAAAATTTGTTTCTACAAGACTGAATCTTGTGTGCTCAAAATAATCAACTTGTTTCCTGATGATAGAAGTTTGTTCTTACGAGGACTAGATAGTATGTGTGCATAAGAAAACAACTTGTTCCAACGGGGTTATTATATTGGAGCACACAACCTAATTAGTTCATGCAAGATTGCAACTTGCAGGACCAGAATGGGGGTCTTTTAAGAACCGGTTCCTGTTTTCAGTGCACAAGATAATTAACTGTCTAACACAAGATGACAGTTTGTGCAGAATAGAATCTTGTGAGAAATATTCATAGTAAAATGGTAACAATCAGTCTATGGACACAGTTTCTGTGATGTCACTCATTTGTTTCTGATACAGAGTTTTGAAGTCAATTGTCGGCGGAAGCCATAATGGAAAAGATGAACTCAACCTTGTTTTGTTTGAGTCAAAACTCTGAAGTTTGATATCTTTAAAAAGTCAAACATTACATATATAAGAATAAATAAATAAAACTCTAAATTTAAACTTCCATGAAAACAGACTCAAAGCTGAGTAAAATGGAACTCTGGTGAAGGTTTTGCACCAAGAATGCACAAAATCACGTTATTTAGAGAAAAAGCGTCCAATTATTTCCAGCAATGTGCAGAGAGGAACAAATTGTTTATCTCAAGATGAAAAGCTGATCTGAGACAGGATCATCTCTGAGTGTCTGTGTTATTGTCTATTGTTTGTTATTTCCTGCTCCAATAATGTGCCTTTGTGTACGATCAACAGTCTGTTACTGTTCGCTGACAGAGCATGTGTTATATAGTTTCTGTATTTTATAATTTCATTTTTCATGCCTCCTCTTTGCTTTATATAATCCTGTGTTTTTGTTGTCCCCCCCTTCCTGTTTGAGAATCCACTGCTGTTATGGAGATCTGGGCCAGTGGGTCCTGCGAACCACAAGGTTAAGCGCCAACGTGATTATCCCCATCATGTGATCCACAGACCGACCATGAAAGAGAGCTTTTTATACGAGCTATAAGAAGTCCTCGGAGGTTTGCATGAATTCAAAGGGATACTCCGGATCTTCTTCAGCTCGGTGAGTCCTCCACAGACCGACCAGATACGACTCCGACATGTGTGAGCTGAACCTCTGTTTGTTTGACTGATTTAAAAGCCAGCCTGATTCTCTAGATGCTCTATATCTATGCAGTTAAAGATGAATGAAGACACGTTTACAGATTTCATTTCTGAAAACTTTTTAAAGCAGCATCTCAAACATCTGTGAGTTGAGATGAAACCATTTAAAGTTTCAGAGAAAGAAATTAAATGTTCCGGTAATTCATCCTCAGTCTGGGTAAAATGGAGTCCTGACTGTTAACTTACATGCTAAGTGCATTAGCAGCTGTTAATTAACCTCAAGTGTGTCTTCTTCTAGCATGTGCTATAAAGGCACTTCATCCGTCACGTTTTTTTTATCTCTTAACACAAGAAGCCGGCCTGTTTTTGAACAATATCAACCTTTGTGTTGGTTTCTTGGAGCATTTCTGCTGTTGTAAGTCATCCTGCTGTGATGGCTGTAAGGAGCTTTTATTTCACCGCTGTTTCATTCAGAACTTTTTATTTCTTTGCTTCTATCTGTACATAAAGTTTGTTAAATACTGGATGTGTTAGCTTTGTATCCCACAATTGTACCAAATGACTTTTTAAGCTACACTCAGTTCCAGCGTTTGATTTCTTCTGCGCTCCGAGTGATATTCATGTTGATTCATTGATTATTTAAGCAGGTTACGACTGTCACGGTCTCACTGAGTGTGTGTGAGGTGAGCAGAGGCATGAGAATCTCATGCCTGTGTTTTAGAGTCGGGTACAAAGCCAGAGTCAAGATGAGACTTTAATCCTGATGGGAAAAAAAAGTGACCCACCTGGAGCCGAGTTTAAGGCCAGGTTTAAAAATACATCTTAGATTTTAAGAGCGGTTTTAAAAAAGAGAATTATAATATTACATGGGGAAAAAATCACATGAGAATGAAGTAGAGAGGACACATGTTAAAGAGGCCTCTTAAAACCCACCTTTTTTCACTGGCTTTTAACACGCCGTAGACTTCTACTCGTCATACCTTCTTTTTACTTATTTTTTAATTTTAAATCATTACGTTCTCTTTCTTTTTGTAAAAAATGTTCTTTTTATTTTTAGCGTTCTTTTACCTCTTAGTGTTCCTTTATCTCTTTTATGAAATGTGACCTGTTGTATATTTTATTTATTATCCTGTACAGCACTTTGGTCAATGTTAGTTGTTGTCAAGTGCTTAACAAATAAAGTTGGATTGGATAAATTATATGAGAAAGAGTTACAACAAAACAAGGAAAAGACATGTTGAACGACTGTGATTGTCCCTGTTTATTAAAATAAAGAATCTTGTAAAGTTATGTTTTAGTTAATGTATCATAAATGAATGAATGTTTCATTTTTATCAGCACCACATTGTCCTCAGTGTCAGGACTCTAAGATTGTCCAAAATTCTGAATCTATTGTGAAGGCAGGTTGTCTATGACAGTGACTTTCAAGATAAAGTCCAAATATTTTATAAAACTGACGAAGGTGATGTTGTAAATTCATGACTCTGACTCGTCTTTTCGTCCTTTCCTCAGGTTCGATCATGACAAACTCATCTGAATTCTCTCCTACCCTTCAACCATAAAAGCTGGAGCTGAGGAGGACACACACCGCTGACGGTTTTCTCATGGATCATCAATCCTCCGGCCAACACAGTCAAACCGGCCAAGCTCCAACCTTTCAGTGGCTTTCTTTCGCTTACCAGAACCTGCAGGAAATCCCCTATGAGACTATTCTAACTCAGACAGAGACTCTGGAGGTGCTGGACCTGAGTAACAACCTGTTGGAGGAGTATCCTTTACTTAACAAGCAAACAGCTCCACCATCAAACCCCCCCATTGGCTCCCAGTGTTACAGGTTAAAGAGTGACCCTGTTAACTGGAGACCTTCAGCTGAACCTGTCAGTGAATATTCAGTTCACAACAGATGATGAAACACAGAAGAAGTCCTCGGGGATGTGTCCTGGTTTAGTTTTTGATTCAAATGTTCAAATCTCCTCATCAGATAAGTATTTCATGATAATGGAAAACTCTTTAGGAGGGATAAAGCTTCCAGTCAACTGGGTTGTTCTTTAGGCTGAATCAGTGGTCAGTCTCTGTCATGGCTATTGAGATCTGACTTCTTGCCTTTAGCTGAACACACCAGATGTTGAATCCACTGTGCTGTCAACACTTATCTCTTCCCAACAAAACACAATCAACAACTGTAACACCAGCAGAAAAACAGAAAACACCAGCAATTTCTTTTAGCTGAAGAAACCTCAAAACGTAACAGTGCAAAACAAGGCAATGGTACCATGATGGAAAAGTCAGAGAATGCCGCCATCAGGGAGGCAGCACGATCAAAAGCAGATATCGGTCCAGAACAGAAACCAAAAACAAAGGGGACAGGGGTGAAAAACAGGCAGTGGCTCTGAACGAGGGAAACCAAAACAGATGTGAATGCTGGGAAGTTTTTTTGAAAATGAAAATAGTTTGGCAAAGCAGTGATGGAAACGGGGCAGGTTTCCGTGTCAAATCCACATTGTAGCCTATGTCGTATGTCTGTGTGGTTCTTTTCTACCATGTGCCAGCAGCCTGACATGCATCTCCTCAAATTTGACCTAAACACATCCACTTGCTTTGAGAAAGGACGAGTGCTCAGTAAAGAGACCCACCCTACCACTGCCTGTACTGATAAGTCACCTACTAAAACCCAAGCCCTAAAACCCAAAGTCTGAAGACAGACGGGCACCAAGAGCCAGAATGGGCTCCTCTTGTCCCTGGTCTTTCATGAAGTTAGGCTCACAACACCTCAGAGAGGCTTAACAGTTGGTTCTGGTTCCTTGGAGAAACCTTCTCCATGCCAGCTCCAACCATCTATCATAGCCATCGAAAGAACATCTCAATAAACAACCCAACCCAGTCAGCATAGTTACGTTCAACAGACTCTGCATACATACACTGACACTACCTGCACTACCTTGGGTACATAAGGACATCTTCAAAATTAGGTCTTGTGTTCCTACATTTCTCTTCAATTTAAGCCCTATCCTCCCACAAGATTTTTTGGAAGCACTTTATAGTAAATGAATGAATGAGTAATCTTAATCTGATTAGCAGCAGCAGAAAATGTCCCAGTAACAATCAAAAAATAAAATAACCTCCTCTCTGTGCCAACCTGGCTTTCCAGAGGTATTGATGCACTGCAAAGTGTGGTTTGTGTCCAGCTGAGCTTCATTCGATGATCTGACTGTGTGCAACTTAGTTAAATTGTTCATTGAAAGGACAATATGCACTTGCATTAGATGTTTGCAATAAACAAAGAGGTGGGCGCACCAGGTTTAGCTCAAAGCTACATTTCACCTGTAGTCCGTTGCAACTGGGCGTAATTGGCCACCAAATTGGGGGAAATGGGGATAAAATCTGAAACAGATTTACAAAAAGGAAATGTGGGAACATTGGGCTGTGGGAAGATAGGCACGCTTCCCACTACCCTTAGCTACCCCTAACTCCTGAACCTAGCAAAAAGAAGTAGTTTGTAATGAGATGGTAGAAGAGCAGGAAGGCAGAGCTGGGAGACAAGGATGGTCTAGGCCCAAACTTATCTACCCTGGGCTTTTGAAAAACACAACAGTGGACAACAGGAACCTTTAAGGTCCTGAGTTTTGCTGATGAGAATAAAAGAGATATTAGAGAAGTCATACATGGTTCCTATTTGAGGATAGTAAATATTTATGATCAGTTCATTGGTTTTCTGTTGATTTATGATTGAACAGTCATTCCAGATTTATTTCAAAGATACTTTAGTTCAGACTGAAATGGTGAAATGACTGATTTGTCAATATGTGACAGAGTACAGACAGTTCGCAGATGAAAGACGTTCAGGGCCAGCATTTGTGAGTTCAAAGGGTTAGGAACTCTCCGTGTGTGAATCCTGTCCGTGTGTTCTCCTTTATTGAGTACTTATTGGAACCCGGCTCTGCTGGGACGGCTGGAGAAGCTCAGCACGCTGATCCTGGACAGCAACAACTACACGTCGCACATCAAGTTCCCGTACATGCCGAGCATCACCACGGTGAGCATCAACAAGAACAAGATCAACAACCTGCCCGTGTTCGTAGAGGAGATCAAACGGAAGTTCCCCAACATAAAGTGAGTTTGGGATGGTGGGTTAGCTCTGCAGAGGAACTTTAGACCATGATTTTCATTCCTCCTGTTTGTTCAATTCTTCACTAGAATCCTCAGCATGATGAACAATGAGGCAGCGCCGAGTTACTTCAACGGGGGAACTCTTACTCAGTACAAAGACTACAGGTGAGCATCAAGGTGCCCATTGGGTCAGTAAGTTACAGACGCAACTGACATACTACAGCTTTATTCTTCAGAAATCTCTTCTTATTTAAGTATTTCTTATCTAGATATTTGGAAATTTGACCTTCAATGCAATAGACGCTCAAATAAATGAAAAGATAGTTGTATAAAGAAGGCCTGGTTCATTTCATGGGTTCAGGCAGTGTGGAAAGAAGGGGGGCATGACTTGTGGTTTGCCACGGCTGTGGTAATAAGCTAACTGATTGTCTGAGTTTGAATACTTTGCATTCCATAGTTTTGGTGTATAGTTTAAAGAAAGATTGAACTCCTGATTTCCTCGATGAGAACCGACTGTAAAAATGAGTTTATTAGTTGTGTTTCATGTTGTAGTTACAGCTCAGATTTTTGAGGTGAGTATGTTTTGGATTTTCCTGGACGACCACAAACAGTTAAACCATTTCCTATCGGACGAGGATCAGCAAAACCTGGCAATATTTCTTAAGTTGAAAGAAAAGCTGCTTTGGCCTCATTCCCCATATGAGATTATAAATTTAAGTCTCGGCCTCGGATAATACTCAAACTCGTGACTTCTGATTTAATCTGTGGTGATGTGTTCATAAAGAACCCATGAAAGGTCTCAAATCCACCAGCCAACAGTTTGAGCAGGTGCAGCCTCTTTGTTAAACCAGTCTTTGTGCCCCGATTGAATAAACCAGTAACCTGAGAGTCTTTTAGGATTTCATCTCTTTGTCTCGTCACTATCCTGCTCTGTTTCTGCTCATAAAAGAGTCAGCTGATGGAGTATCCTGTGGGTGTGTTTTTACAAACATCAACCACACACACACTGTGGATATCTCATATCTCTTCAATGTTGTTGATATCTCTATGGTAGCCTGGTGGTTGTTTGTCTTCAACTTTTCCTGAATCATCACTGCTTTTTTTTCCATCTCTTCTCTTGATTCCTCAGTGCCAAATAAACAAATATCCTTGCAATAGGAACTTCCTAAAAGGACCAGCCTGTTATTAAAAAATAACGGATCATAGCTACCAACTGCGACCTATCAGAGACCAGTATTTTATACAGCTGTGTAATAAAGGGAGTTAATGAGTCATCGAAGATGTTGTGTGACTTTAAATATGCTACAGTCCCTTTGAATTACAAAGGTACTGGAGACCCCACCAATGCCCCCTCCAGAGACCACTTCACACCAGTCCTCCTTGAACTTCTTTGGCTATCTATCAAATACCGGATCCAATTCAAAGTTCTGCACACCACCAACAAAGTCCTTCATAACCAGGCTCACCCCTACCTTTGTAATCTCCTCCAACACCACACACCTTCCAGGTCCGGATAGGCCTACCTTCAAGCCTGGGGCAACCAGGCTTTTCTGTTGCTGCCCCTGAACTCTGGAACCCACTTCCAAACCAGATTAAAAACTCACCTGTTCAGACTCACCTTCCCCACCTAGTTCTTTCTTCTCTCTAATTACCTGACTGTAAGCTTTTGTACAGCATCTTTGAGTATTTAGAAAAGCATTTAGAAATATGCTTTTTTTATCATTGTAATTATTATTAGCTAAGTGTGGTATCAGGTAGGACAGGGGTTCCCAAAGTTTTCAGCCTTTGACCCACAAAATATTGGTGCCAGAGACTCACGACCCCACTGCTGTTGGACTAAACCAATCAGCCAATCCAAAAACAGACATTAAAAAGGTCAAAGATACTTCATTAATCTGGAAAATTAATCTACCTCTGTGCACACATTGTTGTGTTTCCTTGATGAATCTGCCTCCACTTATACTGTTGTTATCCTGGTTTAGTTACCTCAGAGGTCTTCAGCAAAGAAATGGAAAACAGATCAAACATTCTGCTTGCATGGTTTTATATCAAATTTAACCACTACTTACGTTTAAATTTTTACAATTATGCAACTGTAAATAGTTTTTGAACAATAGTTGTTGCCTATAAGTATCCCTTGAAGTTAAATATGACAGAAGTCTCTGTAGGTTTCACTTTAAATTTCACTCAACAGCGAAGCAGGGGCATACATCCTACTAACTTCTCTACCTTTAAATATGGCCTGGAGTCTCTCTGGTTTAATTTTGGTGTTTTTCAGTTGACTGATTCAACAGCAGGGTGATGTAAGTGAAACTTTGACAGATTCCAGAGAAGAAACGCATGGTATGGAATGAATCTCCTGTCAACACCATGTTTGTTTGTCTGCTTTGCCATTTTAGACAATATGTCATCAGTCAGATTCCAGGCCTTGAGATCCTGGATGACACAGAGGTCCTGGAGAAGGAGCGAGCCCAGGCCAGAAAAACCTACAGGCTCCAGCAGAGCCGACAGAACAGGAGGAGAAGAAGGGAGGACTCGTCAAAGAAACATACGCACACGCAGAAAAAGTCAAGTGCTATCATAGGAGAATAGTTTATCGTAACATTTTTGAACCCGTCCCTCTAAACCCGCCTTTATCTGCTTGTTTCAACATGTTTACACTGAGTTAAATATTCAAATGTTTTATAAAGCTGTGCTATTCAATAAAAAAAGGAATTATTCTAGACGGCTTGAGCATCTTTCTCTTAAAGTGAACAATCAGTTCAGGACGTAGTCTCCACAACGTCAACGTCTGAAACAGATTTTTGAAGCAAATCAGCCGGCGCGGCCATATTGGAAATGAGGCGGGCTTTGTGTCTCCACAGTAACAGACATACAACCCCCATTAGTCACGTGAGCTGAGCTGTGCCACTGATTGGACGAACTAGTTATCTTAATATCTTCTAAACTGCCGAGTTAGAAAATAAAAAATTCACCCCCGTACAGTGTGTGCTGTTAACAAAATTAGCGATTCAGACGGGAGACTTTTTTCGTACCAGGCTGTAAACATGTTTATTTCTGCTGTGAAAACAGCTTTTTTTTTTGGCTTGGTGTGTTTGGGACTTCCGGTAATTCCCGACACTCGACGAACTGCAGATTTTAACACCTCCTCACTGTCTCATATTTTCAGACCAGAGGTTGCCGCTTGGTTCACCGATGAGCTCTGCTGGTTTTAAGGGTTTTTGAGTCATTCTGATACCATTCAGATGGAGTTGAACGAGGCAAAAGTCTGAACACCAGAGGGAGCTAGAGTGAGACAGACAGCACTGAGACATTTTTCCACTTTGCTGGTGAAACTATGAATGCATTTCTTCAAAAAGTAAAAAAATAAAATAAAAAAAGTAAAAAAAATAAAACAATAAGCTAAAGCTGTGTACATTCTGCAGAAATTCACAAACTCTTCAAGCTGATGTGTTCAAATGAATAAATTTATCATAATGTGAAAATGTAAGCATTTATAAAACCCATTAGAGGACACAAGATGAGATTAAAGTTATGAAAAAGTGCAGAAAGACAAAAATTGGTGCATAAAAATAGCTCAGTATGCAGGAAAATAAATATTTGGTGCTAAAAATGTTGTTTTCAGGTCAAAATAGCCTGAATGTAAAAATACAATCCAGATCCTGATCCTGCAAAAAAATATCCCCATCAAACACGATCAGCATTGTGGTCAAAGTTTACGACACCCTACAACTTCTGCAGTTTCTGAGACCAGAAGAAATGAGATTTGATGACTCCCCTTTATTTAGAGGAACATGACTTTACAGACGTCAGTGTGAAGCTGAGTATAACTTCATCTTTTACAGAAGTGGTGTGAGGTTCCTCTCACTGAACACATGAATATGAGAGATAATAAACATATTTTTTATATTGTCTGTTGTTTTGGGAGGACAACAGTCTGACTTTCTTGTGAAACATTTGTTTCCACACATTGTTTCCCTCCTCTTTACACAAGCTGGATTCTTACCTCACGTTTGGCTCTGTTTGAAATCTCTCTATCATCTGTTTGTGCTGTTTTCTCTCTCTTCTCTAAACTCTCTTATCTTATCTCGGTTTCTCCCCCAACTGCCGTCGCCGCTTGACGTCCTTTCTGTACCCTGCTCTATCTGTCTTTAAAAGTCTGTCTTGATCCCTTCACAGCTCCTACTGTTGAGCCAATCTCTTTTTACAGACTCAGCGTACAAATGCAGAATCTTCCTGACGAGATTTTGGTGTAGGAGGAGTTTCAGTTAGCCAGACAGAGACAGAGCTGTTAGAAGTTTTCAAACCTGACTTTTATCTGAAGAGACTTTGGGATACAGGGAACCAAACTTTACACCTTCAGGTGAAGGTCTTATTGTAACTCAAGCCCAGATGGCAAAAAATCTTAAATCAATGTTGGATTTTGGTTGGATTGTTTATTTTTGATTGAGGTTGAAAAATCTATTATGATTCCTGGGATTCTTGTAACATTATAGTTGAATCATGATAGTTCATATAGAGCACTTTAAATCTTTATATATATATATATATATATATATATATATATATATATATATATATATATATATATATATATATATATATATATATATATATATCTGACATGAATGTTGATTCTAGTCTTCCTCTGCAAGCTGAGAAGAGCCGGGGCCCCGACCCCCATCATGTGCTCGTTTAACAGAGGAACCAGGAAGTGCTTTTGTCTTATTTTCAGTAAAAATGTCTTTTTAGACTTAATATGAGCCTCATTCACCAGAACAGTCTCATTTAAAGATATTTAAAGACAAAAATCAGCTCTGAATTGTTTGTAACAAGTCAAAAAAATCTGCCAGTGGAGTAAGTGAAAGTTTCTTGTATTTAGACGTTATTCTAAACTGGACAAGTAAAATTTTCTGCCCCCACTGGCAGATTTTTTGACTTGTTGCAGGTGATTCAGACCTTATTTTTGTCTTTTAATATCTTGAAATAAGACACGTTCCTGGACTTGTCTGTTGAATGTGGCTCATATCAAGTATAATAAGACAATTCTTACTTTAAATAAGACAAAAACACACTTGCTTGGATGTCAGTTTTTGCAGTGTGTGCACTGCATCGTGCTGAAAGACCCTCCATCGATAGTGAGGCCAGCTGAGAAGATCATAAGAACCTGTCTACCCTCCCTGCAGGACATTTACAGCAACCGCCTCACCATCAAGAGATGCCACTCATCCTTTACACAGCCTCTTCAGCCTGGTTCCATCAGGGAGGAGACTCTGGACTCTGACGGATTCTGACCCCACTCCATCCCTGCCATCGACCTACACATACACACACCTCACACCTAAAATGTTTTTTTGGTACTTAAAGTTATTTGAACTATGTTGCTCTATCAGTTTTTTTTAGTTTTTTTTTTAGTTTTTCTTTTATACTCAAATCTTAAGTTTTAGTTTTATACTGATGACACTAAATATTTACTGTAGCACTGTTGGCCCTTGAGTATCCCGGTTTCAACCCTCTGTATGTGTTACTCATGTTGCAGTATTGCCAATAAAGCTACCTTGAGCCTTGAACCTTCAGACTGACAGTATCACAGTGTTGATTCAATCACTTTTCATGACCTGGGAGGTCACAGCGAGTGTCCTCTTTTACAGGACATGACTCTTGTTTAATGCCTGTTGTTCGAGTGCAGAGCTGAAGTGTGTACTGTTTGCTGTTGAATTTTGGGAAGGAAGTCAGAGTTTCCTTTCCTTCGATAGGAAGCCTTTGTTTCTTTATAATCTGACCTGAGTGTGTGTGTGTGTAAGTGTTTGTGTGTGTTTCATCACAGGTTTGAAGCCTGGTTTCCTCTGGAATGATTCACGGACTCTGTGCCTGAAGTCCAGGTAATGAAGACAAACAATAGAAGTCAAAGACGGCTCATATCTGAACGTCACATTCAGGTCTGGTCGTAAAACTTGATCTGAAGGGGAGTTTTAATGAACTCAAACATTTACCTGATGTGTCTCTACATCTCACTTTGTGAGAGGAACAGAAAGTTTTGAAAATACTCTGTTTCAGACAAAAGTCAGTAATCTGATCGCTTTGACACGATTTGTTTTATTTTGAAAGTCACTGTCAGGAAGTTGTACAAGGAAACTTCCTTAAAAAAAAAACTATCAAATCTATACAAATATATTTTAGCTCGTTCAACTCGCAATGGATTAGTTTGCTAGCTTGCACAGTCTTCATCCAATCAAAGTGTGGGAATACGCTGACGTTACCATACGCCTGCTAGATGGCTTTGGTGTTGTCAACTTAAAATCTGATTGGTTAAAACAACAGTTTGATTGACACTTGACACTTTTGTGCTACAGGGACCGCAGTACTGATAATGAAGGCCGACAGGCAGATTTCTTTGACCCTAGCAACAACTGATGGCTGAAATGTGATTGGATAAATGCTTTTATATGACAAATACGTTTGGAAGCAGCGCAACCACGGGAAAGCTATTAGAGGAAGCGAACAGACTGTTTGAAATTATTTTAGTATACATAGAAAATAAAATAACATAAGTCTGTTATTCCGAATTTTTTAGGCCAGCATCATGTGGCTGTTTAATTAAAGTCAGTGTGCTTTGTTATTGTGTTACTTTCATACAGGACGAGATTATCAGCACCAAAATCAGATATTTCTATACGCTATTTCTCAGCATGTGTGGTCGGCTGAGAGTTTCCAAAGTTTATTCGGAAGATTTGCGCTGACACTACTTGAATGCGGCACAAGAGTCTATCTCTTTCAAAATAAGTCAACTAATCTCCTCCAAAAACTCTTTGATTCAAAGTCTTCTGGGATCGTGTGGGCTGCAATTTGTGGCCACTTGTCCAGAATTACTGAGCCAACACCCTGCAGCCAACTCAGTCAGCATTACTTGTTTAAACTCACTGGAATAAGCTGGAGAGGAGAACTGGACTTCAAATAGAGCTGAAGCATCAGTTCATTAAATGCTAACAGAGGATCCAAAGGTTGCTGGTTTGAGGTTTTAAAAAAAAGGCTAAATTGTGACATTTTTTCAGCTCATTTGTTTAAATAGAAGCAGATTCCCTGAGATAAAAACGCCTCGAAAACAGTTATGACTCGTCGACGTATGACAGCAGTTTCTGGTTCAGTTTATCATTTCTTTCATTCCTCTTCGGGCTCTGCTAATGAGAAGTGTGTGTGTGCAGAAACCCAGTGAGTCATGAGCTGGATCAGTTCCTGTAAACTTCATCAATCTGTGCTGCATGTTGCTGCAGATCTCCCTCCATGAAAGCTCTCACTTTTTAACACTCTTGGTCCAAATCTCAGTTTTAATCTGCGACTTTATCTGCAGGTTGGGTTTTATTCCACCTCGTGCAACGACTGCGACACCTTTCTGGTGCTTTTTATGCTGCAGGAAATGTGTGTTTCTGTGTGTAAAGCCATCTGATAAAGCAAAGGGATCATGGGTTTATCATATTTATGTCTGCAGGGCTTTGGTTTTACCTCCCTGTAGAACATGACCAGTCAAGTGACTGACTCGCTGCATACTTGTTGATGCGGTGATGAGTCTTTGTCTTGTGTTCACATGCAGAGAGACAGTCAGGCTTGTTAGTCAAAGTGCTGGAGAAGCTGCATGGGAAGTGTTCACCCAGGAGGCCAAAGGGTTATTATGGTAACCTTCAACCTTTTTTTTATACACTCTGAGTACAAAATGTTTTTCAAAAGATAGACTCAGAGAACTTAAAACAGGCTGTAATTTAAAAAAAGCCTTCCTTCCACTTCTTCTGATAATGATTTTGATATCCATGCCAGTATATTTGCCCTCTGAGGCTCTGTAATGTAGCTGCTAAGCCATGTGTGTGCATTATGTCATCACAGCGATGAAGCATGAGGCGTGGCTCCTCGCCGCCTGTCAATCACTAATTAAAAAGGCATGTACCCCCTCTCTCGATCTCTCCCAGTCTGCTTCACACTCCAGTGTTGCCTGCTTCTTATTCCTCTGGGGAATTTGGAAAGTGGCCACTAAACATCTCTTCCACCTCCACCCCATCCTGCAAAAAGTGCTGCTTCAAAGACTTCCTGACATCTGGCCACAACAGCCATCGCTGGAGGGTGAAAGGGAAGATGGATGGGCAGGGCGGACTGAAGAACAGGACCTGATAGAGGGAGCCACGTATCGTTTGCACAGCATGCAAAGAGCAGCCACAAACTGAGCCTTCAAAATAAGACAACAACTGAGAATGACATGTCAAAGTTAAACTGAGCTAGCATACATTAGTGTCTATTCAAACTGAATACTTTCTTCTATCGTGCTTTTAAGATTTAAAGATTAATTTGCTAATAATTTAGTTTTAAATTTGTTTTGATGTAAACTACATATGAAATGGTAAAACTAGCTTCATTACTTTAAGAAACCAGCTTTTAGGAGCTTTTCATGAAAGCTAACAGGCTGTGTGGACAAACATCAAGATAGCCAGACCAAAATAAAAAAAATGTTGTCTACCGTCACGTATATAAATAAACTGAGCTAAAACTAGTTGTTTTAGTGCACCAGAAACTAGCTAGTATAGCTTAGCAGCCTAGCGCTACATCACCCAATGCTCTGATTGGTGGTATCCAGTTGAAAAGTGTGAATGGAAATCAAAAATTATCATTTATTAGACTTAGTTTGGACTTACTTCCCATTTTTAAGCTATTTTTGAGTCAAACTGCACCAAGCTAGAAAGAATTAGAAAGTCAAAAAAACACTATGTCATCGGCTAATGCTAGCAATCATTGTTCAAATTATTTATTTATCTAAATTTATTTTCATATCTTTTCTGAATCTAGGTTCAGGCCTAATTAAATTGCCTCAAAATAGTTTTTACACTGACGTCACAGTTTGGGTAGTTACCTGGATGCGCGGCCATATTGGAGGTACACGAATGTAAACACTGACTGGTGTACAGTAAAACATGATCTTAAGATGTCTTATCCGCCAACAACTGTGGAAAAACACACGGAGCAGACTAAAACTTATCGTAAAGGACTTTGCGAGCAAGAAAAAGAGAGATATTTTGAAAAATTATGCCTAACTGGAGGTGGAGACCCATAGCAGGAGTTAGCATAATATTTGCGATAATATTCGGTAGTGGAAAGTATTTGAGATCTTTTTCTTGGTCCGACCGATTAGTGCAGCCAAAAACGCAGCGATAATTTACCATTTCACGTGACAATAATCCTATAACCTGTGAGCTCTGTTCTGTCTTGAGCATGCCTCCAACATGGATGGTCTGGAGTTGATGACGTCATTGAAAAACGCTCTAGAGGATCAAGATGAACGTACTATGAACTGTAAATTGAGTGTTGTTTGAATCTGAATTTCCTGAAGTCTATATCTTATGTAATGTGAACATTTTGTGCCTTATAACCGCATTATTAAATCACTAGGGGCTCATTAAAGTACAAACTAAAAGCAGACAGCTAAAAATATTTATATTTAGTAGGACGCGGGGGAAATGGGTCTCACGCAGACATTGAAGCCCTCCGGCAGGATTACTCAGCAGGGACACGGCGTGCATTTTAAGCAGATCTGGAGCTGTTTCTGATGCAAAGCACGAACTCACCGCTGCTGAACTTTTCATAATCATTTCATTCTTTCATATCCGTGTGAAGCTCCCACGAACAAACAGAAACTAAAGACGAACGGGAGGATCAAAGCTGAAAATACTTCAGCGCTCTGAAGTGCTGAATAACACGTAATAAATGAGCACGACACCGGAAAATACGCTTTCTCGCCTTCAAAATAAGAGACTAGTTTTTTGCTTTCGATTTATTATGTAACCTTTGGACTGCACTGCAGTACAAATTACACCTTAAGGAGAAAAAGGGAGATTCTTCTGTAACAAAGTCCTTTAATTTCAACACAAACTAAAAAGAAGTTACTTTAATAATTGAATGTGCTTTTGTGTATTTATTTTTTTATTCTGCAAATTGGTGATGAAATAACTCTACACTACAAAAAACTAAAATCCAATCAAGCCTTAAGTCTTACTTTATGTAATCCATCCATCCATTCATGCATTTTGTATACCATTCATCCTGTTCAGGGTAATGGGTGACCTTGAGCAATGTTTGTCTCATCAGATTTAACATGAGCCACATTCACACAACCTGTCCAGAAAAATGTTTATTTCAAGATTTAAATTTTAAAGAAAGAAAGAAAGAAAGAAAGAAAGAAAGAAAGAAAGAAAGAAAACAATAAAAACAAACAAACAAACAAACAAATAAACTACTCAGAGCAAATAATAATAATAATAATAATAATAATAATAATAATAATAATAATAATAATAATAATAATAATAATAATAATAATAATAAAAGTTCCAGTACCGGAATTCAAAAACACACCAAGCTAAAAAAAAAAAAAAAAAAGGAAAAAAAAGAAAAAAAGAAAGTATACACTCAAATCTTTGCTAGCTGTTATTTGTGAGAGAATCTGAGAAAATTTGCTTAAGAAAAATGTGCAAGAAAGGAGATTTTTTTAAAAAAAATTATAGGATGTATCATTTCAAAACTTTTTATTATCAGTATTTGGTTGTGATTTGATGTGTTAAAAGTATGTTATTAAGTAATTATGTTTGTCTCTTGTTATTATATGCTGACTCTTTAAATTTTGTGTTTTGGGGCTTAAACATTTTTTGATAGTAGATTACAGGCGAATTCATTTTGCCCATGCAAATAATAAAGAACGTGTGAGCCGACATCTAGTAAAAGGTCTGAATTTTATTTTGAAATTCGTAACCGGAACTTGAATCTCCTCGCCCCATTAACTTCACATTTGTACCGCTACCTGTCAAACAGTCATCGCACTCTTCAGGACTTGACTGAAATGCCGGCTGGACACCAGCGGCCCGTCTCTGGATTTCATACCGGGATATTAATGCGATAATTCCCGGTGGGGAAACGGAGATTTTTTAAACATGACTTTGTGTTAAAGGACCGAAAACCGGCTTTGAAAACGTCTCTCTGCTCCTCTCAGGGGATTTTTCTTCTTCACGGCGCCTCTCTTCGCACAGAATGGGGGCCGGACGATCTGACACAGGGACGTGGACACAGGCTGGTTAACCAGGGACAACAGGAGCCTGCTCCAGCCTGATATAGTGCGCTCACACCCGGCATGACCTACATACCGCAGAGCTTAGCGGACGGTCTTCAGGACATCTCCGCATGAAGCACCAGCAGACGTCCTGTTCAACCTTGTAACACAGCAATAAGTGACCTTCAGGTTTATTTGCTGCTATACAACTATGCAGAAGAAGAAACAGACACGTGAATGTGCGCAGAGCTGATAAGAGAGGATCATCCTGCAGACCTGCGAACCATAAAGGAGCAGGAGCAGCGGTGCGTGCAGGGGGCTCTCTGACCTTTTGTGACGCAAGAGGAAACTAAAAGGAAAAAATCATTAAGCAGGAGCTTTATGACACTGGAGAGTGCTCTCAATACATTTCTCTAATGTGCTGCAACATAATAGTCCTGTCCTGGTGTATGGATTAGCTCAAGGGCCTGCATGAGCTGAGATCAAATGTCCAAAGAGGAGCAAAGCTGGATGTGCTTTAAAGCCAGAACAACCAATGGATGCCTTAATCGCACAGTGTGAAGCTGAAATCATCTGAAGCAATAAATTAGATTCACCGACAGACTGTTTTAGTCGTCATAATGCGTTTGAATTGTGGTCAGCCTTTACCTCTCCTGAGGCATACAGATGTGCCGCCTCGAGTCATAGAGAACTTCATCCTGACCGGATACCGCTTCCCCAACTACAGCCTGAGGGACTGTTTACTGTCAGCGTTCAGGCCAACCAATGAGACGGGCAACTTCTGGACACACTTCCTCCCAGTGTTTATCTTTTTCTACTATTTCGTGGAGGTGTTTAGTTGGGAAGGTGCCCCACATGGCGACTCCTCCTTCTTCTACCCCTTCTGGAACTACTTCATCGGGGTTTTCTGTCTGCTGATGGCGAGCAGCATGGCCCACCTGCTGAACTCCATGTCTCTGGTGGTGAGAGAAGTCTGCTTCTTTGTGGATTACGGCACCATCAGCGCTTACACTGTTGGCTCATCGCTGGCGTACTACTATTACATCCACCCTCAGGCCGGGATTGTGGAGAAAGGAAGCCACAACGGGTCCCATGTGGAGCTGAAACAGAACGCTCTGACATCATCCTTCAGCCTCCCAGAGTTCACTGCGTTCTTTGAGACCTTCTACATCCCCAGCGCTTGTCTTGTTGCCATCATCTGCGTCCTGTCGTGCTGCAACACTCGCCAGAGATGGAGGAAGCACCGATACGTCATCCGAACCCTCGTGTTCCTGCTACCGTTCCTCGTCTCCTCCACGCCTGTCTTCTACCGCCTCCTTACCAGGTCGCCTTACTCCTCCACCTCTTCCTCCTTCGCCGCTTCCAGCTCTACCGCCATCTTCTTCATTCGCCACTGTTTCTGGCTGGTGGTGTCGGCTGTCTTCAATATCAGTAAGTTCCCTGAGCGGCTCGCTCCGGGTCGCTTCGACATCTGGGGGCACAGCCACCAGTGGTTCCACTGCTGCACGTTTCTGTCCATCCTTGATGAACTCCACATGATCAAGTCAGAGGTGAAGGCCATCCTCCTGAGTCCAAACCTGCTGCTGCCTCCTGAAACCCTCGCTCGCCTTCCTGGACCTACTGTTGCTTCGACCTACGGGGTGATGCTCCTCCTGCAGACCACCATCATCTCCATCATCGTGTGGTTCTCCTGGCAGGCCAACTGCATCTACGGACCACAGAGGGACCAGCTCGCAAAGGAGCACCCCAAGAAGCTCCTGAAGAGTCACTGATCGCAGAGACTTTTGGGGAAAGTTTGCACGTTTATACCGAGCCATGCCAGAAGAAGAAACGCACACCTGCTGAGTTTATACCTGTTCTGTGTTTTAAAGCCTTTGAGAGCACCGTGCAGGCTTTCATTGGGGGAAATGTGGGACATCGAGAGATGAGAGGATTATGTTCAGAGCTCACCGCAGGGTGGCTGTCTGGTTGAGTGAATATCTGGAAAGTTTGGCAGTTGTGTCCCTGAGCAGCTCCAACATGTTCCAACAGGACGTCAGGTGATGAGCTACCTCGAAGGATGGTTCAATCAAGGACAGAGGAGGTGTTTATACCCAGGAGGGCTCATGTTCCATTTAACATGAGGTTAATGTCAGCCTGACCACCTGTGTCTCTGCTGTCACACGGGTCCGTCACTTCACATTTCTTTGACTAAAACTGGATCCGTCTCTGCTGGCTGCAAGTGAATTCTACGGAAGACAAAAAGGGCCAAATGAGAAATTTATACTAGTATTTTTAACCCGTGTGCTCCAGTTTTTATATTCAATAACTTTAAATAAGTTTAAAAGTTGTTTGCAGAAGAAAATTTAAAATAAGAGTGAGAAAACTCAAATTTGCTTGAAAAGAAGAAAAAGTCAGTGTAAAAGGAAAATCTTTTGAGTGTTTTGCGAGTAAAACAGGAATTTCAAAGATGGAATTTAACAAAAAAAAATCAAAGGCAAAATTTTAACTTACAAAAGCGTTTTGCTTCCACACCAGGAAAAAAAAAGATAACATATCATGTTATAACTTGAAAAGATTTTTGGTACAACAATAAGTTTTCACATTATAACAACATAAAACTATTGTACTAAAAAATAAAAATGTAATTGTTATAAAAAATGTACCTTATTTAAAGTGTTGTAACGTATTACCTGATAACTTTTATTATTTGAATGTAAAAGTTTTCACATTCTAACGTGATTACTTATATCGTTAACCTCATTTTTGAAAAGGGAATCTGAATTGTTTAATGTCACAGTAAGATAAATAGCTTATGCTTATAAAAAAAAGTAAAATATCACATTATAGTGTCACAATTTTTCTATGCTGTAATAACATGGAAAAATTTTGTTGTTGTTGTAGCTGTGTGGAAACATTGTTAAAACAAAAATTTTATGTTGTAACATGATATTTTTGTTTTTATTATTATTATTATTATTATTATTATTATTATTATTATTATTATTATTATTATTATTATTTGAAAGCTTGACATAGTATCTGTGACTTTAGTTACTGATCAAGGAAAACAAATATTTCAAAATCAGAATAAAATCAACAAAATCTTTCCGCAAAATATTTACAATTTTATATTAAGAGAGAAAAATGAAAAACAAAAACAAAGAAAAGAATGAAAAATAATTTGGATTTCATATAAGTTTTATATTTCTGCAGAAGAAACAGAAAAGGAAAAAGGTCAGATTTTTTTTTTTTTTTTTGACCGACTCATATCCCACATACATTTTTCTCAGATGGCCCTTTTCATCCTCCGTAGATCTCACCGTCTGACACCTGATGAGTCCTTCTTTCTAACCTTTGTTAACCTCGTGCGTTCTCTCACTCTCATTTCCTCTTTCCCTCCATGTGACCTGCGTGTCAGGAAGTGGTGGCCTTGACGAAGCTGCAGAAATATTTGAGCGCTCGTATCAGTAAAGCACTTTGAGAGGGGCTGGAATAAAGAGTCCCGTCTTTGAGAAGCCATGCTTGAATTTGAACCTCAGAAGACGTCTCTGAAGCATGTTGTGACGTCCTGCTGACGAGTTCGGCTGGGACCTTTAAATGTGAAGTGTGTGTCATTGTGCTGTTAAAACATCTGCTGTAGGTTTGGTTCCCATCACTCTGATGGCTGCTTCCTCTTTTGTGTTGTTCACAATCTTTTGATGCTTTAGTTCACATGAAATGAGATGTTAATCTTTCTAATGTTTCCTACATCAAATTAGTCATTCCAGAGACGTTTGACGGCCAGTTTAAAGATCTGCATTGTGAACATTATGAAATGAGGACAAAGGAACCACAGCCTGCTTTCTGTGTTTCATAGTGTGCAGTGATCTCTTAGAGAAAAGCCATAGTGTGGTACAGTGGTAGTTACTATTTTGGCAATGTTTTTATCTTAATGCATCTTCAGGACCTATGTGTTTAGATTTGCACTGACAGAAAGACCAGGTTCGTACTAAACGCAGTCTTCTGTATCTGTGTCTGTCATGTTTCATCATTACATTAAGGTAAAAAAAAAAATTGAAGCATTCAGGTGAGGCCAACAGTTGTCAGAAGGAATTCACAGAAACCTGTTTCTCTCATAATGTACGGAAGACAAATGTGGTCACACAAAAAAAAAAACAGAAGAAATTTAAAAATATATGAATATATTTTGCATTTTTAGAATTTTTGTAGGAATGCAAAACAAAAAAACAACCTGAAATTTAAAAAAAGAAAACCAGAAATACACATCTGTAAAAACATTATGGCAGGTGTGGGGTTAAAGAAAATTTTGCATGTTGAGATTTTTTTTATAAATTTAAAAAACAAAAAGTCTGACTTTTGAGTTTTATGTCCAAAATTCAGGGTGAGAAAAACTATTTTAAATCTTTTTTTAACTATGTGGGCAAAACATTTCTTAGGTTTAATTTTTGTAAACAAAAAAAAAAGTATTACTGAGAAACAGCTGTTCATTTGTTCATACCTGGACTCATAGTTTTGAAAATGATGCGTGGTGTAAAAATTTAATAATGAGGTTTTTATCATTTCAAAGAATGGATGCTGGGGTCTTTTAACCTCATGTTCTGGAGAGAGAAGTTTAACGTAATTTAAATTTACTCTTTTTTTAAAAAAATCTTTTTTTATGTAACTATGCTGCCCAAACTTCAACCCTTTATTCTCTAACTGAGCTAGTTTGTTTAAACTTTTTGTTTTTGCTTCACTAAATTTATTTTTTTTACCCAGGATCAGAACCTTTGAAGGTTTCCCTCCAAACCTCCTGTGTTTGTTTCTGGTGTTTCAGATTGTCCACAGAGAAAGTAGCTTGATAGCTAAAGCTTAATCATTTCTGCTGAGTCACTCTTAGCTGCAGCATTCGCCAAAATCTATTTTTGATGCTTTGAAAATAAATAGATGATAGATTTTACATTTGATGTGTTGATGATTTGGCACACTGGAATAGACTGTAACTGTTGATTAAGTGTGCTTTCTTCCTGTTTCATGTTAATCTGTCATGTCTTAGTGGGAGATGCATCTTCTTAGGTGTTGATATCACTGTCTGATTATAGTAATGTTAGATTACCACTGTATTACTCATATCTGCACATGCATTGATGCACTCACTTGCACAGAGTCTATGATTAGCGATGTCAGTTTGTCATGTTTGATGCTGGAGAGGTTTGGATGTGATAATCATGCTGTTCTGGTGCACTTTAAAGCTCTTTGAACTGCTCCTTTAAGAGTCGGCCATGCAGTACTGTATTATTCATCATATTTCAGGTTCACATCAATGTTCAATGTTTAAGACAAGGGAGCATTTCTATCACAGAGCAGAGTTAGGGTTGAAACTGATCTGTAGACTGTGGATCTATGTTAATGTTCGAACAGTGTTCAGTGTGTGTCTTTGTGTGTGTGTTAGACTGTGTGTTAACTAGAGGAGCACTCAGGGCTGACTGAAGAGCGACACTTATACATTATTCACACACATTTAAATTATTGATAAGTAGAGATGGAGGATAATTATAGTCTGTGTCGGTTAATGCTTCAACCCTCCATCATTTTAATTGATGTGTAAAAAAGCACTAATGAATTATTTGAGATTTATTGAATAAATTACAGAAAAAATTATTGTGGCTTCATTTATTTCACTGAATCAGTGTCTGTTGTGGACGGACAGGATAAATACTAAAAAATACACAATACCCTCTCTTTAATGGCAGCATTATCTCCAATTTGTAACTTGTGGCTTTTTAATGAAAAAAATCTAACAGGGTATACTTTAAAAATGGCCAATTTTACAGCTGACTTTAAAATAAGTTATTGAGTGAATAATAAGTTCATATCAGTTATGTTATTCTTGTTAAACTAGTATTCATGTTAGCACCACATTCACTGGTTGAAGGCTGCACTTACACCTTTACGACTGGATATTCTCATTTCCAGCTCAATACAGAATAAAAGGGTTTAAAAAAAAAAGGTAAAATGGTTTATTCTTTCAAAATCTTAACCAAACAAAGCCAGTGCAACATGAGCAGGTCTGCTACTGAGAACTTCCTCCAGCTCCATCTTTTGTCCATATATGGTCATCAAGGCCTCCAAATGCAGTCCATAAACCAAAGGTTAACATTTTTCAATTAAATTAAGACTTTTTTTAGGTAGTTTCAGAAGTTTTTTTTTTAACAAACATTTGAAATCTGATGGAGCCAAGACAGTTTTTTTATTCCAGCTGTGCAGCTGAAGAGCTGAACATGTCCCGACCTGAGACTGAACGTTTAACCACACAAACTCCCACTAATGTCACTGTGTCACATCTCAAACTCGTCAGCAGCCTCTGAGAGCTGCTCGCCCAGCTACAAACCTTTGGCTTGGACCTGAAGAGGTAAGCAAATCGAGGTTTCAGGTTCCTCCACATTTGAATAATTCAAATGTTGTCTGACCAGCCTGTAGCCCTCAGCTTGTGTGTTTCTTTGAGTGTGTACATACTGGTGTGTGGACTTTGTTAGGGACATGGAGGACACCTGCAGCTGTTTTTTTAAAGTCATCTCTAAGTTCTGAGTCTCAGACGACCTGCTGGAGAAACACGGATAAGATCCCAGCAGAGGTTGACTTCCACTCAACGTTTTTATTTTAAGTCATATTTAAAGAGAGAGAAATGAAGCAATGCTGGTGAACTCGTCGGCATTTCATGTGTAGAAATGTGCTCAGTGACACCCCCTGCTGGTGAAATGAGGACTAGACAGTATAAAGGCAAATCTAAGAGCAGCTAAGATAATATTTCTCTTCTATGTTTGTAAAAACTGGACCTCCTTCTTCACATTACTTTGAAAGTAGTCCTGGATCAGTTAGAGCTGTGATCAAACAGCATGTTTATGGTCTATTTTTGGTGTTAAGAGTCTGGAAAGACTATTTTTAGGAGCAAATCTTTTGTGATTTAAAGAAAAACATGAAGCCTTCAGTTAGAGCCAGGCTTCAAAGTTTGGAGAACAGCTAAGGGACCAGATGTGGAAAAAACTCATTTATTTTGGTCCATATTTTTCTCTCACTGGTGTTTTAGTCAAAAACACTTTTATAGCTGCTGTCTCTTTAAGGCTCCCCGCTCCACAAACCCCCCTTCCCTCTGATTGGCCAGCCTTCTAAAGGCCTGTCAGGTGTGGCGCTATGGGCAGACCTTGGTGTTTGAGGCCTTCAATCAGTTTAAAAACAGATTCCAAGATTTAACATATGAATATGAAGAAGCACTGTGTAAGTGAATAAAAAATAACATTCAGGCAAAAAGAATCACATTTTATTTGATGGTCAGTTATTTATAGCTTAACGCATTCACACAGTTACACAGAAACGTGATTTTTCTTCAGTCTTCAGAATCAAACGATCAGCGTTTCAGGACGAAGGAGAAAGAGGACGCAAACATTAGAATTATAAAGTAAGGCAGCTGATAAAATTAACGCCACATGGAGACAGAGGACGATAAATAAAGTCGGAATGTTTGAATAACGGAGCGTGTTTGAATGAAATGAGTTAATCTGTGCGTGAAATGAATGAATGACCGAGCATCATCATACCTCATGTATTTTACTTCAAATATTCACATCTCATATTTTCAGTAAATATTTTTATATCTTCAGTACGTGAGACCTGAGAGGCAAGAGAGAAAAACTGGTGATGTATTTTCTAAATGTTTTTGTTGTTGTTGGTTTCCTTTCTATCTGTGAAAACAGGTGAATTTTTTTTTTAAGTAGAAAAAGTTGACCAGAGAAGCTTTTTTTCTTTTTTTCTGCTCTTTATCTCAACTCTGCATCTTTAAAGCTCCTGTAAGAAAAGTCTTTTATGGTTACAATAGACTTTTTTTTCCCTCCTACCTGATTTTAGCATTAAAAAATAACAACAAATGGGTTAAAATAAATGAAAAAATGGGCAGTTGAAATGTTCCTTGTTTTTGGCTGATGAGTTTTTACTTCAGGAAAGAATTATTTTCCGGCTCATTGAGTACCTAGAGTAAAAAATGAATAAACATTTCTTCAGTGGCAAACAGAAATACACACGGACTCTTTCTCTCTTGGCTCTCGAGGCTTTAATCCATCAGTCTCTGTCTGCTGTGTGATCACAGTCAGTAGCAGCGTTCTCAGTAAAAGAGAATATTATGTCTCTGAACTGTTTTCTAGCTATAATTGGCTCTCTGCACTAAACCTGGAGGAAGTAAAGTTTTATTTTGGACTGTTATTCTTCAGTAAAACGTTTCATGATCTCAGCTGAGAACAGACTCTTCACTCTCTTCGCTTGTTTGTTAGTTTTCGGACATTTTGCGGATCATGTAGTTGAGGATTCCTCCGTGGTGGAAGTACGCCAGCTCCACATCCGTGTCGAACCTCATCCTCACCTGGAATGTTTTCCCCGTGTCGAGCTGAGAGACCAGAAAAAGAGACGTCAGGTCATCTGATCGCGGCAGATTTAAAAAACTGTTGAAGCTTCCGTTACGAACCTTTACGTCTACGATCATCCTCGGTGTGAGCTGCTCGGGGATGATGATGGTGTAGCGCTCTCTGCCCGTCAGTCCCAAACTGTCGGCGGTGTCTCCGGGTAAATACTCCAGAGGAATCACTCCCATCCCCACCAGGTTACTGCGATGGATCCGCTCGTAGCTCTCGGCTATCACAGCTTTGATGCCCTTAAGACAGAAACTCACAGCTCAAACTTCACTCAGAGGACAAACTAACCTTTAATACTTAAAACATGATGTGTGGAAATATACAGGAGCGTCTCAGCTTCAATCTCCACCACAGTGACACAGAAGTGATGATCCGGTGGATCTGAAGAGGCCTTATTGAAGCTCAGGTTGCTTTGATAGCCTCTGTTGACACGCTGAAGGAGCTAACAGATGGCTCAGCTCGTCTCAACCACACCCTTAAACTAACTCTACTGCCGTAATTACAACTTATCCTCAACAAGAGCCACACAAACAAGTGACTCACAAGAGTCCGGGTTCCTTGATCTTGTTTACATTTCCACAACATGACGATTGATTGCTGATTTTCATTTTGGCATGTTTGTGATGAGATCAGAGCGTTCATTCTGCTGTGGGAGCAGCAGTTGTGTCAGCAGCTTCCTGACACAACCCTCCTCATTTATCAGGGCTTAAGACCGGCACTCATATAAACACTGACTTATGACTCCTCAGCGGCTAAGCAGGAACACCGCTGAATGGTAGCAGAAGCGTTTCATATTCAGCGTCTTGCTCAAGGACACTTCAGCATGTGACTGCAGGAACTGGAAATAAGCCCCAGTTGAGACTTAGGCCCCGTTTAAACGACACCGTTTCACAGCGTTTCACTCAAAAACACCAAAAATGCAGAGAAAAAAAATCTGCGTTTACACGGAAACGCTGTAGTATGCATCTCAGGCCTGTAGGTGGCGATATAACTGTAGGGCCTTTTGGTAGTCTGCTGCTGAAGAAGAGGCGGTCTGATTATCTGGTCATCGCGCATGGCAATTAAAAGTTCCCACAATGAAAGTAGAATGCACACGTGCAAAACAGAGCATGACGTCAGCAATTCCACAGGAAATTCCAGCTTATCGTTTACACGGTAACGGTGGCTGCAGAATATCAGAAAAATTCCATTTTGGAGGGCGTTTTTTAAAAAGTTGCGTTTTAGGTCGGTTTCTGTGTAAACAGGAGGCTGAAACGCAACAATAGTTTTGCGGTTCATCCTAAAACCGTTGACGTGTAAACAGCATCTTAGACTGTCGGTGAAAACGTGGTGTGCTGCCGTTTCAATGCAGGAATTTTACGCCTTGAGTTTAATGAATGCAAGGATGATGAGGGTACAACTGGTGTCAAAATCATCACCCCCCCTCCATGAAATTTTAAGTTTTTATATGTATGATTGATCATTTTGAGATGCAGTATGCAAGTAAAAAAGCGCAGTGATGGCAGGACTTCTTTCTGCTGATGTTGCAGAGATGCCGACAAAGCTGTTTTCTTATTCTACAGAAAAAGAGGACGTGAGGTGTGAATTTAAGAGTCTCCTCACCAGTAGAAATGGACCCTTTGCCGCCCAGTCTCTGGAGCTGCCTGATCCGTACTCCTTCCCCGCGAGAACCAGCAGAGGGATTCCAGACTGCTGATACCGCTCTGCAGCATCGAACACATCCAGCTGCGCGCAGACATGTGAAAGTCAGAAACGTGTGACAGTCAGAGAGGGAACACAGACGTCTCTGTGTGCAGTCAAAGAGAACAGGCTGAGCGTGCTCACCGTGTCTCCGGTGGGCAGGTGGACGGTTTGAGGCGCCTGCTTGTTCAGGAACTTGTTAAACAGGCGGATGTTCGCGAACGTCCCTCTGGCCATGACGGCGTCATTTCCTCGCCGTGAGCCGTATGAGTTGTAGTCTCGAGGGGTCAATCTGTCAAAAACATGACACAGAAAATCATAACTGATAACAGAAGAAAATTACTCATGAAACCTTTAAAGGCTGACGCCTCTGTGTCTCTAAATAAATATGAATAAAGACAGCGCTATCACCCTCTGCTGGTGAGGTAGCGTGCTGCAGAGCTGCTCCTGGCGATGTTTCCTGCAGGTGAGATGTGGTCTGTGGTGACAGAGTCGCCCAGGTTCAGCAGCACGTAGGCGTCCTGGATGGATTTAGGAGGATGAAGCTTCATGGTCTGCAAAAAAAAAACACAGAGACAGTTAAAGGCAGTCAATAAAAAAAGCAAATGATTTTAAAAAATGAGTGTTTAAATGTTTTATTATGCTAGAAAAGAAGCAGCAGAGTGGCGGTCTGCGAATGTTGATGAATTCGAAAATGAAATTTAAGAGGATGCCCAGAGTTGTGTTGATATTTACCAAACCATCAAAGAAGGGCGGAGACTTGATGTAGGTGGAGTTTGTGTCCCAGGTGTAGAGCTTATCAGAGGGAGCGACCAGTGAGTTCCAGCGCTCGTTCACTTTCTGCAAAAACAAAACAAATAGGCGTCTCCGTCAGCGTGTCAACATCGTGAAGCCTGAACGCTTTCTTACAAAACGATTTCGCAGGTTTCATCACCTCGATCTTCTCATAGACTTCTTTAAACATCGATGGTATGACAAACGTCCTCTCCACAGCCTGGATCTCCTCCCGTGTGGGCCAGATGTCCCTCAGGAAAATCTCTTTACCCTCGGAGTTAAGAGCTGGAAAAGTTGCAGACGATGTCAGATCACATCATAGATTATTCTTCGTGCAGACTGATGCTTTTTGTTTTCTCACCAATGGGCTCTTTCTCAAAGTCTATCCTCATGGTGCCGGCGATGGCGTAGGCGATGACGAGCGGTGGGGAGGCCAGGTAGTTTGCTCTGGTGTTTGGATGAACTCTGCCTTCGAAGTTTCTGTTTCCTGAGAGGACTCCTGCAGCAACCAGGTCTCCCTGAGTACAAATACAAAACATCAACAACCATGACAGAAAAACTGAATATCTATTTATTAAGAGAAGAAGATTACAGACTATAAACGGTGAAAAGCTGGTCTGTACCTGTGTGATTGCCTCCACGACCGGCTCTGGGAGCGGCCCGCTGTTTCCTATACACGTCATACATCCATAGCCGACGACCTCGAAGCTAACAGGACACAGAAAACATTGTTTAAAGATAGCTCCATCTGTGTTTCTCAGCACAGCTCCTGCTGTCCACGTGGCGCCGGATCAATGAGGTGGTTTGCAAGGTTTGAACATTTTATGGTAGAAAAGTTAGAAACTTTATCTTAAAAGTTTGTAATGTGAACTTTTTCAGCAGGGTGAGAGTTTTTCTGCAACTGAGACACCAAATATGAACCACTACTGTTGTTATCGAGAAGCTTCCTTATTTATCTATTTATTTGTTTGTTTGATCTTCCTTTCCTGTCGTCTCAGCTGAAAGCAGAGGAGAGGAGGAGAGCAGGCATCTTTTCATCATTATTATTATTATTTATTACATCACCTTTTTTCTTATCGTTTTTAAGTCTTCATATTTGGATCTTGTCATTATTTTTTTTATTACTTTTCATGACTCATTTGTTGGTGATTAACTGGTTGCGTTTGCAGTAGGGATGCACCAATATGAAAATTTTGGCAGATACTGATATCTGATACTAACATTTCTGTTTTGGTCGACAACCAATATTTACCGATATGGATATATGTTTAAAAAAGAAAAGTTTCTGAGATGATAAAATTTTGTACAGACTGAAAATCATGCAAAATGGAGCAAAAATTACAAAAATCAAAATAATATCCTTAGCAAACTGACCAGTATTCATGGCGACCCCCTCCCGACACAAACAGCAACTACACAGATGTAAACATCGGCTGTTAATATCAACCCGGTTTTACTCACTGGACCGATACCAGTATGTTAAAAAACGACAAACATCGGCCGATACTGATATTAATGCCGATATATCCAAATTTGCAGTGGTGCTTTTATTTGTCTGGGGATCCTACGTGTAGCCATGGTTACATTGTTTACACACAAGACTTCAGCTGTTAGCAGCCCATAGCATGACGATGCCAACAGGTCCAAATTTGCCAGCGAGCTGAGGAGAAGCAGGCGAGGACGACGTGCTGGTACTGCGGTGCGAGCTAAGAAGAGACGACATAAACCCGTCCTCCTGTCCATCGATTTGGAGAATGTACGATCTATCTACAATGAGATGGATGAGCTAGCCGTGCTAACACAGCACCAGAGAGAATACCAACAGACTAGCATTATGCTATTCACAGAGACATGGCTGACGGAGCTAACACCGAACAGTATGGCCAAGCTGACGTCTCTGATGGACATTTGTTTCTAGCTGACATCTATTATACTTTTTATATATTCTTGGATTTTTTTGCACTTTACACTTTGTTTGCTGCTGTGACTCCTGGATCTCCCTTCAGCGATCAATAAAGTACGTTCTATTCTATTCTATTCTATTCTATTCTATTCTATTCTATTCTATCTGGTGAACTTAGATGTCCTTTAAAGCAGTTTTAACAAAACAAGAGAAGTGACAGCTGCATTTTAAGGTCTGTTTACTCAGCATGTATCTACGTCTTCCTGGTCAGAGGTCACCTGATGTCAGACAGCTGTATATATATAAGCATGTATTACTTTACAGAGGCTATAAATTACCCTGCAGGCTGAATGTATGACCACAGAGCAAACTCCACCTGCTGACCAGAGAGAGAGGGAACATTCTGGTAAAATTAAAATTAAACATTAAATCAAAAAGTGATGTAATCATTCATACATGAGCTGTTTGAGCAGCTTACCCCAGTTTGGACAGGTAGTCCATGACCCCGCTCTCCTTCAGGTAGTATGTGACCACTCCGCTGCCCGGCGACAGGCTCGTCTTGATGTACGGCTTCACGCTCAGACCACACTCTATCGCCTTCTTCGCGAGGAGTCCTGGAGGGAGATCAGTCACCTTTAATAACTGGGTTCATCTTTTACTCTTATATTATAAATACACCACAAACACAACGCTTCTCCCATCGTCTTTCCCCACTTCTGCAAGATGTGGATGTTTAACAACGTTAATAAAGATACCAGCAGTACAGTGAAGTCAGATAAAGACATAAAGTGCTCTCACCTGCTCCGAGCATGACGGATGGGTTGCTGGTGTTGGTGCAGCTGGTGATGGCGGCGATGACCACGGAGCCGTGACTTAACGTGAACTCTTTCCCGTTAAACTGGAAGGGAACTGAAGAGGTGTGACGCTCGGGAGAAACCTGGAAACCTTTAAAGCCCGTCTGAAAATTTCACAGAGAGACAAAACTAGACATCATGAGACGTCGAGGACACAAGCTTTATCCCTGTACACTAATGATGTATTGCTTAAGCTGCACACCTGGCACTTGATGTCAGAATATGTTGCTCTTGTGGTGTCAGCTGGTCTAGAAGTTTACTTACTACGAAGCTGGATATCAACTCGCTCAGTGGATCGAGGGTTTTCCAGTCTGGATTAGAGCATGCTCACATAAAAAGGGTGGAGTTTGCAGCGTCTGACCAATCACAAACATGGTTTGGTTTTTGTTTTTTTAGATGTGGTCCTAAACTTTTGATCAGCTGATGAAGAGCCTATTTCAGTTTGATGGTTGTTTGATCAGGAGTGTAATCTCTCTTACTGCCCTCTACTGGTCTTACAGTGTAGTGCAATTTATTTCAGAGTTTCACGTGCCTGATTTGTATGATCTTCATCAGTCTGAAGATAAAATGAAAGTCCCTCGTACTTCTTCTGAATCCCTGACTCTCTCTGCTTCTGGTTCCTACCTTTGCTCCCAGGCAGGTTTCAAAGTCTTTCTTCATTTCTGCCACAGCGATCCGGTCCTGAGGTCTTTTGGGTCCACTGCAGCACGGAACAACACTACTCAGATCCAGCTCATAAACCTGAGAGGCGGTGCAGTAAGACTTTGAGTTATTTATATTTATCTTTACACAATAAGGTAACAGAGTGAAAGAATGAATACATTTTTAATGTAGAGACTGACCTGAGTGAACTCTGGATCCTGGGAGACGTTGTTGTAGTCTCTGAACATGGACACGGCCTTCAGGTACTTTGTGATGTAGGTCAGCTTCTCCGCCTCTCGCCCTTGAAACAAGAAAAGAAAATGTGACCACGCTGTGATGAATGACAGGAGAGTAGTTTCACTTTTCAGAGAGAGACAAATAACTCTGTCTCTGCTCACCGGTCTGCTCGAGGTACTGGATGCTGACGTCGTCCACAGGAAAGAAAGCTGCCGTGGCTCCGTACTCCGGACACATGTTGGCGATGGTGGCTCTGTCAGCGATGGACAGCTGAGCGACACCCGGGCCAAAAAACTCCACAAACTTCCCGACTACGCCAACCTGACGGAGGTGCTGAGGGAAGAGAGGAAGGGGAGGGTTACCCGTACCGTCCTCAGCTTCCCTTCAATCTAAACATGTGGAGTTAAAGCGAGGGAATCAGATTATCTTCACCTTGGTGACTGTGAGGACGATGTCAGTGGAGGTGATGAACTTGTCTGGGGTCCCGCTCAGCTTGTACCCGACCACCTCAGGCAGGACCATGCTTATCGGCTGACCCAGCATCACAGCCTCCGCCTCGATACCTCCAACACCTGCAGGTTCAACACAAATCCTGATTACAACCCCACAATTTATTACAGCATCTATTCAAATTTGAATGTTATTAAACGCCAAAACTTAAAGAGTGCAGATCCTGGACAAACGAGAGAAGGCTGAGCACGGCAAGTTTTCTCACTGAGTTTTATTCTAAGAGTCTGAAAATGTTACAGATGTAATCCCTATCCCCAGTCTCTGAGGCGGACAGCCCAGGCTCTGATCCAACCCTGGTTTCTGCAACGTGTCACCCTGTTCCATGTTTCTGTCCCTTCATTTGGATAAAGGCTTATATAGCACATTTCAGCAACAAGGCAATTCAAAGTGCTTCACATGGAAAAGGTCAGCAAAACATATTAAAAGAAACAATTTAAAAATTCATTAAAAGAGCAAAAAGAAATAAAGAGAAAGTAAAAGGGTTAAAATATATTAAAATAGATAAAAAAAAATATAAGAATAAAAGTCAGAGTGCAGAGGTGTGCAAGAAAAGTGATATTAAAATGATTTGATAAATATTCTAATCAAGGACTCAGGACTTTGACTGATCTGAGGCTGAGAAGTTGTCAAGATTATATTTGCGCATGTTAAATAAAAAAAGGACATAATAACTCAACTAATGGGGTAATTAAAAGTCTGTGTAAACCCCTGTTGTCGTTTCACAGAGATTTTTTCTGCGCTTCTACTGTTGCTTTCACATTTCTTTTCCTGACTCTCTGTCCGCTACACGGAGTGCGCTGGTCTCTGTGTGTGAGAGCAGAGGCTGAGAACGTGTGACCATGTAGAGACAGATATGACTTCCGGTCATGTAAATAAGACAAAAGAACATGAGACTATTTAGTCTGTTCTAGATACCCTGTTCTTTGATTTAAAAGGTTGGGAACCACTCTCTTACCCCATCCCAGGACTCCCAGTCCATCAATCATAGTGGTGTGAGAGTCGGTGCCCACGAGGCTGTCAGGGTAGAAGAACCCTTCATGGTTAAAGACCACTCTGGCCAAGTACTCCAAATTAACCTGGTGAACGATCCCTGATCCAGGAGGAATGATCCGCATGTTTCTAAACGCCTTGGACCCCCACTGAGAAGGACAGGAGATATATTTAAGGGTTAACACATCTTTTCACATGGCAGATACATAAACCTCTCGCTGGTGTTTGTAGGATTTCATACCTTTAAAAACTGAAATCTTTCTCTGTTGCGGTCAAACTCCAGGTCCTGGTTTTTCTGAAGACTGTCAGACCTGCAGGAAAAAAGCAGCAGTGATTCGGACGATTCTATCTGCTGCAAAGTGAGCTGAAAATATGGTCTCTAAAATAAACGCCACCAACTTGACGCATCACAGGATTGATACTGAGGCTGCAGCAGCCTTACCGCAAACAGAGATAAATAGAGATATTCCAGCTTCTTACTTCCTGTTAAAGTCCACTTGGATGGAGTGATCGATGACGAGGTCAGCGGGACAAACAGGGTTAATTTTCTCCGGGTCACCGCCGAGTTTCATGACCGCATCACGCATGGCAGCGAAGTCCACCACGGCAGGGACGCCACTGCAAGGGGGAAAACGGAGACGCAGCACAATCATCATAAAAATTAAAGAGGAATTCTGACTTTTTAAGCAGAAACGGTTATGACGGCGTTATTAAAGCCATCATACTTAAGTTTGGTAAAAACAGTCATTTCAACCTGCAGAACGACAGAGTTGCTGCTCTTCCTGATTGCTGTTTATGTGTTAAACAAAAAGTCCAGAACGTGGATTAATGTGACACTCAGAAACCACAGAGGCACCTCCTCTTTCCCTTCTCCCTTCTGTGAGGCGAAATTACCGATTTTAAGGATCATACCCTAACAAAAAAGTCTTTCTCTGTAGAGATCCTTTCTGCAATTCCTCCAGGCAGAGGAGAAACAAACTGAGCCTTTATGTGCAAAACAAATCCAGCTCCTGTGATCCTGTGTGTTTCCTTCTGTTTGCAGAATGGGGTGTATTTAAATGTTATCAAATTACAGTCTGATACACTGACGCTCAAATGGGAAGAACTGGATTTTCCACATACGTAAAGTCTTGCAGGATGACGCGGGCTGGTCTGAACGGGACTTCCACAGTCTGAGTCTGGGTCTCCTTCCAGTTAAGAATGCGTTCAACATCTGAGCTCTTCACCAGAAACTCGTCACAGTTCCTGACAGCCGACTCCAGGAGGACTCGGATGGAGAAGGGCAGACGGTCTGAAGAAACAGATAATTAATACACAAGAGTATAAACTTTTTGTACCACACTGACAGAAAAGAACTTCTTATACCATATCTGGGATCTCCAAGTTTGGAAAGATTATAAAACTGCTGATTTGGTTCATCTGGGTCCAGCGGCTCAACTATATGTTGAAAAGGATTCTTCACAGTCGCAGACATCCTCCTCTATGTGTCAGTAAAATCTGAAGAGAAGGACGAGACATAATATAGATAAGTTTGATTACAATCAAACAGTTAACAACAGAGATGGTCTGATGGTCTGTCTGAAACAGAACAAAAAAATTAAAAATAAGGATAAAAAGAACAATTTCAATAAAAAAGTGGCGTCCCACAAGGGTCCTTACTGGGTCCGATATTCTTCCCATCTTTATCAGTACATCTGCTGAAGTGTTCCTAGGTTAAATTTTATTGTTATGAAGACAAAACTTTTGACATATTAACTTCAAAATAATCCCCAAGGGAACTTGAGTCTGTTTTTCATGTTGTTAGGTTGGTTCTTTTTAAATTAAAGGGCTGCATTTCATGGCCAAAAATGATGTGGTTTTCCATGTTTAGGAAGACAAATAGTAACCACAGAGGACTCGCTAAAAGAAGAAATTCATTTCAGAAGAAATGGTTTGAAAACTACTAAAGCAAAAGAATCCAGTGGCCATGATGATGCTATATTTACAAATAAATGGTGTCCCACAAGGAGCCATTCTAGGTCCTATTCAATTCATAATTTAGATCATAATGTATGCAGAGTTTCTGCTATGATATTTCTCTTGTATGCAGACGACACCATCATGTACACTTCTATTATGCTTTACCAAGATTTCAGGACCAAAAAAATCTTTTTACTTTAGACTGGAGTCTTATTCCAACCACTCAAAATGACATATTTTTCAGCTAGCTTTACTATTGCTAAACTACCTTTTTAATACATATGAAAGAGGAAAGAGAGGAACACATTCAACCCTGTATTTACATCACTATGCTGCTGCTGTGCTGCAGCATACTGGTGGCATAACCTCAAGGGAACCAGCACAAATTCAAATATGGGTCTGATAAGATGACTGTGGTGACGCATTTCATGAACATGCTGCCTCTCCTGTCTTAAAATGTTGGTTGCAGTGCACCAAACAGCAGCGTAATTCCTCTGGAATCAGGTTTCTGCACAGATTATTGCATCTTTCTTCTACCCTCTGCTGTAACAGCGCTTTTAAAGTTATTATTCTCTGGTCCATTGTTACTTCAGATTATTTTTTGAATATTGAAGATTATAAACAGGATTAAGGATTATGAATGCGCAGGTTTTGTTGCTGAAAAATGCTGAGTCACTGTCTGTTTTTCTACATGAAGCTTTTTGTCTGCTCTTCTTTCAGCCAGGAGTGGGAGGTGAATACCTTATTTTTTTTCTTGTTGAAATGAAGCTTGAATTGAAGTAGAGCAAAAAGGAAAAAAAACAGGTTTTCCGCATGTGTGACGGACTAAATCAAACAGGCTTGTGGAGTCGGTTTACTGAGTGAGCAGAGGTTTAATTAAAAGCTGGTTCGCTGTGAGGAGTCTGTCCATATATTAACCTTTATGGTTCCTGTCCACGTGGGCTAGTAGACCTGGGGGTTAGTGAACTACTGGTCCACGTTTGACAAACCTTACATAACGAAAAACTCTTCAGAGATCTGAAAAAAATTATCAAAAACACGGTAACATGTCAGGCTGTTCCAGAGTTCACTGAGTGTACTGTGCGCTAATGAAATCCGTTTCCTCGAGAGGCGTAACTGTGTGAAAGGTGAAAAAAAAAAAACGCAGTCAACAAGGAAAACACATCCTGAATATCCACATACTTGGCAGCCTGGGTGGGAGGGCAGGCTGAAGCTTGGCTGCGAAGTGCAAAGTCAGTTTGTGACACTCATATTACTACGATGTGATGTAACGCGCACACTCAGCAAACAGCAGCTTTGATTTACTTCAGACAACACGTGTTCGTCGTAAGGACAGCGGAAACAGTTTGTGCCTGGTATCAGGATGCTTGTTCAGAATCACTGCATGCAAACACAGACACTGAGTGTTTTATATTCCATAAATTATAAAAACAAGGGGCTCAAGGGGCTTCATCAGTTACACAATTCAAATACCTGGAATAATCTGGATGTCTGAACATGTTTCTGCCACATATATGCCAGACTGTGAAGACCCCAAATACAAGCTCAATTTACAGGAAAAAAAAAGTCTTTCTTTTTCTAATTACAAAAACAAAACTGGATCCGATCATGTTCTACTGCAGGGACAAATTTTAGTTCTCCAAAAAACCCTCAAGTTCATAATGTCGTTGAAGTTTCTCCCTGCTTTATTTTATGTTTTGTGTTTTTTTCATGGTGTTCTAAACTCTGTTCAAGAATCACTCCCTGTTCTGACCCTGTTTTCTGCTCAGATTAAAGGCATAAAAAGCCAGAAAATACAACTTCAAAAAGAGATGAAGTTATTGCCTTTATCGTAATGTTTGCAATTATTCTGTTTGAAATTTTGCTACAATACCAAGCATGTGTGCTTCTTGTGTTTCCCCCATAATTTTAACGAAAAAAGATGTATGAATGCATCTGTATTGTCTGTACAGTGACAATATTTAAATGTTTTAATTATGATTTAAAAAATGAAATTAAAAAAAAAAAAAGTTATTTCATACGTATGGGAGAAATTAGTTTATCATATATTTATATGATTTTGGTTTCAACAGATGTTAACCAATCCTGTTTGCCTGCACTATAAGACTGAGAGGACCTTTGAATGTGTGTCGTTTTTAAAGCCCAAAAATATATATCTAAACACTTCTCTGATCTTGCCCTGTTCATCCTAAGGAAGCCTTTCTGACGAGAAAACTCATCCTTCTACTTTTTTTATAAAGTCAAATGTGTTACTGTTAACATATTTGCTGTTAGATATCTAAAGAAAGGCGGTTTCTTCACCACGCTGACAATCCTCTGACCCCTGACAGTGGTGTCAAGTTGTAAAGATTACAACAGAGGATCTCTCTTTCCAGTTGCTGATGCTATTTGCTTTGTTAGGTCATGAGGGGCTTCAGTATCAGTCTCAAACTATTTCACAACCAGTTAAAAAGTCCTCACATGGTCTTTTAATCTAACTTTACACAGCACAGGATATTTCATACACCACTATTTAAATTATTTATACCACAATGAATCAACATACAGTACAAACGTGTTAAAGGAATAACTATAACGATATAAAACTTCACCTTTCAGCAGCAACAAGCTATATTATGCAATTAATCAATTATCTCGGAATCGTCCTATCGCGATATTTGAGTTAGAATTTTCAATCGCATTCAGGACATGCAAAAACAACATTTAAGGATTTAGATTTTAAAATCCATACAATTTTAAAGATTCAGGTAACTTTCAGTCGCTATAGGTTTTGCCCTAATGGTTTAGAAGTTGGTTTAAAGAAAACATGCAAACAATCCTTACTGATATGGTTTTGAAAAATAGTCACTTAAAGGTGCAACTTTAACAAATACAAACCACCACACAGCCATTTCTACTTAAAGTCATGTGGTTAAGTTTATCAAAAACAACACTAGTTTATTATTGCCAAACTAGTGTTGAGAAACAAGTGAAGATAATCCTTCTTCCGTGTTTCATTCATATTCCTAAAGCTGCATTTCAAACCCTTTGACCTGACTTAGCCTCTCTCTGACGTAAGTTAGCATTAGCTAACCTGGTCAAACTTCAACACTGACCAACCTTCAGGGGTCTTAATAAAGACAGAAATAAAAGAAACAGGCCAAGAGGCATGACAACTTTTGGAATTTAGGTATACTACGTTTTTATCACATGATATGAATGTTGAAAATGTGGCAGTCAGACTGAGCTAACATGAAGCTGGACAGTGACAGCACGGACGGCGCAGCTCCGTCAGTTAGCTCCATCATGCTAACGTTAGTCCTGTCATTAAGTATTCCCTTCAATCTCGGCTGGTTATTCAGATTTACCTCAGTGTGCAGCAGAGGAGAATCACCGCAGAGCACCGCCGTGTGTTATCGACACACTGTCAGCAGCTAAACACACACACACTCTCACACATACACACATACACACACCGCTCTCCTGCAGCTCCACAACACTTCCGCGTCCTGAGGCAACAGCCGTCACACTTCCGGGTTTCCTTCATAATAAAAGTATACGCTGCATAGTATATCCAAAGACTCACTTTTTTCATTCATCTTTCTAAATTCAACGCAAAAATAGCTATGAAAATAAACTAATAGGGATTATTTGATCATTTTTAAGACCATCCAAGTGGCATGGGTGGTCGTAGGTATTGCAGAAATACAAAAAAGTAGGCAAAAGTTTAAAAATCTTACTACTATTTTTCACTATTTCAGCTATTTTAATTTTCTTTTTAACTACCATCATCTAACTTCAAATGAAGAAACTGCATCTTCTAGCAACTCTAAAATAATCAGCTGCATGTGTTGCACAATATATCAGAATTGTAACTGTAAAATTAATGTGTTTGTACTGAATAACTCCTGTCTTGTGATGTATTTCTGTTATTTGGAAAAAATTGTCATAGTATTTTACTAAAGGGTCTTCATTCTCTACCATCTGTTTGTCTTTTACTTAATTCAGCGCTCCATTTTTAATTTTTGATCAAATTACTATTAGATGTATCATTCATTAATTAAATAAGTTTCAAGGTTATCCGGTATGTCTGCACAACAGGAGGGAAAGTTTTTTTTTTTTTTATTCTGATCTTTAAATTCTGGGTGCAGTTAATAGAAATAGACACTAGGTGGCAATGCTTCTGCAGATATTACAGCTGCTGCAGGCTGCACCAGTTTGACTGACCATAAACTGAAGAGCTACAGAGTGGTGACCTTTGACCAGATGGTGCTGCTGAGAAGAGGCCCAGAGGGGGGGAGACATGTCAGGCATCAGTTCGATATCTCTGTTTAACTGCAGCACAAGTATTTTACAGAGCTCAGAGCTGTGAGCTTTGTCAGAATCAAATGATTCTGTGTGTTCAATATGTTTTCTATTCAGGTTAGCAGATACTGCAGAAACAGTCCCTCTGTATTCATGTGCCCCTGGCTGGAATTGCTTCTTTAGATCAACGAGTTTCATGCATTTGCAATTAATACATGAAAGCATCACATCCAGGCTTCAAAGACTCCTGTTCAGAGCAGTTTTCTTGCTGTCTCAGCTTATCCCTCAGTTCTGGATTTTAAAATGTAGCATAATATTTTTTAAATGGAGGACATGTAGTTGAAGATATTACCTTAATAACCTTACAGTGTTGTGCATGTGGGTGTTTTTCTGTCATCTATCTAATTAACTTCCCTGAAAAATAAGCCTGAGGTTCATCTGACTCTACATAACAGAAACATGCTGCAGTATATGTCAGATGTTTATATCATAGTTCTTCCCTCGTGGCTCTGTAAAAGACCGGTCTGCATGTGTGAGCTGCATGGTGTGGTCTAAACTCCTCGTCCTCTGTGTCCTCTGTGTGTCCATGTCTGAGTCAGAGCAGGAAGGAAGGTGACAGAGTGACTGACAGCTCAGTCTGTTCAGTCTGTTCCTGTGGCTGAGACATTTTTCCATCAGGCCGGCGGAGCCTGCACTGACAATAGGCAGGGCTGCACACACACACACAGCACACACACACACTGTGACAGCGGAGGGGGCTCGGTTCTGAAAGCGGGCTCTGATTGGCTGTCTCATGTTTAGAGGCGGAGTTAAAGGAGGATGAATCAGTTTGATCAGAGATGTTTTGTTAACATTCAAAGACACTTCCTGTTTCATATGAAGGTGTTCACCTGATAGACATCACTGCAAAATACCCGAGCATCTTTCTCCTGTTGTTCTTCAGCATGTCACAGATTGTAACCCTAAACCTCTGATCCTCATACAGCCAGTACAATAAAAATGGATTTCTAAAAATGACAAGCTAGCAGTGTACATTTATTAATTTCATTTTAATTATTTTATCTTTTTGTTTTCCACATTTGTCAAACAACAAAAACACAGATGGTAATTAAATAACGAAATAAAATGACAGAAAAAATGAAAAAGATAACAAAATAATAAAATATAGATAAATAGATACAAAAAATCAAAGAAAGAGGTAACAAGGAAAGAAAAGTAAACGAATAATAAAAAAATGAACAATGATAGCTAATCTTTTATTTTGAAAAAAGGGGGCAAAATTGTAAATTAAAGGTTAAAAATTAACAAAATTATCAAAAATTAAGATAATAAGAAAATGAAAAAATATTTATCAAATAAAGTACAAATCTGTAAACAAACAAAAAAAAACATAGGAAATCAAAGATAAATCCAAAGAATCACTTTGTTTTAAAATGAAAATTAACTTTTTTTTAATAAATCACTCCATAAAAGAATGATTTCATTTAAATAAAAAATAAGTTTATTCAAATGAAAGAAAAAAAATCATAGACAATTTAGGAAAAAAAAATAAGCATCATAAATACTTCAATGTCAAGTTTTATCAGTAGAACCTCTTTTGTTATTAATGATTAAAAATCAAAAATTAAAATAAAAACAATGTCAGATCAGAGAGATGCAGCAGAGCATTCTGGGATATTTTAGCTTTTTGTTGAATACACACTGACTCAGATGGAGGTTTGACGTCACACCAGCTCCACAATTACTCACTCTGCCTGCAGTCACACACACACACACACACACTTACACAGAGAAACACACAGGAGCCTCATAAAGGAAGGTTTCTGCATGAAATGATATGAAAGACCAGACTGGATTTAGGACGATGTGACCGTTACATAAACATGCTTTAGTCCTTTTGACCACAGAGAAATACCTGACATCCTCAAAGGTCAAAGGTCACGAAGGTCTACAGGGGGAAACTTTCAATACGAACACATCTCTGATTCAAACCAGTCCAACCAAAAGCACTGCTGAAGTCTCCAAGAAGTCTGGAAGCATTTACACAAACTACATATGACATCTGCAGCGATAATGAGATAAGAGCAAGACAGTGATCTGGTTTTAACTGTATTTCCCTTGAAGATGACTCTGAACAAGTTTCAGATGCTGCCATGAAAAACTGTTTGGCATTCAAAACAAATAACATTTCGACTCATTATCTTTTCTATAGAGTTAAAAGTACAAACGATAAATACACAAACAGTGACACAAACAGAGCAGTGAGCTGTTTTTACCTCCCTCAGGGCGGCTGCAGTCCTAAAGCTGGAGGTTTTCATCCAGCTGTGATTTTCTCTGACAGGTACACTGAGTCATTCCTGCCCGATGCCTAAATAACTCAGCATGCTCAAGTATTCACGCAAATACACAAATAACCCCGCACAAACACCCTCAACAAAAACCCAACCTTTAGATCCTGATCTGTCTGCGTTCTATCCGACAGCAGTCCAGAAACGTTCCATCCATCTCTTATTAACAAGGTTTGAGACCGCTTTCCCCTCTGAAATATTACATCATCCATCTTTCTTTCAATTACAGCACACAGCTCTATTCTTCCTCCTGAATCTCTAATTGAATCACAAACTTCACCCACAAGCCAGCGAGGATGTTCATGTTGAAAGTCAGGAATAAAAGGAGGTCTTACCTGCTTCAGGGCTGAGCTCTGATGGTTTTACTGTGCCATTCAGGGCCTGTTAGATGAGTTAACACACAATCAAAAAACAGCATTCTGTTTTCATGTCCATCAGGGGGCGACTCCACTGAAAACAACCTCAAAATGTTCTTGTTCAACCACAACTTAATTCCCACAGCTGGTTAAAACAAAAACATCAGAGAACAACAGACATTAAAGAGGGGGTATTGTGCTTTTTTAGTCTTTATATTGTCCCTCTGGTGCCTCCGTAGTATCTTTACATGATTTTCAACGAAAAAATAACAAAACTATTTTTCTCTCATTTGTGTTCTAGAAGACTCTCATTTCAGCTTCTTTTTAGCTGCTGTCTTTTTAAGGCTCCCCGCTCCACAGACCTCCTTCCCTCTGGTTGGTCAGCCCTCTGGAGGCCTGTCAGTTATGTTAAGATCTTGTGCTATTTTAGAACAAATCATTTTGATCAGTTTACAGACAGATTCGGGGATTTCTAAAACCTATGAATATAAATAGATTTATAAATCTGCACGCGTTTAGTCTAAACATCCAGCATTGTTAATTTTTAAGCTATGGGAATGCAGAATACCCATGGACTGAAAATGAAACCCAGGCTTTATTTAATATCTGTATGAAGGAGGAGATACATGTTTTTGGGAAAAAAAAAAAAAAAAAAAAAAAAAAAAAAAGAAGAAGACGAAAAACCAGAATTTTTTTTTTTGGTCCACTGGACACTATCCTCAGCCAGAGACCAGCATATTTTGGAAACACATGCACAATAGATAATTGTTTTATGCATTTTACTCTTACATACATGTGAAAGACATGTAACTGATAAAAGTCAATTGGTATAACCAGTGTTTCTCATAAAAAACTGTAAATGTGCTAAAAAGTAACTATGGATATGATTTAAGCGGTCTACTACACTGTAAAAATGAAATTTAAAATGATTTTAAACCAACTGACAAAATTAGAGAGAAAAAGTTCATGCCTTTGGCATTCTGACTTGCTCAGTAGAAAAAAAAATGTATCAAGTTTAGAAATGATGGTTCATATCAAATAACTTATTTCATCAGTGCACTGGCATAACTTTTGAGAAGGTGACTTATTTAATACTTGTCATACTTTTGTGATGACATCATTTGACAATTCTTCAACTGATTAAAAATGGTAGAAATGTCAATAAAATCTTTGACACCAACAGAAATGCAAACTACACTTTTAATGACACATCTATCATGTTTTAACAAATTTAAAGAATATTTTTGATACCAACCCTTATTTGTCACTTCCTCATACGTAACTTGATCTCAGGAGACTCATGAGCAAATATGAACAAACGTTACAAAAAACAAACATTAAAGTGTTCCGTCTGCAGCACTGTTGTCCCTTATTTGTCTAAATGGTTTAACCTGTCGCGTCTTTTCCTCCTCGCTGTCCATCTTCTCAAACTTAGTTACAGTCACAAACCTAATCACTAACAACAAACCCATCGCCATCACCGTGGTGGTGGTGGAAGACAGAAAAAAACTCAGAGCAGTTCTCAGGGAACTTTCGACTGGAGAGCTTCTCTCCAAAAAGTACCCAGAACTGTTTGTTGATGATTACCTCTGAAGAAAATATCTGCTGTTAACGCTGGTTTATGGACTACGACTAATGTAAAGGCTGATAAAATGACTGAAGGTGTAATCTAATATGTAGTGTAGAATTACATCAGTGACATTCAGTGTTGAGATCATCAACTGGAACATCTGTTAATTATTGTGCTGACAAAATTATCTTTGCTCCTGGGAAATGGAAGCAGGAGAACAGATCACACGTTTTCATCACACATTTTTAATTAAAACAGAAAAACATCACCAACACAAGTAAAACGGAGGAAAAAAAACAATGGGTACCTGAGTGAGAATCTATGATATTCCTTTCTCATTCTGCACATCATCCCATGATTTGTTTGGGGTACATGGAGGCCGCCCCCCTTCCCTCTCTCTCTCTCCTTTTCTTCCTTTGCTGTGGGGTCACCCTGAAGGGCAGTCAGTGTCACCTCCCTTAACCAGTTAACCAATCACCTAGAACCAGCTGGGACCCCTCTTCATCCCAGCACCACACCCCCTCCGCCCAGCATCCCCTGTGACGAATCAGATGGTCCCCTCTTGGTACCCCAACCCCCAATAAAACAGACCCCATCCCCCCCGTCAGCTCACTACACGGGGACAGCAGTCAGGTGTGTTTAATATCAGCTTTGCTTCTGTTTTTATTCATCCCCCGGTGGGAACAAATCGAGAGAAAAGCACGCAAAGTGTAGAGGATCATGTTGTCATAGAGGCTGGAGTGGGCGTTCAAACAGAAGCAGGAGGAGGAGGACTCTGCATGCTGGATTTTTACAGTCCACGTGCAATGTCACTTTTCTCTGCAACAAATCTGTCAAAGAGAGAAAAAGTTCCACAAATCTGTTTTTACTCTTTTTGTCCCATTTAGAGACTCAAGTCTCAAGATTTACAGCACAAGGAGACCACTCATGATATATTTGTGAAGTGTTTTTTTAAACTTTTATAATTAATTATTTATTTATATATTAATTTATTTTATTTTTTATTTTATTTTAATCTATTTTATTTTAATCTATTTTATTTTAATCTATTTTATTTTATTTAACTTTTTTTAATCTTATTTTAATTTATTTTATGTTATTTTTATTTTATTTTGTTTGGCAGATGAGATGGAGACATGTTTGATTTACAGGCAGCTTGAACTCAGGTCTCTGCAGCAACAACTGAATGATTTGGCATGAACCTAAAATTTGAAGTTAACTCTGAGGTTTAAACTTCAACCAAACCCAACTTTCTTTCACTGGCTGAACGTCTGATGGAAATTAAAACCTTTTTGATGTTAACATCAAGTGATAGTTGGGCAAATGTTGAGTCATGACTCCTATACTTCACTGTTCAAACTCTTGGCAAATTTGGATTTTTTTTTTGGCACATTATGACTTTTTTTTATCAGCCCCCTGCTCCTTTTTCTGTCTTCTTACCAGTTTCTTTTGGTGATTCATATAAACACATTATCTGGGGTTCACTATGTGACGCTTGTGTCTGTTGATGGGGTTATCAGTGTGGGCCAAGATGTTTCTCTCCTTAGCATCATTTTCTAGATCCTCCTGGTGGATCCCAAGTTGTTCTTTCCACCTTGCTCTGGGTCTCCTCCGGGGTCTCCTCCCAGCTGGATGCACCTGAAACACCTGCAAAAGGAGGCGTCCTTATCAAACGCTCGAAAGGGTGACCACAGACCGCCTTCAGATGAAACTCATTCTAACTGCTTGGATCTGTGACCTCGTTCTTTCGATCAGAACCCAAAGATCGTGAACATCAGTGAGGCCTGGGACGTTGATCGACAGGTAAACAGAGAGATTTGCCCTCAGCTGCCTCTGAAGCGTCGTCAAAATCCAACCGTAGCTTGATTTAAACCACCACTGTTGGACAAAAATCAAAACTAGACACTGAAAACTTCACACTGAGCCAATATCAACCCTTACAGAGGACAAACAATGAGTTTGGGTTGGAAAGGGTTATCCAAGATGATGAAAACCAAAAGCTGAGATGACGTCAGCCACCAACAAACAACAAACGTTGACTATTATGTGGAATTTACAACCCAGTGTCATGCAAAACTAAAGCTCAACTTTGCTCAACACTACACTGAATAACATCAGGTTAAAACCTTGGATGGAGCGAAACGTGTTGGCTTTACGTTGATAAACTATATTCAAAATGAGACCCACAAAAAGGACCAAAGACCCAATTTACTCCAACACCAAAGATTGTCCAGGCATTCACTTTTGGTCATGCAAGCCTCAACATCTAACAACACTGGTGGACAGCTGGGTCTGCAGAGAACATATTGTGTTGACAACATGGGATTATGTTCTGTCATGCCAGTGAAATGTCGCACTGAGCTGGAATAAAAGAGACATGCATGCTAAGACAGTGTGTGTGCAGCAGCAACCCAGATTCACACACACAGTTAACTCACTTACTCACACTGTCTGACACTGAAAAACAGAGGAGGAAGAAGAAGAGAGGGGAGAGATGTCAGGGAAAATGAGACTCTGCTTCTCCTGCAGCTCCAGAGCTCAGTGAAGTGGGACGAAGTCAAAGCCAGTGAGAAGGACAGTGTGACACAGAAGCGAGGAGAGAGAGAGGGAGAGAGAGAGAGAAGGAGACAGGGAGTGTGTATGTGTGAGAGTGTGTGTGGAAAAGTGAGTGAGAGACCCGGGGAGGACGTCATCTGCCCTGACTGGACTACCGGACTGCGAGCATACGAGCACCGTCCGGAGGGGCAAGAGGGACAGTGGCTCTTCTGTGTACCCGGACAGAGAGTCACTGTGCGCGGACAGGAAACCGTTGCTGTTACTGGTCCTCTCCTCCAGCGGCAGCGGGCTGAATGCAGGAGGACACCGCGGAAAGTGACACCAGGAGCAGCTGTTAATGAGTGACTGACGGTGGGGGGAGGACATGGCTTCTTCTCCGGTCCATCCAGCGTCGATCGAAGGAGGGACACCTTCACCCTTGGAGAATGAGGGGCCCGCTTCAACCCGGCAGGTACACACGTCTGCGCCCTGATTGCATGTCCGATAACGCTCCATTTGAAACCACTCCAAACCTCATTTGAAAATATGCTAATTTTAGAGTCACTGAGAAGACTGCAACCAAAACGTGTACAAAATAATTTTATTTTACATAACATGATTCAGTACTAACTATTACACAACACGGCTTTCCTTTAATCGATTTTTCATATCGCAATTTTAAATCAGACACAAATTTAGTATCGCTGTTTCAAGCAGGCGCGTCCCACAAAGTGAACAACGATTGCGCCTATCGCGCTGCATGACAGATTCTGAAAGTCCAAATTTAAAGCAAATTCGTTCTTTATGGTCAAAATAGCAAAAGCCGAATTCTTCACAACAACTTATTACATCATATTATGTCAATGGTTTGCAGTGTCATGATGAAAATAAGCTTTAATGACAGAAAACACGAAAATGTGAGATTATTTGAATGGGGTCTGGTAAAAGCTACCAACGCTGCTGTCACTCGTTTGTACCTCGCTTGTACTGATATTTAAGCACCGGATGATACTTTGTCCCATGAAGAGCCAGCAGGCTGTAGCAGGGAAGGCGTCTCCATGATGTGACACTTGCATGGCCGACGACTCTATCTGGGCTGGAAAGTCACCAAGTTGTCCTTGCAAACCCTGCTACTGCTGTTCAACCAAAGCCAGAAATAGTGTAGCCAATGTCACAGTGCAATGATCTTATCTACCCCGCAGTTTCCTCATGGATCATAAGTATTCCACATATTTAACAACTAATGAGATCTGTTTCCTCTCAGCAGCCCGCCAAGCTGCAGGTTGTGGTGCTTGTGAATGAGTCATACTCAGCACAGCCAACATGTGCATCTGTCAGATAGTACTGAGCCCTCTGAGGCTCAGATTTAGACTCTGTGCAGCATGTTGTCCTGGTAAAGGTGAATTTGTTTACGGTCTCCTTCACACTGAGGCCCTCACAACAGGTGTAGGGTGGTATCGGTGTCACCAGCCTGGCAGCTCTGATGTCCTAATGTGTACACATGGCTGGAGTGACAGGAATGCAAAGTCAATGCCAGGTTAGACTGCTTGTTCTCAGACCCAGATACAGAGAGAGGGACGGAGAGATACGATCTGCAGCTGCGATTTAAATTCTGAGGATTGAAATACCCAGAAATTCAGTAGCAGCTCATCTCATCTTTCCTTTCGTGTTAACAACCCTTGTTTGGGGGATAAAGAATTATTGATTACTGATGTATTTGTTGCAGCATGTTTGCTCAATCTGTTTATCCTGTAGAGGATGTTCTGTCTGAGCTAAAAATGCAGAATCTGACCAATCAGATGTGAGCTTTGATGTCTGCAGGAGGAAAGGTCTGTATGGAGAGCAAAAACAGGCTGAAAACAATCCACCACAGTGACACGCCAACAATCATAGCTGCTAATCTGAGGATTTCTTTCTCTCTATAAAAATATCTGCATGAAGAGAAGCTAACAGTGAGTGCTTGATGTTGAGTCACAAAAGACAGTCAGTGTTTAGATTTCCTGGCTCCCCTGAATGCATCAGAAATGGTCCACTTACCTCCACATTATGTAGTTTTCTTCTCCTCTTGAGGACGGACCTGACAAAGCTTAATTTTTTTCTAATCTGCATCTTGGGTCTTTGTGTTTGTATCATTTCCAAAGTTTGAATTTTTTTTTGTTAAGAATAAACAAATGGATAAAACAACCTGCAGGTTAGATGATATAAACCAGGGGTGGCCAACCTGCGGCTCTTTGCCTCTCAGCGTGCGGCTCATCGATTCATTCAGAACAACAACAACAACAAAAAGATCAGTTCATTGTTATGAGTGCAGTGAAGAAAGTCAGAGAAGTGTTGCCATATAAACAACTTTTCAGACCCCTCTAGCAACTCTTTAAAAAAAAAAAAAAGTTGCTAGCGGCAAATCTAGCGACTTTTCTGGAAGAAGAAGAAGAAGAGGCTTTGTGTGTATTTTTATTCATGGCTACTCGGTTGTGTTGTGAGATAAATAAATCTGACTTTGAAAATTGGAAATGCATTGATTTTCAGTTTTCAGTTTTGTACAGATGCTCTGATGCTATTGGTGACCCATCTGGAAGCTAATGGCTGTTTTTCAGAGTGATATCATTCGGTGTTAGAAGTTAATTCTCACATTTTGTTGGTTTTTGTTCAAACTGTACTTGCTATAATGGCTACAACAGATAACACGTCCTGTAGCGTAAAGATTTACTGTAGCTGCAGCCTGTTGCGGTTAGCTCGGTCGTACATACTGGAGGCTTGAATCTACCAGTCTAGCAGTTTACAGGACCACCTGATTGAACTCACTTTTCTTCTTTTTGCATCTGTGCCTCTTCCCCTCCTCTCATCAGTTTGACATCTGTATGTCTCTCTGTGGCTCTGAAAGCTCACAGATTGAGTGTTGTGCAGAGCAGAGGTTTGTGTACAGTCACGTTTCACTCTCGTCGGGGCTCTGATGGAAAAGGCTGAGAGGCAGAGCTGGTGACTGTCAGAATCCACGACTTCAACACTGCCTCATGTTTGCCTGCTGTCACTAAGCAAGTGATTTCTGTTCAACCATCAGTGCAGTTTTTTCCTGTGAGACTGCCAAACAACTAGGAAACAACACACTGTTGTAAAAATATGAATGTAAAAATATGCACAGAAGAAATCTGCAAAAGTGGAGCCTACGTTTGTTCTCGCTAACGTCATGATTATGACCCGTAAGACTTCTAAGACCTGCGTCTGATTTATGAATTCATCAGCGAAACATTCTTTGAACGCAACTTCAGGAAGACTTAAAACCTGTCCCTCCGGTCCGTGTTGATGGAGGTTTCACAGACTCAGACCAAAACCTTTTAGTGCGAAGGCCCAATAATGAAATATTAAAGATGACCATGCAGGGTCACTCTGATGCTGTGCTTACTTTAGGTTTGGACTGAGTTTTTACTGCGTCAGAACTTCAGATCTACTCTCAGGTCTTAAATTCTGTAAAACTTTCCAGCAGTCAATTCTCAATAAATTCATCAGCATTTCTCAAGAAAAATCGGGAGGTAAGAGAAAAATCCAGCGTCGTAGTACAGGCCTCTGGTCTGATGTTTCATCTTCCATCATGTAACATCTGCAGCATCTCAGACCCTCTTACTCCCATCTGATGGGGAGGTTATGAGATAAGTTAAAGCACGTTTGTCATTCAGGACTTAACTCCTGAGGCTGACAGAAGCTCCTTCAGATTGACCCTTTTTTGTCATCATTTAAGTTAAATTTCCCACAAATAGACCATCCAAATCTTCATTAACACACAGTTCAATCAGGAAGCCTTCGTCTTCCTGGAGGCGGCCCTGTCATGAAGATCAAACAAGCTTCCTCCCCTCAGTTCACCTCAGGAGCTCAGATCTAAAGCAGACATGAGATCTTGTTAGTACCCGTCACAGCCTTCAGTTTATTCAGCTCTGGATGTGTGAAAGTGCAGTGATGAACATTGCAAACTGAAGTGTGAGGCTGTGACGGCCGTGATGATGGACGGGGTGGTTGGAAGGGAGGGTTGGAGGTGTAGTTTGCCTCTGACTCTGCTCCTGCAGAGGAGGACATCTGCCACTCTGTTTTTCCCGTTTGAGCCAAGGTCAGACTGAGAGAGAGAGATAGAGAGAGAGAGAGAGAGAGAGAGAGAGAGAGAGAGAGAGAGAGAGAGAGAGAGAGAGAGATAGAGAGAGAGAGAGAGACATGATGGAAGCAGTAAAACAGAGAGAGAGAGAGAGAGAGAGAGGAGAAAAGAAGAGAAACGCAGTCCTACAGTGATGATTAATTAAAAGTTGTTAATGTGTGAGTTACTCAGGCTGAACATTAGGGTTTGAGTTTCCTTTATGTAGCTCGGTAAGAAGAAAGAGGATCGATGTGAAGGGAGATTAAATTAGGGTTTGAATCCCAAAGGAGACCATAACCTCACCTTATAATATATGTTTAGGGCTGTCAGTATGAGTGTGTCAATCCTGATATGAGAAGGTGGTGAAAATGACACTTTAATTTCCTGAAAACTGAATGCTATTTTTTTCAGCTTTTCATGATTTAAAGCTAAAAAAAAAAAGCCTTAAAAAAAGCCAAAAAAAGCCTTAAAGGGACAGCAGCCCTTTAAGGCTCCCTGTTCAACCCCCCAACTAGTGGCCCGCCGAGGGTGGAGCTATGAGCAGACCTTGGTGTTTGAGGCCCACCTCTCCAGCATGTTATATTGCATAGCAAATTTTCAAAGAAGGCATGAGAATCAAAGAGAAGTTGATGAAATTCTCTTGTCTTCTTCGCTCTGTTTAGACATGTTGCTAACATCACTTGTGATACATTCAGGTACCTCTGGAAACTTAACTATCTGATGATTATGCCAAGTTTTTCAGTTTTTGGATTGGACAAATAGTTTGTAAACGCCAGTTATTTAAATAAGTTGTTTTGATCTTATTCCTGAGGGTTAAAGCTGCCTGTGAAACTGAAACTGAATAATGTATCCTTAGTCCATTAATAATAAATATTCCAGTCTCTTATAAACACAAAAATGGGCAGAAAAATGATTAAAAAATGACTTAGTTTTCCATTTGTCTTCTCTAAAAACACCAGACAAAACAAAGACCAGTGGCATAGTAAACATATTGATTTCTTCGAGAGGCTGAATTTGGCAGAGAGGAGGGCATCAGTGTGTGTGTGTGTGTGTGTGTCTGTGTCAGACTTTGATTCATCACCTGAAGTATAATCAGTAAGATCTCAATCTGCTGCAGAGGAAACAGACTCTTCTTTATCTTCAGCTCTCTATCACACATCTCGTCTCCTCTGAAACAGATGACACACACCGAGAGAAGAAAACAAAACGCTTCAGCAAAGCAGAAATGAAAGAGGTCTTCATTTGTTTTCTGTGTGGCGCTTTGAATATTATCACATAAACTGGGGTGTGTTGATATTGTCTGGAGGTCACAGTTGTGTTAAAGAGCTGGAGGATAAACAGTCTCCTCCTCCTCTGCAGCATCCCTCTGTGTCTGCCTCCACCTTGCAGGACATGACGAAGCATTTTCCCAGCAGAGCGGGCTCTAAAGATTGTGTCGTTCTGCGCGATGTGGCTAGACCTAACCTTTAGGAAATTTGCGATCATGCATGAAAGACTTAGATAAATGAGTTTACCCAACACCTGTGAACTTTAAAGAGGAAGTATAGTGTATTTTGTAGTCTTAATTCTGTCCCTCTGGTGTCCCCGTAGGGTCTGTACATGATTTCTCTTATTGGTGTTTTAAAAAACCCTTATTTAAGCTTCTGTCCGAAACATTTTATTTTAGCTGCTGTCTCTTTAAGGCTCCCCACTCCACGAACCACCTTCCCTCCGATTGGTCGGCCCTCTAGAGGCCTTTTAGGAGTAGAGCTATGGGCAAACCTTGGTGTTTGAGGCCCTTCCCCTCCGTTTCAGTAACCAGTCACGAGATCCTTATGTGATGACATCATCATTTCAGCAATATCGTGCGAAAAAGGTCACGAAGATCAGGAGAAGCCCAAGCCTCACTTTAAGATCTGAAGATCGCTCATCAAGCTTGTAGATCTTTTGTCATGTTAAGAAAAAGACCGCTTGTTGCTGAGCGTTTTGATCAGTTTACAGACGGATTGATGGATTTCTACAACATTTGAATATGTTGAGGTTTGAAAATCTTCACACGTGCAGTCTGAACATTCATGTTTAAAATATACGAAAGCAGTATACCCTCTCTTTAAATCAGAAGTCCGGAAACACTACAGATTTAGGCGGTCTTGTAAACATGAGAAGTCAGGCATGAGGCCGAGGATTAGTAACACAGTCAGACATCTCTACGGGTTTTAAGGTTAAAAGTTAAAATGATCAGCTGGGATTAGACATCCTGACTTTAAATCCTCTGTAATTCATGCCAGTTAAGGTGCAAAGTAGCCGCAGGCAGTCTGCACAAGTTCAGATTTTACCCCAGAGAGAGAGTGGAGTTAAAACGGGCAGAGATCTGCTCAGTGGTTTAAAATTTAAAAGAGAAGAGAGGCTCTGAGGCAGCTTTTGAAAGAGATTTTGGAAAATGTAAAGTTGAAATGTAGTTCCTGTCTGAGCGGGACTCTAACAGCTTTTTCATGCAGTCACCAGAAATTAAAGCAACATCTCATTCAAGCAAGAGTAAGGTGGAAAGAAAGGTTGCATCAAGTTACGAAGCCAGGCTGGTGGGCAGGAGGATGACTGAGATCTTCAAACTAGCAGCCGACAAACACCTGATTCAGTCCCACACGTCAGTGCGTCAGAGAGGAGAGAGGGGGCTTTGTTTTCTGCGGGGACGTCTGCAGTCGTGCAGAAACCTAAAGGTTTAAAATTGGGTCAAATGATTGGCTATGGCTAACCATTTAATATAACAGCGTTCAATGTGGATGTGACAGGATTTGTCAGTTTTGTTCATGCTTGCTAAATTCCGAATCAGAATTTAGCACCATATTCAAGCTCAAAAATGCCCGTATAGTTTTGCAGCTCTGTGCAGTTTGCTCTTGTTTCGTGTCTTGACTGTGGAGATGAGTTGTTTGCATCACCTCTCGGTGTTGCACAGCACTGATCTGTTGGATAAAAGAGACACTTTTTATCTGTTTAATGTGTAGTGGATTATGAAAAGATGCGAGCAAGAGCAGCAAAAACTTCACAGTGCCGTTTTTTGTGCGGTTCAATTGCACGCTTTGAGTCAGGCTGTTTCTTTTGTTGTGTATCAGTGTGTAACACAGGGTCCAAACTTCTTACTGCTGTAAGAGGAATGGCCCCCATTAACAGGTGTATAACACTCCTGCACTCCTTACTGAGTCTCTAGAAGGTGTGTTGCTCTCTTCATGTTGTGCGACTCTACCCTTTGAAACTGATTTTATGATCTGCATTAGAGCCTGAGTTGTGAACTGTTTTATGACCTGACCAGTGATTCCTCAGTAATCAGATCTGATTGTGACTCTCTCCGTGTGTGTATGTGGATTATTGGCAGGTTCATCCCACACAGATGTGGGGCTCAGCTGGCGGCAGGCAGCTGCACTGAGCTCAGTTTGCTGCGTCATGCTGGTGTTTTGACTGCACTCACAGATCAGGCTCTGTTATCTCATTACATTTTTAAATTGTGGTGAATATCCTTCCTCCTGCTCCTCCTCACAGACTCTCTTTGCTGTTTTTGAAGTCCTGCTCTCTCTCTCTCTCTCTCTCTCTCTCTCTCTCTCTCTCTCTCTCTCTCTCTCTCTCTCTCTCTCTGACTGGAGTTCTTCATTAGCAAACATCATGTCTCCTTCTCTTCTTTCCGTGACTTAAACCCACAAATCCCATTACACGCTCATTTCGCAGACACATAATGACAAACCAACTGTGAGACTGTTGGAGGCTTGAGGAGAGATGGATCCAGATCATCAGACGGACGAAAACTATCTCAGCAGTTTAAGCTAGAGGTGGGTGTTGGTTTATTTTAACATAACGGTTAAATGTGTGTTTCTATTTTAAGATTTCTATGACATCAGAGACTCAACAAGAGGAAACAAAGACCCTTTTTGATTTCTGGGACATGTCAGAGTCTTCTGTTCTGTGCCTCATTAGTGAAGAAGCCTGAAGCTTTCTTCCACTCAGGTTTTCACATCGGTTACTCCGATTAGTTTGACTGTACGATCATTTGTGTTTGCTCTTGTTGGTTAAACATGGCCCACAAATATTACCCCCTCCAAGAAAACTGATGTGGACAACGCTTGGTTTATTTCATCTTCCTCGACTGTTACTGTGTCTGCATCTTGAAGAAATGGAAGTTTTATATCGCTAGAATCCTGCCCGTCGCTCCCACAGGCGGATTTCAACCTTTTTATTCACTCTACCTGAGTGTGATGGATCAGTGGGTTTAAATGTGTTTGAGGTAACCCGGTGCTCGTTCCGTCCTTGGAGTCCCGCGTTAGAGCAACAGTTCAGAGGATTATATTTAATCTATGTTGACACCCTGGATCTACAGCAGGGGTCTCAAACTCGACTTACCAAGGGGCCGCTGGGGGTAGTGTCTGGGTGAGGCTAGGCCGCATCAAGTGTTCCACAACAGAGCAGAACATGAACAGTTCTTCAGAACATTTGGCTTGAGGGAGGAAGCAACTGAGACCCTCAGTATGGCTTTAAGATGCTCATCTTTAAGTTTGGACCTGAACTTTGACTTATTAAGGTTCATTGTGGAGAAGAGCTTTTCACACAGATAGGTGCTGCAAAAAAGGCACATGATCCAAACACCGACAAACAGCGTATAGCACGAGGTGACAGGATATATTTTCCCTCCACAAGTGACCAATTGCTAATTTGTGTTGTTGTCATGAGCCTGAGCTACGGTAGCCCACAATTGTTAAAAAATATAAAACGCCCAGATGCATGTAAGAAAAAACGTGCGGGCTGCACTAACACAAAGCTTTGATTTCAGGCAGGGGGCCACAAAATATTGTTCTGGGGCCACAATTAACCCGCGGGCCGCGAGTTTGAGACCCCTGATCCACAGTGATAAGAGTTTACGGGCCGTGGTGTTTCTCCTGTAGCTCCCTCTCTGCTCAGACGCTCACTGACTCCCCGTCTGACGCGAGTCTGAAACCGCTGACAGCCTGTTCGCAGTGATGTGGGCTCATAGAGACTCTTCAGACAGGCCCTCAGCGCTGAGTGGTGGCCATGTGTCACATTGGTAGCATGCCTTCACTTGGCCTCCTGCTGAGCTTTTGAGAGCCACCGTGAGTGTGTGTGTGTGTGTGTTAATGTGTGTGTTCAAAGGGACGAGCAGGGCGTTTGAAGTTCACAGCTATAGGACAGGAGAAGGTGCAAACTTGAGCCTCCTTTTGATTTGTCTCTGTGTGCATGCATGCGTGTGTATGTGTGTGTGTGCAGTGTGAAAGGCCGTCTGTGTATGCTGGGACGGACAAAGCCACCGCTTGTTTACACGCAAGAAGAGGCAGATTTTAGGGAGCTGCTCGGTTCCCAAAGAGACACAATGGTCCTCTTGATCAGAAGGCTCGTCTTCACCTCTCTCAGGGTTTTTTGTGTCTCTGACAGGAAGAGAAAAATCTGTTGGACCTTTTAGTGTGCCGACAACATGCTTTAGCCACCAAGAAAAAAAAAACCAAAACGTCAAATGAAGTATCAGCCAAAAATACAGCTCAGGACAAGGTTATTACGGAAAATAAGAACATTTTAAATAAAAAATAAATAAAAATCAACGGAAAAAAACATAGATTTTTGTAAATTCAATATTTTATCATTTTTTATTTTTCTGCACATAAACGACAGGGAAAACCTCAGTACAACACATACAGAAGACATAAACTTTGTAAGGGGTTGGTGGAGACCAAAATGAAGCTAAAAGATGTATAACCTGGATAAAAACAAACAAACAAACAAAAAAGAGATCAAGTGGTCTCACTTTGGATAAATTTAGCATAATATTTTAGTTTCTGAGTGAAATTTTAGAGTGTATTCTGCTTCCCCAATATTTTGTACGTGGATATAAGGTAAGAATGCTGAATGCTGAGCTGGCCAATCAGAGGGAAGGGTGTTTGTGGAGCGGGGAGTCTTAAAGAGACAGCAGCTAAAACAAAGTGTTCCAGACAGAGGCTGAAATAAGAGTTTTCTAAAACACCACTGAGCTGAAAATCATGTAAAGATACTAAGAGGGCACCAGAGGGACAGAATAAAGACAAAAAAAACCTCAAACCTTTTATCTCTACCATATGTCTCTGATATCTCTTAAGTAAACTTGATTTTAAAGTCGTGGTTTATAGAAATCTGCACAGGATCCGACAAAAGGCGACCACATTAACCACAAAGAGCTCCACTCAGGGTCTGATGATCTTACTGATCTGAGTTTAAATCTGATTCGGGTGTGTAACAGGTCTTGGATGGATTTGTTGTGGCGTATGATGAAATCTTCTTGTCCTCATCTTTCAGGACTCTTTTAAACTAAATCACCCCTCAGAGAGGAGCGTCAGCCCCCTCTTTCAGCCCCTTTCTTTAAAAGATCAGCCCAGGATGCTCTTACATGAGCCTGAAGCTTAATCTCAAAGTGTAAGCCTCTTGAGTTTTCATTTGTCTGTGGGATTTCTTTTCTGTCACGCTATAAACAAATATCGGGGCTGCACGTTCTTGTTGCGACACGTTTTTTCTTGCATCAGTGCCGAGAGCTTTTTGGAGCAACAAAGATAAAGTGAAGCTTCCAGAAGCAGAGAAATCCTCCTTTTCTGACTTAGACCCTGAATAAAAATCTTAAATAAGGTCTCAAGATGAGAGCACTCCCTCTCTCTCTCTCTCTGCTTTTAAACAGAGTCTAAATAAAGGCGATTTTATCATCTGACCTGCAGCAGTCTGGAGGTCAGTGGAAGTGCTTCCTTATCAGACTCTGCGGCTCAGGAAACAGCAGCCGTGATGAATGAACTGCAGGAGCTATATTTGAATACACGCTGTTTTTCGTTTGTATTTTTGGTTGAATAGCACAACACATTCAAGAGGTAGACAGAACAATATCTGGCACAAATATTTTTAAATCGTTACTCTCGTCCTCTGATCATAAAGCCGTGAAGTGAAATGTAAATGAAGACTTCGTGTCTATATTTAGATCTGAGCCTGAGGTCAGTTAAAGCTGCAGTGAATTAATTTTTCATGTGCAAACCAACATTTATCATATTTAAGCTCACTCCGTTAACACGCTTCCAGTGTAAACTAGGGATGGGTATTTCAAGCAAAAGCGCTCTTTGATTTTTGCTGGTAACTATTCAAAAATTACCCGAAGCTCTCACATGTCTGTGCATAGTAGTAGTCGATCTGTGATAGGCTAGCCTAACCTTGCAGAGTTTGCAGAGTTTGCACTGGATCTCATTTTGTTTATTTTCTTGACGGAGTGCCCACTCTTCTTAATCCATCAATGAGCCTCTTTTCATTCTTGTTTAGGCTGTAGAACCTTCAACCCGTTGACTCCTCTGGCCTGGCTCCCCTCATTATGTGTTTGTTATTGTAGTCGAGCTAAATACGATCCGTGTTGGACACTGTTTTATTTTGAAAGTCGCTGAGCGTTTTAGGCAGTTTCTGTGCACAACTTCCTTTCCCGTTCGATCTGCTTTTTTGGTGACTTGACACGTCACAGCTCTGGCATCCGGTCGAAATAGGATTGTTGCTTTATGCTGCGACCTGCTGCAGCCGGACCAAAATGTAGCGGATCCAGTGTGAGTTGACACATTGACTTGAATAGAACCTATCTGATCCAGACGGAGCAGAGCTGGACCGGAGATGCATCTGGTGTCTTTCGGATGTAAAACACAAGAAACAATGTTTCTTTTTTTTTTTTTTTCTTTCTTTTTTATTCAAGTCACATGAATTGTTTGAATTTTTTTAAATGTTAATGACTATTCTAATATTAACCTTCTGATTTTGAAAGGACACCAATGAGACGTTTTGACTCTTAGTGTTCATTGTCCTGTTAAGAGCATTCTCTTAAGTAACCTAACGTGTCTGTTAGCTGATGACAGATTTTATATATATTTTTTTTTTCTGTATTTTTCTGCCAGAAAGTCCAGCTGTACTGGAAGGTTAGAGCTTTGACGTGATCCTCTGAGACGTTTTGAAGCTGTTTGTTTTGAGAGGAAAACACATTAGCGTCAGAACATGGCACGAGTTCTAAATTTAAAGTCGGATGTGTCTGTGCCTGTTAGTGCGAATTTAAGTGATACTTTCTTTCCCTCGTGCAGACACTCCAAAGGTCACACAGTGTCATCTCACACAGTCTGCTGAGACGGCTCATGGTGTGGGTGTTGGCTCTCAGCGGAGGAATTTGATTCATTTTAAAAGCCTTTGAGGAGGTGTTGGAGATTTGTACAGCACACTTCCTGTCAAACAGTGCATCTTATGATGCTCCAGCGCAGTATTCAGTCTGTTGCTTTTTTCCTTTGGACTCAACATTTTTTTCAAACTGATAAACAAAAATCCTAAATTAAACTTTCTACTAGTCTAAAAGCAAATTTGTACCCAATTATGTCCCTGTGTCTTTAAATCAGCAATTTATGCAGGTCCACCTCATTCAACAATTTTTATATTTATAGCTGAGGTATTGTGTTATTATTGTGCTACTAGTATCATTACATGATTAACTGCTCAAAACTTTTTTTTTTTAATTTCACTCAAAATAAAGCCACAAGTCAGAAATTAGAGATAACGCTGTCTTTAAAGAGGGGGTATTGTGCTTTTTTGGTCTTTATAGTAGTATTTTTGCATGACTTTGCTGCTCAAAAAATTCCCTTTTTTCCACCAACTGGTGTTTTAGAGTGTCCTTATCTCAGCCTCTGTCTGAAACACTTTGTTTTAGCTGCTGTCTCTTTAAGGCTCCCCACTCTATAAACCCCCCTTTCCCTCTTATTGGCCAGTTATCTGGAAGCCTATCAGGGGCGGAGCTATTTTGTTTTGATCAGTTAGCAGACTAGAGTTCTCAAAATCTGCACACGTCCAGTTTGAACATCCAGCGTTGTTACTTTATATCCATGTTTGAAATAAGAGAAAGCACAATACCTCCTCTTTAAAGACACGGTTCAGCAACTGTTTGTGTTTATATGTTTGGTTGTGTTTCAAAGTACACTTTACTTTCTGGGCAGAAAAACTAAACTGTGTTTAGAAACGACTTCCTCATTTTGTAGTTTGATATATTTCCTCTCTGGTCATCTGAGTCAAAGTGGATCACTTGTTATGTGAATGTAATTATGAATCTTATGCTGCTTTTATTCAAATAGGGTTTTCACAGGTAAAGCTTCAGTTAGTGAGTTTATCCTGGTGTTGAGAGTTGATCTTTGTTGGATTAGAAGCACTCAGAGCTGCTCTCAATAAAAGAAGACGGTCTGACTGCACGGACACAGCTGCATTCCCACAAACCGTCCCCTCTCATCCGTCTCTGTCACATCCATCAGAGCCGTTAACCCCCCTCCCACTCTGAGCTGTCAGTGAAGGGGGATTGACGCCCAGCAGACCTTGAGGTGAAGGTTGTTGTGGGTTTGAGCGAACTGTATGGCTGATACTCAGTATGCTGCGCGCCACACGGTGGATCAATATCCCCGATGAGGGGCCCATCGCGTCTGCGGGAGCTCATTGATGACACTCAGGCAGTTTGATCAGGTTCCTCCTTGAATATGAATCAGTTTCAGGCCTGGCGGGAGAAAATACAGAAAAAAATCTGCAGAGTGAGAAGTTAATTCACTCCAAAGGAAAACGCTGGTTAATTCTTCATCACATGTGTGTACTGACTGACAGTATCGTGAGCGTGTAATGAGGTGTGTGTGTGAGATTGAATGGAAGCTCAATTACTGGACAGGAAATGTTTGAAACTGCTGCAAACTGAACGCATGCAAGAGCTTTTCTGAGGATTTCATGCTTCTCTCTCTCTGTCCTCGATATTTCATCCACACGTGATGGTTTTGGTTGATTTGATGGTTGTAACTGAGCAGCATGATAAAGTGGATTGTTCTGATGAAAATAATTTCGGGAGAGTGTGCTGGGTTTCATTGACGGTCATTCTCGAAGGTCAGGTTTTAAGAAGAATTTTGTTGAGTCTACGGTATCAGTCATTTGAAAATAGTGCTCAAATATATCTCAGAGGAATGTAGAGGTCTTAGACCTCAGAGAGATCTGTGGAGCTGATTCCAGACTTGCTCACACTCTGTTTTTTTTAAAATAAAACACATTTGTTTGTCTGTATTTAGTACAGTAAGGATTAAGTTTGAATTCACGCTATAAAATCTGGAATCTAAGCAAGTGTTTATCTGATTTTCAGTGAAAAAAATGTAAAAAATAAAAATGTTGCCTTTGGGGAAGGAAAAAAAAAACTTGTTTTTTGTATTAAGACCAAGGGGCAACATCTGGTAGAAAAAAAAGAAGCATCTTTACAGCCTGGTTCAAAAAACGGCTTGGGTCTGAAATGCTAATTTCGCTATCGGCACACGCTGTACGGTGAGTAAATTTTGTTCTAACTCAGCGGTTTAGAAGATATTAGGATTACGAGTCTGTCCAATCAGAGGCTCAGCTCAGCTCATGTGACTGATGTGTGCCCTATAACCTCCGTCCATATTTTATACAGTCTATGATTAAGATATTATTCTTATTTCAAGAAACTGAATGAATACATTTTTCTTCCACCGTTATCAGATTTTTTTTTCACTCTTTACAAACATTTGAGGCGTCATTTTGTCTTTAACATCTTCAGCTGGAATCTGGCGGGTCTACCCACAGGAACCTACGTAAGATTTAAAGTTAGACTGACAGAGTTTTTGGCGCGTGCCAATTCACACTGGATCTGTATCTGGAGCGGAGCGCAGCTCAGCGTACTCAGTTGCAGCTGGATACACGAGATCACAAGATCACAGGAGAACCACATGTTCCCGCAGGAATCACACCCATGACAACTGCTTTCATGATATTTAGTATGTTAAGCTAACCTGACCCTCCCAGAACTTCAGCAATTCAGTCCTTCACTTTTAGTGTCTGTTGGTGTCCTTATATAAAGGATGTGTCGTATCGTATGTAACTTTTCCTCGTCCATGGCGTCAGATTTCCTCTGGGTCTGACCTACTGATGACTGTTGGCCCTGTGCCAGCATCGTTGTTTTGATATACCAGGATAATTTTACGATCAACAGTCTGAACATGGTGCTTTATTTTGAAAAGACCAGAAACTGATGTTTTTTTGTCTCTCCTTTTCCTGTTTGGTACGATCTTCTCTGTGGGGATTGACGTGTCTCTGCAGCAAAAATAGACTCGCAGCGGAACAGCCGCGAGCAGCCGTTGGTAGCACGCGTCGGAGACGGACCGCTGCGCGGGCTGTGTGAATGCACTGATTGACTAGAGTGGCAGAAGAAGGATTTAAAATGCTTTTCTAGATTTAGATCTCCGGATAACGGCTGGAGAGATGTGTCGATCAACATTATTCCAACAGATAAACATCTTAAGGATCCTTGAGGATCATCTGACGAGCTTGAGCTGAAAGCTGCTAATTTATTAGATGTAGTGTTTTCTTGTTGTCGATTGTTCTGTCTTCTTATCCATGTGAAACTTTTTGTGCTGCTGCCAGGACTTCCTTGTGCATCTCATCTGGAATTTTCCTGGTAAAATGAAGGTTAAATAAAATAAAAATAATCTGCAACAGGCCACCTCCTCGGGTTTGTTGTGTACAGTCACTCCAGAGCTCTTTTGTCTCCTCTGACTCTGTCATCACTGTAAATCAAAAGCTGACTTCGACTCCGAACAACATGTAAAAAAGCATTTTTATGACTTCAGCTCGTGAATGTGACACATCCCAGCCCAGAGGGAGAGGCTGTAAGTGGGTGAGGCTGAGTGAGCCTCCCCTCTGAGGTGGAATGACCCCAGAAACTTTAATCTAATCCACTTTCACCCTTCCCTCTCATCACATTACACATTTCAATGTGCGATCGATTCCTCACGGTTCCATTAAATAGAAATAATAAATGAAAACATCCAGGGGAGGGGGACTGGGTTCAGTTCTGAAGCTTTTCTTGATAAAGTGGCTCAGGCTTTGCGCCGCTGGTGCTCTAATCCCATGATGGAATATTCTGAGCAGAAATTAGATTAGCATTTTAGTAGCGCTAATCCAGGCCGAGGTTTAGCTGGAGGCTTAGCCCGGGCGCTGCTGTATGTTAAAGATGACTCAAACGCTCCGTCAGTAACACTTGGCTGGACGCCAAATGTTTGAAACGCTAACGCGATGAATCAGAGAGTCTTTTGGGGAACTTTATCAGGCCTGAGCTGTTTTTAATTCTTTCGCGCCTCATTGAACGTGTCCACCCTTCAGTGTGCTCGCTGCAACAATCTGTTATGTCATCTGGACGCTGGAAGCTGAGGAGGATGGATTGGTTGTTTCTGGATGTTCTGTTCGAGGAGATATCCGTCTTTGAAACTCATTAACACAAAACAACTCAAAGATGTTAACGTACTTCACTGATTACTGCTTACACACTCACTGACTGACACATTATTTGAAATCACTACATGTCTCAGGTCTCGATAATCGATCAGGTCGGTGTTCCTCTGTGGTTACCTGCTGACGCGGTGCTGACTCCGTGCATCTTTAGAACATCTGCTTGTTTTCAGCTCGTCCTGAGCTGATGCTGCAGAACATAACTGTTCCTTTAACAGCGTGAGACGATCCTGTTTGTTTTCTCTCTTCATGTTAAATCAGCTCAGAGTCAGACCTCCTCTGCTTCTCTGCAGCTGTTGGTACGAACTGATGTAAAGGTCTGACGTCTCAGGAAAGCTCATTAGCTACACTTCAACTCTGATACTGTTACAAACGTTTCATTTCACATGTTTCATGTTTGTGCATCTTTTTTGATTTCTCAGTGGTTGTTCTTATAATATTGCATTACTGGAATGTACAAAATGCATCATGGGACTTTGTTATTGACTTTGTGTGTATACTCAATTTACTACAGCAGCTTTATACGACTGAAACAGTGGTTTTATGCAGTGACATTTGATGGAAATAGAGGGGGGTGTCACAAAATGCCTCACAACTGATCTGATCTTGATCTGTTTTTCACATTTCTTTGTTGAAGACCCTCTAAAACTAAACCAGAAGAACAATGGTATCAGTGAAGGCAGATTCATTTAGGAAACTCACAGACTGTTTGTTTTTGTCTGTTTTAGGCCCCGTTTATACGACATCGGTATCAGGGTGAAACGCAAATGTTTTGTTGCGTTTTGGCCTCTTGTTTATACCCGACCTAAAACACAACTTTTTTAAAACGCCCTCCAGAGTGGAATTTTTCTGAAACGCTGCAGCCTCCGTTGCCGTAAAAATGGCGAGCCAGCGTTTTCACTGAAAACGTGTTTTCACTGAAAACGCTGACGTCACGCTCGGTTTTTCGCGTGTGCATTCCACTTTCGAACCGGACAACAACAACGGTTAAATGGAGGACTTACCGGGTTGTGCTTGTGCTGCTGAATCTGCTGACTGCCTTTCAACAAAACGTTCATCTGTTGCTCCACTTCTGCGATCAGATAAGACGTATTTAATATATACACCAGACGATCAGCCCACCTCTTCTTCGGCGGCAGACTACCAAAAGACCCTACAGTTATATCGCCATCTACAGGCCTTGTATGCATACTACAGTGTTTTCAGTCCCTTAGCGTTTCTGTATAAACGCAGATTTTTTTCTCTGCGTTTGTTGCGTTTTCGGGTGAAACACTGTGAAGCGTTGTCGTATAAACGGGGCCTTAGATTGGTCTATTTGTGTATTCCCACAGCAGGGGGTCACAAGTCTCCACTATTTTAGGGGTCATGGGTTGAAAAATTAGGGAACTGTTGAATCAGGGGACCATTCTCAGCTGTAATTGGATGAGAGGTGTGATATAACCTGCACAGGCCACCTGTCGATCACAGAGCTGACACATAGGCTACGTTCAGACTGCAATTAAAAGTGACCTGAGTCTGTTTTTTTTTTTTTTTCTTGGCTCTGAACAGAACAAGTCACACTCAATCTGGCGTTTTAGAGTCCGATTCAGGCCACTTTCAAATGTCGTACAGAATCGGATACATATCGGATTGTTTTGAAGGCGACAATTTAATGTGACTTTAACGTCATTCTGTCATTAACGTCAACTGATCATGTGGGTCACCTCAGGATTGTGAGCTGTTCACATCGGAGCCTGCAGACAGGCTACATTTAAATATCGAATCAGCAAAACAGAAGATCAGATCTGAGCGTTAAGGCCTGCAGAGTTAAAACAGCCATAGAGACCAACAACTATCCCTGTACACACTCTCAGACACCTACAGGTGGAACCTGAAATTCCTCCTTGACAAGATTATTGCCTGACTGAAAGAATATATAATTCAATCCCGACAACAGTCCTGAATGAAGTAGTGGTCAAATAGAAAAAAGTAGAAGCAAAATGTTAATTTAAACCCAGCCTGTTTTTTTTTTTAATCAAATGTTTTTTTTAATTGATTGTTTTTTTTTAAGTGATTGTTGTGCTTTTATATTTATGACAGTAAGTCGCATATTTGGTTAAAATAACCTGCTGTCACCTTTGGAAGATCTATTTTCTCATTTCTTTATTTGAATTTGAACACTCAGGCTTCCGTACTCTAGCTGAGTGAAAGCAAAGGTGTGCTAGCTTCCTGATCGCAGGGGACTCTAATCCATTTTTCTCCTTCAGTTAGCAAAGATGATGTGTGTGTGTGTGCGTGTGTGTGTGTGTGTGTGTGTGTGTGTGTGTGTGTGTGTGTGTGTGTGTGTGTTTCATGCGTCTGCCTTGTTTTAACAACAGTAACTCCACCCTTCCCCTGCTGTGTAAGGTTTTCTTGGGGTGTATCAGTTGCCGTTGGTGTGTATGTGCACTAATAGCATCTCTGTCATGATGACAGAGCTCACATTAGTCAGACTTTAAAATAACAGAGGACTCTGGACCTGATCTCTGGACCCGGCCCTGAGTTTGGATGATTTCCCAGAGAGACAGATTGTTGGATGAAAACACCAAATGTCGCTCCCTCTCCTGATTTCTGTATTTTATTCATGGGTGGAGACACTTTCGGTTAATTTGTTTGAGTGTGTTGATGTTACAAATAAACAGATTTTAGGGGAAATATGTCTCCTCAGGATCAGGACTTCGTTTCTCAGAAAGTAGGAAATGAGAACCACATGTCGTTGTTTCTCTCGTGCCTGACATTTCTTTGGTCTTACTCTGCTCTGCCTCTCTCTCTCTCTCTCTCTCTCTCACACACATTGTTTGAACAAATAGAGCCTCAAAGTACTGAGAGAAAGCATTTTTACTGCCTCTGATGTTCGGTTTCTCAGCAGAGACACGGATCCAGTCTGAGAGATGACACGGTGCACTCTGACTGCAGAGGATGATACTTCAGATGCGTTTAGATTAGCATAGATTTGCATCTATTATTCTGAAGAGGTGATTATTGGAAAGAAAAACCTCAGGTGCAAAGACAAACTAGATTCTCCCTCAGGTGTAATTCTCATGAAATGACGTGGATTAGACTCAAATCTGATTATATTAAGGTTTAAAAAAGAAGACTTACACCTGAACTCAAGAGTTTCTCATGTCTTAACGTGCAGGTTTGTTATTATTCATGAATTGTGTGGCTAACGGGCTAATTGATCTGATATTTAAGCTGCTGCATTAGCTCCATAGTTACTGAGGCACAATGCGAGCGGAGGGATACATCCTGGCAACCTGCACCTGTGAGTCTAAGTTCAGGGGATAAAACTATTCATTTATTTATTTCACACATTTGGCAGGACTGTGGCGTTTTCAACTTTTTAGCCATTAATAACCAAATTTGCATTTGTAAGTTGGTCCAAATGTTTGCAGATCTCTGCACACATTTGTTGATGCATATGCACACTTCTATATGTGTTCTGTATTTTCAGATCTGTTTACAAATTTGAGGATCAATTCACATATTATTTGATTCAGAGACAGAGGATTTTAGTGTTTATAGCTTATCTGGCTTCTGTGAAAATATGAAAACCGTTACTGTTTATCTCTCTGTGAAGTCTCTGTTTATCTCGATGTTTCCTGGATGTTTCTAATCTTCCAAACAGCAGAAGAAAAATGCTACCAGCTCCAGTTTTTGTAACGACTCCTTTCTGTTATTAATCTGTTGTATCGTCTTTGTTGGTTAATTTCTGGGCTTCTGGTCGATCACATCACCTGACCTTTATTTTACAAGGTGAAACAGATACCACAGTCTGGGTCTGCAAGTCTTCGATCTCTGCACAGCCATTGACCTCGGCCTCATTATATCTCCACACCTCCACTTAGTCTTGACAGCAGCACTAACTCACTGTTAGGATGGCCGACACGTCTAAGCTCTGAGAAGAGGTGAGTTATAGAACCTGAGCTGCAGAAAGAGAAATTTATGTCTGCTCAGGTCGGTGCGTCCTTTTGCAAACCATTTAAAATGTTTGAAAATAGTTACAGACTTTTATTAATTACATTAATCAGCAACATGTTCAGGAGTCTAGGTTTCAACCAGACTGTTGTCTTTCTTGTGAACTGATGTGGCGTTTTGAACAGCTCAGCTCAACTTACCTGCAAATATTTTTAGTGCCTCTTTGTTGAATCAACAATGTGACATTGTCAGGCTGAAGACTGGACTCAACATTGATGTCAGATATTGGAAAAAAAAAAAAAAAATTGAAAGTGCTCGCTATGATCAACATGGAAATAACGCTGAATTTCCAGTCAGTTCTGACTGTAAATTGACCTCAATTCAACTATGATGTTCAAGTCAAAGAACTTTATGAATCCCTCTTGGGGCAATTAGCGTACACATAAGAAGAAAGAAACACAAACAAAGACAAGTGAAGTAGAAGCAATAAAATACCTCCACAAGGAGTTAAAAAAAAAAAAAAACCAAAACATAAAGATCCCTAAAAGAGACAGTGATACCGTACGGACTGGTCAGACTGAATGCAAACATTTCAATAAAAGAATAAAAACCAGAAGACGCTAAAAAATGCTCAGCCTATATTGTAGAATTGTATTGATTGTAGAACTGCATCATCACTGATTCAGCTATATATGGCATTATAGATTGAAACGTTGTTAATCATAAAGTTAACTAGCAGGCTAGCTATTATTATTATTATATGCATTGCTAATACAAGCAATAGACTAATGACGACAGTAATTCACAAAGCTGGTCTGTGCAGTGTGTAGCATAGGCAGCCGGTCCGTGCCATGTTGGGCACAGACAGCCGGTCCGTGCCACGTGGGGCAAAGACAGCTGGTCCATGCTGTGTTGGGCACAGACAGCCGGTCCGTGCCACGTGGGGCACAGACAGCCGGTCCGTGCCGTGTTGGGCACAGTCAGCCGGTCCGTGCCGTGTTGGGCACAGTCAGCCGGTCCGTGATCGGCACAGTCAGCCGGTCCGTGCCATGTTGGGCACAGTCAGCCGATCTGTGCCACGTAGGGCACAGACAGCCGGTCCGTGCCATGTGGGGCACAGACAGCCGATCCGTGCCACGTGGGGAACAGAAAACTGGTCCGTGGAGTGTGTGGAGACTTCAAAACCCACAGGGTCTCATAGCCAATGTATTCCCTCTTCACTCACGGTTACAAAACGGTGTCTCATGTCCCATGAACCCCCGCCCCCAGTCTGCACCACTGAAACTATGTAAATACATTACATATTACATATTACACTATGTAATACTACAATGATTCAAAAACAGTTCTTTAAATATTGGAATGGTAACTGTAATCAAACACTGAATCAACATATGTCTTCAGCTATCAGGGAAACTTACCACAGAATAAAACACCTTCTGCAGAGCTCGTTTACTTTACTGCTTCTTCAACCTCTCCAACCTTGAGCACCTGTAATTTCCTAAACTGAGCGTCACAACCTCAGAGGGTTTTGGAGCTATGGATCCTGGGTTCTCCTCTCATGTAGAGAGTAAAAAACATGAAATGAAGGAAGAGGAGAGACGTGAGCCTCTCTCAGAGCTTAACCTTCATTAACCTGCTGTAGTTACACCTTGTACCTTCCTCCTCGAGGTCTTTGAGGAATACAGCTGCAGGTATAATGAAGCATGTTCAGGAGCAGAGAAACCCGCCTCTGTTCCAGCCTGACATCCTCTAAAGTCTGTCACACCGCAGTGAAGATTTAAAATTTAGTATCTGCATGTAGTGATGAAGATTTTGGCTCAAAATTAAAAAAAAGGGTTTATTTATGTCTTGGTATTTCTGGTTCCACAATCCTGGAAGTCAATGAGGCAAAAAGGCTGTGAGCAGGCAGCCAGACGTGTGTGAAACAATCTGTTGAGTCAGAGCTCGGTTTCCTCTCAGGAGAAGGTGTGCTGGGGTTGTAAACTTCTATCATCCTTATTTAAAATGCTCCTCAGACATCTGTTGTTTCACTCTCTGCCTTCTTCAGAGCTTTCTGTCAGCGTGGCCTTCAGAGGACGCTCTGCTCCCGTTTTCACCTCCAGTGTTTGCACACAGCTTGGGATGTTAGCCATGAGTCATGTTTATCACTAAGAGTCGAACCAACAAGTGCGTGATTTTTTTACATGAATAGATACGATTTAAGCTGAATGATTCAGCAGCCAGCAACATGAGGGATGAAGTGCTGTTGTTTTTTTCACAGGGTTACAGATGGATTACTGTTTCAGAGGATAACGTGACTGAAATTTGCAAAACGTGCTACAAGAGAGGAGGGAAAAGGTCCTCAAGTTTCAACACAACAAAACTTAAAGTCTCCTGAAAAGTTGTCATCATAACAAAGACGTTTGGAGAAACAGGAAGCAGGAAGAGCAGCAGCTAGCACCAAAAACCGATGAGTGTCAAACATAGACTGTAAAAAACATGGACGTGGTCTCCACAGCGTCACCTGTCTGTTCCTGATACAAATGAAGCCAATCATTGGACAGAGCCCATCTTGGATATGACGCGGACTTTGAGCTTCTGTTCTAACAGCTATAGGGCGCCCTGCAGTCACATGAGCTGAGCTGAGCCTCTGATTGGACAAACCCGTACTGCTAATATCTTCTAAACCGCTGAGTTAGAAAAAAATTCACTCATCGTACAGTGTGTGCCGATAACGAATTTTTGAACCAGGCTGTAATTATGCTTTTTAATGATGTAAAAGTCCATTTTTTGTCTTGATGTGTACAAGACTTCCGGTCTTTCTGCAACCAGCCTCTAGCGGATTCTCGATAAACAACAACTTTTAGCACCTCCACATAGGCTTCATTTTTTTCTACCCGATGTGACTTTTTGTATTTCTTCATCACATTTTCATTATGATAGTAAAAAAAAAACACCAAACTATATTTTGTAAGAATTTCTTTAAACTAGTCAAACCGTCTCCTTGCTGCAAGTTAATTTTACTTGACTAGAAATCTTGAAATAATGTAGTTTTATAATAATTTTAGATACTTGAAACAAACTTCCTGTGAAACATATTAAAAATTAAGAAATTTCTTATTCCTTTATTTTTGTAATTTTTTTTTAGCACATGAAGCCAGGGGACAATAAAAATACCACTAATCTATGTAAAAATGACTCAGAATTAGAAGAGTATGATTTTTTTTTCATGCAGTTAGGCTCATCTTCAAAGAATCATAATCCCATATTAAAAATCAGAGTCTCTCAAAAATACATAAGTTTTTTTTTGTAATCTTTTTTCACATAAAATTGGACTTTAGGATGTGTAACTATCAGGAGTTGTGGTTTGGTTTGGGTCGTGTCTTCTCCACATTGTTTTTACATGTCTGAGCCATTCGGTGGTTAAAATCTGTTTTCAAACCATGTTTTTTGTGTTAGTTTTCGGTGAGAGATTGAATTTAGTGTATTTAAACTGTTTTTCACCCAAGTTGAAGATCCTCGACTAAGACAAAAAGACATGTTCACGGAAGATTTACGATTATACTGGAAACTTAAAGATAAAACAAGTAAAAAATCTTTTAAACAAGGTTAAATACCTTTGGTTAAGCTCTAAACTAATACCACTTTAGAAAGAGAGGGTAAGTTTTAAAGACTCTTATCCTCTGACCGTTCTGTGGAGGTATGTTCAATCTAAAGGCATAACATCCAGCTTTTCAGGGCTGTGATGATGGAAACAATGATGCTGGAGTTTCTGGTGAAGTGTTGGCTCTTTGGCGACGTGTAGAGGAAGTCGTTAAAGCTCCAGAGCTGCAGATGGAGTGTCAAAGGCCGGGGAAACTTAGTGCTTTTACCACCGACTGCTTTCCGACTGGCAGACAGAGGAAAGGTCAGTCAGTGGGGAAACACTTTCTGATTTGGAAACAATTCATAAACTAAAAAAACTTCAACGGAGTGTTTGAGTTTCTTTTAGGATTTGTCTGAAATTATTGGAACATATCACAAAAAAGCAGCACAGACCAGGTTTGAGTCTTACTGGCTTTTTGAGCCATTTAAAACTCACATGTTAAGTTTATTTGTTATACTGTTAGAGGGATTCAGACTCGTCATTTAAAGCACTTTTAAAGCAGGATCTCCAAACGACGAGCATGTGTTTCATTCACTCACGGCTGAGGTGAGCTTTGTTTCTCTTTGGAGGGTCTCAGATTTCTTTGCCGTGTTAGTTTTCACATTTCTACTATCAGAAGTGTGGAGTTGGATTTCTGGAGGACTGAGCTTTTTATATCTGAAGGAGACATCTTCTCCCCGAGGAAGGTGTCCTTGTTTTTATCCTCAAAGAGACAAAAAAACACTGAATCCTGTAAATCTAAAAATACAAAGCGAGTGACAGTGGGCTCTGCTTTTTCTTTCTTTCTTTATTTGTCGTTTTGAGTTGTCAGAAAAACGGTGTCTCTTCTCTTGTGGTGCTGGAGGGAGGAGCCAGAAATCCTGCAGTTTAGTGTTTGGAAACATCCTTTTAGGCCCTCATGTTGTGAAATTAACCCTGAGCACTCCTCCATCAAGTGAGCTTCAATCACCGAAAACCAAACTGAGTGTCAGGAGCAGAGACGCGTCCGTTACAAGATCTTTACTTGTTTATACACTCGGGGATGCTGAGATTATCTGTGTCAAGTTCCAATGTGAGACTCTCCTGTTGGTTCCTACTATAGACTGTAAAAAAAATGGACGTCATCTCACTCGGCTCAAACTCAGGTTGCCACAAAAACTGCTCCCCCTGGTGGCTGGCTGCAGTACAAGACAGAAAATCTGCCTCTCTATTCATTCCAGATGGGATGTGGTCAAACTTTAAAAAATAAATACAACTCGTAGAAATGTTTCTCACATCCGTATGCTGTGGTGATATTTAGATATTGGCCCACATTCTGTTCAAGTCCTCTTTTTTTCCTAAGATTTTTCTTTTTTATTAGTTATCAGAGGTTAAAAACGGGGTTTAACGTCTTGTTTAACGATGATTGACAGCTGCCGTTAATGTGTAGTCTTTTCTGGAAAAATAAAATACATCAGGAAGGAGAGTTAAGAAGAGATTAGACTGTCGAAAGAAAAAAATTAATTATTTTTGTCAACCGCTTCCACTCAGATTTTCCCAGAGTTCCTCCTAAGTCTACTGCACAGATGGCGGCCAATAGCGGCTCCCATGAGAGAGGTTTTTCGGCTGCAAAAATCGTACAATGGTAAAAGGGGGAGCCACACTGTCCATTCTATATACAGTCTATGGTTCCCACCAACTGGCTCAGTGTGAATGTTTCAGAGTTTTATATGGAAAAATCTGGATTAAGTCAATCGTCTTGTTTTCTCTTTGTATCGTGGAGGTCGTATCCTCACACACCTTCAGTCTTGTTTATTCTTCCACTTGCTTTCTCACACTTTTGCTCTGTCATCCAGTTTAAGCCTGGATGTCCTGAGAGGCTTCTGTCCTAACTCCCTGGATGTCAGACTGTCTTTGGTGTGTCTCAGTGTGTGTGTGTGTGTGTGTGTGTGTGGTCTTGGAGTGTGTGGGAACATCCAGGAGGGAACACAGTAACTGTCCTCTGTCCTCTCAGGCCAGTGAGTCACATCCTCTCTGTCGACAGTCTGGTACCCCATGTTGAATTTCCACAAACTACCACAGCCCTCATTTATGCTTCTGTGACTGAGGACATTCGGGCAGACTGAAATATCAATACATATCGATACAGATGTTAGTATGGGTATTGATTAATACTTGCATGTTAATATTGATGCTTAAACACAGAGAAATAAAATCTGGGTTAACACGGAAACACTGATGGACTGAAAACCCTGCAGTGTGCATGTCAGGCCTGTAGGTGGCGATGTAACTGTAGAGTCTTTTGGTAGTCTGCCGCCGAAGAAGAGGTGGGCTGATCATCTGGTGTATATATTAAAAGCGTCTTATCTGAGTGCAGAAGTGGAGAAGCAGATGCACATTTTTTTGAAGGGCAGTCAGCAGATTCAGCAGCACAAGCACAACCCGGTAAGTCCGCCATTGAACCGTTGTTGTTTGGTTCGCGCACGGCAACTAAAAGTTCCCACAACACAACTGGAATGCGCAAAGTGGAGCGTGACGTCAGAGTTTCCACTGAATACTCCGGCTTTCTTTGTTATCTTGCTGCATTAGCAGTCTTCAGGGTATAAAAGTTTACAACTAAACAAATGTCGACTTAAGTAATACCATACGTTCTCATTTTCTGCAAACAGTTGATATCCAAAGCCCTGATGTTGATATCGGTGTTGTATCGGGACCAGAAAAGTTGGATCAGTGCAACCCTACCTCCACCATGACCCTTTGTCTTACGATTTTGTTGACACGCTGCAAGCTTTTTTTGTCCGATGAGCAGAACCAAAACACTCATCATTTGTAGTTAAGTTTGGTGATCACTTCCATCCTGTCCTGTGGATGTCTGGTGCAGGTTGTAGATGAGTTTATCTTAGAGATTCATGGACCAAAAGAAATCAATCCAAACATCACCAACCCTGGCAGAAATGATGTTAGGTAGAAGGGATTTAGATAAAGTCAAATATATACGAGCGTTCTGGGCCTTCAAAGAAATGTTCTGACAGCAAATCTTGATTTTAAAGTGGTTCATAGAGCTTTCGTGTGTATAGGTACGGCCATCGCTTCTAAATTTATTCCTGAGATCTGTTACCGTGTGACATAGCTGTTATAAAGCCAGCAGTGAAAAGTAACACAGGCTTTCACATGAGAGACAGATTGTAAACACATCTCAGAGGAAATCTATGATCTGTCAGCTTCAGTGTAACAAAGTAAAAGTTAGAGAGAGAGAGAGATGTGAGGGAGCAAGAACAGCAGCTTCACCCATTGATGTTTTCTGTGAAAACTCTCAAAGGATCCAGATTCTTCCCTCTCAGCTCCACCAAATAACTTTTGTTTTCTCCTCCTCTCCTTCACGCTCTCTGTAAAGCATCAGAGCTCGGTGTAGCAGCAGAACATCCATCACGTCAGGGAAGCAAAGGCTGAGAGACAAAGGCGGCACACAGTCCGCATTGAAACCCTGTGACCTTTGACCTCTGTGTTGATGCCACTGCTGTCGCCCAATTTGTGATTTTCCTGAGCAATCTTTGATTCTTAAAGCATTTGGTAAAAGATGCTACGATACAAAAAGTATTTTTTCCTCTTTTTCTTTGGATGCAGTGACCCAACTTTTTAAGTCCTGATTCCCCGGCTGGAAACAGCACTCACATTTCACAGCATCAACCCTGTTTTTCTGACTTTGTGTTAGAATTGCATTGTGGGTAATGTTGGCCCCAGGTTTTGCTGCATTGTATTTACTTTATCCGGTCCTTTGACTGCTTTATAGACCATTTAGTCATGTCTTTGTTTAAATTAAAGGAGCGTTTGTTTAATTTTCATACAGTCTATGAATCAAAGAATGATGTTTAGCCGCAGTCGGTCGTATAAACAGAAAAAAATGTCACAGCTGTAAATTTTTGAAAGTGTATCACTGAGTCTGGAGAGTTTCTACCTCCTCTTTATTTGTGACAACGTTCCCCTCAGAACGTGCTTCTTTATTCTCTTTGAAGCGGCTCCTTCAGGACATTTTGAATTCTTATTGCTCTATTATGTATGAGTCTACCTTCTTTAATGTGTTACCGTTTCCAAAAGTTTTAATGTGGAAGAGTCATGGAGGGACGAACACTGACATGCTGGGAACAAGGTACAAACATTTTTAGCATCAGTGTTTGTCTTAATACCAAAAAATAGCTTCTTTATCTGGAATCTGGTAAATTATTGAGGACGGTCCCTGATAAGGACCAGTCCACTGCTGGTTGAATCATCCAAAGACAGGGAATAATATTAATAATAATTCTAATTATAATAATAAAACTTTATTTATACAGCACCTTTAAAAATATTAGTGTACAAAGTGCTTTACAGTGGAAGTCCTAGAACAAATAAAGATCAAATAAAGAAGTGAGCAAACAAACAGTGAAATGATGACACCAAATTAAAGGGTACAACCTCAAAATTAATCGAAAAAATACACAAAAAAAAAAACAGACTGAGACCACGAGGACAAGAGGTAAGAGTAATATGGAAATGGTAAGAAAGATAAAAAGTACAACATAAATTAATTTAATTTAATTTAATTTAATTTAATTTAATTTAATTTAATTTAATTTAATTTAATTTAATTTAATTTAATTTAATTTAATAAATAAATAAATAAATAAATAAATAAATAAATAAATAAATAAATAAATAAATAAATAAATAAATAAAGGAAGATAAAGTTCATGATAATAACAGTAAAAGCCAAAAGTTAAAATAACAAAAATAATGTTAAGTTTATTGAAATAATTAAAGTAAACTAACAAAATAATAAAAAAATATAATATTGATTAATAAATATTGATACAGAAATAAGATAAAACAATCATTAAACATAGGAGATAAATAAAATTGAAGTGGGTAAACTGGTTAAAAGAAAATAAATGACAGAATCAATAAGTGGAAAAGTGGTGAAAGGAAATAAGAAGACATCACATAAAAGCGAGATGTTAGAAGTGTTTTCAAAAAGTGATTTAAAGCCTCTTAATCCAAAGTCCACTGAAACACTCCATGTTAATTTTTGTGCATGTTTTTTTCTTTTTAAATGAGCTGAAGTTCCTGCTGCACCTCGACCCTGCAGGTTATAATCACATGAATGACTGTTAAAGCACATCTTCTCTCAGCGTGCAGTTATCACGTTTCCTCCGTGTCTGCTCTATAATTTTATTTCCTTTCCTCTAAAGCTCGTTGCAGCCCTACATCACTCACACTCTCCAGGTCTAAGGTCTGTGAATTCTCTGAAAGCAGATTATTGTGCTCACAAATGATATTAAAGAGTCTCCTCGGACGTCCAACGCTCACTCAGCTCACTTCTGCTGTTATCCTATAGGATTCTGTAACGCTCAGTTTACTCCAGACTGCCATCTTCAGGAGCTTTCACTCAGCTGCTGTTGTTGACATAGACTCTTTAAGGGACTGTTTAGCTCTTTACATTCTAACCTTAAAAGATCCATAGAAAGATGGACGACGATGACATGTTTCAACCTCCTCTGAGAGTGAGTGAGGCCAAAATGTCTCCTGTTACAAACACTGACATTGTGCATTTTGAGACACCCTCAGGTGGGTCAGTTCACCTGGTTCTTGTGTGTGTTTGAAGCAGACGCTCACGCTTTAAGAAAGGTGGTTGAATTTAACTCTTTGTCAGATGCTGGCAGGTAAAGTTTCTTGATGCTAACTGTGATTTCTTTCTTTTCTCCTCCAGGTAAGTGTACATGGATGTTTTCTCAGCTGACATCTCACAGTAGGTCACTGTTTCTTACCGTCTTTGCTCTCTTGTCTTTCTGTTTCTGTCTTTCCTCTCAGCTCTTTATTGGAGCAGCATCAATAACACACGATTGGTTCGGCTCTTTACATTAGATGTGTTGATTCTGAGGAAAAACGGCCTGTTGCGGATGGAAATGATGACGCATCATGATTTGTTTCATGGGTCTTGTTCCTGTTTGGATTTGATACACTGATTTATTATTTGTTCATCCACTTATTAATTCACGGCTCTGAAGGTTGACGTCTGTCGCTTTAAGACGATGAGTCTGATGACTCATGGAAGACGTGTTGTTTGTTTTCATCTGGTCTGGTCCCAGCGTCCTGCTCTCTAATGAAAATCAATCCCGAGAGCCGTCTGTTTGTTGGAATAATCAATGAATTGTGAGCGACACTTCCACACACACATTTTAGGAATTAGTGACCGTGTGTGTGTGTGTTTGTGTGTGTTGTCTCCCCCTCAGTAAAGCTGTACATACATTAATTATTCAGTAACATGGCCTCAGAGAGCCGTCATATGTCTGAATGTGTGTTTGCTGTCATGACCATCCATAATTGATTTGAGGATAAACACCATGCTGAGGTGAAACCAGCAGGGGGCAGCACTGACGGAGATGAAATCACAGTTCCTGTTGGATATTGCTGGATACTTATAGATCAGGATACATAATTCTCCTCAAGTTGTGCAGAATAAGTATTAATAATAAGGGAGCACATATTGTCAAACTAGTGAGTGGAATCTGCGATTGTTTTTTGCTTTTGTTTTGTTATGTAAGGTTGATCAACCCCCCTTTTTGAAAACAAAAACAAACAACAACAACAACAACAAAACATGCATTTAGATAAATGTTTTCATAACAGACCTCTCAAAGCTTAACACAAATCTAAATTACATCAAATGCAATTGAAGTGCAGTTGTACCTGTATTCTTGGGGTTCCTACACCTCATGTGTGTGAGGTGTTTGGTGTTGACCATAGACTGTATGTAGAACGGACAGCGTGGCTCCACCTTTTACCGTTGTGCAATTTTGAAGCCAAAAAAAAAACCTCAGTCTAAAATATTTTTTCTTCCGTCAGTCTGATCTCTTCTTAACTCTCCTTCCTGATGTATTTTACTATCCCTGAAAAAACTACACAAGAACGGCAGCTGTCAATCTTCGTTAAACGAGACGTAAAACTCCACTTTTAACTTCTAATAATCGATGAAAAAGAAACTTTTCAGAAAAAAAGAGGACTTGAACACCATGTATCCTAATAATATCTAAATATCATCGCAGCATATGAATGTGAGAAACGTTTCTACAAGGTGTATTTATTTTTTAAAGTTTGACCACAGCCCATCTGGAATGAATAGAGAGGCAGAGTTTTTGACCTATACTGCAGCCAGCCACCAGGGGGAGCAGTTTTTGTGGCGACCTTAGTTTGAGCCGAGTGACATGACGTCCATTTTTTTTTACAGTTTATAATATTGACTGCATTGACACTTGTGGCCAAAGTCGGTAGTGTTTTTCCTTATACTCTGCTTCCCATGAGCACCATCACCCGCTGTCGTAAAGATGTGACTTTTGCCAAGACATTTTTTTCCCCCAGGATTCAAAGCAACAACGTTATGTAATTATTTGTAGAAATGAGACGTGACAACAATCAAACTTGTTTCTATGTGTCCGTAACTTGTAGCGTCAGTGAATCCTGGTTATGTCCTACCAGAGCTCATCTACCAACTCCAACCTCACCAAGCAGAGCTTGGATCACTACAGTATAACTGCTGGAATGAACATTATCAGTCTTTTTTTCATTAGGAGGTGCAGATTCTATCAGCTCCTCTGTTGCATCCTGATTCCTGCACAACTAATTCAAAGGTGATTCTACAGTGACTTTATTTGTCTGTGCACACACACTCACACACACATACACACACACACACTCTCTCTGCAGTAATCTGAGCCCTCTTCATTGCCAGCTGATGCCAGTCACACGCTGCAGCTCTGCACACACACATATGAAATACCTCTGCTGACAGTCTGCTATAAATAAAAGCAGATTTCAGACGGGGACAGCGAACGTCTCCTGCGTGTGGATTTGAGCATGTGGGGTTTTGATGGAACCCTTTGACGCATTAGTGAGTCATGTGAGCTGCTGCCAGGAATAATAATGAACTCTTGTGAGGTGTGAGCGCTGAGGAGAAGGTCGGGAGAGAGAGAGAGAGAGAGAGAGAGCCTTTGACGCTGAATGAGAAGTTGATTTCCACACCTCACCCGACTCTGATTCATGTTTTCAACTGTTTCAATAATGAGAGACGTGCAAAACAATCCCGGTCATGTAATGCTGAGGAACATCCAGAAGAGGGCGCTGTCTACCAGCTGAAATGAGTTTAAAGCTCAGGCTCATTGGGTACAGTTGGAAAGAGAAATGCACATATTAGAATATATACTCGTTTTTATATACATACATATAAATTGTATGCATATTGAATATTTTTTGTTTAATTTAAATAAAAATTTGCAAAGAAATAAAAATAAAAGCATCAATATTTATTCTGTAAACCTTAATTTTTTTACTTACAGTAGGAGATTGAGAGTTTTTTTCTCATTTTGTTAAAGTATCTGTTGTGCAAAATAGCATAAAAATGAACGTAGAGAGAAGGTACAGTAAACACATACTGATGCTTCTGTGTGCCTTTATTGTTTCAGAATTTGGCATTCCACATAAGCACATGGAAAGACAGGGAGCTTCCAAGAGAGACAGAGATTCTTATTCTCTTCCTTCTTACTGTTAAAAGCTTGTTTTTGATCTCTGAGTGCATCTTGACATGAGAAAAAAAGAGTTTTTAGGTCTTCTGCTCCCCCAGCCTGGAATTTGCAGGAGGATTTCGGTCCAAGTGAGCTTGTCCCATCAAATATAATTAATTAAAAGCTGACGGAGCTGGAGGAAGATGCATCAGCTTCCGTTCTGTGTTCCAGGATATGTTGACATGATTTTTAAAGTCTGTGTTGTTTGTCTTTAACTTTTCTAGTCTCTGTCTGGAGGCTCTTGTAAAGGAGATGTTGACCTCAATTATTAATATATAGATAAGAGCCAAATCACCAACTATAACTTAATGCCTTTAAATTATCTCTGTCTTTAATGAGAGGTGTCTGGACTGAATCTTATCCTCTGGTTCAAAGTGAGTTTTTATTTTTTTAATCTGCAAAAGTGATCCAAACATATTATCTTTATCTTTATTTTATTTCTTATCCAAAAGCAAAGTAATGTCATTATTTCTGTATATATACCACAGACTGTATAAAATATGGACGTAGTCTCCGCGATGTCACCCGTCTGTTCCTAACACAATCAAATGAAGCCAGTCATTGGACAGGGCCATCTTGGATATGATGCAGGCTTTAAATTCCTTCCTAACAGCTATAGGGTGCCCGTCAGTCACATGAGCTGAGCTGAGCTGAGCCTCTGATTGGACAAACTCGTGTTCCTAATATCTTCTAAACCGCTGAGTTAGAAAAAAAATTCACTCACCGTACAGTGTGTGCCAATAGCGAAATTAGCGTTTCAGACCCAAGCTGTTTTTTTAATCAGACTGTAAATATGTTTACTAATGCCGTAAAAGTCTGTTGGGTTTTTTTTTTGGCTTGGTGTGTACGTGACTTTCGGTCTTTCTGCAGCCAGTGTCTGGTCGATTCTCAATGAACTTTTAGCACTTTCTGCATAGGCTTCATTTTTCTCTACCAGATGTTGCTCCTTGGTTTTTACTCACAGTGTATCAAAAATGTGGAGGAAAAAAAATCATTTCAGAAGAAAGTAACACTTAACTTTGTGTTTGTTATGTTTGTTACAAACTTCTGCGCACTAACTAGTCTCTGTTCTTCTCCTAAAATGTGTCATTCTACTCTGAGGTGATCACTTCGCCTCCCTCCTCACACCAGTGGCCCTTTCTCTGTTTTTCTCTCTCTCTCTCTCTCGCTCACTTGAAGTCTGCTGGACATTTTTTCAGACACAACACTTGAACTGAGCTGCATGGTAGTGCAGCAGGTAGCGCTGTTATCCCACATCCCAAAGGTTCCTGGAACCTTTTTTGTGTGGAGTTTGCATGTTCTCCCTGTGCATGTGTGTAAAAGTGAGAAAGCGTCTCTGAATAATGGCCCTGACGGCCCCTCATACGCACTCCTCACCTCACCTGTGGGAGAGTAAATATTAATGATGCAGTGTTTCAAAACGCTTAATTAATGAACACATTAACAGGAGCAGATTTACACCCTAACAGGAAAGGTTGATCTTTGTTCTGAAGTTTGAACACATCTGACCAGATCTCTGAAGACAGGCTGTGGTGGATAAACTTTTTTATGTAATATTTCATAATTATCTGGCAGAAGCTCGCCTCGTAGTATTTCACAAAAGAAAAGATACCCCCTCCCTCCTCCTCCACTCTCCTCATCTGTGGGAAAGTAGGCCACTCTTTTCTCGTTCTCTCTTTAATTTCTGCTCCTGAAAGATGTTTTACGCTCGTCTGGGGAGGAGGTGGGCGGGGCGGGGGCTAACGAGGAACAAGATTAAGGAGCAGAGAGGAGGAAAGAGTTCGTTTTCATGAGGAATGAGTCTCCAGTGGATTTTTTTAAGACTCGTCGCAGTAAATAAAGAAATAAGGAGTGTTCAGGCTGCATTTATGTTTCATATTCAAACATCTGCTCACATGTAGTCTGACGTGTGTGAGTGTGTGTGTGTGTGTGCGCATGTTTAATGACTCTGGAATCATCCCGGTCTGCAGCCACGCCTGTCTTTGTCAGCCCTCCTCCGGCCCCATCACCTCCATCGGTATTTCCCTCCACAGCGTTTCCCCTTTGCCCTGTTGCCCTGACAACAGACAGACACCAAGGCGAGGGTTACCTTGGAGACGGGACAGATGCGGGCTTTCCCCGCCCCTCTTGGTCTGACAGCTCGGCTGTGCTTCAGCACCTGTGAAATCTGATTTAGATGATAAATACAAACCTGGAGCTGGTTTTTTCTCCACACAGGAAATGAAAATGATTTTTCAGTTCCAGGTTCAAACAGACGCTTTGTGATTAGAAGCACAGGGGCTGTGTGGTAGATTGTGGATTTGAAAGGTGGAGGATTAAGAGAGTTGTCTCCTGTATTCTTTCTGTCAGTCTGAACAGTTAGATGTTTTAAAGCATCTTTGAACGAATGTTTCTTCTTTAAAAACACCAAAAAGCTGAAAAGGAAATATTAGGTCGAACTATATCTGATATTTCACTCCTCAGCCTGTTTTTCTCTTTTAAAGAATGACAAACACCTTCTCCTTTCCTTTCCTCCTTTCCTTCTTTCCTTCCTTTTGTCTCTGTGCTCCCTCTCTCCATTTCCTGCTTTCCTCTTTCTCTCTCCCCCTCTCTTCATCCACATCCTCCTCCGACAAACATCCGGCCCGTTTGATCTCCATCTCTGAAAACTAGCAGCTTCCACTGAGCCATCAAAAGCATCTCTGTGGTTGCTATGGTTATTTACTTAGAGACAATTACTATAGCAACGCTGTTTCCGAAGGCCAGAGAGGAAGTGGCTCAGCGGGAATTCAGGTGGAGACGCACAAAATACACAGATACACACACACACACACACACACACACAGCGTGCAGCGAGGTATAAGGTGTGTACTTGTAAGAGGATGTTTATCTTAATGAGCGATGCTTGGCGCAATTTTTCTTAAAGTATCTCAGTTCTCTGTTTGTTCCGAGTCCTCGTTTGAACCCTCTGAACCTTCAGTTTGATTCAGAGGTGAGTATCATCACCGTCCCGTCTCCTTCACTCTCTGATGGATCAATAGATGGACGATCTGACCCCGCAGCATCAGTCACAGCTCGCTCTGCAGAATCAGACTCTGGATCAGATGGAATATCGTCACGTTATGGATCCGCCCGTTAGCCCGATCGATCCCTCATCAGGGCTTTATTTAGACGCCGTCCTGTGTAGGTCATCAGCAGCTGCCCATGCACTCATTAGAGCCCGCAGCAGAGCCGGGCTGTCTCACTCGATTCTGACTCTGATTGGATGAGTTTGTGGGTTACAGTGTGCTGTAAACAACACCGTATATTGGTGTTGTTTATTCAAAATGTTAAAGTTTTGTGCATTAATATTTTTTCTTTTTCAAATAGACTTTTGGATGAAATCGGTCCACACAACTCTGCAGACCTTTCACTGACTTTATTTTGAAGCGAAAGCAAACATGTATTTAGCTCCAGCAGACAGATAAAGTTAGCAAACAGCTCAATCTCAGATTCTAATATTTAATTCTGTTTTTAAGTCTTTAATGTTTTATTTAAAATTTAAAACAAACTTTCAGCAGGCCTTTAAGCCTGAACCCTTGATGCTGCTTTTCAGATGATGTGTGAAAGTTTTATTAGTTCCATATTCTTAAGGAAAATAAATCTTTTTTGTTGTTTTTCTATCCCCTTATTGTACTTAAATGAAACAAAAAATCTGTGTGTTACCTTCCCTGATAAGTACGTTGACACACACTGCTTGAATGTTGATTGATGTGCATTTCACAAATTAAATAAACTCAATAACTTACATCAAAATCAAACGACTTCCTTTCAAGAGTTTCCTTTTCCGTGCTGGTTATCAGTCCAGTTTAAAACTTAAGATGCAGCCAAGAGTTCAGATTAAAACCTGAGAAAGAAGCTGGTTTTCAGTTGGTCGTTACACAAAAAAACAACAACAACAACAAAAAAAACCTGAAGTCTGGATGAGTTTTTATGACTTGTTTTTGGAAATAATTGTCTTATTGTACTTGAAATGAGCCACATTCACCTGACGAGTCCTGAAAAAATGTCTGATTTCAAGATATTAAAAGACAAAATGACACCTGAGTTGTTTGTAAAGAGTAAAAAAAAAAACTGCCAATGATGGTAAAAAAAAAATAAAAATCTTATTTTTTATTGAACAAAGACATTTTTCTTGACTTGTCAGGTGAATGTGGCTCATATTTAGTCTAATATAGAAATTTTACTAAGAATAAGAAATTTTCAGTTTTTTTTTGCAGTGCAGTGACTGTTAATCCTGGACTGATTTAATGTGTGAGCCTAATAAAACACTTATTTCATATGTTTCACATGTAGATTAAGTCGTTACAAGGAGGGTTGTTTACCATCCCAAAAATTCTCTTATTTATTGTAACCAAGTATTCTGACGACTGGAACTCACCTGTGTGTGACCTTTTAAAAAATGTAAAATCTTTCTCAGCGCTCTTATTTTGAAAGTCCACAGAACAAAGCTTATTTATGTGTCTTACCTCAAGTGCTTTCTTTGTAATTCTGATCCTGTGCTGCGTATTTGTTGTTGCATACTCGACTGCTGAGTCTGAATCTGGCACCAGAGGAGGACTAGATCCTCGTACGCTGATGCTCAGAGTTGTTTGACGGTCGCTCATCCGTCTGCTGAGTTTGACGGGTTTGTAATGAAACATGTTGATGAAAAAGATCGTTTTCTCAGACTCAGGGTTATGGTTTTGTCTTTACTGTCTCATTACTCCCCCATTCCACACCCTCCCTTATTAATCCCCCCTACCCACTAATAAAATATTCAGAGAGCCTGGCGCTCGGCCAGATGCCCCTCCCTCTCTCTCTCTCTCCCTCTCTCTCTCTCTCTCTCTGAATGGCAGGCAGCCAGCTGACGGGCACGTGGCTTTCTGAGGGCCACAGAGGGAGGGGACACAAAGAGCAGGTTGGGCTTTGAAATGCAGAGCAGATGATGTTTTCCTGCTTCAGATGAATGAATTTTTTTTTTTTAATTGTGTAAAAACAGATTCATAAACCTTCCCTCTCTTTTAAACCAATCAGAGTGAAATACTCCTGCCACAACATTTCTGTTTTCTAGAGTTTATTTCGTAATCTGATTGAAAGCTGAGCAGTATAAAAAATACCAAATGTGCTTCTTTTTTCTTCCTGCTAACCTTCACAGGAACTAAAGGTTCAGTCTGTATTTTCAGGGGCTGTAATTTGAACATTTTGTGGTTAACCCTTTAACTACCTCTCCTTTTAACCCTTCAACTTTCACTTTTTAAATGCAAGGGATATGAAGTCTATTTAATTTTTAACCTTTGAATGTGCCGTCCAAAAAAAAATAAAAGATAAATAAATAAGATTTTTTTGTATTTTTCCTGTGCTGTTGGGGCACTAAAATCAGAAACCACAAAATTTAGAAAAAAAACTGATTCAATCAAGTTTGACAACACATTTTCAACAAGATATTGCGACTCAACCAAACGGTTGAGCTGGAAGTTAAAGGGTTAAAATAATTCACGTCCCCCTCACAGGTCCACAATTAAAGATATTAAACGACAAAATAATGCTTAAACTGCTTGAAATGACTAAAATAATAATCTGTGAATGAGGTAGGAAAAATATTGGCATTTGGTTTCTTGGATTATTTTTGTTTTATACCATTTGCAGTTTTTTTTTACACTTTTTGAGCAATTCAGGTGTGTTTTTTGTCTCCTAATATCTTGAAATAAGACTTTTTTTTCTGGACTTGTCAGGTGAAAGTCCAACATTGAGTCTTAGACAAACACAGCCGGTGTTCATTTGACTAAATTCTCATTTTTAACCCTTATTTAATTTTCCGACTTAGTATTTTGTTGTATAGTTGTTCATTCAGAATCTTTACTTTTTTTTATCCATCAATATTAGTGAATTTATCCAATTTTTTAAATTTAGGATCTGCATTTCATATTTTCTTGGAACTTAACCCAACTCTTATTCCTTTATTAGCTTTAAACTCATAATTTGTCTGAAATCGTTTCACTTATGAACAAGTTTCAGGTTAAACCAGAACCTGGCAGAGCTCTGAATGGTTTGAGGCCCTGGGTTGTTTGCCCCACTTGCCCTCTGGGTAATCCACACTCCAGCATAATCAGAGTCTTATCTGGAAGATGATCTTACCACTAACCACTGAAGGAGGAGAACAGAAGCTCAGTCTCAGGCTGTGAATGTGAGCGAGGAAACTTCTAGAAACTCTCTGAATCTTCAGCCTGGTTTCAGTTCGTCTCTCTGCTCCTGTTAAAGTGACAGACGCGTCCACAATAACATCCTTCAACGTCAGTGTTAACAACTCTGGGCTGTTTACTGCTAAATCACTCTGATGGCACTGGGAAGCCCTTATATAGGGGTGTGTGTGAGTGTGTGTGTGTGAGTGTGTGATGGGAGGCGTTCAGTGTCTCTGTGGAATGTGGGATGTGGGAGTTTCTTTTGTGTTGTTCTGCATTTGTGTGTAACTCTTAATGGAAATAGTGTCAGGCCAGGTCAGTGTCACTGCTGTCCTCTGTGTGTGTGTGTGTGTGTGTGTGTGTGTGTGAGTGTGTTTTCTCAGAAACCGTTTGAAAGGACTTTTTCCTCCTTCGGGTCGTAAAGTGAGGACTTCTTTTGTGTTTTAATTTAATAGAAGGAGCACAAAGCAATCCCTTGTTACTGACATTTGTACACATGTATGCACACACACACACACACACACACACACACACACACACACACACACACACACACACACACTCACACACACACACACACACGTACTTGTTAAAGCAGGGTCTCTGCTTCCATAGTGATTATTCTTTCTGCCGGTTGAACTCCAGTTTCACTTTGTAGTCCACATGTTGACCTTTTTGAAGTTGCTGTTAATGCAAACCTCACACACACACACACACACACACACACACACACACACACACACACACACACACACACACACACACAAACACGCACACAAACACAAAGCATCAAAGCTGTTACACACAATACATCAATGCTGGTGACTCACCTGTGTGTGTGTGTGTGTGTGTGTGTGTGGCATGGGTGGACTCTGGTTTGAATCCCGGAGCAGAATAAAAGTAAACGTTTAACACTTCGCCCTCCTCTATCCACTGCTGGAGACACAGAACCTGAGTAATGCATGAAAATTTAGGCTGAGAGTTCCCGGATTGTTACACATACTTTTAACACAATATTACACAATTAATCCAATCGTATTCATGTTGTGATAATGTGCAGCTGTTTAACTGCACTAAAGGTTGCCACTTTCGATTTAAAGACAGGGTTTGCAGTCGAGGAAAACTAGCATGAATTTGAAAGTAGCATCTCCTCAGGATTCCGTTTAGCCTCCACCCCCCCCACACTTGGAGCTCCTCCAAAACGATGCTCCCGCTCACATGCACGAGCGCCGCTGATTCGCGACCATATGACTGATTCAAAAACCACAGACTCAAACCGGTCCTCAGCGCATCGTTTTTGTTTGCACTACGTTACCAGCAATTGGATTTGATTGGTTGAATAAATTGGCTCCTCGTTGCTAGGATTGGCTGGTGTTTCCCCCTGATCATTTTAACTAGAATAACAAAAAGTCTAAATCTAAATCTGATTACCAACCCTGCCTTTGAATAGTGAAATGTTTGCATATCTGACCCTGACTGACATAAGTGTGGCCTACAGTCTCTAACCGTAAAGGCATTCGATGTGAGTGCAGGTGGCCTAGTGGTCTCGGTCGTGCTCCATATAACATAAAGCTCTTGAATGGGCATCCTGGATTTCCTACTCCATCTACTGTCCTGTCCTCTCACATTAAAGGCATAAAAAAACCTGAAAAAACAACTTTAAAAAATGCATTCCAACCAATGGACTGTGTCCCGTCTGTTTCTGAAACAGATTCTTGATGCAAAAAGGCCGGCACAGCCATATTGGAAATGAGGCATGCTTTGAGCTCACAGTAACAGCCATAAGGCGCCCGGCAGTCATGTGAGCTGAGCTGTGCCTCTGATTGGACGAACTGGCGATCGAAATATCTTCTAAACTGCTGAGTTAGAAAAAAATTCACCCCTGTGTGAAAATAAAAGGGTAAGGAGATCACGGCACTAAGATGTTTGTTTTCCAATTTTTTATTAATGTATCTTCATCCTCATTAAAGAAAAAAATCCAAATACACCTTCATGTCATAAACATATTTATCATATGTGCAGTATTTGGCTATAAGATCATCAAATCTGAGGCTTATAATCACTTTTTGGTCTGACATCATAAATGTGCTTTTTTTTTAAATAAGTGAAATGACTGATGAACTCTACTTCAAATTCTGACAGTATGGATGGAAGTTGATCAGGTTTCCTCCAGATGTGACTTTCTACAGAGAAAAAACATTTCCTGATCTGAGGTATTTTTTGCACAGTGTAGAAAACAGTGTCAGCTTCTGAACCAGGTCCCCTCTCTGTCAGTTTTAAAGGCGTAGAAGCTGTTTATGGAAGTAAAAGCCATGTATTAAACAGCTTTAAAAGCCGGAAACTCTGATTGGAGCTGAGTACAAAAGCTGTTCTTGTCTCTGATATCTAAACCTAATCCAATCTTCTTGTTTCTCTTTTTGCAGCTTTGCTTTTTAAAAACCTCGTCCTGTTTGCAAACATCACCCAGAGGGGGAGCGTTAGTGCTGACGCTGTCTCAGTAGAGAACAATTGTGTTGCTTGCTCTGACATATCGCCGTTGTTAAATTTTAATGACCGCTCCTGAGCTGTGTTTGCAGAAATAATCTATTAAACCTCACTGCAGTGCATAAACGTCCAGATGGTGGTCTGATTCCATGTTTCGTCGTGTTTTCAGGTGAAAAAAAAAAAAAGTGTTGATCCCGGAGTTTTTAACGTATCTCAGCGTTTTGTTTCCGCTGCAGTATTTAGAGATCAATATCTTCTCTCTCAGCACCAACAGAGCCCTCTCTCTCTCTCTCTCTCTCTCTCTCTCTCCTCTGCAGCGACCTCGTACCCACTGGAGTCATTTTCCTTCCTCCAAGTTGTAAAGTTTTCCTCTTACTTCACTTCGTCTGATGAGCTACTCTCACAGATAGAGAGAGCTTTGTGATGGATCGGTGGCTCTCTCCTCCTCTAACTTCATCTGAAGAGCTTCCCTAGAAGTTCAAGTGCTGGTGTCGTGGATCTCTTCAAAGAGATCATCACTCAGACACAGAGCAGACTTGTTCCGGAGGAGACGATGCTGTAGACTGTGAAGCGCTTTGTGACAGCACACAGATACAGAGGAGTGACTGATGTTTCTCCTTTAAAGGGGCTCACAGATGATGAAGTCTGCTGCACAGAAATGCAACAGATGGTGTCGGGCTAATAAGGTGCATAATCAACATTTCCACCAGGGTGAGACGGGGATGATGGAACTCTTAGCTTGTTTGGTCTGCTTCGGTCTGGTCTGGTTGGGAAAACATTTTCCTCACGAGTTTATGTTCTCAAACTTTGGTTAAAAATCAAGAGAGCCTTTATAGTTAGATCGATATGTGTGAGAAGTCTTGTAAAATATTGTAACTTTGTTGGGAAATTGTTGTTGCAGATTAGGGCTGCCAAGATTAGTCGACTAGTCACAATCAAATTTGTATTTTTTTAAACTGCCGCTGTACTTTCACCTGTCTCGTCTGCCGTTCTGTCCTTGACGCATACGCGCAGAAGTGGTAACCGGGGTAACCCGTGATGTCACCGGAAAAGTTATGCCCAACAGTATCATGGCTAGCCGGCAACAGAGCTCGAAAGTTTGGGAGCATTTTTCCAAAATAAAGGAGAAAAGTGTGCAATGCAAAATCTGCAAAGCAGAAACGTCCTTCCATGACAGAACGACGGCGATGCACGAGCATCTGAAAAGACAGCACGCCGTGGCTGATTTATTTTCTGACGAAGAATGACAATCTTGGTAAGCTAATTGGCTAGTTAGCTGCTAACATTAACGTCAACAGGGAGCTACCTACTTAATAGCGATGTCATGTTTGAATAGAAAATTGGTACATTAAAAAAAATGTCAGAAATGCTGCTACAAGCTGCAAAGTTCATTAAAAGTTGAATGAACTATGATATTAACTGTCTTCATTTTTAGTTAGTACATACCTTAAACACTTGAAGCTGGAAGCTAATGATGTTAGCTGTATGCTGGTGCAATGTATGTGGCAGCCCTAGTTCAGTGTGCTGCTGGTACCTGCAGATTCAGCGCTAGCTTTTTTTTTGACGGGACGAGCTGCTCTCTGAGATGTTGTTTGAATGAATGTTAGACTTACAGTAAAGATGGTCCAGAGAAGGTGTGATGGTGGAGCATAGAGGCGTTTTGGTAGCTTGGTACTAAGAGGGAACAAATGTTGGAGTGTAAGCTGGAGTTAAAGTTTGGTCGCCTCACTGTTGACTAAACCCTCTCATCTGCTGGAGGAAGCGTTGACAGAAAGAAGTTTAAAACATGGGGGCAGAAACTGTGATGTGAATCTTTTTTCCTGGTGCAGTGAGGTGACAAAGCCTACATGTGTTTATACACTGATATGGAGCAGAGGCGGTATGTTCGGAGTCCTGCTCTCCAGATTCAGTCAATAAACTTCAACACAGCCGGGATTACACACCAGACACACTCAGCAAATCCACACCGCCCTGTCAGTCTTTGTTGTCTGAAGGCAGCCAGCCCTTAAATCCATGTGTACCCCCCACCGCCCCACCTTGCCTACACACACACCCTTCCCTCCCTCCCACACACACACGGGCAGCTTTATGAGTTCCTTTGAAAAGCATTGATTGCTGTATCTTAATGACGGCCTCTGGCGATTGGCTCCTATCACAGCAGACTGAAGCAACGTCTCTTTAATGGTGATGAATAATTGAACCAGTTGTTGTTCATATTTTTTAATCAGCGTGTCAGCTCACATCTGCACTGAAAAACGTTTACCTTCCTGGTCAGGATGGCCGTAAATCAACCCAACTGGTCTCTGCTGCTGACAAACTGCGCTGGTGATGATATTTGGAGCTACAGACTGTCAGTTATGATGTTTCACTCGTAAATAAAAACATCGCGACATAAATTAACACGTCAGGAACGAACCAGAAGGACAGAAACTGTGGTTGACACATCTTGATTTTATACTTTGTGTCGTGTCTCATTTGTTGACATGAAGGCTTCAGGACTTATACCGCAGACAGTCAACAGAGGGAGCTCTGAGTCTTCTGGGTTCACTTTTGGGAACTGTTATGTCGTCCATCTTTTTAAACCATCTATGGAGACACTCTACTTGTGCTGATTTACAGCAACAGTATGAGAAATATGTCCATCAAGCAGATTTATAAATTAGAGAGAGTTTGAGCAGAATAAGCCGAGGTTGTGAAGCTGTTATGAAATCTTTGGTTTCATACCTCATTATTGGGGTGACCAGTAACGACTGACTGAGCGATCTCAGTGTCCTGGCAGGGACAAAGTAATGGAGAAGCTCGGTCAGGTACTGGGGGGCTTAGCCATTAAGGGCTTTAAACTTTGACAGTCTATTCAGTGGACAGTGTCTGTGCACACTGCAAATAGCCTCACCACTTTAAAACTTGTCTTAAGACTCACTTGTTCACTTTGGTCTTTGGCGATCCATCGTCACTTTTATTGGGTCTTTTATTTGTCATTGATGTTTTTATTATTTTTTTTTAATAGTTCTCATTTTCATTTCATTTCATTGTTTTTAACAGTTTTTATTGTTCTTTCATTGTTTCTGCCAGTTTTACTGGAAAGCACTTTGGTAGGCTACTGGCTGTTTTAAATGAAGTCGCTAATCATGGACACCATGGTTACCCTCATCGTGCATATCACCCTCAAAGTAAGCTATATGGGCCTTTTTTTTTTTCTTCCCAAAAATAACTCAACAATAACCAAAGATTGGACTCTGGACTTTTACAGAAGCGCAAAAACACCTCAGACAGTGACTAAAACCAGGTCACAATAGTCACTACACGTTCATTACTTTAAATATATAAACAAATATAGATGTTAAAGTTGATATAAAACCATCAAACAGAAATTTTTTAATCTTTATTTTTCCATATTTCTTTAAAGAAATGATTGAAGACCCCGCTAAGATGACTAAACCAGGATAACGATGGTATCAATGGAGGCAGATTCATTTAGCAATTTAGTATCTTAGGATGTATTACTGTTTAGGGTTAGTGTTATGTAACAAAATATCATTATTATTAGATTGACTCATAATGGATGTATAACGTGATATGTTACATTGTGGTACCATCAGATACAAGATTTGTTATTATACAACACACTGACCATGATAATGAAAATGCCACTGAACAGAAATCCGTCAATAATTGTCATAAAAACAAAGATGATCACACAAAGATGCATCAAGGTATTTATTACCTGCAGAATTAACTTAACTTCTTAAAAGGCGACAGCGTAATTTCATAAAACACAGGATTACACACGGTTAAAAAGGCCAGAATTAGCCAGAAGGCTAGTTTTCATCTGTAGTCCCCTGGCCATGATGTAAAACAGGCAATGAAATTACATTTTTAAAAAAGAAAAAAGGAAAAGAAAGAAAGAAAGAAACAATAGAATACATAAGCAAACACTTACTATACAATTGGGAGAAAATAAAGTTAATAATCATCAAGTTGATAATTTATTTATATTAAGGGTTTATTATTTTTGATATCGACGTGGTGTAATACTCCTTTTTTAATTCATGAGTGGTTATATTTTTGTAACCATTGTTTCAAAAAACAGAGAAATGTTTTTTTTATCGCTTGTTTACGGTTGTATTTTGAATCTCTTCACCTCAGTGGTTTAGTTATTATGTTCCTCATAAAAAAAGAAGCAATTAAAAATGTGCTTCACACAAACACACATGTGGCCGCTCGCTGTGAGTGTGTAAGAGTGTGTGCGCGTGCAGCCACTATTTTGGAGCTCCAGCGAGGGTTTCCATATAAACACTGGTGGCAGCTGCTGCCATAGCAACACCATTGTGCTCCCTCCTCCCTCTATCTCCCTCCCTCTACCCGACCACTCCCCTCCGTCTCCCCCCTCCTCTCCGCCTGGCTCGCTCGGCGCTCCTCTCATTCAGTCAGAGTGTGGAGGAGCAGAGAGGAGGAGAGAGGTCGGCTCGCTCCGCTTCACTTCAGGAGGGAGAGAAAAGAGAAGAAGTGAATCAGACAAAAAGAAAAAGAGGAATTAACTCAAGTGAGGAGTGATTGTTGTTTTTTTTCTTTTGGGGGAGAAAATGAGTGAGGACAACCACTCCCACTACAGGCTGGACCCCAGTGACCGCCTCAACGGGCTGGGACAGAGGAGAAAGAGACCCAAGAAGGTAAATGAACAGATGGAGCCACAGGGAGCAGGTGGAGAGGAGAAAATGAGGAGAGGAGTGTGATTTCTTTTATTTCTTCTTCTTTTTCATTACATGTTGGGGTTTTTTTCAGGTGTAAATGAGCTTCTCTCCTTCTCCTGCTGTTTCTGTCTTAATTTTGTCCCCACCTCCCTCCTCATCCCCGGAGGAGAGCGGCCCCCCTGTGGGCGCTCTCCATCTCTGCTGATTCCACCTTTTTTTCCCCCTCATGATGGATCACTCCTCTTCTGCTCCCTGTGCTCCCTCTTCAACCTCTTTTCTTCTTTTTTTCTTTTTTCTTTTTTCCTCCACCTTCTTCTTTCTTCTTCTTCTTCTTCTTCTTCTTCTTCCTCTGTGTGTTGTTATTGTTGTGAACACCTAAAGGTAGTGAGTAGTAAGAGGAGGCTCCTCTCACACGCTGACAGGGTGGGTCCCCGCTCCGCTCAGCTTGCTCCGCTCTCTGCTCTGCTCTTTGTTGTTGTGGACACGCTTCATGCTGATGTTTGTGCAGATTTTTGTTATCCTATCAGCTCAATTATTCAGAGACATCTCCTCCAACGTGCATGATAGATTACTGATGTCGTTTCTTTATTTCTGAAGGCTCCATCATGAGCCTGCACACGCCCATCAGCCTCTGGCTGCTGTCAAACGAGGCTCTGATTTGAAGACATGACATTTAAGGAAATATTGCTCTGTTATTGTCCCTGTAGGGTTATTACAATGCTTTGGTTATTGGTGTCATGACCATGAACACATTTTATCATAACTTACAATAGACGTGAAGTCTTCTTGTCAATCAAAAATGGTCTCTTTGGCTCCCAGAACAAAAAAAGAAAAAGCTCGTAAAACATTGTGTGGATTGAAGATCCAATGAACGCTTTGTATGTGTCACAGCCACATGTATTTAAAGCTACACTGAGGGTTTTTAGCTGAATATACCAAAATAGACCAAAATGAGCCATGATGCTTTTTGGTGATCTTCAAAATCAAATGAGACTATTTAAAAAAAAGGAAGGAAAAAAAAACTGACGTTTTATTTTTTTCTTTTCTTTTATTGGCCGTAACGTCTCAGAAGGTGAGGGGTCGGAGGAGGTGATTTACAACAAGCTAGAGATCTTTTTTTTCTTTTTCCTCATAGAGAGTGATAACATTGACTGTTAAGAGAAATCAGAGTGTAGCATTTCTGTCAGAAAACACTACGTACACGTGTGCTCCGCGAGAACAGCAAAGGTTTAGTATATTTGTCCACAGGGGGCGCCAAAGTCGACACAAACTTAAGTCGTCACAGGAGCTTTAAAAAAGATTCAACAAGTGCAAAACTTTATAAATATCTTTCTCATAGTATGAACGTTTGCTAACTAGCTTTAGCTGCTAATGAGTAACTGTAGCTCAGAATAGAATGAAATAAACTTTATTTGTCCACAGTGTCGAAAATTGTCTCACAAGACGGACTTTAGATACAAACAAAACAACGTTTTGTTGGTCGAGTGCCGTCGTCACAGAAAAACGTAATTCATAAACAATGAGAATACTATTTAAAAGTTGCAATTTTGCTTAAAAAATAAAAAATATTATTTCACAAGCATCATGTGATTTGCATGAGCCAGGTTAGCATCCCAACAGAGGTAGACCACATCATTACAGGCGCTAACAGCAGGATCAGTACATCTGTTCAGCTGTTTTAAAGATGGCGGACGTCATGCTCATGTGTTTCCCCAAATTTGGATTTAGAAGACATGACTTTTTCCATGTTTTTCGCTGTTTTTGTGGAGTAAACATTCGCTGTTTGACGTTGTTAGCCTGCCTCACTTTCATGGTGAAATTCGTGAATTGGCCAAAGTTTGTGAGTCTAAGTTTGTTTGGCTAACGCTACAGCCAAATGGGCCGCTTGTGAGCTTCTGTAAACACACATATTGCATCTGTGTCTGTTGCAGACAGATTCACACACCATCATCCACCTTGTCTTGGTGATAAATCAAGAATTTAACGTGGTACATTTCTCCGAGAAGAACTTGATCATGACTTTAAACAGTCTATAAAATACTGAAACCCTGAAACAGATGTTGATGTTTGATTTTTTGTCTACTGTATTTAAACTCAAAGTCATGGCTTCTTGTTAGCTCTGCTGCCCACTTGTTGTTTGTGTTCATGCATCATGTGGTGAGTTTGTGCTCACAGGATGTGGTCTGTTCAGACTGAAGGAGGGTTGAGACGGTGGTACTCTGACTGGAAGCTTTCTTCTACTGTGATTTTACCATAATACTGTTCACAGTTGATGAGGTTCATGTGAATGTGTTTTCCCAAATATCCACCTGTTAGCAGATAGTTAACCGTCTCTAGAAGGAGGATAACAGAGGTTCAGAGTAGGAAAATTAGCTGGACTTCACTTTTCTGTCTTATTTTCTGATCTATCTAACTCAACACTTCCATCTGTTTTCCTCCATCGCTCTTTCTTCTTTCATCCATGACAGCCCAGAGTTTCCCCCTCAGGCTGCAGAGGACACAGAACTCCAGATTCAGTCCTTATTGCATTTCTCTGTGCTTCGTTTTTGCTTGTTTGAGGGAGATGATGCTCATGAAAGGAGACAGCTCAGCCTCTTCATCCGTATCAGGATCATTTTTTATATATTTATTAAAAATAGCTGTGTGGGATGTTCATCAACCTGTTATCTCTTGGTTACCGTTCAGCCGTCATAATCATTCAGACTCTGAGCCGTGCTTGTTTGGATTTCTGGGAGACTTTAAAAGAATCTTAACAGGAAGGATGTCAAAGCAACACATCAGCACCGAGCTCTCTGATGAATTCTGTAAGCGCTAATGAGCACTTACCCCCAAAGATTTGGACAGAATAATGGAAAACAAAACAGCAGTGATTAGCATTTAGCCCCGCCTCCTTTCAGAGAGCACAGGTCCCGCTGCCTGAGGGCGTGTCTGCTTCTTTAATGTGCCGAGAAAACACCGAGACTGCAAATCATCAAAACCAAACCTGAGGTAATGTAAATGTTAACTAGCTGTTTATGTAGTCAGCACTTTAATGATGCTGGATCATTTATTGAAAAACAAGGAAAGCTTAAAGCTGAGAGAGTTTTAAGAAAGATTTAAGGCTCTCCCAGTTTTTGCTTTTAAAGTACTTTTTCAGTTTTCTTTCTTTTTGTAAACAAATATCTAAAAGTTGAGAATCCTTGAAATGGTTTTATATCGAAATATTACAAAAGTAAAGATGATCACACAGATAGACGTATGCTCACAGCTGAAGTCACAGACTGAGGAGTTCCCAGCCCAAGGATGATCCTCTCAACGCTCATGTTGGGCTGCAAAAACCTCAAACCTGTTGACTCCTGGTTTGGCTCCATCCATGATGTAGCTCTGTTGTTGTCTTCAAGTTAAATACGATCTGATTTTGACATGGTTTGTTTTATTTTGAAAGTCACGGGGTGTTTTTAGGTGGTGTGACTTCCTGTCACACTGCTTTTTGTACATAGATGCATCACAGCTCCAGCACTTTGCAAAAATAGGAGTCTTACATATCTGCTGTGACCTGCAGGAGCAGAGGCGTAGTTTGCCAGTGTCTCCTAGTGGTCTGCCTTGACAGTGCATCTTTTTTTTGTTTTTATTATGGAACATAAAAAAAGTGGTTAGAGAAACACCGAGTTAACATTTTGAGTTAGAAACCAATCAGATCTGGTGCTGTGATGGAGTGGAGCCAGACCAGAGACGCATCTGGTGTATTTTAGCCATCAGAGCAGATAGATTGACCACATCTGCGTCGGGGGAAGGAAACTTGTTTTGTGTGAGCATTGAAACCAAAAAATAAACAACTTAAGTGTTTCCAAGTCCGATTTTGACACCTGTAACGATACTGAAACAGGTACATCACCCATGCTGAGAAATTACAAATTTTAAAGAGAAAACTAAACGGGGTCCTCGGGTTCAGAATGAACCACATGTGACATAGATTCCTTTATATTGATGTTCATTTTGCGTAACAGCCACTACCATCACTGTGTACCAGGTGTTTGAATGGATGAACGTGTAGAGTAAAGGTTCTTGCACTGGTCAGAGAATGTGGAATTATTCTGATAATTTGTTTACTGATGTGACAAGTTTGCAAGTTGCAAATCAGCAGCAGTGAAACTTTTCACTCAGCGGTAAACTCGCCCTGATGCTAATGTGTTGTCATATGGTAGCAAATGCTGCAGGAATAAGCAGTTACTACCAGTCTGATGCTGCAACATCACACACAGCAGAATAAGAGAGAGAGAGAGAGAGAGAGAGAGAGAGAGAGAGAGAGAGAGAGAGTAGACTAAGGCCAGGTGTGCAGCTCCGTTCTGCTGAAACTACAAATTAAACTGTTGGTGGAAGCAGAGGCGAAGCATTTGGCAGCAGGGGGCCAATAAGAATCATTGGATGAATTATTGATAAGCTCCATCCCCCTATGCTTACACACACACACACACACACACACACACACACACACACACACACACACACACACACACAAGCGCACACCCTCCTGGTGACCCATGGGAGCTGGTCTTTACAGCGTAGGGGCAGATTGACTCTGTGAGGTGTTGTCCTTTAGATGTTGCTCAGATTGAAGCTCAGACTGGAGCTGACGTTTGGAGGAAGCTCGCTGTAGTACGACGTGTTCTTGGCTCTTTCATGGAAGCTCTAAGCACTTTAATCTTCCGCCGCCTCAATTAACCCCCCTCCCTCCTCTCACTGATCCAGAAACACAGCCGGCTGAATCCATACAGCTGTTTTCTTTTTGTACATTTAAACTGCGGAAGACGAGGATGAGGAGGCAGGTTTCATTTTCTGATGAGCTCAGGAAGGTTTCAGGTTTGTGACGTTCTGTTCTGGAGAGGGGACAGTTTGGAAAGTCAGACCGGTGTTTCGTTTCATCAGACGGGGTTTTGAAACCCTGTTCGGTTTATTCTGACTCAGCAGTTTCTCCTTTGGCCATAGACGCTGAGTCATCAGGATTTGTAGCCCTGCTGGTCCCTTTTCGGTTTAGATGATGAGGAAGGTAAAGAGAAACTGAAAGCATCTAGTTTACCAATGGATGATAGGAGAGACATGTAAATCAGAAACGAAATTGAAATTGACATCGAAACTGATTCTCAGAACTCCTCATTTCACGGTTTATGAAGCCACATTTTGTCTCAGGAACATCTCCCTGCTTTTGTCCACTAAAGATACACACAGGGTCCATTTTTTTGACAGAGTACAGAACAGAATATAAACCTAGACAGGAAGTTGGGCACAGGAATGTCTCAACTTCAAAATAAAACACCACGAATGGACTTCATACACTTTTTTTTTTATCAGATGGTATAGATACGGGGATCTCAGACTTGCTGCCTGCCATGAGAATGAACTAACAGGCCAGTCCAAAACCAAACAAGCAAAAACAAAACAAAAAACCTCTAAGATACTTAATTCAGCTGAGTGTTGGAAAATGATGCCTCCAGTGGTACCATCGTTATCCTGGTTTAGTCACATTGAGGGTCTTCAACAAAGAAACAGATCAAATATTTCATGACCCCCTAAAACAGGGTTCTCAAAGTCATGGCCCGCAGGCCGAATACTGCCCGTGAAACCGTTTCTTATGGCCTGCCACTTTATCAATTCATGGCCCGTGAACTCAAGCGGGAAAAAACAAACATTTGCTTTCACGAAGCCAGCGTCCTCAAAACGTTAAATCAAGACATTTCTTTTAAAGGCCAAAAGAAAGGTCGATGTCAGGCACAGAGTGGTTCAGGAGAAGTGTGAGGATGATTTTTTCTTTTTCAGATAAAGTTCCTGTTCCTAAGGAGTATAACCTCATGTGGTGTTATTTAACTAAAGATGTGGAGCAGTGTGCAAAGTACCAGAGAGATGAGCTAAAGAACGCAACAAAATGTGTTCCAGAGAGCAAGAAAGGAGGCAAATCAAAGAACAGGTCCGGACTCAGTGATGTCCATCTTCAGGCCATACTGAGGGTTTAAACTGAGCATCAGAGCAAATGTGGCCCAGCTGTCTGGTTCATTCTGAGAAGGACAGTAGTTCAAACAGTTGAACATTTTTTTTTATATATGTATATATAAAAAAAAAAGTTAAAAAAAGAGCAGAGAGAGACACCAAACCTGTTGTTCACCTGTTGAACCTGCAGATCCTGAAATGTTTCTAAACTTTGTTGCTGACGGATCGTAGCGCACACACTTCCTGTGTAAAGTCTGTTGATCTGGAATGCTGGGATCAAACTGAAGTAGGGTCTGAACATAAATCGACATGCTTTTATTTTGAAATTCCAAATGCTTGCCTGCTTCATTTTTCACTCCGCACTCTGCGCGCAGTTTCCAACACTTCCCGCTGTCCAATCATTGAGTAAGACGGCATGAACAGCCAAAAACGAAGAATAAAAAAACAAAAATCTGGAAAATCTGGTCTGGAAATCAGTGAAAATGACAAAAATTTGATGTTTTTTTTTCTGCACAGCAGTGTGAGGGGTACAGTAAAGCTAATATCTAATCATTATTAATCCAAAACACCAAACACTGATTTTTCCTCCTGCTTTTAAAGAAATACTCTCAGAGCTCCTCTGTCGAGTTCATGACTGTGACAGCAAAGCTCATTACCGTTACGTCTCTCCTAATCAGATGTGCTCTTCCATTACCTTCATATTGAACCCACTCTCAGAAGATGCTCTGTAATTGGCTCATGACTCACGTCTGATCAGTCGGCTAATAAAGGCCAATTTCCTCCGCTGTCTGCTCAGGAGATGCCTCCACCCACCACGCCGGGCACGCTGTCAAAAAACCAAAACTCTTTCACAGCAGAGGAAGGCTGAGAAACACCTCCGGAGGGCTCCATGAGAAACCTGTTATCACACATCACAGAAATATCTTTGTTTTTTTTTTTCTGCATCTCACACACCATCGCCGGCCCACCCAGGATTCCTTTCTTTCCTGAATTATCCAGGAGTGAAAATAGCCTCAGTCCCTGTGAGTCAACGGACATTCCCAGGAAAGACCTGCTGGGTTCTAAAAACAGTAAACTGCGTGCGTGAAATGCATCGACCGAACAATGAAACATACTTTTTCCTCTCTCGGTGCCGGTTTGGTCTGTTTACGCCTCACTCTTCAAGATAAATGTGTAGCTCTCAGTGAGCGATGGTGAAAACACGGAAAGTCAATCCTAATAAGACAACTTCCATCGACCCGCGTGACACAATAACTTCCTGCTGTCTGCTCAGATTTGTCAGGAGAAAACTGGAAGAAAAAAGAGGAAGTAACCAGTGTGTGGATTATCTGCTGACTCTCTCTCTCTCTTCGTTCTGTGATTTAAATAATAAAATAAATAAAAAAAACTTTATATTTCCTGTTTTCTGATCATGTCTGTGTTCACAGACTGAAAACAAATCATCTCCGCAGTTTTAATGCTGAGGCAAGGGCTGCTGGGAGAATTAGGATTAGGTTTAGGTTATTGTGGGGGTGAGATTAAGTGTACAGTTGTGTGTGTGTGTGTGTTTGCTTTAATATAAGTGTCTTTGAACTGATATGTGGGAATAATTCTGGTTTCATTTTTTTTGGTTGTGTATATATAACATATATAAATGTATATTAATTTAAATGTCTTTCATGTCTGTCGTTTCTGACCCGTCCACGCTGCCTCCCTTTTTTGGATGACGGACAAAAACACAGATGGTGTGTGAGGATGTCACCCAGACGTCACCATGGCGACCAGCAGCCTTGCCGCCAAAATGAAAACCTTTAGCTGAAAACATCTGAGGCGACATCTCAGGCTCTGGCAGCATATTTCTTTCTTTCTTTCTTTCTTTCTTTCTTTCTTTCTTTCTTTCTTTCTTTCTTTTTCTTTCTTTCTTTCATTTCTTTCTTTCAGTCTTTCTTTCTTTCTTTCTATCTATCTATCTATCTATCTATCTATCTATCTATCTATCTATCTATCTATCTATCTATCTATCTATCTATCTATCAATCTATCTATCTATCTATCTTTCTTTTCTTTCTTACTTTCATTTCTTTGTTTCATTTCTTTCTTTCATTTCTTTCTTTAATTTCTTTCTTTCAGTCTATCTTTCTTTTCTTTCCTACTTTCATTTCTTTCTTTCATTTCTTTCTTTCATTTCTTTCTTTCTTTCTATCTTTCTTTTCTTTCCTACTTTCATTTCTTTCTTTCTTTCTTTTCTTTCTTTCATTTCTTTCTTTCTTTCTTTCTTTCTTTCTTTCTTTCTTTCTTTCTTTCTTTCTTTCATTTCTTTCTTTAATTTCTTTCTTTCAGTCTTTCTTTCTTTCTTTTTCATTTCTTTCTTTCTTCCGTCTTTCTTTCTTTCCTTCTTTCTATCTCTCTTTCTAATTTCGTTTTTTATTTATTTATTTGCTTATTTATTTATTTATTGTTTCTGTCAGAGTTTAAATTTTAGAGTTTAGAAACCAGGATGCAAGAGAGAGTGGCAAAAAAAATTTAAAAACATGAGTTGAATCATTTGCTGTGTCTTTATAAAACATACTCTGGATTAAGAGTTTTAAAAAAAAATTAGACAAATACAGAAAAGCAAGGAATGTCAGGTGTCAGTGTACTGGTGTGTGTGCATGCTTACAGATGTGGCGAATAGAGCTGAAAGGATTTAAGCTGAGCAAATAGAAATCATATGAGAGCACAAATTTAAGTAAGTTGGAAAAAATGTATTTACTGTAAAACTTTTAATGTAGGTCACAAAGATATTATACCGTCTGTTTCTGCCTGAAGACTTTGATTGCATTCAGCAATTTGCAGTTTTTATGCAGATGTGTAGCTCCATCTGTTATCCCCTCCAAGGTTCTTATATTTAAAGAAGACTTACAAAATAACAAAAACGAGAGGCAAAAAAAACATTTTTGTTTACTGATATAAAAATAAAAACAAGGCTTTAAAAAAAACCTGAGCTGTATTGTGAGTCTTCAGTTTTCATCTTTGTCAATCCATCTCGTACATAAACTCACTACTTCAGGTGGATATGAAATGTTTCTATTTCTGCCTGTTTCACACCAGCTGGTGCACAAGCTAGCATGCGTCCACACTTTGTCTGTTAGCAGAGCGTTAATGGCAGCAAATGTTGGGAGAAAGCAGCAAAATCTCACTCATCTCAAAGTCATTTTAAAAAGCTCACACAGGGAAGCTAACCTAGCTTACCTCGTCAAGGTAGGGGAGAGTGCCCAGCCCCTCCCTGCTGATGGTGTGACCGTCCTAAACGTCCTCTCGCTCTCTGGCTCCTGGACTCACTCTGTTCTGATGTGAGGGGACAGCTCTGAACGCTCTCTCTGTGCTGAAGTTTGAGCGCTCGGCCTGACACTCGGCAGGCGTCTCTCTCTCTCTCTCTCGTATGGACTGGATGATTTATTGATGAGAGCAGCTATCCATTAGTAATGTCTGGGGACTCAGGGCGGCATGTGGATCAATGGAGCTTCTCTGGTTCGGATGATGTGAGGTGTTTTGGGAAAGTCAGGAGGTTTTGGCCTCAGTGAGACGGAGGGCATGAGGACGAGTTTTGGTTTGGTTTCAGTTTCCAGAACGTTCCCTGGAGAAGATCTTCTTTGTTTACAGCATCAGCAGTTTGAACTTGATCATCCAGCAGGGCGAGGTCTGAAACTTTCAGCATCCTAGCTGATTCTCTGAAAGTCTTTCAGCCCACGTTGATTTGGTTTAAACCCCTTTGTTTCCGTATTTTTCTTTATTCCAATACCTGCTTTCTTCTCTCCTCTTTTCCTCTCTCCAGTATTTTTTTAATTCCTGTTTCCTCTGGCTTGTTTCCATGGCACCTGTGGCCTAAATCCAGTCTGCAGAAAGAGGCTGGTATGACTGTACCCAAAGAGATGACAGAGACTCCGCTTTGATTACAGTGTTTTGGTGTGTTTGAGTGTGTGAAGGCACATTTTCTTCTCTCTTAGTTTGAAGCTGCGTCCAAAGACCTGCAGAAAATTAAAATTGGTGTTAAAGAAATGAAGGAGTGGTTGTTAGCTCTGCTGCTTTCATCCAGAAATGCAGAGAAACTTGATGAAGTTGTTCCAATGAAGTATTTAGTTTTTGTGTTTTTAGTTTTAGACGTCTTTTCCCCAAGGATGAGTTTGCAAAACCTCTGAGTGATATAGATTTTTGCTAAGAAGCAACAGAGATTGATCCCTCACAACGTAAAGGTTTCTGGTTCCTAGCTGTGCAGGAGACTTCCTGTGCAGCTCTCCAGCTTCCTCCCACAGTCCAAAAACAAGCCCATCAGATTGATGAGTCACTCTAAATTGTCCCTGAGTGTGTGCATGAATTGTTATCCATTTCTGCATGTTCGTCCTGTGATAGGCTGACGATGTGTCCAGGTTTTACCCCGAAGCTGTTGACTTGAAGCCAATCTCATCTGTTTTCCTGTTGTATCCATCCATCCATCATCCTCAGGAGGAGAGAAAACCACAAACCCTTTCATCATGCACGGCTTCGGCTTATATTTTATCCTCTGGTTGAATACTGTATACGTGTTAAACTGTAAGCAGACGTTTCAAAGAGCTCAGTGGATCCAGCCTGAGTAATAAGCATGTTGTGTAATGCTGTGTAACCTTTCCTCTCAAAGTGGAAACAGGTTTCTGTGAGTGTTTATTAATCTCCCCGGCCTGCCGACATGTCATCCTAATATACACCTCACACCGCAGATCGTATCAGACTTACTGTATCGACTCATCTCCAGACGATGAAACGTGGAGGCCGTGACCCCCGTGTGAGACCTGGAATTGAAAATGTCAAATTTAACAGATTTACAATCAAAGAAACAAAACAACAGAAACCAGACGAAAGAAGAAAAGACGGAAACATTCAGAATAAGAATGAAGTCCGACATCGTTCTACTTTTTTCTATCCCCACTCTCAATCTGCCGCTAATCTCTTATTTACTACAGGACGAGAGAATTACTGGAGCAGCTCCAACATGTCTTAAAACAGGATTTAGGAGAATAGAATAGAAATAAATGGACATTGTTGAAGGGAAATCCAGGTGTCTGGCTGATGAAATGAAAAAAACAAACAAACATATTACTGGCTAAGTTTTTAAATATATGAGACTTGTTTGCTCTAATTGACTTTTCTTCAACATGTTTAAATTACCAGAGACTGCAGCAGGTTGATAAATCAGATTGATGTCTCTGTTGATCTCTCTCACCGCGTCACTCCTTCAGACTCAGTTTAACCAGAGGACTGACATCTTTATTTACAACTTCCCCTGAAGGCTAACGGCCGAAATGGATTTCTGAGCAGATCAATGAGACCACCGAAGAGGACAAGGTTTCTGCTTTTCCTCATCGTCCACAATGTTAAGAGAAGTCAAAGGCAGATGTTCCTGACGCTCCTCCGTCCTAGCTGAAGCATTGTCTTCGTCTTTTCTGTCCGTTCACGTCTCGGATTCAGCAGCAGTTTTGTTCAAGCTCTCAGTGTGAGAGACGAGAGTGTCTCATTCGGCATTCAGAGGAACGCCCACAAAACGTCATATCCGCTTTGCACTGAGGGGGAAAACAAACCGCTTTCCACAATGCTGAGGAGCTGTTTTGTGCTCTTTTGTACCACAAATATGATGAAAAAAATAATTAAAAAAAACATCTCAAGTTTTATATTTTACCAAACAGAAGCACAGAGCAGAGTTAGTCAGCACTTCATTACAGGTACGATAACAGTATCTTCACCTTATTCAATCAATGTTAGATTGTTTTGTATTTCACATGAACGTTCAATGGTTAGTTTTAAGAGCATCACACCTGAACAGGTAGGTATCTGAGGCAGGTATTTTGTGATGAAGCTCGACTCCAACAAAACCACTTGTAAAAAAAAGTTCTGTGCCTCCAGTGACTGATAGTTCTTTGGACTGCTTTGTGTATAAATCCCTGTGGGTCATCAATAAGCTATATATAGGCAGCTCATGGGGGCTGTTGAGCACTAACAACCATTGGTTGGAGCACAAATTCAGTAAAACGTGCTGATTTCTTCGGCAGACATTGAAATGATGTGAGCTTTAATTCATCATCAAACACATCAGGCCATTCAGTAGGATCATTCCTCCACTTTTTACTAACATACGGACAAGAATCTAAACCGTCTTGTCGTGATTTTTTTTTACGTATCTGTCCTTTTAAACTGGCTCCAATGAATCAATGTATGACATTTTAGTTACTGGCATGGAAATCTGATTTTGAAATCGGCGTGTTGACAAAATTCCCCTTCCGCCTTAACTATGACGCGACTGTGACAAGACGCCGACTGTATCTGCAGACTTTTGCAGCTTCTCTTCAGGGTTTTTTTCTTTTTTTTTTAAACAGTGTCAAATAAAACATCCAGTCCTCTCACACCTGCTCTGAGAAAACAGCCGACAAACCGACAGCAGCAGAGGAAGAAAAGTATGAAGATCATTTTTAAACCAGGGGGCATTCAGGAGATGATGGTAATATGACCTGTCAGATTCAAAGCAGCCTACCAAAATTATTTCCCATAATGCCTCAGTCCTTACATATGGCAGGCTGCTAACAAACCATCTGCCCTCTTGTTTTCTTGAAGAACTTAAGGGAGCTTTGAGTTCCTGCAGGATGTTTGTCGTGAAAACAGGATGCTCTCCGCAACAAAAACTTTGGTATAGTCCTTTAAATTCAGTGTTTTTAGAATCATCGCTCAGAGTCTGGGTCCCTCAGCTCCATGAATACAGACCTTCAGGATCAGTGAATAAAAGGTTTTTACCCAGCAGGCCTCTGTGCTGCAGAGCTCCATTATAGAACCACTTGCCTCAAATCAGCCTCTGAGCGTGCCCGTGGATGTGAGTGTTTGACCCTTTTGCCTCACCACAAACTGCAGGTACGGATCCCCCTGAACCCTTGAATCCTGCATCAAAAGATTTCATTTTGAGGCTCTGACCTCCCCCCGACTACCCGATTGAAAACTGACCTTTGAGTTGGCGCCGTGGGGCTCACTGGGGATTTGTTGAGGTTGTGATTCAGATTTTTTTTATTAGACTGGAGGACCGCCTCTGAAGGGCTGATCTACTTCAGTCCCAGCTCTCTAACTTTCTGTCTGTGCTGTTATTTACGGGATTGTGAACCGGATCACGAACCCTGGGCTCTTCTGCTTTGCTTGTGAACTGTGTGTGTGTGTTGGCAGGTGTGTGTTTGTGTCTCGTTATCCGCCTTAGCTTAGACCGCTGCCTTCAAAGGCTTCGTCTCGTTGGCCGGGGGCTGACAGCTCAGGTGTACAGATAAACAAAAGAGGAGGATTCAGACTCTCTCTCTCTCTCTGTGTGCTCCTGCCTAATCTCCCCTCTGAGTTCTGATAAAAATAGAAGTCGGGGAATCTTCCAGGACGTGACATTTGACTGTATCAGGAAATTGAAGCTGTCTTCTGAATCCTGGAGTCTCGGCTGACATGTTCACCTGCACCGGCTCTAGTTTTTTTGAGCGTGTCCCGGGGTAAAATATGCCTCCACTCTGTCAGCTACACTTCAAACAGATTTATTTATTCACAAAAATCAAGATGCAGCTTCAAAAATTTCAAATCTTCAAAGTTACACAACATAAACTTGAAAATTCTGCAGAAGTAGAACAGCAACTCCCATCTTTGCCTCTGTGGTCACTTTGCATGATGCACAGCTCACATAATCTCTATTTTCTCTCACTGGGGTTTTAGAAAACCGTCATTTCAGCCTCTCTTCCTTTTAGCTGCTGTCTCTTTAAGGCTCCCCGTTTCACAAACCCCCATTCGCTCTGATTGGCCAGCCCTGTAGAGACTTTTCAGGGGTGGAGCTATGGGCAGACCTTGGTGTTTGAGGCCGACACCTACAAAATGTCATGAACCAGTTAGTAGATCCTCATGTGATGACCTCATTTCATCAAGTCACAAGCAGATAAATTACTTTTTTCTTCTTTTGGGTTAAAACCAACTTGCGGATTGTTGAACTAATATATATAATAGAAACTAGTATATAATATATACTAATATAGAAGCTTTTATTCCAAGATTTCTCACTATTTCCGGACCAGTTTTAAGATTATGAACATGGATGATATATTTAGTGACTTCAAATGATTAAACAGACAAATTACGGTAATTTTATGGTTGGTTTTTATTGATAACACGTAGATTTTGTGTCTTTTTACCCTGTAGTGTCAGTTGTATATATTAAATTTGATCTCTCACACTTAAAGTTTAGGTATTCTGTGTTTACCTGAATAGAAAAACACACTATCAGGCCACAGAAGACCATAACAACATGTTGAAACCCGGTGACGTGCTCTTTAAGGATTGGTCCAGAAGTACCAATCCTGACTTTGTTTCTTTGGCCTAGTCTTGCTTTCCCTTAATCTTCTGATTAATCCGTCACATCGCCTCCCTCCTCTTCTCCATCTCAGTGTTGGTTTTTTTATTTTGTACTTTCCCTTTTTTCCCCTGTCTCTCTCCTTCCCCCTCCTCCCCCTGCTGTCCATCTGTGAGTTTAAAGGCATGAAGCCACGGAGCCTTAATGACAGTCTCGCCCACAGTGGTCGTGTTAATCCCGTTAGCTCAGCTCTGTATCGGGGGGCCGCTCGCTGCGCCTCACCGCCAGCTTCACCTTTTGTTTCTGATAATCTCATCGGCCTGTGCAGGCGTCTGTGCAGAGGCGACTGAATATTATTCTTACCCTTTATGTGCACATGAAGAGTCACACACACTCGGAGAGGGAGTCAGGATATCCTGTTAAATCTGCTGCTGCGGAGTAAAACCTGAATCTTCTGAGGATTAAGGATGCTTGAGTGACACCTCATGCTGTGTGACATGATAAAGAAGGAGCAGGACTGAGGCTGACATACATTTTAAAGAAGTGTATTAGTCCGATTTTCTTATCGTTTTAAACACACCCAGTCAGTGAGTCAGTGAGTCATACTGGCAGTGAGTTACTGGCAGTTTCTTTCATTCTGGTCTTGCTGATCGTCACGCTCATATTCAGAAAAAAAGCTCCTTTGTTATGACCACCGGTTGGACTCTATGTTCCAAAACTCAGAGAACAGCGAAAACATGTCTAGGAAAAAAATCCAAGTTTATTTGGACAGAACCAGCGCCAAAGTTTCTGCACTGAACGTTTGTTTTCTGGAAAGATTATGTGATTTTATCATTTGATGAAGCCGAGCTCAGGTTTACGTCACCTTATGTATCAACCACTCTTTATGACTGGTTTTTTTTTCTTCTCTTCTTGATTTTTTATCGGCTGGTGGTGATGTCATGTTTACAACCTAGAGATAAAACACTGTTTATGTTGTTTTTTTTTTCTTTTGTTTTTGCTGAAAAACTGAACTACTTTGGTTCTGAGTTTGATCCAATGAAGGCAACCGGACTTGGAAGAGGTACTGAAGCCGTTTCATCTCTCCTCTGAATGGTTTCTTCAGTTCTAACAGATTTTTGGACAGAGCAAGAAAACTTTTAAAGATCGTCAGTCTGCCAGGGAATCGGATTGTTTGCTAAGTCGTTGGGGTCTTCGGTCGTCTGTGGTTGTTGCTTGCCTAGTTTCTAAGAACCATTGAGGTCACATGATCCCTGGTGTGGTTGCGGCTTTACCTGCTTGGATTAAAAAATGTAAAACTGTATTATATTTTACGAGAAGTTTAAAAAAGAGGACTTCCTTGACATCTTTTTTAAACGCCCTCTCCACCGGGGCAACCTGCTGGCTCCGTTCTTCGGATCAATGGCAGTATAAGAGCTACAAACTAGAGTATCTGAGTATCTGTCCCAAAATCAGCGATTAATTCTTACCTGCATGTTGCCGCCAGCAGGTTGCCCCGGTGGAGAGGACGCCATCGCAAGCGGTGTGTTCACTGTGGAAGCGTGACACGTCAATTCTTACAATGTGGCTGTAGAACTGCACAATCTGGTCTAGTTTGTAGCTCTTATACTGCCATTGATCCAAAGAACGGTCTAGAACAGCTTGCTAAACGTAATTTTGTCACTGGTGTCCTTTTTTTCTCTGCCAATCCGTGAATATGGTGTATAGAAAGTGAAGAGTCACAGTTTTTTTAGGTTCCGACGTTTCCTGAAGGCAACGTAATCGAGGCAGGTTCGAAACCTTCTTTGTTATGCTGTCACTCATGATTCCACGCCCCCTCTCACTTAATGCCAACCCCCCCCCACCCCAGATCAAGGCCAAAAGTCTGAAAGGGAAAAAATACAATCCAAAAGTGAAAAAAAAAATCTGAAATCGAAAAAAAAAGATTTGAAACTGTAAAAATCTGAATCTGGAGCTAAAACATGAAATCTGCAACTGAAAAAAATAAGACCTCAAATATTAAAACATAAATGAAAGTGAAAATTGAAAATAATTATTTTGTTCAAAAGAATTTAAGAATTAAATCAAAATTATATTTAAATTGACAAAACTTTTCATATACTTATTTTTTATTTTGAATGCATAGATGTATTTTTCAAAGTTCAAACTCAAAACTCAAACTTTGGGTTTTAATTTTATTTTTCAGATGATCAAAACTTTTGGCCCTGATTTAACACCATAAGGACAAGGGACACTCATTTGACTCTACTAACAACCCTGTGAGACTCACCTTAGAGATTTATGTTTCCTAACTCCCTCCAGTAGCCTGTTTAAACCAGAGAAACCTTAAGGGGAGTGGTTAAACTCCCTCGAGGACTACCAAGTCCAGATGCCCTCGTCAAGCTTGGTATCAAGACCTGGACCAAGGTCTTTTTTTCTGTCGCAGTATGTTATGTAATGCAAATTAAAGACTGACTCTCATCACACATTGTTTCCACAAACAGAGTTCAGTTTCAGGTCATGTTATAGAAACCATCTATAGGGTTTGTCTTGGCTTTCCACTCAGCATGATGTAAACCAAACAGAAAGTGTGAGGCTAAGAGCTGAGCGATCCCTGCAGATTTAACGTACGAACATGCTTTCCCACTTACTGAATGGGAAAGGGACCCGGATCAGAGCCCTGGGGAACTCCACAACTTCTGTTTTATGATCAGAATTCATGATACAGTGTGAAGCAGAGGGGTTGACTCCAAGATCAACCATCGGAGAAGAGTAGGGTAGCATTTACTGGCTTTTGTTTGAGCTGTTTATGTTTTTTGAGAGACTTTTTTTAGCTTGTGAGGTATTTGCATTTTGCTGTTGTGCAAAAGCCAATCAGCTTTAAGATTCACCTCATGTAGTGCAGGTTTTTTTTTAGCATCTTTTCAACCTCAGAAAGTCTCCTCACCATGGTGATTCACGCTGTTGTAAGCCAGTGAAACTGAGACTCAGCAGGGACTAGATGAAAAACAGAATCTCAAAGATATTTTTGTCCCGACATATTACGGTAAATCAACAAACATTTAAACTTCCCTGCGGCCATATCAAACCGTGACAAAGTCAGAGGAATGTTCTCAACTTCTGATGAATTTCGCTGCTCATGTGATGTTTCATGCCTTAGACAACTTTTTGGCGTCTCAAATCAAAGCGGATACTGGCGACAACGCCAAAAACCGAAGCCAAGAACCCACAATGGCTCTGAACATGTGGAGTAACCTTGGTTCATTTAGGTAGAATCAAAGAGACTAAATCCTAGAAAATCCTGAAACTCCACAGTCTTGGCAGGAGTACTGAGTGTTTTCCAGTCACATTATTTGGCATTTTGTCCACATTCCAGAGTTTTTATGAGTCACAAGGTTAAATTCATAGGAAGCGCCCGGCCTCTGAGGGTTTAAAGCCCATTTAGAAATGACAAGGCCCGACATACAAGTGAGATCAGCTCTTGAGACATGACAGCTCAGTGAGCGGCTGAAGACCCGTCCATTCATCGGAACAGAAAGATGTCCTTGTTACGCAAGACCTCCGCTTCGCCTGCTCCTTGTGTTCCTGCAGCCCTCGCTTCCCCGAAGTGACACAGAGGAAAGGATGAGACAAGGCGGCTCTGTCGTCCGTATCTTGGAGATCTTTGTTGATGTTTTGCTCGCTGCATTCGTTCAAATAGAAGAGCAAGATGAGAATTTAATAAAGTACAATAAAAGGTCGAAGGATGAGGGGTCTGCAGTGGAGGCTCCACAGCTGGAGGTCACAGACGGTGTAAGTGGTCCGACCGGCGCGGCCAATTAGAGGCTCATCTTGTTTTCCACATTAGTAAATTGATTTATCGTCCAACATGGCAGTTTCAGAGCTACTTCATTAGTGTGAATTACACTGGAGGGAGATTTAACCTCCAATCCGGCAGACTTAAAAATCCAGACTTCATTGAGGAGATGCAAAACTCTCCTCAGAGGTATATCTGTGTAATAACATTAAGAGGATATTTTGAGCTTTGAATGCTTTTACTCTAAAATATCCTCATGAATTTAACAAGAATCAGATTCAACCGCATTCACTTCTTCTGTTTCTGGTGGCCAGTGTGAGCCAATCATGGATCAGGAGGGCAGGTACCTGAGTTATTACAGATAACTGTGTGCAGCAACTTTAGCTTATGGTCAAATGAGTTCATCAGGTTGGGGTCGTTTACCTGCAGAATCCATCTTGGCTTCCTTTTTCTCATTTTTAAGGTGCGCTTACTCATCAGGCGTGACTTGTTGTTGCTTATTGAGTTTGAGAGGTGATGTTTGAGACATGTAACTGATACCGAATCAATGTGTTTGATCATTCGAGTTTGAATTAAACACAAGATACTCATGCCCAGTGAGGAAACCCGAAGTAGTATTATGGACCAGTACTTGGACCAGTACTTATATAGCGCTTTTCTAGTCTTACCGACTAAGCGCTTTACACTGCTAGCCTCATTCAGCCAATCACACCACATTCACACGGATGGCCAACTTAAGCTAATCAGACCATCAGCTGTATGTAACATTCACACCACATTCATACACCACTGAACAACACTGAAGTGGGAGCAACTTGGGGTTCAGTGTCTTGCTCAAGGACACTTCGGCATGTGCAGGAGCTGGAATCGGACCCACAACCTTCTGATTGTGGGGCGACAACTCTACCACTGATCCACAGCCGTCATCGTAGGCCTGAAATGACGGTGACATCTTGGGTTTAATTTGTAGCACAGCCACCTGTCACAAGTTGGAGCTGTAGCTCTGATGATTGTCTGCTGCCTTAATGCTTTAGAGCTCTACTACCTGGATGTAAACAGTCACAGATATCATGTTGTGGTGTGGCGTGGTTTGCCAGTGTGTTGATCTACAAATGGAGATAAAGTTGTGTGTAGGTTGTGTCGTAGCGTAGGAAAGGAGCGAGGAAACAGAAGTTAGTAAAGTTAGTAAGTTTTTGGGTTTGAAAAGCTTAAAGTTGTCAGAACGACTTAGGAGCGCAGATGGCCTGGTGGTATGGCAAAAGCCCTCAAGTGGGCGGCCTGGGTTTGAGTCCAGCCTGTGGCGACTTTCCCCCAAGTCACTCTATCCACTGGTCTGTCCTCTCACATTTAAAGGCATAAAAAAGCCCTCAAAAATAACTCTGTCTTATATTAAGGAATACAGAAGGTTAGATTAATACTGGTTTTTGATTGGACCTTACCATGACTCTCATCTGCCTCCATACCACTGATGTGTTCCTTTTATCAGAGAGCCCACACAGCAGCAGGGCTTAAAACGGGCTCCTCCCTTCACTGTCGAGTTTATCCCACGACACCTCAGCGAGGCTCAACATCCAGCTCTGAGCTCTTGGCATCTCAGATCCTCCCCCTCGATACCAGCTCCCACCGCCCATCAGACCCAAACACTGAACTTCTTTGTGCTCACGTCATTCTGTGTTGTCTGCACGGATGACAAGGCGGTTTCATCTGCTGCCCTCTGGTACAAAGATGTATTTATTTATTTATTTATTTATTTATCATTTTTATGTTGAGCCTGAGAGGACACAAAAGATTATCGGCATCGCGTGAGAAGTTTTAATACAATATTTTGGTTTTAATCTCTCATGTTTGTGCGCTTTCAGTATCCGCTGCTTGCTCACCATGTAGACACAGATGCAGCTCCATACACTCTATCCACCAGGGACGAGTAGAGAAAATTTATTTTTACGGCCGTTTAGATTTTATTACTGAAGGTTTTCTTCCAGAGAAATCAAATCTCCACCCTCATACATAAATCCATCTTTATCTGAATAACATGCGGAGTGGGATCCATCGCTGCTTTAAGGTTTTAATCAAGTATTCGTTCTGCTCCGCTGTAATAAGTCACAGAGCTGGCAGGTAATAGCCAATGGGAAATGGATGCAGGAGTAATCTCATTGGTTGTGATCCATTGCTTTTTTTTTTTTTTTTTTTTTTTTTTTTGATTGACTGAATCCCAAAGATGTCACCTTTGACCCCCTCGTCCCATCAAGTGAGACATATTTATGTCACTCTGCTGCACACAAACACGCACAAACACACATGTACACACTTGTCCAGCCTCCAACATGCATCCTTCACCTGCTGCTGATGTTAGAAGCTCGATCTGGGCGATTACAGGAGGTAGAAATAAAAAATAAAAAAAACAAGGTATGTACGAATTCCTCCATGACAGCACATGGAAATGTGTTTTCATGATGTGTGATAAACCAGCAGCCCCCACCCCCACCTCCAGTGTCCTCCGGCTGTGGTGAATAATCACCATCCAGCCTCCTTCGCTCCTCACCCAGCTCCCCCCGTTAGCCTCCATCCATTATTCAACACCTCATAGAGAGAGGGCTCGCTGTGTGTGTGTGCGTCTGCAGAAATGTACCTGAGCATCACCTCTGAGTGTCTGTCTCTTTGTGTTTACCCACCTTGAATACGTGTGTGTTAATACGTGTGGTACAGGCTGTAAGGGAGCTGCTGGGATCAAAGGTCAACCCTCCTCACCTGTCACATCCACAGAGGGAGGCTGAGACATTCTTCACTGGCACCTCCAGAATGCTCCCTCTGGAGGATGTCATCAGGAGAATCTGTTTGTCTGAATTTCTAATCTTTATTTAAAATATTTACATTTCTGAACCATGCTGACGTGCCCTGTTTTCTCACCATGATCACATGACTCTTTATGAATAAATAACAATAAGAGGAAGTAAGAAATGGGTCAACATAAACCTGAAATTCAGAGCTTAAAAAATAATATCAAAACATGTTTACAAGACAAAAACAGGAGGAGTACCTGAAGGTTTGAAGGGATGCAGATTCAGCTCTGGCGGCCCCTGCTGGTGGAGACGTAGTACTACAATAATATCACAATATATCATTTATCAGAGGGGTACTTTTTTTTCCAAAAAAAAAAAAAAAAGTCAGAATTTTTTTTCAAAAATACAACATAATAAAAGAAAAAAAAATCATAAAATCTTTAAGTTTTCACAGAAAGGACAGAATTAGAGGAAAATAAAAGTCATGATTTGGATTTGTCACGGCTGGCTCCAAGCCACTGACAAATAACGGAGGAGGAACAGAGTAGTTTGAAATAACAGAACGTAAGTTTATTACCACAAATAATCAAATAAAGCACTCAAGGAAGCCAAACGTCCACTAAAGTAACCCAATAAAAGTAAAACTAAGATGGAGAGCGGAGACAACGTGGAGCAGGGTCCCCACAACCTCTCCTTCCTACTCTCAACCAGAGCACTGACAAGCCTGATTTTATAGACATCATGAGGACTCCATGCTACACCCACTGGCTCCTGTAAAACACACAAAACACAACAAGCAAACAGAGGGTGGTCACAGATTGATGGTGTGAATTATCTCATATGATGTTTTTTCATGGGTTAGAGACTGGAAAGAAAAAGGATCACACTGTTCAAGGTGATGTCTTTGTTTTTTTGTTCTTTGAAGGCAGATTTCTTTTCTTTGCTTGTATCATATTTTTTAATATAAGAATAATTCAAGTCCAAGTTTGGAAATTATGAGCCTGAAAGACAATTGAGGATGCTTTTCCTCCAAGTCAGCTGAATCCAAGCATACAAAACAATAAGTCACATTATGTAAAGCTAAGGATGTTTCAAGGTACAACACTGGAAGTATTTGCTGGGTTTTTTTGTTTTGTTTTGTTTTTTTTGTTTTGTTTTTTTGTTGTTTTTTTGTTTTGTTTTTTTTGTTTTTTTTGTTTTGTTTTTGTTTTTTTGTTTGTTTTTGTTTTTTGTTTGTTTTTATTTTTTATTTTTATTTTTATTTTTTTTTGTTTTTTTGTTTTGTTTTTTTGTTTTTTTATTTTTTGTTTTTTTTTTGGTTTGTTTTTAATTTTTGGTTTGTTTTTTTGTTTTTTTTGTTTGTTTTTCATTTTTGTTTTGTTTTTTTTATTTTTTTTTTTGTTTGTTTGTTTTTTTTTTTTTTTGGGGGGGGGGGGGTGAAAATCAAAATCTATTTTATCTTCATCAGTTAGAGACCACAGAGATACAGAGGAAACCAGAAAGAGCTACACAGCTGAACAGAAACTGCACATTGTGGATTTAGCTGATTGAAGAGGATCATTGTTCCTTCCTTTTTGACAACGGGGTCAAATAATCACTGTCGTTACGTTTTATCATTTCAAAAGAATGTGATTTATGAATTTAGTTTCAATTCTTTACACAGTTGTTACAAAAAAATATCATTTAGTTATAGTAGAACGTTGTGATTGCAGATACATCGATTATGCTGACATGATGCTTCATTCTCTTTAAGAAGCATGTTTATTTCTATGAACGTGCTCCGATTACGTAACAACCCCGGGCATCACTGACCCAGAAGCTGCCGGTTTAACATATGGCGTGCACATGTACTTTCTATATAAATACATACAGACCTGAACATGCAGCTGAACTCACAGATGGTTCAGGAGATGATGGAGGAGAGGCAGATGTGCTGTCTGGAGTTTGTGTTCCTCTTAATAAACAGGGAGATATTGTAGAATATTACTAATTTAATTGATTACTCCTGAGACAGACATCTGATTGATGCGTCTCCTGAAGTATTCATTCCTCATCACCTCTCGTAGGAATGAGAGAAAAAGGGTTGTTTTATGGTCCGGTACCCAAAAGCAAACATTTTTTGTCCCTGAAGCATCTGTGTAATTACAGATGCAGCGAAGAGCAGATGATGCAACAAAACCTCATAAACCGCATAAATCCTCCGGGGCAGGACGGGCTGGTTTTGATTAACAGGTTGGCTCAACACTAATCTGTTCCTCTGATATGGACGAGAGGTCTGAGTCCACCCTCGGCTCTGACTCTGGGCTGGAATTGGGATTGCAATTTCTAAGAGAACGATCAGAAAACAGGGACTGGTGCTGAATTTAATAAAACTTTCATCTAATCTCTTCTTCTCGCCGGATAAATGCACACATTTTTACCCTGAACAAACTTATTTGAAAACCTTTTTTTTTCTGCGTCTTTCAAAACTCAAGTTTCACTGGTTTAAAAAAATCTCATCAAGTAAGATTTTTCCTGCATATTTTTTGCGATATTTTTTAACTTTCTTCTTACCTTTATGAGGATTTTGTGTCAGGAAGTTGAATAAAAGAAGTGAAAAAAGAGAGTTTGAGAGAGTTTTAAACTACAAAACTTTTGCATAATGCACCATCATTTCTCAGTAAGTTAAAACAAATGGAAAGTTAGTGAAAATTTTGAGATAATCCAGTGTAATCTGATTCAAAAACATAGAGAGTAAGCACTTTACTTTACACAGGAACATGGGGAAAAAGGACAGAATGGTGTAAATGTTGTGTGTGTGTGTGCAGGTAATGTTTCCACCTCACCTCACCTGTGTGTATTCATGTGTTCGCTCCAGCTCGTCCTCCCTCTATTGTCTCTTTATTACACCAATCTGATTCTGGGTCAGTAGAAAAGTCTCCTCTATTTTTGTCCACATAATCCTCTCTAAGAATGCACACACCCCTCTGTGTTCACGAGGACGTGTGTGTGTGTTGGAGTGCGCGTCTGACGCTGTCCGTTAATACCTCCAGCACTTTACGCACTAATCCACTCACAGTCGACAAGACAGTGCTGTACTCTTCCCCCTGTTCCCATCACACACACACACACTTTATGCACAGTGCACGCTCCTCCATCGGGGTTCGGACACTCGGAGTCAAACACGCAGTGTGGATATATTCCGCCGCGGGGTGTAGTGGCTTCTGTGGGAGCACCCATGAGTGCAGGGATGGTGGTCGGAGCAACAGGCCAGGTAAGCTTTGATTAGCAGGTCAGCTTCATCAGAGCGGCTGTGGAGCTGAAAGATAACCTGACTCTTTATCTTTATTTCCCAGCATTCTTACATCCACATTTTGTGACTTTAACTTCCTAGAGAATTCAGCATTTACATCACGCAGAGATCTTTTAGTCGGTGCAACTTGTTGATGTCTCTGCAGAGCTTAAGTCCACTGCAGATGGTGCAACAACTGCCATGTGTGACTGTAACAAAGCCATTCAGCCGGCTTTGACTTTGTTTATCATCTCGAGGAAAAGTTGGATTCAAATCTGCAGTTAGTTTTCCTGACAGGACAGTGGACAGAGCGGGAAACGGGGTGAAAATGGGGAGTCATATCCAGTAAGGAGGCCACAGGTTCCAACAAATCTGGGACACCCACTTCAGGGTGAACCTCATGGGGAGCACAACCGAACCACTTGGCCATACCGGAGACCCACTTATTCTTACAGCTTAAATAGAAGTTTTGTTCAAAGGGAACAAAAGTCATACTCGCCATTTTTGTGTCAACAGCACAACCTCTGAAAAAAATGTGTAAACTTTTTATCCGATTTTAGTTCAAATCTGGTGAAAAAACGAGAAGACTGTCTTGGAAATTTTTGCAAATGGAGCAACTTTGGTGTGAAACATGGTGTGAATGAGATATTGGTGAATATTGGATCAAACATGGTGCAAATTTTGAGGCAGGAATCAACCTATGACTAAGCCCCGCCCCCCTCCACTCACTCAGATATTTCACAGGGCTTCATTGATGGTTTTTGAAGACAGAAAGATCACATATCATCTAGAAGTCACCAAAAGCGTCTAAACTGCACATTGGAGCGATATATTGATAAATTTACTGTTGAGAAGGTCGATAAAAAGCTTCAGTTACAAGACAAAACTTACAGGTCCCAGAGCAAACATGATAAACCGCATCTGGTTACCATCTCAGACAACAAGATAGAGGATCAGCGTCGGTCATTAGAAAAATCTAACGTCCTTTTTACCATCTTTACCAAGAGTGTCTCTGTTAGTTTAGAGCTACAGTATTTATTTTGAATCATTCAGCAGAACTTTTGTCAACCTTTGTTATCTGGGCTGTTACAGATAAGCTAATGAAGCTAAGCTACAGAAGCTAACGTTAGTTTAACAAGAGCTCTTTGGACAACAGCTAACAATGATGGACGATCACCAAAGAACAAAACAGGCCAATGAACTCCAACAAACAAAGAGACATGATGAACAACACAGCTAAGAGCTAACGTTAGCTAACGTAAGGCTAACGTTAGAGAAAATCCCAAACTGTCCGTCAGACTGCTGTGGCGGTTTTAGTGTTAAAAATAACTTTATATTTCTTTACAGCAAAGTGACAACATGTTGCCTCATATGATGTTGACTTACCTTAGAACAGACGTAAACATCCTTGTTCATTTTATTCACGTTGAGTTTATGTTGCGGTCTGACGCACAACTTTATCCAAAGAAGACACTTTTCTCTGTTGAGATGTGGCTTTAAGAAAGGCCCAGCACATCAGGGCACCTTGTGTGGGAGTTGCATGAACCCCATGACACCATGTGACTGTTTGAAAACATAAAATCTCAGAAAAACTTCATAAAACTGGATGAAAACTGACTTTCTGGAATACGTTTCAATGGATGTCTGGGCAGAGAATGTCTTAGTGTTTGGGATTGCTATTCGCACTGTGATTGGTTGATTGTGTTTGAAGGCGGGACTTAGCCATAGGTCAATTGGTTGCAAGATTTAATTTTTTATTTTTTTAACAGCTATCAAATTTATCGCAGTGAAATTATGAACAAACTAGTAAATATGTGAAAAAAAGATTGAAAGTTGTTTAAAAAATGTAAACATTTTGTAAGAAAGCTGAAGAGAGACATCAAACAAGCCACCACTTTAATGAGGACTGTAGTCTCTACATGAAAAATTCAGTGTCAGTTATGTGCCGTGTTTTGTATTAAACAAATGGATGCAAATTCAGTTTAAGACAAATTAGAATCTATGCACAAATTAGTCTAAAAGAGGAGATGGTAATTTGTGCAGATTTAGTGTGAAACCAGTTCTGCAGAAAGTGGGGCAACACCAAATTTTGTAGTAGATACTTAATGAACACGCCATGTGGCAAACTGCAGCCTCTGCATGTTTTCGTGTCACCGTCTCCGCGGTTAATTCTGCAGGATTTCGCTGAGTTTTGCGTCTTCTTTGAGGCTGAATATTTCTCTCAGTGTGGTCTGTCCCGGTCTTAAATTAAACCTGCCACTCGGGAGTCTTCCGACATCTTGCTGTGCTTTCTCCCCCCCTGAGAGAGGGAAACTGTCCTTCCTGGGTTTCTCCCCCCCTAATCCCCCCCTGCATACCCGGATCCCCTGTAACATCGTTTCACACTGGATTAAATCTGAAGACTCATTAGGCGGACAAAGACCGTGAGGCTGGTTAGCAGGACTTTGCATTAGTGTGCAGCACTTGACTTGAAGTGGTGACTTAAAACATCATAAAACCAGTGTGACTGCATGCTAATTATGCTAATCCGCTCACACATTCGCTAAATATTGGAGCATGGAGTGCATGGCTCATGATGTGTTCAACACAAAAAGGTCATTTCTCATGACATGGAAGCATCATGGGAAATGTCAAAAAGTGTTTGAACCCTGACACGCTTGCAAGCAGTGACATTTTTGGGGGGTCTTGGATTTGGATTACAGCTGTGCTTGGTTTTTGCGGTTCTTTTCGTATGTTTTTTCAAACAAATGAAGTTTGAGAGTCCTCATGAAGTTTAGAGACTCTCAGCTCGACTGGGACACGAGCACCAAGAATTAAGAGCTGGACTCAGAATCCAGAGAGGAGGACTCACATGCATTTATTGGTCAGCAGTGTTTTATGGTTTCAGATGATCTTTCTGATGTGAGCAAGCTGTGGTGTGTTCACATGAAAACAGGTCCATGTGGCGTCTTGTTAAGCAACATTTCCTGCCGGTTGTCTGCAGAGGCGCTGGCGATCATGCATTTTGCTTTCAGTGATTTTAAACAAAATGAAAACAAGAGCAGAAAAGGATGCTTGATTTATGAAAGAGTCACTGAAGAGAAGGCGGAGACAAACTCAAACTTTGGGGGAAAAGTTCAGGATGAAGCCAGTGCAAGGAATTAATCTGGTGTGTTATTTGAGTGAAAGGTGTTTTTAAAACTGATTTTTATTTCTACATCCTGTTCTGTACTTTTATTTTGAAATGCAAGAGGAAGTGCATGTGTTTTTTAGGCTTAACTAGCAGATACTTAACTAGCAATACAGGTTTTTTGACCTCTTGTGCCCCTTTTGTTTACTTTTCTTATTTTTCATATCTTTTCTTGACATTATCAGAAGTGGAACTTGTATTTTTGTAACTCTTTTTTGCAAGGAAAAAGACCGATCTATCTTAACTGGTTTCAGATCAACCACCAATCGAAACTAGATTTTATCAGCAGTAAGTCAAAAGACTAAAAATGGTTGCAACCCATGCCTCCACAGGTATTAAGGGCTCATTACGCTTCAACACGAACGTGACGCATGGGAAGTGGACGCGTGAGATCCGTACGTTGCTTTTATACTTTCTCCACACTCTTCGCGGAGTCTGTTCCCAAACTGCAGGGGGCGGTGTATCACAAACACACATGTACCACAGAACTAAACTGGAGAAGAAAGGTTTGTTCACACAGTTTACAACATTTTCACAAATTCCTCTTCTCTGCCAAGTTTGGCCGCAATTTCGCGCCAGGAATTGTTAACCACACGCTTATCAAGGTGATCTCTGTGAGGTGAATCATGTAAATGACAGCATTCATTGTACTTCGGACATGAAGAGCCCTGGCTCGTCCGCGCGTTTCCTCGTGGGAGTTGGAAATTTTTGGAGATGTGCTGTTAGAATGACGTTGACGACAGGTATCGCGTCTTTCTTGCTAATGTGCTAGGAAATGTAATATACTGGGGAAAATGGATTATGTACAAAACATTGAAGGATAAATGAACCATAACTTTATGAACTGACTCTGTTTTCACTATTAAAACATGAGGATGTATAGATGACCCACTGCTCATCCTCACACTGAGCTGTGTCGCTTCATTGTTATAAGATAATGTTTCCTCGAGCTGAACTCTGACACAACTTGAACTCCTGACTCCACCCCAAACTCTCTCTTCCATCACCTGAGTCTGTAGTTTGTTCTGAATGTGAAGAGGTTTCTTGGTGTGTTCGTGTTGGATGTTTAGGCTCAGATATTTTCACAGTGATTCAGATCATTTGCATTTTGTTGACGCTCCTCGAGCAGCAGTTTGAAGGATCTAGTATTTGTCGATACACTGAGTGAAAACACTTCACCTTTGGGCAGATTCCAGCTGGTGTGTGTGCGTACGATGTGTGTGTGTGTGTGAAGGGCTGTTTTTACTCTGGTTTTATTATTTAGTGTCACAGCTTAGATGTTGAATTAGAGCAGAAAGTGGGACATTTTAAAGTGTGTGTGTGTGTAAAAATGAATCATGTGTAAAGCAGCGATGGATGATGTCATCAAGGCCTCGGGGGATTCTGGGACGGCTCATTTGGCTCAGCTGGGCGGAGCGCTCATGAATTTTTTCCTTCTCTCTCTCTCTCTTTCTCACTCTCTTCCTCTCTCGCCCCTTTTGTGTCCACTTATCAGCAGAGATAAGATAACACCTGACCGTTTACTCTCTTTCCTATCACACACACACACACAAAACACGTCTTTTTGTGTGTGAGAGCTCATTATGTGAAACGAAGGTTGTACTAATGAAACCCAAGGGATTCTGTTATCCAGCACACACACACACACACACACACACCCCACAGAGAGCCTTCGCCTCCCTGTCATTGACTACGCCCCACATGCTTGTTGCTAGGCGATGTGTGATGGAGAGCAGCGGCTGTGTGAGGAGTGTTACTATGAGGAGTCGGAGGAAGTGATTGGCTGTAAACGCATCGTGATCGCTCTGAATTTCAAGCTGCTTATCTTAACGTACTGTCATGTGGCAGCAGCAGCAAAAACACAAAGAGGTGGACCAAAGTGCAGGTTAACAAAAGTCCAAAATCCACCAAGCGCATACTCAAAATCCAAACACTAGAAACACTGGAACTCAAAACAGGCAGGGTACAACAAACTGACACCAGAACCCAAGAAGCACAGAGACTAAATAGACAAGAGAGCAGTCAAACAGGTGAGTGAGGAGACACAGGTGAGACACATGAGGAGCAATCACACAGGAGGGAAACAAGGTCAGGAGGACACAAGACAAGAAACACAGAGAAACAGGTTTAACTAAGGATGGAACAAAACCACAAGAGAGAAACAGGAATAGAAACTACACTGTAAAAAAAGAAAAAGTTGTGTGAACTCGAAATTTCAAGGCAACTGTCTGCACTGGATTTTTGAGTTTTAAGGCCAAATAAAAATTTTACATATTTACTAATGTATTTTTGTTGAGATAACTTAAAATTTTAAATCCTTAAATTGATGAAGACCCCTGGAGATTTGAGTTGGAGACCCCGTTCTTCGCCAAAGAATACACAGAGTATTTAGTAACTTAAACCGATAATTTGAAGTTTTGCCAACTTCACATAAAAAGTGAGACCAGTTTTACACAACAAACTTAATATAAGTCAGTGATTTAACTCCTGAATTTTACTATAAAGTAGTTTGCAACACAACAGAACATTTTTCGTTCACTTAACCAGAGAATCATTTTCAGGCCAACAATTTTAAGTTTTCTTTTTTTACAGTGTACAAATTAAAAAAAGGGAACACTAAAGACTAAAATGTGGGTCCCCAAACTTTTTCCTGTGAGGGCCACATAACTTTTCCCTTCTCTGATGGGAGGCGGGGGTCAGTTTGTAACAGAAAAAGTGTGACGAGCGCAGGGGGTGCCTTAACGTAAACATTTATTGCTTTCCAGAAAGCCACACATAATCAAATATTATTAACCCTTTAGGGGATCTTCACAGAAATAAAAGTCAGGAAATAAATAAGTGTGTATTAGTTTCGATCGTGTGGCCAGACTGAAAAAAAATCATAATGCGTCTCTGGTATTTTTTCTCTGGGGCCGTAGTTTGGGGACCACTGGACTAATAATGAAACAAGACAAAAACACACAAGGGAAACCTCATAAGGAACCACAGGAAACGCTAAAAACACAAGAACCAAATCATCACAAGAAACCAAACCATTACACATACACGCTTTACAAACTTCATTTCAAGCTGGGCTGTGAACCCTGCAGCATGGAAAGGTCCGTCTTGGTTTGACGTCTTTATTTTTGACCTCCGGCTGCACCTAAAGGCCTAAAAGTTAGCCTTTCTGTGTAGAAACATCTTTATTTAATGATAGGGGACGGGTTATCATGTGATTGGAGCATCTCAGCAGAAAGGCAGAAGTCGAGGCTTAAATTCCACCAACCCTCATTATAAGAGCGAGAGCAATTCAGTCAAGCTTGTGAACATCTATTCAGAGCTTTTCTCATCTTATTACAGCAGCTTAACAAACTGGAAACATTAATCTGATTTAAGACTCCCAGTGTCCTCCCAGTTAAAGCGCTGGAAATGAAGCTAATGTGAAATGTTTTAACCCAGCAGCTCCAACAACACGAGAGGGAATCACGCTGTCACGTCCTCCCTCCATCCTCACAGTGAGCGAGGTAACACGAAGCCGGGTCACTCTGAGCTGGATTCGTCCCTCGGGTTCAATCACACAATGCAGAGAAGCTGAGGTGTTGGAGCGCTAAATGCTCCATTGTTGTGTGTTGATGCTAACCGGCCGGTGACACACTGACACACATTACAGCTCAATCTGAGCAGTGTTTGGTTGTTTTGACAGGGACGATAAATTAAAGACCCTCCCCTCAGGGCCTCTGAACAAGACACCCACACATGCATACAAAACACCCACCCACACACACACACACACACACACACGTCCCAACCCCCTCAGTATGGATTCCCTTGGTCGTGCATGTCAGAGGTGAAAGATGATCTCTGAATGGTTTTGTGGATCAGTTCATCACACACACAGGCGCTCTACGTGTGACATATGTTAGTGATCACTTTAAAATGCAGATTCCTCGGCTGTGTTAACGGATGTGTTAATGATGGAGGGTGTTGGTGTTGGAGAGGCTGAGGCGTGGTCAGGTTTGTGCTGCCTCTTTGTCTGATCTTCACTCGAGGGACGTCCGTGTCTCAAAGTTAGCTCCCCTCTGGGAGGTGTGTGTGTGCTGAGCGGCGACTTTCTGTCTGCTGTGAAAAGACGTAAACACCTTGAGGTGTAAACATGTTGTTTTGATGTTTTACAGCTGGAACCAGAATAAAGATGATGTTAACACAGATTGAACGTTTTGCCTTAGTTTGGCTGAATTTGCTTATTAGGTTAAGAGTTTTTGCCTAGCCAACGATAATGATAGAAATTTGATTTTTCAGTGCAAAAAAATGAAATTTAATCATATGACTATGTCTTTTTAGAATAAAAACTGTCTTATTAGACTTAACATGAGCCACATTCATCTGACAAGTCCAGGAAAATGTTTTTTTTTTGAGATATCTAAAGGCAAAAAAAAAGAAAAACGTCTGAATTTCTTTTAAGATTAAAAAAAAAAGCTGCCATAAAAATGACTTGGATTAAAACATTTTTTCTTCTTGGTGAATTTTTTTTAATAATTCAGCCATTTTTTTGCTTTCTAATATCTTGAAGTAAGAGTTTCTGGACTTTTCAGATGAATGTGGCTCATGTTAGCTCTAATAAGACAATTTTTCTAAAAATAAGACGATGTTAAAGCTCCTGTAAGAACTTTTTCACTGGTTCTTTAAAAAAAAAAATGAACAAGGATTCTTCTTCAAATTGAACATCAGTGATTTCTATCCATCCATTCATCTTTTATAGAGCTTATTCTGTTCAGGGTCGCGGGTGTCTGGAGCTTATCCCAGCTGGACTGGTCTCCAGCCAATCACAGGGCTGACACACTCACACCTATGAGCAATTTAGAATCACCAGTTAACCTGATGAGCATGTTTATGGACTGTGGGAGGAAGCTGGAGAGACCTCACGTATGCAAAGGGAGAACATGCAAACTCCACACAGAAAGGAGTCCAAACCGGGATTCGAACCAGCAACCTTCTTGCTGTGAGGCAGCAGCGCGACCGTGCGGTTTCACAATTTCTAAACTGTTAATATTCAGAATGAGAGATTAACTTTTTAAAAAAGAAAGTTTGATATTTTTTGTCTCCAGAGGTGACCGACACATGCTCAGAACAAGATTACCAAAGAAAGAGGACGTAAAAATAAAGTCAAATAAAGGATAAAATTCCTCACAGGAGCTTTAACTTTCACTTTTATCCATTTAATCTTTTTGTTTTTAATAAAAAAAAAAATAAAACAAAATATAAATAATGATGTGTTATGGCTGTTTTTGGTTAAAGAAACAATAATAATAGAGAAAAATCTGATTCTTCCATGGTGTTGTCAGACACATCTTATTGATTTATTTACTTATTTATTTATTTTTTAACATGAAAGCAGTTCTATATTATTAACCCTTTGTAGGGATGTTTCACTAACCTGGTCCTTTTTTCTCTTTCTCTCTTTTAGGTAAGTTGAACGGGATGTTTGGCTGTTGGGACGAGGGCGTGTTGGAGGTATTGTCGTGTTGTTTCTTAGCGTCTCTGATCCAGGACTCAGCTGCTCCTACTCCTGATTGTTGTATTGATTTCAACACTTGGATGAGCACATCTTCTGCTGTGTGTCTGTCTGTGTTTGTGTGTGTGTGTGTGTGTGTGTGTGTGTGTGTGTGTGTGTGTGTGTGTGTGTGCGCAGATCTAGTCGAGGCAGCCAGACAGACCCCTGGGGCTCCACCTTCACATCCAGACAAACCCTGTTTGTTTGTTTGTTTGTTCTCGTCGTCGCAGTTTTATGATGATAATGTGCTGAAGTTGAGGGTCACAGATGTGTGTGCGTGTGTGTGTTTGTGCCTCTTGTACAGTAGCACATATGACCTGCTAACACGCTGACATGTTTCCAGCTAATCGCCTCTCTTGGCTCTCCTGCTCTCCAGCCTCCTCTGAACCAATTACCTGAGCTCCCTCTCCCTGAGTCCTGCAGGCTCAGAGGTCAGGCTCTGTCACGGCCTCAGGCTGGGAGCTGCATTTGCATGTTTTGTGGCTTGTGAGTCCAGTTTGGAGGATTGTTAGGAAGGTAAGAGCAGCTGGAGGTCCTGTAATCTCTGAGACCCTCAGCAGATTACGGATATAATACACCTCCTCTCTGTGGGTCAAGAGCAGCCCTGGATTAGACACCAGGCAGATTTAGGGGCACCTGCTTCTCTTCTTCTACTGAAGGACTTTACTCCTTAAAGGGGGCGACTGTGCAAGATCAAATGTGATTGCAAACCAGGCTGTGACGGCTGCAAATTAGTCCCTGCTTTGTCCCTGACATGCTCGGGTTGTTTGTTGAAGTTTTAAAGGAAAGGAGGATAGGAAGCAACACGGTGTGCAGATAATTAAAAAACAGAAGGGGGAAATTTCCACAGTGCACAAAAGATTTTGGACGGTTATTGCACACTGTTTATTTTACTGCAGATAAGAAAAGTTTTAAACATATTGCACATTTTGTTTTTTTTTTAAAGTGCACAGCCGGGAGCAGACCTGACCCAACAGTCCGACTTCAGCAGGTGAAGCTGCACGCGGTAACTCCTCGTTCTTAACTGTTGTTGGTACGACTTCATTCACATCTCTGCAGCAGCAGTTTGGCTTCGCTGCTTCTGCAGTGCCTGCTCTAAATCAGGCTTTATTGCCTGTGTTTGTTTACAGAGTGACTCTGAATGGGTTGTAAGATTAATGCTGACACAACCATAGCAGCACCCCCCCCTCCCATGACTGTGTCTTTATGCAGCTGTAGAAATGCATGCAAATGTAGGATGCAAAAAGAAAGCAAAGTGCTCGATGTGAACTGCCAAAGTACCAACCACTTACAGTATATCCACTCTGTGCACATGAGGAAATGTTTACTCACTGTTTTTACATATTCATATGAGATAACCAGCCTTTGGTGCTACTTGACTTTTGGCCCTTTAGATCAGGGGTCTCAAACTCAACTTACCAAGGGGCTGCTGGAGGTAGTGTCTGGGTGAGGCTGAGCGGCATCAAGTGTTCCACAAAAAAAAAGGGCTTCAAGTATCCAATCGTCTCAGTCTTAACAGGTCAGAACATGCAGAACATGAACAGTTCTTCAGAACATTTGGCTTGAGGGAGGAAGCAACTGAAACCCTCAGTACGTCTTTAGGATGCTCATCTTTAAGTTTGGACCTGAACTTTGACTTATTAAAGTTTGTTGTGGAGAAGAGCTTTTCACTCAGATAGGTGCTGCAAAAAAGACACATGATCAAAACACCGACAAACACCGTGTAGCACTGTGACACAAACATGTTACAAGTGACCAATTGCTAAATCGTGCTACGGTAGCCCACAAGTGTTAAAAAATATAAAACGCCCAGATGCATGTGAGAAAAAAGCACAGGCCACACTAACACAAAGCTTTGATTTCAGGCAGGGGGCCAAAAAATATTGTTCTGGGGGCCGCAAGTTTGAGACCCCTGCTTTAGATGTTTCATTTTCTGATAAAAAGGCAGATTATATATGCAGCTGAATGACAAAGATGTGTTGAAAAATTAGGATTTTACTTTAATTTGTATGTCCATGACCAACTATTGCCAAGTCAGTCAGGAAATAACACATAATTTAACACAACAGCAGTGATAAATGTGTCAAAAGCTGCTAATATCCACATAAAAAAGAAATGTCAGGAGGAGACGCACTGTAAATTTGTTCTTAACTGAAGTGTTTTATAGGATTAAACGGTTTAATGAGGAGTGTTTTTTATGTCTTGAGATCCTCATTAAGGTGATGTTTTGTTGCGTTTCTCAGCTGCTTCCAGTAATCTTCTTTGTCTCTCCTGTGATTTATTTGCTGCGTTAGTTGTCGAATACTCTTCCTGTCCACCTTTATTTCTTGTAATGTGGAGCCAGGCCAGCAGGGGGCACCATGGTGTTTAGAAAGAAAAATGGGTGAGGCCATGGCGGAGATGAACATATCAGTCGATGTTTTCAGAGAGCAGAGGCAGATGATGAGCTTTAATTGATTCTTGAGGTGGCTTTCAGTGTGCTGCTTGGATGTTTATTTGTAAATCATGTGATGAGATAATTATTGGGTTTATATTCTTCATACTTTTCATCTCTCTAATGAAAGCATCACCTTCCAGTCATTTATCTTGATTCTTTTGTACCAAGAATGTTCAAGCTAACAAAAGCACTCGGTTGTTGTTCTCGTTCTGTTTCGTTTGACGCTCTTCAGTGAAGCCTCCAATCCACGGGTTGTGTTGTAGTTTCAGCACCATGGACAGCGTCTGTGTGTCGTAGTGCTGAAATGAGCCCAAACGGTCGCAGCTTCTGTTTCTTTTTCCACTTAACTGAACGATAAATGTGACACAGATGAGGATGAAGCTGTGAGTACATGATTTAAAGAACATGTCTCTTTAAAAAATAACTGTTTAGCCTCAGAATTAGAGCAGCTGTAGTCCCTCCGTACAGGGAAAGAAAATGTTAAAAACAGCTCATCCACTGTATGAGAAAGACAACAAGTGCTATGCAAATCACTAAAATGAGCAAAGTGGCAGAGTTGCATGAATAAAATCTGGAAGAGTGATGATAATAATCACAAAAAAGACTCATTAACAAGAGATGCTACATTTTTTAAACATGCAGAAGCATCCAAATTAATATTGTTGGACAGTAGAAACGTTTTGTCCCAAAGTTCAGAGTTGTCTAAATTCCCCTAAAATCACACAAAAATCTTTACATTTCACAACAAAAGAATTGTATGCTTCATATTTCCTGCTTTCAAAACCTGGATTCATAAATGTTTTTGACACGTTTCAACCCTCACATGCTAAATACGAGCCTCACCCTTGCATGTGAAGCTATATAAGTAAGGACTGGTGTTATTATTATATTTCCTCAAGGCTGCATGCAGACAGCTGTTGTGTGCATGTTTCTAAACAGTCTTGTTCAGTTATACCATTTTTTTTTATCCCTACAACTGTAAACATGTGCTTTAGCAAAAAAATATCTGTTTTTCTGTGTTGATTTTTTTGCAACTGTGTTTGCTCCTGAGCTGTGAAACCTCCCAGCCTGTGGTTCTGACTGTACCACTGTAGCCGTGTTGATGGGGGGGGGGTGTTGAAGAGAAGTATTTCCCCCCTGACTCCAGTAAACGTGGTACCTCCCACTGCTCTTTTCTCCAAAGGACACCGGCTGATGCTTCCGTGTCCTGTCTCCCCCTCCCACACACGTATCGCTCGCACAGACTCCTCCCTCATACCGGCTTTCTATAATCCCCCCCAAACCCCCCCTAACCCTGCCTCCCCCTCCTGGTACACGATGAGTGGGGTTGTCATGCATTTGATGAGTCCAAATCAGAGGGTTCCCAGAGCATCTGCTGCTACCTCGGCACAGTGAGAGGAGGAGCTCTTCTCCTGACTCTCTGCCTTTTGATTGGTCTGCTCAGCGTACCTCTCGGTGGCGTGCACCGGCCCACCCCTACTCCCTCTCCATCCCTGCCTCAGATGCAGTTATCCAGGCAACAGGGAGGGAGCTGTACAGACGCTCTCTGCATGGGTGAGAGGAGTAGAGGATATCAGCTCTACCTCTGACGGTTCGTCCTTGGGCTCAGTCACCTGGCGAGATTGTCGCGGGGCTTTTTCCGCAAATGAAGCGCGCTCACTGAGAGGACTTCCGAGTTTAGTTTTCTTCAGGTGGGAACAGTGAGAGGGCAGTCATGGCTCACGCTGCGGCTCACATTAAGAAGGCCAGGTCCGAGATGGACCAACCTCCAGACTTGAAGGCTCTGGAGAAAGCCAGAGAGAGGAGGAGGCGTTCCCGGGAACGGGCCGAACGCAAGCGCAAGGTACACGACATCCGAATCATCCAACAAATCATCCTTTCTCACTTATCATCACACTTCCTGTCATCCGTCCGCCTTATCATCATGAAGAATCACCTCCTCCCATCCAGACGAGTCTTGAAGACTTTTTCAAGGACTTCTCGGAAGAAGAAGATTCCTCAATTCGTCTTCGTCGTATCATTTCCCCTAAACCATCCCTCCACACTCAGCAAACTTCATTTCACTCCCAGTCATCCCTCCATCATTTATTCATCATTTCACTGTGACGTTATCTTCTCCAGGCTTTAGGAGTCTGTGTTGGTGAAGCAGATTTGGTCACCAGGGTCTACCCAGATCTACTGATCCACCATCCTCCACATTAAGTCTCACGTACAAATAATCCCTCATAGGTTGTTGTGACCAAGATTTAAGCGACTCCATCGCTCTTCCAGACGTGTCCCCATCTTTAATTTATCACTGACACCTTGATTTGATCTACCAGCGTCCATTAACCAGGAGCTGGAAGGAAAACCAAGGTACTTCCAGTCATTCCTCCATTTTCTACTCCTCACATCACCTTCACCAGACTTCACCAGAGTTAGTTCACCAGGACTCGAGGCGAGTTGGTGACATTGTTTTCCCCAACCACCAATTTAGGCTCCATGTGCCCAATCATTTTTTATTCGTCGTTAAAAGTTCTCTCCACCTTTGTGAATCTGACATCAAGGACTGTAGAGGAGCGTCAAAGCAGACATTGACTGCTTGTGTCTTCATTTAGTGTTTTCATCTTCATATCTTATTCCTCACTGTTAATTTTTTTTTGCACCAGACTGAAGATCTCTGTGATCATCAGTCTCTAATCCATGGTTAAACAACACAAAAGCTGTGATTTTGACACAACGCACTTTGCTTCATATCGTCTTCTGCACATCTTAGTCCTTCTGTCTCGTTAAAAATGACCTCAGTGTCGTCGTCGTCGTCGTCGTCCCCTCGCTTTAACCTTCCTGCGTGGGCTCCGTCGTTGCACGATCTTTGTACAGTAAAATTCCTACAAACACCTCATCGCTCTGTTCATGAACCTACGCAGATCCGTCTCTGGTGCATTGCCGGGCTGCGCCGTGTGATTTCAGTCTATTTGCTCTTGAACAGACACATCCTGCTGCTGCTGCTGTGATTGTATCGGTGAGGTGTGCTGCTGAGATGCGGGGGGGGGGCTTTTTCTGTCTTAGGGAGAGTATTTGTGCAGAGCTGCTTTTTGACAGCACAGCAGTGATCATGGACAGCTTTGTTAGGAAGTCATGAGCCACTGAGATATTTCTCTCCATGCCAGAACAGTTTGTTGACAAATTGTGTCCTCCTGTCATGTTGTTACTCGTGCATTTGAGGTATTAAGAAGAATTTTAAAAAATATGGGTTAAGAAACATCGAGTTACTTGGATTTTATCACAACTGCAGCATCTATGTACCACAAAGTCTGGTTTCTAGAGCCTTTGACGTAACTTTAGAAACAGTGATGATCCTGGACTAGAAGCAGTTAAACCATCATGGATGACCTGTGGAGTCATCCTTGTGCTTGCTTTATCTATGCTAGCTGTGATTGTGATGTTTGTATCTCCACTTTATAACACTTGTGCCCACATGGTCAGGAGGGAAGCTGATATTCAGCAGTTTGTGTGTCCACCAGCAGTTTTATCAAACCTATGAGGGATTCTGTGTTGGATGAGAACGCCTGGTTTGTGCCCACTCAACTCGACGGGTCAGATGGAACGTATGACGGAGGTTCACTCTAAAACAATGCAGATCGACTCGTCTGGACGGAAATTTTTCCTGTTAAAAACTCGTTCCAGAAAACATACCGGTGTGAATGTCAACTGTAACATACAATCACAGTCACAGTTTCATATAAGTTTTCTGTTAAAGGTAACCCTTTCATTTCTTCCATTATAAGCTTTAATATAACCACCTGCTCACTATACATTATTCTGCTCATTACCTAGTTTCTAATAAATACACACATGAGCTGACTCTAAGTTTTTATCCAAAGATACCATGAAGGTAATTGTGGTCTTGATTTTCCTATTTTCCTATTAGCCTACTTTCAGGTAGAATAAACATTAAAGAGGGGGTATTGTGAAGTTTTCATCTTGATTATGTCCCTCTGGTGTCCCCATAGTATCTTGGGAGCTAAATGCTAGCAAGTATACCGTGAAGGGTTTAGAATCGGATCTTAGTTTTAAAACAAAACATTAATAACTCAAGTGAAAATCATTTATTTCGCAATTTTCCCCTCATGAAATTTGGTGCGCTGGAGGAAAACAAACTTAAAGACAGGGTATTGTGCTTCTTTAGTCTTTATCCTGTCCCTTTAGTGCCCCCATAGTCGCTTTACATGATTTACAGCTCAAAACAAAAAATCCCCATTTCAGCCTCTGCTGTCTCTTTAAGGCTCCCTGCTTCCCTCTGATTGGCCAACCATGTGGTGGTGGAGCTATGGGCAGACCTTGGTGTTTTAGGCCCCAGTCCTCAAACGTTTCATAAATCAGTTATGTGATGACCTTATATGAAAGTCTCATGATGATCTGGTGCTACTTTTAAAACAGTGTTTTGATAAGTTTGCAGGTTTAAAAATCTGGACACGTTCAGTCTAAACAGCCATCATTTTTACTTTAAATACATGTTTGTAATATGGGAAAGCAGAATACCCTCTCTTTAAAACAGCATGTTCGTTATCAGTTAAGTCTAAACATTGGCAGTTGGCATTCTCTTTTTGTCCGTTGGCTTCGATTTGGTCGACGTTTCTTTCACTCAGCCCCTCAGATGTTGGGTTTAACATCCCGTACTGTCTCTCTTCTTCTTCTTCTGCTTGTTGATAGTCACTTATTCTGATGTAGTGATTCAGAGAACTTTTTACCCTTAGATTAGAATTTGCATAAAAATAAGTAAATATACAAACACAGGTTTCTGTTTCAGGACTTTAAGGGTTAAAATGTTTCTCCTGCATGTGTGAAGGCAGATGTAAATGTTTTCAGAGGCGTGGCCGCTCGGCCTTCACTTCAGCCTTCCCCATAATGGCTTTCTGAATACTCATAACCTTCAGCTTTGTACAGAAGCTATAAAATGAAAATCCTCACATGCAGCACTGACACGCACAGCTTGAGTCATCATGTGATCCGTCTGCATGTAATGGATGTTTCTCTGCATTCAAACCCACAGAGCACATAGAGAAAGGACGCATTTCTTTCATTTGTTACATAATCTCTGCATCCATGCTGACGTGTTTGACAGAAAATCCAATATTCTGTCCGAGAAGTGCTTCCATATTTCATAACAACGTGCCTCAGTTATATACAGGCCTCTGACAGACACTAGGTACCGTAATACGGGGTTAATAGTTCCCCATCAGGACTTGACCGCTGCTGATATCTGACAGCAGCGTCCGTGTCGTCCTCATCTAAATGCCTGCCCTCCAGTGCTTTGTGGACAAGCCACCAAATTGAATCTATTAATCACTCGGAGGTGTGTGTGTCTGTGTGTGTGTGTGCGTGTGTGTTGAGACAGTGAGAGAGGGAGGAAGCACACCAATAATCCCATGTGATAATCTGCCTCAGACTCCAGTCAATAATATGAGACGGAGGAAACGGTGACACACGCATGAATTAACTTCATATAAACACGACTGGGCTGCAGCTTCAATGTTGTTGTCACGGTGATGAACAGAGACGGACTTTATCATGACTGTAACCTTTCAGGCCAGTTTTTTTTTTTCAGAGTCTGATTTCAAATTTGAATCAGGACTTAACTTGGACTTGAGTCAGAGTTCTGGACCTGAGCGCCACAACACTCCCACTGAAACAGTCTCTGCCCCTCAGTGCGGCTCACAAATCAGGACTGAGTGAAGTATTTGTGATTCTAATGACCCCGTGTGCACGAATCAAGCCTCGTCCTGAGGGAGAGGATTCATCCGGCACAAACTGCCAGCCTCATGTCACAGTGCATCACCATTAAACTCTGTTATTGTTTTATGAGCTGCACTCACTCTAAACACGATGTGGCGGATCTTTAAAAGAGTACAAGACTGAGTCGTTAAATCCAGGAAGGAGCGGCAGATTAATATGTGTGAATGATATTTAAAGAAAAGTTCATTCAGGGAAGATGTTTTCTTTTCTTCTCTGGGTCCTTTTTGCTGCTTTTGTTCCCTGACACACTTGTTTACATGTGTGTTTGTTTTCGTTCGAGTAGACCTGTGTCCGTATTACTCGCTCTGCAGGAATATATGAAGAGAAAAAAAAAGAGTCGCTGAATAGCCTCGCGTCTCCATCTGTGTGTTTTGGCCGCTCACACGACCACGGGACAGCATGAAACAGCTGATACTCCACACTGCAGCAGACATGTGAAATTTGTCCCCCTTCCTCCTCCTCCTCCTCCTCCTCCTCCTCCCTGATGTTTCTCTCCCTCTCTCCCTCTCTCTCTCTCTCTCTCTCTCTCTCATTGTTTCACTCTCAGCCTCTGCAGTTTGAGACAATAAACCTGATTTATCTGATCTATTTGCTCCACATCTCTCTCATCATCTCACGCTTAGATCTTAAGCAGGACTTTGTATCCTGCATTTCAATTAAGTTTGGAGACTCCTCTGTGAGCTGCGTAGTCTCTCTCTCTCTCTTTCTCTCTCTCTCTTCCCCTGCACTTGCTCCAGCACTGCAGTACCGTCCCATCACCTCCTTTGCAGCTGTGATACTTTTAGAAAAGCTCATCCCTGTAACTTCTCTGATTCTGCTGGATTGTTTCTTTAGCTCAAACATGTCACTTTCCACTTCCTCTTCAAGCCCCCTCCCCCCCCTCTCTATCTCTCTCCTTCTCGTCAACCTCTGCAGCAGAGAGAGGGATGCAGCTCAGCTGTGAAATGCGCACTCACCTTTTTTTTTTTTTCACCTCTTGAAGTTGACTAAAGCACTTTAACTTCTTTGTCCCCCTCTCTCTCTCTCTCTCTCTCTCTCTTTATGTGAACTTGGGTTTGCTTTAACGGGATTATAATCTCACACATGAGAAGAATAAAGCTTCCACACTGACAGATGTCAGAAAAACTGCTTTAAAGTTTCATCATTTGAAGGACAAATATTCATCAGACCAACCTAAAGTAGAAACCAACAGAGAGACTCTGAAATCTGCAACTTAATCCCCAGAAGCAAATGTGCATATTTAATGAACATCCATTAAAAGTTCCTGTTTTTGTCCCTTAGAGGCTCAGGTTGTTAAACTCGGTGTCTTATTATAACCCTGCAGAGGCAGATGTTGTTATTAAAGTCTAAGTTTCTCACTGTGCCAAAAACAGTCATTCATTTTCTCTCCTTGAAACCACAAGACCACATTAAGAAAGACAGATTTTACCTCACAGAACTTTTAAGTGTCTGGTCTTCTTCTGCCTACTGGGGATCAGTTTGTTGTAGTTATTGTTTGTCTTGTTGTGTTGGATACGCCCAGCGGAATCGAGTTGGCTGTGAAGGCGTGAGTTCTGTGTGGTTCCTCGCACAGAAACACTGATTCCACCTTGCGGAGCCTTGGTCAAGGGAGTTTCTTGTCAAGTCTTGCATATGAGTTGAGATGAAGTTGCAACCAAGCGGCAACCTCCGGTCTGAAAATATGAGACAATGTGGAAGTGCCAAAATCTGCAGTTCTTCGAATGTCCGCTTGAGGCTGGCTCCAGAAGTGCCCAAAGTTTCACAGCAGAAATAAACATGTTTACAGCCTGGTACAAAGAATGTCTCCCATCTGAGTCGCTAATTTTGCTACTGGCACGCATTGTACTTGGGGTGAATTTTTTTTTTCTAACGCCGCAGTTTAGAAGATATTAAGATCGCCAATTCTTCCAATCAGAGGCACAGCTCAGCTCACATGACTGCCAGGCAGCCTATAGCTGTTACTGTGAAGACTCGCCGGCTGTTTTGCTTCAAAAATCAGTTTCAGAAACAGACGGGTGACGTCAAGGAAGCTATGTCCCTTAATTATACAGTCTATCTGGTGCACTCACCAGCTCTGCTGTTTGTGTCTGGATTGCAGGACAGGACGTTGCTACTCTTTTCTCCATCAGAGATTGTCGGGGTTCAGTAGCTCCTTGGGCTGCAGACACTGATGTTTTCACCACAGTGTCAACAGGCTGAGAGCTGGAGTCTTCACTCCGGATTGACGTTATATGATGTGTGTGATCAGGTTTTTCCTGGCATTGCTTTTGCTGGCGAGTCCAACCAATCGGAATCAAGCATTTGGCATGAACTTTGATGACTTTCTTATTAGCATCTTTTTTGTGCTCCTCTAATGGAGGCAAAGTTATGAGCAGAGCTTTTCTGCATGTAATTTGCAGAATTTTATATCTTCTAAACAAATCCTTGTTCGTATCTTTTGTCGCTCTAGTAGTAAAACTTGTTTTGGTGTGTGAGTAAGACGATGACGGCATTGTTCCCTTGCTGCTCTCGTCTCCCCGTGATGATCGTGTCGGCTGGCTCTTACATGCAACTTGTCACCCAGAGGCGGTCATCGCGACAACAGTGCCAGCTGTTCAACTCGCTAACTTCTCTTACAAACTTGTTTGGCGCTCACATTTCATACGTAATTACTCGATCGACTCGCCCTGAGGAGTTGTTGTGAAGCTGCTGCCAGAGTCTAATTGAAATGAATTGAGCGATTACATAATTCCCCCCCCTTAATCTTCCCGTCCCTGCTCTTTTCTTCTCCTTTCTGTCTCTATCTCTACATCATGACAGGAGATTGCTCGTGTAATACTAATCCGCCACTGTCGGGTTCTTGATGCAGAAATAATCCATTTGCCATTTCGGTCATGGTTGTTTTTATGGCCATTTGTGTCTGACATGGAGCGTTTCAGTCTTAACCTTTTCAAAGCATTAGTCCTTTGCTTCTGGGGAAAAAGACCTCTGGAATATCATGTAACGCTTATTTTGTCACTTAGTTTTCAGATTTGATTTAAATTCAAATAAAAAAAAGGGATTCATGACGGATTCTGTCCAAAACATTTGAAAGAAAAAACATTTAGCTCTGTAACAAAAGACAAACGGACCGTGTGGAAAAGGCTCACACTCTCTGTGTGTGTGACTCATTAGAGCACCTGTGTTCGTCCAAGTGGGTCTCTACTCACCTTTTCTAGTGTGTGGGCAGCTTTTACAGAGAGGAACATACCATGAAACAATGACTGGAGTGTTTCAAGCTAAAATAGTCTGTTACGTTACCGTTAAACAGGTTTTCTGACCGTCTGCACTGCAGGAGGAAAATGTGACTTCAAATGAGGCTGGTGATTTGAACAGAGCCAATCAGTCCATGCTCTTAAGGCTTATACTTCTATTAGATCCTCTGTTGGTAGATCAGCAACTCCTGTGTCCAGCTACTTGAAGGCCCCGTGAAGACTTTCTAAGTGATCTTGGATTAGTATCACTTTTATATATTTTCCTGTTTCTAATCCACGATCAAGAATGAGACATTCAGCTACAAAATGTGTTATTTCTAAATGTTATTTCTCAGTATCTGTGACTGGGTTAGATTTTCCCAGGAGAACATGAATCCGTTTACGGCATGTAGACCAAAAGTCCCTTCGGTGACACTACACCAGCAAACTTAAGCAGCGAGAAGTAAGATCTACGTTTTTTCTCTGCTGAAAAGGATTTCTTGGAATTAATTTGTAGTAAAAGGACAGAAGAGCAGGAGAAACTCTTTGTGATATTGTTTATTCAAACCCACATGCAACAGTTATTCTGCAGTGATCTGTTCAAGCTGGAGAGTCTGTCAGTAAAATGAAGAGTGAGGTTACGTTAGCTCTGCTCGGTGAGGTTGGAGCTGGTAGATGAGCTCTGGTAGGACAGAACCAGGATTCACTTATGTTGCACGTTACAGACACGCCTTAAGCTCCGTTTCCACCAAGTGGTTGAGTTTGGTTCATCTCAGTATCACTTTTTGGTACCCTTCTGTTGGGATGCCGGACACATCGATCAGACCCCAGAAGGTGGAGCTAGAAACAGTGCAGTCTTTTGATTGGTTGAAAGAATCGTCACTTCCTGTGCGACAGCAGTAATAAAGAACAACACATAACCCTGCTCTGTTTAAATCTCCAGTCGACTTTGTGAAGATAACTTTCTTCTTGTTTGGAAAATGACGTCGCCTTCACTGATTCGACCTGTACAAAACTGTACTGAGGGGCTGGTCATTGAGCTCCTTCTAGAAATTATTTTGTTGATTTACTTTTTGGTTCAAAAGCACTTACATTAATATAGATTTTAAAATGACTCCCTGTGTGTGTGCAGCATGATTATGACAGTAAAATTAACAGAACAAGAAGAACTCCAATGTCATAAAAATGTTGTTGTGCCACCTTGACACTCAGCACTCTGACAGACACGCGTTCTTTATGGTCCATATCAACAGCACTAAGAGTTCAATTTAAACTAATTGTCCTTCCGTATTCTGTTTTCTGGCACTTTTAAAGGAGTTTGCTTAAAATCTTTTACTGAGACATTAATGTTCAACTGTTGGTGACCCCTGTTCTGGACACTTAACTACAAACTGAGTTTACAAAGTTTGATTTTTTTATTTTGTAGCTCTGCATTCTGGGAAAAGTTGTTTGTAACAAAGAAAAGTAGTGTTAAAAAAGATCTGCTCTCCAAAACAAATGCACGTCTTTATGACAGTGAGTGATGGTACTCATGGGAAAGCCACCAGACTCCATTCACAAAAACAGCAATTTTAACATGCAGGACATGGAAGTTGCAGGTCTGTTTTTGCCTCATATTGTGTGATTTATACCACTAAAAAAAAAAAAAAATCAACAATTTAAAGCTACAGGGTCGCACATCAAAACAAACTAACCTGAAGAGGCAGCTGAAACCCAGAAGCTCCTGTTTCCTGCAGGCTGAACTCAGCTTACTGAATGGAGTTTGGTGGCTTTGAAGAAAGTGATGTAACAGCTGCTACTTCTTACGATTCTGATGTTCAACCTTTCTGTAATGTTTACAGACTCTTTGAAAACTCTCTGAACCTTTAAGTGACAAATGTAAGAGCATTTAGTGAACGTTCTTTGATCTGCAGCTCAGATCCAAAAGGACAAACTGGAATTCCCTCACTGACGTCCTCTCTGTAGTCGCGTGTGTAAATTTATGGCAGAAAGCATGCTTTCTTCTCCCATCTGTGTTGCTCTGGATGCTCCTCTGACCCTTCCACCCCCCCATCCCGAGCGTTACATTATTTAGCTGCTGGCAGAGCCGCGCTCCTGTCTTGTTTTTACATCTAATCTGAGGCCACAGCTGGCTGCTCAGCTGATGCAATTTAGAGGCAAATGTTTGGTGTCCGAGGTGGTAATCACCGCCTCCCCCCTCTCACCTCCTCTCCATCCATCCATGGATCTGTGCTCTGATCCGCTGCAGATTTAGACCACATGTTTGTACACTCTGGACACCAAAAAGCGTTTTCTTGAATCCCAAAAAAAAGGTTACTTCAGTTTACCGCTGCATGGTTGGATGTTTGGGTAAAATATCACACAAACTCATATTCTAAATGAGAAAATCTCCTCTCTGCTCATTGCAGCTCATTGATGCCCCCCACTGCAAAATCTTTCTAAACCCTACCCCCTCTCCCTCACACACACACACACACACATGCTACATGGATATTGAGCATGCACCACTGCTTGATGCTGAACTGGGATTGGTAAAATCCTGGATTAGAGCATTTATAATCTAGTTGCTGTGGCGCTTTGGGACCCTGCAGCTCAGAGATACCAATCTACTCAACCCAAAGAGGAGAAATGCACAAAATCTATACCGTCGCGGTCTTTCATGGTGATGTAGTGTCAGTAAGAGTGAGAGTTTCTTTGTATCTTGCGGTTTTAGCGCTTTATCCTCTTCTTCTTGTGCTTTCTACTGCAAAATAATAAAAGAAGCTATTCTTTAATGCTTTAAATTTGACTTGTAATTTCAAACGTGTCAGTTTTGTCCAAATTTGGATGAGCCGTTCACTTCGACAGATGATTGTGTGGCTTAGTTATGCAAGTGGAAAAGATCACCCAAAGGAGCTTAGCCTGAAAGCAAACTCCTCCTGGGAAAAAAAAAAAAAAAAAAAAAAAGCGCTAACTGCCTAAACGTCTTTTCGCAGAAGTCAAGATGCAGCCACTCTACGTCTTAATGGACCACACTCACTCACTCTTTTTTGGGGGGGGAATTTTGCCACTAGAGGTTCGGGGATCACACTTCCTGCTTTAATAAAGTGCTATTTACAGCTTTGCATGTAAGAGAGAAAATTCTCACTAACCTCCTGAGGTTTCTGGTTAGATAACAGAAAAAAATTAAATGGATGTTTTCTTCTTTTTTTCACAAACCTGGTCCTGAGAGTTTTAACCCTGAACAATAGAGGAGAATTATTATTTTGTGTTATTGTGTTTTTGTGGGAAGCTCCGAAGGGAACTCTGGAATAAATATAACTTTGACAGCTTGTTCCTTCTACATTTAGGTCTCTCGGGGGTTTGTAAAAACATGTTCACAAACTGAAGATAGATTTTCATATTCAGCCAAATAACTTACTCTTAAAGACGTTTTTATCAAATCTCTTTCTTATGATTGGATGCAAGTCCAATGTTCGGTGTTTTGCCTACGCCTTCTTCTGCATGAAATGTTTGTCCTGTAAGGTGGCAGTGGCAGACAATCTGTGTATTGGCACAATTGGGAGCTTGCAAATTAAAAAAAAACAAATGTAGAATTCCAGATTAACTGCAGTGACAGAAATGCTGCAAACGTGCTGCAAAAACAGCTGCATTAGCACCAAAAACATCCTGCACATACACCAGTGATGCAACTTATTCTTGAATTAGGCTCCAATAACGGATCGATTTAACGGACATCTGTGCAGGACGCACCCAGTCAGTAGATGGCGATGCTAATGATACTTTGACTCTCGGTAACGTCGTCTCAAGCTAGCTGCATGTAGAAATATTTTTGTAAATTGGTTGAAATGTGGTGTAATCAAACATTTATTGTTTGCATTATACTTACAGTCTATGCAATTAAACCAAAGTTGCTGGTAGAGACCATGAATTAACGCTGCTAAAAGCTAAAAGTTATATACTTAAAGATCCACTATGTGAGTTTCCTGTGTCCTGCTCTGGGGACTTTTCCAGGACTGGGGCTGAGGTACTGGGGACTCGACCCAGACTTGAACTCAGGTGAAGACTGATTTTTTTTTTCTTTTTTTTGTGACTGGTTGTGACACAGCTTTATTATACCTGGAGTGTGTCTGACGAACACTTATTTTTGCTTCAGCCAAAATCCAAGTGAAGCCCCTTTCACACATGAACTCCTGATCTTTCTCTGAAAATTTCAGGACACTCAGACCATGATATAAAAGGAAGCTGCTTTTCACACTTCCATCTTACAGTAATTCCCCTTTTCCAGTTAAGTGGCCCTCGTGCTAGTTCTGGGCTAATGCTAGTGCTAGTTCCGAACTGTCGAGGAAAAAGCTTGTTTTCCCACAAGTAAGGGTAACAAAAGAGCCACGTCCTCACGTCACTAAATGTCTGAAATGTGTCAGGAACTAGCTCTGGAACTGTCTCAGTAGAAAAAGGGAAGCTAAAGACGATCAGCGTCACAGATGTGACCAAAACTCAAAATACTCGAGCTGAACTTCACCGAGCCGCTGCTAGCATAACATAACAGGCATATTGTGCTGACAAATGTTCGCAGGCAAAACTGTCAAAAAGTTTGCAGTTTTTGGAGCTGTTAGCATCTCTGCTACCAGACTACTGTGGAAAATAAATGAAAAATGATGGTTTGTATTCACACAAGCAGTCCACTTGGAAAAAGTCTGGAAATTTTGAGTCGCACGGAGCATGTGTGAAAGGGGCTTGAAACTATATAGAATAAAGACTGAAGAGTAAAGCAGCAAAGTCAGCAGAGATCGGTTCTGTCCAGTAAGATTTTCAAGCCCTGATTCAGTTTGCGAATCAAAATGATGAGCGAGGCCGCCTCCGGGAATCAGGCCTGAATGTTGCACTAAGTCTGTAACATCCTGAAGAACTGAATCACTGCCCAGCCTGCTAAATGTGTCCGGTTAGGAGTGAAACCAGCTGTGATTTCAGTGATGGAAATGCAAAAAAAAAGCGAAGCATAAGATAAGAAATGAGACGAGGAAAAGGATGCAGGAAGGAGGTGGTGTGTTGAAAAGGAGGCAGAGAGACACGGATGGAGTGATTTAAATTCAGCGTCACTCATTCTGAACCCCAGGCGGAGTGAGGTACTGACAGGAGGTGTGATATTAGTGTGACCACCTGGAGACTGTGTGTGTGTGTTTTTCTTTTTCACATCCACCTGCATCCTTCCTTTATTCTCTCTCCTCTGCATCCATCCTGCTCTCCTCTCTTCCTTTGTCTTCTGTTTTCTCCAGTCAGGGCCCTTTTACTTCTCTGCTCTGTGGGTGTTTGTTGGCTATTTTCAGCAGTTTCATCGCCCCTCCACACACACACACAATCACACACACACACCAGTTTCTCCTCCGTGTGAGCTCTTTGAGACGTTAAAGTTGCAGCAATCCGTAAAATGTTTTAGTCTCAGCAGTTCAATTAGGGAGAGCAGGAGAGAGGAGGCTCGCTGAGATTAATTTGAGCCGCTGGATCACATCCAGGCACCGACATCGGTACTTACAAGTGTATATGAGGGTGTGTGCGTGTGTGTGTGTGTGATTACTCACTGTTTGTCCTTCAGGGTATCATGAAATGACAAATGGAGACATTTAGAGGCTGAACACCTGAGGAGTTATTATCTAATCCTGCTTGTTTTTGAGTTTTGCACCAAATTGAAGGCAGCCTGTGCACAACTCGAAATAATAAAAAGATGAAGAACAACCTAAACAAAACAAAAAAGATGAAGGTAGTGGTTTGACACATGAAGCAACACAAACCTACAGCGAAAGTCAGAGCAGCTGTTTGTTCCTCAGCGGGGGGTCTGCAGCGCTCGTCTCTGATTGGTCAAACTGGTTTTAAAAAGACTCATGGACTACAACTGATGCTCTAATTCTGCAACATCTGGCCCCTGGTAGCAGTCTGCGAGTAAAGCATCACTTTAGAGCCGTTTGACTCTTTTAGTGTGTGAAGTCCAAGACTTTAATGTTTGGCTCTTCAATCAAGCGATGCTCATAAACGCAGTTTGTAGCTTTGTCGTCTCTGCAGGGTCTCAAATCTGAACATTCTCTCCCAAACCCACTGACCCGTCACGTTTCAGTTTACAGCCGCTCTCCCTGCAGATTCCCGACAGAGAGGAGGACATTTTCTGCACCTCTCTTATGTTGTAGCCGAAGACAAATCCATGCATAAACCTTTACCAAATCTGTGTTTCCATAGCAACCTAGCCTCCAACTTCTATAATTCATGTTTTTTTTTTTTCCCACAGCAGTTGTGTTAAAGTGTCGTCGCTCCCTTTCTGTATGTGTGTATCTGATTAACACAGGACATTTACATCTGTGCGCTTTAATTATGTTTAATGTTAAATCCCTGATTTGCGTTTGCTTGGATAACTGAGAGAAGCTTCCGCTGCATTAAAGTCCATATAACTGATTAGTGCACCAGTTCAGCCAGTTCATATTTTTAAACCTCGTCCTCATTTTTAAATATTTAGAGAGTTTTACGACTAAAAAGGCAGAAAAAAGTTTTGGAATAGCTCCAGTGAAGGCTGCACGGTAATCCTCGATCAGGGGAAAATACGTCCATGAAAGATAAATGCATCAGCTGTGAGACACACGCATTTCATTGGCTCCACGCGCTGAAGTGAGCGTCTGATATCTACCTGTTGAGTTATGGCTTAGAGTGAAAAATCTTACTCTTGATTGGTTCATTAATCATTGAAAGCAGGTGAGGGGGTGGAGTTTGGATCTTGCGCTGTCGGAACCAGAACCAGAAACCACTATTTCACTGACAACATCCCTGTCAGCACTCCCGATTTTTCAAGCTGATGCTGTAACAGAGATGGTGGGTTGTTCGTGTTAAATGGGAATGTCTTACTGTTAATATGGGTTTTTGTGTTTGAGATTTACAAGCTTCAGTGAATTCATCGCCCGTGATCCGCAGTTGTGTGTTTTCTGAGAGTTTTCCGAGAGAGGTGTGGGATGCACTCGTCTAAGACTCAAGTGCAGAGAGCCAAGTGTAATTTTTTGACGTGGTTACGGCCAAAAGTAACCGGGATGGAGGGGTTCAATAAACCCTGTTATCATCTGCAAGCATAGGCAGAACACGGAGGTAAACAAGCACAGAACGACGTTAATGGACGCTTCGTCAAAGTCAAAAGTTGGCAGATATGTAAATGAAATTTAAGAGGTGTGAACATGGATATAAAATACTGTACTAACTGGTTTAGTTACTCATTGGAGGGATGGAACTCCAAGGTCTGCCAATAGCTCTGCCCCCCTGACAGGCCAATCAGAGGGAAGGGGGTTTGTGGAGCGGGGAGCCTTAAAGAGACAGCAGCTAAAACAAAGTGTTAAGGCTAAAATAAGGGTTTTCTAAAACACCAGAGAGAGAAAAATTAAGATTGTTTTGAGCTGTAAATCATGTTAAGATACTTCAGGGGCTCCAGAGGGCCAATATAAAAACCAATAAAGCGTAGTACCCCTTCTTTAAGTTTGTTTTCCTCAATGCCACCAAACTACATGAGGACAAAAATGAAAAATGTAAAAAACTAAGTGATACTTGACTGATTAATATTTTGTTTTCTAAGTGAAATCAGATTCTAAATCATCTTTCTGGTCTTTTCACTGCCTTTAAATCCCATCACAGCCTCTGAACACAACCCCCCACAGCAGGAACACAAAACAGAACAAGTAGCTCCACCGGATGCTCCTCCTCTTCCTCCTCCTCCTGCAGCCAGTGAGCCATATGGTTGATCACAGATTAAAAGCATTTGTTGTCTCCGCCTGCCCCGCCCTGTGGATTACAAACCGCAGAGGGAGAGCGAAGGAGGAGGAGAGGGAGGAGGGGATCATTTCTGCAGGAATATGAAATCCTGACTTTCCTCCTCAGAAATATGATGAGTTAAAGAAGTCACACTGCTGACTTCTACAGGGATGAAACTTGACTTTCAGCTCCTTGAAGCACACTCTCATGTGAATATTGCCTCATCCCCTTGCTGGCCTAATAGGATGAGCGTTTGGGCAGATGAGTGCTGTTTTAAGAGGAAATTGGAGGAGACGTTAAGTTAATTACCTCCAGCAGAAGGTTAATGAAACTAAAAAGGCTCCAAAGGTTAAAAAGCAGTGGAGGGAAAAGCCCGATGTGGATGTTTTAACCGGTGATTGAGCAGTTTGTGAAAGTTTGTGAAGAGTTGTGAAAGTGTGACTTTATAAGGGAACAAGTATCTTTTGTTCACTTCAAACTGGCATTTAGCTGGATCTGTTTGTGTCGCTGCATATTTAGCAGGACATTCAGATGAGAGATGATGCAGAGAAGTTTGAATACTTGGTCTGTTACATGAGGGCTGTCACGATATCAAAATTTCACCTCAAGATTATTGTGGCCTAAAACTATCTAGGGCCAGCGAAAAGTAGCTCTACCGCCCCCCACCGAGAGCCAACCAGTTATGTAGTATTATCATGTGTTCGTTTTAATTTAAATTTACACTTATACCTACTTAAAGTTCCTGTGAGGACTTTCTAAGTGATCTTGAAAAAGTCTCACTTCAAGATATCTGCCTGATTGTGATCCAAACTTAAAATGAGATTATCAGCACCAATAAAGGTCACTTTTAAATGCTATTTCTTAGCTTCCCAAATCGGATCAACCTAGACCGGACAGATTTACAGCATGTTGAAGTCTCCATGACAACACCAAGTGTAGTAGTGAGAAGAGAGATCTGTGTTTTTCTCTGCTGAAAACAATTTCTGTGATTTGTTTAGTAGTAATGGTGGACAGAAGAGAAGAAGAAAGCTAAACAGGAGAGTGATTGCACTGGCTAATGGCTAAAGCATGCGCTAAAGGCTAAAACACAGGCTAAACTGTTTGTGATAGTGTTCAATCCACCGGACATACAGCAGTTATTCTGCAGTGATCTGATCAAACTTGAGAGTCTGTCAATAAAATGAAGAGTGAGGTAACGTTAGCTCTGATTGGCAGATGAGCAGCATATAAGGTTTCGCTAACGTTACACGTTAGCCTACAGGTACGTCTCAGACCACCGTATCCGTAGGCTAATGGCCAGCTAAATACCTTACCTCGTCACGTTGTTGAACGTTGTAAAAAGTTGTAAAAAGTTGTTTTGAACAAAGAAAAGTAGTGTTAAGAAGAAGATCTGATCTCCGTTCATTTCCAAAACAAACACACGCCTTGTTAAGAGTCAAGTCATCACGACAGTGAATCAAACAGACATTCCTCAGAGCCTCTTTAACTTAAATGTGTTGTATGAGATGTGCTTTTAATGCCTTTTATTTCAACCCTTTCATCATGAGTTACAGGAAACATACTCTTCAAAATAAGAGCACACCTCCCTCACCTGCGAGAACCAAACAGGGCTTTGATGCTCTCGTCCAACTTCAAATATTTAGAAACACCAACCCAACTTAAATTGTAAACACACGGTAACCTGCATCCTCTGTACTGTTTCTTGTGCCAGTGTGCAGCATTAACACAAATTTCAACAATAACAGCCTTTAGTTGTCAGAAATATAAAGAAAAGAAAGCAAAAGAGTCCACTAGCTTATTTGTTTGTTTGTTTTTTGTTCTCATTGGCTTGTGGATTTATAAACCACCCTGCAGATAGTGGACTGGTGTTCGTGTGTGTGTTTATGTCTCTGTATATAAAGCTGCTAGGAAACACAACCGGCCTCAACCTCTGAGCTGCTCGCGTGACCTGATATTTTCATTAGAAAGCAGGTCAGCGCTCTCACCTTACTCCTGCGTGTTACACACTTAACTTCTGAAGATGATTTAGCGTCTGACTCCATGTGATTCAGACCTCACAGGCTGCTCGCTCCCTTTTCTCCAGCAGTCTGACTGATCTGGTCCGAAACCATGAGTCCATGTTTTTCCTCTGGAGAACAAAAGCTCAGTGTTTGCGTGTTTGATTGCTGTTGATGTGGTGATCATGTGACCTCTGTTTTTATTCATTCATTCATAGAAAACTCCAAAAGCTGCTTTCTCATGCGGCTCTTCTGACTCCAACAATGACGTCTCTCTCTCCCCCCCCACGCTCACATATTCTCTGACTGAGAATCACAGGGTGATATTTCACACAGGGAGCGTATTGTATGACCTCGCAGACTGAAAGTCAATGAGGACATTTACCTCCCTGCTGTCTCCAGACAAGGACGAACACAGAACCAGAACACGCTTTGAATACAAACATGAATCTGACTGTGGATGAAACAGACATAGCCGTGCGGCGGCAGCAGCAGGGACCTGACGTTTGAAGCTTTTATTAAACTGCACACGATTAATTCTGTCAACCGATCAATCGCGGTGAAAAGGTCTGTGTCACTTTAATTTGCATTCAGTCCAGCAGGATCAATACGGGCCTGCTGTGGGCTACAGTCTGACACAGATCCACATCAGCTTAACACCTTTCTGCTGATCCAGGAAGATCGAGGTGATGAAAATATATATGAGCATCAGGAAGAAGCCTGTCTGTGTTAGAGTTTATGAGTGAGCGCAGAAACATCAGTGTTTATTAAATGTCAGTAAAATAAATCAAGAAGAGTGACACCATTCTGTTGCACTGATTGAGTAGCAGCAAAGAGGATTTCTGTCGATCTGTGCTCGATTACTCTTCCTCATGGACGAAGATGACGTAATGGTTGTGCCACTCAGAACTGAAATTGAATTTTTTGCAAACTGAAACTAAAGTGTAAAACTGAATCTGAATTTTACAAACTCATTTTTTTTATTTTTGAATTTAAGGAACACAGAGTTGAATTTTCAAGCAGGTTAAATTCAATTTCAAAACATTAAATTTGATTTTACATCGTCCTTTTCAAATTCAATATTATAATTCAGATTCATTTTCTAGTGGCACAAATCTCAGCACATACATGCGGCAAGTTTCTGCTTTTTGTACCATTTTTAGAAATATTTTGTTGTCGCATGCAACGGTGCCAAATCCCGAGTCAGGGTCTTCTCTTGATTGGGGGTAGAAAGATCTCTTAACCTGCCTTTTGTTTTTGTTTCCTCAGTCTGTTCGCCAAAACACGCTTTAAAACTTCCATGTAAATTTACAGCAAAATCTCAACAGTCACGTACTGTATTTTGGAGTAACAGTATTATACTTTTATAAACAATGCATTCTGGGAAAATTAACACTTTCCTATGGTTGCAATGGTCAAATATTCTCATTTACAGTAATTTACAGCAGTGGTCCCCAACCCCCCGGGCCGCGGCCCTGTACCGGTCCGTGGATCAATGGGTACCGGGCCGCACAAGAAATAACTATTTCCATTTTATTTTCTTATCTGAGTCTGAGCGATCTTTTATTTTAAAAAAAAATATTTTATTTTGGAAAAAGACTTTGATGTTATACTCATGTTGTGTTGTTTGCGCAATGATACGAGGAAGCTGCTAATAAAGTTGCATATGAGTACACAGTGGATTCACTATTTTTATTATTATGTTACAAAAATGTACGCCCCCCTATTTGCGATTTTTTTGGACCAATATTGTGATTGCGATTTAGTGCACATTTTTTTTTTTTATAAAGTACAGATATTGTAAATATACAGAAGAGAATTGGTGAGTTTCCTGCCAGTAAATATATTTATTTTTATTTTTTTACAGCACTATACTGTAAATTCAGTTATAGTTATGAAACTGTTTCTTGGGGTTTGTCTTGTTGTCAAAGTCTGTCACGCTGCTAATGTTGCACACCTCACTGATTTAACTTGTGCATCATTGTGTAGCCAAATGTTGTTCCAACATCCAGAACTTCTGTCCCAGAAAATGAGATTTTTTTTCATGGCTTTCTTTAATTTTAGGATTCCTTTCATTGAACTTTCCTTTGATCCTTGTTGAATCTTTGAAGTCTTGCCCTCATACCCAGTGATGTCAGTGCTGGAGACAGAGAGGATCTGAAGCAGGTGCTCCTGAAGCTGCAGTAAAAAGCCTGGGTTAGTTTTCAGACTGGGTGAAGGCATTTAGGAAAAGGTCACACAGAGGCAGGTTACACAGGTTGTATATGTAACCTTAAAGGAGCCGCTGCACACACGTTAGCATGAGGATACACATCCACAGCATCGTTTACTCCTATGAATTACCACTTTGTGGAAACTTTTCACTCTCGTGTTTTAAGACAGTCGAACTGCAGCCTTCTTGGTTTTCTGTTCGAGGTGCAAATCTGGGGATGGTTTTTGTTTCAGATTGTTTTTTTTTTTTGACCCATAGAAAGAAACAGAAGACTTAACATAACATAAAAATCACAAGATTAGAAAAAAATGAGATAGAATAGAAGTCTCACATAGAATAGTCTCACGTCTACTGGAAGACTGTTCCAGCTTCACCATGTTTAGTCCTGACTCTGGGCACCAGAAGGAGCCTCCCTGTGGTTCTCAGAGTCCGGGTTGGTTCATATGGTTCTAACATGTCAGAGATGAACTTTGGCGCTAAACCATGAAGAGACTTGAACAACCAAACGGCTCCTAGAAAACAAAAACTATCTGACCTTCCTGTCAGCTATGGCTTAATGTAAACTCGGTGTGAGTCTGTCTGAATGAGATACTGCGTACTATAAAATTACAAGAGGCACCTTGAAACACTGACTAAATGATACCTTAAAAAAGTCATAAAATATAACTGATATTATAAGCCAAAGGTACCTGAAAGGGCGAAAGAAAACTTTTATAAAAGCTTAAAATTTTGTTTTTTCTTGACAGTTAAAATATTCAACTTGGATGAAAAATTTTGCTGGTAATGGTAAATTTTGTAAAGAAGGTATGGGTATGATTGTATTTTTTCTATATGAGTGATATATTGTATATCCACTCTACATGTTTCAAAATTATTGGTCATTTTAAGACAGTTTTATGATTTTCAGTTAGCTTGTGTAAGCTGAGAGGCTTCGTGGATTGCAGATTCAAGTTTTTGTCTTGTCCCTTATTTGTATTTTTAACCATTTTTAAAAAATAAAGACCTCAATAAAACATTAGATAATAAAAATAAGTAACTTATCACATAAAGGAGAGTAAAAGAAATCCCTAAGGGTGCCTTAAAACAGTAAATTAGTGTTTCACAGTATTAAAAAAAAAACATGCTACAGGTTAGCTTTACACAGCTGCAAAGGTAAACCTTAAAACAAACAGTAAGTAATATATATTTTAATACTTTGAAGTGGCATTTTAAAGAAGCCACCAGACAGTTAAGTTGTTAAAACTGTCAGGTACCTCAAAACAAGACTGTTTTTCCATTTCACTGCAAGTCCGATCTTATATCAGCCGGTTGGACTCGTCTTTTAAAGTTTATTTATGCTAAAGTCCATGAAAAACTTGTGTTGTATTATGTCTTATATTTATTAATGGAGATTTATAGCAAAAAAGAACAGTTGTTTGAAGGAGGCTCATAGTTTCTTGTCCTTGTTTTATATATTCCAACTGTGAGTTTGGATGTGTGATCATGAGGAGTCCACCCACTCTGTGTATAAGCTCAAATTAAAGACACGTACAGTCTATATATTACTTCATACTCCGTCCCTCCCCCATCCCTGTGTTGGCCTGCTGCCCTATGAAGACCCCCTCCCTCTCTTTCTCTCTACATGCATAGCTGGGCTGGTGGGTGTAAAAATAGTTCGGGTGGAGGGAGTGGGGAGGGGGTGTCGGTCAATGGTCAGAGCTTCACTGTGCTGGTAACAAGACACAAGTCCGGTCAAGAGCTGACAGGGACCGGCGCTCTGAGGCTGAGTCTGAGCTGAAGGAAGAGGAGGTCTGGCCTGGACTGAGGGGTGCTCCCCCTGGATGGTGGCCTGCAAGGACTTAAGAGGACGGTTAGGGAGGACTCTGGGACAGGGAGTGGATTATCAGAGTGATTAAAGATCCTTTACCATCTAATGGGATAGACTTGCAAACCTTGCACCATGGGAAACGCTGCCATGTGTAAGGTGTGCGGCTCGGACAAAGGCCTCAAGACCACCGGGAGTCTCTCCAACCTGGACCAGAATGCTTGGCCCGACTATTACTGCGAGGAGCACTTACCTGTGCAGCCTCCACTGATGCTGGTAAGACGTCCCGCTGACAGGTGCTGCAGAGCCTGCAGGATGCTCCTGTTTCTGGTATTTTATGAGAATTTTGCAGATGAGATGTTTTTTTCCCTCTTCTTCTGCTTAGCACGAGGAAGGAAGTGTCCTCCCTCGCTTTTTAATCCTCAGTTATTTTTATTTCGGTCACGATCAGGCTGACGGGACTTTATCTGTCTCTGACAAGCTGCTAAAGCTGCATGAAGCTGTCCACATGTTTGCATGGAGCTGAAACATTCCGCTGAGTCTAATGACAGCGTGTGTGAAGTGCTTTGGACTTAAAGAATCAGGTGTTTGAGGAGCTGCTGTGTGTGTGTGTGTCTGTGTGTGTGTGTGTGTGGGTCAGGGTGGGGTCTTCTCCTCTCCCTTTAAAGGCCAGTGTGACATTTTTGCTCCTGAAGCGTCGGCGCTCAGCGGCCTGTGGACTCTGGGGGCTAATTTGAAAAGAGTTGTAATGGCTTTAGCAGCATGTTGCTGCTGCTGTGGATAAAAGGGAAAAATATTACAACTGATGCCTGCTGCTGAATGCTAATGAGCAGCTTTTTTAAGAGCAGCATTCATAGAAATGTGTCAGCTGGGTGACAGAATCTGCTGTTTCTGAATGGAGCTGTTTTTTTCCCTTTAAGTTGTGCAGCTATAAATGAATCATCCTAACTTTCTGACAACAGAAGGTCCAAATGGTTCAACCACACGGTTAAGAGTTTCCTGAACAGTTAAAAACTTCCTCCAGAGCCGTGAAAAGACTTAAATTAACATAATCTTGACAGAAGAATCTGCATTTCAACCATTTTGCTTTTATTAAGTTCTAACTAAGACAGAAAAGAAGAAAACAACAAAATAAAACTGGAAACAAACACCGAGTGGAGCTGTAAAACAGGGAATTATGGGTATTTTAACTATCCCTTAAAATAAAACTTAATGTTTAAGAAGAGTTTGTTGTGTAAACATTATCTTTTTAATTTAGATGTGTTTTTCTTGTGCTGTGACAAATCCAACACAAAAAATAGCCACTTGTGTCAAAATAAAAGCCTTGTATTTTTTTTTTTTTTTAAGCTTCAAACTTTCCAATATTGTTAGCTAACTGTCTGGCTTTAACAACAAACAAAAACAGAACTCTTTCTTTTGTTTGTTTTATTCCCTGGCTTATAACCCAGCTTGAGATTCTGCTTCTGTACACTGCAAAAAAATGAAATCTTAGGAAGTGTTTTTGTCTCATTTTTAGTAAAAATATCTTTTTAGACTTAATATGAGCCTCATTCACCAGAAACATGTCTCATTTAAAGATATTTAAAGACAAAAATTAGCTCTGAATTGTTTGTAACAAGTTAAAAAAAAAATCTGCCAGTGGAGTAAGTGAGAGTTTCTCGTATTTAGACATTATTCTAAACTTGACAAGTAAATTTTTCTGACCCCACTGGCAGATTTTTTTGACTTGTTGCAGGTAATTCAGACCTTATTTTCGTCTTTTAATATCTTGAATTAAGACGCGTTCCTGGACTTGTCTGTTGAATGTGGCTCATATCAAGTATAATAAGACAATTCTTACTTTAAATAAGACAAAAACACACTTGCTTAGAAATCAATTTTTGGAGTGTTTTTAGTGTTCATACGGGTTGTTTTTAGTTTTGAAGCACTGTTTAATTGTTTTTAATTGTTTTAAAAACAATGAAACAATTATTTTAGTGTTATTGTTTTATTTTTATTTATTCTATTAATTTATTTGTGTTGTTTTTCAGCTGTGGTTGTTTTTAAAGTGCTCTATAAATAAAGCTGAGTTGAGAAGTTTGCAAAAGTTTGGTATCAACAAACCTTGAAAACCACACTCCTGCTGTTGTTCAGTTCCTCTCCATTCATAATTTTGTTTGTCCTTTACGTGGTTTGCTTTTTTTTTTCTCTTCTGCGTTGCGATCATTTTGAGCTTCATCAGAGTTTCTGAAGACCAAAATAGGATTAAAGGTGCTTTAATACTGATATCAGGTGTCTGATTACAGTTCCTCGCTCTACCTGTTGTGACTGACTGTCTGGTGCAGGAGGGTCCAGCCTGCTCTGATCGGCCCCTGTGCAGGAGGGGGGGGGTGGATAACTGACAGCCTGCAGTGACCCCATGCAGCTGAGCTTCTGTTATCTGATGAGATAAATGAGAGGATGAGAGGATAAACATGAGGAGAGAAGTCTGTGATACTCAAGCAGAGCTGAAGGTCTTTACCTCAGTCAGACAACAACAGTCTGTCGGGTCAGCATCCAAACCACGTCCCATTTTTTTTAACCTTAAGAACGATGAGACATGCTGACAGAGTATAACCGTACATGCCTGATCACTCCTCATTGTGTTATGTTTGTGTATTGCACTCTGATTAATAAAGCATTTTGAATTCTAGTATCTATAAAGTATCCAAAGCATTTTTTGTGGAGTTTTCATGGTGGATGCTTATGATGAGAAGACCAGTTATGGAAGTTTCTCAGATGCTGCTGCATCTTCTTTTGCATAACAGTGTCTTCTTTAGTCCATTAAATATAGAAACAGGTTTATGACCTTTATAGATAAACTGTCAGTTAGAAACACAACGAGGACCAGTTTATTTATTGACTGGTGAGTTAAAAAGTTACAGGTGTCCTTTGCTTCTCTTTAGCTCCACCCTCTTCTCCAAATACAAACACCTGCTGCTCCAGAAATCAATGTGCAATGCCACCGCTAGCGCCTTGAATAAATCTACGGATTGTTGTCAGATTTATCATTCTCTCCTCACAGAAGTCAGTCATGCTTCCACAGATTAGAAAAAGAAAAAACCCTGCACTGTTCCTTTAATGGATGTGCAATGCATGATGGTAGATACAGGCTTGCTGTGTGAGTGGGGAATAGATGCACATCTCAGGATGCATAGGAAATAATAAGGCGGCACTTCAAACTGGTGACTGAAACATAAATTATGACAGGGCCTCGATCTATTCTGGAGCCTGCTGCATCTTGACCTTTGACCCTTGACCTCCACTTGCACAGACTGACTGTAGACGTGCTGCATTAGAGTCATATTTGAAAACAAGATTATTTTGTGCTCCTTACTCAAACAAAGGATGAATAGAGTTGAGCATATAGATGATTAAGGTTTATGCCTTTCACTTCCTGTCTCTAAACTGTGCAGACAGACTTATATAATATTTATTACATAATGCTTTATATGTATAGAAAGCTCTCAGTGTTTACAGAGCAGAGTTGGAGCGTTTTTATAAAACATTCAGCCATTTATATCGAAAGTTTTTCATGAACAAAGGATCCTCCCGGTCCGGCGCTGACAGGTCCGCAGGGAGCACTCTGATTGGCTGGGAACAGCCTGAGGCCGTGTTGAAGTCTCCTTTGAAGGCCGGACTAAATGAATGCAGGTCAGCTGACGGTGATCAATAAAGGAGGGAATCAAAGGGAATGAGACGGGTTTGTATCCAGTCTCAGACTCTGTACCCTGATGAGGATGAGCAGACTGTTTACTGAACATCAACCATCTGTAATCAACCTGTTCTCATTCAGCAGTTAAAGTGATGTCTGTCAAAACGAGCTGTCTGTTTTAAGGTACCCTGAAGTTATAATCCTTTTTTTCATCTGTTTTGTTGTTCCCCATAGTTTCTCTGTTAAACTTCCCATGGCTTCCGTTTTGGTACTTTTGGTGTCCTTTTTTTCAAAGCAGAACCCCAGCACACTCTCAGAGGTCTAATTTAAGGCATTCTGTAGAATCATTTCGAAGGTACCCCTTTCATGTCTGTTTTAAGCTCCTGTGTTAAAGTACCCTTCGTTTTTAAAGGTTCCCCCCCCTGCAGATCCTGACGGCTCTAATTTCAGACATTCTGAAGAATCTATTTAAGATTATGTTTTACAACACCCTGTAGAGATTTAAGGTACACTGACACATACCCTCAGTGTGCCCTTAAAGGTCTTATTTAAGGCACATTACCATGTGTTTGAATACCTTTACTTACATCTGTTTTAGCTGCACCATTTAGGTTAAAAATTGGTGGAAGACCAGTTGAAGACAAACATCTGTTTTTGGGTACCCTGTAGCGTATGCTTCAGTCTAACCTTGAATTCCAGTTTTAAGGTATATAAATGTTTTAATGCACCCTTAATGTCAGCTTCACTTTCACATCCAGGTTCTGTTTTAGCAAGTTTCTGTTCTACTATTTATCTAAGGTACCTTTAGAGTGTCTGTTAAGGTACCCTAAAGAGTCCTTTAGAGGAACTTTGTGGTAACTTTTATAAATTTATCTTCAACTGTAATTTCAAGGGACTGTTATGCAACAGTTTCACACTTTCCTCTTCTTTGATGTCTGTTTTCAAGAACCCTGTATCGATCTTGAGGTATTTTTTATCAGCTGTTTCAGTGAGCCCCATAAAGGTGTTAAGAGTGTCAGAGAGCCCACTGGTGTCTGCTTCATGGTTCCCTTAGCTCCTGTAAGTGCCTGTTTTCAGGTTCTCGAGCAGTTTCAATGAACCCTTAGAGTCTGCCTTGACTAACCAATGAGAAACCATTTCTCAGTACCCCTTAGCTTTCTATTCTAATAACTCTCTTTTGTCTTTTAAGGTGCATTTTTGCTTCCATTGGAGTCCCTTGTTGAATGTCTTTAATCTTTACCCTTTAACTGCAGTTTCGAGGTACCTTTAAGCAATCTACCCTTAATGTATGTTTCTAGTAAGAGACACCTTCAGCTTCAGTTTCGAGGTAAACAGCTCATGATTTACTGTCAGGAAACCCTGTAGCTTCTATTTCTAGATATCTTGCTTTACATTTTTTTAATTTTCTATACCGCTGTGAAAAATGTGTGAAAATGCTCTCATATAACCCATGTGCTCTATGAAATCAAACAGCCTTCTGTGATACGTGATGTAATGTATCGCTTTGGGGTTTAAACCTCCGAGTATAAAATGAAATCGTAGCGTTTTATTTGGCTGCACGCGGGGGGTTTGTGGCTCTAATGTTTATTGGACGCATTGATTGAAGTGCTGTCATAATCTTTAAACTGTGGGTGTGTTCATGGAATTAATCCGTGCAGCCCAAAGGAGCTTTTAATATCAGAAGCTCGTGCACAAACAGAGCGGCACCGGAGGGAGAAGTGCTGTTGCTAGTAAACACAGATCTGTTATTCTGTCCTGACAGCTCGGAATAGAAAGTGCTCCTTCAGTCAAACTAACAAGGACACAGCTGACACTAATGTACGCCTGACTGTTGTTCCTAGGCTCCTCAAATGTCCCATTTCTACTGAAATGTTTAAATTAGGAAGACATTACCATAAACTATTAACCCATGAAATAACTTCTCCTGAAGCTATTTATGAAGGCAGCGACTGGAGGCACAGAATCCCTCGGCTTCCACTTTGTCCGTATTTCAAGCTGAGTTCCTGAACAGGTGAAAAGAGGCATGTTGTGAAAATCCGCAGGTTAACTTTTACTCAGCCCTTAAAAGGTTTGCAGCCCATGTACAGAGAAGAAAACTGGAGTGATGTGGGTTTTCTTACTGGACCCGTTTAACAGTTTTCGGGTCATTTGTTGACGGTCTGAGGAGGATTTATTGAGGCTGGTAAGAGAGAAATTGCCGCGGTTGCATGTAAAACCACAGACCTGAGATCTGCAATGGTTTCTAAGTGAAAGAAATGTGAATTGATGTTTGTCGAAAAGCGTTCTGTTCCATATTTCCTGCTCTCACAAACCAACGTTTTGTCTGGAATGATCAAGTTTGAAGTCTGCAACTCCAAGAACAAACTACTAGTGTCAACAGACAACTCTTACTCAGTACCAGAGGTGTTCAGGTCGGGTCATGAGGTAGTGATCTCTGTATATTCACACTGACTGGTAACTGGATCAATGCGAACACTCCAAATACAACGCATGAAATTATGCATCCCTGCAAGTCCCAACAAGTCCCTCTTTTTGGACAAAATTGGAGAGTCAAAACTCTGCTACAGCTTTGGACAAGTTGTGGTTCAATGATTCTTAGTGTTTCTTTCACTGTTCCTCTACTTTGACAATCCGGTAAAGAATCAGAATCAGAATCATCTTTATTTTCAAGTAAGTTTTCACACATACAAGGAATTTGTTCTGGTGTTCTTGGTGCAAAAATACAAACATGTAGTTTAAAATGAGAATAAGAATAAAATTAAAAATTAAAAATTAAAATAAGGTGCATGCATCACTTAGTATGAATACTGAAGTAAAAAATATAAAATATGATAAAAATAAAATAAAAATGTTTTAAGAAAAAGAGACTAAAAATATAATACAGTGAGATATGAAATTAGAGATGGGTATTTAGATTTACACAGTATATACAGTTATTTGCAGTGAAGGTTATTAACATAATTCGTCACATGAAGGGTTAATGTAACCCATAGAGCAGGTTGGGCACTTCTAAGCCACGGAAACCAAAATTTTCAGCAGACATGTCAATCATTATTAGGTTACACCTTTTTTTCTGAATGAAAATCAGTTACTGAAAGTAAACTCTTGGAAAAACTGACATTAGAACATACTGTGTTGACAGACTAATGTATTGGCTTCACTTTTAGGGAGCTGTCATGTTGTCCATTTACAGTCTAATGATGACTAAAGCCTGAAAGGATCAAGTTTAGAGGAAGGGAATTAGAGTCTGTGTGTGAGTTTGTTCTATTTTTGTCCACAAAATTTGTAATTTTTTTTTTTTTTTTAAAAGAGAGAAATCTGAGCTGGGTATTAAACTCTGGTGGGATGGTGTACCGCCATGCTGACTGACACATTAAAGAAGGTTTTAGTAACATGCTTTCTGTTCTGACTTTGAGAAAACGACAGCGAAAGTAGAGAGAGAGAGAGACAGAAAAGAGAGAGCTGGGTTTGTGTGTGGTGACTGGGAGGAGCAAGGATGCTCCCAGCCAGGGCACTGGTGTTTCAGGGTGTGTGTGTGTGTGTGTGTGTGTGTGTGTGTGTGTGTGTGTGTGTGTGTGTGTGTGTGTGTGTGTGTGTGTGAAGGGGTTAGAAGGGGACTGGTCTGAATTATTGATAAGACTGCTGGCTCTCCTTGGATAAGGACAGTGACTCTTTAAATGAATGTTTGATGTAATGTGTTGGTGGAGAAGCCTTTGGGCTCTGCTTTGTCACGCTTGGGAGGTTTGATTGAGTCATGAAGTGAAGTCTCTGAACCCGAGCTGAGAGAAGCAGGGACGCACTGATAGGGAATTAAAATACATGATCAGATAAAATACATGTTCAAGAAACAAGTTTGAGTTGATCTGAGCTGTGTGACATGGAGCGTTATCCTGCTGAAGTCTCCATCAGAAGATGGGTCCACTGTGCTCATAAAGGGATGGACATGGTCAGCAACAAGACTCAAGTAGGCTGTGACCCAGGCTCATTTGGTACTAAGGGGTCCAAAGTTGATGAACTGTTGATCCAAGGCTGGATGGATCCATGCTTTCATGTTGTTTCTGTGCCGACCATCTGAATGTGGAGCAGAAATCCAGACCCATTAGAGCAGGCAATGTTTTTCAGTCTACTATGGTCCAGTTTTGGTGAGCCTGTGTGAACTGTAGCCTCAGTTTCCTCTTCTTAGCTGACAGGAGTGGCACCTGGTGTGGTCTTCTGCTGCTGTAGCCCGTCTGCTTCAAGGTTGGACGTGTTGTGCGTTCAGAGATGCTCTTCTGCAGACCTCGGTTGTAACGAGTGGTTCTTTAAGTTCCTGTCGTCTGTCTGTCATCTAACCTCTGGCATCAATAAGGCATTTAGTCCCTGCTCATTGGATGTTTTCTCTTTTTGGAACCATTCTCTGTAAACCCTAGAGACTGGTGTGTGTGAAAATCTGACCAACAACCTTACCACGTTCAAAGTCCCTTAAATCTCCTTTCTTCTCCATTCTAAAGTTCAGTTTAGACTTTAGCAGCTCATCTTCACCATGTCTACATAGCTAAATGAAACACTGTGCTTATTCCTTACCACTGGCTCCACAGGAAGATCCAAAACAATTGGCTTTTGTTCCAAAAAGTAAACAAAATCAGATTTCTAACTTGGACCCCACCAATTTCTCAAATTATGATTTTCATCTGTAAATTTTTAACCGCCGTGAAAGAAGCAGAAAACCTTTGTGACTAGTCTTTCTTTACTTTGGTATTGGACATGACCTTCCTGTTGCTCTGAGCTCGTCAGATCGGCTTTTTTTTTATCTGCAGAGAGCTGCAAACATCTCTCCATCAAAGAGAGTGACTGACTGACTAAGCTCCTTAAAACCAGGAGTTATAAAACTATTTCTGTAGGAAGCCGGCTGCAACAATTCAGCCTTTCTCTCGAATGTTCATTCAAAAGACCCACTTGTCTTGTTGGTCCAAGTGTTACTATGGAAACAGGCCAGTAGCAGGAGGTTGATTGGGGCGAGGTCTTGTGTGAAATGACTCTTTGGGGGGGTTTAAGGGTATCATCAGTTGGGCTTTAAGAAGGAAAGGACTGCTTTGTGCGTCACTGCTAGAAAACAAACCTAACTTTGCAAGAGCACCAGGCTGTGTGAACATCTTTACGGGATTTATATGAGAGAGTTTTTATTTCTTCCAACCTTTAGAGACTTTTATGTGTCACAGCTGCACAAAAACAAACCATAACACGTCCTCCATTGCTTTCCACACACATTTCAGTCGCCACAGGCAACATCTGCCTTGACAGAAAAGAAGGTGACACTGTACATAGAAGCTGACACATGCCAAACAATAAATCCAATATGACAACATTTGTTTCCTCAGACTTGATGTGTGTTAGTACCAGAAAACACAGCAGAGACGTTTATTGTGAGTTGACCCGTATAAACTTCTAACGTGTGTCCAGACAGCGCTGGTGTTTATTGCCCTTTAGAGCTGTGAGTGGACTTCTTCCAGTTCAAGAAGTCCGACCTCAAAGTGTGACCACTTCATGGGAGAAAAACGCTGACATTTGGCGACTAGAAAGGACTCAGACGATGAAAAGAGTGATGTTAGACAGATTTAGCCCAGGCTAGTGCAAGATTGGTAAAAAAAAAAAGGGGGGATACCAATAGGGCTGGGTATCAATCAGAATTTTTTTTGATTCTTGTACTGAAACCAGTACCTTCACTTTGATACCGGTTCCTGAACAATACTTTTTTCAATACCAAAACCTTCCTCCTTTATCCTTTTGACCGGCAAAAGTGACCTTCACAATGCAGTCGTCTGCTCTGGCTGCAGCTTGGAGGGTCTGCTGTGAGGGGAGGAGTCTGCTTTGGAGAGGGGAGGGGCTTGTTGAGAATCAGTGGTTGAAGATCAAAACATGCTTTCACTCCATCCCAAACTCCAGAAGAGTAGCTGGATTTGACGTTTTTTAGAAAAAAAAAAGTCGCTAGAGGGGTCTGAAAGTCACTAAATGTAGCGACAGAGACGCTAATTTGGCAACAACCAGGTGTAACATTACAGCGAATCACTGGCGGCATTATCAGATCATGATCACGTAATTAACCCTTTGGGTACCGAGACTTGGCACCAAAAAATGAGACGTAATTCGATACTCGGTACTACTGAAGCATTTCGGTCGGTGCCACAAAAGAACCGAAGTTTGGTACCCAGCCGTAGAAACCAATCAGAACTATGAGGACTAACAGCACGGTGATTCCGTACTCATACAGGGGTAACTCACATTTTCAGAGGGATTCGAAGAACTTCAACCTACGGCTTGAGAAAATGAAGTCGACTGCACTTCCTCTTGTGTCCTCTAGAGGCTGACTACAAAACTGAAAGGGTCCCCATTAACACCAGTATTAAAATGCAGATGTAAACATGCCTCTATGCTGGTTTAGAAAATAGTTTTGTTATTGTTTTTGTGGCACGGCTGAGTTGATGGATGGGTGGGCAGTAAAGGAGAGTAAAGGTCTCGCTCATCTCTGACACCCAGGTTGATGGAAAATCAGGTTGAGTCGGCATTTCCAGTATTGCGATACCTACCTATGTTTACATTTTTACAACCATGGAAGAAATATGTGGTTGTAAATAGTTTTTGATTTTAAGAAGGCATTTCCCAGCCTCCTCCTATCAGTGTGTCATGAAACAAAGGTCACTGCACTCTGCGAATGAGCTGTTAGTTTCTGCATGTTGAGTTTTTGTGATCGTAACCTGTGTTTTGTAAAACGTGTAAAAGGTTTGTGTCTGTAGGGGACTAAAACCCTGAATAGAAACACAGCAGCTGTCCTTCGAGGTGAACTTGACAGTGTTGCAGAACCTCCAGCAGCAGCAGCAGCGTGTCTGAGTGATGCAGTGCAGTTCTCTGCAGCAGCCCAGCAGCCGCTGACTGCAGGTCAGTGAGAAACATCACACCTGCGTCGTTTTGTACGCGTGTGGAAGGAGACATCAGTGCTGCAGTGTCACTGCTCGCATTATACAGCCTCACTTCAGCGTTTTTCCCTCTGATCTCTGCAGAGTTTATGTGGAGATGTAGGCGGGTTAAAGCTGCCTCTGAAAGCTGTCACCACTGAAGAAGCTTAGTAATGAAGATTTCAGGCAAACTATGACCTTCACTGCTTATAATAGATCGTTTCTCAGTGTAAAACAACCTGAAAAGCTGCGACAGCGTCCGCGAGAAGGAGAGCTTTTACCCTACGATTATCTGGAGTGGTGCTAAAACATTTCTGTACCTGACCTCTGACCTCCCTGTGGAAGGAGTAGCGTGGTTTGTATGCAGCAAAAATAAATAAATAAATAAATAAAAAAAACACCACAGTGTTTTTCTGCAGGACGAGCAGAGTGCTGAGAGCTCTAAACGCTGTGTGTGTGTGTGTGTGAGAGAGAGAGAGAGAGAGAGAGAGAGAGTGTGAGCCAGGATTTCGCTTTAGTCAAGAGGAAAATGCTGAATCATTCTGCCTCCTTACAGCTCTGGTCTGCTTCCAAAAACAGACAAGGGACATGTCCTTCCCAAAGCACGGACACACAGATTATTGTGCAGCAGGGAAAACAAATGTCTTGTTATGGCTGCATGATGACTGCAGATAATGAAACTTTTTGAAGGGAAAGAAATAAACAATACGACTGCAAAATGCTGCAAACACAGACAGTTACAGTCATGTTGCTGATTTTAACGATGTTTTCTTCTTCTTCTGTGTCTCTTTCAGTCGGACAGTAACACCAGTTTCCTGCGAGCGGCGAGGGCGGGAAACATAGACAAGGTTTTGGAATTTCTGAAAGGAGGAGTAGACATCAGCACCTGCAATCAGGTAAGAGACACACAACCTGCCCCCAACCCCCTCTTTGTGGCTGCGTCAGAAAAACTGATACACGGTTTATTTTGGAGCAAAGAAGGGGACACGAAATCAAACACAAAACACCAGGAACAATGCAGCAGCACAAACAAAAACTGATCTTTCTCCCAGACTTTGTTCACGCTCTGAGCTTGTCTCAGGACACTGAAATGCAATCACAAAAAACACACTCGTAATACTCCTGAATTTTTTGGCATTTTCATCCTTTTCCAACTTTTTCTCATCAGTCATTTGGACTCATATGAGCAGGATAAGTCCAGTCAAAAAGATATTTTCATACCTGGGCTCGGCTATTTTCATGATTTGAGATTTAAAGCCTTATACAAGAAAACGTCTCCTGTATGGCCCTGTCAGGTACTTCAACCTGCACCTGTGAATCAGCCTGTTATAGCTGTGATATAGTGGCTGCAAAGATGTAAATCTGCTCATTAAAAATCCTCTTAAATTCCTTCCTTTGACCCTTTGAGGCTCGTAATTTTATGACATGATTACAGAAAGGATCTCTGAGATGGATCTCCCAGTAAAGGAGAAAAATAAGGTTTATTTTTAGTCCAGAAACTTTCTCGTACTCCATACTTCATTGACAGAAACATTAAGTTCACCTCTCATAACTCATGGCCCATTGTTTGTCTGCGTTTCCACCACAGACTGGGGTAGATTTTGGCAATCGGGCCAGAAATGTATGGAGGAAAATAAAAGTAATTGCAACACATCAGCGGACCAGTAGAGGGCAGTAAGCCAGTGACAAAGATCATAAAATCGTCCATAGAAGGCGATGAAGGTTGTTATCATTATATGTAGCACTGCAGTTAGCCTGTTAGCATGTAGAAGATTCAGCCTGTGCTGGGTTTGATCGTGGTTTACTGCACTGCAGATGGATTTGGTGACACTAGAGAGGAGAAAAAGCCGATCAAAGCTGTTTCAGAACGTCTGAAAACTGCTTCAACCAGCACATCACTGGACTGCTTCCCCGTCTAAATCATGAAGACTGAAGAGATCAGCCAGCATTCCTCAGGACTCCTTCTGTTCTTCACGTTCAGCTAAAGGTCTCCAGTTTACAGGGTCACGCTTTTAACTGTAACACCGGGAGCTGTCAGAGACACGTTTACACTATCAGGTTAAAAGAAGACGATTGTTTAGGAGTTATTAACCAAGCAGAAGAGGAAATAAAAACACTGTGGCTGCTCCTCCAATTAGAGATGTTGAGCTTGCAGGCTCCGCCCCCCAATTTCCAATTTTTTAATGTACTTTAGTCATAGATTTTCAATGTATAAACAAGTAACTACTACAAAAAAGTGGGCGAACAGAAACAAGTACACACACAAACATACACATATTGGCCCATAAAATGTAAGAAAATGATGGAAAATGCCAAGGAGACAAAAATACTCATACCATACTGTGTTCTTCTCCGATGTGAGAGTGAAAATATGTCGAGTGCCACCCAAGATTGATGTTCAAGGGTCACAATTATACATGTCAGAAAAAAAAACACTTGAAAATCTCAGACCAGAACTGATTTAATTTAAGATAAAGCCAGAAAAGATGACCCAGAGTGCCCTCAGTTCATTTACATTTAGGGCAAGTTGGTGAGACAGAGGGATAAAAAGCAACTTAATGTTTTGATGTAGTCGTGGGCTGTACGGCCTTAAATTATCTCCATATTCTTGCTTTTTGTTTGTAGTATTAGTTTTCTTTTTGCTGCTGTTTTTTTAATAGAGTAACTAATAAGTGGTTGTTAAGATTTCTAAAGATCATCTATGAAGAATACTTTGAATTTGCATCCCCATTTAGAACGTTTGAAAACACAAAATTACCCTTTAACTCACAGGTTACGTGAGTCCAACCTTATCGTGTTACCTTTGCTGCAAAATCCCACAACATGCATTATTCAAAGTGTCTATGTGCTCCCGCTGTCCACCTCTAATCCCCGCACACGCTTTGTTTTGTTATGGAAATGTCTCTGCGTTCCTGCAGGCCAACGGAGGAGCGCGTTGGATCACAGAGAGTATCTTTATTTAGGCCTCATCATTATCTAGTCTCCTCTAAGTCCCATTAGCATTCCAGTTTTACATGAAGGGGGGCGGCTGTGAAACATGATAGGAGGAGATAAACAGTCCCGTCCTGGTAACAGACGTGACAACGCGCCTGGTAAGCAGAAGTCACATGGAGAGGAAGTGGAGGTCTGCAGGTGGCGCCCCGTGCTGTGTGGACACGTTTTGTTATTGACTGTTGTGGAAGCAAGACGTTAGCATCAGTCATCTGAGCTGTTTAATCCCGCGTGACTGTTGAGCAAACTTTGAAGGAAAAGGAGGTGTGTCTCAAGTGGTCCTGTAGAGAAGTCAGACAGCTGGTTAATGATTTTATTGATGTTTGACCCTGAAAACACCTTCACACACGTGTCATAATGACTAATCATAAATCACTCGCTTTGACTAGATAGACCTGAACATTAGTCAAAACTTCCATCTAGATGGGAGCTTTAATGGCTCCATTACTGTGACAGAGTGATGGCTCTGGTCAGACTAGTTAAGTGAAGACTCGTCTGACCTGCTGTGGGTAAATTTATAATCTGTGTTTGACTGTAATTTGTATACAGGGCTAAACAAATTGATTAGACCAGGGGTTCCCAAACTTCACCAAGCCAAGGCCCCCAAATAGCATTAGCTTCTGGCTGAGGACCCCCTTTGCAAACCAACAGATTTTTTTTTATTTTTCATTTTTTTTGGCGCGTAGTATGAGGCTTAAAATGATGCTTTCAGGACCCGCTCGAGCAAGGTAGCTTGTTGTGTGAATGCTGCAGATTGCCTGACCTGATGCTGGTCTTTACGTCTTAAGAAGTCTCCTGTTCTTTCAGCCTCTAATCGGTGTTTTTGTATCAAGTGACGCTGAAGTTTCGAAGGCTTTATACACTCGTTTGAGAGGATCTCCAGACATAGGACACATTTCGGGCACCCATGGTCATTTTTCTGTATGGCTTTGAAGCCAAACTTAATGTAGGCTGCCTCATATTTTCGATTTATAGTCAAATTTTAGAGTTCTTCGATTTTTTGTTGGACTGCTCCTTCAGTCTTTTTCCGGTCGAAAATCTTCTGTGAGGAAAAGTCGATATCGTGCTGTTTCCACAAACATGGCTTCATTTGAACTCTGCAATTTTACTCTGGGACTTCCAGAAATGCAAATCTAACTGTTTTCCATGTTTTGTGTTGCTAATAGCTAGCATGCATCATTTAAGCAGGGAATATATGAGTTGTTGTGTTTTCTCTGCTCTCAAGAAGCCAAAGAAATCAAATGGTTTATGACCTCAAATCTTAACGCTTGAGCCTGAATATTTTTGTTATTGTTTGGTCCTTAAAGCTCATGAAGCCTGCCCAGAGAGAAAACATTAATGCAGGAAGCTGATCTCTTTATAAGGGAAGAGTTTAGATCGTATAATTAAGCAGAACAAGAGCAAATTAGCGTTTGATAATTCTTAACACTTCCTTTAAGGACAGGAAGAAACTTCTCCTGAATGCGCTTCAGTGTTTGATTTTATTCTGCTGCTGACTATTTCTGGATGTCACACTGCGCTGATGAGCCGCTGTTTTCTCTGATTAGCCAAAACCACCTCCCCCCTTCGAGCGGACCCAGGTACTAAATGAGATTTTCTCCTCATTTCATTTGCGTTGCTTTGTGAATGCTGCTGTAACAGATCTGAGGGATAATTGGAAGCAGTGATTTAGCTCATGTGGGCTGACAGAACGAGGTAACTGATATTATGGATGGAGGAGTGGGCGGTCAGGGCCGTGCTGCATCATATAAAGGGGTTAGTGGTTTCCTGGAGGTGACGGAGGGCAGGTTAGAGAGATGGATTCAGATCCTCAGAGGGTTTTTGTTGAAGTGGAGGAAGCTGATTATTTTCAGTGTTCTAGAAAGAGAAGAGAGGAGTGATTCTGCATACAGAGGATACTTTGATTGCAGAATGAAGCACACGCTTTTGTCTCTGCATAGTCATGGAGGAAAAATCGCAGCATGATCTTTAAAAAGAGAACTACAGGTGCTACAAAAAAGACTTAAACAGACTCAAAAGGATGCTAAGATAAACACTTCAAGTTGTGACCATCCTGCACTTTAAACTGATATTTCAAATCCAGCACGTTGGTTTTTGGAGAGGCCAGCAGATGCATAAACTCATCCAGAAACAGCAGAAAAAAATTCTTCCTCTGCTACCAAACAGATGCCTCCTGCCAGCTGCGGCTAACCTCAGGGCCTCACAAACCGCAACTGACTTTGGGAAGAGCGTTCACGCTCTTTGGGATTCCACAGGGAGCCTCTGCGGGGACCCCAAGAGTTCAGCACGACCACCAGCCTCAGGGGGCAGCGTGATGCAGAACAGGCAGCGACGGAGGAAATTAGTTATCGACTCAGCGGCTCTTTTCATACCGCGGTCTGATGCTGGTGCTGCTGAAAGGGTTATTGAATCAGTGGTGGGTCACTCATAGGGAGGGGGGGGCGAGGGTAAACTGAGGGGCAGCTCACCCTGAATTCACCCAGAGTGCTTTGCTTCAAGATTTGAAAAGAGTTTTAAAGGAGCAGTGCTAAAAAAAAGCTACAAAATACCTGCTCTGGACTAAAGGCCCTACAGTCAGGATCAGAAACAAGCTAGCAGTTAGCCGCAAACACTCAGATATTTTTTATTTTAGTAGCTGTTTTTTAAAGCTACAGGGAGGTTAATGTTCAGGTTACATCCATCTGGCACATCTGAAACACAACTCCAAATGAAATGGTTGATTTTTGTCTTTCTTAGCAGGAAAATGTAAATAATTATCAGCCATGTTAGCGTTAAGTGTAACTTTGTTTACATGCTTAAAGCTCCTGCTTATCAATAGCTTGTAGATCATTTAAAAATGCTAAAAGATACAAGATAAAGACTTTGAAAGGCACAGTAACCCCTCTTTAATGATTAAAAAAGATAAAATGTTAAAAAAAAATACAAAAAAACAGAAAAATGCTACATCAGAAAACCTCAACAGGTCGTTTTGGCACAAGTCCCGCCCCTGATGAAGCTCATAACCAATCATAGCTCCGGATTTCAAGGTGGTATCTCAGTTTGCTAACCAGATTTGTTGTGTCTTAAAAGTTTTGGGGGTTTATTTTACCTAAACTTGCCATGATGACAGTAGAGGAAAGACAGGAAGTATGAGGAGAATAGAGGAGCAGTTGTTAGGCATCAAAGGAGCTTTGTGTCCTTCAAGGCCACCGTAGCTTAAATAACAGGAGGGATGAGAGGGATCAATCTAGAAATTGCTTGATTGAGCAAAATAGTCTTATTTCTACACACACACAAAATAAAACACAAAAATCTGATCTCTGCCAACCTTTGTAGCACGTGACAACTTAAGAGTCCAACAAAGATAACACAGATTGATTTAAAACTTCTAAATATCACCAATAATCCTGGTTTAGCACCACAAATCCGAACCCAAGATGGTGATATTGGAGTGATCTGGATCAGCTCTACTCCTCAGATTGGGAAACGAGGGGCCGTTTCCTTGACCTGCACTCACACTCTCTCTGCTCAACTATTTATATCGTCATACCGAGCGCTGGCTCTGCTCCACGCCAGCATAACATGGCACAGCATCCAACACCGCTCTGATCAAGCTGGCTTTGATATTTCAGTCCGTGGCTGATCATGTGAGAGTGAGGGCAGTGAGTTATGGACGAGGAGGGCGAGGAGGTAATCCGCCTTTGTTTGTGACCGTTCAAGTCGTCGGACATTCAAACGACCTTTTTCTCTTTTTTCGTCTTTTTCCAGAATGGTCTCAACGCTCTGCACCTGGCGGCCAAGGAGGGTCACATGGACTTGGTCCAGGAGCTGCTGGATCGAGGAGCGGCGGTGGATGCAGCCACAAAGGTACTTAAATCTGAGAGAGAAGTCAATGCAACCCCCCCTCCACCACCCCCACCTCACTGTAGAAGGTTGGTGGTGAAACTAGACATCACTCAGACACGTGGTCTGTCATTATTGGTTGATATTGGTTATTGGTTTGATGTAGTCCCACTGGTCTCTGTTTAACAAAAGTGTACAAGTACAGAATGTTCAGATTGATGAAAGATATTAAATTTCTCTGCTTATTAAAGAAATAAGATTAGATCGCTAGGAACTATTTCTTCCTGAGAGAGTTCCTCACTTTCCACCTGAGCTTTTAGGTACCATAGATACATTTTTTAATCTGCTTCGATCAGGAGAAGTCTACCAATTTGACATGTTGCATTCATCATTTTCCTCCCTCTATATTTCCTCCCTCATCCAGAAAGGAAACACAGCGCTACACATCGCGTCTCTCGCCGGGCAGGCTGAAGTCGTAAAGATCCTGGTCAAACGAGGAGCTGACATCAACGCGCAGTCTCAGGTGAGTCACTTCACCCTGCACACGGATGAGATTTATCATCCCGTCCTGTTCAAGGTTACAGACAGGTTTTTATTACACATGTTGTACATGTCGTACATGTTGAGGTTTATTTCTCCCCTCATGTCTCCTCCTCCTCCTCCTCCTCCTTCCCCCGTGTTTCAGAATGGATTCACTCCTCTGTACATGGCGGCTCAGGAGAATCACCTGGACGTGGTGCGATACCTGCTGGAGAACGGAGGCAATCAGAGCACTGCGACAGAGGTGAGATGACTCAACCATCGCATCATAAACAGTATTCTGTTTTCCACCAATCACAGAGTTGTCAGTGTTTGAATCATGTCGCCGTGCTTGGTAGAAATGTCACGAGACATACGGTCTGGGAATTGTGATGTCTGTAGAAGATTCATGGCGCTCCTGGGTGATGGATATGTGCTGAGTGAAAACTGGAAAATTTCCCCCCTCCTCTCTTCTTTCCCAGGACGGCTTCACCCCCCTGGCCATCGCCCTCCAGCAGGGCCACAACCAGGTGGTGTCCGTCTTACTGGAGAACGACACTAAAGGAAAGGTCCGCCTGCCTGCTCTGCACATCGCTGCTCGCAAGGACGACACCAAGTCAGCGGCGCTGCTGCTCCAGAACGACCACAACGCTGATGTCCAGTCGAAGGTACGACCGTGACGCCGTTTGACTGTTTTCAGCATGAGTGTGACGCTACGTGTGTGTGCAAATGTGTCCTGGTGATATTTCAGGCAAAAACGTAGAAGAAACCAGTCCAGCTTTTTTTTTTTTTAAATGATGTTTAAACAAACTAACTCTGTGGTTCCATCATGTACGGGAAGACTTTGCTTACATCTGATGTTCAATCTGAATCTGGATCTTTGATCTCATTATATCTCATCCTCATAATGACAGAGGCTCATTCTTCTTAATCAGTGACCAAAGCAAACAGGAGGTGTAACAATGAGATGTTACGGTCTCATTGTGTGGACTGGTTGCGTGTGGGCTGAGCTGTAGTTGTAGTGATGACATTAGAGCGTGTGCTGATGATGTTAGCGCTGACAGGGATCAGCTTTCCGCCCACAGCGATGATCCCTCAGCTCACAGAGATCACATCCCTCCCTACCTGGAGTCATGGAATGTGCAAAGTGTAGGGAAAGAACACCTGTGGTTAAAGTACTTTTAAACACAGTGATGAAATCAGTTTGAATGCTCAAAATATTTTTTTGGGGGCCTGAGAAAGAAATTTGCTAGAAAGAAATCTGACATCTTTTTCATGCAAAGTAAATAAATTTGCATTATTGTATCAAAAAACGTGATAAATACAGTGATTGTTTAGATTTTTAGGTAAAACCTGAAAGGAAACAGTTGCCTGTGTAGACGTTTTTAGACTAGACAGCCCAGCTGGGGCTCTTATTACTGCAAAGGTGACATAAAGTACAACAACAAGCCTTCATATTCTGTTTTTGTATCAAATAATCATAACTACTTAAAGAGGGGGTGTCGTGCTTCATTTTAGTCTTTATTAGTCATGTCTCTGTAGTGTCTTTACATGATTCGAAGCTCAAAGAAATCTCTATTTTTCTCTCACTGGCATTTTAGAAAACCTTTATTTCAGTCTGTCTCAAACTCTTTGTTTTGGCTGCTGTCTCTTTAAGAGTCCCCGCTCCACAAACCCGCTTCTCTCTGATTGGCCAGCCCTCTGTTTGTTTTCAAACGGTCTTTGAGGTCTGCTTTCCAACGTGTCATGACCCAGTTAGGAGAGCCTTATTTGATGACATCATCAATTCAGCAGGTCTGGTGAAGATCTGCTGCTGTTTACAGACTTGCTCAGGGATTTCTACAAAAAAATGAATATGTAGAGGTTTGAACATCTTTGACACTTTTATATTCATGTTTACAACATCGGAAAGCCAGATACCCTCTCTTTAATTACAAACATTTAGGTATTATACAGAGGTTGTTTTAACCAAATGACTGGCGACCAGTCCAGGGTGTACTGCGCCTCTGATCAGATGGTCAGATATCTAAAGCTGAAATTAAAAGCGCTATAAAAAGAGAAAAAGTAACATCAGAAACTCTCCAGTGTTAGTTTTGTCATAATTCAGCCTCTGAGAAAGCTCATAGCCAATCATAGCTCAGGATTCCAGGGTGGCACCTGTGGTCACCAATAAGATTTTTTTATTATTATTATTATTATAAATAATAATAATAATAATAATAATAATAATAATAATAATAATAATAGGTCTGAGGTCGGAATCGAACTCACAGTTGTTGTAAGAAGGACTCGAGGCTCTGTAGATCCAGATATAGATGACATCAGATGTAAACAGGGTCAGACCCTGAAATACAGACGTGTGATTCAGTGTTTGAGAGGAGCAGTCTGCTAACTGGTTGTGATGTTTTTCCTCCTGTAACATGTAAAGCTGTGTAAAGTGTGTGTTGTGTTTCCATCTGTGTGTCTCTGCACCTCTCTGTTCCTCTCCTCCTCTGTGCCGATCACCTCACTCCTGGTCCTGCCACTAACCGAGTCTCTCCCTCTTTTTCCCCCCTCTCTCTTTAAATTCTTCCTCTCACACACTTCCCTCCATCACCCCCCCCCCCCCCCCCCTCCTCCTCCTCCTCCTCCTCCTCTTCCTCGCTGCACCGGTGTCTAAGTGTAGCACTGTCCTCTGCATGGAGTGTGCCACTGTCTGCAGGTTGTATGGTGGTGATATTTATGGCTGCATGCAAACAAAGGGAGGGTGGATGTTGGATCTGAAAATGCTTTTGACCATCTGAAGGGATGGGAGGGGTTGAAGTGTTAATGTTGATGGGAGTTCACAGTTTCCTCTTCATGACTGAAAAATAATCTCAGTCTGTTATTCCAACATCAGACAGATTGTTTAAAAGAGTAATTCCTGTCTTCTGAATCCTGGATGCCCTTCATTTCCTGCATATACGAGCAGCAGTGTTTAGAATTGTTTCAGAAGGTTGTTTTGTACAACCCTGTGATGAATGCAACACGATCAAAGTACATGAGCTTAAAGTGAAACAGGCCTTACTTTCAGCTTTCAAAGCCACCAGTCTCAACTTTTGACTGTATATAAGGATGGACGACATGTCTGTCTCCTCCCACTGTTGAAAAGTGAAGCCAAAAGTATCCTGCTGCAGAAGCTGATGCGCTGAGCAGAGCAGAACTGATTTCTGGAAAGTTCAGAGACTCTTGTGTCATGTCTCCTCTCATCGTTCGATCTCTACTCTAATAACCCATAGCACACGGGGCTGCTGGAGCCTCATTGGTCAACAGAGCTGTCAATCATGGAGTTAAACCTCTTTTTGGAGATAATTAAATAAAACTAAGCCATTTTTAAAAATATCTCTTTGACTTAAGTCAGCATGGCAGCATTTATTGTTTGTCTGGAAGAGGCAGGCTTTATGATATATTCTGCAGCCAGTCAGCAGGGGGAGCTCCAAGTGTTTTGGCTTCACTTTAAAGGAGCGGTCATGTCGTCCATTTTTTAAATTTTTAACTACAGACTGTAGCCTCAACTGATAAGAACAGGAGTTGCTTTTCTTCCTTTGATTTAACTTCTTTTGTTATTGAGGTTCAGCCAAGTCCTCATCCTGTGAGGTCAGATTTCAGTGGAGTCTGGTGGCATTGAAGAAAGAGATTTTAGCAGCTTGGTTTGGTTAAAGAAAAGTTTATTCACGTACATAAAATAGGCGCCCCTTTCATGTTTAAATATCAAGTTCGAACAGGAATGTTTCACCCACCAGCACAATTTCTAAGAGATGTCCACCAGTAAGACTTTTGTCCAGTATGGGTACAACTTTGTTCATGATGCAGCCAATTAAAACAAACACTTGTGCTGTTTGTACTTTGATGGGTTGTATTTTCTGTGAGTGACTGAAATTCACCGACCAGGTTGAAAGCACAGGAATTACTCAGTAAGTGATGTGGCTCGAGCGAACCGGAGATATTTCACCTCTTGGTCTCTACCTGAATGTTAAATTAGACTGCGTTTATTTACACGAGGCTCCACTTATACATAATGTAAGAAAACACGGCAGAGCGTATCGATGCGTTCAGGATGCCATATGTGGCTCAGCTGGTGTGTTTCAGAGCTACTCAGTGAGTCACAGGAAGAAAAGCCGGTGAAGACCAGCTATAAACAGCAGCGTGTACAGTTTTAGTGGTACACATGTACACGTATGCACACACACTGCTGTGATGTACAGTGAGCAGGTCTGATCTGATTCCTCAGGGAAGTGGTGACATGGCTGAAACAGGCTTCTATCTGACTCATTTTAAACATCTACATGTCGGTGTTGAAAAAGAAGGGATGATGATGTAGTAAATATTAGATCCTGAGATAGTTTTTTTTTCCTAATTAGCTGTTACTAAACTGTCACTACTGTCACTAGACTGAGTTTACAAAGTTTGATTCTAGTCATGTTTTAAACTTCAAATAGATACATTACTTTTGAATTTTGAAAAAAAGTGTGGACAAAGAAAAGTAGTGTTAAAAAGAAGTTATGCTCTCCAAAACATCACCTCAACGACGGTGGGTGATGGTGCTCATGGGAAGCGGAGTCTTTATCCCAGAAAAGCACTACCAGTTCTGTCCACAGGTGTCACTGTAATCAACAGCAAACGGAAAGTCTTGACGGGGACTTTTGCAGCAGTGCAAGTGCAAAATGTGCACCGCATTTCAATAAAGTGCATAACAAACAAATCAACAAATCATCCCAGAGCTGCATTAACTGTGAGTGTTGTTAAAAACTGAGAAACGTGATGTCAATGAAAGAAATAACTGATAAGTAATTCAACATTGTACCAAGACTTACTCAAAAAATGAGTTTAAAGACTCCCCACCTGAAATCTGTTAGTTTTTGTGATGTGGTTGCACCTGTATGCTTAGCTCGCTGTTGGTAGCTCAAACACAAGGTGCCTTTGGTGATATTTTGATTCACTTTGATGCAAAAAGCAGGTTACTCAGGATGTTTGGGAGTTTTTAAAGTGAAATGTGACACTCAAAAGCGAAGCTGTGTCTCTGTTTTCAATCACAGCAGCAGCAGAAACCAGGAAGACTCTGCAGCTGCTCCACTACAGCGAGCCAAAAGGGACAAAAAAGCACACAGGAAACAAAAATTAAAATAGTTTTAGCTCATATTTTGTGTTCATAATTTAACATTTTGCTGTTCAGACCAAACTTTGCATGACTGAAATTAAAGTTGACGTAATGTAAATCATATATTTACATGTATTTATCGATTTAAAGGTGCAAAATTAAAATAAACACCATCACAGATAATTTTGCACGGAGGTGTCCGTATGCTCCTGAGTATTTGTTGTAGTTTGTAGATTTTGTTCATGTTTGAGAACACTTTGGGGAAGAATCTTCTTTAAAGCTGCCGAGCATCTTTGAAGAAGACATTCTTCCTGTTTGTTGATGAGACTCTTTCAGTTTCATCTCCGCCTCCTCTGTGTAGTTCTGACTGAAGGGGGCACGTTCAGAGGAAGCGTCCCACTCCAGCCGCATCACTTACTGGTTTATCTGACTGCACAGCCGAGCCGCCTCTGAGCTGCTGCGGTGCAGTAATGTGTTAATCATCTGACTGAACTGAACTGATCTTTCCCTCCCTCATTCCTGCTGCTTCAGATGATGGTCAATAGGACTACTGAGGTATAAACACGCTCCTTTAACTCTCCACAGATTCACCTCAAAGTCCCATTATTCCCCTTTTCTTTCCTCACTCCATTTATTTATGTCAGCTCCTCAGCACTGCATGCTGGACATAAAGAATAAATCACTTTATTTTCAGTTTGTGTTGTTTGCTTTGATAAGATATCAACGTGCACGGCTGACATGTATGGCCAAGCTGAAGCTGGGTGTCCTGTCCTCAGGCACGGCTCACCGTCTGCCTTACTTTAACCGTTGTTGTTGAGTTCTTCATGCTTTGTTTGTGTTCATTTTCATTTCTTCGTCACAGTTTATATCTGTTTTCTTCAGTTTGGAAAGCCTCTTTTGTTCTAACGAACATCTTTACTGAGATTTATTTTTAATGACTGAATTTTCTTTCTGCGAGGTTTTGATCTGTTGAATTCACTGCTGATGTATTCTAGGAAAAAACAATGAATGTATTAAATCTGTTTGTCTTGTGCTTTGTCTGTTGATGTCATGTTGCATGTTTATAAAGAAATGCACTATGAACTGCTTAATGTAGCTTAAATGTTACTGAAAAATGACCTTAACTATCACAATATGCTGGAAAACACTGAAATCCAGGACTGCCAAATGAAAATGATTCAACTGAAACTTATTTATTCACATTAAAGCTTTATTTTCCATCTGTGTGCTCATCATGTAATCTAAAACAACCTGCTGAGGAGACAGAAAACATGAATTTCATCCTTAAATCTCACATGTTTTATGACATTATAACTGTTTTTATGAAAAAGCAATTTCATTATTCTCCCAGTTTCTCCATTTTTAGAAAAAGGTTGTTTTATTCCTGTTTTGAACCCTTATTTTTGTTTAGGTCTACAACATTTTTTAACAATAATCTTTAAAATATATTCAGTTTTTTTTCCCTCTCGCTGCTTTTTGACTTTGTTTTCTTACAAAGTCGCTTGTTAATGTGGTTTTGAATAAAACCCTAAACAACTATTGATTTAATTAAATTCTTTGTTTTGAATAAGAACAAACACTTTCAAAAAGTGTTGAACTGTTCCATTCAATTCAATTCAATTCAATTCAAAAAACTTTATTCATTCCTGAGGGTCAATTCAGGCACATAGAGCAGCCAGAAACAAAAACAACTGTAGTGAAGATGAGATGAGAAAAATAATGAGAAAAACAGTCAACACAGACTTCAATATTTCACATTGAACATTCAGTTTAGGCCACTTTTTAAAATGCTAAAATACTAAACCCATGAAAATCAAAAAAAGAGATACTGATCGCTTAAATACTAAAAATACTAAAATTTTACAAATTCAAACTAAATACTTTATGCAATTAAAAAGTAAGGATGGGTCATGATTTTGAAGTCTTTTCAACTTAATAACTTTAAAAAAAAAAAAAAAAATCAAAGAGTTAATGTAAATTCTACCTCATTGTAAAAAAAAAAAAAGAAAAAAAACTTTTAGCTCTTTTTGGGTGTAATACCAGATTACTTCCAGACATCAGCTGTAGTGCGTCTTAAAGCTGTTTGCTAACTGCATCACATGATGGAAGACGGAGGATAAATATTTATTGGCAGAGATAATATCACTGCTGTGACCAAAGGATGTCGCGCTCTGAGATTCAGAAACGGGGAACCTTGCAGAGACTGATTTTGGTGGTAAGACATAAACAAGCATAAAAAAAGATCAACATTAAAGTTTGCTGTCGTCAGTCGCTGCAAATTGGTGGCTGGCTGTGAGTCCATACCTCCTAACTATTAGTGCTCCTGCAGATTGAGTTTGGCTGTCATTTGGATCTCTGCAAGGATGGAAAAATAATGGGCCTACACAGCTGCATAGAAACGGTACATTGCTGAATGGAATGGGCGACGGAGAAGCTGTGAAACAGACTCCAGACTTTACGGTGGCCTACCCAAGTTATAAATTAAATTTTTTACTCAAAAAAAGTTTAATTTTTCTTAATATGAGTCTTAAAAACAGTGGTTTTGTTTTTGAATAAACTTGATGTTAACTTATAAATAGTTTTTATTCTGACATGAAGTCGCGCATGGGAAATAAAAGTTGATGAATCGTTTTATTTTGATTTGGCAGCCCTGGTTTGTTGTACTAACATCTTCCTGACAAAGTGTTTTTTTTCAAATGCATGACTCTCAAAGCAAATCTTTAATTCAGTGCTCTATAAATTTTGAGTCTATTTGAACCAGTGCTGGCATGGGAAGCTTATAAAACTGAAAATTGAGCCTGCTCTGCTCAGACTTGGCTTTAGACAGCATGTTGCAATCACACTGCGTTAATTTGCACCATTGTAAGCTTTTGACTGTGTAAAGTTTTGAAACCATCACGTTAGTCTCTGTATTCTTCACACTTTTATAAACAAACTTTCTCACATTAAATCGGACCACACTCACAGAATGGAAAGGTAAGGCAAGAATTTCACAACTCCTCCAACCTGCTCTGCAAACCTCTCTAACTTTCCTCATGAACTCCTCATTTCTAACTCTGATCTTCTCTGATGTACAGTTAACATAGTGCACTTTGGTGTTGATTTCAAACGGACCCTCCTTGTAATGTCCATGAGTTCTCTATGATTTGGTTTTTGGTTTGGGGGGTACCTGACTGTTGTCTGTCCATCTTCATGTCGATCTTGATGACGATCTGTGTGTACTGTACATCTGTTTTTGAGTTTATCTTTTCACTTGGGTTTGATTTGAAGCCGGGGAAAGGTCTCCTTTTTCTTTCTCTGCTCAGTAACCTGCATGGAAGTGATGTGTCTGAGTGTGGTTTGGAGTTGTGTGTATGTGGGTGCAACATAGTTTGAGTTTTTTTAATTTAATCTTGTTTTATTTCCTCTCTTTTCTTTTCTTCTAATATGTTTTTTTTATATCCACCTGTGATGCTTAATGCGACTGCTGCATGCTGGGAAGATGAGGAGACACAATAAGGGCTCCGATGACGGGGGAGTAAAATCAAAGGTGTAACGTCTCTCCTCCTCTCCGTGTGTGTGTGCGTCTGTCTCTTTCCTGTCTTATAGAGCGGATTCACTCCCCTTCATATCGCCGCCCACTACGGCAACGTCAACGTGGCGACGCTCCTGCTGAACCGAGGGGCGGCGGTCGACTTCACAGCAAGGGTGAGATTAACGTGCTGAATGGACTGTATCGAAAAACATCTTAGTCTTGTTTTAGTGAGCTCTGAGTTTTTGGTGATGAGCACCAGGAAATATACCGTTAAAATAAAGCTACTGTCAGCGTTCTGCAGCTTAAAAATACAGATGATAAATGGTGCCATAATTTTATATGAAAAAAAATAACTTAAACCATAAAGGAGTCATTTTAAGATTAGTGAAGGGTACCTCACTATGGCAATGAAAGGGGGACTGTCCAAAAACACAGATTTAGGACTCATTTAAAGGCAGGGTTGGTAGTCATGGAAAACTAGCATGAGTTTGAATGTAGCATCTGGTGTTTTTGTTTGTTGTTGTTACTTGTTACCAGTAATCGGGGTATAGGTAGTTTTTCTGCCATTCTCCAGCGTACTTAATCATTAAATCAGGTCTAGTGCACAGGAGGCGGGCAGAACGGCAGGATGGGATTCGATTGGTTTAACGAATTGGATCCGAATCGCTATGATTGGTTGGCGTTTTCCCAGGTTTACTCCTACTGTAGACAGCAGATATTTATCACTCTATTTTAAGAACAAATCATGCATTGATTGACATCAGGACATAAAGATCATTTTAACCAGTATGACCAGTTTAAAACGGGTATTAATTGTCCCTCTAGTCTCACCACGTTATCTTGTAACAGGCCTATAGTGATTAAAGTTAATTTTAAACAGTTTCATAAACCAGACATAAATGTTTTCTTTTTTATGTGATTATTTATTTATTAGGTTTTCGGAAAAAAAAAAGAAAAAAAGAAACATTTTCCCATCAAGAACAACAAAAACAACAATAAAATAAAATAAATAAATAATTAAAAAAAAACAATCATAAGAACATTAAAGAACTTTAGGGAGTGACCAGTACATGGATTACAAATGTGCTAACTTAAAATCAAAGTAAATTAAGTTTATTTTAAACTTTTTTATAAACTAGACAAAACAAGATGTTTTATAAAGTCCAATCTTGAGGCTTCCTTTAAAACAGAGATCAAGCCTCCCTTGACGTTCATCGTGGAAAGTTCTCCAAAAAGGGAAATTAAATCTTTCTTTTAGTCTAGTCTAGTCTAGAGGGTTTCCTGAAACAGATGTTAAAGCGTACCTTGCAATCAACTCTAAATGTCTTTTTTTTAAGTCCACTTCAAACAGCCCCTTAAAACAGACTTTCAGGGTTTTTTTTTTGTTTTCTTTACTTCAATGAGAGTTTCCTTACAGCAGACATAAATGGGCTTTTTTTTAAAGTCTACTCCAAAAAATACCCCAAACATACATGAAGGTTTTCACAATAGTCCACAAACTTGAGGGACTATCTTTCCCTGTCATGTTTCTGTTTGTTTTGCGTCTTCCTGCAGAATTAAAGAATCTCAATCTCTATTTTCTATCGTCTCAAAGAGGCTGGGTATCTGTTTAGATTGGCTTTTGTTTGCTGCAAACATGTGGCTTACACTACACTACCTGCAAGCAGTGAATGTCTTAAAGATCACAGATGAATGATTGACTGCAGAGCAAAAACAGAAGTGCTCCCGAGTCAGATTTAATAGCATACCAGTAAAATAAGATAACATCAGTCTGAAAACCATGAAAAACAATCCCCAGAGAGAGCAGCTTCATGAGCATCTGTCTCCTCAGGCTTTTCACATGTCTGTTCAGTCGCTTTAATCAATATCAGCCAGAATACAAACTCCCATCTTCTATTTTTAGCCATAGGAGCAGTGTGAGTAAAAATAGCTTTTTCCTCACCTCCTTCACATGCAGGAACACAGAGGAGACACACATCACACTCTGCAGCATGTATGAAGAAGCCAGTCATCTCTCTGGATGACTTTTGTGGCAGAGACTGTAACTCCTGTGGGAATTAAATGGATTCAAAGCAACATTTGAATGAATTAAAGATTCTTTAACGCATGCAGGACAGACAGGAGTGGACAAAACTTTGCATGTGGGATAGAAGAAGTCAAAAGACAGCATAAATCAATTTTAAAATCCACAACATGATATTTAAAAGCACAAACACTTCCATTGAATATCTCAAAAAATGTGAGTGATGTTTTCTCTCTCCTGCAGAATGGGATCACTCCCCTTCATGTGGCGTCCAAGCGAGGAAACACAAACATGGTGGGCCTGTTGCTGGACCGAGGATCCCAGATTGATGCTAAAACACGGGTGAGTGTCATGACGACTCGTCTAAAAACACGAGCAGCTCATTACTCTGATCTCCACGAGCGCTGGCAGATGTGAATCTGAGCGTAATGCCGTTGTTTTCAGTTCAGCTCAGCGGGTCAGAGGATTAAATTCAGAATCACGGCGGACTTTCTGACCTCTGCTGGGTGTTATTTTTCTGATTTAGTACAGTTTGATCCAAACAAACACTGAGCTGCTGGTGTTCTGTAGCGTCACCTGTGTGATGAAGGTGTTGACGTGTCGACCCGCTGATAAAAACACTTCTTTATCTCGTATCACATGAGTGAAGTGAAGTGAAGTGAACCTTCTGTGTCCGCTTCTGCAGGACGGTCTGACTCCTCTTCACTGTGCTGCTCGGAGCGGACACGACTCGTCCGTGGAGCTGCTGCTGGAGAGAGGAGCGCCCCTGCTGGCCAGAACCAAGGTGTGTCACATTCTCATTCTTTTTCTTTACAGTTAAAGGTGCAGGCGCATGTCAGTTAAAGGCAGGGTTGGTAGTCACAGAAAACTAGCATGACTTTGAATGTAGCATCTCTTCAGGACTCCATTTAGCCCTCCCACACTTGGAGCTCCTCCAAAATGACAATGACTGATAAGGAGGACTTATTTGCCTTATTTGAACAGAGTACATCTTACACCTGCCTCTACATGAGGTTAACGATTCTCCATCCTGTTTTAAGTCGTTTCCAGATTTCAAAGTCTAATTTTTCTGGATTTTGAACAGTTTTGGTCGAATGTGGTCCAGGAGGTGAATAAGGGCCTGTTTACACAAACGTGTTTTACAAAACTTCAGTGTCTGGACACTTCTTGTCAGCACCTACTGCTGCAAAACTACAACGTCTGTCTCACAGCATTCCCACTTTCCTTCTGTTGTAAATTTTCCGGCTTCATATTTGATTTTAATCAGTGGAATTTATAAAGAAAACAGTTAATAAAAACAATACAAGAAAAACTGTTCTAGCAGCAGCAGCAGCTCCATACCTGGAAATTGTTGTTGTACCTCTGACCTCTTCCATGCACTGTAAAAAAATGAAACGTTTGATTTAAAGATATTAAATGACAAAAATGAGGCCTGTATTGCCTTTTAAAAAAATGCTAATTTAAAAAAATTAAAAAAAAACATTTTCCTACTCCACTGGGAAATTTTTATTTCTCTTTGCACGCAATTCAGGAACAGTCAGAGCAAATATATAGCCTTTTCAAGATAACGAAACAAATAATTAAAAATAAGTTATAAAAAAGGGAAAACAAAATAAAATAAAAGTAAAAATTACTTCATGCTGGATCATCCATCAATGGTTTGGTGGGTTAACTGGAGATGTTCAAGTTTTCTACGGGAGCTGAATTTAATGGGGCTCATATCAGTGTTAGAGTTCAGTTCTTGCAGTGTTTTTGTTGTTGACAAAGTTTATATCGGAGGTTCTGCCCCATCTTGTCTTTTGTCAACTATTTTGACAATTTATTTATTTTCTGCTTCCCATTCGTATCTTGTTTCATGTTGATCATAAAGAAGTGAAGTGATCCTCGGCTGAAGTCTCCTCACTCTGTTTACTTCCTCATGTCACCTTTCAGAACGGGCTGTCTCCTCTGCACATGGCCGCCCAAGGCGACCACGTGGAGTGTGTCAAACACCTGCTGCAGCACAAGGCTCCTGTTGATGATGTCACGCTGGATTACCTGACGGCGCTGCACGTGGCGGCTCACTGCGGTCACTACAGAGTCACCAAACTGCTGCTGGACAAGAGGGCCAACCCCAACGCCAGGGCGCTGGTACGAGACACAGAAACTGAACATCAATGAGAAACAAATCTTTCTTTTCTTCATCTTTTAATGTTTTCTTTTTTTTTTTATCTCACTCACAGAACGGCTTCACTCCGCTGCACATAGCCTGTAAGAAGAACAGAGTGAAAGTGATGGAGCTGCTGGTCAAATACGGAGCCTCCATTCAGGCCATCACAGAGGTAAACCATGACACAGCTGGACTAAACTGGAGTCTACAGCTGCTGAGTGGATGGTTTCAGTTTAAGAAACAGATTCATATCTTCCTAACTGACATTTCGTCCATTTTTAACCTTTCTGCTTTGTGCGCCAGTCTGGTTTGACGCCCATCCATGTAGCCGCCTTCATGGGTCACCTGAACATCGTCCTGCTGCTGCTGCAGAACGGAGCCTCGCCGGACGTCAGCAATATTGTAAGTCCCATAGAAAGTCTGAAGCCAGAAATGTTAAATAATTATTGTATGGTTGAGTTTCTGCCTCTTGATTCGTCCGATGTTGTGTCCAGCGTGGAGAAACAGCCCTACACATGGCGGCCAGAGCGGGTCAGGTGGAGGTGGTCAGGTGTCTGCTGAGGAACGGGGCCATAGTGGATGCCAGAGCCCGGGTGAGTCTGCTGTTACCTTTTAGAAGAAGAGAAACAAAAACTCTTCCTCGGTGCAGAAGAAAGTTATCATTTCATTCGTCTTTTATTCTGCTCCTTCAGGAGGATCAGACTCCGCTCCACATCGCGTCCCGTCTGGGGAAAACGGAGATTGTTCAGCTGCTGCTGCAGCACATGGCTCACCCGGATGCTGCCACGACCAACGGCTACACCCCCCTGCACATCTCCGCCAGGGAGGGGCAGGTGGAGACAGCATCTGTCCTGCTGGAGGCCGGAGCTTCACACTCACTGGCCACAAAGGTGGGAGACGGACACGTGTGTTGATTTTAGATTTAACACAGAGAGGTATTCTGGGAGAAATTGCACAATAATTTAAGTGCTTAAAATAATTTGGCAAATTTAAAATATTCTTAAAACATATATTTCAGGGATTAACAGATAAATGTGCACTAACAGCCGCTTTTACCACCCTTTACTATAAAATTTAGCATCAGTTGCCGGGTAAAGCAGCCTGCAGCTGATTGGCTGATACGTGTGGTCCAGTGATCAGGTGATCTAACGTAGAGGAGAAGAAAAACACGCTGCTCATTCTGAAATCACAACAAATACTTTCACAGGTTTTTCCTTCAGGTCAGATAAACAAAGAAACCGTCCTGCGTTCCGGACACTTCATAGTGAACCCTTGATGTAGGGAGCGTCCACAAAGTGCAAAATAAAAAACAAAGCAGGAACTGAAATATTCAGGAACTTTAACATAAATACAGAGAGGGAGGGAAACTTAATAAGAGGTGCGCTTCGCCTTGCATCCATCATGCTTTACAAAGCTGTTGCACGCTTCTCGGAGCGCCACCTTCTGGAAAGAACACAAATTAAATTGGATATCAGTTACAGCTAACTTTGAAGCTGAGTGCATGAAAAAAGGTGCTTCAAGCACTGAATTTGAAGGAGGTTTTGGTCTTATTATCTTGTTTTACTGTCAGTTGATATCTCTTTTTAAGGAGTTTTGAAACGACTGAGGCTCGTTTAACTCTTTATTTTCAGGCACCTAAAATAAAAAACTGTCAGTGTCAGTGGTCCCCAAACTAGGGCCCGCCTCCACATTTGGCCCGGCAATCGAGACGGGAAATTTTGGTTATTATTCATTTCCTGACTTTTTATTGATATTTGTTTTTTTGTGGCTTTCTGGAAAACAAATGTTTACGTTTAGGCACCCCTGCCATCGTCACACTTTTTCTGTTACAAACTGACCCCAGCCCCCCCATCAGAGAAGGGAAAAGTTATGTGGCCCTCACAGGAAAAAGTCTGGGTACCTCTGGTTTAGATGGTACTTTTTTCAAATATTGTCCAGAATAATTAGAATTTACCAACACTGACTCTCTTTAATCATTATCATAAGAGTATTTCCAGTGTTTGGGCTCCATGGGATGAATAGTACTCGATGTACACTGCAAAAAACTGGTCGTTACAGCCCTTTAATACGTCTTTTTTTTTTTACATTTCTTATTTTAATTTTTTTGAGTGCGATATGTTACAGTGTTAACTTTCAGACAATATTCAATCGTATTTCTTCTGCCACTCACAATTATAGGTTTTGTTTACAGAAAAAAAAACAATTTATACACTGCAAAAAAACTATAAATCTTAGGAAGTGCTTTTGTCTTATTTTTATTTAAAAAATGCCTTTTCAGGCTTAATATGAGCCTCATTCAGCAGACCAGTCCAGAAACATGTCTCATTTAAATATATTTAAAGACAAAAATCAGCTCTGAATTGTTTGTAACAAGTAAAAAAAAATCTGCCAGTGGAGTAAGTGAAAGTTTCTTGTATTTAGACATTATTCTAAACTGGACAAGTAAATTTTTCTGACCCCACTGGCAGATTTTTTGACTTGTTGCAGGTAATTCAGACCTTATTTTTGTCTTTTAATATCTTGAAATAAGACTCGTTCCTGGACTCGTCTGTTGAATGTGGCTCATATCAAGTATAATAAGTCAATTCTTACTTTAAACAAGACAAAACATACTAGATTAGATGTCAGTTTTTACAGTGTACAGATGTTGAAATGGTCACGAGCAGCACCATAAGTCTTCTTCTTAAAGCCTCAGACAAAGAGGTTAAAGCCGGTCTGTGTGCAGGTCTCTGTCTGTTTGACCCACTTCCTGCTGAATGATGGATGAGTCTGTAAACGCTGCTCTCCTGCTGAATGTTACATGAAGGCTGAACACAGTCAAGGGATCTATCCTCATCATCACCGAGGTGTTTACCGAGAGGAAGCAGCTCCGTCGTACCTTCACTCTACGCTCGGAGGAGGAACAATGAGTCCTTCATTTATTCATACGGCAGCATTAAGGCAATTTCTGATGCAGTGTTCTCGTCACGGTCCAGTAGCTCTCCTCCTCTCCTGACGTCTCTGTTTCTCTCTGGGGACCGAGGGTGTGGTCCTCAGGAACATGTTTTGTGCACACTTCCCATCCATCGCAGCATGTTTATAATCATCTTAATATTGCCTGAATAAACCCTCTGTCCTCCCCTCTTCGTCCTTCTCTCCTCTTCCTCTGATCGTCTCTAACATCAGATTTGATCCTGCTTTGATAAACAAAGGATCGCTCTCTCTGTGAGCGGGGTTGGGTCATGAACACTGGATGGTCATGTGGTTTTTGGCTGCTCCAGTCTGTCCTGTTGAACAGTGAAAGTGCTCCCTCTGCTGGTCTCTCATGTGTACATTTGGAGGCTGTATCTGATGGTTTAAGGTTACCTCTTATTGCATCAGCATGTCAGCAGGAGAGAGGTTTGTTATTGTTTTGTTGAACAACAAAATCAGACGCTGACACTGAGGGAGGAAAAAGTCTCTGTACATATAAAAATGTCTTATTTTTGGCTTAATTAAATGTGTTTTTTCAGCCATCTTTCTCTGCTTGTTTCTGTCCACAGAAAGGTTTCACTCCCCTGCATGTGGCCGCCAAGTACGGAAGCCTGGATGTGGCCAAACTCCTGCTCCAGCGTCGAGCTCCTCCAGATTCTGCCGGGAAGGTATTCATCAAAACTGATGTTGATGATGTTGATGATGATAAAAAAGGATGTGTCACCTCTTTTTAAAGTTAAAGCTTGATGCTTGTTTGTCTGTATTGAGGTTTTGTTGACGACAGAAGCTCTGGTAAGATGACTGAATCAGCTTCTCCTTCGTCTGGATTAACTCAGATTTACTCTTAATTTCCGGATTTTTTTTTATCTTTCTGCTTCCTCTGTCTCTAACTGAGTTCATCCTGCAGCGTTCTCCCGTTAACACGTCCTTTGGACTCCATGAGTGCCGCACTAACTGCTGTTTAATCCTCCCCGCTCGTCCTTCATCCCTCACAGAACGGCCTCACCCCGCTACATGTCGCAGCGCACTATGATAACCAGAAGGTGGCGCTCCTGCTGTTGGACAAAGGAGCGTCCCCACATGCGATGGCCAAGGTGAGAGTCTGAGAGAGGAGGTTCAGAGACAATGAGAGGGCTGAGGTCACATTTAAAGGTGCAGAACAGAGAAAGATGAAGAGATATGGAGGGAGAGGAGGGCCCGCTTTTATTTTGAAAAGGCAGGAAATGATTTGAGGAAGGAGGCAGAGATGTGGATGTTTGGAGGGAGAGAGTTCAGAGAGTTTTGGATGTGATGGCAGAAGCTCTGTGTCCTAAGGTGAGATCTGGAGAGGGTTGGTCAAGGTATCAGGGGATGATGGATGAGGAGGATCTTGAAGTGGATTTGAGGGGACGGGGGTGACGTGAGCTCTGGAACAGCTGAGTTTTGCACATATAGTATAAACTGAGGGAAAGCCATAAAGGGTGCTCAACATGTACTGAGCTCCAGAAGTCCCTTAGGGTTTTGTTGTTGTATTTTATCTACAGAAGCAGGGCTGGCTCTAGCCATTTAGGTGCCCTGGGTGGAATTACTCAAGCACCCCCCCAATCAAGCAAAAAATGAAAATGGAATCAATACTCATCTGGAATGTCAAAACAGAATAATATTAAGAATAATTAAAGAGAAAAAAAAAGGTTTTCAAGTGCAAACGTGTTAAGTAGCAGCAGCAGCAGCTACAACCACAAGTTACAGTTAAATCCATCATAAATAACAAATGTATTTATCGCTTTTACTTTGTCTTTGTTTGTGTTTCTTTCTCCCTGCGTGAACGAGCCGCTCCACACTTATTTCCCCATGAGGGATTAATAAAGTTGTTTGAATTGAATTGATTCCTTACTTCTCTCTGAGTTACTTGAGATGTCACGTGATCCCCCGTGTCACATGATGTGGGGGCACCGCATGTATTAATCACTTTATTTTCTAAATCAATTTGTTATTTTCAAGGCAGAAAACAAAGGGAGGCACCAACGGGTGTCAAAATTATTATTATTATGATTTTTATTTTCAATTTTTTCCCAAAGGAGGAGGGCGCTGGCGGTGCGCCCCTCCAGCAGATGGCGCCCTGGGTAGCTTTTGCCAAGGAGATCAATTACAGACTCATTCGAGCAAAAGATTAAATGTCTTAGGGATCATCTGGTTAATTTTTAGAATTTTTTTCTTTTGTTTTCCGAACAGGTTTGTGTCTTTTTAGAAAAAAATAAAAAGTTTGTATCATCAGGGACGACTTATTATCTTGAGGGAACACAAATTATCCTCGATACAAGTTGTGATTTCGTCTGAACAAATTAACAGCTGGAAGAAAGAGTCGTCATCATGTGGGAACGAGTGATTATCTTGTATGCAGGATATCTTCCTGTAAGTAATTTACAACTCACAAAAGAACTCATAAAAGAATCAGAGTAAAGCAAAGTTGTAAAACAAGATGAAAACAAATAGGAAGAAGTGGTTTTATAATAGTTCATATGAGAGAGCGAGATGTGTCTTCGTTAGGGGGACAGGAATCTTGTCATTATCTTGCGCTAAAAACTTGCGATCTTTTGTGAACATGTTAAACTCATGTGGGAACAAGTTATTGATTTTAATTCAAGCTTAATTTGTTGTGAAATGTTGTTTTCTTGTTGCATTCGGACAGCATCTTTTGTGCACAGGTTTTATCATCTGTGAATAATTTGGTATCTTGAAACAGGATTATCCTCTGGTACGAGTCATCATGTTTTAGGAAGCAGTTTGTATCTTGCTGGATGAAGCTTTTATCTTACCAGGCAGATATAAATGTGTTGAACTTACCAGCACGCTTTTGTGTATATACTTAAATTTGTTTAACCTAAACTATCCAGAAAATGAAGCTTCCCTGCTGATTTCAGTATAGAGACGCTCCTTTAATCTCTTTCTGACTCAGAGTCTTTAATTCCAGTCTTCATCTTCCCTCCTTCTTCTCCTCCTGATTCAGAACGGCTACACTCCTCTCCACATCGCGGCGAAGAAGAACCAGATGGAGATCGCCACGGTGCTGCTGCAGTACGAAGCCGAGACCAACATCCTGACCAAGCAGGGCGTCACTCCGCTCCACCTGGCCTCCCAGGAGGGCCACGCGGACATGGCTGCCCTGCTCATCAGCAAGGAGGCCCAGCTGAACGTCCCCACTAAGGTAACATTAACGCGCTACGATAAATCCTCACGTTGACGTTTTAACGTACAGCAGGAGATTTTAGACTCTGCAACTGTGTTTTCAAACTCTGTTTGAAAAAAATGACCCCAAAAGCAAACCATGATGGACCAAACGTGATCTGAAATTGTGACTCTGAGTGTGTTTGTGTGTTTTCTTCATGCAGAGCGGCCTGACTGCTCTCCATCTGGCAGCTCAGGAGGATAAAGTTGCCGTTGCAGAGATTCTCGCCAAGAACGGAGCCAACCTCGACCAGCAGACCAAAGTAAGAGCCGCCGTCACTCTTTCTCTCTCTCTCTCTCTCTCCATTCTCAGCATATAGCTTCAGGATTTGACACAGCTGCTAAATTCCCATTTTTTTAACCTGTTGAAGAATTCTGACACTTCTGCTGTTGTTTTGCAGTTGGGATACACACCGCTGATCGTAGCGTGTCACTATGGAAATGCCAAGATGGTCAGCTTCCTGCTTCAGAGCGGAGCCAGCGTAAACGCCAAGACGAAGGTACAGAAATTCATCTTTGTACTTTATTTCCAACACAAAGATCCACATCATCTTACAAAAAAATAAGAAAACACTAATATTAACACGACACATCAACTGAAACACTAATATTTATCTTTCTTGAACATCTTTCTTTAAAAGATGATGTTTTTATTTGTTTCTTTCTCGTAACAGCAAAGGTTTCTCACTAAAAAGATACAAAAAGATGTTTTTATCTACTTATAATGTTTTTTTTTTTACATCCTTCTGCAACAAATAAGATCTTAAAACAACTTTGCATTGATAAGCGTAAAAGAAACTGCACTTCCCGTCTGTATGTGTTGGAATAAAGATCTGGGATCTTGCATGAAAATCTAGAATCCATAAAAAATGTAATTTTGGTTTGAAACTTTATATAATCAGAGAAAAGCATTGAAAATTTTTTTTTTTTTTTTTATCGATGCAGCAGTGTTATCTCAATAATTCCGCCAACTTTACTGTATTTAAATCCCATTTTATTTCCTGTGACATAATCGTTCACAGGACGCGTTTTGAGATCTGTTAGAATAAAATCTGATGATGGAACATGTTTTGTTTTGTATATAAATTTTTTTGTTTTTGTTTTGTTGGTTTTTGACGCCTGAACCTGCTGCTCTCTCTCCTCCCAGAACGGATACACTCCTCTTCATCAGGCAGCCCAGCAAGGAAACACACACATCATCAACGTGCTGCTGCAGAACGGTGCCAAGCCAAACGCCATCACTGTGGTGCGTAAACACACAAATATACACACACACACACACACACAGGTATACACTGACTCACTGACTGCTTTTCGTGCAGAACGGAAACACTGCTCTGGGTATCGCTCGTCGGCTCGGGTACATCTCTGTAGTCGACACGCTGAGGGTCGTGACGGAGGAGATCATCACCACCACAACGGTATGTCACACACACACACACACACCTGCACGCTGTAACCTCAAGGTTATTTCATACAATGAGCTTGTTTGTCGTCATGTGCGTGTGAATTATAGTTAGTAGTAAGCAACCCGTTTCCTCTCTCACTGCCAGACGGTGACGGAGAAACACAAGCTGAACGTGCCGGAGACCATGACTGAAGTGTTGGATGTTTCCGATGAAGAGGGTGAGTCGTGTGTCACAGTACAGCCCGTCAGGATTAACACACGGGGCAGCAGTCAAACAGAGGGAGATCTGACAGGTTCTCATGTTGCAGGATTGTGAAAAATGGATAAATCTGAGTTTATGCTTCAAAAATTAAATTAAACAACTTAGTTGTCCTTTTGTGAAGCCCTGTGAGAAGTTTTGAGGGTGTCAGAAGTGAGTGTCTGTGCTGTCCACCTGCAGTACTAAGAGCCATCGATGATGATGTTATGTCAGACGACCTGCTGGACGATGAAGGTATTCAACAACGAGAGGCTGCGTGTGAAGATTTGCAGTGAGGAGTGGTGTGTTCAGCATTCTGCATGATGGATGAGCCTGCAGCTGTTTGGATAAATGATACAGTGTTCTGACTGATTTTGTGTTTGGATGCTGGCGCTGCGTAGAGAGGGAGCTGGTTTTGAGTTGACTGATCAAAAAGATGCTTCCTCGGTTTTGGACCACGAGTGGACTGCATGGTGTTACTTTTAGACTGTGATCTTTGTACTTTGAATAAGAAAAGGAGCTCTCCCTCGCTCTTTCTGGAATGAGCCGCTAACATTTAGCATCAAAACTCACCCCGTCGAACAGTTTGAGAATTTGGTTTGGACCTTTTAATGATGTTTAAAGAAACAAGTTAACTTTTTCTGAGGATAAGCATTTACTTCAGATGATGTTTTTAACTGTTTACAACAAAGTATGTCCTAAATATCTTATCATCAAGGCTTTGAACTGTTATTAAGACAAAAATGAGGCCTGATTTGCTTGTTAAAGTTCCTGTTAGGACTTTCTAGGTGATCTTGAAAAAGTCTCACTTCTAGATATCTGCCTGATCCTAATCCACAACTTAAAATGAGATTATCAGCACCAATAAAGGTCTGGACTGTTTTGATTTACAGTACGTTGAAGTTTCCATGACAACACCATGCCGGCTGACAAAGTTTAGCAGTGAGATGAGAGATCTGTGTTTTTCACTGATGAAAATGATGTCTGGGATTTATTTAGTAGTGATAGTGGAGACTGGAGCTGAACTGACCGACAGAAAAAGGACAGAAGAGAAGAAGAAAGCTAAACAGGAGAGCGATAAAGCACAAGCTAAAGGCTAAAACAGGCTAAACTGTTTGTGCTAATGTTCATTCCAACCCACATGCAGCAGTTATTCTGCAGTGATCTGATCAAACTTGAGAGTCTGTCAATAAAATGAAGAGCGAGGTTACGTTAGCTCTGATTGGTAGATGAGCAGGACATAAGGATTCGCTAACGTTTCCATGTTAGCGTACGGATACCTTTCATAGCACTAGCGTTAAATATAGCCATCTACTAAACTACGGTACAAACTGACAAAGTTTGCTTGTTAACACGTTTCAAACAACAGCGCTGTGTACCTGTTGATAAATACCTTATCTTGTTGCGTTGTATCCGGTAAAAAGTTTTCTTGAACTTAGAAAAGTAGTGTTAAAAAGAAGATCTGATCTCCATTCATTTCCAAAACAAACACACGCTTTGTTAAGAGTCATGTCATCATGACAGTGTGCACGTGATTCCAGCCAAAAGGTGTCTCTGCAATCCACTTCAAATACACAGTCCTCCCAGACCCTGGGATAAGAAAATCTGATTTTACTTGGTTTCATTAAATCATAAATTTTTTTAATGCAAGAAACAGGAAGAATTTTTTTCTTACCCCATTTGGAGATATTTTTTTTCTCTTAAGCAAATTATGCACATTTTTTCATCTTTATCTTAGAATAAGATGTTTTTCTGGACCTTTCAGTAACCTCTGAAAGGATGTTTTTTATTATTGTTTTCAACTTTTGAAAGTTTGATGATGGCAACATGATGGCATGTAAATAAAAACGATTGTGCAGTTGTTTATCCGTCAGAAATTCACCTCCACCCCTCTGTCTGCTCTCCTCAGGTGATGACACGATGACAGGTGATGGAGGAGAGTACCTGAGGGCCGAGGACCTCCGGGAGCTGGGCGATGACTCGCTGCCAGGGCAGTATCTGGATGGGATGAACTACCTTCGCTTCAGCCTGGAGGGTGGACGCACCGACAGGTGCGCACACGTCTGAAACCCCCAAATCGTGGAAGAAACTGGAAGAAATGTTTTTGTTGGATGTTTGTTCAAATAAATGTTTATTTATCTCTGCTGAATGCTTCACATCCTCCTCTACATGAACTAAATGTTGGTGATTTTGTTCTCATCCAGTGTTTTAATCACAGTGACTCACTTTCTCTCTGATGAGTGAAGTTTGTTCTAACTTTAATCTGTGTGTGTGTGCATATGAGTGTAACATCTCTCAGCTAACCTCCTGTGTTTCTATCTGTGTGTGTGTGTGTTTGTGTGTTTTGCCGCCTCTCCTGCTCATTCCTCATCGTCGGTCTCCCCTGTCATGCCTCCATAGTCGAATCCAAAGGTATGTGCTGATACTACGGTCTGACGTGAGGCCTCATGACAGCTCAGCACTGAAAAAATAACTCAGACATGGACATGATTCTGAATTTTTTATTTCTAAATTTATTTTTTTGTGGTTGGATTCACATTTTCGTTCCTTTTTTTTGTTTTTGACCAAATACTTGCAAAAAAAAAATGCATTCCCATGATCCAAACCCAGCATACACACATGCTCCTCCGTCTTCCTTCCTGTCTGGAAGTCGTTCACTGTTTTCCTCCGCTGCAAGACTTAATCCTTTAACTAAACCTTAGATTTAACAGCACGATGCTCAGCACGTCTTTCTGTTTGTCGTTTCATCACAAAGCTGCAGGGATTTTCAATTTTACTGCATTTTAACAAATGTTGGCATCCTCACACTAAACCAAAACATGCAAATGATAAAAAGTGTGTCTTCAAATGATATCTGTGTTTGGTGTTTTAAAGAACGTCTATGCATATCTGCAGTGCAGGTAGAAAGCCAGATTCTCAGTCAGCTTGTGTGTGATTTCAGGACAGTCAGAAAACGTTTTTATCTTTAATGCCAGTAAGTAGAACATATTTATCCTCTCCCCTCCAGCTCCGACAGGTCGTTCACCCCGACCCATCACAGCTACTACTCCCCCAAACATGAAGGCATCATGGACGAGATGCTCAACTGTCAGGTACAAGCAGACCATCGTCACTGTGCAGCATTTAAGACGTGTTTATGCCTTATAGATTGATGTAATTGAAGGACTCTACCTGTGCGGACGTTTTGATATAACTTCATGGTTTCCTGTTTTTTTAAATTTCCAGGTTTCATCCCTCGCCAGAGAGAATGAACGGGATTCGTACCGGCTGAGTTGGGGCACAGAGAACCTGGATAACATCGCTCTGTCCTCCAGCCCCATTCACTCGGGGTAGGTGCTGTTAACGTGACGTCATCATGAACAGAAAAAAAAAAAGACCCTGGACACGAGATTAGAAACAAAAACAAACAGTTAATCTGTGAATATGCTCAGACAATCACTCCAATCTGTTCAGGTTCAAAAGGCTGAAACAGATGTCAAAGTGTTAAAACATGTAACAGTATCTTATATGAAGCTCTGACTTCAAGGTTTTTTGACTTTAAACCAGCTTTTAAAATCTAAAGTAACCAACATATGGATTCCAAATCAAAATCTCTTCTTACACTACAAACTGAACTCTTAGGAAGTGCTTTTGTCTTATTTTTAGTAAAAATGTCTTTTTAGACTTAATATGAGCCTCATTCATCAGACCAGTCCAGAAACATGTCTCATTTCAAGATATTTAAAGACAAAAATCAGCTCTGAATTATTTGTAACAAGTAAAAAAAATCTGCCAGTGGAGTAAGTGAAAGTTTCTAAACTTGACAAGTAAATTTTTCTGACTCCACTGGCAGATTTTTTTGACCTGTTGCAGGTAATTCAGACCTTATTTTTGTCTTTTAATATCTTGAAATAAGACACGTTCCTGGACTCGTCTGTTGAATGTGGCTCATATCAAGTATAATAAGACAATTCTTACTTTAAATAAGACAAAAACACACTTGATTAGATGTCAGTTTTTGCAGTGTAAAAGACTTATCTTTGATGGATTTTTGATGTTTTTTATAGTAATAATAGTGAAAAATATTTTTTCTATCATTGAAAATAATATATGTCAGTGCTGAAAGTCTACAAGAGAAGTTCTCTGCAGACTAAGGCTGCAAAATGTGCTAAAATCCCCCCAATCACAAACTGTTTATGTTTAATTTTCTTCTTCTGGATGTTTATGTTTCCTGCTGTTTTTCTCCTCTGGGCTCCTCTCTCTCTCTCTCTCTCTCTCTCTCTCTCTCTCTCTCTCTCTCTCTCTCTCTCTCTCTCTCTCTCTCAATTTCTTCTAACTTGACTTTTGCTTCCTCTCGGTCTGATGTGCTTCCTTCTTTTAGCCATTCCTCTCCGTGTCCTGATCATGGAGACCACAGCAGGTGACCCTCTGCACCTTGGTTCAACCATCCTCCTCCTCCTCCTCCTCATCTTCATCACTCTCCTCCTCCTCTCACAGTGTGCTCTCCTGGTGGAGAGGTGTACATGTCGCTGTCCTCAGCACACATGGCCTCAGTAACTTTTTTAGAGTGTTTACATTACTCAATCATCAAAGATTCAGTCGTCACATGTCCAGACCCTGTGATTGGACAACTTAAGGAAATCCTGGTGTTTTAAACCGGGAATGACTCTTTGGTTTGACCAAAAGTTCATATTTTTAGCAGCACTTAGCAACAGGAAACATCTGGGCACGTCAGGGCAGTGAGGACACGTGGATCATGTGACCGACTGAGATTGTTTTATTTATTATTTTGGTCACACAGACGGACTTTGGGCATCAAGAGCAAAGAGGCAGGTGCTCTGCTTTGAAGCTCTTCCAAAATGTTTTTACACTCTCTACACTGCAAAAAACTGAAATCTTAGGGAGTGCTTCTGTCTTATTTTTAGTAAAAATGTCTTTTTAGACTTAATATGAACATGTCTTATTTAAAGATATTTAAAGACAAAAATCAGCTCTGAATTGTTCGTAACAAGTAAAAAAAATCTGCCAGTGGAGTAAGTGAAAGTTTCTTGTATTTAGACGTTATTCTAAACTTGACAAGTAAATTTTTCTGACCCCACTGGCAGATTTTTTTGACTTGTTTCAGGTAATTCAGACCTTATTTTTGTCTTTTGATATCTTGAAATAAGACACGTTCCTGGACTTGTCTGTTGAATGTGGCTCATATCAAGTATAATAAGACAATTCTTACTTTAAATAAGACAAAAACACACTTGCTTAGATGAAGTTTTTACAGTGTAGAAATACTAATGCCCAGGTTTAAAAACACAGATATCCTCTTTAAAATTTAGGAACCGTTGGTATAAAATGAGGCAGTGTTTGCTGGGGACAAGTTTGTGGTTTTCACATGATGTTAACTGTGCATTTTCACTAACGCAGCCACTGTTTCATACTCGTATCATTGCATTGATAAAGTTTCGTGCTCCATGAAAGTAAACCACTGGGGACTCTTTTTGCAGTGCAGGACTGCCGTCATGTTGCTGGACTCATTAACGCTTGTTTTTATGTCTGTGTGTTTGGGTTCTTGGAAGCAGGTGAAGATGGCATTAGCATGGGATCAAATCATGTCATCACAGCCACACTCCCCTTCATTCAGATGTGTATTTACTGTTTGATGTTTTGCATGGAGGGCCGAGGTCAACAAGCTTCAGATACAGAGTCGGAAAAACTGGAGCTGTTGATCGTCATGTGGGGAGAAAATAGACACCAAATTTACAAAACAACCCAAATAGATCTCTGTCTGCATGGCAACATGAATAAGATATTTAAGTTCAGTTTTAAAGGCACATTTCAAAAGAAGAGTGTTTAGCTTGGTTGTATATTTGGTGTCTGTTTCCTCGTCACTCCATGAGAGTCCTTTAATAGTTAAAGGAAATTTGTTGTTCCCCTGCAGCTTCCTGGTCAGCTTCATGGTGGACGCCAGGGGCGGAGCCATGCGTGGTTGCCGACACAACGGCCTGCGCATCATCATCCCACCCAGGAAGTGCAGCGCCCCCACCAGGGTGACGTGTCGACTGGTGAAGAGGCACCGTCTGGCCACCATGCCCCCGATGGTGGAGGGCGAGGGTCTGGCCAGCAGGTTGATCGAGGTGGGGCCGTCCGGAGCTCAGTTCCTCGGGTGAGACGACAGAGGGAGGATGGGGGGAGAAAAAATGAGTGACATGCACCTCGAGTTAGAAGAAGTGAAGCTTTGATAAGGAGCTAAAAGAATAAGTGAGAAGTTGTTTTATGGTGAAAGATGCAGATATAGTTTGTGCTTATTTGTGTCAAAAGAAGAGTAGACGGCCTCTCCATCACACTGACTTTCTCCCCTTTGAATGAGAGGCTTTAACTTTGCCGCCCTTTTTTCTTTCAGATTATTTTAACCTCTGCTCTGCTCTCACTAAACCTGTTTCTGTATCTGCTCTGGCTTCCTCCCAGCACCAGGATCTGTTACTCTTTGCTCTTCAGCATGCTCTGATTACTTTCATAACAGCTGCTGTCTAACTCTTCAGCCTGACCCCTAACCCTCAATGACGAAGCTTTTCTTATTAACTCCTCCTGCAGAATATTGCACCATGATTGGTTTGATATGTGGCCCCAAATTCTGCCCCCTGGTGGCGATAGTGGGGATAAAAGCAGTCATGCTCATATTCTCCACCTATGGCTAAAAATAAAAATAAAAATAAAAGTTACTATTTTTATTTTGCAAACATTAAGTACTTATGTTCCTGTTTCACTGCAAAAAAAACAAAGAAATCTAAGTAAGTTTTCAAATCTTAAGATCAGAAGAATGTCTGATTTCAAGGTATTAAAAGACAAAAATGACGCCTTAAAATGATTATAAAGATAAAAACAAATCTGCCAGTGGGGTAAGAAAAAAAAAATTTCTTAAGACAAAACACTTGAAAGGATATATATATTCAGGTATCATTTTAGTCTTTTAATATTTAGGTAATTTAACAATTTACAATTTAGGTAAAATTAAGACAAACACATGCTTACACTGCAAAAAGTGACATCTAATCAAGTGTTTTTTGTCTTATTTAAAGTAAGAATTGTCTTATTAAACTTGATATGAGCCACATCCAACAGACGAGTCCAGGAACGTGTCTTATTTCAAGATATTAAAAGACAAAAATAAGGTCAACAAGTCAAAAAATCTGCCAGTGAGGTCAGAAAAATTTCCTTGTCAAGTTTAGAATAATGTCTAAATACAAGAAACTTTCACTGACTCCACTGGCAAATTTTTTAACTTGTTGCAAATAATTCAGAGCTGATTTTAGTCTTTAAATATCTTTACATGAGACATGTTTCTGGACTGGTCTGGAGAATGAGGCTCATATTAAGTCTAAAAAGACATTTTTACTAAAAATAAGACAAAAGCACTTCCTAAGATTTCAGTTTTTTTGCAGTGTAGAGTTCAGTTTTTGAAGTGTTAAGACAGAAACCTCCACCCCAACCTGAGTAGAACAGTTTAAAAATTTCTTCTAGATGCAAATTGCAAAGGAAATCTTCAAGTTCAAGGCAGGATTCCTGAGATTTTTGGTAGATTGAGGATCAGCCAGCAGGTGTCAGAGAAACACAGCAGCAGCCAACTTCTGGATGTAAATGTTGATTAAGAGTAAATCTAAAGTTACAAATTAATAATATTAAGAATTCAAAATTAGCAATTAGTTGATGGAGTTTTGATATCTATCAAGTCATAAGTGTCCCACAATGTTTAGAATCCCTCTCAGGTGTCTGAAGTCAGTGGAAAAACTTCCTCTTTCCTTTCTCTCTCCCTCGACCCAAACATAATTTGTGCTCTCTCTCCCTCACTGCTGCGTTTGGACGGTCTGACAGTAAACTCCACCTCCCCAGTGCGCCCCCACCTCTAAACGAGGGGGAGAGTCTGGTTAGCAGAATCCTGCAGCTCGGCCCGCCGGGGACAAAGTTCCTCGGGTAGGGAGGAGAAAATAAAAATCTACCTTTATGCATATGAAACAATCCATGGATGCCGACCGTAGTGTTTTCATTTTTCACACCCTTCACGTGAAGTTCTGTTTTTCGTGCTCGTGTTTTGACCTCCTCCTCCTCACCCTTTAGACGTCCCATCGCTCTGCCGTTTCTTTCAGCCCTCTTTCAGCTTTGCCTTTTCCATTCCCGTGTTTGTTTTCAGTGCTCCCTGTTTTCTACAGAAGTGTGTTACGTTATTTTTCTTCTTTTACATGTGAAATTTAAATGGTTGGGGCGCCTGTGAAAACCTTTGCTGATCGCCTTAAAAACGTCACAATCTACTGTGGTGGCCGAAATTATTAGAGCGTTTGGAATATTTTAGAGGTTTCAGTTGTTTTTTTGAATGAGTGATTAAAATACCAATAAAATGAAGTTACAAATTATTATCATGTCATTATGCTCAATGTGTCATTGAGTAGAACCATCATAAGGTTAAATTTCTTCATAAAAAGGATCGTAAAAATGATGGACTGGTCCCCTCAAGTCTGGACCTCAGCCTCATCCAGCAGATTTGTTGGAGTCATAAAATAAAGTGCACAGCTATTTTTCCTTCAAAGGAAAGCCCTTGGCTTGAGTTGTGCAGCTGTAATTTCTGTAAGAGGTGGACAAACCAAATATTAAAGTTAAAAGTCGATAAAAACAGATCTGATGTTTGTTGTGCTCAGAGCAACCAACCACCATGGAGACAAAAAAAAGGTCAACACTTTCAAATCTGCCAGGTTTTGTACACCAAAATGTTTAAATTCTACCTGTTTAAATTTACGCTGCCACCACTTTTGACGATACAAATGTTCGACTGTTATTTTTTAATTGGCGGATTTTAAAAATGTAATGATTTCTGGTAAATATGACCAAAATCGAAACACATTCGGGCCGAAGTATCTTTTAAAAATCACATGTAAACATCAGAAATGTGTCTCATGTTGTTTCGTACTTCAGTAGCATGCCTTGTATGTGTTGTAGATAGCTTTTTGTGATCATTCACATCAGGTAAGTCTTGAAGTGTGTTTAGCATTGGATATAATCAATCTACATTCCTTGTATTTGTTTATTTTTTTATATTTGGTTATGTTAAAGTGTCTGAAACATATTTATCTGGGGAAAGAGCTCGTTTATGCTGCGAACCTGCTCAGTTTGTTATTCAGAGTGTCTGAATCTTTGCAGAGAGGATGGCTCAGCCATGCGGCCAGACTCAGCCGTTACAGCCATGTAATACGCCTTTTTTTAGACATACAATTGTATTTCTTCAGGGATCCTCTCTCCGAGGCTGTCAGACGCTGAGAGTAACAATCTGAGTGTTTAAACGGCTACTTTTGCTCTCAAAGTGAAATAAAACCAACTTCTTATAAATCTGCACCAAATATCCAAACGACAGTCTCAGAGGACTCACTCACGTGTCTTTGCCTCTGCCCCGTCTAGTCCTGTAATCGTGGAGATCCCACACTTTGCTGCCCTGCGAGGGAAAGAGAGGGAGCTGGTGATCCTGAGGAGTGAGACCGGAGAGAGCTGGAAGGAGCATCACTGTGAGCACACCCAGGAGGAGCTGAACCAGATCCTGAACGGGATGGACGAGGGTCAGTATCTGAGAAGGGGAGAGCGGGCCGCGTTTACCGGTACGATCCCTGACCCGTCTCTGTTTCTGCCTCCTTCCTGCAGAGCTGGACACACCGGAGGAGCTGGAGAGGAAGCGCATTTGCCGTATCATCACAAGAGATTTCCCACAGTACTTTGCGGTGGTGTCGCGCGTCAAGCAGGACAGTAACCTGATTGGTCCTGAAGGAGGGATTCTGAGCAGCACAGTCGTTCCACAAGTCCAGGCGGTGTTTCCTGAGGGGGCGCTCACCAAGAGGATCAGGGTCGGACTTCAGGTGAGCGGCAGAACATGTATTTACCTAACATTAGCTGCTGTCTCTTTAAGGCTCCCCACTCCACAAACCCCCTTCTCTCTGATTGGCCAGCCCTTTGGAGGCCTGTAGAGGCTTGGGCTATGGGCAGACCTTGATGCTTGAGGCCCACTCCTCCAGCGTGTCATGAAGTGAGTTGGGAGGGAGACGGTACCTCAGTTTGAGATGAATGAGGGTGTTTTCTCTCTGCTCTCTCAGACCCAGCCGGTGAACGTGGACGTCGTGAGGAAGATCCTAGGAAACAAAGCCACCTTCAGCCCCATCGTCACCCTGGAGCCTCGCAGGAGGAAGTTCCACAAACCCATCACCATGACCATCCCAGTCCCCAAGAGCAACTCTGACCCCATCCTCAACGGCTTCGGAGGAGACACGCCCACCTTACGACTGCTCTGTAGTATCACAGGTGAGACACCTGATGCTCTACTCGATGAGCAGCCCGGACTGATACATGCTGACTTCACGTTCTGATCTGAGGTTTGTGTTTATCTGCAGGTGGAACCACGCCGGCTCAGTGGGAGGACATAACAGGAACCACTCCGTTAACGTTCATCAATGACTGCGTCTCCTTCACCACCAACGTGTCTGCCAGGTAACCAAGAAACAAAATCAATGAATCGGACACATCAGCAAACAACAACGACGATGACGTAACGCTTCTGTTTCTTTCCCTCCAGATTCTGGCTGATAGACTGTCGACAAGTCCAGGAATCCGTCAACTTCTCCACTCAGGTGTACCGAGAGATCATCTGCGTCCCGTACATGGCCAAATTCGTCATCTTTGCAAAGACTCACGATCCCATCGAGGCCCGACTGCGCTGCTTCTGCATGACTGACGACAAGATCGACAAGACTCTGGAGCAGCAGGAGAACTTTACGGAGGTGGCCCGCAGCCGGGACGTGGAGGTGAGGGAGAGAGAGGGATGAAAAATGGCTTCTTACAAAACATCTTTTCTGCATGTATACACAGACAAGACTAGACCCCCCGTTGTGGCTTTAAGATCAAGTTATGACCTTAGCGGAGCTACTGCATGCATGTAAACGAACTGAATGACAGTGAGAATTGAAGGGTCTCATTGGTTGGGTTTGGTGTTTGTTGTTGTCTCATCTTTCTCTTCTATTCCCCAGGTCCTCGAAGGCAAGCCGATCTATGCAGACTGCTTTGGAAACCTTGTTCCCCTCACCAAAAGTGGCCAGCACCACCTCTTCAGCTTCTTCGCCTTCAAGGAGAACAGACTGGCGCTCTTCATCAAAGTGAGCTCCGCTTCACGTTTGTCTGAGACTCTCGCTCTTTGATACCTTCCGATGAATATTTACCGACTCTTCTTGCTCCGTTCGTCTGTTCCAGATCAGAGACAACACTCAGGAGCCGTGTGGTCGTCTGTCTTTTATGAAAGAACCCAGAAATTACCGCTCACTCACACAAAATGCCATATGCAACCTCAATATCACCCTCCCATCGTACTGCAAGGTAAGAACCCAACACTGTGGTTTGACTTAACGGCGGACGATCAGGAGTTTATATCAAATTGACTCTTAGATCTCTAATTTAGCAGAAAAAGAACAACAAAGAAAGACTTCCCCCAGACATCACACTACTTTCACTTTAAAGTTTGATGCTCCTAACAATCTGCTTCACATCCACACTCTCTTCCTAACACATCTTTCCTCACACCACGATGACTCGTTGTCTTCATTTCTAATGTAACCACATTTCCCTGTTGTCTTATTCTCTCTCTTAACGTGGCTTAATGTTGTTTCTGTCTGTACACCTTTCTGCTTCTCGCTGCTTTTTGCTCCTAAAGGATTCAGATTCAGACCAAGAGCAAGAGGATGAGGTAAAAGCAGCCACCGCGTCCCCCCTCCCCTCCTACTAACCTGCTCTGCTAAAGTTTCCTGTCTGCTGTTTTTATCTAGAGACTTTGTTTTTATTGAGACCTCTTTATTCGCAGCCCCTGAAGGAACATGGAGGGAAACAAATCAAGGTTGATCTCAAGAAACGTTTGCATGCAGGGTTCTAAATCTGTGAAAATATTTCAACTTTTAAAGGATTTCAGTTCTGAAAGGCAACGACCAAATGGGAAGCCATGATAACACTTCCTTTCCTCTGAAGCCTGTCTTTAAACAGAGCTCAAAAATCTACACAGGCGTGTCCTCCACTCCTCCTTACTTACTCCTTCATTTTTGATGACTTTTACTGTGAGAAACTGTCAAAAAAACCTTTTTCAAGACATCAGATTTTGCGAAAATGTCTCTGTATCTCGCAAAAGTTTCTCAGCCTCCTAAAAAAATATCTTCAAGACCTCACTTAAATTCTCAAGATCCTAAAAAAGTTTCTTTGGATTTTGGAGATTTTGCAAAAGATTCTCAGACTCAGATTCTCGGGGTGAAATGTTTCAAAGGTCCCCAAGGTCTTGCAAAAGACTTTGGATCTTGCAAAGTATTTTGAACTTTCAAAGTTTCATGAGGTCTTGGGAAAGATTATGTAGAGCTCGTTCTCAGAATCTTTCAGTGGATCCTGCAAAAGTTTTGAGGGTATTGCAAAAGATTCTCAGATTCGCAATAAATTTCACGGGACCTGGAAAAAAGAGTCTCAAAGTCTTGCGAAAGATTTTCAGGATCTTTTACAATCTTTTTGAAACAAGGATCGAGCTTAAATGTTTGGTATTTTGCAAAAGACCCTTCAAATGTTTCTTAGAACTGTACGGAAAAATCTCAGGAGTTTCAAAAGTTTCTTAGAATGAAGCAAAACTTTTTGAAAATAAATACTCAAGAATATCTCAGGATCTGGTAAAAGATTTTTCAGTGTCTTGCAAAATATATTTGGGTCCTTACAAAAATTTTCAGACCAATGCAAAATTTCTGTTTGTCCGTAGAAGAATTCTTGTAGTCTTGCAAGGGTTCCCGCTCAAACTCTAGGGATCTAGTTTTAAAGTCTTGGCACCTTGCAAACCATCTCGGGTTCTGGCAAAAGAATCACACCATCAAGCAGAAGTTTTTTGGGTTCCTTTAAAAGTTTCTAAGGAACATTCTGAGTTCTACAGATCTGTGGGATCAAGCAAAATACTGCAAAAGTAGCACAAGATTCCCAGGGTCTGACAGAGGTCTGATGGGACCTTTTAATTCCCTCCATGTTTCTTTGGGGGCTCCGTATGTTCAACAGTACTTGAATTTTATTTGAAAGAGATACTTTTTAATGTCATAGAGTGTGGTTTGTAAGTTTTTAGCTCATTTTATCTGTCTTTTTGTTATTTTTCTGAATTAGCTGTTTTAATGTTTGAATATTAAGCACATGCAGTGACATGAATAACGCTAAATCATTTCTCTTTTTTTTTTAACAGACGAGCAGAATGCAGGAGAAATGTAAGACATCTTTACCTTTCCACTTAACCTTCAAACTTGAACTAAAACCATTTATTAACACAGTATGTCTGCATGTCTTTGTTAACAGACTAATATATGAGACTGATATCTCACTGTTAGTATGACTGTGAATAAGAACTGTATCAACACTAGCTGTTAGCCCCTAGCCTACTCACAGAGCATCTTATTAAAGCCCTTTAAGCTTCATGTATTTCTGTCCTGTCAGAACAGACCTCACCTGCACCCCATGTCAGCGTTCTGTTTCTCCTGAGGCTTAACTTCACTTTCTGACTTTCTTTTTTGATTTCACACCCGTCTCCATGTCTTCAATTTAACTCTCTCCCCGTCACAATTTGAGGTCGGAGATACGGAGAGAGACTTAGACATCTACGTATGTACAAGAACGCTTCTCATTCGTACTGTGGTGATCTTTGTGTGATAGCGGCCTTAACGTTAGCACTAGCTCTGCTGTAGTCTCAGTGCCATTTTTTGCTGCAAGGATGTTCCATTCTTGCACAGGTTTGGTAGATAAATGGCTCCAAACTAACTGAAGTGGTCGGCTGTTCAAACTAGCCTTGTGGAAGCTTCTGGCGTTTTTACCGCAATGTTTGTAATATAGACAGGCCAAGAGAGATTCCCTAAATAAGCTGAAAATGAGTCACCTGCAAAGTCCTTAAACAAGATGCTTGAGTTGAAATGTGACTTTAAAACAAAACGTCAAATCAAAAAGTGCATTTGGAGAAATTTTACACCCCCCCTGGTAGCTAACACACATTCTAGCAGCAAGTAGAGGAATAAGAGCAGTTTACTCTGAGAGGAAGTGATGTATTCTAACATCACTGATGCAAAGCATTGCTCCCCCTGCTGGTACTGCCTTCCTCCTCCATGTTAATCCTGCTACGTCCTGTAGTTTGTGTTATATCGTGGCAGGACCACGCTGAAACCTGGAGCTACGCAGACTCAAACCTTAGATGGCACTTGCACAAAGACTTCCCAAAAGTGGATATTAGAGGCCAAAATCTGAGTATCCTGTAGCTGTAAACCTTTAGCTTCTCAGTAAAGCAGTCCTCCTAAACCCTTCCTTCTCTTTACATGTTGATTTAGTCATGTAATATGGTAAAGCTTTAAACCAATATGAATTTTCTTTTCTTAAAAAAATCTTTAAGTAAAAGAACCCGTCACACAGACAGGCTGAAAACACTATTCAGTCCCTCCGTAATTTCAATGTTCTCTGTGACCAAATTTTACCAACCATCTAATTTCCCCAATGAGAGTAAATCCAGTAAATCCAGAACAGTGAGTCCAGTTCTAAGAGTCCTCTTGGGATTAAAACTGATACCCATCCACTTTGCCACTGCTAATGCGCTGTGCAGAGTCTGATTTCTCCAAAGTCTTCTCCAGACTCTGAGCAAACAGTGAGAAAAGACCACACGACAACCTCCAGTTGTGAGGAATGACGCCCACATGTAGAACTGCAGTTCCCAGAGTGTCCACTAGAGGCTGGCTTCAGAAGCACCTGAAACCACATACACACCAAACCAAAAAACCAAACAAGTTGACATCCTGGTTCTAAAAACTGATCGGGACTTAACATGTGATTTAAAAAAAAAAAAAAATTATAACGTGTTGTTTTCAAAGTCCTGCCTCTTTACCTTATCCGAACTCATCTGAACTCATACGTAGCTCAGTTGAGTTAAGCATTAAAAACAGGGCCTCCGTACCATTGATGAAAGGCTTCAAAACTCTGTATCAGAAACAGATGGGTGATGTCACAGAGACTATGTCCATATATTGTGGAATTTCTCTCTACGAGAATCAGTGAAGGATTTTGACTCAAGTTTGTCTTCATGAACATTCAATTAAAAGAGCTTGGAGACTTCATGTACAGAAAGAAGGAAACACATGAAACACATCACACGCCACACAGCACGATCAATCAATCAATCAATAAATCTTTATTTATATAGCGCCAATTCATAACAAACGTTTTCTCAAGACGCTTTCCAAGAGCGTTAACAGGTCTAGACCTGTAAATGATGGTAAATTTTATTGACAGAGACCCAACATCAAGACAAGATAAAGAAGTCTTATCTCATCTTAACCCACCATGAGTGCAGTTCTTTGCAATATTTAGCAGGTTACAATCACGATCAACTTCTAACGGTCTGATGAAAACCACAGCGCACAGTTCCGGTGTCTATCACGTAACGGACAATCAAGGAGTCAAACTAAAGTCAGTGATGGCAGAAAGAAAGGAGTCAGACAAAGATCAGTTTAGATGCCTACGAAAGTATTTTTAAGCAATAACAGTCTAAAGATCAACAAGTGAGTCTAGCATGCTATATAAAACTTTCTATGTCACATATATTATATAGACTTTAGTAAAAACATGCAAACATGAAGATTTAAAAATAGCACCTCATGGGGACTCCTTGGCTGTTCCAGCAGTCGTCAAGTGGACACTAAGGGGACTGCAGCCAAAAGGGCTTTCAGTAGGCAGTGACCCTGTTCAGTTAAGGCTCATCACTCAGAGTCAGTGCAGCGTCCATTACAAAAAGTTGCAGCATTATCAGTTTTTTTTTCCTTTGGCTTGAAAGATCACAGAAAATTTGCGTTAAATCCTAGAGGGACTGACTTTTGATTAAAATTCTACAAATGTGCTGTCGAGATTAGTTAAACATACTAATGATGATGTTTAAGATGTAAATGGACTAAAAACTCACCACATTACTGAATGAACACGCCATAAGAGGCAGCTCGTAATCACGGGCACCTTTTAACCTGTAGCTAGATTGTTAGATCTAGACTAACCAGATTTTTAATCTAGACTCTAAACCTTCCACTCACCCTTCATCATGACCTCTCCATCATCACTTCCCTTTGCTTTGCATGGAAATAACTTGGCTTGCATATGTGTGTGTAAGTGTGTGTGTGACTGTGTGTCTGAATAATTGTCTTGTTAATGAGTTTGGCTTTATTTTGATGTTGGTGTGCTGGTTATTTTGTTTTTCCTCATCACTGGCTCATGTTTTTAAATGTTATTTCATTTCAGATTATTAAGAAGGCTAAACGGAAGGCAAAGAAAATAAAATATTGTCCCTTCCTGCGAGATGTCTTTTACATTAAAGGGATCTTCTTTCCTATTTTTTTTTTTAATAGATCATCTGAAAGAACTTTTTTTTCCAGAATAAAAAGCATGAAACTCCATCATGTATTGAAAAGTTATCACTGGCTTTCTTTGATAGACACATTAATATTCTGAGTTGTTTTTATTGGTTCCTTTTGCCTGATCATGGTGACGTTTGTCCTCCATCTGAGCAATCTTGAGAGTTTCTTTCTGTTGTGTTTTTTTTTTCATTCTTTAAAATCGTGCATCATCCGCAGTTTTTTTGTGTATTTTATTCTTGTTTCATAGTTTTGTCTCGTGAGTGTGGATGTGCGCTGAGTGTTGAAGCAAGTTATTTCCTGCTCATATCATTCCCCATTGGCATTATTTAGCCTTTGCTTTCCCACAGTTCCTCAGAAGATATGAAAGTATAAGCCCAGCTCCTCTGATACCCTGATGTAGAACCCAATGTGAATCTGCTGTCCTATGATCCCTGCAGTCTGTTCCTATCTTGTCCTGACCACACTCTCCAATGTCTGTCTCCTTTGATTTGATTTTTTGATTTTCTTTACTCCTTACTTGTTCTTCTTCCATACGGAAGATGAAGAGACGGAGACATCAGTCCTGAAATCAGAGCTGATTCGAGAACCAGACCTCCTATCCGACGTGTCAGAGATGAAACAAGATTTGATAAAAATGACTGCCATCTTGACTGCAGACTCGACAGAGAAATCCCCTTCCTTAAGAGGGTGTGGTCTAGAGAAAGGGACTGAGGATGTTTCTGGAGAGCCGTTAGAGATAATGGAGAAGGACTTAGAGAAAGTCAAAGAGGACCTAGAGAAAGTCAGTGAGATACTGAGGAGTGGAACATATGAGGGTGAGGCTGCAGCGGAACTAGCTAAAGCAGCTAGAATGGCAGAGGAGTGGGTTCTCCTCTCAGACAGTGAGATAGAGGAGGCCAAAAGGATGGCAAAGTTAGAACCTCAAGAGCCTGTTTTACGGGAAAGTAGAACTAACAGGGGGGCTCCCAGACCTAAAGCCATAAAGGACAGCGGTGACCTTAAAGAATACCTCTTGGACGCACCAGTTAGCGCCAAAACAAAAGCTAAAAAAGAGCCAGCTGTTCAAGAAAGATTCACTGATGTTGTTTTACGGAAGAGTGCAAAACCAACCACTCCAACTAAAGTGCATGAAAAAACTGCTACTGGTGACGTGAAAAAGCCAGTACGAAGGAAGGGACAAGAACAGGCCGAGGAGACTACAGAGGCAGCTGCTCGGCTAAGTGTGCCTACAGCTCTAAAACCAGCGTCACCTGTGTCCCCGGTGGTGGAAGAAACCCCCATCGGGTCAATAAAGGACAAAGTCAAAGCCTTACAACAGAAAGTAGAGGCAGAGCAAAAGAGCAAAAAGGTTTCCGGAAGCAAGCCTTCACAGCTGCCTGTTATAAGCAAACCAAGTCCAAAAGCCAAAGAAAGCCCTAAATCCAAACAGGGCCCACCCAAATCCCCTAAAGCTGAACCAGAAAAACTTGAGGAGACCATGTCAGTCAAAGAACTGATGCATGCATTCCAGACGGGGCAGGACCCCTCAAAGAGAAAGTCTGGGCTGTTTGAGCTCAAATCATCCACAACATCAAAACCAGAGAAAACCACAAAATCAGAAACCAGCCAGTCAAAACCTGCAGCCAAAACGGTAACCTCAGGAGTCTGTCAAGAACGGGAGTTATCACTGGATTCAAAACCTCGCAAGAAAGCTGCTGAGTCCGCTCAGCAGGACAGAGAGAAAGAGAAAAAGTCAGCCGCTGGCTTCCAATCAGAGCTGGCTGAAACTGTAGACTTTGGAAATAGTGGCCTTGATGATAGCTCTGACAGCTCAAAACATGAGGGTGTGGCAGAGTCACTAAGTGCCAGTTCTGCAGATGCAACCCCTCAGATGAGCTCCGAGGACAGCTTAAAACACGAGGGTCTTGCCACTCCAAGCACGAGCCCAGAAAGTCTTTGCCTTTCCCCCAAATCTGGACAGCAGACGTCTACTTCTGCGGCAGCATCAGCCACCACAGTACAAACAGAAAATAAAGAGACAGAGAAGTCTGGAGACTCTGGTGTAGGGACCACTGGTGACCAACAGTCTACAGAACTCACCCTCCCTGTCTCTTCCAGCGATGCTGCTGAAGTCCGCACCACAAGTGAGTCCATATATGTTACGAGGAGCGAACCTAAGCCATCAAAACCTCAAAAGCTTACAAAGAGAGTTTCAGAGACTGTAGAAACTTTTCTTAGCGATGACGATAGCCCTGATCGTCAGCTAGAGTTGCCTTTAGCCGGTTCTCCAACCTCTAGATCCTCTTTTCAGCGTTATGACAGCTTAGAGCTGGCCTTAAAGCAGGACTCAGATGCCCTCAGTCCATTAGCTGACGACTCTTTGACAATAAGCCACAGAGACTCTCTAGACGGTAGTCCTCTCATGGATGAAAACTCCTCCCATAAGTCCCCAGACTCTATCGAACCTAGCCCAACTAAGGAATCCCCCCCTCATGACTCCTTAGAGAGCAGCCCTGTAGAGCAGAAAAGCCTCCCATCCTTCCCTGCAGCTCCAGGTCCTTCTAGTAAACCCTCTAGCCATCCAGAGCCCTCCAAAGCCACAGAGTTCCCCCAAGATGCTTTGCGTGGTAGGCTGCTTCGAGACCATGAGGCTAGTGCTGACGATGACAGTTGTGAGCAGACATCTCAGATGACAAGTTCGGGTAAGAGTCCCCTCTCTCCAGATACTCCTAGCTCTGAAGAGGTAAGTTATGAGGTAAACCCCAAACCCCCAGACCATTCATTCCTAACTGTTCCATCCAAACCAGCCGTAATCCCTGAAGACCCAGAAGAAGAGGAGACCTCAGACAGCTATGAAGCTCAGAGAAAAATAACCCCAGAGGAGGAGATGTTTAAGATGGCAGCAAAAATAAAAACATTTGATGAAATGGAGCAAGACGCAAGAAACAAAAAGAACTCTAGAAAAGATGCCAAAATAGGAGATGAGAGCAATGAAAACTTAGACTCCACAAGTGAATGTGGGCACAGTAGACCCACTGAAGATTCAAAGGTAGCTCTTTTTGTTGATCCCCATATTAAAGCTCAACCTCCCTCTCCTTTTTCAGCAGGTTTGCATGATGGATCCCACAGCAAAGAGGTCAAGAGCACAACAACAGCCTATGTCACTTCAGAGGGACCTCACTCTGTCTCAGTCCAACAACACTCAAAGTCCAAAGTGGAAACCACACAGGAACAGAGAATCTCACAACCTGTTCGAGCTGATAAAGACAGCTCTGCCCCAAAGGCTGCGGCGACATCGAGCGCTGCCAACAGGACTGATGAGCAAAAGGAGGAGAGTTTGAGAAAGTCCAGAGAAAAAGGAGATGATAAGGATGGAGAGTTAGGTTTTAGCAGTCAGCAGACCGGTGCGCTGAAACAAAGTAATAATGTCACAGATGAAGTGAAAGGGGATAAAAAAGAACATGGACTCAGTGCGTCTGGTGCTTTGGGTAAAACGACGGATCAGTTCAAACCTGAGGTCTGTTCCTATGATGATGCAGAAGAGGACGACGAGACACTCGAACCTCCGAAAACTGAGTCAAAAGGCGTCACTGCAAGAGTAGAGAGTGACGCATGGTCCGCCATGCGTGAGGATGATGCTGCATTTGCAGCTCGAGTCAAGGAAGAGGAACAAAAGATTCTGAATTTGGTAGTAGATCGGCAGTCTCAACAAGCGACCCCCGACACAACGCCCGGTAGAACACCAACAGAGGAGAGCACTCCCACCAGTGAGCCCAACCCATTTCTATTCCAGGAAGGAAAGCTCTTTGAGATGACCCGCAGTGGTGCTATTGACATGACCAAACGGAGCTATGAGGAAGAGGGGGCTGGCTTTGCCTTTTTCCAGATAGGCGAACAGCCTTTAGAGGAGCCTCCTGTAGAAGAGGCCAGGCAGGAGGGTGTGAGAGCAGCAGAGCCTGAAGTTGGTCTCAATCTAACATTAGAGGTCAAAACTGAGGAGTCGGACAAATCAAAAGAAAAATCTGATTCTAAGCTTCAGTCCCCACCTGAAGGCGATCAGTCAGCCTCTAAATCAGATACCTCCAAATCTAAAATCCCTAAAATGGGCATCGGGGCTTCAACCAAACCTACAAAGAAAGATCAGACATCCCCGGAAAGTCAAGAGGCTAAAACCGATAAAAAAGTGAGCGAAGCATGCTTAGATTTAGACACAAGTTCTCCTGAGCAGTTGATTACAAATGTACAAACAGCAGAAACTACTGTCACTAGATCAGTTTACCCTGAGCAGGGACAAGAGTCCTCTGATTCATCTCCAGAGGAACCACAGTCAGTGATAGAAGCCCCCAAAACAACAGCCAAGTCCAAACAAAGTACTTCCTCTAGTGTTAAAAAGACTCCTGTCAAACAGACTAAATCTGCTCCTCAAGGTCGGGGTAAATCCTCTATCCCCTCTCCATCTCATGCAGCTCCCTCTTCAACCGCTCTTAAAAAAGAGGCCTCCTTCACTTCTGAGTCTAAATCTAGAATTCCCATCAAGGCTAGCGCTCTAAAGCCCGATTCTAACGCCAAACGTACCGAAACGACCCAAGACAAAAAACTTAAGGTCCCTGTAAAAAAGGATCCACGAAGGAAATCTGAGACAGATGCAGGTCCCTCTGTTGATGTCAAAACCAAGACTTCTTCTCCCAAAGCCAAGAGCTTCTGTGAGGGAGAGTCTACCAGACAACCCGCTAAAAAAGAGGGTCGCCCTTTGAGCGCTGAGTCAGCAAAATCAAAAAGCTTCCAGTCCAGACTGCCAGTCCGAGGAAAGAGTGGTCAGACATCTCCTTTAACAACACCGACTAAAGAGAAAAATGAGCCCCAGACACAGACCATTGAAAGCTTTGAGGAGATAGCTGATGAAGCAGCAAAACTTGTGGCCAGGTTGGCGCAGGCAGAGAAAGAACGAGAAGCTGCGGCGGCCAACTCAGACGATGAGAGCAGTCTCATCGACACGTCAATCATAGAAAGAGAAACTTTCCCTGAGATGCAGTTCCCTCCCTCAGGAGACGTCTTTCCCATTAGACCACTGTGGGACGACCCTGTTGAGACACAGATGCAGCGAATCCCAGACGATAAAGTCCAAAGTCAAGGTATCCCCCCAGTTTAAGGGGCCATTCTCTATCTCTTTAGCCTCATTAGTGCACTGTAGCTGTAAAGGTGCTGCCTCTCTGTCTCTTGTAGTTCAGTCCCATCTTAGTTGAAGAATCCATGTGGCTGTGTCACTTGAGCTTTGTTTGTGTTCGTAATGACGTCTCTTTTCCTTCTATGTGTGCTGAAAATCTCAAGATTGACTTAAAGGCTTTATGGAAACTGTAAAAACAACTAGTGACTGAAAGCTTTAAGGATTAAAGAATAAATGATTAGCCAAACAATTCTTTGGTGACTTGCACATTTCTTAATCTGTAACTTGATCATTTTGATCTGTTGAAACCTATTTAAAGGTGTTTTAAGCTCCTGTTTTTGGTTATAATTGATTTGATAGCATTAAAAAATCATAACTGTAAAAGAAGAAAGCCAGTGAAGACTTTGTTTCCGTAAATGTGACTTGACTTGTGTAACGGTGCGAGTCTGAGCGCTCATGGCTGTCTGGTGGTGTTTGCAGTAGATCCACAGGATGAGGCTGAGAGAAAAGAGCAACGGTTGGCCATTATAGCCGACCATCTGGGCTTCAGCTGGACAGGTGAGTCCCACCGTAAAGGTAGTGATGAAGCTATCAGACATTTCCCAGGCTCTCAAGAGGCTCAAACACTTAGTTTCTCAGGATCCTCATCTTAATGATGTCTGATTTGTATGAACAGAGCTGGCACGAGAACTGGAGTTCAGTGAGGAGAGAATTAACCTGATAAGGATTGAAAACCCCAACTCGCTTCAAGACCAAAGCCACGCTCTTCTGAAAGCCTGGGCAGAGAGGGAAGGACAGCATGGCACAGGTTAGTGATGAATAAGGTTCATAAATCTCTCTGTTTTAACAAGGACAAGTCTGAATCAGTTCTGTGTTACATTTCAACAGAGACAACTTTGATCAGAAGATTGACGAAAATCAACCGCATGGACATCGTTCACCTCATTGAAACCAAGATAATTAAGTCCCACCAGGATGAGACATCTTCACACACCTATGCAGAAATAGAGAGGACTATAGCCCTGGATCATAGTGAAGGTATTGAATGTACAGTAAATTTGAAGCAGACTCATGATTTGTGTCTTATATTGATGCGCAATAACAGTTCCATAATTTTGTGTAGCATCTCTGGTTGATTGATGTTTAACAAAGTTTTATTGGAAACAGTTGCTTTTATATCCATGGACAGAGTGAAAACACTGTAGGAGCTAAATGAAAAAATCAGTATTTTTGGTACATTAAGAAATCACTGGAGCCCTTAAAATTGCACATGTTCAATCACATTCTTGAAAATATATGCTTTTAAACCTTTAAAAAATTATGAATAAAAACTATTTACCTTTATGAATTATTTAATTACCAAATATAAACCTAAAAAAAGAGTTCTTTAAACTAAATTTAGTGAACAAAAAATGACACATTAAGATGTCCCTATAAACTAAACAAAATTAATAATTTCTTATAGCTTTTAGCATGACTATCCTGGCTTTTATGCTAGCCCAAACACCGCAGTGTAAAATCCAAACAAACTGCAAAAAGAGGCTACAAATATATCTACATAAAAACCAAAACATTTACAAACCTTGTGCCTACATCAGTCAGGTGTTTTGTGAACATAGAATAACTTTTTAAGCATGATTTTTGTGGTACCCGTGCTGTTTCTACTGCTTTGTTGCATGGCGCTCCCAGTTTATTGCCCTTCAAAATAAAAGCATCCACCATTACAATATTACCACCAACAACAATAAAAAGCTATTTGGGTCCTTAACACTTTGGATGCTGTGTAAGATGTTAGAAAACAGGTCGTAATTGTTTGCACATTATTTAGAGCCTATATCTATGAGAGAACAGTGCAAAGACAATGTGCTGAAACTGAAAGGTAAAAAGGTATTGGCTGGAGCTAGATGGCTGTCTGGATCCTCTTGCTTAGACTGCTGCCATTGTGACCTGATTTTGTATAAGCAGATCAAAACTGGATTTTCAAATCAATGAGTCTTGTTTTTTGGGGGGGGCTATCTGGGTAGATGACAGCTGTAACTCAGCATTATTTTCTGTTCTATATTTTCCTCCAGGTTTCTCTGCTCTCCATGAAGACATCGACAGCCCCAGGTCAGGCAGGCGTACAGAGGCCACACGCAGGAGTCCAGGCTCTGGACAAGAGGTACCGATGGTGTCAGCAGAGGACCTCTCCTCCAGTTTGTCCTCGCTTCACGACACGACGGGACGGCCTGAGGCAGACTCCATGGCAAGAGGCCTTCTGAAAAACTCCCAGAAAGAGAAGCTGCAGAAGGAGATGGAGACGGCATAGTGAGTCATTCTTTTTTCCACGTCTCTATAACAGGATCGTTCATTATAATCTGGAGTGAAAACCACTTTCTTTCTTTGGTTTCCCAGCTCGTCAGAGAGAGTATATGAGGAGCTGACAGACACGGTACACTCGGGCAGTTATAAACAAGTAAGTCCTTTCTTCACGCTGTACCGCACCTCTCCCTACCATCTCCGATCCCATGTGATAGACCCTGTGTACAAAGGGGGGCCAAAGTTAGGTTCCCAGAACACGGCCCCTCCTTACCCGACTGTTGAACCGTGTGATGATAACAAGGGGGCCACTGGATATGAGGGGGCAGAGGGGGGAGAAGATTGGAGCTTGGAGTGCCTACAGACTAGTCACTCTGGATACGACTCTCATCATTTGTCTCCAGAGACTTGGCGGGAGTTATCCAACAGGTCTCGAACGGGTGTATGTGAGAGTCGACCGTTGTCTCTGACTGATTTTGAAGAGAGCTTGGTGGAGTGTGATGAAGCTGAGCAAGACTTCAGGAAACTCTCAATGGAGCTTATGGAAACCAGCGAGGTCTCGGAGAAGATGTCTTCTGGTTCTGTCAAAGCAAAATCCACAAACACGACACAAATGTCAAAGAAACACATGGATGAAGTTTCAAGTAGACTCTACAAAGTTTTGTACGGATACGATGTCGACCAGACGGGTTCAGCAAGTGAGAATGTACGTGTAGATCCTGCCAATTTACCTCCTGAAGTTGAGATGAAAGAGAGTGAAGACAACTTGATGTTTGAGATTGATGTTGAAGAAGCCTCAGTTTCAAGCGAGCTCGATGTCAGATCCATTCATGGCAGGAGTCAAACCCAGGATACAGACAGTTTGGTTGACAGTTCCACCATTCCAGTTTTAACAGTCCAAAAAGCAGAACCCACTAGGTTTGCTAGCTTTGTTCAGGTGTCACATGACTCAACATTTGAGCAGAAAGATGCAAATAGAGCAGTTGATACTATGTCCGAGTACAACTTGGTAGGCACAGACACAACCAGATATACAACCTGTTTACCAAACTCTACTTCTGAAACCACAGAGGAACCTCTCAGCCCAGCTCATGATAGATCGCCTTCACCTGAATATATGACCGATACAACCATATTACTGACAGATAGCCGGGCCTCATCGCCTCAGTCAGTATCTTCACTCAACGAGCTGAACTTTCTTGCCCCTGATTCCCCGGTACCTCAGTTCAGGCCGTTGTCTCCCCTCCCTCCTCCGGCGTTTCTCTGGGAAACAGGAGATGCTGGGGAGTCGGTCCAAAGAGAACCATTACCATGTGCACCAGGGGTCACTGCTCTGCTGTTGGCAACAGAATCAGAGGAAAGGCCGCTAACACCAATGGTGTCCAACAAAAAACCATTTGGAAGGCCGATATCACAGGACAGTGAATATAGTGCTGAAGGTTCCATCTCCTCTCAGTCATTAGCATTTGACATTGACGACAGGGCGTCATCCCCTGAGTCTGTCATTCTGGAATCGGTGCAGTGCTTTTTTACGGCCTCTGAGCACATCTTATCTGATCTCTATGAGATGACTTCACCCTCTCTTGAAACGTTTGGTTATCGGCTCCCAACTGACCCAACTGGTCTGTGCTCAGAGTCTCGACCATCATCCCCAGAATCTGTAGCATCTGTAAACCAATACAGAGCTCTGTCACCTGATTCACCTGTACCTGAATTCAGTCACAGCGTACCACAATCAACCATTGCTTTGGCAGGTGAGAGATCTACCTCACCTGAGTCAGTCTGCTCTGATGTAGAGTATGGCTCCATGTCTCTGACACCATTAGGGATGGAAGATAGAGCTCCATCACCTGCTTCGTTTGCATCTGAAGATGAATCTGAATGTAGAGCACCCTCTCCTGAATCAGCTGATTCTGCAGGGGTGATGTTTAAACCTATGGTGCATAGAATAAAATCATCTGATTCATTAGAAACTGATACAGAGAACAAACCACCAACCTTAGAGGAGAAAGTATCCGACTTTGATGACGACTGGGTCCTCATATCTTCATCTGATATTGAAGAAAGTGCACTTTCACCAGAGGTAGTAACAGATCATAGATTAATGCCGTCACAAGCTACAGTACTGGAGTGTGTCTCCCCAGATTCTCCAACACCAAAACACCCTCAGCTTCATGCTGTGACTGTAGATCTACAATCATCTCAAGAGTCTGTGCAATCAGATTCAAAACAGGAGACTCTGTCTTTTCTGTCCTGTTCAGAAAATAAGCTTTTATCTGCAGATTTCAGTACTTCTGTAAGTGATGATTTTGTAACTGAACCACCTCTTAAAGAGGGCACAACACATGAAATAACAGGTGCAACAGTTTCAGGAGATGCAGGTAGTGAAAGGCCAATGTGTGGTTTAGAAAAGTCAGACACTGAGGTTGAAAATTTAACCTGTGTTTTGTCAAAATTTGAAGAAAATCAGACAGAGAATCATGAAACTGAAGCTCCAGAGTCCGATAGCAACATTATCAAACCACCTGCAGAAGCTGAAGCTTTATCAAGTGATGTTGCAGAGAAAATGTCTGAGGAGTTGTTTGATCAAGGACAGTCAAAGGAGGAGAATTATAAATCCATAACTAGGAAAGAAAAATCCTCCAGAAAGAAAAAATCAAAGAAATCATACAAGGCTGAGTTTAAACAAGAGACCAAATACCAAACAGAGACATCTGATGGCACGACGACATATGAAACATTACAAGAACCACCTGAATCTATCACTACAGAGACAAAAGAAACATCTGACGTGATCACCACAACAGAAGAGAAACAAGACTTCATTGAAGGTCCTCTTCTCTCTACAGACAACAGATCTGAAGATTTGCAGTCTCCATTTTCCGTTCAGTACCACAAACCTGTATCTTTGGAAGAATTTTCAGTGCCAGGCTACACCTTAACATACGACGCTGAACTTTGGAAGCTCATCTCTCAAATTCGTGACCCACAGTACGTTGGAGAAACCTTTGTGAGTAAAACGGGTATGTTTGAGTTCACTGGGACAGGAAAAGAGGAAGAGGCACTTGTTGGTGAAACTCCCACTTTGCAAAGATCGCTCTCTCCAGACTCTGTGGCAGAATACAGGCCGATGTCACCGCAGTCTCTGTTAGCATCGTGCACACAAAGACCAGATTCCTGCAGCTCAGATAGATCGGGAGCTTTGACTCCAGACTCTCCTGTCCCTCAGTTCTTTGCCTCTACGTCTGAACCCTCTCACTCTTACCTCAGATCAGAGTCTGCAGAATCAGTCTGGTCAGATCTAGAGACTGATCTAGACTTGTTATTCCTCTGTGATGATAGACCAGACTCTCCTGACTCTGTAAACATTTACAGAACACTTTCACCTGACTCACCTGTGCCTGATTTTAGACCCTCTGTACAAGAACCAGTCGTGATAGCCAGACTGGATCGGGCGTCATCTCTTGAATCAGAAACATCTGATACAGAGTGTGTGTCTCCGTTATTATTCACTGAGAGCAGAGCACCATCCCCAGGTTCAGGGGATGAAAACAGGCCACTTTTACCAGACTCACCTGTCCCTCTGTTTAGACAGACTCTGCCTCTGTGTTCTGTCTGGACACCTGGGGAACGATCCTCATCACCTGTGTCAGTTTATTCAGATGTAGAGTATGAAACAATGCCTCTCTCACAACACTCGACTGAAATGAGACCACTGTCCCCAGATTCAGAGGTCTGTGGGGATGATAACCGAGGGGACTCACCAATACCAGATTTCACATCAGTACTGTCTGAAGCAGCAGCCTTTACTTCTTATAGATCATCCTCTCCTGAATCGGTAGTTTCTGACATCGACTACACACAGTCAGGTGTAGATATAAGTGTTTACGAGCAGAGACCTGACTCCCCAGACTCACAGGTATCAGAGAGACCATTGGGCGGTAGCTACCAAACCTCGGCCCTGAAGGAAGTCAGAGTGCCTGTGTTTAGACTTGTTTATGACGCCGAACTTTGGAAGCTCATTTCCCAACTCCGTGATCCTCACTACGTCGGGGAGACTTTCTCAAGCAAAACGGGTGTTTTTGAGTATGCTGGAACAAGAATTGAGTATGTTTATGAGGATTCAGATGTGAAAGACGAGGAGTTAGAGGACCGTGTCGAGAACAATCGGGAGGCAAAGATTGAGGAGGAGGTGGCTGTTTCTGTTGATGAAGAAAGGTCAATAACATCCAGAGCAAAGCAGCTCATCTGTCAGATTTACGACCCTCATTATGCAGGAGAAGCCGCTGTAAGAAAAGATGAAGATGAGGAGCTTGTTCACCTTGATTTAGAAGCCGAAGAGACAGGTAGACCGATGTCACCTGACTCTGATGCAGAATATAAACCTCTGTCACCCGAGGCTCTGCAGGCACTGAGTGTGCTGAGGTCTGAATCACAGGACTCTGCTGGTGAGAGTACAGATTTATGTCCAGACTCTCCCATCCCCCAGTTTCCTGCATCACTTCCTGAATCTTTTACAGGACAGCAGAGAGTACCATCTTCTGAACCAGATTCAGATCCAGAGCTTGACTCATTTAATATCCCTTTATCAACAGAGTCTAGGTTATCATCTCCTGGATCAGAAGCCTCCCAGGGCCGATATAGACCCCTCTCTCTTGACTCACCTGTGCCAGACTTTAGGCCAGAGTTTCATGACTTGCAGTCTTCAGGTGTTGGATACAGATCATCCTCATCTGAGTCAGATCCCTCAGATCTTGAGGATTCATCTGTAGTTTTTCCATCAGAGAGAGCAGAGTCTCCAGATTCAGTGACATCAGAAATGAACACAAGGCCACTCACCCCAGACTCAGACACAGAATTCAGACCCTTATCCCCTCAGTCCCTCATGATAACATCAGAAATAAGAGCTTCATCTCCTGGTTCAACAACATCCCTGAATGAGTTTAGATCTATGTCCCCCGACTCTCCTGTACCTCAGTTTGGTCAGTTTGTAGAACCAGTTTCTTGGTGTAGATCATCTTCACCTCTATCTGTAGCATCAGATTCCCAAATAGATGAACTGGACATGACATCTTTTGAGGTGCAGAGATGCTTTACACCTGATTCTGAATCTGAGTTCAGAGCTCTTTCACCTGACTCTCCGATACCTGAAATCAATCAGGATGTATTTTATCCAACCGTTTCTGCTGCTGAGTGCAGATCTGTTTCCCCTGACTCTGTTTGTTTCTCGGAAATAGATTATAGAGATGAGATATTTGGGTTAGAACTCGATGATCACAGACCTTCATCTCCAGATTCAGAGGCCTCTAGAGGTGAACGCAGGGTGCTGCCACCAGATTCACCTGTGCCGCAGTTTGTAGCAGAGGTCGTAGAACGTTTTCCATCTTTTGTTGGGTTTAGATCTTCCTCTCCTGTATCACCTACATCTGATATTGAGTATGCACCTTCAGTTGGTTCCCTATTTGATGCTGAAGGTAGACCAGAGTCTCCAGAGTCCCTAGAAGCTGAAACAGAAGACAGAGCTTTGTCACCTGACTCTGAATCTGAGTATAGACCTCTCTCGCCTACATCACTGATGTTCATGTCGAATTACAGATCATCCTCTCCTGAATCTACCAGCTCTCTGGATCACTTTAGAGCTCTTTCACCAGAATCCCCTATTCCAGATTTTAGACGGGTACTTCAAGAGTCTGTGAGCTCAACTGCTGAATACAGATCCTCTTCACCTGAGTCTGTGTATTCAGATTTGGAAGCAGAACTTCCTTCATGCATGATAGTCGAGAACCGACCCTCTTCTCCTGAGTCTTTAGCATCTCTAAAACTTCCTGCAGACTCTCCTTTACCAGACTTCAGGCAGAGTTTGGAAGACACTCATCCAGGGTTTTACACCTTCAGGTCATCTTCACCTGAGTCAGAGGTTTCGGATACAGAGTACACTCCTCTCATTGCGAGAATGTTTGATTTCGAAGAGAGAGCAGAGTCCCGTCAGTCCGGGGTGTCTGATAAAGATCTCAGATGTTTGTCTCCTGACTCCCCCCTTCCGGATTATTCAGTGAGTCTTTCTACTGATGTAAAAGTAAGATACAGATCCACATCACCTGAAGCAGAGTATATGGATGAGGATTTAGAGACAGATTTGTGTTTCCCCTGGCTGTTTGAGGACAGAGCTGCATCTCCTGGATCAGCTGAATTTGATGAAGACTTCAGTCGTCTTTCTCCGGACTCTCCCATTCCTGAATTCACACATGGTTCAAAAATTTCTTACACAGCCCTGAGGTCTTCCTCTCCTGAGTCTGAGTTGTCAGATTTAGAAATGGATACTGAGTTATTTTCCCCCTCAGTCAGAGAAGAGCGCCCCTCTTCTCCTGAGTCTGTAGGATCTTTGAGTAAATACAGACTCTCTCCTGATTCACCTGTTCCTGACTTTAGACAAGCTTTGCTTGAGATAAACCCAGAGTTTGGTACCTACAGGTCAGTGTCTCCTGAATCAGAGGCTTCAGCGACGGAATATGAGACGATGGTTTTACAGACTTTTGATTGTGAGGACAGGGCCGAGTCCTGTCAGTCATGGGTGTCAGAATTAGGTCTCAGATGCTTGTCTCCTGACTCTCCCCTTCCTGATTACTCTGTGAACGTACTCCATGAGAGTTTCCCAACAATTGTAGGACAAAGATACAGATCCACATCACCTGAAGCGGGATATGAAGATGAGGACTCAGAGACAGATTTGTGTGTCCCCTGGTTGTTTGAGGACAGGCCAGAGTCCTGTCAATCATGGGTGTCTGATTCAGATCTCAGAAGCCTGTCTCCTGACTCTCCTCTCCCCGATTTCTCCACAAGGGTACTCCATGAGAGATTCCCAACTATGCTGGGGGAAGGATACAGATCCACATCACCTGAAGTGGAATATGTTGATGAGGATTTAGAGACAGACTTGTATTTCTCTTGGTTTTTTGAGGACAGAGCACCTTCTCCTGGATCAGCTGTATCTGATGAAAAGTTCAGACGTCTTTCTCCAGACTCACCTGTTCCTGAGTTCACACATCATTCTCAGATTTCTTACACAGCAACGAGATCTTCGTCTCCTGAGTCTGAGTTGTCAGATTTAGAAATGGGTTCATCTTTCCCAACGATCTTGGAAAGCAGACCTTCGTCTCCTGACTCACTAACATCCACCAGACTTTCCCCTGATTCACCTGTACCTGACTTTATGCGACCACTTTATGAAATGCCTGCCATTGTGTTCGAATGCCGCTCAGCGTCTCCTGAGTCCACGTGTTCAGATGTAGAGTATAATGTCCTGAGTCTGGGTTCACCTGCTCATGAATACAGACTCTCCTCACCTGGTTCAGGAGTGTCTGGAGATGAGTACCGGTCTCTGTCACCAGACTCACCCATTCCTGACTACACACCTAAAAACGTAATAGTGAACATTTGCTTTAGATCTTTATCTCCTGAATCAATTGATTCAGATATCGAGTACACTTTGAGTGAGTTTCTGATGCCTTCGACTTATGAAGGTGATGATAGACGAGATTCTCCTGAATCTCTTGAGTTCGAGGAAGAAGAGAGGCCGCTATCGGCTGAGTCTCTACCAGAATACAGACCACTGTCGCCTGCAGCATTGATGCTACTTGGTGACATCAGATCAGGATCTCCTGAATCTATGCACTCACTTGATGGACACAAGATGTCCCCAGACTCGCCCCTTCCTTGGTTTGCCCAGAATGTTCTTGAGACAACGAAATTTGAAACACACAATGAGTGCTCATCCCCTGAATCAATATTTTCAGATATGGAAATTAATCTGGCTTCATATGATGTAGAAGTCACTGACGTAAGACCACTATCGCCTCAGTCAGAAATGTCAGACGATGAATACAAACCTCTTTCCCCAGAGTCCCCGATTCCTGATTTTACAGAGACAGTCATAGAAGACGTCAGGCCTCTAAGAGATTTATCACCAGCTGAATATTCAGACTCTGACTTGTCCCAAACTTTTGACCCATTTTGTGCAGACGATAGACCAGCATCACCTGAGTCAGACGAGGAGGTTTTCACCACATTAGAAACCGAATCAAATGTCTTAACAACTAGTGATGGCATGGTTTTGTCTACAACAGCAGCTTCTCCCTCACCAGAGGAGTCAGTCGTCATGGTAGCAGAGTATAACCTCGTCTATGATGCTGAGCTCTGGAAACTGATTTCTCAAATACACGACCCTCAGTATGCAGGAGAAACATTCAGCAGTAAAACAGGATTCATGCAGTTTGTTAGCAGCAGGATTGATAACGTTCAGGATGACGAGGCAGACATTGAGTTCAGAGATACCTTTACCACTGAACCACCTTCAGAGGGGACACACCTGTCAGCCAGAGCAGACACAGAAACAGTCTCTGAAGTCATATCTGACAAACTCAATCCAGAGTCTCCTCCACCGATGGTGGAACACGTTTCTGGAGGAGCTCCTTACAGACAGGTTGAGTACACGTTTGAAGTACCCGGTCCTGATCAGTGGACAAAGTCGGATGATGACTTGGTGGTCGTATCAGTTTCTGATGCAGATGATGTTGCGTGCTATTCACCAGATTCCCTGACAGAGTTCAGACCCATGTCCCCTGATTCAGTCATGATAGAGGCCCGAGCATCGTCTCCTGAGTCTGTAACTTCAGTCGATGAGCTGCGGAGGCTCTCTCCAGATTCCCCTCTACCTCACTTTATGACGGCGTTACCAGACTGTGTAACGTTCCTGAGATCAACTTCATCTTCACCTGCAACTCTAGCATCAGACATCGAATATATGTTAGATTTAGACGATACAACATCAGGGCAGTCTCACAGAGCATCATCTCCAGAATCAGTGCCTGAGTACAACGAGAGGAGGTCTCTGTCTCCAGACTCTCCTGTCCCTCAGTTCCCAGTCTCACTGGAGGAGTTCACCACTACACATAGGTCATCATCACTCGAATCCTATGATTCAGAGTCAGAGTGTGAGCTGGTGGTGACATCATCCAGAGCCCCTGAGACTGACAGACCATCCTCACCAGAGTCTGTATCATCTGTTAATGAGTTCAGAAAACTGCTGCCGGACTCTCCTGTACCTGAGTTCATGAGGATCCTGTCCTCATATTTTATGGATGCTCCCTTCGTGGATAGATCGTCCTCACCTGTGTCTTTTTCATCAGACTCTGAGTTTGTTGCTTTGCCCATCGATTGTTGGATTGACGACAGCCCACGGCCGCTGAGCCCTCAGAGTGTCGATTCAGACGACGAATTCGGCTTTTCTCACGAGAGGATAGAGAAGTTTGTGTCTAAGGTAGAACATTTGAGTCATGTGACAACAGCTTTAATCCCTGAACACTTTTCATCAACACATAATGAAAAGCCAATGGCTCAAGCTGAGACAGAGCTGAAAGATCGTGAATGGAAAGAAACGACTGGACCTCAACTGGAAGTTTCGTCACATGATGAGTGGATACATCCTGACCCAGACGTTGGAGGAACCTCTGTTTGTGAGACGGACCTTCCGGTGAAGGTATCATCAGTTCAAGATGCAAAAAGAAAAGACAAGAAGATCCTGAGTGAACCCAAGAGCACAACAGACCCACGAAGGGTAAGACAGCATGGCAACCAAACAAAGACTCACCTGTTTGAGCTAAACTCTTCTAACCCGTCACCTGGGGGATTCAAGTTAATGCCTCAGCGTGTGGTTTGAAGTTTGTCCAAGTTGTGTAGGGAAAGTTATAACACTCATTGCACTTCCTCCTGATTTATTCCTATGATGTTTAGATGTTTCCCAAAGTGGCATGTTTGTGTTTATTGCTCTTAACCAGATGAGATATTGGCTGGAAGGACATGAATTAGCAATTGCTGCTAACCTTGTGTAGTGTTGAAGTCTTTGTGATGGTGTTAACCCAAAAGAACAGCCAATATTTGGATTATTTCTGTGAACAGATTCAGATCATTTTGATATTTGCTTCCAGGCTCCTCTTCAGACACCAGGGGAACAGTTTCAATCAGACATTAAGGTGCAAAGCAGTCTGTTGTCTGCTCCAACAGTGGCACAGGATGTCGATAAATCAGGTGAACTCACTGACAAGCCTTTGAAATCAGTTCCCCTCCAGCTACCTGACAAGAGCTCATACACAACCCACAGGACTGTCACTCCAGTTCTACCTGCATCTGAGAAGACATCAGGCCAAGTCTTGGACCGACTGCGTGAGTTACCGGAGTGGGAACTCTCCTCAAAGACATCCGAGTCCAGTGAGCTCTTTTCACCCATGTCGACTCAGTTTTTGGTGCCGCCAGATTACGAAGCCGTGTTTTCAGGACATCAGACTTTAAAAGTTTCTGAATGCAGCCAAGCTTCCTTAGATGATCTGAGCCCGCTGTCTCCAGTGTTCAGCGACTCCACTTCAGCTCAGGTCACCAGTGACGCCAAAGAAGAGTCTGAAAAAGCCAAAGACTTTGAGTTTTCTCCAGGTTTTCAGAAAGTCCTCTCAGAGTTTGAGAAAACAGTCTCTGAGTTTGAATCAGATGATCAAAAAGTTCCACCAAAAGAGCTCAGTAAAGGATCGGAGTCACCGCAACTTTCTGAGTCAGATGTGGAATTCTTCGACTGCAGGCAAGCCCTCTCGGACTTCTCTGATCCAGAGGATTGGAAACTGGATCATGACATTTCCTATCATATCTCTGAACCCCCTTCGCCGTTACCTGGGAGCTGCGTTGATCTGTGCCTGGTGAAAGGGACCCCTCATTTAGCCGCCCACCATTTCCTCCGTGTGGACGATTACAAACGCTTTTCCTCCGGCAGCGAGAGCCTCGGTGAATTTGCGTACGACTCAGAGGGTTCACGTGAGTGTCAGGAGGAGGGAGACCTCCCTGTGTGTGAGGAGCTTCCCTCCAGAGATCAGGCAGGGTATTACGATGACGATGACTTCCTGGGAAGGGTAAGAGGTTGAGCATTGTGCTGCTCTGGCTGGTTGCTGTGGAACACACTATACTGCACTTTACAGACTAAACATGGCTGATGAGTGCTTTTTGTGTGCATGAGTTGGCTAAACTTCACTTAAAAATGACAGAAACTTAACATCTGATGAGCTGCCGTTTTGAATTTTACTTCATGAAAAAGCTGGTTTGTGATTGGTGGTCTAATGTTTGGGCAGTTCCTCCCCTGAGATGAGCTGATGCTTCTTTTAAGAGTTTCTAACCTTTGAGTCTTTGGTCTCATCTACGCCTGTTTGCATTCTTTCATTTTGGCTCGCTGATAGTTTTCATCAGTGTGCGGAATACCCTTTAACAACACTATAACTCTATATCAGCCTGGGTAAATAGTGATTCTTGCACATTTCATCCTTGTTAATGTGGTTATTTAATGTGGCTGACGTCTACATCACCATATCTGTTGTACTCACAGGGTCTTAAAAAGTCTTAAAACATCTAAAATTTTAATTGAAGGTCTTAAAATGTCTTAAATTCTCTTAAACTCTCATAAAAAGTCTGAAATGTATTAATGTTACTTTTATTTAAAACAAATGCAAAACAGAACTTAAAGTTCCTGTGAGGACTTTCTAAGTGATCTTGAAAAAGTCTCACTTCTAGATATCTGCCTGATCCTAATCCACAACTTAAAATGAGATTATCAGCACCAATAAAGGTTATTTCTAAATGTTATTTTTTAGCTGCCCGATCAAGTAGCACAGGATTGGATTGATTTACGACACATTGAAGTCTCTATGATAACACCATGCCGGCGGATTCTGTGTTTTTCTCTGCTGAAAACTATTTCTGTGATTTATTTAGTAGTGATGGTGGACACTGGAGCTGAACTGTCAGACAGAAAAAGAACAGAAGAGAAGAAGAAAGCTAAAGAGGAGAGTGATTGCATTGGCTAAAGGCTAAAACACAAGTGAAAGGCTAAAACACAAGCTAAAGGCTAAAACACGAGCTAAACTGTTCGTGATAACGTTCATTCCAACCCACATGCAGCAGTTATTCTGCAGTGATCTGATCAAACTTGAGAGTCTGTTAATAGAATGAAGAGTGAGGTTACGTTAGCTCTGATTGGTAGATGAGCAGGACATAAGGATTTGCTAACGTTACATGTTAGCCGGCTACTAAACTACAGTACAAACTGACAAAGTTTGCTTGTTGTCGCGTTTCAAACAACAGCGCTGCCTAACTGTTTATAAATACCTTACCTCGTTGCGTTGTATCCCGCAAAAAGTTGTCTTGAACAAAGAACAAAGAAAAGTAGTGTTAAAAAGAAGATTGGATCTCCATTCATTTCCAAAACAAACACACGCCTTGTTAAGGTCAAGTCATCACAACAGTGTTCCTGGATGTGAAATGAGTCTTAGATTGTATGAATTATGGTCTTTAAAAAGTTTTAAAAACTCTTAAATTTGACTTGACCTGCAGAGACCCTGAGACACTTGAGAAAGTCACACTGCCTGGGTGTGCGTACTGCACTAGCACCAGTTAATTCTACCACAACTACAGTTTGAGACAAACTATATTCTCTCATTGTTTTTTACCCCTTTTTTTGAAGGCGCTGATGCCTAAATAATTACAGAGGAATGTGAACAAACATTTTCTGAATTCTGCAGGTATTTAGTTGTAAATATGTTAGTCATATGTTCTTTAAATCACTTATTAAATTGTAGTCAGTCAATAATATTTTTAGTTTAAAGGCAGTGGCAAAAGATTACAAAGGTTTCAAGAGTTTGAAAACTAGTAATGTAGAGATCGAGATCAAACTTTTTTCATATCGTCTGACACGTTCTCCGTATTTCGCACACTGGTCCCCGTCTTTGCATGTTTATCTCAGTTGAACACGTGTGCATACCTGTGCCTTCTCTTCATCTCACTTCACTCCAAACGTCCATGTTTTATTTTGCCCCATTTGTCTGTTTCATGAAACGTTGAAGCAGATGATAAATAAAAGTGAGGTCAAAGGGAAAAGAAGGAACAGCCCGTCTGCAGCTCTGTGCTGACTTCACACTGTGCACGCCTGATGTTTTGACCCATGCTGGTTGTGTGCTGTCTCCCAGGAGATAGAGGAGGAGCTAGGGTTTCTGTCCTCTGATAGCTCAGAGGAGGAGGTGCTGACCACCAGGGTGGTCCGACGAAGAGTTATCATTCAGGTAAACACGCATGGAAGAAGCTCTGGTTTGGTTTGGATTTGACCTCCATCAGAATTTACTGTTTAACTTGAAGATCTTGAGTTTTTTTGAAAGGTGTTCTTATCATTCTTTTGTCTGTTTTATACCGCTGTAAAAATTTCTGTTTTTTTTTTTTTGCTGGAAAATAAAAAGTGAAAGCCACAATAGGTAGAATTTTATTCCTTCCAAAGTCACAAAAATTTCAGTTTCTTATCCAGACAAACTCAAAACTTCAGCTGCAGAATAAGAAAAAAATGGTTTTTAAACTAAATTCTACAAATAGTGGCTTTAAAGTAGATTTTGTGTTTTTTTTTGCTTATGTTTGGATGACCTCCACTGATCTATTGCTGCCTGAAATACCTTAACACTGCTGCGGATATTGGGGAAACTTGTGTGGTAACATTCAAATTGATTTAGTGTTTCTGTGTCTTACAGGCAGATAACCTCCCAGATATCCCACCGCAGACCGTCACAGAGGAGAAGTACACAGACGAGCACGGAAACATGGTGGTAAAAAAGGTAAATGAACACTCAGAGTTAACAGGACGTGAAACGATTCAGATAACACTTGTTACTTAAATAAACAAACCAAGACTCGTAAACAAAAAGGAGACCAAGAAAGACGGCACAAAAAGAAGTGTTTGTTAAAATGAACCCACAGGCTTCAGTGACAAAATAAATGAACAAAAATCATCAAACCAAAAGGAGCTGGAAACCCCGGCAAAAAGAAACAAAAAGGGAAAGGTGCCAACCCAGCCATGCAACGGGCCATCGCACCGGCAACCCTCCCTAAAATGTCAAAAGTCTAGAATGAAGAAAAAAGTAAAAACTGGACCACCCAGATCTCCAGCCCAAATTAGCCAGTAGCCAAAAGCTAGCCAGTATAATCATTCTCTCTTCTTGTGTTGTCAACCAGATCACACGGAAGGTGATCCGTAAATTTGTGTCACCTGACGGCTTGGAGACACAGGAAGTGACGATCGAGGGCTCTCACCAAGAGTCGGTGCAGATCGAGGAGGGAGACGCCGTGTCCAGAGTGGTGAAGAGGACCGTGCTGCACAGTGAGGGAGATCAGAAAGAGGTCGGTGTCATTTACGCAAAGATTTAGTTGTAGGTGCAAAAAGTTTAAAGGCAGCTGCAGCTAAAATGTTTGATAAACCACTGCAGGTACCTGAAACTGCAGTTTGATTATTCGTTTGGTCATTTTCCTTTCAGCTGACCTTCTCCGAGCCCCTGGCTCTCGGTGCAGCCACGGCGTCCGACTTCGAGGTGGAGCCGGTGCAGGGTCGGAAAGTCAGCAAAGTGGTGAAGACGACGGTGGTGAGAGGAGAGAGGATGGAGAAGCAGAGCGGAGACTCCTCACTGGCTGCAGATCTCCCCTCAGCCAGAGAGGACTTTGAGAAGGTCAGTGTGCCGCGGGCTGATGGACGGATTAATTCTGTGTAGATTTTTACATCAGGGGGCTTCCTCCTTCTCATGCATCTCATCCCTCGTTCTCCCTCTCCAGGCGTTGAGTTATGCTGGAGGTTTTGGGAAAGTGCCGCTGCCTCATGTAGTAGAGAAAGAGATTATTCAAGACGACGGTTCTGTGGTGAAAAGGTCGGAGAGCAGCATGAGAGTGTGACAGCGGACAAACTGCTGCTGCTGAGACTTTGAGTTAACATAGACGCATGGTGTGACTGCACCTCTAACATTTAGAGTTAGACTTTTAAGCTGTTTTAGGTTTGAATCACATCTTAATTTCTTTAAAAGTTTTTTTTTTTGTAATTATCAAAACTGAAAAGTGAAACTGGGCTGCGTTGGTGTCTTTTAGTGTCATTCTTGTTTCAACCACTAGAGGGCCCAAATGGTTAAATTGTTCAACTTAAGACTCAAGTTTTGTTCCAAATATTTTATTGTTTATTTGACATATTTAGTTATTTTTTGGGGTTATTTTTTTTCATTCATTGGTTTTTTTTTGGACACAGTAATTAACAGAGTTTTGGTATTTCAGCTGAGACTGAAGTCTTAAAGTTTGCAGGAAAAAAAATCTACAAAATTTGATGTATGCGCCAAATTTTCAAGCTTATATTGATGGATATTTTTGTCTTGCATTGAAACACACCGGAGGTTTAAAACAGGACGGAAATTAAGCTTCACGTTTTTTATAAACACAGCTTTTGTATCTCTCTCTGTTCCCTCAGAAGCCAAATGCGTAAGTCGCGAACCCAGAAGAGGACTGTGGTGAGGGATGCCCAAGGGAAGCACGTGCACCTGGAGCGTCTGGACGACACCCCGGACGCCCTGCAGCCCGACGCACTGCAGCAGCACCTGCACCAACTGCTCCAGCGCTACTGTGAGGACGACCAGGAGAAAGAGGAGGAGGAGGAAGAAGAGGAAGAAGAGGAAGAAGAGGAGTACTTTGACTGAGCAGCTGCTCCCTACATCTTCCACCGAAGCCTTTGGTGTAGTACGCTTCCTCAGATCCAGATGTTCCTGATCCCTTCTCGTTGTCCTCGCTCATCACTGGATTTTCATTTTGGTTAAATAATCATCGAACAGTATTTTTTTTGTGCTTTTTCTCTACGTCGTGTTTCTTTTGCTCTTTTTGTGACCAAAGATAGCACCCTTCATACTTGTTGGATGATGTTTATTCTTCTCGTTTTTACCTTCTGGCTGCTGTGGTGTGATAGAGGTACGACGCACCAAAGGTTGATCAAAGCTAAAGGGGGCATCTGGGACGTTTGACCTCACGCACAGGCCTCTTCTTGAAGAACTCTTGTACACATTTGTAAATAAAGGAGATAAAAAGTCACGCTCGGACTGTGTGTGGGGGGGAAACAGTCCAGTAAAAGTTCAAAGCATTTAATACATAAGCCCACCCCGACCTGCTGTACATGCACCGTTTCAGCTGGAGAATGGCCGACGTACACATGAGATTACCGTTACAAAGAGTGAATGTGCATTTCATCGTGGACTCTTTCTACCCTGCTGATCTGTTTACACAGGCTGTGTGTGATCACTCCTTCGTCTTCCCATGATGCATCTGCCCTTCTTTTTATTTATGTGTCTGTCTTTCTGATGTGTGTTGTGCATTCACGTTTTCTCCGTCACAGAGCTGCCACCTCTGTGCACATGTATATACAGCGTGTTTAGAGAGAGAGAGTAGTGATGCGGAATGTTTTAATGCAGATTGAGCACTTACCCCCCTGCTGTCCCGTAGCTCCAGCTTCACCTGTGCTGCTCCACACCTTTCCATCACACATCGTAAAGGATAAGTCTGAGTTTATTTCCTTCTTGTCAACAAATGTCATGTTTGGAGCTGAACCAACAAAGTGTATGTCCTGGAAACTGGTCCCCTCTTTGTCCAGACTCTGTATTAACCCCTCACCTCGTCTCGCCAACTGCTGAGACGACAAATATCACAAATTTCAGACAACTTTCTAGTTAAAGTTCCTCGTTTTGCCCACGTTTGTACCTCCTGGTGCAGCAAAAGGCACTCATCATCTCTTATCTGGTCTCATATTTGTTGGATGATCTGAAATAACAGACAAAACAATTAAACATCCTCACCAAGCACCAGAACATATATTTTTATTTATATGAATTATTGTAATCGGTTGCTGTAGGCCTGATAAGTCAGTCAGATGTCTAAGCTGTAATGCAGCTTCCCTCCACTAGGTGGTGCTGTAGCTCCGTTAAACAGCGTTGTTACAACATTCTACATCTCTGACGTTTACAAGCACAGAAGACAGATGATAATTCTATCTTTTTTTATCGCAAGCTATAAAATATAAAATATTAATCCTATGAATCATGAAGTTTAATTTCTTTAAAAAATATATATAATACACTGACAGGGTTTTGGAAAGCTCTTAACTTTTGACTGCAGCTTTTAATTCTAATTCTAGAAAAATTCTATAAACTCTAGTAATAATACTCATACTCTACCGTAAATTCAGCTAAGCAGCAGATCCAACTTGTCCCACCTGTCACTCGGTATGTGCACACCTCTAGTCTGGTTAATTTACAAAGTTTTAATGCAGGCTGATAATGTTTGCATGCTGTGGAGTTTCTGTTACTCTCTAAGTGACCGTTCACCGGTCTTCACACCAGGGCCTGTATGGAACGGCCCCCATTTTAATCAATCAATCAATCCAACTTTATTTATAAAGCGGTTTTCATACAAAAAGAAGTAACGCAAAGTGCTTTACAGACCATTTAAAACAACAATCACAAATGCTTATCCAACCAACCACTCTTACCCCACACAACCATACAACCAACAGTCAACACACATACATGTACATAAAAAAAAAAACAGCTGACAGTTGACAAATTTCGCCATGAAAACGAGGCAGGTGCAGAATGTCATATCAGAAAAACTCCCGTCCAACAAATTCGAATTGCGCACGTGTTCTGCTCTAAAGAGTGATAAACGGGTTAAAAAATCACACTTTTCCTGAAGATTTGTTCCATCCATAAATATCGGTTCTCTTCTTCACATATTTTGTCTAAAATGATGACACACGAGTGCAACGTCCGCCATCTTTAAAAACAGACCGAACAGCCGGTAACTGTTTTTTTTTTTTTCCACCATTAGTACAAACATTACACTTTCATCACGAATGGCAGGTGGATAGCGGCAAAGAGAAACTCGAAAACTGGTTTTTATTTAAAAAAAAATTTAAATTATTTCCCTAAAGTGATTTTATATTCTTATTTTTAATCTGAGCTTTATTAAATATCAAACATCTGAGCAGAAAAGTCAAAGAGTACCAACATCTGGATGAATGTTTTGTTGGTTTTGGTCGTCTCTTTGGTTGTTGAATAAAATAAAGTACAGACTTATCCATTTTAGACACCTCACATAAGATAAAGATGTTTTTCTTTAACTGCTGTCATTTTATTGTTATTCTCATCACTGCTTTCAAACAACTTGAAGTCCAGAACAGGTCTCCACATGCACCCTACCTTATTTATTTCTATCCGTCCATTTGTGACTGTCTGCTCCAGCAGCTGAAGCTGAGAGATGTGTGTGTGTGTGTGTGTGTTTGTGTGTGTGTGTGTGTGTGTGTGTGTGTGTGTTTGAGTGTGTGTTTGAATGTAATCTAAAGCTTACCGTAAGAACAAATGAAGACTTTCTTTGTGCCCTCGCTGCAGCAGGATTTGATGGGTTGAATTGTTGTACAGGCTGAAACAGTATGTTTGATGTTCATCTACAGCTGAGACTTGATGTACCAGTCCGATCCTCACGCTGCCATTCTGTCTGATCCAATGGAAGACTAAAAGAAACCTCCAACAGAGATCATTGATTTGATAAACGAGCATCTTGTTTCCATTGTGATAACAATATATACATATTAACAGTGCAAATATCTACGCGGGCATGTACGACTTTATCAAATTATTACTAAAAAATGAACCTGAAACGCTAACCAGGCATAGCAGCTGCAGTGTGTACATGGCAGAACAATAAAACTGTTCATGTGTCAAACATGAGGTGGTGTGGTTATTTCTCTGCAGCTGAAAACAGTCGAGATAATCAGCATCAACCGAGACCAGGAGGAGAAACATTTTGCTCAGACTAACTCTTACTAAGGAATTCAGAGAACTTTTGAGTGTAAAGAAAGGGGAGGAGCTAACCCCATTGCTATGGATGATGTCATGTTTCAGGAACCACTTGATTTACTATATTTACAGTGATTGGCTGACAAGGAATATGTCTCTGTGAGGACTTTCTACACAGAAATCATTTAGTTCAGAGAAAGATGTCATGTTGGCATGTTCAAATAAAAAACTTAACCCTTTATTGCCAAACATCATTTTTAACACGAGTTCAAAGATTTTATTTCACAAATATGATAAATATTTCATTTTATTTTCATTGAAAATAAAGATGTTTTCTACCCCCTTGTGGATTATTATTCCACTACAGGCAGCTGAAGTTTTATTTTTGGCTGTTTTCAAAATTGCTGTTCTCAGGAAATCATCTGAACCCTTTTTTTTCCTCAGGAAAATCATTGATCATTTTCAAGAAGTTGCAGTAGGAATAACATCTAAATTGTTAAATTTAAAAAAATTAAATCAATAGTTTCGGCATTAAATGATTGCATTTTTTTTTTTTTTTTTTTTTTAAAAACTTTACTTAAAAAAAGTTGCCAAAGCTGCCGACTTTGTCAAATATGATACAAGAAATATACTTTAAGCAAAATATAATATAGCAATTTTTTTGCTGATTTTGTTAAAGGGGTCAATGAACATCTCAGTTTCAAAAAAATTAGAATTTTCTTTTTTTTTTGATGAGTCAGGCTTTTAAGGGTTAAAATAATAATAATAGAAAAAAAGAAAATAGGCAACTGATTAAACAAGAGTAATATACACTGCAAAAAACTGAAATCTTAGGAAGTGCATTTGTCTTATTTTTAGTAAAAATGTCTTTTTATACTTATTCTGACCCTCATTCACCAGAAACATGTCTCATTTAAAGACAAAAATCAGCTCTGAATTGTTTTGAAAAAGTAAAAAAAAAAAATCTGCCAGTGGAGTAAGTGAAAGTTTCTAAACTTGACAAGTAAATTTTTCTGACCCCACTGGCAGATTTTTTGACTTGTTGCAGGTAATTCAGAGCTTATTTTTGTCTTTTAATATCTTGAAATAAGACACTTTCCTGGACTTGTCTGTTGAATGTGGCTGATATCCAGTATAATAAGACAATTCTTACTTTAAATAAGACAAAAACACACTTGCTTTGATGTCAGTTTTTACAGTGCAGTGACTTAGGAGTCCTCTTCACTACTTTTACCTTCTCACAGGTTTGGGAGCTTTCTTTAGCACTAAAATGTTTTGTTAAATACTACTTTTAGCTTTAAGATGTTTTGTGAATATGAGCCCTGGTTTCTGCAGGCTCCATCAATCACTCAGACAACATTCCTCCAAATATGATGTGCAGCTCACAGTGACCTGACAGAGTTCAAATGAGACGCTGCTGCTGTCACAGATACACAGGAAGCAGAAGTTCAGGACTCATCGTTGATCTTGTCCAGGCTGCCAAGTAAAACACAGAGTCCCTGAACTGTTTGTCAAGAGGTTTATTAAAGTTATGTACAAACATGTCCGTCACCGATGTGGCAACTGTCTAAGAATACAACAGAGTAGAAAATGTATAAGGTGCAAAAACAAACACTGATGTATGAGCCTGTTCCCCCCCACACCCCAAACACAAAGCCAAGCTATGAACAGCAGGTTTCATTTACATCATCAGGTATCTCACTTGGTTCTAAACCACCAAGCAGACGGGGAATAAAGGAGGTGAAACACTCGCAGATTGAACTCCTTATGTCTCTCTGTTTTAATGCTAACATGCTGACTACACTCTAGCTCACAGACTTCAGGTTATCAGTTTGAAAGCAGGAAGAGGACAGAAAATATCTACAAGACTGAGCAGTCACTGCACCCATGAGTAGCACTGAGTTTATGCTACTTCAGCCAACAGCACCTGGATTACAAAGACTGTATAAAGGAGTGGTTCTAAACTCATAAATGTCAAGTCTGATGAAGAGACAGATTCCCTGGTACTTCCAGTGCAACCAGCAGTTAGTCACAAGCAAGACTCCATTTTTAGCTGGATGCACGGCCGCAGGTTTAAACAGCAAATTTGGTTCATTACAATCTTGAGTCCTTTTTTTTTTTGGGAAGTCTTGGTTTCACTGTAAATACTAAGCTACACTGATGCAGCACTCCAGCTTACTTTGGTGGAATCAACTCAAGAAAGAAGCCACTTTTTGTGATTTAGTAACTGTTCAGATCTTCAGTTTGCTTAAAAAAAAGAAGATATATTTGCTTATGATGCTGTGATTTTTACAGCTTTTTGCTGTACATTACATGAAAATCAATCAAACTGCTGGTTGTTGATGGGAGTCAGGATGTAGCAACGCTGGATAATGTTCCTCCTGTTTTTGCTCTCTTTTTGTTCACACTTTTCCTTCCTGCAGAAACCAAAGCCTTTGATTTTGGTTTCTGCAGGAAAACCAAAATCAGATTGACACTGTTTGAAAAAGTGGAGGCCCAATTTGCTTTTGCTGCAATATTTTGGGATGTTAAATGTAATCGATGGAAGTATAAAAGTAATTTAACCCTTTATTGCCAAACGTATCATATTGACAAATGGGTTTCAAAGACCTCTATTCCATCCATATGATAAATAGTTTAATTAAAAACCTGTTAAAAATATTTTAAAGTTATTTTTAAACCCCCCCCCCCCCCCTTCTTTTCTAGGAAAATCCCTGCTAATTTTCTAGAAGCTGCGATAAGAAGATCTCAATTGCTACTCTTTTTTTTTTTTAAATAAGTATTTTCTGCATTTGTTGAATGCAAATTTCATTAAAAATTGCCAAAACCACCCAATTTATTAAATATGATATAAAATAAACAGAAGCAAAATGATATAGCGACATTTTTCGTGGATTTTGTTCAAGGGGTCAATGAACATCTCAGTTCCAAAAAGTGAGATATTTCTGACTATTTTTTTGATGGGTCAGAATTTTAGGGGTTAATTATTTGGATAGGCCTGGATGTCAGTGACATTCACTGAGTCATGAAATCTTTATTTTGAGATTTTGAGTATTTCTGGTTGTTCTGAAGCCAGAAACTCTTCAGTTTCTCTTACTTTAGTTTTTTTTTTTTTCTCATATTGTTTTCGTAAACAAAACAAATTCAGTCAGTTTTTGTCTTAAAAGCAACAAAGAAACTTAAAACTAAATTTAAAAAAAAAAAAAATAATAATAAAAATTAAAAAAAAGCCAGTTTTGATCGGTTGGCCTTAACTTTTTTGAACAGTTCACTTTGTGGTATCAACATGTTAGCAGAGTGAAAGCGGTGTGACATAAAGCAGCGTATCTGCACAGCGATCAGTTTAGTCGTTGTTGATGATGGGTCTGGATGAGACTCTGAGCTCACACACAGTAAACCAGTGGCATGACAGCAGGAGCTGGACTCAGGCTTTTGGATGTTACCCACATGATGTAGCCGGACCAGCTAGCACACACGCTCCTACAGCATATTCACAACCGTTCACAATCGCACAAAGGGACTTTTAAAAAAAATGAGCAGCGTGGTCAAAGCCGAACTGGGTGATCTGATACGTGTAGTGACATGAGCTGTTGGTTAAAGTAGAAAACTGTTGTCTCGTACACATTTTCAGTAAGTTTTGGACTTGTTGTCAAGGATTGAGATGCTTTTTAAAACCTAAAACACATCACACGGCTCACCTAAAGCAAGTTTAGTCATGCTGTGAACTAAAATGAGCTTTTCCAGGTTTTACGGACACAAGTTTTTGAAAGTTTGTTGTGAATTCTTTCGGAAATCTTTCCCTTCATCATTTCTTCTGTAATTCAATAAAGATCAAATCTGTAGCCACTGACTAACCTGATTGGTTGTATTGTGTTACTCTAAAGCTGGAGGAGGACGGCCTTTCTGGTTGCTAGGATGCTCTGAGGCTGGAGCAGCGCTGCGGGCTGCCTCATGGAGAGCTGTTTGGAACTCACGAAGCACCAATTGTTCTCCAGTTATCTTTTGTTACAGCATTTTTTTTTGCTTTGTGTTTAAAGTAGAAAAATAAAATACTACTGGAAGCACCAAGAGGAACGTAACAGAATGTCAGCAGACGCCTGAAAGCCTGTGAAAGAATTGGTTTTTCCCAACGTGTGTTGCCCTGACGAGAATGTTTCTTGTTTTACCCCAAACAGTTTATGTTGGTTTAAGTTATTTCTTAACCTAAATGAAGATATTAGTTATTTTCTTGAAAGGTGAAATACAGTGGCTTATTTAAACTTGAGTTTTCAAACTGCTGGTTTGTGCTGTCCCAGATTATGTCAAACTGAATCCAACTCATCATTTTTAAGGAGCCTGAGAAGTTCTCTTCCTAAAGCACGTGCCGTGTCGACCCTCAGCCGGTTACCATTGCTTTAAAACAGATTTGATTTACTGTACGAGAACCATTCCACGGTGCAGGGAGTGATATTCTGTGGAGCGCCACACATTTCTGAAGCAAACACCTTAAATAGATCAACATAAATAAACAAAGGGAAGCTAGTATTTCCTTTAAACATTTACAAATAAATACTTGGTTTCGACCTGTCTGAATGAAGAGAAAGAAAAGTGGGTGCTTGAAAAGAGTACAGCGGACAACACAAGCTGAGCATGCTCGAGAGTAAAAAAAAAAGAAAGTGTAAAAAGTTTCCGTATGTTGTGACAATGACAGTAGGCTAAAAAAAAAAACAGCTACTTGTGAATGCTATGCTTGTGTCCTCCTCTCTCAACACTCTCACACTGTATGAACAGTTTTAAATAAATATTTACACAATTTCTTCAAAAGAAACAGAGAAATAAAAGTGAGACTGCTGTGAGGGTCGGGCTGGTTTATGTGCCGCTCTTCTGCTCCCACTCCTGCAAAACACAAACAGAGAGAGACGATAAGTTTGTATCGAACACAGTTTGGATTAATTTGCCTTTGATTAAAAAAAAAAACCCTTTAAAATCCTCTTCTGACTTGAAAAGCTCTCAGTGGTATTGAACCATCCTGTCTTAAAGAATTCACTGCACTGTATTATCCGTCTGGATGGCTTGTCCTAAGCAGGTTGTACCTACGGTCTCTAAAAGTAGTCTGGGAGGTGGAGCCTTTAAATATCAGGCTTTTCTTCTCTGGAATTATTTACCGGTTGAGGTCCGGAGGGCGGACACCCTCTCTACTTTTAGAAGTAGACTTAAAACCTTTCTTTTTAATAAAGCTTATACACTGCTCAAACAAATAACAATGTAACTCCAAGTCATTCACACTTCTGGGATATCAGCCTGTCCAGTTAGGAAGCCAACAGACAGAAACAGACAACAAGTGATGATGAGAGACAATGAACTAGACGACCCCTAAAGAAATGGTTCTGCATGTGGTGGCCACAGAGCGTTTCTCTGTCCTCATCCTTTCTGCCCTCACTACTAGAGGTAACATGCGGCGATGTCTGAAACCCACAGAGGTTGCACGCTGATGTTTGCTGTGTATCCCATCACAGTGTCAAGAGCATGGAGGAGATCCCAAATTACCTACTTCTGCACTTAGGCCCCATTTATACGACAACACTTCACAGAGTTTCACTCGAAAACAGAAAATCTGCGTTCACACGGAGACGCTGATGGACTGAAAATGCTGTAGTATGCATAACAGGCCTGTAGGTGGCGATATAACTGTAGAGTCTTTTGGTCGAGCAACAGATGCACATTTTGTTGAAAGGCAGTCAGCATATTCAGCAGCACAAGCACAACCCGGCAAGTCCACCATTTAACCGTTGTTGTTCGCAAAAGTTCCCACAACCATAATCCTCACTAAAACGCAGAACTACGGACTCTGTGTGTCTCTCACTCGCTCTCTAACCCTAACAAAATCTCAGCAGATGTCTGTCTAACATGAGTCTGGGGTTTCTGCCCGTTAAAGGGAAGTTTTTCCTCTCCATTGTGAACCTGCTTAATGCTGCAAAGTGCTGTACTCATGGTGGGTTAAGATGAGATAAACTCTATGCAGATGACAGAGTCATGAGGCGGCCTTCAGGCTTAGAGGGTGTTTAACACACAGCCAAGGTTTTCCAAAGTTATCTGTCACAGTCTGCCTCATGTTTCAGCACGCTGTTACACCGAGTGACCTCTGACCTTAGCCTTCCTCAGCACGTGGCCCCGGACTGGTGAGGGCTTCTGGCTGCCCTGCTGCCGGCGGAGCAGAGAGGCGCTGTTGACGGGCAGGGAGCAGGACTCGGTGTCACTGGTGTCACAGCTGGAGAAGGGGGACGAGCCCTGGGTCCGCCGCATCATGGCTGGTGACTAAACACACAGAAAGACACACAAAGACCAGAGTTAGACTTCTAACAGAGGTGCACCACCGAGGAAAACCACCGCTTCTGACATAAGAAAACATCTAACAGTGCGACCAAAAGGACTACTGCTGTCGTGAACTTTAATCTAATGTTTCTGGGTGATTACAGCATCAATCTGTTGATTATTTTGGCCTTAATGAAACTTTTAAAGGCAAAGGTTTACATGCTGGTGTAGGGTCTTAGATGTTCTGACCTGGAGTCCAGAGGAGCCAGTTTTGGGTTCAATGGTGAGGCCCAGAGTGACACCACCGCTCAGAGCTTTCTTCAGGCTCTCCTTCACCTCCGTCATCTCCAGTTCAAGGTTCACCCTCTCCTCCTCCTTCAGCCTGCAGTCCTCCTCCACCTTTTTCAGGCGCTCTGACAGCGAGGCGTGGGAACGTTTGCCTGAAAGAAGAAGAACGAGAGATTTCTTATTCATCACCTCAGCCCAACGAATGATAAGGAGACGCTCCGGTTCCTTCTAAACTGACTCCTCTAACCTGCTGCAGCTTCCACAGCAGCGCGCAGGTCCCTCCTCTCTTTCTTCAGCTGCGTCAGATGGTTCCTGATGTCCTGCTTCCTCTTCATCAGCTCCTCCTCTTTGGACTGCAGCCGCTTGGCGTCCGCCTCCACTCGGTTCTTCCCGTACTTAACCTGATCCGCGTCTGCAAAGCATAGATTGCATGTCAGCAAACTTTTTAGCTTCAAATGCAAGTCGGCCATCATCTTTAAGGTCCTTAAATTGTGTTATTCATAAATTTAAACCATGTTAATTCAATATTACGGTATAAAACCATCAACCCCCTCTTCAGCATTTAGTGCATCACAGATTAAATCTGGGTTTAAAGAGCTTTTCCAGTCGGACAATCCCAAAGCCAACACGTACAAGAAAAGAGGAGCAAAGCCGTTAATTTTAGAGCGCTGGTAAGACATGAATTACCCAGAAACCCACTGAACTCAAAGCCTTCAGCAGTTATTAATTACACCGTGCCTTCCCTTTACTGGAAAATACTCCGAGGCCGGGTAACCATCAAACATCTGAGCGCCAGTGTGTGTTGATGTGCGCGTGCACTTCTGAACTCTGCTTGCGAGGAATCCGTCATGAAACCGCTGCTGACATATTCGAATTTAATACACTTATTTCTCACCAGAAATACGAGCATCGTGTCAGTTGCTCTAAATCCAACACGGCGCAGATTTCCATTCCGACGTTTGGAGGAGTGACAGCCCTCCTCGTTCACACATTAGGTAAAAAATACTGCTCTGCACCACGAGGATTAGCGAGACCGCACTCCACCCTCTCCCCAAAAATCTGGGCTCCTCTGCAGAGAGCTGCTGTGTCAGTTTGAGTGTAACCCCAACTTTGGCAGGAGCTTCACGTCTGACCCACTTGCGTCACATGAATCGAGCCAAGGGTGGGGTAGCTTTTTTGGCTTTTCGGTTATTTACTCCCCCTCGTCTCAAACTTTTAACCAGAGGTCCAAAAATCCGACATTCTTCAGAAAGCTGTGGAGCTTCTGCTGCTCGAGGAGAAGTAGATTCTTCCCTGAAAAATTCAATTCTGCTCGGACTTACTGGAGGTGTTGCGTTTAAGCGAAGCCGTCCCGTTCATCCCATTCACTCCGTTCTTTTTGGCCTGGTTCTTCTGGTCCATCTTCTGTTTTGAAGCCACGCCATTGGTCGAGATGCCCTTCTTTCCCTTCAGCTGATTGGAAAAGAGCACAGGGAGGAGACTTTTATTCGACTGAAAATTATTACTACTTACATACAGACTGCATATTTAAAAATTATTGAAAAAAAAATCTATTTAAGCATTACAGAGTGACAGAAAAACTTCCAGTCATATATCCGTCATCCTTTTAGCTCTGTTTTGGTCTCCTCCAGCTACCAAGGATGCAAACACTTCTTCTCAGCTGCAAAAAAAAATGGCCTGTAAAACCAAAAAGGAGCTGATCCATTGTGTATCATTGTCTTTGAAGGCTATCAACCTATAAAGATGCAGAAACTACTAATCCAGGGGTCCCCAAACTTTTTCCTGTGAGGGCCACATAACTTTTCCCTTCTTTAATGGGGGGCCGGGGTCACTTTGTAACAGAAAAAGTGTGACGATGGCAGGGGTGCCTAAACGTAAACATTTATTGTTTTCCAGAAAGTCACACAAAACCAAATATTAATAAACCTTTACGGGATCTCCACAGAAAAATATTCAGGAAATAAATAATAACACTATTAATGAAAGAAAAGGAAACTATTTATGAAACAAATAATAACCAAATAACCCTGGTTTTGTTCAAGGGGCCGTGCCAAATGTGGAGATGGGCCATATCCAGCCCGCGGGCCGTAGTTTGGAGACCACTATACTAATCAAACTTAATCAACCTAACTTAAAAAACAAACTTTGTGAAAATTTTCTAAAGATGTATAAAAAAAAATGCAAGGTGCTTGGAGCATGATGGAAACAACTGTAACATGTGATAAAAATAACCACAGAGCTGTAAGGGGGCGTCAGATTTAGAGAACATCACTTTCTGAAACAGATTTACCTGAAAATACAAGCAAAGCAAACCAGACTCCTTCTCTTTGAACTCTTTTTACTCAAATAACTTAGGAGTACTGATGTTGGTATTGCTAACATTATTATAACTGTATTATATTATCAATAGCATTTTGAAGGAAGCAGGTTTGAATATTAGGGGTGGGCTCCTATAAGTCTTGTTTTCCTCCCACTCCTTTTTGAACATTAATATTTTTTATTTCTGTTGTTGTTTCATTTCTTGTTTTTTTTTTTTTTTTTTTTTTACTGATTATTCTAATGTTCAAATAAACTTACCCTAACCTAACCTAAAGTATTCCTCTTTTTGCCATACTAGTACTATTTCTAGTGTACTTTAGTCTTTATTAATATTTAATGCTGATGCAGAACTTAGGGGCCGAGCTGAAGCTCAACAAAAGCTCCAAAGAACTGAAGCAGTTTGTTATTAACAGGAGCAACAGGAAGTTACAAACACCTGTGGCACTGAGTGTTTTCAGACCAGCAGTGCCGCCTGCAGCCTGATGTAGCTACACCTCTTTTTACTCCAGCAGTGCTTTGTGGTCGTAGAGGCGATGTTAGCACCCTCCAGCCACGCCACACACAGCACACACATCAAGAGTGTGTCAGGGAGGAGGCGGAGGTCCAGGGTGGCATTTAGAGCGGGGTGGTAAGAATATAAACCACACACAGCTCATATACAGTGTGGGAAGACTACACACAGCCAGTACACACACACACACACACACACACACACACACATCATACATAATGTATATCGGTTACACACAAACAGGAACGGTACAAAAGCTTTTCTTTATTTCTTTCTTTCTTTTTTTTTTTTTTTTAAACTTGCAATTTTTTTTTGTCATTCTGTTTCAACTTTTTAGGAACAGGTTAATTCTAGGATGATTGTATGGTGGCCTTGAAGTGCAAAAATCAACAATATAAGGAAACATGATGAAAAAAGAAAACGCAAACACAAAAAAAAGCACTGCTGGGGCACCGTGTATTTCAGAAATAACCGGTAAATTCAAGACCAGTATAATTCGACTTTATTTCTAAATACTGAACACAGGACTGATTCAGGTCCTGTCAGGCCTGGGTGATAACTGAATTACTTAAAACCACAACAGAGAGATTCACAGGGTGAGGAGTAAGAGAACGAGACAGTTTGGAGGTGGCCAACATCAACAGCGTCTTTGGAGAGTGAAAACCTGCTCCTTTAGGAGTAATAAATAAAAGTTCACTTCAACTTAAGAGACAGGAAAAGAAAAAGAATCTGCGATTCTCAGCTTCATGCAAAAATCTGAAGAAATGCTAAAAGCTACCAAGCTGTCATCAAAAAGTCTGCATCTCTCTGCAACATTTAACCCTCATAAAGCTTTATTTACAAACAAAAGTAGTGAAGAGTGTTAGTCACCTGAGCAGGTTCTTTGTTTTTAGCGTCAGCAGTGAGGAACTTAGAGGAGACTTTAGAGACAGGAGCTTTACATTGACCAGCAGAGGAAGAGGAGGAAGAGGAGGAAAGCTTTGGAGGAAAACGAGCCGTCACTTTAGGCGAGGGCATGTTCTCATAGAGGTCAGTGTTCTCATAGTGCAGCTCCTCTTTCAGCTGGCGCCCCCTTGTGCTGGGGGTGGAGTACTGCGTGTCTGGATCCTTGGGTTAGAGCATGCAGGCGTGCAAGTGAGCAGAGGAGAGGAGGAAGAGGAGAGGCAGCAGGGGTGAGATACAAGAGGAGGACAGAGAGGAAGAGGAAGAGGGCGGCAGTTAGAGGTTAGTCACAGAACATCATCACATTTATTAGACATGCTTTAAAGACATTAGTGCGTCCTTACCGTTCCATTGATGGGCACGTCGTCATAGTGCAGAGCCATACCAGTGGGACAGGCGTAGCCGTTAACCGGGTTGTCCAGATACGGGTTGGGTGAGACTGCACGCTTACTGGTGAAGCTGGGACAAAAGAAGCAGATCAGTTACAGAAAATCCAGACGGGATCAGAAACAGCAGCCATGTCTCAGATAAACTCTGGCACCAGAGGTCACGTTTCTCTCTCACCAGAAGGACTGCTTGGCCAGCTGGATGACGTTGGCAGTGGTCTCCACATCGATGTAGTCGTAGTGAAGGGTGGCTGGGTCGGTGGTGGATCCAGTCTCAGCCAACAAAACCCCCAACCAGCGACCCATCATCTCCGAGGAAGACGCCTAAAGGAAAAAAACCACTCGAGTTTGATCCCAGGGACAGAAACAGGACCTAATGGACCATTTAAGGACCAAATGTTTGAGACAACAGAGACACCAAGAGGACTGACTCTCTGTGCTGGACTTCACACAAGCTTTTGCAACATTTGGCCAGAATTTTACAATCTTTGAATTTTTCTGTTGAGCTTTGAGTGAGTTTTTGTGAAGGATGCTAACACAAAAACAATGAAAACCAGGACAGTTTCATCACTTGATAAAAAACAACCAGGACGGCAAGGACAGGTCGTGAAAACAAGACGTTTGGTCATCTGACTTAAAGCCCATCACCGTTTCACAACTGAGATCTTTAGGGATGTACCAAAAATGCCTTTTTGTTATGTGCTTCCAAGGCATCTCTGTGAAGACGGTATTATTATTTGCAATGGTGTTAATAATAATAGGAAGAAGGCCGCTAGTTTGAATCCCGGTTTGAATCCCCACCACTCTGAACAGGATAAGCGATCCAGAAGATGGATGTATGGATGGTTTAGACCAGGGGTGTCAAACTCAAATACGAAGTGGGCCAAAATTTGAAATTGAACAAAGCCGCGGGCCAAGGTTGAACAAATGAACCTTTTAATATGGAACCAAACAAGTTTTGATTTAACAATGAATACTGAACAAGCAAGGCGTATATAACTTTAAAGAGCAGGCGTGCAAAATCGAGTTGCTAATAATACTAATACTAATACTAATAGTAATAATACTAATAGTAATAATAATAATAATAATAATAATAATAATAATAATAATAATAATAATAATAAAAACATAGCAATGGCATATTAAATCAAATTTAAATAAAAATTGAATGCCTCCTTTCTGTTTGCAGCCTTCTGAGGTAAATGTCAAAATTAGCTTCTTACACAGGCTAATTAAGCGGTGAATGCGGTGTTACAGCACTGCTGCCGTATAATACTGGCGGGCCAGCTCTAATATTAATTTGAAATTGCCTCGCGGGCCAAATATAATTACACTGTGGGCCAAATTTGGCCCGCGGGCCAGAGTTTGACACCTATGGTTTAGACCAAGAATTTTCATTTCAGTGCATCCCTGGAAATCTTTATGTATAAAGCCAAAGAGCCTCTTACAAGAAAAGCATTCTTCACTCCAAGAGCTGCTTTTAACTCCCTCTTCCCTCTAACCATCAAAGGAGTGCAGTGTGTATGTATCAGATCGAGCGAGAGGGAGAGCAAGAAGAGGGGGTGAGATAGAGGGAGGGAGGGAGAGCTGAAGTATGCTGTGGTTCCAGCCTCTATCACAGGGGGTGATGCTGGCGGAGCCACTTTTGTTGAGTCTCAGGGAAGCTGTGGCGTTGTTCGCAGTATTCTTGAGCAGTTTAGTCGCTTTAGGATTTTTTTTTTTCACTTATGCTTTATTTGCTTTATTCAATGATGATACATCAAAATGAACACATTAACTTAGCTTTAAAATAAGTTGTCTGTCATGTTTTAGGATGGCTGCAGAGAGCTGTGAAACAGGCCGTTTACTTCTTTGCCACAAATTGTGTCAGTCTTCTGTCTCCAAGTTCTTCTCCCATAAAGAGGCTGAGAGATGGGAGTGTTTTACAAGGGAAGAAACTAAACAAATGCTGGGCAAAGGATGGAGTGGCGCCGTGTGAGGAAACACAAATCTCACAAAATTTCTAATAAAGATGAAAAGTTCATACGCAAGAACAAAAGCGAAGCTACTGCTGGGTGGGAGGGACGTTTAACCACAAGAGAAGAGACGAAAAAAAGCTGTAAAATGTGTTTGATTAGATTCTCAGACAAACAGCATCCAGCTCACCTCCAGCACCGCCACCTCCTGGCCGTTACGTAGCAGGCGGAAGGCGAAGGGGTGTTTGTGGTCAAGGCCGGGGCTGACCTCGCAGCCTTTGAGGGGCAGGGAGGCGATGTGGCTCTTCAGGTCGTCACGGTCTTTGTGGAGGAGCAGCTGGTTGTCTTTGAGGCGGCACCATCGCTCACGCCAGCGGTTGTTGGACAAAACATTCAGGTAGCCTGAAGTCAGAGCGAAGTCATTTTTAAAGTGAGACTCTACTTTGAAACGCAACATCCTGAGAGTGACTGTCAGAGATCTGAGTGTTTATTTCTTCTCTTACCACACGTGGGCACATCTTCTTCAGCCGACGAGGTCTGCTCGTCCGTGGACGGCTTCTTCTTGCCCAGCCCGATGATTTTGGTGATCTTCTTCCCTGCTCCCTTCCCCACCGTGCCGCTCTTCTGCTCCGACTTGGAGCTCTTTTTTCCTTTCCCTGAAAGAGACAGGTTTTACATGAGTTTTCTGACTTTAAATCCGACTTCATGCTCTGGTGTCATAATCCGAACACGGCAAATCAGGGAGAGAAAGTACACGCTTATTTACGTTGATTCAGAATCAGAGACTTCAGGTTTAATGAGACCCTGGTGGGTTGAAGAAGTCTTTGTTTGTGAATTAGGGTTGGTTTGCAATCCCAGCATGCCCCACTGGTCTGAGAGGGATGATTTCAGCTGGCCTAGTTTCTGTACAGACTGAAAAGGGGGGGCGAGAGAGTAATGACTTTGCACATTCTGCTGGAAGGAGGGATAAAGTGGAGTAAGCCAGGCCTTAAGAGTCTGAGTCTGTCTGTCCAAATGAGGAAAATAGCTTCTGCTTGGCTCCTTGTTTAGTTACTGTGGTCTGTGGTGTGTGTTTAAATGTGTGTGTGTGTGTGTGTTTGAAAGAGAATAAAAGGAAGAAGAAGAAGAAGAAGAAGAAGAAGAAGAAGAAGAAGAAGAAGAAGAACAAGAACAAGAAGAGAGAAAGTCTTGATCATGAGACGTGATACTGAGCAAGAGAGGCAGCAGAGAAGAGCTGGAGGAGGGGAAACGAAGAATTCTCCTTCACTGATGTCATCCTGCCACAGCTAACAGCCAACGTCTGCGCGCGCACACACACACACACACACGGAATATACTGTGTATAATCACCAGAGCTGCCTCTTCTCACACATATCAGCCTCTCGCTGCAGAAAGCGGAGGACCAGAAGTCCAAACCGATACGCAAACGACACGACGTCTCTGTACTCGATCCTCATCGGCTTCTGCTCCAACATTTTTTCCGTGCTGCATTTTCCTCCCCGATATAAAGTGGCAGCTACCATGGAGACAACCTAAATTAAAGGGGAAGCCGTCTACAATCTCTAAGAGTATACAAACACATGTCACACACACACTATGCAGAAAGCAGACACACCAATGTGAAAACCATTTGAGCCTTTCTCTTTTAAAGGCCAATTATTATTATTATTTTCCCCCGTCAGGAGACGAAGAGGAGGAAAAGTCCTGATCAGGTAAATTTGATTCCAGTAAATCAGCTCGTTTTGTTACCAGCCGAGGAAAGAATCTGGTTGATTGAGCTAAAAGAAATTCAGGAGTGAATGACGAGAGAACGACTGAGGCATGAAGAGGTAACGTGAGACCAAACTCCCGTGTTTACAAAGTGACAATAAACAGCTTCATCTGCAAATACAGATTCAATCCTGCATGTTGAGAAGAAAAATACCCGACAATCGAGTCTAAAGCTGCCTGAAGTGTTACGAGTCAGTCATTAGTGACAGATTCACCTTAAGGTGGTGAAGTTACAAGGCAACATTAGCTGCTCATGCTAAGTGTAAATGCTCCCCTGTGAACAAAGAGTCCCCAAAAGTGAAGCCAAAACTTTTAGGGCTCATTTTCAAGGGCTGACATCAGGATCTTAAAGCCCGCCTCCTCCATGTGGACAGATGGAGCACGGTTTTAACCAACCTTAAACTCAACTTTATCAATAAATCGCCCGCACACTGTCATGATGACATGACTCTTAACAAAGCGTGTGTTTGTTTTGGAAATAAATGGAGATCAGATCTTCTTCTTAACACTACTTTTCTTTGTTCAAGACAACTTTTTACTGGATACAACGTAACGAGGTAAAGTATTTACAAACAGTTACACAACGCTGTTGTTTGAAACATGACAACAAGCAAACTTTGTAGTTTAGTAGCCGGCTATGAACCTGTAGGCTAACGTGTAACGTTAGCGAATCCTTACGTCCTGCTCATCTACCAATCAGAGCTAACGTAACCTCACTCTTCATTTTATTGACAGACTCTCAAGTCTGATCAGTTCACTGCAGAATAACTGCTGCATGTGGGCTGGAATGAACATTATCACGAACAGTTTAGCTTGTGTTTTAGCCTTTAGCTTGTGTTTTAGCCTTTAGCTTGTGCTATCACTCTCCAGTCTCCCTTCTTCTGTCTGACAGTTCAGCTCCAGTCTCCATCATCACTACTAAATAGTTAGAGACTTCAACGTGCCATAAATCCGTCTGTTCTTTGCGACCCAATCAGGAAGCTAAGAAATAGCATTTAGAAATAACCAATACTGGTGCTGATAATCTCATTTTAAATTGTAGATTAGGATCAGGCAGATATCTAGAAGTGAGACTTCTTCAAGAAAGTCCTCACAGGAACTTTAAAGATACAATAATAAATGTGTAGACATGTTCTTACTCTTATTCTATAAAGTAAATACGTACGCAAAACACCATCAGATTCATTACACGCACCAGCCAATGGTGTCCTGACCACCTTACGTCAGAATAATTCCCGGTTATTTAATACATTTCGTCAAGTCACAGTTTTTATTATTGGATTCCATTAAAGGCTTTTCTTTCTTTTACTGATAGTTGTTTAAATATGTCATGCACTTAGTAAAAAGAGTATGTCTTTACATTTTCTGAGAAAGTTGGTCGTCACCATTTTTTGCAGTGTAAGAATAAATTCAAGGTAGAATATACTGATGACTGCCAGATTTGTGCTTCAAACGTTCGTAAATATGGTTCAAGCACATGTTTGAGCGCACGCACTGTTAGCTCTGACACCTCATCGAGAGGTTAAAAGTAATAACAACACCATAGCATGTTAGCGCTTGTCATGTTGGGTATTTTGGCTTCACTTTTGTACGACAAGAGGAAGTTGAGGGGGTGATTTTGAGAATGTAACTGCTGTATTTGTTAAACTGCTGACTCACAGTTATTTCAAGTGGTTAGAATGGAGCAAGATTTATGTCTTTTGCACGCTTACATCAGCGTACTCATGCTAATGTCGCAGATAACCGATTCACAAATTCATCTAAATTTTCACCATCCAGGCGTGGCTACAGAGAGGTGAGAACGAACACACGTATAGACACCGATTCTGATCGATGTGACTCACTGGGGACTCGCTAATCCTACATTCTCCACCATTTAACGACTCTGACACACAGACATGAATTACATGACTGAGCCCATGAATCATACTCACTGCTGACTTCATAAAAACCAACTGGATTCAGAACCAACTGCTGGAGAGGCGTCCGTTTCAGACATCATGTTGGAAAAACGAGGAGGCAAAAAGCACGGGTGCTAAACTTTCGCTGACAGGCCAGATAATTGAGCTGACGGCTGAGATGAGATGTTTCTCCTCAGAGAGCTGTGCCTGCTGAGCAAACAAACGCTAAATAATCAGAGACAGTTTCACCCATTTTTCTCTGTTTTGGCACGAGGAGGAGGAGGACCATCTCTGCGTGAGAGTCATGTTGAATAAATCCAAATGCGCATTCTTCATGCTTCATGCGTTATTGTTAAAGTCTGACCTTCTCAGAGCTGTTAGTGACTCTGCTATGAGTCACACCAAGATTCATGGAGAGCATTTGTATCTCAGGATTTAGAGTCACGTCCAAGTTGGGGATAAATGTTAAATGTTAGCCTCAGACATAACTTAAAACTGATAAGATTTGAATTAATGTTAAAGAGGGGATATTCTGCTTTCCGGTATTTTAAACAGTGATATACTGTAAAGCAACAATGCTGGTGTTCAGACTAAATGATTGGTTTAGTCTGCTTTAAATGGTTCATGACACCTTGGAGGGGCGGGGCTTTGAAGAAAGAAGGAAGATAGCTGCAGCTGCTTTCAACAGGCCTCCAGAGGGCTGGCCAATCAGAGGGAAGGGGGTTTGTGGAGTGGGGAGTCTTAAAGAGACGGCAGCTAAAACAAAATGCTGTTGAAATAAGGGTTTTCTGAAACACCAGTGAGAGAAAAATAGAGATTTATGTCATGTAAAGAAAGTACGGCACACCAGAGGGACAAAACGAAGACTTTAAAAAAAACCCAATACCCTCTCTTTAAAGTCTTCGTTCTCTCTTCAAATGAAAGCAGCATTTTGAAGACTTTCCCATCAGATCTGAACTGATTCACCACGATCTGTCTCATTGTTGATTTTAGATGTGTTTCGTAGAAATCAAATGTACAATTTTAGCGTAGCATCAATAGCTACTGTTTTCCTTCCTTTAACAAGCAAACTCATTTTCTTAACTTCTCATTTCTCAGAAAAGTGCTCAGTGACTTTGTAAAAAACAGGGAAAGCGTTGCAGATGATTGGATGATTTCTCCTGCGTGACTCTCACCTTGGTCCTTACAGTCGCCGTGTCCGTTCTCATGAGTCACCTCGCCGTCTGAGCTCGGTCGGTCACACGATGTCTTCTGGCAGGCACACACACGAAGAGGAGGAACAGAGGCAGAAGAAAGCAGGAGGTAAGTACACACAGCTGTGTAACGTACACTGTAAACCCCTTTAGAGCTTCAGCAGCATGCTATAGAGGAATAATTAGGCCCTGTTAGCTGTGCCAGGTTAGGAGCTGTTTGTTGTCAGAGAGCCTCTGATGTTGCCAATGTACAGACAAACACGTGCACCGGGTACGGTTTGTCTCCAGCGTTTACTGACTTTGTATCGTAAAACCCAGTAGCGTAGTGTTTCCCTCCAGTGCCTGATGGAACAAAGTGCTTTTTTGGCCAACAGCTTTTACTATCGAAAAGGTCTGCATGGGTGAATCGGTGAGTATTTGTCGACTCATGAAAGAAAAAACTTTTTATCAAAAGGTTACATTTAAAAAAAAAAAAAAAAAAGGTTATACAATATCCAAATGTATAAAGATTTTATTCTCATTCGTCACCCAATTTTTTGTGCCTGTTTCACTTTTTGTAGAAACAGAGTGGGTGTGTTTACCTTCTCCAGTTCCGGTTTGTGCACTGGTGATCCAGAAGAAGCTCCGTCCAAGTCGACGCCCCCATTAGCGCACACCTCTCTCATCACCTGGAACACACGAGGAAACACAGCATTAAGCTAATGAGGCCGTGTGGAGAGTTCGCATTTGTTCTCCTGGAGTTCAGTCAAACTGCGCTGAGTCAGAGCGTGATATCGTGACACGCGGGCGGATCCTCCGTATAGAAAGATTTCCTCACATAATGAAGCCGCTCATTCCCTCAGCGTGCTGGGGATAATATGTGCCACATGTCAGGTTAACTCATCTTAATGCAGCAGGGAGATGATGGGGGACGTACAGGAGGTGGAGAGCATGTGTGAGGAGTCTGCTGCACAGATTAGACACCGCAGAGTTTTACTACGTCCTTATGCAATAAGGTCAATAAGTATGAGCGAATGAGATCTGCAGGGCTCTGCACGGGGCGCCAGTGTGCATTACCATGACCTTGTTGGACTCTGGAACTGGCAACCTCACCATCAGATCTGGCAACCGTAGGCGTGTGGTGAGTGGGGTGTGTGTGGATGAGTGGTGGGCAGTGGGAAATGAGATTTCAGTCAAACTGCTTTGTGCGCAGAATGGCTAATACACACTCAGACTCTCCCCTCGGCGTCTCCCACAGGCATCCTGAACGTCTCTGGCCGCGCAAAACTCCTCAGCTCTCTGGTTTTGGCTGGAAAGGAGCATAATTGGGGAAATGACAGACTGTGGCTCCATGGGTTTGGCTCCGAGAGCGGCTCAGAGGCCGGAGAGCGGGACAGACAGCAACATCATGTCTATCTTTTCACTGCAGAGCTGCTACGCCAGACGGGACGGGGAGTTCACGGGTTTGATGATGTGTTGATTATCAAACCAGAGAAGATGCTGCAACTGTGAGCAGGAGTTCTGAGTTTATTCATCATAGCCGATAAAGGAATGTGCCTGTGATTGACGAGGCATTCGAGAAGTGCATGTTTCTTTTTTTGTGCTATAAAATTAGCGTGGAGCCAACAAACACGGAGCTATTTTAGAAAAAGAGTTCTGAAGGGGGATGGATTTCAGGAAAGGTTTGGGAGTTCAAAACTGGTCGTGATGGCTGCAACACGACATAATGTGAGCGCCAAGTCAAAATACATCAACTGATGCATTTTTAACTGCATAGAACATTCAAGTTGCTCGTCTACCTCTTCCTCTTCTGGTTTCTCGCTGTCATCTTTTTGCATGAAACAGACGGTTAAAAACATTCACAACTTCACAAATACACAAATAATTCATCAGCACGCACCTGAGCAATCCGTCAGTGAGCCCAACCTTTGTGCAAACTATCCGAGCAGATTGTGTATGCATGATTTTATGACAATAAGCGTAGAAACGCAGCTTTATCTGCACGTGAAGTCCATGCACTTCACTTCTGAAAGCACACAGAAGCCGAGAAGCCATAAACACACAAGCAGTGAAACTTACTCTTAGTGCAGAAAAAAAGGAAATAAGGAGGGAAAATAAGTAAATCAGGGCGACAGGAGAAGAAAAACAAGTCAGAAAGGAGATTTAAAAAAAGGCAGAAAAAGAAAGATGCTTATAACTATAAAAAAAAGAAGGAGGGGATTAGGAGAATGAAGACAATATGGACATGTGTTTTCCATAAACACGTCGTTAGCTGACAGCGTCTGGGAGAATCATTACTGTAACTCAGAGGTTTTTCAGGTACTCTCCCAGCCTCTCGCTCTGACTCCACATGACTTCACTTTGTCACGTTGTACGCCGGTCCCAGCTGATTCAACGCGGATGGGAAATGTTGCAAGAAGTTTATTTCCAGTCATTATCGGCGCAATAATAACTGTAACTGGAGTGGTGTGCATCGTGATAGAGTTCCAGAGAAGTGGACGAAGAGACGGAGGTCAAGTTTAGAGAGAAGGATGAATAAGTGCGAATTGTATTACAACAAACAGACACGAAATGATCAATCTGGTGAAGATCCACTCTTTAACATCCTGAGGGAGCTCAGAGAGGGCCGGGGTTCAACCCTCCTTCAGTTTGCAACAAGTAAATCGAATGTAGTACCAGGACTTTCAGGTCCCGTTTTGTTTGGATTCAACTGATTTGCGCTTCTCTAGAACATTTTCAAACAAACAAACAAAAAGAAACTACAAGAAATTTGATAAGAGGTGTCTGAAAAGGGACTATGAGGCGTCCTCCAAACAGTCTCAGAAACGGGTTGCAAAAGTTGAAACTGTCTCCAAAACTGGATTCTGATCTCTGCTCATATCTGTTCAAGGGCTGCAACTAACGATTATTTTCATAATCGATTAATCTTTCGATTTTTCTCTCGATTAATCGATTAGTTGTTTGGTCCATGAAATTTCAGAAAATGGTGAAAAATGTCAATTTTTGGGGGGGATTCCAAGATGACATCATCAAATGTCTTGTTTGCCATAGAGAAGCAAAGAAATAAGAAAATATTCACATTTATGAAGCTGAAATTAGAGAATTTGGACTTTTTTTCTAAAATAATTACCTAAATGACTTAATCGATTGTCAAAATAGTTGACGATTAATTTAGTAATCGATTAATAATCGATTATTCGATTAATTGTTGCAGCTCTAATCTGTTCATCATGTGGCTGTGGCTACCGATGCAGGAAAGACATGTATACCTTTGCAAATTACTGCATAAAATATGTTAAAAGTTATGGTGTAAAGTGTTATTTAGTCATCAAAAGCATCTGAAAAACTGAAGTTTAAAAACTTAAACTTTGCATAAATGACAATAAATAATACCCCGTCAAGTTGCATGGAGAAAAAAAGACCCTCGATAATAATCCTTTTAGACATGCACTCCCTCATGCAGATTTTTCACCCCTGACTGCATCAAAACTTTTTCCTGCAAGATTCTGAGGACGATCTCTGCAAAAGTCGGGTGAGCTGAGGTGTGATACACTCAGGATTCCTCAGAGTGAGTGAGTAGGTTGGGGAGAAGACCTGTCTCTGCTAAAGAGCCGATCACGTGAATACGTCTAATTTCAGTTCAATCATAGCAACATGTTTTGTTTTGCTGCCATCTTTTTATCTCGTGCATACTACACTCTGACTTCTGCAGCTTTATTTAGAAGCAGAAAGCCGGGAAGTCTCATGCTGTGAGGTACCCTGTTTGTACAGTAAACATCAGCTAATCACCACCAGGAGCTCAAAACTGAATCGGGAAATAAGTACAAACTGTTTTGATCCTCGTTTCCTGACAGCGACCAGACCTGAAACGGTTAAAACGGACAGAGAGTGAGCGAGTTTTCCGCTCAGTGTAAAGGAAGCTGAGCTGGGGAAAAGAAAGCAGACACATATGATCTTAAAATAGAGAGCAATTCAAAGTCAAGAACAAACACGGCCTTCCAGAAAACTCTCAGGAGAGCAGAGGTGAAGAGGAAGATGAGGCGGGGTGGGTTGCTCTTAAATCCAAAGACCAGATGAGACCCGTGAGTCCTCCTGTGATTGAAACAGAAAGAGCCCAGAGGTGCTGGCAGAGCACTAACAACACGGGCTGAGAGCAGAAAGCAGCGGAGTCTTCTTCTGATGTTTGTCGGACGGAGAGATCAGAGAGCAAGAGAGAAGACGGGAAGAGGTGAGAGGAATATGTGAGACAGAGCAAGCAGGATCAGAGTGATAGAAACCAAACATCTTTACGTCAGAGTGGCACAATAACAGGATGAGACCAAGTTATTCCTTCAGCCTTTATGTTTCAGAGCTAAATATAAGTTTCAATGCAGCTTATTTTTCCCCTTCCTGAGAACAAGTGCTGAAATAAATCTGATCCAGGAACTTCAGTCTGAACTGTACCACAGTGACCTGTGGTCAAACACGAGTCTGTGAGGACTTCATGTCCTGAGCTTTCATCATGCCTGTTTTAACCCTGGATTATCTTTTTTTATTATTGTTTTTTTAAATACTTTGGGTGCATTTACAACGTCTGTTTTGAGAGAGGAAGTAGGCTGACTGTCCTTCAGCAGCAGCTGGAGTTGATGGGAGTTTATTTCTACCCAAAGCCAGTTGAACACACTGCATTCTGGGAAATGACAGCACAACACCTTTTGAAGATGTTATTGTCAGCATCAGGAACTTTTAGTTCCAGGAACTCCTCTTTAGGACCTACATGGTTCCTGAGGCCCGCGGTTGGACTGTAAATCAGGCCAGTGACGTAGAGAGAAAAATAAAAGTATCTCCACAACAACACTCGACCAGTAGAGGGCAGTAAGAAAGAGATGATGGCCATTCAGCAAAAATAACATCATAGCGCAATACTGCAGTTAGCCTGTTAGCATGGAGGAGAATCAGTGTCGACAGTGGCTGCTCCACCAATCAGGTACAGCTTGCAGGCCCCACCCCCCAAAGTTCCTGGAACCTTGAAAGTAATACACTGGATGAATTACTCCAGAACAAAATTTAGATCCTAGTTCCTGTGGTAGAAAAGCCCAGAGTTCCTTTAAAAGTCTGTAGTTCTTGGGTAAAGTTCCTACTGTGGAAAATCACCAATACCTCAAACCGCCACAGCAGTCTGATAAGCTCAAACATTGTTTTCAGGTTCAGGGTCCAGCTCGCTATGCCAAACTATTTGTTCAAGAAATCGTCTGTTCTTAAACAGTTGCACTGAGGGTCTTTAAAAAGGCCTCCTCTGATTGGATCCTTTCTGTGATACCGTTACAGAGTTGTATTCTTTATCTGAGACGACAAACCGTACCAAAAACCAACCAGTAAGCTTGCTTTTGTACTAATATGTTCTAAACATATAGTGTGTTCAAACGGAGCTCAACATATAAAACATCAAAGTCACCCAATCATACAAACTAACTAACCAGTATAAACAGTGGTGGACCAGCAACTCCTGTGATCTGTGAGGTAACGCTGCAGTATTTGTGTGTTGAGTCTGGCGGCTTTGAAAAGAGTGATGTAACGCTCGCTTGTGGTCAAGAAAGAGTCGAAAAAGTCTTTTTACTGTGGGATCTTTTCTGTGATGTCATTCTCTGCAGTGATTTAAGACATTTTATTCCTCTTATTCACTGAGCTCTGAATAATTTGAAAATGTGGCTCGGATTTAAAAATAACAGAATTTCCTTTAACAGCTCGACATTTCTGCAAGTAAACTTGACTTTGACGTAAGGGGTTAAACTTTGTGCAGAATCAGAGCAGTGAAAGTACAATTCTCATAAATACACTTGGATGGAAACTCAGCTCCTGTCTTTTATTTTCTTCCAGCTCTCCGTCTCTCTGTAGCTGCCTGTCTGCTCTGAAATGACCATTCATCACATTTCCAAACTGACCTCTGGAGAGGCAGAAAATAATCCGCTCCATACTTCTCTTTTAGGAGTTTTGAAACTCATCCGATCAGATTGTTCTCTCTAAAAGTGCTTCATGTTCTTGTTCTGTGCATCTTATGCTACTAAAGGCCTCTGCACAGATAGAAGTTATGTGTGCACGCTGCATACAGTTTTTTTTAGAGCCAGAAACAGCTGTTTTTACTCTCAAGCAACGTGAAATTAATCTTCGTAGTATTAAACGATACTGATGGCACTAATAGAAACTGATGCAGTGGTAGACCACCAACTCCCATGTGGACTGTGGTGAAATCCTGCCTCTGTCAACAGTCTAGTGGGTTAGCATGCCATGCCTTACCTTAACTGAAAGGTCTTTCTATGTTTATCTACGGTGGTCCTAATGTGAAAAAGTGCCAAAAAAAGAGAAAAATGTCAAAATAATCACAACTATGGATGCACCAAAAGGAAAATTCTTGGCCGAAACCGAAAACTGAATATGAAGAAACTGAGGCTGAAAAAAACGAAAGAAATTGTTATTCTACCATAGCATGAATTAGTATTAATGCTTCACAGAAACACTTAAAAAAGGAGCCTAGATCATTTTTCGTGTGCACATCACACGCTTTACAAATCACCATCTGTGGGTCTTTCTCAGATATTTTCAAATATGTCAGCCCTTACCCAGGAAAGAGCCAGTCGCGGCTTTTCCCTGTGTCATCACAACATGCTGTTTTGGCCGTGTTGTTTCAGTAATGAAAGACTTTCAGCTGAGAACCGAAAATGCACTTTTGGGCCATTTTCGGCCCCAAATTTTTGTTTTTCAGCCAAAATTTCGGTGTATCCCTAATCACAACCTGCCACAGATTGTCTATGCATATCTATAACTGTTAAAATAACAGAATATTGCTCTTTTCCGCCAGCCCAATTCTTTGTTTTAACTGTCCCTAACACTTGGTCGTATTTGTCTTTTTTTAAGGCTGTCTTCTGACAGCCTGCACCAAAGTATTCTCTGGTAAAATATGTTTTTTAATGGTTTTTTAGTATTTATTAATTTGCAGGGTTTTTTTTTTTTTTTTTTGCATTTCGGGGCTACTGTAGAATCTCTCTGGATTTAATGTAAGCAGACATTCCTGAGTCCATCAGTGGTAAGAAAAGGTGTCTGAGTGGAGATGCTGGACTCAGACATCTGTTTAAGGCCTCATCACAGTTTAGTATGCATGATAAAATAAGTAACATTAGCTTTGTGCTCGTCGTGTTACCTTCAGCCACTCCTCGGCCTGCTCTTTGCTCTGCACAGCCAGAACCAGAGCGTCTGCCCCCTGGTGGACGATCTTCAGCTCGTGCTTCTTTTTCTTGCCGTCTTGGGGGATGTGAGTGATGCTGCAGCCTGACAGGCTCAGCTCCATCTGTGGGGTGTGGTCTTTGGAGGACTTGTAACACTGGAGGGAGAGAAAAAGAGGGAGGGCAGAGCTTTACCGATGAAGCCGTTTGAATCGTTCGTGAGTGCGCAGATTTACACATTTTTGCCCCTCACCAGCAGTTTGTTATCTTTGATGACACAGAGGAGTTTGGTCCACTGGCCGAAGCGCTTCTTTCGCAGAAGGAACGCACAGATCCGAGCATCCTTTACCAGATCCATGGACGCCTCTTCAGATGGCCACTGGTGACGCATCTTCTGCCCCTTCCCGTCCTCCTCTTCCTCATCGTAAGACTCGTAGGAGCTGCTCATGGCATCCGAGTCATAGTCTGAGAGAGAGGAGCAGAAATAAAGTTTAAGGCCCTGAACATTTCAGGAATGTAACCACTGAAAAAAACCTCTTGTTAAAGGAGTGGCAGGAAATTCATTCTGAGCAGGTAATTAAACTGCAGAGTGTTCGGTATGTGGTTTTATGTATGTACATTATGTCAAAGCTGCAAACTGTAAATCAGACAGGCAGCCGCTTACTGGAAGTGATGTATTCAGGAGCCTTTCCAGGACTTAAAGGAACAGCTTCCTCGTAGTATCCTTCAGGTAGAGACGAGCTGGGCAGAGGAGGAGGGCCGCTGTTTGGAGGCTGCAGAGAGAAAAGAGAGGCGTCATAAACTGAGCTGCTAATCTCAAAGACTTTGTTAATCACTGCAAAGACCATGTGAAACATTCCAGAAATGTGAAATGATTCTTTTGCTCTTTTGCGAAGTAACCACCTCGCATCAGAACATCAAACATCACCCTGAAGCATCATGACCTCACTGAGGCGCCTGCAGACTGTTTCCCTCTTCTGGAAAACTCCTCTCTTCCTCTTTTTCTTTTATTTATAGGCGACAGCGTTAACTTTCCGCTGGTTAATTCGAGGGAAAAACTCTGCGACTGTTATGAAACTACACGTGCTGTGGTCCGTTGCTTTCAGCAATCAGGACCCAAACAGGCGTCACTGCGGCAGTGATGTCAGCATCTTTGCCATGGCAAGATGGAACATTTTTTATAAAGGTTTGCCTGATGTGAAGCTCTAATGGTTTACTCCTTCAAAGAGAAGAAAGTGTGTGTGTGTGTGTGTGTCACTGTGGGAGAGTGGGCGAATCAGCCGCTACAGGAGCCGCTTCAAATGTTAAGGTATGGTTGGTAGTCATGGAGAACTAGCATGAATTTGAATGTAGCATCTCCTCAGGACTCTGTTTAGCCCCCTCTCTCCCACACTTGGAGCTCCTCCAAAATGATGCCCTGGCTCACATGTATGAGCGCTGCTGATTCGTGATCATATGATGTCCATTGACTAGTCCACTGACTAGTCAATGGACTAGTCCACTGACTAGTCAATGGACTGATTCAAAACCACAGACTCAAACCGGTCCTCAGCACATCGGTTTTGTTCGCACTACGTTACCAGTAATCTGAGTATAGGTAGTTTTTCTGCCATTCTCCAGCGTACTTGGATCCCTCTTGGTTATGTGCATTGCATCAGGGCAAGTGCATGCCGGCGAAATGTACACACAGGAGGTGGGCAGAACAGCAGGAGAGGATTTGATTGGTTTAACAAATTGGATCCCAAACACTAGGATTGGCTGGTGTTTTCCCAGGTTTACTCCTGCTGTAGACAGCTGATATTTTTCCACTCTATTTTAAGAACACATCATGCCTTGATTGACATCGGAACATAAAGATCACTTTAACTAGAATAACAAAAAGTGGATCTAAATCTGATTACCAACCCTGACTTTACTGCATATATGGATGGATATAAATATCTACCAAAGCCAGCGTGTGCAGTGACGGTAACTTTTGGTGACATTTTTAAATTTCCATGATCCCTTGCTGGTTTGTTGTGGAACATTTGACCAGATTACACTTCTGCAAATCAAACAAACTTGTCAACACTTCCCTTTGTTCCTGCATTTCAAGACCATCTCACAATGTCCCCTGGGTTTTTGTGGTTTCTTCTGAATAACTCTCAAGATTTTCACAGCCAAACAATCCCTCCGGCCAAAACCGATACAGACAGCTTGTATTGTTGTCCACACATAATGAAGCTGTTGAGCTCGCCACTTTGTTAAAGGCTTCTTTGTGAACAAAGACTTCTGGATTTGTGTCTCTATTGAGACCATAATATTAAGACCATTTTTGCAAAATGACCTGAACTTGAGGATTTTCACCCCTTATGGACATTTTAGATGTATTATTCTTGACCGATTGTTACCAGATTGTAGCTGTTTTGACTGTTTTTAATTGTTGGCTAACCATAGAGGTTATTCTGGCCTTCTAATCAATTTAAGTTCATATATTCCATTGTTCTTATTCTTTTTACTCATTCCTGTGGTAGCCATAACAAATTTTTCGACTCATGTTTGTCAATTTGTGTGTACTTGCCCTCGATGAGCCCTCTGAGAACTTTAAACAAAGAGTTAGGTTGATGATAACAAAGAGGTAATATAACCGTAGCTAACAGCTAGTGAGCTATTTTCAGGTCATTTCATGACAACAGAGCTGTGTGTCTAAAGCAGCAGAAACTTAAGATCTACTAAGAAGAGTTTTGAGCTGCAGTTCATGAAAATCTACTCTATATATGTCTACTCCTCATCCTTCTTTTATTTTTCATCCTTAAGTCAAGTGGCGGGCGACGCCTCATGCAGAAACCTTATCACATCTCCTCTGAGGGAAACAACGGATCAGTGAACTCATTTCTTGGCAGGCGGACGCTGCCCTGCTAAACTCCAGCTCCACCAGAGTTCCCCTCCCTGCCCCAGCCCTGAATCGAAAGAGAAATAAAATCCCCCGGAGAGGAAAACGAGAGGAAAGAAAGGCAAGGAAGCGAAAAGAAGGAAAGCACTCAGCCTAGAAACAATAAGTCGCACTATCAGATTTGAGGAGTGGATGTGAAAGTTTGTGTTGGTAAAAGAAAATAGTTGACTTGAGGTCTGCTGCTTCGTATCTCACATCCTGATGACTTCCTTTCCAAGATTTATAAGCAGCATAACCATTAATAATCTCACAGGAGCCGGGTGTTTGGCTGAGCGAGTTTCCCTGAGTGCAGCAGAATGTATGACAAATAACGTGATCCCTCTGCTCCTCCATGTGGTGACTCAAATCTGACAGTGTGTTCGCATGCATGACAAACACATGTGTAAACACACAAACCAAAGGTTCCTGTGCTTTTGTTTCCAGAAACAACAGCTGGACCGTATAACACCACTTATCTGCAGATCGATCAGGAGTTCAGTGCGGTCATAACGCTGATGATTAATACACTCTGCATCAACCAAAACATGTAAGAGTTCATATTCCTCTGTGGTCAAGCTCTGATCAGCTTTAATTGCTCCACAGATATCTGAAACGTCTTTTCATTATCTTCAAATGACCAAATCAGACTCAGTTAAGGCCGAGTCCAAATGAGGGAGCAATAGATGGACGCTTTTTACCCTCTTGGGAGTTAAGAGTCTGACATTACTGTTGATATCACGACTGAATGAGTCCCCAATGAAAGATTTAGGGTGTATTACAGAAAATCTGGACTTACAATTGACCTGTGAGCTTTATTTTCTCAGGTGTGTCCAATCAAGCTCAAAGGAAGCCAAAAACATCCAATCATATCACATCAATCGGTCTCAATCCCCCCCTCTGCCTGTTGACACTGTGGTAAAAGGTTAACGTCCATCCACCTGGATCGAACACGCCCCAATCACCATTTACCTGGGTCTGTATTCTAGCCAAGATCACACACAGTCATACAGACTTTCCAGCATTGTTACCAACCATGACTGTCTTGGACTCACTCGTCTCATCTCTGCCCCGCCTGCACCTTCGCTTTTTATCCCTGACTACAAGTTTCGCCTCTGCCCTTCACAGAAGTCGCCTGCAGGCTTGCACAGCGGATACGTGTTTCAAGTGGTTTATTAAAGATTATTTTCCATGGATCCATTTGGATCTACTCATACGTAACCTGTCCTGCAATCCAGACAGCAGAGAGGCTGAGAGCATCTCTAATGGCCAAAACACACCAGATGTGTCTACAGTCTGGCTCCGCTCCATCACACACTGGATCAGATAGGTTTCTATTCAATTCAACTTGTTAAATCACACTGGATCCACTCCATTGCGGTCGGGCTGTGTCCCAGCTCTGGCAGTTTTTGCTGGATGCCGGAGCTGTGACGTGTCAATTCACCATAAAGTGACTACAGGAAGTAGTCGGCAGAAACCACCTAAAAACAAAGCGTAACAAACCCACATTGTATTTATCTTGTCTCGACTACAAAAACAGCAACAAAATAAGAAATAATGAGTGGAGCCAGACCAGGAGTCAACAGGTTTGAGGTTTTACAGCCCAACATGAACAAGATGGGCCCATCATCCCATTAGGTTGGGAATCCAGGGGACTCCTTGATCTGTGACTCCAGCTGTCTGGGGGTCCTGCAACTTTCCTGACTGAACACGAGACTGATGTGAGTTGACAGATGTGAGAGCACAGAGTCAACACGCAACAGAGAGGAGCCAGATTTGAGATGAATCTGGTGATCTCTTCAAAGTCGCTTCAATTATTAGAGGAACGGAGTGTTCAAAGATGAGACATCTGTTGAAACGTGAGTCAACATCAAAGCTCTGAGAGCGAGAGCTGAATGAGGACCGAGATATCAAAAGAAGTACTCCTGCACAAGTCCTGCTTCCTTCAATGGAAATGTTCACTTAAATGTCAATTACAGCAAATAACCAGGAAATAACGTCACAGTGAACAGTAACCAGGCGAACCCTTGCCTTATGTTGGGTCTAACTCAACCTGTATTGTTTTTAATTTGCATAATCACACACTCACTATGAATTACTGCAGAAAAGAATATTAGCTACATAAGTGTAAGAAGCAGAACATGAAGCCCTATCTTTAGCTTTTAAATGCTTGGTGTCCCTCAGAGCCAGGCTCTGGGATTTCAAACTGTTGGGGCTTAATAATGAGAAACATCTTACAGTTTAAAATATCTTGCATTACTAGCGTAGACATGCTTAAAATTCATTTTGTCATGAGTTTCAAAAAGTTTACTGTAGCAGTTCAGGTCATCAAGTTTTGGAAATCCTTCAGAATTTGTAAATTCTTCACAGATCAGCTAATCCAGATGACATTATGTTCATGATCCAGTTTCAACAAACTGTCAGGCAAGTACAGTTTCCTCTGAAAACCTGCTCCAGAGAAATGTTTGCATGGATGGAAGACCAAGAAATTTCTGTTACACCCTTTCACTGAATTACATTCAGACATTTCTTGAGTTTCTCAGAAATATGTTCAGAGGTGAAAGTAAAGGAAAACAGCAAACAGGGATGGATAATTTTCACAGTAAAGGGACCTCTTAATACACATGAAACAATCAAACTCAGAGCTTTTAAGACGTTTTCATGTCCCGTCATGGTTTGAGCAGTGTTCCTCCTTCTCTGGTGAAAAGCACCCCGAGGGGCCGTGCATACGGGTCATGTGCATGGATGCATATCAGAAATGACAGAATTCCACAGTCATAATGTGTAATTTGGTTGTGGTAAAGGAGTCCTGACCTTGGTTTGGATACTCTGAGTGGGAGGATTGTCTGCTGCCCGGGCTCTGGCCTGAAACTCACATCCAAACATTTTTGCCAAGTATCAATTTTGCCCTGCGTAGGAGGACTGGACCTGAATAATGTATCTGCAGTGGTGCCAAGAGGAGGCTGGAATGGACAAAGTGAGTGGACACAGGAAAGCCGCTCCCTTAAAGAGAGGTTTGGAGAAGGAAAACTGTTTCCAGTGACTTTTGGCAAACCACCCAATGCAGAAGCATGTTTCAAGCTTGTGCCAATTTCTACAGATTCTCTAAACTTCACTTAACCAATCTGACCTGTAACTCATGACTTCAGTTTGTTGGATTATTAGCTAACATTGGAGTGTCTTTGAAAGAGAGCAAATACCTAGGCTGACTCTTTTGGGCAAGTTATTTTGGGCTCTTATGGTTTCAGACAATTTAAGGCCGCTGAAGGTCGGAGCAGTTTCAAAGCCAGGGTTGTTCTGGGTAAGTAAGCAGAAACGTAGGAAAACAAACTAGGACATTTATCAATATAAATGAAAAAGTTGCAACCCTTTAAATAACATAATGTATATTTTAATAATATTGTGCAGCTTGGAGCGGCTAGCCATCAATCAGTCTATATTCCTGCTGAGTTTGAGGACCAAAGAGGCGTTGGCGTGACTCAACATCACATCACCTCTTTAAGATAAGTTTTCTTTAAATTTATACACTTGTTTCTTCTGACTGAGGTGTTGCTGGGTGTTTAGTTATCAGATATGAAAAATAAACATTCTTCAAAGTCATGTGGCTTTTCTTGAGACTTTTGACTCCCTTGTTCCCAGGGGCAACTGTAAAAAGTAAAAGTTGAAACTGCTGAAACTGAAAGTCAGAGCTTAAAACTTATAGCCTCACAAGTATCTCATTCATCTACAAGAACTGTAATAGATCACTGGAAGCAAGTGAAAAGAATAATCAGCATCCAAACCTTCAGCTGCTCCAAGGTTGGGTTCAATGCTGAAATACCTTCAGGGTTTGTTTAAAGCTCGACTTTTCCTGAGGATGGTTTTTCTTGGTCCTACCCTCTTTGCTCCACAGTTACACACATTCACATCTGGGAGCTGCACAGTGAACCACAGTCCTCGTCTGTGGGTGCCTGGTTTGACTCAACACTTGTTCAGCTGGAGGTTAAGTGCCATGCTCAGGGTCATCTAGATGGTACATATTTAAAAGAAGGGGGTGTCATCACATTTTTGGACTGAGGTTTTGCAGCTGGTCTCTTATCCCCTAGCTGCTGCCACTTTTATTCCTTCATGCTTGTGTGTTAAATCCTGTTTCCTGACTCTGATGGACCCACAACTGACCACAGCTTTGAGATCAGCTGCAGTATCAGCAGACATCTAAACCCTTTAAATGTTTGAAAGCACTATCAAGGATATGATCCTTGCCAAAAGCCCCCCAAAAAATGGAGTTTAAAGAAGTTCAAAAAGGACAGATGGGACAAAACGTCGACCGATAGCCATCTGCACACACCCCTTCCCCTGCATGTTCTTCAAAGCTGAGGCATGAGGTCAAACTAAGGCAGCGAGTCAGAAATTGATTCCAGACAGCAGGAAAAGATGAAAGCTCAAAGAGTTGAAGGCTATGGTGCACACGACCCATCAGCATCAGGTTCAGTCTGACCCGGGATAACCTTGACAAAACGCACTTTTAAAAGGCAAAGTTGTTGTTAAAAGAGCCTGAATGGGAGATGAGAGACTGAACCAAACTACAGCTTAAATATAAGTTGATGTAGAATATACTGATCCCTACCATCAGAGATCCCTCGGCTCATAGATTAGCAGGAAAAGGACTCCAGTCATAAACTAATAAGTAGAATAGAATAGAATAGAATAGAATAGAATAGAAAGTCTGTCGATGTCCATGCTGCTCTCATCTGTTTCCATTAGCGCACCCCAATCACAATTGTGCAAGTGTGTTCAAATAGTCCCCCAGACCCTCAAGAACCTCTGGTGTCCATCTCATGACTGTGAGGGTAGTTGCAAGCTGCCTCAGTGCACAGGATCTACAACAGGTCTGTAGGAAAACCAGACTACGATCTGTCCTGCCCAGTGGCGGCAAGGCATCAGATCTGTTGGCCTCCTTGACACTTACATACAGCAGATCAAGTCAATGTCAGATGAATGTCAGAATCTCAAACATCTGCTGTCAGAGTGTGAGTCAGCTGAGCCATTCTGTTTGTTGACAGTGCACATTCTGTTTGTTGACATTCTGAAAGTTTCAGAAAAAATAGAGATTGGGGAGCTAACAGACCGTGGGGTGGACTTTGCCAAGTATCTCAAAAGTTATCAGTAATGGTAAATAGACTTACACTTCTATAACGATTTGTTTGGGTGTTTAACCATATACACTGATGGCAGAGGCTGCCACCAACTTCCAGCGCCAAACAACTAATCAAGAGACTGAACAGAAACATTGTTCCAATGAAGCACCTGGTGAGAAACAACACTTCCAAGATATGGCCTAATTGTTTTTACAGACATCTCGGCATGCCAGGACAAATCTGGACAATCATTTGGCATATCCTGATAACAAACCCCAGCACAGATAAAAGTTATTCAAACAGTGGCAGCCGTCCAGGAAGACGACTGAAAGCCTCATTGTGTGGGAGAGAAACTCGATCCGGATGTCAGCTGATTAGCCAACGCACTCTTTACATAAGAGCATCATGAATTCAAAAACATTAGGACATATCAAGAACAAGGATTGAAAGAAATGTGAGGAAAGAAAAGACAAACTATACTGGGACACACATACTAAATCTCTAATAAAATCCCCTCTCTGCAGGACTGAAGGCCTCCTCCAAGCTGAAGACCTGCCAACCTCAGTGATACACATCTGAGTGTTCCAGCTCAGTGTTTATACATGAACCACCCAAGCTAGTGTTACCTCCAACTAAACAAAACCGTTCCCAATCTAACCTCCACTTCCCCCTCTTTCACTCTCTCTACTTCCTGCCTCAGGCTGGTGAGGAGACGTTGTATTTTGCGGGACAGGTGCATTCACCAGAGTGCAGTTTCTGGCGGATGTGCCAGCCTGCCCGAATGTGCTGTAAAAACAAATGGAGAGTGAGATTGGGTTGGGTCTTTCCTGCGTTTCTCTCACCTCACAATGAGGTGTAAATGTGGTTCAGCGGCAGCTGGTGGGAGCTGGTAGGAGCTGGTGGTCCAAAGTACTGGAAGGGTGGGGTGGCCCTGTTTTTACTGGAAAGGAGCCCTGAGTTATACAGCAGGTCCATATTTGGAATGGCACCCATCTATTGTACTGAGCTGGGTGAAAATCATGCAGCAACAAAGAAATAACACACTCCCACACAGACAGGAGGCATAACCTGATTAAAATGTGACCTCCAGACCCCTCTGATTTCTCAGATATTAAAATCTCATAAATCTGGAGATAATGAGGGAAACTATGCAACAAGTGGACGTTTATTTTCAGCTGGAAAATAAACGTGTCAGTGCTTTCTAGACAAGCTACGAATTACAACACCCAGATGTTTTAAATGTGTTCGCTCAAATTTCTTGATACTTACAGGCCAACAATTTACCAAAACAAACAAAAAAGAGTCAACATCCCCTAATCTGAGGCAATCAGTCTCTGATGAAAACGATGAACTGTTCCCTTAAGGGTTGAGAGTGAGTTACTGTCTCAAGTGTCCAAATATCTCAGCGTCTTGTGCTTCAGTACGTGTGAGATAGACCATTGGATCGACAGATGGATTAGTGTGAAAACAGCAGACAGACATTTTCCGAATGGTGTGGTGGAGAGGGAGCAAAGCCAAAAGGTAAAGCTTTTGATTTACAAGCCAAACTATGATCCAACTCTAACTAATCATGATTTGTGGGTTTTGCAATTTGCAATTTCACTGACAAACAGGCAAAAATAATAGTCCACAGGATGGTTAGGTTCAGGCTAAGAGATAAGGAGCAGAAGTAGAGAATCTACTCCTTGGCAAGGATTGAGCTGAGGTGGTTGAAGCATCCTTGGCGTCATTTTTTGAGTACTTTTTGGCATTCCCAGGTGGCAAGGAACCTTTGGGCGGACCCAGAACAAACTGAAGGATTAACATTGCTCATGTGCTTTAGATATACCCCGAGATCCTTGGACGGGAAGGAAAGGATGCAAACGGGAGGAATATCTTGACCAGCTTGGATGCCAACTTTTGTACGGAAAATCACGGCCATTATTAGTCAAGTTTATGCACAATATTTCTGCATTCTGTGCACACCAAACACTGTATCTGTGCTTCACCAGGCTGCAGAAGTAGCTTCAGTTTCCCTCAGTGCTTTATTAAGTCACTTCCATCACATCATGTGTCAAGAAGAGAAAAAATCCTGGCATTGTAAAAAGCCTTCAGAAGCACTCGAGTGGAAGAAAAAAAAAGTTGTGAAATAGGTTTTCCATTCGTGGCCCACTTTCTCAGAGAGGACATTTTCCAGAGCGTTATGAGTCGGCTGAAACGGTTCTGGCCGCAGAGGTAGCCACGCTGTGGGCATGTGTCACTTCCCAGAGTCCTCCTGCTTGATCCAGTTAAGACTCAATCAATCACCAATCTGCAGCATGTTTGGTTACCACAGAAACAAAAGTGTGACAGCTTGCCTCGCAATACTTAAACCATCTCATTTCCTTTCTGGAGGCCCTGACACAATAGTGCTGATGTCACTGAAGGCTTTTCTGTGGTTCACCAAGCCGCAACTTAGGGGGAACCCCGGAGGAATCAAGTAGAATATGAAAACAGATCCATCAGCACCAAATGGAGACCAAAACAAACGGTAATTTCGACAGACGTGGAGAAGCCGGGCCGCTTAGACTGCAGCTGAGTGATTGGATGCCAGCTCCTGCTTGACAAAGCGCAGTGACACATTTTCTTGCTTCAGTGTGTTTCCCCCTCAAGCAGGAAAACATTTGGTTTGGCAAAGTACAGAAAGTCTTCATTTTTCCAAATACAGGACTGATGGTCCACGGCCACCAACGCGGTAATGAGATGTAAGAAATGGTGTGTTCAAAGAAGAGAGGCCACAACAAATCTCTGGAGGTAAGAAACTTACAGATACACACAAGAAAGAGTTGACCTTATGTGTGTGAGGCATGGTCCACATCTGAATACAAGGCTTTGGCTGAGGGACACATTATCCTCGAAAGTGCTCAGGGTGGAGAGGTTGTCTGATTGAAATGAGAGAGTGGGAGGAAATTAATTCCAAATGGGACCCAGACTGCAATGGATAACGCAACCGAGTGTGTATACAGTACATCCATCACATGAACACACTCCCAAATGCTGGTAAACTTGTGCAGGGTCTGTTTGGGGGAAGCCGAGGGAGGAGAGGAGGAAAGAGTGGAGGGAAGGGGGGAGGGCATGGCACTGCTCTCCAACATCAACACAGATGGAAATCATTTGTGTCTCAACAACAGGACCGGTCCAGATTCTGCTTCAGCAGAGCAGTATTGGAGCCATGCAGAGCCCGTAGGATGCAACGGATGATGTGACTGAAGTATTTAGGCTGAAACTATTAACAAAGTCATGAGTGCTTGTTGGAGCCTCTTTGATTTGTGAATCAGCTCATTTGCTCTTAATGATATCATAACACATGGAATATTTGGGTCGGGTTTTTAAGGTAACAGTTTTCAGGCATCCTTTGGGTCTGCAGAGCATTTTCTTTTTATTTGCATGTCTTGGACTGAATTAGACTGAGTGATCCACAGAATGGATGGGGAAAGGTCAGGTGGTTTGGTGTGTTTGTGACTTCCGGTACTTCCAGAACCAGCATCAAGTGGACACTCTAGGAACTGCAGATTTTAGCACTTCCGCATTGTCTCATGTTTTCAGACTGGCATTATCAGATCTTGATCAACCCAAGCGGCAACCTCCAAAGGTGATTCGCTGTAACATCACACGTAATAAGGATATGCAGGACAGTGTTGCCAACTTAGCCTCCCTGTCGCTATATTTAATGACTTTCAGACCCCTCCAGCAAGTTTTTTTCTAAAAAGTGATAAATTTAGCGACTTTTCTGGAGTTTGGGGGCTGAGAGGGCACTGAGCCCCTGTCCTCTCCAAAACACAGACTCCTCCGCTCGCTGCAGACCTTTCAAGCTGCAGCCAGAGAAGATGACTGCATTGTGAATCACACTAATGTTTGCCCCTTTAAGGTCACTTTTGCTGGTCAAAAGCCTGATAAAGGAGGAGGGTTTTTGTTTTAACATGAAGAAACAAGAATCGCCAGAAATAAGTTAATTTATTGTCATAAACACATTTACTGTGTACTGGTTGTCTGACCTGTCACTTTTTTGCACCTGTTCTGTTGCACTTACAATTATCTGTTTATTTTTTTTCATGTAAGAAAACTGCCCAGAGTAAAAAATTAGATGTAGATTAAAAAAATAAAATTCAAGATTTGTACCAAAACATGTTATGAAAGTTTCTTTTTGTTTCGTACTGAAAAAAGTATCGTTCAGGAACCGATATCGAAGTGAAGGTATTGCTATAGGAATCAAAAATTTTTGATTGCTATCCAGCCTTAGTAAGTAGAGCGTTAATTTGTTTTATCATAATACAGCCTGAAGTATAAAAACAAGGTTAAAAGAAAACTCTTCAATTCTTCAGATTCCTGTGTTTTGCTGTGGTAGTTCCCATTAACACATCTGTGTTCTACATGTGTGCTCGCCTGAATGCGTCTCATCTCAAGTCATTTACATTTCATTTTTCAGTGCTTTTGTCCCAGTTCCTCTCCAGCTGGATGAAAACTGTTCATGTGTCCGTGGCAGTGAGCTTGTCGATGACAGGAATGTATTTCATGCTGAAGATAAAAGAGGAATATTAGTGCGGCATAAATCCTGCATGTGAAAAAAAGACAGAAAGAGAGCGAGAGAAGATTCCCGGAGACTTCAGCCGGATATTGTCCCTCTTTGCAGTCTTTAAATCTAATTAAAGCCAGACTGACATGTTTGAATGCATGTGTGTGTGTGTATCCGAGTGTTGTATGTAACAGACTGTAAAACGGTGCTGTGATCCTCTTTCTCAGATCGCTGAATTGATTTATGAGGTGCCGGTTATGGAGAGGATCAAACTGACTTAAAAAGGCCCTGGGTCTGTTTGAATATATAAAGAGTGAATCTTGAATATGTGCAGAGTTTTTACACAGCAGAAAAGTGCTGTATAAAAACACATGCAGTTTGTTTTGTTCATGAGAGAGAGAAAGATGACCACCACAACTAGGGGTGTCCCTTTTCACTTCCATTACGATACTGATATTACAGCCTTGAGCGACGTCTTTTTCTGATTTTAATAAAAAATACTGCCACATGCCCAACATCACTCCAACTCCTTGCTACTTTACTAGCACCTTAGCACATGCTGTTGTTGTTATTACATGGGCTCTGCTTGCTTGATCCATCACTGCTGGATGGAAGTGCTGAAGCAGAGTCTGGGATGGACTGCTTGTATTGATGTGCTTATATTGAAGATTTTGGATCAACATGCAGCTAAAGTGCAGCCAACATGCAGCCAAAGTGAAGCCAACATGCAGCCAAAGTGAAGCCAACATGCAGCCAAAGTGAAGCTAAGGTGCAGCCAACATGTAGCTAACATGTAGCTAACATGCAGCTAAAGTGCAGCCAACATGCAGCCAAAGTTCAGCCAGCATGCAGCTAAAGTACAGCCAACATGCAGCCAACATGCAGCTAAAGTACAGCCAACATGCAGCTTAAGTGCAGCCAACATGCAGCCAACATGCAGCCAAAGTGAAGCCAACATGCAGCTAAAGTGCAGCCAACATGCAGCTTAAGTGCAGCCAACATGCAGCCAACATGCAGCCAAAGTGAAGCCAACATGCAGCTTAAGTGCAGCCAACATGCAGCCAACATGCAGCTAAAGTACAGCCAACATGCAGCTAAAGTGCAGCCAACATGCAGCCAAAGTGAAGCCAACATGCAGCTTAAGTGCAGCCAACATGCAGCTAAAGTGAAGCCAACATGCAGCTTAAGTGCAGCCAACATGCAGCTAAAGTGCAGCCAACATGCAGCTTAAGTGCAGCCAACATGCAGCCAACATGCAGCCAAAGTGAAGCCAACATGCAGCTTAAGTGCAGCCAACATGCAGCCAACATGCAGCCAAAGTGAAGCCAACATGCAGCCAAAGTGAAGCCAACATGCAGCTTAAGTGCAGCCAACATGCAGCCAACATGCAGCTAAAGTACAGCTAACATGCAGCCAACATGCAGCCAAAGTGAAGCCAACATGCAGCTTAAGTGCAGCCAACATGCAGCCAACATGCAGCTAAAGTACAGCTAACATGCAGCCAACATGCAGCTCAAGTGAAGCCAGCATGCAGCTTAAGTGCAGCCAACATGCAGCTAAAGTTCAGCCAGAATGCAGCCAGTATAGAGCCAACATGCAGACATTGTGAATATAGTGACATGATGCCATCATATTGCCATCCATACACTGCTGGTATAAACATAAATGTATAAATGCTGTCTCGATGGACTTCTGTTCTCTTTCTGCCTATGCTTACACACAGACAGCAGACCAGTTTGAGCCCTTTGGCTGTTTATCTGATTAGTGAACATCCTGCTGGGTCTCCTGATCCTTAATGACATCAGTTTGTCTGTTTGTGAGTCAATAACAGGTCGTAAGTTCAGAGACTCCAGACCAAAAAACAAACTATTATCTGCAGATGTAATGCAAATTCATCCAGCGGCCCTGCTGCTGGTCACCAAGGTTACACCTGAGTATCCTAACTTTATGATGAAATGAATCAACATCACAGCCTTACGTTATGACAGAAAGTTCTCTGAGTCAGCTGCTGCAAAGGCTTTAGGTTTCATTTAATTTCATTTGATTGATTTTAACATCCGTAGCATCTGGCTGCCACCCACAGGTTGTTTCCATAAGGCGTCTTGCTATGGAGGGATGTGTCTGACAAACATTATGTAAACACATCATGGAGGTCTGTGTAGTTAGATCACTTCCTCTTTGTCTCCAGAACACAGGCAGTCTATTGTGCAAACACACCATCTTAAATCAATTTCATCTTTACTTTTCAGTTATTTACGATCAGGGTTGTAACTCTGCATCATCTCTTTCAGATTTAAACGTGCTCCGTAAATCCAAGCGACTACTCCAGAGTAATTATTCTTTATATAACACTGAGTAATCAAAATGGCTGCCACAGGAGCATTGATCTGCAGCCACAGCTCTCGGTCTTGCGGAGTGTTGGTTTGGCTCGGCACTGAGGCCTGACGGGTCACAGACAGACCGCGACCAAGGCCGTCTCTCCCTCCTCCTCCTCCTCCTGATCCATTCCTCTAACAGAGCTCTCATCTCTATTTATTGCCCTCAATCACCACCAATAACTCATGACTGATGCTTTATAGGATATTCGCTTCTGCAAATTGAATGCATTTGAAGCGTTAAAACCTGCTTCCTCTGCACTAAATCACACTCCTCTTTGTTTCCCTACCCCATTTACCCCATCCTTCCCTCTTTTAACCCATATATCTTTTGGTCCCTTCACGCCGGCTGGATTTACACAAGTCGAAAGAAAGAGGCGGATTATTTTCTCCTGCCTGGACAGCTTCTCCAGAGGTCAGTGTGGAAATGTGATGAACGGTAATTTCAGAGCAGACAGGCAGCTACAGAGAGACGGAGAGCTGGAAGGGAATAAAGACAGGAGCTGAGTTTCCATCCAAGTATATTTATGAGAATTGTACTTTCACTGCTCTGATTCGGCACGTCCTGCACATGTAGGGTAGACCGGGGGCAGTTATAACACATGCGATTGCTCTAACTAGGAGCAACTGCAACTGTAATTTCAACCTCCAATTGTTCCAACAGACCCCCTTCCTGTTTGTAAACAGTGATGACATTTCTATGGCTAGACGCATTTTGGCAATGGAAGTGCTGTTGACCATCAAAAAACACATTTTTACCCAAATAACACCAATTTGACGGATGATAAGCGACTCCCGTGTACCCAGAGAGGAGTTTAAACTCAAGTCACTCCATTTTTATGACTGCATTATCTGTGGACATTGACCAGGTGGTAAAATATAAAAACATGAACTGTGTCAATAGAGCAGAAACCCTCCCAAACCAAAAAAGAGCTCACAGAGAGCTGAGTCTGAGACCTGGGTCAGAATAAAGGATCCAGAAAACCAGGTCCAGACAGAGAACTGCTCCAAATCTATCAGAATATTAATGCTTTGATATTTTCAGATTAGTTTGATAATATACCGTAGTTTAACGTTGAACTTCAAATTCTGTTTCTGTTCATCATTTATGGCTTCACTTATTATTTCCTCTCCATAGTGAGTCCATATTTGGTCATAACCTCGGCTCCAAACCAACTTTTTTATCAAACACTCAAAGTAAAAACTTGATTTAGAATATCAGCAGTTAATATTGATTACTGGTGTTCAAACCTGGTGAACTGAGGTTGGATAAAGAAGACACATTTAATAACACAGCTGCAGACGTAGCTGGTGTTTCAGTGTAAAGTGTGACCCTGTTAACTGGAGACTCTCAGCCAATAATCACTGACACGTTCAGCTGAGAGTCATCAGTTAGCGAGGTCACTCTTTAATCCAAAACACTGGTTCTCTGTAAAGGTCAAAACTCAACAGAAGTCGACTCCATGATATAGTAACGTTTCTGACAACTGACCACAGAACGACTGGACATTTTTATGCTGCTTACAAATTTAATTTAAAGTTTAAAGGACGAGAACTCGTCTGAATGAATGGAGCTAAACGCTGCTTCTGTTGGCAAAATGTGTGCGCATCTTTATGGAGATGTCGACTCGCAATTTTGGGCTAAGAAAGTAATTCTTTCATTTCTTTTCATTCGTAACACCTGATTCATTGTCTCTGCGCTCTTTTCTATAGAAATAATAAAGTTTTTATCATCTGCAAACAACTAAAAACTGTTTTTTTGAACATTGTATACACACAGGGATGTATGAGCACTTTCTACTCTGTTCTGTTCTGTTTCTGACTCTGTTTGTAACCCCTGTTCACACTCTGTATCTACATGTCTTCTGGAGTCTCTGGAGGTTTTCTAAGAACAACAAGAACCAGAAACAAAGTCGAGAGGAGAAAGACAGAAAGTAGAGAACAATCTCTCCTCCTCCTCCTCCTCCTCCTCCTCCTCCTCTCTCGTCTAGTTTTCCGGGAAGCTTCGGCAGTGATTTCCAGACACACACTGGGGTCACCGGAGGAGGCTAAGGCTGTGGACTGGTTTTAATTACAAAGTGCACTGTAAGGACTTGTGCCTCGTGTGTTTTTACGGGTGTGTTTGAGAGAGTGAGAGAGAGAGGATGTAGAACAAGGTGTTGTGGCTTATTGTTATGGTGAGAAGGCTTTGCGGTCCATCACAGCCACCTGCTTTCTATCAGAGCCATCTGCTCTGACACTAACACACACACAAACACACGTGTGCTGGCGCTACACACTCCTCATATCCATCTAACGATGTGACACACACTCACTCACTCACACACACACACACATTATGTCAGAGACGGTGCCGTCCTCAGTGAGTGTTAAGAGTGATGCAATGTGCTGTGAGACAGGAAGACATGTTGGAGTCGTGACTCGTCTCCTACTGCTTAACAAGAGGCTGTAAAAAGAGGCAGCGCACATGGTTTCCACGTCTCACCGCATCACTCCAGCTGACACTGAAAACGCTCTGAGGGACGTTTGAATCGGAACTATCGGCGTCTCTCACAAGAAGCGCTTTGTTAAACATCGACTCGTCAGATATCACAGATAACTTGACTCGTGTGTAATGACTGAAAGACGAAGAATATTTTACGGACAGAGGAGAGGCGGAGCCGTACCCTGGACAGGCAACCAGTCGGTCACAGATACAAGAGACATCACAGGGTGAGGTTTAGGAGACTGATCACATTGCCGGAACCGATCTGGAAACAGTTTTTACTTTCAGCGTTTTGGTTTCTCTGGTAAGCCCCGTAGGGTCAAAGGTCATGACATCAAGATCAAAGATTTACCAGCCAAGGATGAGGGATCTCAGGGAGGGGCATCTGAGGCGGGGCCGGCAGACCGCTGTGGATCTCTGATTTAAACGACGGCTCTGGAGAAGAAGAGAAAGAAAGTTAGAAACTGTTTTTGTGAAAGTACCAACAGTCGATAAAAAAGGCAGAACTGTTGATATAATAAACTCTTTAGAAATGAAGCAGCTGTGACTGGAAAAATTTCCACACGTCCTTCCTCTCTCTATTTCAGTTTCCCACTCAATCTTCTGTCCTGTCCTCTGAATTAAGCTGTTCCTGAAGAAAATTATCTCAAACAACACAACAAAACGTCCATGCATGGATTTTGTGGAAGCAGAAACCGTCTCTGCAGAGTATTTCACACTTAAGTGTGCTAAAATCTCACCTTTATCTGAGAGGACTCTGTGCAGGATGTTGGACAGGTGCAGCTTCCTCTCTCGAACCCCGGCACTCAGATACTCTCTGTCCAGCAGGTCCAGGAACAGACGGAGCTCACACACCAGCTCCTCCATCGCTGCAGGACAAACATGAACATGAAGTTTTTTTTAATACCAAAGCTTGTTGCAGATAAAAACATTTCAATGTTTTTAAATTTTGGTGAAATAAATGCCTTCAACACCTCAAGTCTCAGAAATATACCTCAGATTGAGAGCCTGGACAGAGAGCTGAAAGAGGAAACTCAAAGCTTAAGACCTGATGAAATAACCAGAGTCAGTTTTCCTTCAAACCAGCAGGAAGTCAGAGCACAAGAAGCAGCTGCTAAGATACTGTTTGTATCAAACTACACAAGGAAATACATCAAAGTCTATTAATCCATCCCTGTATGTTTGATTTAAGGCACAGAAACCACTGAGGCTCCAACATTCAACAGAGTTTGAACCAAAACAAAACCTTATGTAACCGACAGGTGCTCGGCCAGGTGGAGACAGAGAACAGAGCGTCAGGCCCGTCAATCCATCAGACAAAAACAGACCTGCGAACCGCTGCAGAGTTACGACCACTGCTGCAAAATACAAACCAGCTTCCACTCTCAGAACAAAACAACCGGAGGAAGCACGTGCAGCAGAGGATGAGGTATGCGTGCACACCTTCATGTGATCATATCTGAGGCCTGGTTGGGATACGGATGGCATCAAGTCTCCACGCTCTGCAGAGGCTCTCAGATAACACACGCATCTCTCACGCTGAGGCTCCGGGTTCGATTCTGAGCAACTGGAGCTTAAAGTCAACATGTGATGCTATCGAAGGTGACGACACCGTACAGAGGAGGGCAAGTGGAGATCAAGATGAGACGATTGTTTGAATTACTCAACCTCTGTGAGAGCCCGCTGTGGGACGTGTTCTTTGGTGGAGCGCGTCACACTGAGAGCAGCGGCGGGATTCAAGGATCAGTGCCTTGCTCAAGAACATATTCACAGGCAGCTGTTGATGCAGGTTGAAAACTATGTCAGATAAGAAATTCTTCAGTTCACTGAGTTTAATGAAATCCTGCGTTTGTATATGAATAAAAGGACTAAATGAGGAGGAGTCTCTTCTACTTCATCCTGTGAACACATTTTCAAGGAAAACCGTTCAATAAAATATTATTCAATAAGTCCAAGAATTGTTTTTTTTCCTTATCTGAAAGATTAGAGTAAAGGTTCAACAGGACAGTAGACTGAGCTTCATGAAACTCTGACTGAGTTGTCTCTGTAACTCACGGTTCGATCCGCACCTCGGTTTTTGGCTCACGGTTCAAGAGAACTTTTTTCCCTTCCAAAAAAAATTATCTTTGTTTTGTTAGTCAACAAATGCCAATATCAATATTAAGTCATTTAACACTTTTCTTTACAGTTAACAGTTACTAAACAACACTTCCAAATGGTAAGTTGCCTCTTAATCCTTGACTACTTGAAAACACAATAGGAAAGTCGCTATTGGCTGTCCCAGAAGTACCTAAAAGTTGCTTAATAATGTCATTGCCTAATTTGCATGATGATGGAGAGAGGAATAACATCACAGTAGAGACAGAAAGCGTGTAATAACACTGTTCTTTGATACACCTTGTGGTGCCCCTGGACACATCATCAGCGATGTAACCTGGGATCATTTGGGGTTTCTGGTCTTTCGACAATCTGACTCGCTCCCCCAGGCAACCCAACCGGGGTTGATCAGGCCCCAGCTTGTGTCCAGGTAGCGCTCCTCTCCCCTCTTGATCGATCCATCTCGACGCCACCTCTGCTGCATCTGTGGCCAACTTGATGGCCCTTCGCTGGCAAGCCCCTGTGATGCCAAGCACCTTGTAGGCCCACGAACCCACCGCATCCCACTTCAATGGGTTGGCATCTTGCTTGCCAACTGTTGCTCCGGCACTCCTCCACCAGCTCTGAGTACTTCGCCCTCTTTCTTTCGTGGGCCTCCTCCATTCTGCTCAAAAACCCCGATTTCCACCGCACTGATGTGAAATTTTCCTTCAAGGTCAGTGTCCTCCTGAAAACAGCTTAACATGAGTCAGCCTCACAGAAGCTAAAGCCCCGCCTCCTTTCGAGGCCAGCTGTGATCGTTTTACATTCTTTTCAAAAACAACATTAAATCACCTTCCCCAACATCAGAACCAGAAGCACACCAGGTGCACTGACATGACCCGAGAGCTCAGCAGTCCAAAACAAACACCTGATCTACAGGCTGGACTCACATATGAGATAGAAATGTACCTCAAAGCCTCCCATGGTAGGAACTCAATGTTCCTGCTCCTCTATGCAACAAAACACGTCTAAAAAGCTGAACATAACTCACTTAGGCTTCAGTTATTAACCAGCTGCAGGTGAGTGAGCAGGTAGCTGCCACAGGATGGGGAGATTCATCCATAAACTTTCAGCGGAATGTTTTCAGCGTTTTGACGCCTCTTAAAGATATTTATAAACTTAACGTTTCTATAAGTCATTTTCAGAGCAGAAAGAGACGTTTGATGGTTGGACCTTAGCTCTGAGGCTCCTCATCCACTTTCACACATTCCTTACATAATCTAATTATCCCACAGGACAAAGAGAGAGGGAGTGTACACCAGGCAGGAGGCAGGAGAAAGAAGGTATAAGAGGAGGTGAGATAAACAGGAAACAAAGATGGTGTTTGTCAATTTGGATATGATCCCATTCACATTTTACTTTAAGCTAAATTAGCTGATCTTTGTGAGTTTTACCTTCACAGAGTCATGGATACATAGACAGTTGGTAGATTGATGCCCAGCTCCTCCTGTCTGCACATCGAATAATGTGGAGTTACATCAGAGTGAGGCTAACACTAGCAGAGCTAGCCCCTGCAGCCTTCTTGCACATTTAAGTCTAACAAATCTGTCATCTGTGACTGTTTCCATCAGTGTCATAGTGCATTGTAGCATTATGGCTGAAGACATTAACCTGAGTTCAAGCTCCAGCTCGTGGAGAGGCCGAACTACAGCTTCGACATTAATTTTTTCAGTCCTACAAAAACCAAAAATATAATGATTGATTTCTTTGGTGGTTTTGCTGACAACAGCACACATTCATGACCTGGCCCATGTGGAAAAAGACACAATAAGTGCAGTTTGTTTTCTACTGGTGCAAAAAAGAGCATGTGACCTGCAGCCTGTGCATCTTCAACTAGATAGATGAATCTTAACCAGTGGATTTGTTGGCCCTCACACTTTGATGCTGGATCTAAACCTTGCATGTGGCTGTTTTAAGTAGAATAATTCCCCTTAGACAACTGCTATCTAGAATGCAAAGCTGCTCACTTCACAAACACACATAACTTTCCCTGGACAGGCTTTACTATCACAATGAGAACAGCCAAGCTCTCTTTACTGCTCCATTTACTGTTTCATGGAGCTTTGTGCAACCAGTGCAGCACTTTACCTCCACCAGGGTGGTCAGAAAGTGAACCCTGTGTGTGAGCATGTGTGTGCGTGTGTGTGTCATTAAAGCCAGCTCTCTGGATCACATAAGTCAGCGAGGGAACATGAAGTGGCACAGAGTGAAGAGGACCACCCTCAAACAAGGCCCAAGGGCGAGCAGAGAGTCCCTCCTCGTGCAAACAAACCTCCCACGCCCGGTCTTCAAAGCTCACTCCTGTCTCACTCTCTGCCTTCTTCTGTCTGTCATTCAAATGTCTCAAAAACTCCCATTCTTCATTATCAATCCTCTAAGTTTTCATCCATGCTGCACTCTTATGGTTTTGCAAATGCTTGTTCTGCACTCAGAGGACATAATTGGTTTTCTCTGAAGCTTGCAAACACTCCTCACACATACACTCTCAGTTTTATTCGCATGAGGGAAAATATAATTTGCCTCTGACCACATTTGCTGTGTCAACACCCTGCATGCATGACAAATGATAGAAGCGCTCTCCAATAAATGCAGTTAATCCCTGCACACACACACACGCACACACTCAGAGCGAAAACACTTTGACATGTCAGGGAGATGTTTTTTCTGCCAGGTATTCACACTTCCCGGAGCTCAGGACAAAAGGGGGTTTTCCTGGGTGAGGTGTGTTTTGGTGGTGATGGGGTCATGTTTGAGTCTCTGGGAGAACTCGAGACCCTGAGGCTCCCTGAAGATGTTGTTGTTGTCTGTGAAAAAATGCTGAGGTGGGTCAGAGGGGGGGGGGGTTTTCTCTGCTATTTCCCAGAATACAGCTGTTCTGACAGACGCCACACTGACAGGCTCTGTCCCACTCTGTGTGTGTGCGTGTGTGTGTGTGTTTCAGGTGTCTGTTTCTTGTAAAGAGTATGTCTTTGACACTCTGAGGCTGTTTAGTCTGGGTGTTTGACAAGCACGATCGAGATCCTCACGATCAAGATCTTCACAAGGCTTGCTGAAATGAGCAGCAAGCAAGAATCATTGAGTCATAATCTTGAGTCCATCATCATCAAGTTGGAAGGTATTCGTATAAGAGCTTGGTCTTCAGCTTTTTCTTTAAAGTGTAGAGGGACTCTTCAAATCAAAAGGAGTTTGGAGTTTCATTCCACCACCGGGAAACAACAGAGGAGAAGAGTCTAGTCAACCCCCTGTTGTAAAGGGTTGGACCAGACGCCTACCTGGCAGAGCGTAGTGGGCTAAGGGATCTTAGATTGGGATTAGAGAGTTAAAGCACTTCCAGTAGATAGTCGCAATAGTCAAGGTTCTATGAAGACTTTGTCAGTATGAGGTTGGTTGTTCCAAGTTGGCTATTGAACTAGGGTTGCATAGAGGGGCTGGCTTGGATGACAAGGAGCTCGTTCTTTGAAAGGTTGAGTTGAAGGTGGCTATCAGTCACTCAACAAGGGATATCAGCAAGGCATGATGAGATTCTCGTTGAGACTGTTACATCGTCCAGAGGAAATGACAGGAAGAACTGGGTATCGTCGGAGTAACAGTGGTATGAGAAGCCATGAGAGTGGATTAGTGAACCAAGTCAGCTTGTGTATATGGAGAAGAGAAGGGGACCGAGCACTGATACTTGAGGTACTCCGGTGTACAGGCTGTAAGCCTTGGACACTTCTCCCTTCCACAACACTCTAACTGATTGCCAAGAGAGGAAAGAAACGAACCAGCAGAGGGCAGATCCTGGTCATGTAAGGATCCCCCAACTGGTTCATGACACGTTGGAGGGGCGGGCCTCAAATACCAAGGTCTTTCCATTGCTCCACCCAATCAGAGTGAAGGGGGTTTGTGGAGTGGGAAGCCTTAAAGAGACAGCAGCTAAAACAAAGCCTTTCAGTGACAGGCTAAAATAAGGGTTTTCTAAAACACCAGTGAGAGAAAAATAAGGATTGTCAAGATATTATGGGGGACCAGAGGGAATGTAAAAAATCTTTAAAAAAAAAAAATTCTCCAAATCAGTCATGAGGAGCTCATACTACCGGAACTTCATCTGTCAGCTGCAGTAATCACTATTAAAATGTCTGGAGGGAAAAGGGCCACAAACACTCTTTAGATACTTCTTCAGTAACAAGTTAGGCCTCTTACAGCCTGTTTTGGGATCCTTCTTAAATATTCCTTAAAGTAAACCTTACAGTTTGTACCAATTAGTCTTTAGACCTAAAATACGTAAAAGGAAATGTTTGAAAGTCGTAAAAATTCCCTTTAGTAAGCCAAATATAACCTAAGCCAACCCAGATAGGATGACAAACACTGGAAATTTTCTCCTGGAGTTCTTCATGTTTCCATAAAACCAAGCTTCAGTAATCCACTAAATGACCTGTGCAGGAGGTTATATGGAGGACCTGATCTGTCACGGTAGAGTTTTATAACATCTTCAAACCCGCCCATCATCTTTGTGGCTTGCCAGATCACATCAAAAGCTGACATCAAATCTAGGGTTGAACTATCTGCTGCTGCACTTTTTCTAAAAAAAATTTACATGCACAAGGAAAGACAGTAATGTGGTTTCTCTTTTCCAGGTGACAGACTCCTCCTTAGGTGTGGAAGCCTGCTGACTCAGCTTTAAGCTGGGACAGATTTAACGAGCCAACCGCCCAATCATCTGCGCTGAGCACTCCCTGCGCCTCTGGGAAGCCTAACAGCACTGTGGGCTGAGTGTTACTGTAAGGCAGCGGTTTTGGTTAATTGAGGTTGGTTTATGGTCGAGCATCGTCATGGTTACTGCCTCTAGCGTGCCACCAAAACAGCAGACGCACGATTACATAAGAGCTTAGACACACAAACACACTCTATAGCGTGCATACACCACACAGTGTGAAGATCTTCTGATTTTTCCTCCCTCAATACAAATCAACCCAAAAATATATAGATATTTACCCATCATCATACCTAGCTCACCATCCAATCCATGAATTATTTAGATACTAGAGCTTTGCTTTCTTCTATACTGTTTGCTTTACTAGCTGCCAGCGCAGTGTTTATGGGCTGGACTGTATGCAATGTGGTAATGTGAGTACTCTATGTTGTCAATGCCATTTTCCCTTTCAGCCCCCATGCCCCTTCCTTTTGCACCAATTGCCAGAATTTCATTGTAAATAAGAATTTGTTCTTCGCAATTTACCTGGATAGATAATAGTAAAATATTTTTTAAAAATCGGCATTTAAAATTCAAATGTTTCCATCTTTTTGGTCAAAGTTTGGTCAAAACCTAAAAGGCAGCCAAATGCAGAGGTTGTTGTAGTTTTTAAGAACCATCTCACTTGTTTTTCTCTTCTTATCTCCCTTCAGACAAACAGTTATCATGTAACAATGACATATCTATAAATTCAGTCCATTGGCATCTCCTAAATCAGCAGATGAAAGAGAGAAGCTGAGTGAGCTATTTATTTAGGCTTTTGTTCTATATCTGGTGTTTTAATGAAACTGGTACCTTTGTTATTTTGATACCACAGCCAGTGTTGAGCAGTAATGCATTACTAGTAGCGCATTACAGTAATAAAATTACTAAGTAATGAGTAGTGTAGCCAATTACTCTCGACATTCCAGTATTATTAACTAATATTAGTTAGTTGCGCAAAAAAAAAAAAACCCTCGTTACTCCCTTACTGTTGTTATTAACCCTCTAATGATCCTCTAAATGCATCAAGCTGGAGACAATTTTAAATATGTTGGTACAGTGATGGACCGTTGTTGATTATGTATTTTTTTAAATACCAGTAAATTTGTTTTTATTATTTGTATTGTATGTTTTTAACATCTTCCTGCCCAGGGACCAGAGATGAGAATTAGCTTTATAGCTAACTCTGGGTTGACAGTTTGTTTGTGTTGCATGGTTCCTTTCAAATAAAGTAATAAATAAATAAACGATTTAAAACACAACAATCCATGGATTAATTTCATCGGGCTTATCAGATGAGCTGCAAAGTCGCTCGCTTTAAGGTTGCCAGGTATGCTTGTATGTTTTCCTGTGGAATTGGGCATCTTTTTAGGCACTGCCTTGGGTAGTTCATGGGGTTTTTTTTTGTTTGTTTGTTTTTGGGGCTGGTGGGCTTGTTTTTTCAATTGTTGTCAAACATACCTGAAAACCCTGGCTTGAAAGATGAAGCCGTACACGTTCGGCGGCTGGAAATATGTGCATCACTTTCATTTTGTCAAGAGGAAAGATGACAGCAGCATCTTTGTCAGGTTTAAATCGTGTCCCAGTAAGGTCTCTTTCAACTTAGAACGACTTAGACTGGATTTCAAAAATTGTGTCTCTCATGCTCAGTTGAGCCAGCGTGTTTTTCAGATAGTCTGTAACTTTGATGTGTTCATAGGCTGCAGAAAAAAAAATGCACCTGCTCGCAACGTCTGGCGTTGACACATAGGTCATGTGCAAACTCAGAATCACCAGAAGAAAGGACACAATTGCCAGTTTTGTGGGATGTAATAAGTAAACTAATAATACTACTATTATTAATTACTTTTTTTTCAGTAATGGGCCCAACACTGACCACAGGATATCTTATTACTACAAAACGCTACAATCTGACATCTTTAGATTTTTGTTTGCATTTTTTGATATCTAGAGCAGAACTCTTAAAGTAGCACAGATTTAAGGGAAATGAAGCATCTGAGGATTCTTCGCTGAGTGATACTATAATAAGCACGTACACCACTGTAGGCACGCTCATTTAGTTTAAAATGTGGGTAGAAAGCTGTGAAAGTCAAGCAGTATTTCCACTCATAAATATCTCATACAGAGATTGTTGAGCCTGGACTTGGACGAACACCAGCAGAGAGAGGGAGAGTTCTGAACACATCAGAGCCTGAGCGACGCTGCATTAGTTTATGATGAAAGACTGGCTGACTCGCTCTCTCCTCGGGTCTCAGGTCTGTAATTATGAGGTCTGTGTGTTTTCTTCCTTCCATCAAGGCATGCAAAGCGATCATCACAGAGCGCGGCTGATTCCTATCGGACTGTACAGGTGGTTTACCGTACCAGCAGATGTTTGTCTGACCGCAAATACACATCTGCGCAACCCTGATTTGAAGACAGGAAAAGAAGGGTTAAAGATGGAGGGATAGGGCCGTGCTGACGGAGGTTTAACAGAAGATATGAGATGCAGCAGAGGGGAGAAAGAGGGCTCGTCAAACTTCAAGCTAAAGACAGTATTTGTGGCGAGAGATGATTCCCCCTTTGGTATCTCTTTTAAAAGATAATTAAAGGGTTCTCTGATAAAACCTCAGGCCAAAGAGACGGGACAGGGTGAAGGGAATCGTAAAGAAGCTCCAGCTGTGGGATCAGATCTTCTGGTGGGAACGGGGGGAATGTGGTTTCTCTGATCGGACTGGGAATGGAAGCTGACAGGGTGTGAGAAGTGAGAGTTTCATTGAACAGAATTTTGAAGAGGTCATGAAAGTTTTCAATATCATCATTCATCAAACCTCCAAAAGAGTTCAAACCCCTCCAATTAAGTGGAAACTTAAGGGATCACGATCAGACTTTACAAAAAGATGGACAACATCCCAGCTTCTTAGAAGTGAAACCAAAACATTTGAGGCTTCCCTTGATGTAAAATTTGTTATCATAGTTGGTTCTTCTGATTTTTTCAAAGAAGTTTATTTACTTGGTATTGAAAAAACTGCAGCTTCTGCAGTGGGCATCATATTATCAGAAGAAAGAGGAAACTTAACCTCCAGTGAAACTTCATGCTAGCACCTGTTGCTGGATCGTTCTAGCCTCGAACCAAACTGTAAAAAAAACTTTGATAGACCCTAGGTTAGTCACATGACTGGGTAAAAAACGGACAGTCCAGAGAGGCTGAGTCTTTCAGAGGGAAAGACATTCAGCACTCTGTGAGAGACTGCGTGAGCTAATAGTTCAACGCTTTGAGAACAACGTTCCTCAGAGTAAAATGAGAAAGAATGAGCGGATTTCACCATCGACAGAAACAAATATCATTAAAAGATTCAGAGAATCTGGAGAAACTTCTTAACTAAAGGGACAAGAACAGATATTCAGGCCTTCAGGCAGCACTGCATTAAAAACAGACATGACTCTGTAGTGGAGGTCACTGCATGGGCCCAAAATCACTCCCAAAAACTATGATCCGCATCCACAAATGCAGGTTAATGATGTCATCAATGAGTATCTGACACATCACCTGCTTCTTTAACTATTTAAAGCACTTTTTGACCATGAGATATTAATCTACTGACAAAAAACATGAAAACTACCCAATATATAGCCATGTAGATCCCAGATTTGGCCATGCATGCAATATTTAGAAGTCCTCACGCCCATCATGGGAAACCCTGAGATCTGCAGAGTTAAGTCAGTCTTGGCACAGCCAGAGCAGAAATGTCTCAACACTCCATTTTTTTGGTTTTCTGCCAGCTGAATCTCATCTTTGGATGCTAAAGAAGTCTGACTGTGAGTGACAGCTCAAAGCCTTTTACATCCCGCCAAGAGTACCACACAGTGTAAACCCCCAACAGCAGACACACCCATGTGAGAGCCTGAGTGAGTGTGAGTGTGTTTGGCTGAATGACAGATCCAAATTCAAGTCAGGACACCACGCAGACATATTAACCAGCTCCTCAGTGTTTCTTCTGTTGTTGTTGTTTCTGACTGACGACCGTCTTTAAACCAACACACCCCCTGCTGTGCGACCCTCCGAAACAAACTGCAGCACTGGTTTTGTAATCCCAAAAGCTTTGTTCAAGACAGACAGACACCTAACAAGCTCATCCTATTACATCAGTAATCCTGTTAAAGACGCCCGATGGGGCTGATCACAAAGATCCTCTTTATGGCCACAAATTAGCGTCAATCCAACGACTAAATCAGGCTGTTTCAACTGTTAGCTTTACATTTCCAGGCAGGAGTCCAAATGTAAATGCTTGGTTCATGATGCCAGATCAGTCGGCTGGTTGCCAGTTGTTTGAAATCCATATGAAACTGTCCTACTTGGCACGAGGCAGGCTCTTCCATAATGGGCTCGAGCTCCCAATCCTTCTCCTGTGTTTTTCCAGATGGATATTGACAGAGAGGGACGGCAGAGAGGGCTATGATTAGTCTGCCCCAAAATTAAAGTCCCTGTTCCCGCATGCCAGCGTACTGACAGGTCGGCTTTTGAGGGAAGGAGGAGAGATTACTAACTCATTTCTCCTCATCTCTACTCTCTGCTTCTGGGGTTCTTCCTCCAAACCACCGAACGAGGAGGAGGAGGAGGAGGGGGACTAACATGCCTGACATATGAAAGCTTTTAAACTTCTATCATCGGAGGGCACACAGGCTTTCTGAACGAGACAGACCCTCACTCTTAAGCGGGACCAAATGGGTGAAGTGTGCCAGAACGGTGACACCATGTACCCCTACTACCCACATCACACACACCCAAATTAATAACCTATAGACTCAAGGTTTCCGTGTGGAAACCTACGATAAAAGAAGGTAATAAATGCTCAAAAACTTGTGCCAAGTTTGCCCCCATAACATGGCACCCCATAAGTGGGAGAGGTTTGAGCAAAAAGAACCACTGACAGGAATCCTGGACTTGCAATAACAGCTGGATGTGTTGCCAACATCAGCCGGAGTCAATAACAGAAGGGAAAGTAAGTCAGGTTCCCACAGACCTGAACTGGAATGGTCCTCTTATGAGGTTTTCCCACGAAAAGCAAAGTTTACACCTTCTTTTACCCAACAAACAAGCATCATTTCAGTGCTCAAGTCGACTATTAGCTTCCCTCAAGGTCCTTTGTGCCAGTGTAGGGTGGAAAAATAAAGATGCTGTGATTTCTGCAGAAGGATCACGTTGCAAACGCAGGTATCAGTAATCACAAAATCACCTGGTAGATGTAGCTAATATGCACTCTTTGACATTTGAGCACTGCATTTTTAGATTAGACTATACAAAATCAAACCCTGTTCTGTCTGAATGCACGACACCATCAGTACAGCTCAGTAAATGCCCCCTTCTTCAAGAGCTGCAGTGTGAAAACTGAAAACATAGCACAGGTTTTTAACTTATTTTTACTAAAACTGCCTTAGTAGACTGTATATGAGCCACATTTACCTGATAACAATGAAGAATAGAAGAATGGTTCCTGAATAGCATTGGTTTAAGTGAAATGTACTTGTTTAGTTTCTTGTGTTAGCACATTTTTCTTATTTTAAAAAACTTAACAAGTACATTTTCACCCTATGGTAGATTTTTTACAAGCTTAATTAAGTCCAATACAACAATTTGACTGAAAATAAGACATAAAAACTTGCTTTGATCCCAGTTTTTGCCGTAAGTGGAACTTTCCTGCTGCTTCCAGCTACCTGAGGCTGAAAAGTTCCCAGTTTGATAGTGTGACACCAACTCCCAGCCTTCTGGATTTTAGAGCGCCTGTCCACCCACCCAGCCACTAACTTTTTAGGTGTTGGTTCCTCATGTCTCTTGTGGAGTGGTTATATGTCAGTTATATCTGTGACTGTTTACATCCAGGTAGTCGAGCTTTACAACATTACGTTACAGCCCCAGTTAGTTTACTTATCATAATTTGTCCAACAAATAAATCTGGTACCAAGTTATGAGACTGACAAAATTTATTTGTCCTGTTTTTCAGCAATGAGGCAATTCATAACAATAATCCTGTAAAATCAATTGACACCTGATCGTTTTGTAAATAAATGTACAAAAAACACCTAAGAATTTCCTGTATTTTAATGCATATAATCGTATTTAATTGTGTTGTCTGCTAAATTTGTACTTTTCTTAAAATTTACAATTCATATTTGCACTCTAAGTTATCAAAATGATTTGTTACGTATTTTTCTGGTTTGCACGGTAAAAAAAAATAAAATTTGTTTTTTTTTTCTGAATTATTATTATTTTTTTTTTTTTTAATTTGCAATTTTAGGTCCATTGTGTTCATACATTATATCAGAATGAAGAAATAATTTTAAAATCACACAGGTGAGGCTATGCTGAAAAAAGACACCAATTAAGGCAAGGTAAACAGTTTTAAAGGTGAAATATAAAAGTAAAATAAAAAGTGATCAAAAATGGCTAATTGACCCCTTGACCCCATGATGCAAATGTCTCCCTCAACTGATTTGTGTGGTTTGAGTCGCCCTGTGCCAGCTGGGTGGGTTCCAGTCTTTGCATTGATTTGATGAAGAGTTGAACTGTAGGAATATGTAAGAGATCTGCATTAACTAAGCAACAACAACACATCTGTTACAGGCTGATACATGCAGGACAGAATCAGTCCGGCTCTACTTTCCCACTGAAAAGTTTCATTTTTCCTGTCTGTTCACCTTCCAGTAAACATGTCAACTAATCTGAAAACTACACAAACACGCCTGTTTACCTCTGCTGCATACCTGCAGATTGGTTTTCTTAAACCTACACCGGTTAAACCTTCTCCCAAATCCAAAACCATAACATGATCTGCTGTGTTTTCTTGTGCTGCTCAGATACAATCACAACCCTTCGACACAATGAGCGTCTGTCAGAACCTCACCAAATGCCAGGCTGAGCAGCGCCGCCGAGCCACCTGATACCCTGCAGCTGCTAGCAGAGCTCCTGTTATTGTAGGACGCTACGAGAAGGAGACACTGGAGATACGGAGCACTTGTGTTGTCATTCCAGGAGCATGTTGGGAAACCTCTGGCTGCAGCGCCGAGTTACCCCGACGTTGACCTGGACTGTGTAAGATCTGACGGGGCATTGGCAGCTGCAGCTACGCCGAGCAGAAGCTAAGAGAGCTTCTCTGAGTTATTGGCAGTCATTTTCTAATCCGTTTTTATGTTTCAGTGAAGCATGACAGATAATGTGCTGTTTATGTATCCAGAGCTGTTGTCTAGCAACAAAAAGGTAATAAAACTCAGGCCTGTTTTGAAGGTAACAAAGCCAGAAAACAATGAATCACGTTACATAACAGCTGGCTGTGTCAACCAGCTGACGATGAAAAACACTTCATGAAAAAAAAGCTAATTTTAGCATTAGCTCCATGCTTGTGAGGTGAGCTGTTGCACTGTTAGTCATGAGGGAGTGAAGCTGTGTCAGGATCAAAAATATGGACCAGAAAGAAAGAGAAGATATGCAGAAGGGGTGAGAGGAGGTAAAAAGGAAACCTTATTCATAGCATGAATCATTACATCGATCTAAAGAGGCTTAAATTCAGTCACAGTCCTCACTGAAATCCTTATTCAGCATCTTTTGCCCTGAATGTTTATTTGCAGCCATTTTTACATGACTTCAAAAAGTTTGGGAACTGTTCCAGAATTTGTCTCTGAAAGCCTTTAAATTACTTTTTAAGCGTCTGACAACATATTTGTGAAGACAGGATCCTTATTTAACCAGAAACTGCTGTCGGCGACTCGCTTCGTTCAAAACAACTAAACTACATTAGAAATAAGTCATTTAAACCCCACAGAACAGAGAAACTCCGTTTCCCATGAGCCCCATCACCCACTTTCGTAAAGACGTCACTCTTTTCAAACTGTTCATCAAATGGAGAGCAGATCTTTTTAACACTACTTTTCTTTGGTCAAGACGAATTTTTCCCAAGGTGCAAAAGCGACGAGGTAATGTTTGCTGTTTGAAACATGTCAACAATCAAACTTTGTAAACTCAGTTTGTTGTGTAGTTTGGTGTTCCTCACAGCCTGAGACGTGTCTGTAACGTGTGATGTTAGTGAATCCTGGTTATGCTCATCTACCAACTCCAACCTCACCAACATAACCTCGCTCTTCATTATAGTGATAGACTCTCAAGTCTATTAATGGTTTCTGCCATAATGTCCACCATCACTATCCAACCTGACCACATAAACTGAGAAACAACATTGAAAATAACACATTTTATTGTAATAATCTCCTTTGAAATTATAGATTATGAAGGGAAAATATATAAAAGTGAGACTATTTCATGATCACTTTAAAGTGTTCACAGGGCCATTCAGTTTCAGTTTTGTTGCTGCTGGCTGATGCATTGAAGAAAAGATGAAAAAAGGTCCCCAGGATTTCTCTTTTAGGGAAATAGACTGCACAGCTCATAAATGGTATTAATATCCAAAGTGTTTAAAACAAGAATCCAAAACAGTGCATGCTTCAGAGTGATGAGGTATGATTGAAGCGTTAAGTAAAGCCACGTTAAATTACCAGATAACTCAATGGAGTTTGGCGTGAAGTGCATCTAGGAGACATTGACAACCAACCACAACCCTAATGACACCATGAAGAGCCAACTGTCTCTCCAGTGTCTCCTCCCTGACTGCTTCCATCTCTCACCCCTCATCCTCACATCGTGTGAGCCAACATCTTATAAACACACTAAATTTTATTTATTTATTAACTTTTCAGCTGTCAAATTTCCACATAGACTGACAAATGCACCTCTTTATCACTCTGTTGACAACGCATCATCTGGGAGTCACATGGATGAGCCCTGCTCAGAAGAGTGCGCGTGGGTGTGTGCGCACTGGGACACGCGCGCTGTGCTCATCAGAGCCAACTGAGTCAAATGTGTCAACAATTAACTTTCTTTTTTTTTTTTGTTTTGTAAGACATTCATTTTCACTTAAAGGAGTCGCGTGGATGTGCTCTTAAAAAAAGGTGCAGCCTGCAGGCATACATTTTCAGCGCGTGGGGGTGTGTGCGCGTGCGTACATGCTTGTGTGTTTTGAGTGAAGCAGGACCAAGTAACAGCGGCCTATTCCTGCTCCAACAAAGCTGTAAACTAATAAGGTTAATATTATTTTTATGATTATTTCATGAAGATTGAAATCATTGGTCAGCCCAAATCATCAAAGAATATGACTAAAAAACATCCTAAAGTAAAAGTGCATGATTTAAACTCCACTCTGAACATAAATCAGGCATTAAAAAGCTGCATGTGTGTCAAACTAGAGCAGAAATGTGCAAACAGCTGAGTTATGAGATGGGACAGAGGTAGAAAGAGTAACTTTGCTGCAAACTCTCGTTAGATGCTTTTGGCTCATCTAAGCTTCAGTTCGATGGTTTGATTTAGATTCAAAGGAGATTAAAAAAAGTGACCATAAACTCATAGCAGAATGTCTCTGCGCTGCCCAGAGCTTCAGTGATTTTCCTGGAGTGAAAAAGCTCCGGTTTGGAGTCACTCACCCCTGCTGGAAGTGAACAGAACAGGGTCGCTCCTCATCGTGAAGTCAAACTCATCTAATCCGCCCAAAAGACGCACAGGAGCAGGCGCGTGCCCAGCGGCTCCCCGGCACCAAGACACGTAAAATCCACGCTCAAACACAACCTTCAACTCTTCGCTTTTCGCCTCCTCTCTTACTCCTTCTCTTGAACCGAGCCGGCCACTGAAAAGTCTCCTTTCAAACTTCTTCTTCAGATTCTTCTACTCCTCCTCCTTCCTTTCGCTGCTCCTCCGCTCCTCCCCTCTGCTCCTCTGAATGTCTCTCGATCCTAACCGCTCTCTCTCTCTCTCACTCCTGCAAACTGCCTGCATGGACGTCTCAGGAGCGTTCAGGGACCATCGGAAATCAAACATTCAGTGTGACTAAACAGGTCAGCCGGTGTTTAGATTCACGTTGCACATGTACTAACTTCCTCCCTATTTTCGAACATTTGTGTTTTTTTTCACTTTTTTTCTCTACTTTACAACAAACTTAAATTAAAAAAAAAATCGGACAAAGTTGCAGCAGGATAGCATGAAAATTACAGCTTTAATTTGACTTTTCTTTAAGTATTATTACTTTATCAGACTGTTACACACACTGCCTACAATAATTGTGCACATTATGGTTAATTTTGGTTGTAAATATTTATTTAGTGCTATTATTAGACATATAAGTACACTTTTATTGTGGTCATTCTTTTGGTAACCTTAACAATAACGACAGAATATTTAATTAAATGTGTCATTTTCTGGTTTGGATCCTTTTTTTCAAAACATTTTTTCCAACTGATTGAAAAAAAAAATTCATGATCTACTTTCCACATGCTTAAAAAGGCACAAATCAGTGAGTGTCCCTGAACGCAGCATCTTCACTCCACATGTGAAGATTGTTTAAAAATGCCGAAGAGCTGTGTAGGATTTAAAAAATCTGGCTTTATTTATTTATTTATTTATCATCCTGTATAATCACATATTCTTAACGTAAATAAAATACATATTCTCCGTATTTCACCACCTCCACAATCAGCACATATCTTCATGAAACAAGACTCTAAGTCTCTTATTTTTTTGCTCTCAGAGACATATTTTCTTGTTTGCAGGAGATGCTGAATCTGTAAACTTTCTAAACTATTCAAATATCTCCTCCATTAAGACGGATCCAAACTCTCTGACCTAAAAACTCCTTCAGATTTCTCTGAACCAGCTTTGGTTACACCTAACCACAAACTGAGGATGAAAAGAGGCGAGCTTTCCTAATTACACTCCATTACCATAAGCTGCCGATTCCCCCCATCCCCAGGGGCACGAGCCAGTCTGAGTTCAATATCCCATCTGCCACCAGGGGAGGAGGAGGAGGAGGAGGAAGAAGAAGAGGGCGGGGAGTCAGGCTGAGGCTGCTGTGTTTTTCAGTTTTTCTTCACTTTTTCAGAGAGGAACATGAGACAGAGGGAGGGAGGGAGGAGTGCAGAGAGAAAGAATAATGTCCTGATTCACCTTTCAGCTCCAGCAGCAGAGAGTCAGAGGAAAACCCACTAAAAGTCTGTAACTCATATTGTAAACATGGATATAAGTAACAATGCTGGATGCACTCCAAAAAATGAAACATTGACTTTAATTAAATGTATTTATTTCAGCAGGTTTCATGTAAATGTATTAGGTTAGATGGAAACAATTTTAGGGTCAACTAAGATGAACTTTAAATTATTTCTTTCAACCAACCTCATACATTTACACGCAACCAGCTGAAATGATACATTTATTAAAGTCAATGTTTCATTTTTTTGGAGTGTGTGATGATCAACGTGCAGATTTTTCCAACCTCTTCATATTCATTTGTTAAAGAAATCCCTGAATCTGTCTGTAAACGTTATAGAAATAGCACCAGATCTTCAAAGTGATGAGGTCATCACACAAGGATCTCCTAACTGGTTTATGATACGTTGGGGAGGAGGGAGGGCCTCAAACACCAAGGTCTGTCTGTATCTCTGCCCCCCGACAGGCCTCCAGTGAGCTGACCAATCAAAGGGAAGAGGGTTTGTGAAGCAGGGAGCCTTAAAGAGACAGCAGCGAAAACTAAGCGTTTCAGACAGAGGCTGAAATAAGGATTTACTAAAACAGTAGTGAGAGAAAAAAATGGATTTCCTTCAGAGGGACAAAATAAAGACTCTTAAAGTAGCAGATTTGTCACTTAAGATTAAATTTATGATCCAGAACTTTCCATTAGAAGCACTTGCATGAAAAAAATCTGTTTAAACAGATGAATAAATCAGTGCCTGATTACAAACTAGAGACGTTATTAGAGTGGTGTACGTTCCTCCTGCTGTTGCTCTCTGTACAGACTGTTTTTTCCAGTCTGCTGGCACCTTATAGGTCAACCACTCACACCGCAAACGGAAACTAGAACATGCCCCATCCAGACCCCCAAGAACAGTTTTTAAATTGAATGTATAAACTGTAAAAACAGATAACTTCTCAGCCACAAAGAGCCTTGAGTTTAGCAATGGGCAGCAAAGGGCCACACAGACAGAGAGAGAGAAAGAGAGAGAGAGAGAGAGAGAGAGAGAGAGAGAGAGAAACACACACATCGATTGTGGTCAGAGACAATTGCTTCAGACAGGCCTGTAAAAACAAACTTGGGGCTAATATGCACCCAAAAGCCTCCAGATTGTATCTCCATTAAAAGTCGGAGTCGACGTGAGAATAACGAGGCCAGACTAACACCGCAGAGCGCAAACACAAGAGGCAGGTCGGGTTTGGGTGTTTTTGTGGGCAGAAGAAGGTGGCATTCCTCACGGCTCTGCTCATTGTGCTGCAGTGTGAGTTGGCGAGCCAGCCAGATGATCCTGAACTCTGAGACTCACAGAGGAGAGAGAAGGGGGGGGGGGGGGGTCAGCAGCGCTCTGAGGCCGTTATCAGGGTGAGATATGACAGAGCAGAGGGAGTGTGTGGTGAGTGTGTGTGTTGAAATGATGAGCAACGACAGGAGGGATGAAAAAGCATGTGTGTTGTAACTCTCATTCTTCACTCACACTGTCCTCTGCTGTGTGTGTGTGTGTGTGTGTGTGTGTGTGTGTGTGTGTGTGTGTGTGTGTGGACGTTGGCCCGGCTCTGCTGTATGAAAGTCAACAGTGACATCAGTGTTTGGCCCTCTGACTGAGATTAAATCTAATAGAGATTAAGATACTGTAATAACTTGGAGCAGGCTCTGCTCCAGTCAGCCATCAACCTGTCATGTTATTCTGACACCCCGCTGAGCAGACACACACATTCAGTCACACACACTGACAAGGTTCAGCAAAAACAAGCAGTGAATAATCCCCGTTTGAAATAATAACAGCCTCTCTGCGTCTTCATGTCCTCATCTTCGAGGTATCCGAGTTAACACATGACTCTTTATCTCAGGATACCCCCTGCATGGAGGGATGAAGGATGAGCTGAGGAACTGCATGAGAGTTGGAAGTGGGACAAAGGAGAACAGATTTTTGAATCTCAGGTCGACAGAGGTTGAGGTGAAATGTGGTTGGCTGGTGCTTGAAAGGTTAATGCTGATGATTAGCTAATAGCTGAGGCTACTAATCCTCATCTTCTTAATCGTCTCATTGATATCGATGGATTCATTTGTCTTCTTTGGCTCCAAAAAGCCATTTCTGTCCTCTTCACAAACTCTGGGTCAGTGGGTGCAAGATCAGACGGTGTTTGAAGTGTCCTGCTTTAATTTGTAGTCCTATCAGTGTTGATAACCAGTTGTTGAGAAAACTTTGGTTGTACGCTGCAAAAACGGAAATGTCATAATTCAAAATATTAGGAGACAAAAATGACACTTTTTAAAAAAAGAAAATCTTCCAAGAGGTAAGTTGCTCTTTACAAAAAATTCAGGGATCATTTTTGTCTTTTAATATCTTGAAATAAGAGGTTTACAGGATTTGTGGACATGGTGGATGGCGGCTGGGTAAAACTGTAGTCCCAGTCTGCACTGAGCTCTGCATGGAGCACAGTGGAGTGTGTGTGGGCATTGCTCCTGTCTGATGAGCCTCCTCTGATGTTTCTGACTTCATCTGGAACATCCTCATGATTACCCAGCATGCCTAATACAGTCAGGGATGCTTAAGCAGCCAAACTGTCACTCTGGACATCGTCAAGACAGAAATTATTGCCGATAATGAGACACGTCGGCCCGGCTTTGGATTAAAATGAACCGCAAAAAGAAAACCAGGCCTGGTTTAAAGGATCTTCATATCAATCCAGTGCAGCGTGCAAGTGAGGAAGAAGAAAGCAGGAAAGCATGCACCGCACGCTCAGAGGCTGTGGTTCTTATCACAGCAGCTGCTGGATCCACTCCCAGCCACGGCTCATCCCCCCTTCTCTCCTCCCTACATCTCCTGTTTTCTTTTAGCTGTCTTTAAAAAAACCGCAAAACGGCTCAAAAATAAATCACAAAAAAGAAGAAAGCCAAACCCATACAGGGACAGCAAGACCAGCATTTTCTCCAGAGAGATTTTCCTTGCATCGTGTGTTGTTTAGGTCACTCGACAGCCATGACGGCCCATGCGCCACAGGTTGAGTCTCTCCTGTGAACGAAGTCACACAGCCAAAGATCTAATCCTCTCCAGCAGATGATCACCTGCCAATAAACCAAGCAGGACATTTAATATTTGAGATTGTTTCCAGTAGGGCTGCAACTAATGATTATTTTCACGATCGATTAATCGAGTCGTTGTCGGAAAATGCTGAAAAATGTTATTGTTTCTTGGAGTCCAAGATGACATCATCAATTGACTTGTTTGCAAACCAGATATATTCAGGACTGTCATAGAGAACAAAGAAACCCGAAAATATTCACATTTATGAAGCTGAAAATTAGAGAATGTCGACTTGTTTTTCTTAAATAATTAAGCCGATTAATCGATTAGCAAAATAGTTGATGATCAATTACGTTATTGATTAATAAACTATTATTTGGTTAGTTGTTGCAGACTCTTTCAAATATTCAGGTCTGTCAACTCCACCAAAAATGGCTTCCAACTAAGGCTTGGCTATATATCAATTAAATCAATTAATCCAAATAATTTCCAGCAGATTTTAAAAATTCAAAATCAAGATTTTCTTTATTGCCTTAGTCGGATTGTAAGTTGTTGCAATGTTCGAAAAAAAGTACAGTTTTCATGGCGGTAGGCCCTGTCAGGTTTGGCGCGAGGACTTTTAAAGGCTTGTATTTGTTTTTTAAATGAGATTTAAAACTGAGAAACTACTCAGCCTTCAGTGTTTATCAAAGTCAAACCTGCCTATGTCTGAACTATATAATCAACATTTTAGGAGACGCACTTTAACTTTAAGAGGGGAATTCAGTTTGGTTTGGGAAAATAGAGGCAAAACTTGATTCATGTCATTTTAGTATCGCTGGGAGTGTTTTGTTTTGTTTTTTTGTTTTTTGAGAGGGAAAAAAATCAATTAAAATCCCAAATAAAATGTTGTGGGGAAAAAAAAATCGTGGATTTTATTATGAGGCCAACTGCCCACCCCAACGTCCAACACACAATTTCATTAACGCTGCAACTTATTCCAAAAGGTAGTGAAATGAGCATCCGTATGGTTTCCCCAAGCAAGTATAAAAAGTTGAAGGTGGAACACCGGACACCTGTTTCAATCAGCTGTTGTTTTTTTGGCTCTGTAGCACAAGATCGAGACACATCATTGGTGCAGAAGGTGGCACCTTGACCACGTTGTGTGAAACACCAGGTTCTCATTCTTCTCAAAGTCATTTTTCGCCATGATTAAAATAATCTGGACTTGGCTCATGGGTGATGTGACTGAACTAAGACAGTATGGATGTGGGCCATATAGAGAAAACAATGAGCTCACAGATGCTTTAAGTATGTCTAACATTGTCTCCGTAGCCTCAGAAATGTCTGGTCAGCAAAGTGGATTTGCTCTCCGCGCCGAGGCCTTCACTTTGTTTTGCAGCTAAAAAAAAAAAAAGTAAAAGTAGGGACTGTGAACACGCACGAGCCAGCCTGTTTCAATTCAGCATGTTTCCCTCTTCCCAGAAAAAAAGGCTGGTATTCAAGGCACGCCTGTCAAAACAGCAGCCAACCTGCACACACCTCTCAGCACGCATGAGGACTTATTCCTTTACACACACACACACACACACACACACACACACACACACACACACACACACACACACACACACACACACACACACACACACACATACTTCTCTGTCAAGCAAAACAGGGTGGAGAGACTCTGGCGGGAGGGCCGCTCTGGATTTGATTGTGTACATTCATGAGAATATGTCTGCGAAGAAATGTATCACTTCCCTCCATAAACAACCCACTGCAGAGTGTGTATGTCTGCTAAGACCAGAATCCTCTCCAGCCTGGCATCCTCCACTCATTCTGTCTCTATTTATGTTCTCAGAGTAACTCGCTCCTTTTGTGCGTGCGTGCTTTTGTGCCCCGCGCTCCCAGAGGAGGTTGGGAGGTTAACCAAACCTGGCACCCAACACTTTTTTTTAAGCCTTCAGAAGAGAGGCAGAGAGAATGACTTTCTGTCTCAGAGGTCGATCCCAAGAGGAGCAAAGGTTGTCATTTTTACCCAAACTGGCAACAGTCTGGTCCGGATTGAGGGGCTTTTAGTCTCTGGAATTCTGAACTCGCACGATGCAAAGGTCATCGCAGCGAAAGCCAAGAGGGAAACAGCTTCAAAGGGGTGTGTGATTTAAACTGACTGATGTTTTCCATCAGGAACCACTGCTGACAGCCCTGTTTGGTGCAAAGAAGTACACATACATCGATAAAAATCCAGCTCAAAGTCAGGACTGATAGAGGAGGACACACCAGAGGGAGGGACTGATGTCAAAGTGTCACAATGCAAACTTGATTAGACATCATCATTGGCTCATCTGGAGTCAAATATGTACCATATGTCCTCAGCTTGTTCAGATACTTTGATAATCCAGACAACGAGCCTCCAACCCTGAAACTGGGATGGCAAATATATTCAGACTGAGGTGGCATTTGGGGGCGCTCAATGATTTCAAATAGTAGGGGGAGGGGTTGGTAGTGCGGTTGCTTCACAGCAAGAAGGTCGCCGGTTCAAATCCCGGTTTGGGCACAGTGTGCCTTTCTGTGTGGAGTTTGCATGTTCTCCCCGTGCATGCGTGGGTTCTCTCCAGGCTCCCCGGCTTCCTCCCACAGTCCAAAAACATGCTCACTAGGTTAATTGGAGATTCTAAATTGCCTGTAGGTGTGAGCGTGAATGGTTGTCCGTCCCTATGTGTCAGCCCTGCGATTGACTGGTGTCCAGTCCAGGGTGTACCCTGCCTCTCAGCTGGGATAGGCTCCAGACACCTGCGACCCTGAACAGGACAGGCGGGGAGGGGTGCCTCACGTCAGTGTGGCATCAGCACAATCCCAACCTGGTAAGTCCGCCACTGAACTGTTGTTGTTGTCCAGTGCGCTCGCGGCAATTTAAAGTTCCCACAACAAAAGTGGAATGCAGACGTGCAAAACGGAGCATGACGTCAGCGTTTCCACTGAAAAATCCGGCTTGGTGTTTACACAGCAATGGAGGCTGCAGCATTTCAGAAAAATTCCACTCTCGAGGCCGTTTTAAAAAAGTTGCGTTTTAGGTCGGCTGATTTGGCGTTTCCTGTATAAACGAAAGGCTGAAACGTAGCGATAGTTTTGCGTCATCTCATTTTAACAATATGTTTGAGTTTCGAAACATTTTTCCAAGACACAAAATTACATTATTTTAGGCGCTTGATATAGCTTTTTTTTTTTTTTTTTTTTTTTGAGTTGCTGTATCTCACTGAAAATGTGGTGAACTGAGTAAAACCTGATTGGATCGTCTCTACAGCTTCAAATAATTTTACTGAATTATGTGGTTTCTTGTCTCAGTGCCCTAAAGTCATAACAATACAACAATTAATTCTTAGTTGTTCCTTTTTTTCTTTTCATACCCCTTCATTTAAAAAGTTGAATGGTTAGGGGTTAGTTAGGGCATGGGCTTTAACTTGGAGACTCACCACCTCACTCTCCATATTGGAAATTCTGGTCTCTGCATTCACCAACGTCTTTCCTTTCCTTCCTTTCCTCTTCAACTGTGACCAGTATTCTGTCAAATCTGGCTGAACGGTCCGACTTTAAACCTTGTATAGCTCCGAGAATCTCCTTGTTCTTCATTCCCTCTTCATTATGTTCAGCCGCTTCGCCTGGCATCCCGCCTAGCTCTAGCCTCCCCACCCTTCTTAGCCGAGCCAAACTCTGATATTTTGGACGGCAGACTTTTTGTACAAGTTTTAACTGACTTTCCTGGAGGAGCTGACATCAGGATATTTGCCTGAAATTATTGTGTTGAATTTCAATGTGGTTTCAAAATAAATGTGTAACAGAATTTACTGACAGTGAAGGGGAGAAAAATCATTACCAGAAGTCCCAAATTCTAACTTTTACTGTTGAATCTGTACTTAGATTTTCATCAGACTTTCTAAAGAGAGATATATCCCTTACCACATTACCTCGAAGATAACACAGACGTCTAAAATAGCTCTGCTGATGAAACCATAAGGAAGCATTATGTGCCTCTGGGCTTGTTTGAACACAGTGAACACTGCATTTTGAAACACATCAGGCTGTGGGTGAGGACTGGAGGAATTCCTCTGGATCCCAGACTTCCTGCTGGCTGTGTTACAACAAGCTGCAGATGCATCAACACCTCCATCAAACACGCCGCGCTGCTTCTCCGACACATCCAGTAGCGAGAACAATCACTGAGTCACGTGTTTGTGTGTTTTTGAGTCTGGTCCGTGCCTGTTCTCCACATGGTTCAGGATCAGCAGACACAGGCCGGTAATATCTGTTAGCAGGATAAAGAAATAACCCTTAAAGTGCTGGTGTATAGAAACAAAGTCTGCAGTCTAGTGGTATAAATGTCTGATCCTCCTCCCTTGGGGGGGGGGGAATATGACTTTTAAATGTAGATTGTGCGGCTGGTTTTATTTGCAAAGCGTGCATTTGCATCTGGACATACATATGTATCATTTTGAGTATATACTGTACATGCAAAGAGGGCTAAAGCTATGGCCAGATGTTTTACATTAAGTCAGAGCCGTTCAGGCCACAGGCTCACAGGGAAGAAGGGGAATCTTCTCGAATCCCTGCAGCGTGAACGGTACCCCTTCTCACACACAAACACACACTCACACAGACACTGCAGGCTCATCTTTCTAAACTGGAAGTGTCTGAGGGACGCTGACGTCAAGCTATTATAAATCTCCAGTCAGAGTGCGTCACAGCAGAGGAGCGAGCCAGCTCTAATGTCCAGGTCTGGAAGTCCCATCATCATTATCATCATCGTCCTCAACAGAGTCACTGAGTGATGTGTGTGCAGGTGTGTGTGTGTGTGTGTGTGTGTGTGTGTGTGCATGGCTGTAAATTCTGTCAGCCGTGCAGAATAAGCTCTGTCAAATGTTGCAAAGTCTGACTTTTATTTGGAAAGCCGAGACATTAAGTTTTATGATGTTTCACAACAGAAAAAAAAACCAGCATGACTGTTATTGTCCTATTTGACTGGAGCTATTATGAGCAGCTTGTTCAAATTAAAACAACAATAAAGAAAAGGTTAGCTGCTCTCTGGATATTTAAGGCAATTCTTTCAGCTAACAAGAAGTGTTTGTAATTATTCCCCGTCCTCTATGAAAAACATTTTTAAATCTCTCCCGACTATAACAGTTAACACGCTTTTTGTTCTTTTACACATTAAAAGATAATAAACCTGGATTTTTACTTTTATAAACATCTTACAGGTACATCAGTTTGGAGGTATCTAGAGGATTCATTTAGCTGGAAAATCAAAGCTAAAAGGATTCCCACAAAGATGACCCATTTTCAAAAAGAATAAGACTTTTTGACACCAGAAACAGATGTCATAGCTCTCTGCTAAAGCCACCAGACTCCACTAACAAAGAGATGTTTGTTCGCAATTCCCCCGACTCGACAGTTTTCCGGTTATTGTGTGTTTATCTAAGTTTATCTAGTTTGAGATTAACTAAATGTCGCTGAAAAATAAGACTTTAAGGAATTGAAATATAAGAGCAGAGTAAATATCACAGAGTTGGTGAAATGTATTGGTAGTTTGTACTAGCCTAGCACATTTCCTCAGGATTGATACCAGAGGCAGAGAGTCTCTCGTGGGAAAGAAGTGCAGAACACAATACCCACCAACAGGTGGCAGCAGAGGGGTATGAAAAGGATGTTTCAGAGACTCATTAAAGAATCATTTCAACAGAAATTTAATATCTGACTAACTGGCCTGTGTACCGGTAAGAAAACACTCAACATTCATTCTAGGACAATCAACATTCATCGTTGTTTATTCAACATAGCCCAATACGAGCACAGTGTTTGCAGGCGAGTGAGGCTAACACTTGCAGAGCTAGCTCCAGCAGCAGGTTAACGTCCTCATGCCTGTGCTGCTTCCTCATGTCTCTGGTGGAGTGTTTATAGGTCAGTTTAACAGAGACAGCCTATACACAACTTTATCTCCATTTATAGATCAACACACTGACAAAACACGGTACAGTACAACATGATATCTGTGACTCTTTATATCCAGGTCGTAGAGCTTTAGAGCAATTGTTCTCTTTCATGATTTCAATGATTACAGATCTTTGTGGCAGTTCTTTTAACCTCTGTATTGGCGTCATGCCACTTGAATACATGCTTCATCTGAAGTGCACTGACAAGTTGAACCTCTCAGGTCACATATCAGGAAACAATCTGATTGATGTCCGTTTGCAGAGCAAACTGCAGGTGGAAGGACTGAAGTGGCTGAGCAGGGTTTTGACATAAAAGCATTTTAAACCAAAAGACCCAACTCCTCACTATAGAGACTAAAAAATGCCCCTCAAAAACTATACAAGGGATCAGAAGTTTTAAAGATAACCTCTCAGTGTTGCTTGCGTCTGTGTTCTGGGGCAGTTTTCTGTATAAATGGGAGGGTGTTGCATAATTTGATACCTCTGTTTCTGTTTCTGTCAAGAGCACAGCAGCATATGGAGCCTCGGCATCAGTCCAAAGTGAACAAGATGCTGGCAGAGTGACGAGGGAAATTAGGTCAAGAAGGGAACCGGCTCCATTTCCAGTCTCTCAAAAAGTACTGATGTTAGATAAATTGTGCATATAAATAAATGTATAGGCTCTTCTTTCACGTTTCTTCCAGACCTGTTTGTCTTACATGTGCATGTCGAGTGTTTCTGTAAGGAAATGGTCTGTAAGAGAATCTAGTGATCTAGTTTGAATAGTTTCAGTTATTTAAAAAGCAAGAGAGGGCTTTTATTTTGAAAATCTCCTGGTTTGAGGACTAAAAACTTGAAAACTAAATTTTTTTTAGGTCAAATCTGTCTCTGGTGACTGTTCTTGATCACAGATGAGTTTTGTGCTACAGGCCCCTGTTTTCTCTGAACCTTGAGCATGGTGTAAGACTGATCCCAGAGCAGATGGAAGTAATGTCCACATAGTTGTTTTGCCCATGAGGTCCAGTTCCAGCTGGAAATTTTGACTTGTACCAGTAAATTGATAAATCTGAACTCCAGCCAACGCTTCAGTCGGCCTAAACAAAGAGGTTTACACCCTATTTGTTTGGTTCCCTGGGCTTTGTACTTGTCATCTTCTTCATCTCTGAAAGCACTTGAGCTGATGATTTTAAGTGCTTTCACCATCACCCATTTCTTTCTCAGTGTAAACAACTATCCGCCACTCTGACTCTATGATGTTGCGCAGCAGCACTGATCAGAAACACGCTCAGACTTTCAAGTACATGAATTAATCCCTGCAGGGGAGGAGCAGAATTAAATCTGCGGATGAAAACTGTCACAATGTTTGACCATAAGTCAGGTTTGTTTTTGTTAAACTAGACTGTGTGGGTGTATTTCTATCAAACCTGGGATGGTTTGAGCTTCTTTGGAGCTGTTACTGCTGAAGTGTTGTCATGAAAAGCTGTTTTAGCAGGGGTAACATGTGGGAGGACACTACGGTGGCTCATAAGTTATGCTGCCCTCGATGGTTTGCAGAGTCCAAACATTTCAATTAAAAAAAAGAACCCTGCATGAATAGTTTTCTCCCATTGGTAATTGACTCAACGTGCACTGCACTCCTGACATTTCCTGAAACAGTTCTTAGTTTGAACAAATCCTGCACACAGTCCAACATGATAAAAATTATTAACGTTTGTTTCTCAACCACAATCAGGTAAAACCAAGGTCTCGTCCTGAAATGCTGTTAATACAATTTTAAAGCTGAAAATGTGCAGGATTTTTCCAAAATTTTTTCTTCTCACTTCACAGTTCTCATTTTTCTTTTCTGAAACAGTCCCTGAAAGTTTCAGGATGTGCTGCATGTGAAAACCTAAACTGACGTCTCTGTCACCTCAAATTTTCTATTATTTTTTCCATGATCTCTTTTGTAAAATTTCTGCAAGAAATCAGGATGAACTGATTGTGAGAATGCAGCAGGTGAAAATCTGGAAAGTTCATCAAAAGTGAGCAAGCGCAGGGGTGAGGAAGCAACTACGAACATGCTCAGTTGCTCATAGCATTTATTTGGTGTTTTCTTTTATATGCGTCTGCTTTCTCTTTTCTGTTTTTATCATTTTTATTTAGCCCTCTTGTTTTCAGATGTGGTTCTTTTAAAGTGCTCCATAAATAATGTTAGTTGGTTGTTGGTTGGTTGATGTAAAGGCAAAATCTGTACTCTGCCAAAATGTCTGGATGTAGACGTATGATTGAATAAGTCTGGAAAATGTCAGGGTGAGGCCGTTTCCCAAAAAAATTCAGGAGTGCATATCCAAAAGCGCTTCAGGAAGCCCTCTGCACACACTGAAACAAATGTTGAGATGACTGTGTGCATGCACACCATGGGAAGGAAAGAGACCAGAAATAAACAAACAAAAACATGGAGAGTTTCTGTGACATACTAGCTTTAGCATGCTCCAATCTAACAGGCACATTAGGTGTTAGCCCCCCAGCTACTAACTGACTCACAAACTATCAAGCTACATCAGCTCAAAGAACCTTAGCCCCAAACCCTCAAATAAAAAAACAACGAGGCTGAAACAGAAACAAGCTCTTTAGAACTAAAAAAGTCCTGAGAGCTGTCGAGACTAATTACTGTTTGATTAGCCTCCAACGCTGCAACTGACTCAACAAGAGATTAACAAAGACCACTCTGACAACTTTTCCCTCTCATGAATCAGTCTTGACTTATATCAGATGATTGACGATAACATCAAATTTGACTACCAAAGAAGGGTAAACTGATAAATTAAACAGAAGTTCACTTTGAAAACTATCACAACCAGCTCAGAAAATGAAATGCTACATCATTAAAGAGGGGGTATTGTTTTAAGTCTTTATTCTGCCTCTCTGCTGCCAACATCATTTACAGCTGAAATAAATCCCCATTTCTCTCTCGCTGGTTTTTAGAAAACCTTATTTCAGCCTCTGTCTGAAACGCTTTGTTTAGGCTGCTGTCTCTTTAAGGCTCCCCGCTCCATAAACCCCCTTCCCTCTGATTGGCCAGCTTTCTGGAGGCCTGTCAGGGGCAGAGATATGGGCAGACCTTGGTGTTTGAGGTTCCCCCTCCATTGTGTCATAAACAAGGGGCAACGTCCAGTTTTAAAAATATAAAATCCACGCAGAAGTGCTAAAAGCTGCAGTTCATGGATAATCCACTTGAGGCTGGCTGCAGAAAGACCAAAAACCACAAAAACCAAACTACAAAAAAACCCTTTCTTTTAAAACCGATTTAAAGCCTGGTTCAACAAACAAAATGGGTCTGAGTCACTAATTTCCCAATCGGCACACTGTACAGGGGATGAATTTTTTTCTAACTCAGCGGTTTAGAAGAAATTAAGATTGTGAGTTTAACCAATCAGAGTCACAGCTCACGAGACCAACAGGTCTGGCACCCTGTAGCTGTTAGTAAGGAGGCTCAAAGCCCGTCTCTTGAGTCAGCAATTCCAATATGGCCCCTGCTGACGATTGGCTTCATTACTCTGTATCAAAAACAGACGAGATAGGTCCTTATGTGATGACCTCATAATTTCAGCAAGTCTCTTGGAGATCTGGTGCTATTTTTAGAATGAAGTGTTTTGATCAAGTTTCAAACAGAATCAAGGATGTGAACATGAAGACGTTTGAAAATCTGCACATGAAGCAGAATACCCTCTCTTTAAGAAAAGCCCCGCCCATACGTGGATCACAAATAACAAAACATTAAGTGAGTGAATGTGAGTCCTGTTATTTGGGCGTCGGTATAAAGTGTGCCAAAGAGATCAGAAAATACAGAAAAGGGAAATGGTACGACCACATGCTACTATAAAGAGAAGAAAAGCCCCTCGTTGCCACATTTTAGTCCCTATTTCAGCAAAAGAAGCTCATTAACCGAACATTCCTGCACCAACAAAGTCTGTTTTTAAATTAGCAAGAAGATGAAAAACTGAATGAAAGTCCTCTTCTCATGCTTTGTGCAGGAACTCAACACCCACCAGCCCACACGCCTCACCACAGAGTGAGCAGCCAGCCATCTTTCCACGGTCCGGAGAAAATATCCCAGCTTAAGATCAGAGAGCAGCACCTGTAATTACGATGTGACAGAGGCACCGGGCACTGAAATCAATGAGCGGATCAAAGGAGGGATAAAGACGTGAAGAGAGAGGGATGTCAGCTGGAAATGTAAACAGTACAGTTTGACTCCGCTCTGTTTCCATCCTGTTTTTGTCCACCATTCAGCCCCGTTTCTCTCTGTTAACAGATTATCTAACTACATATTTACTCCACAGCTGCATCCTTCCTGGTGTTTTATTTTCTGTTTGAAATGTGGCTCTACAGTTACTCCGAGCACAGCTGGAAGTGGAGCTGGGAGTAAGTGAGTAGAGGTCAAGCGTGGATGTCGGAGGTGTGAGGCGAAAGCGTGCCACATGGAGGTCAAAGGTCAACAGCTCCTGTCTCCCTCTGGGATTTTTTTTTTTAAAATGTTTTTACGACTGATGAAACTCACCCTTTCCCTCCTAATAGCTCTCTCTATTGCTTTTCTCTGCCAGCCTTTTCACCTTTTGGTCTTCACGCTTCCAGGAGGCGCCACATCTTCAGCTAACCCTGCAAATAATCTAACTCAGGGGCTTCATGTCTGTCAAAAAGTCCTCTTTAAACAACCCCAAAGCTTTACATAATAGCTCCAAGCTATTAGCTCTCCCTCAAATAACCCCAACCCCCCCAAATACACCTCAGATAATTAGCTTTAAAGCTACATCTAAACCCCTTCTCCAGTCTGCCTGAGTCTGAAAAATCCCCCAAACTTCAAACCTCAGAAAATTCCATGTAACTCTAAACCTCACCTGAAACACACCAATGACTTCTGAATCTCCTCAGAACAACCTTAAACTGCCACCGACACCAACTCAAAGTCACCTTTGACCTCTTCCTCTCTAGGGTAGAGACCGCTCAGAGTAAATCTTTTTCAGTGGCTGCGCTGCAGAAATAAATCCTTTTATAGCGTATTGCTGATGGTAAAAACAGACATTATAAAGAGAGCACGCAGGGGTCCCTCCGCCCTCCCGTGGGCCCTGAGGGTGCGTGCTCTCGTGTGTGTTTGTATGTCTAATCTTTGGGTCTATATAAAGAAAGCTGTTATCAATCAGCGCACAGGAAATTTAAACACGCTGCCGTCGTTTCAGCGCTGATTGACCCTCGGCTCACCCCGTACAGTGACGCTGTGTTTGTGTACGAGCAATCAGACCGCTATGACTCCATTTCCGAGTGTACACAACACACAGATTACATCTGATTACAGGCTGGCTGTGCTATAATCTCCTCCTGACCACACTGTTTGCAGATTAGTGCTCATATTTTGTATAACTGAACTGTCATTCATGCTGAGAATCCAAATCAGCTCTGATTGAATTTGTCATAGTTTGATACAGATTTACTCCTCTGAGCTTACAAACCGGGGTTATGCCATGCGATGCAGGTATAAACGAACTCATGAAGTCTGCTGTTTAAATTATTGTTTGAAAAATCAAACATGGAAAAAAATATGAAAGGTTTGGGCAACTCCATGAGCGATTTATTTTTGGGTCACTCTGTTGTTTTTTAGCAGCTTTGTAAACATCAGCAAACTGCTTCTTCTCAAGGAAAATGTTCTCCATTAGGGGGCGATATAGGGAAAGTACGACAGGGTTGTTTTATGGCAGGATCAGGATCTGGATTTGAACAGGACTGTTTTTCATTGACCTGCGAACAAAATTTTTTACTGCAAATATTTCCTGATTTTTTCTTACTTATGCACTATTTTTTTTTGGACAACAAATTCATAACTTCTAATCAACTCTGAAAAAGTGAAACAACTGTGTCATTAAGTCAAATTGCATTTTTTAAATTGATCTAACTTAAAATCCTGGTTTTTGTTTTAAACGTGTTTGGTTCAGTTTGCCTGAAAGCAAAAATCTTGGATTAAATTAAAATATTCACTTTACTGAAACAGCATTTTCACTTCAGACCAGAGGTTTCCATGTCATGTGACCCTGGTTTGGCCTATCTAAATTATTCCCATAATGCATTTCAGCCAAGTCAGTTCATATCTTATTTTATGTTACAAATTAATTTGTTTTACAAATAGTTTGTCTAACACTTGTTTGTGAGCCACCAACTGGCTCACTTATAAATAACACTGGATAAGAATATCAACTATGTTATTATATAACTTTATTGTAGCCATTGGTAAGAATGTTAGGCCGTTGATAAAAGACCCCACCACACCACAATTTCATATGACACTGACACCATCACTCCATATCACCAATAATCGACTTATCTTTAATGATCAATTCAATTTTGACCAGTATGGTGAAGCACTCCATGCAGTTTTGTGTTTTTGAAAAAAAGTAAATACTGTGCATTGACTTTGAAGGTAATACTTTGTACTGGCTTGAGGAAAACTGGAAATATTGCTTGTAACAAAGATAGAGTAATTTAATCAGTTTTCTCTAAAGTAAAACTTTAACTAAGATGGAATTATGAAAAATGAAAAACTAAGGTGGAACAAATTACAACAATATGTAGTCTTCATAATACACTATTTTTTACTTTGTGTGAATGTAAATTTTTGACTTTGATAAAAAGATTTTGATTGATATTGGATGAAATTTTAGAGTTCAACCAAATCAGAAATACAATGATTTTAGGTGTATCAAATTAGAGTAATTTTTTTAGGTTAGTCCAAAGTATCATTTTTTTCAGTGTACTCTTGTGTCCTCTTGTGTTTTTTTCAACTCTTCTATTTTCACGTTATAATAAATCCATTTATTTAAAGACATCAGCTGTAAGATTTGTTGAGTTTCTGCAGAATGCAAAGAGATTTCATTTTATACAAGCAGCCTAAACACAATCCAAATGTAGTTTAGTGAGACTTAGCGTCAGACTTTGGTTTGTTTGTTTTTTCACAAGACAGAAAATGCAAATGCACACATAATTTAGAACATTTCAGTGCCATAATTATACATTGTAAGATGAAAACTGCAAACTGTGGGGAGAATGCATACTTTGCATCCCTGCATTTACAAACCAGGCAAAATAAAACATTTTTAACAATGTAAATATATACTTATCAGCAACAGCTTTAATAAAGGTTAAACAACACTGTTACACGATGTCTTAACCAAGACATGCTTCCTCAGACACTAATCCTTCTCCAGCATGGTGAAATAATCTTTCCCATTTCAAGACCCACTTTGGGAAAAGATCACAATAACACCCCTCTCCCACAAGAGTGCAGGCACTGAAAAATGCATGCAGAAAACATCTCTGTAGTCAATCAGGAGCAGACTTTGTATTGTGTTAAAAGACATGTTAGATTTAAAAGCTGACTTTATGTGGCTACAGCGAACACGCAGCTCATGCAAACTACTTACTTGGAGATGTTTGGCAGAGTGTTGCACAAGTTACAGGAAAAACAAGCTTTTGTTTTGCTTTGAGTCCGTGTGGCTGAGTCATCATTTGTTTGTTCCCGCAAAGCTCTGTGTTTCCAAACTTCTCAGAGAGGATGTGCTTTTGTTTGTAGTTATGATTGCACCAGAGATCTTAGAGCACCTGTGATGCTCTGATCTCTAAGTTTGCATGGACTCAGTATTACAATCACTGAACTTCCACTTGCAACTTTGTTACGTACAGTGCATCCAGAAAGCAACCAATAGCCCTTCACTTTTTTCACATTTTGTTATGTTACAGCCTCATTCCAAAATGGAATAAATTCATTTTTTCCTCATAATTCTACACACAACACCCCATAGTGACAACATGCAAAAGTTGTTATTATTATTATTTTTTTTTTTTTTTGATTTTCATGTACATAAGTATTCACAGCCTTTGCCACAAAGCTGAAAATGGAGCTCAGGTTCATCCTGTTTCCACTGATCCTCCTTGAGCTGTTCCTACAGTTTCAATGAAGTCCACCAGAGGTATATTCAGCTGATTGGACCTGATTTGGAAAGGCACACACCTGTCTGTATAAGGTCCCACAGGTGACAGTGCATGTCAGAGCACAAACCAAGCATGAAGTCAAACGAACTGTCTGTAGACCTCAGAGACAGGATTGGATCCAGGGTCCAGAAACATTTCTGCTGTTTTGGAGGTCCCAGTGAGCTCAGTGGACTTCATCATCTGTAAATGGATGAAGTCCAGAACCACCAGGACTCTTCCTAGAGCTGGACGCCCGTCTAAAATGAGCCACCAGGCTTTAGTCAGGGAGGAAACCAAGAACCTGATGGTCACTCAGTCAGAGCTCCAACAGTCCTCTGTGGAGAGAGGAGAACCTTACAGAAGGAGAACCATCTCTGCAGCAATCCACCAATCAGGCCTGTATGGTAGAGTGAGCAGACTGAAGCCACTCCTTAGTAAAAGGCTCATGGCATCCCACCTGGAGTCTGACAAAAGGCCCCTGAAGGACTTGGGCGTGAATGCCAGGCGTGTCATGTTTGGAGGAAACCAGGCACTGCTCACCACTTGGACAATCCCATCCTTACAGTGAAGCATGGTGGTGGCAGCATCATGCTGTGGGGATGTTTTTCAGCAGCAGGGACTGGGAGACGAGTCAGGATTGGGGTAAAGATGAATCCAGCAATGTACAGAGACATCCTGGATGAAAACCTGCTCCAGAGTGCTTTAGACCTCAGACTGGGGCGATGGTTCATCTTTCAGCAGGACAACGACCCAAAGCACACAGCCAAGATACCAAAGGAGGGTCTTCAGGACAACTCTGTGGAGGTCTTTGAGGAGCCGAGCCAGAGCCCAGACTGGCTGTGCACTGACCAAGCTTGAAATGCAGAATTTAGATCCTCAAGCGACTCTTCATAAGTAACCCTGTCATTATGCTTAAAATTTACCATCCAGTCTGAGCCAGTAAACAACAGCATAGTGGACATTATCCATCCACGTCAACCAACGGTGCAAAGTATGACGCAGTAAGTTTAGTGTAATGGCAGGGTCACAGTAGGTGTGCAGGAACAGTGTTCTGGTTTTGAACGACTCCTCTCTCCTGTCCTTGATGTGTGGACGAGCAGAATGAGTCAGCGTCCTCGGTGTCTTGTTGTCTTTATGACTGTCTGTTTGTCCAGCTGCTTATGCAGGCATGCAAACATGCCCAATAAAAACCTGGTGGCCTTTACCAACATGAGCAGATGTGTTACTCACACACACACACTCACACACACACTCACCATGACTTCTGAAGGATGAAGGATGAAGGGTTCAGAGGAGGCTAGGGCCTCTGAAAGTCCTCTCCTGAATATTGACTTTACCCAAACAGATCCATCTGTGTTTCTTCAGGTGTTTTTTTTAATCCCACTGTTAAATTTTGGCATCTATGCACATATATATATTATTACACACATCCTAAATCTTGCAGAAGAAGTATCACAAGCAGAACTCCAGACTGGGAGAAATGTATCCTGCAGATGCTGGACATAAAGTGAGAGTTGCTGATGATGGCTCTGGTACAAGGAAAAAGCATTCAGGCTGAACTGTAACATTATGCAACAGTATGTTACGAGGGCTGGTTGATAAGTTGGGAGCCTCATATTTAAGGGTTTAACTTTATGCGGACATATTGCATTATTTTTCAATACAATCCCCTTCAGATGTTTAAGGGCCTTATTGCCACTTTTATAGAAGTCCTTTTCTTGACCATTCAGAAAGTCCTCCACTGCATGCATGACATCATCATCTGATCCAAAGTGAATACCAGTAATGGCCTTTTTCAATTTTTGAAATAGATGAAAGTCTGATGGAGCGAGATCAGGCCAATAATGCGGATGATTGATCAATTCAAAGCCACAATCATGAATGGCAGCCATGGCAATGACAGACTTGTGAACAGGGTCATTGTCCTGGTGGAACAAAACACCTTTACGGCATTTAATATTTTCTCTTAACTGCCTAAGAAGTGATGCATAATATGTGCCATTGATTGTTTGTCCCTTCAGCCAGAACAACATCATGGACTTTATTGGCCATTTCTAGGGTTGCAGCAGTGACAGGCCTTCCAGGACGGGCGTCATCCCCAAGGCTCTGCTTAAATTCCACCACCCACCTTTTCACTGTAGCATATGAAGGGGCATCATTCCCTAGTGTTGCTACCATATCAGTGTGGATATCCTTAGGTGATAGACCTTTCTTATGCAGATATTGAATCACTGCTCTTTCAGTGATTTTGTCCATTTTATAAAAGTCACTTGCCTTGTTTACTTTAGAGAGCTACCTCTTCAACATCAACTGACCAAATGACACCAGTCTGCAGGTACATCAAGTTTACTCAAACTGTTTTCAGTGAGTTTACACACAGCGAAAGTACTTCATGTTTACTGATTATTACAAATGTGTTAGAAGAAAAAGCAACCATAAACTTCCAATAATTTCTGAATTCTAATAAAGCATCATGAAGATGCTTAATTTAAGAGTCCTTTTCTTCCTCGATAGGACAACAATTCTGTGAAAACTCTCAAAACTGCACGCCTTAGCAGGATTCTGTCGCCCCAACTGGAAAGATTTGCAGCTCAGCCATGAGGCAATGGTATTCCCCGTACTCATGGAGTCACATCAGAGTTATATAAAAGCCATATGCTGCATGAGTGCGGTGGGTGATCCCAGAGATGGAATGAAGTGAAATGACTTCATCTCTTTCCACTGAGTCCAGGAGGAAGACGCAGATCGGAGGAGGCGGTGGAGCCTGGAGGTTGTTTCATCATCCCATGCAGAGCGATGCTTTAGTTTATTATTTTTTATTTATAGGCATCAATGGAGGTTGGATTTTTTTTGTGCTTTTTCAGGTTTGAAACTCAAAATGTTCAAAAACGCGTACCAAGCTAATAGTTCTGTCTGGCGTCCAGATTGGAAACTGATCACAGAGGCTGGACTACAGTAAGAGACCAAAGAGAATCTGTGTGTCTGTCTATGTGTGTGTGCGTGTGTGTTGCAGTAAGAGTATGTGTGAGCAAGTGGCCAACATCACACCCCATTGGTTCCTAAGTAGTCAGAACGTTCTTCATTCGAATGTCCAAGCAGCATTTAGCCAAACATCACCTGCTTCCTGTCTGGAAACCTGTCTAAAGAGTTCACACGACTAACTGGAAACTTTCTGCCACAAGTTCAACTTTACCGACACCGACTGTAGAATAACTGTAGCAGGTAAAAAGCTGCCAACATGTGTCAAAATGCCCCGTATGACCCTCCTGTTAACCTATTTGAAGTTAAGTTATGATGCTAATTTTAAGGTAATGATGCTCAATGCAGCAAAGACGTTAAACAACTGTCAGACAGCCAAAAACATGGAGTTACAAAGTGTAATGTCTGAAGATGGCGCATCCATAAAGACTCCCTTTAAAATACTAACTGTAAAAGAAAAGCTGATCGTGGTCCTCAAATTGGCCGTTTCCAAGATCTTATAATCGGGATCGTCTTATATTCAGGTCAATACGGTAAGTTCTAAGAGTAAGTGCTGATCATAAAGCAACGCGCTTTGAGTCATCATAATAGAGCCCATAGAGAGAAAGACAGAGGTCTGTCAGAGGTCTATCTACTAATCTAGAGTCAGAAAACAAAAATCAAGACTAAGCTATGGTGCTCAGTTGATGTATACGTTGGTTTGAATCCTTGTTTACATCTGCTACCGGAAGCCAAGCCTGGGGCTGCTGCTGGTGAACCTGCAGCTCCCTGTATTGATGGGACTGCACTCACCATCAGTCTAACACGGAATGGCTCCGGTATCCCATCCTGAACTCCATCACATAACCAAGCACATAATCTTCTTGCCAAAAATGGGCACCACAGATGGCCATGTTTGTTGTGATGCAGACACAAAGTCCCGTCTCTTCACCTGCACAAAACAAACCCTGACACAAGAACCAACTCTATTTTTCTCCCAATTGGGGAAATAGTGGACTTCATGTCCTGTTAAGGTGATATTTCTGCATCCAGCACAAACTCAATAGTTAACCATCTTAATGAATGGTCAAATTAAAAAAAATACACTGGAAGAAACAATAATCCTAACCTGAAACACCCGCTCTCACTCACAACCACCTGTTATCCACAGTGGATCAAAGCCGAGTCACAGAACGAGTCCACTTTGCTAGGTCATATGCTGCCATGTTGGAAAAAAAGTGTTTTCAACAGCTTTCCTGAAAACAGACGGTTCTTCCTCTAGATTTGTGCCTTTTTGTGTTGTATATCATATAAAATCAATGACTGACTTATTCTAAAGCCATTATTAGACAATGATAAGTGTTAATTTACAAAGAAATTTAACCTGCAACATGCTCTTTAATGTCTGCTGCCAAAAAGCTCTACTACCTGGATGTAAACAGTCACAGATATCATATTGTACTTCTTCTATACCAGTGTTATGCGCAGGTTAATTCACAATAATATAATATTTTGTATAATTTTACAAAATCAGCCCCCCCCCCCCCCCCCCCCCCCATCATAACAGATTTAAGACTCTGCAGGAGTTGCCTTTCCACTGACCTGATCAATTGGGCCGGGTGCTACACAGTCCCAGTGACTCCACTCAGCTTGGGTCAGACGAGGTTACCCTTTCACACACATGGCACAAACAGTATATTTTATCTGACCTCAAGAAAGGAGAGTAAACCTGACATCCTGATACACTTCACCCACACTAACCTTTTCCAGAGATTAAGGTTCCTTCTCTTTCTTCACACACCATCTCTCCCCTGTTTTCCTTTTCCAAGAAACACAGAGAAAGGAAAACACCAGTGTGGAGCTGAAATATAATCTCACACACTTTTCTTTCTGCAGTGTTATACAAGACATGCAAACAACTACACGGTTTCCCCGCTCTGTAAAAACATCAAAGAGGGGTTGAGGAGTAAACCCGAAAAGAGCCAGGACCATGTAAGGACAGCGCAGAGGTCCACATGATTCATGTTAGAAAAACCAACAACGTTCAGCTCTGAAACTCTATCTCATCAATAACTTTGGTGCCTTTACTTCGTCTTATTGCTCAGAGCTCACTAAGTCTCGTGGTCTGAAATGAAAATACAAAAACAAGCTGGAGAAGACGACTGATTAAAGAGTAATGTAAAACATTCATCCACTCGCACGAGGCTTTGTTGATACATAAGACGGAACATTCTTCTGGTGGAGACGTTTAAGAAGTTCAGAAACATAAACCCTACTATAGTTCTTCGATTTTAGACAGGAGAACCTCCAGTGTGGAGAGTAAGGGGTGGAGTACATGACTGAAATCCAGTCTTGGAACAGATCAGCTTTCTTCTGATGAAAATCTAGTTTTTGAATCAGTCTTTGTAAACAAAAATCTGCAAATCAGAGGCGCTGCAGTTCAACTTGGTGCCCCGAATTCAGAGGATATGGTCCTAGTTGTAGCAACCCCTGCTTCAACTTAAACTACTTCTCTCTTTAGCAGCCTTGGACAATAGATTGTGCTGTCCAAGTGGCCGCTAGTTGTGGCAACTCTCTCTTTCTTCCCAACCTCCTGACCCCCATCATCAAGACCGGGCACCACACCTTTAGGGACAGAGCTTTTACCACCACAGGCTCAACTCTCTGAACTCTCTCCAAACATCCACAACTCTTGACTCCCTTCACTTGTTTCAAAATAAGAGCCTACGACACATGAAGTTTCATGTTCTCTTGTCAACAAAAACAAATGTGGTCAGAACTCTAATTCTAATTGTGCTTATTTATTTTTTCAGCGTCTTGTCTCCATGAACCAAATGCAGACTGGAGCTCTGATCTCTCACCAGGTGTGCAGATGTTAGCTAGCAGCCTGAATGCTAGCCATCATGCCTGTAGAATAGATCGCTGCCAGATGATGAATGATGGGATCTAAAGGTTGCCTTAGACATAATACAACAGAACATCAGCTGCACTTGGAGCCACACAAGTCCTCTTCAAGTGATCTTCAAGTAGTATTTGAGTGTGTTCTTGCAGAGGGAAAGTGAAGAACACACTCCGACTGTCTGTTTGTGTGTGTGTGATGGAGAAGAGTGGAGCCTTGTTCAGGCTCAGCTCTGCTCTCATTCAGTTTCTTGTGAAAGACGTGGAGTCGGTGTTTACTCAGGGATTCCACTGCATAGATGGTCCAGTGTGGCAGCCAGGGACGCGCCCACGTCCACACACACACACACACACACACACACAGTCTCCCTGTCACAGGACCATTAATAAAGTACTGACAAACACACACTGTGCTGTAAAGAAGGCGAGAACACTGCAGGATAACAGCTGCATCAAACACATCTCTCCTTTTTTCCGCTCATTATGTTTTTCAGGGTGTGTTTCTGTTATTATCACAGTAAATATAACGCCCTGCTGTGAGTCCAGAACAACTGACATTTGCATGGAGAGAGAGAGAGAGCGGGGGGGGGGAAGTGGGTTAGAATAATAACTGAATGGAAACTTTGCATGAAATGGACTCTCAGCCCTGCAGTTAGCACTCAGGCCCTGTATAAATAACACCAGGAGAAGAGCTGCCAACCAACCACACACACACTCAACCACACACAAACACACACAAACACACACACTCAGACTTAGCGTGGAAACAGAGTCTGGCATCGTCTTAATTCACCAAAGAGCTTCACCGTTCAACGTATCGAGAGCTGTAAGAGATGAGAGGGAGGGAAAAAAGGAAAGAGGGCAAAGAATGAAAGAAAGAAAGAGCAGAGGAGGAAGGATGAGGATGTGTAAGGTAGGAATAAAGGTCAAAAGAAAGGATAGAAGGAAGAGTTAGATGGGAGGAAAGGATAGAGGGCAGAAAGGTTGGGAGGAAGAGGAAACAGTTAAAAGAAAGGACTGAAGGCAGGAAGGAAGGAAGGTTCAAAGGAAGGTTAGGAGGTAAGAAAAAAGGTAGACAGAAAAGTTTGGATAAAGAAAGGAAGGTAGGAAGACAGGATTGAAGCTAGGCAGGGAGAATTGTGAAAGAAGGAGGAAGGAAAGAAGGACGATGAAACAAAAGGAGAGAGAAAAGGAAAAAGGACAGGTAACAAGAAAGGATGGAAGATGTGAGGTTACAAGAAAGGTTGAAAGAAAGGAAGATGGGAAGGAAGAAAGGGTGGATGGAAGGATCAAAAGAAAGGATAGAGAGAAGGAAGAAGGAAAGGTCAAATGAAATGATAAAAGCTCGGAAGGAGGAAAGGTAGGATGGAGGGAGAGAAGGAAGGATGGAAGGAGGGAGGGAAGGAAGCAAGACAGGTAAAAAGAAAGGATAGAAGTGAGAGGAAAAAAGGATGGAAGAAAGGAAGGATTAAAGGAAGGAAGTTCAAACTCTGGAACGAACTTTCCAAGTCCGAACTTCTAGAAAAGCAAGTTCGAACTAGTGAACTTTTGAATTGAGTCAGCGCAACAGGAAGTGACATCATAAATCTGTCACGGGTCACCTGTTGCCCGCTGAGGTGAAACACTGAGAAGTCACACTGAGGCTGGTTACTTCACAGGAGACGTTACAGTATGAACTGGATATCACACACACACACACACACACACACACACACACACACACACACACACACACACACACACACACACACACACACACACATACAGGATCTGGTGGACAGCTGGACAACACATTAACACACGAGTGTGAGAACTGCAGATAGAAAGGTCTAAGATGAAGAGAGGATGAACAGAGGAGGATAAAAGTACAGCTGCTTTCTGAAAGTTGATGATTCATGTCATCACTTGAGGAGATCCAGAGCTGACCGGAGCTTCGTCTTCTGGATCTCCTGTTTGTTCTGCGTCATTATGCATGAACGGTGGAGGAGACGAAGGGAAGTTCTTACATTTATCGAGGGGGAAAAGAAAAACACAATATCATTCTTTTTCCCGCCTCATGCAGACAAAATTTTGTGGTTTAGAAATTCTGACCCTCTCTTCTGCAAAATTAGATCCGATAGAGGCATCACTTTTAATTTCTTTTTCATATTTAGTTAAAAACTCCTCCCCAAAGCTTTACGTTTGCTGTGCGTTAACTTATAATAAAGCTAAATCCTTCAACACGAAGCTGCTTCCCTGTCAGTGGGTTTCCATTTCCTGTCTGAGGGAGATGAGTCGGGGTCTGTTGTTTCAGCCTGATCTCAGATAAAAGCTGTTTATTAAAAAGCCTGCAGGGTGAGGACAACAGAAACAACTCCAACCCCCCCCCCCCCCCCCCCCCCAAAGAAAATGAGAGAGAGAGAGAGAGAGAAGAGAGAGAAGCAGGCTAATAACATGCAGGGAGACAACATACACACACTTGCCCCCCAGCGAGAAATATTATAAACACACACACACACACACACAGAAATCCTAACCCGTACCGAACGCCTTGACATTCCTTCACACCAGAACGCAAGAACAGGACAGACCGAGCCTGTGTTCAGGCTGCCAGGAGGAATGTGATGAGGTAGATTCATGCTGCGGTCAGAGAGTCTTCCAGCTCTTCCTTTCAGGAATGAAATGCCAGAAATTCTCCTGCAGACACAGACTTCATTTAGCAGAAATGCCAGGAGGCTGCAGGAATGCACGGGCCAGGGGGGTGTGGTAGATCCAGGTGTTGACCCCTCTGTGGCTTGATCCTTTTATTTGGACCATACCTGGCTCTAGCTCTAGACTCATCTGGGCTCTCTTTATAAAAACCGTTCTCACTCCAAAACAGAAGCTCTGAAGTCACGGACACAATCCTTCCTTTTACCTGTTTGACTCGTAGCAGCGTCAGGTGAGGGGAAACAGGTGTTGTTTGGGTGTTACGAGGCATTCAGGGACCTCATGGCAGGTCCAGACCAGTGGACTGACCTACATCGATGTATAATATACTGTGGGCTCACATGAGGAGAGAGAGGAGGGGATACAGAGTGAAGAAGAGGATTCATTTTAGTTTTATGTTTCACACCTGTTTGCGTACATGTATTGTGTAGGTGCGTGTATTGTGTAGGTGTGTGTATAGGTGCTCTATGGAGGCAGGGAGACAAATGATGCCGCTGAAAGAGTGGAGGGACCTCTGTGTAGTGTATATGTGTGGGAAACCTGCAGTGAATGGACAGCTGTGCACGAGGCAGAGCTGAAAAGGAAAGCAAAATATAATGCACTTTGAGTCCATAATTCTGCAGATTGTCCTGTAGAATTTACCCAGAGTTCATTGTTTCCTTGGTGACCAGAAATCCTAACGCAGAGCCAACTTTAGCAGCACTGTCGTGCAGTGTTTGTCACCTAAGTATAAACATTCAATCCAGACATGGGCAGTGCAACTTTTCCATCAATAATTTGTATGTATAACAAGAACAAAGCTATTTTTTTGAAGTTATAACTTTTCTTGGAGTCGTTGACCTTTATGAGAAGGAAAAACACTGATGCATTCAAGACTCTGGATTCAGATCAGAGTCGTTGGTGAGTCAGTGTGTCAGATGGGTGACAGGGTGGGCCTGTGGTCAAACAGTCAGCCTTTCAAACAGCTGCTGACTGATTCAATATGATAAATTAGAAATGTGATTTTCCAATCATCTTCTAAATCAACACAATCTTTGTTTCTGGCTCCGGAGCTTCGACAGAGTGAAACGTCCTCCAAACACAACATCTTTGACTGAGCCTAGCATCTGTGAACCATTTAAGCGCTGTGCAGCTAGCTTTTAACGGGAGCCGTGCTCCTCGTTCGGATGAACTCCACCCTGAAAACACGCATTACACTGCTCCCTGAAGGTAAGTGAGATTTAAACTCCATCCTCTTCTCTTTAAACGCATCGATGTTGGACTGACGCCAAGCCACACCACTTTCCTCTGCTTTAGATGTGGCTCAGGCGCTAACCGTACGCCACTCTTTTATTCCTCTATCTCCATCTCCTCATCCCAAGCTATGAATCGCTTCCATGTGGGATGAGATATGTGAGCTCAGTGGATCAGTTTTTGGATCCTCGATTTCACCTCTGAAGCTCAGCATGAGAAGAACTGAACTGATTGTCACCGCGGTTGGTTCTTCAGTTTCTATTTGACTTAATTTCATCACTGTGAATGACGAAAGAAGAACAGAGTGACTTTAACTCTGCTTATAAACCACAGCCGTTTTGACTCACAGAGGGTCTCTGTGCTGAAGTGTGTATGAGACGAGTTCTGGATCTGCTGACAGCTTGTTGTTAGAGTCAAAGTCACGCTTTGGAGAACTTCCGTCTTGCAGCACAAACATCTTCAAACTGAGAAACACTCTTAGCTGAAGAATCATAAATATCTTACTTCAAGATGGGACACAGGATGTTCCACACTCCTGGGGTTTCTTAATCAGCTCCTCGTGGTTCAAATGATGTGGACGGAAGTGTTTAAAGGTGAAGTCTGAGGTTGTCTTCATCAGTTTCCATTGGCTGTCTTTAACATTGCTATCCACCGACACAACTTCTTCCCCAAACCATTTCTGATACCAGGTCTTGGTCGATGGTGAACCCTGTTTATTCTCTGACACTGAGAGTATTTAAAAAGAAGAAGATGTATAACTGGTGTATAACTTGTGGCTGAACCTTTGCTGGCCTCAGCTTTCATGAATCCTTTCTCTAGTACTGCACTCTGGCAGTTTGGAATTGTTTGCAAAAAAAATGTATCTGAAATCTGCTGATTTTTAGACACTAATAAATCCAGTCTGGCTTGTCTGGCATACTTATCATAGACCTATGATGTTAGCCTAGCTGTCATACTCGCTCTAATAACCAGCTTTAAAAAGCAAGAAAGCAACAACATGAAAATTGGAGATGGAATCGTAGTGATTTCACAGGAGTTGTTTTGAGCTAGCTTGCTGGCAGCAGCAACCGGAAGTACAGGGTGTCCCATAAAAATATATACACCTTTTAGCAGCTGATAACTCAATTGTTTGTTTTTTCTTTACAGATTGAACCCATTGAACTGAATGATGGCAGCCAGACTAAACTTTGAAGAGAGGAACTTCATTCTAAAATTCGACTGGAAGTATGAAAATGCAGTTGAAGTGCAAAGACAATTTAGGAGGGAGTTTCAAAAAGAACCACCAACACGAGTTACCATTGCTTGAATTAGACTCACTAGTCTACACAATGAGACCTGCGACAGTCGCCGAATTGAGAGCAACCATTGAACGGGAATGCACGCAAATACCAAGGGAATCGTTTCATGATGTGTGCTATTCCCTCGCTTGGCGTTGTCGGCAGTGTCTGGACCAGAACGGACATCATTTTGAGAACAGGCAGTGCCAAAACAATAGAATTATGTTTGTAAATTCTTTTAGATGTTGAAAATTAAACAAATTACAATAAACAATAAGTTTAAAATGATTTAAAGTGTGTATACATTTTTTGGGACATCCTGTAGATAACCGTCGGCGGAAGTCAACACCCATAGGCTTGTGAAGAAAAGGTGGATCAATGTTATCAATAACCAACCATATTCTCACATGTCACTTCCCACTCTCATCCTTTTTTGAACTCTAAAAAATAGGAAAGGAACTCAGAGTTTATGTCTTTGTTTCAGTGAAATTGTCTTGTTAGACTTAATATGAGCCACATTCACCTGACAAGTCCAGTCTATCATCATCTTGAAAATAGAAGTTTTTCTAGACCGTTTTTTTGCAGTGTATGAACACTCTTGGCCCCGTCTTTAGTATCTGTGATCAAGCAGAAGTATTATTTTGATTCCAAAGCTGCAGGTTTGGATTAGTCACGTTCAATGAGAAAAAAGCTGAGTGGATTTGATGGGTGAACCTGGAGAGGTCTGTGGTTTCTTACTCTCTGATTAGTCAGAAGTTTCTCAAACATCTCAGTCTGTCATGAGTCAGTCCAGTGAAAACACAGGTGATGGGAACCAGGTTAGAGAGCTGGCTCAGTCATTGCATCAACGCAGACAACACCCACAGAGACCTGATGAATCGGCTCATCCAAGAGCATCAAAATCAACAGGGATGGCTCAACATTTGAGACTCAGACCTCTCCCTGGGAAATACTTCAACCGTGTGAACCGACTTTTAACTTCAGATGGTCGCTTTTACATTTCTTTCATTTCTAAGCTTCACTGGAAGGTTTGCGATGCTGGATTGTCATCGTTATAAGGATCTGAAAATTATTTTTCTATACTTCTAAGAATGATTTCTGTCATGTAAAAAGTCTCAGTTTGGGGACAGAACTCTGTGTTGATCAGTAAGAGACGGGGTTAGGCTCTTAGGTGAAGAAAGGAGACGGTGGTTTGATGAGCTCGCACTGACAGAGGCTGAACTATCCAAACACATTAACCCTGAGCTGCTGAAACCGGCCGTGTCCCGACTTGAAGTTCAGCACCTTGCTTTGGTTACTCAGGCATTGCAGCCATGCATCTTTGTCTGCTCACAAGCACAGACAGGCAGAGAGAGACAGACAGGGACAGACACAGACAGGCTTTACTAAGTCATCCTGAACTCTCCTCAGGGCAGAAGACTATTTTTAACTTATTATGGAGCCTTAAAGTGTTATTACAGAGTGCTTTCATCTGACCGGTCTGTAGCTATCATTTACTTAAACTTTGTTACCTTGACTTGAAAGGAGACGCTGAGCTTTCACTGGTTTCTAATTGGACTAGAGGTTGGACATCCATCTGCATTTTCAGTTCATCACTGTGTTTGATGCCAGTGTCAGATAACCCAGAGTCTTACGGCAATAGCGGCGCGGTCACAGTGGCCAACCTTGCCGTGCTCAATAGGGGTGGGAGAAAAAAAGTACCGTACATAAGTACCGGAATTATTTGGTTTAAAATTTTTAAATAATGTTGTGGGGTTTTTTTCAAATTTAAATCCTTCATTTTAGTCTTTGTTTATATACTGGGTGGAAAAAAACATGACCGCTTTTCTCCAGCAGAGGGCGATATGTTTTTCTTTGACTATCTAGTAGAGCTGCAACAAGTAATCGAATAATCAATTATTAATCGATTACTAAATAAATCGTAAACTATTTTGATGATGAATTAATTGGTTTAAGTTATTATTTAAGAAAATGAAGTCCAAATTCTCTCATTTCAGCTTCACAAATGTGAATATTTTCTAGTTTCTTCGCTCCTCTATGACAGTCCTGAATATCTTTGGTTTGCAAATGACATTTGATGATGTCATCATCACCATTTCCTGACATTTTATGGACTAAACAACTACTCAATTAATGGAGAGAATAATCATCATTCAACTTTACATGGGCTGGTGTTTAATAAGGGAAGTCACAAAAATCGCCAATTTTGAAGAATTGCAATTTAAATCAAATCGGCACCTCAAAAATCGTACAACAGTCGAATCGGGAGATAAACGTATGGTCCCAGTCTTAGTGCATGGACTTCACTTATATTACACTCAAGCCTTTTACAGTACATTCACACTTACACATGAAAAATTGAATTCTGTTTCGAGAATAAGTCATATTATCATTTTTATACCCTCTGACGTTGGTACCAGCCTTCGTCTTGAAAAGCAGTGTGGTGCACGCTCACACACACACACACACACACACACACACACACACCAGACAAAATATTTCACCACATTTCATCTTTATGACTTCTGAGCATGAGTGCAGAGTCCTCACCTGCAGGCAAACACCTGGACCTCAGATGGTAGAGAAAAGCTTTGCCCACAGAGGGAGAGAGAGAGAGAGAGAGAGAGAGAGAGAGAGAGAGAGAGAGAGAGAGAGAGGCAGACAGTATGCTGGGAATGTTGGCCTGAAGCACAGCAAGGCACAGAGGGATACAGATACTGTAAGAGGGAGGGGAGAGAAGGAGAGAAACAAAGAGACAAAAGAAATCTGGAGGGTAAAGAGGAGAGGGGAAAAGAGGGAAGACAAAGAGAGAGAGAGAGAGAGAGAGAGAGAGAGAGAGAGGAGCAGACAAAGGTAGGAGAAAAACAAAGAGAGGAGGAAGAGGATGATGAGGAACACATCAGCTCAGCGTTTTTTTTAACAAAATATATCAAAACATCAACATTTCCATCTGAACCCCTTCAATGCTGCTAAATGGAGAGAGATACAAAAACGACTGACATCATGGGCCATAGTGTAACCACACATCTCAACACACACTGGACCCAGATGTCAAAGAGTGATGATGTCATCAGCAAGTATTGACAGACTGAGAAGAAAGAACCAGCTGCTCAGATAACGTGTGATGTAAAGAACTCATGTGATGCACATGAAGTGTAGATAAAAGGAACTGATACGTTTCTCTTCTGAAAGGTGAACACTGACTTTACTTATAAAACTGTACAGAGTATGTGTGAATCAGGGGTGGGGTTAGCTCACATGATAGTTGAAGAAGCAGAAGAGCAAGAAAATGTGGTCGATTGAGACTTTTTTCCTACTTTTTTTCCCTTTTTAGTCATCTTTGCATTTGGAGACTGTAGTTACTTTTTACGTCTCATTTCTCGGCCAAAGACACGTCTACAGAAATGTTGTACTTTTTCTGTTCCTATTTGTCAGAGAATCCTACGTGTAACCATGGTTGCATTGTTTACACACCCGATCAGTTGTTAGCAGCCTGTAACATGTCAATGCTAATGGGTGCTAGGCCCAATGTTCCCTGTGAGCTTATGAGAAGGAGGGGAGGACCATGTGCTGGAGCTGCAGTGGAAGTAAAGAAGAGACGACATCGACCTGTCCTTCCATCCATCGTTACGGGGAATGTAAGATCTAATTCCAAAAGCATGGACAAGCTAGTCGTGCTAACCCAGCACCAGATCTTTCTGTTTCCTGCTGATTTTGTGATTGCCAAACTACCTGCACGATTGAGTGTAGTGTTGCATGTCCAAAAAAGCAGCAAAACTACACCATGATAACCCTCCTGGTGTAACGTGCATACAGATAGTTAAACGTAAATAATGACGAGAAAGCAACAAAGCAGTTATCTGGATCTCGTGTTGAATAGCTGTACCTTCCATAACCATCATCTGGACACACAGCTTGTGGACCGTGACAAGTTTCACGCATGAAAATTTAGTTTTATGAAATGGTTGTGAGGTGTAACCTGAAGGTTTTCCTGCCATGACATCAACACTAACCATGAAGTCACCATTTCTGGTTCTGTTTTGAGCCAAACGTCTAAAGTTCAAGAGGAGGAAGAGGAAAAGTTTCCAGTGTTTCCAGATATTATTCAACCATGGTTCAGATTGTGTGCACAATGTTCAGCAGAGCGTATTTCCAATCTCTCTTCATCCCTGCTCCGGATGTAAAATAAACTATCAGCCTTCATATAAACCTCAGTGTGAGCCTCTTTTGTTTACTGTACGTCTCTGCTCTTTCTCCTCTGTGTCTGCAGGTCACACTGTCAGCTAACAGCTCCATCCTCTCCTCAAACCAGCAGGATGTATACAATTTATCTGCCGGCTATTGTCCATTGTTACGTGGAGACTGGCTGTGGTTAGGCTGGCCTGAACTTCCAAGCAACCAAGGAAATACCGAGCCTCGGGCCACACGTACGCCCACACCCAGACACGTCTAACACCGGGTGAAAATAAAGACAGAGGCTGTGAGTGGATGGAGAATTCTTGAAAACCGAAATCAGGGCTGAGCCGGGCCTGTGGAGGTGAGGGGAGCGGAGACAATGAGATACAAACAAAGTGATATTAAGAGCGTTAGGCTTCAGTAATGTCCCTGATGGCTTATGTAAGGTCTGTAAAATGTAGTGCTGGGTATCAAACATCAATGACACGTGACCCCTGAACTTTCAAACACCAAAATCAGGGAAGCAATCTCATCTTTCTTGCTATTACTGTTAAAATCAAAGAATATACCACACAGAAAAAAAGAATCTGTTGTAGAGATGCCTTTAAAGCAGGACTCCATCAACAGGAACAAATATTTAGTTTGGATGGATTGGATGTTAGCTAAACCATTAACACAAAAATTTCAAAATCAGAGATGAAAAACACGGTGAATAAACAGGAACCCTGACATTATGCAAGTGAGAATCCTTTTTTGTCAACGATATTTAGCAGCTCAAAAGGGCGTGAAAGTCTTTCTCTGTGGGGTAATATTTTGCAAAGATGTAAGACTTCTAAAAATGTTAATCTGAGCCTGACAGTGACAAAAAACAAAAACTTTCAGTGGACGTACGTTGATTGGACACGTTTGCCCAAGATAACAGGTGCAAGTTTATGTGATCTGGAATAAAAAGCCAAAACTTTTTGCAAGTGTAAGTCTTAAGTCCTTTTGACCCCAAATGATTTGATTATTCATTAATGGTATTAGGGAAACAATGAAGTAAAAATGGGAGCTTTTGAGAATGAAGTCCTCATTTAAGCGCAAGCAGTCAGCGTCTTGCACTAAAATAGGGGCTGTGAAGCACCTGCTGAGGTTTTACTTGAGTTTAGGGTTTCACAAAATGCTCAATACCTCAGAACAAGTAGAACTAACTGTGCAAGAAACTGAGGTCCTTGTTCTCTAAAGAATGTGTCACATTTGCGCCCGCTAAATCTGTACAAAGGAGCCAAAAAGAGGTTGACTTGTTCAAATACTGGCAGTGGCTGTAAGCTTACCCCAAACCTATGAGGGTTTGGTTTACTCATGATATCTACTTTAACTTCTGATATAAAACTATCCAAAAAGTGTTGTATTCCTGTATACAATCTATAACTTATACATGATATATTGAACTTGTATATATTTTTTCCCCTCAAAAAGTTACAACTTTTTCCCTAAAATTTCTCTCTCTATTTTTTTTAATGTGGCCCTCACACAAAGAACAACACTCAAATCAGACGGTTCAAAAAGAGACAAAAGCTACTGGCGAGCCAAACTGTGCTTATATTTAATTCACCAGCTCCTGATGGTGGTTAATTCTTTGCTGGAAGTCATTCCCGGCGTCTTGTTGTTTTATTCCATCAACTGTTCCAGCCTAATTAGTCCAAACCTCACACTTTGTCTGTGCTGTTGCTCTATTGTATTTCATTAATTGGATTTGTCCCACATCACTGAGCCCCCACCCCACAATCCCTCCCTCCATCCACAGTCTGTTGCATGAAATCAGGAAGCATTTGGGGGGGGGGGGGGGGGGGGGGGGTTAGATCAGCTGATGCCTGTGGCACCACCTCAAAGATAAAAGCAAATTGGTTAACATCCTTGAAAATCAGGAGTCAACATTGTCTTAATTAATGAAAGACGAACGGATTTGGAAAGATCTGGATGAAGCCTGTTTAACGACTTCTGGCCGTCTTGTTTCCTGTATCGTGTGTTTCACAGGTTTATAATATGTTGAAATAAATACCTGTAAAATGAATCATCGTCTATTAACTCTCCTTCTTCTTCCCAATAAAAGACCCTGAAGCTGTCGTCTGGAGGTCATCACAAGGGGAGTTGACTGGGATCCAGGCTCCCAGCTGGCCTTCCCCATCCTCCCCCCTCCTGCAGGGGATGCTGGGAGCAGCCTGCAGCCCCCCGGCCCGGGGAATCACACACCCTTCAGTCAGCCAATTCATCACACTCCTCCCTCCTCTCCTGCTTCCTGCTGTCCTCTCCTCCTCTAGCACATGGTCCTTTGTACATCTTACAGTCCCATTCACAACACTGATGCTCCTGTATTTTATAGTATTATCTGCACCACAGAGGAGCAGTACCACTAAGAGTCAGAAGCACATGTAACATTCTTCATATATCATCACTGTCATTAAAAATAATAATAATAATAATATTAAAAAGGATGCCATTAAAATCTAACTGTAAAATAGCAAAATAGAGCAAATATTTTACAATGACAACAAAAAAGACACAAAACACTAGATTTTAAGAAAATATTCACCAATTAATACCACAAATATCCTCAAAACGTCCTTTTATAAAATAAAAATGTTTCTAATGAAACTCAATGAGACACTAAAGCTGTCTGTAAAACACTTCACCTCCTCACAACACCTTTATGCAGAGGTTTTAAGACTTAACTAAGCAAGAAAACACACAAGCAATTAGATTAACCAAAGAGGAAGAAACGTCCATCCTCTTCCATCCTCGTCCATCATACAGGAAGCGCTCCTGGAGCAAACGGCTCGTGTCAACAAACAAAGCGAGCAACAAACAACAAACAACAAACTGGTGAATGAAAGTCAGCGGATTGAAAGAGTCTGAACACACGGCAGCAGCTTACCTTGGTCGTTTTTCTCTTTCTCCATGTGTAAAAGGAATGTTTTTCTCGGACCGGTGACAAAAGAGGCAGGGCGGGTGTGCCCGTTCAAAACCCCCAGCAGCGACTGACTGACGGGAGCGGCAGCCAATCAGAGCCTTCTTCGCTACAAGGAGGCGGGACATGTCTGGTTCGGCGTCATGTGGGAGTAAAATGATGAATTGTTGGATTCGGTTTCCTGAATATGTTGCCTCATAATTTGCAGTTCTGTCTGAAAGTCTAACCCTGTCACCTGTGATATCCAGAGGCTGCAACTTTAGCTATTTGAAAAAATATATATATAATCATAAAAAAAGGGAAGAAACCCAAATATTCCGCATGTGATGTACACTTGTCTGCAAACTTAACAGAATTAAATTACGAATCAAGAAAATGTTCAAATTCTCATTAAAGTGGAGCCCCCCCCCTCCCCCCCTCAGGACACAGATTATCCGGACTGGATTTAATCAAATAAAAAATTAAATATTTAAGGAAAATTAGCTTTTAAAAAGATTAGACTGAAGGAAATTATGAGGAAGGACTCATTAAGACAAAATAACGAGTAATACATTTTTAGGAATGCTGGGTCAGCACATCAGGAGGTTAGACTGAATTATTTAACATTCATTACAGGTTATTTCTGCCCTCAGGAAGAACAGCCAGGATGGAGATAAACATCGTTCCTCAGTGTGGACCTCACAGCACAGACTGAGTATTTGACACACACTGTGGCTTCATGCTCAAGTCGTTGGTTTGTATCTCAGATATCTGATAACTAATTCCCCACATGTGATGAAACAAACCAAAAGGATGCGTCATCCTTTGAGGTTTAAAATGGGATGCATATGGAGTCCAGTAACCACCTCCATTAACTTCATCAGTTTTATCTTCAGCTCTGAGATCAGACACTGCAAATAGAAACCCAGAAGTTCATTCAGTCTTTGAAAGATTTGGTCACAAAGGTTTTGCAGCAGAAAGGGGAAGGAAATAGTTACCATAAGGTAACTCCATATGATCCGCAGAGTCAGTAAGACTCACCTGTTCAGGGAACACTTTGGCACTTAATCTGACCCTTCACCTCTTTGTCCTCAGGGGTCGAATCAGAAGGTCCCAGACTGAGCTCTTAACAAATAAAGGATTGAATATTGAATGTTGCTGAATGCTGAACGATATTGCAAGAATGTTATTGAATTTTAGTTGTGGCTACTATTTAGATGGAACACTACAAATAAAAAAAGGGAGCACTTGATGGCAGACTTCCTGTGGCCCAACTAACCTGAAGCATTTCTTCGCGCTTAATAAGGTTTTTCCTTCTTGTCTGAAGCGTCAAGCGTCAAGCGTCTGCTAAATGAAATTGTAGATTGTAGAAATTTAGTGGCACCAAAGAGGCAATAAACCAACTTGAAACCAAGCAAACCACTAAATTGGCTTTGTAAACAGAGGGTAGTAGGTACCTTAACACAGACTTTGGGGGAATGAGATACCACTGATGTAAAAGTCACCTTAGTCATTGGTGCAAGACTACAAACTCCAGGCTGGCTTTCTTATAAAACTCATGCTTCTGGGTACTTTGTGCAAAGAGAGCCTGTGTATCTAATCTAATAGCCAAACAGACTTAATAAACCACATGAGAGAAATATCAGGGGCACAGGGTACCAAAAGACAATACCTTAAAACAATCCTTTAAGGGTGCTTTGTGAACCAGTAGGACTGGGATTTACTGACGCAAGAAGCAGGGGCGTAGTAGTGGGGGGAAAGTGGGATTGACTACCTAGGGCCCAAATGGGGAAGAAGGGACCTTAATGGGCCTGAAATAAAATGTATTTTCTTCTACACTTTTCCTTTGTTTGTGTTATTACTGCAATAAGATAATCAATTCTTTTCTTCCTCCCTTCAGATTGCCCAGAATGGTTTAGTCCATCCCGTTCCTGATCTTTCAGTCGCCAAGTCGGCTTATTTTAAATGACTCTGGGTTTGTTTTTCCTGTGAAGTTGCTTGTAAATCTTGTCAAGTCGCTGGTTGCAGCTTTTGGGGCTTGTTCTCAAACACGACAACGCGATCCGTAGCTCAGATTTGAGTCAGTTAACCAGGATGGTTTTAAGCACGTTTTTGTCTAAAGCAAATCAACAATTTTATTCTCCAGATTTAGATCTTCCAGAGGAAATATTACATTCACTTTTGTGATTATTTATTTGCATTTTTTTAGGGCTGTAAAACCAAGTTATAGTTATTTATGTCTTCCAATGGGTCGTTGGTTAAGTGGATGTGGTTATATTAGTTAGATATTTTTTCAGAAAAGATTAAAAAAAAACAAACTATGCAGCAGCCTCGAGTCTTCTTAACAGAGAGTTAGAGACACTCTGGTTGATTTTGAACCTGCTCTTGATGTTTATGTCCCTCCAACTGCTCAAATATTACATGAATCATCAAAAGAGAGAAGACTCTTCTCTCTCTCTCTTTCTTCTTCACAAACATCTTCACGTCTACAGAAAGAGCTACAAAGATGAGTCCATGAGTGAAACCTTTCACACACTGAATCAGTCCACAGTGACGCGGCCGTGTGGATAAAGCACTTTAATAGCAGATGAATATTAGAAAGAAGACATGACGTTTGTTTTTTTTATGACAACAGTTAGTGTGTTACTTACAGGAGCAAAATAAAAATGATTTGACACTCAGATTAAACTCAAATGTTGATATGTTTCTCTTCAGAAGCTCTCTTCTCCGTGTGATGCTATGAATTTAACACTACAACCTTAACATGGTAAAATAAAATCCCTTCCTTGATACTGAATTAAATAAATACCTAACACAAGCTAATGTAAGCAGCTGACCTGGGCATTTCATCCGAAATCACTCAAACCACGTTTATCATAAAGTTTTCATACGTTTCTAACCGGTGGACAAACCCCATGTTCCCGCCCTCATGCATGCCTGAAGAGTTATACACCATGGCTTGTATACAGACAGATATATCTGGTATAAGTCCAGTACATGTTCACATACATCTGACAGTATGTTAGTTGGCGAGTTGATCAGATTGCAGTCCAGAAATCATCGAGCAAAGCTGACAGAGCGCAGCTCAAACGTTGAGCTTTTTTACTGCACGCAACACCGCTTTTCGAACGACAGACATACGAAGAGTTAAATCTCTATCCGAAGAGGATACAACACAGGTAGAGCGTCCGCTTTTAACGCTGCGTGAAGCTTAAAGTCGGCATGTTTCTGCTGCGTGTCGCGATTGGTTTTTATGACGCTTTCCAGAAGTCAAAAATAGCTTATAAAAATAATTTCTTTTTGTTTGCTTTTGATGTGAGTGAGCGTCACTCTGGCGATGCTGCATGTTTGACACCTTTGCACACCCTGAAACTCACCTTTACGCCTCATTTTACACCCCCCCCCTGGCTTCCCTGTATCTGTGATTCACTGCCCTGTTTGGCTCTTATCCAGCCCTGGCTCTCCTATCTGAGCTGATTTACGAGATGCTTATGTAAGATATGGGACTGCATTTAGACATATCAGGGCATGTATTTCAAAACTACACCACCAGCGGTTCTAAAAGTCAGAACACAAAGACAAAGCGTATGATAAGGTGCTTTTTGATATGATCAGAGCAGCAGGAGTCATCTCATTTTTCCCATCTTTCACCTCGAAATGCTCAAACAGTACACATCTGCTGGTTCTTCTCTGCCCTAATGTAATGGCGAGGTTGTAAATCTGAGTCGGCTCGATGATGTAACAGTCTGTGCGGGGAGGAAAACTTAAACTGATTGAAGACAGAAAGAAAGAAAAAGCAGAGCAGCAAACATGGCTGGAAGAGACGGACACGATGCTGAAGTAAATCTGAGGTTAAAGAGTCAGAACAACAGAAACCTGGAAGAAGAAGGCCTGCATCAAAGTTACAAAAAGCTGTTTGTTTGTTTTTTGCCAGGGTGTGTATGAAAGCGTCGAGAAGGGTCGGAGGTCACGGGGGGGAGGATGCAGAAACCACATGAGAGGCGAGGAGCATCAACACAGGCCATGCAAACGCAGCTCCTCGTCCTCTTCTGTAAAGGTTTTTCAGTCAAACATTCGGACCACATTGCATACAAAAAGCGATAAATGCTGCTTCAAGATCGTGAAAATGTCCCAGCGCGGAGCGTCTCCCTCCGCAGCGTCACAGGCAAGATGGCATGGCGTTTTACAGGTGGAGAGTAAGGGTATCATGGCGGTGCATATATAGATATTTCCGATGGGTTGGTTTTGTCGCGTCGCTTCCTTCCAGACAGGACGGACGCCGGCTGAGATGTCACCTCGTTTCCCGTCTTAAAAAAGGCGCGCCTTCTTCTTCATGTCGTTCTTCTTCCACAGGGCCAGACGCTCGAACTGATCCAGAGTCATACCGAAAACCCGCTGGAAGTCCTCAGGTGAGAGGTGTCTCTGGAGAAGCAAACAGAAGAAGAAATGTGGTTATTCTATCTGATGATGACTGACGGGGATGATAAATTAGAGACCAGCTGCCGCCGTTTCTATCAAACAAGAGAAGGAGGAATGTTTTCACCCAGAGGGCAAAACGTCTGCCTCCCTTTCATTTCTCACTTGTCATGTTGACACGATGATTACATGACATTAAATAATAAAGACTACAGTCATTTTTACTGAGAGAATTGCATTGTTACTTTATTTATGGCTGTAAAACCAAGGGTGTCATCTACAGTATCAGCTGTCAGAGACAGACGGATGAATATGTGACAGCTTTCTCTAACAGGTGTCTTATTTTTAGTAAAAAAAATGTGTTATTAGACTCAACATGAGCCAAACTCACCAGAAAAGTCATGAAACTATTATTTTTCATGCTCTAAGAAGAATAAATCTGGACACAGGTTGATACTATATAGTTTAGTTACTCTATAGAAATCTTTGCATGTCAGAGAAAATGACTTGTAGCAGCTTTCCACTGCAGGGACCACGAGCCGGAGGGTTAAAAGACAAAAACAATGCCTGAATTTACTTAAAAGAGTAAACAAGGGTGAGGAAATGTTCTGGTTTGGTTTCTAAAAATATGAATAATGTATTAATACAATTAACTAAACAAGGATGATTTAGTTTTACTCTTAAACAAGCAACCGATGCATCATTTTGTCTTTTAATGTTGGGCTCATATTAAGTCTAAGACAATTTTTTTCAATTAAAAAAAAAGGGGACACAGACACTTGCTTTGATTTTAGTTTTTGTGTTTTGTGTCCCACAAGCTAAAAAAAAAAAAAAAAATAGAGAATTCAAGTTGATTCTCTCATCTTCTAGAAGTAGTTGACAAAATTGTCTCCTGATTGGATGAACCCAGACTCGGGTATAACACTCAAAAGAATTCAATGATATGAATTAAAAAAACCTACTTTAAAAACAGTTATCATTAATTAAAATAAATTATTTTAGAAATAAAAAAAAATGTTAGGAAAGGATCCAGTAAAATGGCTAATTCTTGACGGCAGTGTGTTTGGCTGGTTGTTAACAAGCAGGAAGTGACTGACTGGTTGTTTTGGTGCTACTCCCATCTTTTGATGGGACACTCGTTGAAAGATTTACTCACGTAAGGGAAGCTGACATAAGGATTCAAATATGTGTAACTGCTGTGCAAACTAACTTCCTGGTTGCACATTTTTCCAAAGTTAAAGTTGTGAAAAGCCTGAATTTTTTGATATTTTTCAGCCTTAATGTCCCATTAATGATGAATCCTGGATGCACATTTGCTAACTAAGCGATTGCATTTGTAAACGTGTCTCCTTTAAAGCTTCATCCTCATGTACCGGGACCGTCATTCAAACACAAAGACACAACTCAAAATCCAACTCATCTGAGTCCGTCTCATTAAAAAAAGAAAAACAGAGCTAGTTTTAGAAAACTTAATCATTTATTTTACTTCTTTTGTGTGGAAAAACTGCACCCTGATCCTTTCTTTGTCTTCTTTTGCATCCTGGCACCGTTTCTGTCCAGACTCTGAGTTTTGATTAAGGTCGAGCTGCTGATTAGTTTGGGTAAACCAAAACCACTTTGGGGGCAAAGATCCCATGAGTGGTGGGAAAAACAGACGCTGGGATATTTCTCTCTGACACACTAATGATAACCGGACTCCAGTCTGGGGATCCCGACCACAGAGATCTCCTGCGTCAGTAACACCTCGATACCCCGACAACCCGACTCTTCGTGGGACGTTATTCCCAAAACCCGAAGGCTCACAGAGAGTTCTCAAAGCGAGGTTACCGAAGGTTTAAATATTTTAATGGAGGTGTTTTCAGGGGAAGAGGACAGGAGGATAATCAGCACAAACCACAAGACAAACCACAACTCAGAGACTGAAACATTTCCTGAAGTCAACCGGAGAGTTCTGGATCTGTTAAGGGGCAGGGTAAGAATAACTGCTGCAGGAAATTAGTTACTACGGTACATTAAGAGCTTAATTTTTTTATGACACGACATGAATGTGGGTTCAACTCACCGTGACCCAGTGTGAGAGGAAGTAATGAGATACAACATCAGAAGGAAAAGCAGTAATACTGTGCACATTTGGTGAAATACCACATTCAGTGACTCCTCAGTGCGTCTCTGCTTGAACTCTTACTTCAGCAGACTGAACCACGACAGCAGCACGCCCTGATGTCGCTGTTAAACACCTTGTTCTGAAACCAGGAGCATGAATGTGCTGCAGAAACAGGAACTACTGTTCTGGTTTCAGACTCTGGCTCCTTTCCAGTCATGGACTGAGAGCCAGGCTTCATCACCCGGAGGTGTCGGGTGGAGTCGAGGTCAGAGCTCTGTGAAGTCGAAGACCAAACCCAAGTTTTTGCAGAGGCTTGAAAGGATCTGAAACTCTGTGTGTGCTGTGATGGCTCCCCAAAGTGAAACTCAAAGCCTCAGAAGGCTTCATTGAAACCGTACAAAGTGGAGAAACAATCATGGACCACACGGGGCAGCCACACACCTGTTTCTTTCATTCAAACAGTTATTCACATATTTCAATTACTGGGACTGGACGTTGAAAAACTCATGCATGAGTGCCTTCACACTGACCATATAGAAAAACGCAACGCACTTTGATTTCTCAGCTGGTGAACTCAAATCAGGCAAAAAGTTGAGTGTGGAACTGCACACGCTTCCCACATTCAATAGTCGCCATATTGGATATGTAGATCAAAGAGTGGGACCAAATCAAACGATGGTTGATGGATGTTATCAATGAATAACAGAGGAACACCTGTGAATCAATCAATCAATCAAAACAAACAAACAAACTGGATCACCTGATCTTTCAGGTCCAGATCCCGACTTTAAAGATGACTAAACCAACATAGACTGAAAGTTTCTCACAGCGTTTTGGATTAAATGTTTTTTTTTTTTTTTTTTATGATGACAAAATAATGTTTTTGTTTTTTTTTAAAAAGAGAGACCAAAAACATGGAGGGGGAAAGAAGGAGGATGACATGCAGCAAATGGTCAATGCTGGGAGGTGAACCAGCAACCAATGCTATGAGGACTTTATCGTCTGTTTACAGGATGGAAAATTAAACCACCATGCTAACTTGATGTTTTGATGATGAGCAATTCATACTAGAGTAAAAAGTGTGACGATCAACCCTGTTCTCCCCTACAGCTCAAAAAAATTCCTATTCTCTCACTGGAGTTTTAAAAACCCTTATTTCAGCCTCAGCTCCACAAACCCCCTTGCCTCTGATTGGCCAGACAGATTCATGGATTTCTACAACATATTCATGTGTAGAGTTTTGAAAATCTGCACACGTTTAATGTGAACATCCAGCTTTGTCAATTTCTATCTATGTTTACAATATGAGAGATAAGAACACACACTTTAAATTTTACTGCAGCCTCCTTTAAAGGCATGGCCCAAGTTAAGAGGAGCTTATCTCTGGAAAGAAACCCTGTCTCCAAACCTTTGACCACAAATACAAACTTTTAATAATTAGTTACGCTGCTTTAAATCAGAGGTGGCTTTGGCTGCCTGGTTTCCCCCTAACAATGTCTTCCTGATTATAAGTCCTTCTTTAAACCGCAGGTCGACATTTTCTCAGGTTGTTTAAAAGACAAAAAGAAGAGAGAGAGCAGAGCGGAGGGAAACGGATTACAGCTCACCTCCAGTCTGGTGCGATCTACGTCTCTGGGAAGCTTCACTTTCACTCTATGCGTCACTGCCAGGATCTCGTACGGGTAGATCTGGCACACACAGAGAAAGCATTGTGGGAGAATTATTAGGGAATATAATCAAAATCCAGAGTGCACATAAAGCAGCCAAGAATATTATTAATAGAGTATTAAACAATTAAAGTAATCTTACCTTGTATTCTGAGAGGGAGAGAGAGGGAGAGAAAAACAGAGTTAATAAGATGGAACAATGATTTTTTTTTTATTTGAATAGCTCAACTATTATTTAATAAAATAAATGACACCTGGTGGGATCAGCTCTCATCACAAATATTAGACTTGAAGGGCGTGAAGCTCATTATAAACGGTTGCTGTGCACCCACAAATACACACACACACACACACACACAGAGTTATACGGCTGGCATCCAGTCACAGTTCAGTCTGCGCCAAAGATACAGCCATACACACACATTCTCGTTTAAACACACACCAATAATTGTGCAGCTGGAAAAATGACATCACCCACTGCATTGTTACCCTGCAGTAAGAGAGCTGCCGGCTCTGCATGCTCGGTCACAAAGTATTCTGGGTAAAATGACCTCTGATCTGAGCTGTAAGAAGAGACGACGCAGGCGGCTTCAGACGTCAGAGTTAAGATTTCAGCTTGTATGAAAATCTGAAGGGAACGACTTTAACTTTGAAGTTCCTTTTTTTGTGGATCGTGGGATCAAGGGGCTTCAGCCTGACAGCAGTTTCATGTCAACGAGCTCAATAAAAGACACAGTTTGTGAGGAAAATTGTGCAATTCATGACTAATTTGTATTTATTCCATGAAATATCAAAACTCTAGAGTTTTAAAAGGGTTATGTAGCCAAAGTGTGTCCAATCCAAAGTGCAGGAACAAGACAACAAATTTAAAACTTGCCTTCCAAACATCTACAGACTGTTTTGAAAAGCTGCAACAATTAATCAAATAATCAATTATTAATCGATCACTAAATTAATCAACCAATTTGATAATTTGTTTAGGTAATTTTTCAAGAAAAAGAAGTCTAAATTCTCTGGTTTCAGCTTCATAAGCGTGAATATTTTCTGGTTTCTTTTCTCCTCTCGACAGTCCTGAATACCTTTGTTTTTTTTGGCCAAAACAAGACGATCGATGATGTCATCTCGGACTCTGAGAGACATCCACATTTTCATCATTTGCTGACATTGTTATGGAGCAAACAGCTACTCAATTAATCAGATTAACAGATCATGAAAACAATCCTCGGTTGTAGCCCTACTGTTTTCAAAGTTATGCATTAAAAAAGAAGACTCCACACTGCAGGACAGAAACAGCATCCGCTTATCTTCTCTCTCACCTCTCATGCCGCCCCAGCTGTGGGAGTCTGGGTCCACTTCATCCTCCACCATGTCAGCAGCCTATAAGAGCAGAGAAACGTATAAACAAAGACCAGTTAGACCATCAGTCTGGTGATCACTGGTCTTTATCGAAACCAGGACTCATCTGAAGGCCTCGAAGTCACTGCTTTTGACTCACTCACATTCCTCCTGAGTGACCAAAAGGAAAAGTTAGTTTACAGAAGGGAAAAGAAACTAAAATCAGAGCTGGGTCAAATGTGTGACATCAGTCTGATAAAACCTTAGAGAGCTGCATGACTTTTGGTCTGATCCTATTTGTCAATTTCATAACATTTAAAAAAAACTAAATTTTTGCAGACAACACCCTTCACTCACTACTTCTTCATCTGCCATCCCATAGATGTCCTGTTACCATTCACTAAATACTAAAACGTTATGTCTTTTTGTTTCTGCCCAGTCTGTTTTGCTTACCAGACTGCACCTTTAAACACTCATTAGTCCTTCAGTGTGAGAGAAAAGGACTGAAAAACTCTTTAATCTTTCTCCACCACTCTAACCAGTAATGCCAGCCTGTGAAAAACAGCTCAATATACTCGGTTCCATGACTCCATCGTGACTCCTTCGCTATCATTTCCTCCTCCGGTCTGTTTTGTCTGACTGTCCCTGAATCCATCAACAAACACAGAGGCTGAGCAGTAATATAACATCAGTGGATGATGGACTAAATACCCCCAGCGTCCTCATAATAAACCCGAGCCCTGCCGGTGTGGAGTGAGCGGTGCTGCGTGACCACGGAGTCATCTGAAACCAAAGCTGCGAGAGAAACGCTCGAGGAGAGGAGGAGAACTTTTCTGCCTCTCTGAGGTTTCCTGTGTTGATTGGTGGAGGGTTTGTGGCAGAGTTTGATAAAGCTCTGGTGTAAACATATAAAGTGGCTGGTGTGTTTGACTTCTGTAGCTCTGTGGGTGATGGAGTTTGGATAAGAGACTTGAATTACCACCTCAGGGTTGTACACCTCCACCAGCTAATCAGGTTCAGTTTACCGCCACACAGGATCGACACAGTCAGCAGATTTGGCTGTATACATGACGAATGATACGAAACCCTCTACAAAGTGAAGCCAAATTCAAAGATATGAGATATGAGCTAAAGCCGTATTATTTTTCACATTTTGAGACACCAGAATGACTTTAAACTTTGACAGATGCACATCAAACTTTCTTAGGTTTAACTTCAGGTTTAAGCTGAAGTTTGCACCAAATCTGAAGTCACATGGTTCAGTCTTTCCTGAAATATCACCTTCACAGTATACGATGGACATAAAACCCTAAAACGTGTTGTTTAGGAGACAAACTGACACCATCTAGTGGCCTTAACAGCAACTGCAAGTACCTTCCTCCACCTGAGTGAGCTCTTCCTGCAGACCTCCTGTGATCTGTTGCTCTGATTGTTTATCCCTCTCACTATGGTGACATGAACACTCCATTTAAATTCTCAAAAGTCAAGTGCAAAACAGTTCTTCGTCAGACTGCCAACTGCAATCAAACACACCCCCTGCCGTGCTCCGGGCCTGCCAAAGCTTTGGGTCTGTTTTTTATTGGGTATGACCTGAATATTACAGAGACAAATGACATGGAGGGCGGCTCTTATTCGATAAAGGTTACGGTATTGTGTCATGTTGGCTCAATGGGGAAATATAAACCTCTGTGCCAGATGTGACAGGCGTGGTTGTGATTAGGAGGAGGTGAATAGAAGAGGTTTGGAGTTTCTATCATTGTTGTAGCTGTAGGTGCTGTTGGTTGTGACACCGTGCTCATTAAATTAATCAGTGAGCTCATGGAACTTTCTGATGAGACTTAATGGATCCAACGGGGCGTTTTAAAAACAGACAAGTCAGAAACCTTGGTAGTCTGAGGTTCAAAGATGTGAGCTATAATGGTTTAAAAGAAAAGACTTGTCCTTTGGAAATTGTGTTTGCAGGATTGTCCTGAATGAAAGAGTTCAGCTTGTTTGTAACCTTTCTTGTTGCAAGGCGTCTCAGTCAAGGCTAAATAGTTGAGTTTAGTAATTTCAACATTTTCATCTACTAGTTGTAGCTGTAGCACCAATATTAAAACCCAAAGCAGAGTTGAACATGGAGGGGCCTTGGGGAAGGCTTTCTCCACTTTTCCCCAAATACAGTGAACAACTCAATTTAACTAAAATATAACTTTATTTGTCCTCAGGGGGGCAATTTAAAGCCATCAAGACCTCATCTGAGATGCTCAGACAGAATAGCGAGCTATGTTTTCCTGACATGGATGATATGTTACATGATGTCAGAATGGCGGCAACCAGTGACAGCGCAGAGCTTTTTGGCAAGCTCTGGCAATGACACACTGAAGGAAGAGGAATGTTGATGAGAAATAACGGATACACTCAGCATGCCCCTGCTAGCATTAACATAAAGCTAGTTTCTTAGTCCGTCTAATGGATGGATGTTGTCAGGCACAACCCTTCTTCCTTCCACCGGCATCAGTTATAAAGATTGGTTTGGTACAAAAATAAAGTTTAAATAGTGTTTATATTCCTGCTCACCTTGTAGATGCCGTTCCTTCCATATCCGGGTAAAGATGCAGATTTATTGTAGGGGAAATCTGCAGAGAAGATTACGTTTTCATTCCTTAAGCTCTTCTTTTGAGTCAAATATGCTTTATTCATGTCAGGTTAAACTCATGACAAACCACTCACTGGGCGAGGACGTATCAGTGGGCAGACTGTGTGTGGATTTGCTGGGGTCTAGATCTTCTTGACCCATCTGCCCGTCGATTTCACTCTTCAGGATCATCCAGCTGGTCCTCTAAAGAGAGACAGGGAGAAGGAAAGAAAGAGAGGAGAGACGGAAGAGAGATGGAAAGGAGTGATGGATGATGGCAGAGTATGAGTTAGTGAATTAGTGAATGGATGTACAGTATATAAGTTTAAGAAAATGGCTTGAAAAGAGAGAGACAGACTCAAACACACAAACACTCAGACCCACCTTGCTATCCTCCCCATCCTGCCAGGATGTTCTAGAAGCTGTAAAACAGTCACATGTTACAGGAAGTCACAGGTAATGAGCTGGATAAACAGCCTCTCAGCTCCAATGCACTGCTCTATAAAGTCTACAGTAAATCACACCCGACATGACGGCATCAGCTGCAGACGGCATCTACAGGGAGCCGTACGCATACACCATACTCCTCCGACTGGGGAGTGAAGCAGGATGGGAAGAAACCCAGTAACGTGTGTTCAAGCTGGTCTGACGGGACTTTGTCGACAGTTTGGGATCATCAGAGCAAGATGTTTAAGCAGTTATGACTCTGAGAATTTGGTCAAATAGCAATTGTCCGATAAAAAAATGATTACAAATGCTCTTAGTCGGACTTTGTTTCGATGTTGAATTATTAAATGACCAAGATATTTGTGCTGACAGCGTGTGATGTCAGGTGTCCCTTTTCTTGCTCTGGTGCCACCATCAGCCCAATTTTTTCCACTTCAACTCAACACAAATTCAAATAAATTGAGAAAATGTCTTGGATATTGATTGTGTACATTCATGCTCCCCAAGAGGTCAACCCTTTGAGGTGTTTTTTTGACACAATGCCTTTCTTAAGGCGTTAATAATGCATGCAACCCATTCAAATTTAGACTCATCACTGGGACTCCAGAGCATCACTGGGACTGTTTTAAAAGTTCTCAAGTAAATCATTATTTTTAAATCTTTTAACCAACATTTTCCCTTCAGAGCGAGGGAAGACGACTTCACATCGGTCTCGTCTCACCCTGTCGGGATTCCGTTTCACATAACCATCCATGAAACTTTATCCCTTACATAAATCTTGAGCAGTGCTGGTGGAATAACTGGCTTGTGGCTATAGTGAAGCAGAATTCACCAAGAGTCAGATTGTTCACCCTCTAATGGGGAACATGAGCTGGGTTTAGATTGTCTTGAGACATTCAAGTTTTACCCAATTGATGTTCTGTTGTTGCTATAGTAAGTCAGTGCTGAGGTGGGTGGTGCGTCTCTGGCTGCGTAAATGGTTGTGTATCCATGCAAGGGACGTATCTACAAGTCTGGATATTGCGTCCTCTGTAGCTGGCTTCTCTCATTTTCAGCATCTCTCTCTGAAAATCATGTCTGTCTAACACAAGTCTGGTTCTGCCTGAGGTTTCTGTTTCTTAGAGGAAGTTTGTTCCTTACTGAAGGTCTCAACTCACGGTGGGTTAAGATGGGATCTAGGAGTCCTGTTTGAGACTTGGATCACACAGTTTCTGTGCCTCATTGGATAGTTGTACTTGAGGCACTTCTGTTGATCCTGGACTGGGCGTGTTTATCATAACTTTACACACATACATAGACTTTGTCTTCTAATAGACACCCTGGTTGGAGATGCTGTTCACTTATTTGGCTTGGTTAGACTGTAGACCTGTTATTCAGGTTTTGGTTTTGTTTCAACCTGAGAACAAAACAGTTTCCTCAGCTCACTAAAGTTGGGTTGTTACAGCTGCAAGCTAATCTTTTTTTGCAAATCTGAGCTGTTGTTTCTGGTTGTCAGGGCGAGCAGGGTTGTATCAGCATCCTCGACCTGGATTTGAAGCCGTTTTGTACAGTGAATAAACTCTGACGTCTCTAGACGGACTTGATATGATATCATGTATCAAAAACTGGACCAGTGAGCCAGATTTCCAGGACTGTATGTGCGGTCCACTCCTTCATGACGCCAGCTCACAGATCTCTGAGGTTAAACCACCACAGTGCAGTCTTTATTTGGAACAAAGCAGATTTTTCTCCTCTGTTGGCCGACTGACAGCGAACACCTCGTCAGTGACCTCACGTCTGCTTGAATGCACACAATCAAGATCCTGACGGCGGCTTGTAAATCTGTAGGAGCATACCGTATGCAGCTGATTCCTCATCACATTTGATTAAGAGGAATGCTTCCCTGTGTGACAGAGGTGTTAAAAGCTCCTCGGACTCCTACGTCAGTGTGCTCTGAGTGACCCACGTAACAGGACGTAACAGTGAGAAGTGAACACCATAAATAAGACGACACAAACAATGGTGAGGGAGAGAGTCGGTGATTGGTAGAGTGATAAACACCTCTAAAACAACCAGACAACATGGTGAACACACAGTCACAGTGAAACCACTAAAAGTGACAAATGAGCCGGTGAGATGAGTGCAGACATGCATAAACAGGATGAGCGGATCGACCACCGAGTCCCCAAAGTCCAGCAGTCCCACTTTATATCGATGTGTTGCAATGCCGAATGAGACGCTGTCATTCAAGGATAGAAGGAGCAAAATCCACCGATGCATACACTACTTTGTTTCAATCAGATATTGAACAAACTGCTAGAAGCTGGGAGTTCCACTTTGTTTATCCAGTTTATTTACACATAACCTACATATGTTATTACTGCGGTAACAGTTATTCTTCCCATCTTTAAATGTGAAAATGCTGTTTTATAATTAATAATAGCTACCTGTTTGAAGACGTCTTCCAATACAGTAGCCATGAAGGACAAAAGAAAGTTTAAACATTTTAGGGAAAAAAGGGCTGTTTGTTAAAAGTAAAAAAAAGTGGAACTTGGGACAATGACAAATAAGGGTCGGTATCAGAAATATGTTTTAAACTTGTTAAAGCAACATGTGAGATGTTTGTTTACATGTGTATTTTGCTAAAGCAAGCAAACAGAACTCTGATGGTTATTTCATTAAGGTGTGGAAACCCTTTCTGACATTGTTGGATAAAAGCTAAATTTTATTCATTACGGTTTGTGCTGCTATGTTTTGTCAATATTATGTGTAAACGTTGCCTGATCTGGCAAACTGACTAATGATTCTGACAGACTTCCATGTGTTCTGTTTTTTTTTGTTTGTTTGTTTTTTCTTTTTGTGTGCTTTTTTGTTTGTTTTTTCTGTTTTCCTTTTTCCGTTTTTTTGTTTTTGTTTTTGTTTTTTCTTGTTTTCTTTTTGTTTTTCCTTTTTGTTTTTTTTTGTTTTTCTTTGTTTTGTTTTTTTGTTTTTCTTTTTGTGTGTTTTTTTTGTTTTTGTTTTTGTTTTTTGTTTGTTTCAAAAAAAAAAAAAAGGAGGGCAGTTTTTTTACACAACAGTGTTTGCTGTCTATCAACAGCCATGGACATTAAGAGGTCTGCCCTTTGCCTTATTTGATAAAGTTACAAAAAGGGGGTAAATCATATTGCTTTGGCATGTGGCAGTGATGCCAACTCCTGTTTTCAAGATGTAGTTTTATAAACCAAATCGTGACACAATAAAGTGAAGAAAATTCAAGAAGATCATTGGGCATAAATAACTGTGCTGCTTTAATAACATTTGTCTTCTTGAGGTTCAGGTTTTAAAAAACACTGCGCTTCTTGAGATTATGCGTCATGTGAAATGTGAGGTTGGAACTGTTCTGTTTTCTGATTGGTCAGAACCATTTTTCACTCATTTGGTTTCTTTATATCTTTGTTTTTAAACTGTCACATCATGGGAAATACTCTCTCCATTCATCTGTTAAAAAACTAACATGTTTTGACCCTCAGAGCCACCGTACATTAATAACCATGGTTTAAGATGGGATCTGAGTTACAGAATGATTGAGCAAATCTGCTGACCACACTGAAACACAACATGTGTGTCCAATTAATTAAAGCAGAAATGCCAGAAGAAAATTTGGAAGAAAAAAAATGATCATTCAGTCCAGTCTGAACCAGCTGTGTGTTTATTAGCCATCTCCCAGAATGCATCATTTATGTATTTAAGTTTATTGCAGAGAGGGACAGCTGCTATCAGAGGCAGGCCAATGTTTGGTTGGCCTGGGTTGCAAAAATCAAGATTTGTTTGTTCATTTGTTTTAAAAATACGACCCAGAATCTAAATGCTGGACCATGCGTGTAGATCCGTGGACTCTATGAGACATCTGTAGACCAGGGAGAGGGGGAAAAGGGGGCGGGGACTGGGCTGATGAGATGACTGACAGGCGACATGCAACACATCGTGCAGAGACCAGACCAGAGAAGGACGTGTTAAAGAGGAAGTAGACTGTACCATGCTGTTTGTAGATGGGGGGTTTTCTATAGATATTATCTTTGACCGTAGTCTCTGAAGATGGGAACAGATGGAGAGGAAAGAAAATGGACGAAGCCAACATGGGAAGGAGGGAAGAGAAAGAAAGAAAGAGAGAGAGTGGGGAGAAAGTAGCATGAGTTAGCAGTTATTGAGGGATGAGGTCATTTTGAAGAAGCAGAGAGGGAGGAGCGCAGTACAGCATGATTTCAAAACATTTGTCATTTTCATTATCAGGAAAACAGCATCTTCATTATTCATGCAACGAAGTTCAAAAATATTGTTTGTTTTTGTTGAACGGGAAAGTTATTTAATGCAAGAACGGTTTAATTAAAGAAAATGTCCAAACAACACAAGATCCCGAAGGTTCAGTCTTCGTGAATTAGCAACTTGAGGTGATTTGAGATAAATCCAAACAACACGGATAATTATAACGAGATGTTAAAGTCAAAACGAGCCTTGTTGTATGAAGTGTACTGATAGATTAAGTGTCTCTGGAGGAACAGAGACGGTATGTTTCCCCCTCAGGCTCGTCGAACCCATCTTGATGTCAAGCCTCTGACAGAAACACTTAGCACAACCACAGCAGAAACATGACTCACAACAGAAAAACAACACATCTGGGTTATCCCCCCGGCTTGTTTCAGAGCCTGCCAGCATCTGAAACAATATCCATTTAAACGCAATAAGGACAACGACTCTGAAAGCCATTAAGTGGATAATCACTCTGCTTTTTTTTCACACTTAATGCTTCCAACATGAAGTTTTCTTTTCCTCTCTGTGACTGACAGTGTGATCGTCAATGGGAACAACATGCTGGATAACAGATTTTCCTTCATGAGGGACAGAAAGAAGTGAAGGGTTTGGAGTTTAACATCACGTCTGTAGAAAAAAACAGTAAATTTAATCCCAAGTGATGCAAACAATTAGTAAAAGTAGAAACAGTCCTGGAGATAAAAAAAAAAAAAAAATCTGTCAAATATAGAAATAAAATCCATTCATCAAAGGACTTCAGTTTCAAACACGGGATTATTCTGGTGGTAATTTTTCTCCAAATGGGGAACAAACTCAGACCTGATACAAAAATGTGAAAGATCTGCAGGACTGTCAGGGTTTTTTTTTGTCACATCTGAAAGTATTCCTATTTATCTTCCTGTCCCTAACACCAAAAGCATTGATTTAAATTGTTAAAACACGACTTTGACCAGCTCAGATTGAAGGTCTGACAACAACCTTGTGGACCTTTTGTGAAATTTGTGTCCTTTTACAAAATCGGAACTTGCAGCTCCACAGTTTCTGTGCTTGAAGCAACACTTTCATGAAGAAAACCCTGGATGTGGACTAAAACTATTGAAGGACATCATGTGAGACTGAACTTCATCAAGTTTGAGCAAAATCCATGAGAAGTTTTTAAGTTTTGTTCGTAGAATCTAAATTAAAACCCAAGTGAATTCAGTTATAACTGATTGGGGCCACTTGTAGCAGAAAAAGTTGTGTGTTATTTCCTCCAATTCACAAAGCCTTTGGTATTTAAACTTAAAATCCCTGTGCAGTTTGCTCTTGTTTTGTGTTGAACTGTGCAGATGAACCATAAGCATCTCTGCTGCGCGGAGCTCCACTCTCATCCTGCTGGGGCTCAGACCTCTCACCAGAGTAAGGTGACTCTTGGCAAATATGATACAAATTTTACCTCTTAATTTGACTTCAGACTGAGCCAGATAAAGATTAAAAAAAATCCTAATCGTGCTGCTGTTAGGCCATCTTCATAAAGTCTTAATGCCCTTAAATCCTGCAGCAGAGTCACCACCAACTCTTAACAGATTGTGTAAATCTCACTCCAAGTGCATCCTAAGAGTGTGATTTGCATATAAAGAGGCAACTGAATCTAAATGATGCGTTAAGTTTTGCAGCACAGTTATGACGGCGTTTAAACTTTTCATGTGCACTTGGTGAGTTAGTTTCTTTTGTTTCACTTGCACAGGTTAAGTGGGCACAAAAAAATGAGTCGCCATCAATTTGTGAATTTGGCCTTTAGAGGGCAAACACCATGTGAAAACACTGGCACTGGCTCCACTCTTACCCTGTTCCCTTGTCAACCCATCGTTCTGTCCTCTTTAAATAAAGCCAGAAAAAAAGCAACTTTATCTAATCACAATGGGATGAACAATATCATTCATTGGGATTTGCGAAGAACCACGAGATGTTCTCTCATACCTGGAAAGAAGAAATTGAATACAGTGGAAAATAAGCCTGTGATGCCAAAACTGGTTGATCTCTAATGGAGATTTCACCTTACATATCCAAAGAAAGGATCAGGGAAACAATTTTTTTTTTAGCTCATATGTAAACGTTTTGTTTGTCAGACCTCCACCTTCAGACTGAGTTATATCAGAAAAGATAGGATTTGAGTTGCGGGCCAAGCGGAGCGGGTGTTGCCTACCTGGTATGTGGAAATGCCTGGGAGCAGCCACGTATGTAGAAGTAGAGGAGGGGGATTTGCCATCAGAATAGGTGGATAAGCTGGGGGTACTCCGACCACTTTCACTACCTTCAGTTGGGGAAAGGAGTCAGCGAGCAGCAGGTGTGAGAGGCAGAAGGGACGGGGTTTGGAGGGGAACAAAGGGTGTTGGGAGGGAAGGCAAAAAGGCAGCGTTAAGTTAGTAAGTTTGTTTTGGCGGCAACAAAAAGAAAGGAAGCAGCGGGTATTGTAATGATTGAGGTGACTTCATAACCCAGCCGTTTACTCCGACCAAAGCTCTGTCAGGTGATCCCACAGGCCTGTGAAGTGATGAGACACAAACATACTTCATCGCTTTGTTTTCTCTCTCCTTATTAACCTAACTTTCCTGGACACCTCCTCTTAAAGTCACGCTGACTTCACTTGGCTCCTCTTATTGTTATGAATAGAGACCATCCATCCTTCAAGGAAAGTATTGCTTTTACCACTTTTTTCCCCAACTTTATTTGCCTTACTGAAACACAGGACCAAAGAAACCAACTTTAAACTGATATCTTTTCTTCACCAATAAATCCATAAATCCAGTCCATAAATAACCCTGACTAAAGTCTGCTGATACTCGTAATGTTTGCATTCATGAATGTAACACCACAACAGACCTTAACTTTCATCCTCCAAGACTGAGCACTCTGAATACTCATTTTAAGGTGGTCTGAGAGTTCATGCCCTGATCCTAACATATCAAATCAATCAAATCAATCAAATCAATCAAATCAATCAAATCAATCAAAGAAAGAAAGAAAGAAAGAAAGAAAGAAAGAAAGAAAGAAAGAAAGAAAGAAAGAAAGAAAACAAACATTACCCATCTAGAGACTGAAGGACAATTTTGCAGTGGCACAGCAGTATCATTGGTATCAGGTAAATTCAGAAAAAAAGAAGATGCTACCAATCACAAGACTTGTTATCTGGCTATATGAGTAGGCTTCTACATAGGCAGAGGGCTATGCAAACGTAATTCAGCACTTTATTGACTTAAAGAAGGGATATTGTCCATGTTTTTAGTCCATATTTTGTCCCTTTGGTGAGAAAAAAAAACTATTTTTCTCTAACTGGAGTTTTAGGAAACCCTTATATCAGCCTGTCTGAAATGCTTTCTTTAGCTGCTCTCTCTTTAAGGCTCCCTGCTCAAGAGACCCTCTTCCCTCTGATTGGTCATCCCTCTGAAGGTGTTTAAGGCCCTGCCCTTTCAACATGTAAAAAAAAAAACAGCACTCATGTAATGACCTCATGATCTGAGTAAGTCTTGTGCTATTTTTATAACTGCATAGACAGATTCAGGGATTCCTACAACATATAAATATGTAGAGAAAAAAACAAAAAAAACAAAAGAGTTGCTTATTTGTTGCAAAACAATCGATACCTCATGATGGCAACGGGTGACGGTTTAGACAATCCAGACATTTGTTCTCATCATTTAACAGTTTAGACACACAATAACTAAACTTAAGTGATTTAAAACAGGGAAAACAAAGTGACTTGTAATGTGATTTGTCCAGTGTCTGAGTTTTTCATTGTAATCCTGACAGCTATGTGTGTATAATATGTGTTCTGTATCTCTAATCCCAACCCACCCCACTGTCTTACGTCACAGGCCGGCTGGGTGATGGAGTCACTGACACCCATAAAGCCAAAAGTAATAAACACTCTACATCCAGAGCTTTGTGAAGAAACAGAGAGATTTAGAGTCTGCATGAGAGAGAGAGTGTTGGCTGATCGAACACACTCCTCTCCTCCTTAGGTGGAGGGAGACCATCGGTGGCGATCTGGATGCAAGTGGATGAGATCACTGACACACACAGCAGGTCTGTTAATGCTGGTCTGCCTGATCTCCTACACACACACCATTACACACACATGCTCATAAATACACACGCACATCAGAGCACTGTTAGTGCAGCTCTAAATGTAGGGCAGATCCTCCTCACAAACATCTGCAGCTAACGTAGGAGGTGCTGGCAGACTGGAGAGTTTAGGGAGGAGATGTATTAAGATTTATGTGAACCGATTACACATCACACTCTGGTTTGATGCCATTTCTCAACAAAAGGGCAACGACACAGGAAGAGGTTTTGGTATCACTGGCAGAGATTAATCCTCAGTCTTATTTCTTACATTTTCTTTGAGGAAACCTGATCGTTCATTAGAGCCTGTCGCATGAAAACAAACAACCTTCTTTGAGGGCATGTTAGGAGCAGATAGGGCTAGCAGTGCACTCTGTTACATGCCTCTGCAACTGGCAAACAGACCCCAAATTACAGCTCAGCACTCAGGCTATTTCATCCCTCAGCTCTTTGCTTTTCTTTCATCTTCACCAGAGAGGAGAGCTCCAACCGGCCTCTCCACCCTGACAAGGAAAAAAAAAAAAACAGCCAAAAAACCCTGGACCGCATGTTCGTGAGTCTATGTGCAAATGTCGGAGTGGAATCCCCGGCTGTTTCTTCCTCCTTTAATCAGAGATGGCCCAGGCGAGCACATGTTGGAAAACTGTGGTTGTGCTGCAGTCTCAGGAGTTTTCTTTGCGTTAAGAATCCGTCATGATTCTAAATTACAGACTGTTGTGTTGCATTGTTAAGTCTTTTGCAACACTGACATTGGATTCTTTAGACGCTTGTGTCATTACTCCCATTTGGAAACACTTTTTTAAGGCTAGCTGACATACAGATAGACAGCAGGATCGTGGTGCCACTTTATTCAGGGTATAATGTTTATGACGTAGACCTCTTAAAACTGTAAAATCTTAAAATGCGTAACCGGGCTTTGATCTGAGAGTACGATTATTTTCAACCAATCACAAACCAGGAGGATCTAGTGTATGAAAAAAACGTTTTTTTTGGGGAACACATTCTACTTACCAAAATATTTTCAAAGATGACATATTTATCTCTAGAAACCAAATTTTTGATCAAAGATACCGCATTGAGAAACACCTTTGTGAAAGCCAATCAGTGTTTAGATCTTCTGACTTCCCGGTATGCACCAAAAATGAGTAATCTAACCTTTATTTGAAAATCAAACAATGTAAAAGTAGTTTTCTTCTCCTCTTGAGGACAGACCTGACAAAGCTTGGCTTTAAGCGATTATTTATCTGCATCATGAAATTTAAATTTAAATAAGCCAGAGTGACGCCTCAGTATAACTTTTAATACTGTTCAAAAAAAAAGTTGAGGCCCACAAATAGAAAAATGACATTTTTATTGATATGTTGGCAATTTCGATTTCATTTGCAATTGTCTAAACTTCATTTTTTTATGTTAAGAGTTTTTCTGCTGTTTTTGAGACAAGACCTGACTGAATATGTTTGGAAATGCATGATTTTGTTTACAAAACATTGAGAAAAAATAACCCTTAACTGATGCGAAACCGCTGAGAGTTTCAAAGCAACCAGTAATTCTCAAAATAAAAGACTCCATGGATCAGTGGACGTCATCGACATCCAGGCCTATACAGATATAACATTTGATAGATTACATTTAACATCCCAAAATATCACAGAAAAAGTATTGTGGGCCTTAACTTTTTTAGAACAGTTTGTTTACATTGAAACTGGGACTCACCAGAAACAGATGGATGGTGCTCCTCAAGCAGAATATCATCAATCAAGAAATGACTGTTTTCTTTTTATCTAAACCAACGTTCTCTTCCAAAGTTTGTTAACTGGTTTATAAACAATGCAGAACATATTGGCTAACAGTCGTTTATGACATCTGCACAACGATAGCAACAGCAGTACACTCTGAAAACAGGGAGCTGGATGGTTAGCTTCAATATGTTAAAGGTAAAACATCCAGGTTTGTATGGGCCTTGGTTAAGGGGTGTTATTTTTCCCTATGATTTAATCTGCTGACAATGCAGTCAGTATTTATTCATGGGAAATATGTCTGTCATCGACCACAAAGCCTGTACTCCAGATTCACAACAAGAAAAGAGCTGGTTAATACCTGATGGACTGAATCTGACACATTACATAAGAAGAAGGTCATTCAGGGAAACAAGGGTGTGGATTAGATTAAGTAAGCAGGCAAACAATAAGACCAGTAAACAGTCCAAACAGACAAGCACGTAAACAAAATCCACTTTAACCTTCCAGTAAAAGATAACTTAATATCTATCCATGTCACATTCAGGTCCAAATCAAGTTAAACCATGCACCACAGCAACCACGTCCACAGACACAATCAAACAGGGCAGGCAGAATATGAACTCTGAGTGGTCCTAAGATGGTACCTTGATGCACCCCATGAAACAACACCACGATACCGGACAACAACATCACAAAACCTGCTAACCATTCCACTAGGGGGGAGGGGGAGACACAGAGAAGAGAAAGGCTACCAGTGTTTACCGTTAGGAGGAGGTAAACTGAGGTGCAGGGAGGTCCTAGGTTTGGGGTCAGGTAGGGGGTCCTGTTTGAACCCTGAGGCGTGAGGGATAGGTGTGAGGGAGAGGATGGGGAGAGGATGAAGCAAAGGGAGGAGGTTGGATAGGCCTTTCTGCATGGGTTAGAGCATTCTTTGGGAATGTACACAGAACTGGTTTGTGATGTTGAATTCAGGGAGGTGTGGTATCGTAAAGGGCGTTCGTCGTTTCATGGCTTTGGTTCAAGAATTAACACAATAATCCTTCATGTGTGATCAGTCAGGGGTAACGGACCCAAATGCAGAGCACAACAAACCAGATGTTCACACAGCAGCCATTTTCCAGAGATGTGACACTCAGGGTGGTAAGAGATCCATAATATGGCTAACAAATATACCAGGGGTTACCTATTTCAGTGTAGGGGTTACAAGAGTGGTACAGTGAGATACGATACGGTCCAGGGTTGTATGATACGGTACGATAAGGTACAGTGCAGTAAGGTACAATATGATATGTCATGATTTCATAGCTCACTGTGTGATGTGATCCACTCTTTGAACCCCTCAGGTCATTTTATCTTGGATTTTAATGTAGCAACAATTAGCTGCTTTTACATTACATACAAATGTACACAGATGTTAGCACAGAGATGAATGATGGCAGCTCATTGGTTATTTAATGTCTTTATGTTTCCTTATCTCATCTAGATTTTTGCAATTTATTTTCTTTGATGTTACCAATGAATAAAAAAGCGGTAAAATTATACAGTTTTGTTAGAGTCTCAGTGTTTCTTCTGTAACATTCAGGCTTCCCATCCCCAATTGTAACATCACAGGAAAACAGCTGCTGTGTGACTCTGACCCATCAGACTCATTTATCCAAGGTGAAGCTAGAGATCCTCTGACTCGATGTGTGAGTTTCCGCCACATGGTTAAGTTTGTGCTTATTCACAGCTCATGCCGAGTGAAGTCAGTGTAACGGTCGTATCACAGCACTCCATTCTTTCTGACTGGCAGTCTCAGTCAAGGACAGATTGGACGGACAACTTGCTGTTGGGTTGCATGTTTCTATTCCACCTTGAAAACATTACTTATTGGTATAGTTCTCATTCTCAACAGCAGTGACCCCAGCAAGTGGTCCCGGCTCTGTATTTGACCAGCTCTCAGCCTCGGCGTGCTCTGATACCTCTGAAGTATGGGATGTAGTTGTGCTGCTGCAGCATGGCCAGGGTGGTGGGGTTTAACTGATAGGACAAGCTCACGCTGCCACCTGCTGGTAGAGGCGAGTGCTTGCCGCTACCACAGCCACCTCCACCACCGCTTCCTTCAGCCGCTCCAGAATAGTACTGAGAGAGGGGGGACGGATCCCTAGCCCAGGTGGAGGGGTACTTAATGGCACCCAGGAGATTTGGAGGCAAAGGGAGGGAATTGGAGTCACGGGCCTGGCTGCTGTTTCTACCACCAAGGTAAACATCTGGGCCTGAGTGTCCAATCAGATCACAGGAAACACGGTGAGGAGAAAACTCAGGTGGTAGAAAGTTTCTTAATGGGTGAGGTTTTTTTAGAGAAGGAATTCATTTGTAATCTCTTTGAAAAATTTTGAATATTTGATCTAATAACCCAACCAAAAGTGTAAAAAAAACTCAATTTTATTAGCACCAACGAGAAATATCGAAATCATTGTCCTCAAAGTGTGACTTAGGGGGCTTTCACACCAAAGTCGTTTGGTCTGGACTTCCAGACTTTTCTGTTTGATCCGAACCAAAATGATTGGTGTGAAATCTCCCCTGGACCTTGGTCCAAACCAAACAGTCGGGCCTTGGTCCAACCAAAAGCAGCGGTCTCGGTCTGGACCAAATGGGACCACGGTCTGGTACATCCCCAGTGTGAAAGCATTATTTTGAAAGGTTACAATCACACTTTCTCCGATGACGATAAAGTTGTTGTCTAATAATATACCTCATCAGATGACTTTGGATCAGCATTATGTACAATTCTTCAAGTTGTTGCTGTTGGTGGTATAAAAACATCAATAATATGATGGTGATTTCATTCATTGTTGACAAAATTGAATTCCGTCTCAACATGTTGACGTCAGACGCCCGCTGTCCAAACGACCAATCAGTGTAAACTATGGAGACACGCAAAGTATGCAGTTGATGATAGTATCATGTAGGTTTGTCACATAAGTTCGTTTAGTCCTTTTGCCATAATGACAGTGTGAAACCATAAAAGACCAAACCAAATGTAGACAATGTAACAAAAACACAGACTTTGGTCCAGACTTTCTCCATTTGGTTTTAACAAGGTTACTTAAAGAAATAAGATCTGAGAGAGTATTCAGTAAAATTTCTGGTTTTGGATATGAATTATTTGAGATGTTTGAACAGGTATGTCTTCAACACATGAGGTAAAAGTGTGAATGTAAGAGGGAAGATTAAGCTTCAGTAAAATACAGAAATAAAGAGACAGAGACTCAATTTTGTTCCAGAAACAACATGAATAATTGGCTTTTTTTCATGAGTTTGAGGCTGATACCTGGTCGGCTGTAGTTCTGAGGGGATCTGGATGGGGTGTAGCGTCCGTAGCCCCCCAGGGAGCTGTTGGAGCTGGGGCTGGAGGGCCTCCTCTGACGGGGCGACTTCTCTCCATCGCCCTGGATGCACAAACAGAGTGAAACATCACAGTCAGTGTGTTACAGTGAGTAACAAACAGAAGATCACGCCACCATCACAGAGTCAGGCAGGAATGTGGGTGTGACTGCGGTGCTGATTCCCTGATTAATGACACAAATCAAACCGCTCCAGAGATCGGAGGAAATTAACAGCTGGTGTCGAGAGAGGACTGATGGATGATCACTAAAGTTTTAGATCATTATTGCACACAGCAGATGTTTTTCAGCCTACACTCAGGGCTGAAAACTTAAGCACAGAGTTTCTCAAACTGAGGAAGTAAGACCGCAAGGGTCATTTTTTGGAAGTTTTTTCCTTTAAAATTGTGAGCGATTCAAGTTCAGAAACTCATTTAAAGGTCCAAATTCCAACAAACAGCAATAAAAGCATGCTGGAAGTCGAAAAGAGTCTCACAGGAAATAAAATGTAGCATGAGCAGTCTGCAGGCCTGTGAGGGGTTTACATCTGTGTAGCATCTTTGCTGATTTTCTGTTTTGCATTTGTTTCTTTTTGGTGTATTTTTGCAATAGCCTTTAAATTTGCATTGCCTCTGGATTTTTTACTTTTGCATGCCTTTATTGCAAGTTATTAAAGTTATTCTTAGAGGTTATAAGGTTGAAGTATACCAGAGTTTGACGGTGGGGCATTAAGGCCACATTACAGAGCAACACTGACAGATTTCCAGAATAAAGTCATAACGTCAAGAGAATAAAGTTTATCACAAGAGGAGCCAGCTGCCTGTTCTAAAATAAGGATTGTGGAGCATCATCTGAAGTTATGGCAAAGTTTGGGTGTCACAAACATCTAAATATTTAATGATCTGGCAGATCAGCACTACATTCTAAAAATGTTTGACTCCAAAAGTTCAGGACAGAGACAGCCTTCATACTATCACTTTACTCTCAGGAATATGTGGCTTTATTCTTCAAATCTCTGATATTTTTCTGTAGCTCAAACTATATTTTGCTCTAGTCAGAGGTTAGTTGGCTGAAAAAGTATTTGATGGTTGGTAAATTTTGCTAAAATAATGAAGATTTTGGCTTCAGTCTACAAAATTGGGATCACACACCTCGCCTTCAAACCGAACACGACTCTTTGTAAGTACATCAATACAGCTCCTTTGTTCACACCACAAAAAACACACACACACACATCAGAGCACAGATGGAGGGTGTGTGAAATCCACGGTGACACATCATGCATCACGTTACCTCAGTAGGAGTAGGAGAAAGCAGCTGGGGGGACTGCAAATGAAGAGGGGGAGAGAGCTTATGATTAGGACGAACTCATATGTGAGCTTATATGAGTCAACCATCCGACCATGAGAGGGATTATTCAGCGTCAGTGAGTCATGACGTCCGCTGTGAGGACATTTCTGATGGATGGAGAGGAGACAGTGGCTGCACTGCTGAGGGATGGTTGTGAATGTTACAGGCGAGCAAACACGGTGAGGATGAAGGATTGAGACTGACTTTAAAGAGCAGGGGGCAGAGATGGAGTTGAATAATAAGGAAACAGGGAAGAGGAGGACTCCAAACTCAATCAAAACGTTTCATGTGCATAAGAGAAAGCAACGAAACCTGAGAGATCAATCAAATCAAATCACTTTTGTCATTTAGATCCCCAAACATCCAAAACTAAGGACCAGGGTAACAGAAAGGACTTAAAGGAGCAGAGAGACTGAGAATAAAGAGAAAAGACTGAAATATAAAGAGCTTTAGTAAAGTCTACCTCTCCGTAGTGTCTCTCTTCAGATGGGTAGCTGACGTACGGAGAGTAGGACAGCATGTCAGGTCGGTCGATGTTATAGATGGCCTTGGTCTTTGGGAGAGCTGCCAGGTCCTTGTAGTCCAGCATCTCCTCCCCAAGTTTGGCCTGGAAGCAGAGCAAAGGAGACATTTACAACACTTCAACAGAAGAGAGCAGCTGCTGGCCCCTGGTGGAGGGAAGAGGTGGTGCAGCCTTACGTAGATGACTCTGCTGGGGGAGCCTGAGGCGCTAGAGGCTGGGACTGAAGTGATGCTCTCAGATGAAGTCCTGGTCACCTGAAACACACACAATCACACAAAATCCCATGTGTACACCTAAAGGATGATACTAGAGAACTGATAAACGGAGCCTCCAGGAACGTGCAACCATCAGCCTCATGCTTGCATTAGATTAAACTTTCGTCATAGTGGTTTGCTGTAAATGTATGTTTGTAATATTTATATTACCATTGTTTAAAAACATATATATATATATATATATATATATATATATATATATATATATATATATATATATATATATATATATATATATATATACTGAAAAATCTCTTATTTTGAAACTTAGTTTGGCTTTTATATGTCAGAAAATAGAGGAAAATAAACACGTTCCTGGGATCCAAGGGGCTGAAGTGGAGTCACCATCTCCAGTCTGAGTTGTGTTGAGTAGAGATTAATCAGATGACAGATTACTCTGTTTTTACTGTCTTGAGTTCAAGTCGAGTCACAAGTCTTGGAAATAAGGACTCTAGTTGTCTGAAGCTTGAACACACATCCAGCCGTTAGCGATGAAAATAGACTGTTTGTACTCAGTGGTATGTGTTAGCCGGGTTGAAGTACAGAGGAAATTTAGATTTAGGAGACTCAACATTTTTCATGTTTATTGCTATTGATGTGGGGTGCACATTTAAAAGTCCAATTTGTTGGATAGGGGTTTTCTAGAAAGTTCCCCTGACAAATGAAGTTCTGCACCTGTCACACTTTCATGGTGCAATTAGCTAATTGCAGCTAACGCTACAGCCAAATGTATGAAAGAGGATTAGGGCCACTGGAAAAAAAAAAAAAAAATCACATCCGGTATTTTTTATTATTATAAATAGTATTATTCTGAGAAAAAAAAGTAAGAATTAAGATTAAAGTCAGATTTCTGAGTTCTGACTTTAATCTCAGAATTCTGACTTTTTTTGTCAGAATAAAAAAATATGTATATTGGACGTATTTTTTTTCCAGTGGTCCTAATCCTCTTCTATACAAATGGGTGCTTTCATAATGGCATGTTATTACTAATGGTCCTGTTTGTGTGATGACTGGACGTGTGTATGGGCTCTGCTAGCCTTGAGTACTTCATCTCTGCCGTTAGAACGTCCTCAAACTGCTGCTGTAGTCCAAACAATAATCCAGAATCAAAATATAATCCCACTTCTGTTACAGAAAGCAGTAATACTTTAGATTTGTGAATCTAAAAAGAACTCTTTCCTTATCGTATTGCAACAACGGACCCATTAGCATCATGCTAAGGAGTAGTAAAGCTAGGCTCATTTCTCTGTTTTTGGTTTTGACGTTTGGCGAATTTTTGCTTGAACTGGTACCATCAGTCAGCATAAAATAGATAAATTCAGGAGGGATAGAGATATTTTTATTTATTTATTTATTTTTAAAGTTGAACTATGCTAGAAAGAAAGAAGCTAGTTAAGCTAGCAGAAGTCAAAGCTAACGATATGGCACTTTATTCAGAACCTGAAGCCAACACAAAACATGATTTTAAAGACAGAAAAACTCTGAGAAAGGTTGTAAGTCACCAGCCTGGCTGGTAGTTTCCTCAGTTAAACGCTGTGTGAATCACATCTTCGCTCCAGCATCACTGGAAACAAATGTTTTTTAAATTCTCTTTGTGCTTGATTTCAACAAAGCAGAAATCTCTTTACCTCAGTGCCACACGGAGTGAAAATGCAAATCCTCCTTTTATTACGGTATCAAACAGAATCACACTGAGCCTCTATGGTGCAATTAGTGAAGCTGTGCCGGACACTGATGATCAGCACCAATCAGGGTAAGCAAGAACTGAAACACACCATTCCTCTCTACCTGCATGTCAAAGCTCCTTTGTACATGCACCAACTGATAAAACACACCATCAGTCACTAACCAATCAAAAGCCTCTGAAGAGGGTGGCCTGTAAGCGTGGCTGCGGCTCAATGTAAGGCAGATAAAGCAGTAAAGTCTCTACAGTTATGATCAACCCATGCAGCAGAGGGTTGGGGGGAGGTTTGGTGGGTTGCAGGGGATGTTCAAGAGCACCAACCTGTTGCTCAGGGATGTCATTGAGCTGTATCCGGACCTGCTTCTGGGAAGGAGACGGGTTAAGATGAGGAATGAGGAGGGAGACTGAGGGAGTGCGGACAGTTGATGTGAAGCTGCAGGGCTGACGATGAAGGGTTAAACCATGGTATGTTTTCTAAACTGTCAGTTCCACCCCCAATTTACAGCTGTATGATGAAGAAGCCTAAAAATAAACCAGCTCTCTAATCACCCAAACACTCAGAGGTCTATTCTGGTCTTAAATGATGGATTTGTGACACCACAGCCTGCAGAATTTTTCTCTTTTATATTGTGACTGTTACTCAGAGGTCTTTTCCACCCACCTTACTCTTCTCCTCCTGCTTGGCTGCTTGCCTGCACGGAGGATGCCAGATGGAAGATCCTGAAGACGTAAAAATGGAAACAAAAACAGGTAGCTTGTGTCAGAGATCGATTCCAACATTTCAAATATCCATTCACATTTTCAGAAAGCAGCGAGCTCATGGGAGAGAAAGTGCTGTCAGCTGACTGGTTGATAAACCAAATTTGAATTTTGAGGCGAAAACCGATGTATGCTTTAAGCTTGAACGTTCTTTTGTCTTGGCCTTGCAACATTTTTTTTATGATTGCTTTGGGGTCTTATTTTGGCAAAAGACATTTGAAACAGGAAATGGGGAGAAAAAAAATCAGCCAGACACACAACAGAGTCAAGGAGGGAAAAAAGAACTCTCCCAACAGCGTAAATTGAGAAGGCACTGCTTAAAAAACTTGCCAGCTGAGAAAAAGAGCGATAAAAGATAGAATTACAACAATTAAGTGCTAAAAAAGTTAGAAATGAACAGGAGCAGCGGTAACAGGCAGCCTACGGGCACTATTTGATGCAACAGGGTCTGCAGCCTCCGTGTTTGCAGCATCTGCATTATGCAACAAGACAGCTTCAAACCAAAGATCAGTTAATAAACCGCTGATAAAACATTTGCATAAAAGTGGCGACGTCTTCTGACAAAGGATGCGTAAGTTTTCACCAAGCTGCTGCAAATCCAGAGACAAGTAGCAGCTCAATAACCCAGCTCCAAAGCAAAGCAGCAGCTGCTGCTGCTTGAAGTTGGTGCTGCAGAGGCAGTAAATAATACCTTCATGATTGTGGTGAGTGACTCAGGCACAAGTGTGCATGATTCATTCACCAAGCTGCCATCCCAGTTTAACTGTAATAAAAGGATTCGCAGCAGGCTTTACAGCAGGTGTCACTTTCTTTACCTTGCAGATACATTTCCTCCCCCTCTGCAAACATCTGCTCACAGCGGGCACAGCGGGCACACGAGGGGTGGTAGTGCTTCTCTCCAGCCTGGTGAGCAGGAAACAGAAACCAGTTACAACAGTGCAGCAGTCATTGTTGATAAGAAAGAAGAGAACAGAGTATACTCTCATCACTCTGAGTTCATTATTTACTGTGAAACCAGCTTTACTTTGCCATCCTGAGCAGAAAATGGAACAAACTTGTTTCTGACAACACATTTCCAAAAAAAGAAAACAAACAAAAAGAAAAACACCAGACCCAATTAGCTTCCTAAAAATGCTGCCACAGCAAGAACTACAAGTCCCAGTAGAGTTGCTGAGCTAACAATAATTTGGTCCAATTAGCACTGCTTGATTTAGGGGCCACCTGTCAGAAAAAAGGGTAAAAAAAATGAGGTTGTGTTTTATTATTCAGCCACAGGAGGGCGCACTTGTGCTGTGTATGAGGCCCTGGTTGTGACGATTTAGGGATGAGAGTGATAAATATGCATCAAGACTTTGATAACCCAGGCTGTAAAACTATAAATCCTGATGATCCGTTAATGAAGGTTTAAACTGGTTTTAATCATGGCTTTAATGATGGTTTGATCAAATTTGACCTCAGAGAGAATACAGTTGAAGCTGTTAATAAAAGCAGAATCAGTTTGTGAAACCAGTGAGATACAGAGCAGGGGTCTTATACTGCTAGCAGCTCTCATGACAGTGAAGCATCCAGGGATAAAAAAAAAAACCTGCAACCAAGTCTGAGCTGGTTAACAGGTAACCAAGAGGACGACGGGTAAACCTTGAGGAAGCTCAATCAATCAATCAATCTTTATTTGTATAGCGCCAATTCATAACAAGTGTTATCTCAAGACACTTTACAATAGAGCATAAAGCTCTTCATTTTGTGGATAGACATATGTATATACATAGAAAGATGCACATATACAAATAAATACATCCAAAACTCAACATGAATCCATATAGCCAATCATGAATCCCTCCATCATGGCGGCAAGAAAAAACCTTCTGTTAAGCAGCAGGAAATCTTGAATGTGGAGCCCAGTCTCATGATGAACAGCAAATCCACACCATGCTGTGTTGGGTGTGTGGGTGAAGGAAGGGAGGTAAGAGGAGGCAAGTGGACTAAAGTTTGAACTAAAGTTAGTGACAGATCCATGAACCATAGACCTGTCGTCTGATTTATTAGAAGTAAGCCTCTTGAGATGCTACATCTCGTTTTCAGGAGGGACCTCATGTCTGAATGGTTGTGGTGATTATTTTATAGAAGTATAATCAATGATATTCTCATTTCTCAAGTGTAGATGTGTTAAAGGCCTCTTGAGATGTGACATCCCATTTTCAGAGGGACTTCATGCCTATGTGGTGATTAAAATATAGATACTATAGATGTATGAACCCTGACATTCTTTCACTGTTTCACCTGAAATCTGTGAAATTCCTTCCATAAAAATGATCAGATGTAAAAAAATACTTTTCATTTCGTTTCATGAACACAGCATCATGTGGCTTTACTGGCATCAGGAATTAAGCCTGGCAAACATTACTCTAGAAGTTGATTCCTGCCCAAATCACTGTAATCAAATTATTCACCCTGTTTCAGTGATTCAAACGCTGCTTTCATTGAAAACCAAAGCTTCAGAGGAACGGAGCTGAATTATCTCACTGCGCTGGCAGATTTACTTATTTTAGAGCAGTTTTGATTTGATTGAAGATGGATTTTTTTTCTTCCTTTCTCTTCTTGTGAAACAGCCATCTGGAGTCTGCTGATCTCTGCCTCCCTGAGGCATCCCATCTCACTTCAACAGCGGCCTGATTAGATCCAACTCCTCAGAGGTCGCTCCACTTTGCTGCGTCATTTCAACACCGACAGAAACCAGAAAACAGGACGTAGACACCCTGTTTTCTTGGATAACACCCTGCTTGATCAACAGCAGATGGAGGGAGGAGTTGGAAGAATCCAGATCCAGGTATCAAGGCCTCAAACTGGCAACGTTTCAGACACCTCACAAAAAATCTCATACCTGACCTGAGCTGAAACAGATAAAGGAAGGAGGCAGAGAAAAGGAAGTTGATTCAGAAACTTGGAGGCCAAAAGATAAAAGCTGGGGCTGGAATGAAATTCAAACATGGAAAGCTTGAGAGGTCCGGATGGGAGATAGCGGTGCAATCAAATCCTTCCTTTGTCAGAATCCAGGGCTGTGTGAGGGAAAATGATCATATTCAGTGTCCTGTTGGACTGATAAGTCGGGGAAAGAGGAGGGGTGGAATGAAAGCTGGTGATTGGATAGTTTACTTTGGAATGGGGCCGTAGCTGCTTGAGTCAGGGCGTCTGAGAAACAGACGTTAAAAAGTCCAGAGGAGAAGGGGTTAGAGGTCATGTGACGCTGCAAAGAGCTGCTTCTCTACCTCCAGCTGTGTTTTAAACTATCATCACTATTATTCCTGCCTGACATGAGGAGATATTTCAGCACCTCCTCTCTGACAGCTGATTTATGTGAAGAGCAATAAATCAACACAACGACAATGAGATGAGATCGAGGCACCCGTTTCATTCCAATCTCCTCTTCCGATGCCAGCTCGTTACGACTCGATACGTCCCCGCGAAGCCGACGCTTTGATCTCCACCAAATGTCATGACATTTTGAACGCTGGCTCTCCTGTCACTGTTTCAAAGAGCAGCGCAAGCACAGGTGGAGTGGCTGCAAACGGCATCTAAACTGATGCACTCTGACAGCTCTGTGGGCTGGCATTTGATTTAATAATGAAAAGGGATGCCAAAGAGCCCGGCCTTTATTTATAGAGCGTGTCACCGTCTCCCTGAGGATTTACACCACAGGAAGTTTGTTTAAATGCTTTTATTAGAGCTCATGTAATATAATCTTTAATATCATTCAAATATTTTTGCTTTTGCTCCAGCAGGTTGTACATCTCCTTCAATTGCTTGACTTTTTTTTAATGAAGTAAAATGTATTCAAAAAAGGACAGACATTAATTGAGCTGATGTTTGTCCTGGAAAGATAAGCCTCCAGAACATCAGCTGATCTTCACACCAGTGCCCATCAGCTGACAGCTTAGCCGATTACCTCTGCTCATCCACTCGGTAAATGTCAAAACAGGCGGTCTGTTTGTGTTCTTCCATCACTTCCTGCTTCCACTGCTGCTCTCCCTGCCTCAACTTCTCATGAATGCACATAGAAAGGAATGGCATTCCATGTATGTGCGTGAAAAGGCAGGAAAGTCCCAGAATGGAGCCTTAATAACATATAAAACTTACTGCATCTGAATAATAACTCTCTTTGACCAGAGTCCTGAGAGTCCAGACTAGATCCGATCTGATCCTTTATCGATTCCCTTATCGATTCCTCCTGCACAAAAAGTCGGCTTTGCAGGTTTCCTGTGTCAACAACATGTTATTGAGTTTATATGTAAATAAATATTCAAGGCTTCAAGTAAAAAACAAATTCTGTGCCTGAAATGAGATTCCAACACTGCAAAAACTGACATCTAATCAAGTGTATTTTTGTCTTATTTAAAGTAAGAATTGTCTTATTATACTTGATATGAGCCACATTCAACAGACAAGTTCAGGAACGTGTCTTATTTCAAGATATTAAAAGACAAAAATAAGGTCTGAATTACCTGCAACAAGTCAAAAAATCTGCCAGTGGGGTCAGAAAAATTTACTTGTCAAGTTTAGAATAATGTCTAAATACAAGAAACTTTCACTTACTCCACTGGCAGATTTTTTTTTACCTGTTACAAACAATTCAGAGATGATTTTTGTCTTTAAATAACTTTAAATGAGACATGTTTCTGGACTGGTCTGCTGAAGGAGGCTCATATTAAGTCTAAAAAGACATTTTTACTAAAAATGAGACAAAAGCACTTCCTAAGACTTCAGTTTTTTTGCAGTGCACGTCATCTAGAGGCCAGGGTCTGACATCATCCAGATATCAGGTTCCACTGTCATCTGGACGTCAGGTTCTGCTGGAGTACTTTAAGCCATTAATATGAAATTGATCTCTAGATCTTGATATTTCTGGATGTAAATAAATAAAAATAAGTAAAAATTTTGGCACATGACGTAATGTTCGGCCACGTAAGGTTGGTGTAACCAATCAATCAATCTTTATATATATTTCCTCTCCATCCTCTTCTCTCTCCAGCATCCTTCTACCAATATGACCACTATCCATCCACTTTATGAGTCAGAAACATCTCAATCTAGCCTCACCGACTTTGTCTCCAAGACTTCTAACCTGGGCTGTTATTCTGATGTGTTCATTTTGAAACCTTTCCATCTTATTCACTCCTGAAGAAAATCACAACATCTTCGACTCTGCCTCCTCACCAAGCCATAAAGAAAGGGTTGGTATCACCAGCAAACATACTCCTGAATTTCTATATTTGAAAAATTAAATATTTTCTATATTACTAATAGAATAATAAGTTACTTGTCTTGAAACAAAATGTGAGTCCATATTAGCATGAGCTAAAGTGTGTTGGAAGATGTCGGGTTATTAGAGATCATAAAAATTAAATTTAGTGCATCCATTAAAAAATGTCACAGAAAAACATAACCCTACTGAAAGAGAGGTAGACAACAAATTCCTGTTCTGCAAGATAGATGACGTGCTTTAAAGATGACTGGAACCTTTAAGCCTTTCAGCAGGTAAATCCACCGTCAATCTAATGGAGTTATTCCATTTTTTTCTACATTTAGACCCAAAATGTTAAAAAAAAGTGTAGTCAAGGTTTAAACTGACCTGAGTTACCCTGTAACTAACCCCTGGTCTAAACCTTCATCTCATGTTTAAAGGTATGAGGTAATGAAAGGAGGACAGAAGCATTGAAAATCTAGCCTCAAGCAAACAAACAAGCCCACTCTGCCCCTCCCTCCCTGGACCATAAACACACCACCAAAACACACACATTTAACAGCTACAGGAGCTTTTAGTCCTGCTCCATCGACTCTGGCTCCAAAAAAGACCAAATAATCAAACACACACCCAGCGGTTTCACGCCAAACTGATGGAAAAGGTAGAGAAACATGTTCTCATCTGATTCCTTTCCCTCTGTGCTCCACGCTCTGGAACCTGATCGGTGTTTGTAAGAGCGGGAATGTGAGAGGTGCCATGTGATGAGAGAAAAGAGAGAAAAGAGAGAAAGTGAAAGAGAGAGAGGGATTATTGTTGGTCTGGATAATACTGCTCTGTTGTTCTGAGGTCACAGCCGTAGCTTCCAGGACCTCTTGTCTAAAAGCTTTCTTCCTCTCTTCCTCCTTCTCTCATCCCCCTCTCTACGCCCCAAAGAGAGTATCCCATGTCTCATCCCTGCAGAACAACAGACTGCTTCAGCAAAGCTGCATTCCTCTGGATCTCTACCTGCCTCAAACAAACCCTTCAGCTGCTCACTCTCAGCTCTTACTGACTGCTTGAAAACACCTCTTACGGTATTATTTTGAAAGCTCTTAATGGAGAGGGATCGTCTTATCTGGAAGAGCTCAGAGGAACCTCAGGGACACCACACAGGAGGAGGCCTGACTGTGTGTGTACATATCATAACATATCATCGTTGCGTAATGTATCATAATGTAAGATAATGTAAATCCCTTCAGCCTGAGAACGTCTGGGGATCTCCTGGAGCGAGAAAACATTGCAGAGGAGGAGGAGGAGATAAAAATGGACAAGTAGAGGGATATTCCTGTAATTGATTTAAAGCTAAATGGGAAAAAAATGTATCTGATGTTTAAATATCAAACATATCCACAGAGATGAACAGATAAACGTCAAACCCTGTTTTCTTTCCACAGTAAGTCTGTTTATAATTTCATTTTTGCTTTAAGTCCAAACAGACTGATTTGATTTATTGGATTGTTTTTATTTTATTCATTCATCTTTTATACCTCTTATCCTGTTCAGGGTTGCGGGTGTCTGGAGCCTATCCCAGCTGACTTAGGCCCTGTTTATATGACAACGCTTCACAGCGTTTCACACGAAAAAAACACAAAAAATGCGGAGAAAAAAATCTGTGTGTGTATATACACGGCCAGTAGATGTCGATATAACTGTAGTCTTTTGGTAGTCTGCCGGCGAAGAAGAGGCGGGCTGATCGTCTGGTGTATATATTAAATACGTCTTATCTGAGTGCAGAACTGGAGCAACAGATGAACGTTTTGTTGAAAGGCAGCACAACCCGGTAAATGCACCATTTAACCGTTGTTGTTGTCCGGTTCGTAAAAGTTCCCACAACGAAAGTGGAATGGGCACGCGCAAAACAGAGCATGACGTCAGAGTTTTCACTGACGTCACGTCACCGTTTATACGGCAACGGAGGCTGCAGCATTTCAGAAAAATTCCACTCTGGAGGGCTTATAAACGTATAAACGGGGGCTTAGAATCACCAATTGACCTGATGAGCATGTTTATGGACTGTGGGAGAAAGCCGGAGTACCTGGAGAGAACCCACGCATGCACAGGGAGAACATGCAAACTCCATACAGAAAGGCACACCATGCCCCAACTGGGATTCGAACCAGCGACCTTCTTACTATGAAGCAACAGCATTAAGGCCCTAAAACAGACATTCTGTTAAAATCTGATTATCGGATAAGTTCAATGAACTGATCCCAAAGGCTGATTTTGAGACACAAGCAGAATCGGGTCAGACACACACTGCTATAATCTCATCCATGCATCTACGTATCAGATGACATGTTTTGAAAAAGTGAAGCTCAGGAAGAAGGGAGTTTGGCGCTCTTTCGAGCAGAAAGCTCTGCAGCTCCATTTGAGAGTCACAAAAATGACTCAACCTTCCTGAGGCTGAGAGGAGGGAAGGGAGCGAGGAAAGGTAACATGTGAGAGTGCAGCTGAGCGAGGTCAAATCCATTAGCCTGCAGCCTGCAGAGAGAGACTGTGCTGAATATCTGGTTCGTCTCTGAGGGGCAGCGCACAGCGGGCTGCGCGGGGATTAATCTCAGCGCTCTCATTTTGCTTCTGATGACATCCAAGCTGAAAACTCTGAAAAGTTACACATGATGAGAAACTGGTTTCTTAGAAACACTCGTGATGCTGCTCTCGTGATGAACTTTTGATGATTGCTTCGCAGAAACGGGGCCAGCACCTGAATCTTCTGTCTGAATCTTTTATGTGGGGAAAATAACAGTTTATACTCACAGCACAGAGCACAGGAGAAAGCAACGACAGGATTACCTCCAGGACTTTTCCAGTGATGTACTTCTTACAGCTCTCACACTGGATGCCGAACATGGCGTGGTAGTCCATCTCACAGTAGGGGATTCCATCCCTGATCAGACAGCACAGCATGAGTCAGCTGGTTAGAGGCAGCAAAGATAAACCTGTGCAATAAAATTAAACCTAAAAATCTAACTGTGAGTGCCAAAATTTCAAACTTCTGGTCGTTATTGCAACATAAGTCAGAGTGTAGCATCTTTGGCTGGTGATCTGGACGACTTGTGTGTAAGAAATTCTGTTGATTTCTGGTGCAGCTACAGTGTTCCTGCCTCTGATTGGACACGGACTTGTGACCTTAATTTCTTCTAAACTGCGGAGTTATAAGAAAAGTCAAAAACGAGATAAACAGACTTAAGTTAACTTTTAAACCAGGCTGCAAACATGTTTTTTTCTGCTTTTCATGTTAGCTTTTTGAATTAGCGTGCATGTGGATTCCGGCGCGTCTAGAGACGGCCTCAAGTGGACGTTTGATGAAGTGCAGTTTTTCAGCATTTCCACAACAGCTTCATATCTTTAGAGTGGAGGTTTCTGCTTGGGTAGAAAATTAAACAGTGTTGTTTAATGCAAAATAAAAGGTTAAAAGAAAGATTAAGAATTGAAAAAATTAACCGGTTTATCTCACAAATGCAAAGCTGGCAAACACACAGATCCCTCCTGTCCTCGTTGCAAGGGTCAACCAGCAGACCACATACATATGTTTTCGTCATGTCCTGCACTTTCCTTTTTTTGGTCGAATATTTTTGATGCATTTACAAAAAATTTTAAGGTAAAGATGTGCCCTAATCCAATAAGTGCTTTATTTGGACTCACCCCATTGACTTTACCAAACAAGGCACGTGATGTGATTGCTTTTACCACTCTGATTGCATCCTGCTTAATTGGAAACAGCAATCTCCACCTTGCTTTGCAAGATGGATTAGAGAGACAATGTACTTTCTGAAATTAGAAAAAATAAGATTAATGCTAAAAGGAACTACTCAGCAATTTTTAGAGACCTGGAACCCTTTTCTGAACTACTTTGAGGAATTACAAATATCTCTGGACGAGAGAAACGCTGAACTCGACTCAGTTTATATATATAATTTTTTAAAATTTTTTATTTGGTTTATTTTATTTTTGAAAACATTACTCCTTTTTACATACTTTTATGTATTTATTTTATTTTTGCAAATATTATTTCTATTTCTAATTTTGTAAACAAACATTTGTATGATGATTGTATAATGCAAGCTGCATATTCTTGAAAGTGATACCTGGGTAGGTGGGTGGGATTAGCGTTGATGCGATGTTATATTAATATGTATGACAAATGTTGACAAATGTAATTGTAAATCTGTTTTTTGTTGGCATTCATTCAAATAGAGGGGAAAATATTAAAAATTAACTGGTATTGAAAATTGTTAAATTTTGGTGCATTAAATCTTCCTGAAGCTGCATTGTGAGGCTATCGTTGGCACTGTTGCCTCACAAAAACAACATTCCTGGTTTGAATCAACACACTGGGGCCTTTATTTGTGTACTTTACGTGAGATAAGCTGTATAGATCACAACTAGATAGATAAATTTAACCGTGTTTAACTTTAATTGCTGTTACTGTGAAGAGCCAAGGCGCACCATTTGGAAAAATTCATAAGAAGAGAAAAGTAAACACAGCGTTGTTGTTCTCTTCCTGTGGTCCATAAATTTTGTGATAATTTCTTTATCATGAAGATTAACAGAAAATGTGGAGTTTTTATCACAGGACGAGGTGAGCAAGGTCTCAAGTTTTGATGCAATGAACCGTTTCCCGACTGCTGGAAATGCATAAAAATGGCCATAAAGGTAGAATGGAGATGAACGTGGTGCGGTGCAGTTATCTCTGAATCCATTCTGACTCACTTGCTGATGTACTCGGCGTTGAGCACCTTGTTGCAGACTTTGCACTTGAAGCAGCCCAGGTGCCAGTGTTTCTCCAGCGCGACCAGAGACTGTTCGTTCTTGAACTCCTTCCCACAGCCGCAGCAGTCTGCAGGAAACAGAGTTCACTTCTGCAGAGTTTCATTATGATTTAGCAAAAGACGAAAACAAGAACGTTTGATTTCCAGAGAGCGACTTGAGGACAATTTCAGACAGTTTTAAATTACGGTTGGAGGCGGAAAATATATTAAGCAAAGAAACAAATCATTGAAAGCAAGCTGCAGGTTTTTCTGATTGATGCTTTAGACTGACAGGAAGAAAGTACTGACTGTGCACAGCCTGGATGGGAGCGGGGCTGTTGGCAGGGAGAGGCTGGGTACAGTTTTGGCAGATGCACTCCTTCCCGTTAAATGTCACTCTGTCGCCAGCTGGAAACGGCTGTCTGCAAACAAACAAAGGCAGAAAGAGAGGACAGCGTACGATTAGATAAAGGAAACAGCTCGTATTGATTGTGAGACCCAAAGCTCACAGATCTGCTTTTTGCCTCTGCAGCTTTTTAGTTAGTTTAGAGTTTTAGGAACATTTCACAGCAGAAAGGTCAGAAATATTCTTATTTAATGAAACATTAAGACTCAAAACTTTTAATAGAGGAAGAATACAGAATGTTTGGACCCAGATTATCTCTGATACTTTAATCAAATCATTATTAGACGTCTGATTGCAGACAGTGAGAGCAAGATGAATCATTGACGATCGATACAGCTCTGCAACACACACACGCACAGAATAACAGACACACAGCTGTGTCTGAAGCCTCATCTGAAGCTGCATTTTCTCTCAGCTCTATTTTAATATTGGGGCATAATAAGCCGTGTGTTCCACCACAAAGGAGATTTTTGTTCTGAGGGGAGAAAAGGAGTGAGGACGATCACATTACAAAACCCTCAAACGCTCCACGGGAACATTCTGATCCCAGATCTGGTGAAGGGATCACAGAGTTACGAAAACACGCACACATACACACACACATGTAGGAAACTCTCACCCAGTTGAAAAGGCAGTTAACACTATCAGTGGGAGTGGGCTAAGTGGCTGCACTGATTGAGCACGCACTCAGGATTCCTCTCTGAGAGAAGCTCCCATTACCTCTGACGCACACACACACACATATAAACGTGTTTTACTCATGACTGGCTGTCACCCCCACCTGAAGGTCTTTGTTTTAAGGTTTTCAAACATCAATTAATCAGATACTTAAACTTATACTTCTGCCTTTTTTTTCTGAAAGACTTTTCTCCCAGAATTTAATTCTCATCATAAAGAAAAAAGAGAATCAACAACAAAATGGACGAGAGAAATAACTTTTTTCTATCTGTAATTGAACTACAGTATTGATCCTCTCTTATACTGACTTCATGATGGTTGTGTTCAGTATTTAGCGCTAAAAAATCAAATTTTTCAAAGACTTTTTTAAGACTTTTTTAAGACCAAAATGAATACAATTTCAGACCCGTTTCACATCCTTACTGGCAAAAAAATACAAAAAAAACATGAAACAAAATTGGAGCGCGGCACAGAATCACTCACAAAGTCTTAAGAGTTTATTCACAGCTCGTCTTTAACCATAAACTGTAAGCTGCAACACATCACGCAGCGCGCGAAACATGCTAGCTGTTTTGTAGTTACAGGATAGCATCCTCAAAAATCAAAACATTAAAAACAAGACTGAAGTTTGTGTATTTTTTTTTAAATAAAAGTAACTTTAATACATTTTTAAGACCTTTCAAAAATCGTATTTAAGACATTTTATAAGATTTTAATAGAATTTTTAAGACTTTTTAAGACCTTGCAGACACCCTGTTTAAACTGACATTAAACACTTTTTTTCTTTTCACTCTTATTAAACTCTGGTTATGAGAAGTTTTACAGAAGTCTGAGCCGCTGCAGCGTCCAATCAGGGAGTGATATCCCATATGTGGGCGTGTCTGTCAGTGGAAAGACTTCCACGAAGGCTGCTCACATGTCTCCTCTCTCCTCTGAGCACAGTTATCACTTTGGGATTCCACTAAGTATGGCGACTCAGAATCTACATCCGGTGCTGCGGAGGAGTGAGGAGGGAGGAGGGTGCAGTTTAAAGCATTGAGATTCACCCAAATTTGATCCAGAAGCCCCGCCCCTTTTTGGGCCTGGTTGATCAGTGATGAAGAGGTGACTTTAAACTGAGAGCGCAGCGACTGAAAGCAGCTCACACTGAGGCTGGTGACATGAATCCTCCTGCAAAAGACTCTGGTGTCTTTGAGTTGATTTATACGACTCTTGTCTGTAATTCTTTGAGAGTTTATTCTCCATTATTATCTTTCTGATCGCTGGAAGCTGACTCTTAGAATAAAAACTGTCATAATAAAAAACTGGGCCCTACATTTGGTTCTTCTTTGAGGCTGTGCATCACTCCTTTTTCATATCTTTGACATGTTCTTTGTTCCTCAAGTGTTTCTTTTCCTTTCCTCTCATTTCTGCCACCCAGCCTTCAAATTTGTTTGATTTGTCTGAATTATTTATTTCTCCTTTCTTCACTTTTCCTTGTGCTTGAAGTTCTGTACAAACAAACCAAGATGTTTTATTGATGTGCCTTACTTTATGCAGGTAACTGTCTATGATAGAGCATCCTGCTAAACTTAGGGTGAACTGCCTCCCTTTGAAAATATATATTTTTTTAATATATAAAGGAATGAGATAAAAGTCAGACAGGGTCAGCTCAGAAACAGCCTATTAAAGCATGACTCAGCGCCTGCATCTGCTTCGATTTTTATCTACTGTAGCATTTATTTGCCTTCAAGGCCTTGTGCTTTTTAATCTTCATAAAAAGTTCAAGATCCTTTTAGATCTGTGAGGACCTGAAGGCACCACCTGCTGCTCATATATGACTGATTTAAAGTCTCTTAGTCTCTTTTAATATTTGTTTTCAGTCAGTCAAAGGTGCATCAGGCTCTGTGCTTGTTTGTTTGAAGTGTCAAATGCCAAAGTGTGAACACTCGAGTTTAAGAGCTGCCCACATGTGACCGGATCCCTCTGCCTGACGTTAATACCAGGTGCAAACAGGGCCTTACTTGCAGGAGGCGCAGACGAAGCAGCGAGGATGGTAGGTCTTTCCCAGAGCAGACACCACCTCCCCCTCGATGAAGTCCTGGCAGCTGAAGCAGCGAGTGCCGTACATCCGCTGGTAGTCCAGAGTACAGATGTATTCACCCTGCCGCACGAAGAAGCCTCCCTGGGCCAGTTCGACTCCACATACTGCAGGAGGGGGGGGGGGGGGGGCAAAGAGGGGAAACAGGAAGACACAAACAGTTAGACAAAATTTAAAAAGAAAAATATACTTGCTCTTCAGTAGAGTCCATGTCCTGATGAGGCGCCATCCATTCTAGACACACGTTACATGAATCACAATATGTACATAACGGCTTACTGCAGTGTGTGGCGCTACTGCAAAGCCCCAAGAAGAAGAAGAAGAGCTGAATGATGACAGAATTGTTCCTGCAGAAGACCCATTCACCCTTTTTGATGTTACATACATTAACTAATCATTTTTAAACCAATACAGACATCTTTAAATCAATACTTTGTGTTGAACGATGTCTTAAAGAGGGGGTATTCTGCTTTCCCGTTACTTAATTATGGATATAAAATAACAACACTGGCTGTTCAGACTGAAAGTGTACAGATTTTCAAACCTCTAAATATTCAAGTCTTGAAGAAATCCTTGAATCTGTCTGTAAACTGATCAAAACGCTCCAATTTCAAAAACAGCACCAGATCTTCACAAGACCTGCTGAAATGATGAGGTCATCACATACGATCCTCTGATTGGTTCCATGACACATTGGAGGGGAGGACCTCCAACACCAAGGTCTACCCATAGCTCCTGATAAGCCTCTAGAGGACTAGCCAATCAGAGGGAAGGGGGTTTGTGGAGCGGGGAGCCTTAAAGAGACAGCAGCTAAAACAAAGTGTTTCAGACGGAGTAAAATATGGGTTTTGACACCAGTAAGAGAATAAAAAAAATGTATTTTTTTGATATAGGGGCATCAGAATAACAGAATAAAGAGCAAAAAAACAAACAAACCCAACACCCCCTCTTTAAGTTGTTACCCAGAGAATAAGACCCCACAGCTTTGCTTGCTCACCCTGTTGGGATTTTAATTTGCATAAGCACCCATTCACTATTTATAATCCTTCCCTTAAACTGCAGTAAACCTCAATATTTCTTTCCCCTTTCCTTCACTATATTATCAAACACCAAACCACCCTGTTGTTTCTCTTTATCCTGCATACTGGATGTACAAGCACTGAAATTTACAGTCAAGTATGAAAATATGCAGCAATTAAACTGTGGCGTGAACTTATTGCACTGTACTGTGACAGGCACTTACTAAAATAAACATCACACACATCCACACATCTATTTATAGATGTTTGTTTGAGAAGTAGTAAAAAGGAGTTTTTGTACTGAGCAGAGCCGGTCGGACTCGTCTGAACAGCGAATAACATCACGCTGTCAGAGCGCCGTCTTATCAACACGCGTGTGTTTATAAAGACTGCCCTCCATCTATTTGTCTGGCTCTTAAGAACACATGACAGGAACTCCAAATCACCCTCTCCTCTCAAACACCACACAATGATTACACGGTAACCAGGGCAACAGCATGACATCACTGACCAGCCACACCCTCAGGGGGGGGGGGGGAACTTGCTCGCTGTTTTTCCACTCCTTTAGCAAAAACAATAGCCCTCCATTCTTTCTTTTTTGGAGGAAACGTCAGGAAAGATAAATGAGGGAATGTTTTTGCTGGATGGTGTTATGCCCCGGGACTGCCCAGTGAACTTAAACACACACACATTCACACACACATATACTGCCTCAAAGTTGCAGCCATGTGTGAGAGTATGAGGTAAGACACGACGGTGTGATTTAGGTGAGATCACACAGACATAATATATTCTTTCCGGCACACAGATATGCATGACGGAGACGGTGAGAGGACACACATGAACAAAACCTGGATCAAGTCACACACACACATACACACACAGTTTCAGAGTAGTGTGAGTTTCCTTTTTTAAACACTGATTCTGGATCTGACAGCTTGAACAATTGAGCACAAAGTCCAGCAGCAGGACCACCCAGAACTCCACCCAATGAAACCAGTAAGGTTCCAAGAGAAACTCCAAACTCTGCTCCACATCACAAAGTCAATAACGGCATGTAAATATGGTGTGAAAGGCCCCGGGTGCTCTGCGTCTTTCGAGTTAAGGGTTTAAGTGTCGCCCAACCCTTGAACCAGACTTTCAAGAGTTTGTGACCTCTGGCCATGACTTCCTTTCAGTTGTGTTAGCTTGTTAACAGTTTGTCTGAACTCCTGAAAACCAGGAATGGTAGGAGTAATCAGAGCCTTTCTGTCGTATTTGTCCAATGTCACAGCAGGATAATAAAACAAACAATGATCCCAGCAGGGATGTTTTCACAGGAAGTGGACGACATACTTTCCAACGCCTGCTACCGGCTCTCTTACATCCGGTTCAGATGTTTGGCAGCCGCTCCACGGTGAGATAATACTCTGGGATGATGAAATAAACACCACGGGGGGAAAGCTGGGTGTGTGGACGGACTGATGGATGGATGAACGGGTTTGTAATTCAGTTGGCCAAACCAGAGACTAGTTAGTGTACTTGTCACTTGATGACCTGAAGACAAGATGTGAGACTTGACCCAAAGGACTTGAGACTTCACTTGAACTGCTCAGGGATAGACTGAAACCTAGCGTCAGCCCGTACCCTGAGAGGATTTCTCAGGTTTCTGCTTAAAAACTGCATACTCATAATAAAATGAGTATATCTCTGCAACCACAAGGTCTATTCAAATAATGTTGGTGTCATAATAAAGGGAAAAGTCGTAAGAATGGTTGAGATTTTTTTAAAAGGAAGTTATGTGATACTGGTAAAGAATAAACGAAGATGGCAGCCAGCAAAGAATTGAAAATGTAGGTTTACCTTCAAAAAAAGACATTTCAGGAGGAATATCTCTTTGAAAATGATGCAGCTGCAGCTTTAAACCTTTATCAGACCGTAGTACAGCCTATGAACGTTATCTCTGCAAAGGTTGACTCTGATAAAGAGAAGGAGAATGAATTTAGAGAGGTTTTAGTGCAGAGAATTCAGGCGAGCTGTCTTTGGTACGATTGTGTCATTTGAATTTCCTCATCTATAAACTTTATATTTCATTTGTCTGTCGCTAATGGTGATCAATACATCGTAATACAACAGTTCCTGGAGAGCTTTGGATTATTTTATTGGAATCTGTGGAGTCTCTGCTTTCATCTGAGGTGTTGACCTTTTGTTCCCCATGTAGCGGTGCAGTGTTAGAGCCGGAAATGTGGCGAGTGTGTTCACACAGTGGATCTGTGCAGAGTTTGATATATGGCGATTCATTTAGTTGTTATTTGAGTTGTGCTTGTGGCATGTATCTGATAGCCTGAAGTCTGCTGTTTAATTTGATGTGCAACATCACTATATTCTTTCTTTATAAGTGCATCATTTCACGCTGTGTTTGACGTCAAAGTCCCCCAATTGGGGGTTTGAAGGGTTAACTTGAATAACTTCAGACTTCTGTTTGTGACGGACTTGTTCTGGAAAGACTTGATTTCAGTGACTAAAGATTTGTGAGTTTGAGACCTTCAGACCCTCTTGACTTCAAGAGACTTTAACTCTACTCTTGAAATCTTCACATCTTGAACCAAGTCGGTCTAAAGCTGGCATCCTTTAAGGATCTCTGGGCTAGAAAAGGATCTGACAGGACTAAAGCTGCAACAATTAAACGAAGAATCAATTATTAATTTATTACTAAATTAATGGTCAAATATTTAACTTTTTGATAATTGATTCATCGGTTTGAGTACTGTGAAATGAGCTACCCACCCACGTCAAAATGGTCCCCACTCTAGATACTTTTAAATCTTGTCCTAAAACTTTTTTTTTTTTCCACCGTTTTTTGTTGTGCAACACTTTGGCAACCTTGTTTTTTTCAAATGTGCTTTATACAAAAAGTGGATTGGATTGGAAGTAATTATTTCTCTGCTTTCAGCTTCAGAAATGTAATAATTTTGTTTTTTTCTTTGCTCCTCTTTGACAGGCCTGAATATCTTTGGTTTGTAGACAAAACAAGACATCTGATGATGTCATCTCGGACTCCCAGAAACATTGACATTTTTCACCATTTTAAGAGATTTTAAGGACAAAACAACTACTCCATTAATCAAGAGAATAACTGATTGGATAATCCATAATGAAAATAATCGTTAGCTACAGCCCTTGATTTGAGACCCGTTAATAAACAGCTTCCCAAAGAGTGACACAGAGACCTGCAGGAGATGCAGACAGAAATCCTCGCCCACACCGGTGAGTGCCTCTTCCAGTCAGCTCCCTTTACAATCCCTGTGTGTTAATACCTGAGCTGCCAGACGGCTCTTAGACTCCTCTTCTCACTGAGGTATAACTCAGTGGCTTAAGCAGCTCGATAGCAGAGACTGTACGAGCCAGTTCATCATTTATAGAGCTAAAGCTTCCAGAAAGTGTTACAGCTTTTAACAGTGATGACAAATCCAGGCATCGTACATTATTCTTTCATCTGCAGTCTGCAGCAGGGTGCAGAGGAAGGTAAAGTTACTAATAAAATAATCTCTTATGGATGAGATACTGAACGTATTGATGCTGGAGGAAAGATGCTCTTCAATTTTAGTTTGAATACGGTCTATTCTGCTCCGTCCAGGAGGAGTAACAACAAGAGAAAACTTCAGTAATTCAGTGAAGAAATGACAAAATCACAGCTGCAGGATTTCTATTAGTCATGGAATACAGACACAAAAGTCTCAGGATCGGCCTTGACCCCTGCTAACACGTCAACCCACTGTTGTGCTCAAACAGATTTCATCACTGTAAAACTATCCCGTCTCTATGACTACAGAGGGTGTGTGTGTTCACTCTCCAGCAGGGTCATGTCATGATGCAGATATTTTGTCATTTTGTCCACATTTTCTACTGAGAGGAACAGAATGTGTCAGAATACACACGCCCACAGGAAGATAAAACTTCCAGGAATCACGGAGGAGTTTGACGGCTTGAACCCGGGCTGTGTGGTCGTCATACGTGTGTGTAAATATGTTGTTTTCTTTGGTTGTTGGAGAGCGAAGGAAAACTTATGACGTTCTGTAACGACTCAACCAGGAGCATGTAGATGAAACCTCAGAATCAGGAGAATCCTAAAAAATAAATCACCACTTCAACCCTTATTGTACACAATAAGAGCGCTAACAGGAGCGTTAGCATCTCAGGCTGCATGAATAAAGAGAGAGCAAAGGTCAAACTGCAGAAAGAACTTGATTGCAACATTTTTCAGGGCTGAGAGGCAGATTACTTCACAGGAAACTGATTATTCCCATCACTTAGGGCTTATCTCACGCACTGTGAACACACTTACATAACGTGAACGTACTCAGAAAGCTCTCGGAGGAATCCAGCGTGCTGTTGAATCCGCTTCCTCCGCACTGCGGGATCACAGAGTCGGGTCTGATCTTTTTTTACTTCAGTTCAACACGGAGAAGAACCCAGGGAGTTACACGCCTGAACGGGCAGATGCACGACAAATCCGTCCAGTTGTGAATTGTAAATAAAAGATGGTGCGTCTGTTTTACTCGTGTAGAAACAAAGTCCAAGGGATGAGAGGAGCGGGTTCAGTGTTTTGGACATGATGGGAGGGATGTTACTGTAACTAAAGCTGGTGCTCAGACCTCAGTGGTGGTCGTTTTATCACCTGTTTGATACAAAAATGGTAGTAAACCAACCCTTGATACTCCTCATCCTCCATATCTCATCTTTTAAAATGATGTAAGATGACAATAAGCTTTTTATGAGGACTTAATACCTACTTTAGCTTGATGTAAGATTGAAGTGCCTGTGCATTAAGAGGAGTAGACTTCATCTCACATTAAAAATAACAATAAATGCGACATCTTGAGGAAAATACTTCTAGAATAAAGACTTTAAGTGGACTAAACCTCAAAGTGTTCCAGGAATCATGACCCCACATAGATGCTAATGTTGCTCTTAGCGTCCTTGAGCAAATGCAGGACAGGAGCTCAGCGCTACGGCAGCGTTGGATGTGTGAAACCAGTGTAGAAGCAACAGATTTCTCTTTCAGGATAACTTCAGGTATTTATGTCTGATAGGTGAATGACACTATAAATATTACAGAATGCTTCCACTTACGCCAGCGTGTCTTTTGACATGTCTGCATCAGAAGCTGTCTGTTCATTCTCATCTCTGTGGGCGTGAAGATCATTTCTTGCAGCTGCAAAGTCTTTTCTTTTTTTGACGGTTCATCCGCACTTGTTTGCACAACAGCATCCATAATTGAAACCTACTCCAGACTGAGGAGGCGCTCGTTTCATGCTCGAGGTGTTCTGGAGCTGATGCATGTCAAGGCAGCTGTGATTGGACGACAGGTGAAACTTGTTATCCAGCGAGTACAGAGAAGAAACTTGAGTGTAGCTCAAGACGAGCAGCTTCCTGCTGTTCAAGTCTAAAATATGGGATCCCTGACCCTAAACCGCCAGGATCCCGAGCAGTTTCTGGTTGTTGAGTGAAGTCCTGCACCTCTATAGATTCAGGACATCCATGGCTACAGGCTGATGTAACTCAATTATGTCTTCCTGCAGTGTAACAAAATTTAAAAGTTATAAATCAGCAGAGAAAAAGATTAACAGAAATTGAATTTTCTTATTAAAAAGCACACTTTCAGGTAGCCTCGCGTCTAAGGAACAGAGGAAATGTGTTGGTGGTGGCTCTACGTTCAAAGAATCTACAAATTTTGATGTTTGGAAATTTTTTACTCACTGTGGTCTCATTTTTCTCTGGATAACTCAACAACGTCTCCTGAGCAGTTTAACATCATTAGAATGAAATAATTATTACAACATTATTACAAGCTGTTTACTCTTTATAAACTATTTACAGTCAGTGCTGTCACTACGATTTACTCAGTTTACAGTCTGCATTGCAGAGGCTGAATGCTGAGCATCTGAGCAGGAATTTTATGCCTGCAAGACAACAACATGGGAAGCAAAACTCAAAGAATTTTTGAAGCACTAGTCCAAGCTGTATGTTGATTCTTTAGGGGCTTACTGAAAGAATTAAAGAGCACTGAATTATTTGTTTTTTACAGAATTTATCTACAGCAAACAAACTCTTCTTCGCTCTGTTTAGACATGCTGCTAACACTTGTGATACATTCAGGTACCTTCAGAAACTTGAAAATCTGATGATCACCCCAGAATTTTTTTCAGCTTTTGGACAAATGGTTGATGAATGCCTGTCATTTAAAACAAAAGATTTTTTTGATCCCGTTGGCAGGATTGGGATCCTGAGGGTTAATGTTGACGGAGACAGAAGCCTGCCAACTATATAATCTAATCATTTAACAATCTGCATCATTGAGAAAGACACAAACTATATGAATTTGCACTGATTAATGTCTGAATTTTCTTTTCTACATTTGATGTTTATGAGACTTCTTGGTTTGAGGCTGCTCTGATGATTTGAGGACTTTCTCTGGTTTTGTTTGACGGGATTTCGCTAAAAAATGATTGGGTAATGCAGCACAAAATTGTAATAATTCAAATCCTGAAAATTAATATAAAGATAACTTCCTGAATGGGTTGTGTGTGAAATCTGCTCAGTCTACTCCTCCAGAGGGAACTTTAGGATGCAGCAGCCTGTAAGTGAATTGAAGTTGGGTGCCATGCATAAGAGATGTAATTTAGCCCAATCCAATTCAACAGACCAGAGCTGGCTTTGAATTACATTCACAGACACATCTCAGAGAGACTGACCAATGTGTGTGTGTGTGTCTGTATTGAAGAAAAGGGATACATGTGTCTGTCAAATACACTAAACCTCTGCAGATGTTATTTACAGACATGTCTCTATAACATATAAAATATATACAGTGTGTGCCCGTCCTGCCACGTGTGACCTTGACTCCGCCTCATGTTTCACAATGACATCCATAGTGCGTGTGTGTGTGTATGTGTGTGTGTGGGCGTGAGCAGAGTTAAATATACATGTGCTATGTGCTTTATGTGGTGAATGTGGCACCTTGGCTTCACCTCATGTTTTACAATGACTCACCATGTGTGCATCCATGACCTTGAGGGTTCAGTCTAAAGCCTGCTGGTATCGATCTGTGTTTGAAAGAGGGGAAAAACTCAAGGTTGATCCTTCAGACGGGTTAAATCCAGTCACAGAGGTCCAGACTCCCTCTGCTCTGACCTCCAGCAGACGTCTAATGAGGCAGTGAGGGAGGTCTGTCTCTTCTGACTGTGTTAATTTTCATTACAGACCACACGCAGACAGGTTGTAAACAGGATTATAGATCTGTCTCATAATGATAGAACCAAAAATAACAGCTTTCTCTACTGATTTAAGATTTGTCCTGAAAACCTCTTTACTGTCTACTTTAGCCCAACCTGGAAGCAATCAGTGTCCACAGACAAAACACAGCTCTGTCCATCAAGTCAAACTTCTTTAAACATCCACCTGAGGTTGATATTCACCTCTCAGGTATGTCTGCAACTGAAACACCTTGATTTTTTGTTCATTACAACTCAACTGGTAGCATAATGGAGGTTTTCATTGTGCAGGACACAGAGGTCATACACCCCAGCTGACACATTAAAATCCAAACACAGCTCATTCCGAAGACAAAGCGGTGATTTGCCTCCTCCTCTCTGGTCTAAGTATCTGTTTTTACCCTCGTGGGTGTAAATGCACTCTCCAGAAAGCCAGAGCATGCTGAGTGGCTTAAAGGGAGCACTTCAGAAAGCAGAGCCTGGAGAGCAAAGCATAACTGCGTTTCCATTTCGCAACAAATGGTAGAAATTCAACGACTTTTGTTGCTGACTGAGCATGCCATTGATATCAAGCAGAAACTTCCAGTCTTAAAAGATCCGAACGTGCAAAAACCTGCAGTTCTTCAGGTGTCCACTAGAGACTTGCTGCAGAAACACCAGAAACCACATACACACCCATTCAAAAAAGCCGATCTTTACAGCAGAAACAAACATGCTTAAATGTAAAAAAAAAGAAATGTTGGGTCTGAACAGCTCATTTCTCAATCAGAAATTGGTTATTTTCAGAGTTTTTAAAGTTACACGTTTTGCCTAAATAGGGATATGGCAGGACAGCCTGTAGCTGTCTGCAAAGAGGCTGAAAGCCCCGCCTCTTTATCTCATCCTAACTAAAACAAAGCTAGGTTGAGTTCAGTGTTTCCGATCAGGCCCCCTTTATAAGGCTTAGAAAATTTGTATCATAAAAAAAATTGGGAGACATCACGGACACTACATCCTAATATTACACAAACTATGTTTGTTGTATTTGCTGGAAGCTGGTAACTTCACTGTTTTCAAACTACGTAAATAAAAGTTTCTTTCCTCTAAGACGACTTTCGGCGACCTCATAAAGCATTGTCAGTTTTGCGTTGCATAACCAAGTTAGCTGTAAAGCTAGCAATGTGCTAGAATCATGGCCCTATAATAATTAAACTTGCTTTAGCAATTGGTCAGTAAATGGATCTGGAACTGGGGGACGACTCAGAGATTTTGAAGCCACTGTCGTAGCCATCGCAGACTTTTTAAATATCTGCTGGCTGAAACAATAAGATCCCAGAGTAAGACAGATTTAGACTATGGATTTACTCCAGGACATACAGACAACCCAACCAAAGTACACGGATACTAAATCAACGTACGTCACTAAAGAAAAGGCCTTGTTTTTAGTCAACATGAGATATCTAAGTATAGAACCACAAAGATGGAGACAAAAAGGAACAATGGACGATTGTACCAGCAGTAAAACCGTCCACAGAGACGCACACTTTAAATTATCTTTACTAAACTCTCTTTAACTTCCTCAAAGTGAGCACTCAGTTTCTTTTCCCCTCATATTTCCTTGTGTTAGAGTTACGCACCTCGGGGCCAAGGACCAACACAAACACACACACTCTCCCTCCTGGCTCTCTTCTGGTGAGCCTGCTTCCAAGAAGGAGACAATCCAATAGCCAACACCCAACCGAGAACATCACAACCATCTGCTATTCTAACACCGCTGAACCCAGCATCGGGGCTTCAACATGTGGCCAGCAGCATCTATTTATTTAGCGAACTTCCAGGAAGAAATGCACGCACGCTGTGCAGCGGTGCAAAAACAATGCAATCCATAAATCTGCCAGAACCTCAAAGGCAGGATGACTGTTTGTAATAGCTGGAGTCAGAGCTGTGATTTCACACCGCTCACTGTAAACATCAGTAAAACATTCAGTTCACTGTTTCCCTCTGGTTTCAAACATCATTGGCCGGGTCGTCTGCAATCAGTTACATCCAGAAGAGACAAAAGGTCACTTAGTGTGTCATCACCAGTTTTAGATACACTCCTCTGTTTGTGAAGGTGTGAGAGTTCTCAGTCTGTCATCATTCCAGCTTTCACTCTATCAGTTTCTTTCATGGAGGCTTGTCAACATCAGGGTGTGTCCACATATTTCCACAGTGGAGCATCCCCGTCTGTATTCAGATTCTGCTCAGATGATGTGACGGAAAACAAAATAAAAAACAGCTCAGAGTTAAAAGTCTGCCAGGGTTGGTTTGTTGTGCCGTTTTGTCTGCAGCTCAGAGGAATTGATGGTGTCTCAGTGTCAGCTTAGAGGCGTCGAAGGAGCAGACATAACAGGACACGCAGAGACAGGCCCAGTTGGTACCTAAATAAAACACACTTCCTCAACCACAGAGCCAGCTGTTGACGGAAGCTGTAAAGAAAACAGCAATTAGAGCATCAGATGCTCCAGAAGCTGGAGCTACTGTTCCAAGCAGCCAAACTAACTGCTGCAGATTTACCAAATTAAACAATTTAGTAACAAAAACAGCGGAGAGCATGTTTGAATAGTCGAACCACACGATTACATTCGAACTGTGCAACGGAGGACGCTTGGATCCCTGAAAATCGTGTACAGTGAACAACAACCAAGGCCAGGTTTGGAACACCTCCTCACAGAAAGTCTGGGATGTCTGACTTTTTTCACTGACTTCCGACACGTCAGTGATGTTGACCACAGAGCGCTTTCTAGTCCAGAGCGCTGACAAACAAAATGTCAAACAAAAAGAAGACGAAGAAGAAGTTGGAGCTCTACGATGAAAGCATGAGATGAAGGAACTCTGGCAACAATATCCACGCCTCTGTGTCCAGAAAATACAACTACAGGCTGAGAAATGTTGGCAAGAAGTTTCAACATCCTGGGAAGCAGCTGCTGTTAGCATTTCTGGGTGTCATCTCGTCTCTTAAGTCGAGTCACGGCACAGATTTGAGGCTCTGTGATCGTCTTTAGTGTTTTATTGTAACAGACAGGAAGACTGTGCAGTCTGACCCCAGGAAAAAAATCAATTCCATAAAAAAAAAAAAAAAAAAGTCAGATGTCTCTGAGACTATTCAGTACATGGCTGTCGAGTCTGTTTCCCTTTGAAAGAAGTCAAAGCGTTTTGAATTTCTTCCATTTCTTGAGGTGTTTACTCGTTCATGGCGGTGTTTGAGATTTAGGTCTCCTTTATTGCATTTCTTGCGTTTAATATGGAGCCCAGTGATGCTCACTGTTCCAGGTCCATCACCCTACTTTCCAAGGAAGGTCTCTCTCACCATCTTGAATCCACAAATTCTTTACCTCCTTGATGAAGTCCAGGATACTTTTCTGCTGCAGTCTGCCAGCAGAGACCTCCTCATGACAAACTCAAGTGATTTGTAAGTCTTCCTCCTCAGCCGTTGTTGTCCTCATGGGACCCGTGTATCCTGTTAGCACTTGTAGATTGTAGCTCTGTAAGCCATCAGCTATCAGCACTATCCGCTATTAGCACAGTCAGTTGTTAGCGGGCCGCTAACTAGTTGTAACAAGTTCAGCTCCCATTTTTTGGTCCTTTATATCAGGAGGAAGGTGCGCCAAGGGTCTCAGAAGATATTTACCAGTCCGTGATCCAAAGTCAGTGGTTGAAGTTACAAAACAGAGAAATTTTGAGCAGGATATCGTGTAGAAAAAAGGCTCCATCCATCACTATCCATTTTCTTTGAGCTGCTGACCAGATGGGACGCGTTGATATGATAATTAAAGTTCAACCCTTCTCTTTAATAAGATTTGTTCACCTCGAATATGGTCTCGCTGTGTGAAATCTGGAATATGAAAAGCTTTATAACACCACTTACTCTGAGACTCACCTCAGAGATGCTTTGAGCATGTTCTTACCTTTACATTGAGCTTATGCCAAGAGTTATTGGCATCCAACCAGTTTTCGACTCGCATGAATCAATGTGAGGCCTCATCTTATTTCAGGGCTCTGCTCCTTCAGCTAATCCAGCAAACAATACACTTCATGTTGCTAAAACTCGGAGGCAGTGTTCACGTTCAGCTACACTGATGCTCAGCCCATGCTAAAGAGGTTAACAGTAACTCTCATTAATCTAATGCATCTCTCAGCTTGGTGTTAATTACACACATGGCTAGCTGAGCGTTGACGGTTCCTCACCTCAGACCTGGCTCTGTTAGCCTGCTGGCTAGCACCCAAGCGGTGTGTAATTGGCACTAATACAGAAACATGGTCAAGGTTCACGGGTTGGTCCTCTTCCAGGTTCATCTTAACAGCTTAAAGAGAGAGCACTTGGTCAGAGGTGAGGTGTGTTTATGGTCTTCAGATCAACAGGAGATGTTTCATCTGACGTTATCATCAAATGATCTGAAGAATGAGCTCAGAAAACTCTAAACCTCTGTGTTAGCTGATGAGTCAAGTCTTTCTCTACTCTGTGATGTTAAAGTTTGTCCTGCACTCAGCCTGCTGTTTCACTTTCATCCCTGACTTTAAGATTCCCTTTAAAAAAAAAAAAAAATCTGCTTGTTTTCCTGGAAAACTTCCCACAGAATTCTTGCGATGTTTGGATAATCAGCTAATTGATGACCCCGATTAGTTGGAAATTGAATTAAAGCAGCATTGCTCAGGATTACAGAGAGGAAAAATGTGCTGGCATTCTCTAAGCATCTCTCTTACGTAACTCCTCTGGTGATGGCATCTCCATGGTATTAATTACCCGGCTCCATGCTTCCTAATCAAGCTATTCATATTAAACTACGCCAAACAACCTCACAGAGTAAAGAAAACATGCTCCCTGTCCCTTTAATCATAGCATCCAGTTACTGCAGAATAATGACTTTCAAGTATTAACATCTGAGGAGCTTAAATGAGTAATTTGAAACATAAAAAACTTAAAAAGAAACATAAAAGCTCCTTATGAGAAAACAAACTATGATCAATTAGTAAGGAAAAACAGTCTTAATTTAAAAGAAAAAACATATCGACTCACAAGACTCAAAACATGAAAAGTTTTGTTAATGCTGCCTCTTTAAGAGCAGAAGATAATCAAACAGAGTCTGAACCAAGTTCACCAAAAGACTCGCAGCATAGAATTTCAATTCTTAAGGTCACACACCCGAGCTGACTGTTATCTTCTGATCATTCATACCGCTAGCTATAGCATCACGGAGCATCACATGTTTTTGTCATTTCAAAAACAAAAATAACAGCATTTCCATGGCTGGATAAGATTCTCCCACTTTGGCTTTTCAATAATCCCTGCGGGAGAAAAAATGTTTCCACCAAATGTGCTTGTTTTTGCCACCAACAGACACAGATGTCTATTCAGTTTCAGACTAAATTACACAGAGCAGAGGTCCCAAACCCCCAGGCTGTGGGCCGGTAGTGATCCATGGGTCATTTGGTACCGCGCAGCACAGAAAGAACAAATAAATTCCATTATTTCCCTTTAAATTAATATCTGAGTCTGAATGATGTTTTATTTTGAAAAAAAATGACCAGAGTCTCTCCATGACATCTGTCTATGATGGATATTATTTTATTGTGTTGTATCTATTTGCTACATCTTCACAGATTGGTCTGTGAAAATATTGTCTGACATTAAACCGGTCTGTTGCGCAAAAAAGGTTGGGGGCCACATTTAGGATTACTAAAGAGGGAGTATCATGTTTATTCTGTCCCTCTGGTGTCCCCGTAGTATCTTTACATCATTTACAGCTCAAATAAATCCCTAATTTTTTCTCTAACTGGTGTTTTAGAAAACCCGTCTTTCAGCATCTGTCTGAAACACTTCATTTCAGCTACTGTCTCTTTAAGGCTCCACACTCCACAAACCCCCTTCCTGCTGATTGGCCAGTAAGAAGCAGAGCTATGGGCAGACCTTGGTGTTTGAGGTCCCACTCTTTCATCATGGACCCAGTTAGGAGATCTCTATGTGATGACCTCATCATTTCAGCAAGTCTCGTAAAGATCTCGTAGAGATATTGTGTTGGATCACAACTAGAAATTTCAAAGACCGAAGTCACAAATTAAGACCAAACTCAGTAACAGCTGGAGGTACCTTTGAACCGTTTCAAAATGTTGGAACTTACCACTAGAATAAAATCAATGCCCTGATTTAAAACTATTACACTACATTCAGAATGCCTCATTGGCTTTTTATACACTTCTGTTTTGTAGTTTCATAATCAAACATCAAATTTTCCCAAGAATTGTAAAATAAAACAAACGAAGAAAGAATAAGTAAGAATGTGAAACTATCCTAAAAGATTTCATTGAAAAAAACCCAAACATGAGCTGCAGATGACTTTTCCAATCAGCACTGATGCATCATGGGTATGCACACCCTCCGCTGAGTCCTCCCTTGAGCAAAGAATTCATGATAGAGGGCGACGGGGAGGGGTGGAGGGTCGGGTGTGGGACACACAGACGGGGAGTCGGCCGGTCAGCGTGTGATAGCAGGCGATAAACTCCGAGAAGCTGACAACACTTTGGCGACCCCGCTGGTCGCCGAGCAACCAGAGTGTGTTGACAACAACAGCGGCCTGACACGAGGCTCGAGCTGGGAGGGGCGCTGACACACACACTCTTATTAAATACAGTCACATGTTAAAATAAAAAAACCCACCACAAACATGGCCCACACCTAACCACAGGCACACACACACACATAAAACACACTTATCGTAAGTATCTGATACTTACAGACCAAAATCAAACTCACACCCCCTCCTCGCGACCACACACCCATAAAAGATGGCTGAAATGTTTGAAGTTTGAAGTGTTCCTACCTCCATGTGTGATTTCACATGTAACCTTGCTAATCGTTGGAGTATTTTGAGTGTGTTTCTGTCAGTCTCAGATTCATCGTACTCTCTGAGGTGGTCGTAAATACCTGCAGCATGTGGAGCGGCCGTGATGGTGTCAGAGATCTTGACTTGACGTTACATACCTTTACAGACGAAGCACTTGATGTGGAAGTGTTTGTTCTGGACCCGCAGAGCCTCTCCCTTGCAGGGCTTCCCACAGTTCTGACAGGGGATGGGTCCTCCTCCTCCAGACTTCTGTTTCTGCTTCTGCTGCTCCAGAGGGCTGTGGACAGCCTGCTGCTGAAACACTGCAGGGGACACACGGAGACAAACAAGAGAGGATTTAACACACTGTTCCAGTTTTTAGTGACTTTAAAACCAATTAGCAAAGGAAAATGAGCCTGGAACCTGTGGTGATGATTTCCATGTGTGTTCTCAACAAGGGAAGAACAAAATGCCTGCAGACGCTTCAACCAATCAGAGCATCAGAAGTTAAGAAGTTGAGGTAGACTGCTCGCACTCAGTAACTTAATAAAACGGGGAACCATAAATTCATATGATTCAAAGCTACAAAAAAAGTATTTATTAAAACCAAAACATTAATGATACTTCAGAGGAAGTCTGTGTTGATTTTGTCCTCAAAGTTTTAAAAGGCATCTTTTTACTTTTACAAGCACACAAATCAGACTTTTATGCAGTGTTATCATTAATTATTGCAAAATAAGAATATATAAACAATACTTCTTTTTTTCTTTTGCTCACAAACACACTCACACAAACCACAAAGACTACTTTCTTGTTTCCATCTGTGACATTTCAGAGCCAAACCAGAATCAGAACAGGTCTAACCTTGACCCTCTTGTCCCTTAACTCAGCTTTAATCATACCCTGTATGGAAAATATTTTTTTTCTATATGAGCTATTAGTTTCCAAAAAGTTTCAGTTTGGCAGACATTATGGAGGTTAACATTTCAGAAATGACATTTTTCGACCACTGGCAAAAAGATGAAACCTGCCCACACGTCATTTCTCTAATTATGCCGGAATATTCTCAACTCTTAACCTTAATCCAAACAAAACAGATGACATATGAAGTGTGTCACCTGTGTGCAGTTTAAGAATAGAGAAATGGGCTGTTGTTGTTGTCTGAGGGTGTTTAAACTGTTTAATTCGGGCTTTAACAGGACTTCCTTGGCTTTCGATGCAACCTCAAGCGAACACTCATGTAACAACAACTTTTTGGACATCCAAAATTGTTGGAGTCAGTTAAAACTCAGTCTTAAAAACTCTGAGATGTAATGAGTAGAGCAGTTTTTGCCTCCTTTGGGAAGAGAGGTCCTCATAAATCAAACAAAACCACCCAGAACACCCACTCGTATAAACCAGAGCATCATCTGCATAGACACTGATTCTGGATAAATGTCATTTTGTTGACATGTTCCTCCATGAATTCCTGTTGTTCCACACAGGAGGGAGGATCATCATGCCAAGATAATGATGTAAACTCCAGCAACGAAAAAACAAAACAAGAGACACAACGACACCCCTGAGGCATCTTCAATGATGCAAGAAGAGAGAGACGGGGTGACACAACAAGAGCACCTCCATCCTAACCGCGGCATCAACACGTTCCAGCTCACATCGTGACCCTGATCAGCCTCCCAGTACAAAGTGGGATATCAGCTGAATAAAAGAGCCTTTGTGCTCTCAGGAAACATTTGTGTCGTCAGAGTGGTTTCATCAGGCCTCCATGGTTACCGGTAATTGGGCTCGGAAAGGCGGCTTCATCGAATGAATTGATTTAGAGAAAGAAAGAGAGAGAGAGAGAGAGAGAGAGAAGAGGAGGAGAGGATAAGGGCTGTGAGCCAAACAAAGCTGCTCTCTGGAGACTAACCAAGAACTTTCATTCTGCTGGACATTATCTGTCTTCAGTTCATTCATTGGCTGCTAACCGGCTGTTTTATTGGCACAATATTTTGATTTGATTTGATTGAGTTAAAGCTGTGATTTGGTATTTTACCTCATAGTTTGGGCGTAATGAAAAGCAGATTTAAACGCCCAGACACATTTCATCTTTCAAGCTTTCTTTTATGTTTCATGGCACAACGTAACCATGATGACATGTTTACACCAAGCCCCTGCACCAGAACAGAAATGTTCCCAGCAAACAGCTTAATATTAAAAAGTGGAATCTGAGGATTTATGGACTTACTTTAAAACCTTTAACAGTCAAGTGATTTTAAATGATGTGAACGCGAAGAAGAAGAAGAATCACCTATGAAGGTGTTTCCGTTTGAACATGCAACCTATTAATAAACTATGGTGGACACTTGACACAAGAGTAAAAGCAGCCACTGGTCCATCCAGACCTACAGGAGCAACACATTCTTCAGTTTTACAAGCACCTCTCTCCCGCCAACGGGAACAAAGTCATTTTACAGCTCTGTAGAGTGTCTCAGAGAGTCCATGACAAACAAAACCCTCAAAAGAAGACAGCCTTACTTCAAGATTTTGAAGTCGAACAAAAAGGACGGATGTAAGTGAGGGTAAGGAAGAGTCCCGAGGTCAGCAAATGCAATAAAAGTATAAAGAATGAAGATTCTTTCAGAGACCACAATCCAGAGAGCTGGTTTTATACCTTAATCTAAACCCTCATGTGTGAATTCATTTTAAACAATGTTGTCCGGGTTTTACTGTCGGTTGGATGTAGAGTTTTATTGAAGCTACTTGTGTTGAGCGTCCATGTGGGCATGCAAACCAATAAAGACAAGAATTTAGGAGGGGAAAGTCTCCAGTTCTCGTAAAAACCGGTCTGAGACGAAGCTGATTGCTCCCATCTGGAAAAGACAACAGTCCTGAAGTGAAGAAAGGTTTGAGAGGAGAGAACGGCAGGGATCGGTAGCCAGAGGGGAGTCGAGGTGGGGCTGCCTCCTGATCTGACCCAGTGTGCATTGCTGCACCCTTGCACCTGTTGGGAGAGGATCCATGTCTCTACTTCCTCTTCAAAGAGCTAATAGAGGTGGAAGGCAGGAGGAGCTGGAGATGATCTCTGGGGTCAGATGTAAATCCAGCACGTTGTTCCAGACTTTAAGGCTGCCAGTCGTAGTGGTCTGTGATAAAGATCCAATAATCCGTCAGAGGAGGAGCAGGGAGATGTTTGCTTTTTATAGTTAGTGCTGCTGGCTGACAAAATGAATGATGGGTCGATCCATGTCAAACTGCTCCTTCTCAAGATTCATGGCGGGGAGGTGATCAGTGTTTTCATCATGGTGGGTGGGGGTTCATCAAGTCATCAATGTGGGCCTTTGGTTTAAAGGGGAAAACCACTGAGGAAAGATTGTAAACACTCACTGGAGAGTTTACGATGAGTGGTCTATGGATTACTGGTCACTTATTTTCAACGTCCCACAAATTTATCTCCAAAGATGCCCATAAATCACTCGTCTCGTTGTTTATAAATAATCTGATTGTATTAAAGCTATCAGGTGGGCTCTACCTTGATATACAGCCGTCTGGAGAGGAAAACTAGGGTTTAAAGATTAACTGGGCAATCCAGTTTTGTTTGTGTATTTTTATGGACAAAACCTCTAGTTTGTGTCGTCAAAATGTTTGAACAAATCAAAACAATCGGAGAAGAGTTCTGGATTCAACCAGCACGGGCACGGACTGAAGGCTGCTGGAGCTAACTCTGCTAGCTTTAGTGACGGACTCTGTGATCATTTGTTTTGCTGTGCTAAATAAATTGTGCTTAGTTTTGACTATTTTTTACTAAGTGAGTTAGAATTTAAATTTCTGTTCATACAACAAGGAAAATTAATCACTTCAAAACATCCTCTATGGGGTTCTTTCAGTTTGTGTGGATAGTGGTGCCTCCTGTAGATTAGTATGTAGTGTGAAGTGTTTATTCAACAACTGTTAATCCAGATTTGGTAATCCTCAGAATTATACAACTAAAAAGATACCCAAATCAATTCAAAGCTGATGTTTTGTTGTGCGCCTTAAATTTAGAGGTGCTTCCTTTTGGGTTGCAGATTTAAAACCCTGGGGTTGCGTTTTTGTGTGTACAGCAGAAATGATCCCCACATTGTTCTCTGAACCCTTTCTATCTGTGAACATGTGTCCTTCCTTTATTCGTCTCTCCCATCCTGTGATTCTTTTCTGAAAGATAACAACAACAGAACAACAGACTCAGCCTTGACTCGGAGCACTTAGCATGAATAAATAATCACAGAGGCTGCAGACCTTTTTAACCATGCTGGCTCTTGTTGAGCTGCAGTTCAGAATGTTACCACTGTTTACATAGAGAGGAGGGGAAGTCAGATGTTACATGATGGATTTTTAACGTAATTTGAACAGATTTAACCAAATATAAGACCCTGAACCCTGGCATTTACCCTGGCTTTAAAAGTCTGAGAAGAGGAAGTAGTGAGTGGAAATAATGCAGCGGGACTTTGGTGACATCAGGCTTTCTGAGTTTCCTCTCTGACTGGGAACAGAGAGTAACTGTGTGCTACGCAGCAGCATGTAGAGTCAGCCCCCTCCCCGCCACTGCCGTGTCTCCTCCAGCCCCAGTTGTCCATATCATCAATCAGCCTTCCTGGAGTCTGTTCTCTGGCTGACAGCCACGACTGAGGCCGTTGTCCCAGAGGTCGCAGTCCAGCAGGCAGCTATCTGAGCAATGCAACTCTACATGTCTGTTGTACGTTCGGTCACACCACTGGAAGCCTCTGGGAACACACGCTGACCGTTACAGCTCGCCACCTGCACACGTGGACCAGACAAGTGCCCAAACATGGGCATGCCGCTACGCCCTGAAGGTACAGGACATCTCCAAGAGGGGTCTTAAAACTTGTGCTGAAACCGAGAACTCCTTCCTGAGGCTCAATAGCAGAAACAAAAGTCTCCAGGACCTCTCGGAAACAGAAGCTAATGCTTCGACATGAGAAAGCTTTTAGGGTTCATGTAATAACATATCCCCGGACCACTAGTCAGGAACACACACACAGTTCTGTCTCAAATGCCTTTACAAGAAGCCATGCTCCTGCACCTCCTAAAAATAGAGTGTTCCCTAAACTCGCTGGGATCCCGTGGTGCTCTGCAACATTCCTGCTGTGAACCATCTGCAGGGGCGGCAGGGGCGGGCAGGGATCAGAATGCTCACATTACCGCAGCCGGAGTGTTTGTTAGTGGACGAGCTGCTGACCTTGGGGACTTTCGCTTTTCTTTTTTTTTTTTAACAAAGAAACACAGAAACATACACAAAAAAATGCTGAAGTATGTTGTAGAAAAGCTGTTTAATCAGCCCGGTGTGCAGAGTCTTAAAAAGTCCAGAAGGTTTGTGCAGATGCTGATACACACAACACTTTTTTAACTCAATTCTTGTGTCGACAGAAAATTTGAACTGATTTGCGCCGCTGCACAATTTCACTCTTCAAGAATTAAATAATGAATTTGTCATAGATTAGCAATGCAGTTAGCTCATATGTAAAGAATTAGCAGTAATTGCCATCTGTTGAACACTGACCCCAAAGTCTAGACAGAGGGGTTCCCAAACTTTTCCGCCTGCAGCTCCAAAAATAGCGGTGCGGGAGAACCGCAACCAACTGCTGTGGGAACACACTAACAGGTCAAAAATTAGACAAAAAACATAAAAAAGGTTCAAGACACTTAATTTATCTGATGTGTTGTGTTTCCTTAATTAATCTGGCTCCACTGGTTCAGCCACTTCAGGGGTCTTCAACAAAGAAATGTGGAAAAACAGATTTTTTTAAATCAAAGTTATCCCTATTTGTTTTTTATTTTTGATAAACCGAATGGAATATGTAATTTAAATATATTTTTTTTTATTTCAAATTATTTTTAAACCCCCAGTAGTGTTGTGTAGTAGTGTAGTAGTAGTGTGACCAATTTGGGAACCAGTGGTCAAGAGCATAAACTGAAGACAACCAATGAGAGACGTCAGTTCTGGTTACACTTAAATGTAACATTGGATTTCCAAGAAGGCTAGCCAAATTCAAGTGCTCTTTATGTTGCATTCCAACCATAACATTCAGAAGGGACCTCTACAGTCTCTACCAGGTTGCGAAAAGGCCCATGAAGTTGACTTTAGTGGGTTTAAATTGGACCCTAAATGATCGTTTCAGATAATTGAAAGATATTAGCTTCATTCAAGCCACACTGGCTCTATTTTGGGCCCATAAAAGGCTCTTAAAAACCCCACCAGCACTAACCAATGAGGGGCCCCGTAGACAGTGAGGACAAAATTAGATGGGCTCTAGTAGGGCCTCCTATTGGGGCCCCATATGGGTGTGCCGTCAGGGCTGTGAAATGAAAACAAGCTTTAATCTGAATTTGGGAGATAGCATGATAGCTTGGAAGCCCATGCTAGCTCATATCACTCACTATCTTTCCTGAACACAAATGTGTTCCGTCTGTGATTTCCACAGAGGATTGTTCAAATTTAGTATAAAACTGAAATGAACGCTCACTTTCTCTGACAAAATGAATCACTGGCTGATTTTAACTCGGAGAGAAAAAAAGAACATCTCAGAGTTGAAAATAAAACCGATTAAAGACCCGTTAAACTAAACTCAAGCCTGAAAAAGTCTTTTATTGGCTGTGTTCACATCCTCTTACGGCGCTGCAGCCTGGATAATACAGTTAACAACACATGAAACGTGTTTAAGAGCCTTCTCACACCTGGCTTTACCTTTATGCAGCCATTACTTCACTGCCTAAGAGTTTCCTGTCTGCCATCCCAACAGAAAACTCCCTCCATTATCTCACCCGCTGTGCATGCCAAGAAAAAGACACGAACTGAGCCTTTCGGCCAAGTTTACTGAAAACGAGGACTGTGAGGCTGAGCTCATTCGGGTTCTGATACGACTGTGAGGGATGACTTTTCCTGTACCTTTAAGAGCTCTGATGTCCACCTGTGGAGTCACGCTCTCAACCTGACCTCAGCAGCATTTAACCTTTGACCCATAGGTCAACTACTACAGAAAGCTGACCTTTGACCTCTCCTGCATATGACACCCATGCATCCTCGTTGGCTCAGCCCCTATAAGGGTCGAGGGGATGTTGTTTAAACAGACACATGAAGGAATTAATGAAGTTAATTCGGAGAGCGTGAGGGAAAGTTTGATGAGAGTTGGCGCTGCTGCCGCAAAAATGTCAAGAACAGCACTGGATTGCATGAGTTGTAATCTTCTATAGTAGAAACCAGTGTGCTCCTGAGTAAATATAGTCTTTGTGTGGAAACATATGATCCTCACTGCTCCTGTGACAGATTCCTGAGTGGATAGTTCCTCCACGTGGACGCCAAACACTGCCTACAGACATGATCCCATGTGTTGCCGCAGCTGGCTTCATGACAGCTTTTCGAGTTGCCTCAAGTTAAAAGACTTTAAGATCCCATTGGGATAAAAATCACATGATAACTCAGGGTGGGGACTGGAGTAATAATCTCTGGGAAGATGAAGATTGAACTGGTAAAACATCCGAAGAAGAAGAAGAAGGAGAGAGCTGCTGCACAGTAGTCTGTCAGATGCAAAAGTGCTGTCTAATAGTTGGATCATGTGACTGTGGTGGAGACACGGTGATGCAGCAGCAAATCCCTGAACACCTGAGGCTGCATATGTGTGTGTGTGTATTCATGAAAGTGTGAAGGATGCTGATCTAATATCTGTTAAGAGCGAGGAGTCTGATTGTGAGGACACACACAGACAGTGAGGGATCAGGGGCGCTAGCGAGTGCTGCGGGCCGTTCATTTTAAACCCGGAGAGAAACAGCATGACTCATGAATAGAGCCTCTGTGGAAATCATCGTGTCAGCTGTTTGAGCAGAGCTGGTGCAGAAACACTGGCGCACAGGCCGAGCAGGTTTATCACCTCGAGGAGGAGCGAGGGCACTACAGCAGAAACACACTGACCATTTTTAAACTCCAGCTCTGCCCTGAAGAGCACAAAGACGCTTTGTGCAGCCGCTAAGTGAGGACACAGTGACCCCAGTTACTCAGACTGCTGGATGACTCAACCACTAAAGGAGAAACACTGAAGGGTTTATGTCATAAAGGTGCATTAAGTGCAATTTGAAATAGCTTTGTTTTAAGACAGAGCTATTAAGAAAGGTTGTATTTTGAATGTCTTTGCTGTTCTCAGAAGCTGTTAATGCATCAGCTGGTCAAAGACCGACAATATCCAAAGGCACTCTAGTGTATCGTATCATTGTCCAATCACATCATCTTGTATCATATTGTTCCTAGAGTCATACCGTATTATATGTTGTAGTGTATCGTAACATCATATAACAGTAATACAACTTATTGTATTGTATCATATAATACTGTACTGTTACACTTCTTGTCATGTTGTCCTGTTGTATCATATTTAACCCTATATCTCATTGTATTGTATCATTCCCTGTTATATCATACTGTGCTGTAATGTTATGTAACGTAATATAGCACAATATCACGTAATGTAACATCACATATCATAACAACATGTAACAGAACTTAACATTGCCCATAATATTCTATCCTATCTTATTGTAACCCATAGTATCATATCGTCTCATGTTATATTGAGATGTAACGCAGTGTTTCTCAAATTGTGGTTCGCAGACCATAAGTGGTCCACCAGCACCTCCTAGTGGTCCGCCTTGACAGTGATTTATTTCTTTATTTATTTATGGCTCAAGTTCACCAAGACTCACAAACATTTCATTGAACTCCCTCCAAAGAAAATGGTCAAGCCAACGTTACTCCATTAACGAGCCTGCAGGTGAAATCATCATGTATTGCTGGCGAGGACAGAAAAAAGAAAATCAAACGAAGAAGAGAAAACTCCGACACTGGTCAGGAGAAGAGATAATTCAGCTACTGTGAGCATTGGGGACGCCGTGGAAGCTAACGTTAGTGACACTTCAAGTAGCCAGTACATGTATGATGCCAGTTTGTATTACATCAGTTGGCTATCTGGGCCGTGGGGCTATTTAGCTTGGTGGTCCATAAGGATTTTTTGGGGGGATAAGTGGTCCTTGGTCTGAAACAAACTGAGAAACACTGTTAACATTACCAATATATATCCTTTTCCATCTTGTTGTATCCTATCATACTATATCATATCTTAAAATACATGAAATAGATACAAATTCTCTGATACCTCCCTTTTTTGACAACAAAGAAGGGAGGAAGTGATCGCAAAGATATTTTACTCAGGAGCTGGTAGGGACCAAAAACTGAGCTTGCGAAAGAGAAACTATCGGATGTAATTCATCAGATAGACCTGTGTAAGAATCAACTGAGAGTTAGGTTTGGTTTTTCTCTAATGTTTGTTTCACAGATTGGTAGTACAGGAAAATAAATGTCACTAAAACTTCCAGAGTCATCCATCACGTTAACGAAAATTTAAGGGTTGAACACCTTAAATTCCCTTCAGAAAGTCAGCAGTGTATCCAAAAAAAACCAAAAGTACAAGAGTTAGAAGGCAAAGCAAAGAGATGAATTTAGTGTACAATTAAAAAAAATGCTGCTTCAACATGTTTCATTCTCATTGTCTTGATGTTAGGGGATACGGCCTGCATTATGTCATGTTTTACTCATTGTAAACAAATCCTGTGAGGGTCCCTTACAAACAATAAGAGCATCCTACGAACATGTATTGTGTGTCTAAAGCCTATTTATAGCTCCATTGTTGTTAAGAATAACTAAAAAGCATCAATCAGCTCAACAGCTTTATAGTAAACATGCAGATGTAAGAAAGTCTCGCTTAAATCCCCAATGTGAGGAATATTTGTTGAAACCTGTGATGTGCAGAGGCTTTAGGAACTTGAAATCTCAAAGTTATGACTTAAAGATTTATGTCTGGATTTATGTGTGGAGTGCAGCGTTACAAGAAGGACTAACGGCGTTGGTTTTGGTCTTAGTGTGGGATTTACATTGGTGACAAATACTCAGAGGGGTCAAGTTCATCTAAGGGGACTTTGAAGGATGTGTGAAAAATATTTCATAGTTGTAGGATTCATTCAGGTAATTTTAATGACTGAGTCACCCTGAAATACTTTGGTTTTTAAATGTGAACGGGGTTATTATGGAGGTAAAATGACACACAGATGGTTTGTTTACTGGCAGGTCCAGAATAGTGACGGGCGTCGCTGTGACTGCTGACAACACGCCAGCCATTACATCACGCAGTCAGGATACACCGTCCTTGGCTGAGACTGAGGCATGGCAGAAAGTGGTGTGTGTTTGTGTGTTTGTGTGTTTGTGTGACTATGCTTGTTTACTGTCTCAATATGAGGACTACACACCCCTAAGTGCCAAATAATTTAGATTTGATACACTTACAATGTCGGTCTTTCCTGAATTTCATTACAACAGAGCCACATGTTGAAGAATGTGTGTGTTAGCACGTGGCCTGTGTGTGTCCTCCCCACCATACTTCACTTGGTGGCTCACATTGTGGTAGCAACGAACACGCCTCCCCGCTGCTCAGCACAAAAACAAAGTTACGGCCTTTCAGACGCACGGCCGTTAACTTCACACTGGATCGGCTTTAATGAGGCTGTTCGGGACAAGACAGAGGAGAGGAGAGGAAATACTTGTGGTGTGTTTATGACGACAAACAGAGAGGCAACTTTTCACGAGCAGCTATGCTGGGCTCAAGAATGGAAACATAGCTACATGTAGCCAAGTAACGGGGCCTGGTTTCTTGGTTACCAGATTAGGTTTGCCTCCTGAAGTTAAAAGACAAAATTATCAGTCGCTCCTGTGCAAATCCCTTGACTTTTTAAATACAAGCGTTCCTCCAGATGATGAAGGATGAAAATGAGAAAAGAAAACACTTATCAAAGCCACTCCAAGTTGAAATCAGTGTTTTCCTGGCAAAGCTTTGAGGACTGTGTGCTGAGCTGTCACTCATTTCTCAAACACCTTGGTGTTGGCTTGGTTAAATGATCTCCCACAAATAAAAACCAAGTTTTTGGACGCACAAACATTTCTCAAACATTATGTGAAAAGAAAATGTCAAACATTTGCTGGTTGAAGCTCTTTATTGGGGGATTACCTCCAATGTTTTGGCTTTTTTTCTAAAAGTCTTTAGGTTTTGGACAACAGGCTGGGTAAAAAAAAAAGCAATCCAAAGGCTTATCGCTGGCATTGCCTAAGTCTTCAATCAAAACAACCAACTGAGAAAACCATTTGGGGTTAAACCAATATGCATCGTTCTGCAGCCTTGTTAATATTCCTCCTGATCGTAGTACCCTCATCTTTTCATCTCCACAGGTCTTCTCCTCTCAACAACAAACCAGACTTGTATTGAAAGCAGAAATAACTCTTATCAAAGCTCTCTGAGGTTAAAGTTTTCTTTTCCTTCAATGCTATGTGATTAGACTTTGGAGGCTGTGAGCTGAGCTGCCACTCATGGGATTGTTGTGTCAAATGGCAAAGAGTTCAATCACTTATGGTCGAGTTTATTACTCTCGAAGCAGTCATGACAGATTAATAAACAAGTAGTTACTCCTTCTCTTAGTTAAGAATAAAAAGTGTAAAGCATTTGTTGCTTCTTGTGTCTTAAATAAGGAGGATTGGGCTCATTGTTTCAATGTTTTTGGCAGTGAATGAAAAATCTTTGGGTTTTTGGCCATTTGCTGGACACAAAAATTAATTTGAGATTACTTTGATCTGTTGATGTAGTTTTGAGCTCCAAAGGTTGCAGAGTTGTTGCCTCACAGCACTGGGAAGGTTCCTGGTCCCAATCCCTGACTGGGCAGGAACCTTTCTGTGTGGAGTTTGTTCGTTCAGCGCATGCCTGGGTTCTCTTCACAGTCGGCCGGCTTGGCCATATTGGAAATGAGGCAGTCACGTGAGCTGAGCTGTGCCTCTGATTGGACGAACTGGTGATTAAATATTGTCAGAAAAAAAATTCACCACCCGTACAGTGTGTGACATTAGCAAAATTAGCGATTTAGACGGGAGACATTTTTCGTACCAGGCTGTAAACATGTTTATTTCTGCTGTGAAAATGTCTTTTTTTGGCTTGGTGTGTTTGTGCCTTCGGGGACTTCCGGAGTCAGCCTCAAGTGGACACTCGACAAACTGCAGATTTTAGCACTTCCTCATCGTCTCATATTTTCAGACTGGAGGTTGCCGTTTGGTCAGTACACGTGTTAGCGAATGGTTGTTTTATCTCTACATGTGAGTCCTGTGACACGCTGGAGACCAACTCCACCTTACACTCAAAGACAGCTGAGATAGGCTCCAACCCCCGCAACCCCGGAAGGGAAAGGCGGTAACAGGCAACAGATGGATGGATTTGAACTGAAGCCTGAAACTGTTAAAGTGGTGAAAACAATTCGCAAATCAATAAATATCTAGGTAAGTCTGATCTTGAAATCAATTTTTTAATCTCCAGATTTAAAGGAATAAAAACTGAATAAAGCAGTTCAGTGAAAATCCAGTTTCTCTTTGAGGGATGTGAGCTGAGCTGTTGCTCCTTTAGGTTTCAGACTTTACAAACATTTTACTTTGAACATTTGGACGCAGTTAATAAAGCTTATTTTAAAAACAAGACCGATTTGATGAGCTAAAAAATAATAGAAAGTGAAATGAAATGAAAAGTTGCACAATAATCAAGAAGCTGTTTTATGTTAAATAATTTTTAGCAGTACGTTTTTTGAAGTTTTGAGGTGGATTGGACAAAAGATGAAATTTAAATGGGTGAGTAATCCTCTCAGGATGTTAAAAGTACAAACCAAGTTGTATTAATGCAATATACAACACGATCAGACATGAAATAACTTGAAATGTCTCTCTCAGAGTAAAAAACATGAAGATAATTCCCTGTAAGAACATTAAAAGAACATTTGTGCAAACACATAATCCCCAAACAAAAAGTAAACGCGTGCTGAAAGATGCTGAAGCCCAGAAAGGTCACCACGAGCCTATTATGCAACACCAAACACACTCTGTAAATCAGTGTAATAATATCATTGGGATTTCTCCTCAGCAACTGCTCCTCACCCCTCTGAAAGCCGCCCAAATGGGCCGAGCTCCCAGTGTGAGAGAGAGGCAGGCAGGGGACCAAGACAACACGGCTGCTGCCAGGGATGAAGCAGGCAGGCAGGCAGGACATCAACCTGCAGCCTGCAGCCTTCAGCCTGCCTCCACACACGCTTGTTGTTGTCATTCACACACACACACACACACACCGTATTCAAACAGAAAGTGCTCTATGCTTCTGCTCAGTTACATAATAGGAGGCCTGTAGGTAAACTGCAACCTACAAAAACACGCTGCAAACACACTCCCTCTCTGTGAGCTGGAAGCTCTGAATGATTCTCAGTTTATCACCTCTAACTGTGATAACAGACAAACTATAACAACTCAAGATATGAATGAAACAGTTAATGATTAAATCTGGAAAATCATTAGCTCCAGCGTCCTGTCACACAGGCAGGTGGCAGATGGACACCACAAAAAGCAAAGCAAAGATGATTAAAGTTCAGTTTTACCTTTCTCCTCTGGCATGATCGCTCAGCTGATTTCCAAAATAAGATGTGTGTTTATGTCCTTTAATAAAAGAGACCAAAAAAAAAAAAAAAAAACGTCCAGAAAGTTTTTTTCAGAGTCCTCTGATGGTGTCGCAACACATCCTCTGCACACTCTGGTGTAATGATAGCTGTGAGCACGGAGTGAGCGCTCTGTCCGTCACTATCTCTGGAATGAGCTGCAGGTCAGATGACTCCCTATCCCTCTCTCCCCTCTCTCTCTCTCTCTCTCTCTCTCTCTCTCTCTCTCTCTCTCTGAGTTATTGCAGCTATCTGTTAAAAATAGAAGCATGTGCAGCTCAGAGAGAACGACACCTCCTCCTGGTGATCGCGGGGCGTGTCCCGGTGCTCAACAAACACTCAACCTTGACGGCTCAGAGATAAACAAACCCAGTCTCATTCAACGTGTTCAAAAACTGTCATCCTTTATCTAAACACTAGAGGGCGTGGTAGTTTGGTCCGTGCACAAAATTCTAACAAATCTCCACTTATTTAAAACGAAAACCATTAATAACTAAATATGTGTAAAAGTTAGAGCAGATTTTTTGTTGAGACAAAACTGTGAGTAAGATTTAGCAGTGATGGTGAATTACTTCCATAAAGAAAATAATAGTGATAAAACAACAAACTGTAAAAGCAGGAGGGAAAAAAATGTGTTTTTGGCCAACCATTTGAGTGATGGCCTGTTGGGACTGTAATCTTTTTTTTAGTTTTAGCGGATAAATATTGTAACTGTTGCAGATTTTCTGATGAAATCCAGTCAAATTATGACGGTTTCATTTCTTTAACACAGGCCATAGATGTCTTTTGAATATTTACTGGGAAGTGTATTGGTACTTGAATATTAGATCTTCTCGTGTTTCTTGTAGTTACGGTCCTGTACACATTTTTTTCACTTATTACGTAATTATTATATTTTATGTATTCTTATTTTACTGCTTGTACGGCACATTTTGCTGCTTTAATTCTGTAAATTTCCCCATGTAAGGACAAATAAAGGCTCATCTTGTCTTTAGGGTTTTACTTTTTTTTTCTGTTGTTTCTCTAAGATGCATTTTACCATTCGATGTATAATCTCTACAAAGGTCTCGTTTTACAGGGTGTTTCCAAAAAGGGAAGGTGTGTGTTCAAAACTTCAATAACCGGGTATGTGCGTCAATGTGTGAGACTCCTCTATACAACCCAACACTTCTCCTCTTTGATGTGGATGTGTGCAGATTCCTCTAACATAATTCTGAACCCCTCCTCTACCCACAGTGGGTGAAGTCCCTCAGTCGATGCTCAATCTGGGACAATTGTTGGCCTGAAGCCACCTGTCCATATGCTCAACCCACCTGTGCAGTAGCTCTACTGGCTATTATGAGGGATGATAAATTTCATTTAACTAAGGTGACCACATTCTGGAAACCCTCACAGAGATACTGAAAAAATACCCAAAGATACTCAAACACCACAAATCAGCTTTATCTGTTTGAAGTGAACATTTTCTAGAACATGAACATAAATAATTCTCCACGACATGTTTAAATAAAAAGAAAGAGAGAGGGAGCCCATTGCTCAGAAATATATCTCTCTTGAACAAAAATATAAATAATGTCTTAAAACTGTAAAGTTTAAATAAGATTTTTAGGCATTTAGATTAATGAAGGTTCCTCCTTCTTCAACCTTTACTTGCAGCTGACTCATGGGTATGGAGGACCAAAACTGCCAAAATTAAAAATAAATAAATTTTAAAAAATGAATATAAATCAAATATAATAAATAAAGTTAAAAAATTAAATACAAAAATAATAAAATAAATGGAAATAAAAACAAAAATAAAAAATATATACTTAAATATATAAATAAAAGTAAAAATAAATAAAAAGTTTTAAAAAATTAAAAAATAAATCCAAAAAAAGAATGTGGAAATAAAACAAAAATAAATATACAAGTAGAATTATATATTACTAAGTAACCAAAAGCACACTACTCTCATATTTATTTATTTCACACTCCATACATGGGTGCCAGCTTTGCAGACAACACATGAAAAGAGGGGAACTTTTTCTGGAGTTCATCTGTAAAGAGTGCATTTAAGCTACATGACCTATGCAGCGTGCATGCTCAACTCAGGTAGGTTTATCAGAATAATACCAGCGGTCCAGTGTGGTGTTTTATCATAAACATTAACAGTCCGTATAACAAGCTGAACAAAACCTGGACATTTTTGGACCTGTCATTCAGTGTTTCTGCCTTTCTTCTGTTTTAAGCTCCTCCTACTTTCATTTTATCTGCAGCTTTTTTTTTTTACTGTTACCTCAATGACAACCAAAAAGTGTTGATTGAGATTAAAGTTGTTCTCCTCACTTCGAATGTTCAAGTTTTGACCCCCTTTAAGAGTTCCCTGAAGGACGGAAAAGGGAAATGTTCGTCTTATTGTGTAAACTCAGCTATCAGCAGTCCACACAGAGTCCTGAAAATACTACAACAACAAAGGAGATAAAGAGCTTAGAGAAATCTGAATTAAAGGTTTTATTATAGCTGGAGAGTCGCTCTTGTCTCTGAATGTGAACTTCATGATGATGAGCCTGTGCAGAGCATGAATTATGATTTTCTGCTGACTCCTCGGAGGTGACCTTCACTGTGGGACTCTTGGTTTGGAGCTCTGCAGAGCCACAAACATTCACAGTCACTGTGAAGTCCAGGGAAATGTTCACCTCTTGTGATTTCTCGACATATTCAGGAGCTCTGTTCCCTCTGCTCGATTATCCCGCCTCCTCTGTTCGCCTCACTGTATCTGTAGCACAGCATCTTATCTGATTTATGCTCAGGGTGACTTCACGCTTAGCTGCTGTGTGTTTGTTGGTATTTGGAGACTGGCTCATTGATCGGAGCAGATAACTAATCAATAATCAGGGAGCAGCGGCTCTTAGCTTCAGAGATTCATTGTCCAGCTTCATGCTGAAAAGATGAGGACGGAGTGGACGTACTGTGCAGAAAGGGGAGGGTTAAAGTGGCGTTAAGATATCATTTAAAAGGAAAAAGAAAGTCTGCATTACGAAACAGAAATGATCTCCCTGTGTCATTGATGGAGCTTTACGGTTGTTATTAGATATTAAAACAATGAGGTGTGACTTGACTTTCCAGTCAACAGACGGGGGGGGGGTTCACGCTCTCCAACAACTTTCACAGCCAAAGCCTGCAGCACGTGGTTGCGTGATGTGACAGAGCACGGTTTGTACCTCGCAGACCAACAATGAGGTAATTCTTTGTTGAGTTAGCATAGGGTCACCTTAGGCTAACGGTAATGATGCTGGACCTGCGCCATCTCCTGGGCCTCAGTTGTGAACAATGACCACATCCACCGCCGTGAAGTGAACACGCCGATCATTAGGCGCTGAGCCAAGCATTCAGGACACGACTGAACCAGGTGACCTGAGGGGGACGTGCTGCAGAAACGATAACAAAACACTTCTATGATGGATCAGAGTAACTTTTCAACAACACTGATGACTTTTATAGTTGTGATGGCTGCATGAACAGATATTCATGGTCCCAAAAGGATTTTTCAGGGCCACCCACAGGGGAAACTTTCAGTTTATCCCATAAAATCCCATCCAGCAGAAAGACGCAGCACATTTATATGAACACATTTTTAAAGCTGAGATTGGAGTGAAATGTTTTACACTTAGATGAAAGTTGGAACAGATATTCATGATTCTCAGAGGATGAATCAGACTGACTTAAATGATCCTTTTACTGTTCATTTGGAGCGACCAATAGGGTAGAGTTTTCACTCATCATTCCAAAAGTGTAATCTTTTTATCTTAGTCAGCAAAAGGGCCACTCAGCACGATGACAAAGGCAAAATAAGTTACAAATCAGTTTATTCATTTATGTTGTAATATCTACAGACATGAAGTACAGTGGAGTATCATGAAATCCTTTACTGTCCTTATTAAGCTTTTTTTTTTTTTGTCCTTATTCTGACTCTCTGGTGCCCCTGTGGCATCTCTACGTGATTTACAGCTCAAATGAATGAATGAATGAATGAATGAATGAATGAATGAATGAATAAATAAATAAATAAATAATCAATCCTATTTCTCGCTCACAGGTGTTTTTTAAATTTTTTATTTCAGCCTCTGTCTGAAACATTTCATTTTAGCTGCTGTCTCTTTAAGACTCTCCACTAAATACAAAAATAAAACCCCCTTCCCTCTGATTGGCCAGCTCTCTTGTGGCCTGGTCAGACCTTTGTGTTTGAGGTCTTGACCATATGAACATGTTAAAGTTTTGAAATGTGCACACGTTTAGTCTGAACATCCAACATTCTTACTTTATATCCAAAATTAAAATATGAGAAAACTGACCATCCCCTCTTTAAATTCTGAATACCAAGATTTAAATGTCAGTTTGTTGCTTGTTGAAACTGGTTCCAGTGTTTTGGGGGGTTTTAATGTTTATTATTTAGAAGTAGACTTCAAAAGAAAGTCCTTTATCGTCTTTGAGCTTGGACAATAAAATTCTGACATGAAATTAAATCTGTGCTGGAATAAATATCATAACCTTAATATGCTTTGTGAGCTGAGTCCAGAGATAGCAGAGGCAAATGATGAACCAACAATCATGGATCCCACAGGATTATGAGAGCAGATTTTCAAAGTGATAATTTGATCAAGAAGTAACTGAAAAGTCTTTAAGTCTCTGTGTCGGGGCCTCTAACACTGAAGTGTACAGTGGACTCTTGATGTAAACACAGTATTCCTTGGTCATGTTTTCAGGCACAAATACAGCCATACTGATGCATCATGGGTTCAGCTTTGTAACAATTGTTGCCAAATTGTTTCAGCTTCTCCAGAGTTGGACCGTAAACAAAAGATGCCACTTAAACCCAGCTAGAGAGAGGACAGGCCCAGCATGAGCTGCTTTGAGAGGTGAATGTTATCTACTCTGCCAGGCCAGACCAGCAGGAGCCTGCAGAGGAGGTTATTAAAAAATGACCGAAAATAGCAGACAAGATGTACCAGAGGAGCGAACAGAGGCTGAGCTGACTGTCAGCGAGCAGAGGGACTGAGCAGCGAGCATGGCCTCATTTCATCTCTGACACCGTCCCCGTCTTTCTCACAAGCTCTCGTTTCCCTTTTCCTTTTGTCTCCCTGTCGTCTGAAGCTGTGACGGATCATCGCTGGAACACAAACCAAAGGAAGTGCTCGGTAAATGGTAGGAAGCTGCAGGGGGAACAGCGTGCACGGAGGAGGACACAGCCATGTGACTCAGCAGCAGGCACCGCTCCTGCCTCTGTGTGTGTGTATTTGTGTGTGTGCGTGTGATGGAAAGACACAAGATCTGCATTGCAAATCAACAACACCAGAGCTGCCAAGCGGCATCCACAACAGATCCAAACGTGGGACCAAAACAGAGCCCTGCTGCCTCCAGTCCAGCCAAAAATAATTAAGCCTCAATAGATTAAGAGCTGCTTTGGTGACATTCAGGAGGATCAAAATTATAATAAAAACGCCACTTCAGGATTTAGTCAAAGGAATCTTTGTCGCCTCTTTGGCACTTCATGAAAAGAAACATCCCAAGCAATGACTCAGCTGCTTTCCCATCCGACTACATCAATGACAATCTGACTTCAGCTTTGCAATAACATGGCAACAACTTGCACAACAATCCCGAGAGGAGGAAGTCCTGCGTGGCACCGACACAAAAGTTCAAAAGGCAGCAGCGTCTGCCAGACCAGAGGACGAGTACAAAAAAAAACGCTGCAAAGAAAAGCAACAGCTCAGCTTGTGGCGTCTTCTCCAGCTTTAGCAAAGTACATCATGAAAAAGGCTGAAAGACAGATATCTGCATGGGTTTATGAAAGCGTGAGACGTCTCCTCAGCCGCCGAATGAACGAGACTGCCTCCCTCTCCTTCTTTCCTTAAACCCTCTTCAGGTTTAGGTTTGAGGTTTGTGCAGATTTGTGCACACTGCAGGATTCTGTTGTCAGCTCAATACATCATCTTGCACATGCTTTATTTGCTTCCTGCAGAGGGATGGAGAAAAAGAGAGAGAGAGCAAGAGGGAGGACATGGATTTCCTCCAATCAGATGCTCCTGGTGATTTATTACCACGCAGCATCTCGACCTTTCTCCCACATTTTCAGGGACACAAACCATCAACTAGCCGAACTTGACCAACCCAACAAGTCTCACATGATTCACCCCTCTTTACTTTAAAGATCAATCTTTACTCGTGTACTGACACAAACTCCCTCCAATTTCTGGACTGTAACACAGCTCATTAGAGAGCGCCTGAATCCTGAGAGGCTTTTTAAAATAGAAGTGAATCAGACCGCCGCTCTGAATTGGAGGTTATGATATTTATAAAAGCCCACATTCTCTGTGAATCAGCAGATCTCTCTCTCAGCCAAAACACAGTGTTTCCTCAGCATTTCCTGACAGCAGCGGCCCTCAGATGTGGAGTAAAGGTGGAAATGAAAATGAAATCCAATTGATTTGTCTTTTTAACAGCCACAGCATTTCATTTATGAGTTTTTGAAGGGTTCTCACGAGCCTTGGGGACAGAACAGTGTATGGATGTTTTAATCGTAGCTCGATACAAAACTTAGCTGAAACAGCTGATATTAATGTAACTAAAGAGCTCAAAAGACACTAAAGGACTTCTGCACCACAGTTATCTTTCTTTGTCTGGTTGAATACTTGGTTCCGATTGGCAGTTCATTGTCACAAACGTTGTGTAATGACGGATCCTTTCTATCGACTGAGGCTCCCTACGTCTGATCTGAGGTATTTCCTCAGTTGAGATCACGGTCAGAGCTCTGGACTAGCTGTCAGTTCATTAGTCGAGATCTTCAAGTTGGTCAGAGGACACTAGCACGGCTGCATAGTCAGCTTCTAAATGATTTTCATATCATACCAATCTAACAACATTTTCTCTTTGCTGTCCGGATCAAAGTTAAACCAAAACACTTTCAGAACCAAGCTGACGAGAAATTTCACAAGTTACCAAGTCTTCGTAAAATTTTAGAGGAGGTTTGAACTTTTTACAGAAAACAAAACGTGGCTTTAAAGCGCATGGAGAGTGGACGGAAGGGAATCAAACAATAAATTCGCCATCAACATCTCTGGTGTTGTACTCTTTTGAAAAACAATTTTTGTTGCATCTTTACATGATTTATAGCTAAAATAAATCACAATTTTTCTCTCACCTTATTTCAGTCTCTGTTTGGAACATTTCTTATGAGCTACTGTATCTTTAAAACCTAATTTATGCTTGATGTGTCCACAATGTCCGCACAGTTTTGTGTCGACAGATAACACATTTTAACAGCCTCGCCTTCTCGCCTGGTCCTTTTAAATCAGTATATTTTTTGAGTCACGCACCTCCAAAAATTTCTAACGTCTGCACGTCCTCGTGTCCAAAGTACGATTAATACTGGCAGAGAACATCGTGATAAGCGTGTGATTGACAATTCCTGGCGTGAAATTGCGGCCAAACTTGGCAGAGAAATGAAATTTGTGAAAAAATGTAGTAAACTGTGTGAACGACTTCTTTTTCTCTAGTTTAGTACTGTGGTGTGTGTGTGGTAGACGTGTGTTTGTGATACACCGCCCCCTGCAGTTTGGAACGGATGCTACGCAGAGTGTGAAAAAGCACAAAAGCCACACGGGTCCAATTTCCGCGCATCACGTCCATACGGAAAGCATAATCAGCCCTTAAGGCTCCCTGCCCCCCCTTCCCTCTGATTGGCCAGCCCTCTGGAGGCCTGTCAGGGCAGAGCTATGAACAGACCTTGGTGTTTGAGGCCCCTTCCCTCAAACGTGTCATGAACCAGTTAGGAGATCCTCATGTGATGACTTCATATCAGCAAGTCTTGTGAAGACCTCCTGAAGATCTTGTGAAGATCTTCAGCTATTTGTAGAAACACATGACGCTGGGGACTTTGGAAACAGTCAGATAACGTCCTCTGAGGCGTTCTTTATCAGAAGTAATGGACGCCTCATCAGGTGTTATCTGAACGGTCTCTAAATCTGTTGTTAATCTGTAATGTGCTGCCTCAGTTCAGATGATAAGAATGTTTTCAGTCATTAGTTTGAACTGGGGGGGGGGGGGGGGGGGGGGCAGCACTCCTAAACACTATCTGATGTTGAAACCATGGATCTATCTGAAGAGGTCTGAGATAAATCCAGATCATCTGGTTACCTGAGACTTGTCTGCATGTCATCAAGGTTTGGGTAAAAGGATCTCAAAAAGATCACCACTAAAGAAGAGAAGCAGTGAAGTTAGATTTGAAATCTAAGATTATCAGATGAGTTAAGATACGCTAAATGTCTCAGTAGTAAATGAAGATAAAAGGGGGAAGGAGGAGGAAAAGAAATGCTTTACCTCCTCAGGATGTTTGGGCCTCATCAATAACACCCAGTCTAAAAGTTTTCCCTCCACTTATCACCAATCAGGTCACGTCTGCATCCAGGACTTAATCAATCCCTCCTCTCAGCTCTAATAGAGACCCACAGGGTCATTACACAGCAGGTTAATGCATGACCGGCCTGCAGCGCTAAAGAGACGCAGGCGGCCATAAAGAGCTCCACTTCAAAGGCTCAGATGACCGTATCAGTACTGGGAACACTGGTGGGCTGGGTAATGGATAACACAGGGTCCCAAAAGCCCACTGAGGGATCACAGAGGCAGAGAGGGTCTCTATCTCTGAGTGTGTGTGTGTGAGGGACTCTGCGATGCACCATCGACCCCAATCCCAAGTCCAACTGCTGCTCATAAAGCCGAGTTAAAAGCAGGAGATTATGAGATACCCGTCTCGGTGTGTGCTTAAAAATTCAAAGGAGTGTTTAAGGTGAGTAAGATGCCACTTGACCTAAAAAGATCCTTTTTTCCTCCTGCACCTCTTTATAGAAGAAGAAATGTGTGTCATATTTAGACTGTGATGAAAACTAAGCTTTGATTTGTCACCATTAGGGAAGTAAATGTTCTTAATCTGCCTTCCTGATTGGCTAAAGGAGCCGCTTCCTGCCACAAGAGACCGATATTTTAAAGGAGTTTAAAATCACTGTTCCTGGTTCACATTAATATCTAAAGCTTAGACTTTTGTGATTTGAAGTAATGACCCCATAGACATGAAACGTCACAAAATCTTCTGTGACTCCAGGAGATAAACCAACAAGAAGGACGACTGACGTCAACATCAGACTATTCTACTTGTTTTACGGTAACAAAAGAAAGAAAACTGAGGAAACAATCTGAGTAAATAACACACAAGCTGCTTCTCCAGCTTCCCTCTTGGCTCTGCGTACAGTTTAGTTTGCGCTCTCTGCACATGCTCTTGAGCTGGAGTATCCGGTTGATGATACTTTACAATCCGCCTTCTAAGAGACAGTCCGACCAGGAACCATAAATATTAAACATGTTTCATATTTATGATTCCAGATCGGGGAGGCTCAGAGTGGAAGCAGTAAAATAGTCGTATTGACTCCACATATTTGAGGATTGTTTTGTTGAGAGACCACGCCCTCCTGACTTGATGAGGCCCCAAATCTGACCTAAAATCCCACAGTATGATCCAGCCTAAAGGAGATCTGATAAACTTGTATGTCTCTGTGATTAAAGGTTTAAAAATTAAGCTGTAAAGAAAATGTTTTTATTATTTTCAGTGATTCTGAAAGTCAGGCTTTAATGTCCTAAACTCTGAATCTGCAGTCTGAACAGCCTGTGCCATGCTGCTCTGAACAGAAAACTCTAAAACAAGTCAAAGATGTTTTTGTGACACATTCAGTGATGCATGTGTTCCCCTCATGGATCCAGGAGATGAAGGAATAACAAATGGAGGCTGTGAAATATGCTCAGGACTTTCTCCATTTCTAAGATTGCAATCTCTGTATGCAGGGTGGTTCACCGGTCTGTCTGTGCGTGAGTGTGTGTGAGTGAGTGGATCGATGTGTGCGTCTGAGTGAGACGCAGAGAGGGAGAGTTGGTGCACCCATATATCAGCGTTGTTTAGCTCTGCTGCCGCTCCTGAGATCAACTAAACAGCACCGATTAAAACCTGCAGCGGGGTGAAGCTGCTGTTTGTGGCGTCTGAGTGCGTTTGTGAGCTGTTGTGGGTAAAAACATGAGAGAACGCCCTCCAGATTATACGTCCAACGTGACATGAGATACCACACACACACTGTCGTTTGAAGCATCTCATCTCAGATGAGAGGAGATGAAATGAGGTTGTGGAATCAGCTTGTTACAGTAGCTGCTGTACGACCTGAAATGACTCTTCTTCCTCTCTATGCAGGATCACCTCTTCTCTCCCTCCTCTTTTTATTATCAGTTAAATTAAAATAAACTTTACTGCTGTGAGTTTTCAGCCTTAAACTGTCTTTAAAGTTGTGTTATTGTTCGGGTTATGGTCTGGTGTCACCAGCATTCCACAAGAAACATCTCCCAGACAAGACTTCCCTTTTCCCTTCCCTTTCAGACAAGTTAAACCTCTTACCTCTTCTGTTTTTTTCATTTATATGCACAAGTTGCCCGACTGTAAATATTTGCTGTGAAAAAAATAAAAATAGAAACGCTGTGCTGTCAGTCAACAGGCTGACACCGCCCCCCTCACAGTGCCCACAGGCATTCAGAGTTTCATCCAAGACTTGGTGTTGTTGCCACGAGCAAAGTTTTCTCTAACAGGTCATAAAAAGGTGAAACTGTTCACGTAAGCCTGTTTCTGTTTGTCCACAAACAAAGAAAAAAAAAAATACTTTAGAGATGAGATTGAAAAGATGAGATTCAGCTTTATTATCATTACACATATACAAGTGTAGAGTAACAGAATAAGTTTGGCATCTCACCAGAAGTGCAATAAGCAGAAAGTGCAAGTATCTATGTTATGTACGAAGTAATTACAGTTATTTACAGATATGGACAAAATTTTGTAAATAATACGCTATGTATGGCAGGCTAAATGAGACGCTATAAATTAATAAATATCTCTCTATATATATATATATATCTATACACACACACATATATATATACATATATATATGTATATACATATATATATATATACACACACACACACACACACACACATATATATATATATATATATATATATATATATATATATATATATATATATATATATATATATATATATATATATATACATACATACATACATACATATATATATGCGTGTGTGTGTGTATATATATATATATATGTGTGTGTGTATATATATAGATATAGATATATGCGTGTGTGTGTGTGTGTATATATATAGATATAGATATAGATATATATCTATATATATTTATATTAAAACTAGCATCTTGATGCCAGACTCTTTCCAAAACACAGTCCTTAATATAGAGAAGAATCTCAGCTGAAAGTCCTCCTAATGTCTTATCAGGACGTTATTAAAATTCAAGTCGTATGAAACAGCTGGATGCATCTCAGCTCCATTTCTACCGTTTGAGGCTGATGTGTGTTTTCCCCCCCATGAGTATGCATGCATAAAAAGTGGAGAGCACCTTCCAGTGATGGAGAATATAATCAAGCATGTACACAACACAACCTCATCTTTCACAAAACCTATTTCCATTTCAGCTAAAAAATGTAAAGTCAAGATTCGTTCCTAAAACTGCATCTTTTCATCCTCCTCTGGTCCTCACGAGTATACACAAACACACTGACTGTAGAGCTTCACACAGAGAAACAGGAGCCTCACTAAAGCTCATGTTCGGGATTAGTGCTCCTCAGGGAAGCACAACATGAAGCAAATCTCACTCTCCACAACATTTTGCTCCAGTCTTAAGCAGAGCTTTAACAGAGGAGGAGACACACTGATGTGACCCACATTTAGGTTCCTACTTAAACCTCCTTAAACACACGGCACAGGCACTGATTTGGGTGTGTTAATCTGCTTAATTGGTTCATTTACGCCTGGGATGTGTGAGAGCTGCAGGAGACTTTAGGAACAAAAAAAGAGGGGAGGTTAAAGGCAAGGATTACAAACAAGGAGAGGAAAGAAAGAGAGGACAGAAGTTGATTTGTTTCTTTAACGCTGCTGAAGGAACAGACCGAAAAAGAAGAAGCAAAAAGTGGAAAAAAAAAACGTTCATTAAAGTTTCTTCACCCAGAATACGCAGGCAGAGCTACAGACGACAATCCAGTCTACAGAAAGAATCAATCACTGTAACACACACGCACTTAAATGCACACACCATGAGGAGAGAGTGAACTGATGAATAATTCATCCAAGCCAATCGACTCCTCTCCTTCTTTCCTTGTAACAGGAATACGAACCAGGTTTAAGTGCACAGTTAGCCCTCGGGCAGGCTGCAAAAATCTAGTGATGCATCTGAAAAAAGATGCCTTTTCACTGTGCAACAGTTTTAAGAAGCAGTTAATTTATGTGCAACCTCATCAATATAGAATATATAACTCTTCTGTCCCCTTTCATTTATTCATTGTTGTTATTCTTAGGCCCTTCCTGCTTTGCATTTTTCTCTTGGACACATTGAATCTTGACTCTGACACTTTGTATTATTTAACACTTGCTCTCTATTTTGCATCTTTTGTCGTTTCTCTTCAAAATTTTGTATTTTTGTATTTTACATTTTGCATTCTGGTAACAAATTTTCCTCTGGAATTATTAAAGTGGATCGTATAACATGTCATCTTATCTTATCTTATCTTATCATCTTCTCTTATCTTGTAGTATCATATCTTCTTATCAAACCTTCTTATTGTATCACATCCTATTCACATCCTATCGTATTTTTGCATTGTATTTTCCCATTGTAATTTCACATCATATCGTATTTTCGTATCGTATGTTCTTATCATATTTTCGTATCATATCGTATTTTCGTATCGTATATACATACCGTATTTTCGTATCATATTTCCATATTTTTGCATCATATTTTCGTATCTTATCTTATTGTATCTTATCATATCTTAACGTATTTTATCTTAACGTATCTTATCATATCTTATCTTATTGTATCTCATCGTATCTCATCGTATCTCATCGTATCATATCTTATCATATCTTATCTTATCTTAACGTTTCTTATCGAAACTTATTTTATTGTACCTTAACGTATTTTGTCTTAATGTATTTTATCTTAACGTGTCTAATCTTATCATATCTTATCTCATCGTATCTCATTGTATCTCATCATATCATATCTTATCATATCTTATCATATCTTATCTCATCGTATCTCATCATATCATATCTTATCTTATCTTATCTTCTTATCTTATCTTAACGTATCTTATCGTATCTCATCGTATCTCATCGTATCTTATCGTATCTTATCGTATCAACCCAGGATTTGTGTTCAAGTCCACAAATGACAGTAAGTTTAGAGCTACAGTGAAACACAGAGGAGCTTCAGTGTGTGTCAGATCAAACAACCTCTCTGTGTTCAGGTTTTTAGTCGGCTGATGTGCCGTGAGGGAGAGAATAGATTCATTTGATGTATCAGTAAAGGGAGCACTGTTAGTTATTTATAAATCTGTCAAATGAGGGGCTCAGTGAACTGAATAAGTCACTGTTTCTGTACGTCTGCGCACATGTGAGAGACTGCAGAGTGATTTCTGTATGAAGATTTATCTGGGTCACATTTAAGATAAAAAAAAGTCACAGTCGGCCGTCTGAAACAGAGTTTCTGTGCAGCAAAATTCACACCAGAGGAAACAGAGAGTCAGGACAAATTCAAGACGAAGAACTGGATAAAGGGAGAAGCACAACAAGGGCTGAGCGACCAAAAAACACTAATGAGGGAGTTTCTCTGAGAGGAGTGATGATCATCCATATCCTAAAGTTTGGCTTAAAGAGTTACGTCCATGCAGACACAGACGTTCATGTGGTTTCCACCACATTAGATGGATCATTTTATGGTTATGTGGGATATTTTCACTTAAAAACAAGAATCGACAAGAAAGTTTATTTGTGGTTATATTAACAAATATATTTACAGAACTGAATACATGCCCTGGTTTGAGGAAAAACAAATGAAAACCATTGTGATGGGACAGATAGAGTCTTGGACAGGCTGACCCTGACCCTGGGGGGGTACTCTGGCTTCACTTTTGTGCAACAGCAGAAATGAGTGCATCAGTCCATCTTTATATAATATAATATACAATATCTTTATACCTTATACTACCATACCAGTGTTTTTGCAGATGCAGATAGTGAACAAAGAAGTCCTCTGAGAGAGCTAGATGTTGTATTAAACGCCTTTCAAAGTACTCCAGGCTTGATCCAAATACAGTATCAATATTTACAACAGAGCTGCAGCACACTACAGCGACTCTCTGTGTTCGTTTTACTCCCAAAGACGTGCAAAAATAAGTAAATATAAGACTGAAAAAGAGTGCAGAAAAAGTTCATGTCAGTAGTTCTTTAGATCCAGTAGGTTGCCGGGCACTGCAGAAACGTTACTTTAAAAAAAAAACTCTTCCAAAATCTGATGCAATTTCACAAAGCAAGTGTCTCCACCACATTATAAATAGTTTTTCAGTTCTGCAGACTGTATTTCCAATTCCTTCAAAATAAATGCAAAGACTGGAAAATTGAATTATAAACCACTGATGGAAGCAGAAACAAATAACATCCCTCACCAATAAATGACTTTTTAATGATATTTAGATCACATTCTAACCCAATAATGCTCCACATGAGCAGTTCTCTGCTCGTAATGAAACCACACAGCTGCAGAGATTTAATGAGCATGCTACACACACACTGTACACTTATATATATAAAATGCATAGCTAACCTTGATGGCTGCTGTCACACTTAAATGTCACACACTCAGCATGTCGAGCATCGACGACTCAATTAATACTGCGCGCTGCATGCTGGAGCTGCGAGGCAGGAGGGAATGAATAAAGCATGACTTAGTGGAAACATGGTGGCAGGTCTTTGGAGGAAAGAAATTTGCGTCCTGAGGGTGCTCATATCTTTTTGGACAGTGTTTTTACATCTGTTGTGGATTCTTGTATTAATTAAACTGTAGTTGAGTCACACCAAGAATCCTTTTTTTATCTCTAGATGAGGCAGTGCCTTACTTTGATTCAATTTTTGAGGCAAGAAATTGGTGTCTGGATGACTCTGAATGGCAGGTGAATACAGTACAATCCTACAGGCATAGGTCAAGATGACAGTCAGTCTCAGAAGACAAACAAAATGCCATTCTTCTCTTCATCAAAGGAACATGTGGAATAGCAGGCAGCAGGGAAATGTCACGGGCCCACACCACATTGTCAGCTTAATTACTGCTGTGTGTGTGTGTGTGTGTGTGTGTGTGTGTGTGTTTGTCTGCACAGCCCCAGTACAGAGGCTTAGCCCTGGTGAGATCAGGCAGTATTTATCCCAGTAAGAGGAGCTGTGGTGTCAGACCGACTGCAGCCTGGATCTGCCCAACTCTCTCAGCTCTGTTATTTCACTCTGCAGCAGCAGCAGCAGCAGCAGCTCTGAGGGCATGACTAAGACAGACAGTGAAACTGAGAAACAGGTTACGTAATTAAGTCAAGAGTACACACAGACAAGAGAGTCGCTGGAAGTTTGATAACAGGTGGCCTCTCTGTTCCCGATGAGAAGAAACTTCAAGGAAGACGTCAGAGAAGGAAGAAGAGTTTAAAGAAACAGCAAACAGCCATCAGGAATCTTGGTCCAGTATATTTGTTTATTGATGTAGCTGTGGGTCACACCAGAGGAACAACTTTATTTTCTTATTGGTTTGTTTTCTGGTATGGGTTGTGTAAAGTAACTGCAAGACAATGGCCCCCATTTATCAACCCTGCATGGGAACTGCCGCAGATTTGAGTATAGAACCAAGCTGATGTGATTTATGAAACGTGCACACCTGAGCCAATCACGTTGTATTCCTGGACACATTACAGAAAAAAAGAAAGACTTCTCTGAGCTGGAGATCAACACCGCAGCAACAGAGGTAGAGAGAAATGAAGCCGTGTTGTTTGGCAGCCTGATAAGTGGCGTTAAATTGATAATAATAATAATTGGCGTTGATAAGTGCGTACCGATAGCAAAATTAGCTAATCAGACTGGAGACATTTTTGTACCAGCGCATAAACATCTGTGAAAACGTCTTTTTTTGGCTTGGTGTGTATGTGACTTCCGGTACTGTCGGAGCCAGCCTTAAGTGGACACTCGAGAAACAGCAAGTTTTAACACTCAAGGTTGCCGTTTGATGATAACTCTTGCTGTTAGCTCAACGCAACAACCGCTGGATTATGGTCACCAAGTTAGCGTAGGAGCTAGTGATCTGCTTTGTCCTTCTTTTCAGCGTACGATAGAAAGATATCATTGGTGAGATTATTATTTACCTCCAGGTAATTTGTGGACAAGTCATTCACTTCGCACAAACATCCAGTAAGCAACAAGTCCCTTAAGTCGTCCAGGCGATGGCGGGCAGACATGCTAACTGTCCCAAACATGAAATCTGTCTTGAGCCTTTTAACATCACATGTTCAACTTTAAAACTGTTAATCGGCTGTTATGTAAATGTCACAGAGACGTGATGAAGGGTCGAGGTTGTCCCACAGCTTAACTGGCGTCAAGAGGAAGAACAGAGTCGGAACAGAAGTGAATAGCGTTACTGTAGCGTGTTCTATGTATGTGTGCATTTGAGATCATGTGTATGAAGCACATGCTGTTTGCTGATGCGTTTAGCATCCCTGATGCACGGCAGGTACACACACTAAGACGCCAACATTGTGCCACTGCAGGGTTCAAGGTACAGGATCAAAGATGGAAGGACAAGTTGTTTTCAGTGCAGAATCTATAGACACAGTCGATTTTTAAATCAACATCGAACACAGACTTCTTCATATCTCCAGTTGGTGGCCTGGTAACAAAGAGATTCATGTATAGTGAATGGGTATTTATGCAAATTAGAATCTCAGTAGGTCAAGAAACAACCTGATGCACATCCTTAGGTTTTGTAATAATCATCCAGACTCTAAAGCATTTAACCTTTCTCTCCTCCACTTCAACAAACACTTTGTCATGTACATACTTCCTGAGTAAACACACACATCCTCATACCTGACATAGAGCACACAGTGACGCGCACGCACACACACCCTGGAGGCACAGACTCCTGCACTCTGCTACATCCTCACACGGGACTTGCGGGACACGTAATTTAGAACCAGAAGGAACCAGCGTGTGTGGGTTGGTGTTGTGGCTCACTTGCCAGTGCTTCAGCAGAAGTTGCTGAGTCACAGCTGGTGCTAACATTAGTTACCGTCTCACAGTGAAAGAAGCGCTGAAGATGAAGCTGATCTGTAAAGCTGTTAAACATCCAGTTTCCTTACGTTAATAATAAACATTAGCATCACGTAACATAACCTCAACATTAAATCCTAAACAAACATTCCTGTTAGTCTGAGGAGGCTTTGGAAATGAAAGTGTTAAACCTAGTTTATCTGACCATGCTAGCTAAAATAATCAGGGCTGCTACAATTAATCAAATAATTGCTTATTACTTGATAACTAAATTAATCATCAGCTATTTTTGATAACTGATTAATTGGTTCAAGTAATTAATTTCAGCTTCTTAATGTGAATATTTTTTGGTTTCTTCGCTCCTCTATGACAGTCCTGAATATCTTTGGTTTGTAGACAAAACGAGACGTTTGATGATGTCATCTTGGACTCTGAGAAACATCCACATTTTCAACATTTTCTGACACTTTGTGGACCAAACAACTACTCGATGTATCAAGAGGATTATCGATAGATTAATCGATCATGAAAATAATCGTTCCCATCAGCGCCAGACTCAGTGTGGTGACCCACTAATCCTGTGCAAGTGAGACAAAAGTTTACCATCTAATAATTCACAGAGCACATGAGGGGTTAAATGTGTTTGCCTATGTAGTTTGCATACTTTGAAATGAGCCCCTATGCATTTGTTTGGGGCAAAATGCTCAATACAAAAAACGTCTAATGAAGCGAACGGCTACGTGCAGCTAACATCTCCAGAACGTGTTTATAAATGATGATTTTACATTCATTTTAGTGTGGCGTTATTTTTCCCGTCATAATCAGGAGGCAGGCCGGTCACGCAGCAGGCGTCGGTATGTTGACCCTGTTAATGTTAGCGCAGCAGCACAAACTAATTGAGATTCTAGCTCCAGAGATGCTGACAGCTCATCTCCACAATTTTAGTTGAAAACAAGAGCAAACTACGTTGGCCTTGAGAGCTCACAGCACTACAACTTAAGAGAACACACGCAAAAAGACAAAACACGAGCAAATCAAGAAAACATCAATTTGACAACACCTGTGCAGCACTTGAAAAATGCTGTCTGTGTTAGCATCCAAAAAGATTCAGGTTTGGTGTCGTATAAGGACATGAATATTAATATTGACCCCCTGAGTTGTGGGAAAACACTCATGAGACTCATTTCCACAGAAACAGTTCATCATTTCAACATTCAGTCTCCATTTCAGAGCTGGACAGGCGCTAACCTGAGACTGCTAATGAGTCTGGGGATGGAGTAGTGTGATGCATAGACTCCTCTCTTTCGCTATCTTTCACATAAATGCACACAAACACACAGAAAACAGTCAGAGAGGAAGTATTGATCAGGACTCTCCTTGTGGATCTGTGGTGGTGATCATCCAGCCCAGTTAGTCACTGATTGATGAAGAGGCTCAGTAGTCTCGGGTAGATACTTGTTAATCCATACGAGTTAACCAGCTCCTGAACAGTCCAAAGCACGTGACTGATCAAACGTGGAGTGTGAATTTATTTGTTAGTAATGGGAGGAATGCAGCGCGGCATGCAGAGAGATTCTCCAGCTGTATTTTCTCTGAGGGTGTGTTCATGCTGAGCCTGTTCTGGTTTATTTGAACTTGAGAGCACCACTCCTGTGGTTTTGACCAGATAAACTCAAACACTGAGGGCACCAAACAACCTCACACACATACAGACACCTAAAGATTCAGGCCTCACTGATGAGATCTGTTTTAATTTGAATTACATTAATCCTTTAAGCATAGGCCTCATGTTTGATCAGATAACTCATATAGCATTCTGTGAGACACGGCTTCACAATTAAGACAAAAGAACGGATAGTCCTCCATCTGTAACATCACGTTCACAGGTAACCTTTGGAGCTACAGAACAGCAGCCTCAGGCTCCTCACAAAGGTGCAGCTGTTCTTGGCCCACCAGGGAGGTTCTTCTGATCAGTCATGATCTTAAGCCTTAATTTTGTCCAATCTCATGTCATCTCATCTCATTTTGTCTCCTCTCTTGAAATCTCATTTCTTCTCATATCATCCCCCTGTCTCATCACATAATCTTGTCTCTTCTCATCTTTCTGCATTAAATTTCTTCACATTTTCTTTTCTCTTCTCATTTCATCTCATTTCTTCATATAAAATCTCATCTTTTCTGCTCTTCTAATTTTATCTCATCTCATTTCTTCTCATTTTATTTAATGTTTTCTCCTCTCTTCACGTTAAATCATCATCATCTTTTCTGGTCTCATCTTGTCATCTCTTCTCATTTTTTACATGAAATCTTTTGTTTTCTCATTTCATCTTGTAGTCTCATCTCATGTCATCTTGTCCTGTCTCTTTATAGCTCATCTCTTCTCATCCTTTCACATGAAATCTCATATCCTCATAATTTCTTATCTCTACTTTCTCTTCACTTCACATAAAATCTCATCTTTTCTGCCCTTCTAATTTTATCTCATCTCATTTCTTCTCATTTTATTTAATATTTTCTCCTCTCTTCACGTGAAATCATCATCATCTTTTCTGGTCTCATCTTGTCATCTCTTCTCATCTTTTACATGAAATCTCTTTTGTTTTCTAATTTCATCTTGTCGTCTCATCTCATGTCATCTTGTCCTATCTCTTTATAGCTCATCTCTTCTCATCCTTTCACATGAAATCTCAAATCCTCATAATTTCTTATTGCTACTTTCTCTTCACATAAAATCTCATCTTTTCTGCTCTTCTAATTTTAGCTCATCTCTTCTCATTTTATTTAATGTTTTCTCCTCTCTTCACGTGAAATCATATTTTCTGGTCTCATCTTGTCATCTCTTCTCATTCTTTCACATGAAATCTTATATCCTCATAATGTGTCATCTCTACTTTCTCTTCACTAACCATCTCATTTTATTTCCAGATCTCATTTCATCTTCATATCTCATCTCATTTAATCTCATCTCAGCTTAAACAGCAACAGAGGTAGGACATAAGTAAAATGTGTAATCAGATGCATGTAACAGGGCCAGATGAGCAAAGAGAGGATAGTGAGTTTGTTTTTTTTCTGCTAGACTATCATAGAGCTTCTACATCTGACTGGTTAAACATTTATTATATTCCATCTCCTCAGTGCATTTTTCTTTGCTTTTGCACATCCCCTGGGTAATATTTTCACAATAGTACAAAAACTGTAGAGCTTTTTGTCCCTCCATATTAAAAATGAATTTCTGCACACACTTCACTCCTTATTCTTTAACATTTTAGGTGTTTTTGACAGAATAATGAGTCACATTTTTGTGCATCCACTAAGTGATGCTCCAAATTGTGACTCTGGGTCCTCATCTGATCCTAATAAAAAGGTTAAAATGTCACCACTCATGAGATACTCAATCATCAAAACAGATTTAAAAAATGTGACTCTCAGTTCTTTTGTTTACCAGATTTTGTTGGTCTGTTATTGAACCTCCGTGTGCAGAAAGATGAGCTGTGAACCACCACTGCTGTAAAAGCATCTGAACGTGCTCTTAGACACTCCATCTGGCTGACACCCTCATGAACTTTAAAATTAAATTCTAGCTGGATAGTCTTTTTTTTGCAATCAAAGTGACCCTCTGCACATCCACACACACACACACACACACCTGACGGTGTTTATTACTGCTGCATGTGGAGCCCAGCTGTCCTCACATGCAGGTAGAGCTCTAAGATGAATCTTCTCCAGCCTGCTCACACGTTCTGCCAACATTCTTCAGAAGTTAAAGGGTCGGACTTTAAAAGGCATCAGAAAGAATTCAGGAACAAACATCCTCTGTTTGTTTCTTCAGTTTGCACTTTACAGAAGCCTGTTAATGAATTTCTCCGTCTGGACTCGGAGACAAACTGCAGCTCTCTCAATTAACAGCTCCAGCATGGTGCAGGGCATCGGCAGGTCTCTCGTTAAACCAGGGTCATCTGTGCTTCCTGTTAACAACGCTTCATTCTTTAAGGGCTCGAATCTCCGTTCTGAGTTATACAGGATGCTCTGTTTTCACAAAGTTTAATTCAAGTGAAGGCATAAGCAATGCACGTTTACACAATCTGTCACCTGTGTCCTTTATGGAAGAGTCGATGAGGAGAAAAACAGCAGCACTCACTCACAGAAAGAGACAATTAATGCAAGTTTCTCTTTTGCACAGGTTACAAAAATCAACATAAGTAGCGGCATCATTTTTTAAATTCATTTGTGCATAAGTGGATGAAAACAGTAGACTGCAGCTGCACCTTTAAAGCTGAGTAAACTGAATATATATTTGCAATATCAGTACTATGGTGGTCATCACTTTTTGCTGCTTTGTTTACACGCTTTAAAGTAATTTTCACAACCCAGACTGTGTCATTCTGCACGCTGTTTTATCCAATCATACGTCAAATGCATGCTTTTGTATCCTGTTATTTTTAAAAGATTCAGCCTTGCAGACAGGGTTAGGAGCTCAGGGTACAGCCGCTGCTTCTGTGCATCTAAATAAGTCTTTTTGAGGTGGTTTGGGGATTTGATAACGACGCCTCCATTCAAAGGTGTTCCAGGCACATCAACCTTGGAGGAGGCCTTGGGAAAGACCCAGGACTCACAGCAGGGATTAAATATCCCGCCTGGGCTGGGGATGCCTCAGGATCCCCCAGGATGAGCTGGGGAGAAGGATGTCAACTTGCTGCACCATGACCGAATCCCAGATAAGGGGATAAAAATGGATGGATGGGTCTGAAACAACAATTTGTACTTTAAAGCTGAATCCCAAGGATGTAATACTGGCGTTAACATGCATGACGTGGAGACAAACAGCAGGAGCTTTAAATACTCAAACTCAGACATGCACACACTCACAGTGCTGTTCCAGCTCGCAGGGCTTTACTGTTTTACAGTGATCCAATCACAAATGTGGGACGGATGCAGGTTTTGCCAGAAAGGTGAACTCTGTCAGACTAAGACTTCTACAACCAGCACAATGAAACTGCCAACTTCACAACGCACCATCATCAAAGATGACCGGTTATTTCTGCAAGTCTGTCCGGCGGTAGCAACCGTTAGCTCAACATCCTGATTTGATCTGTAAGTTGAACAAGTTCAGGGGTAGGAGATGCTAAACAAAGTCGCTGACCTGAAATTCTGACTCAAAGCAAAAAAAAAAAATTGTTTTTGTGTTATGTTTTTTGTTTGTTAGTTTATTTTCCTGACATCTCTGGGAGAGGTTCTGGTACACTCTCTCATTTCCTTCTACAGTGTCCCCTAAAGGTCCTTGAGAGAACTGTGGGAAGTCCGGGGGCAAAGCATGAGCAACTGCAGCGTTCAATTAAAGAAAAACATTGCAGAGCAGTCAAACCCTGCAGCCCCACTTTAAACTACCTTTTATTTGCTTTAGGACACAGAATTGATTGTCCCACTTCTTTAACAAGTTGTTCAGCATTTCTTTGTGCAGCATTCTACTTATTTATTTGCATAATGTAAAACAAACAGCACAGCACCGAGGCTGCACAGCAAACAGACTTCAAATTGAAACCAGCACTATGTTACATTCTCTGCTCCTCCTCGGGGACAAAGCCAGCTGTGACAGCAGCCCACCAGGAGTCAGTCTGGGCCTGCTGCACGCACACGACAGCCATGCATGCACCTTTATAGCTGGAGTGACTGCAGAGCCTTCAACCCCTCTGTAGGCGTTTCTTCATCCTGTCTAATTAACCCACATGACTTAAATAATCACAGGAACACGTTAGAAACTGTGTCCAAACACTAGACAGCCTCCATGTTTACTGTAGCATCACGTATTTACATGCAGGTAAACCCTTAAACTGCAACCTAACCAGGAAATAGTCTCAATTCTCATGTTTACACATTTTTATGCATTGTGTGCTCGTTATTTATAAAGATAATATTCTGCTGTAGAAATAGGCTAAAATTTGCATAAATGAAGGACAGGAGAAACATACTTATTGATAAGTGAGGAAGCACTTTAAGAATATTTAAAGTATGATAGTATCTGTTGCTGACCCAGTTCAATAATAAAGGTCTTACCAGTGCTGCTCATGGTGTCAGTCAGATGTCTTCTCCAGTCAGATGCTGCACTGTAAATAAGCCACTATCCACATTGACAGTACATGGATGATGCCAGGAGTCAGCTGCTGAATGAACGCAGCAGGGAGGTGTTTACACCGGCGTGACGCAGAGATCCAGGCCGGTTCAAAGTCCCGCTGAGGCCGCGGAGAGGCAGAGGAACAGCCGCAGAGAGAAGACAATGTCCCGCAGACACTGCAGGGCTGCGGAGCCTCACTGTTCGGAGGACACAGTGCAGGTTGGGTGTGGGCGCACGGTGGAGAGACGGGACTACAGTCAAGTTAGCGACATGAACAAAAACTGTTTCCGGTGGGGATTTTCAAAGTAAAAGTCTACCTGGAAGTTGAGTATTGATGGCACAAGAATTCTAGACAGGGCAGCAAAATCCTTAATTTTTCACCATATTTTGCCTTGGATATAAGGTTGACAATATAATTATATATTATTAATATATTTCTTAAAGCTTGAATAAAGGCTTAGAAGAAGCTATTTACTGTCAATGTAAATTTATTCACATTTTAAATCATGAACTGAATTTTTCGGTGAAAAAGACTTTAAATACTAGAAAATAATACCAAAATAAGTTGTTTTTATATACTAATGAAGTCAAATAAACTACGCTAGCACTGCTTGAGTTAAATATGTTGCAGTGATCTGACAGCACTAATTGACCTCTGCTAGCTAGCAGCACCAAGTCAGCACCTGCTTTCAAGCTCTGGCTAAATTTAGCTCCAAGTATGAAGCATAATAAAGAAGCAGCTTACTTTTAGTGTAAGGTCAACTTACTGAATGGATAAAGCCCAGTCAATAAGTCCTCTTTCTTCCTCCTCGTCTTCCTCATTATTCATCGTACTTTGTATCACCATGTCTTCACCATGTTAGCATCCTCATGCAGGTTATGACACAACCTGAGCAACAAATATAGAAGGGGAGTAAAATATCTTTAAAACAGAAATAAAATAAAATAAAAACTTTTTCTATAAAAACACCGGAGTACCGGGGAACATAGCAAGACAGGAAAATATGTGACAACTGACAAAGACTTAAGGAAACACAGAAATCATACACATACACAGGGAAGTGAGAACAAAACAGGTGGGTGAGGAGACAGGTGTAACTAATGAGGTGCAATCAAAGGGAACACATGGGCAGGAGGCAAAATTAAATCAGACACACAGGGAGTAAGAACTACAAAATAAAAGGGAACACACACAAACACATTTACACAAGGTATGCACACACACAATGAAATGGAGGGTAAGAGACCACAATACAACAACCACAGTTTCAAAAGACATAATTACTCTTTTCCTGCACTTCTCTTTTCACTCCTTTATTGTCAACGCTGGTATTGGAGGTAAAACAAACACGTTCCAGTTTTCAGTCCACATCCTGCATTTCTTTACTTTATCGCAACATTCTGCCTTTATTTTGGAGGAATAAATCGATGTCTTCCTGTCTCGTGTGTACTGACAGCGTTCGTCTTGTCTGCGCTCTGCTTCAGCATCCAGCGCTCTGCCCCTGCATTCACAGCATCCTCGAGCTGACAGCGCCACTGCGCTGGTGGCGCAGGCGCAGCAGAAGAGGGAAATGTAGTGTTTGAGGAGGAAAACGTCCATTCTGAAGAACCGCGCGTTGCTGGTGGTGGACTACAAGTCTGTTCAATGTAAACAAACCGCATTGTGAGGGAAATTATCGGTGACAGCACTGCTCATCTCTAAAATAACTGAATGAAACAGTTTAAATATGATCGATGAGTCTTTTCTTTTCGTTGATGCATTTTATAATGCACTTCATCAATTAAAATGTGATTAAAATATCCAAATAGTGCCAATTTTGGATTGGTGTCCCCTTTGTGTGTAGTAAAATATCTAGGCTAAGTGGGTCAATGATTTTCACAACAGCCTCGGGGGGAAATATGGTGGAGGTGGAGGATTACTGACGAAATTTGCAGTTGAATTTGTGAGCCTTGATTTAACATAATCTGAATGTGTGATTCCAGCATTATTTTTCTATTTATTTTAAAATACTCCTATCAAGGGGAAGATATGGTTCAGAGCAGAAATAAAAAGAATTGCAATAATGACAATGAAAAAAAAAAAGATAAATGTCTGTAGAAATCTCTCCTTTTTTTAACACAAAAAGGAAGGCCACCTAAATAAGTACCTATTAGCTCAACATAAGTCATAAAAGGGTTCAACACTTATTAATTGTTATGTTATTACGGTTTCTTGTGGTTATTAAAAAATAAAACAATTCACAATTTTGTGATACCAAGTTATTTTTGACAAAATTTGTGCTATTTTCATTCACACATATAATTTTGGTAATGTTTCTAAATCAACTTGGCGGACTTCATTCTCTAACTTCAACTTATTTGTTGAATAAAGGACACAGAACATCGAGTTCTATATTTATTGAGGGATCTATAACTTTTTAAAGACAATATATGCTATATAAATCATTTAAAATGATAGCATATTGGATTATACTGAGAAATATTAGCGCGATTTAGAAATTCTATTGCATCATTAACATTAAATATGAGATAATTCCACATCTGGTTGAAAATAAACCTCTTATTATCAGAATAATCCGTAAATAAATACAGAACAGACTGTGGGGCTGTTTTGAGCTGACGTGCTTTTCCTGCGACGCCACGAGTATGACGTCAAAAGTACGTGCAAAACAGCATGGCTTCCACCTGAAGAGAGTAGACTCGTGTTAAATTTTTTTCAGTGAATTTTCTGATTTTTTTAACGATAAAAACATGGAAATAACAGAGGGGAGCGGAGGGAGTTTTGGAATAGAAGTTGTTCTTCAAGACGGTGACAAAAAAGCGCCGTGTTGTCCGCACGGTAAGCTTAAAATAGAAGAGAAACCACGAACTCCATTTAGAAACCGTAACCAAATGTTGTGCTCTTCGTTTTCACATACAATACGTCACTGACTTTGAATAGTATAGCCTTTTTATTAGTGAGTAAGGTTTATTAATGAATTCGGCGTCGTATTAAACGGTTCTTGCAGCAATTATACACCAAAACGACTGTGAAAATGAGTTCTCACGTCTCTAACATGGAAGAAGCACAAAATTATACATTCATTTCGTTTCAGATGATGTTTGGCTCGATTACAGGAAAGTGTTAATGCTCTCACTTTACAAATTAACCAAATGTCACGTGTTTTATTCCAGGTCCCACGCTGCTGTTTGAGAAAGTCAGTAAAGGGGGTGAAACAGGCAGAAGGTTCTACGCATGCGCAGCTTGCAGAGACAGAAAAGACTGCAACTTTTTCCAGTGGGAAGATGATAAGGTAGGCTTCTGGAGGTAGAATTGTCTCATGCAATAATAAGCAACATACCTTATGTCCAAGTGACCTCTTACTGATTTATATTTGAAACAGGTGTCTGAGGCCAGACGTTTGGCCAGAGAAGCAGAGAATAAGTCAAAGAGACCTCCATACACCCAGCAGGAGTACTGTAACAGGTGAGTAGACTGATTGTCTGATCCAGGAAGTGTCAGTGTCCTTCACTGTATTTACATTAGAGTTACAAACCCTTTCATAAATGTTTGACCGAATGAAAGTTGAAGAACAAACTAACTGAAATAACCAAAGATATGTTTGGACCAATAATTCCGCTTTGGTTCAGGGTCCGACACTGCCTCTGCTTTTGTCCTTGCGATCTGGACTTATTGGCCAAAATATCTGATGATTATAGCTCCTTAGAGTTTGCACATTCATCAAATACAGAAATGGGCTCAGCAGTGTGGGAGGTTTATTTTGGAAGCGGTCACAATAATATGAGCTGTGTCATCTTGAGCTTATTCATAATAGATTTTTAAAATGAATCAGCTGGTATCAGATTTTTTTTCTGCCAAATATCGTAATTGGTATCAGCCTCAAAAAATCCATATTGGTTGGACCCTAATTAGATTTGCCCTCTTTTCCCTTGATAGCCATACAATTTGTTTTCTTCAGCTCTCAACCCGTTTCTTTTCATGTCTGAGAAAAACACTTTATCACCTAATAAGACTCAGAAATACTGTGAAAAATGTGTTATAGTGGTTGTCAGTAGGTTCATTTCAGTCAGTTATCTTCTCATGTGTAGTCAGATATTAAAAACAACACTGTGACAAAACCGGACAGAACTGTATACCCTTAAACTCGTCTCAAAGGTCTGTATGTTGTCCCTCAGGTTCAGAAAGTTCTCCTCGCTCAGACTGGATGAGAAGAAGTTCTGTCAGGATTGTCAGATTCTCCTCCTGCCGTCAGAGCTCGTGGCTCACTCCTCTCACAGAATCACTCTGGTCTCTGCTGCCCAGCTGAGGAGGCCCAGTGTGCTGCTGCGTCCTCTGGACAACAAGAAGAGCAACGCCCAGTACCTGTTCACAGACCGCAGCGCTCGCTTCCTGCTGGACACCCTGTCCAGGCTGGGGTTCAGGAAGGTGCTGTGTGTGGGGACTCCGAGGTGAGGCAGATCAGGTGTTGAAGTCATTGTGGGATGTGCTGCTTTCAAAGTGAATAGACACAGCTGTAAACTTCAGAACCATAGAGTTTAAACAACTACGAACTGTTTTCAGAGTTTGTCAGATTCAAGTGATGTTTTTTACCAATTACACAAGTACCAACAATGTCATGACAAATGGACAACTAGAGGGGAAACGATTACATCAACACTTTATACTTGGAGCTCTTCATCAGTAAAAGACGACAACAACAGGAAAAAACACTTGAATGTCTGTAGATTATAATTCAGTTTGCAGACTGTTAAACAATGTAGGTATTGAATAATCAAACAGATTGACGTGTGATAAAAGGTGATATAACAGCGTCCAACAAATATCAACTCAGCAAAACAGGACTCAGTCATCTGTGGATGCAGTTTATTAAATGTACAATAATACAAGGCTGAACACAAAAATACTTTGTTAGATCGTAGATTCTTTTATTCTTACTCTTCTCATTTCTTAAAAGCCTCAAAACTGGAGTTGAACTTTGGATCAAGAGTTGTTGTGGTAATATTTGAGGGTTTGTTGTGTTTTAGAGCCTCTATAAACCAGAAGCTTCAGTGTTCTCTTGCATGAAATGTAAGATTTTGGTGCCTTAAAGTCCAAAACGTGTCAGTATTTAATTTTTTTTGTGTATTTAAAGAAGAATCAACTGAATACAGAGTAATAATCGTGGTTGTTTGTAATAGACTGCAGGAGCTGATCAAGGTGAGAAACCAGGAGGAGCAAAACAAGCCGATGAAGAGTCTGCTGCTGGACATTGACTTCAGGTCAGTTTGTGTCTTTTTGTTTTGAAGCTGGTTTAACGGTGCAGAGCTGGAAGAAGTATGTACACATCCTCCTTAGCAGGATCTTGGGGGTCCACCTCAGTCCCGCTGCAAACTCACAGGTTGATGAGGTGACAGAGCTCCAGGTGGTTCGGCCAGATCTGGTTCTCTGCTGGTTTGAGGAAGCGTACGGCGGGGTACAGGGGCTCAGTGAACTGATGATGAGCTCGGTCAAAGACAGGCGTCACCGCAGCAGAGAACCTCTGCAGGACCACCATGTGGTCTGCATCGTAGAACACCAGCTGGCCTTTGTCATAGTTCACCCACACGCCCACGCTCACCGGCGGCGTCTGTCTGACACCCTGACATGCAACATGCCGGTCGTTGTGCCAGGCGGTCAGATGGCCGTTACGGAGCTCCACGCACCACGAGTTTCTGTTCCGGCCCAGTTTGACGCCCTTGTCCCGACCCTTTCTCTCCAGAGAGGCGTAAGCCACACCCACAGCCCAGGCTGAGCTGCAGCGGACGTCGACTTCCCAATAACTCTGAGGGGAGGGAAGAGGCAAGGCCCCCAGAGCGCAGCACACCCTGTCAAACTGAAGGGGGTGCTCTGGAGCAGAGTGGGCGGAGCCTGAGTAAAACATGCCCCGCCCATTGGAGGTCACTGTGATCTCACTGTGGCTGGTCTGCCTGTCAATCATCACGGGAGACGAATCTGAAATAAAAAGAGAAGAAGATCATTTCAGTTTCAAATCTTGGTCTTTTATTCCTTCATCTGCAGCAGTAAATTCGTCCGTTTTATGGTTTCAGCATAAATACTGTTTGTGAATTCTTCCAGTAATTCTTTGGGACAGTCGTCTCTTTTAACCAGCACCAGCCGGCACGTTTAAAGACACCAGACTCCACTGCCAGAATCTGTGATTTCAGGTCCAACGGCAAATATTATAACTCGACTTGAAGAGTTTTCACTGAAATGCTGAACAGATTCATGAAGGTGAACTGGAATCAGGCGGCTTGTTGGTTGTTGTAAAAGAGATAAATCAGAGGAGGATGAAAGGAGTACCAATCAGGAGCGTCTTCCTCTGCAGCTGAGCTCTCAGCTGTTTGGAGATGCACGATAACGTCTTCAGCAGCTTTTCAAATCTCGTCTCATTCAGTCGGATTTCTGCTTCAGATGCGTCGGGTTTCTTCGGACTGAGACAGATATCAGAGACAGTAATGAGACGGAGATGATCTGAGCTGAAACCTTTTGCTTTGTCAGTGTGGCGGTTTACCTCAGACTCCCACGCTGACCCTGCAGAGACATAAACAGACAGATTAAAAACAGGCGGACGGTTCCTTTAAACTGTTACTCAGCTCCTCCTCAATCAGACCTTCTCCTCTTCCTTTCCTCCCTCGCCGCTCTCGCTCAGCGCTCTCTGAGTGCTGCTGATGTTCTTAGAGACCTGGTCCCGGTGTTCCTTCCAGTTCTTCAGAACCTGGTCCAGCCTGGTCCTGGTCTGTCTCAGATCCAGCTCCAAAGAGTCGAGGACTGCCTGCTCATCCTGCCTCAGGACCGTCTGCAGGCTCTCAAAGCGCTCCCGTACCTGCTGCTTCATCACCTCTGTGCTCCTCTGCAGAGACAAACAGAGAGGAAGATTTAACGCACGTCATGATCCTGTTTGTGATGTCAGGGATCAGATTCTGGTCTCGTGCTCACAGATAGGTCTGCTCTGCGTTTCTTCAGAGACTGGATGTGAGCCTCAGTCTTGGATCTCTCTGCCTGCAGCTCTTCCAGACGTCTGCTCAGCTGCTCCTGCAGAGTTTACCACAGAGTCACAGACAGTTACAAGCCTTCGTATGACAGTAGACATCTTTAAAAATAATACAGTCACCTTTAAACCTAAAAAAATTAAAATTAATAAATAATAAAATTTATTCTAAACTGTCTTATCTTAACTTGTGGTTTGATTTGTGCATTTTAGAGTCGGCTTTAAGATTCACGCCTTTCATGTACAGCACTTTGTTTCAGCTGTTAAATTAAAAACAGCTCACAGTTACCTTCACTGCTCCCTGTATCCCTGTTTAAATGTCTTATTTCTGATTCTAAAAGACAAGATAAAACATGAAATTTACAAACGACACTACACAATTTTCAAGCTCTTAAAATAAACTCCTGTAAATATTGCGGTTTGTCGAGCAGATCTGTTTTCGTCTATCCTAAAGTGGTTTGTCTTTTTTTTTTTTTCTACCTGAGAAGGCTGTCCAGCGTTTGCCGTCTTCTTCTTTAGTTTGGGAGAACGAGGGAAAGGCTGAACGGTTCTCTCATCAGTGGAGTCAAGAGGAGAGAAGCTCAGTCTGTCCTGTAGTACACTGTGTGAGTCTACAGAGGGCGCTGTGAGTCCACAATGCGCAGACGGATCCTTTGCTGACGGCTCCAGTTCAGCCAAGAAAATATCTTTTTCTGCCATTTCTGTGGACGTAAAGCGACGAAATAAATAACAGCCTGTCCTTTCGGATGTTTCATCCATTTTTTTTTTTTTTTTTTTTTTTTTTTTAGCAATTTTACTGTTTTTATTTCTCTTTTTTTACGACAGAGGAACCTGTTGTGCCAGTTTTCAGAAGGTCTGAAAAACATGCCTGTCCTGGGAGCATGCAGACGTTTCTGTCTTATTTCTTTGCAGACTTCCTGATTCAAAAAAGGCTTCAAACAGTCACAACTTTTTGTATTCTAAGCATTTAAATCAGCTGCAGAATATCGAGTTTTTTTTTAGCAGCAAAGTTCTCTGTTAAGTTCAAATCCAGCGGGAGTCCTCCAGATATTAAACTGATGTTTGCATGTGTGAAATACACGCAAACACAAACTTAGTCCACTTTAGCAGTTTGTAATCGTGTTAAACACTTCCTACCTGAGGCTCCTCTGCACCGTGTCTCTGCCGTGTGTTTCTGTGAAGAATGTGCGGGGTTGAGGTGCACAGAGGGCGTGTTACGAGCTACAAGCAGCAGCTTGCACGCACATGCAAACATATTCAGATCGTTTCCTGGAAACACACTTTATGATCTGCTGTGTGTTTGCTCAGCGTGTGTATACAGTTGATAAGTTCAGACTTGCTCTTAATTTCCAGCCTCCAGGAAATTTGATACGATCCAGTTTATTCGAGTGAGGCTATCAAATGTTTAACCCTTTAACACCTGAACCTCAAAATGCCTACCGGTTTTTTTTTTCTTTTGCTTATTTTGACTATGAAACAGTCAAAAAACGTTATTTTCCATTTATGGCACGTTATCTGAGAGTAAAACAGTTTAAAATGGAGAAAAATATTAAAGCAGGATTGGATTTTAGAGGTTTAGTCACGGAAAAATGATCAAACATTGGGAACAAATTTTACAGGATGAACTTAAACTTTGAACATTTAGAACACATGTACATTAACATTTATGAGCCTTTGCCTCTAATTTAGTAAAAAATATAAGTTAAAATTTAAAAAAAAAAGTCTCTGATAATATCAGCAGAACCTTCAGCATCTTCACAACCTCTCCCTCTCGGAGCGCACGAGCCGCCTGAGGACGGCTGCTCCTGATCACGAGACGAACTGAAAGGAGAGGAGAGAAATCGTCAGCTGTTCACGCTCACTGTACAGTACAAGCAAGGCACGGCACATTATTCTAGGCAAGGCAAGTTTTCACAAGTCATACACAAGGAAATTCAAAGTGCTTTACAGCAACACAAAAAAATCACAAGATTAGAAAAAAATGAGTGCAGATAAAATACTTTCAGTTGTATGCGAAGCTAAACAGAACTGTTTTCAGCCCGGATTTGAACATCGTCAGACTTGAGGCCTGTCTGACGTCTACTGGACGTCTGTTTCAGATTTTAGGAGCGTAAAACTGAAATACAGCCTCACTGTGTTTTGTCCTGACTCTGGGCACCAGAAGGAGACCCCTCGCTGTGGTTCTCAGAGTCCGAGTTGTTTCATATGACTCTAACATTCTACAAAGGTTAGCAACAATACAAACCTCAAATCATGCTCACATAGTGAAATGAACACTCAGTGCTGTGTTTTAAAATAGCAGAATATATAGATTCACTGTATTACACAGCGCGCGACACACACACACTTACACATATACAGTACAAACACAGCACCGTACTACGGTTCTGAAAAGGTTACTACATATTGTCAACATTAAATTATGCAGATTTAAATCACCACACAATACTAGCATCAATCTGCATGTAGACGAGCTAGAGAGAGCTTCATTCATCCTGAAATGTCATCTCATCCAACGTTACCTTTTGCAGCATGGAGTTGCTCCTTGAGTCTCAATGCCTTAGTCTTAAATGCCTGTTTGAAATTACCGTAATAACCACATATCAGCTGAAAGAGCAACATCTCTGCTCTCATGAACCGTTGGAACTTTTCAGATTGTGCAAACCATTTAAGAATAATGGACATTCAAAGCGCGCTTGTGCAAATGTGTCTGCACCGACACATCCAGTGTTAATAAAGGGTTAAAGGCTAATTCATTTGTTTGTTTTTATTTCACTTTTATTTTGCAGAAATATTCCCATAGGTCCAGAAATTGTAAAAAGTCCTAAGAATGAAGGTTCACCTCTGGAATGAAGGATAATCATGAAGTTTTTGTTCCTGATGTTTCAGATACGCTCAGTTCTACAACCAGGATGAATTCTGCCACTACAACATGTTCAACCACCACTTCTTTGACGGAGAGGTAAGAGTTAAAACGCTGATTCATTTCACGTGTTGAATAAACTGTTCAGTTCAGGCTCATGTCTTCTGTCTCCTGACAGCCGTCAAGCGCCGTCCTGCAGTCCTTCCTCACAGAGAGCGACGGAGAGAAGGTGGTGATGGTGGCTGATCCTCCATTCGGCGGTCTGGTGAAGCCTTTAGCCAGCAGCTTCTCTCTGATCTCACAGACGTGGAGGAAACTGCAGAGTGCTGGTCGGTGTCACTGCAGTTTGTCCTCTCTAATCTTTAGTGATGAGCGGTTTAACTGAACATCCACGTCTCTGTCTGTTCAGACTCTGACCTGCCCATGATGTGGATCTTCCCGTATTTCTTTGAACCTCGCATCCAAGAGTGTCTGCCCTCCTTGGCGATGCTGGACTACCAGGTGAAACTGCAGCTCAACACTTTAACCTCTTCATTTATAACAGTCGTTCATTTATAACCTGTTCAAACGACTACCTGCACCACTTTAAGCAGTAAAGTAAGGAAATAGATCCACACCTAACTGGAGAGTGGCATCATGCACACTTTTGTGGGTGCAGATTCAAAATTAGGGATAGGCAAGTACCGATACCAGGTATCTGTATCGGCCCAATACAGATATCGGTGTCGGTCCGATACCAATACCAGGTATCGGGGCGATACCGGCCTTTTTTCCATGTACTCAGTACTCGTGAAATCTGTCGATGCCAGCCACAGATACTCATTGCAATGAAAAAATAACGTTGAGTTAGACCTCCTCGCCAGTAGTTGGCGCCACACCACCGCGGTTTGACACCATGTCAACTCATGTGCATCACGTCCCGTTTTTAGAAATAAAAGTCTTTGTTCAGAATGATCTGTCATTATGTTAACTGAAATTTTATGTGTTAAAGGTACTACTGGTATCGGTACTTGGTATTGGTGAGTACTCAAGAGGTAGTACTCGTACTGGTATTGGACCTATTCAAAATTGAGGATATTTCTCTCACTTCTCCTTCATGATGTCACTCCGCTGGTCCGGATGTGCAAAAAAATCTTAACCTGCATTCTTCAGAGTCTCAACAAGTTCTAAGAAAAGTTGAACTTGTTGAAACCTGCTTGATCCCCTGACGCCCTGAAACAAGATTTTCCATCTTGCGGTTATTTTCTGCTCACTTCTTTGTCTTTGTTTTTGATCACCCAGGTGGACTATGATAACCATCCTCTGTACAAACACGGGAAGACGGGCAGGAAGCAGTCTCCTGTCAGACTCTTCACCAACATCTCACCTAAAAGCATCGTTCTGCCCAAAGAGGAGGGGTACAGGTACAAACACGCTCCTTCCCTGGTCAGCGTAAAAACTGAAAGTCGTTCTTTTCAAGGACAAACTGCTCATACAAAGATCACCTCACATGTGCTGACAGGTGTATAAAAATGATCATCAGTAGTGAAGTCTCATATAAACCATTCTGAATCATCACTTATAGACGACCTGAAATGTCAGGCAGCATCATAGACCCTGAACTCTGTAGTCCAACCCTTCAACCAGCAGTCACAGGTTTGGACTTAAAGGGGGAGTTTTCAGTTTCCCAGAACATTAAACATCAACATAAATTAACAATCCTGGATGTTCTGACTAAATGTGTGCAGATTGTTGTAGAAATGTTGCAGAAGTCGCTAAATCTGTCTATAAACTGGTCAAAATGCTCGGTTCTAATAATTAAAGCGAGGTCTTCAGGAAACTCGCTGAAATGATGAAGTCGTCACATGAGGATCTACTAACTGCTTCATGACACATTGAAAGGATTGGGCCTCAAACACTAAGGTCTTCCCATACTGCCACCTCCCAACAGACCTCCAAAAGGGCTGACCAATCAGAGGAAAAGGGGTTTGTGGAGCGGGGACCCTTAAAGAGACAGCAGCTAAAACAAAGTGTTTCAGACGGAGGCTCAAATAAGGGTTTCTAAAACACCAGAGAGAGAAGTAGAGATTTTTTTGAGCTTTAAATAATGTAAGCATCAGAGGGACAGAATATAGATGAAAAAAGGATGATACCCTCTCTTTAAGTAGAAATGGTGAACCAACTATGTAACAAATTGAAGATATGATACTTAATTTATTCAGTAAACAAAAGTAAAAAGGTTAGAGGGCATTTCCAGAGAATCAAAGCTGTCAGCACAGATTTTAATTTGATCCATCTGTCTCATTGAAGCTGTGTTACAGGCTGCTGCATGTCTTTCTTCTCTTGTCAGATTCTGCTCTGTGTGTCAGAGGTTTGTCTGGTCTCTGAACAAGCACTGCGCTAAATGCAACGTCTGCCCATCCAAGGTAAGAAACCACAGCCACATGCTTCATGACTGGCTAAAATCAGCACATTTAACTGTGTAACTGTTCCTGTTTCCCTGTTTTCAGGACGGCAGAGAGTGGAATCACTGCTCAGCGTGTGAGAAATGTGTGAAACCATGTACGTAATGTGATCACAGCAGACAGAGTTTGAAGATGTAGAAGGTTACCAAGTGTCATGTCGTGGTTAATGTGAGCAGTCATTAAGGACTTTTCTCCTCTCAGCCTGGAGACACTGTCAGTCCTGTGGCCGCTGCGCCCTCCCGGATCACCCCTGTGGGCAGAGCGAGGGGAAGCAGGGCTGCTTTAACTGCGGCAGCCTGGAGCACAAACGGAAAGCCTGTCCCGTCAAAGACCAGCACAGGACCAACAGGTGAGTTCAGAGTTCTGACTTTTCACATCAGTAAACACAAAAATCAAGGCTTACACCTCTTAACTTCCTGTCTGTTTGTCTGCATCCAGCCAACGTTTCAAAGGAAAGAGCGGAGGAAAAAAAGGCCCCAATCGTCCTTCCTTCAAACCCAAATCTAAGAGGAAGTCTGGAGCAGCTCGCAGGGCGAAGAAGATGGCCGCTCAGTCTGTGTGACCTCATTCGCACATTCATAGAGCAAAGAGTTTGACTTTTAAACTCAAGAGCCTTTTGATGCAGTGTTGAAAAAATGTCATAAAATAAAACAAGGAATATTAAAAAGACAGTCGTCCTTATTTTATGAATTGTTTATTTTATGAAAAGTTCAAATGTTTAATTCAAAAAGTGACGGTCGTACTTCTGAAACATCAAAGAATGATTTTTACATGATAAAGGGACATTACGTGGAATAAAAAGCTCCAATAAAAGTCATATTTAGGATCAAGTGATGAAAAATCAGGATTTTGGTTTGGAAATTAAAACTTTTGTTATATACAATCATAACTATGACAAAATGTCAGGATTATGACAAAAAGGAGAAAAAAATGATTAAATAAAGTGAAATCATAAATATTAGTCAGAAGTCATGAATAAAAACTTAAATAAATTTTCAGTGAAAAGTCAAAACTGTAAAAAAAAAAAAAAAAAAAAAGAGGCACAATTAGGATAAAATATGCAATAATGTGATGAACATCACGTCTTATTTATGAGAGAAAAACTGGAAACTTCAACATTAAGTCAAAAATCTTAGATAAAAAGTAGAATTAATAGATTTATAAATCCACCAGATGGCAGCATTGTTCAGCTCCTGTTATTCTTGTCCCCTTAGTTTGAAGTTAAGAAGCTGTCAGTGTTTTGTTTTTTTTTTTTTTTTTAACATTCTGCATGTTGTTTAGAATAAAAAAGTTAAAAAAAAAAAAATCTTTTAGTATCGAGACATTATTCTCGCATGAACACACCATGTGACTGATGGCTCCCAGTGAATGAGAGACGGTCTTACTGAGCAGAATGAAAAAGAAATACTGATCGGAGTTGTACACATCAAAAAGGCACATAGAGCTCATTCTTGCCACTGAAGAGGGCACTACGTTCCCCGTGTTTAATAGGCACGTGCTTTTGCGCTTTCGCATGTGTTTGACTCCGAAAAGGTTACTTTAACGCACATTTAGGCTCCCAAGAGGTCACTAAGGCATGGTTGGCTCTAAAGAAGATAGCTTCTTGTTTACATGGAAAATGGCGTTTAACCGACCTAAAACGTTTTTGAAAACACCCTCCAGAGAGAATTTTTACATGCAGCAGTTTTCAGCGGAAAACACTGGCGTCACGCTCAGCTTAGCACGTGCTCATTACACTTACGTTGTGGGAACGTTTACGTGCCACGCGCGAGCCGGACAACAACAACAGCTCAATTGTGGATTACTGTGTTGTGCTTGTGCTGTTGAATCTACGGAATCTACTGACTGCCTTTTCAACAAAATACGCATCTGCTGCTCCACTTCTGCAACCAGTGAAGACACATGTGATATAAATGCCAGATAATTAGCCCTTTCCTTCGGCAGAGGACGACCAAAAAAATGTACAGGTATATCGCCAACTACAGGCCTGGTATGCATACTACACTGTTTCTGTGAACACGCAGATTTTTTTTTCTTTTCTTTTTTTGAGTGAAACGATGTGAAACGTCATCATATAAATGGGGCCTTAAGCACACATTTTGGCACCCAAGAGGGCACTGTAGATTGTTTTTATAGAGTTTATTCTCACTGTGTCTTAGTTTCCAAGTAGAAATATGACGAGGACAGCACCGTTCGGGAATAGAAGTTAGTGAAGTCTTCTTTTTGGTTAAGTTTTGGAGAAATGAAGGAGATAAAGACAAATTGAACAAAGAAATGTGAAAGTAAGATACAGCAGAAGAATCCAGCAGACGGGAAGAGAGTTCAGCTGAGCGTTACAGAAATAGAGAGCTGATGTGTGATTCAAATGCTAAACAGGAAGAAGATCTCTGCTTGTCAGACTTCCTCTCTGTGAAATGGAAATGAGGCAGATCAGATGGAAAATATGAGAAAGAAATCAAATTTGATAACGAAATAAAGTGATAGAAAGGAGATTTGATTTTAAAACCACCGTTAGTATCTAATCTTATCGTGATATAAGCAGATAATAAGTAAACACCCAAGCACTAAACATGCTAACACGCTAGAGACTGAATCGTTTGTGAGTTGAGATGAAGTGACAGACATGTTTTTTTGCAGCTATTGAAGCTTTTCATCAGCGTGACGAGAACGTATTTAAGGAAAATCAGTGTAGTCATAAAGAGGTGTAACACATCAAATAACAACCCTCTATGTTTGAAATGATTCAGTAGGGGTAACTAAAAAGGACAATGGTTAAAAGAGACCAGCTGTCTCATCCCTGAGCTGAAAGAGCTGGTTGTCAGTTCTGTTCCCATCCCGCCTGAAAGCGTTTCCTGTCTGAACCCTCGCTGACCTTTGAAGCAGCTCTTTAATCTGCAGAGAACAAAGGCTGGGAACACACTCCCATCGCAGCAGGTGGCTGCACACACACCTGCAATGACACACATTCATGCACTTGAAAGCAGAGAGAGATGTATTCAAGACACATCGGTGACATATAAACACATGAGATTACATTCCCACCACTCCAGTGAACGCACACTGAGAGCTACAGACTCAAACACACCACTGTTAATATTCAGAGACTGAGAGCTGAACACTCGGCCTGTTTTATGTCTGTCACAGGAACTAAATGTTAGTCAGGGTAATGTAAAGTTTCAGAAACATGTTTCAAACAGTTGGTACAGGAACATGTTTAGCATCATGTGTCATCAGCTCTTTTTAACAACGTTTGTGAACTCAGGAGGCCAGTTCCTGTGGTTTAGAAAGCACAGTGTTATCCCATGTGTTCAGGGTCTCATTTGTCTTATTTTACAATTCATGATTAAACAATAAATCAAATAATTAAATTAAATTAAACTTAATTGAATTAAATTTGTTTTTGGACAGGTGACACTTAAGGACTGCAGAGAGCTTTTGTAATCCATGCAGAATGTGGTTTCTCATGGTCTCTCTGAAATAAGTAAGATCTTACTGATAGAAAAGTTTTGTCTGGGTGGCAGTATTGGAAAAATATGAATATATTGGATTTGGGTTGGGATGGATTAGGTTGAATTGGACTGGAGTGGAGTGAAGTGGGTTATGATGAATAGGGCGGGACTGGGTTGGTTTGGGTTAGATAGGACTAGACTGGATTGAACTTTGTTGACCTGAACCGGACTGAGTTGGATTGGATTTACCTGGACTGAATTAAGATGGGTTGTACTGAATGGGTGTAATTAGACTTGATTAGACTGGACAGGTCAAGGCTGGTTATGACTGGACTGGAATGGATTTGGTTGGGTTGAATTGAACGGGCTTGAGTCTGACTGGACTAGATTGGATTGGACTGAATTGGACTAGGTTTGGCCACACTGGACTGGACTAGATGGGATTCGATTGGACTGGACTACACAGGGTTGGGTTGGATTGGACAGGATTTGGTTGGCTGGTCCTGACAGAACTGGGTTGTACTGGATTGGGTGGAATTAGACTGGACCGGTCGAGGTTGTTTTTTTTTTTGTTTTAATGGATGTTGCTGGACCAAATTGGGTTGGATTGGACTGGACTAAACTGGACTGGATTGAACTGGACTGGCTTTGGGTCACTTGTATTAGACTGGACTGGACTGGACTGGACTGAATCAGATTGGATTGTAATTGAATGGAGTGTGTTTTATTTTGAAGATTCGTTTACCAAGAAAGTTTGGAAAAACTTTTAGATATATCCTTTCAGTTGTTTCCATCCTCTGAGGGTTTGTCACCAGAATCCCTTTTTGTTTTCAGTCCAGTCATCTAATGAGGGATGGCTGAGATCCAAGGTGAGTGACGTTAAGTTGTTTGCAGAGTTGGAAAATAAACCAACCCCTGGGTTTTGATGGATCCACACCGTGTCCCTCTCCTGGTGCAGTTTGTAGAAGTTGGCAGCATGAAGCTGGGAGCTGAATTGGTGAAACTGGAATAAAACAAATAACAGATCAGCAAAAGCTCTATTAGTGTTATTCATTCTGGGGAATAAAGTCATGATGATTGGTGATAAATAAAGGAAAGACTCTGGGGTAAAGTAGGATTATTCAGTTTGGACAGTCTCCCTGCAGGCCTGCACAGTCTCTGGGCCTCAAGAGGAGGAGGACCCGGGGAAAGGAGGAAAGATCGGAGAGAGAGAGTGTCGTATCACTCGGGGCTGGCAGGATCCCTGGAGTGGGATATGGAGCAATTATTATGATCCTGTCTCTGCTTCCCTCTCTCTCTTTCTAACACTGTTTTTTATTTTCTCTTCCCTGCTCCAGTTCCAAAAAAGGATACCGCCAAAACCAGAGGAGAGGAGGGAGAGGGGGTGAAAACAAAGGGGGAGAAACCAGAGGAGGAAACCCCCTTATTGGACTCCATCGGTGTGTGTGGATGAGTGTGAACGCTGAGGTCGCCCTGCAGAGCCAGAAGGACTAATTTCCACTGCGGCCATGGGGTGAGTACGAAACTTGAGTGAAGATGGGGGCTGTTGAAATAGACAGACCGCAACCACAGCTATCCATGATGGAGTGTGTGTGATTGTGAGAGTGTGTATTAACTTTCTTGAGAGTGACGAAGCGAAAAAGTGCCTCTCATGGAGGAGTCTGTGTGCTTTCTGAGCAGACCTGTTACTGTAATTGGCTGCATGATGGAACAATCTGAGCGTAATTCCTTCTGAGTGAGACTTTACCCCGCACAGAGAGAAAATTACTGCTGGCATTTTTAAAACCCACAACTTAGAGAGGACTGCTGCTGAAGACAGCTCCAACAAAGCTTCTTTTCCCCTCCATTTGTGTCTGAACCATTTATCATGGTTTAACCAGCCCCAGACCGAGCGTGTTAACTCTCACACTTGGGCAACCCCTCCTTTGGGAGATTTTTTCATGTGCCGCCCACAGAGGCGAACATAAGCAAACTCACGCCGTCACTGTAACAGAAAAAAAGCCGTCTTGGCTCCCACAGTCCGGCTTCTTGAGGCATCAGTCCCATCGAGGTCATGGGACTTGTAGGCGGAATCTGAACCAGTTCCAGGGACTCTTCATCACCTTTGACCTCCTGTTTCTTTAAAACCGGACCGTTGGGATATGTTGGGTCAGCTGAGGGGAGCAGAGACTTTGCCGGGCAGACTGGTCAGTTTTGTGTGTATTTTTACTGTTTGTTGTCCTGTAACACCTGCTTTCAGTTCCTTTTTCACCTGTTTGATGTGAACTTTTTTATACAGTTAAAATAATTCTGCACTAAAAAAATCCCATCGTGCTTATCATGACAGAAACTCTGGACCACATTGTAGCTCAGGCTTCAACTAATGATTGTTTTTGATGTGGAGTAATCCAAAGATCGCTCTTTGTTAAAACCTGATTCGGCTTTGGTGTGCACACCTGTAAATTTCAGCCTGTGTAAATCAACCCATGGTGATGCATGTTGACTGTTTACAGTGAAACTGAGACTCACCAGAAGCAAACACAGGAGCTCCTCCAGAGGATGTACTGAACACAGGAATGTTTACCTCACAGACATACATTTAGACGAGTGGGCGAGTGATTCCAGAGGCAGACGAAGCTGTTAAATAACTTCAGAGATGGGTTTGTGCTCAAACAGCTGTTGGAAATGTTTGTAAGAGGCAGCAGACATCGCTCACCTTGAGATATTTCATAAACTGGACTTTTTTTTTTTAACCACACAAGCGTACGAATTGTATTCAGTAGCAGTTTTAATCAGCATCTCTTGTTTCTGACCACCTGAGCTGGAGGATGAGTTTGTTCTGACTATATAAGGCCTCTGCTTCTCCTCTTCTCTGCTCTCACCCCTCGTCCTGTAATCTGGCCCGCAGATCAGAACAGCGTAAATATCTGGAGGGGCCTTTTCGCTTTGTTTTCACCACAGAGGATCTGAGATGTTTATTTGCAGAGGGTTTTTTTTTTAAATGATGTGGGGAAGTGGATGGCATGTAGCAGGGAGGCCTGGTTTAGCTCAGTCCTGATGTGTGCGTGATGGAGGACTTAGAGGGTTAGTGGGAAATGAAGCATGGCTGTTAAATCTCTGGAAAATATTATGAATAAATCCTCATTCTTACATCAAAAGTCCAGCAGCTTAGTTTGAGTTTGGCTGTTAAAGTGACTGAAAGCTCCGCAATTACCAGTTTACAGGCGACAGAGCTGCAGTCTGTGGCTTAAAGCTGCTCCAACCAATATTTAATTAAGTTTCCCAGGAACAAACATGACATGAAATATGATGTTTGAAATGACAAATCAACAAATATGCAGATGATGCTCTCTGCAGGGCTACAGCCAATAGTCTAGTTCCAGCCCTGGACTCTAATTAATGTTGGGTAATAATGGGTCCATGCTTCTAAAGTTAGAATCTAGCTGGTAAACAAAACGGATCATTTAGATCCTTTGTACCCAAAGTTTTTCCCATGAATACTTGCACGTCAGAGGACATGGCCTGAGCTGTGTTCCCTTTTGGTTCGTGGACTCTCATTTTGAAGCCTTAACTTTAGCATTTCAGGTAATGTATCTTCGCTTTATGGACAGAAATGACTGGATTCTGACAGACTGTCAGAAGCTAAAGAACAGCAAAACACACCATCTCAGGTTGCTTCTTACCAAAACTTATGGTTGCAAAAGTTGTTGAACACTTGGTTTGGAGTGTTGAGTCTGATACTTGCTCGTATGAAAGAAACTTCAAAAAGTCCCGACATTAGCAGCAGCTCTTGACCTGAAAACTGCAAAGTTTTATATTGGATTGTGACCAACAGAAGTTTTTCCTCCTGTTGTTGAGAGAGTAGATATCAGAAGTCCCGCCCCTTCTTTATTCTGATTGGCTGCTTTTTGAAAAAATTCTTTGTTGAGTGAGATGCTGTTCCAAAAAAAATTTGTGAAACTAAAGCTAACAGGAGGACCTCTTTGAGTGAAGGATGCTGAGTGGTTTTGTATCTTTCTGAAATGTTTCATTGAACTGCTGTCCCTTTAAGACTCCACGTTCCAAAAACCCCCCTTTCCTCTGATTGGCCGACCCTTTGGAGGTCTATAAGAAGGCAGAACTATTGACCTTGGTGTTTGAGGCCCACCTCTCCAGAGTGTCACGAACTTGTTAGGAGATCTTCGTGTGATGACATCATCATTTCAAAAAGATCTGATGAAGATCTCGAACTATTTTTTTTAAAAATGGAACATTTTGTACAGTTGACAGACGGGAGAGTATGGGAAAGCAGAATACCCCCTCTTTAAACTTGATATAATGTCCAAGGTCTGAGGAAACGGACTCTCTTTTGCTTCATGTATTTAATCCTTGAGATTGTAGCTTGGTAACAACAGCATAAGTAGAATGAAAATATAAAAAGCACAATTATTTTTAAGCATTCTTTGGATTGCGAAAGACGGTAAATATTTGCACAGATGTGTCTGATACAGAAACGCTGATCTGCCTCTGCAGACACGGAGGCTTTGCTACATTTTTTAACCCTGATTGGATATAAACACTGTCTGTTTATACAGTTATATTTGCTCTTTCTTCGGCTGGAGAAACCCTTCTGGGTGTGACGCCATGATTAATGGCCCTGCTCTTTTGCAGGATTTGGATTAGACCTTCAAGTCCTGCATGAAAGTTATTGCTTTATAATGGGAACATGTAAGCAGAGGCCATGTGCTTTTCATCACTCCATGAATAACCATTACATAATGAAATGAAAAAAGAGGGGGATCAAAGACGTGGGTACAGAGGGGGAATGTTTGGAGATGATAAAGTGTGTGCATAAATCTGTTTGTTTCCCTTTGTTGTCTTCTCTTGTTTTCTCGTCACTTCATGTGTCTGCAGTTGTTTTATTTGAGGTTACATGAGTCACTTCTTCCCTCTTGGGGTGACACTGATGAAGCCAACTTCCCATTGTGTTCATCTAGAAATTTCCATTTCAGGATGTGAGTTATTCAAAGCCATTCTTGGGTTAAAAATAAAACTCAAAAAATTGAGATGAGACGTAGAAGAGAAGTAGAGGAGGAGGGGGGGCGTGATGAAGGGAACAGATGTGGCTGTTTCATGCTTCATTTAGCTCATCGAGATGTCCAGCGAATGTGGCAGACTGAACTGAAAACCACTCAGAAGGGTCCGATTTTTATCCTCGTTTTCAGATCGATACTCAGGAGGACCGAGATTGAGTTTTCACGCTCGTCTCGCGCCTCTGCAAAGCTTTTATCCGAACCACACTCTGTCCTCCATGCTTCACATCAGGAGCGGTAAAGTCAGCACGAAGCCTGACCAGCTGGCTAATGTGCAGAAACTAGGACACATTTCCACCGCAGAGGTGAAGAGTCAGCCAGCCGGCGCCTCAGCGTTTATATTAGCGAAGGATTTGACTCGATAAATCTGTGAATGGGAGAATATAAACAGAATCAGTGCCGCAGCGGGGCGGTGAATTATTCGACCGCTTGTTTTAGCTTGAAGAGCTCGTCGGCTCGCTCACACCTGCTGTATATCACTGATAATAACAGTTTTCCACTCGTGAGCTTAGAGTTCAGAAAGATAAACCGGGCCTTTTAATGAACTCCTCCATCTTTAAGTATATATGTTCAAACAGCGATGTTTATGTCCAGCTGAGAGTCTGTCCCTTTAAACTGTGAGCTGACTTAAATTAAAGTAAAACATACTTTCACACACCTGGTTAACATCAGTTTAGATGGAGTTATGTTAAATATTCAAATGTCAACAGAGCATTGACTGTGTATTATCGGATGTCACTTCTAGGTTAAAAAAAAAAAAACAATGAAAAAAGTGCCTTAAGCCATTTTTTTCTGATGGCCAGCAGGGGGCGACTTTGATGATAGCAATGAATCTAGCCTACTTCTTAATTGGTTAATCTTACAAATGAGTTTTTTTGTATTATTGTATTATTGTATTATTATTACATTGACTATCAATAACAAAACAATGCTAGGCACTATTGTGTTGTTAAAAATGCATCTCATTGTTATTATTTCTTGTTGTAACGTATCTTGTTACAGTATTGTCATATAATGCAGTGCATCGTATTGTATTATATTAGATCCCATCACATTAAAACACATAATATTGCCCCATTGAATCGTATGGTATCTTATCACATCACAATGCATTTTTGTGTCATTTCCCCATCACATTGTATCACATTATATTGTGTTGTATCCTACTGCATTGCATCTTATTGGAACGCATCATATCGTATCTTATCACATTTTATCGTATTGTAGCATACCGTATCACTTTGCATTATGTCTTATTGCAACCCAACTCATCAAATCCTGTAATATCACATTGGTATTATATTGCATATTTTTGCATTGCAATGCAACACGTCTTATTTTAACTTACCGTATAGCTTAACTCAGTGTATCTTAAAAGTACTGTAAGGACGCTCTATTTGAAGTGGATTGCAGCGACACTTTTGGCCAAGCTCCTGTTTTAGCCTTTAGCCCATGCTCTGCCACGCTCTTGTTCAGCTTTTTTCTTCTCTCCTGTCCTTTTTCTGTCTGACAGTTCAGCTCCAGTGTCCACCACCACTATTAAATTAATCCCAGAAATCATTTCAGCAGAGAAAAACACAGATAATATGAGTAAAATATGAGTAACTTGACGTATCGTCCTCGTTCCACGGGGGTAGTTTCTACAGGCTCATCCTCCTCTACCACCCAGCGGCCTGTCAGCATCCAGAGCAGACCTCCCTGAGCTGGGATGGTTCTGATTGATACCCGGCGCCCGCTGTAGTCCCAACCTGTTACTTAACACCTACTCCTTGCTATTCATCAACAGGCCACTACACTGCAGCTAATCCAGTTAGCACAGCAGACAAAAAGCACTGGGGCTCAGTGAGGGAAGAGAGTGAAGGGGTGTTTATTTTCCTCTAATAAAATACTGCTGTGGTGGCTGCTGTGATTTAATCTCTCTGTGACCGGTGTGGAGTGAAGCAGCTTTTTCATTTTAGAAACAAGGTTTCGGTTCAGGTTTTAATACATTTGTGAAGCGATGCTTTTATTAACATGTTGCTATTGTTACTGTTATCGTCAGGAAGTGTTTTCTGACGGTCAGACTGTATTTGTCTACAAAAAAGACAGTTTAGAAGACAGAGGATGTGATCACCCGATTTTTCTCATTTAAAGGGTCGTTAAATATGTCAAACATCCTCAGTCAGATGAATAATACTGCGGTTCTCATCAGTAATCTGTGTCCCTGTCAAAGGTGTGTTCTTGCTCTCTGCTTTACAGACTGAAGTCCAGTCCCTCTCACAGTGACCTGACTGATTATCTGCTTGTTTCAGAGTTTATTAGAAGATAAAATTCATGACTGACAGATAGCAACGACACCTTCCCCTTGACTTCTAGACTCATGTTAAGAACCAGGCGTACAAACAAAGATTTATGATTCAAACTTCATCAAGTCTAAGATATTCGGATGTTCCAGGTATGTGAACCAATTCATGAACTTTATTAAAATTAAAGTTTAAAAATCTCTTTACACTATGTTTGGGTAGTGGGTCATGTTGCCCTGCAACATTAAAACACAATATTACTGATGTATTTTATTGTTGTACATAACTGGAGCAGTTTGAAAATTATTTCAAGTAATAAAGGTAAAAATGGAATATCTTGTTAGGAGGAATGTAGCTAAAAGAAAACAGCACAAAAAACAAACAAACAAAAAAAAACCCTGCAGTACCTTGAGTGTCCACTTGAGGCTGCATGCAAAATCAAAGAAACTTGTTAAACATGTTAGAGGCCAACTTTAAAGCCTGGAACTGTTCAAGGCATCAAGCTTGTTTGTTAATTTGCACGCTCTGTACAGTGTGTGGTATTTTATTAAAATCCATGTGTTCAAAAAATATAAAGGGCAAGTCTTTTTCTTATAGCTCCAAAAATATAGACATAAACCAAAAATTTTGTATTACAAGAAAAATGAAACTTTTCTTCACATAAACCACAATGTTTGTAGTTTGTACCACAATTGTGTCATGAGTGGCCCTCTGGTGGGCTGAGAAGGTACAACCAGTAGAAGTAGTCTTGGCAAGGAAGTCATTCACAAAAAAAAAAAAAAAAAAAGAAAAAAAATGTTGGCCATTTTTATTTTTACAAATTTAAAATATTTACTTTTAAATTTTATGCCAAGTTTTCATTTAGAATTGTTTTTAATTTTTTACGATGTCTTCGTATTTTTGACTGTTTTTGGATGAATGGATATTTTAAAACCTCTTTATACCATGATATTAGCTTTTATTTTCTAATTCTCAAAAGCAGCATGTTAGCAAGTAATCATTTTGAGCTAGATAATAATAATAATAATAATAATAATAATAATAATAATAATTACAATAAAAAGGGAGACAAGCAATGTTTTGTGTTCATGCAGTTTTTTATGCCGCCACTAGTGGCTGCCAAAGCGCAGGTTTCTTTTGTACCTATCTCTATTTTTATTCACAGTCAGTTTACCAACGAGACTTTGTTTGAAACCATAAAGACCACCGTGTGTCTGTGCTGATGTTGGACCTGTGAACTCCTGCCTGCTCCGAGCCTCACTCCATGACGAGATCTCTGTAATTATTGACCAGGGAGCATGTGGTGAAGCTGTTTACCGATCAGACCTGCACGGACACAAGAGCATCATGGGACCTACACGGTGTGTGCAGTATGAATGTGTGTGTGTAGGTTAAAAAGCAAACACCATCTGAGCACAACCCTTGGGGCATCTCTCTCTCACACACACACAGCTTTAATGAGTGTGTTTCCACTAAACACTGATTTTTTTCCCCACAGTATTTCCACAGGATTATTTTCCATGTACACGCAAACACACACTCTTGAAAACACCTGGTGTAAGTAGAAGCCAGGTTCAGGTAGAACCGTCCTCTCCCCTCTTGTCTTATAGGTTTCTTAAATTGAATCAATACTTGTTTCTGAGGTATAACTTTTCTGAGCTCTCTCATATTGAATTTAGATTTTCATGTGTTTAGTCCAAAGCTCCATACATAAAAAAAGAGACAGACGTTAAAATCATTTACTGCTCAGCGTAAATTTAGGTTCATATGGTGACTCAGGTTCAGTCAAAGTCTGCTGGTGAGATGAAATGAATCAGCACTTCTTTCCATTTCCTAATCTGAGGAATGATGTCAGCTTGTTCTGCACATAGAAACCAGGCAGCAGATCTTAAAGTGCTTAAAAATACAGTTAGATGATGACTTGGGTTGCCAGCTCTCCCGTATTAGCCAGGATATATTTGTTTCATCCGGACCGCAATTGTCCCATACATTGACTGTTAACTCGTGTAAATACAGTACACTGCACTCAACAGATCCTAGATCAGATAAAACAGCAATGGCAGATCATGTGCCAATCACACCGCCTGTCATCCAATCACAAGCCTCCTCACGTGCATCATTTGTGCAGTACCTCTAGTGTCCACTGGAGGCAATAACAATGAAGAACAATCAAACAACAAACAGACTGAATTTCTTCCACGCTAACAGGCTAACTGTAGCATCACACGTGATGATGTCTGTCTCCTTCTATGGTGTCATCTCTCTTCTACGGTCTCTTTCTTACTGCCCCCTGCTGGTCTGGTGGTGGTAGTGTAGTTACTTTTGTTGCTTCTTCATATGTCACTGACCTGACTTAAGGCTTGGTTCTGGTTGAAAAGCACATTTTGGTCGATGTTTTTTCAGCCTGTGGCCTAAAAACAGCGGCATACGGTCCAATGGGTGATGTCAGGATGGTGATGTCCACTCTTTATGAGAACCCTACGCCACAATTTGGTGCTTAAAGACCTGGCTCCTCTCATTAATGCCAAAGAGCCATTCAAAACTCAGATCAGCTATGAAGCTGGTGAAGAATTCCACTTTTCGTCGTCACCCTATATCGCGCTCCGTCTCATTGTTTTTGTCGGAATGTTTCTAAGGACTACAGACACAGCAAAACCTCAGAGTCTGGCAGGTACACCTACAGTTCATGCTTTCTATAATAACCACGGCTTACCTCATATTCCTCTAGGACTTTACATCATCGTGTTTCCACATTATCCACAGAAAAAGAATCATCATTTTCCATCCAAATTAGGGGAGGAATTGCAGAAACAGCTCCTTTCATAGATCACCTGATGAATCAGGAAGATGAAAATGAGATCACTGACAAACTCTGCAGAAGTCTGCACATCACCTCGCAAACAGATAGATGCATCCCAGATGGGAAGGTGCATTTTAAATATATCTGAGCTGACTTATAAGGACATTTGTGACTTTGAGAACTGACGTAAATCTGAACAATTATTGAAACGGAGACGAGCATCTTTCAAAGGAGATAGATAAACAGGGACCTGGGAGCATTCCCAGGAAGCACTCAGCCAGAGCCCTCTGGGAGACACACGGTCGCTAGGATGGCTTTGTTTTCGTGCATATTTGTGGTACAAAGTCGAGATTGTATTGTGTTCGGTTCAAATTGGAAATTCTGCTGAACGTCAAACAATCACAGAGCAAACAATGGATTCCCTCGACTTCAAATAGACTCAATCCAAGATGAGTCTCAAAACAAATAGACGTAAGAAAAGTTTACACAAGTAAATGAAACCAAAAAAAAAAAAAAATTAGGGCTACAATTCCTGGAAAAGGTTAGAACGAGGTCAGGAGAGTGGATTCAAAGAGTCTGAGCAGAGTGTTAGAATAAATGAATCTTTACACCTGTTCTTTTAAAGGTGATGTAAACTTTTCTTCAGCTGAGCACAGACTCTTTTTTTCCCCTCTCGCTTCCATTTTTGATCTTGCAGATATTTGCATAAAACCAGGCTGCAGGTGTTCCCAAAAGTTTATAACCTACAGATACGAACAAGTTATCTAGACATGATTTAACTGTTGGTCCACCTTAATGAAAGGTTTCATTTGGAAACGCAAGCAGTTAAAGTCTCATATGTTGGACTAACATCACTGGTTTATGTGCTGATTCATTTCAAATCTAATTTTTTCTATACTTTTCAATTAAATATTGTCTGCAACCAAACTTCAAAAAGATGCACCTTTACATTTTAAGAAATTTTTGTTTTAATGGCGTTTTGTAACCATGAGTGGACGTGCGACCCTGCTGTACTCTGATGTTGTGCAGGGTGCACAGACCAGGTACCTAATATTTTTAGTGTGTTTAATGTTTCATATATTAGTAAATGAAATGTATTAAAGGGCTATATTATGTTGGCTAACTTTAAAATAAAGTGTAAATGAAATTAAATGAGAGTTTTTTTTGTTTTGTTTTTGTTTTTTTTTTGTTATCTTTAAATTATCACTACTTGGACAGCATTTTAATTACATGTGATATATTAAGATTTTAAGTTTCACTACAAAAAAATGCTTTGCTAAAACCATTGTCTTAAAATGTTAAGAAGCATTTTTTAAAAGTTTGGTTACAAAGTGTAATTAATAATAATTAATTAGTGAATTAAATGTTTACAGTAAGGGCACAGCTGTTTCCCCAGTAAATTAGCATAATTTTGCACACAATTTTTTTTTTACAGTGTATGAAATTTTGAGTTGGATTTACAGAAGGTGATTTGAAATGAATCAGTTATGTTAGTCCAACATAAAACAGTAATTTGGAAAAACTTGAACTATTTGTTTGTTACCAGTTGAATCAATAAAATTAATTTGAAGCAACATTTTTTTTTTAATCAGTGTGTGAGTTTTTCCTGTCCTGCAGCCATTAAAGAGAGGGTGTTGTAGTCCCTCTGTTCTGTCCCTCTTGTGCCACCGTAGATACTCATAGCTTATAAAATCACTGTTTTTCTCTCACTGGTGTTTTAGAAAACTCTTATTTCAGCCTCTGTATGAAACACTTTGTTTTAGCTGCTGTCTCTTTAAGGCTCCCAGGTCCACCAACCCCCTCCCATTTGATTGGACAGCCCTTTGGAGGCCTGTGGTTTGAAAATCTGCTCACGTTTACTTCTGATCATCCAGTATTATTACTTGTTACCATGTTTACACTATCAGAAAACAAAATACAGACAGATTCCTGTTACTGCTGTGTGGGTTTGTGGTGCACTTCAACAATGATGAATGTTGTTTGTTGTTAAAAAGGTTGTGTGTAAGGTTGTATATAAACGATCAGAGATCCTTCTAGCAGCTGTCAGGGGCTTTTTTGTTTGTAAATTGAACCCTCTTAGCTACCGGTCAGTCTTATCGTGGTGTTTGTCATTCAACTGGTTTGTATCTCTGAATGTAAAAGACAAACACACCGCTTGTGTCTCAAAGAAGAAGCTGTACATCTTTCTCCTCTGAGGGTGTTAGAACTGAAGGTCAAGCTTTCACTTTATCACGGAGCTTTCATTTCACTCTGCACCGTCAGAGCTGTTATAGAGTTTCTCAAAGCAGGAGAGTGACTCACGTTTCCTTGAAACATGTTTATTTTCTCTCATCCTTTGTGAGGCTTTCAGGAAATTGCTTTTTTTTTTTTCTCAGAGACTGGAAGCATCTGCATTGACCTCTTCTTTTATCTGCTGTATTCAAAAAACTATCAGGCTGCTTTGTGCGCTCAGTGACGTTTTTTTCTAGTTTCAGTCAACAGGCTGATGCAAATTCTTCTTCCACTGCAGAATGAAGGCTTCAGGAGAGAGTCTATCATGTTCAGACACATTCAAACTTTTCTCTCTCTCTCCTCTGCTGAAATTTATTCCTGTTGTCCTCTGTCTGTGCTGAAACTGAGCAGGCTCGTCTGTGTTTGCTCTAACTTTTGCAGGCTGGAGAGGAACTATTAAACAAAACTCTGCTCACGAACTGCTCTGCGTGAAGGGTTGAGGAGATGCTGGCTGAGCTAAAGTGCAGCTGCAGAATATTCAGACTTTTTGCAGTTTGAATCGTGCAGACTTTTGTATTTTGCAGATTTGTATCAAAGACATCAGTATTTTCTCCTTAACACTCCGAACAATTATTCTGCAGCAGCACTCTGGTTCAGGGCCGGCTGATGGTCGTCTTGGGGTTTGTATCCTCTCTTGTGTTTTAAAGCTGTTTGCAGAGCGGCTCCAGACAGAAAAGCCTGGGGGCAAAGTCCACTGACACAGTGAAGAATGAGCAGAAATATCCCCAAATGAATGAGTTACGTAATGCTTGACTGTGTGTGTGTGTGTGTGTGTGTGTGTGTGTATGTGTGTGTACTTTCCAATGTGTGTGTGTCTGTGTGTGTTTGGAAGAACGCTCTGATGAATTTAAATATCAAAATTTTGATGCTCATTTCACGTCGGGTTTTGCATTTCCTTGGTTTCCTCTTATTCCTTTGACAACTTTCTGTGTGTGTGAGACTTCATATTTTAAGGTTCGGTTAATTAGGTTAAGTTTATTTGAACGTTAGAAAAATCAGCAAAAAAACAAAAACAAAAAAACCCCCCAAAACATGAACAAACTAACAAGAAAGAAAGACGTAAAGGAACAACAACAACAACAAAATAAAAAAAGATGAGTGGGAGGAAGTCAAGACTTATAAGATCCAGCCTCAAATACTCAAACCTGCTTCCTTCAAAATATTTCCATAAATAATATAAAATCAATTGATACTATAATGCTACAATAATGTTAGCAATACCAATATAAGATTTTAAAGTCTTGATTACTACATCATCAAAATGCAATAATAATAATAATAATAATAATAATAATAATAATAATAATAATAATAATAATGTTTGTGATCACGTAGCTGAACTCTTCTGAAGATTTAATCTGAACAGAACAATCCAGATCTCAGTTAATTTTTGTCTCTATCCCCGATCAAATAATCCAGTTTGACTTATTTCCCATTAGAAATGAGATTAAATCAGCCTAATTCAGAGGCTGTTTTTTAAAGATGTCACCATTTTCGAAGTTGCTTTAGATTTAACATTAAATGTTTGATATTAATGCTGTTCGGTCGAGCAGTAAAATAATAAAATCCTCCTTTTTTTAAACGATGTCTCTATTGCTGATTTAACTCAGGGGAGTTCAAACATGAACCTTTGACACGTCTCCAATCCACAGTCTTGTCTTCTAAACAACCTCTAGTTACTAATTTCCCTAAAGAAAAATGTTGCTTACTTTGACAAATTTAAATCCAGCCTGAACCAAACTCCCTGGGTAATCCAGATTAATTCATAAACTTTGAACGAATCAACACAAACTGAAGATTTTTTTACCTAGTTTAATCCAGGTTTTACATCCTTTCTTTTAAACGTGTTTCTAACCTTTGATACAATTTTATAGTTTTAATCTGATCAGATTATTGCAGGAAAAATGGGTCTCAAGCTGATTTTTTTCCCCCTTTTGTTTGTTGCTCTGTGAGTCCTCGTTTGGTTGACGTCTAAATCCCTGATTGTTAAGAGTTCCAGTGATTCTGGAGGCACATCCAAGGCAACAGGCTTCTCTCAGATTATTTTCTTACATACATATACACACACACACGCACTGAGCATGCTCCAGCCCAGTCAGTGTTAGCATGTGTGATAAATCAGGTCTTTAGTTATCTCTGCTCTGATCTGACCTCAGGAGAAAGATGAAAACAGGAGCAGCAAAGACGTTTACGGGAGCTTTCCTTTCAGGAGCTGCTTTTCGTGCAGCGCCTGCCGGCACGATGTCTGCTGAAGTCTTTTCTGTATGCCCGCCACCTTTACAGCTTCACTGATAGATCTGTTACAGTGTGTGTGTGTGAGTGTGTGTGTGTGTTTTATTCTTTGTGGTCATTGTTAAGACAGAGCGGAGCTGCACGGAAACCGAGAGAAGCTGAGCGAAGCAGACAAGTTGTAACCAGCTCGGCTCAGAAACACATTAACAGAAACCTCAGGAGTCAAAGAGCCTGAGGGATTTACTCTCTCTCTCTCTCTCTCTCTCTCTCTCTCAGTGTAGAGTGCAGATACCTGGACTGACCTTTATGCACCTTTTTTTATTTGCTATTTAAAAAAGTTTTTGTGGCACCTTCTGAGGTAACGTTTCAGTAGACTAAGAGTGTTCACACTTTTCACTTTGCAGAGTCACGCACATCATTGTGCACAGATGCAAACACCCAAAAAGTCATGCACGACATTTTTAAGGACTCGTGCAAGAGTTTGTTTCTGTGTGAGTGTGTGCAGCTGTTTCAGAGGAGTTTAAAGAAGTTTAGGAGCCTCCAAACATCCTGACGTCGGAATAAAAATGCCAGAAATAAAGCAGAGAATCATAATTTAAATCCAGCAGAGGTGAAGATCTGTTCTTTTTCTCTTGGATTTCTTGGATTTATTTTGCAGGAATAGTGGACACTGGAGCTCAAAAAGAAAAACAATAAGAGGAGAAAGAGCTGCAGCGACTCCGTCTCTGTTTATGAGATTCGGAGGCTCTCTGGTCTCTGATTGGCTGCCCGGTGCTGATGGTGGTGGGAGGTTTCAAAAGAGCTGAGGGGGGTTGGGATGCTGCTGCTGGGCTCCCCCCCGCGGGATGCCTCGCCACCATCTGCTGGTAAGGTAACACCACCGGTGGGGGACGAGTGTCCAGCTGTAGTGGGGGGCACTGGAGACCTGAACGGAGGCTGAAAACCATTAGACATTATCAATACCAGGAGGAGCTCCTCCCGCTTCAGATTCACAGAATGATGGAAGTTTACAGCGAAGGCTTTGATATGAACGGTTTGTTTTGAATTAGCTGCGTAATCACAGTTTACAGGTAAAACGCGGTCAAACTGGATGAATCACTGAATGCGTTTCTAATGAAGTTAATTCGCTCCATCCCTTAAGTTCAGCTTTCAGCAGGAAAACAACTCAGTGTTTCTATAAAAACTGGTCACTCAGACCACTCTGACAAATTTCTAACGGATCAGATTTGCTTTGTTTGTGTCTGCTCTTCACTGGAGTGTGAGAAAACGGAGCCATCCGCTTCTTTCAGTGGAATCCTGAACGCAGGGAAGCTGCTGTAAATTAGCGTTGTATAAACCAAACATCTGAGCAGAGATGAATGAAAGAGCCTCTGTGTGGTTTCCTCCCTGCCCTGCAGACAATAAATGTGCATCGTGTTGTAAAGGATGATAAATCAGTATGCAGACTCCGTCAGTGGTGCTCAGCCATGAGTTTATTTTTAACTTTAGGGAGAGGATGTTCATCCTCTTTGTGTCCCAACTATTTACGACTTTTTTACAAATCCAAATCTGCATCTTATCTCTGATATTTGCACACGGACCTCTCGAAATGCTCGAGTTGTGTAACGACGTTACTCTTGAAATTACAGTAATAATATTAGCTACTCACCCCAAAAAAATACCTCGTTACTCCCTTACTGTTGTTATTAACCCTCTAATGATTTAAAATACAACATTCTACAGATTTATTTCATCTGGCACGTCAGCCCAGCACTAATGTAGCTTTCTTTTTGGTTGCCAGGTATGTGGTTTTACTGTGGCATTGCCACAAGCAGTTTTTTGGCTTGATAGGCTTGTTTTTTCAATTGTTGTCATACAGACCTGGCAACCCTGGCTAGCTTGAAAGATGGAGCAAAACACGTTTGTGTTCAGCAGCTGGAAATATGCCCATCACTTTAGATTTGTCGAGAGGAAAGATGACAGCAGCATCTTTGTCAGGTTTAGATTGTACTAAGGTTCTTTTAACGTAGATCAACTTAGACTGGATTTCAATAATTGTGTCTCTTGTCCACAGTAGGGCTGCAACTAACGATTATTTTCATAATCGATTAATCTTTCGATTTTTCTCTCGATTAATCGAGTAGTTGTTTGGTCCGTAAAATTTCAGAAAATGGTGAAAAATGTCAAAGTTTTTTTTTGGATTCCAAGATGACATCATCAAATGTCTGAAAGATATTCAGGACTGTCATAGAGAATCAAAGGAAGAAGAAAATATTCACATTTATGAAGCTGAAATGAGAGAATTTGGACTTTTTTTTCTAAAATAATTACCTAAATGACTTAATCGATTATCAAAATAGTTGAGGATCAATTTAGTAATCGATTAATAATCGATTATTTGATTAATTGTTGCAGCTCTAGTCCACAGTTGAACCAGATGTGGATTTCAGCTAGCCTGTAACTTTGATGCGTTCACAGGCTGCAGGAAGAAGGAAAAAGGACACATTTACCAGTTTTGTTGGCTGTAAAGAAAAGTAATATATTCAGTGGTGTAATATATTACCTTTGGCAGGGAGTAATAAGTAAAGTAATAATCGTACCTTTAAAAAGAGTAACAAGTAATGGATTACTTTTTTCTCGTAAGGGGCAAAGCACTGGTCATCACATAAAGATCCCCTGAACAAAGTCCACCCATAGCCCCTCCCACTGAGAGGGCTGGCCAATCAAAGGGAAAGGGGTATGTGAAGCAGGAAAGCTTAAAGAGACAGAAGCGTTTCAGACAGAAGCTGAGAAACGGGTTTTCAAAAGTACTAGTGAGAGAATAATCGGGATTTATTGAGCTGTTAAAGATACTACGGGGGCACCAGAAGGACAGAAAGAAAACTAATAAAAAAAATCACATTACCCCATTTTTTTCCTGATATTAAACTTTGGGATTATTTGGGTTTGACTTCTTCCAATGCTAGATTTATTTATCTATTTTTTAAATCCAAAACCAAACCTGACCTGGAACTTTGTACCAATGTTCGCACCACACTCTGGCACCAGTAGTTTATTGGTTGAAGTATCTTTAATTTTCTGTTCTTCACCAGACTCTCTGTACAGGATTTAAAACTTGATGCTCTTCTTTCTTCAGCAGTCAGTCTCTGGTTTATCTGGCAGTCTCTGTGATACAAAAACCCCCCAAAAACAGTCCAAGACAGACTTCTGCTGGTCACCAAAGACTCCTCGGAGTCCTGTGAAAGTTTCGTGTTTCAGGTTATCTTTTGCTGATGATGTTGCGTAAAGCTCAGGATCATTTCAGGTCTCAGATTTGGCAGAATGAATCATATTGTGTAGAGTCTGTTTTTTTTCTTTTTTTTTTAAGCAAAGGTCTCAGCTTTCCGCCAGCCAAAACTCGCCTCTCTATATGAGACCAGAGCTTTCCTAATAAGCTTCAAAGATTGTTCTAGAAATACGCAGCTTTGTTTCATTAGCCCCCAGAACATTCCCAGAAGGTCTGTACAGTACACAAGCTTCACGTCACGGTTATGCAAACAATGTCAGAGAGCCGTGTTCCTCTGAAATACCTCTGCAGAGGATCATAGCAGGTTCATGCAAAGCAGAGCAGATCTGTTCCAGGAAACACTGTACTGTATATCTTCTAACCACAAGGGATCTCTCCTCAGGGAATGTGTGGGAATGTTACTTTAAACCATATGGGAACATCCTAAACAAGTTTCCCCAGAGACGGCTGTTTTACAAGAGTTTACGGCTTCTCTCTTCAAGGCCTGAGACAGAGATAAGACAGATAACAGCCAGCTGTCAGGCTACTTCAAAACATCTTAAATACATTTTAAAATACGACAAACCTGATATGAATGCATTTGTGGCATTTATGTAGTGAAATATTGTCTTTAAAGGGATGTTGCAACAACTTTACGCATTAAAACAAAGAGCATAGTCTGAGATTATGTATTTAGCTTCTTTAACACATTTATCCAGAGATCTGTCCCAGAATTTTCCAAAGTTGCTCCTCACAGCATGACACTTCCCCTGTCTGATGCAGGATGGCAGCGTGGAGAGATGAGGAGGACGACACCGTGTATAAACAGATAGCTCTGCAGACATCTTCACTATTCATAGCGTGAGCGCTGGATGTTTTATTCATCCCGTCACAAGTCTGATTTCGCACCAGTCTCATCAAAGACGACCCTCCCAAAGGCTTGTAAAGAATTTCAAAGTCTAATACTTCTGTCTGCGCTCTCGCAGCTCATCCTGATTTCTTACGGAAATTTAACTCAAAGCCTGGCATAAAAAAATCCCAGATGTGGTGAGAAGTTTTGCTGTTTGTGTTCAAGCCTGCAGCCTGGCAGAACCTAAAACTTCTGGAAGTTTTCAGGAGCTTTGTTTATTTGTCAATAAAGCAAAAATGTCATTTGTGGGGTTTTTTTTTGTTTGTTTACATGTTGTTGTTATTTTCCAAACCAAAGGGGATCAAAGCGGATGAGAGTGTGGGGCTTAATAACAGGAAGAGCTCAGCAGACGCTAAGGTATCTGCTGATGCCAGCACTGCTCTGTGCACCCGTGATTCATTGTATTTGGGGTAATTAATTTGGGTGCTGAGTGCAAAGTGTGTGTGTGTGTGTGCAGCTCTTGCACACTTTGGCACCAATGTTACTCTACTGCAGAGTTTCATGTGAAAGTAAAGACGCTATCATGTTGTTGTGAAATGACGTCAAACTCTGACAGGATCCAACTTCCTTTGCAGTCATTAGAGTCGCCCCCTGCTGGTTATCAGATTAAGTATTTATTTTGGTCAGTTTGAAATTCTAAACTTATCCTAGCTTTGTTCAAGATAGGATGAGGTAAAGAGGCGGGTCTTTGGCCTCTTTTCAGATAGCCACAGGGTGTCCACCTGTCTGTCAAGTCAGCCATGACCTTATATGGACAAAACTTGTAAGTTTAATAACTTTTAAATAACAGGTTATAAAACATTTCAACCCCAGTACACAATGTGCTCGGAGAAAAATGAGATTAAAATAATTTTTGAACCAGTCTGATTGAAAAAAAACAAGCAAAACAAAAACCATCCTTTTTCAATGGGTGTGTATGTGCTTTTTGGTGCCTCTGCAGCCAGCCTCTAGTGGACACTCGAGGAACTGCATGTGCTTCATATTTTCAGATCAGAAATTTCCCCTTGATGTAGACTTGGCTGAGTTGCATTATGGGAAATGTAGGCTCTGACTTTTACTGAGTCACTGTGTCATCTCCACAGATTTTAGAGGTGATAATTTTAAAAATCGGTCACTTTCTGAATTTATACCCAACTTCCTAAAACAGAGAAATACTTTTTTTGTCCTACATTAAAGAAAATACTTTGCTCCTATCATTTCAGTTGTCATCCTCTGGGGCGTATTTTTATTTTATTTTATTTTATTTATTTATTTTCAATTAAATTTGATTATTGTTATTGTTAACGTGCTTTACCATAACGCGAGATAGAGGGGGGAGCCCGCCTCTCTCTCTCTCTCTCTCTCTCTCTCTCTCTCTCTCTCTCTCTCTCCAATCTTGCAATATTCGCTTCACCAACTAGGAAGCGCGCAGTCACCGCTTTAAGATCCGCGCGCACCGACCGACCGTCAGAGCGACCTGCACTCGTGCAGCTCTGCCTCCGAACGGCTCTCTCTCTCTCTCTCCCTCGCCGTCTCTGTCCCTCTCTCCGTGCACGTTATTCGGTACCGGGTGTTGTGTCTAGATGTAGACGCTAACCGGAGCTCTCTGTGCTTTCGCCTCTGCGCCATGGAGGACTGCTGCTCCCCTGAAAGCGAGAGGATGGAAGCGTGGCTGGACGACCACTTGGAGTTCACTCACTCCTACTTTATCAGGAAGGCGTCAAGGTAAAAAAAAAAAAAAAAAAAAAAAAAAAGAATAATAGTAACTGGGTAGCAGCTGACACGGTGTGGACATTAGAGCTGATTTACTGTGTTTACAGCAGCCTGCTGAGTGTGAGGGTAGTTATCAGGACGCATAAACTCCGCTTGCTTTGTGTGCAGCTCCGCAGCCAATCAGGGACAGTTTAATTCCCTGTCAGTTTTTTATTACAGAGCCCTCATATACAAAACTGCTCTATTTATATCTGACCGTAAACACTCTTCTGTTAAAGCTAATGTGGGTGCTCCTGGTCCTCTCATGTCCCCGCTCAGGTGCTGTACCTGCAGAGGTGATTCACACCTTCCTCTCTCTCCACTATCAGCTCAGCAGTTGCTCTCAGCTTTTTAATCATTAACTTTTACAGCTGCTGGTTCTGTTTAATTCACAGCATGCTGTGCTCAAGAGGTCCAGGTGATAATTATACAAGAGCTGAGCCATAAATGGAAGGACTTTTTCCTGCTGCAGCCTCCTGTTTGTAGACTTTACAGATCACACTGCAGAGCCAATTGAACATTAAATTCCTTTGGCAAACATGGAGACATTATGAGCTAGAGAGGAGGGTCAGAGCCATGCAGGGAAAATGTTTTGAGTCTGAATTCACCATTTCAATCTCACGTTGGCTTTGAATTCTGAACTTTTTAATTTAGACTGAAACTTTTATTTTTATGAACATATTTTATCCACTTATGTTTTAAATTTAAGTGCACATTAAGTTTGGATTTGAATACACAGTTCTGGATTTAAGCTCTGAAATAAATTAGCTGCTACAGTTTTCTTGGTCTGTACAATTTTGACGTTATTTCCACAACTTTCTCTCACTTTTCCTTCTATCTTGATCTTTTTTTTTTACCTTCTCTGATATTAACTTAGAACTAATGTTCTTTTCCTCTGCATATAAAGAAAGATGTTTCAGACACAAATATTTGAATTCTTAAAGTTCTTAGTCCAGGAATCCTGACTGAAACATTAAAATGGTACTGCTACTTTTCTGAAATAGTTTTATTTTTATTTATTACACATAAATAACTTGATTTAGGACAATAGACTATTGTCCCCTCCTATATCAGAATTTACCATTTAATGTTCATCGTGTGCAGTAAAAGCAACTGTTTGTTATTTTATTATTCTTTTACAAAACAAAATCACTTAAAGTTCTTGTTAGGACTTTCTAAGTGATCTTGAAAAAGTCTCACTTCTAGATATCTGCCTGATCCTAATCCACAACTTGAATTGAGATTATCAGCATTATCTGGGTCGGACAGGACCGGATTGATTTACGGCATGTTGAAGTGTCTATGGCAACATCACGCTGGCTGATGAAGTTTACTAGTGAGAGGTGAGATCTGTGTTTTTCTCTGCTGAAAATGATTTCTGGGATTTATTTAGTAGTGATGGTGGAGGCTTGAGCTGAACTGTTGGACAGAAAAAGGACAGAAGAGCAGAAGAAAGCTAAACAGGAGAGTGAGAGAACTCAGGCTAAAAGCTAAAACAGGCTAAACTGTTTCTGCTAATGTTTATTCCGACACACATGCAGCAGTTATTCTGCAGTGATCTGATCAAACTTAAGAGTCTGTCAATAAAATGAAGAGTGAGGTTACGTTAGCTCTGATTAGTAGATGAGCAGGACATAAGGATTCGCCAACGTTATATGTTAGCCTACGGCTACGTCTCAGGCCACCGGGCTGCGAGTGGCACTTAAATAGCCGACTACTAAACTACAGTACAAACTGATAAAGTTTACTTGTAGTCACATTTCAAACAACATCACTGTGTAACTGTAGATAAATACCTTACCTGGTCATGTCGTATCCTGTAAACAGTTTTGTTGAACAATGAAAAGTAGTGTCAAAAAGAAGATCTGCTCTCCATTCATTTCCAAAACAAACACGCTTTGTTAAGAGTCATGTCATCATGACAGCTCTTTAAATAAATACTATAATAAAAAAATACATAAATGAATTGCAGTTGTATTGTTGCATCAGTGTACTTGTAGTTTTTAGCAGTAGTTTGGTGGGTTAGTATCTGAATTAATTTGTGGTTTCTTGACAGTTGAAGTCCTCCTGTTCACAGCCTGTTACAGCTTGTACATACATTTTCCTCTATGATAATTAAATTTAAAACAAAACACAAATACAAATCCTCATACTTATTTATTCACCCTTTTCTGATTCACATTCAGGGCCTGAATTTTAAGTCAAAGCTGTGAGATTGAGTCAAAGTTTGGAGTTTGCAGACAGATTTCTTCTACATTTGTTTACATTGTTTAGTTTTTTTTTTTTTTTTTTTTTTTTTTTTTTAGTACAGTGTCCTCTTGAGGCTGTAGCAGCTAAATAAGGCATGTTTTACAGTCAGCATGTCGTCAGCCTGGCAGCACTTCATCGGGACACTCTATGTCTCTGTTTGTTTTCGTGACAAACCCCTTCAGAGCCATTTATCCACTTATACCTCCATGGCAACTTCTCTTTTTCAGCTGCAGCACACGCTCACTCCGGGCTCTATCTTACACGCTTCTCCATAAAAAGTATTGTACTTTTTACCCCCTCCTCTCCTGACTGTTTTTAAGCTGTAAAGCAAGAAAAGTTGTCTTAAAGATTTGTATTCACACACGTCAGCCTTTCTGCCGTTCTGGTCGAGAGATATTTCTCAGAGAGGTATTGATTCAGCCACACCTCTGTGGATGCATTAAGCTCGGCTCTGTGGGGAGGCGAAGCCTCGACGGGAGACGAAGAGCGCAGCAGCAGCGGTCAGATAACAGCGATTCTGTGCGACTCCGAGTTTTATTCCCCTGGCTCACAGCCAGAGATAGCACGCTTAATTTCATGGCCTGTGCCTGTTAACGTTTGACCCAGGTTTGGGCCTTCCGCTCCGCTGAACGGAACCTTTGACTGGCCTGGAAACATCAGGAGGAGTCACATGACCTTTGAAAATTTGAGGCAAAGCAGAGGAGAGTGTGTTGGAAATGTGTGTGTGTTGTTGGAGTTGATGAGACAATGTGTTGGCTGGTCGGAGAGCTTCTCTGTTATCACATCCGATTTACTGTTGACACACAAACAGATGCTCTCACACACTCACATCAGATTGGTTCCAGCTAACATCCACATCGGACACTTTGAAATGTTTCAGCACGTTTCATATTGATCACATTTATTCTGATGAATGTTTTTTCCTTCCTAGACGTTTTTTTTCAGCAGTAATGTCAGAGTGATGAGGACGTCAGCTGTGTGCCCACATGTTCTGTCAGATTCACTTTAGCTTGTGGTGGACTGAGATCTCATAACTCTGTGAACACAAGAATATTTGCATGTGCAAACAGGAAATTGAGTTGTATGGAAAGCCGCCCCGATGAAACTGGTATTGATGTTTACTTGATGCTTCAAAACGCTGTGTAGCTTATTAGCTTTCTTTTAGTCACCTTTGCATTAGCAATAAGACAGAAACAGAAAGCTACGCGGAAAAAAATGAAATCTAAGCAAATTTTTTTGTCTTATTTTTAGAGAAAAAATGGCTTTTTGGACTTAATATAAGCTATATTCACCTGACAAGTCTAGAAAAAATGTCTTAAATTATTAAAGACAAAAAAAAGAGGTCTAAATTGTTTCTTACAAATAAAAAAAAAATCTGCCATTGGGGTTAAAGAAAAGTTTATTGTATTAAGACGTTATTCTGATTGTCAAACATCCCATTTTAACTTGTAACAAGCAATTCGAACCTCATTTTTCTCTTTTAATATCTTGAAATATTTTTTTTTACTAAAAATACAACAAAAATACATGCTTAGGTTTCAGTTTTTGCAGTGTATTATATAGCAAACAGGAGGCTAATGCTGCTACACCACAGAAAAATTATTAATGTTTAGCAGGAAGTTATATGATAAAGAACCCAGGCAGGGTGTGACAAGACTAGGGGTGGGAGAAAGATGTCAGGATTTTTTTGTTATAAATTTTTTTTTTTTTTTTTTTAATCTTTTTTTTTTCAAATTTAAATCCTTAATTTTAGTCTTTGTTTATAAGTTAGGTTGAAAAAACATCACCGCTTTTCTCCAGCAGAGGGCGAAATGTTTTTCTTTGACTATCTAGAAACATGATGTCAGATCCCCTGATACGTCTTAAAAACTAACTCACGTGATGTTCATTTTATTGGGGAAAATATGGCTCCTGATATAGTCTGTTGACATCATCATTCAATTTTACATGGGCTGGGGTTAAATAAGAGAAGTAAAATTGCAAAAATCGGGATTATAATCGGCACCCCAAAAATCGTGAAAGAATTGAATCGGGAGAAAAGCACATCTATCCAGCCCCCAGACAAGACCCTGACGTGAAGTGGGAGGGTCTCTTTTTGAGGGTTGATTTTACATGGCATTATCAATCTGACCCTGGCTTTGCTCATGTAAAGTGAAAGTTAATATCTGTAGTCAAGGGGGTTCGGCCAATCAGAATCAAGCATCGTGGAGCGCAGATGGCCTTGTGGTCTAGGTCTCTCTCCATATGGCAAAAGCCCTTGAGCGGGCAGCCTGTGTTCAAGTCCGGCCTGTGGCTACTTTCCCACATATCACTCCCTGCTCTCACCCTGTTTCCTCCTCTATCCACTGTCCTGTCCTCTCACAATAAAAAGATAATAAAGCCTGAAAAAAAATCAAGTATACACAGAAGACCACATCACCACAGAAGTGTTTGATATTAAAATCAGAGGTTTACATGGAGAAATCACTCTTTCATTCCTAAATCTGACTTCATTTGATGTATTTCAGCTGAGCTTATTGCATATCAACACAACATGGGGCGCACTCATCAATTCTGCCCAGCAGAGGGCGCTTATGTCACACAGAATTATTGTGTGACATTATCATACAATATTTAATGATAAAAGATGTTAATTTACAGCAGCTTTGTGTCATGCTGCTAGAAAAGATGATAAGATTATCAGTCAGTCGGTCTCTGGATGCTCAACAACTTCCAAAATAACAACAGGTAACAGTCTCACAACTAGTGAAAAAGTTCTTACAGAAGCCTCCAGCTGGATACTTTTGATTTAGTAGATCTCTGGATTATTGTCTCAAGACTTATAAGATAAATATTATCTCTTTGAGGTTACAATGAGAGGTTTTCCTGTAGCAAGCTTCTGCACAAATCGAGTCGAATGCAAGCGGATGAGAGTGCACGTCAGACGAGGACATAACCGTCACGTGAATACGGTTTTTAAAGGGAGTCCTGAACCAGAATGTCACCCGAAGCCAGTCCTGTAAATCACTTGGTCTGACTTCAAATCTTAATTTGTGCTTCAATAATCTGGACAGCAGGAGACGAAGTTATCAGAGGGGTTGTTTTAGATATGAAGAAGTTTTTCTTGAGTGTTTTTTTCCCATATAAGGACTGGATTTATGTCTGCATGTTTCTTCATATCTGTAGTCCCGGCATGTCATGTTCTCCACTTTGTTGAATTTCTTCAGGTACCTCAGAAAAGCAGCTTTTTTTATTGTAGGAACTGTGTCTGATTCAACCTGGTATGGGTTGTTTCAGGGATGAAAACTGTTCATGTCAACAAACAGAGAGCTTGTTTTCTTGAAGAATCAGAGCTGAGTGGGAATGCTTCTCTCTGTCTGCCTCTGTGCGCTGTTATGTTTCTGATCCGTTGTTGGAAATGTTCTCCTTTGTTGCCCCCATGAATGAGTGTTTGTGAATCTAAGTGTCGTCTTTCCGTCCATGATGTGGTCTGTTATTGATGAGCTGTTACGATGAGTTTGCCCGCAGTGTGAAACACTAACAGCTGTGTTTCGAGCTGCGCTCTGATAGGCTTTCTGGTCCCTCCGCAGGGAGATGGTGAATGCCTGGTTTGCTGAGCGCGTCCACTCCATCCAGCCGTCCGCCTCCAAAGAAAATCATCCACAGCAGCGGGCTCACCAGTCCTCCACAGACCCTTCCTCTGCCTCCACCATCCTCCCACCCACACTCAGCCTCCTGGACAACCGCTGCCCGTCCCCCGCCACAGTCCCAAGCCCAGCCCCCGGCACCCCGACACGCAAGATCTCTGCATCAGAGTTCGACCGCCCACTCAGACCCATCGTGGTCAAAGACTCGGAAGGCTCTCTGACGTTTCTCAGTGACACGGACCGTGAGACTGTACCCCTGAGGGACTCAGTGATGGGGGAGGGAGGGGGAGGAAACGGGGGTGGGAGCGGTGGGTCAGGAAGCGGCAGCGAGGGTGACCGCTGTGCCCGGCTCCTGGAGCTGGTGAAGGACGTGTCGAGTCATCTGGACGTGACAGCTCTCTGCCACAAGATCTTCCTGCACATCAACGAGCTCATCGATGCAGACCGCTACTCTCTGTTCCTGGTAGGACGGGAGCGGGACGGGTCTGACTCTTACTGGTTTTACTGGGATCATGACAGTCTGTGCAAGTTTGTCTTTGAGCTTTGAGGCACTCTTTTCAAATGTTTGAAAGAAGATATTAAATCTTACAGCCTTTTAAAAATCACTTATCAGCAGGTATGAACACCATAACTTAAAAAAAAGATGAATAGTAAGGATATCTTTTATTGTCTAATTTATGGAAAGGAATAAAAAAGGACAAAACACCTCAAGGAATGAAAATAGTGCAAAGCCAACCTTTAAAAGTTGAAGCTGATGATATATGATAAAAAAAAGTGTGCTCATGATGCCAGCAATGTTTAAAAAAAAGTTGCGATAGCGGGAACATTTTGCAAATTTTTGTCACTCTGTGAACATAAGTGCACCCAGGAGAGCAGTTTCTTGAGTTTACCCGCAGATATTGTTCGGCATTATTGGAGCCTTCATGGGAGGGCCTGACTGATTTAGCCCTTTTCAAGATAATCATCATCGGCAGCGGTTCTACCGATTAAACGCCGATATCCACCTTTCTTCTGACTTCCCATGGTTCATTGCGATTGCCGGTTTGCTTGTCCGGTTGAACGTTTTGTTTACGTCGCCATGTAAACTACAAAGCTGATGATGTTAGCCTGTCATACTCGCTTTAATAACCGGCTTTTAAAACCAAGAAAGCAACAAAATGAACAAAAATCGGAGATGCTCTTGCGTCGTCTGTCCACTAGATGGAGCTCTGACTCCATTCAATCTCCAGTCTCCACCGCTGCCCTTTCAGTAACATACAGCTACAGCTAGTCAGCACTACAGGAGTGGGCTGAGCGGAGCTTGCAGACAGGAAAGTTTATAACAACACTGTAAAATTAACAATGACTCGTTTCAGTTTAACTCTCTTTGCCATGTTTTATGACAAGTGAAGCATGCGTCGTTGCGTTGGTCATGCTTTTCATTGAATTGCTAAAGTTGTGCTAACCTAGTTTAAGTTCCTCCCTGGCTGTAAAACTGAACATACAAATAAATGTACATTACTCAATCACAAGAGATTTCTATTCAATACATTCAACATGTTATACATCTACGAATGCACTGAAAACAAAGTGCTAGCTTGATGCTAACGTATGTAGGAAATTGCATTAATATGCTAGCGTTTAGCATACATCGATAAAACTTCAGTTTTAAAACAGAATTTCAACTTTCATCACAGAAACATATCACAGTTACTCTTTATCAACTTGAAAAACTCTAAATGTTATATCTGGTTTCCTCTTTCATGATGCGGTTTGAACTGGACTTTGTGGATTGTAGAGATGAACTGTTTTCAGAGACGATGATGTTTGAGCCCATGTGGTGACTTCCACTACAGAGTCATGCCTTTGCACTGTTTTCAATCAAATTCAGGGTTTAGCTGATTTGCAAACCATCAAATTCTGTTTTTATCGACAGTTCACACGGCGTCATCTGATGATTAGAGCAGCGTTAACTGACTTTTTATGACTTTAAACTTTGCACAACCAAATCCTAAAAGGGAAAAGCAAACCCTTGAATTTAATTTTTGGAAGCTGTTTTTCTTCAGGATTATTAATCTGTTCTGTACCTTAGATTATGTTCTCTGTCTTTTCTTGTGAAGCATTTTTGTTTTCTGTTTGTGTTGGGACCACATCCTGTAAACTTTGTGTCTTTGTGAGCTCAGGTGTGCGAGGACAGCTCCAACAGGAAGTTCTTGATCAGCCGCCTCTTTGACGTCGCAGAGGGCTCCACGGTGGAGGAGTCCTGCAGTAACTGCATCCGCCTGGAATGGAACAAAGGCGTAGTGGGACATGTGGCCTCCACGGGACAGCCGCTCAATATCAAGAACGCCTATGAGGTGAGGATTACCCACAATCCTCTCCTGTTTCTTATCCCCGGTGCGATCTGCACTGAGGTGGTTAGTGTTGAAACATGCTGCTGTTCGCTCCAAGCACGTTTGATGCTTCTTGCTGACGGAGCACAGGCTGTAAGGGGGAGGGAGGAGGGGATCAAAGAAGGGCAAGTGGGTCAAAGTGCTCCTCTGGAGGGTTTGTCTTCACCACACACACACACACACACACTCACACACTCTTCCTCCTGCCTCTCAGTGAGGAGCAGCACAGTGTCTGGTGACATGTTGACCTCTGACAGTTTGAATGTGGTGTCCTCCTGAGTGTTCGGGTTTCAGTCACTCTTTAACTTTAATCAATGATCGAGCTGACGTGTCTTAAAAGCAGTGTCATCTTGTATGTGGTTTGAATTCATCTTAAAAAGGAAGTGAGAGACTTCACTGACGATTAACCAAGTAGAAGAAGAGATTTATTGGCCTATTGCTCTGATGTCCACCAAAACATGCTCACTTATGCTAACTTATCCTCCTCTGAATGTAAGCTGCAAGATTCCTGGTCTCTGCATCCTCCAGCGAGCTCCAGCTGTAAGATATGTAGTAGCATCAGCGGTAGATGGTTTGACATCTTTCACGCTGCTGTACGGAACTTTGGATTGTATTGATTTTGGCGCCCCCTGTGGACAAAGTGATGACTTCTTTCTCTTGCTGCGATTTTTATGACGCAGTGGTTTCAGACAAAAACCTTATCCTATTATTTATTTATTTATTTATTTATTTATTTATTTATTATTATTACTATTATTGTTATTGTTATTATTATAATTATTAATAATAATCTGTGAAAAAGACAGAATTCTTACTTTTTTTACAGATTAATAATAAAAATAATAATAATAATAATAATATATATTTTTAACTCTAGTAGCCCTATTCCTCTTCCCCCTTCCTCCCCTCATCCATTTTATCCTATTTTCTGTTTAAAAGTCAAATTTGTCACCCACTGTGACTTTTCAGCACAGAGTTTGTTCAGTCTATAGTCGTCCGTCTGTAAATTAGAGGATTAGAGCCACTGAGTTTAATTTTTGGGAGGTTAGGACGTTCAAAAATAGAAAATAAATAACTTTTTTTCAAATACTTTTTTTCTGACATAAGATTCAGAATTTTGCTTTTAATGTCAAAATTATGAGAAAGAAATGTCGTAATAAAGTCAGATAACTGACTGAAAACTCATACTCCAAAGATAAAAGCTTGAATCTTGGGATTTAAAGTAGAATACTAGGACAAAAAGTCCAATTCTGACTTCAAAGTCTGCTTTTTTTCTGTATTTTTAATTTAGTCCTCAGCCGTTATCATTTGTCTTACGGATCCTTAAACTTCTGTTTCCATTCGGAGCATTTTGGCTGTTTTAAATTAACGTCAAGGTCAATTTAAACACACCGTCTAGCCTCTGTAGGTTTCTTTCAGATTCGTTCAGAGTGTGTTTTAATTAAATCCTAAGAATCAGCCTCAGTTAATCACCTGTGACCTCTTTAAAGTTGCTTCTTTTTTTAAAAAAACCTTTAATATCTGTTTAAAGCCTCACTCCATTCGCTGGGTTAGATAAGGGGTAGATTTGTATCTGGGCTGCATGAATGTGAGTGTAAAGAAACATGGGTTTCTGTGCCTTTTTGTTCTGATTATTGATGTGTTGGTGAAAAGCAGAGCGTTCACTCAAACCAAACATGATGACAGCTCTTGTTCCGGCGGTTTTAAAATAACTTACATAATGAGGAAGCTTCGAGACTGATTATGAAACTTCGTCTTTAAACTCCAGAGACCACAAACAGCTCCATCAGCGTCTGACATCATGTGTTCCTGCGAGTGTGTGTGTGTGTGAGAGAGAGAGAGAGGGAGAGAAAGGGAGAGGGAGAGATTTCCTGCTCTGTACCTTGTGTACCTCTGGTTGCCTGCCAACCAGCAGATGATGATGATGATTTGGAGGGAGAGAGAGAGATGGATGGATGTGTGATTGAAGGATAAAGAACAAGAGGGGCTGATGGGAGTTTGCCCTGTGTCCGATTAATCCTCGGGAGGTTTGGAGTGTGTGTGTTTTTAAACACGGGTGTGTGTGATTGAACTGTGTAAGCATTGACGGATACGTGCTATGAATTTGAATGTGTGTGTGTGTGTGTGTGAGTTTGCACTTTTTCTACAGGCAGAAAATAAGGATGAGTTTGAATCACTGCTGAGTGTTAATGTGTATGTGTATAAATGTGTGTGTATGTGTGTGTGCTGCTGCAGAACCTGATACAGCAGCCAGGAAGTCCATCTGCGTCATCTGAGGGACTCCCCGGCTCTCTGATTGGATCTTTAACTTCCCATTAGTGTGTTCAGGATGACATTGACTCCAGCAGCAGCATGATGAGAAACAAACACCCCCCTCTGCCTGCTTTTGTTGGTGCAGACCGAGTGTCCAGAAACAACCCGGGCCAAACCAATCCTCACAGAGCCAGGGGGGGAGCCTGAGCTGTGCCGCATCCAAAACGCAATCTTAAGAGAAAAGTCTGCAGGACTTATCCATCAGGCTCTGAGTTTTGTTTGGACTTCAGATGATCCTGGCACAGATTTGTTGGATTTCAAAAGGCTGTTATGTCTTTAAACTTTGTGGCCAGATGGTGTTCTTGCTTTGGGCAGAGTTTTACAGAGGTTAAAGTATGTTTTGGCATGTAACGGGGGGGTTTAGTAGAAGTTAATAAAAATCTATTGAGATTTATGTTAAAGCTGTTAAATAGGAATAATCCAAAAAAGGGTTGTGGATGGCTGCAACTTTGCTGGTATTTATTTATTTATTTATTTGTTTGTTTGTTTATTTTATTTATTTAATTAAAAAAAATGAAACTGAAAAGTTAAAAAATTAAAGGTCCACTTTACTTTCAGGTTCAGAAACAAAATATTAAAGAGAGGTATTCTCCAAACTAAATGATGAGGTCGTCACATTAGATGGAAGGGGTTTGTCTCTTAAAGAGACAGCAGCGTAAATGAGGTGTTTCAGACAGAGGCTGAAATAAGGGTTTTCTAAAACACGAGTGTGAGGAAAAATAAGGATTTTATTGAGCTGTAAATCATGTAAAGATACTACCAGAGGGACAGAATAAAAACCAAAACAAGACCCCCAATACCCCCTCCACAGACAGCAACCAGAACCATTCTCTGCTTGAAGGTCACCCCAGCGACCAACCTTAAAAATCCACAGAGTACGATATAAAGTTTATCTTAAACCAGCAGGAAGTAATGTCAACGTCAATGTCTGCACCGAAGTGCTTTCCAGTAAAATAAGCAGAGACAATAAAAGAACAATAAAACAAAAAAACCTATAAAATGATAAAAACATATAAAAGCATAAAAATGACAAATAAAAGACCCAGTAAAAGTGACTATGGATCGCCAAAGTGAACAAGTGAGTCTTAAGACAAGTTTTAAAAGTGGTGAGGCTATTTGCAGTGTGCACAAAGGGAAAGCATTCCACGGAGTGGGAGCCGCAACTGCAAAGGCTCGATCACCTCTTGATTTTAAAAAAGATCGAGGAACATCTCAAACCACTTGATCAGCTGACCTGAGGGCTCTGGAAGGCTGATACAACCTAATAAGGTCCGACAAGTATCCTGGAGTCAGCCCATTCAGAGACTTAAAAACAAACAAAAGAATATCAAAATCGATCCTGTACCAAACAGGAAGCCAGTGAAGAGATGAAACCACTGGAGTTAAATGCTGTGATGATGTTTTAAAACGTAATGTCACAGTTGCACCTTTGCCAGCAGTCAAAAATGAGCAAGACTTTAGTGTGTGTTTAAAATTGTTGGACACAAAAAGAGAAATGATCTCTGTTAGAAGTTACAGCCTGACAAAGCACTTCAAAAATAAGAATCCTGATCGATCAGTCGTTAAATCTTTGACCTGATCATGCAACAAGGAATTAACTTGAATCAATACGTTTCTTTTGAACCTTTTAGCATCATGTAAGAAGAGGAAAGATAAATCTATGTAGATCAATATTTCCTAAACTGTTCCCATTTTCACCAAATCAAACAGACTCTTTGGTTCATCAGAAAAGAGGGATGAAAAAAAAAGAGAAACAACAAAGACCCCATCAGGAATCCAACAGAGTGAGTCTGTAACAGAAACACAAAGAGCCATTTCATCGTACCAAATATGTTTTGTTTAGAGTAGAGAGAGCGGTGCAATGTTCCCTCCTCGTCAGGGTTCATACACACACACACACACACACACACACACACACACACACACACACACACACACACACACGCAAAGTCCCCTTGAGTTTGGAGGATGCCAGTGGACAGAGAGAAGCCGAGTGTTTCAAAGGTCAGCTGGTCCAGCAGGAGAGTATTCCTCTAAACAAAAACATCTCTCCGCCCACCAGCAGCAGTCCTTAAAGCCCGCTGGAGCCTCTTCTGCCTCGATTTGCCTCCTTCTGATTCAGGCAGCTCGAACAAGCTGTGTGTGTGAGGCTTCTGTTTTGGAGGAAGGGGAGGAACTTTGTGTTACATAAATCCTGCAGCTGTATGGGCGCAGCTATAACTGAATATCACTTTATTTATGTGAATAAGTCCTCTTACAGGAAATGAGACCAAATCTGACTAACTTCTCATGTTTTTTTTTTTGTTCCCTCCAAGGACCCGAGGTTCAACGCTGAGATCGATCAGATCACAGGTTATAAAACCCAGAGCATCCTCTGCCTTCCCATCAAGAACCACAAAGATGAGGTAACAATAGTCACTAAGTCTCTTACATGTCCTGTTTTCAAAATAAAAGTCCACCAGTGTAAGATATTTATTCAGGATTTTATGATACATTTGACTCACTTTGCTGTTTTTTCTTTCATCTTTTTTATGCTCCAGGTGGTTGGAGTCGCTCAGGCCATTAATAAAAAATGTGGGGAGGAAGGTGCCTTCACTGACCAGGATGAAAAGGTGAGTCCACCTAAAACCTGGTTTATATTTTTATGATGAATCTATGCCGTTGCACACTCTGCCCCTGCTTCCTGCTCTCTCTCTCTTTTCTGCTCTCTCTTAACGGTTTTCTCGTCGCTCTGATTCTCCTCCAGGATTTCTCCGCCTATCTGGCATTTTCAGGCATCGTGCTGCACAACGCTCAGCTCTACGAGACGTCGCAGCTGGAGAACAGACGCAATCAGGTGGGTGTAAATGTGCTCCTGAAGGTGTTTGTACGCACGCACACAGCTCTGATCGCACGCGTGTGTGTGTTTACTATGTGTGTGTGTGTGTGCAGGTGCTGCTGGACTTGGCCAGCCTGATCTTCGAGGAGCAGCAGTGTCTGGAGGTTTTACTGAGGAGGATTGCAGGAACCATCCTGTCCTTCATGCAGGCTCAGGCCTGTACTGTCTTTATCTCCAACGAAGACTCCATGGTCAGTACACAAACATGAACACACACTCACACACATGTTCATGCTTGTATGTCTTGTACACAAGAACCATCTGCTAACAGACCGAGCAGTCAAGTTGGGCTGCACGAACCATCATCATGAACAAATTGGTAAATTTCCGTCGTGTCCTCTGCGATCTTCAGGCGGTGGTTTCACTTCAAATACATAATTAACAGAGTCTGAACAAGCTTCAGGTTGTGAACAGCTTTAATTCAACCAAAGAGTTCCTCAGCCGAGGATAATTAACCTCTATCTGTAGGGTTAGCCGAAAAGCACACTCGTGTTTGTGCAGCTTAAAGTCAGACAAAGATAGTGGTGTTAGAGAAGACGCGTCACTCTGATGTCAAAACATTCAGCTGAAAAGACCGTCTGCTGTTTAGAAACACTTACAGACACGAATACGTCAGTGATCACCTGACAAAAAGCTCATACAAGGATGTAGGTAAGAGCTCAGCGAAGAAACCTGCCCAGATTACAGCCAATCACAAGCGGCATTATCACATCACGGTCACGTGATTAACCCTTTGGGTACCGATTGTGGCTCCAAAAGATGAGGTGTAATTCGATACCGGTACTACCAAAGCATTTCGGTCGGTGCCACAAAAGAACCAAGGTTTGGTACCCAGCCCTGCATAATTTGCTAACCTCTTTCAAAAAGAAACTGATAAAAAACTTATTGTTTATACTTATACTAGATATTTGTAAATGCTATTTCTATCTGTGTTCAGGTCTGATTGTCCCAAAACATGAATCCATTTACAGACCAAAAGTCCCTTTGATGACACCACACAGATCTATATTTTAATGTTTTTTTTTAAATATCATACATAAGTACATATGTTAGACACATGATAAAAAACCTGCGCACCAGGAGAAAACCTGAAAACCAAACAAATGAATGAAGAACACAGCTGCTGCTGTGCTACTGGGGCTGTTCGAGGGGTCACAATACCGAAAGGTAGGATGCCTTGCGCAGGAGGTCTTTTTGAAGAAGTGGGTGGGTAGGGGATGTTGTATTTTACAGTATCGGGGCAAAGATTCCCCTGTGTCTGCAGCACAGTATGGGGATCTCTGAGTCCCACCAGGTGGGTTTGGTCTTCCAATAGTAGTCTGTTTTGGGGTAATTGGTGGAAGGTGGGCTGGACCCCAGTCAACCTTTGTGTTTCTGTTCCCCAAAACCAGTTTTTTCTTGATGAAACGTGTTTTCTCCGTAGAACATGTTTCCTAAGGTTCACCTGTATTTGTGTCGCAGATTGGGCCTATTTCAGTTCCAGGAGGTAGACTGGGTCCTCCAAAGGTAGTCTGTCTTGGGTCAATGGGTCTCTGGAAAAACTGCCACCACAGCCACAAATTTCACTCAACAAACACCAATAAGGCATCAAAACGTAGATAGGAGGTTGGCCAGTGCGCAGGATTTTTTCCTTTATTATTTTTGACTTAACTGTCTTGTTGGACGGACTTGCCCGAGAAGTTGATGTGCAGAGTTATTTTGCTGTTTTGAAAATGCAAAACGAAGAAATGGGAGTGAGACAAAAACATGGGAAAGCGATTTATTGAAGTCAAGAATTAAAGTGAAATAGTTTGTTCATCAGCTGATCAAATTTTATGTATAAATTATTAGTAGCTTGTTTAACAATTATCCACTTAATTTAAGGATTCTCAATTGAGTAAGACAAAATTGAAATGTTCATGCTTATTTTAAGATCAAACATAATTTCAAATTAAAAACACGTAAAAAAAAAAAAAAATTGGAACAAGACAATAATTCTAGCATGTCTTAATGTAAGAATTTAAATCTTGGCAAGTGCCAAATTATTTTAAGTGCACACACACACACACACACACACACACACACACACAGGGACACAGTTAGAGTCCTTAGTGTGCATTAACATTTGTTTTGGCTTGTCGTCCTCCTCTGGGCATCCAGTAGCTGAAAAACACACACTGACACACTTCACACTCACTGACAGAAAACACACACACACTCAGGAAAAGGCAGCAAATTAACCGTCACACACTGAGGGAGATTGATGGAGCAGCTTGGTTACAGTTTCACTTCATCCTCACAGGAGGAAGGTTTGTACAAGTCAGATAAAAACTAAAGTACAACATTTAGATTCTTCTGTTCAAGAGCAAAAGCCTCTCTGTGTCAGTCTGTGCTTTTCTGTATTTATGGGTTCAGTTCAGCAGTGGGAGCTTACAGCGGTTAGCGTGACAACAGCGAGTCATAATATAGCTCCACAAACAGCCGAGCCCCGAGAGGAAGGTGGTGATTGAGGGTCGTTTAGAGAGGAGAAAATGATGCTTAATGAGACTGTACGCCCAGAAAACGGAGCATTCCTTTGTGAGGAGAGCAGAAACCTTAGATCCATTTCTGCTTTATGCCACTGAAAACCTTTTGTGCTGACGGAAATGGTTTAATCTTGTGAGTTATCTTTTATTATTCAGTATTTAATGGGTCCTGTAGAAGCGTATTTTTTCTGGCTTAAGTGTTACTAAACTCAACGAAGTGACCAAAACATTATTTACTGACCTGATACAGGAGGAGGAGAATTTTCACATTTTTCTCTCTAGTTTTAGGAGCTGTCCTCTCAGTCTCTTTAGAGGTTGCTCCTTCCCACCGTGTGTCTGTAAACTGTTTTCACAGAAACTGGATTCTGAAAGTGATTTGGAGCCCATGCGGTGATCTCCACTTCAGAGTCATGTCTGTTTTTAATGCAGTGACTTCCACTGCAGAGTCTTGTCTGAGATGCAGACAATGAAATCTACTCATTCCGAAACATTATTCTCAGACTGTTGGACTTTTGCTCACGCAGTCGCTCACACATAGCGTTGCACGTTGTCTTTGGCCAAACTTCTTTGATCATTTTGCACAAATTTAAAATGAACATAAACTTTAAACTTGTAAATCGTAATAAATTCACTCTGCATTGCTCTTTTACTCCCCTACATGTACCTCTTGGTTTCAAAAGTTGAACCTGAAGTTACATTTTTATGCTTACACTGCAAAAAACCTGAAATCTCAGGAAGTGCTTTTGTCTTATTTTTTAGTAAAAATGTCTTTTTAGACTTAATCTGAGCCTCATTCAGCAGACAAGTCCAGAAACATGTCTCAGTTAAAGATATTTAAAGACAAAAATCAGCTCTGAATTGTTTGTAACAAGTCAAAAAAAATCTGCCAGTGGAGTAAGTGAAAGTTTCTTGTATTTAGACGTTATTCTAAACTTGACAAGTAAATTTTTCTGACCTCACAGGCAGATTTTTTTGACTTGTTGCAGGTAATTCAGACCTTATTTTTGTCTTTTAATATCTTGAAATAAGACACGTTCCTGGACTCGTCTGTTGGATGTGGCTCATATCAAGTATAATAAGACGATTCTTACTTTAAATAAGACAAAAAACACTTGATTAGATGTCAGTTTTTACAGTGTGAAAGCAACAAACACGTCTGCTGTCAAACTACTGTAAATACTTTAACAAATGCTTCATTATTATTGCCAGAAAGTGTTTACTTTGATGCACTTTATTGTCCATTAAACAGCTGATGTGTCGCTGTTTGGCTAGCATGCTGATGCATTAACTTTTTAACATTTAGGAAGTCGATCTTTCTGTTTGACTTGTTCGTATCAGTCTGCAGACATAAAAACGTCTTATTTCTCTCACCGAGTCTGAGTCGGAGCCATAATTCACTCCGCTGGGCTGTCAGCTCACATTACCGAGTGTCAAGTTATTCCAAATATTGGTTTCACAAAGTATCAGCTACACGGCCAATTCAACTTTCAATATTTGTGTTAAGGTCTGAGTTAACAGGACGGGGAATGTGAGGCTGTTGAAGTGGTCTGTATTGGGTTACAAAACATTTGTGTTTGACTTTGTCTGGCTTTTATTAGAAGCAGGTTAGACCCACTCAGCTGTCGGCTCAGGTCTGAACAGGCCATGAAAGACGCTTTCATACGAGTCCAACAGCAGCGCGTACGACCTGATGGATTAAAAATAAAGTTAAGATGGACCGGACTGAGAAAACCTCCAGTAGAAGTTTCACTTTGAGTCGTATTTTGGTATGAAAATATACGATTTCCTGCGTGTAGAAAGATCTATGTAGACTCTGCACCAGCCTGCTTTATAGACCCTGAGTGTGTGTGTGTGTGTCCCTCATATAACCTCCAGGTTGCCAGACCAGCTGTCTCCCTCTCTCTCCATCTCGTTTCTTACCAAACATTTACTCTGAGATTAGGAGCTTTTACTGTCCATATCAGGCAGACAGAGCTCTGTACACAGGTGTCAGCGTTCGCCGCCTGTAGTTCGTCAAGCGGACCCACGGATCTGTTTGTTTGAGCGTAACCTCTCCTGGAGAGACTGCAGGAAGTCCATAAAACCACAACGCTCGTCTCTCACGCTCGACTGCACCAACAACACCACGAAGCGTTCAAGATGGTGGCCTGTGTTTACTCACTGTGTGCTGCATCAGCTGACGAACGCTGAATGTGTTTGCATGTAGCATGTCCGCTGGTGTGTATGCATGAATGTGTGTGTTTTAACGTTACATGATAGGATCTGACATCTGGCTCACTGCTGGGAGTATTTTGTTCTCTGCGTGTCCCCCATGAAGAAATAATTCTTGAATTGGCTGCAGGTGTGTGTTTAAGTATGTACACTTGTAAAACCACCTGCTGTTTTCTATTCTCTCTTTGTTTCCAACTTTCTTTACAAGAAAAAAGCCTGTTATCCTTCTCTTTACCCCTTCGTTCATTGTGTTTCATTTTTATATTTAAGCAGCTAAAATTACTTGTTTATGTCGAGGAAACTGTATAAACAAACAAGTCATTATCACAACAAGATGAGAATTGTTTCGGAACACATGCAAAATTAACTTTTGTGCACAGAGAATTACAAACAAGGGATGCAAAGATGTTTATAGACATAAATAAAGTGCCCCAAAGGGAGGACAGAAATTCTTATTTTGAGTTTACTTGGTGCAAAACTCAAAAACAAACAGGAGAAGCTTTTAAGGCTTCTTGTGCCTTCATCAAGAGATTTAGAAACAGGGAGGAAGAAGAGGAAAAAGATGCACAAAAAAGAGTGTTCAAAACCAGGGCAGCGGATGACTGTCACCTGTTCATGGGATTGGCATTGGTTCCCAAAGTGGGGGTTCAGGACCCTCTGGGGGCCGTGAAACACTGATAAGAGGGTCGCAAAATGCTTTCCAAAAACAAAAACAATTCATCATCTCAAATCACATCTATTAAAGTAAAAATATAAACAAAAGTAAAGTCAATGCGAGGTAAATAAACCCATGCACATGATGGGATCAGTGGAGGCAGATTCATTGATGTAACACAGCAGCATGTGACCGTAGGTAGACTTGTTTTTCACACATCAGATAAAGTAAGTTTCTTTGGACTTTTTGTTTGTTTTTGGGTTGGCCTGTTAAATGTTTTCATCCAGTGGTGATAGAGCAAGCTTTTTCATCAAGTTTTTTAGTCTGACGAAGCATGAAAATGTACTCTCGGTACATAGGAACAGCTGAAACACAAACCGCTCTTTAGCATCATGAAAGTACTTCTAATCCATTTTTTTTAAAAAAAGAAGAAGAACTGGATGCTTCTTTTATATGAAAGGCAAGAGTGGGAATGGAATTTTTTGTTTTTTTATGCCCCGTTATCTTGTTATCTCGACATAGCAAAAAAAATCTTGTGATAACAAATTAATTAATAACGCGTTTGTCTTGATTTTAACCTACAAGAGCTGCCATGAATGGCTTCCAGCCACTGGCTGTAGGTGTAGCCTACTGATAAGTTACACTGTAATTAGTTAACTATAGAGGCTAACGGTTAGCAGATGTGTGGCTAACAAACTTCTATCAATCCGGCTGCTTCAGCTAAGCTAAGGTAACGTAAATGTAGACTAACCTTAACTTAGTAATGTAATGTGAGATGTAATTAAATGTGTATTAATTCATTTAATAGTGTTTTTTAGGCCAGCCTCTCATCTGCTAACCGTTAGCCCCTAAAGCGTAACTTACCGCTTACCGTTATCACAAGATCACTTAATTAAAAAAATAAAGAAAAATCTACGACCGTTCTCGTCTTTAGTACTTTTAATCTGGCTTGAACAGCTACTCTTTCAGAGTGGTCATAAAACTTATTTGCATGGCTGAAACTTTTCTGTAAGAGCAGAGAAAGAAGTAATACGGCCACGGTCACTGTGGCTGGGCTGACAGCTGGTGAAAAGGAAGTATTTAACTGAATATAGGCAGTTAGAGTGCAAAAGAAACCCGATTGATATAAAAAGCAGAAGCATTTTTTAAAGTTAGCTGAAAGATTCTAAAAGACAACCAGAAACTCTCTCTAAAAAAAGCACACTACTTTCTTTTAATACTTTTTCACATTATCCGTCTGATTTGTTGAAGTACGCACTCTTCTTCTGTAAATGTTTCCCCGACTGACAGACAATCACAGACAGAAGCTGTTTTCAAAACCACCTGCTACATACTTATGAATGAACTTATGCAAGCCTTCAAACGATCCTGAAATAATACCTCCAGAAACTACATGCCTTGGAAAGAGTCACATCGCAGTTGGTGGTGCTCATGGGAAATGGAGTCTTCACCAAGCTTTAAAGTCTGAATGTTCCTGTTTTCTTTCTAACCCATAAATCATTGTGTGTGTTGTGTGAAAAAACTGTGTGAGATTCATGTTTCTGACACTGATGCTGATAATCAGACGTGAAAACTCTCTCGACTCGGGCTCGGACGAGTCAGATTTATTTCAATATTCCAACAGTTGGAACAAAAAAAAAAAACTCCATTATCTCGTGTCATCCTGTAATAAACTTCACAGCCTGCCAGAGACCCCAATAAAAGTCAAAACACTGTCAGGTTCCGTTTCTGTTTAAAACAGCTTTATTGCTCTCACCTCGAAACATGGAGGGGAGCGGATTCGACAGACCGTGTGGACATTTTCCAAAACGAAGGAGCCTCGTCTGTCTCTAACATCCTGTCCCCACCTCTTAAAAATGGAAAAAGATCCTCTGTGAGGGGTCGGGAGTGCAGGATGGAACAAAACAAAGCCCTATAAGGCAGAGAAGGAGAAATAAACTCTTTTCTGAACAAAGATCGACGCTCCTGTATGAACCAGTGCTTTAGCTAACAGGGTTTGGATGTTGGGTTTAGCTTTAATACTTTAATACCTGTAACTGACACCAAATGAATATCCTGTACGCACCTGTTTCTCGTTACCTGGTCTTAATTTCTTTATTCCAAGGACGTGCCACTTCCCTCCAATAACCACGCCATTCTGAAACAAACTCATGAAAATAAACGTCTTTTTTTCCTTTTTGCAGAACTCCTTCTCCAGTGTCTTTCACATGGAATACGAGGAACTGGGCGAAGTCCTGGATGCCCCCAAAAGGTAAGGCGATCACTCTCAGCTGAAGCCTGTTATTAAATGAGGCTTCCTGCAGCCAGCGTTGCCAGATGAGAAATACAAAATTATCGTACCAGAGCCTCAAAATAATCGTATTTTGGGGGAAATTATCGTACACCCGACAAAATAATCAAAATAACTGATAATGATCAAAACAACTGTCTTATTGTTGCGCGAAAATCACAATTGATCACTCTGTTTAGTGTCCATTCATCGTCCTGCCCCACATCAGCAGCGTTTGATCAGCAGCTCGAGGCTCCGGTGCTCATTTTTCTCTCAACTGACTGACTTCCTCCTGACGGAGCTCCTACGACCGTGATTGGCTGTCAATCTTTCTGAGACAAATGATACTTAAACTATGATTGGCTAGAAACGTCACATGATATAAGATGCACTTAGGGTTTACGGATAAATCCGTCAGACTGGGGTAGATCTGTAACAACGACACGAAATTGTCAAATTATCGTACATTTAGCCTTTTTTGGAATTATTGATCGTACATCGTACAAGGGGCTAAATTATCGTACAAATACGATAAATGTCGTACGTTTGGCAACGCTGTCTGCACTCATTCTCTCAGTTATCAACACTAATTTTCGCTCGAAATATCTCTGAATCTTCACCCTCAGAGGTTCGTAGGTTTCTTTTTTGTCAGCAGGAAGCTGCACAAGCTTTCGTAATTGTCATTTAGAGAAGGAGTTCCAGGAATCAGGGGGATGTAAGGCGTGTGTTTACAGCAGAGAAAGTCTTATTGTTCCCATTCAGTCACTTTGAATAGAAAGAGAAAGGACAGCACAGAGCAGCTACGTCCAACACTCCTGAGTTTGCCGAGCTGATTTGCTGCCTCCTGGGATCTCTTTGAGGTAATCCTCCGTCATCACCTGCCAGTTTCTCCGACATCTGATCGCCGGCTCTGGCTCAAAGCTCTTGTTCTCATTAGCTGGGCTGATTTTGGCGGGATGAGCTGCTTTTGGGGTGGATTTGACAGCTCCTCAATCACAATCTGTTTATCATCCTGAAGTGGGTCCTTTTATGGTCTGGATGCAGCACAAGAACGGTGGTTTTTAAGGCCAATGAGCAGAGTGATTGTACGTGACAGCCAGTCTGGTTCTAGAAGTAGAGAGGCAGTTTATCTACAGGAGACTTTAAGCCAGAAAACTACATTTATTTCTCTTACCAATATGTTATTCCTCTCTTTCACAGCCTACAATTCTTGTGCATTTCCAAGAAAGCAATCATAGAAGCATTTCATTTCCCACCACAGCAGCGTGGCAGTGTTTCCTCATCATCTTTCTCTGAATGTGCATTTGATAGGGCCATAAAAGCAAAATCCTGCAAGGTTTGACCTCTTAGGCTTGCTTGCAAACATCACAGTCACCACTCCTTTTCCTGTTCCTGCCCAAGAAATTGAGTCTCGTAATTATCGTCCAGAAGTAAAACAGATTAAGGCGTTGCTAAGAGAGGGACTCAGTGTCATATTAGAGAGGAATGACACAGCAGGCAGTCAAAGGACCAAACGGTTGACGGATTTACTGTGAATCTGAGCAGCAGGTCAAGATCAGGAGCAAGGGATCGGAGGAAGCTACAGCTGCAGACATCAGCTCCTGCTCCAGCCAGGAGGACTGTATAAGCTGTAATCTGATTTGAGACGCAATGAGATAGAAATCCCTTCGTCTCCAGGGTGGCCTGGCCTCCCCTGTTGCTACGCAGCGTCTAAAATTCAATCTTAATCCCAGGCCAAGCAGCAGAATATGACTGAGTGTGTACAGCCATGGGGATTTGATTTAATATACCAGAGTGAGGTCTTGTGTTGGTCTTATTAAATGTCATCAGTACGGGCCATGTTAGATAACAGATATGTTTCTGTTTGATATCAATAAAAATGTAGACCGAGAGTTTTAATTATCAGTGTGGCAGAAGAATTTGCTTTTCTTTAAATCTTCAGGGCCTGAATCCATGAGTAGTGTTTCTGTGGTGACCATAAGTGACTTTTTTTAACTTCTCTTTAGTTACTTTGTTTTTAAGCATTTTGCAAAGAAACTATAATAAGAAAACATGGAAACTAATCATGTTCTGGTACCAGCAGGAGTTTTATACCTAGGCTGGTAAGCATGTCCAGCCTTAAGCGATGAAAACAGACTGTTTGGACTAATTGTGGGGAAAACAAAGTGGATTAGCGTCATTTTGTGAGCTAACAGAGCATTAAATTTAAAGGTGGTAGACCTGACCTTTACAGGTGCCAACGGCAGGATTACTGCACCTGTTCAGCTGTTTGAAAGATGGCGGACATTGTGGTTTTTGGAAAAGTATGATGATGTTGAGATATACAGCAAATTAAGATTCAAGAGACAACATTTTTCACGTTTGTCGCTATTTGTGGAGTACGCATGTGCAATTCAAATTTGTTGGATAAGGGTTCATGGTGGAATTAGTTCATTGTCCAGTTTTTGGAAGTCATGCATGCAGCTAATGCTACAGCAAAATGGGCCGTTCCGTAGCGATACGTAATGACTAAGTCATTAGTTTGTGTGATAACCATAGACTGTATAAAATATGGACGTAGTCTCTGTGACGTCACCTGTCTGTTCCTGATACAGTCAAATGATGCTGATTGTTCGACGGGCCATCTTGGATATGACAAGCTATACAGCTATAGGGCGCCCGTCAGTCATGTGAGCTGAGCTGAGCCTCTGATTGGACGGACTCCTTATCATAATATCTTCTAAACCGCTGAGTTAGAAAAAAATTTACTGCTTCAGACCGAGGCCGTTTTTTTTTTTTTTTTTAACCAGGCTGTAATTATGCTTTTTAATACCATAAAAGTATTTTTTTTTTGGCTTAGTGTGCACATGACTTCTGGTCTTTCTGCAGCCAGCCTCTCGCGGATTCTCCATGAACAGCAACTTTGTAGCACTTCAGCATAGGCTTCATTTTTCTCTAGACTGGTATTGTTTCCAAAGTTTTATGAAAGAAGTGCGGGGTGAAGGGACAGCAATGTGGTGAACAGGCATGTGAATGCAGGGAGGTGGCTGTGCTGGCTCGCAGACGGGTCCTGGAAACAGGGAAAACAGGTGTAAAGTTGGTTGAAGGCAAACAGACCAAACTGGCAAAGCTTTCTAAATAAAAGCTGGACTTGGCCACGAAACAGACAAACTGTTTTTGGCACAACGATCCGGCAGGGACTGGATGTCAGCGCAGGGTTCCTGCAGGCAGTGGCGATTGGATGATGGCTGGCAGGAGTGTTGATTGCTGATCCATAGCAGGTGTGCAGAGAGTGAAGGAGACAGAGGAGGGAGGGGAGGAAACAAAAACACACCAGGCGCTCCTCACTCAGACTAAAAACCTGAAAGTAAACAAAAAAAGACTCTTAGAGGCTCACAGAAGAGGGAATGTGACACCAGAGACCTGTACTGCTAAGATGGATTTTCTCTTATCAGACTAACTTCAGGCTTAACCCTGGAGTTTACATCCTATGGCGCTGGTTCCCTTCCTATTGGGAAAGATCACCATGGTAACTTATACTGAACAGCAAACTTGGTCTGGTGGTCTTTTTTATGGAAAATATAAAATAAGGCTGATTCGAATCCAGCTTAAAATCCCTTATAGCAGCTTTAAAGAAGTCTCAAAGTTATCCTGTAAACTCAGACATACAGAACTTCCTCTTCGTCCTTCAGGACGTTTCTGGCTTCGTAGGGAGCTTCGTCCCTGTGTTTCTGAAACAAGGTCACACGCTGCACTTTCTATCAGGTTTTATCGACTCTGTCTTCACACTTAGACCTGCTCCAGGCAGAGCTAAAGACGAGTGATATGAAATCAATAAAAACTGGTAAAAAACAGTCTGGGTCTCTCGCTCTCTCTCTTTTATTTTACCAGTGAACAGATGGAGCTGTCAGATCTTCTGAGCCTCATCTTTTGGTTCAGACTTTTCAACTTTAGAGGATCTGTGGATGATTCTCTGGGCAAACATAATCTCTGGAGAAAGTATTGGAGTAAACAAGGTGAAAATAAGCAGCTGAAATTCCAGCGCTGTCAGCAGTGACACAAACCAGACGTCTTATCTTGTCCAGCGCTCCAGAACGTCTCATTCTTTTACAGCCTTCTCTCATGGCTGCTTCCCGTCTGTTTAGATCTAATAACTGCCTTTAAATACTGCTGTGTGCCTGAGCTGGATTTCCTCTGGGAGGGTGGAGATACAAACTGCAAACTGGGCCACTGCAGGAGGGGAGGGACTGCAGGATGTTAGCTTTGACCGTCTGGAACCACAGGAGGCTTTTTATAGTGACATTAACTTCGGGCTGCGGCCTCCAAACGACACGACGTCTGTTTCGTCAAATCAGGACCGATGCCGAGCCGTCCTGCAGGAATGCGAGGCTGAGCAGTTTGACAAAGTGGGCTAATTAACTTTTCTGGATCTGGGGTTTGATTGTGGCTCTGAAACTGAACGCTAACACTGAGCTGTCGTAGCTCTTACACTGCAAAAAACTGAAATCTTTGGAAGTGCTTTTGTCAGAAACACGTCTCATTTAAAGATATTTAAAGGCAAAAATCAGCTCTGAATTGTTTGTAACAAGTAAAAAGTAAAAAGTTAATTTTTCTGACCCCACTGGCAGATTTTTTGACTTGTTGATCTTATTTTCGTCTTTTAATATCTTGAAATAAGACACGTTCCTGGACTTGTCTGTTGAATGTGGCTCATATCAAGTATAATAAGACAATTCTTACTTTAAATAAGACACTAAAAACACTTGATTAGATGTCAGTTTTTGCAGTGTAGTGATGCCGGTGGCTGTTTTCTGTGGCCTCATTTCAGTCAGTCACAGCGAGGAGGGAGAGGAAGCTTGGATTGAAGTGTTTTTGTAATTAAACTTGAGCATTAATGCAGTTACTGTGCCTCACGTCAGTCATGTGTGTGTGGAGTGAAGTCGGTCCGGACAGAACATATTGTTCTAATTAGCCTGACGTCTTAAAGTCATCCAAAATATCTGTTCATGGAGAGGAATCCAAGGAACACACACACACACACACACACACACACACACTTCTGTTATTATCTGCAGTAATGGAAGAAGTATGCAGAACCATTAGCTAAAGGGCAGTTCTGATATTTTTCTCCTGGACCCTGTATTTTGAGGTCTGAGTGACCTAACTTCAGACTGTTTTTAGAAAGCTGCGGTAATTCTTTAAGCCCAGCGGCCTTGAAACAGGCCACAAAGGCTTCAGTCTGAATGAGTTTGATTTATATTTCAGTTTAAGTGAATATTTTTTGCCACACACAGGCTGCTTTTCTTAGACTTATTGTCTGGCCGAGCCTTACAAAGAGACAGTTTGTTAACTCTTTCTTTCTTTCAGTGATTTCTTGCATTTTGAACTATGTTTCTGCACCGTTTCATAACTTTAATCTCATCTTGTGTCCTGCTCACATGCAAGAGCGGCCATAAAACCGGTCCTCAGCACATCGTTTTTGTTTTGCACTACGTTACCTGTAATCTGGGTATAGGTAGTTTTTCTACTATTCTCCAGCGTACTTGGATCTCTCTTGGTTATACATATTGAATCGGGGCTAGAGCACGCCAGCGAAATGCACGTGCAGGAGGTGGGCAGAACAGCAGGACGGGATTTGATTGGTTCAATAAATTGGATCCTAAACACCAGGATTGGTTGGTGTTTTCCCAGCTTTACTCCTTCTGTAGACAGCAGATATTTTTTGCCATCTTTTAAGAACACATCCTGCATTGATCACCATCAAAACACTAAGCTCATTTTAACTAGAATAACAAAAAATGTATCTAAATCTGATTACCAACCCTGCCTTTAAGTGCAGTCAGACGTGACAGCTTCAGTTTTTTCGACATGAACCAGGTGTTCACTGTCAACAGATCAATCCAGATTATTTTTATCTTTGATCTCGGTCTTTTATTTTTTATTTATAAAGCTCTTTGTGTGGTCGTGTGTCTCCTCAGGGACTGTGACGTCAGTCAGATTAACTACATGTACGCCCAGTATGTCAAAAACACCATGCTGCCTCTGAACATCGCAGACGTCACCAAGGACCAACGATTCCCCTGGACGGTCGGTAAAACTTTCCTCCAGATTTCTTCCTGCTTTTACTTTTTTTTTTCCTTTATCATTTTGTTTTTATATTTTCTCTTCTTCTGCTAAAGTGAGCTCTTGTTTTTTTTTGTCTGCCAACAGGATGAGAACCCAGATCACACCAGCAACCAGATAAAGAGTTTGCTCTGCACTCCCATCAGGAACGGGAAGAAGGACAAAGTCATAGGTAGACCCTCTCTCTTCTTCTTGAAACCTGGTTGAAACCACCTCTTTGTCATCTGGTCATGACCTTCAAAGCTGTTGTGAGGAACTGTGTATTGATTTGGCGCCCCCTGTGGGCTCAGATGTCCATCTTTAAGCTAAGCCCTGTTGGTCAGAATAAGGCTTCAGTATCAACCTGAAACTGTTTGAAAACCAGTTAAAACTCCTAACAGAGGCTTTAAAGCACATTTTGTTTCAGACAACCGCAGAGCGAGGCGATCAGAGGGAACATTGACCTGAATTACTGCAGCGCTAATATTGTTATTCAAGGTAATGATGAAACATCAGCACCAGCAGATCGAGGCTTTAACAGCCTGAGAAAACATTAAGCCAGCTTAGCATTAGCACTTTCATTAGCCGTCCGTGAATGGCCCGGCCGCTCCATCCATCACAGTGATTATCATCAGCATAATTATCCGATAGCAGCTCCATTAGTTGGCAATGAAGATAGCTAATGACCGTGGATGTCCTTCAGTGATCAAAGAAGAACGTCCTCATCATCTCTCCTCCTCCTCCAGCCTTCAAGAGTCCGGCTGATGAGCGAGATCAAAACAGCCTCATTTATTACCCACACGTTCACTCAGGATGGCTCATTTTTTACTGCTGAGTGAATTATTATGATCAGTGGAGCTGTAATATGCAGCCTTGAGATCTTATCAGGTATCTGCTACTGTTCAGGTTGTTTGAATTAGTTATTAGTTAGCTATAACCCCATGATTGACAGCTCTGTTGACCAATGGGGCTCCTGCACTGAATTATCCGAGTTGAAAAGGGATGCTGCTGCAACCGAGTCAGTCACGTTGTTCCAAATGATTCAGCTTCATTTTTTAGGAGCTCTCACGTCGTCCATCTGTGTCTCTCTGTGCGTCCGTTCAGGTGTCTGTCAGCTGGTGAATAAGATGGATGAAGCCTCAGGCAGCGTGAAGGCCTTCAACAGGAACGACGAGCAGTTTCTGGAGGCGTTCGCCATCTTCTGCGGCCTCGGCATCCAGAACACACAAATGTACGAGACGGTGGAGAGAGCCAGGGCCAAACAGGAAGTCACCCTGGAGGTAGAAATCACACTCACACACACACACACACTCTCTCACTTTAACCCTATAGAGCCCAATGTAGCGCCGGCGCTACAATTTTCATGTTAATTTTTGAGTCTCAGAGCGCTGTTTCCTTCCATTAATGTTTTTGCAGATATTCAGTATAAAGAGTAAACAACAAAAACACAACCATCCAATTGTGGTTGTTCACATCGCTTCCTACATTGAATACATGTCGTCGGTTTGTTTTTTAAATTTACATTTTTTAAGGCCACAGCCGAGACATTTCTGTATTTTGAAAAATGTGTAAAAATCTTCATTTTTTAATGGTTCATTGCACTTTTTAGCAATTTATTTCGTTAGTCTGGACACAAGTCTACACATTTTAAATGTTTTGTGCAAAAAAAAGACTCTACAGCCTGTAAAAATGTGAAGATATGCTCTGGCAGACTTGGTTTGGATTAAAGACGTGTCGCTCAGCATCAAAGAGCAGGACTGGGAAAGTGTTTGTGCTGAAGTTCACACGGTGTTAATAGATAGTCTTCTAAGAATCATTTCCAAACAGATCATACTAGACCCAAGATTGTTTCTGTCAGTAATCTTACAGACCATCCACTTCACAACATCTATGTGGACCAGAGAAAGAAAGGCAGTGGACGGCTCATCTCTCTGCGCTGCAGGACTGAGAGATTCAGAAAATCATTAACCCCTGCAGCCATTAGGCTCCATAACACTCAAGCCAATGAGAGATGAGCTGAAATTCTTGTTTTATGTGATTTTTATAATTTCATCCTGAATTTCTATTCTATCCAGGAAACATTGCTACACTAAAAATGTAGAATAACATTAACAGACCAAGTACCATCCATTGGTTAAATCAGATGTTTTCAAACCTGTTAGAAAAAAAAAACATGAGTCCAGAAAGTCAAACAACATGTATTTATAAATTTGGAAACCCTTCATTGTGTCAAAAACAAACCCAAAAGGTAGAAATTCAGACTTTTTCATTTTGTTTTAGTAAAATTCAACTGACTTTGATTTGTTCATTCATCTATTTATTTCATTTTTTTACTCATTTGTTAAATCAGCCATGAAAGTGAAATATGATTAATGATAAATATGTATTTTATTAATACATTAATTAAAACAACTTCAATACTCTGGTTAGTCTAACCATTCATGGATATTTTTAACAACAACAAAAAAATAAAAAAAAAGAAAGAAAGAAAAAATTGATGTCCTAAAGAAAAAAAAAAGTGTCCTAAAAACGGAATACTTTAAAGAACTTACATTGTTGAAATGTCTCATTGCTATAAAAAAAAATCTATGAATGGGACAAGAAAAATCTCCTTTTTTTAAAAAAGAAAAAAAAAGGAAAATAGAAAAACTGTCTTAAAACAAGAAGCCTCAAAACATTTCTTTTACGGCATTGGCATTTTTTTTAAACAATTCAGCTGACATTTTTGTCTTTTGGTATTTTGAAAGAAGACATTTCTGTAATTGTCTGGAGAATTCAGCTTATTTAAGCCTAGTAAGAATTTTTTTTACCACAAGAGAAAAATAACAAAGAGCCTTTCCTGAATTTCAGTTTTTGCATTGAACATATTTTATAACACTTAAACATTCACATCAACAAGATGTGGTAAAAATTATTCCAAATGCTTAAACTCTGTCGAATTTAATGTTTTTAACGACAAGTCCAATTCCTCGTTAACATAATTGTGAATTCACCATCCCTCCACAGAAGACAACAATCCTTTCACATGTCCTTTTTTTTTTTAAATTTATATCTCTCTGTCGCCGTCTTCCTTCCTCAACAGTCCGTTTCTTCATCCTCACCAACGCTTCACGTGTTGCCTTCCTGTCCTTGTAGCTCCCAGCTGTCCCATGCAGATGTTTGCAGACTTAATTAGTTTAATGTTAATTAAATGTCTTCCTTAAACCATTTTACCTGAAGTAATGACATTAATCGTAATATGAAGGTACCAGAGTGTTCAGTTCGTGAATATGAGCGTGACATGAAGATGAAGTCAGAAAAGTGTTCTGGTTTATCAGAGTGTTCCGATTGACAGTTGGATTTGCTGCGAGGGATTTCATTATGGCGGTGAGGGGCTGGACGGTTCTCAGTCATATAGAAAAGTACAGCGTGTGTGTTGACAGAGCTCCGTGTGGGTGTGTGAGTGACAGTGATGAGGAGATGCAGGACAATTTCAAGCTGCTTCTTGACACTTTCCTGCCTTCAGCCTGTGTGACGCTGCAGCCTGGAAAGCAAAAACTTATTATAAGTGAGCCCACTCACACACACACACACACACACACAACGGACGATTACAGCACGTACCTCCCCTCTCCTACATTTAGACACACATGTACACACACTCCATGATGGAGCTGTCAGCTTCAGGGTGCCAGGGTCGACGACGCCTCTCGGCTGCAGCTGACGCCCGCCTCCTCTGCAGCTCTGCAGCCTCCACTGTTCCCAGTTCAGCTGGGCCGTCTCTCCAGCTGGGCCGGGGCAACGAACCTCTCAGCTGCTGTTTCTTTGTGCCAGCTGCAAAAAAAATGGGTGTTGATGAAACAAAGGGAGCGTTTTAAATTAAAATATCAGCTTCTAATTTCCTCTGATTGATTTTGTGAGCTCTGATGCAGGACTCTAGCGTGTTTGTCCTTCATGCCAGCACACCGTCTGGGAAACCATCAAAAGCTGACAGAAAGCACCAACAGTTTTTGCTCATGTACACTTTCATCACTTCAAGTCACCACCAGATGTGATTGAAGTACAGCAAAGTTACAAAATGACCCGAATTATTCTGTTACCAGCCTGCAGACTTCAAAATACAGACGAATGTGGCTTTGAAGAAAATGGGCCAAAATGCACTTCAAGATCAAGCTGGAAAATGGAGAGCGTTGCCTCTGTGAGGAGTCTTTTATCATGTCTTATTAGAATTATTTATATATGATCATGTTTCCTGAGCTGACAGTGATAGTTTCTGAAAATAAAAAGCTTTGAGTTTTTAAAACCTGAGACGAAAACAAGAATCTCAAGTTGACAAACTCAACAAGTTTAATTAATCAAGGATTACAGCGTATAAGGTTTTGTTCTTTATGCCAGTAGCAGAAATTTATATGAGCAAGTGCTGAGTTTGAGAACCCGTAAAGAGGGGGAATTTTTTTTATATTTTTAAAGTCTTTATTTTGTCCCTCTGGTGCCTCCTTAGTGCCCCCAAAAATCCCTATTTTTCTCTCTACTGTTGTTTCATTTCAGCCTCTGTCTGAACCCCCTTCCCTCTGATTGGCCAGCTCTCTGGAGGCATGATAGGGGAGGAGTTATCGGCAGACCTTGGTGATTGAGGCCCGTCCCTCCAGTTCGGAGATCCTTACATGATGACCTCATTATTTTAGGAAGTCTTGTAAAGATCTGTTGCTCTTTTTAAAGCATTTTGACCAATTTAAAGACAGATTCAGGGATTTTTACAACATATAAATACATAAAGGTTTGAAAACCTGCATGTTTGGTCTGAACATTCAGCATTGTTGCTTCATATCCATGTTTACAGTACAGGAAAGCAGAATAACCCCTTATTCCAAAACATGTTCATGTAAGATTAAATGATCAAACCACTTTCTCCTCACAGAGCAAAGAGCTGACCTACAAAGACCAGGAACAGCCACACACACGCGGAGCTCTTTTTGTTCTGTGTGTGTGTGTGTGTGTGTGTGTGTGTGTGTGTGTGTGTGTGCTACACAGAAAACCTGATAGGACCAGGGCCCAGACAGTGCTGACCTCGTGTTTTTGTGTTCTTCAGGTCTTGTCGTATCACGCTTCTGCTGCGGAAGAAGAATCGCGGGAACTCCAGGTAACCGCGGTAAATTCAAGTTTAATTATTCCATAATTCACACTTACTCATGAGCAGCGATTTAATGCAACACACACACACAATGTTGCACTCACACACACTTCTTAAAATAGTTTAGCTGACATGAGACATCCATCTTTGGAGTCTAATACATCTCATCTACACCGTGAGGTTATTTTCAAAGAATCTCACACCCTTCTGAAGCAGCAGAGAGAGAAGAAAACAACCCATCGAGGCTGCTGGTCTTTGCATCTCTGTGCTGTTGTCTCTGCAGCGCAGACAGCCTTGTAAAGAAATGGTGAATAATGAAGAGACGACTTACTTCGCCCTGCTTTAATGAAAGCTTTTTAATTTATTCATCCTGTCATTGTCTCTGAGACGTCTCCACAGAGTCCACTCCTCCACAGCTCAGTTTGTGACTCCTCTTTAACAAACAAATGAAAGTCTGTATTTCTTATCTGAAGGTTTTTGTCGTGCTGCTGAAATGAAACTGTTGCTGGTTTGCAGAGACGTACTGAAACACACAGAAATGAAGCTTCATTTATTTCTCCACAGAAGCTTTCTTCTCTTGTACATTTGGCCTTTCTCCACAAGTGACACAAATTATTTAAGGACCTCCCTGCAGCCAGACCATCTCATAATTGTTTTAATTAGCTCGCTTGTCTCTAACCGGCTCCTGACGGCACTCAAAGCCGACCTCCAAACATAGACCATCCGTGCAGCCGGGCTTTCACACCACTCACAATCGTCTCAAAAGGTCCTGTTCTCCTCTCCTTTTGGCAAAGTGGCTGAACTGACGACATAACCTGAATAAGTGGCCTCCTCCCGCGGGTGTCAGACAGGGAATGTGTCATTTGGTATCTAGGACACAGGCTCGAGTAAAGCTGTGACTATAACTGCATCTGCACTCTGTTTTCAGCTGACAGAATGAGAGAGTGATGAAGGATGTTCGATTATAAGTTCGTACGCAGATGATCCACTCTTATACCCATGTGTTGTTGTGTTTGTTTCTGAGTCCAAAGCCTCACTGAGTGTCTCTGTGTTTGTTTTTGTGTGTTTGAAGATCACCACAGTGCCATCAGCTCAGTCACTTCGTCTTCTGGACTTCAGCTTCAGTGACTTTGACTTGTTGGACACTGAAACCACGTTGGGTACGATACGCATGTTCATCGACCTCAACCTGGTGCAGAACTTCCAGATGAAGTACACGGTAAGAGCTGAACAGTTCAGACATTAAACTCAGGTTATGTTTATTTATTATTTATGTTTTTAAGTTATTTTTGGGCTTTTTCATGCTTTTGATCAGAGAAGGGATTGGACAGTGGATAGAATAGGAAACAGAGTGAGAGTGGGGAATGACATGCTGGAACCAGGCCACCCACTTGAGGGCGAACCTCATTGGGTGCTACCTAGACCTCTAGACCATCTGCACTCCAATACTCAGGTTATGTTGTCTTAAAAGTTTATAACAGCTGCAGAACTTTGTGTCTGGCTCTGATCCTCTTCAGTCCAAATTCATGAACCCGTTAAGCGACTGCCCGTCTGTAGGACTTTGGTTTGAATACAGAACCTTTTAGATTCTTTAAGGTGTTTCAGATCTCAACACTACAGTGTCAGCATAGTAGTTCAGGCTCTCCCCTTTTTTAATATCTATTAACCAAGACAGTCATGTGATACAGAAATTGCAACACCATGTCACCATGTGGAGAGTCCATAGATGGACCCAGTTGGTCAAATCAGGTGTCAGTCAAAACTGTGTGGGCTTCAGCCAGTTGATGGGTTAACATGCAGGAATGAGAGAGTAAAGAGGTGATATCTTCAGATACTCTGAGCAGAGACAGAGACCTGAAATCTTGCAGCTTAAATAAAACCACTCCTTGAAAAAAAATAACACCTCAGAGTAAAATCTGCAACAAATCAAGATGCTTTTCTTGATTCTTCACAGGTGTAGCTTTATATAATAGCAAAAAAAAACCCTTCAAATCTTGATTTTTATGGCAAATCTGATGTTTTAGGATAAAAAAATATTTTGACGTACTGTAAATCTGAACACTTAAAATTAAAAAGACTCGGAATACCTTAAAAACTACAAAAAAATTACAAAAAAGAGCAAAGAAAAAAACAACAAAAAGAAAATACTCTCGTAAAACTTACAGTTGATACTCTTCAGAAGATTAGACTTCATATGATTTGAATTCTACGCTATAAAATATTGAAATTACTTTCCAGCAGTACGATAAAAAACATCAAATGTTAAAATTTTTTGAAGACGAGATTCTGCCCAGAAAGAAAAAATGTTCACCTGTGTGTTTTCTCTGTATGTGGTCTCAACAGCTACATGTAAACTGCAAAAAAAGTCTTTATACAAGAAATTATACAAATATATTTTTTTTTACCCCAATTCTTAACATATTAGAAGCATTTCAGGTGGTTTTTTTTGTCTCCTTATTTTGTAAAATAAGACATTTTTCTGGACTTGTCAGGTGAAAGATGCACAAATCAAGTCTAACGACAATTTTGACGAAAAATAAAACAAACACTTGATTAGATTTTGTTTTTTGGAGTGCTGTTTTGCTGTCAGATTTCAGCTTTGTTGTCTTTATTTGATTTTATTATCTGCAGTTGTTGTCTGTTTTTGGTCGCCATGTCTGTTTTGTTGCTGTGAGTATCTGCCTCTGTGGTTGTTTTGTGTCTCTTTGTTGTCGTGTTTGGTTCTGTGGAGTGATTGGTTTGTTTTGTGGTTCTTGGTTTTGATGTATTATGATGCCGAGCTTGTTTTTTAAATAAATGATAATGTCTTTTTAATTTATTTATGTTTATCCTACAGTGCTTTGAGCTCTCAGGGCCACCGTACATTAATCAAACTGGTGTTAGTTTATCATTTAAAGTGCGTTGTTTATTCGTGTTTGCTAATGGACTCTTTTCTTCAAACACAGGCAGCGTGTTCGTCCCTTTGGAGACAAAGCTTGCATTATGTCCCAACAAAACATTATTATTGTTCAGGGTCTCATAGCAACACAGGAAGGACCACAACAAAGGAGGACAGTAACCACTCTGTCCTGACGTGGCCTTTTTTTATCGCCGGGTCAAGAGCAGATTCCTGTTTTATCGGTCGACGATAATGATCTCATTGTCAGCAGCAATAGATGTTCAAACGTGTGTGTGAGTGTGTGTGATGGAGCACTGAATGCTTTCATCAGTGAGTTAATCGTCGTGTGTTTGCCCGTACGCTTCACTCAGAGACCACACATCATCACACCCCACGTCAGACCCCCCGCTCTTCTTCTGCGCCCTCCGCTTGGCGCCAGCTCTTTTCCCTTTCTTCAGCGGGTTTGGCTCTGATCCTCGGCAGCAGCGCTCACCTGAAGAGGTCCTTGTGTGTCGGTGTCTGCAGAGGGCAGCCTCATAAAGACAGCCTTTGATTGCTCACATCGACGCCCTGACCACCCCGGAGCATCACGGGTTCAAACACTGTTCTGACTTATGAAAAGCTGCAGAGACGTTCATTACAATCAAGGAGTCATGATCCTGTGGAGAAAATGAAACCTAATTTGAGCCGAGTTTAGCTCTCTGTGTGTTGCTGATGAGCATGCAGCGCAGCAGAGAATAACGCAGCAGAAAGCATTGATTAGCCGGCAGCGTGCTGCTGAGTCAGCACTATGACGAAAGCTATACATCCTGACAGCCGACCCCTGACCTTGTAGAAGATTTTTTCACAGAGAAAGATGAGTGCAGCTTGCTGAGTTCTCAAAAATGCAACACGCTCACTATAGACTCCAGTTGTCTCTCAGAGCGCAGAAAAAGTCATAAATTTGTTAACCTTTGACCTTTTGAGACGCCATTCAGACTGGCCTGGCCACGATGCTGAGGCTCGCAGACATCTGATCTTCAATGATCAGCTGGACCCTGAAAGAGCCTTGTCTTATAACTCATAGATGCAGTAACCAACATTGGAACAAAAGTCAACGGAAGAAAAAACCTGTTGCAACCAGATTCAGAATCAAAGTTTACAAGCAAACTCCTGATGACACCTTTGATTAAAGCTCAATTTGATTCACAGCAGAATCTTCAGTATGACCACAGCAATCAGTCTCTATTCTTAACCCCTGCATCGAACAGGAAGTATCTTCCCACCATATAGGGAGCTAACCTAAAGGAGACTTGTCTTTTGACAGAGATGACCAATCCGGAGACAGGAGCGAGGAGAAAATAACCATCCTCTGGGTTATAAGAATGCTACTTGTTGATCATGTTTTCAGTTGCTTGGGGTGATCTGCAGAAGCTCTCAACTCATTTACTTTGTTCAGATTTGCCTGCTTTGAATAAAGTATCTCGGATTTAACTGACCGGCCTCTTCTGATGATTGGACTCCTCGTGTGTTTTACTCTTTTTGAGTGACGTAGTTGTAACAAGAACAGTTCAGTAAGTTTAGCCTGTCAGATTCAGGGCATCACCTGGCCTGCTGTCAAGACACGAGAAACTCCACGAAAAAGGCTGAAATTCAACAACCTCATCTGTTCTGATCTCATTCTGACCCCCCCATCCACGAGCTGTCTGCGCAAAACTCCTCGAAAACATCCATCAAGGTGTGAACGCCAGCAGACAAATTTTCATCCCGACTTGACTCTCAGTTTTCCTGCAAGTTCTCAAGTAACATTTGCATCTCAGCTGGATGTGAGAGTGAAGCAGGAGATTTATTTCCAGGGAGCAGGAAGGGCTGAAAATTTTTTACATCCTGTGACATATATGAGCTTAAGGAGCCGAAGGTTTCTGTTTTTTTCATCCAGCTTCATGTTGGAAACATTACGCTGTAACTTTCGTTGAATGCTGTTGATATCACAGCCTCCATGGACTCACTGGGGTCACAGAGGGGACTTGACAAGCCTGTTTCTGGAGGGTGCATGAGCGGTCGCCTGTCTGCTCATGCTCAGTGACGGCTGGGATGGCCTCCAGCCCCTGCAACCCTCGAAGATGATGGATGGATGTTTCAAATAACAATCTGTATTTAAATTATCACATGAGGACACTGCAAAAAACTGAAATTTCAGGAAGTGCTTTTGTCTCATTTTTATTAAAAATGTCTTTTTAGACTTAATATGAGCCTCATTCTCCAGACCAGTCCAGAAACATGTCTCATTTAAAGATATTTAAAGACAAAAATCAGCTCTGAATTGTTTGTAACAAGTAAAAAAAATCTGCTATTTTCTTGTATTTAGACATTATTCTAAACTTGACAAGTAAATTTTTCTGACCCCACTGGCAGATTTTTTGACTTGTTGCAGGTAATTCAGAGCTTATTTTTGTCTTTAAATATCTTGAAATAAGACACGTTCCTGGACTTGTCTGTTGAATGTGGCTCATATCAAGTATAATAAGACAATTCTTACTTTAAATAAGACAAAAAACACTTGATTAGATGTCAGTTTTTGCAGTGTGAAAATATGCTGTAAAATAGATGTATGAAACACCCTTTCATGGCTTTTTTTTGACATTTTGCAATAATGTTGGTCATTTTTTCAAATGGAAGTGAGAGAGCTGTGTAACTTAAAGTGTCTTTTAACTATTAAAAGCCTGACCCATCAAAAAATAGCTGAAAAATTCTAAATTTTTGGAACTGGGATGTTCATTGACCCTTTGTTGACAAAATCAACCAAAAATATTGCTGTATCATTTTGTTTATGATATATTTTTTATATCACATTTGACATACTGGGCTTTTTTAGCAACTTTTTTAGTAAATTTTTTAGTAAGTATGCATTCATACAATGCAGAAAAAACTTGTTTTAAAAAAATGAGTAACAGTTAAGATGTTTTTCTTTCCGTAGCTTCTTGAAAATTTGTTCACTAAAAAAAAAAGTGCACTGCAAAAACTGAAATCTATGCAAATTTTTTGTCTTCTTTTTTAGTAAAATTGTCTTATTATTACTTTCTCTTATCCCAGATTTCTTTTTTTACGTGTTACAAAATTCAAACCTCATTTAATGTTGTTTATTGTTTAATATCTTGAAATAAGACATGTTTCTGGTCTGGTCTGGTGAATGTAGCTCATATCAAGTCTAAAAAGACTTTTTCTTAAAAATAGGACAAAAGCACTTACCTAGATTTCCATTTTTTGCAGTGTGTGTGGATAATTTCATGAATTTTGAAAAGGACCAAAATACAACTTCAGCTGCCTGTAGTGTCATGATAATCCTCAAGGAGGCAGAATACATTTATTAAAATATTTATCATGTTGATGAGATGGAGGTCTTTGAAACTCAGGTATGAAATATGATAGGTTTGGGAATAAAGGGTCAGACACTTTTATTTGCATATTAGAGTCTAATTCAAGTCAAACCAGACCAGAAACAGGGAACCTGGCAATAACTAATCGCTGTCCCAGCTTTTTAAAAGTTATGGACAAATTTTCACATCGTGGAGTTGAAACCGAATTTCTTGCTCTGCTCTCTCCTGCAGAGTTTGTGTCACTGGGTCCTCAGTGTGAAGAAGAACTACAGGAAGAACGTGGCGTATCACAACTGGAGACACGCCTTCAACACGGCTCAGAGCATGTTCGCTCTGCTCAAGTCGGGCCGCTTACAGGTGGGTGCTGTCGGTCCCCGTCAAGGACGATCTGATTGGCTGAAATGATAACCGCCAAATAGACAGAAAAATGAACTGGTTTATGTCCACTCCATTTTTTGTGTGCAGGTTTTATTAAGCGAAATTAATCTATATTTTTCCAGTAATTTTTGAGAGATTAAAGCCTAACAACGTGTGTTTACATCCAGGATGCTTTTATTCGATCTGATTGGATGCAGATTTCTGTCTGTGAACCAGCTGAAGATAAAGTTTCATGTGTCTGTTAATCGTCCTACATTTTCCCTCTGATTTCCTCCACTCGTTCGTCGCCTGACAGGGCTACCTGAGCGATCTGGAGGTTTTGGCTCTGATGATCGCAACCCTGAGCCACGACTTGGACCACAGAGGAGTCAACAACTCCTACATCCAGAGGTGAGTCAGATAATTATATGTCTGATTGTATATGCATGTGTGGGAGCCGACTGTGTTTAATGACTGTGCATGTGTGTGTGTGTGTGTGTGTGTTTCCAGGAGCGACCACCCACTGGCTCAGCTCTACTGCCACTCCACCATGGAGCATCACCACTTCGACCACTGCCTCATGATCCTCAACAGTCCGGTTCGTGCACTGAGATGATCGTGAGAACGATCAAAACTCTTTATTTATTTACACTTTCATTTAATCCTCCACAACTCCACATTTATTTGATTATTCTTAAACGGATTTATCCTTCAGCGGCGCTCTAATGACTCCACAGATCCGGTCCTCCTTCTCCGTTATGCAAATGATGACATTAGCCGCCCTTTCACAGCTGCAGCTCATTCAGTATGCAGCAGCCGAGCTCTTAGCAGGCGCCACAGAGTGGTTTCATCTCCTCCTGCCCTGGTGTCCCTGCACAGCTCCCTGCCAGACTCTGAAATGTTTCAAAACGTTGACGACTTCCAGAGTTTAGATCAGCTGTACTCCTTCAACAGGAGATACTCATTAGTGCTCATGAATCCAGTGACAGAATCAACGACAACACCAAAAATCACAGCGGAAAGGAATGATTTAATAACCCGCCTTAACTTCATGAAAACGCTGTAAGAATTGATGTTGTGGGCCTGTTACGTCATAAAAACGCTGACCACATAAATCAATAACATTTGCATGTAATGTAATAAGTATGTGGACTCTCCGTGAAACGCTTTATGAGTTGGCAACCTCTCCCTACTTCAATAAAATTTCTGAAACACAAAAAGCTGAAAGCCACGAGTGCAGATTTCCTCAGAACTATATTTGATTTAGTTTCACTGCTAAAAGTCTTTATTCTGCAAAGATGGCTTGTTTCATCTATTGCAAACCCTCAAGAGGGCTGGCCAATCAGAAGGAAGGGGGTTTTTATGGAGCGGGGAGCCTTAAAGAGACAGCAGCTAAAACGAAACGGTTCAGACAGACGCTGAAAAAATAGTTTTTTAAAACACCAGGGAAAGAAATAATGTGATTTTTGTGAGCTGTAAATCATGTAAAGATGCTACAGTATCTAAGTACAAGATCCAGTATTTAAAGGGGATTTAGAGCTGTTGTGTCCAAATCACAGGAAGTTCCCATACAGCAGCTTTCTAGCTGTAATAATGGCAGTGAGCCACCTTTTTGCTTCAGTGCACCTAATTTAAAATCCAACATGTCTATCAGTGATAACACCAGCACAGGTTCATTCACTGTTTATACAATGTGAGCACTGGGTGTGAAATAACATGTCTGTCAGGTGCAAAATAGCAGTAACACTTATGCTGCATGCACAGAAAATAAGACCCTGAGTTTGTTCATCGTTTGGTCATCAGCCTCAGCTGTTTGTCATCGCTCCTTGCGAGCAGTTTTAATGGGGTGCAGGTTTTTGCTTCAGTGTGACTGCCTCCCTCAAGACAATAAAAACCAAAGGCTTGAATTTGGGGACTGCGACATCAAAAAATCAAGGGTGCAAAATTATCTTTAACCTGTTTTTGTCTTCAAAAGTTGAAATCAAGCAATAATACACAAGAAAGAGACAAGAAGGGGGCGATCGTACTTTAAACCAGCATCAGGTGGGGGAACAAGAAACAGCCGCTCAGTGGACTATTGCGTCTGGCTGCCCCCCTTAAACCAAAATAAACCAAACTAAACCAGACTTCACTAGACTAAACCAAGCTATGCTAAACTAATCTATACCAGATGAGACCAGACCAGACTAAACTAAAGTGATAATAACTGATCTAGACAAGACAAGACTGCCCCTGATTCCACCAGATTTATCAAAACTAAGCTAAACTAAGATAAAATAAGCAAAGCTAAATAAGCTAAGTAAAGCTTAGGAAACTAGGCCATGCTAAATTAATTAATTTGACTAGGCTTAACTAGGACAAGAAGAGACAAGATAAGACTAGACAAAAACCAGACTAGACTGGCCCAAACTAAACTAAACTAAACTAAACTTAACTTAACTTAACTGAATTTAACTATCCTAAACTAAACTAAACTAGATAAAATAGGAGGACAAGATGAGACAAGACTGGACTAGACTAAAACCAGATAAGACTAGCCTAATCTAAACTTAACTTTACTTCATTAAAATAAGATAAACTGAGCATGACTATGTTAAAATATAACAAGCCATGCCAAACTAATCTAGACCAGACTAGATTAGATGAGACAGGACAAGATGAGACAAGACTAGATTAGACTAGACCACTCCTGACAAAATTGTACAGAAAAACATTGTTATCAAATTGTAACCAAAGATAAACGGAACTAATCTAGACTAGGCTAAACTAAACCAGATAGGCAAGATGAGACTAGACTAGACTGAAATCAGATTTGATTAGCCTAATCTAAAACAAATTTAACTAAAATGAAAAAAAAAAACTGATCTAGACTAAAATAGATTAGACTCGACTGGCCTGACCAGATTTACCTAAACTAAACTAAACTATTCTAGATGAGACCAGACTAGACCAGACCAAACTAAACCACAGTAAGATAAGCTAAATTAATCTAGACTTGATTAGTCTAGTCCACCCCTAACCAGACAAGCCTAGACTAGACTAGCCTGAACTGATGTAACTTCAGTTGAACCTGACTAGAGGTAATAGAAGTCATTTAATCAGCATTCCTCATTAATGTCCAGCAGGGGGCGACTCAAACTCTTGCATAAAGACCTTTAATCATGTCGAAGTCTATGAGTCAGTGAGCCGTCCTGAAACTGGATTAAATCTGATGTTTATTTATTAAAAATGAAGCCCTGAAGAAGGCCGTGCTAAATGTGTTTATTGATGAAAGTTTGGTTTGGATCACATGACCTTTGGATCTTAACTGAAGGACCTTAAGATTTCCCTCAAACGGCTCTGATAAAACTAAACCCACCTGCGTTTTGTCTCTTTAGAGCCCAAAACTCGGACTTTTTAATCATGTGAAGAGTAGATTTACAGTGTTAACCTTTCCCTAAGCTGTTCTGAGTGGAGTGTGCACCACATAAAACTATAATCAGCACTTAAAGCACTTTAAACTGGGTCACACAGTTCAGTACGAGTCAACATGAGGGATGCCGATGCTTCCTGCTCAGGGACCCAGCGGTGTGTTAATGTCCAGTCACAGACCTTAATGCTGTTACCTGCTCGCTGCAGCGTCCTGGATCTCTCTCCGTCTTATTTATTATGCCCATTCTGCTCATTTTCCAGCTGCTGACCTTTCAAAGAAGACTCCGATGGCTCCATAAAACAGAGTGACTTACAGCCCGCTCTGATCTTTATGGGCTCAAAACAAACTCTAAATACACTCCCTGGCTCCACGGCTCCACTTAACCCCACTGCTGCTCGGACTTTAATCATGAGCACACACACTTCTGCAGCTCTCGTCTCATGCAGGCTGATAAGCATTAATGCAAACACACTCTTCTTTGCAGCACTCGAACTGGAAGAGACATTGAATAATGGGTCAACAGATATGCTAATAAACACTCAGAGATGTGTGGGTTGTATTCAGTTATTCATGTAGGGCTGTTTATGCACTCTGTAGTATTTTCGCAGACCTCTCCCTGCACTCACACACTGTCTGCTTCTTTATTTTCACTCTCTGTCTCTCCAGGGAAACCAGATCCTGAGCGGTCTCTCCCTGGATGAGTACAAGGCCACTCTGAAGATGATCGAAGGGGCTATTCTGGCCACAGACCTGGCGCTGTACATGAAGTAGGTACCAAACGTCAGGTCCAGATGCTGCGCTGAGTGGAGAGCAGAGACAGAGCGAGGAAGTCAGACAAACAACAGGCCAAGGGAAGAGAAGGCAGGCTTTCTCTGCCACACGGAGCAAAATTATATTTAATCAGCTCCAAATACAGAAAATAGGAAAACTTTGGAAATTGTTTCTGCAAATTTGGACTCTTATTGATTTTTGTTTTTTTAAGAACAGGTTGAAACAGCTGCAGCCTGATCCACCAGGGTACACAAAGCCAATAATAAGGACTGTCACTGTCTTATTTGAGTCTTTAAAAGACGAAGAATGTAATTTTAAATGTCCAGAAACTTTGCAAAAAAATCTCTGCATAGAAAGAGCTGTCTTAATGTCTTACTCCCTTATAATTTTTGTGATAAGTTTCAATTTTTTGAAATGATTATTTGAGTTTCAACCAATGCTTTCTTGTGGCACGAAACCTACTCCTCTTGCTTCCTCTGCAAACCTTTTTCCAACCCTCCTCCGCTCCAACTCCTTCTTTTACACCAGGGGTCTCCAAACTTTTTTCCTGTGAGGGCCACATAACTTTTCCCTTCTCCGATGAGGGGGGCCGGGGTCAGTTTGGAAAAGAAAAAGTGTGACGATCGCAGGGGTGCCTAAACGTAAACGTTCATTGTTTTACAGAAAGACACACATAACCAAATATTAATAACCCTTTCTGGGATCTTCACAGAAAAAAGTCAGGAAATAAATAATGGGCCAGATGTGGAGGCGGGCCGTATCCAGCCCGCGGGCCGCAGTTTGGGGACCACTGTTTTACGCTTTGTCTGTGATTTAACCAGGGTCATTTCTCGCTGATGCTTGCTCTGCTTTTGTCTTTGCTGATGCTCTCCCTGCCTTGTCTTTAAATGTATGAATGAAAGAGAAGGGAGGTGTGCTCTGCCTGCCTCAGACTTTTGCATTCCACATGAACATCTGTGAGGGCAGAGAGCTCCCAGAACAGAGCAAAATGAAAAAAACAGCAGTGCTTCTGCTAGAAAATATAAAAGGGGAGTCTGTTTTTCAGAGGCAGGCGGATGTGTATTTATTACAGTTTTGTTTTTATGTATTTTTCTGACGCGTGTTGCTTCAGCAGACAGCTGCGATGCTTAAAGAGTCTCTCACAGCTGCTTCTGTAGAATAAGTTCCAGTGAGATAACTAAAACAAAGACAGAAAATATTAAGCTAACTGATTATCAGGCTGAATGACGTTGTATCAAACAAAAAATAAACTTTCCTTTAAATGTTGAAGCCGAAATATCTCCTCACCAACCAGGACTTTCTAAAAATTAAAATTTTGCTTTAATTTCGTAACTTTTTCCATCTCTAAATTGGTGTAATGGATCTAATGTATTCCCCCCGTTTCTTCCTGGGTGTAATTTATCGGTCATTATTCCTGTTTCTCATTCGCTCTGTTTTTCCACTTATCTGGCTCACTGATTACAGCTGTTATCTCATCCCTCTCTCGGTCTAGACAGTGGGCGGCGGAGGAGGTAAGTCGGTTGAATATGAGGATCATTATCTGCTGTGTCATTATGTGTGTGTTTGTGTGTTTTCAGGAGGCGGGGGGAGTTCTTCGAGCTCACGAAGAACAGTCAGTTTGTTTGGGAGGATGAAGATCACAGAGACTTACTGAGGTGAGAACTTCAGAGCTTTAAAGCTGATTCGCGCAGGTACAGAACATCAAACGTGAAACAGCAGGAAGAGGATCAGTGTCAGCGTTAGAGTCGGGATGTTGTTAGCCTTAGCTTAGCATACAGAAATGAAGAAGGCTGGGAAATCCAAAGGTCTTCTTTCTCCTTCTTCTTTGCATAAGTAGACAAATATTTGTCTTGATTTGTGTCCCTCAGTGGTCAAATGTGGCCCTGGGCTCCTATCAGTACCTGTTTTATAACAGTATGTGTTGATGTGTCTCCCCCTTCAGGTCGATGCTGATGACTGCATGTGACATCTCAGCCATCACCAAACCCTGGCCTGTGCAAAAAAGGGTAAAAAAACATTCCTTATACGTCAGTTTTCTATGTATGTGTCATTTGTTCGACATTCTTTGGCTTCACTCGGTGCAGAACTTTATTTTGTTTTCTGACTTTTCCTTTCTGTCGCGACCTTTGGCACTCTTGGAACTTAAACAGGCTGAAAATTAAACATCTCATGAATTAACACTCTAAGAAAGCATGGAAATAATTCAGCAGTTCTTTATTCACTAATGCAGCAGACCCAGAATGACATTATCACACTTTGCAAGACATGCAAGTAAACAATCTGTGAGTATTGAGGTCAGGCTGTCGGTGAATTGACCTCTGTATAATCTCAGTTGGGCAGGGCAGCAATCAAAATTTTTGATACCTGCACCGATACCGATACCTTCACTTGGATACCGGTGCTTGAACGGTACTTATTTTGATACCAATTTGATAATATCAGTTCAAACAAAACGGAAACAACCTCACACATTGTGGTACAAATCTTGAGTTTTAATTTTCAGCTTTATTATTTTTGTACTCTTACAGTAAAAAAAATAAACAGCAAATAGTTGCCAGTGCAAAAGCACATTTTCAGATAAGTGACAGGTCAGTATATACTGGGTACACAGTTTATTCTGGCTTTTGGCCGGTGAAAGTGACACAAAAGAGGCGAACATCAGGCTTGAAGGCACTGCTGCGAGTGGAGGAGTCTGCCTGTGGGTTTTGGATAGGGGAGAGGCTCAGCACCCACTGCTTGCTGGGAAGCAGAAGGTGCTGGAGATCAAATCATGCTTTCACTCCGTCCCCAAACTCCAGAAAAGTCGCTAGATTTTTATTTATTTTTTTTTTTACAAAAAAGTCACTAGAGGGGTCTGAAAAGTCACTATTTTTTTTTTTTATTTAATCTTTATTTAACCAGGAAGATCCCTTTGAGATTAAGAACCTCTTTTTCAAGGAAGACCTGGCCAAGATAGGCAAAAGCAAATACAACACATAGTTACAAATGACACAGATAAAACCCCAACATATAAAATACAATTAGAATAAACTAAGAAAGTACACAAGCAAATCACAGAAAACAGGTACATGTAATGGAGTTGGCCTCAAGTATTTTTGATTTGGATTTAAAAGTCCTCAAAGAAATTAACGCAGTTAGCTTCCAGTCATTTTGCAACGTGTTCAAGGCTGAAGGAGCAGAGTAAATAAAGTCCTGTCCTGTCCTGCATCCTGCAACCTTGTGTAACATTACAGGCAATCATCAATGGCATTATCAGATCTTGATTAACCCTTTGAGTATCGAAACTTGTCACTGAAAGACGAGGCACATTTTGATACCGAAGCAAAGAAGCAAAGTTCAGTACCTCTGCCTTTTTACTAGAGGGGGAAAGCTTTAAATTGCCAGCTTGAGTGAAGACCTATATTGCATTCAGCAAAGTCCCCAATGTGCAGTTTCTGTGCAGCTGTGTAGCTCTTTCATCATGTGGAGGCTGCAAACTTGCTAGCTACTGTTGTGTCAGTTATACCCTCATGCTGCGCCTGGAACTCCACTGGTGGACTTTTGTCTCAAATCTTGAAGTCTTTCTAATAAAATCAGACCTCCAGATTAATTTAATAGTTCACCACTTTTTTCTTTATACACACAGTTATGATTTTATGATCTTATGGGGGATGAAAGTGTTAAAAAAATGATGCTTAAAGTTTGTTCGGTCACTTTTATCCCAGTGTGCTTTGCACAGCGAGGTCTGTTGCTTCTCTTTATGTTTCTAAAAATGCTTCTCCGTCTTTGACAGCGAAGTCTTCCTTCTTGTTGATAATTTATGTAAGGTTTCAGACACTTCAGGTATCAATCTGAGCCTGTTTGCAGCAAACAGGATCTATTAATGATCTACTCTGACTCCAGGATCTCCAGAACACGAGAGAAGCTGATAATGAACCAAATATCTCTCCTCACCTGACCTTACCTGTCTCTGAGCGCTGTCCCTGTTCCTTCCTCCCCTGACTCACCTCCGCTGTAGCCTGCATCTTGTTAAAGAAAGTCAGGACAGGCTCACACACACTCTGTTGGTTGTGTGTGTGTGTGTGTGTGTGTTTGGTTGTGTGTGCTGACAGGTGAGTGCTCATTAATAAAGAGCAGCTGTGCTCCTGTCCTCAGCTGACGCCTCTGAAAACATGGAGGGTGGTAAATATTCACATGCAAATATGAGCTCCTATTAAACACACACACACACAGACAAACACACACTCATCTGGATCTCATCATCAAACTGTGCCTTTCATCTGACAGCACTAAAGGAGAGATTATTCCCTCTTTGTGTTCCTGTCCTCTAGAAAGATGAAAGTTTAAATCACTCAAAGTTAAAACCTTTAAAGTCCGAGTGGTTTCCTTCACCTTTTATCACCGTCTCAACTTTTTCGTCTGTTTTGTAGCTGTTAGCTGAAGCAAACTTAAAACACCATGATATATCGTCATATGTCCGGTGACCCCGACTAACTCGACCGCCTCCGTCATGAAATCCTTGCTCAACCTCGTTTCGAGCATCCTCCAACATCAACAGTGATTCTGCTTTCATACTCGGTCTTTCTTGCTGTTTTTGGACGTCTGAAGAATCAGTCAGGGCCACTGAAGTTGTTTTCACTGCGAGCTAACTCTGTGTGCTTTGACAGACGTGAGGGTAAGTAAATAAAGACAGGCTTAATTAGCCCCTCTGCTGAACATTCGCCTCATGCTAAGTGTTCGTTTTAGTCCGCTATAATAGACTCTCTCTCTCTGCAGAATCCCCCTGCAGGTCTGTAACACTGAGCCTTGATTATACACTCAATCAGTGAACTGCAGATGGTTTCAACACACACACTGACACACACACGCTGATGCTGATTGGAGCCCCGGGCTGAAGTCAGATCTTATTTTCTTCTCTGTAAACAGATGGAGAACATTAACTTCAACTGCCTTTGACTCTTTTGCCACACTTCTCCCTCTTTTTACCCTGTTTTGTTTTTGTCCCGACATGTTTCTTGAATCCTTTCTTTCTTTCTGTTTCTGTAAGACACTTTTTGCTTGCACATACTTGGTCCATCCTGCTATTCCTTAAGTTGTTTCATACTGTCACAGTGTGACAGTGCTGACTCTGGCAGCAGAGGTATCACGGTCTCCTCTGTCTTACAAGCAGCCCAAAGGTTTTCAGTGGATTTCAAACTGACACAGAAATGCTGGAGAGTTTCTGAGGTTAAGCACAGTTGGCTATAAAACCCCGTCCCGACACAGAGATGTATCTAACAAGTATTTATAGCCATGTTGTCAGAGAAAACTCTGCAAGCTTTAGTTTGAAAAGCGTAACCTGAAATTGGGGTGAAACTGCAGGAGAGTCAGTTCATTTTATCCGTTTATCCTTGATATTCAGGATTCTACAACTGGACACCAGTTCTTACCAAAATATTTATTTATTTATTTTGTTTATTCGAACAGGTCTAAAGAAAAGAAAAGAAATACAAATATACAAAACACAAAGATGTCAATAAGAGAGATGCATACAAAGAAGTAGAACTGTGGAGAGAGAGAGAAAGAAAGAAAGAAAGAAAGAAAGAAAGAAAGAAAGAAAGAAAGAAAGAAAGAAAGAAAGAGAAAAAGAAAGAAAGAGAAAGAAAAAAAGAGAAAAAAGTAAGAAAGAAAGAAAGAAAGAAAAAAAATAAAGAAAAAATTAAAAAAGAAAGATAAAGAAAAAGAAAGAAAAAAAAAGAAAAAAAGAAAGAAAGAAAGAAATTTAAAAAGAAAGAAAGAATAAAGAAAGAAAAAGAAAGAAAGAAGGACGCTATTGAAAACAGGGATCATTGACAGTGTTTAAATATGTATAACACACCTCTACCTCCTTCCACCGCACAAACATGAAGCCAAAATACTCCAGTCAACAGCAGATCAGATTCTTGTGTGGGTTTGAAGCAGACACTCACAGATATGGAAAGTCGAGTGATTCTTGTGTTTGTGATGTTTCTTCTCATCGTTCCTCCTCTACTCTGATAATCCGGGGAACAGTGCTGCAGGAGCCTCATTGGTCAACACAGCTGTCAATCATGGCATCACCTCCACTCTTTTTTATAGCTCCTAATGACTCATTTGAACCAAAACTGACATAAAAATAAAGTTTTTATGTGTATTTAAAACTAAAAATTGTAATATTTTAGACACCGTTGATGGTTTTTGTTTGTTTTGTTTTGTTGTTTTGGGCATCTTGTTTTTCAGTTCAATAAAAGATGATCGATAATTAATTCATCTCTGTTTCTTCTCTGATGCAGATTGCAGAACTGGTTGCCACCGAGTTCTTTGAACAGGGGGATAAGGAGCGACGAGAGCTGAATATTGAGCCCAGCGTAAGTGCATTGAGAAGTGATGCCATTTTGTAATCCATGCACACAAATTGAATATAAAATCCATGCACCCTGTTTGTAGATTTAAGAGGAGCCAGCAGTTATTTTTCATTTTCTTTTGACCTGGCACTTTGGGGGGCTTTAAATGTGACTTCTTGTAATGTGGAAAAAATGTGGGGTGCCTCAGGGATCTGGTATTGGTCCTGAGGTCTTTAGTTACTACATGTTACTACAAGCGGCAATCAGTGTTTGTATTTTAAAGACTTTTACACTCTCTTTTTGTTCATGCATTGTGCTTGTTTTTTTTTTTTTTTCCTCTTTAGGATCTGATGAATCGTGAGAAACGAGATAAGATTCCCAGCATGCAAGTGTCCTTTATTGATGCCATCTGTACTCAGTTATATGAGGTAATTGAACTGACTTCACTTGTGGTAACTGCTGAGTCATCCTCTGGCCAAAGGAGAGTCAGGGACGACATGGGAACAGACAATCATCAGAAGAGGATAATTAGGGTGGGGTAGCAGAGATTGAAGATGTTCAAGAATACACTGTGACCTTCAGTAGAAGTACCAGGGAAAGAAAAAACAAAAACAAGAATGAATGTTGAATTCTTCCTTTAAGTGTAATCTCTCTGTCAGACTTTGGCAGGAATGTCCGAGCACTGCTCCCCGTTGTTGGAGGGATGTCAGAAGAACCGGCAGCAGTGGAAGTGTTTGGCCGAGGAGTGCGAGAAGGGTCCGGTCAACGGCTTGGTGTGATCACAGCACCGCTTTCACCGACACAAACAAGCAGGGTTCACCTTGTGGCAAGGTCTCACAACATTTCAGGAAATTAGCATGAAACCTGAGGGTCAGGTAGCGTGCCATCTGCACGGAAAGCGTCTCAAACAAACACGTTGGTGTCTATATTTGCATGTTGTCCATTCTTTATATAATAGCCCATGGTGTAAATACATAAATAAGTCTCCTTTTCTCACCCTGACAGACGTAAACATGTCAAGAAGACATTATCAGATCTCAAAATACCGACAGAACCTCAACCATACAACCCAAGTTTTCATATTCATAAACACAAAACGACACAAAGTTTCTTTTGAAGGTAATCTTTGTTCCAGAGGTCGTGCTCATTTCGCTGAATGTTTGTGAGACTCGTCCGTCCTCACTGTCCTCTTGTCTGTCACTCACCAGAGAATACGAGTCAGCACTAAGCTATATTTATTACCATAAACATGTTATTTTTGCACAGAGTGGCTTTCATCCTGAGGTCTCACACACACACACACACAGGGCGGTGAGATTACAGCTGAGTGATTCAGACATGGATCAATGTGAGTCTGGACCGTTACAGCAGACTAATGTATGTATAAACTCTATAGTGTCACTGTACGATGCTAGTTTAGTTAAAATGTTGTCACACTACATAAATACACACACACACACACACACACACGCAGTACCAGTCTTTTGTAACATTTTTTCACTCATTGTCGTAACTATTGCATATTTATTTTGTTTTGTATATTTATTAGAGTTTCTATATTGTACGGTCAGCCTTTTATCAGAGCACACGATTCTTTATAGAGAAGAAATGTAGTTTTCATACTTTAAAGAAAGTCTCATCTGCTTTTTGAAGGACCTTTCTGAGAAACACCTCCATCAGACGACGTCTGACATGTAATGTGTTTGTTTTTCTAAATGTAAAGGAGCCAAAGACTGGGCCTGCATTTTCATACAGAAAAGGGTCTGGATTTTTCCACTGCCTTGTTGTGATACGATAGGACCAATTCACTATTAAAAGAAGGAAACTTTAACGTTTGTCTGTCCTCCAGATTTTTCCGTTTCTACAAAGCAGACTTTGACTTCATGAGGAGGCTCATCAGACAGGAGCAATTCCCACTGGGACTGGATATCCTGTGTTCTGTAAACTGTTTCATAATTTGGCACACCGTTCAAAAATCCCCCAGCTGTCTTTATGCTGCACTGCCTCCTGCTGGTGAAAAACAGTAACACCACAAAGAGAAACCTTAATGAAGGACATTTATTTCCAATGTTTTATAAAAGTTCAACATTTAAACCACTACTTCTAAAAGAGAGAGAGAGAAGAGAGAAACACCAGAGGAAAAAAAACAAACATTTTTCTGAACAGATGAATGCATTTCATGAGAAATATTTACATCAGATTAAATCATGTGATGCTGAACGTTCTCAGGGGAACAGAAGAAGAAGAACAGGACACAGGCAGTGAGGTAGGACAGAGCGGTGTGAAATCTACACACGCCTCCGGGGGCAGTGGTTGGTGTTATGTACAGGATGTGGGCTGTGAAGGTTTACGCTGAGTCGGTCCTCTTATACGCCACCATGCTGTTCACCTTATGGATGGAGGTGGTGAAGGAGCGAAGACGCACCTCCTCTGATTGGTCGATGATCTGCGGCCCAGACTCCTCCCACTTCTCAGGAACCACCAGGTCTTTGTCAGTGTAGACGAGGAGGTCGAAGGCACCTGGAGAGGAGAGGATGAAGGGTTAATAACCTGAGGGCCAGAATGTGTTGAGGGAAGAAGGAAAGCAGGTTTGGATCCTCACATGGCGTCTCCAGCAGCGGCAGGAAGGTGACGGTGGCTGTGATCTGTCTGATAACTGAGCGGATCTCGTCCTGGATGGTCTTAATGGATTTCTCTCTGGGAGCGCTACAGAAAAAATAAGATGAGGTTTTCATTGCTGTTGTTTAGTTGAAACTAACCACAGATACGTGTGAACAGTGACGTAGCTGACCTGCTCTCCTTGGCCGACTTGTCACACTCGATGTCAAACTGCCATCTCTCCAGAACCTCGTTGGTCTCCAAACACGTGATCACCAACACCAGCTTCTGCACGGTGCACTCAAACAACCACTCTGCAACACACACACACACACACACCATTTATCATACCACATACAGACTTTTCATTTTATTTCCTTGACATTCCTCCACGTCAGATGCTTTTCTCTTATCAGTTTCACTCCTGTTCTTATGAATCCAGAAAATAAACAGCATCATGTGGACATTTTGACAGATGTGTCTGAGTTTAAAGTAATAAGAAAGGCTGGAGTTTGATGCTTCGTGTCATCTGATATTGAAATAAATTTAAAATCTTTTGTGGATTTTGTGCTGTTGGTTTTGAGGAATCTGTAAACAGACATTAGATTGTATTTAAAGTTTGTTACGGGAAAGTTTCACAGTTTTAGACACCTGAAACAGCAGGACACCAGACGATCCCGGGACAATATCAGCTCTTAATTTAAGGCTGAGTGACCGTTACAGGTTTATTTATTTACCAAAGTAGTGTCTGGAAATTTCTCTCTTCCTCTGCTTCATGTGCAAATAATATATTTGAGTGTGTTCAGTTGGCTTCGTATCATAAGGCATCAGAGGTCAGCATACGCAGTCCTGTCAGGCTGGTTGTAAACAGCAGTTTGAATCTGCAAACTGTTTCTACAAATCCACTGAACTCAGAGAAATTTCCCAAAATTTGGAGCTGCATGTGTGAATAAAAAAAGTCCCACAGAGAAATCTTCTCACAGTGAGAGACGTGTGAATGACAATCTTCAGATTAATAAATATATAAATATATATATAAATAATATATTTCTCCTCACAATAAGAAAGGAGAAATATTTTAATCCTTCAGGAGTGAGCAACAGATTTCTGCGAAAGCTCAAATGTGAGTCGATGAAAAAGAAGAAGAAATCCACTGAGGTACCTTTGAGCTGGGACACCACGTTGGTCAGGTAGTTCTTCAGTTTGGGGTCCGTGGTGAGTTGGAGGCGCATGTCATAGTGAGTGACTCTGCTGAACGTTTCTGGAGGATAGATCCCTCGCTGGTACAGGATGCTGTTGATGCCAAATGCTGTGAAAGAAGGAGGAGAAGAAGAAAACATGACATCAAGCTTTAAAAAATGCTAATTTTAAGACGAGAAACTGAGATGAAATATAATATACAGCTTTAAATTCACAATCAATAATGGAAAACTCAACTACAGAGGTCTACTTTGAAAACTGTTTACAAGCCAAAAAAAACAACTAAAAGAGTTAAAATTTGTAAACATAATTGTAATCAAAGTGTTCTTTGATTTGTCTTAGACAATTATTTCTTGTTGCTGTTGCTCTTTAGCATTTTTTGAAACAAGGATGAACTACACTTTCAGACATTTGATGACCTTGAATGTCAAAAATCTAATTCAGGATTTTTTAATTATTTGCAGGGATCCTGAAAACACATTTATTAAAGTTTTTTTTCTATCAAAACGGTTGTGACTGTTGATCATTAGCACTGAAAACCATTTTAAAAAAACGAGATTATTCAGCCCTTTTACTTAGCCCTTTTCAGGTCTCCCCTTGACAAGGCTGACATTGCAAAACAACAAAAGTCAAACTTAATGTTGAAGCAAAGAACTTTTCCCCAAAGTAATAAAACTCCAAAACCAGCAGGGAAAAAAAGTATCAAAATTAAAAAAAAAAAAAAAAAAAAAAAAAAAATCTCATCACCACTTTGTTTGCTTTACAGCGTCGCGTGGACTTAAATCAGCATCAGTTACGTACACTTCCGGTATATCTTACTGAAAAATTTACATACGTTATAAAAGCTGACTACATTCATGGTAAGTAAGGATTTTTAATAATTAATAACAGAATTATTGTAGCTTTTACTCTGTTTTCTAGGTCAATGAAAATGAGGCGAACCTCGTTTGGAAATCGTTTAAATTCGGTTTATGTTTACAAAATGACATACTCATTTTACGTTAATCGGAAGTCTCTCTCTGCAAGGTCCAAAGTGGGCGGCGCATTTCATATTGCTCGTGTTAGAGTTTAAAGTTAAAGTTTTAACAATAATATCAGCAGGAATTTGTCTTCAAATGAAGGTGAGCACGTTTAGCTGTGTAGTTATTCAGTTTGCATTGTTATCGTCTATCTTTGATAGCTCTGCTCGCTGTAAGGGCCTTTAGCGCATTAGCTTTGCATGCCTGCGTGTCTGAAGCGTATTAAACACAACCAGCTGCTTAAAAACCCTAAATACATAAAAACAACTCACAGAAGAACTCAGCCACCAGCTCCGCACTGCCTTTCAGGGTGATTCCTTTCAGTGTGCTCGTCATTTTCTCCTTCTTTTAATTCAAATCCTCGATAATAACCTTTGTTTTGCGTTTTAACTCTGAGCTTCAACGAACCGCCGTCCAGTTTGAATTCTGACGACTCAACGCGCCTGCGCAAATCTGATGACGTCTCATGACCCATACAGTATGTGGGCTTACCATACAACCTGTGGACACTAGAGGGCGCAGCAACGCAACGGTAAGCTATTTATTCATACTTTGTTATATTTTTGCTATTTACTGTGGAATTCAAGTCTTCAATCTTCTTTTCCTGTAATTTGGAAACAAAAAAACTATTTCAAGTACTATTTCAAAATAAAATTCTGTTTCACCGAGTGTTGGGATGCTGTGATAAATATCAATATAAACAGAATGTGATGATTTTATTTAAAACAAAGAAACAAACAAACAAACAAACAAACAAACAAACAAACAAACAAAACATGACAGAATAAAAAGCTCTTTTCAGTGAAGCTAAGTCTGTCTGAAGTAACAATGGACTGGGGATCATCATTCTGCAAAAGACCGGCAAATAGTTCAAATCTTATAATTTAATACTCCAAAGAAAAAGATGTCATCATCTACTTTACATAATGTAATATCATTTAATATGAAAAGACAAGGACCAAAACCAACACTGGATTCACCAGATCTTCAGGCCCTCAGGCAGCACTGCATTAAAAACAGACACGACTCCATGGTGGAGATCACTGCATGGGCTAAAAAACATTTCAAAAACCGATGTCTTGTGGGTTGCAATTTTACAGCTAGAGAAAAAAGAGAAAAAAAGGAAAAAAAGAAAAGAAAAAAGGTATAAAAAAAGGAGAAAACTGTAGATTGGTTTTGATATTAGTTCCAGTTTTTTTTAGCTTTCCACTAGAGGGCAGCAGAGGTTGACTATGAGTTGTGGGAACAAGTTAAAAATGACGTTTTTTTTTAAAGAAAAAAAAAAAAAAAAGCAAATAATTGAATCTTAAAACTTAATATTTCAAACTGAACACTTTTTTCCCTTTTTAATCTTTTTCTTGAGCTATTTCAGAGTAACATTAAGAATTCATATGAGAATGAATTAATTAACAATGAAAAGATAAACATCACACAAGCGAACATCATGATGTATTGAAGAAAACTTGAAATTAGAGATCAAGCAGAAATGAAAAATGATTACTGAGGGAAGAAATCGTCTGACCAGAGTGATTATGTCCTCGTAGACTTTTACTGTTTATAGTCAGACTTTGTTTTGCAAGTTTGAGGCACATTAATCCGTCTGCTCAAAAAGCTGTGGCGACACTTTGAAAACTCAAATCCTGTTATAAGGAGAGTGGGGAGCTCCAAAAGAAAGTGGGTAAAATAAATGCATCTAACATGATTCAGAGAGGCAGAAAACAACAAAGACATCATTCAAATAAAGGGCTTAAATTTCCTCAGTGGATGACAAGTTTTGTCTGTTATTAGAGTTGAAGGTTGGAACACCAGAACTCTGTTTAAACGTCACTATCTTGTTTACTCCTCGGATATTGTTTCACTGTTAATCCTTTGTCACATGATTATACATCTGCTGTAAATTACACTCACCAAGGCGTTCATATTCAACCACACAAACAGCCAATGAATTCAGCAATGTGCCGACAGGAAATCATGCAAACTATCATCCCTTTACTAGAGTGTGGTCATTTTTAACTCCAGCCCAGCCCGCAGAGCCAGATGTTGCAACACTGACTCCCACCGGGTGTCACTGCATCGAGTCTCTGCCCGTCTGAACCAACAGCTCCATGGTTTTTACACTCAGGCCTCAGCGCAACAGTCATGTTTCATAACAGAGACAGTGGGTGCTGGCATCAGGCCCACTCAAAGAAAAGATTTCTATCTGTCTGGCATCAGGATAATTATATACCCATCTTCTGCTGCGTATGCGTGATTTGTTGAGGTTTTTTTCATTCAGGGAGAAAACCTCAAGTGTAAATATTTAATGGACGAATTTGAGGTTCGGATGTAGAGACAGAAGAAGAGATAAAGACCTTTCATTAAACATAAGGAGGGCTCATCAGACCATCAGTTCTCCATCTCTGATACGGTGGCTGCTCTCCAACCACAGCTACACAAATATATTTCCGTACTATGTAATCAGCCAAAAGGCGTCCCTGTATTTATCTCCTTTGTACCGACTGATTATGTTTGCATTGTGACTTAATTGGTGCAAGATGTACGAATGTGGAGCGGCCAAAACAGTTCATAAAATAATTCACTGGGAAAAACCTCTGGATCCCTTTAGAGTAGCTGGATAAAGAAACATCTCGACTTACTTGCTTGGCCGGTGTTTTGGTGACATGGCCCAAAGTATTCAGAAAGAAAAAACAATTATGGATAATATCACTTCATTTAGTGACCACACACTCAGGCCGGAGAACCGCCAAGGCTGATCCCTGTAGCTCTGCTCAGATGTGACATGGGATCTGGGCTACTCTGCACGGTAGTCATTGTGTTATTTTTATAGTGTCGGGGCGACATGACGACAGGCTGTGAAGGTTACATGGGAACGTTCAGTCCTCAAAAAGCTGTGCTGCTCCTTGAGTACAGGACATGGGAGTGTCTGATCCTAAACTCAGGAAGGCCTTCACAGATCGGGAGGCAAAGTTGAAGAGCTTCGGGCTTAGGAGAGTAATAGTCCTAAAGACGACTCCAGGAATGTGCGATGTGCATGTTTTACTAACTAAATGACCACCAAGTAAATATTCTTTTTTCCTTTGCAAGTTTGCACCAGAATTACCAATAAGTCATTAAACATGATCAAAATCTTTGTTATTGTAGGCCTGAAATACCAGCGTTATGGGCGATAGGTTGCATTTCATCTCCATGTTAATATTTCAGCCTGATCCAGTTCCCACACAGATAAAGTTGCAGCACTGAACAAACACATACATAGAAGAATTAAATACTTAAACAGATGGATTAAAATAGTAACTTCAGATAGCAACAGAGTTGGGCAGTAACAAATTACTAATAATGTGTTACAGTAATAATATTACTTTTACTACTAACTAATAGAGTAACAGATTACTGTAATTTTTTTTCTTTGCTCAATGGGCTTGTTTTTGTTTTTGTTGTTGTCATACATACCTGGCAACCCTGGCTAGTTTGAAAGCTAAAGCCATACACGTTTAGCAGCTGGAAATTTGCCCGTCACTTTAATTATGTAGAGAGGAAATATGACAGCAGCACCTTTGTCAGGTTTAAGTTGTGTCCGTTACGTCTCTTTCAACTTAGATCAACTTAGACTGGATTTAAAAAATTGTGTCTCTCATCCTCTGGTGAACCGGATATGCATTTCAGATAACCTGTAACTTTGATATGTTCATAGGCTGCGGAAAAAAAAGAAAAAAAAACGCACCTGCTGGCAGTTTAACATCTGACGTTGACACAGAGGTCATGTGCAAACTCAGAATCATGAGGAGAGAGGACGTAACTACCATTTTTTTTGGATGTAAAGAAAAGTAATATAATCAGCAGTGTAACACATTACTGTTGGCAGGGAGTAATAAGTAAAGTAATAGTACTCTGAAAAAAGAGTAATGGGTAATAAGTAATGTATTACTTTTTTGAGTAATGGGCCCAACACTGGGATAGCAATGGACACTTGCTCTCCTAGAGGGACCAAAATTGAAGCAAAGAAAATGGGAAGAAACAACCACAGGGAAAAAAAATCATGGGAAGAAGAAAATACTTTTATTTAGAAGAGTTTTGAGGTCCTACAAATTGTACGAAAACAACTGTAATCTATTATGTGCAATTATATTGAAATGTGAAATACACAGGAACATGTTCAACCTCGCTACACTATAAACCTCTACTACCAGGATGTAAACAGTCACAGATATCATGTTGTTTCATTGGGTTGTTTCTCAGTGTGTTGATCTATAAATGGAGATAAAGTTGTATGTAGTCTATGTCTGCTTAAACTGACATATAAACACTCCACCAGTCTTAGCCTCTCGCTACGCACCAATTGTTTACCGGTGAAATCAATGAAATCATGTCCAATCTCACAGCTTTCTGAGTGTTTTCTCACCTTTAGACTTATTGGTTGGTCTGAATAGGATTTCAAGGCAAAACTTCAGTGCAGGGGGCCCCTAGCTCATGACCCTGCAGCTGTCCTCTAGTCTTTTATCTGTGCATGTGCTCTGATTTTTTTAAACACATAATTAAAACTGATGCATGAAGAGATGCACAAGTTTACTTTTATCAAAGCATCACTTTTGCATGTGCTGCATGTACTCAATTTTTTTTTTAAAAAAATGCTTTTACACTGGTTATTAGATCCTGGTTTTACTATCAGTAGAGTTATGCAGCTGCTGGAAATATTCCAGCACTATAAATGTTTGTAGAGCTGTCAGCTGGCCCGGCAGTTTCACAGATATTCAGTTCATGCCCACATTTGGCCGGACTCTAACACATTTCGCTCTATAACGTGCGAAACACTCCTTCACACCTCGCCTCTGGCCCGTGAAGGTGTGTCTCTAACATTTCTAATTACACATGACAGCACAGAATATGATTCAGAGCCGTCTTACACACAGTAATGAGCTGTTAGCTGCACATTCCTCCCCTGTGGATGCTGCAGGTTTTCGTCCCACTTGGAGCTGAGAGGCTGCAGAGGGTTTTTGTGCAGCGCTCAGCCGGCTGGACCCTCGCCTCGTGTTCTCCAGCGATGTGTGTAAAACAGCTGGAGCTCTGCAGAAGACGTATCAGATTCACACGCGAGCACGCACACACACATTCCTGCAATGTGAGCATTATATTAACACACATTCACAAACTGTACGCAGGATGCTAGTCTCGAAGATTTGACCCTTTTTGTGTCTTTTTTTTTCTCCCGCGAATTATAAACAAATTGTCAAATATCCACTCTGGAAGATAGAGGAAGTTGGGTCACAACTCTGTGTGTGTGTATTTAATGTAAGCAACTCAAGGTCATTGGTTTGAACCAATAAAAAGGGCTCTCCTTGTAAAGTTCCTGCTTGTGTTTACCTTCTTTTTTCCTCTGGTGAGTTTGTGGATGACCCACAGTCCATTAGAAACTCTGTAAACATGCAGACCTCGACCACATGCACACAGAGCCCTGCAGCGTAAACACGCTTTAATCGATGGTGGGCGGGATGACAGCCTATACAGTCACTGTCAGGCCACCTGCACTTCATCCAAATGCCATAGGTCCTCCCTGCACATGTACACATCTCTCTAAAGACTAGAGTCCAGGGAGTGCAGCATTAACAAACACCAGAAGGGAAGGGTCCATGTTTTTATCGCAGTCTTTGAGGGGAATTCTGGTTTTATTCAACTTTGGCTTTATTCCTGCATATTTTTGTGGGTTTACATCACAAAAAGTCAAAGTAAGTTAAAGTTTCTGCAGCGAGGAGTTAACACAAGAAGGAGAAGGAGAAGGCCAACAATTTTTTTTCTTTCAATAGTCTAATCTCTTCTTAAGTCTCCTAACTGATGTATTTTACTATTCCAGAAAAAACTACACAAGAACGGCAGCTGTCAATCATCGTCAAACGAGACTTAAAACCCTGTTTTTAACCTCTAATAACTAATAAAAAAGAAACATTTCAGAAAAAGAGGACTTGAACAAAATGCAGCCCAATAATATTTTTAAAAAAAGCATACGGATGAGAGAAATATTTCTGTGAGGTGTATTATTTTTTAAATTTTGACCACATCCCATCTGGAATGAATAGAGAGGTGGAGTTTTTGACTTATACTGCAGCGAGCCACCAGGGGGAGCAGTTTCTGTGGCAACTTCAGTTTGAGCCGAGCGAGATGACGTCTATTTTTTTACAGCCTATGGTGACAACCAATGCTGCACTTCACAGCCCTATAAAAGTAAAGACATTGTTAAAAACAAATACATCGTTAAACAAAAACAAATTGTTGACCATTTTTAAAATGGTCTTTGTCCTTTTCTTATAATTAAACCAACATATTGTACCTTTAAAATCATTCAGTGGGTATGAAGACTGGCGATGTGCTGCTGCTTTAAAACACACAATTACCATCACAGTACTGTTAAACCCCTCATTAAAAGTCTCAGTCTGGCACATACAGGGCTGAGGTGAGGCTGACACGTGAGGAGAAAGCAGCGAATCTGCTAATCGTTCCTTGTGAGGAACACTGCGGTGCATTTGTGTGAGCTCTGTGAACTATAACTCTTTACTGTCTCACTAATGTGCCCTCTAAATGTCATAAAGTACCACTGACTTCAGACTTAAGAGTAGTTTCTTGTTGATTTAAGGCACAGTCACTGTCTGAGTCTCCGAGGCAGAACTCTGCCAAACCAAACCTCATTTCAGGGACAAAACCCAGAGATGACAGCGGTGAAGATCACGGAAGTAAACTTTGAAAAAGAAGTTGATATAAGAGAATTCAGCTACAACCAAAAGAGTGCTTAATGAATCTAAGAATTGACCCACATCTTCTCCTCCATATTTGGCACACCCCCCTGAAGATGATCCCTTTACTGCAGCCCTCCAGGTTGTCTCCTCCTCACCCACGCCATGCCCTGACCTCGCACTGTTTGTCCGCCTTCACTGCTCTCTTTTAGCATCGGAAGGCTAAGTCCTCACAGATTCAAGCAGCAGCTGTTACTTATTCTATATACAGTGTGTGTGTGTGTGTGTGTGTGTGTGTGTGTGTGTGTGTGTGTGTGTGTGTGTGTGTGTGTGTGTGTGTGTGCACAATGTGCTGAGAAAATATGTAAAGTCAAAAGTGATTTCTCCAAAATAAAGTAATTCTTCCGCTCTTACTTCATGAAGGCAGGTGTTCTGGAATCAAACCAAGAGTTATTTTTTTAACGACATGTTTCCGAGCAGAGCGAGGATCGAGGAAGCATGAGCTCTCCAGAACAAAGTTAGAAACTGTGAAGTATCTAATCCTAACCTGTTTTTAATTAGGACAGGTTAAAGGTTGAGGTTGGCTGTAAGGGTTAAGGCTTTACTGTGTTTAGAAAGGACCAATAAAAGTTTTAAAATACTACTCAAATGCCTCACTGAGATTTTAAAGCCTGCCAGCGTTCAAGATGTTTCCATAAACAAAGTATTACAAGAATTCAAAGCCAGAAAAATTGATTCACAAGAGTTACTCTATACGATGGATGGTTTACTGCTGCCTTTCTAGTTGAAAGTTTGTTTAAGAGTGATTGTTTTCCAAGCTCATCAAACAAACTTGTCCAAAAAGGGCCTTCCTGGTTGGCAAAAAGACACTAAACTGCCTCCTTGGCTGATTAAAACATGATAAACTGTCCTCTTAGGTGGTAAAAACTGCTGACCTCAGTGCCCTCTTTAGTGATGAGAATGCACCATATGTGACTTTTTTCCTTTCGCCCTGACCTTCAAAAAGTCTGTGCACGCCACTGCACTGAAGCCTGGGTTTCCTTCTTTGAATCAAACACGGCGTATCCAAAATATCTCCCAAAATATGCAGCTCAGTAAATAAAAGCTACTATATACTATACATATAAACCCTGTTAAGTTGTACCCTGTACAACATGGTGAAGGCTATCCCGTCAGATAGCTCGCACCCACTGCGCCATCAGTTTTAGCCCCTCCCATCAGGTACCCTGCTCAGACTCCCACCGATAAAACCAACAGATACAAAAATTCCTTTATTCCCAAAAAAGTCTTTCTTCTTAACTCCAGCAAGAGGAGATTTTTTTTTGACAGCCAGTGAAATTGATTAATTAAGCTGATCAACCTTCCCGTTGATTTATATGTTTTTTTTTTATGGGTTTTATATTATGTTGCCTCGTGTTTTAACGTGTCAATTGTGCTGATTTATGTTTTTACGTACTCTTTTGTTTGCTCCTGAATTTTTGCACACTAAGTTGCTCCTGTTGGGGACAAATAAAGTCTTGAAAAAGGGACGACTTTCAGCCATGCTGTCTGTGGTTATTATTTTTACAACAACTCGTAGGAGCCTCTCTATAGATTTTCATTAAAACCACTGTGAAGAGTTTTTCATTGGTTGTGAATAAATATAAGACTGATGCTTTTTTATGATGTAAAAAAAAAAAAAAACAGTGACACCTCTGGCAACAGAATCAACAAATCTCAGGAAGCAATGAACCCCCCCCCCCCCTCCCATATTTAACAGCAAATATCTACAATGACTGAAACTTCTGACTGGTAAAAGAAAGCAGTGTGAGATTTATTTGTTAGAATATACACTTGAAGTGGACAATATTTTGATTTAATAATAAAAGGACTCCTTCCATTCTGAAAAGCTGTTTTATTGTATGATAACCATGGAGCCATTCGGCTGTGATGTTTTCATAAAGTAAAAATAACTGATTGATCCTGTCAGTGGAGCTAATGGTTTAAGGAATCTTTTAAAGTAATTCATAAACTATTGTACATAAAAGTCATTCAGTCAGGTTGAAAGATACCTAAATCTCTCTTTGACATGCAGTGCTTGCAACCCTGACATCTGTAATTTATCTCTAAGCCAACAGCTGTGAAATTCTTTAGTTCTGAGTTTCTGAGGTGTTTTCTCTTGGACCACTGCTGTGAGACAGGTTTTTCACTTCTCTGCTATGCTCAGAATCTATCTCCTCCTCAGTTTGTCTTTATTTGCAGACCTGCTTTGATGAATGTCTTTTATTTTAGGAGTATTATTCTCTCCTGATCCCTTCGCTCCATCCAAATCGTGCTTTTTATTTGTATATTTTGGCCCTCCGTGCTCCTCCAGCTGCTCTGGTCGTCATATTTCCCATGCACGGTCATACAGTTATATCTGCACAGATTCTTGAGGCAACAACGCCCCTGATAAATGTTTCATGACGAACACATCTGTTTAGCTCTGATGGAGGGGAAATGATGGATGAGTGAGAAAAAAGGATGGATGAGGAACAAAAGGGGTGGGGTGAAACTTTCAGAGAACCAAGTTTCTCAGCTCTCCTGGCACATCTGTCCTTCTTCCGTCCCTGCAGCGCTGACGAAATCACAAGGGCACAAAAAACACAAACACACACACACATACACACTTATTCACTTAAATACACTCAGCTGGCTCTGTTTATCCGCGCTGCCTGCGGTGGATTACTGGATCTCCCATTGTGCTGCCATTATTTAACAGCAGCTTTGGCGCAGCATGGATGGATGTTTGTGGAGGCAGGCTGCAGACGGCCAAACATGGGCCTTAAAAGGAAACCATGAAATCATGTTTTTAGAGAATAACGTGCAACATTTGTTATAGCAGAACAGCTCGTCCTTAAACATTCAAAGAAACATTAAAGAGAAGCAAAACACCATTTTACAACACCAAAACACCTAGTACCTGCACTCTTCTACTACGAAGCCACGCTGTTGTAAAACGTGTAGAATGTGTCTTGGCATTGTCTTGCTGAAATAAGCAGGGATACCCCTGGATGTTGCTCCAAAACCTGTATGTACCTTTCAGCATTAATGGAGCCTTCACAGATGGTCAAGTTAGCCATGCCATAGGCACTGACACACCCCCATACCATCACAGATGCTGGCTTTGAGACTTTGCATTGATAACAATCCAGATTGTCCTTTTCCTCTTTGGCCTGGAGGACACCACGTCCATGATTTCCAAAAACAATATGAAATGTGGACTTGTCAGACCACACTTTTCCACTTTGCGTAAGTCCATCTCAGATGAGCTCGGGTCCAGAGAAGCCGGCGGTGTTTCTGGGTGTTGTTGATATATGTCTTTGTCTTTGCATGGTAGAGTTTGAACTTGCACTTGTAGATGTAGTGATGAACTGTGTTAACTGACAATGGTTTTCTGAAGTGTTCCTGAGCCCATGTGGTAATATCCTTTACACAGTGATGTTGGTTTTTAATGCAGTGCTGTCTGAGGGGTCAAAGGTCACGGGCATTCAGTGTTGGTTTTCAGCCTTGCTGCTTACATGCAGAGATTTCTTCAGATTCTCTGAATCTTTTGATGATATTATGGACTGTAGATGATGAAATCCATCAATTCCTGCAATTGTAAGTTGCGAAAACTTGTTCCTAAACTGTTGGACTGTTTGCTCACGCAGTTGTTCACAAAGTGGTGAACCTTGCCCCATCCTTGATTGGGAATGACTGATACTTTCAGGGATGCTCCTTTTATACCCAATCATGACACTCACCTGTTTTCAATTAACCTGTTCACCTGTGGAATGTTCCAAACAGGTGTTTTTGGAGCATTCCTCAACTTTCTCAGTCTTTTGTTGCCAAAAAGTTTTTGGAACGTGTTGCAGCCATCAAACTCAAAATGAGTGAATATTTGCAAAAAAACCCCCAAAAAACAATAGGGATTTGCAGTCATTGCATTCTGTTTTTATTTACATCTTAGGCAACGTCCCAACTTTGTTGGAATTGGGGTGGCATGTTTGAAATTATAAATCTGTCATAAGTATTTACCTTATCATTTACGCACATTATTTGTTTCCACATGTTGAGCATTAGCATGAGAGCAACTGAGCCTCCAAATCCTACAGAGCGTCACGGCTGTCTGCGTCTTGGCTAAGAGATGTGAGAGTTTTACTGCAGTCATGCATCAAGTTTAATCAAAATTAAAGGTCCCATAAAATGGGAAATGTGTTTTTCTGTAACACATTAGTCATCCTTGAGCTCTGCAATCCGGAGGATGTAAAAGTGATAAAGCCTCTGCATTGTTTCTGTTGTCCACTTTTGGGAAGCATATAGCTCCTACGAGGCAAGGCTGACGTAATTGTGGAAGTGATTTGCAAAAGCATGCATGCAAAACTGTTTCTAGTCCCACTCCTTAAGGGATTCTTCTTCCTTCTGTGCTGCTGCAGCTGCGCTTCAGTATTGTCACGATGTCAAAGGTTAGCGCCAAACATGCTGACTGCCCTGTTGTTCCCAGGAGCTCTTCCTGTCCTCATCTTTGCCTTTCAATCTGCAGAGCATAACTTCACAGGATGCAGTTTCTACCATTGCATCCAACCTCTCTTTCAAATTAGGAGTCATAATTGATTTCCGTATTCTTAAAAGCACCATGGAAGCTGTAATCAGACCCACCATAATAACAGAAAAAAAAGTTGATTTAGGTACATTTGATAATTGAGACCAGCCCCCTAATAGACACATAAGAGTCAGGGGGATTCCTGAACCAGACCATTCAGCATTAGCTACAATTTAATCAAATCAACCATATAAGCTTAAAAATATAAGGAATTACATTATAACATAATAGTTTAGTGTTACGAAATAACGCAATACTTTCATGAAATAACGCAAAACTTATCACGAAATAACGTGATAATTCAGGATCATGTTATAATGTGATACTTTTTTTCTAGCGTGTCAGCAATATGCTTCCGTACGAAAGTGCTTCTTCTCTCTTACATTCAGTGCTATACCCATAGACTGTATAATTAATGGACGTAGTCTCTGCGATGTCACCTGTCTGTCTCTAAAACAGACTTTTGAAGCAAAACGGCCATATTGGAAATGAGGCAGGCTTTGAGTCTCCACAGTAACAGCCATAGGGCGCCCAGTAGTCACGTGAGCTGAGCTGTGCCTCTGATTGGACGAACTGGCGATCTTAATATTGTTTAAATTGCCGAGTTAGAAAAAAAATTCACCCTCCGTACAGTGCGTGCCGATAGTGAAATTAGTGATTCAGACGAGAGACATTCTTTGAGGTTGCCGCTTGGCTGTACCTCACTTCTTCTTGATTGACAGGCAACTTCAAAATAAAAGCACCTTCTTCAAAGTAAAACAGCAATTCCTGCGATTTAAAACAAAAATGTAACCCAAATATCAAACTTGAATTTGTTTTAACAACTTTGAAACACAAATAGGTTGGTTTATGATTGCAACAATTAAAGCGTGAGTGTTGCCATCTTCACAGAGATGGCCCTGAGAGCGCTTGAAAAAGCTTTTTGGGGACTTTTCCAGTTTTCGGGATATGGTACTAAGGACTCAACCTGGACATGAATTCAGATGAAGAGGACTCGACTCAGATATATATATATATATATTTTTTTTTTTGGGGTGACTCGGACTCGGCTCAGACTCGGGCTGTGGTGACTCGACTACAACACTGGCTTCAAGAAGTGTTTCCAACTTTAATTTTATCGTTGTTATTGGGAGTCTTATATCTGTTGTAAACCAAATAAATGCAAAATGTTTATGATGCTGGTCCAGAACAGCAAAGCGATGTTGACTGTGATTTGTTGGCTCTGTTATGAACCTGAGCAGAGGGATTTAGACCAAGATTGAAAGTATCAAAGTTATATAGTTTCCAAGTTTATCTCAGTAAATGCAGACAGAAATGTGTGTTTGTTTGCATTCATACATCTGTCTGAGCAGGAACTAACCACAAATCCACATATCCATCATAGCTCAACACACACTCACATACACACACGTCCATGTTATCACAGTGTAGTTGTGTATCCAGTGAGTGTGAGCACGTGGAGCTGAAAAAGCTCCTTTAACACACTTCATGTATGGTGAAAGAAAGTCAGTGTGCCGCGCAGAAACACTGCTCGTTTATTTGTGTCAGAGCACCCAGATTACACACACATTTATGCACACACAGATACACACACGCTGCTGCCTGAAGCCCACCTCACACACCTCCAGCACAGACCAGCATGCACTGGGGTGTGTGTCTAAAAATAGCTCAGAGGGTCCACTGTGGGCTTCCTTTGTGTGAGGCTGGTTGGGACGTTACTAAAACATTGGGAGTAATTACGACCCCCCAACACACACACACACACACACACACCAGCACGTGCACTCATCATCACACATCTCAACCGTCAGTCAGCCATATGACTGCATCATCAGGGTCTGAGTGACCCACTTCTTACTCACTGTTACAGCGAACAAACACAGGACTGATTCAGAGAGTCAGTAAGACAGATAAATAAAGTCATTAATAAATGATCGTTTCATCTCCTAAACTTATCTCCTATTTTTTAATTACATAAAACAAACATGATCAACAAGCTGAAAACACATTTTCTTCCGTGATTTTTTTCCTTTGTAGTTACGAGATATACATGGATATATGTCACACAGGTTCTCTGCTGTTGAGGGGTTTGCTGCTCTTCCTGTGGGTTCTCTACAGGTACTCTGGCCTTCCTCACAGTCCTTAAAGGAAACAGCAAAAATGTCTTCTTAGGCTTCATATGAGACACTGTCTCCTGACTGACGCCTGTTTGAAAAAAGTAAAAAAAAAAGACCAATGGAGTAAGAAAACCGTACTTGTTTTGTTTCTCTTTTTTTCTGCTCTTAAGACATTTTTCTTATCTCAAGAAACTCTTTCTTACTCCATCGACCGATTTTTCGAAATATTCAGTTGCATTTTTGCCTTTTGATATCTTGAAATAAGACTTCTCAGGTGACTGTGGCTCACATCAAGTCTATTAAGACATTTCTACTAAAGATAAGACAGAAACACTTGATTACATTTCAGTTCTTGCAGTGCATGCTCATCAGATTGATGACTGATTGGTCGATGTAAATTACCGTAATTTCCAGACTATGAAGCCACCTGAATATAAGCTGCACCAGCTAAATTTAAGGAAAAAAAAACAAATGTGTACGTATACAAGCCGCACTGGATTATAAGATGCGGGTGTTTTAATGTTTAAAGAGATGGCTGTTTGGGGAAGCTTCCAATTTATTAACAATTCAACAAACAAGTTGCATATTTGCATATTTTGGTGCTGTGAAATCCATAGATTTAGAAGGTCCCCTAGTGGCTATTAGCTGTAAAAATCCATAGAATAGCCACACCGTTGCATAGGCCACAGGGTTCAAAGCATGGGAAAAAAGTAGCGTCTCATAGTCTGGAAATTACGGTACCAGTTGGTGTGTTTCGGTTTATGGCCGTCATCAGAGTCATAGTGAAATATACTGCTGTTACTCTGAAGATATTACACTATAATTGGTCGTCAACTTTGTATGATTTCAATATTCTTGGAGACGAAGTCAGAGGTGATGATGCATCGAGTATTTTAGAATTTTCCGCCTTGAGTCCAGAGTGAGTCAAAAATATTAAAATAGAGCAAACACTTCTCTCTTTCCAAACCATGGACTCAATGTGTTTTCTGGTGAGATTATTTCCAACAGAAATCAAGCAGAAGAAAGAAAAAAAAGTGGCATAAAAGAAAAATAAAATCCCTAACTGAGACTGCAGATTGTGGAAACTTGTCTGGCTATGATATTTGTGAGCAGAAGAGCTGCGGACTAATCTTTACTCTCAGTCAGAGCTGCAGGCCTCGTCCTGGTGCAGCACAACAGAGTCTCTGTGCAGCTTTGCTCGGAGTGGAGGAGTTTAGGAGGAGGTGAAAATAGATGCTTCCCTGGGGAAAAAGCTGCTGCTGTGGATGTAAAGATCTCTGGAACGTCTGGAGGTGAGATTCACTGAGCTGATCAGTCCCAACCAGAGCTGGAGGACACGGATTCTGGTGACAGATAACGTGTCGTAGATGTTTTAATGATTACTGTAAATCTTTGAAACTTTGCAGGATTCCAGCTGAACCTTCCCCTGGTCCTTTAGATGCTGAATAAAAGAAGATACACCACATGGAAATTTTGCACATTAGGCGAACATTTCTCCTGCCTGATTTTTTGAAAATGTCTCAGTTCTGGCAGGAATCGTCCCGCTGTGAGTCATGTTTTCAGTTACTCTGAGTCACTGCACTTCAATGAGCTTTATTTGATGAAGACTTCCAGCACAGGAGCAGAGAGGGGGGAAGGGTTGAGCTGGAAAATGAGAGAAAACAACTGAGTGTGTTGTTTAATACACACAGGCTAACTCTGCCCAGAGATGTAAGCATCCTGAACTGCGGCGGATTAACAAGCTCTGCAAAACCAGAGCGTGCAGTCAGTTTTTGTCACCGACTTCAACCTGCAGGATGGAGTTTAAAAGACACTGATTTCTGGTTTTCCAACGCTGGATTTTGCCTCCTCAGGTCCGTGCATGAATTTCACCGGGCTCTGTTTTGCAGCTGTGTTTGCTAATCTAGAGATTACAACACAACAATATTTATTCTGTAATCTGTGGTCCAATCTAATAAACACGACCTCTCTGAGCAAGCAGAGCTGTTCCTGCCAAAGATAACAGAGTCTGAGGAGTTTGTTCAACATTTTTGTTGGCAGAAATGTGACTCAGAAAAGCAGATAGGCAGGAAAAACGAAGTGCAGCGACTACTTTTAGTTTTCTTCCATCTTGGGGCTAATCTCGCCCCCCTGCTGTAGGACAGAGCGGGGTTTCTGTTTCACCCTGCTGACAGCTGAGAGGACGAGCTGATCAACATCTGTCCAGAAGAGACCTTTGACCTGCAGAGGTCATTTAGGGTTCCTGACAGGAAGCGTGGATCTAAACACACGAGCAAGCAGCTACCTGTGGAACAAGACGTGAACAGTGAAACATTTAGTCGATTTTTGGGGGGAAAAAGTTGAAGAAAACGGGAACAAAAAGCCTTAAATTATATCTTCAAAATGTTGGTGCCCACTCTTCAACGCCGTCAACATGAGCGGTGTGATGACAGCATCACGAAGCGGTTTGCAGCCGGGCATCACAGCAGAGCCACACAGCTCAGCCACCTCACAGCAGAGCCACAGGAATGATACAGATTTACTATGTGGTAACAGCTTTTACACAAAGCAACACCAACAGGTCTTATTTTTGCTCAGACAGAGGCAGGAACCCTGCCTCCCTGCTGGCAGATTACAGATTCTGGTTACAGAGCGTCTCTAAAAGTGGAGCAGAGATGATCTGACTCCCAAAGAGACAAAATCAGGAGATTCATCCTGAGTTAGACTGACAGTAAACTTCCCTTCTCGGGAAAGATAGGCATTTCTATTTAAGCTCTAACTGCGTCTCAACAGAATTTGGACGAGGCCTCGAGTGGACACTTGAGGAACTGCAGGTTTGACGCATCACAGCTCCATTTTGCTTGGGAAGAAAAACTTATAATTGGTTTTAGTGCCTCCTGATTTTTCTTCTTTCGGCCTTTTGTAATAATGTATACTTAGTTTTTAATGCTTCATCACCCAGTTATGGAACGGTTCATCTTGACATTTTGTTTTGGTGACATTTCTCCTTCAAAGAGTCAGAACTCACGCCCTGGAAAGCTCATCTTTTTCTGATTTTTTTTTTCTCCTGCCCAAATATTTGAAGAGTTACGGTAATGAGACCAGCTCGCATCAGTTATCACCTGTGATTAGAATTTTGTTGCCCATACTCCAGATACCGCTTTAAAGCTTGTTTTTTCTGCTTTAAGGAGGCGTTTGCATTTTCTAGCTCGCCCAACGGGTTGAGGAGTTAAGGTAACTTAAAGAGCGCTTGTAAAATGGGAGCACTCTGATGTGTTTTTAAAGCATTAAAGAGGGGGTATTGTGTTCTTTTTAGAGTTACTTCTGGTGCCTCCATAGTCTTATTACAGTGCAAAGGAATCAATATTTTCCTCTCACCGGGGTTTTAGAAAACTCTGAACTACTTTGTTTTAGCTGCTGTCTCTTTAAGGCTCCCTGCTACATAGACCCCCTTCGCTCTGATTGGCTTGTGAAGATTTTGTGAAGATCTCATGCCTTTTTTTAAAATATTTTTTTATACATATTCAAGGATTTCCACAACATTTGAATACATAGAGGTTTGAAAATCTGCACAAAATTCCGTGCTTTACATCCATGTTTACAATATGAGAAAGCAGAATACACATACACCTTTTTGGTTGGACTTCACTCAGTCTTATGTAAAGAACTTTCTCAAAGGGGTCATTTTACTTCAGCGCTTCCATTCTCAATCCTTCCTCGACTCTTTTTAGGACTTAAAAGCGCACTCAGAGCGGATCATCTCAAAAAGCTGCTTTATACTCGGAGGAATAAAAGATCCTTTTGTTGCTTTGGCTGAAGATTCAAATGAAAGAATATGACGGCATGTCTCTGATCACGTTTTCAAACACGTTAAACTCTTTTCTTTCCCCATCTTACGTCAGCTTTAGTTCCTGTTTCCTGTTTATTGTGCCTTTTGACAGACTTTTTTATTATATCCGCTTTGATTGAAGAAGATGATTCATGAATCAAAAATGAGTCTGTGTGTTTATTATGCTATCCAAGTCATACACTGTGCCTGTTATGTAAATGCATGCACAAGTAGTCTTGCCGTTGTCGTCTGTCGAGGATCATGAGTCAAGAACAGCCACACAGCACGCCTGATTATAACACTTAAGCTGAAAACACCTCAGATGCACAGCTTTGTTCTCTGTGTGCAGTCCGTCCTGGAATCAGCAGGTCTGCACAGACAGACGGTGTATTTCCTGCTGCTGCCACACCCTGCAAACAAGATCAGTGTGTTTGAGGAGAAAGGAGATGTGTGTTAGTGTGTGTTCAGAGAAAATGGATCAGTAAACAGGACAGGAGCTGCTCCATGTGGGTGGTTAAACTGGGGTTTTAGAAACTGAGTGATGGATCTCTGCCTACATCCTTCACTGTTTCTGTGCTGCTCTCCTTGCTTCCTCTCGTTGCCTGTCACGGGTGTTTTGTTCTCCTAAACTGGTAAACAGGTGTTTTACTCTTCCCACTCCAAACCTCTGCAACCACAATCCCTCTTTGTCCACTCTGCAGGAGCTAAGTCTGGACCTCAAGACTTGCCTGGAGCTGCAGCAGGTGTCCCAGTGAGAGAATAAATCCTGCTTCTGTTTCCTCCGTCAGCCGTCTCTGTCTCGACTTTTATCAGTTCTTCAGAGCCAGCAGGGAGATCAGGATCAGAGGAGGGACATAAAGTTTAGAGATCTGCAAAAGAAGACCTGATGCCTAAACGATCACTTCAGCCTCCAGAGTGAACGTATCTGTGTATAATTCACGTCCGTCAGATTCTTACGATGCTGTAGGGACGTCTAAAAACCCCTCGAGGTTCTTCCGCCTCAGTCCTGGGGACTCTCTCAGATGGCTTTCCCGTGTGCGTCAGGGACCTGTTTTGCAGAAAGGAGGGGGTCACACTGGCTCAGAATGCCCCGAGCAAAAACAGGTCTTGTTGATACAGTCATCGGAGCCAAATGGATAACACATTAAGCAGCAGCTACGCTAGCTGGAGCAGTGCTGGGAGCAGCTGTGCACGTGGCTGACAGACGCCTCCGAGGAATAACAACAGGAGCTAACACTAATAGATATTACATAGCCTCAGTGGAAGTGATTTCCCCGACAGAGCCACTAACTTATTCATTATCCAGTCATCTCAGGTTAGCATTATTAGCGCCGTGCAGCTCGGTCACTGGTTCAGGCCGGTGTTGAGTTGCAGCTGCTCCGTTATGACATAATGTATCCATGAAAAGGTGCCTGAATGTTAGCTCACCTGTGTTTTTCTACAGCACAAGAGGCCTATTCTCTGTGAGCGGCCGGCCAGACATATTGGGGTCAAAGGTCAGGTTTCAGTTGAACCAGAGCCCTGTTTACTTCTCACTCACGAGGCTCTGCATCCTACCTGTATCTCTGCCAGCTCTTCTGCTGCAAATCTCTCTGTCAGTGAAGAAATATGATTTTTTTTCAATCAGATGAGAAACTTGAGCTAAAGAGGACACCTTGATCCCAGAAAATTTTTTAAGTATATGTACTTAACTCGAATATTTGGTTCTGGGGGAACTACTGACTAAAACTCCAACTCTGAAAGACAAATACGGTCCTTTAAAGAACTTTTCAACCACAGGAACTTCGCCCAGGAACTTTGCCCAGGAACTTCACTATTTGGAAAGTTTGTGCTCTGGGTGAATTCAAAAGAGCTAAATTCAAAACCTGTCCTGCAGTTCCTGCACTTGGAAAGCAAAAACTTTCTCAAAAAGTCCCCAGCATTTTCCAGAGGTCCAGGAACTTTGTAAGGCAGGGCCTGCAAGCTGTAGCTACTGATTGGTGGAGCAGCCACAGTGTTTTTATTTCCCCCTCCTTCTGTCCACAATAAGATGTCACCCAGCTGTGATGGACTCGGTTTAATGACTCCTAAACAATGGTTTTCTTTAAGACGGATAGTGTGAACGTATCTCCGTACACTCCCGGTGTTACAAATTAAAGAGTGACCCTGTAAACTGGGGACCTTCAGCTGAACGTGTCAGTGGATATCCAGTGTTTAATGAGAAACTAAAGAAACATGAAAGCTGGAAGATTCATCCAGCTGAAAGTCTCCAGTTAACAGGGTCACTTTTTAAAGTGAAACACCGGTCCATCTCTTTAACTTTTAAAAATCTGTCCTTTTGCTTCAAGTTGAGCATTTCAGGCGTTTCAACTTCTTTGTCTCCTTTTAACTGTTGATTCAATGAATCCATTCACAATACAGCACAGGCTAACAGGCTAACATGCTAACTGCTGGTACTCTACCAATCAGAAACATCCAGCAGTGTAGACCCCACCTCCATAAGTTCCTGAGTTCTACCTCCAAGATAGGAACTAAATTAACACCTTAGATATCTGTCATGGAAACACACATAGTTCCTCTGAAGGTTCCTGGTTATTGAGGAAAGTTCCTGCTGTTGCTGTACAACCTGATTAAATAAAAGTTTGTTGTTTGAAGCCAAATTCTTCTGTCCTGCACTCTGCTTAGGGGATTTTATTTAAATCATATCAGTAAGATATTATAAATATTAAAAGAGCACGTTATAAACAGAAACATACAGAAGATATTCAGTATATTTTAGTTCTGGATTCTTTTTTTTTTTTTTTTTTTTACAGAGAATTCTTCATATAAAATCTGTTAATTATTTCTTTAACCCTTAAACACTGAATCTGAAATTCTCTGCCTCCTGACCCCCCTCACATCTTAAAATCTTGTTCCATGTCATGTCTGGATGAACCTCAGTTATGCCTTTTTAAGCCCTCATCTCTGCCCCGTCTGCTTTCGCCTTCAGCCCCGTTGGCCCGTGCTGCCGCAGCTGTGTTGCGTATTCTCCACTCGAGGATGAAACGCGGGTGTCCACTTCTCACGCATACCTTCCCTTCAACACGTTACTACCTGAGGGGGCGACCTGTTTGTCTGCAGGATTTCTGCTTTTCTCAACACTTAGTTTGTCCTTATCTCCCTCCTCATCTGCACTCGCTCAGGGTGTCAGGGCTGCAATCAGAGCTGTCAGCGCGTCGGTCTCTGGAGGAGCTCTGTGGAATTCTCTTTAATATTAGTTTAGAAAGGCTGAAGGTGAAGGGGACGTCCCGTCATGTTTCTGATGGCACTGAGTTCAGTTAAAGCTCTGACACTAACGGCTGATTAATGAGAGAAACTCTGCCACTTTAAAGAGTTAGCGCCTGTGGACCCTCTCTCTCAGAGTTACTCAGCAGAGCTGAACAGGAAACATTTATTTTGCCTATAAAAACAGAAGGTGTGAAATAATTTAAGATGTGCCTTCAGACTTCAAACCTCAGAGGAGGAGTTACAAAATCAAGACTTTACAAATGACTAAAAGCAGCGCTGCAGGACACGTACTGAGACAACAAATCATCAGCACAATAAAGAGGAACAAACATGCACAAAACAAGCTGCCACAAGAGTAAAATCACCAGTGTGGATGTTTGATGCTCTGTCAGAGGACAACAGAATTACAACTTGCAAAATGTGCTGCACGTATTCAGAGAGAAGGAAAGAAGTCCTTAAGTTTCAGCAAAATAAATCCTCAGAGTGTCCTAAAAAATCAGCAGCTAGCCTCAGCTAGCTGCTCAGCTAGCAGATTTTTAGCGCCTCATTTTTCTGGGTAGCAGACTGGATTTGATGTATTTGGAAGAGCATCCTGAGTCTCTGCTGCTCTGCAGACGTATCCCTACACGTCCTGTACGATATGATCTCTGCACGTATTCAGTCAGATTCACAGCCATGTCAGATGTCAGGGACGCAAGTTTGACCGCAGATAGAGGGACTTCTGACCTTAGTCCAGAGAGTACGCCGAGTTTTACGGCCCTGTGGCTGGATGCAGACTTTAAAAACAGAAGAAATTGTAAAGTGAAAACGGACACAGGATCTGTCTCTATCTTCGTTTATTCTGTTAAACATAAAGAACAAGTCTCAGAGTTTTTTAACACTCATGCAGCCCGTCTCCGCTCCTGCACGGATGAAAGCCCATTGCAGCTAGCTTAAAACAGTGCATACAAGTCAGCGCAAAGCACATGCACAAAAGCTAGCCCAAATAACATTTTGGAAGTGACAAAAAAACCTAAATAAAAATAAAATCTTCTCAGTAAACACACAAGAAAAAGGCACATGTAAAAAAATAAATAAAAAGAATTAAAATGAGATAAAAATCAAACAAGGAGCACCTACCTCTCCCCAGGGGTGACATAGAAAAGGGGATAGAGCAGGGGGCAAACCAAAAATAATGGACATCCACCAACGAAGAAGAAACTGAACAGAAGACACACTCAAATATAATTTTTGTACTTATAACATAATAACTAATAAAATATTTTTAATCCTGTGAAAAAAATACCTTGATGATTTTTTTCAAAGAGCTTTAAAACATGAGTTTTAAAAAAAATGTTCTATGAGTTTTTTTTGCAGACGTCACAGTCTGTTTTTATGACTGTTAATGATATATCAGAGCAGCTGCAAAAGTTTTTATATCCATGACATCCTAAAAAGTAAAGATGAAAAATGATTTAATTAAAGAGCAACAACAACAACAAAAAAATCTGTGCATAAATTTTGTTTTTTAACAGTACAACAGACTTCATGCACCAACCAAATCTCATTTCAAGGATGACGTCCCTTTCCTCCAGCACTGTCAGCTGTGCTCTTATGAATGAACCTCCTAACACTGCTCTTTGTGAAGCATCGTCTCCGTGGTGACAGCTGAGTATGCGTGCTCTCGTTCACCTCAGCAGAACAACTGAAACCAAACAGACAGACAGTGATTCTATCTGCAGAGAAAGCATGCGTGAAGTGAGCCCAGCAGGAACAAACAGGAGCCTTTCTGTGCCGGGGCATGTCGGAGTCAACGCAGACAAAGCAGAGTTCAGCTCGCTGATGGAGACGACAGAGTGTGTATCATTTTCAGACTGTGTCACAAACATCTGCTGACATTATTCTACCGAGGTTATGAAATGATTCAGCTGAGATGTGCTGCTTATTTTCATGACAATGCCTCTCTTTGTCTCAGAATGTGTGAGTTGTTGTCGAACAGGAGACGTGAGCGCAGCAGCGTGTTCCTGCCCAGTCAGGCCTGTAAAACCCAGGAGCCGGAGCTGGCTGCTAATTTCTCGTTTGGCTCTCTGCTCTTGTTTTCCCTAATCACCCTTTATTTCTGACGCCTGCTGCTCATTAAAACTTTAACACGCACAGGACATTAGGTTTGGAGAGGATCTGCTGAAAGGTCAGAGATCACAGAGCTCTCAGGTGGAGATCTGATGACTCAGTGGTTTGGTTTAAAGAGGGAGAAGTTTGTTTCCAGATGGACTGAGTGAGAAAAAGCAGTTTGTGCCTGGTTCAGACTTCTGCGTTGTTTCTGCCTTCGTCTCAGGCTACGACATCGATTTGAGACTGAAGTAAAGAAACCTTCCTTAGCTACAGATAAAATGTCATGGTTTGTGCTTGTGTGTCTTTTTTTTTTTTGTAATTGTGGTGCTTCCTCAGTTGGTATTTTGTGCAGGGGTTTGTGTGTTTGTGTGTGTGGAGGAGCCACTGAGATTACTTGAAGCCGTCAAACATCAGTGGCAGTTTTTACTCTCCGGCTCTGTCCCCAGAAAGCTGTCATGTCCTCTCATAATAAAGACATAAATAGCCCCCCAAAAAACTTTAAAAAATAAATAAATAAATAAAATAAAAATACAACCCTGTCAACATTTTACATTTCTGCAAAATTACTGTTTGTGGTGCTTTGGGGGATATTAAGAAGGGGAATGTTTGGGGTTGGGCTGCACGGTAGCGCAGCTGTTAGTGCTGTTACTTCACAGCAAGAAGGTCGCCGGTTTGAATCCCGGTTTGGGCACGGTGTGCCTTGCTGTGTGGAGTTCCCACAGTCCAAAAACATGCTCATCAGGTTAACTGGTGATTCCAAATCGCCCGTAGGTGTGAGTGAAAGGTTGTCTGTCTCTGTGTGTCAGCCCTGTGATTGGCTGGTGACAGCTGGGATAGACTCCAGCCACCCGCGACCCTGACCAGGATAAGCTGTATAGAAGATGAATGAATGAATGTTGGGGGTTAAATCTTTAAAAACAACTTACTTCTTATGAAATAAGGTAAAATAATGTGTATTATTCTCTCAAAAAAGGCAGCAGGTTGGCTTTTTTGAGTCTGTTCTACAATTACATCAATCCATTTGTGTTCATATAGTCCCAAAGAAAGAGAGCACTGCAATCATGTTATTAGCTTAGTCGCTCTCAGAGGGTCTCTTTACTCTACATTAAATCAGTGCTGTGCTGTAAACCAACAAACGAGGCTCGTTTTGTCTTATTAGCTAACCGTAAAATAAAAATGGAAACACCGTGTCAAATGTAAAAAGATACAAATGTTCCAAATGTTGCAGGAAAACAAGAAGCTGTCGACTCACACGTTCTCTGTTTAAACTTTATAAGGTGATAATATGTACGTGTTGCCTTCACAGCTTGTTCTGCTGTCCTCAGTTAGCCTACGTTTTTTTTTTTTTTTCAGTGAGAAACCTCAAATTTAGTGCCCAGAAACACTCTACTGTCACATCATTTATAAAGTTTTTTGTTGACAGCTCGTACACATGAAACTATTTGAGCTGTATGTTCCAAAAAACAAGACATAAAGTCTTTCTGTTTACTTTCTGTATCTGCAGGGGACAAAACTTTGCGTCGTCTCTTACCAGTAAGTACAAGTACTGCCAGACGAGGCGTTCATGATCAGCAGTTCTTTACAGCGTTGGGAAATAACTGCAAACCTGCATCTTGTATTTATCCATAAACAAAAACAAAACAAGGCAAGCCTTGTGTGAGTTACATGAGGTGAATATTTGATTCCTTTAAGGGACATAAGTATCATCTATGAGAGTACAGAGGTGGTCCCTATCGTCTGGATCTTCCAGACGATAGGGACCTGAGCAGGCTTTTGGTTCTAGAAAATGTTTCTGATATCTCTTACAAAGCCGTCGACCCTCCTTCTTCTCTTTCCTGCTTTGATGAGGCTGATCACATCACATCTCTACATAGCTGACATTCCCTGTCTATCTGCTGATCAGTGAGCGTCTACACTGAGAATCAAAGAAGCAGCTCTGCAGGCCTCACCTGGCCCTCAGTCACCTCTCTGAGGAATGTCTGACACAAAAACAGAGCCCGGCCGAGTCCCTCACATCATGTGGGTGATCTATAATCTGCATGTCAACACTGCAGCTCCGACTCTTCTTACACTCTGGGGTTGCTTCACTGTTTTTAGTTTAAAGTCAAGGAGTGCATGGAAATGTTGACATACTGGAGCTAACGATGGATAGAAACGATGCCGCCATTCGGATTTGACAAAGATGTAGCTGAGTGAACAATTTGACTTGTTAATGTGGGATTAAGTGGTTGTTTGGAAGTTTCAACATTAGATTAAATAGTAAGATGCCCGACACAGTGGCTCCCCAAAAGTGAAGCCAAAGTATTTCTAATATAGGTGTATATCTGCAGCATAAAGCCAACTCTCTTCACGTTAAAAGATGGACCACGAGTCAAACTAAGGAACCAAAAACTGAATCTGCAAATGAACGAAACCTTCTTGAATATGTAACTTTCACTTCAACCTAAGTCAAAATTTTCTGGATCCGATTTTTTTTGTACGTGTGGTTCAGAGCCTGGATTAAATTTAATGAAACGGGGCAGAAAAGACAAAAAATGGTGCATGAGAAATCAGAAATATTTGGGTTTAAATATGTTGTTAGCAGGTCAGAATAGTCTCAACATGAAAAAACAGTCCTGATAAAATCCAGATCCTTATCCTGCTATAAAAACATCCCAACATATTTTTCCCATATCACCCAGATTTTGTCAGGATCTCTCAGGAGATTGCGTGTGGCTTTTATGCTTTTTCACACTCTGCGTGGCATCCGTTCCCAAACTGCAGGGGGCAGTGTATCGCAAAGACACAATAACCAAAGTACTAAACCGGAGAAGGAGAGGTTTTTCACACAGTTTACTACATATTTTAAAAAAAATTCCTCTTCTCTGCCAAGTTTGGCTGCAATTTCACATCAGGATTTGTTAACCACACGCTTATCAAGGTGATCTCTGTGTGGTCAATCATGTAAATGCCAGAATTTATTATACTTCGGACATGAGAAGTTCCCGCATGGAAGTTTTCCCGCGAGGGGGTGAAGCTGTTAAAATGACGTCATTCATCCCCCGTGAAGCTGCGCGGACCTCGCGGACGAGTAAAGCATAAATGAGGCTTAACTGTCCCCAGGTTTGATTCACACCCTCGGCCTGTTGCCACATTATCTCACACTCCCTCCTCTGTCCTGTCCTGGCCATGAACAGCATGGAAAAGCCCCCCAAATCCCCCAGAGTCTGTTTCTGACCAAACGTTTGGAGACACTCACCCTGTAACTTTATACTGCGTCACATAAAAGAGATTCCTCCTCAGCAATTAAATCTGGAATTTCATTAAGCTATCCATATTCAAACACCCCCCACCTCCTCTTTCTCCTCCTCCTAAAACTCCGAAATACTTTCCAACAATAAAGCATTTTCAGTTCAGGATCAGGTATGCTCTGAGAGAGACAGAGTTTCACCTCTCCACAGTTTCTGCCAAGCGTAGTAGGGAGGAGTGGGGACTTGGCAGCGGTCTGTGCGGGCACTTTTCTGCTGCTTTATGCAGCCATCCAAAGAAACAAAGGACTTCTTGGAAACAGGGGTGCTGGCATCAGTTTGGTCCAAGTGCCTCGGGAATTTTTATGCTCGATGGCACACAGCAGGCTCTTCATTTCCTGTGCCACTGCGTCATAATAGCGGGCTGTGGTGACTTTAAAATGAGCTCACGCTGCTCTTTAAGGATGTCAAAGAGCTTGAGGTCACATCGTAGAGTGGGTGGTAATAGCATGACTCAGGAAATGTATCACTCCAATGATGAGCGCTCATTTGGAGACTGGGTTTGAAAAGTAGGAGGAATTGAAAACTTTAATGCAACAGGAAGTGGAAGGCAGTGATTCACAAATTTATACCCACTTTTCTAACATGTGCAGACATGCTGGAGACTCTGCTGTTTGCTCTGGATGTGCCAATCTGTCAACTTTGTTTTGCAGCAAGAAAATTATTCACGTCTGCAAAAACCGGGTCTCTGGTTGTGTGTTTTGCACGCGTGTGTTTCCAGGACCTCGACAGCATGTGAGGGTCTTTCACTGCAGCGCTGCAGAGGCCTCCTCAGACACCTCCGGCCTGATTCAGCGGCTCACAGCGGGTCTCTTTATCCAGCAGCTCAGGTTAGAGCGAATATGAGCAGTCGGAGAGAAGCTGCAGGTTGAGTCTGCAGCTGCATCACCTGAAAGTCAACAAACACATTGAATAACACGTTTAACTTTCCTGTTTATGCTTATCATGGGATAAATTTACGATTTGAGACTTTGTAGCACAAACAAGAACACATACACCTCAACTTTTCAGGTGAGTTTGGGGGGTCAGTGTAGCAACAACCAACCTTTAAATGTGACCAAGCAGTGCCATTCAAGTTGGCCTCTTCTGCATTTCTGAATCAGACTTAAAGCAATGATGACAAAAGTTTTTGTTGTTTACATTTAGTGTTGAAGAGTAGGATTTTTTTTAAGTGTCAAACTCTGCAGCCTCTCCTAACATAAAAAGGTGACATACCTACCTTTAAGAGGAGGTGTTGTTCCTTTTCAGTCTTTATTCTGTCCCTCTGTTGTCCCCGTCGTAACTTTATGTGATTTAGAGCTAAAAAAAAAATCCTTATATTTCTCTAACTCGTGTTTTTAGAAAACTATTATTTCAGCCTCTGTCTGAAACACTTTTTAGCTGCCGTCTCTTTAAGACGTCATTTAAAAGACAACGCTTCACAGTGTTTTACTCAAAACGCAAAAAAGCAGCAAAAAATATCGGGTCGCACATGGAAACGCTGGACGACAGATGGACCAAAAACGCTGTAGTATGCATTACAAGGCCTGTAGGTGGCGATATCACTGTAGAGTCTGAGTGCAGCATTGGAGCAACAGATGTACGTCTAGTTGAAAGGCAGTCAGCAGATTCAGCAGCACAAGCCCGATACGGTAAGTCCGCCATTGAACCATTATTGTTGTCCGGTTTGCACATGACAATTAAAAAGTTCCCACAATGAAATTGGAATGCACACGCGTAAAATGGAGCGTGACGTCAGCGTTTCCACTGAAACGGAGGCTGCAGCGTTTCAGGAAATTCCACTCTGGATGGCGTTTTAAACAGTTGCATTTTAGGTCAGCAGAAACGGCGTTTCCGTATAAACGATGAGCTGAAACACAACACAACTTTTGCATTTCATCCTTAAACTGTTGTCGTATAAACAGAGCCCAAGACTGCCCACTCCATAGACTCCTTTCCCTTTGATTGGCCAGCCCTCTGGAGGCCTGTCAGGGGCAGAGATATGGGCAGACCTTTGTGTTTGAGGCCCCGCCCTTCAGAGATGTCATGAACTAGTTAAGGCCCATTTATATTCCCTTTACATACGAAAATGGATAAGTCGGTTTCAAACAATGTCACCATCGCTGCTCACATACCTCCATGCATCCTTTACGTTGGCATTGCTGCTAACCAAGCATCCGCCAACTCACTAATTTTTTCTTTAAAAAGTTCCCACATGGTTATTTCTTCTTTGTGTCTCAATAGAGCTACGTATTGGGTAGTAACAGCAACACTGCCCCCATGGTTTCTGGTGGTACTGCTCCGTTTGGTCCATATTCGTAAGCTTCATGGAAATGTGCAGAAATACAGACAAAATGAACGCAGAACATGGAAAGATGGCTCCGTCTGTAACATTGAGGATAAACGGGCCTTTAGGAGATCCTTATGTGATGACCTCATCGTTTCAGGAAGTCTTGATCAGTTTACTGACAGATTCTGGGATTTCTGCAACATATGGATGTGTAGAGGTTTAAAAATCAGCACAGGTTTAGTCTGAACATCTAGCGCTGGTACTTTAAATCCATGTTTATCGTAGCGTGATAAGCACAAATAGACAATGATTTTGGGCCTTTATCCTGCTCTGTGACGAATATCGGAAAAATTCTTAATTGCTTCATGTTTTTTTTCCATTTAACTCTTATTTCTAACATTAAAAATGGATTTCTGAAAGATCCAGAATAACCGACTTGTTCTTGCAGCCCACACATCACTCATCCCTGTGTACTTAGATTTCAACGAGTGGGATGTGAAATACATCTGCCTGCTCTGTTTTTCTAATTTAAGTGTCCTTTCTTCAGGGCCAGCACATAAATCAGATGCCCGGTGTCAGAAGTGTAAATCCAGAAAAGAAAAACAAAATGCTCGACCCACCAAGGAGCTGGGCTGTTTCCAGCATGGACACACAGTCAGAGTTTAAGACTGACAACCTGAGATAAAGATGATTATTGTGAAGGTCTAATTATCTGCTCCTGTAGTCTTTATATCAGAATGTTCAAATATAGAACGTCTGAAACAAAAAGCGAGAAAAGCCCAAACTGCTGTTCCTTTAGTGACCACTAGAGGCCATCCCCAAAAGTGAGTCACTCCACATAAAGCCTAATGTTACAAATCAGCAACATGGAAACAGCCTGGAACAAATATACACTCTGACTTCTAAATAAATAAATCCACTGTTTGAAATATGGGGAAAAATTTTGGGCGGCTTCTTGAGAAGTATTTATAACATCATTTTTTCCACTTGCTATTGTCACAGACTTGATTGACTGAATTACGACAGACCTGCTGGGCTTTATTTGGAAATATATATTTCACCATATGTCGGTTGGCTGGGTTTAAATGTGCACGCATGTGTGTCTGTGTGTGTGTGTGTGAGCACACGCCTCAAAGAGAGGGAAGCACGAGTGTCCCGTTTGGTTGCAGAGCAGAGTTGTTCTGAGGTCTTGTGGCTGTGTGCAGCTAGTGTGATGTGTGTTTAAGGTGTGTGTATAGGCTATACTTGTGATCTGCACCTGAGGGCTCACCTCACCTGTCCCTCAGGTGTCTCTTGACACCAGATGATAAGTGGTCAGTTTTCTGCAGCAAACTCTGCTTCTGACCAAGGAAAATGTTCTCCATTAGGGGGCGATATGGGACAAATGTGTCAGGATGTTTTTGAAGGCAGGATCAGGATCTGAATTTTATCAGGATTGTTTTTCATGTTCAGACTATTTTAGCTTCAAACAACATATTTAGACCCTCAAATTTCTGATCCTGCATTTTGAGCAATTTTTAAGCACCAGTTTTTACCTTTTCTGCACCATTTCATAACTCATTCTTTTGTCCTCTAATGTGTTTTTATTTTATTTTAATTTATTATTATTATTATTATTATTATTATTATTATTATTATTATTATTATTATTATTATTATTATTATACACATAACGTGAGTGTACATATAATTTCGAACATTTTATCTCACTGATTTATTTTAGCGCCATAATTAATACATTGCAAGATAAAAGTTGGGGGCTGTATGAAAATGGTATAAGAGAGTGACTCTGACTTTAAATAAATATATAAAAAAAGTCTTTGGTTATTTGAAAAACAAGCCAAATGACAGCTGTTTAAAGGGAGGGTGAGGTTTTCGAGGAACACGTGAACGCACCCTCGTAGTACTGGAGCTGCATGGAGCAGAGGACGGACACATGGACCTGCCTCCTCCCCACAGGCTGGATCCACAGTCTGTTTCAGTCCTCGGTGAGCTCTCAGAGTCTGTCAGGATGGAGATCTGCTGCTGTGAACTCGGTGCACCGGCTGCTGCTTCACTGTTTGTAAGAGCAGAGGAAACTCTGAGCGCCTTTTGACAGGAGCTTCATTGAAGGAGGATGAAGACAGCTAGTTTTCTCACCTGTGCGGGTGTTTAAGACGCTGAAAAGCTGCTCAGGAGATGTATTTGACTGTTTCTCTAAACTTTAAACCTGTCAGCAGACTCTGTGCAGGAGGAGAGGATTGAACACGATGAGAACCCGATCACCAAGCGCCTCTGCGCCCCCTGATCATGTGCACCGCGCTCCGGCCCGCACACACCGGCGCACCGAGCAACAGTGACCGCGCCTGGAGCTCTGAGTCCGGCTGAAACATGTTCATCCTGTGGGTCCCGCTCAGTCTGTTCCTGAGCTTCATCATTTCTCAGACGTGGAGCGTTCAGTTGTCGTGGGAAAACTGGAACGCGCAGCAGAGGAACGGGGGGAATGAGTTCAACAAGCCGAGCTCTCAGCCGCACATCGTCTTCATCCTGGTGGACGATCAGGGCTTCCGGGATGTCGGGTACCACGGATCAGAGATCAAGACCCCGACTCTGGACCGGCTGGCAGCGCAGGGAGTCAAACTGGAGAATTACTACGTGCAGCCGCTCTGCAGCCCGTCCAGGAGCCAACTCATGACCGGCAGGTACGGTGCAGGTTTAAAAAAACAAAACAAAAAAAACTTAATTTACCGGAAAAAATATTAATTCTGCCTCAATATAAATTTTAAAGGCATAGGAGAGGAAAGTAAGTTTTGGAAAACTGAAGTCATATATGGACATAATAAATTTAACCATTAAATCAAAAGTTTCCCAACTAAGTAATCATTATTTTTTTTTATTTATACCAGTTTTGTATTCAATCTGATAAATAAATTAAGTATTTGACAACCTCTTCACTTTCCAGGATTATAGAGACAAAAAAACAACAACAACATCCTTATCCTTCTTTTCCAAACATCCCTCTATAAACAGACCGCAAAGGACGGTCTTACCTTTAAACCAGTCACCTGCTGAGCTGAGGTCCTGATGCTGCATCCAGGCAAAGTGCAAAACAAGACAAAGAGCCTTTAATCTGCTCATTTTTTAAAATAGAGTTTGTAAAAAAACCCATCAAATTGCAAAATTAGAAACTGATACAGCATCAGGAGGATTTTTTTGAAGTGGCTGAAAAACTCTGACTGGTGTGAATGTGCACAGAGGGTCAGTTTGTTGACCTGATGTCACTTGGTATGACTGTATTGTTTAAAAGAAAGTTTTAAAGAAAGTGGCCCAGTGCATGATGTCATTGCAAACAGGAAGTTATTAATGCTGTGGAAGGCTTCACTGAAAACCTCTTAATCACAGGAGAAAGTCATCTCCAGTGTCACTTCCTGCTGTCTTGTAAAAATCTAGTCAAAAACTTTGAGTTTGGTTACAGAGGTGCAGCGAAGTCAGACCTGCTGCATGCATCAGGAGGAAGGAGGAGGAGGAAGCTGTTTGGGGATATGAGAGGGTGATGCAGCGCCGGCTTTGTTGTGTTCTTCTAGTATGTTTCACGTCAGCAGTTTCCTCTTTCTGTACATGCAGCTCTGCAGGGTTCCTCCTCCTCCCACCTCCACCATCTGCTCCCCTCCTCTGCTTTAAACGAAGGAGGCCCACCGGGCACCGCTGTTCGTTGGCTGGATGCCGAGAAGATAATGAAAAAAGTGCAGCCGCCTCCTGAAATCTCTGAAAAAAAGTTCGCTTAGATCCGAACATCCATGTGGAAGTGTAGCTGTAGGTTTGATCGTGGATTCCTGGAGAGAGTCGGAGCGAGAGAGCGTGTCTGCCTGTGTGTGTTAAAACATCAGCTGGATCATCACTGCAGCACTTAAAAAAAGACTGTTTTTTTCTGGCACTGTTTCACAAACCTTTGGAGAAAATGCAAGTGTGAGTAAAGGATCAAATCAGAAAGGAAAGGGCTTCGTAAAAGCCTGATTTTGTTCTTTACAAACACTTCCGAAAGGTAGATCTATTCTGCAGACCGTTCCCTGTTTTTCTCCACCATAATTCAAAAAGTCACGTTGTCTTTGTCTAAAGAAAAAAAATAGTGAAAATAAAATCCTGGCGTATTTGCTGAAATAGTTGTGAGAAGTCTGCTGTTGGAGCCGCGGCAGAGCACTTTTAGCTTTCCAGGAACAGGAGCTTGGGAAGCGATTTCCATGCCGTCCATCTCCTAGGAAACTCACAGCATCAGAAAAAAAACTTCACTCTGTTTTTTCTTTACGCTGCTCTGATGAGATTAGAGGCTTAGAGTCAGACGTTTCTTTCAAGTCCAGAAGTGTTTTGCCCTGAAACCCCATTGTGCTCCCGCTGATCCTCAGTGATGAAGAGAGAGTCGAGGGCAGAGGTTGGAGCAACAAAAATGTCAGATATGTTCAGAGAAAATTACATGTGACAGGGTGAATTATGTGCAGATATTTCCAAACTTTCTCCTGTTTTGAGTCCTTTAATTAACCAAACTGACTTTTGGCTGCTTCACATCTTTAGAGCCGTGTCGTCGTACCTGTCCAGGCAAATCCTGCATGTGGACTTTCTTCGAGCATTCCTCACATCACAAACACACTTGAAGTCTTATCAGGAGCGGAATCGGTAACTCTTGCTCTTCTTGACTCTTGTTGTCACAATAAGAGATAAGACTTCAGGAGGCACCCACGAACGAAAGCTGGGCTCCATTTCCATTTCAGTGCTGTAGAATCTGATCCACACACGTGGTTTTAATCTCGTCCTCATGGTTAACCTCATGCAGCTTTGCCATCGGCTACAGGTGTTAGCGTTTTGAAAACGGGCTCTACAGATGGCCGCAAGAGCTTGTTCTCAAAATGAATAAATAAATAAATAAATAAATAAATCAAGAGGGAAAGGGATTTTGTTCTCTTTCTGCAGGAGCAGCCTACATCTCCTCTAAAGGAAGGTCAGGACTGTGTGATGTCGAACTTGTAATGTGGCATCTCAGCTGGATTATTACCCACATTTAAATGCATGTCTGTTTAGCACTTAACTTTTATTTTTTTATAATTTAAACTGGATTAGAAACAAGCAGCAGCCTCGATGTTGAAGCGCAAAAAAAATGCAGATTCTTAGTCTGGCTGTAAAAAGGATGTAAACCCCTTTAGTCCCGTGTTTAAATGTTCATTTTTACAGCCGAAAGAAACATGTTTACAGCTTTTTACATTAAAAAACGACTCTGGAGTGTAGCACATAAATATACAAGTAACAAATCTGCCCCGATAGTGACAGATTAGCCAGTTATAGAGGAAGTATTGTGCCCTTTTTGTTTTCTTTATTCTGTCCCTTTTGGGCCTCCGTAATATATTTACATGACTCACAGTTTAAAGAAAATTCATATTTTTCTCTCTGTTTGAAACACTTCATTTGAGCTGCTGTCTCTTTAAGAGACAACCCCCTTTCCTCTGATTGGACAGCCCTCTAGTGGGCTTTGGTATTTGAGGCCCCGTCCCTTGAACATATCATGAACTCGTTGTGACAGCCCCATCATTTCAGCAAGTCTCATCAAGATCTCGTGAAGATCTGGTGCTATTTTTAGAACGGATCGTTTTTGTTCATTGATCATTGTTACTTTAAAATACGGGGAAGCAGAATACACACAGAAGTTATTCTCTGGGGCAAAGGTTTTTTCTGAACTGGGATTTTGTTCTGTCTGCAGTTTTTACACTGAGTGGCTAAAGCAGCAGTGCTGAAAGGTAAAGTACGTCTCTGTCATCACAGATGGACCAAATAACGATACTTTAAAAGGGACAAGAGAAACAGCTGCACTTCTGTTGTCAATAAAGACGAGGATGAGGAGTAGCATACTGTTAGCACACTGTTAGCATACCCCTGTGGAGACTGGAACATGCTGTTGGCTTCTTGGCAGTGCATCGTCGGCTGTCATGCTGAATACTGGTGAATGCTGCTGATCTACTAGCGTCGAACGTGGCTGCTTTTTGATTTATAAAGCATCACGCGTCTGCAGAATCATCTGTTGTGCCTGAAAATCAGGGTCACCTTCTCACTCCTCCTCTTACTTACTCACACTCTCCATCTGTCTACACTTATATCTCACTCGTCTTAGCCTCTCACTCACCCTTCTCTGGTTGTCTCTGTCATCTATCACCTCCCTGTTTCCCCTCTCATCCGTCTTCCCTCGAGTCTTGGTTGTGCAAAGTCGAACCAAACAACGAATGAGGGTTAAAGTTGTGGAAAAGAAGGTTTCTGGAGGAGTGAGTGTTTGGTTTATTGACAAAGAAGTCCTGAGAAGAAAGGATCTTCATTTCCTGGTTTGCGCTGAGGAAGAATGAGAAAACCTGACAGCAGAAAGTCAGAGATACGGAGAAAACAAACGAAGAGCCTGCTGAAAGAACACGCTAAGTAAGACGAACCACTCCAGGGCTGACTTTGATTAAATGTGGAGCTGCAGAGTTCAGGCTGCTTATTCAAACCATATGTTGGGAGGACATGGAGCTGGAGCACGAGACCAAGCCCCGGTCTGGGCAACAGGTTTACTCGGGGAACCTCCAGAACCTCAGTGGCTGCAGCAGTGGCCAGTGCACTTGTCTTGCGGGACTTAGCAGTGATTTGAGTTTAATGGAGTGTGTGATTTGTTGGCCTTGTGGCTCCGGGGTTGTACGAATACAACGAGAAAGATATCCTGATTGCAGACACATTAAAGAACATAACTCCGCTTTCTACATGAGGAATGAAACAGCACTCCTGGTGAGATAAGATGAGGAATCCTGGGAGTCTTTTCCTGTTTTCACGTGGCGTGAAGCTGGCAGGATACAGGTTGCAGAGATGTTTGACCTCAAAGGTTTTCGCCGCTTTTGCTGCTGCTGCTGTTTCGTGCTCTGGTTGGTTTAAAAGAGCCAGTAAATCAGTCACGTTGGACACGTGGAAGAACCACAGGGTAGAAAGGAAGGATCTCCAGAGGGCAGTATTTACTGCAGTCATTATTTCAAGGCCTCATAAATACTCAAGACCTAGAACTGTCCTTCAGGTGCCCCAAAACCTGCAAAATCAAAGCCTGGTTCTCGCTTCACCTTGCACCGTTCTCCTTCAAGACCTGGAGCAGTTTGATGGATTCGTGGAGGGATCACAGGCTGCACTTTAGCATGACATTCTCATTACACGGCTGTAACCTTTCGGTATGTGAACACCAACAAACCTGCAGGAGCTGCAGGAGAAGGAAAGGGTCGGAGTCTCACATACACACATGCATGTCCTAATAAATATGAACATGTATGGTATGTGGTCTCCATTATCCTCCTCTCTTTCAGGCTCACATGCATTCTTTTCACGTATTGTTTGACGACGACTTCTTTATCTCGACGCTCTCACGGCATCGGCACAAAAGAGTCTGACAAATAAAAATAAATGGAGAAGAAGAAGGCCAGATGTGGAAACCGATCCTTGTATAAACGGAAAGAACACAAGAGAAGATTGGAGATAATGGAGCGTGGAACATCCAGAAGTCATTCAATAGACATTTATGTGCTGTTAACAAGGCGAAATTCACCGTGTAATCTCCTCGAGGAAAGAAGAGCTGGCCAGTGAGGAGGCATCTCCATAAAAGGATGCACGCTAGAAGAAACCAGAGTGTCTGTTTGTTAAAAAATAATTAATAGCATGGTTTTCTTATGTCTTATTGTCTGTACAGAGATCTCTGACTGACCTCTGCAGACACAGGACATTAAGAGGAGCTGCGAGCTGAGCTGCCTTCAGTGTCCCTAACTTAAGTTATAGGTTAGCTTTCTGTTGGTGTAACATTTAGGGGTGTCCCAATCTGGTATTAATATCGAATATCAGCTGTATACAGCTACACCCAGTGGCTGGAAGCCGTTCATGTCAGCTCTTGTAGGTTGAAATCAAGACAAACACGTTATTAATTAATTTGTTATTACGACAAAAGAATCTTCGTTATGTCGAGATAACGAAATAATAAGTTGTTACCACGAAATAATAGTTCTTGTCTTCCATACTTTTATGCACGTCGGCTGAGAATTCAACCGTATGTTGCAGACTTGGAAACAATAATCAGGTTTTCAGGCGTGCAAGGTTTTTTTTTTATATTAACTTCACTCCATTTCTGAAAATACAGAAACACAAACACACTTTACACTTACTTTACAACATTCTGCAGTCACACAGTAAATATCAGAGGGTTTGACTATCCAGCTAGCAAACCCGACATGTGCGGAACTTCAAAGACTTCTAACTGCTCCCAAAACTGTGACGTAAAGTGACTTGTTCACATGAACAGAAGTCTGGTTTCTCTCATACGCATTATCTATTTTTATCCCAACGTTTATACTCCATTTCATCACTTAAGCTCACCTGTAAACTTAGGAACACAAGCACATCAGCTTTTCGTGGTTTCATCCTGGTCTACTGAATGACACGTGCGTACTCATGCTCACTAAAGACCGCTAAGCTGCCCCAAAATGCACAAGACACTCCACTTTGTTTGCTGCAGGTTTGGACAGTAATTGGAGACACTACACGGGAAGCTCGTCGTGTTAACAGTGCGTCTATAGACGAGTCTCAACATTTTTGTCGGTGTTTCTGTGACAGCAGTGTGTCGTTTTTGTTGACGTTTTACCATCGTACAGTTTTCTCTGTTTTTGAATTTTACTGCACTACTTTCAGCGACTGTCGCTGTTTTAAAGTCTGTTTGCTGTTAGCGAACATATAGGACTCACTACAGCCACCCTCTGGCAGGAATACCACATTACAACCAGGCAGCAGTAAAAACCACTGAAAAATTGTAATTTTTAAAATCAGATATTTGTATCAATTCTCTGATTTCTTCTGAGCAATGAATATTGAAAATCATGACCAAAACTCTAGAAACAATATATAAATAAATAAACACTTTAAAGGAAAAATTCATCATTTTCTGACCACTTTGGGGAACAACTGGAGGGGCTGAGCTCCCACTACATGGAGCTTCTCTTCCCTTTGATTTAAAAACATTCAAGATAGATATGATTTCTAGAAAAGGATTTTGTGATAACAGTGGGAAAGTAGCCTTGTAGAGAGGTTTCAATGCTGGCATGCAGAGTTACTTGTTGCGTAAACTTTTACTGATCGAATCAGGTGCAGTAAGTGAACATTCTTATCACATCTTAGTTTTCCATCCTTCAGCCTGGAAAGTTTGGAGAGATTAAATCAAACATGATGTCTTATAAATGTTCTTCACTTGGTTTATTTAGTTTTATTTGGGGTTTTTTCAACAACACCAGAGGAAATGAGCTTCTTTGTTTCTTTATTCTTAAAGGAACACATTGTCCGTGCCAGGGCGGTTGATTCCTCGTCGTTGATGTTGTCAGCCTTCCCACAAACACATGTTGCCTTCATTCCATCTCTCCTGTGTTCAGTTTGGTCAAACGTTGTTGCCTAATGACAGACCAACAATGCCCTCTCTATCCCCCGGTGTGCACACTACTGGTTGGGTTTCAGAGCTCCCCCTGCGTAAACCACAGAGTGACAAGAAATTCTTCTCATCGCCTCATGAAACCAAGACCATGGCCGCTGTGGTCTCATTCTGAATTCAGGGACCTAACCTCAGTGAATAGGGGTATCAGATTCCAAAAAGTGCTGCGTTATTACCCTGATGAGTTTAACATTTTGGAGGTCCTGGGAACTGACATTGAAATCTGTGGGAATCTTTGTTGTAAACATTACCACTTCTTAATTTGGTTCCAAATGTTTTGGAGGCATCAAAGCCAGATGGTGTGGTATCAGGAAGAGTTCTTTGTGATGGAATAAGAAGAAATGAACAAAGGAATGACCGTTTCCTCTTAAAATAAAATGTTCTCAGTTGTTAAAATATGTGAAACTGACATACAGCTGTCAGAGAACATAGGACTGAGATCTGAGCTGCTACTTGCTCGCCATGAGGCGCTAAGCTAGTTTTAAAGACTGAAATTGTTTGTATGTCATCCCTTAAAGATACTGCAGCACCAACTCTCACTTTACGGTAAATATATAAAAACTAAAACTGAGCTTGGCTGTCAGCGTTTGATTATGAGTTGGGGTTTTTTAGCAATGACGATCATAGACTGGGGCAAAATAAACAGCAGCGCACTGTGATGCTCTGATTTGCTCTTTGGTGCAGTTTGTGGTGCATTTAAACGGCTCAAATACAGCAGATGTGTCTCTGCTCCGGTCAACCTGCTATTTTATATTTTTAGCCAGAGAACAGCAGCATTTTGTGGTAAACAGGCGGGCAGGGATAAACTTTCACCTTCATGGGTGTAGTGTCCCCAGCTCGGCCCATGGTTAGACTCCCAATATGACTGACGTAAGAGCTACACAGGACACAAAATGCAAACCCCTGAGTCAAGCGGGGTGTTTAATGAATGTTAAAACTACACAAACATTAAACTTCTCAAATCTATAGTGAACAAATAAAATTATTAAATGACACAGTCAAAACACAATGTATCAATGAAATACATGAAAGATTTAAGGCATCAAGCAAGAACACAAATGGGCTGGGCCTAAAATACACCAGATGCATCTCTCGTCCAGCTCCGCTCTGTCACAGCAATGGATCAGGTGTTAACTCACACTAGATCTGCTTCGTTGCGGTCCAGCTGTGCACCTGCTCCAGCAGGTGGCAGCAAGTCAACTCACTGTAGGGCAGATCGAGTGCGACAGGAAGTTGAGCACGGAAACAACCAATGACTTTCAAAATAAAACAAACTTCGTCCAAAAAAATGACGCAATGAGCGAGTGAGTTGAGGGATAAGAGAGCACGCAGACAACACGCAAGAGAGTTGAGCTGGACCTGAGACACATCTGGTGCAACACAAACACTGATACCAAAACAACAAAAACATCCTCTCCTTTACCATGTGCACCTTCATAAGGAACCTATAGGCATTTTGTTTACATCCTATTTCCTGCAATTTTCACAGCAAACTCAGCCTTCAAAATAAAAGCCCAAAACAGTTCCAGTAATAAGCATAAAGAGTAGAAAGCCAAGAAACCAAGAATATTCACATATGCCCATTTGTATTTTTCTTATAAAATGTAAATAAAACAAATTAAACAAAAAAATGAATCACAGACATAAAAAAACAAGGTTAATGTCTTTTAACACCTCTTAACTCTTAAATAAGTCAATAACAAAAAGGTGGTTATATTTCTTCAACAGAGGCATGGCTGTGCTGGTGTATGAAATAATGGCAATACATTAAATGATGGGGTTATTTCTCTGAAAAAAACAACAACAAAAAAAACTGTTGTTGTGACGCTGCAAAAAAGACAAGGAATGCCTAAAGCCAGTTGTATTCTCTGTGCACCTTTAATTCTTTGGACAAAACTTTAAAACTACTTTACCTGAAACAACAGAACGATTTGAAAACTTGTGAAAAAACTTGAATCGACCTCACCAAATGTGAGGTCAGATGCCTTCTCCTCTTCTGAAAGTCTCTTAATCTCACTTTCAGAGAAGGTTTTAAGAAGCGTACATTAGTTAAAATATCTTTTATGTGTGGGAAACTGAACATCTCTCTTTATAACACAGAGGTTAAATAAACTCAACCAAAGTGAAACAGACGCATCCATTAAGTCCCAGAAATATGAGCTGATGGTCTGCCCAGCTGTGCGACATGCCTGGTAGTTAGTTTGTGAATTTTCAGTTGCACTCTGTGGCAGCTTTTATGGCAGCATGTACTGTGTTCTCTGTATTGTTCCTGTGCAGAAGGTTTTCACTTGTAAATCATCGGGTTTATTGCTTTGTTTGGAACGTCCCACCCATCACTCGGTGGTGTAACCCTTATAGGACTTGTATTCTCAGCGGGCAGCGGGGGTTTTCTGGGTTTGACCACCTTCTGGATCTCCTCCAGCTGAGTCCTCCTCTCCTGAAACTCAAACCAGACTCTTATTTTCACTCCCTTTCCCTGGTGACAGTTTGACAGCACACCGCTAACCTCAGGAGAGAGCAGGGGAGGGGCAGACGAGAGAAGAAGGGGAAGAGGCGTCTGGCGGCACTAGTCCAACGTCTCCTGGGCGTCTTGGTTTCACTCGAAGCAGACAGACAGAAATGAAGTCTGACCCCCTTCTGCTCATCTTCTAAGAGCCTCATCCAGAGTCTCTGGGTTTCCATCCCATGGGACCAGAACACAGTCAGTCATAGTCCTGATGATCATAAAGCTCTTCTTGTTGATTCAAATCAGACCTCTAATCCCAGAGCTCAGTTTGAAGGGATTTCATTCAAAGCTGCAGAAAGTAGTCAAAGGTTCAGTCCAAGGGCTGGAACTCCTCTGTAGAGAGCCCTCTTAAGCCGGACTTGTGTGAACCAAAGAGTTGACAGAAAACCCTAAAGTGAGCCTCATAATCAGAGCAGAAGCAAAAAAATGGTAGTAGCATGATTAGCTGCTTCCATCCAGCATCTGTTCTTGTACAATATAACTTTTTAGACATTTACTAATGTTTTTACGTGAAACAAAACTGGAAACAAGCTTCAAAACACCTGAAGTGAACAGAAGGTGCAAGGAGAAGTCTTTAACCGCATACCAAGTGTCAACTTTGCTACCTGAGCCTCGAAATAACCTCACCAAACAGTGGCAGAGAGGAGGAGAAGCCTCAAAGAAATATGATACCCTTATGCAGCTGTGGTTCAATGGTGGAGTTGGCTGTCTCTTAGTTGTAAGGTCAGGGGTTCGATCCCAGCTCCTGCAGTCACATGCCCAAGTGTTCCTGAAGTGTAAAAGTGCTTTAAGTGGCAAGAAAGATTTGAAAAGCTCTACCTAAGTACAAGTCAGAAATTGAATGTTATAGCAATGGCTCGTTGTGGAAGTCCTAAAAACTGCAGTTCCTCATCTGTTCACCTGAAGCTGGCTGCAAAAGCCAAGGTAACGCGTAACGTATTTCCCACCTGGTTCTTAAAATGTAGCTCATATGTGGACAGTTCAGTGTTACTCCAACTACCTGCACCCCTTTCCCCTCCTTTAAAGGATCACAATAACCGTCACAATTCTCAGCTCTCTGCATCGTGCACGGCAGAGATGCATGTAAAAGACGTGACCACTATGGCACTAAGTGGAGAAAATTGATTCTCTGCATAGTGTAATCATTTATCAGTATTTACCCACATGCAGTATGTCGTCATCTAACTCTGTTTTATTAGTCACAATGATGCACATGAACAACACAAACATAATAGACAACACACCCTGATCAGTTTGTGGACACTGTAATGATGATCAGCGCTCGAGGTGTGAATTCACTCACGCGCATCACACACCAGCTGATCATTATTCTTCCTCTGGCTTCTATAGGAGTCACCTTTCTGCTGTCTTGTAGTTTGGCCATCTTTCCTCTCATTCTTTAAAAATCAACAAACCCTTCATAGCTTCATACCACACTGTTACTATGTATGAGCCTCTGTGCAGGGGCATGTCCAGACTTTCAGACTGGGGTGGCCAGGGTGTGCACATGTACAAATTATTACCATTTATCTTCTTTAACTTCACTCTTTTCTTTAAAAACTATTTGTAAAGTGTTGTATAGATATTATATTCCAGTAAATTGAGCATAAAAATGTATTTTACATAAATATATATATCAGCCAGTCTAATAAATTAAAAGTAATTTTTAAGCCCAGATAAAAAGATAAACCTTTAAATTGTGGCTGACGTCACAGAGATTACGTCCATGTTTTACACAGCCTGTGGTTATGACAAAGGGTTTGTCTTAACCTGTCTTGTTGCTTTTATCTGCTACTCATGGATTAAAATTAGCATGATTAGTTTGGGGTTTCAGGCTATCTTTTTATACCTTGTGCACAGGAAGATAGACATGTTTGGAGACGCTGGAGTTCAGTGGTAGTGTCATCCCTCGTTCGCGGCGCTGAGGGTTTGATTCCCAGCTTTTGCAGTCTACAGTTGTTCGTGTGTCTATGGGTAAGACACTGAATCCTAAGTGTCTCTGGATTTCCTGGTTTGACACTTAATGTAGCATCTTCTGCTATCAGTGTGTGAAAGTGCTCTGGAACTGCAGTTCATGTGCCATTTAGAAAGATCAGACATTTTCATCACAAAACCAGGACAAAAAGAAGAAAAAGCAGCATGTTGACTTCAGAAGAAAATACTTTTCAACTAACATTACTGTAATCAAAGCATTGTCATGGCAGCATCATCATCATCATCAATCACTATCGATCTGGAGAAATGTACCAGTGCTGACTCATCGATGATGTGGTGTTGTGGGAAACAAAGCTGAAGGGTGGAAACTGTTTACTCTGAGATGATTCATCAGCGATTCTGCTGGATTCCTGCAGAAACTCTGTAGTGTTACACAGTTATGACATGAAAAGTTGACTAAAAGTCAAGTTACATCAGCTTTTGGACACATTAACTCTCTGTGTCTGTTTAAATCACTTTTGTTTACATTAAAAGACGACTTTATCGCACATTTCCTCTCTCTCATCAATAGGTCTGTGTTGTCTCACTGCCAACATGGCTGCCACAGCGTCATTAACTCCAGGTCACAGCTCTGTTTCCTGTCAGGGTTTGAGTGACAGCTCTTCTGTTTTTGCTCGGGGCCTCCCTCCTCATTGAACCAGTGTCCCTGAACCTCTTTCTGCTGGATGCATGTCTTACGTTACTCCGCTCTGACAGACGCGTAGGAACTCTCCTGTCAGCTCAAATGTGTTTGCTTTGGCTTCAAGATGGTGCAATCAAGATTGGAGACAGATTTATCAGTGTGTGTGATAAATATGACGATCCTGTCCGTCACCAGACAACCTAATGTTTTGAAATCCTATGGAAACAACAGCGCTTAGCTATTTTATTGGCAGGATTCCAGTGTTTGGATTATTTTCTACCACTTTTTGAAGGGAATAACAAAATTTTTTACACTCCACTGTAAATTCTGTTCTCATGATTTTAAATTTGTGATTGATGTCAAAGTCAAATTTGGTCTTATGAGACCACGACTGTGTTAGGAGCTGGAGATAGATCACGGCAGTCAGCGGTAGAGGAAGTTGTTGGCACCGTCTGTTTCTGAAATGGTTTAAACAACTTTACTCAAAGTTATTTTGGTGGTTAAGAGTCTTCTTTGTGTCTATCATCATTCATTGCCTCATAACAGAGAGGTTTGGGTTTTCAACTACTTTGGGATTCAGTTTAATAACTGGACAACCTCCATTCTTGTAAATGGAAACATGAATACTCAGCAGCATCAATGTTTCACACAATATCTCAACCAAACTGCAGATTCATTTAACTTAGACATTGGAAACACTTCTTTTCATTATGTCTCTTCATGCCTCTAAAAGTGTGGTATCTGTTTGCTGTGTTGCAGGTATCAGATCCACACAGGCCTCCAGCACTCCATCATCAGAGCCACCCAGCCCAACTGCCTTCCCCTGGAAAATGTCACCCTGCCCCTGAAGCTCAGGCAAGCTGGATACTCCACCCACATGGTGGGCAAATGGCACCTGGGCTTCTACAAGCGTGGCTGCTTGCCCACCCAGCGCGGCTTCGACTCCTTCTTTGGCTCCCTGTTGGGAAGCGGGGACTACTACAGTCACTATAAATGTGAAGGCCCGGGTATGTGCGGCTACGATCTGTACGAGGGGGAGGAGGCTGCTTGGGAGCAGGACCGCGGCTTGTACTCAACTGTGATGTTCACCCGAAAGGCTATTAGCATCTTAGCCAATCACAACCCTCGCAGGCAGCCGTTGTTTCTCTACTTGGCCTATCAGGCGGTGCATTCACCGCTGCAGGTTCCTGCACGCTACCTCGAGCGCTACAAGGGTATCCCAAACCTGCACAGACGTAAATACGCAGCCATGGTGTCGTGTCTGGATGAAGCTATCCGCAACCTCACGTTAGCGCTGAAACACTATGGTTACTATGACAACACAGTCATAGTGTACTCCTCGGATAATGGTGGCCAGCCATTAGCGGGAGGAAGTAACTGGCCTCTAAGAGGGAGTAAAGCCACTTACTGGGAGGGAGGGATCAGGGCAGTGGGCTTTGTTCACAGTCCACTGTTGGTTAACAAAGGGACTAAGTGTCGCTCTTTGGTGCACATCACTGACTGGTTCCCCACACTTGTGACTCTGGGTGAGGGGACGATAGACGAGGACCTAAACCTGGATGGGTACGATGTTTGGGAGGCCATCAGTGAAGGACGCCAATCTCCTCGGCAGGAAGTTCTTCACAACATCGATCCAATCTACATTAAAGCCAAGAACGGTTCATGGAAAGCTGGGTACGGTATCTGGAACACGGCGGTCCAGGCTGCGATAAGAGTGGGCCACTGGAAGCTCCTGACGGGTGTACCCGGCTACAGCGACTGGGTTCCACCTCAGACTTTCTCAAACCAGCGGCTGACCAATCGCTGGCATAACGAACGCGTCCGCTGGGATCGGGGTAAGTCCGTTTGGCTCTTCAACATCACAGCTGACCCTTACGAGAGGGTGGACTTGTCTCAGCGGTTCCCTCACATCGTGAAGAAGATGCTAATGCGGCTAGCACAATACAACAAGACTGCAGTGCCGGTACGCTACCCAGCCAAAGACTTGCGCTCCAACCCTCAGTACAACGGGGGCGTCTGGGGACCCTGGTACAAAGACGAGAGGGGGCAGGAGGTAGACGAGAGATACAATTATCTGTTTAACAACCATCTTGGAAAAAGAAAGTGGAAGAAGAAACCCATGAACAGGAAGCTGAAGAGGAGGGTTCAGGAGTAGCCTGTTCGGTTTGTGAGAGACTGTGAAGAACAGCTTTTATTTCTCAGGGATTAACACTTTGTGTTTCAGGATTATCCTCTTCAAACATTCTTACTCGTCTGCAGTGAATACTGTACAAAAACCAGCAGACAGACCTTTTTCAGATGCCTCAATTAGAGCCCGACTGATCTCTCTGTAGGCCAGGATGTTTGGTTTATAGAGAGTACAGCACAGATATTTGGATTTGTTGGTGTTTATATTTTTTACACAGAGACATGGGAATACACATTGGAGAAAGCAAATGCAGACCTCAAGTTTGGTTTGACAAAATAAATGAACGCTTAATTTTTTTGCACATCAGTATGAAACCCCTAAAGCGACAATAAGTTGCATAAAAAACAACCAACAAAACAAATTAGCATGAAGCAAACTGGTAGCACATCCAACAGTAAAACATGTCATTTTTACATCTCTTGCCCTTCTTTTTTTTTAACCTTTATTTAACCAAGTTTTGAGATTAAACGTCTTGTTTTCAGCGCTCCAGGCCGAGACAGTCTGCAACGACAACAACAAAAGTTTCAGACACACAGGGAACAAAAGCACAAAAATTGCACAGAATCTACTTCGAGGTTCATCATTTAAAAACATTTAGTGACTCTAACTTGTTGATTTCAAAGTCATTTCTCGGTAAGATCCAGGCCGACGGTGCAGAACACCTGAAAGCCTTTTCAGTTTCAGTTCAGCGACACGACGATGATGTCATCTACGCCTGTGAGGAAGAGTAATCGAGCACAGATTCACAGAAATCCTCTTCATGCCCATGAAACTCTTTTACTGCTTTAACCATCTTAATAACTTGTCCAAATAGCTGCAGTAATGCTGGGGCTTACTTTTTTTTTTTTGTCCTATACATGAAGATAAATATGAATAACTGAAGTAGGTTGAAAAAGGTTAGATACAATTTGAAAGAGAACAATCACTCTTCCTCGAGGATGTAGATAATGGCGGCGCCACGCTGAACTAAAACCGTATCTGAATCGTGCAAACTAAATACAGAGAGTTGAATTTTCAAATTTGATATGATGATTCAAATTCAGTTTCTAGTGGCACAAATCTCAGCCCCAGTTTTCTTTCTGGATTCTTAAACCGATTGCACAAAAAGGCTTTGGGAGTGCAATAAATACAATCCATCTCTTTTCGTTTGGGATAAAAACACAGATATTGTGGTAGCAGGCAAAGAACCAGCCTATAGGTTGTCATCCAACCTGGGAGTACATCTCACAGCGATGATTTAGAGCTTTACGATCTGTAATAAACCTCAAGGACACATGGTAAGCTCGAACATATGCAGTTTAGAGGTACGCATGCATAAGACATCACCAGAGGTTTTCTTTTAACTAACTGGCTATCTTTGCATCTTTATGCTGTTTGACTTCCAGGTCAAAGCCAATGGTGCAAATTGTGGAGCATGCTCAGAAAGTCTGAGCCTGTTTGGTGCTGAATGAAGTTTATAAATCCAAGAGGAACTCAGTTACATCAAAATGTGTTTTAAAAGTACAGTTTTAGTCTGATTTAAAGGACTGTAAACGTATGGAGTGTCTGCAGATGTACAAAATCCTCAATATGCAGGAAAAAAGTAGCTCTTGAGTGGCTTTGCACGGCTCCATCCGTTCAGATTGTTCAAGATACCGCGTATAAAAAGTCTTTTTCCATTCCAGTACAAATATTCAGGCTAATCTGTGATCAGTCGGGCTCTATCCGTCGGAGAGGAAGGAAATGATCCTCTCATTCAAACACTACTGTCATGCCCAGACACAACTGAAACCTCATGTTCCTGTTAGCGGCATTCAAAGAATGTTTATTTTTCTAGATTGTGTTGCATGCTTGAACTGTTGTCACCTTCTGGATGGTTCTGTAGCTTCTTGTCTCTCTTAGAGTAGAAAACTAATCTCTTCAGACGGTTGCCATAAATCTTGGTGACAGAGGAATCAAGTATAACATAGTTGTATCATGTTGATGATTGCAGCGATACAGCGTGGTGGAAACAGATGTAGGATTTATGTGATGTGTGGGTAGATGTACGGTGGTTTTATAAGCACAGGCTGTCCGAAGCGTTTTAGAATAACAGATTTTGTTCCCTCTGTTAGATGAAGTCTGGTCTGGCACCAGGCCAACCTGAATGTAAGACAAACTAACAAAATAAAAGCCCCAGACTCAAAGCTCTCGTCTCTTTCAATCCTTCACCCTCAGTCTGGTTTCTACTTTATTAGGAGCAGATTTCCTTTATTCTAATGACAAAAAGTACTCCTGTAGCTGGAAAAGTTTCATATTAACAATCTGACACGCAGCCACTGAGCACATTTAATCACGGAAACTACAGTAAAGCAGGATCAGAACGGCGATAAAGACCTAATTGCTTTCTTGCGCTCTTTAAAAAACACGCCTGCCTCTTCTGTCGGTGCTCACTGCAGGAAGTCTGGATCAAGAAAAACTGGAAATATTCACATGAAATGATCATAATTTACAATCTGTAAAAACACATTCCTCTTATGTTGCTCAGCACCCACGTAAACAGTCCCCCAACTTCCAAACACAAATGATTATTGATTAACTCGAGCTACTCATACGTTTATTTTAATGACCAATTAGCTCTTTTAATGGCTTCTAAACGTCAGGTTCTTAAAATGATTTATAGCCGCTCAGAATGGAGCATTTTGTTTGGTTTTTAAATGCTGACAAATGAGCTGTTTGCTGATTTACCAGCTGATATAGTTCTTGGGGTGAGTAATTTAAACCAATTTTATCATAAATTATGTTTCATTTCAATCGTTTGTGACATTATAACCCTCCAAGTTTTGTCTGCAGCACATGGCACACGAAGAGCATCACATCAGAAGCACGTTTTGTTTTACAATAATAAAAATATTGTTGAAACAACAGTGAGAAGTTTTTAATGGATTGAAAGTCAGACTGATGCTTCTTCATGAATTAAAAAAACAGATCTAATTTTTTTATATAATCAGGTTTTTCATACCTGAATCTGGTGCCGGAAGACTGTCTTAATGCTCTCACTCTTATGGTTCCTTCTCTTTCTCTTTCCCGCGTCTCTCTCATCAGCTGATTAAGGGGCGTGTCACTTTTCCATCCATCCAATCACATCTTCTCAGCATCACTCGCAAACCAATCATCACATAGCTGTCAAAATTTAAATACTGTCTCTTCTGCTTGTCAGCTGTCTTTCAGGCTCAGGTCACAACCCTCCACCCCCCCAGGCACCTCCAGTCGTCTTTTCACAAATTTGATCTGGTGTATAAGTCTCTCCTTGATTGAAATGTTGTCATACATGTTCATGGTTAATACTTCTTTTTAAAGTTTTTAACTTTTTTTCTGTCTTTCCTCAGAGGGAACAGGACAGAGCAGGAAACATGCTGCAGGTTAAATTCAAGCCAGGGCCCTGCTCGAGGGCTCTCCTCTTGAGGCGAGCAACCAGTGGTAAATACTTCACGACGTCTTTTGTTTTCATGATTTAAGAGAGATGACGGTGTAAATTGGAAATAAACCAACAAGGCCATTTTTGGCAACCTCTCCGTTCATAATGTCCTGATGGATAATGACAATAATCCATGTGTAAGGGCCATTTCAAGATGTTTATGTTTATGTGTGTGTGTTACCTTTGTATTGGGGTCGCATGTCTGCTTAGCCAGGAGCCTTTCATCAGGTAACAGGTGTGTTTCTAGATGGTTGGAGCAGTTTTTTGACCTCAACGCTGGCACGTCAGTCTGGGTGAAGGTTTGTTGAGTAATCGTGATTTCTGGATTCCGATGGGCTCTTATGGTTGGATTCTTGTAACTCAATGAAGAACAGACGGTGAGCAATAAATAATCCATAAAAGTAGAAGAAGAAGACGTTAGATGTTTCATTACACAGGACACAACGAAGCCCCAACGAAGAATCTTTTTCCATTGCAGGATTTCCACCCGGTGCGTGTCGGTAAGAAATCCGTTTCAAACTGTCTACGCCCCATCCTCTCTGATTATATTCTTAAAGGCTGAAAAATATCTTTAAAAAAAAACTACAAACTTTCATTAAAGGCCATAGAAAACTAGTGAGTAGTGATTTTTTCACCCACAGCAACATACACTTACAGAACAAAACATCAGCAGAGATTAGAGGAACTGCTTTGTCTGCAGGGGGGGGGGGAGATAAACAAAAATGAGCTCCAACATCTGGAAAACTGGCCGTTGAACTCCCTCCCTATTGCTGTTTTCTGGGAAGTCTGATCAGTAAATTCACCGGCTCACTTCCTGAAAAAAATATACGAAAACAAAATACACGAAGGCTAAACAAAATAACGAAAACTTTACAGACATGACAAGAATAGAATAGAATATTCTTTACTGATCCCCCCATGAGTAAAATTTTGCAGTTATAAAAATAGAATAGAAACGTAAGAACTTGAAAATAAAAAAAAAATGTTGAAAAAATAGAAAAAAAATACACAAGAACAAAATAACAACAACAATGAATGCTGTGATGATGATGAAGTGCAAAAAAGACTGTAATTTTTGAACACTGGATGGAATAAAGGTGAGTCCAGGTTTGTTATCTGTTGTAGTCTTATTGCAGTTTGGACGAATAAATAAACCAACACACAGACAACAAAATGAACTCAACTAAATCAGCATGTTAGGAGCTAACTAGAACACAAACCATGTTTGACAAACATTTCTTTGACCTGTATTTTACTTTGATAGTTTGAACCACGGCCTCGTGTTCTCCTGAGCTCCTCCAGCTCGTTCGTTCCTCTTTCTAACGATCCAACAAAGAAACTCTGAAGAAATGTTGTTTTGTGGGTGAGCCTGAAATTGTTTTATAAAAATGAAACCTCAGGAGCTCCAGAGAGGGGCTTTCCCCTGGAAAGTGTTCCAGGCTGCTCTGCACATCCCTCCCGTCCACACTCGCTTGTGCTCCCCCTGTTTCTACACCGAACTTACGCCAAGATGTGACCTCAGACTGTTCAGGCACCGACTCGACTTTCACAGCAGCCTGTGTGTGTGTGTGAGTGTGTGAAAGAGAGAGAGAGAGCAGCCTGAGCTGATCTGAAGAAGACTCTTTGGTTGTTGACCTCTGTAAATCCGAAGCAGGTGAGGAGCACTCGGGTTAAATCGTAGAGGTTTTCCTGCGCTCCTTCACTTTGATTTGTGTCCACGGGACAGATTGTACCCACGGGAAGCAGAACTTACCTGGCTACAGCTCAGTTTCACTCCTGACCGTAAAACATGGTGTTTGCCCTCCGTATATTACGAACTACAGCTGAGTTAGAGAAGACCGGATTCTTACCCCGCTACGTCGTGCTGGATTTCCTCTCCCATGGGGCTCAGGCACAGTTAAAACCCTGGATTCTCTGTGGATCCACATTTGCTTTCAGTTATGGGCATTAGTGTCCCTCTTATGGGAAAACCGCAACTCCTTTTTTTTCCTCTGTAACCGAGCTGTAAAGCAATACATCAAGCTCACTCGTCCTGCAGCCTCACATTAAGAACGGCCATTAGAGCTCATTGGGAGTGATATGAGAAAACAAACCTGATGGATGGCAGAGCACACATCAAAGTGGAGCGTGGCAGACGGATTTTGCTGAATTGTGTCGGTTTTCTTTCAGCTGTGGCGTCGTGTAAGACGTCTAGTTCTGGTTCTTACATGATCAAGGTGTAAGTAAACCGAATTATGTGCAGCCAGCTGGAAAGAGCCGACCACCTCGCTGCCAAGACCTACATATGAAACACCATGACTAAGCTCTCTGGGCTCTGGAGTGTCTTTCCCAAAGGCAAAGGATGAAAAACAAGACCGATATCAAGCAGCTGTCATCCAAGAGCATCAGAATTAATACATAACCCATGAAATATCTTGTGAACACCACCCAAACTGCCAAAAGACATTTAACGCTTGCAGAGCATGCTCTCAGAGAATTACACTCTGCAGGCTGAGCTCAACAGCTACTTGGCAGAAGTGGGACATTCCTGACCGAAGGCGTAGTCGGGATCGTTTCAAAGTGGTTGTGCCAGAGTAAAGGACGGCTGCTGTCATGTTTGACCGTGACGTAAGAGGAAGTCCTGCCTAGGAAGGGGCCTAAAATTTCAAAGAATGGAAAAGATGCAGCTCACTCACACGGAGAACGAGTAACAACAGATCGATCCAACCACATGAGTCTGAGCCACTCTGATGGATCCTCTCCCTCTCTCTCTCTCTCTCTCTCTCTCGCTCAGATTTCCTGTCATGAGCAATTTCAGTCGAGCACAACTGGAACTTCTCCTGGCCTTCAGCGGGGATCCAGCACTCCCTTCTTTATCCACTTTATTACATCTCTGCTTCCCGGGGATCACTCCTTTAATATCTCTATATTCCTCCCTCTCCCTCTCATTATTCCTGTTGCCTGCAATCATCCTCTTACCACCGACAGTTTCCTCCTCTTTCATCATCCCTGTCATTGTTACTCACAGTTTATTTCACGCTGTCAGTGTTCTCTGATTCTCTCTTCTCGCTCCCTGCTTTGGTCCTCGGCAGGTTTTGCTCAAGTCCAGACCTGTGGAGGGTTTCGTCGCTGTGCCAGCTGTGTTTAAAGAAAGGCCTGAATCATCCAAACAGGTCGTCATCTATTTCTCAGCAGGAGTAAACACACAGGAACACTAGCTGCCACATTAATGTCCTCAAACACTCTTCCTTTGGTCATTATTCCTGAAAAAGATTTACGGTAAAGTTTCCTCTTCTGGTGCTGTTCAGACGCCTGTCGACACTTTCTAATCAAACGCAGTGAAGGATTTTAATGTTCAACACTTCTATCACACCGACAAAGTAACGCTCACATCTCTCTGAGTTTCACTTGTGTTTACATCACAGGTTCAGTTTGACGTCTTTCCTGTAGACTCTTTATTTGTTTGTCTCTGTAACTCGCTCTGCGTCAGTCAGTCTGTGAAAAGCAGAGGCTAATATGTGAGCGCAAACAGTCATTAAATGAATTATATAAATGTGGTGCAAACAGATTTAAAAGCTGCTGCTGGCTCTTAATGAATCAGGATGTTTGTCTGAGTGTTCCTGTTGAAGCTTTTCACATTAAACTTCAGCTCAGACAAACACAAACTAATCCAGTTTTCTTATCATGACATCAACAACTTGGTCTCCAAATAAACTTATTTCTTCATGGCTTTATTTTATTTTATTTTATTTTATTTTATTTTATTTTATTTTATTTTATTTTATTTTATTTATTTTATTTATTTTATTTATTTTATTTATTTTATTTTATTTTTTCATTTTATTTTATTTTATTTATTTATTTATTTATTTATTTATTTATTTATTTATTTATTTATTTTATTTTATTTTATTTTATTTATTTTATTTTTAGTTTTTGGCATTAAGAGCTGCAGGACATGCATTAAATATTTGTGTTTTTGATCACAGCAAACGTGAATCTGAAAACGGTCATCCATGAAAATTAAAAACAAAGTTTTCTTTTCCATGCATTTTATTATTTTATTGTTCAAAGGTCTGTTTTAAAGTGAAGAAGCTGAGGAAAGGTGGAACATTTACAGCTTGGGATTACCCAGACCAGGACCTGTATGCACTTGGAGTCTTTACACAAATGGGACCGTTAGTGTTAAAGTACCGTTATCGAACAGCCTATTTACAGCACTGTGTTATAAACAAGTCTTATCAACATGTCTTCAAGTGCAGCCTTTTACGATTATTTCAAGAAAAAAAAATGCAAGTTCAAATATTTGCACTGTTTTGTTATGTACAAACGTTTTGAAACTGCCTTTTACAGATTGCAATTTCAAATGAGATATTCAGAAGCTAATTTCAACTCGTTATTTCTATTTCATTATTACCTACTATACAAAGTTGGTTATTTTAAAATTTTGATGCAGCTACCGTTCACTTACTATTGCGTTTTCATGAGAGAAAATATTCTTAAAAGAGGGATATGTGGTATATACGTATGTGCCTGCATAACACCAGTAGGTGGCAGTATGTCCCTATGTAAACCATGCAGTGTGAAAATACTGACACTTGAATGTGACACCAGCAGAAGTAAAGACTGCTCCTCTAAATTAGCTTGCCTGCTAGCATCTTTCTTTTCTTACAATACAACACACTGTTGTTTGATACAAGACAACAAGTAAACTTTGTCAGTTTGTACTGTAGCTTAGTGTCTGGCTATATATAGCGCCACTCGCAGCCTGGTGCTATGAGATGTATCCGTAGGCTAACATGTAATGTTAACGAATCCTTATATGCTGCTCATCTACCAATCAGAGCTAACGTAACCTCACTCTTCATTTTATTGACAGACTCTCCTGTTTGATCAGATCACTGCAGAATAACTGCTGCATGTGTGTCGGAATGAACATTATCACAAACAGATTAGCCTGTTTTAGCCTTTAGCTCATGCTCTATCTATCTCGCGTTTAGCTTTCTTCTGCGCTGACGTCCTTTTTCTGTCTGACAGTTGTTCACCATCAATACTAAATTAATCCCAGAAATCATTTTCATTTCTCTCTTCTCACAACTAAACTTCACATAATGATATAATGATAATCTCATTTTAAATTGTAGATTACGACCAGGCAGATATCTAGAGGTGAGAATTTTCCAGGATCACTGAGAAAGTCTCCACAGTCTCTTTAAATTTAATGCTCCGTAGGGGGGTTAACCTCGCTCATGCATACGGCTAATCCTTTTTTTTTTTTTCACCATTAGTACAAACGATCAGTGAAATATGTTGTCATCTGTTTGTGGAGATTAACGTCTCTTCAGTTTGCTGAAATAACAACATTATGATGCAGATTAGTCAAAAGTCTGTCTTTGTCAGGTTTGTCCTCAAGCGGAAAACAAAACTACTTTTACGATGTTTGTTTGCACTGATTGGTCATTTCTGATTTAATCCACCTAATAAGAAAATCTTTGGTGTTGTTAACGCTGGATTGTGTCTCTCCTGCTTTTGCTCTCCATACATATTATTCTTCCTGCATATACCTGATTGGTCAGAGCTTGGACTCACTTCCTCTCTCTTCATTCTTTTCATCTTTGATAGCTGCAGAAACCGTTTCCACACTGAGTGAAGACAGAACATCGTTACCTTCAGTGTTTGTCTGCTGATGTAATGTTCAGCTCATCTCCTCTCTGTTCAGACACACGCTCACATCTTCTTCTGATTAAAGTTTATTCTACGAGCATGAACAGGAACATGAGCTCAGCCTCCACCTGCTGAGTGGATTGTTGTGTATTGAGTTTCCTAGCTCGCCTCTTTGCTCGGTTACTTTGAGTTTATGATGTGATATAAATGAGGTGTTGGATTAATGATGATCTGATGTCATTATTTGTGTGCTCTGACTTTCAGAGTAACACACTTGTGTTCCTTCACTTTTAGCTGTTTCGTTTTGCGCATCTGAACCACAGATCCAACATCTTTAGCAGAAAAAGATTCACCTTTTTGTGTCTTACTTTTTTTAAACTGCGTCTGTTTGTTCCTTTAGATGGTATTTTGTCCTCTAAACCTGGGTGCTCACATGTTTTTGGGTCAAAACGAATTTCTCAATCCTGCAGCTTAGGAATCCTGCAAATTGTTTCTGTTAGGGGAAATGTGCTGCAAAATAAAGATGTGATACAAATTTAAAGATGTGAAAAAAGTGCAAAAAAAGCAAAATTATGATACGATCATAAGATATAATTAACTGAGATCAAGCTGTCCCATTGCACACATCTAAAGGTCTGCAGCACCTCTGTTGCTGTCTCGATTTTGCAGCATTTTTTTCTTAAAAAGTCGTTTTCTAATTTTTTCATTTTGTACACAAAGCAACACTATTTTTTTTCTTTTGCAGTGCATTTTTCCTCTTGTATTTTTTTTTTAACTTTTGCATTTCTTTATGAATTCATACCCCGTTTCTCCTTACAAAAACATTTTGCACTTTCGCAGCAGGATCCCTCCTGCAGCTTTTGCAAAAGGCTTTCACAGGTGTGGTACTTGGAACATTTGGCGTCTGTAATTTTGGCTCATCTTGGAGTTGGTTTACAACCTTTCCGACCACCTGATTGTTTTTGGCATTTCTAGAAGTACTGACTTGTAAACTATGCTTGAATGAAATGTCTGCATCAGCTGTTGGAAAAGCTTTCCTCGCAGAAGTAAGACGTGTATCCCCCCACACACCCTCTCCTCAATACGTGGCCCTGAGGGGGAGGTGGAGGCCTGTGTCAGACCCATTTGGAGTTGATGTGCCACAGCTGGACCTTCACCTCCTCTTCAACCTGATTTAAACTCCGGGTCATGTCGTGTGATGGATTGATATGTAAACTGTGGAGGTTTTTTCCTCCAAAGCATACGCTGAGAGAAACACAGAGGGGAGTTCACAGAGCTCAAAGCGGAGCTGCAGGGAGAAGAACGATACACAGAGCAGGCAGAGGAGGGTAAAATGTAATTATGATCTGTTTTATGTCTGAGTTTGTGCGGAAAAAACACACTAAAAATATTTTTGAGACAAAATATGAAGTAAAAATCCAGGGGGGTGGGATAAAATCATGAAAAAGTAGAGCAGATCAGGAAAAATGAATCTCCCCCACATGGCATCGGTCCAGACCGCTCAGCTGTTCACTGTACTGGCCGAATGCCTCCATAAACCTCCTCCTCCTCCGTCCTCTTCTTCTCTGGCAGTAATGGAAGAAAAAGATTGGATTTATTTCAGCTGTGAGACTCTAACCCTCTCCACCTGTCACATGCTGGCTGTCTGAGGGAAATCAGAGGCAATGGAAGATTGGAGAGTCCTGGGCTGCAGTTTTTCATGATGTCATGGCTAAAGCTTCAGGATCACCTTTCCATTTATTTCCCCACGGAGTGTGGAAGGTGTATGGCTGTGAGTAAGCGTGTCTGGCCAGGTCTGCGCTCCTCCTCAGTGTGGTTCAGATGAAATTATTCAGGTTTGGCTGTTGAAGCCACGTCTGATGTTTTATACATGTGAGGCTGAGGCTTCAGCCTCCTTTCAGTGAGAATGAGGACGTCCATCAGCATACAAAACTCTGATATGCTTCAGCTGTCAGTCAGGGGCTTTAAACCCACATCTATCAGAGATTTTAAAATTATTTTAACCATATGATTAGATGTTCAGAGAGGTTTATTTCTGCATAAAGAAAATCTTTTTTTATGGTAAAAAAGCCCAAAACATCTCCTAAAGTCCAATAACCATTTGCTGTCCCTTCCACTTCAGCATAGAAAACAGTATCATCAGCATACGGTTAAATATAAAAATGCTCTGAGGCAACTGATATCCTTATTATTCCAATAGAAATTCAAATTCTGGTCACTCAGTTTATCTTTAGGTTTGTAGACGATATGATGTTTTCATCTACCTGTCATGCTGAGTGGGGTTAAAGAAGGTAAAATGAACATTTCTTGGAATAAAACCACAGAAAAACAATGTTAAAATCTCAGGGTTGGGAATACTTATTGAAAACCTGATATCAAGTTGTTGGGTGTGGAGTTCAAACTTAATGTGTCAGAACAAATCATCCATATAACCGTTATCAGCCTTAAAAACCTCATACGTGTCAGCCTCCATCTGTTATATAAGTACAGTATGTGAGCAGAGTTTTAGAGCAGCAGTAAAAGCGGCCTCTCCTGCGGCCTCCCAGGGCTCCTCACTGACCTTCCCTCCATTCCTCTCCCTCCTCCAGATGGAGAGTTGGATTGTCTTTTTATATGAACTCCACATGCTGTCTGCAGCTCAGGCCAGCGCTAAGTGAGAGAATATGTCCCGCTGCGTGTTACGGTATAAATCTCTGTCTGCTACAATGTGATTCAATGGTTAGTTTAATGACTGTGAGTAACATGAGACCACCTGAGAGCTGGGAGGGCTCAGGGAGAGGAGGCGATGCTGCCAAAGTGTCACTCATCATTTTGAGGATGATGTTACTTCTTGTTAGGATGGACGTCCAGCAGTAAACATCGTGTGTGCTGTGGTTTGTACTTTCTGGAACGTAAAGAAGATGAGCGATACATCAACTCCTCCGAGGTGAAGCCAAAACAACTAGAGCTCCCCCTGCTGACTGGCTGCATTATAGGTCATTGAGCCCATCTCCTCCATGTAAAGACATGGAAGAAGGGTTAAACTTCAAAATCAAAACATACACAGACATTCATTCCCAAAATAGTTTCAGAGAACAACATCCACCATGAGTCACATTTACCTGGATGAAAAGGTGGATTGAACGTTATCTGATTCGTGGCTAGCTTTTAGAAGAAAAGGTTGGTTTCAAGATTGCAAGATTGCTTTCTGAAAATCTGAAATCTAAGTGTCTAAAGTGTTTGTCTTATTTTCTGTAATAACAAACAAAATGTCTTAACAGCCTTAAAATGAACCTCATTCACCTGAAAAGTCATGAAAACATGACTTATTTCAAGATAGTAACGGCAAAAATGATGCAGAATTGCTTGTAAACGGGGAAAAAAAAGAAATTATAGATTTATTTTTTTGTCTTTACTCTGTACAAACAGTTTGGGATCATTTTTGTCATATCATATGTCTAAAAAGACGATTTTGATATAAAAATAGGAAATGAAAAACAACAGAACTCTGAGCAAGTGTTCATGTCTTACTGTTTGTAAAAGTTGACTTTAGTTTTTTAAATAAATTTGAAATTTCTAAATCTAGTCTTAAACATGTTATTTTTGTAACAAAGTTGAAAAGGGGCTGTAAAATGAAGAAAGTGGTTTATTTTTATCATTTGTTCAGGCTATTCTTCTTGTTGTGCTGTGATACTGAAATTTCTAAATATTTCTTTCAGTTTTGATTTTACAGAAAAAAATTAAACATGTGACTTCTTCTTCTTCTTTTTCTTTTCTTTGTTGTGTAGGATGTTAAGGCAGACTTTTCTCAAACCAAAGTCTCAGAACTTCAATCTGGGGAAAGTGTCTTTATCACAAGGACGTCTTCAGCTGCCTGAATGAAACTTAATGGGTTCATGAGACTCTGTGCTGAGATGATCATCATGAAGGCCGGTAAGAGTTACAGACCATAATGATCTCTACAGCGCTGCTTAAAACGCTTCATAGTTTATTTTTTGTCTTCCTCACTTTCCATCATACAGCATGTCATCACTACACTTCAGGGTGAATTTGACTTTTAAGTGTGGGGACAGCGCCCTCCTCCTGCTGTGTGCAGTAAAACACTCTGAATAGAAAGTTAAAGAACTAAAAGAAGGGAAGAAAAACTTTTCTTTTTTCCCCACAATAAGCGTCTTTACAGCGTGATATGAAATGCAAAATTGGCAAAATCACACTGTGGGTTTAAAATCATAATCAATCAATATTTTTCAGCAATTTTTTCACTTTCTTAAAATAAAAACATGCAGAAAAAGACTGATTCCATCAAAACTTGTCATTTAATATGCGTTTTAACTCCTCCTCAGACTCCTGGGTTTCAAAGAACGGAGTTAAGATGCAAAATGTTCTCTTTAGAGTCAGAGGATATTCAGATTTCCTCCTCTTGTCGCTCTGCATCTTTATCTAATAAGTGCATTATTATCTGTCTTGACAAATTAATATTAGTCTTTATCAAACTCTGGTATCTGAGGCCAGTTTTTTCTGTACTCCATCTGGAATCTGCATAAATAGAAACAAACCAGGAGAGATAAGAGTTGAGGATATTTGGAACACTAGAGGGCAGCAGAGTTTCAGGTAAATCTGTGCTTTCAGTTATTTCTGTTGCTTGAAAAAAGAAAAGGAAAGCTGATCATAGTGACGGTGGTGATGCTTATGGATTCAGACAGCTGAGTGAGTTTTTCTTTAAAACCTGCAGCTGAACGTTCAGATATCTGTCACTTAGACGCTGTTTCATCTGATCGAGAGCGATAAAGTCTTATTTTAACAGCACACAGTCTGACAGCATTATGTGTAAGTGATCTGATGATACACACTTATAAACACACACACACACACTACCTGACAGGAAGCAGCCAGAGGTGTGTTTACTACGCTTCACTCCCTGATTGCTGGATTAGACTAGATTAAAGGTGATTTGAGATTAATGGAGATTTACAGCAGGTGTGCAGCTCGGTGAACCAGATCACTCTTTTCTCACATTTTAGAGCAGAGCTTCAGGAAGATGAGAGGAGAGGTCTGTCTTTATTCAGAATGTTCTCTGTAATGAGAGTTTGATTGACTTGAATTAGGTGATCGGATGTGTTTGCTGAATATCACGGAGCTCTAAAAGCAGCTCCATAAATACCCTGACCTCATTACTCTGATCAGCTGAGCGTCCTGCTCACGTCTGACCTGATGTGTGACTGTGAGTTCAGGTCACCATCAGAGTCAACAAATGATCATTGTTGTTATTTATTCAAATCATTACAAACGAATCAGTGAGATTGAGAAGCTTTGGACCAAATCCTGATGAATTCAATCAGTCAATATTCTTTTGAAATCACTGCTTTGAAAAACTTTTTTCAAGTTTGATTGTCATGTGTGTGCTACATTTTTTTTTCAATCATTTTGTTTAATTATATTTAAATAAATTGTTTTTCTGAATTTATTCTGGTTTGGACTCCAAGAAAAAAAAAAAAGACTCAGAATTTATTCTGAGTAATAATGCAACTTTTTTTGGTAACGTTTTGACGAAAAGTCAACATTTGTTGTTTTTAATTCAAATGCTCAATTGTTTTGTCATAGCAGAGTAAATTCGACACACTGCGTGCTCCCTGTGGTTTGACTCTCTCCTAACTCACGCTGTCACAGCAGAGTTGCAGGTTTGTTCTTGTCCCAACAGAGAAAAGTTCAACTAAAATAGCTTCGTTCTTGGTAGGCAGCTGGAACAGATGATGCCTGTAGCTACAACACCAGACCAGGCACAGCAAGAGGTCAGAGGTCACAGAGGAGGTCTCAGGTCAAGGAGGAAGGTGCCCAGAATAAATGCTGTGTCAGGAAAGCTGAGTTAAATCAGACAGATCAATGTTAATGATGTCTTTTAGTTGTTGCTGCAGAGGAAACTTTTGAACCGCTAAAGATTTTTCTGTATTGAAGGCTAATTATTTCAATTGTGATCCAACACGCTTCTTCAAATGTCTGTTGTTTGTTTTGTTTTGTTTTGTTTCTTTTCTTTTTTTTTTTTTGGTGCTTAAATTTGTTTCCCGTTTGTTTTTTTTATTTATTTATTTATTTATTTATTTATTTATTTATTTATTTATTTATTTATTTATCTTTTGCTTATTTTATGGTGCATTTTATATTTCCCCCTGGACTAACTCATACAAAGCGACGCCCATAAAGTCACATTTTCTGAACCAGCTGCAGAAAAAGAAATTTCCATTTAGTGCAACAAAGAGCAAAGGCCTCTGGGAAATGATGTTGTAAAACAGTTTATTTATGGCTTACCATCTGACATTGTTGTTGCCTCTTTAAATATTGCAAGGGAAAAGAATTGGATTGTATTGTGAGTTTATTTTTCTATAGACGTATTTTGAGTGCTCATATTTTGTCCAGTTTCCATCCACAGAGCCAGAAATTAGCTCTGTGCGGTGACCTCCTGTTTATGGAGATGTGGTTCACTGGGTTTCTGAGGCTCCTTCGAGTTCCGGGGTCTGAACGGAGGGTAGCAGATACATCTTACTGCCGCTAGATGGAGCCGACTTGCAGCAGTTTCAACAAGGAAACGCTCAGATAGAAATTCATTGTTTATCAAGCTCGACATCATGAGGCGAGGAAACCCTTCAAAATAAAACAACTTAAAAAATGTAGGTTTGTAACAAAGAATCAAAGGTCTAAAAAAGTATCGCTTCATTAAAAGTTCAGTAGGTAACGTATAATGAGAGGAAACGGATTTAACAAACGAGGACATTTAGTCATTTGGAGAAAAAAAAAAAATCATTTAAAAAAAAAAATCTTTATGTAGTAGCCAGTGCATTGTTATTTTATTTTTCAAACTCTGGTAATGTTTAAATTTTTTTCCACTTTGACTAGTGGTGAAGAAAGCAAAGTAAAAAACATAATAATAATAATAATATTCTTCTTCTTCTTTTTTCCATAGTTTTATTAAGTATAACATACTTAAATACTTATATATATATATATATATATATATATATATATATATATATATATATATATATATATATATATATATATATATATATATATATAAAAATCAAAAAATAAATTAAATTAAAAAAAGGTTCAATTCCCTTTTTCCTGAAGCAAAGGAAAAGGTTAAGAAATCTTAACTGATTAGAAACACTGTAAACACCAAGATGATTTGAGGTACTTTTACATGAATAGACAAAAATGATATTACTATAAACATAATAACAATACAAACTCAGACAAGAAGTATTAATTTTTAAAAATAAAAAATGTGCAAAAATTCTTTCAGGTTTCATTCACAAGAACTGAAATAAGGGAAATAAAAATGAAACAGAAAGGAAACAGCTTCCAGACTTTTATTTTGTTAATCTGGCGGCGGAAATGAGATTTCATATGTAAATCATCTGACTTGACTGTGGTCAACTAATCCAAGTGCCAGTGTAGAGACCCGCACAACAGCAGGTCGCGACGTCCCTGTCAGCTTCAGGAGTACTGAGGACCTTTGAACGGGATTCAGGAAGACTGAGACCGTCCGCAGGGAGTCTTCCTTCAGTTGTTCATCAGTTCGCTTTTATTTTCTGATCCGGAAGGCGACAAGTGGTACTTTGGGACGCAGAGTGGAGAAAAGGATTTGTGGAGAATATTAAAGGCTTTCCTGTTTCCAAGTCTCCAAGTGCTCACCTGAACATGGCTTCAACTACCTGCACGAGGTTCACCGATGAGTACCAGCTGTACGAGGAGCTGGGGAAGTGAGTTCTCTTCAGTTTCCTAACATTTCAATCGTAAACAGTAGTGGAAGTGGAGCTTAAAATCCTGTGGTTTTACTTTCAGCGATTAGATATGCTGTAGTCTCTGCCAGTGACCTCCGCCTACCTGTCCTCACCTTGCGCGCGTGTGTGCAGGCGTAGTCCTGAGACTTCTCATTCAATTTTTTTCCATAATAATTCAGAGCTTTTATTAATGGACTACGGGAGCCTGTGAGATGAGAAAATTCTTGCATTCCTCCTCTTTTTTTATCTAAACTTTTTGAATCTGTAACCCCGATCTGCGCGTTAACGCCCATTGCGCACGCAGAGGAGGAATTTCTCCAAATTAAGTTAAATAACTCAGAGTACACGTTGGTGATGGCTTTGCAAAGCATGCCGAATATATCTATGCCACACTATGGTGCATCAGAAATGATATTTTATATTATGTGTTGCAAGATATTATGGATACTGTGCAGATAATTGAAAACAAGAAGTGTGAATGGGATTTGGTTCGAGAGACTGGCGTCTCAGTCCTTTAAGGAGACCACTGGAGGATTATTGATCTGTAATGCCTGAAAATGTTTAATATTTTAATAGAAAACTTCACCTAGAGTATAAACAAGCACGCGCAGTGATTAAATCCATAAATCCTCTGGAGGATCAGCTTTACCCCTGGCTGTATGGCAAGCAAGTATAAACAAGCTGAAATTTGAATGGAATTTGGTGTCAGTGACATTTGCAGCGCAGAACGTCAGCCTCGCTCTTGCTTGTGTCCCTCCCACGAACTTGAGGGGGGAGCATGTGTCAAGAACTTGAAATGCAACTTTAAAAGTAGCTTTAAAAAAAAAAAAAAACAGAAAAAACTTTTCTGTGCAGAAATGCCAACAGAAGTCAGAACTCCTACACCTGATGACATTCTCTGGCTGTGTGCCTTTTGGGGTTTACTTTGTACTCTGGTATCAATACAGTGTATGGTAACATTTGTTACTGATATTAAGTCATCCGAGCGATGTTTGCACGATTTCCCGCCAAAAAAACCGAACAAAAATAGACAAAAAAATAACCTCTTACAATTTAGACCTGAGGGGATTTAGATCCATTTATCATTTCAAATAGAATGTATATTCTAGTTTTACCTTGCAAATTTTGCATCCATCGTTTTTTCTTTTTCTCTCTTTCTTTCTTTCTTTCTTTCTTTCTTTCTTTCTTTCTTTCTTTCTTTCTTTCTTTCTTTCTTTTTTTTGATAAATTTCTCCCAGAATTTTTTGGCACTGAAGAAGTTTTACCAACAACTGGCACTGGTGCTATTTGGGATATTTTTATGCAATATTGTGGAATTAAGCAAACAAGCAAAAAACAAACAGCTTCCAGGAGCCCTACAACCACAGTCTTGCAGTTTTATCCCATCACAACCAGGGGCTGGTTAGAACCCTTGAAAAATGACATTATTATGATAAGCTAAGAGTCTCATTAACTATTTTTATTGTCAAACAACAGCTTGAAAATGTTTCATTTGGCGGCTCGCGTTTGTTAAGGCGTGGCTCTGCTCAGATAAAATAACAAAGCTACTTTGAGTAATGATTCAACACAAACTTATCAGAACACCAGATAAATTGGGGAATAAATCACCTGGGTGTACTCTTCTCTGACAGGACCTAACATCACTACATTCCTCATTGACCAAATCCAGTGATTACATCATTGATTGCTCAACTTTGCCTTCAGGAATGTTGCTAAAAAGCAGGTTTGGAGGTCTGAGTAACAAATTCTGGGTGAAAACTTCCTCCTAATCATAAAAAACCTCCTGTTTATACAGACGCTCAGATTCTTGATATACTTGCAGCATAGTTTGAGAATAAGGAACTATTTTAAGAAAGCATTTCTCAATAGGGCATGTAGGTGCATTGTTTTCATTCTGTTAGGAAGTATATATTCAAGTATTCGCACTGTGTGAGCATTGTGTTGCTGTTCACTGGAAAGTCAAGCATGACACCATAAAGCGGATCCCTGCAGAACAAATTCCAACACCAGGATTAAAATGACACAAGAATTTAGAATTTGATATGTAGGCAAAAGTCAGGCAGCACTGGCAAAGCTGTCATACTTTAGACGTGGAAATCAAGGAGACAGAATCATTTTGAAGCACAGGAATTCATGAAAAATATCGATGTGTCAAGAATTTAAGTAACCCTCAAGTTTTTGGTGATTTATCTGCCTGAAACTTTCTGCTGGAGCCGTTGCAGCATTTTGGAGTATTTGTAAAACATTTTGCACAAATCATTTTAAAGAGGCACTGCGATGTATTATACAGAATTTAACTGAGCAGACTTGGTAGAAATGGGATATAATATTCGTAAATATGTCAAATGTGTGTTGTGCTCAAAAGAATTTGTATTGAAAAGACGTTTCTGGTTGTAAAAACTTGACACACATTACAGGAGCTTTTTGTCCTCTTCCACAGAGGCCACCATCTAGTAAGTGGCCGTGCAAAATGCAGCAGTTGATAGATGAAGAAGAAGAGAGCGACTGTTGTTGTTTTGGTGGAAAAAAAACCAACTTGCTTTTTGTCCTTGGTGGCCACCGTAGCTTCCAGAAATGGAGGGGTGAGCAGGGGAGCTACAAAATGTCTTTAAAGAAAGGTTCATAAATGCAGGAATTCACCGTCATACACGTCATGTTGAAACACCTTTCAGTGCATTTGTTCACCTCCTTTTTTATTCCTGAAGAACAGATTTTAAGTTTCACAAGAGGACTGACTTGTGTACGTGTTTTTTTTTTTTTTTGACTCTCTTTACGGCTCACTGATTTCTTTCCTTGATAAATAAAACATCTTTTTCACAGGTGCATCTCTTCCTCTTCTGCTGCTTCCTGCTGGTTTGCTTGATTACATCTTTCTGTCTCCACCGTGCAGGTGTGCAGAGAGTGGGCCTGATTGACACATCCTTGCTTTACCTGTTTGTGGAAAGAAAACTTTTTCTTTCACGACAGATCAGCTTCTGAAAGTTTCGTGAATCCTTTCAAAATAAAACTCTCTGCTCTCACTTAGTGCTGCAGTAAGTTACATGTAGAAAGAGCAGCAGAAAATGTTTAAGAAGACTGGAGGACGCCCAGATTACTGCAGATCCTGCAAATCAATCAGTCGGTGTGTTTTTAAATGCAGCGCCAAATCACAACAATCGTTCCCTCAGGACACTTTGCAGAAGAGCAGGTCAACACTGTAGTCTTTGTTAAATATTTTAGACCAAACATGAATCCACCATCAGCAAACAGTCAGGAACAAGTGCACGCCAACGAAAAACCCTCTGACCAGACAGTTTATTTCTTCTTCATCGAATTAACAAAACAAAACAATGCTAAGAACCCAAAACTGCTGATTCAAATCAGAGTGTAAAATTAATCCAAATGTCGATTTATTGAGATCTTCTAAAGAGATGACGTCTCACTCGGTTGGAGTTTCAAGGTTTAAATTTATTTCCCATGAGCTAAATTCAAACACTGGCTCTTGTGGTTGAAAAGGACAAAAAGTTTTTCTAGTTCCTGGGGAAAGTTCCTGAGGTGGAAAAGCACCTTTAAACACGGAGCTGCCGGTTCAGTGACTTGTTTCCTGCCCTAAGCTGATGATAAAGAGGAAGGAGGGGAATCTCTGCAACATGTGTGAGCTCGGAGTTCACGACACCACTGATTACAAAATATCTCTCACATTCTCACACACACACACACACAGTGCAGTTTACAGCTTGATGCTCTGAGGCAGTTGAACCAGTCTCTTGCAAAACAAGAAGTCTGCAGGACAGACAGACAGAGGGGGACTAAACAGCATTGTTCAGGATCTAGATTTTATCCCTGCTTTCTAGCTTCCTTCTGAGTTTACCTGTCCCCCTCACACTGACTTACCTGGAAAGCTGCAGGAAAAAGTCAGAATGAAGTCGGGCTGTTTGCATCCACGCATGCAACCAACCTCGAAAGTTTCTGAGTTTGTTCAGGGGTTGAATGTGTGTGAATAAAGGATTGCGTCTTTTTTGAAATACTACGACTCATGGTTGCACGTCTGTTAGACAAATCTCACCAAACTGTTCTCTAACTCTTCCTCAGGGGTGCTTTTTCTGTGGTGAGACGCTGCATGAAGATCTCCACAGGGCAGGAATACGCCGCTAAAATAATCAATACCAAGAAGCTGTCTGCTCGAGGTGAGTACATGCTCCTCAAACGTGGCTTTAACCCGATAAAACGCTGCTGTCATCGCTACAGCTTGAACCTTTTTGTGAAGTGAGACTGGAGGCTGTGACAGGAGGTCAAACGGGGACTCTAAAATGTTCCTTCTCTAACAGACTTCCCCTCTTCTTTTGACTCTACCTGATTTCTCACGCCTCTTTCTGTCATGTCTGTAGTCGCAGTGGTCCATCACATTCAACCCCAGCCTTTAAATTCACTTTCACTTTACATTTCTGGAACTCCTTCATCAAAGTGGCCCCAACATGAAGGAGGCCGGCAGCTTCTTTTGTGACTCACTCTCTGATATGAGCTGTACATGACTCACACTCACCGCGCCGTCTTTTACATCCAAACATGAGCCAGCGACGGCAGCGCGCTCGCAGATTTGATTTTTTTTCTCCCTCTCTTGCTGTCAGTCTTTTCTTTGAGCATTTGTTAAGCACAAAGTCTTCTTTCTTCCTCTCTTTACCTGTTTTTATTCCCTCCATCATGATTTGTGCAGCGTGGGCTGCCGTCTGCTGATTGATCATCGCACAAAACCCTGTTGGGCTGACGGGGGAGAGCACAACACACCAAAATACACGCAAAAGAAAAAAAAAAACAAGATGGGACGGGCTTGAAAAGGCACACAGTGATGTGACAGATGTTAGAGTCTCACAGGGGAAAGCGGGGGATTCCAAGAGGATACAAAAAGACTAAAAATAGAAAAAGACGACACTCTTTTTTTTCCTTTTTACGACAGTATCTCTGTTCATTCATGGCCAGCGCTCATATGGAGGCTTGAAAGAGGATGGTGGTTTCCGGATGTAATTATTTCTGCAGAGGTGAGGAGAGAACATGAGCGATGAAAAGAGGAGAGTGAGCAGAAAGAGAGAGAGAGAGAGAGGAGGGCAGATGTTTATAGAAGGACTCAGTGATTGATTCCACATTTGGATTGCTTTGGCTGAATGCCTCCGCCGAGCCCGAGCCGCTCTCACCTGAAGGAGAAAATGAGCTTGAAATGGAAACACGAGATGAAGTATACACGGTGTGTGTAAGTGTGTGTGTGTATGTGTGTAAGAAAGAGGCCGTGAGACTGTCATCAAAGTTGTTGTGGTGTTTGTTAAAGCTGAAGGTCAACTTTTCAGGAAGTAGGAAAAAAGTTTGATTGGTGCGTTGTTGTTGTTGTTGTTGTTGTTGTGAAGCCGCTGTAGATGGAGGAGGCCGCAGAGGATCCTTCAGTTCTAAAAAGATTCACAAATCTACGTCTCACTCTCCAGTTTGACTGATACTTATGTTAGAAAAATAAGGTCAGATTTTGCTTTTTAGGGGTAAAAGACTCCATTTCCCATGAGCACTATCACTATCACTGTCACTGGTGTAAAGACGTGCAGTTGTTTTGGAGAGCAGATCTTCTTTTTAACACTACTTTTCTTTGTTTGAGACATCTTTTCCCAGGATGCAAAGCGATGAGATAAAATATTTGTAAGAGGTGGAGGGGAAAAATCGATCATAGATTACTCGCGATTAGGGCTGCAACTAACGATTGATTTCATGATCGATTAATCTATCATCATCCACAAATATATATTCAGGATCAAAATATTCACATTTATGAAGCTGAAATCGGAGAATTTGGACTTCTTTTTCAATTAATAATTGATTATTTGATTAACTGTTGCAGCTCTTCTCAGGATTATGTCATAGACCAGTATGAATCGATAATTGCGTTTCATAATCAAAGCATCCTTCTTGTTTTTATTGATATATGATCTCATTGGTGAGTAGTCACCAACCTCAACTTGTTAACCACGTGGTCACACCCGAGCTCACCACTCTTCAGAATACAAGCATCAACATCCCAAAATAACATGCAGACACACACATATTGGTCACAGACGTGGTCACTACTCTCTGCTACGATTTGTCACCTAACAGCATCAAAACACAACGCTGGTTTCCAGTGGATTCACACTAGTGTTAGGAATGATCTGAGGAGGACGGCAGTGACCCACGTTCTGCCTGCAGGCTGACAGATACAGTGGTTTACTGTTTGAGCGGCTGATGATATTAAAGCAGGCAGGCTGAACTGAAGGTCACGTTCAGTGAAGGGAAACCCCAGAGTCACAGCCAGCTCTGCTGCTGCTGCTGCTGCTGCCGCTGCGTGAGCAGGAATCCTAAACAGGAAGCTCCATCCCATCAGAGGTTTAACGTGGCTGTTAAACCTGGCTCCACTCCAAACACAGCGCGCTGCGATGACGAGAGCTTCCAGGGATCACGGACGTGACTAAACCACAGAGAAGCATTTAAATACAACATGAGGGAGGGTTTCTGACTGCGTTTACTCAAGCTTTCCACTCATCAGCGCTGGGAATATTTACATTCAGCTTTTATCCTCGCACGAAGCAGCCTGTGCAAATGATTTCAAGTCACTAGAAGTTAAATATCAGAATGTATTTTGAAGAGCATGTGGCAGGTTGAAGACAAAAAGTTAAGCTATTTATTGGAAAATAATAACAAAAACATTTTGAAAGAAATGAATAAACCAAAGAGTCTCCTGGAGACGCGTAAGTATGTTTATTTCTGCATTAAAAACTGTTTGAACGTGTCGTCACAGAGGGGAGACCTGCTGATTCTACCTCTGATTAACATTAATAAACATGGATCCAACTGTCACTCCTGTCAATGAAGAGATAGAAATTCTGTATTCCTTATATGATGGTCCTCAGGCTTATTATTATGAACCTGTTAGTCAAGGTGGAGACCAGGAACAGGGCAGGATTAGGAAGGAATAACGGCCACAGGAGAGCAGCTGTTTTTGGAGAAGGGAGCAGGTGTCCTGGTGAGTTAGCGCTGTTAGCTAACCACGTGTAGCCTAATGCTGTGTTTACATCAGCATGTATAAAGTTTGAAACCAGATACAATAACTTATACAATAAGCAGTAAGTGTAAGTGCTGATCATAAAACATTTAGTCGTAAGGGACTGTAAGTGCGAATGCAGGGCAGCGCTCATGTTGTTTAAATAGCAAATTAATGCATTTAAATAATAACCTGCATGCCCTACTAAGGGGATAAGACTGGTAATTTTTTTGGGTGAAAGGCAAAAATGAGTATATTTGGAATTAATGAAGTTGATATTTATTAAAACTATAAAGTGTTGAAATGTTTACCAGCAGTTTGGTAAAAAAAAGATGCTTCAGAACTCACAGAAATTAATATTCAGTCATAAACTTTTACACCCTGTAGACTGGTAACCGTTAAAAAAGTGAGAAAATAGTGAAAACAACCTTGTTTGATTTAATCATAATTTAACCTTAGTGTCAAGTTCTCTAAGTGACAACAAAAATTCGAGTAAAAAATATGAGAGTGCAGGTTATAGAGTTAGTTGCCTGGATCAGCATCACGGATCGGCCCTTTCCTACCGATACCCAATGCAGATTTGAGGGGACCAATCTGGCTGATACCCAATACCAGGATTGGGATTGGTGCATCCTTACTCACAGCATACACCACACACAGTCACAGCTTTGGTATCCCATCCATCATATCACCAGGAACATAATCCTCCAGCTGAAAATGGGCACCAATGCAGAAACAAAGTCCCGTCTCTTCACCTCCACTAAACGAACCCAAACACGAAAGCTAACTCCATTTTTCTCCTTATCGGGGAAAAGAGTGGACTCTGTGTCCTGTTTAGCTCGTATTTCAGCATCCAGCGCAAACGCAATATGTAACCATCTTAATGAATGGTCAAGTTTACTGAGGAGTCAGCAACACTGGTTAGACATGACTCAGCTTAAAACTCTCCAACGATTCCACGACTTCATTCAGCAGACGCTTTTGTCTAAAGGGAAGCACAACGCGAGCAAGAATTGAGACTGGAGGGAAAAACCTTGATAAGTGCGATGAAGTGCTTCAAGTTTGTTTGGCCGCACTTTTAATTGACCTAACAAGAAGCAGAGAGCACCTCAGCGCTGGCTTCATCCCTCAAGACCGGAGGTTGGCTCTTAAATCAAAACAGAAGCTGAGTTGAGTGCTTTGCCTCTCTCTCCTCACGGGTCTCCTCCTCCACCTTTACGTCTAGTTTCTAATGAACTGTTTTCAGTCTCCTTTATTGCTTTTTTTTTTTAAATGCTAGCTTGAATTGAATTTTTTTTTAATCACACATCGAAGGATTGAAGGACTCATCCTCTCACAGAGTCGAGCTCAGAGCATGAACATCATCCAGATGTCCTGGACTGAAAGCGTGTGCTCTGACAGCAGCGTGGTTTTATGTTTGAAGGGAAACTAGGACAGCGGTTGAACACAGACCTAGTGATGCTTGGACTCGGCCGAGTGGAAATGATCACTTGACAAACCTACCAAGCTGTGGAAAAGCCTGCTATGGTTCAGGAGACAGCCCATTCTCTCCCTCCTCTTTTTTTTTCTTTTTTCTCTGCCTCTGGAAAATACCCGAGGCCCCCGCCGCTCACCGTGAACTCTTCATTCCCATGGAAACAAAAGAGATGGAGAGCTAAATATAGTCTGTGGGGTAATATAGGCGCTGAAGTATATTGTGGTCTCGCTGATTTTAATTGTGCTTCTGCAGAATGATGTCAGTGTTGGTGAATCACTCAGCCTCGACACATTTAGCCCAACAATGAACAATCGTCACTGATTCGTTTGACTTTTTGAGTGCTGAACGTTCTCTGAGTCCAGATTACTACAGAACAAAACTGTGGCTCGACATCCCTGAGCTCTTTGTGTCAGCTGTAAGCCGGTCACAGAGTCCAGGACCTGACCTCTCCACCCTGAGGTTTATTTGGAGACCTGTCAGCTGTGCCCTGAGCTCCACGATCAAACCATTACGCTCAGGGTACGGGATGGTAAAAAGGAATGCCTGGAGCAAGGATGTGTAACCTTAAAGACGATGACAGAACAAGTGTGGTTAGTCCAATAAGTCGTTGAAAAATAATATGTGCTATAATTCCCTGAAAGCAGGGGAGTCGTGATGGAAACCTCGCTCTGTGTAATCTCTAATCCCTTACTTAAACGAGCTGGAAATGGGACTGTGATGAAATTTGTCTCTGAGATAAGAGCTTGTTTTCTATATAACCCCGCCTGTGCGTGCATGCATGAATGCATACTTGCGGTGCCAGCGGTTGGCTTAGCAGCTAATGTCACGGGCTCAACACGCCATTTACACAACTCCCTGCTAAGACCAGACATGAAAGAGAAGGATCAAGAGAAAGACATACTGTACGTGTCCGTGTGTGTGTGTGTGTGTGTGTGTTATCTAAATGGTATCTGAGTGTGTCTCAGCCTCCGGTCCCAGCTGACCCACATGGCCTGTGTCTTGTCTGACCAGCGAGCTGAAGCGATGACTCAGAAACCCCCTCAGAGGATGTCCGCGGGACTCTATCGTCGTTTAAGCCGTCGCTTCCTCATGCAGAGAGCGTCCTCTGATCTAATTGCTTCCTTCAAACACTCCCGTGCGGCTGCACCTAAATATTTCACAACATTTTAACCTCATGCATTCATTCATTATGACATTCCTCCATGCATATTCTCCGCACCAGATCTTAGGGGACTCTGTGTTTTTGTTAATGGCCTTTAATGAGCTGGATGTTTGAGTCTCAGATTGCCATTTCAGATGTAAGATAGCGGGACGATAACATTTCTCTGTGTGATATGTAAGATTGAAAATTAATAGCATAGATTCTTTTGAGGTTTGCATCAGCAGTGACTGTTTGAATCACTTTTCTGCTTCAAGTTTATAATTTTATTTAAAACATTGCAACAAACGTAAAAATGATTAAATGGAATCTGTCCTGGTGTTAGCTGCAGCTGTGGACTTTGGATTCAATCCCTCAAAGAAGAGTCTGGGTAGTTTCTCCATCATCGTCAATGGAAGTGCTTGTTTCAGAAGTCCCGCCCCTTCTTGATTCTGATTGGCCCATGAGGGAGAAGTGACAGTCAGGAGCTCAGCAGTGGTCCAAAAGCTATACTAGCCTCAGCAAAATTAGGAAGAAGATTTTGCATGAAGTGCAGAATGCAATGTGTAACTTCTTTAGTACAGTGGGTACTAGTGCTCATGGGAAACGGAGTCTTTATCCCGGGAAAACACAAGCTTTTCTGGATAGTCGTCACAGCCTCTTTTACTAGAAAGGAGATGAATGCACTCTTTGGCAGTGCACAAGCAAAATATAAAATATGATAAATAGCGCATCGACAGAGAAAATGGGGATGTGTAAATTAATCTTCGCTAAATAGTCACAGAATTCTGTGAAACAAATCTGTAATAATTTCTGACTGAGAGCCTGAGATACTGGCTATAGTACTGCACCCGCCATGGGCTGAATCTGCAGCTCCTCTACTACCTGGATGTAAACAGTCACAGATACCATCTGGTATCCTGTATCATGTTTTTTTTTGTCAGAATGTTTATCTATAACGGGAGATAAAGTTTTATGTAGGTTGTGTCTGCTCAAACTGACATAACCACTCTAACAGAGACGTGATGAACCACCACAGGTATGAGGATGTTTACCTGTAAGGAGGACTGAAGGCTGGTGGAGCTAGATCTGCAAGCTTTAGCCACACCTTCCAAACCAATTTGGCATTGTTTACCTGCTGACTCTGATTCTGTGTTGAGTCGTTTTAGAAGAATTCTGCACTTTTTTTTGACTTTAGATTCTTTGGTCTGTCTGAATGTACATTTCTGTTTAAATGACTTGGAAATTAGCCCCTTACAGTGTTATCCAGTTAAATCAAAGATTGCACACTCATATCATCCTGCAGGTCTGCTACATGTATTTAAATTTCATTAGTCGTCTTGAAATGAGAACATGTTTGTAAGTTCTTCCACTAAAAAACTAAGATTATAAATATTTGAACCACCACTCTTCAACGTCCTGTTGTTGACAACATGACTTTGTGTTTAGCAGAGCAGAAAACCGTCGACATTTATGCTCTGAAAACTCCAACTCTGGTGAAACATGCTCCAAGCAGACCGTGAACACAAGGTTTTGAGACAGAGGAGAGCAGATGGAGTTTTGTTGTCTTGTTTTTTTTTTTTTCTTTGCTTTTCTTAAAATGAGCGTAAACCCTGGGATTGATTCCGCCGAGACAAACGCCTCCAGAGCCGCTTTGAAGCAGAGTCCATATTAAATTGATCCAAAGATAGAAACACTGGGACAGACGACAGTTTTTGATCGTATATTTGTCTCATTTTACCCCAGACTCCCTCGTCTTGTAAGAGATGCACAGCTGCTCACGGCAGGCTAAAAATATCTCATTAGAGTGAGGAGAGAGAGAGAGAGAGAGCGCAACTGTCAGCGGGAGCGAAGGACTCCCCGGCTCTTTGGCAGGTTTTTTTTTTTTTCATCTCTACTCGTCTAATTTCCTCATCAATCAAATGGCAAGAGGAAGACTTATCGCTCTGTGCTTTCTCTTTAAATGAATGTTTTTTCCACTTCAAGCTCAGAGCTGAAGAGCATGGGAAGATAAACATGCTGCAGAGGTCATCAGATGAAAATCTGCGTTAAAACTCTTCCCCGTGTGTTGCTATGAAGTTAAATATGATGCATTTCATCATTTCTAACAGTCAGATGACAGACAGCAGACAGCAGGTATCTGATGATAAAATAGAACAGCGGTGCTAAGCTGATTTGTTTGCTATCAGCCGCTCAATCAAAGCCTGCAGGAGGCCCCTCATCAATACTGATAGGCTGTGTTGTCTCTTCTCTGGTGGAATAATAACACTGCATGTATTCCTGTGGATTAGAGTCTCTGCCTCTCTGAAATCAAGCCTTTGTTTGATGAGAAGAGGAAAAGAGAGACGCCTCTCCGTCTGTAAATTAAATCCAGCATGAGAGCTTGTTTTAGTGTCTGAAGCATGAAGAATTAATATTTTGAATGAAAGGAGGGATCCGGGTTAAGTCAGAGGTGAGTCTTGTATTCTCAAAGCTGCAAAGGTTGCACAATTACTTCACGGGTTTTATTGAGCTACCAGCTTTTCAGTTTTAATTTGAAACCTTCTGTTTGTTCATATTTTTGTCTTAGTTTTAAACATAACTGGAGTTACTCTTGAAACACATATACATTTTCGTACGTAAAAGGAGAATAAACGAGCCTTCAGTTGCTATTTAGCTGTTTTTTTTACCTGATTCTGTGCAGCTCAGAAACCCAAGAAAACAATCGTGTACTTGCACCATAGACTCTGTAATATCTGGATGTGTTTACTGTTATTTTGCCCATTAGGTTATGAGGCTAATTAGTTTGAAGTTGCCGTTGGTCATGGTGGAAATGCTGACCCAACCGAACGCCAGACTCAAACCAGATGTGTCCGTTCCTTTTCCACGCCGTTGCGTTTTAATTTAATCCATGAAGTATGAGACCGAAGAGATCCCGCGCTTCCCACCCAGGAACAATGACGATCTTCTCCTCGTTGAGGCTGGGCTGTCAAACATGTTGACTTCTGGCTTGACTCTGCTCAGTCTGTTGGTTTGTTGTTGTAGTCGAGCTAAATATGATCTGTTTTTCCACACGGTTTGTTTTATTTTAACGATTGACTGGATGTTTTAAATTTGTTTTGGTGCAAGACTTCCTGTCCCGCTCAGTCTGCCTGGTGCAGATCCATCCACCATTGCTCCAGCGTTTTGAAAAAATAGATGTCTTGTGTTTCTGATTCAGAAGACTCTGACCTCAAGTGGACACTCAAGGAACTGCAGCTTTTTTTATTTTATTTTATTTTTTAACAAATAAGCGTAATGATATAGATATACTGGCATCTTGAAACACTTTCTCCCATCATCCAAACACACCAAAACCAGCTCATTTTGGGCTCATATCTCTTTGCTTCACCAGATTTCAGTCAGCATGTGACTTGTAGGTAGTGCAGTGTCTTCATGAGAAACCCAGGCATGGATTCTGGTTAATAGGTCATAAAACTGGGCCGTGGTCACCCTCAAGCCACTGGAAGTAGCAATAATATTTATGTAAAGGCAGTTTGTGGAGAACAAGCTGAAATTTCAGACTGATTGAATTTGGGCTGCACCTCTTCCAGCTCTGGAGTTTGTCACGGAGGACGAAGAGATGATCCTGGGGTTCCTTACTGCCTGTCTCTTATTAGAGTCGTCCTCTCAGGTGCTGCCTCCCTCTTTCTCTTTGAAACATGATGATAAACTGGAGTATTCCCTTTGGGCTTTACTCTAAATCCTCATTTAGCCAAGTAGGGCAAGCACTCGAGGGAGAGGCCGCCTGCTTTAATTAGAGCCTCTTTGCCTGTCAGACAATCTGGAGACGGCATCTTCCAGCGCTGCTCTCCTGAGCCTTAATAAACCCATCCTGAGAGCAGGAGGTCAGACTCTCTCCGGCTCCTCTCCGTCCCTTATCTCTGCACTTGTTGAGAGTAAGGAGAGAGAGGGGGGGTCATTCTCCTTCATGGCTCAGATCTCTGGTCTTTGTTTTTAGCACTCGTTCCCCGTAGAGAAAAGGTGTGAGTGTGTTGATGACCTGTGGGAGAGTAGCTCTCTGAACTCTTTCTAACACCTTCATTTGTATAAAATATTCATGATACGCCGCTCCAGCCTGCGACTCGGTCCATCTCGGGAGTTTCCTCATTGGAGCTGTCCTTGAAATATCAAACGGCTTCTTTTCAGATCTTGTCTGTTCCTCTGGGTTGAGATGCATCAGAGGAATAAATTCCTGCATAGAATGAAAAGATGAAATTTTCTAAGACTGGAGCTATGAAAACCACAAAACACTGAATACTTAGAATACCATAACATTAAGTTGGTGTAAGCAACATACTGAAGAGGAGTTGATGTGGAACAGGGGCGAGAAGACAAAACCCTTGGGCAGTAAATCTGCTGTCAGTTCATATTAATGGTTTTGCACGAGTTTATACATCTGATAATGAAAGCATTGGGCTCAAATAGTTCACACCCTCCCTCCCGGTTTACTTCCTGCAGAAGTCCAACAGCAACAACATGGCTGCCAGCGTTAATGGAGAATGGAACAGCCTTGTTTGTTGTTTGGAAGTGGTTCAGTTTTATGGCGTCGGATCTCAAACAAACCACAGTCCGCTGCACAGTTTGCTCAAAGGCTGCTGCAGCCAAAGGAAGCAGCAAAACTGATTTTTCTCGTCTCAAACAGAGGCATGGAGCAAAGTGGGAGAAATGTGTCTCACAATGAGATGCACAAGACGGCTGGAACCCCTGGACAAAACAGCCAACATCAGTTGGATCCTCTAAGAAAAGAAGAGGACACGGTAGAAAGCTGTTAAACTACTTATCTGTTAAGATATTTTATCTATTTAGACCCATTCAAGCAGTGTTTAGCTCCATTCAGATGAGTTAGCGTTCTTTAAACACTAAATTTAAACACTCTGGTTGTTCTGTGGTCTGTTGTCTGAAACGATACTATACCATGGAGTCAACTTAAATCAAGTTTTGACCGTTACAGTGCAACAGGTGTTTTGGAGTAAAGAGTGACCGTGCTAACTGGTGACTCTCAGCCGAACATGTCAGTGATGGTTGGCTGACAGTCACCAGTTAACAGGGTCATGAACCCAGGAAGTCGTTTACCATCCATCAAACTGGTGTTGTTTATTTAAAAAAATGTGTTTTTTTTATGGTAAACACCCTCATGTTGTTTGACCAGTCACTGCACTCTGCAGGACTTCTGCTGCCACCCATAGAAACGTCATCACTGTTTACAAACAGCGGAGCGGTCTGTTTATACAGTTTTAAAGTTGGGTTTATCCCCATGCTCAAAACACAAAGTTTGTGTAACCAGCTGCACACATTGAGCTGGAGTTGTTCTTCCTCATCTGCACAACTGAAAAAAGAATAAAAAAAGAAATCAAATAAAAACATAAAAGATGCTACAATGAGAACCAAAAAGAAGAAGCTGTTCCGGAACAAGAGGAGAGGTAGGAGGATTAATACAGCTCTACTTTAAAGCACTTCATGACCTGGCTCCAGACTTCATCTCAGAGATGTTTTAGTTTATGAACCAGGAAGGCCTCTCAGATCTCCCAGCTTCTCTCTTTTGGTTCCTCCTCAGAGAAGAACTAAAACTTTTGGTGATTTCAGCCAACATGCTCCAAGATTATGAAGCAGATCTGAGTGGAGCTACAAACATTGAGGCTGACGGACTCTATTCAGTCCAGCTTTTATCCTCTCATTTCTTATTTCTATTATCACCGTACCAACTTTGTATTTTTAGTGCTTTTAATTATCTTCAACTTCAAGTCTTACCCTTTTTTTATTGTTTTTGTTCATTTTAACTATTTACAATCTCATTTCTATTAAATCTTTTAGCTTATTTTTATTTTTAACTTTTAAACTGCCTTATCTATTTTAAAGGTGTGCATTTGTCTCTACTCTAAAATGTTTCTTTAAACTATGTTTTTGCCATTATCCTATCGTATGATTTTCTTTTTTTTTCTTTTTCGATCACTGTGAAGCTCTTTGAGCTGCATATAAATCAAAGTTGATTTATTGATTGAAGTCTGCAGTGAGTAACTCACCTGTGGTGGTTGGTCTTCACCTGGACTCCGGCTTTACTATGGCTTTATTTATTTCCATTTGTTATGGACCAGTCAGATTTATCATCACAGACAACATAAACACAGCATCAAATAAAACACTCCTTGTCAAATGTTGACGCAGTATTAATGTGCCACATTATCTTTGTTTATTTGCACCATTAAACTCTGTTAACACCATCACACTTCTCTACAGTTAATGGTGTCCACAGAGTCGTTTTCCTCCATGTGTCTCTCATGTTGTTAGAACAGCACCAGGGGGGTTTCTCCCACACTAATTAATGGCTACGGTAACTTGGTTGCCTCACGTCTCTGGAGGAAACCGTAAGGACAGTGTGAGTGAAACGCCGAGTGTTTGGAGCAGAAACGTGAGGCGTTGGTCTCTCCAGAGACACTTTTGGCCTAAAACCAGTTTTATTTTTTGTTTTTCTCTCTGCTCCCTTCCCTTCAGTTTGTTCAGAAGTCTGAGTCATGGTTTGAACAGAAGCCAGAGTTAAATAGAAGCTTAGGTTGTGCTTCAGGGGAGATATTATGGATAATACAATCCTAAGAAACAGACTTGAAGGTCATACTTGGATCAGATGTCTTGTAAATGAGTAGCTGATGAAAAAATCTGCCTCTAAGAATGATGGTTAACTTCTCTGATCTGATCCAGCAGCAACTTAAGAAACAGCCACATTGTTCATATCAGAAGTGATGCAGAATTCCTCCCTCAAGATTCGCCTGCAAAATAAATACTGGAATTTATTGGCTCGATATATATTCGCTTGGAGAAACGGCGATTGATCTAATCTAACAAGATCATGATGCAGTGAAAAGTCAAAAGTGAGTTTGGTCAGGTTTGTCCTCAAGGGGAGAAGAAAACATCTTTTACAGTGTTTTGGATCCATCATTTCTGATGCGTTTAAGGAAGTCAGGAAACTTAAACGCCCAAGCAGATTTGTGCCTCAGTGTAAATGTTTGATCCAGAACAGATTTTTTGCGGTTAGAGAGAAATAAACCGTCCTCAGATTAAGTACAATGGGCTCTATGCGCACATTACTTCCACATTGGCATAAGGATGTTTGGGCACTTCCTGTTAAAGGAAGAAACCGTAGACAGATTTCTTTTGTGTTTTAAGTTTTGACTCCGTCCTGCTTCAGGTTAATCATAATTTTAAAAAGTTCAATCATGTGTCTATACCTCTTACTTCATGTGTTTGTCATATACTAACCGTAACCTGGATGAACGATAATCTACACGGACCTTCATGTGTTTCTATATTCATTAAAGTATGACGTAAAAAAAAAGGGCTACGAATGATGTCACTGAGGGAGCCCACTGCTACCTCACTGTCTCACAAGACATTCATGTTAAATCCATTCAACATGTTATACATCTCCTAATGGACCAAAAAAAAAAAACATATAGTAAGCATAACACTAGCTTGATGCTAACTCATATGGGAAATTGCATTGATATGCTAGCGGTTAGCATACATCGATATTACTTCAACTTTCAGCTCTGAACAGACAAACAAATGTACATCACTCTCTCAGAAGACATTCCTATTCAGTACATTCGACATGTTATACATCTTCTACACCGAACAACAATGAGCCTGGAGTTTTCCCATCTTTGAAGGAAAAATTATTTTTACATGTCATCACGTTAAGTATTAAGCTTTAAGTAAAAACACTTAAGCAGCAGCAAAAATGAACAGTCTGGGTTGTTTTGACAATAAGCATTAAATGGTAGCATACAATAACACGGCACTCTTACGGTAACCAGAGTTTAACATGCATCCCGAGATTTAACCGATAATGCGTCATGGTCGCTTGTGCATGTAGCCTATTGGAGCTGGGATGCCGTGACGCTGGATGATGCGGTCTGCCTGATTTTGCTCTCCATGCAGACTTTTTCCTACAGACACCAAAGCCTTCTGACACCTGATTGGTCCAAACTATACCAACTACAAATGTGAACCAGAACACTTTACATACTAAGATCCAGATCAAAACAGACTGTACACTGCAAAAAGTGACATCCAAGAAAGTGAGTTTTTGTCTTACTTAAAGTAAGAATTGCCTTATTATACTTGATATGAGCCACATTCAACAGACGAGTCCAGGAACGTGTCTTATTTCAAGATATTAGAAGACAAAAATAAGGTCTGAATTACCTGCAACAAGTCAAAAAAATTTGCCAGTGGGGTCAGAAAAATTTAGAATAATGTCTAAATACAAGAAACTTTCACTTACTCCACTGGCCGTTTTTTTTTACTTGTTACAAACAATTCAGAGCTGATTTTTGTGATTTTGGTCTGCTGAATGAGGCTCATATTAAGTCTAAAAAGACATTTTTACTAAAAATAAGACAAAAGCACTTCCTAAGATTTCAGTTTTTTGCAGTGTACATATTGATGTAAAATCTGTGAATAGCTGTATACCGCATTTTCATATCAAGGCACAACAGGCATGAGAGAGAGAGACAAATGCATGAAACGTCACTTCATAATATGCAAGAAAAGTCTTGTCATGGCGAATTTGCAGCAGTAACTTCTGTTAAAACAGAAGTGGATAGAAATGTCTCATCTAAAGTTCTCTTTGAACAAAGGCTTTCATTGCAGAGCCGGCTCTCCCCCCCGACAGAGTGAACAGAAAGTAGAGATTATAAGCACGCTTGGCATTGTGGAGAGGGGAACAAAGTCCTGAGAAGGAAGAAGAATTGAAGCAGACAGAGGTTAATGAGGTTTTGTCTGCGTGTTTTTTGTAAGTGACACCAAAGGTGATGGGTTAAAAGGACATAAAGGAGGAGAGGAAACATGGAGTGTGAGGTTATAAAGTGTCAGGCTCCAAGAAAGGGAGCGCTGCTGTCAGCTGAGGGAATAATCGATGAGGATAGGATGAGGGGATAAGTAGAGGAGAGTTATCTGTCCTGATTCATAGCCTGCATCTTTTGAAGGATGAATATTTCATAAAGACCACTAAGGTCAAAGTGAAATGAGTCTGGTCTGCAGAGGATGTCATGTTTACTCTGGATATCAATCGAATCAGAAAAAGATCATGTTAAGGAGAGATTCACCCCCTTAGATCCAGATTGTACTACAGTCGACTTCTTTTATCAAAAGTTTAGAGTCTCTGAGTATTTCCTTTCTGCTAAATTGAACAAAACTACATATTTTTGACATGATCTCATTCACGTGTAGCTCAAATTCAGTTTGGCTCTGCCTCACGTTGTATGTGGTTCTGCTTTCATCCCTCTTCCTTCTCTGTTTTCTCTCCTCTGGCTTCACCTCTGACGTTAGACGTCGCCTTTTAATCTCGACTAAGAGTTGGCTTCAGAACGATCTTGGCTTTATTTTAATTTCAGTCATAAATATTGTGGTTGGAGTCGGGGGGGGGGGGTCTCCCCGAACAGATGGTCACTTTGCACAGCCACTGCAGGCTCACGCTGTACTTCCTCTGAAACTCAGGGATTCCTCTGGCTCTTCTTCTGTGCTGGAAACATGAAAACACAGAAAGAACTGGAGCATGGGCTCAGAACACACATTTCAGTTCATCTGGGTTTCTACGGGGAAATCGTTTGGCAGAAGGGACGGATCAGTCAGGTTGTTGGTGAAGTCCTAAGTTGGGCTGGAACAGTTTTCCTTGTGTTACAGCCCTTTCCTTTCTGTCCTGTGGTGTGAGGTGGTCTGTAAACTCAGCCTGAGTCATCAAACTCAATATTTTCAAGCCAGTCCACATTTAGGTGGTTGTTTTTGAAACCATTACTTATCCTTATGTATTGGCTTTGGCCCTGAGTTTTAGGTCACAGAAAAAAAGGAGTTTTTCAACACCTTCCAGGGCGGATTTTTTTGAAATTCCATTTTGTTTGTTTTTCTGTTGCAACAGAAATTATTATTATTGATGTGTATTTATGAAATGCTGGCTGACAGCTGCTTGGAACCTGTTTTTTTTTTCATGCTTTCTTTAAAAACTGTCTGTTCTTTGTCATATTGCACCCTGGAAAGGAGTTAATATATCAAACCCATTATTTTTAAATTACATATTATCGCTCCCTGCTGGCCTGGTGTTCTTATGAAAGCATTTAAAATCATTTCTACATTTAAACAAAAGAGGAAAACCTCTGATTATGAAAATTACCCGCCTACATGAGGACGAGGACTGAATCTTGTCATTATTATTCAGTCGTCTCTTGCGCATATCGTTAAAGGCAAGCATGTGGACAAGTAAGAGCAGTGTTCATAGCAAACCTGCTAAAGCTGCTTCTGTTTCTGCGCCATTAGTTTTGTTTTTTTGTTTTTTCTAGAACCTTCCTATGACCAGAATGCTGAGAATGAAATAAACCACCACATTTTCCATCTTCCTGAAACGTCACACTCAGTGTGGGAGACTCAAATATTATGACGTCTCTTTGCTTTGCTCCAGGTTATAAATCTTAAGCCACAAAAATCTGCCACTTTTTTCCATTTTACTGCTTCCAAACTGATAAGAAGCTCTAGAGACAAAACCTAAAGAGACATCGAGCCACTTTTCAAATGCAAAATGTACGCAAATGGACGATGTAACATAACTGAAGAAAAATGGCTGACACATCGTTGTTAATGCTCTTTTTTTATGCTTCGTCTGCTGTGATGGTTTTTGATGCTTTGCTTCAAAGCGTTCTCACACCTGGATTGTTTTTATTCCAAAAAATCAAAATACTTGGAAATTTGTTGAGACAGCGGTCTTGATCTGAGATGAGTAGCAAGACCACAAATAACCCAGCAACCAGATTTGACGGCCTCTTACTCATCGTTGCAGTCGTAACAGTAGCTACAGCTAGCAGGCCTTTTGATTACAGCTAATAGTTAGAACTTCAACAGCAACAGGCTAACTTTGCTCACTTCCTCCATCCTATAAACTGGCTGAGAGTTACCAGATTAAATTTTTACTTGGTGTGCGTGGCGTTAGCATTCACTTTCTACTGCAAAAGACTATTTCTTTTCATCTTGGAACAAATCAAACATCCATTGGCGTGAAAACCGCCCTCTGACGAACAGCTGCTCTTTAACGGAAGGCCTTTCAGACGACTTTAAACAGAGCTCTGTGGATTTTACGCTCCGCGCTCTTCCTGTCTCGTTCCTCTAAAGGTTAAAGCTCGTCATTCAGAAATACACCTCGTTCAGTCTTTTAAAGCAGCTTTCACAGTTTCTCCCTATTGGAGTTGGGTTTCGATCACAGCAGCTGCAGAGGAAGATAATTGAGGTTGTGTCACAGATTAAAACGCCTCCACTTGAGGGTGACTCAGATCTATAAATTGACTCAATGAGCTACAGAAGAGGAAAGTGCGTGTGTGTACGTGTCCAGTTTCTTTTTCTTGTCTGTGTGCAGCATTTAATCCGTCTCCAGTTTGAGTCAAAGAAGTCGTGCGTTAGCTGCATGTTGGTGCCACAGGCGACGTGTTTAACAAATGATAAGAGCTCATTCAATACAAAGCGTGCTTGTTCCCAGTATCTACCAGGACACACAGGAGCATTTCCTAAATAAGCACCTTAACCAATGGCAGGCATCCATTCCTGAAAGGTCTGTGCCAAAATTCTGATAAGCTCCCGAACAAGCGATGCTGCTGTGTACCTGTTAGGACATGTGCTTGTGGAACCTGCACGCAACAAGTCCACATAATTTGTGGGATTTACATCCTTGTTTTTATGTTCTCTCTACTTTTTATGCTTCATAAACAAGAAAATTGAAGTTTTACTGGAGAACTTTTGGAAAATTGAGCATGTTTGCTTCCAGAATATCTGCACAATAGTTCACATGTGGACTGTTAATGTCTTGTTGGTGTGACAGTGTTACTTAGACAAGTATTAATTTAGTTTCAAACCACAGTATAAATTTTGTTTTAAAAGTAGCATGAGATCTCAACGAGATCTCAACGAGATCTCAACGAGATCTCCACGAGACTTGTTGAATCTCTTGATGAGGTCATCACATGAGGATATCATAACTGGTGTATAATACGTTGGAGGGATGGGGCCTCAAACACCATAGCTCCACCCTCAACAGGTCTCCAGAGGGCTGGCCAATCAGAGGGAAGGGGTTCTGTTGAGTGGGGAGCCTTAAAGAGACAGCAGCTAAAAAGTGTTTCAACAGAGGCTGAGATAAGGGTTTTCAAAAACAGTGAGAGAATTTTTGTTTTTGTTTTTTTCAGCTGTAAATCATGTAAAGATACTACAGAGGCACCAGAGGGACAGAATAAAGACTAAAAATGCAAAATACTCCTGCTTTAAGTGTGGTTTAAATCTGTGGATATAGATAATCTTGAATTAACGATCAACAATCCAAATGTAAATCAACCCTGTTTCCCATGTCTGAGTGTTTATGAAGCTTTATTGTTGTTGACGGCTCAGCTTCAGGCTCACACTCTGGAACAATGATATCATGTCCTGTGTTTACCCTCTGCAGGCGGTGTGCTTCAGCCCACTGAATGAAAACAGAAACTGCTCCAAATCCAGTGCTGGATTTGTATTTTTTTTGTGTGCTCGTGTGTGTAATCCAGGATTTATAATCCCAGCCCCACACTGCTGACAGTAGCATCACTGCCAAAGAGTCACACACACACTGTGTTCAAACACTAGCGCTTGCTTCCTCTGCAGCTTTTGTCATAAATCTGTCAAAATGCCCTCCACGGCAGGAGGGATTGTTGGCTCTCACAGCTGACGGTTTTGGAGAAGAAGGTGCTAGAACACAGTTCAGACTCTGAGCTCCTCTACACAACTCTGACAAGATTAATGGATATCATCACTGCTTTGGCTTGATCCCAGCTCCAGTTTCCACATTAGGCTGGAACCTCTGCTGAATATTAATTCAAGAGCAGATATAAATCTGGAGCTTTGTCTGAGGGCCAAACTCAGTCTGATGAGCTGAAAGTGCTTTGGGAAATTAAACAACACATCCCTGCACACATGCTGCTGCAGAACCACTCATTTGTGCACATAAATACTGAGCATAAAAATGCTTCCCGTGTTTTTCTGCACACGTCTGTGTCAGACATCCACACTGCGGCTGATTGTGTGATCACTTTCCCCTTTAATCCCATAGACTGAATCAGATTAGAGCGATGCTCTAATGCAGGCTCGACGTCCACACGCAGCTTCTGCAGAGTGTGTTTGTGTGTGTTACACACTCTGCTCCCAAACGTAGTGTCCTTTGGATTCAGTGAGGTCATTGCATACTGAGATCCAGGCACAGATCTTACAGAGGTCACAATCGGGTGAGCAGGTGAGCAACCCCCAGCAACATTTCAGGGACAGCCAATCAAGTTATTCTCCAATTGAAAGGAAATTTAAATTCTGTTTATGCAATATAAAGATTACCTTTCATAATATTTAAGATTAAATATCCTTCACAGTATTTCATTGTAGGATTCAGCCTGAAGGATTGTGTTAAAGCTGTTTGATTGTTAATCCCTGTTCGTCATTAAAAATGTGTAACATTGCAGGTCAGGTTAAAAAATTAATGAGCAAACTATTATCTGAAATGTAGTTTTGAGTTAGGTGCCAGAATTACAAGAGCTCATTGAATTGAATCGTGTAATGAAGTTGTATAATCCGCTCTGCTCTGTGCTGAAATGCTCAGTAATATCCGTTAAAGCCTTTGGCATTAAGCACAGGTTAGACCGAGGTTAGACTTAATGGAAGTTTGTAACAGAGTCACCTCTGTGCAGCGCAGACTGCAGGCCGACAAGTTGACTCATTAGACAAACAGTTTCCCAGCCGGCTGTGACTCACACCTGAAGCTCAACCTCCGGAGCTTGTGAGAGAGACGGTGGAACATGTGGCGGGTCTGACCGTGAGATTTCATCCGACCCATGGATAAACGCGGCTCGAGGGCGGAGGGTTCAGAGTTTAAAACGCTCTGGATATTTAACGAGCGGCCATAAATCCTGGCCGAGTTACATCCATCTGCTCCTGTAAAAACATCCTCATTTACACGGAGAAACACCCTCTGAACGTCACATACAGTGCAGTAGACTCTGCTTCCACAGCCAAAGTGCGTTAAAGGATTTATGTTCTGGAGGAAAACCAGAAAAAGAAATGTTTCATATGGCATCTAGAAAGTAATGCAGACATGATGAAATCGCTGCAGTTAGTTACAAAATATACGAGCTACAAACATCACAGGATGGCTTTTCATCTAGTTATTCTGCTGCGTTTGAACATTTCTATGATACCTAATCTAACAGCCAATTATCTGATCGTTAAAGAGAACAGGCAATCATTGACGCTGTGAGATTTTAATTGGATGTCACGTTTCAGGCTGTGCTCACACCTTAAGAAGCTGCAAGCTATACGGAAGGACGTGGGGCTTCAGACAAAGGATAATGGAACTGTGTTTGTATTAGGGCTGGGTCATATATTTGAAGTATTTAGATTCAAAACTGTATTAAAAATCTAAGAATTTATTTCCTTTTTTGAAAAAAAAGAAAGAAAGAAAAAAGGTACCACCTGGCCTCCCTAACCTAATTTAGCCATAAACAGTCAAATTGACCACATGGTTTTCCCGTAGGTGTCCTTATCAGAAATGTGTCTTTGGTTGCCTAGCAACAGACCCATGAAACTGTCAGTTGGTAGCATTCTAGATTGAGTTTGTTTTTGCACAGTAGGACATCTTTGGACTGTAAAAATTTGTTTTTAGAGTTTTAGGTTGCTCAGCCTTGGAGGTGCTGCAAGATTCAGAAGGTGGCGAGTCGGATTCTGACGCAATGTCAGAGATAAATATGTTTTTAAATTCCTTCCAGAAAATTGCACAGAAACACCAATATACTGTTACCATCAGCCAGCAAGTAGGAGGAGCTCTGAGTGTGTTCTGCCTAACTTTTTAATGAGCTAGCTGTTATGCTGTTAGTCTGTTCAGAGAATCAACGACTAACACGGAGCTGAATGAAGACTTTAAATTCACCAAACCAAAATAAAACAAAGTGAAATCGCTGAAGCTCTTAAGGTTTGATTGAGAATACAAAAAAAAAGTTTACCTCCCTGATCCGCATCTTTTTGGCTTCCTGATGGAAAACCAGGACATTTTGATTAGACAGTTGCATACTTTGATTTAGTTCTGGATATAGTTTGGGATTTTCTAAAGCTCCTTCTCAAAGGAGCCAAATCATTCTTAAAACAGTCTTAACTCTCTGATTCCAGAAAGTTTTCAACAAGCTGATGATGACTTGGTTTGATTTATGTGTATTTCCAGCCTGTGAAAGAGTTTAAATCACGCAGACCCAAAAACCGACAGATAAGTCGTTTCTCCGTAGAATCCATAAATGGTGGTCTTGGAAATTTGACTGAGCAGAACCGAGTTGAAAATAGATCGGAACATTAGGCTGGAAAACAGAATCACTGATGGAAAGACTGGAGAGATTCCGTTGGAATACATGTAGTTGACCTCTGACCTCAGAGTTTCCATCAGTGGCAGGTCAGGAGAGGACGTGAGGCGTAGGAGGATTCAAATGAGAGCAGAAAAACACAGACGCTGTACAGAGGCTGCATTAACTGGGCTAATGTCGTGTGTGCAAGAGTCATTAAAACTGTATTATGTCTGTACACAGAGGGGTCGTTTATGGATATAAAAAAGCAGGTCTGTTGTTTTCTGCAGAGAGTTTGATCAGATGCTCCCTGGGTAGAAAGAGTCGTGTTGCACTGGTACTGCAAATTGAACACAAGATGAGACATCCTGGTGGTGTTGTGGTTTGTTTGCAAGTTCTTTCTGCAAATTCATACCTTCTACAACCCAGTTATTTTCTGTCTTTTTCATGTGCCCCAAATTTATTTATTTATATCCTAAAATGAAAATTGCCTCATGCAAAACTCTAAAACTCACGTCACAGTCTGATGTTAAAGGCACATAAAAACTCTCCTGGGGTTTGAATCTGGGTCTCCCCCCTGGTAAAAGACCAGATAGTGAGGTAAGTGTGCTTCTGGATTAGATCCCATGATATCAGCGATCGGAATTGATAAGATGGAACAGGTTCATTTCGATAAGTCTGACGTTGAAAGGATCATAATGAGATCTAATTTTCACACAGATTACTCAGACTGAGCCTGAAGGCTTACTCGCCCTGCTTTGACTAACCTGACTGTCATCAGGTCATTCACTCAGTGTGAAGATTTGTTCTGTTTCAGTGCACTCAAATAAAAAGGAGCACATGGATTAAATGAGCATGGAATCGTATCTTTACACTCCATCCACCTGAAGCCCTGGATTTTGTCTTGTCTGTATCTTTGGTAGCTTTTGGGGCTTACCCAACTCCACCATAGAAATGAGCACAGGCATGAGGGTGTTAGCCTGCTGGAGCTAACTCTGCTAGCTTTAGCCACACACTCAAACCAATGTGACATTTTTATCTGCAGAATCTGTGTTTAGCCAGTTTCACTGTCTCCGAAGTGTTTTCTTACATTTAGATGAAATTTGAATGTCTGTTTAAACAACACAGACAGAAGCTGCTTCAGGACATCCCTGGACAGCTCTGTGAGATTCTCTCAGAAAGAAAGAGAGAACATTTTGTTTGGATCAAATGTTTTGACACAACTTCAATACTTTTATCAGTCGTTTTTGTAAGTAGACTGACACACCCTTTTAGCCTGGGTTTTAGAGACTGAAGTGTGAATATACTCCATAAAATGACATAAGAAAATAAAAGCACTTGTGTGTGCACTGTCAGGCCAATCTTATAGCAACATTTTGGGGCAGAGACCTTAAAATGCTTCTTTAACTGTTATTTGTTGGAAACCCTGGGGTGACAGTGGTAAAAGTATAAAAGAGATGGTTGAAGATTGGGAGCATTAGATGGAAGGGAAAGATGAAAGTGGGAGATATGAATGCGTGTGTGTGGGTGGACGGGAATAAAGGTCACCAGCGGGGGATGCTCATGGAGCCATATGTGCCAAGGTTTGACAGGCAGGTCATGTGTTTGCCTTCCATAATGACCGGTGTATCTAACTCAAAGTGTGTCTACAATTGAGCCTGGATAAAATCTGCCAACATAAGGCTGAATCAGAGCATTATTTGACATGTACAGGAATGTAAAACTGAGCGATAAAGCTTGTGGAGCTCCATTAGAGGGCGAGCTGTTGTTCTTTAAAGCTTTTGGTGGAAACCTTAATCTTTTAAACCCGGAATGATGGCAGTACTCACCATTTCTCTACCAGTCTTATCCCTCTGTATGTTTGTGCGCACACCCCCACTACAGCAGTTTTCTGTGTTAAAGAAGAAATGCACAGGAATGTGGAGTCACACCCAGCTGTTTGCATATTTTAGGTCAGTAATCTGTGCTGCTGCTGATGTTGGAACAGGTACAGACTAGCAGAGACTCCAGTAATATGTGTCGTTCATGGAGTGTTTGGCAAGAGTTCAGGAGATATTTATATAGGGTATATAGGGTTCTCCAATGGAAAACAGATTTGCTCCCAAAGCTTTGTATCATCTTCAACTGAACTGGATTTAAGTGTTTAGTGATCGAAAAGAGTAATTGCAGTTATTTTCAGTGATGGGGCGACTTTAACCAGGCCTGCAAAGTAATCTCAGAGTCCATTCAAAGAGCATCCACTTAAAATGTGTCATCACAGCTGAAAGGCTGACTTTACTGTTCCAAATATCTGATAACATTAAAGACAGACATGTTTGTGAAAAAAGACGAGTTGTTTAAACCAGAAATCTGTGATGCATTTCTGCCTTCAAAGCCACCACAATCTATTTACAAAAACAGTGATATTACCCATCAGATCACAGGAGTGTTTGGTCTACAGCTTGTGTTGTATATTAATTGAGTATTCTGAATTTAAATTTGAATGCAACACACTATTTTTTCAATATACAAAAATTCAAACCAACCAACTAGTATTCAATAAAAAAAACAAGCCTTTTGATTTTAAAGCCACATTCTAATTGACAGTAAATTTTCTCTCTATAAGACACCAGACTGGACTAAAAATACTTTATTTGACCTTTAAGAACTCTTAAGAGTTGATAATCTGATCCTGCTTTTAGAAAAAAAAAAACATTTATTTGTCTTTATTCTTCACAGTAAAGTTGTTGTTCAAAGTCAGTAGTATGGATGAAACACAAAATATTTAGTAAGTAAAATAATTAAAAACATACCATCCATTCAAAGCTGCAAAGAAAAGCAATTCCCACGTACTAGAGATATGAAGGAAAAACCTAACAAATTGTACCAGCAAAGATCAGCAACTCCCATATTCAAGAGATGAGGAAAAAAAGCCATTTGATTTTGGGGCGACGTGCTATTTTACAGCTATTTATTGCTTTGCTTTCTCAATAAGACACCAGACCAGACTAAAAACTGACTTAGTTTGACCTTTAAGAATTCTGGAGTTGCTGTTCTACTCCTTTATTTATTGAGAGAGGTTATATTATTTTGCTTAAATTGCTCTTTTTGTTCCCGTGTGAAGTTTGTGTTCTAATATGAAGGTAGACCTTTATGTAATGAGTGAATTTAGAGTCCTAAATCATAGTTTCACATGCAAAGATGAACAACTCCTGCATTCAAAAGAGACGAGGACATGACCAGCTGTTAAATTGCCATCTTTAAATCCACCAGACAACTCTGACAGAAACGGTAACTTTACCTTGTAGCCACGGGAGTTGTTCGTCTTTGCTGCCTATGGTTTAGTGAGTTTGAATTAATGTTACACAAATGTTGCATTGCTCTGAACTGTGAATTTAAAACACCAAGTTCATGAAACAGCACAAATGGGCTCGATAGGTCCGATATAGGAGAGGTAGACCAGCAACTCCCATGTTCTGAAAGTTTAAATGACAGTTTTGTCAGTGGGTGAAGCAGTCTACTGTTTTAAGTCAGTGGACGTACTTTGGTGGGGCACATTTGGCCTTAGAGATGACATTGCATCTCATTTGCGGTTACCAGCCGAAGCACAGAGTGGAGAGAAGCCAAGACTTTTTGGACTGACTAATCATTCAGATCCAGAAATATGCTCGACTGAGGCCTGGATTTAAATGCCTGCTTCAGTTTCAGCCGTAGGTTTCCTGGTGTCACTGATCATATTGTTGGAGCTGTAAACAATGCTGACTCTGAACCCCTGATTTGAATGAGCCTGGCATTATTCACACTAATTTGCATGAGCATATGTGGGGGAGGAAGAGAGGGCCAAAAATAGACATTACTGTAAAGCAGATCTCTGTGGTCTTTGATGGTTTGCCAGCTGCACAAAGGAGCGGCCAAGCACAGAAATGTACAATTACTATGGTAATCTAGTCCCTATAATGAGAGGATTGGTACATGTTGAAATACTGATTGACATGATGGGTTTAGAAAGGAAGAACAGCAGATCCTCCACAGATGGACAGACAGAACATCCAGCAGTACGCTCGACTCGGCTCGGCTCGCTCTGCTGCCTCTGAGCTCGCTCCACGTCTCACTCTCAACTCCCCGGAGAGCAGAAAGTGGAGGAATGTACAGCGAGAACAGGTCTGAATGGATGTGTGTTGAGGGTTGCAACAAACAGGGAACATGTTCTATAAATAACTCATAGCTTGAAAGAAGCACACTGTAAACGGGTATGGATGGAGACAGCGTGTTCGGCCTCTGAGCCGATTGAAGGTTTACTTTCCTTTGAACGGCTGCATGAAAAATACAAGATGGGAAACAGCAGAGATTTGAAAACTTGCGCTCTGCTTGCCTTACTGTCATGTCTCGCCTTTTTGCAAACAGTTTCTTCTTCATCTTTTGACGAAACAATCCCAACCTTCTGCTCAACCATTCAAAAAACGTACATCTCTCCACCACCTAGCCTTCAGCTCTCAATCCTAATTTCATAATCACCTGCTGACTGCTTAGCTCCGTACCGTGGGCCTGTTGGTACTTGTACACTTCAGAGACGGGGACAAAGATGGGAAACAGTTGAGAGGAAGAGGAAGATGAGATGCTCCAAAAGGCAGAGGGTCGTCTTGAAACAAGGGAGCTTCTGACTTCAACAAGTTTCAATCTGTTCGTTATTATTAGATCGTGTTATAATATTGTTACAAACAGTACTTAATTTCCCCAGAGTGATCGAAGTAATAAATCAGACCTTAACCACATGTCCATCAGCTGGACTGTGTTATATCTAACGACAGGTTAAGATTCACCGTCTGGGAGGATCGATAGCGTAAAGCCCGCCCTCGCTCCCATGAGACCAAAGATGTCAGACTCAGAGCTGGATCACTGTGCAGAAGACAGGACAAAAGACTTCTGTGAAAACATTACCCGTTGTCGTGTCCTGATGTGACATCCTGTTTCTCATGATGACATAACGCAGCGATCCTTTGAGACGAAACCTTTTCTTCACCGGGAAATGAATTCGGTCGTGTTCTTCACTCCCGTAAATTGCTTTGAGCAACCTCTTCCGCTCTCTGTCAAACCGTAGATTTGTGTTTAAAGATGGGTTCAATCTTCTCAAAGGTCTCACCTCTCAATTTGAAGCACAATTCAAACTTTGATGATTTTTTTCTCTTTTCAAACTTTTGTGCGAAGGTCGTGATAACTCGCCACTCGAGAGTTTTCTGAAAGTGTTTGGTGGAGAAAGCTCGAGAGAGAAGGAAAGGTCATGGAACAAAGGACTGAACATTTCTTTCTCACTGCATAGAGAACTCAGAGGAAACTGAAGGGGAGTCCTACAGGATTATAGTTCAATAAACAAGATCCAGGGCTGCATCACTGGGGAGATCATTTAGAGGAAATATCTACCTCTGGGTCAAAACTGAGGATCGGTTATATAGGTTATATTTAAGCTTGGTTTATACTTCTGCATTGACTTTAAGCAGTAGTGGCCCATGCAGTCATGAGCGATGCATATTTCTTCGTCGATGTGTCCGCCTCACTCAATCCCCCAAACACAAGAGGGTGATGTGGTCGTCAGATCAGCTGTTTCTGGTCCAGCTATGTTTTCTGCTTTTTCACAGTGATTTTAACTATGTTATGTTTCATTTCAGCTGCTTAAAGTTGATAAATAGTCAGTGTTTCAGATACTGATTTAAATCTTAATGCTTATTTTAACAAATTCATAAGTAGTACTTTTTATCCCAGAGAGACGCTGGAATTAAAACTCATGCTTTTATCACCAACCACATTATTTTAACTCACTTTTTATTGGTCTACCAAAAAAGTCCCTGAAAAAACTTAAATGAAACGCTGCTGCCAGAGTTTTAACACGTAAAAAGACCCCCCCCCCCCCCCCCCCCCTCTTAAAACTCTGCACTGGCTAACAGCAGCACCTCACCCAGTGCCGGTTAACGGAACTGCTACTCAAACATGTTTAATTTTTATACTGGGACTTATTTTTACACTGTTTTGGTCATGCTTTAAGAGAAACCACACGGTTGTATCAGACCAACCACACTTCCACTCCCTCTCTCAGAGACGTCACAGTCCTCCAGAGCGATGTGTGTGTGCAGCCTTGCACCTCTGTGCTGTCAGATGAGCTGTAGGCCGACTCGAAGTGTCAGACAGTTGAAGCTGTTAAAACAGTTTGACACTTCAGCGCCGTCTGCCTGCTGCTGCTTTGCTCTCAGAGTCAGAGAGGGAGACCATTAAATAAAGACTGCAGGCTGGTGCGTCTGCACTGAAGTGTGTAAAAAGAGACAACGTAACAACACCTTAAGATCCGTAAAAGAGCCCAAAGTAGTCTAAAGTAATTAGAAAGCATAGAATTTTGATAATACAGATGTTTTGTATCAGTAAAGTTGTGGGAGAAGCCCTTTAATGCGTAAAACATGGAGGTGAAAGAGTTAAAACGAGCCTCTCTTTCTCCTGGAGAAACTGCACTGAAAAGAAAGTCAAACTTAAGCAGCGTGTCTTGAGTTTGTATGAAACCTGCAGTAAGGAGTGCAGGAAGTCGTTTTCTATAGACGTTGAAATCCCCTGAAGACTGTACTACAGCCCAGCTGGTCCATTCAGCCTCCCCCTCCGTCTCTCTGTTTAACAGCTGGGCCTGTCCCCTTCCTGTTTACACTCCATCAGTTTCATCACATGAGCAGTCTGAGCCGTCAGCACACGGTCTAACGGCAGGATGGCTAATATTAAACCTCTATTTCAGACTGAAAAGTACAGCAGAGATCCACTGCAGGCGCAACACAGAAAGCTCTTATTGCACTTTGATAAAAAAAATCCATTCATTAAAAACAAATCTAGTCAAATTTCTACATTTATAAGGGCTCTCTGTGAGTATTAGGGGCAGAAACATTTGGAATCGAGATTGTTGTTCAAGGTTTCTGACCTTTCTAACATTTTCTTTTGTCTGAAACGGCTGCTACAGTCCTCTCTGCTAAGCAACCAGACTTTTTTAATGATTCCAAATTGGCAGAACGTGCAATAACACAAACAATGCTGGATTGAAGCAGCAGGAAAACAGTGACTCCTCCGCTCTCTAAGTTAAAGGAGCCGTTTTTACCTCAGCAGAGCAAGGATGGCGTGATTTGAGGTCAGATTCAAGTTCTGCTTATCAATTCTGGTTGTTAAGGGTTATTGATTTTGAGTCCATGATTTTTGGAGGGTAAAAAGTGTTTGTTTTCTCAAAGGAGCTCCTCACTTCCCAATCCCTCATTCTTGTTTGGGATGTAAAACCTCCAACCGGTTGACTCCTCTGGTCTGACTCCACTCATTAAGAGTTTGTTGTTGTCAAGCTAAATACGCTTGTTTTATTTTGAAAATCACCAAGTGTTTTAAGGTGGTTTCTGTGCACAACTTCCTGTCCCGCTCGATCTGCTTTTAGTAAATTGATGCATCAGCATCCGGCCAAATTATTGCTGTATGCTGCAACCTGCTGCAGTTGACTTGAATGGAAACCTGTGTGATCCACTGCCGCGATGGAGCTTAGCCAGACCAGAGACGCATCTGGTGTAGTTCAGCTGTAAAATGCAGGAAAACAATGTTTTTGTTGTTGTTTTTGTTGTTGTAATGCCAGTGTCACATGAACGATTCAATTTTTTAAATGTTAATGACCATTGAATATTCTAAAATCATTACCCATCCCTCTAACCCACTCCTTTTCTTGACTTTCTTGGCCCAGTGTGGCACTTGTGACATGATGTTACCCAACATCGCATGCTTTTCAAAATTCCAGCTAAAGTTTAATCCTGAAAGATTTTTGCCACTCTCAGGAACTGATAAGATGAACTGAAATACACAAGCCTTCCTCACTGATTCCATGAACAATTGAAATTTGTAACCAGTTCTCGTTACCAAACCCTCTTGACAGGGTAGCTATTCTTGTTTAAAAAGGGATCTTGATCTCCAATAAAAGCTCTATCTCTGTGAATAGTAGCAGACCTTGGACAAGAATGGGAGTCTGTCTGTGAATAAAACAAACTCTTTAAGTGCATTTCAAAAAAAAAAAAAAAAAGGAAATGTAAGAAACGCAAAAATTGGGCCTGGATTAAAGAAAAAAAAACCTGAAAATGATGGATGGTAGAAGAAAAGTGTGCTTGTTAAGTGTCCTGAAATGAAAATAATGTCCTAACATAAAAACTTCAGTTTTTTCATTATCAACATATTTTCATCAGCCACATTTGCTTTTAAGGATGCATGCAAAGAAGGATAACCAAAAATGTACAATATATTTAAAAATTATAAAACAGTTTAAGAAGAAATCTTTCCATACTTTGCAGCTTCTAGCGAGTAACAGTGGCATAAAGAAACTTTCTTTAAGCAGCAGAAACATCTGCTGTGAGCCTACCAGCTTCAGCCTCCACTGGTTACTTAACCTTTCTAGCTCCTTGTCATCAGTCACACACGCTGCTGCCCTTCACTTCATAAGCACTGAGAGATGGATGTTCACAGGGACTGAGTGACACGTCAGGAAGCCGGACTGTCAGATGTGGACGGTGGCGGATGTCTCACTGCCAGCCTGTGACGGCGTCTGCTTGTCTGGTGGATGGTGATAGCAGGCGGCATGCCGACAGCAGTTTCCCCCGGCTGTGCCACCTGCCTGCCCACAGACTCGCACATCATCATCATCATCATCATACCCTCCACAAACACACGCGGACACACACACAGTGGATGATCTGTGTGTACAGTGTGCCTGGGGAGAGAGCTCACAGTGCTCAGTAATGAAGTTTAAAACTGAGTTTCCTGCTTTATGTCCTCTGAATAGACTTCTGTTTAAAACACTGAAATATGAGCCTGAGTTATCAGACTTTGTGCCAAAACCTGCATATTGAGTGTCTGTCTCTTTAAATTTAAAATGATTCTGGTGTTAGAAATAAATAAGCTGCATTTTAACCTTTTTTCCCAGTTTTTATTTTATTTTTTGTCGCCATTAAGGGACATAAATAAAACTCAGCTGTTACGTCTGTGCATGCCTGATCCTTTAATAGAGATGCAGTTAGAAATCCATGAATTATTCTAGTGGGAGAGCAGCTAATTGTGACATTTAGTGCACCCGACTAATGTTTCAAGTCATGCTGATATCACACGGTTGTTGTTTGTCATTTTCTCACAGTTTTGTACCTGAAACTTTTTTTTTTGTTTGTTTTCACATTCTGTGATTTTGAAGGTGGAAAATTTATGCCCCTGAGACAGTTTGTGAAGAGAACAGAGGCGTTGAGGAGTGAGAAGTCTAGCTGGGTGGAACAGTGCATGTCTAAATGTGTGTTAACATGCTGAGCCTCCCAAACTTCCACGATGCCGTAATCTGATGTAACCAGGACACAAATATCGCTCAGTTGCAGAGGTCAGCATGTAAGCAGCTTTGTGAGTGATATTAATATGATCACATACAACCCTACCAACTATCATGCACAGACTACACAGAACCATCTGTGTAACATGAGTGATATTTTATTTAAAAATCTTTTACAAAGGTTTCCATGCCAAGACCATCAGCAGCACTTTACAGACCAACGACGCACAATTTAAACATGTCAACAAATCCTGAATCACAGCATCTACAAACTGATGCATCTACCTCCAGCTCCTTCCGTCTGATTTAAGAATAAAACAGTCAGGAAGATCGACTGACTAAAATCCCAAATCATCATGCAGCAGAGTCCAGGCTGCAGGAGACAGAGGACCAAAAACTGTTTCTCCTGTTTCACTTTTGTTCTTTTAGGACAGAAATCAAAAAGAAGTTTAGTGACAGGGTAACAGAGCAACGACTGAAGCTTCCCGCATTTTTGAAATAAATTAAAATACATAAATAAGAGAGGGAAACAAATGAAGAATCTCCTCATAAAAAAGGACACAGCAGTGATGCAGTGAGAGATTTAAGATTTGAAAAGCACCTCAGAGCTCATGGTGACCAGCATCCAGAGAATGAAGGCACTGAGATGATGCATTGAAATTATCCTCATAGAGCTTTACTCTGCAAATAAGACTGATTATTCAGTTAACAAAATGCCTCAGCGCAAATGACACCGGAGTCGTACTCGTGTCTTTTGTACTGCATAATATTCAAACAAAGAAGAAGAAAATTCACCTCTCAAATCTTCACTTCCTGGCTTTGTAAAATGAAGCTGAAGTATTTTGTTGCAAAGTCTCCCTCAGGAACATAATAAAAGCTTCCCACTGAGAGAACCGCCTGCTGTCTTTGAATGTGGTTTTCAGATATGAGTCATAGTTTTCCGAACATTTTACGTTTCATTGCGGCCCTTATTAGCCCCTGTTAGCGTGATGGTGACATCAGCTTTCTGAGTCCGTCATCACGGTTTACTGTGAGGGTTTGGACTTCTCTCTGTGGTCTCTGAGGTAATGCTGGAGTCCAGGCTGGAGCTGGAATATCATCTGTGGTGCTTTAAAAGAGACAGGCTTTAACTGAGCAAGGACTCCTGTATGTGTGTATGTGAGGATGGGTGTGTGTTTGTCTTGCTGTTCAGAGGGATTATTCTTGGGGAATCCCAGGTGCTGAACTGAACAGACTCATGAAAGGTTGACAGAAATCAGGTGGCAATACAAGTAGATGGTTTTAATTGAGGATAGACGGCTGCACATATTCATAAAACCTCTTTTATGATCCTTTAGGCCACTCGTTTGGTGCTGTGTAGAAAGGTGTTACAGCCTATTTAATCTAAAATCTGCTGCCCTGTCAGGATCTTCAGAATCGCGGCTCAGACATGATTTGCTTGGTTTTGATGAAAGTGGAATTCCATTCCATTTGTGAGTCTGAACTTACTTTTTTATGTATTATAATGTTTAAATCATTATTAAGTACAGAATTATCTGGAAAATCCCTAATGATTGCTTTGTCCTTCTGTCATATATGAGCTGCATCGTAAGCAAGGATTGCTATTGACTGAAATCATCCATGAAGAACTTAGTGTTGAGGTAGCATTGTATTTACTGGTGTATATCTAAACAGTATATAACAAAACAAAAGATTAAAACCAACCATATTTTTCCCTTGGGGGAGTTCAAGGAAACTTTTAGGCAGACTTGTCTTTTTTTTCTTTTAATTTTCCATTTAAAAAAAAAAAAAAAATACTCACTGTCAAGGCAGACCACTAGGAGGCACTGGTAGACCACTAGTGGTCTGCAGACCACATTTTGAGAAACACTGATCTTGGAGTCACCAAAAGTGTCTAAACTACACATTGGAGGGGTATATCAATCATTTCATTGTTGAGAAGGTCGACAAAAATCTCCAGTTACAGGACAAAATTTAACAGTCCCAGTGCAAACCTGTTTAACCGCATCTTGTTACCATCGCCAGCTCAGACAACAAGTTACAGGATCAGCATTTGTCATCAGAAAACATAGCAACCTTTTTAACATCTCTACCAAGAGCGTCTCCACGTTACTAATTAAGCTAAGTTCCAGAAGCTACCGTTAGTTTAACTGGAGACCTTTGGACAACAGCTAACAATGATGGATGATCACTAAAAACAAAAAAGGCCAATGAACTCCCAACAAACAAAGAGACATGATGAACAATGCAGCCAGGAGCTAACGTTAGGCTAACATTAGCTAACTAGCTAGCTAGATAAAATCCTACCATCTGTCAGACTGCTGTGGCGGTTCTAGTGTTAAAAATGACTTTATATTTCTTTACAGTAAAGTGACGATGTGTTGCCTCATATATGATGTTGACTTGCCTTAGAACTGACGTAAACATCCTTGTTAATTTTATTCATGTTGAGTTGTTGATGATTTGGTCTGCACACGACACTTTTCTCAGTCTTGATGTGACTTAAGAAAGGGTGAAAAATACACCCCGTTGCCAAGCCTCTCAGAATACCTTGTGCCAGAGTTACATGTACCCAGTGAACACTGTTTGACTGTTTTTAAGCCTAAAATCTCAGAAAAATCTCATAAAGCTGGACGAAAACTGACTTTCTGCAATGCATATCAATGGATATACTGCCTGTTTAGCTGAAAGCTGAGGCAACCCTGTGAGTCACACTGACTCAAAAAGTTCCAGCTCCGCCTGGGCTCAAGAATATCAGAAGTCATAAATCCACAGCATGCACTGTAAACATCACTGATGTTTCATGTCACTTTAATAAAGCTGTGTTTTATCCCTGTTAAAAGGGAAACCCATGCTTAAGATGAGGAAAATATACGACAACTTAAAACTTAAACTACTATAAACAAATAATGCCATGATTGAATATACATCGGAATTAAAAAATAAATAAAAAGCTAAATGGAGATTAATTAGTTGTCATTGTTACACAATTACTCTCAGCAGCAGTGACTTCAGATTAAACTCAGGACAGAGAGCCACTCTGCTCTATCCACATTAAGCTGAAGCATTTGTCTTCTCTCCTTTTTGACCCCATCTCTCGATCATCATACACTCACACACAAACAGTTCAAACACACACGACAGGGTATGAATCACAGAAACCTGGAGAGCTCGGTTAATTTCATTTTGACAGCCTGTTATTATTACAGCGCCTGGAATTACACCCACACCCCAGAGTCTCCTGTTCATCTGCAGCTCCAGCAGCGATGTAGAGCCGGGATGATTACCATTACTAACGATGATTGTCAGCAGAGGATCAGACTACACCGCTGAGACTGACACAGTGCCCCCCGTGAGGAGCCGCACAATGAAGATCGACTCTTTGTCCTCAGAAGGCCTGTTTATATCGCTGCTGTTATCCAGTTATTCATGAGGTCACGTGTTCGGGTTTGTCTAAGGATGGAAGTTCAGACTTCTCACCAGTCTCACAGGAAACTAAGATCAGCAGAGGGAGGCTGGGGGAGTTCTGTGACAGCTGCAGCTGGCTGCCTGTGTTAGTTACGTCACTTAGAGTAAGGGTGGTCACAAATCTCACAGATTTTCTTTTTTCTTTTGATTGGCCAAAGTTAAAAAAATAAACTAACTACTCCACATGTTGCCATGACATTAATTTTGTATTGCAAGGCACTACAAATCAAATGCATATTTCTGCTCCTGCTCACGTTTCAAAGCTTCACAGGTTATAATTATAATCCATAATCTATTCGCACATCAGGACTTGGGGGAATGGAGTAACGCTGCATCTCTGACCAGCAGCTCTGAGGAGGAGGGGAGCAAAAAAAAAGTGCAGTTTATGTCAAGTAAAAAATAAAAAAATAACGTGACAATCTGCAAACTTCGTGCCTGGATGCAGTTTTATGAAAACTCTTCAAGCAGACCTTGCAGTTATCACGTTGATGACGCCAATGTTTTCTGAAGGTTTGGATTTAATATGATGTTGCTGATTCCGATTCTTGGAGCCTTTGTTGGCTAGAAATCAGGTTTAAAGGGTGGCCGTGTTTCCTGGCGATGTGCCTCACTTTCTGCATGAAAACAGCCGTTATACTTTAATAACTGTCAGAACAGTTCATAAACATGCCAGAAAGCGGAGTTTAAGAGTTTTTAAGCAGGCTCAGGATGCACCTTTGAACAGACGCTGAAGACAGCTGAAGGTTGTCCCAGAACAGACTATAAGAGTAACTTTGAACCACTCAAAGACGCTACGTTCAACATCTGTTTGCATGTAAAATTTGTCACACTTTCATCCAAAACAAAGAGGCGCTCACAGTTGGACAAACTATCATTGGAGTGAGAAGAGTCAGGAAATGAGAGTGGAGCTGCTGCCAAGGGTGCCAAATGTGTGCGTGTGCGCACGGTGTTGTGTTTTCTACCCGATATTTTCTTTCACACTCAGCCTCTCTTTCTCCCACAGCACACACACCATTACTCACCTATTAGTGTGATATCAGCAGGTGATAATGGAGACAGAAAGCGGAGGAACGTTTGCCCTCCCTCCTCTCGTTCCTTGAGGAAGGTTTGGTTTGAATATCCTGACAGGAGTTTGGGCTCGTTGTCACATGATTTCTGAAGTGTCTGAGCCTGCAGGCGCTGGATGTGGAACCAGATGTGAGGCCTCACAGAGCTGTTTGCAGGCAGCTCATTTGATCAGCAGCTGCTTTTGGAAATAGCTGCTGTCCTCGTTTCCATCGGCCTGAAGACGAGCTCATCTGGGTTTTCTAAATGGGCCAGCTCCAGAGTGAATCAAACCAAGGACTTTTGATTTATGATTGAGAGGCTTCAGAAAGTGGAGGAGAGGATCAGGAGAGGTGCTAACTTTGTTTGGTATGATGAAGAATTAAGAGCTTAAAATATGTCATGGTTTATTGCATAATAAATTTACATAGAAACAACAAAACTTCATCGCTGGCTGCAACTCTCTGCACACTTTTCCATTTCCTGTTCAACATCAGTCTCCTGATCTTTCTGGTTTCCAGTCCTGAGGTTTTGTTTTTCCCTCCGTCTTGTGATCCAGACTCCCGGTGTTTACAAACTTCTTTCTGTTGAAGTCACTGCAGTTTCAGAGACTCTTGACATTAATGTGAATATATTTCCAGTTGAAACTCAAGTTTAACTTTAATATGACACTTTAGATACTTCTTACAATCAGAATTCATTTTGGGAAGCAAAGGAAGGACTAATGTCATAAACCAATACTTCTATGTGGAATGAAATGTACCCACATGAACGTCTTATTTATCCCTGAGTGAAGAAAACTTACAATGAAATTTAGATTTATTATGTAATAAATATTTTATTCTGAATTTTGCCGGGTCACCCATTACAAAGATGCCTTGTTCTACGGTGGAGGATTAGGGCCATGTTTAAAATAAAAAATGAAATAAATTTACAAGAATAAAGTCAAGGTTTAACTGTAATAAAGCTGGAGATTTTCTCAGAGTAAATTCATGAATCAATTTAAATGATGTTTAATGAAAGCCAAATATCCTCAAACTTTTCAGACGGTGACCCCCTGCCATGGGAAAACACCTGTGAGCCAAACTAAAAACAGACAAAGAAGATTACCTAATACTTAATTGAGCTGACTGCTAGAAAATCAGACTGAAAATGGTCACATGTTGCTGGTCCTAAATGAATCTGCCTCCACTGGTACAGTCATTACCCTGGTTTAGTCACCTCTGGGGTCTTCAGCAAAGAAGCGTTGTCAAATTTAACTCCTATTTTTTGTTATAGTTTTAAAATAATGGGGAGAGATATTTATTTATTTATTTACTTCCTTACACACACACACACACACACACACATATATATATATATATATATATATATATATATATATATATATATATATATATATATATATATATATATATATATATATTCTAGCTGCTTTGCATTTGACAGATTGTGGCTGACCGTTTAGGCACCGTTTGTCTGTAACACTCTCTGTATCTGTAATCGTTGTAGTAATGCAGGGGGGAAGCGCAGTTATCAGAAATAGAGAACTTCACCAGTTTGAGTCAAATAAGAAGTGAGAAAATGACCAAGAATGAAACTGATAGAAAAACAGATTTGTTTCAATTTGCAGCTCGACTCTCTGTGGTTGTAAATGAAGTCTCATCAACATGCAAGCTGCACACAACCACTGGAAAAACATAAAGAACATTCTCTATGCCTCTTGAGCCAAGTCCAGACTTCTGGATATTTTTCCTCTTGCTCTAAAACCTCTTTGTCTTTTTTCTTCTTCACTGTGAAGGAAATGTGTTTGGAAAGCACTCTGAGGTTTCTTATTTCCACTCTTGATTGGTCCACAGCCTGGATCAGTTTCATGAATAATAATGGAAGTCTTGTTTGCTGGAGCTGCTCAACTGAAACTCTTCGGAGGATAAATGTAATCATCATTTGAATATTTCTCCATAGAAATCAGATTCTTCACAATTATTTCTATTAAAGTAAACGCTTCGCTGGTAAATCATCACATGATGGAGTAGCATGGATGTGTCTGATATTTCTGTCTGATAAGATATAAAACCTTGACTGAATTGGTGAGGATTGCTTACAGAAATGTATTTAATGTCAACAATGAAGGAACCGACTGTTCAGCACTCTGATTTAATAAATACAAACATTTATTAATATTTTGTTTAAAGCCTGTTATATGCAAGTGAAAGGAAACCGCTCATTTATTCAACAGTTATGTGCATTAGTCGAAAAATTAAGTTTTAAATCAGAATCAGAAATACTTTCTTTATCTGTGGGGAGGGGGTTCAGTTCTTCAAGTTGCCCTTATTACCAAATGTGGAAAAGTCTTGGTGTAATCCCGGTCAGCCTGGAGAGTCTGGAGCCCATCGGTGGTAACGGTGTGGTGGTGAATAATCTGATGCAGCCTCCTCCCTCCTGAATCCTGGCTAGTCCTGTGAGCTCATCCGTCTTATTAAGCAGAGAGATCACGCTGACATAATGAGAGAGGAGACACAGCTGATGTGGCCTCTTCAAAAACCTCTGTGCATCTCTTGGAACGGTGAGCCGGGCAGCTTCAGAGCGACCAGCTGAGCACGGCGTCAACGTAGTAGTCTGTGATTCCTCCATGAAAACAGACCACATCTCTCTCCAAACATACGTCCAGAAAGGAGAGGAAATTTGGACACATTAAGTTAAAACGGAGAGTTAAATAATGGAAAGACAGAAAGAAAGAAAAAGAACGGCTGTTGTGGCTGTTTCAACAAAAAGCCTTTGCGAGCAGCCATTGTCTCTTCTTAACCTTTGTGACCCACTATATGAGGACTGGACCTGACGACAAAAAAAAAAACAGACTGAAAGACCAAAAATCATTACAACTATGAGTGAACAACATCAACCTGTTCTGTTTTAATTCATATCCCAAGATATTTATCTGGAAGTGGGAATTTTTTAGCACAAGCTTTCCGTTAATATGATATGATGTTGTTTTTTAAACACCTTGTCTGGGATTGGAGTAACTTTTTTTTTCGACTTGGTTGAAACAAATGATTTATGTTCCATACTTTTCAAACCCACGCCAGAAACAGCTCCCTGACAGCTCTAACAGCACCTCGTCTGTGATAATAGCAGGTTTTCAGCAGACTGACAGCAGAGAAAGTGTCAGATCAGTCTCAAAATTCACAAATGCACACAGAAGGATTCACAAATGTTTTTCTGACTCACACACAAATATATATCGTTCTAGACAAATGTAAAAAAAAAAAAATCCACAAATAAAAAAGGAAATTCACAAACTTATTTCTGATCATACACAAATGTTTATTGTTTTATTTATATTTAACAGAAATTGGCTTAAATTAAATTGGCTGAACCCCAGTTCAGCCAATTTAATGCGATCGCTTTAGCTAACACACTCGTGAATCTATGCTGCTGTGATTGGCTGAACTGGGGAGAGACATCTGATTGGCTACAGACATTTCCCTGTTGAAAAAAAATGCATTTGTGAATCTAAGCGCGTCAGGGGAGTCTCAAAAATCCAAACACAAATGCAGCGAGGTTCACAAATGAGAAGCAGCTCGTAAATGCGCCGTATGTTTATGAATTTCTATTAAATATAAATAAAACAAGAAACATTTGTGTGTGAATCAGAAATGCGTTTGTGAATTTTGAGACTGATCAGACTCCATAAAGCTAAAGCATGAAATGAAAGCTGCAGCGAGGAACAGATCGGCTGCGCGTGTGGCTGCTGCCGGGCTGGAGACGGTGAGCGAGCAGCACTCAGGCTCTTAATCCTGTTATGTCACAGATTAGCAGCGTGCTGTGCAGCGGATGGATGGGATGATGTGGAGAAGTGAGCGCTGACCCGGTGACCGCCGGGATTACAGCTCCTGTAAAAGCACATCTCATTGGTCTGATTAGGATTAGGGATGCGTAAGAAGAGGTGTGATTGGAGGCGATGGGAGCGGCTCTGGTTGGAGGCGTGATGAGATTACAAATGAGGAGAGAGTCAGTCCTATTGGTGCTGGGTGAGAGTACACTCATCTCTCATTGGAGAACGGAGGGTGGCAGCTTTTTGATTTACCCGAACGGAGATTTACATTTAAAATCTGCTCATCAGATACATGTTTCTTCTTTTTTTACTCCTTGTGCTGCTGTTTCTTATCTTGTTCTCAAAAAGATCTTTCTTCATCTCACCTTTAAAAACACTCTAAATCGGCAGCCTTGGCTGTAATTTTCCTCCTTTCTTCTCTCAATGTGTCTTTTTTTTGTCCTAAATGACAAGTTTCGGCTTGTTCCTCCTCTTTGTACTTTTTCTTCAGAATCCTATTAACCTGTGAAATGACCCACCGCTCCATCACACACTCTTATTCTTCTCTACCAATAAAAATGACTGAGCACAAAAAGCAGGTTTGGCCGCGTATTATAACTCTGCAGATGTGCTTTTCTTTCGAGCACCGAGCAGTAATGACTTTGTTTTGTTAGTTCTGCCTCACATGTGTCCCCAGCAGGAGGGACACGGTGAGGGGATGTGTGGGCGGTGTTGTAAACGTTGAATCTCTGAAGAGTTTGAGGAGGTCTCAGCAGACAGACGTGACATGTGTGTTTTCTTTTCTTTTCCCCGCAGATCATCAGAAACTGGAGCGAGAGGCCAGGATCTGCCGCCTGCTCAAGCATCCCAACATCGGTAACCAACCCTCCTGATATATCTTTCTATCCTACCTCTCAGCATGTCACAGGGAGAGATATGTTTAATGTATATCCAAGTGTTTCAAAACACACCAAGGAGGGCCTGAAGATGGTTCAGGTGCTTCAAATATTCATGTTGTATCCACAGTCTCCTCTAAGTGCCTTTGACATCATGCTATAGGAGCCGGAGTGTTTTCTCTTTGCACCGTGGACACACGATCAGAAACACATATCACAGAGGATAAATCTGATCAGACTGAACCCAGGTTAGGCTGTTTCATTTTGGTTATGTAATAATCTACATGGTTCTTTGGTCGAACACCTCCCAAGAATCACTCAAAGAAGAGCTATTTCTCGATTCAGCGTTTATTCTGGTCACGGGTGAAGTTCACAGCGCTGGTCTCAACAAAATGAGCCCCCATCTCCACGTGTCCCGCACATTTAAAGCAGTCAACCCCTACGTCTGTACAGAGGTTGGGTTAAACTAAACAACCTGTCAGCTGTCCCAATCCACAACTGTCGTCGGTTTCAGGAACCTATGAGCAAAGTGTGTCTACACTGCAAAAAGTGACATCCAAGCAAGTGTTTTTTTTGTCTTATTTAAAGTAAGAATTGCCTCATTATACTTGATATGAGCCACATTCAACAGACAAGTTCAGGAACGTGTCTTATTTCAAGATATTAAAACACAAAAATAAGGTCAACAAGTCAAAAAATCTGCCAGTGGGGTCAGAAAAATTGACTTGTCAAGTCTAGAATAATGTCTAAATCAAGAAACTTTCACTTACTACTCTGGCAATTTTTTTTTTTACTTGTTACAAACAATTCAGAGCTGATTTTTGTCTTTAAATATCTTTAAATGAGACGTGTTTCTGGACTGGTCTGCTGAATGAGGCTCATATTAAGTCTAAAAAGACATTTTTACTAAAAAATAAGACAAAAGCACTTCCTAAGATTTCAGTTTTTTGCAGTGTAGACAAGTAAGGAACGGAACATAAGAAATAATCCAACAGTTACGTGGTTAAAAGTTCTTCACACAAGCTGCAAACATCTTAAAATAAAAGATAGTGTCAGAGTTATTATTCCACCTTTGGACCTGTATTTAAAACACATTCAACACTTTCTACCTCATTGCATTCCCCCCGAAGTCCAGCAGTCATTGTAAGATATAATATATGAATGAATTAATGATGTGGCTCCGTTTTGATTGAAGGAACTCAGTAATTAATAAAGTAATCAAAACAGGCTCCACATTTGCCAGCAGCAGAATTAAAGTGATGAACATCAAGGAGACAAATCATATTATGTCAGTCTAAAAAAAAAAAAAAGCTGCTGTCTGATAAATAAGTTTATTTTGAGTTTAATACTTTTGATTCAGTGAAGTTTTGAATCCATAATTGAGCTCATTTCACCCCAAAGAGTCACACCTGATATTTCACAATGTCTGAAGCCCTTTTTGTCATCGTTTTGTCAAATTTATCCATCCTCTGGATTTTGTTACTGCTTCGTCCATAAATAGAGCACGTGTGTACTCAGCAGTCCCACACACACACACACAGATCCAAACACACACCTCCCTGCCTCGCCCTTCCTCGCTTCGGGAGTCACAAAGGCCAACAAACTGTAATTACCACTTCAGGAACGACTTTTCCACACAGTGAAAATTGGTGTTTATTTTTTGCCTGGTCTCTTTTTTGCTCTGTGGGTTGAAAAAAAGAGGTGAGAGGTTGCAAACGACAGACTAATAGAGGATCAGGGGGTTGTTTGGTTTGACAGTCTATTGTTGAGGAGTCAGAGAAACACGACACAAAGGAGGGTTTAATCTGGAGAGGCTCTTCTTGCAGAGGTTTGGGTTTGGTGAGGCAACACAAGCTTTACTTGGTGAAACAACATTTGCAGACCTGGCTGCAGAAGCTTTACTGAGTTTTAAAGATCAATTTAAATAGGTTCTATACATTTACATGAGCTTAAACCTATGCAAAACACACAGAATCCTACAAAGACAATTACTCTGCAAACTGAACAGCGTGCACCAATCCAATATGGAGGAATGTAGTCGGATTATTTCAACCCTGCACTTTGTGAAACATTTGATTTCTTTTTTTTTTTTTTATTAACCTTCCTGTGCTAGAAGAAGTCTGAGACATTTACGGTGTTAATTCCTGCAGAGGACCATCAGATGCTTATCAGGCTTGGGTCTGGGTCCTGGTCTCTTTCCTGTTCATCTACAGCCAGCTTCTCTCTGAGAAGGCTTTAGTCTCTCTCCTGCCCGCCCTCTGACTCGTAGCTCCCTTAGGACACTTACGGTGGAACTCACAATAAAGCTTCAGCAGCCCATCTCCACTTGCAGGCTCAGCTGTCAGGTCAGTGGAGCCGAGCTTCAGGGGCTCATAAGCCTCCTCTAGAGCATCCTCCCAGGGGTGAGTCTGTTCGATGAGGAAGGTGTGAACAAAGAGACTAGATTAAGTCAAGTTGGTTGCTCTAATCTCTGGTCAGCACATATTTCCCAGTCCCTGGCTCTGAGCAGCGGGCTTGGGTCAAGAAGTGGAAAATGTGCTTCTTTCCCTCACAGACAAAAGATACACAGCGTGGGAATGTGTTTGCTTTGGATCCCAAAGCCCAGCAGCCTTGTTGCATCAGGCAAGATGTGGTTGAGTGTTGCTTTACACAAAGACCAGCTTGGTCCTCTCCCAGTCAGAGGTTTAAGTTGGCAGGAGAGGGCAGAACATCACACCAAGCTCTGATTTTGAAGCTCAGCTCTTTTAACTGCAAATGTAAATCACTTTTAAATCAATATTGTGTATAGTGAGCGGGTGACTGTAGGAAACAGAATCCCAGCACGGTGAGACAAAACCCAACATAAAGCAGAAGATTCTCCTTAAAGTACAAAACATAAAACCAAGAATGTCTGGCATCAAAATACGGTCCTTGACCTCCTGTTCTTTGTTTGTATGCAGCTCGCTTGTGTTACTTTGCTTATTTTAACGATATAACTACAAAAAGATTTATGTAATATGTAAATCTTTCCGTAAAAGTTCTAAACATGAAATCCTCGAAGTAGGTTTCATAAAATGCACTCTGCTTGAAGAACTCTTGATCCCAGGATTGAGTCTACCTCCATCTCTCTAACCTGAGAGGGCCTTTGGAGACCGATCCGTCTCCCTCCAGATGATGATGGACGTGCAGCTGTTAGAGCCGACCCCATTATTATTCCACTCACGTCTCAGTCTGCTCCAGGAAAGCCCACCATCTATAAGGTCTTCATGGTGATACAGTAGATCCAGCGTGTATCAATCTGTCAGAGAATCCCCTCTGGAGGATGTTTCCATCACTCCATCTATTACCTCTGGATCTCTGCTGTTTGTCTTTAACCTCTCCTCTGCACTGGAGGGGCTATTTCTGGAACCGTCCTACTCTTTATTCATGGGTTCGCACTCACTACCAGCTGAATTAGCAGTGGAGTCATTTAGAGTCAGGGGAGTGATTGAATCCAGCAGATAATGTGCTCCCTGCTGGTCTGAAAAGAAGGCAAACAAAAATCAGACAGAATCAATAGAAGAGAGAATTCCTTTGTGTCTGTCAGAGCTGCTTGACTCTCTGTGTTAATTTATTCTCTTTAATAAGCTCAATTATCTGGGATTTGATTAAAAAGCTTTGTGTTCAGGATGAAACAGAGACCAAATCCAGGCGTTAAATTTAATCAATGCTGGATGTTCAAACTAAATTATGCAGATTTTCAAACCTCTGCATATTCATATGTTGAAGAAATCTCTGAATCTGTCTGTTATCGGACGATACGTTCTGAAAATAGCAACAGATCTTCATGAGGACTTGCTAAAATGATGATGGTGATGATCACATAAGGACCTCCCAACTGGTGCAGGCCTCAAACACCAAGGTCTGCCCATGACAGGCCTCTAGAGGGGTGGCCAATCAGACGAAAGGGGTTTTTTGGAACGAACTGTGAGCCTTAAAGAGACAGCACCTTTTTTTTTCAGACAGAGGCGGAAATAAAGGTTTCTGAAACACCAGTGAGAGAAAACTGGGGATTTTTTTGAGCTGTGAAAGATATGACAGGGACTCCAGAGGAGCTGATCACATGACAGTTAGTTAGTTAAAAAATGAGGAAGCAAACACCAGTCCAGGGACGGTCTTTGGTCACTTTGATTAAGGGTGTTTTTGGGCTGCATTGCTCTACAAACTAATAAAGCTATTCAACAAAAACATCTCCTCTTTGCCTTTCATTTTTATCTTATCCATGACTACCCTGAAAAAATGGGTAGAAATTTCCATCAGGAAGTCTCCATGTGTGAATTATCAGTGAAATCTGCTCCTGCCTCTCCTCCAGACTGAGAAAGTCACTCTTTCTCCCAGAAACCCTCATTAACCCTCCTGTGTTAGTGACGCAGTGAGCTCTGCAGACTGTCAAAGGCATCATGTTCGTCTTAGTTTCACCCTCCTGGTCTCTTCACACCGTGTCATTTCCTGTCCATTAGACGGCGTAGTTAATTGGGTCAGTGGACCCTCGCTGTCAGCGGGTTTGTACCTCTCTATGCGCTGCTTTCTGTCTCTTCTTGTTCAGCAAAGTGGAAGTGACGGCTTGGAGAATGGAGCATCTGCAGAGGCATGTTGATCAATCTGTGTAGGATAAATGTGATATCGAGGTGGATTTCCCTAAAGGAAGTTTAAATCAAGTTTCCTCTAAATTTCATTTTAAAACACTGACATTGAAAATTTTAGTTTCCTCTGAGAGCATTTTTTAACCAATCACATATTTTCCAATGGGCTCACCTCTTCTCCTGTGAGGATCTTTAGACATTGAGTTCTGATTATACAAATACAGATTATGTGTCTCTTAATGCTCCCTCAGCTGCTCTGACTGTGACAACTTAAAGTATTTGTTCTGGATCGGAGAGGCTGCGTTTGTCTGACAGAAAGATGAACAGTGTGTTTAAAAGCTCATCTCTATGATAATGTTGTTTGAACAAAAGCTTAAAAAACAGACACCTCTCTGCTAAAACCCATCGGCTGAATGAAGTGGAGGCTGTCATTATGTCTGCAGGTGTTGTGTTTCAGATTTGTTTTTGTCATCTGCTGGAGAAAGTAGCTCTGGGAATTTAAAGCAGATGGTTTTTATCCATTCAGAGAATCTGTCAACACTTGAGAACGTATCGTCTCCGCTTCTACAAAAGGATTCAACTGTGTAAATTTGTTCAGCTGCTTTCTTTTGAAGCGTATCTGGTATAAAAAGCATTATTCGTCTCATGTCTGTGAGTTAAGTCAGAATAAACATGTCAAACTAAACATACAGCTCTCTAAAAAAGGAGTAAACATTCAGTAGGACTAATTTGAAGTGATAGTGCTCATGTTTTCTTTTCACTGCACTTTTTATCCTGTATTTAATCCCAATGCAAAGCTACACCAACCATGTTTGAAAACCAGCTAGCTGTGTTTTAGCTTTTATGCTAACAAAGAGGCAAAGCTTCTTCTGAAGGCCGCAGCTTTTTCCTTTACGTTCAGTCATTAAGCGAGGCTAAGCTAGCCCCAGCAAGTCATGAAACGCACTGACCCTCTCAACTCCTGTTTACGCTAAGCTAGGCTAACTGTACCCTGGAATGATAGGCTACATTCTTCCTTCGTTTGTTCCTCAGGCAAAGCTAGGTTAAAACTTCTCAAAACCTTTTAACTAATGTCTCTTGATTTAAAGTTAAGCTAGGCTAAAGCTTTCTGGCTGTTTGTTTGAGTTTTTCTGCTAAGCTAGGCCTCAAGCAAGGTTTTGCTAGGAGCAGGCTAATTCATCTTGCCTCGTGTCTTAAAGCTAAGCTATTTTAACCGGATCCTAAAACCAACTGTCTACTGTTAGTTATGCTAGCCTTGCTTAGAACATTCTGAAACAAGAGAGCCATTTCTTGTCTTAACTCTTTTTTTTTTTATGCTAAGCTAAACACATCGTGAAAATAGGTGTCTGTGTAGCCTGTGTCACTTTACTTTTGTTAGTTATGCTAAGCTATGCTATCCATTTTTATAAAAAAACAGCTTTGAACTTAACAGACAGACCTTGGATTTGTTCTGGAATAATCACACTCTGTCTCTAGTCGCTGTCAGAGGAACAAAAAATAAATCCATTTCCAAAAACGATGAGTCATGTTTTGGACTCTTTGTAAGTCTTGTTAATTGTTCAGTTTGTTTGGCAATAATTGGTTTTTAGAGAACATAATGGATGCAAATAACAAAGTAGACAAAAAGTGGTTTATTTTTCAGTGCTTTTTTCTTTAAAAAAGAACCAAAAATAAAAAAAAGAGCTGAAATTCACAGCTGACTTCTAAAAGATTTAATCACACTAGGAGAGGAAAACAGGTCGCAAGAGGAGCTCCATTTGCATGAAATGAAAGTTCATTTACACTTACCTGCTGCAAAGAGAAACACTTTGCATAATAATATAAATTTGATTTCTCTGTTTTTTTCAACAGTGCGGCTTCACGACAGCATATCAGAGGAAGGCTTCCACTATCTGGTCTTTGACTTGTAAGTGCAGCTTTTTTTTGTACTCTGCATGTTGTATTTATGCAGCTCTCAAACACTCTGCATGTTTAATATGTGCAGAACAGACAGGGACGCACATTCACAACGTGCTCAGGAGAGGCAGGAAACCTGACAGCTGCCTGTCAGATCACTGAAGCATCGTGGGGGATTGGATGTGGCATGCTCACCTCTTTTTTTTGCTCCATCTGTCCCAGTAACGCTCAGTACTCTCACCACGTCCACATGCTGCACTGCATCATGACAGAGATATGTGGATATTCGACTTGAGCTCCTCAGATTCAGACAAATACTGAGACAAGATAACTCCAACTACTTCATGAAGAATAACAAAAGCTTTGTCGTCTGAAAGAGGAAAGACGACGGCACAGATGGCCTTCATTTTTCCAGCACTTCCTCCTTTCTCCTCCTGAGCTTTCTGTATTCTTAACTTCATGTATTCATCCCTTCTCTTAATCCCTCATCTCCTGTGTATCTGGAAGACAGGAAGGAAATTGCTTCAGATTTATTTCAAATGTTGCGTTTGATTTGGCTTCAGGCAGTAAAAATGAACAGAGGGGCTTCCTCTCTTGGCTAGAAGACGCCGGTGTGGAAAGCATTTCTTCTTTCCTTTACTTAAAACCTGCTTAGAAAGATGTTGGCACATACTGCTGATTCACCATGAAGATCCTGAACAGCGTTTTAACCTCACATTCATGGAGCAGAGTGAGCGCTGCGAAAGGATTCCTAACAGGCTTCATATTTGGGTCACCTCCTCACTGCTGAATGAAGGCCAACACCAACACTGGGACTCCTCAGAGCTTTTACAGCCAACTTTGTCGAAACACCAAAGTCATTAAAAGTCGCAGGAAACTGTAATGTGGAAACCCCGGAGACTCAAAGTGGTAATGTTTTCCACAAGTCATAGAAAACGTGGGGGGAAGACATCCCCAATGTTGATGGCAAAGTCAGCCTCTTGGCTCATGTTTTTAATGTTCCTGACGTCAGGGTTATCTCTGAACGCGGTTTAATCATTAGTGACGGTGAATCAGCCAAATGTGTCGACATCCTTCTTGGCAGACTTTCAGGAAAGAAACCAAGCAATGTTTTCTACCGTGTCCTCTGTCTGTGATTAAATCCAACACATTAAAGGGTGCAGTGTGGAAATGAGAATATTTAGCTGCATTTAGTTGGGGACAAAAAGCTCCTGTGGTGAATGACAAGTCTGATCCTCCATTTGTCCTTTTTTTTTTCCATCAAAAATATTAATCAATACAATTTTTTTGGGCCCAACAGCCACTCTCTTCTTCTTCTTCTTCTTCCTCCTTCAATTGGTGCAATTGCACAGCTTTTCACTAAATACTAAAATATTTATGTTTCTAATTTGTCCATTCTGTGCCGCTGTAGCAACATACCACTGCAAGATGGCGACCTCTGTGGAAGGGAACCTGCTCTAAACACCCATTATATAAGTTAATAAAACAAAAACTATTCTTATATTTAGGTGATATCAAACTAATTGAAACCAGGGGTTTTCAAGTATATGAATAATCCTTGGATAATAAAAAAAAAAAAGAAATGAAAAGTTTATCTCATTTTTTTCTCATTTTTAATGCCTCTGATTTTACAGGATGTCTGAAAGCGGTTAGCTTTTATTCATCAAACAAAAAACTTCCATAATGACATGAGCAAAGCGGCTGTGCAGCAGCAAAGAAAAATTTATAAAATAAAAAAATAAAAATCAGCAAAAAGTTAGTTAGGTGCCAATTTTCCCTGGTTAATCTAGAATAGAGATCATGGTAACATACTGCTAGCCTACAACAACTTTGAATAGCTAGCAAATAGTTAGCTTTAACTTTGTTTTTGATTGAAATGCCCATCCCATTATGAATAGTATATTCCATTTCTGTGAACCATAATTCTAATAAGTAACACTAAATATTCCATGTTTTGCATGTTAACAAAAATCTGAAGCAATAGGTTGGCGATAATATCTTCAGACAAGATCATTAATCCAATTCATACAATAAATAATATTTTAAATAATGTAGGTGTATCCTAAGAGAAATATGTGGAGAATTAGTAACTTTTAGAAATATGCACAGGCTGATAACATGACGTAAGGAAACATATGTACCGAGCTAACAAGATGGGTAAGAGGTATACCACATGCCAAGGAGTAGAGTCCGACCACAGCAGGAAGAAAAGACCCGTGCTATCCCTCCGTGAGACACCGCGGGTGAAGGAGCCTATCGCTGAACGAGCTTTCCAGTGACGTCTCCTGTGAGGGGTGAGACATGTTGTCCATCAGAGACGACAGCTCGACCATCGTTCTGTCAGCCACCACCTCCGCAGGGTCCATAGGGCAGCCCAGGGCTGAGCAGTCTCTTCATGTCAGTGTCAGAGAGGCTTTCGAAACCACAGAGTCAAAGAAAGACTTCAGAAGACCCCCTTCCACACCAAAAGACCAGAGTCTCCTGAGCAGAAAGAGTCTACTTTGTCCCTTCTTGGCTTTTTTGAGTTGTTGGGGTTTGTTTGACGTCACCTCTTGACCAAGCTGTTCTTAATACTTGATTCTGATTGGTCAAAACCCAAGAACAGAACTAATTAACAGCCATGTGCTCCAGACAGTATTTCCTGGTTTTACTCCCTGGACCTGTGGATTTATGTCTGCTGGGGAAGAACTCGTCATCCTTTCTTTCAGCTCCAAACACTGAGTCACATCCTGATGCAAAGCGCTCTGATTTCGCTGCCCTCCAGTTTGATTTTCTCTGCGTTGTTCACTTGGAAAGCACTCTGTCTGTTCTCCACCGCCTCATGGAAACATGAAGCTTCTTCCAGCTGAATAAACAATGACTACACGCTGAGAGACTGTTTCTGCAGAAATAGATTATTGAACTGCTTTCACCACTGAAATATCTTCTTTTGAAACCTGAGAAACAGGTCCTGTCCGGTTGAGATTTGTCCAGTTTCAAAAGCCTTTTTTTTCTTTACCAACTCTCATTCTCTCATCCTGTTTTTTCTGTGCCTTCATATGTTTTTCCTCTAGAGTGACCGGTGGTGAGTTGTTCGAGGATATTGTTGCCAGGGAGTATTACAGTGAAGCTGACGCCAGGTCAGTAATGCTCTGTTCTGTTCATATTTCTGTTTACTTTTAAAATGTGTCATTTTTTACTCTATTTCTGCACCAAAGGCATGCTTAAGCCAACAAACTTTATTGGTGTGTGTTATAAAGTTACCTTATTGTCAATTTAACATGAAAAAAAAGAAAAAAGTCAGAGGATTAAGAAGTGCTTAAAGTTTCTCAGATCTGCCTTTTGTGCTAGAAAAAAATGCATTTCTTCTTCTACCTTCCTTTTGGGTTTAAATGTATTTTTTCCATTTCCACATTTTGACATGTCTGATAAAAAATTCACTCAAAAAGAACCCTGTCTATTTACAGTTTTAAAAAGTGTTGAAGATGAACTCTTTTTGCTATAAGAAGTTTGAAGTTTATTGGAGACGCTCCAGTAGACCTTATAGGGCTGACGTCACAGTGACGTTTCGGTATCAGCTGGAGGCAAAACAAAGCAAAACTCTCGTAAAACACAGATCTCCACAACGAAATGGGCGGCGACAGAGGAGTCTTAAATATGGGGTTGTTGGTGGATGGAATAGAAGAAGTAATAGTTATTTCTGAAACTTAAACTCTTCCAGCCACCCCTGCTGACAGCATAAACAAACTGATGGCAGTTTTTAACACATGGGATAACATCAGCTGCTTTTACAAAACTAAACTGGGGATGCTGTTTATTCATCAACCTCCTTCATATGATTATGATAGTAATGTACCACAAATATAATGACACCAAAGCACTTTTTTATTCATCATTACTATTCCTACTTGTTGAATTTTCTATTGAATTTAGTCTGAATGTCCAGTTGTTCCACTTTAAGTAGAACCAATCAGCAAACAATGAAGTGTACACTTCAACCAGCCCAATTCTCAATTTGTAAACCCTTTATCACCAAAGTATCATACAGGACACCCAGACTTTTGTTTTTTTTTTGTCCTGAAAAGAGTCGGAAATCATACCTGGTACACTCATCTCCTCTTCTTTTAGGAACCTTTTGAATTTTTTGTCTTGCTCGAATTGAAGAGTTACGGTAATAAGGACAGCTCACATCAATTATTGCTTGTGATTGGAACGTCGTTGCACGTGGATTCCTATACAGCACCATAATACCCCAGATATCGCCGTAAAGTCCTTCTCTAAGAAGCTGTTTGAATTTTCTTGCTGGCCCAAATTGTTGAAGAGTTACGGTAATTTAAAGGGCACTCCTAAAGTTGGAGCGCCGGCACTCTGATGGGTTTTGGAGTGTAAATGTAATACTCGGTGACTTCTCATGTTCTGAAAGACCTGTGTTATAGTCTAACATTGTCAAAAACAAGCTAGAAACAGCTCACAAGTTAGGGCTAGTTTTGCCTCCAGTTAAGCCCCGCCCACCACAAAAGTCTTTCTGTTTACTGACAGTACAGGCTTTAAACTAGTACAAAAAGTAAGGCAATTTGTGTTTGATAGGTTATGTCTTTGTTGCCAGGTGCCAATCAGGTGACAGCAGAATAAGCTGTTTGGCATTGGCAGAGATTTGGCATGTTGTGGCTCCATTTAAAAGAGAAATAAACAGGCTTTGAAACAGAAATAATCTTCCAAAGACCGATTGCCTCACTCTTTGTGTTTTGTCTGAATTTTTAACCAGGAATCAGATCTTTCTGGTTCATTTCAAAGCAGGGGGTTCAATTTTTGAGTGGATTTTTAAAACGTTTTTAAAGGTGATTTCTTAAACTGCTGTTTTGATGGAAAGTGTTTGTGCTCTTTATAGTTTTCTGTTCTTGTTAGATATCCCATAGAGGCCGTTCAACAAGCTGCTTCCTTTGCAAGAGAGACATGTGATGGTTGAAATCTGTCTGATGTGATCTGTTTAGTATGAGGATAGGATGCAGAAGGAAACGGCTAACCTGGCTCAGCCCAACATAACGGAGTATAGGATTAGGACGGTATCAGTGGAGACAGAAAACAGCAATATGTACACATAGGTCGTCTCATTTTCTACCAATCGGTTAAATTAAGTCTCTTACACATCACATCTTATCTTTTTAAGTACAACAATGTGCTTGCAGTAACTTCAGAGTTTGTGGAGTGTATCAAAGAGCCTGCTCAGAGAAAACTGCCCAAATGTGGCCCCCTGCAGAGATGCTGAATAAAATTACTGGATGAAGTGAAGTCATGCTGGTTGTCTAAGTGTGTAAAAATCATTTTTACTGATTTTTCAACATCTTCTTGAGTCAGAGTTTCAGCAGATCCAGGTTAGTGGTTTCCTTGTGCTCCAGACAGAACAGACTGAAGATGGTATCGATCTTCTCATCTCCCTCTTGAAAGGAAGAGATTATCTGTATTTCCAAACTGTTGAACCGTCTCTTTAAATCTTCTCCTCAGTGGATCCAGTGTTGTTGTAATTTCACGTGTTTGTTGTGCTCAGTCTGCCTTCGTTCTTGTTCCTGTGTTTTTCCTGACATTTACCTGTTCTCCCTCTTCCTCTCCTTTTTGCTTCTGGCCCGGTGTCTCTCTCCTCCACAGTCACTGCATACAGCAGATTCTAGAAAGTGTAAATCATTGCCACATTAATGGCATAGTGCACAGGGACCTAAAGGTTAGTAAGTGACCACAGTAACAACCAAAAGGCACAGGCCTGCCCGCCTGCGGCACCCCGCCTCGCTCCTCACTGCCTGATCAGTCGACAAATTAACCCCTCACCGAGTGCCCCCCTCCTCCACCAGTCACCCTCGCACAGTGTTGTAACTCCGCCTGCCGCAGGGCATTGTGGGTAGGCTGGCTGGAGAGGAGGCGGTGGGTCATGTAGTGTTGAGGAGGGGCTGGTAGATCTCATCATGGCCTGCCCCTCCTGTATGCCAGGGCACAAAGTGCATGTAGCATCTGTCTGAAACCATGCTCTGACACGGCCTCTGAGAGGCTGACGCCCGGGAAGACCAGGAGGAGGGAGAAGGTTCTGTTCATTTTCCAAATCATGACAGTAAAAGTGTCCTAAAATGATCTGATATGGTTCCATACAAGTTTCTGGAACATTCTAGCCTAATATCTGTCAAAAACAAGATCCAAGTAGCACTTTCATTGAAAGGCCTGTGTTGGTTCTCAGCTGGTCTCTCCTCATGACCCACATCTTAGTTTTTAAGACGGCCGTCCTGTTATTTAAATAAAAGTGGTGCTTTTTGCACAGATGATGGATATGATGTGCATGGCAGGAAAAGTTTATCTTGCCAGTGAAACAGACAGACATCAAACCAATGCCTCTTTATGATCTACAAAAGCAAAATGGACCAACAGCAACAAGATTTACGATATCTTTATTCTATTTTTTTTTTTATGTCTGAAGCATTTAAAACACCGCTGCAGAGGGCGGGTGTCAGACCAGATGATTGACAGCCTTTCACTTTAACATTTTCCTCATCGAATACTCACGATGTAAAAAGAGCAGGATGAGAATCCTTTTAGGAGAAAAGGGTAAATGACAAAACGATAAAGTGGTAAGATTCACATCTTTGCCTACAGGGGGTGCCAAAACAAACACAAAGTTGTAATGATATGAGAAAAGTGCCCTCATGTTACAAGATTAAAGAGTGAAGATTCTAATTCTAAAATATTCACGTTATTATGCATTAATGTATATAATTTGTAATGTTATAAAATTTAAGTATTCATGTCACGAAGATGAAAGTGAAAAATTTAAGCGATTAAATCCCGATTTTAAAAGACGTAATGTTATGATGTTAACAAACTCGTAATACTATAAGATTTTAAGTAGTAACGTTACGATAAGAAAGTCGTAATTCTACGAGATTTAACGTCACAAATTAAAGTCGTAAAGTTATGAGATTGAAGTTGTAATTTTAGGAGGTAAAAGTTGTGATGCTACCAGATTAATGTCCCAATGTTGTGACCACAGAGGTTATCATATCGAGAGAATAAAGTCATAATGTTACAATAACAAAAGTCGTAATTTCACGAGAAAAAAAAATAAAATTTTATGATAACAAAAGTCGCATTGTTAGGAGATTAATGTCGTAGAGTGAAAAAAAAGTCGAAATGTTATAGGATTAAAGTCGGACTGATACCAGTAGTATACGGGTTAGTTTTTAAAAAGTTGAGTGGGTCTTTGAATCTTTTTCCAGGCCCCACTTAAAGGTTGGTCTGGACCCACCAGCTGTGAACCACAGCTTCAAGAGAGGCCGAAGATACCAACACTGTTTTCGAGTATTATGTGGTTTCTTCCAGCTACTCAGTTTATAACTGTCCAGCTGTGACTCAGAACTGGGCCTGAACAATGAATGCAATCGGACCCCCCATGTAGAACCAGAACGATCTGCTCCATGATCCCCATGTCCCCCTCCTCAGTCTCTCAGGGTTCAGCCTCCAGTCGGCCAGGAGCTAACACCACTTCTGTTTTGAGACTCGGGCCGAGATCTGGCTGTGCTGCTGAAGTCGATAACAGAATCTCAGCAGTTTTCCTTCCTGTTGGTGGAACTTTGCATTTGAGTAAATGCTCTAAATTGCGCCTCATTACGGCTGCTGGGTGGACCAGTGTGAACATTAACAGCTCGGCCTCCTCTCAAACACAGCCAGCAGCTCCCTGAGTGTCAAAGCGAGCTCTCAGCCACAGACAGTGAGTGGTAGCTTGTCACTAACCCATGGCCCCCTGGTGTTTGCATGCAGTCATTGCATTCAGCAGATCCTAGAGGCCGTGCTCCACTGTCACCAGATGGGCGTGGTCCACCGCGACCTCAAGGTAAGTGGACTCACCATCCTGGGGCTCCAACATTTCCCATCTTTCTTCTCTGATACCTCTCCTCCTTTCACACCTGCTCTGTTGTTACTTGCCTCAAAGACGCATCACAGCTTTACTTTCCCACACAACACACACACACACACAATTCCTCACTCCTTCACGTCTTCCAGGGTTACGTTTTGATGAAATGACTTCACACTTCAGCTAAACAGGTGGTGCCTCTGCAACCACAAGAGCTATCACAGGTGTTTATAAATCTGGTGGTCTTCCAGTTTCTTCAACGCGGTAAAAACACACGACATACTCTCTTGCTAAAGTAGTTCAGAGTTTTTCAAGCACAAAAGCAAAGATTGAATTTGCAACTTGTTCAAAACATCCCTGATGCGTAGTTTACCCTGCAGTATTGCAGTATTTATTGTTGTTTTTTTTCACTGATCGCTCATTCAGGGATTAGATTTTGTGATGCATTCCCTCCAAACCCCATCCTCCAACGGAAAAAGCTCCTGTTTACGATTTGCTCTGCTTATGATCAAACTTCCAGGTGCAGATTTCGCTTCTGCAGCGTCTTTCCGTCTCCTCACATCTTTGGCAAGCATATAGTTTTAATACAGTGTGAGCAATTTGGACTAAGAGTGAGCAAAGGCAGAAAAACAATCCTTAAATAAGAGGTTAAAAAAGTTATTCTAACTCTGAAACTTCATTCTTGTCCCTATAAACATTAATTCCCATGAATATGATCTTGCTTGGTTGTGCAGAGTTGACTCAATATTTTGGGACCTCATGTTTGGGATTATGAGTTTGACTATTTTAAAGTTGTTTTCTAAATTTATTGATGCATCCCAAGTTTTTGCATGTGTCTAAGAGGGCTTTCACACCAGTGTCGTTTGGTCGGGACTTTCAGACTTTTCTGTTTGATCTGAACCAAAATGATTGGTGTGAAACCTCCCCTGGACTTTGGTCCGAACCAAACAGTCAGACCTTGGTCCGACCAAAAGCGGTGGTCTTGGTCCGGACCAAACAGGACCACGGTCTAGTACCTGTCCAGTGTGAAAGCATTATTTTGAAAGGTTCGGGCTTTTGTACCAATCACAGGTTTACACACTTTTTTTCTTCTTTCCTGTCGGCAAGGATAAAGTTGTCGTCTAATTATATACCTCATCAGACGACCTCGGATCAGCATTATGTACAATTCTTCAAGTTGTTGCTGTTGTTGGTATAAAAACATCAATAATATGATGGTGATTTCATTCATTGTTGACAAAATTAAATTCCCGCTCAACATGTTGATGTCAGACGCCCGCCAGCCAAATGACCAATCAGTGTAAACTACAGAGACACGCACAGTTGGTGACGGTATCATGTAGGTTCGTCATGTAAGTTATTTTAGTCTGTTTACAATAATGATAGTGAAAACATAACAGACCGAACCAAATGTAGACAATGTAACAAAAACACAGACTTTGGTCCAGACTTTCAGGTGTGAAAACACCCTAATCGAGTAAAGTACCGTGTATCACAGTCAGATTTTGTCCCTACTTGGGCACAAACTGCTTTAACTCACATAGTATTACCCAAAGTTACATTACAAACAATACAGCTCACTCAGCATCTTTATCGTAATAAAAAAGTTTGAGTACAAGCAGAGAAGGTAAAAATGCAAGCAGGAACTGTTCAAATGCAAGGATGAGGCTTGAGGGAAAGCATCATTGAACCTTTTCAGAAGACTACAAATGTTGTTTGCACAAAACTTTTAAGTGTTTTTGGTCAAATTTAAGTTGCAATGCTCAAATAAATTAATATTTTTTACTCTTTTTTAAGTTATTTAAATGTAAGTTGGATTTGATTCTTGAAATCATCTTCCTCTTTCTGTTCCTGTAGTGTTTTCTTCTGAATGCCCTGTTTTTCTGAAGCTCTATTTGCATACAGAGTGGAATCTCAATCTGTAACTGGGTCACAAAACTTTATTTTTTAAAGTTGTAGACACATTAAAGAGTTGTGGCATTTAATCAGATGTAGTATTGAGGTCAGTCGTTCCGACCTTGTGGAATAATCAGTCTGTTAACACCCGCACTGGTCGAGTTTTCATCCTTGATGCTGTTTTTCTCACTGAGGTTTGTCCTCAAAGCTCTGATTTGCTAATCAAATGAAGCAGGTGTGTCTGAGGTTGGGGTGATATTCAGCAATAAGAGGCTTGTGTTTTTGCATGAGTCTTCTCTCTGTGCTCTGATTGGCTGTTGCCCGGCAGCAGCCACGGCTCAGGGAAGAAACACAAAGGCAAAACAAATACAACCAAAACAAATACAGAGCAGAGGAAACACACACACACACACACACACACACACACACACACACACACACACACACACGGACACACACACACGGACACAGAATGACAGATGACCAGGAGAGAAATACAGACTCATATATAAAAAAGACTCTGATAAATGATTAAAGAAATTAAAGAAAGTGTTGCAGTGTCAATATTTATTTTTCATTAGTCTTAAAATTATTTTAGCTATTTTAACTTTTCGCTTTCTGTTTTTATTGTGGACTTTATCTTCCTTCCTTCCTTCCTTTATTTATTTATTTATTTATTTATTTATTTATTTATTTACTTACTTACTTACTTACTTACTTTATTATTTTGGTTTTTTTTTTTATCTTTCTTACCATTTCCATCTCCTTCCTTACTTCCTATTTCTTACCTCTGGTCCTCCTGGGCTTAGTCTGTGTTGTTGGTTTCTTGGGTTCTTTTCTCCTGTTGTTGGGTTTTTATTAATTTGGCATTCACTTTGAGGTTGTACTCCCTGATTATTATTTTTTATTATTTTATTATTATTATTTATTTTATTATTATTATTATTATTATTTCACTGTTTGTTTGCTGACTTCATTTAATTTGTTCTAGGATTTCCACTTCCACAAATCACTTTGTAAAATAATGTTTTTAAAGGTGTGACATCAATAAAGTTATTATTATTATTATTACAATTCATATTATAAAAGTGGGAGGAGCTTAGTTTGTCTGTTTATTTTTCTCTGTAAACAGAAATTTGCATGAAGAGCAACTAAAAACCTGTTCAGGATCGAACATTTACACTAAAACACAAAACCGCTCAATGCTGAGTCACTACAGACAGTCAGCATTTAGATTTCCTGTCTTCCCTGAATCTATCAGAAATGATGGATCCACCTCAATTTATCAAACAAACAAACAAAAGTAAATTTCGTCTACTCTTGAGGTCAGACCTGACAAAGCTGGACTTTTGACTTTTGACAAATCTGCATCATGATGTTGTTATTTCAGCAAACTGAAGAGACGTTAAAAGGCACCAGGATCCTGAATCTAGTATATCACAACCAAAGAGCTACTCCTGATAAGAAAAGCTGTGCAGTAAACTAAAAGGTGATAGAGGACAGTCGACTCAATGATTAAGGTGCAGGCATTTCTCAGTGTGAAGGTTGAACTTTGTCCGGATATAAATGAGCATTGCCATCATTGAATGAATCCCTGTGTGTTTTTTCTTGTCCTCCGCCCTGTTAGTGTGCCCGTGTTGGGCTGTTGTAACCCTCTCTACAGGCCCGACAGAAACACTGCGTTTTAATTACAGGCTGTCAAAACGCTTTGCTGATTTAGTGATTTGTAAAAAACAAAAACACACTGACGCATAAGCAGGTGTTAGAGCACACCGAGCATCCTCCCTCCATATGGCACCATCTGTGTGATGATAAAGCAGATTAAAGCAGCGCTTCGTTAAATTTCCTCATGATGCAGATTTGAAGGAAGAAGTCTGTCAGAGTCCAAACCTTTTAAGGAAAATATGCAGCTTGTGTTGTCGGGTTTATAAAGTTATGCAGAATGACAGCGATCAAATGGAGACACTGCCTGATCTGGAAGCGGGGTTTTTGTGCCATTAGTGCCTCTAAGGACGCGGTCACACTGGCCATCCATACTGTACCCAGTGTTTGACCAGCGTGACCGCTCCAGTCTGTGCTCAGGCATGGTACACATTATTGGCTTGGCAATAGTGCGCAAAGGGTTCACGTTGAGGAGGCTGAGACTTTGAAATTTGGGCGGATTCCAATATCCAGGATTAGTTGGTTAAGACACGAAAACTTAGAGGTCTTTGGTCAGATCAGATAAAAGTAAAACAGTAAACAGACGCTTCATAATGGGCCATGATTGGGTTGTATTAAGATGTCATGATGTAGTACAAGAGAGGAGTGGTAATCATGCTTGGGTACAGCACAGTATGGATGGCCCTGAAGTCACTTATAAAATATTACAGGGTGTCTTCAAGCATCTAATGATCAAACAGGTGTGGGGTTAAGACCATCGGTTTCATACGTTTCATCATCGAATATCATACCAACCTTGATAACTAGATCTATGAGTGAGAGCTGCAGAGACGACGGTGAATTATATCAGGTAAAAAAAAGAAAAAGAGTATTTAAAGGGATGCATGAGAGAGAAAGCTCAGATTTCCTTGCAGTTTCCAGCAGAACATGACTCAGGGTGAAACGATGAAACAACAAGTTGGCAGTGACTTGTTTGAACAGGTTGGGAGTCATAGCTTTAGCGCCCACCATGGACCTCTAATGTTTCATTTCCACCAAGTGGTCGGGTTCAGTTAAGTCCAGTTTTGGTTCACTTAGGAATGAAACCTTGTAATCAATGTTGGTTATTTAAGTGAAATGTATGTCTGAAGCCTAAAAATGCAGGAAACACTTCCAGCATGATTTCAGAGCCAAATCAAGATTCGTTTTTCTACAGGAGAGACTCTGATTGGATTAAAAAGTTGTGAAACATGTTGGCTGCAGGTAAACTTTTTTAATCCTTTAATAACATCAGATTATAGGATGTTTCATTTCTGCGATCTCTCTTTGACATATTAGAGCGTCCCCTGACGTGAATTAAAAAAAAAACGGGTACCAGATATCATCAGGTTAGGAAAGATATAATCCAATACAATATCTCTCCTTCCTCTCCTCATTTTTTCATACTAAACTGAACCGGACCGTGTGGTGGAAATGACTTCAGAGGAAGGTAACACATCTTCTGTAAAGTTGACCATTAGTGGTAGAGCTTTGTGAGCTACCATTTTGACTCGTTATCTTGGATTTGGTAAACAAGGAGGAACCATAATTAAAGGATGGAGCAAGAAAGGAGAATAAGTAAAGATCTGCCCAGTTATGAGCTAGTGTGAACACGAGACAGAAAGAACACCTGATTTACCTGACTCTCCATGAAAACGACAGTATATTTGATATTTTCTACCTGCTGCTTGTGATCACAGCTTGTTTTTCAATGTTTATCATCAATTTTACTCTGAATGGGACCATAAATTGGAAAACTAGAGGTTCTTTTTGCAATAGTTTGAGTTGTTAAAGTTTGGTGCGCTTTTGCATTAGTTCCACTTTCAGTCCAGGGTTCTACGGCCGCGTGTTGGGTCAGGGGTTGGGGTTCCTTTGAATAACCATAGCCTACACTCCAGGTCACATTTATTGGGGGTTCAGTGGATCTGGGGTGAACAGACTTAGTGTTTGCAATGACTGCATGTTACTAATGAATGCATCCAACCTGTCTCTACCCTCTCTCTCTCTTCTTTCCTCTTCCTCGTCCTTAAACCTTTGGCCTCAAACAAAGGTTTCAGGAACTGCACGACTCAGAAACCACACACGCTCTACTAACCGCTCGAGCAAACCCTGAGAAACGAACGATAACTGAAGGAGATGTTTGTAGTTGATTTCAGAGGATGAAATGTTTGGAATAAATACTCGAGGCAGACCGTGAAGACGGTCTGGGAGGAACTTTATGAGCTATAATTCGTTCTGAGAGTCTCATAAACATCTGTTACTAGATTTCAACACCCATTGTGAAAGCATGAAACAGCAATAATTATCAGATCAGCTAAGCTAAGAAAGTTTTCATCTCAGTAGGTAAGACACTTGTTCCAGCTCCTGCAGCCTGCTTTCCGGCCTGATAAAGCCGTCAACCAAAAAAAAAAAAGAATTCCCACAATGTTTTATATCTTTCAGCCATTTTGACCCAGAAATAAAGATTTAAAACTACGATTAGCTTGTCTGATTATAGTAAAATAAACATTTGAGAGGCTCAGAACGAACTACGGCTCTCATGGCTCCCCGTGTTATAAAACAACTTCTTATATTGAGTTATAAATAAAAGCAGCTCCCTCCTGATCGGCCTCCCACTCTTTTATTGATGGCTCAGTCGCTCAGAATCATTTCTAATTTGGCCTGATAAAGAAAAACTGTTGTGAAAATGTCAGAAAATACATAATTCATCTGTTTTCAACCTTTAATGAAGCTCGCGCTCCTCTTCCTCCTCCCACTGCTGCCGGGGTTTGGCATGAGTCACGGTCGGCCTCTCTTGCTCTATCTGTGTCCGCCAGCCGGGCTTTCACGCCCAATTTCACCTTAACCCGCCAGCGCCTTGGCCTATGACATCCACCCGCGCTGCTGGGCTGAGGTCAGCGGTGGCCTCGGGCTGAATCTGGATGAAATCAGGCTCAACGTGGGTCAGGAGAGGCCGGACTCTGACTCTTCATAGCTCCCTGCAGCAGATATTTATCCATTAGAGCGAACAGCTGCTACAGCTGGCCTCCAGCTCTGCTATTAATGCTAACTGCTCAAAGTCACATCATGACATCAGTCCTTAATGTTATTACTCTGATAATTATCCCTCCTGCTGCCAGAAAACCTCTGAGCTGCCTGTAACACAAACACACAAAGATCTTTAGCTCAGGAATAATTTCACAACCTCACTGCAAGATGCTGAAAGATTTATGTCCCGCTTTTCGCCTGCAGCCGGAGAATCTGCTCCTCGCGAGCAAGTTGAAGGGAGCGGCGGTTAAACTCGCTGATTTCGGCCTGGCGATTGAAGTGCAAGGAGACCAGCAGGCATGGTTTGGTGAGTAATGACTCTCAAACTCTGTTTTAATCCTTCTGGGATGTTTTAGGATCAAAAACTCGAAATCCAGTGAAGTTGGGACGTTGTGTAAAACGGTAATAAAAACAGAATACAAAGATTTACAAACCTTGTTTAACCTATATTCATCTGAATACACTAGTAATAGACACAAGCTTTTGTGTATGTGCTATAACATTAACTATAACTATTAATTATAACATTGAACTTCAAATCTGTTTCTGTTCATCATCATTTATGGGTTCACTTATTATTTCCTCTCCATAGTGGGTCCATATTTGGTCATAACCTCGGCTCCACACCAACTTTTTCATTAAACACTCAAAGTAAAAACTGGATTTAGCATATCAGCAGTTAATGTTGATTATTGGTGCTCAAACCTGGTTAACTGAGGTTGGATAAAGAAGACACATTTAATAACACAGCTGCAGACGGAGCTGGTGTTTCAGTGTAAAGTGTGACCCTGTTAAATGGTGACTCTCAGCCGACCATCACTGACATGGTCAGCTGAGAGTCACCAGTTAGCACCGTCACTCTTTACTCCAAAACACTAGTTGTTCTGCAACGTTCTGAACTCCAAAGAAGTCGACTCCATGGTGCAGTCTCGTTTCTACAACAATACAACCGAGCACAGAACATCCGGACATTTATATGCTTCTAACCGTTTGAATTTAACGTTTAAAGAACAATAACTTGTCTGAATGAATGGGGCTAAACGCTGCTTCTGTTGCCAAAATGGGTGCGGATCTTTATGATGATGTCGACTCAGAATGGGTCTATAAGTTTTCCTTTACATAATAATAACATGTATGTACATTTTCTCCAACAGTTTTTTTGCAAATATTCACTCATTTTGAATTTGATGCCTGCAACATGTTCCAAAAAAGCTGGGTCGGGAAGACTGAGAAAGTTGGGGAATGCTCAAAATATAGAGTATGCTGTATAAATCAGCAAACAGGCATAAACACGGACTCAAACATCCCTCAGATAGAACATTTAATCTCTTAACCGTGGCTGAGTTTTTCAGGGCAGGTCTTGCTCGGCTGATATATTGAAAAAAAGAACCCTGGAGATCTTTTTGTCCCAGTTTTGTTTCATTCCTTTAAACTGGAAAATCAACCTTCTGTCATTGTACCACCAAAGCCAGTCCCACCTGTCTGAAGGGACTGGGTGTGCCACTGCTCCTGGCTCTGATTTCACGTCTGGACCGAGTGTATTTCAGTCCTCCTTCTTCTCTTTATTCCCAGAGGAACAGAGGAATAATTGGTCTATTCCCCTCGCTCCAGCCTCCATCTGGAACCAGTTCACTCTGTCTTCTCACTTTACTACCAGTTGTACTACGACTCATTGCACAAAGCAGCCTGCCGGTGCTTTAAAGCGGATTTTGTAAAGTGGGCTGCATCGAGCCCGTCACGAGCCAAACTCCACAGCCACAGAGAAAGTTTCTTCACTTTGAGCTTGTTAACCTTGGCTCATAAACTTTACAGGACCACTGATCCTTACCGTGAAGTGTTTTCTTTGGCGGAGGTCTTAACAAGCGTGGGATAGACTCACACACACATAGAGGAGTGGATTTATGGTCAGGATAAACATTTGAGAAATGTGTGGTATAATATAGAACTTTTATTAACTTATAAATATCCGTTAGTGCCTCCATAAAGGTTTATGCTCATGTGATATTATTTTCTATGTTCCCTCAGTCAGTTCAGTTAATGTCGAATATTTTCAGGCCTTCACAGCCCTTTAATCCTTAAATCTTTAAGTATTTGTAAGAAATGTAAGTTATAATATTTTTATCAATCTTAAAGGCCTTAAACATTTTCAAACAAACCATAAAATCTGCATTTTAATTCAGTTTTAAACCTCATATAAGCATAAAAAAATGTCTTACCTGTATGATGGAGGAGGAACAAATTCTCTCTCTCTTTTTTTTACTTTAAAGAAGAGTAATGTTTTTTTTTTTAGTCTTTATTCTGTCCCTTTGGTGCCCCTGTAGTAAAATCATCTCTATTTTTCTCTCACTGCTGTTGTAGAAAGCTCTTATTTCAGCCTTTGTCTTTTTAGTTAAGCTGCTGTCTCTTTAAGGCTTCTCACAAACCCCCTTCCCTCTGATTGGCCAGCCCTCTGGAGGCCTGAGCTATGGGCAGACCTCGGTGTTTGCAAGCAGCAACCCCAGTTCTGGAAATATGAGACATTGAGGAAGTGCCCAATCAGAAGCACAGCTCAGCTCAGGTGACTGACAGGCGCTCTATAGCCGTTAGCGCCAACTGATTAGCTTCAAAACTCCCTTTCAGAAACAGACAGGTGACATCATGAAAACCATGTCCACGAATTGTACAGTCTTTGGGTGTGTGAGACCTGCCTCTCCAATGTGTTACGAACCAGTTAGGAGATTCTTGTGTGATGACCTCATCATTTCAGCAGATCCCGGCCCGATTTCATGAAGATCTTGAGAAGGTCTTGTGTTTTAATGATGGGAAAGGAGAAAACTTTTTAAGGCCAGTTTGAATGGGATTATTCAAACAATGCTGTCACCTCAGGGCTTTATTAATGTGTGTTTGTGTGTGTTTCAGGTTTTGCTGGCACACCAGGGTACCTGTCACCAGAGGTGCTGAGGAAAGATCCCTACGGCAAGCCAGTGGACATGTGGGCCTGCGGTAAGACTCTCAGGGACTCTGCTTATCAGGAGTTCCTCTGTGGGGCTGAACTACACGGTGCTGACTCAGTTCTGTGTGTAAAGTTTATTTCAGCTTCGACCTCTTCTGAAAATCAAGCGCCGAGCTGCAGATCATTCATTTAATGTGCTTTGAATGTAATGTGTGTGAAGGTTTCAGTTTCAATCAGTCTTTTACTACTAATGTGTGTGTGTGCGTGTGTGTTTTACCGTCTACTTTTACGTACCACAGAGGAGTACAGAGGCCTCCAACCTCTTGAATTAATCATTGCTGACGCTCATTACACACCCCTCTGATGGGCCAGGCCACCTGGGCCCGAGATGTCAAACTCACACACAGTTTAGAACACACACACACACACCTGTGATGACTCACTGCGTCCACACAATCAGAGGTCTGTGCTGTGTTTGTGGTCAGACCGTCTCCTCAGCAGATAGAGCACCTTTCATCTCTACCTGGCAGCAGATCAAAAAACACACCGTCTCCTGACACTGACACACACAGGAGCTTTAGGTGTGTGTGTGTAGGTGTGTGTGTGTGTGTGTTACACACAGACTGTTGGTCCAAAGTTTTGGATTCACTTGTGTTGTGATAAACGTTGTGTGTGTTCAGCTTTGAGCAGGATTTATGGGTCACAATGTGAGCTGTCTGTCAGGATTAACTCTCTGCATTGTGTGTGTTTGTGTGTGTTTGTGTGTACAGGTGTGATCCTCTACATCCTCCTGGTGGGATATCCTCCATTCTGGGACGAGGACCAGCACAGACTCTACCAGCAGATTAAAGCTGGAGCTTATGATGTGAGTTTTTAAATCAAGTACTGGCGTGAATGTTTTCACACCACGATCAACAAAGTGAGACAACGTGAATAATCATCCTCCACTCCTGAAGGGGGGGCAAAAGTGTTCTTTGGGCGTCTTTTTTTGATATGTTTTGAGCTCTTAAGATCAAAAGAAATTTCTGGAAAAGCAAAGACGTCGACTTTCAGGAGGCGTTTTTGTCCTCTTGTATCTTGAAATCAGACATTTGGACTTTTGTGAATTTCAACTCTTTTTCTCAGAATTTTGACTTTTCCCCTGAAATTTTTTTGTTTTTCCCAGAATTGACATTTTGCCTGAATTTCCTCATTTTCCCCAAAATTTGTCTTTTTTTTCCCTCTCAAACTTATTTTTCTTCCCAGAAATTTTCTCCTCAAGAATTTCAACTTTTCTTTTTTTTTTCTCCCAGAATTTTGACTTTTCTGTCAGAACTTAGATTAATTTTCTCTTCTTGAATAATGTCTAAATACAAGAAATCCATAAAGTACATTTTTCTTACCCAATTGGCAGATTCAGGTGTCTTTTTTTTTCTTCTTTCAACATCCTGAAATAAGACATTTTTCTGGACTTGTCATGTGTTGCAACACTCACCTAAAAAATTTTGTATAAAGTTTTTTGTGTGTCTATCGTATTGAAGCTAAATTAACAATTTTTAAGATTCTCAAGCTTCTTAAAGTCAGAATAGTGTCTATGTTAGTCACCAAAAGAAACATTTTTCTTGCCTCAATAGCAGATTTTTTTGTCTTTTTTGTCTTTTTTTGTCTGGACTTGTCAGGTGAATGTGGCTCATATTGAGTCTAATGTAACAGAAACATTTGTTTTATTCAAATTTGAATTTTTGCTTTGGAAAATCTTGTAATTAATGTTCATGTAAGGAAATTAAGCAGACTACAAACCCTAATGAAAAATGTGTCTTATATAACTGGTGAAACAAATATTTTTGTTTTCCAAATGTGACCTCATGTTACCCCCGTTAGTTAGCCTACCAAAGCCTCTGTCCTGCAGATTTAACACAGATTCCAACATGAGTTCACTGTGATTTAAAGGACTCACTCTAAAGTTTTGGTGAGAGGAGGAAGAAGAGGAGGAAGACTTTTGTACAGCAGAAGAGTTGATAAGAGTTTTCAGCCTAAGAAAAGTCTGAGTTTTAGCATTTATCCAAAGTTTCTCTTATTCAAACGTCCTTGGAAGCCTGTGATGACTATAATGTGCTTCGTGCATTTTGATTTTTATCATGTAAGGCATTGATTTGTGTTTGTTCATCAGTAATTTGAATTAAAAAAACATGATGAGTTGCAGTTTTGCGTCCTGGGATCAAAGAGACCTGATAGCAGATTGATTTACGGACCAGGACCCATTTCTTCAAGTGACTCTGCTCAGCCCTTAATTTTCCACACCTGTGTTGTAATTGACCACTTGTTATATAAGTACTTGTTTTTGGCGCTCTCAGCTCCTGTTTTCGTGTCAGGCCTCCAGAGCTCAAGGTGCCTGATACCTGACCTCCCTTTGCCTCCTCTCCAGCGTCACACCTTTCTCATTCTCGCCTGAACTTGCAGTGCTTTAAATCACTTCGGCCTCTGTGCCAAACCTGCTGCTGTTGGCCAGCAGTCGAGTGAGCGCTGTGTCCATCAGTGAGCTATAAATCAGACAGAGTTCAGTCGGAGCTGCAGAGGACAGAGAGAGCAGGAGCTGTTCAGTCTGTAGAAAATGTTTGAGTACACCAACAATCAGGGCTCTTCTGCGGAGAGGAGTAAGACCAGAGTGTCATCTGTTATTCCACCAACAGTTCCCCTCTCCTGAGTGGGACACGGTGACTCCAGAGGCCAAAGACTTGATCAACAAGATGCTGACCATCAATCCAGCCAAGAGAGTGACGGCCACAGACGCACTCAAACACCCCTGGATCTGCGTATGTCTCACACACACTCACGTTCACTCTGTGGTGGAAAAGTGCAGCTCTATGTCCAACACATGCTGTCTGTGTGTGTTTACAGCAACGCTCCACTGTGGCGTCCATGATGCACAGACAGGAGACTGTGGAGTGCCTGAAGAAATTCAACGCCAGGAGGAAACTGAAGGTGAGAGCCGACCATCGCTCAACGGATGAACTGTTCATCCACAGATTCAGTCGGCTTTGGGGAGGAATGCTGCTGATCTTTCCAGCTTTGTGCTGATAAAAGCCACAGAAATCCAGTCCCAGGCTCCAGAGGACCTAATCATTAACCCCCCAGACTGTGTAAATATCACAGCTTGTTCCCTCACTGTTCTTTTTCTCTCCACAGGGTGCTATCCTGACCACCATGCTCGCCACTCGCAACTTCTCAGGTAAAAACTACCACTGACGGCTGCGGTAACGTTTCTTTAAGTCCTCTCTGAGGTGTTAAGAAGAAAAGCTCTCCCTGATGACAGTCTTTCACCAGAGTTTTCTGCCTCTTTTTGTTAATTCATGTTGTGTTTAAGATGCTGCTCTTTTGAGTGCAGCTTGTTTCAAATCGCTGCCCTTTAGAGCCCGATAAACTCAATGACAGGACGCCCATACGGATCGATGTGGACCCATCTTCAGGTCCCTTAAAAGGGCAAAACATTCAGACTGAGACCGGCTTCATTGATTTTTTTTTTTTTTCTTTTTTTATGACAAATAAGAGACAGGCTCTCATTTGTTTTGCTCCTTGTTAATGTAATTTTTTGTAAGAGTCTGAAACATTTTCTCAGTGTCTCTTTTCTCTCTCTCTCTCTCTCTCTTGTGTGATATCATGTGCGAGGTAAGTTTACCTGGTATGAATAAAACTCATCAGACTCCAGCTGAACTCTCACACTGAGGCATGACATCCATCCTAATGGACCTGTTAAAGCTTCGAGAGGACAAACTGTGTTTTTTAGTGGCCATACTGCAGGAAAGAGAACAGATGATGTGTTCTAAAGTTCAGATGAGCAGATGGGGCTGATATCAGGAAGCAGACTTTCTATAATGATTGTAGTGGTTAGCACTGCTGATTCACAGCAGAAGGATGGTGGTCTAAAATCCAGCTGGGCCTTGTTAGGATGTTTACACACCTGAAAGTCCAGACTAAACTCTGTGTTTTTGTCACATTGTATACATTTGGTTCGGTCTGTTATGGTTTCACACTTTCATTATTACAAACGGACCATAGACTGTATAATTAATGGACGTAGTCTCCGCGACGTCACCCGTCTGTCTCTGAAACAGATTTTTGAAGCAAAACGGCCGACGCGGCCATATTGGAAATGAGGCGGGCTGTGAGTCTCCACTGATTGGACGAACTGGCGAGCTTAATATTGTGGAAACTGCTGAGTTAGAAAAAAATTCACCCCCGTACAGTGCGTGCTGTTAGCGAAATTAGCGATTCAGACGGGAGACATTCTTTGTACCAGGCTGTAAATGTGCTTATTTTGGCCGTGAAAACAGCTTTTTTTTGGCTTGGTGTGTTTGTGACTTCCGGTCCTTCCGGAGCCAGCCTCAAGCGGACACTCGAGAAACAGCAGACTTAAACACTTCTGCATTGCCTCATATTTTCACACCAGAGGTTTGTAAACTCTGTAGTTTACACTGATTGGTCGTTTGGCCGTCGGGCGTCTGACGTCAACATGTTGAGCAGGAATTTAATTTTGTCAATGATGAATGAAATCATCATCATATTATTGATGTTTTTATACCACCAACAGCAACAACTTGAAGAATTGTACATAATGCTGATCTGAGGTCTTCTTATGAGGTATATAATTAGACGACAACTTTATCATTGTTAACAGGAAAGAAGGTGAAATTGTGTAATCCTGTGATTGGGCATGTACCAGACCATGGTCCCGTTTGGTTGGACCAAGGTTCGACTGTTTGGTTCCAACCCATGTTTCTATCACCGCCTGCAAAGAGTTTTAGATTTGTGAACTTCCAGCTCTTAAAGCCTCTGCTGCTAACATCCTGGTACCAGATACTGCAGCACATGTGGACTCTAAAGCTGTTTGAGTCATTTCTGGCGCTCAGTTTAAATCCAGCTCGCCTCATGAGACATGTTTAGTTAAAGCTGGACTCTAAAACTCATTCCTCCAGTATGGCTGCTGAAAGACATCTGAAGTCCCATCAAAGCCACTGTAACAGATTAAAGATCCACGTTTATGGTTTGACAAATCTCTCCCTCCAATAACTTCATGACATGCCGCCATAACCAACCGTCTGTGTGCGCCTCATCTGCATGACCCGATGAAATCACCTCTCACATGATTTTTCGTTCACTCCATCCGACTGATGAAGTGTTTCTGTTGCTTGTTGAGATATAAAATGTGATTGCTGGAGTTAAAGCGTGCAGATAGAAGTGACGGCGGAGCCGAGCAGCTCGACTCGCTGCTCACGGCTGTGGCAGAGTCTCCTGTCGTCCCATCACATTCAGCTAACCGCATGCCGTTTCATCTCCTCTCTTCCTGTCTCCATCTTTCTCCTCCGCTTCCTTCTCCAGCAGAGCTCACTTTGAGGATGCTCGTAATTGGCCACACACAGTGCATGTTTGTGTGTGTGTGTGTGTGTGTTTGTACGAGCTGCACACTGACTCTCTTGCATTGTTATCTTTCTCTCTACAGCAGCCAAAAGTTTGCTGAACAAGAAACCAGATGGAGTCAAAGTAAGTTCAGCTCTTCTTCTCTTCTCTCTCACACTTTTCTGTTTTTATGTCCCAAATGGAAAACTTGCTCCTCTTCACTTTATTTATCTCTTTGAATATAATGATCCTCCTCTGCATCGTTGATGTGTGAGAGGAGGAGGAGCATCTGCTGTCCGAGACTTGAGACTGGATTCAGCTCATGAAAATCCTGTTTCCACCGTCTCTCTTCAAACCTGTTGCTCAGGATTTTGCTATCATCCCTTCAGTTATCTCTCCTAAAAGATTCATTACGTGCAACTTTTTCTACCTAGCATGATCGCAGGTTAACGTTCCTTCCCTTTGTGTTGTGGCTGCTCGGTGCAGAAAAGGAAAACGGACGGTACAGAGATGTTGAGGGTAGGCCTGATCCTGCTGCTGTTGTTAGCCAGACCGACCCTTTCAGTGGGTAGATAGTCCTAGAGACCCCGTATATTAAAATCCCACCACAGCGTGTCTTAAGGCCGGGGAGGCACAGCACTAAATTACTACATTTGGACTAAGTAGCTCTTAGGCTACTTGTTTAAAACTTAAGCTCTGTACGTTCTGCAGAAACTCAAGAACTCTTACAGCTGTCGTCTTTAAATGAACTAATTTATCAGGATGTAAAACGTGAGAGTTCATGAAAAACAATGCTGATCAAATCCAGATCCTGATCCTGCCATAAAAACATCCTGACACATTTGTCCCATATCGCCCCCTAATGGAGAACATTTTCCTTGGTCTGAAGCAGAGTTTGCTGATGTTTACGCAGCACGTAACTCTGCAAAAAACTGACCACCGATCATCTGGTATCAAGAGACACCTGAGGGACAGGTGAGCTTTGACTTCCTCAGTCTGTGACGATGGAACAAGGATGTTTGAGCCACTTAGAGATGAATTTTTACAGAAAGATGTTTCGTCACGTTGTGTCTCCCTCAATTTAAGACTGAGTCTCTGTGGTTTTTGTACCCTGCAGATGAATTCACTTCAGGAAGTTTTCCAGTTAAATAATCCAGCTCGTCCCTCTAGCTCTTATCTGAGAGTAAAGTATTCTGTAGCTGCTGAGTGTGTGTGTGTCTGTGTCTGTCTTTGTGTGTGTGTGTTGTCAAACAGGATGCATGTTACCACAGCTTCAGAAACACAGTGGTCTCGTTGGGCGGTGGTCCAACATGTTCTGGATCCTGCTTTGTAGCATCTTTAACACGTGTGTGTGTTAGTGTGTGTGTTTGTGTGTGTGTGTGTATGTGTGTGTCTGGCATGGGATAAACATGTTGCACAATCAGGGCGCTTTCATCATGGTATGAGATGTTCATATGGAGCAAAAGGAAAACACGAGTCTCCTCATTCTGCAAACAGGATTCTCTTGTTGACAGTTTTCTCTTGTTTTATTTGTTCACCTTTCTTTCTTTCTTTCTTTCTTTCTTTCTTTCTTTCTTTCTTTCTTTCTTTCTTTCTTTCTTTCTTTTGTTTTCTTTCCTTCTTTCTTTCTTTCTTTCTTTCATCTTCTTTCAATTTCTTTTTCTTTCGTTTTCTTTCGTTTTCTTTCGTTTTCTTTCGTTTTCTTTCGTTTTCTTTCTTTCTTTCTTTCTTTCTTTCATTTTCTTTCAATTTCTTTCTTTCTTTCGTTTTCTTTCCTGTCTTTCTTTTCTTTTTCTTTCTTTTGTTTTCTTTCTTTTGTTTTCTTTCTTTCATTTTCTTTCGATTTCTTTATTTCTTTCGTTTTCTTTCATTTTCTTTCGTTTTCTTTCTTTCTTTATTTCTTTCTTTCATTTTCTTTCTTTTTTTTTCTTTTTTTTCCTTCTTTTTCTCTTTCTTTCTTTCTTTCTTTCTATTTATTTATTTATTTACGTCTAGGTTATGCTTTATAGCCATAAAAGGTCATGCACAGTGAAAAATATGCGTTTCTAGTGATTTCACTTTATTGTCAGACAACGCTTACAAATTTTATTTGTATGAAGTAATTTTTTGAAAAAAAAAAAACAAACAAAAAAAAACTGCTGAAATATCAGTTGTTTTTAATCCCAGCTGTCTCAGAGAAAGGCAGGAGATCCTTCAGGAATTCAACACTGAACCACTTTTAGTGTATCTTCTAAGATGAAAGTTATAAAAGCATGTTTAAGTCCTGCTAGTCTGGTACGGTAACCCAAACATGTAAAAACACGCAGCAGTAAGTTTAACAGGAAGTTTTGAAAGTGCTCTCAGAGTTTGGAGTAATGAATCATTCTTTTAGAGAGTGATTGGGTCATTTGTTTCCCTCCAGCCTGTCAGTCTCTCTTCATCTGTCTTTATAAGAAACAGACCTCCTCTGAACATCTCCAGCTGGGTTTAAATGTTTTCTCTCTTGGTGTATTTTTCTGGGGGTGATTTATCACAGAACTGTGACGTGCACGGTGACAGAGAGAATCTTTGGCTGCATCTCTCGAGCACTCTCTCTTCTTCCGCTCTTTCCTCCACAGCAGCTACTCGAAAGGCCGACTGTTCGAGCACTAAGCCTTGTCACTTCTGTTACTGTCCCGTCTGTCTCTCTGTCTACCTGTCTGTCCACTCTGTCCCTCCAGATCAACAACAAGGCCAATGTGGTCACCAGCCCCAAAGAGCCTGTCCCCACTCCTTCTCTGGTACACTGTCTGCCTGCCACGCTGCCTGCATGCTCGCACGACTGTCAGTCTAACCCTCTGTCCACACGTCTGTCTTCTCTTCTGCTGAAAATGTCCTCAGTGGTTGTGAAACATGAAGGTCCACATGCTCGCCTCAGCTCGCTTTGTTACATTGCTGCATTGCTGTACATGGACTCCATTCTCCTTTGTTGTTGATGACGGCTGTAATGGCATCACTGGAGCCATTGCACGCTAACTGGTGCTAATATAATGTTACCACAAGTTCCCCAGCCGTGTTAGCCACAAACCAGACACATTACTGCTTCCTCTTGAGCTTCTCTCCTTGGGAGGATTTCTCAACACAGTAAATCCCTTTCCAGACGTGTTTTCCTCCTCTTAGTTTTACATTTGAAGCCAGTGGAAAATGTCTTCAAACCTTCTTTCTTATAAAGACCGAGCAAAATAAATCTTCTGTACAGAAGCAGACGAGTCTTTGATGCTAACAACGGCTGTCAGTGGCTGAGTTAACACAGTTAGAATAAACAGGCCAAACAAACTGAAGCTTCCAGGTTATTAAATGATCTGTTGTCCAGTCTTGAAACCCGAGCAGCTTCTCAGAGCTGCAGTTCAGAGCAGAGACTCTTTTATTCCTTTGTTTACTGTCTGACGAGCAGCTTGAGAAACGAGGATGTAACTGCGGAGAGACGACATCTGAAAGAGGATTATTAGCTGCACTGTGGAGCAGATATCTTGTTAAAGACGTTAACTAAAGCGAAATGTTTTTGGACAGTGGGATCAACGGAGCCACGTTACAGCTGACTGTATTGTCCTCAGACCGGTTTCCTCGAGAACTCACAGATGATGGACTACAAATAAAACCAGAACACTGCTGATACCAAAATCTGCTCCCTGAGCTCCTGTTCATAAAGATTAGTTGTTGTCAGACCAGCTGAAGTGCCTTTTTTAACACCATATAACTTTTTGGAGGGTTTAGGTTAGGTGTGAGCCAATTCACACTGGATCCGTCTCTGGAGCGGAGCGCAGCTCGGCGTACTCCATAGCAGCTAGATCACAAGATCACAGGAGAACCACATGTTCCCGCAGGAATCAAACCCATGACAACTACTTTCATGATATTTAGTATGTTAAACTCACCTGCCCTCCCAGAGCTTCATTAATTCAGTCCTTCCCTTTTAGTCTCTGTTGGTGTCCTTATATAAAGGATGTGTTGTATCGTATATAATTATAAGGTTTTCCGCCTCCAATATAAACTTTTCCTCGTCCATGGCGTCAGATTTCCTCTGGGTCTGACCCGCTGATGACTGCTGGCCCTGTGCCAGTGTCGTAGTTTTGATATACGAGGATAATTTTATGATCGATAGTCTAAATATGGTGCTTTATTTTGAAAAGACCGGTAACTCTGATCATTTTTCGTGTCTGTTTTTCCTGTTTGGTACGATCTGCTCAACGGAGATTGACGCGTCTCTGCAGCGTACTCCAGCAAGAATAGACTCGCAGCGGAACAGCCGCGAGCAGCCGTTGGTAGTGCAGCGTAGTGCGCGGCGCTGACGGACCGCGGCTCATCCAGGAGGACACTTCAGCATCACTTTTTAGGTTATAAGCTCTGATGGGAACTTATTTCCACCTGGACTCCAGAGATTTCCCTGAAGAAGCAAGAACACTCAGGGTTACTTTCTAATTTTGTCAAAGCAGTAGCTACAAATCTTGGCTATCTTTTGAGATAAATTAACCCTGAAGTGTTTGATCAGAATACACAGTGTGTCACTGCAGCTCGAGCAGCTCCAGCAAAACATAAAACTTTGTAAAGTTGTGTGATCAGTCCAATGCCTGCCTTTTTGTGTTCATGTAGCTCATTTTTTAAGAGTTGTTAATGTTTATTTATTTTATCTGATCATATCGACGATCCTTCACCTCGGTGTGTCTCTGTTCTTGAATGTTTTCTTTCTGTTCCTACTGGGTGAAGCTAACCATGTGTTGTAAAACTTGATAAATTTCATGTTTGTAGAACCGTTAAGACTCCATGTGTGATAAAAGTCCATCTATCTGTGTGAGTGCTGCAGTAAACTGTTGTGATCCTGCTTTAAGCGCCTCCTTTTCTCCCCTCTAGAAAACCCATTCCCTTCACTCTCTCCCATCCTCACTTTTATCTTTTTTTTCCTGCAAATGTTTCTCCTCTCGAGCTTTCTCGCACTAACTCACTCTTGTTCTGCACCGACCTCTCCTCCTTCTGTTGGTCCTCTAATCAAGGAGCCTCAAACCACTGTTATCCACAACCCAGCTGATGGAAACAAGGTACACGGCTGGTACACAGGTGTTAGTCTGAGTGTAGTCTGCTGCTGATGTGTTCACCATTTAGAGTAGAAAATTAAAGGGGTATTACGGTATTTCTGAACCAGGGGCCTATTCTTTATTCAACGTTTTCAGAAGAAGATCAGAAGAAGAATCATTATGAAGCAGCATTTTCAATATGGTGACTTATATTGACCACATACATTAAAAAACTATCTAAACTCAAACAACAGGATCGTTGGACACAAAACACACATTTTATAGCATCAAAGTTTTATACCAGCTGATGCAAACAGAAGCAGACCACCAATTCTAAGTCAAGTCTGTTTTAGTTTCAAAACAATCTTAAAAATGTAAAAATAAAACCTCAAAATGTTTATTTCTGGAGGGAATCTTGGTTCAGTGTTGTCAGACCCTCAAAACAACAATCTGAGGCTTTCAGACACAAAGCATGAAGCTGCAGCCGTTTCAACACGCCCGCTGTCGACGGAAGCAATCTAACGGAGTAAAGTGAAAACTTTCTGTGTCTTTAAGTCACTCAGATTCCAACATGTAGATAAAAAATGGGCCCCAGGTTTAAAATACTGGACAATCCTTTAAAGTCGCGTCTGAAGATGGTGATGGTGTCGCTGGATGTCGTTAAACTCGACATGCCGTGACGCTTTAAGGCCGTGCATGCTGCTGGCAGCTGTTGCATGTGATTCTCTGGCCGACTGCTGTGATGTTTTTTTTTCAAAGGTTGCTTCATCTTTTGTGCCGTCGCTTAAACCCTCCGCGAGCATGTGCTGCTGTTGTCGCTGTGACGTGGGTTTTCGCGGTGGTGTGACAAAGGGATTATGCATGATGCTGCAACACAAATAAGATCATGCAATCCCAGGGATATCCGGTCAAATCCTTTACAGAGAAGTCTGTGTGCAGGAGATTTCCCTCTGCGTTGTCATGTATAATCCAGCAGATAACTGTGTTTTAACATGTGCATGCCTCTATCTTGTGTTTTGTGCGGTGATATGATGGTGGTGTTGTAAAGTGTAGCCCGAGCGTGTCCTTGTGCATAGGAGGAGTTTCATGCACATTAAAGGGATGATGAAAACTCTCATGTTGTGCACACATTTCTTCTCCAATCTTCTAAACTGTTGAATTAATGTGTGCGTCACTCTGTCGTTCAACAGGAGTCCAGTGAGAGCGCCAACACCACCATCGAAGACGAGGACGTCAGAGGTAGGAAGGTTCAGACTCACGTCACACACTTCTCCTCTTTTAGCAGGACGACACCTCAAAAAACAATCTTTCATGCCATCCTTTCTTATACAGCCTATGATCTGTTGCATGAATGTGTTTATGAAGGTAGATATGTTACACAATTGGAGAGCTTGCAGGGTGTGATGTGAGAACTTGAAGGAAAATAAAGTGAACTTGTGGGTAAAGATGTGTACTTGAATAATTTTTTTTTTCTTATTTTTAATTCCCGTTATCCTTTACAAACATAAACTGTATATAGAATGGACAGCGTGGCTCTGCCTTTTACCACTGTACGGTTTTGAAGGCAAAAAAACCTCTGTCATGGGAGCCGCCATTGGCCGCCATTGTGCAGCCAGAGTCTGCGCTGTAGAAACTTACGAGGAACTCTGGGAAAATCTGAGTGGAAACGGGTGACAAAAATAATCAATTTATTTTATTTAGACTATCTAATCTCTTCTTAACTCTCCTTCCTGATGTATTTTATTATTCCTGAAAAAGCAGCTGTCAATCATCATTAAACGAGACGTAAAACCCCGTTTTTAACCTCTAATAACTAATAAAAAAGAAACATTTCAGATACTGATGTGAGAAACGTTTCTACGAGGTGTAATTTTAAATTTTAAAGTTTGACCACATCCCATCCGGAATGAATAGAGAGGTGGAGTTCTTGACTTGTACTGCAGCCAGCCACCAGGGGGAGCAGTTCTTGTAGTGACGTCAGTTTGAGCCGAGCGAGATGACATCCATTTATTTTTTACAGTCTATGATCCACGCTGCTTGAGTTTTCAGTAGCAAAACAAATTTGTACTTGTAGAAATGTCCCCCCCAACTCCCTTTGTGTGTATGTGGGGAGGATTGACCAATCAGAAGGGAGAAATTGGAGACAAAGCTCGTAGTTTCTCTCTGCAGGTTTCAGGTTTCACAGTGATCCACTAAGGATCCACTATGACACACCAAATGCCATCAAAGTAGGAAAACTTACTGAAAACCATGACTTTAAATTAATTTCACGTGTGGATTTTTTTATACAAGTAAACATTTTTACATCACTTTATTTTTTAAGTTCTTACATCACATCCTGCAAGCTCTCCTATTTTGCAACATATCTACCTTCATAATTTTCCTTCATCTCTCTTTCTGTGTCTTTAATTTTATGGTCAAATTGATTTTTTTTTATAAAGTCATGGCTCCATCAGCATCGTGCTGTAACATTAACCACCCTGATAAAAGTCAGAGTGTGTCAGAGCGTGGGTGTTGCTCTAAGATCTGATGGCGACCTTTCATTTGAGAGAGCGAAGTACGAACAGACGTGAACCTGCGTTTCAAAGGCTTCGGTTTCACACAGGGAGGTAAAAATAGAGGCGGGCTGAAGAAGGACCTTTGTGCTGGAGCTCAGTGAAGTGAAGAATCAAGACGTTTGTTCCAGCTGTCCGACGAGTGGATCTGATTGGTGGTTGTTTTTATGTTTTCTTGCTTGTTCACGAAAGCGGTGGCCTTTCCTGGAAACGAGAGCCTGCCAGAAGAATCTGAACATGTTGTAAAAAGTGGTGATTCCATGTCACGGAGGCTGCTTTGAAATCTCGTACTTTGTGCCGTCGTATGAACTGTCATTTAGTGTCTTTGTCATTTCTAATAACAGCATCGTCATTCCTCAACGCTTCAGTAACCTGTCTCAACAAAGCTTTGATATTTTCATCACTTTTCATCTGTCTTTCTCTCATTTCCTTCTGCCATTATTCCTCAATAATACCTCTTCTGTCTGCCAGCTGTTTCCCAAATAACAGTCTAGAAGTCTTTGTGGAGTTTGAAGAGGATTGTAATCTTGACATGTTTTTGTGGAGGAGCTGTCTGTGGCAGGAAGTGGAGGAATAAAAGGGAAACTAGTTTCTGAAGTTTCTGTATTCTCTGAAGTGAAAAGCCGATGTTACACTTAAAAAAAAACCAAACCTACATTAAAGGATAGTCTGATATTTTAGACGTGGTCCATGTAAATTGCATCGCTAGGTTTTTTTTCAGCCATCCTTGTTATCCCAACCCTCAGTTTCTGCAGGAAGTGTGTGCATCATGTATCGTCCGCTCGGGTTTCCACAGGTTCTCAGCTCAGTCTCAGAGATGTCCATACGAGTCTGTTTTCGAAGCATGCGTCAAACTGAGCAAAGAAGAACGATGAAGTCAGGCTACCATCTGCTTAACTTCATAAATAAAACGCCCAGAATCTGCACAGATTCCTGACTGCATCGAACCACTTGAGCCAAAGAAAGAGTTCATTTCTTCGAGCTTCATTTGCACATGAAACCACCTGCTGGTCAGGTGTATAATCACAGGCAGCTGTTTCTTAAACATGTGATGCATTGAATTTTTCTCTGTTACTGCTCTTGGGAATGATCTTGAATTACAAAAGACTGTACAACCAAATCATTTCTCGATATAAATTATCAAATCTATAAAGATATATCGTTTGAATGTACTGTAAACTGATACACACTTCCTGAGTAGCAAGTTGTGTGGCGTCAGACAGAGCAAACTGTGGTACCAGTGGCATGCACAGACTTTTTGAAGGGTTGGGGCAAGAGGAGGGCACTAAGTGACGTTTTTTAGGCATATATATATATATATATATATATATATATATATATATATATATATATATATATATATATATATAGCGAGAGAGAGAGAGAGAGAGAGAGAGAGAGATTTAAAGCCAAGAAACATATCGCTGTGTGGAACTGACAGAGCGTGATGCACACATTTCCTGCGTCAGTTAGAAGTACAGTTGTGCTCTTCAACAAAAACAGCTTTATTACCTTTTTTATTACCTTCAGTTTTTTTTTTCTTGTTATGTTTTTGCATAAATTTATTACTGATCATTCAAAGCACAAAATTCACACAATACCTGTTAAAAAAAAACCGAGGGGTTTGAACAACAAACGGGGTTAGTAGGCAGTAATGTTAAGTTTTTTACACTGACTGCTTTTTTTTAATATAAAGGATTTATAATGTGATTATTTTCCCCACGTGGTCCAAAAATTAAGCATCTTTCTCATGTCACTGCACGCCATCAATTAAATATAACTTGTTGACACAGAGTTGAAACTAAACCTTTTATTTTAAAGTTACCTGTGATGCTCTTTTAATGCATCATCACTCCATCCAGGAAGTTCATAATGAGCCTTCACGTCCTTTTCCTCCGTTAACATTCTCACCTTCTCAGCTGGTGGAACAAGCTGTCATTTCCTGCATGCTCTTCATTCATTTTTCATTTCATCTTTTCCTTTTTTTTCCCGCCCTTCCATAACCCTTTTTGCTTCCGTCCATGAACCTCAGAACACAGCTCCTCCTCCAGACCTCAGATCCTCCACCTAAAGCACCTCCACCAGTCCTCCTCTTACCAGCATGCCTCCTCTTCCCCCCGCCGCTCCCGCTCCTCCTCCACCTCTTCCTCCTCCTCCTCATCTTCACCCTTCACCTTCCTGTCGTCCCCTTTCTCCTCTTGCTGGTACTCCCACATCGTTTGGCCCACTGGTGAGGAGTGCTGCCAGTACATCCTGTGGGCTCTGGTGGCCGCCTACCTGCTCCTCTTCTTCACATCTTCCTTTCTGGTCCTTTTCACTGACCGTTCCACCTCATGCCCCTGCGGCCCCCATCACTCACCTATGCAGGGGTTCGACCCTGAGCGTGGGGAGCCCCTGCACAGCCTGGGCCCCACCGACTCCCAGTGTAAGTGCATGAAGCCTCTGAAGACTCCCCAAAACTCCCCTCCATTCAACTGAGTAGAGTAGACGTGTAAACTGTTATTCTACTTTAAATCTCTGGGATCACTTTTGAAGAGGCTTCCTGAAAAATATGGCAAAATCCTGAAAGGAAAGTGTTAAAAACATGCCAGTGTACTTCTGTTTTGTTCTTTCCAGTCTTTAACTTTGATTTTAATTCATTTCCTCCAAGTTTTTCTATCCTAAAATCAAAATCAAATCTCAGACACACCTCTCCCAGTGTGGCTGAGCTGTTGTCTTATATCACCCCCTGCAGGCCCCAAGCAGTAATAACACCCTAAAGTGGATGTTTCACCCTCTTTTTGGTTTGAATCCCGCTGATAATCGGGCAGTGTGACTTTTTATTTTTAGGTCTTCATAATTCATTTTTCGATCCTAGAAAAAGCCTCGACAGCTTTGAAACAACATAAATACAGTCTAGTTGAAGAAGCTCCCACATGGAAACAGCTCCAAACTTCAGACCTTAAATTAACTCTCAGAGTTGTGTTTGTGTCCTCCTCTGACCCGTAGTTTTGTCCTGCACTTACAGTAAAAGCCTCGGTGCTTTGTGTCTTTTGGCACGACCGTTCTGCTTCCGCCAAGCATCCAGTGACCTGCTTAGATTCTTTATTTTATCACCATTGTGCGTATGTGTGTGTGTGTTTGTGTGTGCGTCTGAGTCCATTAGTGTGTGCATGCCAGCCTCCCATCTTTCTTATAAGAGACCTTATTGGAAGAGACTGTTTATTACACAGCTGACAGGAGCTCAAAGAGCGTTACTTCCACTTCACAGATACTCTGGAGTCATCTCAGTATTCTGACGCCGGAGGATGAGCTGCTGCTGTTTTTAATAGAACAGAATTTTTTTTTAATGACAGATTCAGTTTGGACTACAGGAAAACTATCAGGGAAAATATGTCGTCTATTTCCTCTCTTTTCATCAAATGTTTGTCTCAGACTGTTAATCGTATGAAGTGATCCATCTTCAAATAAGAAAATAGAGTCATGCTATTTATTAATGCATAATTCTTTCCTTTTTTATGTTAATGTTTTCAGAGAAAATCATTTTAGGTTTTCTTTTAAAATATTTTTTTTCCTATCATAATTATAATTATCATTATTTGTTAATTTTTCATTAAGTTTTGATATTTAAAAAAAAAATGATAAATTTTCAATAAATTTTATTATTTTTAGTAGATTTAATTATTTTGTAAATAAATATATTTTTTGGTTGTTAAGATGTACTTCATCAAGAATGTGAGCGACCAGTTTACACCTGTTTACCTCATTCAAGGAGATGCTCAATAAATATGCGCGCTATGTACATCTACAGTGTTTAAAGTGACATACTGAGTGCTTTCTTCTCTTTCTTCTCTTTATATTTTCACCAATTTTTGTCATAATATAGACAGAAAAATATTCAAGAACACCTCTGGTGTGGACAGGATTTTATTTTCAAAACTGAGAGAGAAAAAAAAATGTTTTTTTTTAGAAATATTTTTCTCCGTATGGATGTAGCCTTAACAGCTAACAGCTCTGGGTTATCTTTTTTTCAATTATTATTATTATTATTATTATTATTATTATTATTATTATTATTATTATTATTATTATTATTATTATTATTATTGTTATTATTATTATTATTATTATTATTATTGTTATTATTTAAAGGGATAGTTCAGTTATTTTTTTGTGGGGCTGTATGAGGTACTTGACAATAGTGAGTGTGATATCCACAGGAGATCCTGGTCTGTTAGCCATGTCTGTGAATATCATGATGCTACTCTGCTCTCTGGTGCTGGTTTAGCTCTGCTAGCTCGTCCATCTTACTACAGATAGATCTTACATTCCCCAGAACGATGGACTGAAGGACAGGTTGATGGCGTCTCTTCTTAGCTGATGCCACAGTGCCAGCACTTTGCCCTTGCCTCCTTCTCTTCAGCTTACAGGGAACATCAAGCCTAGCATGGGTTAGCATCAACATGCTACAGGCTGCTAACAGCTGATCTCGTGTGTAAACAATGTGACCATGGTTGCATATAGGATCCCCGGACACACACAAGAACCAAAAAAAGTAAAAATACCAATGCAAACTTAACCAGTTTGGTGTCAACTGCCAACATATTAAAAAAGGGAGAGAGAAAGAGAGATGGAGAAAAGACGAGAGAGCTGCTGCAACGAGCGGCCACTTGAGCAGCGCTTAGCAACAAAAACTACTGAGTAAGAAAGTTTATGGACATCCTGTAGATTTATATTTATAGACCCTGCAGACTGGACCAAGTCTGCCATTTATGGAAAATCCGACCCAAACACTAATGTTGGTCTAAGTGTTGCTTTCTTTCAAAAACCCTTTGAGCTTTGATTTGCGGTCAGAAAGTCAATTTGTTGTATCACTTTTTTGCACTCACGCACACTGATCGGCTGTTCAGGTTCTTGTTAATTTGTTGAGATGTTGTTCATCATTGGAGTCCTTGAAGCATCCTTAAATGTCCTCTGGTGTGTCTTGGTGTACTTCCTCAGCTTTAAAAGCTGTAGAACTCTGTCCGTGGACCTCTGTGTGTTTGGTAACTCGTAGCGGTCTTTCTCAGGTCCAGCTTCCAGTAATTGTAGCAGAAATGTGTCCGCTTGAATCTTGTTTTCGTCATCACTGTTACTGAAGGTTGCCACGATGAATGGAGCAGCAGGTTTTGCTACACAGTCTGACTTAGAGGGCAGGTTTGAGGGATGTCAGTACCCCTTATATAAAGTCTCCCTGAAGTCGTCCACTTAGGTTTACCAAAGTTGACAGAATAAATGCCTGAGTGTTTGTATTTGGACTCTCAGCAGTCAGTAATCTTTTTGTGGTTTTAGATGATTGGGTGGAAAATCTCAGTATCTGCCCTCCAGCTGAGTATCTGCACAGCCTCTTAAATGTTACTGAAAAGTCTCCCCTGGCTCTGCCAGGGCCCCGAATCAGCAAACTGATAGAGTCTGCAAATATTAGTAAGAACTGAGTTTACTGTTTGCAAACTAAAGTCCAGATCTGGTGCCAAAGGACACTTCAAAACCATTCATTTAGCTGAGTCAGGGTTTTGTCAACCAATCAGAGGGCAGCTGCCTCTGCTTTATATTTCCGGTGGCAGCTGCAGCTGTCAGAGCGAAGTTAACCGCGGAAAATGCTCCAGCTTTTAGCCGTTAGTTTGTTGGTTTTACTGTCTCTGGAGGGGAGAGATGCTCAGGTGCAGCAGCAGACTGTGAGTGCTCAGGTGGCGTGGAACAACAGTGGATCTCCTGCTGTGGAAGGTAAAATAAAACGGTTCGGCTGTGTGCTTGAGTGAGTTTGCACAAAGAAAGTTGGACTCCATCATGCAGTCTCCATCCCGTTCATGTCACTACAGTGTCTTCTTAAAGTGAGCCGCAACAACAGCACTTACTCTCTGCATTCATTGTTTCCTAGCTCACCTACTTAGCATGAAAGGTAATTTTGATGTTGTCCGATGTTGATCCACGCTGACGTCTCTTCATTTATTTCTCTGTGATGCTGTTTTTTCTGTCTCTGGAAATGTCTGAATGTTGTGATAAATGGTCAATGTTTGTGCTTTTGTTCAACTTAAGCCCAATCTGAAGGAATTCTGGTATTTCTAAACCGCATCCCTTTATTTATTAATCAGATATTACCGTCTAAATGATCCAAAGATACAGGATTTTAGCGTTACTGACTAGTAAATTGCTTCAAGCACTCTTAGAAAAGGCAAAGGCTGCAACTTCATCTCCAAGAGCAACTAAGGTCAATGAAGGTCTTTTTTATAAGGGAGTTGGTGGTCTGCCCCTGACTTTGGTAGGGTTGGTACGTTATTATCGTTTCTGTTTTAAATCTTTAGTGTGGATAAAAATAATGTTTTAAACACAGTAGGTTTAATTTTCAACCTACTGTTTTAATTTCTGCTTTCGCAAATTGGTGTCTGACAGCTAGTCAGAGTTGTTTGGATCAGAAATACATGAAAAGAGGGCCACGGTTTAGAAACACCAAGATTCCTGCTCCTTTTCACTTTGATCAGAGTGGGTTTCTCTAAATCTGATCATCTCCTCGTTTCTGTCTGTCTCTGTGTCTCAGCTCGTAAGCAGGAGATCATTAAAGTCACCGAGCAGCTGATCGAGGCCATCAACAATGGAGACTTTGAGGCCTACACGTCAGTGAACCTCTTTCTTTGGACTTCACTCTCATATTTACCCCACATCTTACCATGACTGAGACTTTAACACGTTTGTTTGACCATTTCAGGAAGATCTGTGATCCCGGTCTCACGTCCTTTGAGCCTGAAGCGTTGGGAAACCTGGTCGAGGGGACTGACTTCCACCGCTTCTACTTTGACAACGGTAACAACTATCAAACAAGAGTTACAGATTGACTTCATGGTACAAAATTAAACATTTGTTAACCCTTGTTTTAGTTTTATGAAATATGCATCGAGAAACTAAGGAATTATTTCTATTAGAATAGAATAGATAGAATAGAATAGAATAGAATAGAATAGAATAGAATAGAATTCCCCAAAGGGAAATTTGGGAGTCACAACAGCAAACAAGTGTAAAGTGCAAAAATTCCAAGAATATATAAGAATTACAATATAATAAATGTCAACTAGAAAATAATGTCCATCAGAGACGTCAACTTGGCCATAATTCTCATGTCAGCCCCCACCTCTACAGGGTCCACAGGGTCCACAGGGTCCAGGACTGATATGGCCTTCACTGGCCTGTTCAGTCTCGTTCTCCTGTATCCCGTATCTCGTGTCCAGTGTTAGCTCCGTTAGCCATGTCTCTGTGAATAGCATGATGCTAGTCTGTTGGTATTCTCTCAGGTGCTGGGTAAGCACGGCTAGCTCATCCATCTCATTGTAGATTTATCTTGTATTTTCCACAACGATGGAGGGGAGGACAGGTTGATGTCGTCTCTGCTTGGCTTTCACCGCAGTACCAGCACCTGTCCTCGCTTCCTTCTCCTCAGCTCGCATGCAACTTCGGACCAGTTAGCATCAACATGCTACAGGCTGTTAACAGCTGAAGTCTTGCGTGTAAACAATGTTACATGTAGGACAAATAGGAACAAAAAAGGTCAAAACACCACTGCAGACACAACCAGACTGGTGTGAATCACCAACAAATGAGCCATAAAAGTAATAAAAAATAATGACATGCTCTAAATATGAAGATAACTCAAAAGGTGAGGAAAAAAAGAGAAAGAAGAACAACAAAGAGCAAGCTGCCACTCTTTCAGGCGCTAAGCCTGAAGAAGAATTCATTTACACTGTTACCACTTCTTCTTCTCTACCAAGTTTGGCCACAATCTCACGCCAGGGATTGTTTATCACATGGTTATCCCAATGATCTCTGTGTGGTGAATCATATATGATTTATTTCTTGTGCTTTTGGACACTAGAAGCTCCTGTCCATCTGCGCGTCTGTGCAGAAGTTAGAAATTTTCTGAGGTGCATGATCTGGAAATTTCCGCCTGAGACCCTGCAGACACGTCAAGTATAAACCAAGCTTTAGAACTCAGGTTTGGCAGTGAAATCCTCAGTTTTCACGTCACTCTACAGAAAAGTGATTTTGGTTTTCGTGATTCAGATCTTTGGGTTAGCTCTTCTAGAAAATAGTAAAAAAAAATATTCTTTCAGGAGCTTTGATCAAAGCTTTTAAAATGACCCCTTCAACAGAAACCCTGGTTTGTTAATTCCTCCTGGTGTTGGTGTGATTATACCCGATAAATCATCATGAATCCTTGTTTGATGAAATCTTCTCCACCCTTTACATTCTTTCCTTCTGCAGCTCTTGCCAAAGGGAAGCTACCCATCCACACCATCCTGCTCAACCCGCACGTGCACCTGATCGGGGACGAGGCCGCCTGCATCGCGTACATCCGCCTCACCCAGTACATCGACAGGGACGGCATGCCTCGCACCATGCAGTCAGAGGAGACCCGCATCTGGCACCGCCGGGACAGCAAGTGGCAGAACATCCACTTCCACCGCTCTGGCTCGCCCACTGTGGCCACCAAGTAAGCCTCACATTTTGCACACAAAAAATAAAACATTTTGTGATCACTTCAGTGGTTTAGAGGAAAGACATAAGAGTTGTCACTTTGTTCACAGCATGGAAAAGCTCACCAAACACTCAAAGGAACTTAACAAAAAATGTAGCAGAAACATAACATGAACACGATGAGACGAGTCAAAGTCATTAAGAGTCTGTTTCTGGTTTGTGTTTCAGTTAAGAAGATGATTTTTGACTACAAACACCCTCCAGCCTACAGCAGCCAGCTGAACAGACCCCGCCTACCAAGTGTCCGACAGATCCTTCAGCCAATCCCTGCCCTCCATAGCTAGAGCTCCGCCCACTCAGTGTGATGTTTACATATTGTCGCTGCTGGACTGAAGATTATTGTACATGTTGGGACATTAAATAAAAAAACATTCTAAATTAAAGGAGTAAAAGTTTAGATTTTAAAGTGCGAGTGTGTGGTTGTTCATCACCAGATCATCTCGGCAGCATGTTTTTCTAGATCAGTAACTTTGGAACATAAGAGGAGCCAGTTCATCTTTAACAGGCTGGTGAAATGTGTGAACCTTCAGTCATGTAGTGGCAGTTTTTCATTGGAACATTGCACACGTGATGTTTTTTTGACCAGTAAATCAATATCTGCTTTTTACTCATGTATCTTTCAGGAATGGTAATCTCTAAAAGCTCAGGCGTAGGCTTGCTTTGGTTTTCAGTGATGTTTAGATTTTGTTAATTGATGTAAACCGCTCTCCATCCTTAGCCGTGACCAGATGAGCTCGAGTTTACTAGTTTTACAAATCTGTTTTCTGGCACCAAACATGTTTACTAGAAATTTGAACTACACGTTTAAAAGGGAAACATATTTTACTTTATTTCTGTCGAGCTCAACTATCACAGTTTTCTGATAGAATGTAAACTTAAGATAAATGTCTTTAAGGCCATTCTGTGATTCCTTCCATTTGAATCATATTTATACAGTAAGGAGTTAATTATGTGAATTTTATCAACTGTTCTGTTTTGTTGTTTACTTTTTATATCGTGATACTGACGCATGTCCCTTAACATGATAATTCTTGCTTTCCTTGAAGCCCTTTGAGCCCTGATTGGTGATATTATCCCCCCTCTTCTTTTTTTTTTCCTTTATTTGCTTGACTCACGCACGCCATTGTTTTACACAGTACATTTCACAGCACCATGTTCAACAGTACCAGGGCCCGGCTGTTCGAAAGGTTCAGTATGGATTTAAAAATGGAAAAATCCAGATTTAGAAGCCCATTTTTTTCTTATCATATAAGGCAATTACCAATGGTCCAATCATTAATCATCGTCTATTCAACACTGATGACTAGATGTTGTCTAGCCATCATTGAAATTAGTGTTAAAGACCTCCGACCAAGACAGTCTTCAATCAGATCAGACTTTAAAAAACGAGTGATTTCATTTGTTTCACTCAAATTAATTGGTTCAAGTTTGCTGAAACAAAAATAAGATGATGCTGAATTTTAAGAACTAAAACATATAAACTCAAGTCCATCCTCAAGAGAACAAAACCGATTCCAGAATATTTTTTTTTTATTATTAAATGGAGATTATTTTTGAACACCTTGGCCCTGGTTTCCCCCTTGATCAGACTTAAGAGTAGCAACATGATGTTGACACTGACAGGAATGCCAAATTATGCCAAAATGTCAGTGCTGGAAAACCCCCACCTTGATTCCCTATTGTGTTGATTTTCCTGTGACTGTTCAGTGAAAGGGTTGGGACTTTGTTTGCATCACTTAAAAACTGTATTTTAAAACACCTGAGATTAGTAATGAGAGATTAAATAAGATTTTAAAAGCAGTCCAGGTGTGGGACTTTGAGATCTGTTGGTTTATCTCATATTGCATTTTATTCATATCTTATTAAGAACTGTTGATGGGACACTGATATATAATGTTTCCCTGATGGGACAAGCCTAATGTATGTTTAAAAAAAATATCAGTTAAATAAAATGTGTGATTTATGCCAAATAATCTGAAAGACTTGAGTTATTTTCTATTTTGCCATCTTTCTCTGCAATATTCAGCCAACCTTTAACGGTGTGCCTCAGGGATCAGTATTAGGTCCTGCTATGTTTTAAACTGTACAAAAATACACCTGCATATCCCCGTTAGACTACACTAAATGATTGTTTGATTTCAAGTGGATATAATTATAATGATAATAACTTTTGTAGAACTTGTTTCTTATTTGTCTTGTCTGTTTGTAACCCGTCACTTATATTTCTATGAAGAAATATTTCAGTGGTTCTGCGACATTCATGAGTTGAGCTCTATGAATACAGGCTGATGTCATTTTCACATTGGGCTGCTGCAAACACAGATTATATGATGGATTTTGGCAAAGCATGTTTTGGGGTTCATTGGTAAAGAGGTTCATGGGTAAAAAGGGTTATAGGTGTGGGTGAGATCTCTCTGCTCAGCTGTTCTGACGGATCCTGTCTGGAGTCAGCATTCATTTCCTCTTTGAATAAATCCTGGATGTTTGGCTGAATCTTTGAAGCTTCTTCATAAAAGTACCAAACAGTGAGAAACATTCTTTTGATATTCAGACAATAAAAAAAGTTCTAAATTGCACAAACAGGAGGGATATTACCTCTATGTGCTCTCCAGCTCCCTCTGTGTGTCGAATGTGAGCAGATTTTTCCACCATGAAAACCCTCCACAGAAAACATGAGCAGCTTAGGTTTGAAGTGGGAGAAAGAAATGAACAAAGAAAAGTGATCAGTAGCACAAATACAAATCATGTGAATTTATTCAAATTAGATAAAATTCTTCTGTGAAATCAGGAGCTGATACTCACCTCTTCTTCTCCTCACATCCTCCCGACCTCAGGAGGACCAGCGAGATATAAGACGAGAGAAGTGATGGTTAGTAAGAGCGAGAAACTCTGATGAGACAACAGAATAAAAACAAACTAAAGTTATGAGTCAGAGATGACGCTTTAAAGAGAAATAAACACAGAACATCAGTCAGAGTTGAAGTTAGGAGCTTGTTCTGTCCTTCTTCATTCTCGGCAGCTGACAGGATCTTAACTTACAGAAAGAGAAAGAAACAACTGTTAGTCAGACTTACTGATAATCTTTGAATGACTTCACAGGTGAGGTTACAGAAATTTAAATGTTTTTAGTTACTCTTTGGGCAGACAAGATTTACTATTTATTTATTTATTTATTTATTTATTTGTTTATTTATTTATTTATGTGTCTGTGTCACTCAAGAATTCCTCCTGTCTCTTATTTTTTTTGCTGTGGTAGAATAAAGTCAAACTTCACGCCAATTTGCACTCTCATCTTTCCTTACAAGTGACCGACCACCAGGGATCTTCTTTGAGTACTCTAACACAAAGTGTCTAACACTTGATGAGACAATATTTGTGTGTTTTTTTAATCATTGGTTTTATTCATTATCAATGGTTCCTCATTCTCAACTTAGTTTGAGGATGAGATACAGAGGTGTTATTAAAGCGCAGCACTGCCCTCTTGTGTACAAAAGAGCATAGTGTCTTCATAAACCTCATCTCAGGTTAGAGGAAAAGGGTTCTGCTCTCTCAGAGATTTGACAAGCAGAAGGGGAAAAATAGTTAAATTTTAAGTTGCTGAGTTTGTGACCGGCATATAGAAATGTTGAAACATAATCAGGTTGAAGTAAAGGTATAAATAAATATTTTTTTTATGTGGTACAGAGACAGACCAGCTTTGATAATCAATGAGAGTCAGTCTGATTTTAATTACTTGTTGATCAGTGTGCCTTTATGTGATATGAAGCTGAACTGGTGTATTAATATACTGGTATATAAGCATGTTTAACCCTTTGAAGTGTGAAATATGAAAGCCTGTGTAAAATTTGTTCCTAAAATGTGTTTATTCTTCCCAGGGCATGAAAGTTTCTTTTTTAATCAGATATTTGATTTTTATTTTAATAAAGTTTCAAACGTCCACTCCTGCAGTCAACATATGCCTGAGTATTCAACATCAAACAGTTGAATCATTCTTATATTGAGTTCATACTGTGTTTTTTGGTAATTCCATAAATACATATTTCTTTTTATTCTTTGCAAATCACATGAACAAACTGTCCCACATTTTAACCTTGCTTCCTGGTTTATAGTTTAATTATGTGCCAGAGTTGAATCTGAGTGGGTTATTGTGTTTTTCTTGTTCGTGTAGTAGCTCTGACTCAGATCACTATCTGCTCTGGTGAAGAGGTGCATTGATAAGATATAAGATGTACTTTTCTTTTGCATTTCCTTTGCATCCTTTGCCTTCCTTGTTTGCATTAAGAATTAAAAAAAGTGTCAGCTCAAGGAGATTCAGGTCAGCTGCTTTACATGGCACACGCTGACCTCCTTATAGACCCAAATATCTGCAAATCTCAGCTTAAACATCTAGAAAGGTACAGAATGTTTGCATTGAGTTTGGTTAAGGGAATAACACTGATACAGACAGACAAATAGAAATTAATCAACATGTAAATACCTATGGTTTCACATTCTTTGTGAAACAGTACATTATATATATTTATAATACTTATTTTCTTTGGTTTAACTTCTTTGGTGCAGAGACAGGAAAACAAGTATCTCCTAAAAAAAACAAAACAAACAAAAAAAGAAACATTAGTGGGGCCCCCTTACATTTTCTCCTTTTTTTTAGCATTGCCCCCCCCCCCCCCCCCCCCCCCAAAAGGAATAACCCTACCCCTTTTATCCTTTTATTTCATTAAAATATATTTATTTTCTCTGGTATGTTTACCTAAAAGTATCTGGACAGAAAAAGGGTTACCCGTATGTCTCTTTAAAAAGAAAACAGGAAAAAAAAAAAAAAAAAACCAAAGAGATAACCCTACTCCTTTTCATCCTTTTTTTTTAATACTATAAATTTATTTGCTTTGGTGTGGTTTATTTAAACCTAAGCTGCAAAGAAAGGGGTGAACCTTATGTCTCTTTTTCTACCCAGAAAAAACTGTATGGGGTACCCTTTAAATTTTTCATCCTTTTCTTCCTTCCTGTCTTTCTTTTCTTTTCTCTTTTTTTAAATAAGCAGATATAAGAGATATTTGTATTCTCTGGTGTGGCACCCCATACTTTTTTTTTTTAAAAAAGTGATATTTAAACATAACCTGCACAGAGGGGTACTCCTCTTATCTGTATAATAATAATAATAATAATAATAATAATAATAATAATAATAATAATAATAATAATAATAATAATAATAATAATAATAATAATAATAATAATAATAAAAAGTAAAACAACAACAACGAAAAAAGTTGAAAAAAAGAGATGCACATATAAACACACAAGAAAAATGAATGGATACATACATACATACATACATACATACATACATACATACATACATACATACATACATACATACATACATACATGCATGCATGCATGCATGCATGCATACATACATACATACATACATACATACATACATACATACATATATATTCACAAAAATACATACATAAATATGCACAAGGCTCTCCAGTCCATAGTATGATTGAATTTTTACACTGTCTTCTGTCTCTGTGATGAATAGAAACAAATATTACACCATGAAAATAAATGTAAACTTAACTCTGTTTATCTGAAACCCATGGTTAATACTTAGGGAATGTTTGTACAATCATGCATTTGAGTTTGTGACATATAAAATAAAGACTGAGCCAGGGACACTTTGAATATATTCAAAGATATCACAGTCAGGAAATCAGCGCACATTGTGAATAAAGTGGCTGTAGATGTTGAGAAAGCAGAGGAGCTGGTGAATTTCCATGTATTTGCTTAGAGGTATCTTTATAATCCTTGAGTTTCTGCTTGGTCCAGCACAGTTCCCGGAACAGGACCAGGATGGACGGGATCTTTCTGTGTCTCTTGTGTTTCTCAGGTCAGAAAACTTTCCTTCATAGATTTCTGAGTATGTTAACAACAGACAGATTAAATCGAATTCATTTCACCAAGATACAATTGAAATTTATAAAAGCAAGTCTGTAAAAGTGAGCTTCAAGAAGAGATTTAAAAGATGTTTCTGACTCTGCCAGCCCTGTCTCCTTGGGAAGATCGTTCTAAATCAAGGGCCCTGATCACCTTTTGATTTGAGCTTCGACTTTAGAACAACTAGCAGAGCTCCACCCAACGAGATGGCTTGTAAGATGTCAACATTTCTGAGAGATAGCTCATTAAAAATTTTGAAAAACCTCTTAAATTTATAAAAACACAAGTGTCACGAATCGTCATTGTCATCATGCAGCGTCTGGATGGACATTACAATGCTTTAACGCCCCCTGCTTTTGTCTGTTGACAACATCAGAAACGCCTGTCAAAATGACAGTTCAGCCCTTCAAATGTTTGGCTTAGTTTGGTTGCAGTCCTCCCTCTTCCTCTTCCATATTCTGCAAAGTGAATCATATGGGACAAGATTTTACTCAAGTTGTGCGAAACTCTTGTTGTAATGGAAAAACTGGCAAGGAGTGATTGGGTAGTAGTATTAAGATTTGAAACACCTCGTTGAAGCTACAAGGCTCTAAATTCAAATCAAAGTAAACAGCCTGCAGGCGGGCCGCTTCTGGTAAGATCCTGGGAGTGTTGAATAAAATTACGTAAGAACAAAAGGATCCTCTTGCTTCTTGAACTGCTATCTGGCTGTAGGTATATCGGAGAAAACTTTTCTTATGCTTGTAGCTCAGTAATGGCGTGCATCTTTGGACTTTGACCATGGAGACCTTCAGTGTTTAGTACGTGCCTTACGAAAGTCTCATTAATGTGCTCCAGGGTCTTTTGGAGTCATTTCTATTTGGTGTCTTTTATCTCAAGAACACCTGACGCAACGAACAAAGCTCTTGATTAGTCGCATCAGGTTTGCTTGAGACAACACTAGAAAATGTGTTGTCCTATTAGCGATATCATTTAGAGGGCTGACATTTTTGAAACTCCAATAGTCATTGGTTAAATAATATTCAAGTGAAACTGTATATTGGCTGTTTTATGAGAATAAAGATAAATGTATCCTCCTCACAGGCTTTAGTGTCTCCTCCTGCCTGTCTCGTCAGTACCTCTATGTGGCTGATCCCCTGACCTGGACTGAAGCTCAGACTTACTGCAGACAGAAATACACCGACCTGGCCACCGTCGAAAGCAACAATGAAATGGATCAACTGAAGTCTTTAGTAGCGGCATCTGATCAGTCCAACTCTTATATCTGGATCGGTCTGTACAACAAAATCCAGTGGAAATGGTCAGACGGCAACAGCGGGAGTGGGTCTGATTATAGAAACTGGCAAATGACTAAGGAACCAGACTTTTCAAGGAGTGCTCAGTTCTGTGTGCAAACGAGTGACGATGGAAGATGGTGGGACGAGTATTGCTCATATCGGTGGTCTTCTGTCTGTTACAGAGGTAAGAGAAGAATAAAAAAACAAAAAATACAAAAAAACAAGGGTGGGTCTAGGGTAGACCTAACATTTTGTGTTTTCTTAAACTCTGACTGCAGGAACACAACAGGATCCAGACTTTGTTTTTGTCAGTGAACAAATGAGTTGGTCCGATGCTCAGAGGCACTGCAGGGAGAACTACGTAGACTTGGCCACAGTGAGGAACGACACAGAGAACAAGAAGATCCTGGACTTCGTACAAAAAGAGGACTACCCCTGGATTGGATTGTACAGAGATCCTGATATGTTCTGGTCAGATGGGAGTGGGTACTCATTCCAGTTCTGGGGTTGGGGTTCAAACCCACTGGGGTCCAGGAGTGTGGTATGTGCAGCTGTAGATCTTTCGGATTCAGGAAAATGGAGGCCAAAGCCCTGTGAAGATAGATACCCATTTGTGTGCTACAGCACAGGTAAATGGCTCCTAAAGATAAGATGAATGGCATGTTGCTTCTCGTTTTCTTCATTACTGTCTTTGTTTCTACACACCAGGATCAAAGCATGTGATAAAGCTGAGGATGAAGCCAGACGAACCCTCTGCGGATCTGAACGACCCTGTTGTGAAAGCAGACATCCTGGGAGAGGTGAGTCTAACAAGTTCAGAGGTTTGGCACTTTTTTATCATTCAAACTAACACTAGCTTCCAACAAATGATGCAACGTTCTGTAAATCTTTTAAAATTTGTCTCATTATGTGTTCTCTAGCTCAAGGACCGGCTGAAGGAGAGCGGACTGAATGGAGTCACCCTGAGGTGGAGAGAGCAGCCTGATGGCCAAGTGTTCCACAAGGAGGGAGGAAGTTCTCCGGAGAAAAAAAGAAAGAAGTGTGACACTAAACTTTAACATAGTTTCTTCTTCTTCTTGTTAACCTCCTTGACAGATCTACAGAAATACTCATTACAGGAAAAAAGTTCTCGAAGTCCAGCTGCTGTCATCAAACATCTGCCTCCAGAAACCTGTACATGTATCAAATTTCACAGACTTGTTTCTAGTTCAAATGTCTGCTGCTTCCTGCGTGAATTTCACTCTCTATGGAAGCAAAATCAATCACATGGTAGCCTGTTTATTGTTTTTTCTTGGTGCTTAAGTTGAAGGCTGACAGAAAAATCACCACAAGTTCTATTTTGTATTCTAGTCTAATTTAAAGCAAATATTTTGATGGATCAGTTACTTCATGATGACTGTTGAGGTCAGGTCTATTGTCGGTCATTTTTAGAATAACAATATTTAAACTCAAAATTGATGTCATTTCTAAATCTGTTGTCAAAAACATGAATAAAGAAAAGTGATTAATTTCATTAAAATATCTGCATTTATTGGTGTGTTTTCATAAACTATACAATAAACTTCAGGTAGTGGTAGCTAGGATGGCCTGCACCAGCTACAGGCTAGCTAGCTGCCGCTAGCTAACTGTGGTCTAGCTTCGGTGCGGAGCTGCTTCTTTAATTCACTAACCCTCACACCTAGAACTACAAAAAACAACATCTTATGTAGGTATCGTTATCCAGAAAGCGGGTGCTTAGGGAGCTAAAAGGCTAACAGAAGCTACAGTAGTCTAAACCACCACAAAAGAGCTCACTGTAGTGAAAATAAAGAGTGCTTGGTGCAAACTGCTGCAGATTGGTAGAGTAGCAGGTTTATAAAAATGAGCTTAAGTAGAACCATTGAGTTAAAGTGAGAGCTAAATCAACGGCAGAGCGCTACAGACAGAACAAAGGCAAACTGGAAGTGACACAACACACTCACATGACCACAGAGAACCAATCAGAAGTCTGTGATACTTTTCCCTTTCATTAAAAACGTAATAGTTAGATAACCCAGTGTCTGCTCCTACAATGAGCTTCCAAAGCAACTTATAACAGTTTAACACTCTGAGATGGAAATGTTACTTTACTTTAGGCATACTGTTTGTGCTTGGCTATTAAAATGATCCTCAGTGACAGTCAAATGGGGAATTTGGGTGTCTGGCACAAAACTCTGAAAGAACTTTGTTTCATCGCTGGGCTTCGCAGGAAGTTGTTTATAAACATCAGCGCTCTGATGTGCTTTCAGCTGAACTCATTTGTTTTCTCCTCATATGAACTCTTTTTTTTTTCCTTTTGGCTTTTTGAGGAACCACAGTTTGAATACACAGATAGCATCATGTGACACTCAAGGAAAGATTCATGCATGGCTTCACCCACAAAGTACAGTTACTGTATGATGATTTACATGTTATCCTGACTGGAAGGAGAAAGTAGATGAAGATAAAATGTCACCAACAACAACAACCTTTGTGCACAGCGTTGCGTCCCTGTGGAGTGTGTCACTGACATAGAGGAGGAGCTGGAAGTTTCCTCCCCCTGGTTTGTCTGATAGTATCACTTATATCAGCCAGGTTTCTTTAGGTGTCACAGATGGTCCATAAGTGATGGAGAGGATCCTCCTGGTTGTCTTGTGCCTCTCAGGTCAGAGTTTCTCTATTTATTTATTTATTTGTTTGTTTATTTGTTTGTTTGTTTGTTTGTTTGTTTATTTTTTATTTTTTTTTTACTGCTGTAGGTGTCCAGTGGTATCCCAAACCTTACTTTGAAAATACTTTAACCTATTTTTGTGCTGTAAAAAATAAAAAATCACAAATTACAGTTGGAGAAATGTAGAAATGCTGTTTTACAAGCAAAGGAAGTCAAGTATCACATGCAAAAGGTAAGTGAAGTGTCAAAGCTGCAGCACTTAGAGTGAGAAATACTTTTAAAATATTTCAAAGTAATGTAGAAATGTAACAGTTCAGTTACATGGGTTAAGGCGCTTTTCAGCAGGAACCTTCCACAGGAACTAGGAAGCTTTTGAGGAACTCTATGCGCCACACCCAGCTGTGATGGACTTGGTTTAATAACTCCTAATCAGTAGTTTTCTTTCAGCCTGATAGAGTGAATGTGTCCCTGTTAGCTCCCTGGGCCTAGACCAAAGATTAGTCTCGGACCCCCCCCCAGCCATATAAATCCTCATTCAGGCTCATAGATGCTGACAGATTAACTCTTCTTCTCTTCTCAGGCTGCAGCGTCTCCTCCTGCCTCCCCCGTCAGTTTCACTATGTGGCTGATTCCTTGAGCTGGACTGAAGCTCAGACCTACTGCAGACAGACATACACAGACCTGGCCACCATTGAAAGCCTTGAAGAGATGAAGCGAGTTAACAAGACAGTTTTACTCTCTGGACTCAACTCAGAGGTCTGGATCGGCCTGTACAGACAAATGTACTGGAAGTGGTCAGACAACTACACAGGAAGTGGAGCTGAGTACTGGAAATGGGGCAGTGGTCAACTGAGTAATAGGAAAGGAGAGAACTGTGTCTTTATTGATGATCATGGATTCCATGATGGATTTTGCTCTGGTTTGTTGAGCTCCGTCTGTTACAGAGGTAAGGATGATGTGAGGAATTTTCAGCTCTTGGAAACATTTTGTGAGGACTTTGTGAAATCTCACTTTGCCCATTTCTTCATACTTCTACCTGCAGGATCTCAAGAGAAACCTGAATTTGTTTTTGTGAGTGAACGTTTGAATTGGCCCAGTGCTCAGAGGCACTGCAGGGAGAAGTACAAAGACCTGGCCACAATGAAGAGCGATGCTGTGTTCCAAAAGATCATTGGCTTGAAGCCCCTTGGACAGTGGACATGGATTGGTTTACACAAAGAGTCTCATGATTTCTGGTCTGACGGGAGCAGCTCTAAGTTCAGATACTGGGATAATGTAGCAGATGTTTCTCTCCTCTTGAGAAGTTGGTGTGTGGTTGCAGATCTTGAGAGTTCAGGAAAGTGGAGGTTACTGCCTTGTGAAAGAAGATTCCCATTTGTGTGCTACAGCGTCCCACAGACTGGTGAGTAGCAGACAGAGAGTAACACTTTTTACCATTCAAGAGTTCAGTTTCACAAAATAAAATCTGCATCAAGGTTTCTTTTTTTTTCCAAAACAGGAATAAAGAGACAGGTGATAAAGCTGAGGATGAAGCCAGATGACCCCTCTTTAGACCTGAACGACCCTGTTGTGAAAGCAGACATCCTGAAAAAGGCAAGACTCCAAAATCCATCCAAAGAAATCTTCAAAAGCATGAGCAGAAATGACTCTGGGAACAGTTTTTCCTTGTGTAATTAGTGTTATTCATTCATCTCAAAGAACCACGCTGGTTTGAGTAATGTTCCAAAATGGTCTCCATTTGTGTTCTCCAGCTCCAGAACCGGCTGAAGGAGAACGGACTGAATGGAGTCACCCTGAAGTGGAGAGAGCAGCCTGACGGCAAAGTGTTCCACAAGGAGGGAGGAAGTTCTCAGGAGAAAAAAAGAAAGAAGACCGAACTGTGAAGCTAAACTTTAACTGTGTGTCTGCTTTTCAGTGATCTATGAGGAGTGTTGGTTGTTTCTGACACACACACGCACACAGCGTGCAACGTGATACACAGACCTGCTTTTAAATAAAACAACAGCCCCACCAGAATGTCAACAAGAGGTTTTAGTTTAACTCAGGGGTTCCTAAACTTCACCATGCCAAGGCCCCCCAAACAGCCGGGGACCTTTTTTGCAAACCAACAGATTTATTTTTTATTCTTTGTGTGGTATTATGCTAAAAATGATGCTTTCAGGGCCCGCTCAGGCAAGGTAGCTTACTGTGTGAATTCAGCAGATTGCCTGACCAAATGCTCTTCTTTACTTCTAAAGAAGTCTACTGTCTTTTCAGTCTCTGCCGGGTGTTTTTGTCTCAGTGACACTGAAGTTTTGAAGGTTTTAAACACTCGTTTGAGAGGATCTCCAAACATAGGACACATTCAAGGCAATCATGGCCATTTTTCTCTGTGGTTGTAAAGCCATACTTAATGTACGCTGCCTCATATTTTCAAATTTTAGTTGGCCATGAGTTCTTAGTTTTTTGACAGAAGAATCCTCCAAGGTAGGGCTGTTCAACTGCTCTTTCTGTCTTATTTCTGTCAAAAACTTTTTCATTTTTTGCTAGCTAGGCGTTAACCGCCAGTCGACGTGGATGATGACATTGCCATGCCCAAGTTTAAACTGTCACACGAGGTGCGGTTAAGTACAATCAGAAACTTGAGAATCTGAAGATTATGGCATTTTACATGTTGTACGTTCAGGACAAATGGTTACATAAAAAGGTTAAATAAAAAGATATGATAAAGTATAAAAAATAAAAATAATTTCATTGTATTTTTGCCCCTTTCCTCCAATTTTTTGAGGCTCCTCTCGTGCCCCCTGGGGCAACACACTGGTTTAACCCATTCCAGCATTAATGCAATCATGTACATCTTCAACACTCACAGAACAGACCTCCCTCTTTGTTCTGGTAATCTGGTATTTTCCATGAAGGGAGCTAAAAGACTAACAGAAGCTACAGTTGTCTAAACCACCACAAAAGAGCTCACTGTAGTGAAAATGAAGAGTGCTTGGTGCAAAGTGCTGCAGATTGGTAGAGTAGTAGGTTTATAAAAATTGAATAAAAATGAGCTTAAATAGAACCATTGAGTTAAAGCGAGAGCTATAGCAACAGTAGAGCGCAACAGACAGAGCAAAGGCAAACTGGAAGTGACACAACACACTCACATGACCACAGAGAACCAATCAGAAGTCTGTGATACTTTTCCCTTTCATTAAAGACTAAATAGTTAGATAACCCAGTGTCTGCTCCTACAATGAGCTTCCTTTATCTCAAGACGCTTTCCAAGCGTTAACAGGTCTAGACCTCTAAATGGTAATAAAATTTTATTAACAGAAATCCAACATCAAGACAAGAAGTCTTATCTCATCTTAACCCACCATGAGTACAGATCTTTGCAACATTTAGCAAGTTACAACTTCCCTTTGGCAACTTCCCTTTAACGGGCAGAAACCTTGGACAGAACCAGACTCATGTTAGACAGACATCTGAGGAGACTGAGTTGGGATTAGAGAGAGAGAGAAGGGAGGAGGGGGGAGGGGCAGAGAGACAAAGACAGGGAGACATAAACACGGAGTCCATATTTCTGTGTTGTAGAGATGATCATGGAGAAACTGTAACTGTAAGAAGCCGTAGTAGCTGGAGTCTGTCAGGTCCATGGCAGCAGGCCGTCCACAGCAACAATCCGAAGGAACCTAACAGACAAACTCAGAGACTCCCAGAGAGATCCATGGTTAATAACTTTAATGGAACATTAAGATTAGAAGTTAGACTGACAGATAGAGAAGAGAGGGAAACAGGAGCCTTGTGTGTCAGTTCCCCCCGGACAGTCTAAACCTATGGCAGCATAACTAAGAGACTATAAGCTTTATCATAAAGGAAAGTTTTAAGTCTACTCCTAAAAGTAGAGAGGGTGTCTGCTCCCCGAACTTCAGCCGGTAGATGATTCCAGAGAAGAGGAGCCTGATAACTAAAGGCTCGACCTCCCAGACTACTTTTAGAGACCCTGGGTACGACGAGCAGGCCTACATGCTGGGAACGCAGCGATCTAGACGGATAATATGGCATGATAAGCTCTTTAAGAGAGGATAAGAGCTTTGAAAGTCAGAAGAAGAATTTTATATTCTATTCTAAATTCTATTCTGGGTAGCCAGTGCAGAGACGCTAACACCGGGGAGATATGCTCTCTCATCCTAGTCCTAGTCAGAACCCGGGCTGCAGCATTCTGAACTAGCTGATGAGTCCTAATAGATTTGTTAGGACAACCTGATAGAAGAGAGTTACAGTAATCTAATCTAGAGGAAACGAAAGCATGGACCAGCTTCTCTGCATCACTCTGAGACAAGATGTGTCTAATTTTTCTAATATTACGGAGATGAAAGAACGCTGTCCTGGAGACTTGTTGGATGTGAGAGTTTAAGGACAGGTCCTGATCCAAAAGAACTCTTAGGTTCCTAACAGTGGAGCCAGGTACCAGGCTGATGTCATCTAAGGGAGTTGTCTGGTTAGAAAAAGTCTCTCTGAGGTGTTTAGGTCCAATAACAATGACTTCAGTCTTCTCTGAGTTCAGAAGTAGAAAATTTCTGCTCATCCAGGTCCTTACATCTTCGAGGCAAGTTTTAAGTATCGATCATCAGCTAGTTTCCTCTGGCTTCAATGATAAATATAGCTGTGTATCATTTGCATAAAAGTGAAAGTTTATGGTGTGTTTTCTAATTATGCTACCAAGAGGAAGCATATATAAGTTAAAAAGAATCGGACCAAGCACTGAGCCTTGAGGAACTCCATAAAGCACCCTGGTATGCAGGGAAGATCTATTATTTACATGAACAAACTGCGAACGACTTGACAGATATGAGCTAAACCAAGCTAAAGCAGTTCCTGTGATGCCAAGAAGCTCCTCTAATCTCTGCAGGAGGATGTGATGATCAATAGTGTCAAAAGCAGCAGTAGGATCAAGTAACATGAGCACCAAGAGGTGACCACTATCTGAAGCCAACAGCAGATCATTAGTTACTTTCAGCAGTGCAGTCTCAGTACTATGGTTAGCCCTAAACCCAGACTGAAAGTCCTCAAGGACACTTTTACTATGAAGAAACTCACAGAGCTGACTGGAGACGACCTTCTCTAAGATTTTGGAAATAAAAGTGAGGTTAGATATCGGTCTGTAGTTAACTAAGGAGCCTGAATCAAGAGTTGGCTTTTTAAGGAGGGGCTTAATTACTGCAACTTTAAAAAGTTCTGGCACATAGCCTGTCAGTAAGGACGCATTAATCATCTTTAGAAGAGGGGTGCCGACCGAGGGAAGGACTTCCTTCAACAGCCATGCTGGGACAGGGTCCAAGAGGCAAGTTGATGGTTTAGCCAAAAGAACTGTTGAGACCAGCTCCGACAAGTCAATAGATACAAAGCAGTCAAAGAGTATTTTTGGTCTAAGAACCGTTTCCATGATTTCGCCAATGGCTGGAGATTCTACCCTGTTTGAAAGCACAAGGTTACTAATTTTATCTCTAATCTTTAATATCTTATCATTAAAGAAGCTCATGAAGTCCTCACTGCTAAGAGATGGAGGAATGCGTGGCTCAGTCGAGCTATGACTGTTTGTCAGCCTGGCTACAGTGCTGAAAAGGGATCTTGGATTATTTGTATTCTCTTCAATAAGCGACGAATAATAAGCAGCACGCGCAAGTCGCAGGGCCTTTCTATATTCATTTAAGCTGTTTCTCCAACGAGAACAGGACTCTGTTGTTTTAGTTGAGCGCCAAATTCTCTCAAGCTTCCTCGATTTTTGTTTGAGCTCATAAGTTTGAGCATTATACCATGGAGCTGAACTCTGTCGTCTAAGAGTCCTCTGTCTAAGCGGAGCGACTGAGTCGAGAACCGCTTGAAGAGAGCCTGTGGCATCAGCAACAAGCTGATCAAGCTGAGAAGGCGCATAGGAGCTCTCTGCTACAGTAGAGTAAGATACTGACTTCAAGGCAGCTGGAATAGCTTCCTTGAAAATGCATATGGCTGAATCAGACAAGCTCCTAGTTAAGATATTTTTATTGACTGGCATAAAGACCAATAAGGAGAACTCAAAAGTGACTAAGAAGTGATCGGACAGAAGAGGATTTTGTGGGACAACCGCTAAATTGACAGCTTCCAGGCCATGTGCCAGAACAAGATCTAGGGTGTGATTAAAGCGGTGAGTGGGTTGGTTCACAGCCTGTGTGAAACCAAAAGAATCTAATACTGACATTAAAGCGGAACAAAGACTGTCATTATGAGCATCTATATCACTGTTAAAATTTCAGACGATGTGGATTTTATCTGAAAGAAGGACGATACTGGACAGAAACTCAGAGAAATCGGATAAAAATTCAGAGTAAGGGAGGCCGGTACACAATAATAAACAATACCGGTTGCACAGTTTAAGCATCGAGATGTGTAAAACTTAGAAAAAGACTTTCAAAAGAGCTAAAGCCTAGCTTAGGTCTAGTATAAATATTAAAAATAGAATTAAAGATTGCTGCCACACCCCCTCCTCGCCCTGTGTCTCAGGATTGGTGGGTATTAAGGTGACTGGGAGGAGTGGACTCATTTAAACTAAGATAATCACCCTCACACAGCCAAGTTTCCGTCAGAGCCAGAAAATCAATATGATAATCTGATATGAGCTCATTAATTAAAATGGCTTTAGAAGATAAAGATCTAACATTTGATAAACCACATTTAACTTTAACCTAATGTGGTTCAGCTGCAGTTTTAATTCTAATAAGATTTTTATAGTTTACTCCTTTACTATTTTTAATGTTACGGGTAAAGGGTCACAGTTTCTATATTACAGGAGTGGCTGGGTAACAGCTCTAAGGGAAACGCAGAGGGGCGTGTAGGACTGCAGCTCTGCTTCCTGGTCTCCACTCTGAGTTGTCAAATTGGCAGACTAATAAAATCAGCAAGATTCCTAGTTGAACGAGCTGCACCATCCAAAGTAGGATGGATGCCGTCTCGGCTAATCAGACCAGGTTTGCCCCAGAAAGATTTCCAGTTATCTATAAACCCCACACCATTATCTGGACACCATCTCGACAGCCAGCGATTGAATGAGGAGATGCAACTAAACATCTCATCATTAGCCCTATTTGGCAGGGGACCAGAGAAAATTACAGAGTCCGACATCATTTTGGCCAGATTACACACCAACTCCATATTAATCTTAGTGACTTCCAACTGGCGACGTCGGGAGTCATTAATGCCGACATGTATTACAATTTTCTTGAATCTACGTTTATCTTTTGCCAGCAGTTTTTGAGGAACCACAATTTGAATACACAGATAGCATCATGTTACACTCAATGAAAGATTCATACATGCTTCACCCACAAAGTACAGTTACTGTATGATGATTTACATGTTTCCCTGACTGGAGGGAGAAAGTAGATGAAGATAAAATGTCACCAACAACAACAACCTTTGTGCACAGAGTTGCGTCCCTGAGGAGTGTGTCACTGACATAGAGGAGGATCTGGAAGTTTCCTTCCCCTGGTTTGTCTGATAGTATCACTTATATCAGCCAGGTTTCTTTAGGTGTCACAGATGGTCCATAAGTGATGGAGAGGATCCTCCTGGTTGTCTTGTGCCTCTCAGGTCAGAGTTTCTCTATTTCTCTATTTCTCTATTTCTCTATTTCTCTATCTATCTATCTATCTATCTATCTATCTATCTATCTATCTATCTATCTATCTATCTATCTATCTATCTATCTATCTATCTATCTATCTATCTATCTATCTATCTATCTATCTAGTTCTCTATCTATCTATCTATCTATCTATCTATCTATCTATCTATCTATCTATCTATCTATCTATCTATCTATCTATCTATCTATCTATCTATCTATCTATCTATCTATCTATCTATCTATTTTAACTGCTGTAGGTGTCCAGTGGTATCCCAAACCTTACTTTGAAAATACTTTAATCTATTTTTGTGCTGTAAAAAAATAAGAAATCACAAATTACAGTTGGAAAAATGTAGAAATGCTGTTTTACAAGAAAAAGAAGTCAAGTATCACATGCAAAAGGTAAGTGAAGTGTTAAAGCTGCAGCACTTAGAGTGAGAAATACTTTTAAAATATGTCAAAGTAATGTAGAAATGTAACAGTTCAGTTACACCGGTTAAGGTGCTTTTCAGCAGGAACCTTCCACAGGAACTAGGAAGCTTTTAAGAAACTCTATGAGCCACACCCAGCTGTGATGGACTTGGTTTAATAACTCCTAATCAGTAGTTTTCTTTAAGCCTGATAGAGTGAATGTGTCTCTGTTAGCTCCCAGTGTTCCAGTTTAAGGGGTGACCCTATAAACTGGAGACCTTCAGCTGAATGTGTCAGTGGATATCTAGTTTATAACAACTGTTGAAACACAGAAGAAGTCCTCGGGAATGCATACTAGTTTAGTTTTTGACTCAAATCTCCTCATCAGAGAAGTATTTAATAATAATCTGGTGAGATCACCTGGAGAGTTTGTGATGACTGAACATCCAACATTAATTCAATGTTTGGGAAACGTTTGACTAATGAGATTTCTATTCACAGCAATAACCTACACTTTACGACACAACATTTTTCAGATGATAAAAGATGGAATATGTTGTGTTTGGAAAGATATCAAACATGCAGTGATACTATTATTATCATGCATTTTTTTTTGTACCAGGCTGTAAATATGTTTATTTCTGCTGTGAAAATGGCTTTTTTTTTTGGCTCGGCGTGTTTGTGGCTTCTGGTACTTCCAGTGCACGCCTCAAGCTGACACTCCACCAACTGCAGCACTTTAGCTTTGGCTCATATTTTCAGACTGGATGTTGTTGCTTGCTCTCGAGCTTGTCTCCTCCTATTGCATCATCTTTGCTGTATGGCCTTCATCTCTTTCTTACTGCCCTCTACTGGTCTGGTGGTGTAGTGCAGTTGCATTTATTGCTTCTCTGTACCTCACTGGTCTGATTTGCGTAGTCTTCAGGCTGAAGTAGAAATGCAAGAGCCATTTAGTTCTTTGGAGAGGAGTTCCTGGAACCAAAGTTAGCCACCAACAGAGTACAAAAAGTGTTCTTAAAATAAAACATGTATGTTTAGGGAGATTTGATAGTGGAGGAAATATAAGGGGTCACATCTTCAGAACTCTTAAACCTCACAACCAAATCTCTGCCACTGACTGACTGAACACTAAAACTCTTTTTTCCTGCGGCAGCTTTTAAAATGGATTTCACTGCAGCAGCTGTGGAGACTGATTGGATAAAAGATGGGCCTAGACCCCCCCCCCCCTCCCCAAGACATATAAATCCTCATTCAGGCTCATAGATGCTGACAGATAAATTCTTCTGCTCTTCTCAGGCTGCAGCGTCTCCTCCTGCCTCCCCCGTCAGTTTCACTATGTGGCTGATTCCTTGAGCTGGACTGAAGCTCAGACCTACTGCAGACAGACATACACAGACCTGGCCACCATTGAAAGCCTTGAAGAGATGAAGGAAGTTAACAAGACGGTTTTACTCTCTGGACTCAACTCAGAGGTCTGGATCGGCCTGTACAGACAAATGTACTGGAAGTGGTCAGACAACTACACAGGAAGTGGAGCTGAGTACAGGAAATGGAGAACTGGTCAACCGGATGATTGGCAAGGGAAAGAGCACTGTGTCACTATTTATTATGATGGATTCAATGATGCATTTTGCTCTATTCTGTATAGCTTCGTCTGTTACAGAGGTAAGGATGATGTGAGGAATTTTCAGCTCTTGGAAACATTTTGTGAGGACTTTGTGAAATCTCACTTTGCCCATTTCTTCATACTTCTACCTGCAGGATCTCAAAAGAAACCTGAATTTGTTCTTGTGAATGAACAATTGAATTGGCCCAGTGCTCAGAGGCACTGCAGGGAGAAGTACAAAGACCTGGCCACAGTGAAGAGCGATGCTGTGTTCCAAAAGATCATGGGCTTGAAGCCCATTGGACAGTGGAGATGGATTGGTTTACACAAAGATCCTCATGATTTCTGGTCTGACGGGAGCAGCTCTAAGTTCAGATACTGGGATAATGTAGCAGATGTTTCTCTCCTCTTGAGTAGTTGGTGTGTGGTTGCAGATCTTGAGAGTTCAGGAAAGTGGCGGTTAATGCCTTGCGAAAGAAGATTCCCATTTGTGTGCTACAGCGTCCCTCAGCCTGGTGAGCAGCAGACAGAGTAATACTTCTTACCATTCAAGAGTTCAGTATCACAAAATAAAATCTGCATCAAGGTTTCTTTTTTTTCAAAACAGGAATAAAGAGACAGGTGATAAAGCTGAGGATGAAGCCAGATGACTCCTCTTTAGACCTGAACGACCCTGTTGTGAAAGCAGACATCCTGAAAAAGGCAAGATTCCAAAATCCATCCAAAGAAATCTTCAAAAGCATGAGCAGAAATGACTCTGGGAACAGTTTTTCTTTGTGTAATTAGTGTTATTCATTCATCTCAAAGAACCACGCTGGTTTGAGTAATGTTCCAAAATGGTCTCCATTTGTGTTCTCCAGCTCCAGAACCGGCTGAAGGAGAACGGACTGAATGGAGTCACCCTGAAGTGGAGAGAGCAGCCTGACGGCAAAGTGTTCCACAAGGAGGGAGAAAGTTCTCAGGAGAAAAAAAGAAAGAAGAACGAACTGTGAAGCTAAACTGTAACCGTGTGTCTGCTTTTCAGTGATCTATGAGGAGTGTTGGTTGTTTCTGACACACACACACACACACACACACACACACACACACACACACACACACACACACACACACACACACACACACACACACACACACAGCGTGCGACGTGATACACAGACCTGCTTTTAAATAAAACAACAGCCCCACCAGAATGTCAACAAGAGGTTTTAGTTTAACTCAGGGGTTCCTAAACTTCACCCTGCCAAAGCCCCCCCAAACAGCCGGGGACCTTTTTTGCAAACCAACAGATTTATTTTTTATTCTTTGTGTGGTATTATGCTAAAAATGATGCTTTCAGGGCCCGCTCAGGCAAGGTAGCTTACTGTGTGAATACAGCAGATTGCCTGACCTGATGCTCTTCTTTACATCTAAAGAAGTCTACTGTCTTTCAGCCTCTGTCGGGTGTTTTCGTATCAAGTGACGCTGAAGTTTCGACGGTTTTAAACACTCATTTGGGACACATAGGACACATTCAAGGCAATAACGGCTATTTTTCTCTGTGGTTGTAAAGCCATACTTAATGTATGATGCCTCATATTTTCACATTTTAGTTGGCCATGAGTTCTTAGTTTTTTGACAGAAGAATCCTCCAAGGCAGGGCTGTTCGACTGCTCTTTCAGTCTTATTCCTGTCAAAAACTTTTTCATTTTTTGCTAGCTAGGCGTTGACCGCCAGTCGACATGGATGATGACATTGTCATGCCCAATCTGGAACTGTCACATGAGGTGCGGTTAAGTACAATTGGAAACTTGAGAATCTGAAGATTATGGCATTTTACATGTTGTACGTTCAGGACAAATGGTTACATAAAAAGGTTAAATAAAAAGATATGATAAAGTATAAAAAATAAAAATAATTTCATTGTATTTTTGCCCCTTTCCTCCAATTTTTTGATGCTCCTCTCGTGCCCCCTGGGGGCCCCCCAGGGGGCCACAGCTGTCACTTTGATAAACACTGGTTTAACCCATTCCAGCATTAATGCAATCATGTACATCTTCAACACTCACAGAAGAGACCTCCCTCTTTGTTCTGGTAATCTGGTATTTTCCATGAAGGGAGCTAAAAGGCTAACAGAAGCTACAGTTGTCTAAACCACCACAAAAGAGCTCACTGTAGATTGGTAGAGTAGCAGGTTTATAAAAAGTGAATAAAAATGAGCTTAAGTAGAACCATTGAGTTAAAGTGAGAGCTATAGCAACAGTAGAGTGCTACAGACAGAACAAAGGCAAACTGGAAGTGACACAACACACTCACATGACCACAGAGAACCAATCAGAAGTCTGTGATACTTTTCCCTTTCATTAAAAACTAAATAGTTAGATAACCCAGTGTCTGCTCCTACAATGAGCTTCCAAAGCAACTTATAACAGTTTAACACTCTGAGATGGAAATGTTACTTTACTTTAGGCATACTGTTTGTGCTTGGCTATTAAAATGATCCTCAGTGACAGTCAAATGAGGGATTTTGGCGTCTGGCACAAAACTCTGAAAGAACTTTGTTTCATCGCTGGGCTTCGCACGAAGTTGTTTATAAACATCCGCGCTCTGATGTGCTTTCAGCTGAACTCATTTGTTTTCTGCTCATATGAACTTTTTTTTTTTTTTTTTTTCTATACTTTTTGAGGAACCACAGTTTGAATACACAGATAGCATCATGTGACACTCAAGGAAAGATTCATGCATGGCTTCACCCACAAAGTACAGTTACTGTATGATGATTTACATGTTATCCTGACTGGAAGGAGAAAGTAGATGAAGATAAAATGTCACCAACAACAACAACCTTTGTGCACAGCGTTGCGTCCCTGTGGAGTGTGTCACTGACATAGAGGAGGAGCTAGAAGTTTCCTCCCCCTGGTTTGTCTGATAGTATCACTTATATCAGCCAGGTTTCTTTAGGTGTCACAGATGGTCCATAAGAGATGGAGAGGATCCTCCTGGTTGTCTTGTGCCTCTCAGGTCAGAGTTTCTCTATTTATTAATTTATTTGTTTGTTTGTTTGTTTGTTTGTTTGTTTATTTTTTATTTTTTTTTACTGCTGTAGGTGTCCAGTGGTATCCCAAACCTTACTTTGAAAATACTTTAACCTATTTTTGTGCTGTAAAAAATAAAAAATCACAAATTACAGTTGGAGAAAAGTAGAAATGCTGTTTTACAAGCAAAAGAAGTCAAGTATCAAATGGAAAAGGTAAGTGAAGTGTCAAAGCTGCAGCACTTAGAGTGAGAAATACTTTTAAAATATGTCAAATGAATGTAGAAATGTAACAGTTCAGTTACATGGGTTAAGGCGCTTTTCAGCAGGAACCTTCCACAGGAACTAGGAAGCTTTTGAGGAACTCTATGCGCCACACCCAGCTGTGATGGACTTGGTTTAATAACTCCTAATCAGTAGTTTTCTTTAAGCCTGATAGAGTGAATGTGTCTCTGTTAGCTCCCTGGGCCTAGACCAAAGATTAGTCTCGGACCCCCCCCCAGCCATATAAATCCTCATTCAGGCTCATAGACGCTGACAGATAAACTCTTCTTCTCTTCTCAGGCTGCAGCATCTCCTCCTGCCTCCCCCGTCAGTTCCACTATGTGGCTGATTCCTTGAGCTGGACTGAAGCTCAGACCTACTGCAGACAGACATACACAGACCTGGCCACCATTGAAAGCCTTGAAGAAATGAAGCGAGTTAACAAGACAGTTTTACTCTCTGGACTCAACTCAGAGGTCTGGATCGGCCTGTACAGACAAATGTACTGGAAGTGGTCAGACAACTACACAGGAAGTGGAGCTGAGTACAGGAAATGGAGAACTGGTCAACCGGATGATTGGCAAGGGAAAGAGCACTGTGTCTCTACTGGTCATGATGGATTCAATGATGCATCTTGCTCTGATATGATAAGCTTCGTCTGTTACAGAGGTAAGGATGATGTGAGGAATTTTCAGCTCTTGGAAACATTTTGTGAGGACTTTGTGAAATCTCACTTTGCCCATTTCTTCATACTTCTACCTGCAGGATCTCAAAAGAAACCTGAATTTGTTCTTGTGAATGAACAATTGAATTGGCCCAGTGCTCAGAGGCACTGCAGGGAGAAGTACAAAGACCTGGCCACAGTGAAGAGCGATGCTGTGTTCCAAAAGATCATTGGCTTGAAGCCCATTGGACAGTGGAGATGGATTGGTTTACACAAAGAGTCTCATGATTTCTGGTCTGACGGGAGCAGCTCTAAGTTCAGATACTGGGATAATGTAGCAGATGTTTCTCTCCTCTTGAGAAGTTGGTGTGTGGTTGCAGATCTTGAGAGTTCAGGAAAGTGGAGGTTACTGCCTTGCGAAAGAAGATTCCCATTTGTGTGCTACAGCGTCCCACAGACTGGTGAGTAGCAGACAGAGAGTAACATTTTTTACCATTCAAGAGTTCAGTATCACAAAATAAAATCTGCATCAAGGTTTCTTTTTTTTCCAAAACAGGAATAAAGAGACAGGTGATAAAGCTGAGGATGAAGCCAGATGACCCCTCTTTAGACCTGAACGACCCTGTTGTGAAAGCAGACATCCTGAAAAAGGCAAGATTCCAAAATCCATCCAAAGAAATCTTCAAAAGCATGAGCAGAAATGACTCTGGGAACAGTTTTTCCTTGTGTAATTAGTGTTATTCATTCATCTCAAAGAACCACGCTGGTTTGAGTAATGTTCCAAAATGGTCTCCATTTGTGTTCTCCAGCTCCAGAACCGGCTGAAGGAGAACGGACTGAATGGAGTCACCCTGAAGTGGAGAGAGCAGCCTGACGGCAAAGTGTTCCACAAAGAGGGAGGAAGTTCTCAGGAGAAAAAAAGAGAGAAGACCGAACTGTGAAGCTAAACTGTAACCGTGTGTCTGCTTTTCAGTGATCTATGAGGAGTGTTGGTTGTTTCTGACACACACACACACACACACACACACACACACACACACACACACACAGCGTGCGACGTGATACACAGACCTGCTTTTAAATAAAACAACAGCCCCACCAGAATGTCAACAAGAGGTTTTAGTTTAACTCAGGGGTTCCTAAACTTCACCCTGCCAAAGCCCCCCCAAACAGCCGGGGACCTCCTGTTTTCGTATCAAGTGACGCTGAAGTTTCAAAGGTTTTAAACACTCATTTGGGACACATAGGACACATTCAAGGCAATAATGGCTATTTTTCTCTGTGGTTGTAATGCCATACTTAATGTATGATGCCTCATATTTTCACATTTTAGTTGGCCATGAGTTCTTAGTTTTTTGACAGAAGAATCCTCCAAGGCAGACTGTTCGACTGCTCTTTCAGTCTTATTCCTGTCAAAAACTTTTTCATTTTTTGCTAGCTAGGCGTTAACCGCCAGTCGACATGGATGATGACATTGTCATGCCCAATCTGGAACTGTCACATGAGGTTGGGTTAAGTACAATTGGAAACTTGAGAATCTGAAGATTATGGCATTTAACATGTTGTACGTTCAGGACAAATGGTTACATAAAAAGGTTAAATAAAAAGATATGATAAAAGTAAAAAAAATAATTTCATTCTATTTTTGCCCCTTTCCTCCAATTTTTTGAGGCTCCTCTAGCCCCCCAGGGGGCCACAGCCCCCACTTTGGTAAACACTGGTTTAACCCATTCCAGCATCAATGCAATTCTGTACATCTCCAACACTCACAGAAGAGACCTCCCTCTTTGTTCTTGTAATCTGGTATTTACCATGAAGAAAATAGCTGTCAAGAACATAGACCAAGAAGTGGACACAAATGCAAACTCAGAGACGAGATCCGTAAAAGCAACAAGGGTTTAATAAACAGACCAGGTTCAATACACAGAACAGGTAGTCAGCCAGACAGGGTTTGGTACACGGAATCAGACAGTTAGGCAGGCAGAGTTCGGTACACAGGTAAACAATCCAAAGTGAGGCAAAGGTATCCAGAAAAACATGAGGCAAAGATCAAAGTCCAAAAACGAGAGCAAGATTCAAAAACAGCAAGATCTAGACTGTGAACAAAGGCTGGAACGAGGACGGTAAAGTGCAACAAACTGGCAACGAGACAATGAGACACATGAGGTTAAATACAAGAGGTAATGAGGGGTGATGACACACAGCTGGGGGAGACAATCAGGAATCAGGTGTGACAGACAGGGTAAAGCATACAGGAACCAATTTAAAAGACAGAGACAAGGGTTAATGATTTCAAAATAAAACGGGAAACCAAACATGACTCAAAAATGTGCAAAAAACAACAGAAACTTTACAGACATGACAATAGAAACACTACAGCGTTCACTGACACTCCTCACTCACTGTAAGACAGACGGATGCTGGGTTTAGAGGAAAGTTAAATATACTTTATTTTCTTTTAATGCATTTCACATTTATTAGTTTATTTCGAAACTTACTTTTTCACATTTTTATGAGATAATATGCTCTTTAATTTCTGAGTTGTGTTGTTTAGCCAGAGCTGTTGAGCTTTGGGTGATTTTTTGATTTTGTATGAAGCAACAGTTCCCAGATCAGCCTGACAGATCTGGTTAAAATGAGAGACCAGATCCTGTGTATTAAGACGAGTTTTCTTTTCTTTTTTTTGTCAATTGCATTGAATAAATGAACAAATGAATACATAATAACTCTTCAACTAACTTGTGTAATGAACATTAATAAATGTTAAAAATTATTCCATCTCCTTTGAAAATTAGGCTCAGTCGCCCCAGAGCATCAACAAGCCACCGCCATGCTTCACTCTAAGCAGGCTGTTCTTGAAGAAAGCTTCATTCTTACTTCTCCGAATATAACGCTAATCCACAGGCAAAAAAAAAAGTTCCAGCTTTGTTTCATCCCTCCACAAAGCAGAGTAAAAACTTCTGTGGCTTTTTATCTGGCTGTAAGTATATTAGAGAAAACTTTTCTTATGCTTGTAGCTCAGTAATGGCGTGCATCTTTGGACTTTGACCATGGAGACCTTCAGTCATGGGCGTCGCCACCATTCAATGTGAAGGGGATGTGTCCCCTCCAGATTTCAAAATTCTTGATTTGGACCCCCCCCCCCACACATTTTACAGAAAATACTGGTTCATCCAGCACCGTTTCTATTGCCATCCATTCCACTTGATCGCCAATAGAAAATACATAGTCGACTTGTTAATCCACTCAATGTTTTCCGGAAAACATTCAACAAGTGAATGAGTGACGGTGCATCTCAGGCAGTGAGTGAAGCAGCAGGCTGCCCGAAACAGGAGGTAACATTTGTTAGCCCTCAATATTAACACGAGGCCACGTTATATTAATGTTCAGCTAAGAAATGAAAACTAGAACTAAGCTAATGAATTGATGCAATATTTGCTCCTTCCCCAGACATAATGGACATCAGACAATTTCTAACAAAGAAGCGGAAAGTAAGTCAAAATGTCCCCACAATACAGGTGTTTTGCTAGTGGAAACGTTACCTGACTTATTTCAGTTGTTGATAGAAAAAAAACAATGCTTAATTAATTCATCCCGATCCCTTTTGACATCAGATTGATACTGAGATTGAGTCAGGAGCAGGAGCAGGGTCAGCAGCTTGTGACGTGAGGGAAAGTGCAGAGACCCCAGTCACAGAGGTGAGTGATTTACGGTGCTGGGCTGGTAGTTACAGTATGGATTTGGGTAAAATGACGTGACGTTACCCCACACAGCTCTACAAACATCTGATGTGATTACTGATCAGATTAAGTTTCTTGTATTTAGTTTCCATGGGCTCCAGATCAAAAGTTACTATATGTGTAAATGAATGATCACTGTAGCTAGGGGTGAGCAATGCAGATATCGCAAAAATATCATGATTTCTAAAATATAAAATCATAATCACGAATATATCACGATTCTTTGATTTTTCTAGATTAATTTGCATGTTTGACCATTTTTTCCCTATGTTTAACATAAAACATGTAAAACCCTAAAAGACAATTGAAGCCAAAGAAACTTTCTGAACAGGTTTTAATTTAAATAGTGCAGTTTTTTTTTAAATTGTGCAATAAATGTAAACATAAACGGTAATGAACAACAAAAAAGTGCACTTTTGTAACATAAAAACTAAACACAGCAGATAGCATATTGAAAAGGGTCAAATATAAATGCAAAATTCAGTAACTGGTTATCTCTTAAAGGGCAAAACTTTAGAACAAATGTTATCAAACTGCAATGTCTATAACCTGAGTGAATAATACAGCTGCTTTAGAACAGATTTTTGTTCAGACATCTTCAAGCTTTTATCTCCTTTTCTCTTTCTACCATGGCTTCATTCTACATAACCAAGCAGGAGATTTCACCATGCACTGTAATATGCTATGACTGGCTAGTCAGGTGCACGTCCAAGTCTCTGCACCCACACAGACGATTTGACGATTTTTCTGCTTTATTAGATCATCCCCACGTTATAATCCTTAACGATTTAATATCGCACACCCCTAATTGTTGCACTGTCATTTGGCTACTGGTGTCAAATAATACCTATAGACTGCAATAATTTAATCAAAGTTGTTTGAGGAGGGGAGTTTGCATGTTCCCCCTGTCCATGCATGGGTTCTCTCCGGGTACTCTGGCTTTCTCCCACAGTCCAAAAACATGCTCATTAGGTCGATTGGCGACTCTAAATTGCCTGTAGGTGTGAGAGTGTGAGCTTGAAAGGTTGTCTGTCTCTGTGTGTCAGCCCTGTGATTGACTGGAGACCAGTCCAGGGTGTACCCTGCCTCTCGCCCTAAGCCAGCTGGGATAGGCTCCAGAGACCAACAAAAGTTGTAGACCCCTGATCTAAAGCTACTTAAACTGTGCTTTATTTATTGTTACCTCTTTATTTGTATAAAAAATTATTGGCTTTTTTATTGTGAACTCTAATTTCCAGGAGACATTAGACAGAGGAGAGGGATCCATAGATCTTGAGAGCAGAGAAAGGGGGACCATTTCTGATGAAGATAATCAAGAGAGGACTCCTGAAAGAGATGAGGGTGAGAGCCAGTCTGAGAAACATGAGGGAGAGAGCCAGGAAATAATCTACAACAAGCCGAATCAGCCTGACCCAAGAGTCATCCCAAACCAACAACTTCCAAATAAGACTCTAAAGTTTCAGGAAAGATGGTTTAGGGACTATCCTTGGCTACATTATGTGCCCAGTGCAGGTGTGTGTCCTTTGCCTTCAAAAAGCTAGGTTGCCCACTTGCAAAATCCATGGACGAAGCTTTTGTGTCTACAGGGTTTCAAAACTGGAAAAAGGCCACTGAAAAGATTGCAATGCACCAACAGAGTCAAGCACACAAAGTAGCTATGACAACTCACACACACCAGTGAAGAAGTGTTGAAACTCAGCTATCCACAGCTAGGGAGCAGCAGCAAAGAGAGGCAAGATCCTGCTTGCTCAAAATAATTAAATCAATTCAGTTTCTTGCTCGCCAGGGTCTAGCATTATGTGGTCATGAGAGTGATGAGGGCAACCTTGTACAACTGCTTCATGATAAAGCTGAAGATGGCAAAGTGCTTAAGAAGTGGCTGAGTAAGCCAACAAATCACTACACTAGCCTAGAAGTGCAGAATGAAATTTCAAACATCATGGTCAATGCTATTGTTAGGGACATCTCGAGCACTTTACATGTACTGCCGACATTGCAGTTTTCAATGATAATGGATGGAGTACTTGGTGCAAAGTGCTGCAGATTGGTAGAGTAGCAGGTTTATAAAAAGTGAATAAAAATGAGCTTAAGTAGAACCATTGAGTTAAAGTGAGAGCTATAGCAACAGTAGAGCGCTACAGACAGAGCAAAGGCAAACTGGAAGTGACAAAACACACTCACATGACCACAGAGAACCAATCAGAGGTCTGTGATACTTTTCCCTTTCATTAAAAACTAAATAGATAAGGGTCAATATCACTATAAAGTGCCTTTGGTGTCCCCATCAGTTTCAGTCAGTCATCATGAAAATGTAGCAAATAATTCTAGTCTGAGGTCTTATTATAAGAGGCCAAATATTGGCACATATATCAGTACAATGATAAGTCACTTAAAATGTGTCTCCTTCTTTCTATACTCATTTCTTTCATTGGATGTACGTGATTTTGGCATGTCCCACACACTGCTCTGCTGACTACAAGGTGTTTAATAAGTGGGTAATTGATATTAAATCAAAGTTCTTTTTACATGATTTTCTTGCACACATTCAGTTATTTAATGAAACAAGTCATTTTAATGATGTTTATTCTATTTTCATAATCATATTGAACATTTTGCATGTGTCCCTGAAACTGCTGTCCACCCTGTCATTATGGGGTAAATGCCCCTTTAAGAATGCAACTGATGTTTTCAGTGACATCACTGAGCATTTTTTTTCATTCTTCAATCAAGCCTGACGCAGTGCCAAGTTGCAGAGTAAGTTCTTACATTTCTGTTTTGTAGTTTTCATCATATTCTGTCTGGAACTGGATGTTGTCAAGCTTGAAATATCAGCACTTTGTCTATCAGTGATAGAAAAAACTATCAGAATTTTGAAATGTGCCTGTAAAACAGTGTACAAGTAGCTCTCTAACTATAGCATATTGCTAGGTGTATGTCCACCATGTGCTCATCAAATGCTAACTCTAGCTAAAAATGTCCACCCTGTCATTGTCCACCCTGTCAGCAAGCCATCCATGACAGGGTGGACATGGTTTATGACAGGAAGGACATGTGCACAGTTGAGGCCATTGCTGATGATGTTAGATGCTGACAATCCTATGGATAGTAAGAATGGACAACAATCACGTAGTTAAAAAGTGTTTAAAGGAATATTTTTCATGAGATTTTCCAAGGAATGAGATCAAAAGGTGTTGAGATAGCACGAAAATATCATGTCATGTCGCTGTCCACCGTCTTTTTCATGTTCTATGAAAATAAACAAATTACTTTCACAAGTTAGCAAATCTTTTGTGTGATTCCTTTATAAACAAATGAGGGCAAAATAGCATTTTTTGAAAGTTTGACAAAATGTCTTTTATGTTAGATTTTATTTAGAACTCAACTCTTGCAGATTTTGTAGCGAAACAAATCATTTTCCATAATTTATTTATATCTTAATGCTTTTGCCATGAACTAAAATATGTCCTTGAGAAGGGACCACATAGCTTTCTGAAAATGTACAATTTTTTTTAAGTATGTAATTACAATGTATTTTGGACATATTTTGTCATTAGCAGGTAAATTGTCTGCAAGCAGTCAATTTGTAAAAAGTGTGGGAGCTTGATGAATATGCATTTCCAGAAGCATGACATCTAATTAATACAATGAATATAAAGTTTAATGGAAAATCTATGATTTTTTGGGGGAGTGATGAGAAAGTCTCAAAGGCACCTTATGGTGATAATGACTCATAACCCAGTGTCTGCTCCTACAATGAGCTTCCAAAGCAACTTATAACAGTTTAACACTCTGAGATGGAAATGTTACTTTACTTTAGGCATACTGTTTGTGCTTGGCTATCAAAATGATCCTCAGTGACAGTCAAATGAGGAATTTGGGCGTCTGGCACAAAACTCTGAAAGAACTTTGTTTCATCGCTGGGTTTTTCTGGAAGTTTTTTATAAACATCAGCGCTCTGATGTGCTTTCAGCTGAACTCATTTGTTTTCTGCTCATATGAACTCTTTTTTTTTTTTTTTCTCTACTTTTTGAGGAACCACAGTTTGAATACACAGATAGCATCATGTTACACTCAATGAAAGATTCATACATGCTTCACCCACAAAGTACAGTTAATGTATGATGATTTACATGTTTCCCTGACTGGAGGGAGAAAGTAGATGAAGATAAAATGTCTCAAACAACAACAAAAACCTTTGTGCACAGCGTTGCGTCCCTGTGGAGTGTGTCACTAACATAGAGGAGGAGCTGGAAGTTTCCTCCCCCTGGTTTGTCTGATAGTATCACTTATATCAGCCAGGTTTCTTTAGGTGTCACAGATGGTCCATAAGTGATGGAGAGGATCCTCCTGGTTGTCCTGTGCCTCTCAGGTCAGAGTTTCTCTATTTCTGTATTTATTTCTGTATTTCTGTGTTTCTGTATTTCTTTCTTTCTTTCTTTTTTCTTTCTTTTTTTATTTATTTATTTATTTATTTATTTATTTATTTATTTATTTATTTATTTATTTATACTGCTGTAGGTGTCCAGTGGTATCCCAAACCTTACTTTGAAAATACTTTAACCTATTTTTGTGCTGTAAAAAAAAAACAAAACAAAACACAAATTACAGTTGGAGAAGTGTAGGAATGCTGTTTTACAAGCAAAGAAGGTCAAGTATCACATGGAAAAGGTAAGTGAAGTGTCAAAGCTGCAGCACTTAGAGTGAGAAATACTTTTAAAATATGTCAAAGTAATGTACAAATGTAACAGTTCACTTACATGGGTTAAGGTGCTTTTCAGCAGGAACCTTCCACAGGAACTAGGAAGCTTTTGAGAAACTCTATGAGCCACACCCAGCTGTGATGGACTTGGTTTAATAACTCCTAATCAGTAGTTTTCTTTAAGTCTGATAGAGTGAATGTGTCTCTGTTAGCTCCCAGTGTTGCAGTTTAAGGGGTGACCCTATAAACTCGAGACCTTCAGCTGAACGTGTCAGTGGATATCCAGTCCACGGGAATGCATCCTAGTTTAGTTTTTGACTCAAATCTCCTCATCAGAAAAGTATTTAATAATAATCTGGTGAGATCACCTGGAGAGTTTGTGATGACTGAACATCCAACATTAATTCAATGTTTGGGAAACGTTTGACTAATGGGATTTCTATTCACAGCAATAACCTACACTTTACGACATGACATTTTTCAGATGATAAAAGATGGAATATGTTGTGTTTGGAAAGATATCAAACATGCAGTGATACTATTATTATCATGCATTTTTTTGTACCAGGCTGTAAATATGTTTATTTCTGCTGTGAAAATGGCTTTTTTTTTTTTTTTTGGCTTGGCTTGGCGTGTTTGTGGCTTCCAGTACTTCCAGAACACACCTCAAGCTGACACTCCACCAACTGCAGCACTTTAGCTTTGGCTCATATTTACTGGATGTTGTTGCTTGCTCTCGAGCTTGTCTCCTCCTATTGCATCATCTTTGCTGTATGGCCTTCGTCTCTTTCTTACTGCCCTCTACTGGTCTGGTGGTGTAGTGCAGTTACATTTATTGCTTCTCTGTACCTCACTGGTCTGATTTGCGTAGTCTTCAGGCTGAAGTAGAAATGCAAGAGCCATTTAGTTCTTTGGAGAGGAGTTCCTGGAACCAAAGTTAGCCACCAACAGAGTACAAAAAGTGTTCTTAAAATAAAACATGTATGTTTAGGGAGATTTGATAGTGGAGGAAATATAAGGGGTCACATCTTCAGAACTCTTAAACCTCACAACCAAATCTCTGCCAAGACACTGACTGAACACTAAAACTCTTTTTTCCTGCGACAAAATAAAAAATGGATTTCACTGCAGCAGCTGTGGAGACTGATTGGATAAAAGATGGGCCTAGACACCCCCCACCCTCCACCCCCTCCCCAAGACATATAAATCCTCATTCAGGCTCATTGATGCTGACAGATAAACTCTTCTTCTCTTCTCAGGCTGCAGCGTCTCCTCCTGCCTCCCCCGTCAGTTTCACTATGTGGCTGATTCCTTGAACTGGACTGAAGCTCAGACCTACTGCAGACAGACATACACAGACCTGGCCACCATTGAAAGCCTTGAAGAGATGAAGCGAGTTAACAAGACGGTTTTACTCTCTGGACTCAACTCAGAGGTCTGGATCGGCCTGTACAGACAAATATACTGGAAGTGGTCAGACAACTACACAGGAAGTGGAGCTGAGTACAGGAAATGGAGCCCTGGTCAACCGGATGATTTGAAACAAGAGAACTGTGTCTTTATTTATGATGATGGATTCCATGATACATCTTGCTCTGATATGATAAGCTTCGTCTGTTACAGAGGTAAGGATGATGTGAGGAATTTTCAGCTCTTGGAAACATTTTGTGAGGACTTTGTGAAATCTCACTTTGCCCATTTCTTCATACTTCTACCTGCAGGATCTCAAAAGAAACCTGAATTTGTTCTTGTGAGTGAACGTTTGAATTGGTCCAGTGCTCAGAGGCACTGCAGGGAGAAGTACAAAGACCTGGCCAAAGTGAAGAGTGATGCTGTGTTCCAAAAGATCATTGGCTTGAAGGCCCTTGGACAGTGGACATGGATTGGTTTACACAAAGAGTCTCATGATTTCTGGTCTGACGGGAGCAGCTCTAAGTTCAGATACTGGGATAATGTAGCAGATGTTTCTCTCCTCTTGAGTAGTTGGTGTGTGGTTGCAGATCTTGAGAGTTCAGGAAAGTGGCGGTTAATGCCTTGTGAAAGAAGATTCCCATTTGTGTGCTACAGCGTCCCACAGCCTGGTGAGCAGCAGACAGAGAGTAACACTTTTTACCATTCAAGAGTTCAGTATCACAAAATAAAATCTGCATCAAGGTTTCTTTTTTTTTCAAAACAGGAATAAAGAGACAGGTGATAAAGCTGAGGATGAAGCCAGATGACTCCTCTTTAGACCTGAACGACCCTGTTGTGAAAGCAGACATCCTGAAAAAGGCAAGATTCCAAAATCCATCCAAAGAAATCTTCAAAAGCATGAGCAGAAATGACTCTGGGAACAGTTTTTCCTTGTGTAATTAGTGTTATTCATTCATCTCAAAGAACCACGCTGGTTTGAGTAATGTTCCAAAATGGTCTCCATTTGTGTTCTCCAGCTCCAGAACCGGCTGAAGGAGAACGGACTGAATGGAGTCACCCTGAAGTGGAGAGAGCAGCCTGACGGCAAAGTGTTCCACAAGGAGGGAGGAAGTTCTCAGGAGAAAAAAAGAAAGAAGAACGAACTGTGAAGCTTAACTTTAACTGTGTGTCTGCTTTTCAGTGATCTATGAGGAGTGTTGGTTGTTTCTGACACACACACACACACACACACACACACACACACACACACACACACACACACACACACACACACACACACACAGCGTGCGACGTGATACACAGACCTGCTTTTAAATAAAACAACAGCCCCACCAGAATGTCAACAAGAGGTTTTAGTTTAACTCTGGGGTTCCTAAACTTCACCCTGCCAAAGCCCCCCCAAATAGCCGGGGACCTCCTTTGGAAACCAACAGATTTATTTTTTATTCTCTGTGTGGTAATATGCTAAAAATGATGCTTTCAGGGCCCGCTCAGGCAAGGTAGCTTACTGTGTGAATTCAGCAGATTGCCTGACCTGATGCTCTTCTTTACATCTAAAGAAGTCTACTGTCTTTCAGCCTCTGTCGGGTGTTTTCGTATCAAGTGACGCTGAAGTTTCGACGGTTTTAAACACTCATTTGGGACACATAGGACACATTCAAGGCAATAATGGCTATTTTTCTCTGTGGTTGTAATGCCATACTTAATGTATGATGCCTCATATTTTCACATTTTAGTTGGCCATGAGTTCTTAGTTTTTTGACAGAAGAATCCTCCAAGGCAGGGCTGTTCAACTGCTCTTTCAGTCTTATTCCTGTCAAAAACTTTTTCATTTTTTGCGAGCTAGGCGTTGACCGCCAGTCGACATGGATGATGACATTGTCATGCCCAATCTGGAACTGTCACATGAGGTTGGGTTAAGTACAATTGGAAACTTGAGAATCTGAAGATTATGGCATTTAACATGTTGTACGTTCAGGACAAATGGTTACATAAAAAGGTTAAATAAAAAGATATGATAAAAGTATAAAAATAATTTCATTGTATTTTTGCCCCTTTCCTCCAATTTTTTGAGGCTCCTCTAGCCCCCCAGGGGGCCACAGCCCCCACTTTGGTAAACACTGGTTTAACCCATTCCAGCATTAATGCAATTCTGTACATCTCCAACACTCACAGAAGAGACCTCCCTCTTTGTTCTGGTAATCTGGTATTTACCATGAAGAAAATAGCTGTCAAGAACATAGACCAAGAAGTGGACACAAATGCAAACTCAGAGACGAGATCCGTAAAAGCAACAAGGGTTTAATAAACAGACCAGGTTCAATACACAGAACAGGTAGTCAGCCAGACAGGGTTTGGTACACGGAATCAGACAGTTAGACAGGCAGAGTTCGGTACACAGGTAAACAATCCAAAGTGAGGCAAAGGTATCCAGAAAAACATGAGGCAAAGATCAAAGTCCAAAAACGAGAGCAAGATTCAAAAACAGCAAGATCTAGACTGTGAACAAAGGCTGGAACGAGGACGGTAAAGTGCAACAAACTGGCAACGAGACAATGAGATACATGAGGTTAAATACAAGAGGTAATGAGGGGTGATGACACACAGCTGGGGGAGACAATCAGGAATCAGGTGTGACAGACAGGGTAAAGCATACAGGAACCAATTTAAAAGACAGAGACAAGGGTTAATGATTTCAAAATAAAACGGGAAACCAAACATGACTCAAAAATGTGCAAAAAACAACAGAAACTTTACAGACATGACAATAGAAACACTACAGCGTTCACTGACACTCCTCACTCACTGTAAGACAGACGGATGCTGGGTTTAGAGGAAAGTTAAATATACTTTATATTCTTTTAATGCATTTCACATTTATTAGTTTATTTCAAAACTTACTTTTTCACATTTATATGAGATAATATGCTCTTTAATTTCTGAGTTGTGTTGTTTAGCCAGAGCTGTTGAGCTTTGGGTGATTTTTTGATTTTGTATGAAGCAACGGTTCCCAGATCAGCCTGACAGATCTGGTTAAAATGAGAGACCAGATCCTGTGTATTAAGACGAGTTTTCTTTTCTTTTTTTTTTGTCAATTGCATTGAATAAATGAACAAATGAATACATAATAACTCTTCAACTAACTTGTGTAATGAACATTAATAAATGTTAAAAATTATTCCATCTCCTTTGAAAATTAGGCTCAGTCGCCCCAGAGCATCAACAAGCCACCGCCATGCTTCACTCTAAGCAGGCTGTTCTTGAAGAAAGCTTTATTCTTACTTCTCCGAATATAACGCTAATCCACAGGCAAAAAAAAAAAGTTCCAGCTTTGTTTCATCCCTCCACAAAGCAGAGTAAAAACTTCTGTGGCTTTTTATCTGGCTGTAAGTATATTAGAGAAAACTTTTCTTATGCTTGTAGCTCAGTAATGGCGTGCATCTTTGGACTTTGACCATGGAGACCTTCAGTCATGGGCGACGCCACCATTCAATGTGAAGGGGATGTGTCCCCTCCAGATTTCAAAATTCTTGATTTGGACCCCCCCCCCCCACACATTTTACAGAAAATACTGGTTCATCCAGCACCGTTTCTATTGCCTCGTAAAAGAATCCATTCCACTTGATCGCCAATAGAAAATACATAGTCGACTTGTTAATCCACTCAATGTTTTCCGGAAAACATTCAACAAGTGAATGAGTGACGGTGCATCTCAGGCAGTGAGTGAAGCAGCAGGCTGCCCGAAACAGGAGGTAACATTTGTTAGCCCTCAATATTAACACGAGGCCACGTTATATTAATGTTCAGCTAAGAAATGAAAACTAGAACTAAGCTAATGAATTGATGCAATATTTGCTCCTTCCCCAGACATAATGGACATCAGACAATTTCTAACAAAGAAGCGGAAAGTAAGTCAAAATGTCCCCACAATACAGGTGTTTTGCTAGTGGAAACGTTACCTGACTTATTTCAGTTGTTGATAGAAAAAAAACAATGCTTAATTAATTCATCCCGATCCCTTTTGACATCAGATTGATACTGAGATTGAGTCAGGAGCAGGAGCAGGGTCAGCAGCTTGTGACGTGAGGGAAAGTGCAGAGACCCCAGTCACAGAGGTGAGTGATTTACGGTGCTGGGCTGGTAGTTACAGTATGGATTTGGGTAAAATGACGTGACGTTACCCCACACAGCTCTACAAACATCTGATGTGATTACTGATCAGATTAAGTTTCTTGTATTTAGTTTCCATGGGCTCCAGATCAAAAGTTACTATATGTGTAAATGAATGATCACTGTAGCTAGGGGTGAGCAATGCAGATATCGCAAAAATATCATGATTTCTAAAATATAAAATCATAATCACGAATATATCACGATTCTTTGATTTTTCTAGATTAATTTGCATGTTTGACCATTTTTTCCCTATGTTTAACATAAAACATGTAAAACCCTAAAAGACAATTGAAGCCAAAGAAACTTTCTGAACAGGTTTTAATTTAAATAGTGCAGTTTTTTTTTAAATTGTGCAATAAATGTAAACATAAACGGTAATGAACAACAAAAAAGTGCACTTTTGTAACATAAAAACTAAACACAGCAGATAGCATATTGAAAAGGGTCAAATATAAATGCAAAATTCAGTAACTGGTTATCTCTTAAAGGGCAAAACTTTAGAACAAATGTTATCAAACTGCAATGTCTATAACCTGAGTGAATAATACAGCTGCTTTAGAACAGATTTTTGTTCAGACATCTTCAAGCTTTTATCTCCTTTTCTCTTTCTACCATGGCTTCATTCTACATAACCAAGCAGGAGATTTCACCATGCACTGTAATATGCTATGACTGGCTAGTCAGGTGCACGTCCAAGTCTCTGCACCCACACAGACGATTTGACGATTTTTCTGCTTTATTAGATCATCCCCACGTTATAATCCTTAACGATTTAATATCGCACACCCCTAATTGTTGCACTGTCATTTGGCTACTGGTGTCAAATAATACCTATAGACTGCAATAATTTAATCAAAGTTGTTTGAGGAGGGGAGTTTGCATGTTCCCCCTGTCCATGCATGGGTTCTCTCCGGGTACTCTGGCTTTCTCCCACAGTCCAAAAACATGCTCATTAGGTCGATTGGCGACTCTAAATTGCCTGTAGGTGTGAGAGTGTGAGCTTGAAAGGTTGTCTGTCTCTGTGTGTCAGCCCTGTGATTGACTGGAGACCAGTCCAGGGTGTACCCTGCCTCTCGCCCTAAGCCAGCTGGGATAGGCTCCAGAGACCAACAAAAGTTGTAGACCCCTGATCTAAAGCTACTTAAACTGTGCTTTATTTATTGTTACCTCTTTATTTGTATAAAAAATTATTGGCTTTTTTATTGTGAACTCTAATTTCCAGGAGACATTAGACAGAGGAGAGGGATCCATAGATCTTGAGAGCAGAGAAAGGGGGACCATTTCTGATGAAGATAATCAAGAGAGGACTCCTGAAAGAGATGAGGGTGAGAGCCAGTCTGAGAAACATGAGGGAGAGAGCCAGGAAATAATCTACAACAAGCCGAATCAGCCTGACCCAAGAGTCATCCCAAACCAACAACTTCCAAATAAGACTCTAAAGTTTCAGGAAAGATGGTTTAGGGACTATCCTTGGCTACATTATGTGCCCAGTGCAGGTGTGTGTCCTTTGCCTTCAAAAAGCTAGGTTGCCCACTTGCAAAATCCATGGACGAAGCTTTTGTGTCTACAGGGTTTCAAAACTGGAAAAAGGCCACTGAAAAGATTGCAATGCACCAACAGAGTCAAGCACACAAAGTAGCTATGACAACTCACACACACCAGTGAAGAAGTGTTGAAACTCAGCTATCCACAGCTAGGGAGCAGCAGCAAAGAGAGGCAAGATCCTGCTTGCTCAAAATAATTAAATCAATTCAGTTTCTTGCTCGCCAGGGTCTAGCATTATGTGGTCATGAAAGTGATGAGGGCAACCTTGTACAACTGCTTCATGATAAAGCTGAAGATGACAAAGTGCTTAAGAAGTGGCTGAGTAAGCCAACAAATCACTACACTAGCCTAGAAGTGCAGAATGAAATTTCAAACATCATGGCCAATGCTATTGTTAGGGACATCTCGAGCACTTTACATGTACTGCCGACATTGCAGTTTTCAATGATAATGGATGGAGTACTTGGTGCAAAGTGCTGCAGATTGGAAGAGTAGCAGGTTTATAAAAAGTGAATAAAAATGAGCTTAAGTAGAACCATTGAGTTAAAGTGAGAGCTATAGCAACAGTAGAGCGCTACAGACAGAGCAAAGGCAAACTGGAAGTGACAAAACACACTCACATGACCACAGAGAACCAATCAGAGGTCTGTGATACTTTTCCCTTTCATTAAAAACTAAATAGATAAGGGTCAATATCACTATAAAGTGCCTTTGGTGTCCCCATCAGTTTCAGTCAGTCATCATGAAAATGTAGCAAAATAATTCAAGTCTGAGGTCTTATTATAAGAGGCCAAATATTGGCACATATATCAGTACAATGATAAGTCACTTAAAATGTGTCTCCTTCTTTCTATACTCATTTCTTTCATTGGATGTACGTGATTTTGGCATGTCCCACACACTGCTCTGCTGACTACAAGGTGTTTAATAAGTGGGTAATTGATATTAAATCAAAGTTCTTTTTACATGATTTTCTTGCACACATTCAGTTATTTCATGAAACAAGTCTTTTTGATGATGTTTATTCTATTTTCATAATCATATTGAACATTTTGCATGTGTCCCTGAAACTGCTGTCCACCCTGTCATTATGGGGTAAATGCCCCTTTAAGAATGCAACTGATGTTTTCAGTGACATCACTGAGCATTTTTTTTCATTCTTCAATCAAGCCTGAAGCAGTGCCAAGTTACAGAGTAAGTTCTTACATTTCTGTTTTGTAGTTTTCATCATATTCTGTCTGGAACTGGATGTTGTCAAGCTTGAAATATCAGCACTTTGTCTATCAGTGATAGAAAAAACTATCAGAATTTTGAAATGTGCCTGTAAAACAGTGTACAAGTAGCTCTCTAACTATAGCATATTGCTAGGTGTATGTCCACCATGTGCTCATCAAATGCTAACGCCTCAAATACACCGGGTGCGTCTGCGTTGCAGCTCCGCTGCGCTGCGTGTTGACTGCGTTTGTCAACTTACACCGGCTGCGTCGCGAGTCCGGCAAGCCGCAGAGCTGGAGTCGCGAGACCGCGTACTTCTCGCGGTAATTCACGATCCCGTGAGAATGTTGAAGCAAACAGTAATACTAAAATACTGTACGGTGCAATACTACTCACCATTCACTCCTAAAACACTTGAAACACTCTTCCATGCCATTTCCTTTTTGAGATTATCTTTATAAAAAAAAGGACGTGTTGGGTCATAAATTATTTTGTGGTTTTCCACCTCAATGATAAGCTTCTCCTCGTCCATGTTTTTCACTGTTTCCCCTCTGTAAACTCTGACCTGTTGACTACTCGCGTATCTCTGCTCATTGTGAAGCGCTGCTATTGTAATCAAGCTAAATACGATCTAGTTTAGACACGGTTTGTTTTATTTTGAAAGTCTCATGCTCTTTTTATGTAGTTTCCGTGCACTATTTCCTGTCCCGCTCGATCTTCTCTACTCTGAATTTATGCGTCACAGCTCCATCATCCGGCAAAAATAGGATGGCTGCGGATTAGCTGCGACCTGTCGGACCAGAGACGCAGCTGAACCGCAATGGAACAGATCCAGTGTAAGTTGACACATTGACTTGAATGGATTTTAAACTGATCCGGCGCCTTGACGGAGCGGAACTGCAACGCAGACGCAACCGGTGTATTTCAGCCGTAACTCTAGCTAAAAATGTCCACCCTGTCATTGTCCACCCTGTCAGCAAGCCATCCATGACAGTGTGGACATGGTTCATGACAGGAAGGACATGTGCACAGTTGAGGCCATTGCTGATGATGTTAGATGCTGACAATCCTATGGATAGTAAGAATGGACAACAATCACGTAGTTAAAAAGTGTTTAAAGGAATATTTTTCATGATCTTTTCCAAGGAATGAGATCAAAAGGTGTTGAGATAGCACGAAAATATCGAGAGCGTCGCAATGCTGAACCAGAAAGAAGAAAAGAGTACCTTGAGAAAGAAGGGGACAAATTGAGAAAAGACAGAGAGACTGGAAAGAAGAAATGTATCAATGAGGTCAGTGAGAGAGAGAAGAGGGCAAAAAGAAAGAAATGGACACTTCATTTTTTCAGCGATGGGCCTGCAACGCAGTATCGACAAAAAGGAAATTTCTTCTACCACTCAACAGAACCCTACAAGTATGGCTTCAAAGAAATAACATGGAATTTTTTTTCAAGCTAACCATGGAAAGGGGGCACCAGATGGTGTGGGTGGGTCCCTCAAGAGGTCAGCAGACCGGATTGTAGCCCAAAGAGGAGACATTCCTGATGCCCAGAGTTTGTATAACTAACTGAAAAGCCTGGACACATCTGTTGAGCTGTTCTTCATCCCAGAGATGTATATTGAATCAAAGCCTGAAGTGCCTGCAATAGCTGCCATAAAAGGCACTATGAGAATCCACCAAGCTATTAGCCTAACACCCGGACAAATAAAATACAGAGACATTTTATGTCTGTGTAAAAGGGAGGAAGGTGTTTTGGCCTGCCCCTGCTTTAACCTTCAAACAGGTCAGTCTAGTTGATATTCCTGTTTCATCTGACAAGTCCTCAGCAAATGGAAAGACACCAGATAATACTAGGAGACCAGAAATGATTGGGGTAAAGCACATTGGTCAATGGTGCATTGTTAATTATGACAGTGAAGCCTACCCAGGTGTCATTGTAGATGCAGAAGGGTCCAGTGTAAAAGTTAAGTGCATGCACCGCCATGGAATTAACAAGTTCTACTGGCCAAGTCTTCGGGAGGACATCTGTTGGTACCTTGACTGGCAGGTCCTTTGCCTAATCCCAGAACCACAGGCTCTGAACAAGCGCTCTGTTCAGAATTAAGCAACAGCATGGAGGTATGTGGAACAGCAACTGCAGAAGTGAGCCATGTCTCTGCAGATGTAGTCTAGTTCTGCAGTTGCTGAACTACAGCTGCAAGTGATCTTTTTTGTAATATCCTATTTTTTTTCAACTGTTCTCCAATACTGTGTGGGGCTGCCAACCAGTTTCTTTGGCATTAAATGCAAATTAAACCCACTTAAACACAAACACACACACACACACACACACACACACACACACACACACACACACACACACACACACACGTTCTGAAATGTTCTGGGCTCCTTCATGCTACCAGTAAATGTTGAAATGTGACATTGTACTCATCAGCTGTGATGGGTTTTTTTTTCATATCCAGCTGAGTTTACCAAAATTTATTAAACTTTGAATGACCAAAAATGAAACAATAAATACATTAAAATAATATATGTAAATATTCTCTACAAAAATGCTAAATTGGACGTTCCACAGTGGAAAGAACCATTTCAGCGATCTCTACAGTTGTTTCTTAGTTCTGCAGTTGCTGAACTACAACAGGAGAACTATTGTGATCTTTTTTGGTAATATTCTGTTTTCAGCTGTTCTCTACGTAAAAACATATTCCTTCCTGTTCCACAGTTGAATTTTTACTTTCCTTGCATTCTTCTTTGCATCTATGAGGCAAATCATTCACTGACATTTCACATTGTGTCCACCCTGTCATGTCCAAGTCCGCCCTGTCATGTCGCTGTCCACCGTCTTTTTCATGTTCTATGAAAATAAACAAATTACTTTCACAAGTCAGCAAATCTTTTGTGTGATTCCTTTATAAACAAATGAGGGCAAAATAGCATTTTTTGAAAGTTTGACAAAATGTCTTTTATGTTAGATTTTATTTAGAACTCAACTCTTGCAGATTTTGTAGCGAAGCAAATCATTTTCCATAATTTATTTATATATTAATGCTTTTGCCATGAACTAAAATATGTCCTTGAGAAGGGACTAAATAGCTTTCTGAAAATGTACATTTTATTTTAAGTATGTAATTACAATGTATTTTGGACATATTTTGTCATTAGCAGGTAAATTATCTGCAAGCAGTTAATTTGTAAAAAGTGTGGGAGCTTGATGAATATGCATTTCCAGAAGCATGACATCTAATTAATACAATGAATATAAAGTTTAATGGAAAATCTATGATTTTTTGGGGGAGTGATGAGAAAGTCTCAAAGGCACCTTATGGTGATAATGACTCATAACCCAGTGTCTGCTCCTACAATGAGCTTCCAAAGCAACTTATAACAGTTTAACACTCTGAGATGGAAATGTTACTTTACTTTAGGCATACTGTTTGTGCTTGGCTATCAAAATGATCCTCAGTGACAGTCAAATGAGGAATTTGGGCGTCTGGCACAAAACTCTGAAAGAACTTTGTTTCATCGCTGGGTTTTTCTGGAAGTTGTTTATAAACATCAGCGCTCTGATGTGCTTTCAGCTGAACTCATTTGTTTTCTGCTCATATGAACTCTTTTTTTTTTTTCTTTTGGCTTTTTGAGGAACCACAGTTTGAATACACAGATAGCATCATGTTACACTCAAGGAAAGATTCATGCATGGCTTCTCCCACAAAGTACAGTTAATGTATGATGATTTACATGTTACCCTGACTGGAAGGAGAAAGTAGATGAAGATAAAATGTCACCAACAACAACAACCTTTGTGCACAAAGGTGCATCCCTGAGGAGTGTGTCACTAACATAGAGGAGGAGCTGGAAGTTTCCTCCCCCTGGTTTGTCTGATAGTATCACTTATATCAGCCAGGTTTCTTTAGGTGTCACAGATGGTCCATAAGTGATGGAGAGGATCCTCCTGGTTGTCTTGTGCCTCTCAGGTCAGAGTTTCTCTATTTCTCTATGTATTTCTCTATGTATTTCTCTATGTATGTATGTATGTATGTATGTATGTATGTATGTATGTATGTATGTATGTATGTATGTATGTATGTATGTATGTATCTATCTATCTATCTATCTATCTATCTATCTATCTATCTATCTATCTATCTATCTATCTATTTATTTATTTATTTATTTATACTGCTGTAGGTGTCCAGTGGTATCCCAAACCTTACTTTGAAAATACTTTAACCTATTTTTGTGTTGTAAAAAATAAAAAATCACAAATTACAGTTGGAGAAATGTAGAAATGCTGTTTTACAAGCAAAGGAAGTCAAGTATCACATGCAAAAGGTAAGTGAAGTGTCAAAGCTGCAGCACTTAGAGTGAGAAATACTTTCAAAATATGTCAAAGTAATGTAGAAATGTAACAGTTCAGTTACACCGGTTAAGGCGCTTTTCAGCAGGAACCTTCCACAGGAACTAGGAAGCTTTTGAGGAACTCCATGCGCCACACCCAGCTGTGATGGACTTGGTTTAATAACTCCTAATCAGTAGTTTTCTTTAAGCCTGATAGAGTGAATGTGTCTCTGTTAGCTCCCTGGGCCTAGACCAGGGGTCGGCAACCCAAAATGTTCAAAGAGCCATATTGGCCCAAAAAAACAAAAACCAAACCTGTCTGGAGCCGCAAAAAATTAAAAGCCTTATATAAGCCTAATATGAAGGCAACATAGGCTGTCAGTATATTAGCTATATAAGCCTATTATTAAAATGACTAAGTAGGCTACAAATAAAAAATGAGCATTCATGATTAAATGTTTATTTTCCTGGCAGCACATCCTGGAGAGAATGACACACCGCGTGACTACTCTGCTGTACGATATTTGGTGCTTCAAGTTTAACTTCCATTACAATATTAATGTTTTATGTTTTGTTGCATTGATTAAATTATAGAAATACAAGTGTGGCGCCCTGAGGTATCATTGGGTTGAGCACCGCGGAATAGCAGAATAGCATCGGTGAATGGTTTCCCACGCTTTATTATCTCCCGGGCTGCAACAAAACTTGCAGCAGTAGTAGAGTTTGGAGATGCAATCCACTTCTTGAAACTATTTTTACGGTCCTCTAATTTTACTGCAATTGCACTTTTTCTCTCAGTCCCAACTGGGTGCTCGGCTGCAAATATAGCATGTTTTACCTGGAAATGTCGTTCCAAATTGCCCTTCTTGTTATTTGACAACTTCTCATTGCAAATCAAACATGCAGGCAGTCCTTCAGCACTGGCAATGAAAGCAAACGATTCTGTCCATTCTTCTTTTAATCTTCTGTTCTCAACAGCAATCGTTCTCTTTTTCCCTTCCCATTGCTCGTGACACACCCTCGTTTGTTTACAACAGCCACCTGTACTGTGTGTCGCAGGCTATGACGCAATTCTGCTATTTGGCGCAATTCTGAAATTCAGTATTTATTGCATTAATTTTTACAGCATAAGGATATTTGTGTCAGCCCCCCCCCCCCCCCCCCCCAAAGAAACCATATTAAAACAACAACAACAACAAAATATCATTTTTTTTCCATTTTCACACATTTTTGAAAAAGCTCCAGGGAGCCACAAGGGGAGTGCTAAAGAGCCGCATGCGGCTCCGGAGCCGCGGGTTGCCGACCCCTGGCCTAGACCAAAGATTAGTCTCGGACCCCCCCCCAGCCATATAAATCCTCATTCAGGCAGATAGATGCTGACAGATAAACTCTTCTTCTCTTCACAGGCTGCAGCGTCTCCTCCTGCCTCCCCCGTCAGTTCCACTATGTGGCTGATTCCTTGAACTGGACTGAAGCTCAGACCTACTGCAGACAGACATACACAGACCTGGCCACCATTGAAAGCCTTGAAGAGATGAAGCGAGTTAACAAGACAGTTTTACTCTCTGGACTCAACTCAGAGGTCTGGATCGGCCTGTACAGACAAATGTACTGGAAGTGGTCAGACAACTACACAGGAAGTGGAGCTGAGTACAGGAAATGGGGCAGTGGTCAACTGAGTAATAAGAAAGGAGAGAACTGTGTCTGTATTGATGATTATGGATTCCATGATGCATTTTGCTCTGCTCTGTTTAGCTTCGTCTGTTACAGAGGTAAGGATGATGTGAGGAATTTTCAGCTCTTGGAAACATTTTGTGAGGACTTTGTGAAATCTCACTTTGCCCATTTCTTCATGCTTCTACTTGCAGGATCTCAAAAGAAACCTGAATTTGTTTTTGTGAGTAAACGTTTGAATTGGTCCAGTGCTCAGAGGCACTGCAGGGAGAAGTACAAAGACCTGGCCACAGTGAAGAGCGATGCTGTGTTCCAAAAGATCATTGGCTTGAAGCCCCTTGGACAGTGGACATGGATTGGTTTACACAGAGATCCTCATGATTTCTGGTCTGACGGGAGCAGCTCTAAGTTCAGATACTGGGATAATGTAGCAGATGTTTCTCTCCTCTTGAGTAGTTGGTGTGTGGTTGCAGATCTTGAGAGTTCAGGAAAGTGGAGGTTACTGCCTTGCGAAAGAAGATTCCCATTTGTGTGCTACAGCGTCCCTCAGCCTGGTGAGTAGCAGAAGGAGAGTAATACTTTTTACCATTCAAGAGTTCAGTATCACTAAATACAATCTGCATCAAGGTTTCTTTTTTTTTTTTCAAAACAGAAATAAAGAGACAGGTGATAAAGCTGAGGATGAAGCCAGATGACCCCTCTTTAGACCTGAACGACCCTGTTGTGAAAGCAGACATCCTGAAAAAGGCAAGATTCCAAAATCCATCCAAAGAAATCTTCAAAAGCATGAGCAGAAATGACTCTGGGAACAGTTTTTCCTTGTGTAATTAGTGTTATTCATTCATCTCAAAGAACCACGCTGGTTTGAGTAATGTTCCAAAATGGTCTCCATTTGTGTTCTCCAGCTCCAGAACCGGCTGAAGGAGAACGGACTGAATGGAGTCACCCTGAAGTGGAGAGAGCAGCCTGACGGCAAAGTGTTCCACAAGGAGGGAGGAAGTTCTCAGGAGAAAAAAAGAAAGAAGAACGAACTGTGAAGCTAAACTGTAACCGTGTGTCTGCTTTTCAGTGATCTATGAGGAGTGTTGGTTGTTTCTGACACACACACACACACACACACACACACACACACACACACACACACACACACACACACACACACACACACACACACACACACACACACACACACACACACACACACACACACACACACACACACACAGCGTGCAACGTGATACACAGACCTGCTTTTAAATAAAACAACAGCCCCACCAGAATGTCAACAAGAGGTTTTAGTTTAACTCTGGGGTTCCTAAACTTCACCATGCCAAGGCCCCCCAAACAGCCGGGGACCTCCTTTGCAAACCAACAGATTTATTTTTTATTCTCTGTGTGGTATTATGCTAAAAATGATGCTTTCAGGGCCCGCTCAGGCAAGGTAGCTTACTGTGTGAATTCAGCAGATTGCCTGACCAAATGCTCTTCTTTACTAATACAGAAGTCCACTGTCTTTTCAGCCTCTGTCGGGTGTTTTTGTATCAGTGACACTGAAGTTTCGAAGGTTTTAAACACTCGTTTGAGAGGATCTCCAAACATAGGACACATTCAAGACAATCATGGCCATTTTTCTCTGTGGTTGTAAAGCCATACTTAATGTACGCTGCCTCATATTTTCACATTTTAGTTGGCCATGAGTTCTTAGTTTTTTGACAGAAGAATCCTCCAAGGCAGGGCTGTTCGACTGCTCTTTCAGTCTTATTCCTGTCAAAAACTTTTTCATTTTTTGCTAGCTAGGCGTTAACCGCCAGTCCACATGGATGATGACATTGCCATGCCCAAGTTCAAACTGTCACATGAGGTTGGGTTAAGTACAATTGGAAACTTGAGAATCTGAAGATTATGGCATTTAACATGTTGTACGTTCAGGACAAGTGGTTACATAAAAAGGTTAAATAAAAAGATATAATAAAGTATAAAAAATAAAAATAATTTCATTGTATTTTTGCCCCTTTCCTCCAACTTTTTGAGGCCCCTCTAGCCTCAGCCCCCACTTTGATAAACACTGATTTAACCCATTACAGCATTAATGCAATTCTGTACATCTCCCTCTTTGTTCTGGTATTCTGGTATTTACCATGAAGAAAATAGCAACACTACAGCGTGCACTGACACTCCTCACTCACTGTAAGACAGACGGATGCTGGGTTTAGAGGAAAGTTAAATATACTTTATATTCTTTTAATGCATTTCACATTTATTAGTTTATTTCAAAACTTACTTTTTCACATTTATATGAGATAAGATGCTGAGTAATCTAAACAAATGGCTAAAACATAAAAAAAACACAAGGGAAACTTAAAACTGACTAAACGCTTAACCAGGGTTCAGCACAATTTGATGGTGGGAACCAATTTTTCTTCCACCCAGGTAAGTGTGCAATATAAGCCTAGCAGCATGCCGCTCAGTCAGTCTGTCACTCAGTTTCAGACGGTAGATACAAGGGCAGAGTGTAAATGGAGTCATGTGTGGAGCTCTTTCAGCTCCACAAACAGCTAAGACGTGCATTGTAGCAACACAACAAACCCTTTGAAACACCTCAGGTTAAACCGCAACACAGAACACGTCTCTGGCTGAGTCCTTCAGTGCTGCAAGGAGAAACTGTCCAGGTACAGTGGGAGGAAGAGTGGGGCTTTAAGCCAGAGGTCCCCAAACTACGGTGCCTCCACATTTGGCCTGGCCCCCTGAACAATACCAGAGATGCATTATGGTTATTTTTCAGTCTGGCCACGCCATCAAGACTAATACATGCATAGAACGTGACATTCTATTCCACCCTTCTGCGGTCTGTGCCCAAAATTAGTGTAATTTTATTTCATGAATAATGTTATTTATTTCATTAATAGTGTTTTTATTCATTTCCTGACTTTTTTCTGTGAAGATCCCGCAAAGGGTTATTGATATTTAGTTCAGTGTGACTTTCTGGAAAACAATAAACGTTTCGGCACCCCTGCGATCGTCACACTTTTTCTGTTTCAAACAGACCCCGGCCCCCATGAGAGAAGGGAAAAGTTAGTTTGGGTTTGGGTTATGAAATAAGTAACAAATAAACACGTTTTGAGAAATAGCTGCATGAGTTCAGTTTAGAGTAATAGTATGTGTAACACTGCAATAATCTCATATAGGCAAAATAATAAAAGTCCAGATTATTCGGGTAAAGTTTCCTACAGAATTGATCATTTAAAGTGGATCACATAGACTAACTGTCATTAAATTATACATGAAGATCTACAGCTGCATCTATCTCAGCTGTGGTCGTTAGGATGTTTTTTCTTCGAAAAACAGAAACTAGCTCCAAACCGATGTTCTCTTTTCTGTATGTATATGTAAACAAGACTACACTGCCCGCTGTGACTTTAAGATCAAGCTACGACCTTGGCCAAACTGCTGCGTGCGTGTAAACGTACTGACTGATGGACAGTGAGCATTTAACCCTTTGCGCGTGTTCTGTGAAATGAACGATGTCTTTTTGGCTTATTTGTACACTTTAAGTGGATGTAAATGTAGCCCCTAAATGTCATTGCAGGGAAATCAGATTAAAAACAAACATCACAAGTACAAGTTATGGGAGTGATTTATTCCAGGATGCAGGCTGAGTGCACAACGCTCCCTGATGAGGACACAGAATTGTTTTAATAGCAAATCAACAGTTTGAACATACCAGCAGAAAGAGGAACAGAATAAAAAATGAAGTGGTCAAAATGACTTGATTGGTGCCATCAGCTGTGAAACTCCTTCACTGTTACATTGGAATATTTAAAATTCCCACTTCTGCCCTGATACAATGACGACACATCACTAGAAAACTAAGAACAAGTCGACCATGAGCAGATTATGTACAAAAGATGAAGTGTAAACCAGAGGAAGTGAGCGTGGTCTGTTTGTATCAAATGTGAGATGAACTGAGGCGTGCTGATGTGGACTTTGTCTTCTGTAAAGGACTTTAATCTAAAGACCAGTTGAGTTCGAGTCTGCAGGTCTGTTCAGGTGCTGTCTGGTGCGAGTCCACAGCTCTGCTTACAACATTAGTGCAATCAAACGAAGAATAAAAACTCCAGCCAGAGGCAACGGAAACAAGAACCAGTGGTTACACGCATTGAGGAAAAAAATGACAAGTGTATCAAAAATATCCATTTACATCGTTTTCACCGTGTGGTCGTGAGGATCTCTGTGAGAGACTGAAACCAATTTTAGTTAACAATGAAGACCAAAAAATATCTTTACACATGAGAGTACACAGATCAAAATAACAGCTACATAGGAAGCAAGCAATGATGCTGAGGCACGATGGAGTATCAGAGCCACGCTGAAGAAAACATGAAGAGATTTTCAGGGTAAGGTTGTAATATTGTTATAAGAAAGCCATGAAGTAATAATAACGTAGGAGGATAAGTCATAAGGGAAATGTTATAACTGAATTTAATGACAAGAATGAACTGAGGAAATAAAGTTGTAATATGTCCTATATTAAACAAGTTGTGATGAATGGACAATATATATGAATGGTAAGAGAATAAAAATGTAATATTGGTAGAATAACATCATTAAAGAATAAGCTATTCTAATAAAGTGTCAAAATAAAACAAAAAAGTTCATAAAATAAAATAGAAAAAAAATATTATGATAAAAAGTTGACTCAAAAGTACAGTGCGTGGACATGAGAAGACTTAGCGACATTTGATACTCAGATTCTGGATCAGAGTGCTCCCTTACTCACCCGACCTGTGTAGTGAAGCTACGGTGGCCTGAAAGGACAAGAAGCACCTGTGATGCCTGATAAATACAAACCTCTGTTTGTCAGGTTTTCACCCTCAAAAATGTTTATCAGTACAAATCATTTGTACCCAACAGCCATCCTCTTCTTCGATCAACGCAAGCATTTCAGGCAGCCTCTCTCTAAATAAAACAGTTAAAGGCCCTGTGAGGACTTTCTAAATGATTGAGAAAAAGTCTCAGTTTTACATATATGCCAGATTGTAATCCACAATTTAAAATGCAATTATCAGAGGCTAAATGTTTTAAATGATAACTCTCACATAAAACACAGATTCAACTGTTTGTGATGATGTTCATTCCAACCCACATGCAGCAGTTATACTGCAGTGATCTGATCAAACTTGAGAGTCTGTCAATAAAATGAAGAGTGAGGTTACGTTAGCTCTGCTTGGTGAGGTTGGAGCTGGTAGATGAGCTCTGGTAAGACACAACCAGGATTCACTTATGTTACATGTTACAGACACGTCTCAGAGCAGCGGGCTCACCTTCACTCAACCACAATTTGTGTTTACAAAGTTTGATTGTAGTTGTGTTTCACACTTCAAATAAATATGATACCTTGTTGCTTTGCATCTTGGGAGATTTTGTCCCGAAGAAAGAAAAGTAGTGTTAAAAAGATCTACTCTCCAAAACAAATGTACACCATTTTTATATTCGGGTGATAAAACACTAATAAAAATACCTGTGAGTATCATATTCCAATTCACGATGAGAATAAAGTCGTCACGTTGTGACATTAAAGTAATATTATAAGCAAAAGGTTATAATTTGATGGGAATAGGGTCAATGGAAAGAGAATAGAATAATTACATTATAAGACTAAAGAGATGAGTGACTCTAGTTATAATATTTGGAGATGTAAAAAAAATAAATAAATAAAAATAATAATAATAATAATAATAAATGCTTCTCATTTTAGTGCATACTTGCAATCCTTCAGCTGATATCCCTGTCAGAGTGACGTTTAGCCAAACTGTAGCCTTGGGTTCAATACTTCCATTGATTGACTGACTTATATCCTGTAATATTCAATATGTATATTCTCTAAACCTCAGGTGTTTACGTTATTCTTTAATGTGGCTTTAATACTCCATCGTGTTGAGAAAACTGTAAACAGTGAGAATTTTTCAACTTCAATAAACTCAGATAAGGTTCACTCCAAAATAAAAGGCTGTGTAATTTGGTAGAAGTGTAAAACACTCACACACACACATGTCAAAGGGGATATGTACAAAGTGGAGATTGTTCATATTTACACATTTACATACAACAAACCAAACCTTTAAGGAGACGTGATTCCACCGCGGGCGATGCCTAATATAGGCTGATACAGTAAAATATCAACTACACCTTCCCTCCATGACAGCCACCTTTGTCTCCAGGGGAACGAGTCTCTCTGACCCAGGACTTGAGAGCGTGGGGTGGGGGGGTAAAAGGGAGGAAGGGCCGTCCTGTTGTTACAAATAAATAAAACTCAACTGCTAATGTTACTGAGCAGATTCATCTCTGCTGTTTTAGGCACCATGGGACGGACGGACAGACAGGTGGTGCTGTTTCAGACACCACTCTGTACCGAGGGATATGGATGTGGCAGGACTTTCAAAATAAACTCATGTTCGTAATCCAAAGGAGCTGATCTCTCGAAGTACGTGTGAGGGGGACGTTTCACAAAGTGCAACAGCGCCCTCCTGTGGTTGCATGCTGGTCCCATGCAAATGCACAAGAATGAATCAAATCCTACATTCCACATAGAGACGATTATTGCCTGTGAAGAGAGTCATTGTGAAAAAAGAAAATAACACAAATGAGAGGAAGAGCGGAAACGCACATTTCTGTTCTATCCCACATTCACATGGCGGGAATTTTCCTGTGAGGTCACTCCCAGGTTGAGAAAATCAAACACTGTGATGATGCCTTAAGCCGTGCTCCAGACTCAAACTCAGATTATTTCACCAGTGTTAAAGGAACTGAACGACAAGCTACTCGGCTGAAATCAAACACTTTGGATAGGGTGCAGATGCTCTGTAAAATGTGTCTGTTCTGAAAACATTGACCATGTTTTAAAGATAATCAATTATTTTTTCTTTTGTCTCTATTTTGTCCCTCTGGTACCCCCGAAGCATCTTTACATAATTTTAAAAAATCCCTATTTTCCTCTAACCGGTGTTTTAGAAAACTTATTTCAGCCTGTGTCTGAATAATTTTGTTTTAGCTGCTGTCTCTTTAAGGTTTCCTGCAACACAAGCCCCCTTCCCTCTGATTGGCCAGCCCTCTGGAGGCCTGTTGGGGGCGGGGTCTTGGTGTTTTAGGCCCGCCACTCCAATGTGTCTTGTGCTATTCTTAAAATATGTAGAGGTTTGAAAATCTGCATGTTTAGTATAAACATCCAGGATTGTTAGCAGAATACTTCTTCTTTAAGTACCGTGATGTCTTTCAACCTAAAGAACAGGAACATGGCATAAAAGTAACACTTGAAGTCTCAACTTGTGGGAAAAAGCAGCCGTGTGACCATGGTGGACTTGACTACATATGCATACTACCTTTATGCTACCCTGACTGAAGTGACCTTAGTGACACATCTCTTCCTTTTCTTGAAAGTGGGGTCCAACCCTCTCATGAGAATAAAACCAGACACCAGTGCAGTGAGTGTTTACAGGTCACAGACATCACACAGTTTTTTTTTCTTTAACATAGACGAGTGGGTTTTCCTGGTGTGATGCCGTCAAAACCTCCATCCTCATGAGGTGCTGCTGTGCGAGGTGAAAAAGGGGAGGATGTGAAGTAAAAAAAAACTGTAAAGCAAAGTGCCTCCAGTTGCAAAAAGAGCTACGGTTAGAGGTGAAGAAGACGTTCTTGAAACAAAGCTGGAGCTGAAGAGTGGAGGAGGCCACGGAGCGGAGGTGAAGTGTCAGAAGAAGAGGAGGACGACGAGAAAAAAAAAAAAAAAAAAAAAGGGAGGAGAGGAAAAAGGAGGAAGGCAGAGTGGAGTCCCTGTGCTCGTTAGCTGGCTAGGCTAAGCTAGCTCGTTTGCGATACCATGGCAGCCATCAGCTGGTCAAGTAACTGTGCAGTTCTCTGGAGTTGATGCTCAGGACCACGCCTGAATGGTTGCCTGCAGACAAGAGGAGAGAGTTATGAGGAGACGGAGAGTCAGGAGACACTGAGAGTCACAGGTGTTCAGAAGTCACCTGTGGAGTTTCTCAGCTTGAAGCTGGAGACACATTGGACCAGACTTAGGGCCAGACTTAGGGCCTGATGTACGTTCTGGATCAGGAGTTATAAATATTAAACATGTTTACGATTCCTCGTGGCTCTGCCTGTGATAGAACACCCACAATGAGCAATGAGAGAGGAAGACTATGAAGAGTCACTAAATAAACCTGTGAAAAGTTCACACCGTTCAACAGAAAAGATTCCTTCAGAGACAGACCCTGTTCAAAGAGTGAGGTATTACTGTGTCATAAAACAGATGTTTAACACTTGTTTTCAAATCAACGAGACTCCGCTGACAAAAATGAGGACTTTACAGCAGTCGCTGGTCTGCTTCGATGAGTTAGAACTCCTCATGACCCAAAATATTGAAAGAAATTAGTCTCTGGTTTAAAACATTGGAATTGTGCTTCGAAAAAATATAAGAAAATTGTTGAAATGATGATCTGGCTCAGTGGTAACAATAAACAAAAAAATAAAAAACAATAATAATAAACAAAAAAAGCATCACCCAATGACCTTTGACATTTCACAGAAACAGGTTACAGTTTCCATCTGCTCACAGAAAATGTGCACATATACCAAAAACCAGAGCAGAGCCAACCTTTTCACTTCATGGTGCTTTTAACTGTGGTTACAGATCTCACTATGGATTGAGGGAGATGCTTCTTAACAAAATTATCACATCACATGTGAGCCTGTTGTGAATGGATGGAAAAAAGCTTTCAATCTTAAGTATTTCTAATGATGACGAAGTGAAATCAGGGCTGTGTTTGAGTAAAATACAGTCGAGAGGGGATTACTTTACACCTCGGCTATACTGGATGTGATTGGACAGTTGCAACATCCAAACATTTATCCACGATGAGGTAAAGCAAAATCTCTAAGACTGTAAAAACTTCAACTTTGAAGCCTTGAAAATGATGAAGATGCAATTTTTTTAATCAACATCCTGACTGATTTGATAAGATTTTGTTATAAACACCACAGAGTGAGTATGAGTTCTTCCGGTACTCAAAACAACCTTCTAACACATAACATTATATTTAACCGCGCTATGGTTTAAACATGCCTGGAAATGAAGGTAACGATCATAAAGGGCCTTCAGACCAACCTTGGAGACAAAAGTTAAATTTGAACATTACTTTAAATCCCAAAAGTCTTTTATTCATGTCAGTGATAAGCATAAAAAAGGTGAAGTCCTCCAGTACCTGGTGTGTGTTAGCTGCTGGTGTTAGTGGCTTGGGTTTTAGTAGCAGTGGTTAGTGGTAGTCCTTATAAGGGAACGGAAGGCGGGGCTACCTCCTGCGTTACCTAGAGTCTGCGAGTCCAGGTCGTCGTCGATGAACTCCTCACCCTGGATGATGTGCTGCGTGTCCTCGCTGTGGTTGACGGGGCTCGTCATCTCCTGCTCCTTCTCGTTGTGCATCTGAGCGTAGACGTTACGGCTGCCTGGAAGCTTCCTGAAAAACAGCGGGGGATAGGCATCCTCAGTCCTAAGCCAAGGACTGTGGGATTTGTTGTTTTGGTAAGAGGGGGCTGTAGTTTTTCACTGCATGGTTTAACAGAAGTGACTTTTAGTGGATGTTTGTGTTTGGGACACAGGGAGGTGCTGCTGATGTGAGACTAATGTGAAGAGAAATCATGCACTTATAAAAGGTTCGACTCTAAGTCCATGTCATGCAGGGCTGTGATATGGTACTTTATTTGTCAGATGATGATGTCAGATTTTTTTCTTATACAGGATTTTAGCTGCTTGAAAGTTTTGGTTTGTCTTTTTTTTAACCTATTTTTAATTTCACAATTTCTCCAAATTTTTTCAATGGGGGACATATCAGGGCTGAAGACAGGTCAGTTTAGCACCCGGACTCTTCTACTACAGAGCCATGTTGTTGTAATCCATGCAGAATGTGCTTTGTCCTGATGAGATTTGTAAGGTATCTAGGCTCACCTTTTGAACTTATAGAGGATGAAGGAGCCGGTGGCGATGAGGCTGATGAGGAAGATGACAGCTCCAGCCCAAACACCTGGACCTCCAGCTGCTCCATGGTAGCCTTGGTGATGAAAAAAAAAGAAAAATCATTTTTAAATTAAAAAAAGTCAAATTTTTCATAATCAGGACAAATTTGGTTTTTAGATCATGTGTTTTGAAGAAAATCCAGAAAGTTTAGAGAGAAGGAAGAGGGTCTTGATTCAAAAACTGCAGAAGCAGAAGATGAAAGCTGTAAAAAGTTTTTTTAAAGAAGAAGAAAACCTCCACATGAAACAAAACCGTTTGAGACGTGAATTTGTTAGGGGACCCAGAAAAGAAAAGCACACAGGAATCCAGATGTAATGCAGTTAGGTGCATCCAAACAGAAAAGCTGCAGGTGTGTGGATCATGAACGCACCAGTCTCTGCTGCTGTAGCTGTTGAGCTGTTAAGACCTAGCCCTTGGAAATAAACCAATAACATGTAAATATCATTACGTCTATCCAAACACTGGTGTTTTAAGCACCAATGAGGAAGATTATGTGTTTTCAGACAGTACCTGCATTTGGGTCTGCAAGCATCACCAGGACTTTGAGACCTCCTCGCACCACGAAGCTGACGTTGTTGTCGCTGAAGGCCTGCGTGATGGCTGGGATACGCTGAGAGGAGGAAATACCACAGATCTGTAAAAACACTCAGCTGCTGTCAGACTCTGAGAGTCTGTGGTTAAAGGCAGGGATGGGATGACTTCAATGTCTTCACTCTGTGTGTGTGTGTCTACCTTATCCACAAACATGTTCTTCTTGGTTGGTTTGCTGTCCAGTGGGAGGACGTACAGCTCAGCACTGGTGGGGAGGCCCGGTTTCACCACAGTGACCAGGGACTCCTGAGGGACACCTGTGATCTGAGGTCACATGTTCAGAGGTCAGTCCTGTCTGAGAGCTGCACCGTAAAGCACAGCATGACTGCAGCGGCTTTAAAGGTTGTCAGTGACGTCCTTGGATAAGAAGAAACACTCAGAAGCCTTTGACACTGTGGATCATGTGATCATGAGACGCAGGCTGCTTAGTATCAGTCTGTCTGAACAGTCTCTCAGTTGGTTTGAGAATCATCAGTGCATGCACACTGAAGACCTCAGTTCAAACCCTCAAAGGTGTACCTCAGGGTTCAGTCCTAAGACCGTTATTTTTTACCATTTGTGTTAATAATATCAGGCACATGGATCCAAATGCAAACTTTCACTTCTATGCAGATGATACTGTTGTTTACTGCTCTGCTCCAATGCAGCTCTTTGTCATTTACAGGGTGCATTTAATGCAGTACAAGTCACCTTGAGGGATTTAAAATTGTCTTTATATCCTGCAAAAATTGAGACTTATGATGATGAGTAACTCAAGGACTAAACCACTGGACTTGTCTTTGATAATTTTGATAATTACCTGCAGAAAAGAGACTTGTTGCTGCAAATTTCTTGCCCCTGATTGACTCTTTGGACACTTTATACCATGGAGCATTGAGGTTTATTACAAGTCTTAAGGCTCTAACTCATCAAATGTGACCTGTATTCTGCAGTTGATTGGCCTGCGTTGTCTATTTGAAGACAAAATCATTGGCATGTCCTCTTAATTTGCTTCCCTCTTATTATGTGATTGTATCAAGTTGAGAAATTTTGGAACTTTCAGTTTTCGCTCTGTCATTCATTCACCTATTTTTGTTGTCTGTTCCTACAGTACGTCTTGAAATGGGGAAAAGGGAGTTTTGATATGTGGCTCCTGCATTGTGGAACCTGTTGCAGGAGACGTTGAGCCTGAGGGAGCAGGTCTCTTCAAATCTTGTAGACTGAAGTTGTTGGTGGATGATGCACCAGGTTGTAAATGCTTTAACAGCAGATTTTTCTGATGTTGCAATGGATATGGTGATCTGCTTTTGTCAACGTTTTGTGTTGTATGTCTGTAATTGTGTTCTAATACTTTCTCCTGACTTGGCCAGGACACTCATTAAAAAAATATTTTTTAATGTCAATGAGGCTTTTCAGGTTAAGAAAACCTGCAGGTTCCATGCTAAGAAGTGGTCAGGCGTTTTTAATGTGAGATGAGTCACAAGCATGGGCCAACTTTGGAAGATCCAGTGGTATACAAAAAAAAAAAAGAAAGCATATGGGGAAGTGTGCAAAACTGCAGCTCCTAAAGTGTCCACTTTGGGCTGGAGACAGAAGCACCAGAAACTACATACACACCCATTCAAAAAGCTCTTACTTTACAGTAGAATGAAGGTTTACAGCCTGGTTCAAAGAATGGTTTTAATCTGAATAGGTCATTTCTCTATCAGCGCACACCTACAAGTTTTGTCCATATAAGGGCACGGCTTATTTACCTGACAGGTGGAGAGTCTGTAGCTGTCTGCAAAGAGGGTAAAGGCCTCTCTACCTCATCCTAACTCAAACAGTACTACAAATTTGAAAAGTGTAAATTAGTAGCAGTTTTTATACTTCTGTACACACCTTGGTGAGTATTTTGGTGACCACCTGGCCGATGTCTTCTCTCCATTCGGGGATATTTGGGTTGAAGCGATCCAGGTTCCTGCTGAAGCTCAGAGGGATGACCTGGAAGTTATCTGAGGTTGAAGAGAACAGGAGGGGCGTTAGTTAACTATAACAGTCATTAACAAGCACTTAAAATACCTCAGAGAAAGAACCAGGCACTTGGACGGACAGCATGTTTTACTGGGAACTGATTGCGCAACAGGATGAAGTATGTTTTCAATAAAACCCACAAAAGGCTGCAGATCTGATCTGATCTCAAGTTTTATTTTCGTTATTATTGTTGAAATCTAAAACATAGTTGGCAAACCAAAGTCAGGTCTTGGCAAAGGGGCCAGGGACGTTTATCTCTCCATGCAAGTGAAATCCAGAAGTTGATATAAAAGGTAGGAGAACTTTAATTCTCACTTTTAAAGCATAATTTCACTGATTGGTGAGACACAGCCAATGCTTGGACTACAACAACAGGGTCAGCTGCAGCTTCAAGTTGGGTTACATTCTCCAGACTTCTATCAGCATCATGGGTCGTCAGATAAAAAAACAACTCAACACGAGGAAAAAGAAAACTATTTCTTGTGATTTAATCAGTTTTGAGCGCTGGGATAACAGCATACTGCGGATTAGAAGACAAATCTGAGGCGAATAAATCATTATGATGGGAGATGATGGGTCGCATTGAGCCTGCTTTTGCTCTCCATACTGACTGTTCTGCATACTGACTTATGTGGCTGGTAAATGTGCTGCAGACTGAAACTAGAACACCTCCAATCCTGATCAGATATTTTACGTAGAATCTGTGAACAGAGGTGAGGATGTGGGTTATAAAGCAAATGGAACAATTTTAAACACGGGAGCTGAAGAAACACAGACGTAATAAGGACTTTATTGGGTCTTAATATTACATGAATGCACCAAATCAAGCAGTGATGTCACTGTGACTGAAAGCTTGTTGCTCTTCAATAAAACATGGCTCGAGCTATAAAAAACAATCTAACATAATTCCTCCCGTGACACACTTTCAACAACGACAGATGAGATCAGAAGATATTTTAACTTCGGGCGGTTTGTTTGTCTCTGTTGAGACTGAATGAGTCACAAACTAAGAATAGCTGCTAGCGGGCTGTCTTTATTTTAGTCTGACGAACACATATTTATCCACGAGAGAAAACTGAGAACTTAGTAAGAAACCTGTAAGTGAGACTTGATTCAGTGATGAGTTATGTTGATGAAACTGCTGTTTTTAAAGTCAGGATGGAGTAAAGCTTTAAACTTTATTGAAGAAACACCTAAAACTTTTCAGCTCCTGGTGTCAGAACTTTTTGTATTACAAGGATTTTGTCTTGATCTGTTGGTGCAATAGTTAAAAAAAAGTTTGCATGCAACAGTGAAAAATAAAATAAAATAGAAACAATAGATACACTAAGAGAAAATGAGATTAAAATGTGTACAGTGTATAAGACCGGCTGCAGATGGGAAGAAACTGTTTTTTTGTGACCACTGAACACCATGAGCCCTGACCTCTCTGGGAGTCTCTGAGTTTGTCTGTTTGGTTCCTTCGGATTGTTGCTGTGGATGGCCTGCTGCCATGGACCTGACAGACTCCAGCTGCTACAGATTTTTACAGTTTCTCCATGATCATCACTACAACACAGAACTATGGACTCTGTGTCTCTCTGTCTCTCTCTCTTTCTCTAATCCCATCACAGTCTCCTCAGATGTCTGTCTAACATGAGTCTGGTTCTGTCCGAGGTTTCTGCCTGTTAAAGGGAAGTTTTTCCTCTTCATTGTAACTTGCTTAATGTTGCAAAACTCAGTACTCATGGTGGGTTAAGATAAGATCAGACTTCTTATCTTGTCTTGATGTTGGGTCTCTGTTAATAACATTTATAATCATTTACAGGTCTAGACCTGTTTACGCTTTTGGAAAGCGTCTTGAGATAACGTTTGTTATGATTTGCCGCTATATAAATAAAGATTGATTGATTGATAATGTTTGCAGGGAGTAAAAGAATTAGCCAACAGTGAGTTTCATGAAGTTTGATTGTTTTACCGTAGACTCGGACAGTCCTGGTGTCCTGCACCATGGATCGACCATTGGAGGCCTGGACCGTGACCGAAACGTCTCCTGTTTCTGTGAAACGAGTCAGGAGGCTGTTCTGCAGAGTCAACTTCGGCTGTAGGACAAAAAACAGGTTAGCTGTTGGTGAGATCCACTTTATGCAGGTTTTCTGATCAAACGGAGCTCTGTGTTTCATTTTAAGACCCTCCAGATTATTTTAATGGCTTTTTACTGTGAATTTCAGGCTAAAAAGGTCAATAATTCCAACAAAAGAGGTCTAAAATCTCCTCTCATCTTTTCCCTCGTGAAAATGGGGAAGTAGGGGATGTAGAGGTTGTTTTGCAACCCTAAAGTGGTCACAGAGACAAATTGATGCAAATTTCAAGTGTGTTTCATACCTGCAGGTTGTCTCCTATCCACCAGTAGAAGACGGTCATGTTGGCCTCAGTTGGGAGAACCATGGCCGTCAGATTGACCTGCTGGTTTCGGCCGGCGATGGGCACAACCTCCAGGTGGACCTCCTGAAGTGGGGCTGCAACAAAGGAGGCATGAGAGAAATAAGAAGAGGAACGAGTCCTCACTGACACATGTTCTCCAATTTATCTGAGCCCAAGCTTAATTTAATTGTGATTTACAAAAAGGCAGAGTGCCAAGTACGTCCCACATTCAGTCTTCATTATCAGATGTGAACTTCAAAAGGAAAGCCGGTCTTTGAGTTTTAACACTGCACAAAGACAGAGCTGTGGTATCAAAGTAAAAGACAAATAAAATATAGAACATCCTCAAATCCGCGTTGACTGCAGCAAAATAGATTTGTCTCATATGATCAAATTGGAGTGTCAGGCACAGTTGGAAGCGGGGAAGTATTTTTACCTTGGATATTAAAAAAAAAAAGAAAAGTTACCGAAGAAGTGAGATTCAAAGCTGTCTCCCTAACAGCAGGAGGTGAGCGTTTGAGAAAGTTAGACACATCAGAGAGGAGTGAACCGGCTGCAAAAAAAAGGTGTTTTCATCATTTTTATTTCTGCTTAAAGAATGTAGGTCGAGTCAGGAGAGTGTGGGTTGTCTGTGTGAGAGCTGAGAAGCAGAAACTCCTGAAGACTTCATTTGATTTGAGACCTAAAGGTGTTAAGCTGAGGGGGCTTGGTGACCTATAATTATTAAACAATGCATCATTTTTAAAGGTTTAATTTTAATAATTAATAATTAATAACCAGAGAGTCTCCCTATCTGGATGCACACCTCAACTCACAGCTGCTGCCAAAGTGCAGAAAACCATCAGTGGTTAACAGGAAGTAGAGTACACTTTAAATATGCTCCCTGACCTGTGACCTGGATGTACATCGTGGCCTCGTCGTGCCCCGCCATATTCTCAGCCATCACTGTGACCTTGTAGACTCCCGGATGTTCGTAGCGGTGCTGGATGGGCTCGTCTGTCACTGTCAGGTTCTGGTAGATCGCCCGGACCCCGTCGCCGAGATCCACCTGGTACTTGGTGCTGCTGGTGTCGCCCTGTTAGGGAGTATTTACCACTTTCAGCCAAAGACACAGAAAGAGATGAAGACGTGACATGAGAACAACTTTAACTTTACCTGCTCCTGATGGACGATGAAGGTGATGTCGTCACCAGGCGCCACAGCCAACATCTGTCCTTTGATGCCGACCTGTAGCCCTTTAGGGGGCAGCAGAGGGCAGTTGTGCTGTTTGGCACTCTGCTGCTTGTTAATACCACCTTCACAGGTGTTGGAAATCACCTTCCTGTAGCTGAAAACAGCAGAGGACAATAAAGTGTGAGCATGACGGTTTACAGAGTTTAAAAGATTAATTTAGAACAACGATTCATCCTTTCTTTGAGAGAAACTTTGACAAGAGTCCAAACAAAGAGATCAGCGAGCATGCTTTGACTTCAGTCTAACAAACTGTCTAACAACCTCTTAAAAATCACTTCAAAGGAAGAAAAAGTTAAAGAGGTGAAAAGAGATCGGCATCGACTTTGCAGCTAGTGCTCGTCACCTTTTAAGTGTCAACGAATCCATCTGCAGTGAAATCAAACATGATCAAAGCAAAGCCTGAATCTCCTTTGTGCTAACAAGCTAACTGCAGTGCTACACATACCGATCCAGGCTTGTCTTCACCCTCTATGGCAGGGTTATTCAACTAACATTGAAAAGGTTCAGTCAGAGAAAATGTACTGAATCAAAGGTCTTGAACATCACTTACTTTGTTTGAAAACAGAAAAATGTGTTTTAGTGCTTGTTTGTTATTCTTTTTTTATGACTTTAATGTGAGAGGAGAGGACAGTGGATAGATCAGGAAACAGAGTGAGAAAGAGGGGAGTGACATGCGGGAAAGTCACCACAGACCAGACTTGAACTCAGGCTGCCCGCTCAAGGGCTTTTTGCCATATGGGGCATGACCTGGACCACTAGGTTATCTGTGCTCCATTGTTTGTTATTCTTGATAAATTTCCGACTTCTACCAATACTGTAAATGCTTTAAAAATGGTGCAAGTGAAAATAGAAGCGTCTCGTCAAAATCTAAAATCTCCTCGTAACTTTTTCATGATATATAGGATGGTATTTGCTCAATAGCTTTAGTCGTTGTTACTGCCCTCTACTGGTCGGGCTGTGTACTGCAGTTTTTTTTTTATTTTTCTGTATCCATCCCAGGTCCGATTTGTATTATCTTCACAGGACTTCAGGAACCATTTGGTTCCTGGAAGAACTTCTGGTTGAAAGCACCTTTAGACTCTGGCTGACTCTCCTCTCAATACTACCTGCCTGTCTGCAGCAGTCCTATCACATAGAGACAAAAATGGTCCAAAAATAAAATAAAAGAAAAGAAAAGAAAAAAGAATAAAATTAAATAAAATTAAATAAAATAATAATAATAAAAAAGAAAATAAAAAAGATAAAATAATAAAAGCCAAGTACAGGTGGAAGTTTGCTAAGTGGGCATGTACAGACCCGGTACTGGACTCGTAGGTCTGTCCCAGATGGCAGTCTTCAGGTGGTGAATCTGGATCGTGCCAGAAATCAGCAAAGCAGCGTTTCCCTTCCAATTGTGATCGTTCAAAACCATAGTCACTGTACACACACACACACACACACACACACACACACACACACACACACACACACATAGAAAAACATTTTCAATGACTTAATGAGCTGTGGCAGTGAGTCTATCCGTCTGTGGATTCTTTGCCCACCAGTTGAAGTCTTTCTCGGTGCATTGACAGGGTTTGGAGGTCAGAGCCGACGTGTAGCTTTTTCCTTTGATGCAGAACGCTGAGTCCTTCCTCTTTCTGAAACTCCGCTCCTGGCCCATAATGCACTTCTCTCCCTTCGGTTAATGGAAAAGTAAAACTTCACTTTCTGATCCAACTACACAATTCCTCTTTTTTTTGTGAGAGTGTGCATTACCTGCAGGTCTGTGAGCTGCCAGGAGTCGTAATCGGCCTCTGTGCACTGACGGGGGAAAGACTGTCTGAAGTCCACTTTGACCAGCTCCCAGTCTGACCTGTAGCTGATGTGGCCGAACACACTGAAAACACACACAGTGGATAGAAATCAACCAAACGCCTCACATTTCATCTCTCCATGAGTCAGATCTGAGCGTTCACAGCACAGACTGTCATCTATACAGCATTTATTTAAAGATACAGTACCCCCATTTCAGGTCATTACTTAAACCATCACACTTTGAATAGATAACAGGGACGATAAATGTCATTAAACAAGAACACAATGTAAGAAAACGTACTTGTGAGTTTTTTGTATTAATTTTTTTTATATATATATTTCAGAATCTAAACAAGAACATTTTCCTTTCAGCGTTTTTAAGCAATTCATGCATAAGGTGGCTCCTAAAGTGAGGCACCCAGCCTGACTTTGGGAGCCATCGCCTGGTTTGATTCGATTATTAGAAGCTCCAACAGGATCATAATCTTTACCTGATTTGACTCTCTGAGGTTTAATGTGGTAATTACTCCCCTGAGAGCAATAAGTGACAGTGCACTGCTTTGAACAGCTTCCTATCCTCCTCATAGAGCTCCAGTTCTCTCACACACCACTAGATGGCGATGTTGGACAGCTGAATACACAAACTGCTCTCAGCTGTCGTCTCTTGCGTGTCAGTCGGAGGACTTTTACAGCAGGTGGATGTGACACATGTTGAAGCACCAGAGGCAGTTTTTGTCACTGTGTTGGCATGTGAGGTGAGGGGAGCTGATGTGTGCTTTTGTCTGTTGAATCAAATGCTGCTGTTCAAAGCTTTCACCTGTGTTCATCTGGCTGCTGAAATCCAGTCTGCTCCACTTCCTGTTCGCTGGTTTTGATCATTTTAGGGTCATTAAAACTACAAAAAGTCATTTTTTGTTACTTTTGACCTTTTAGTTTGAAACTGTTTGAAAGGAAAGGTTAAGATTTTGACCCAGAGCCCCTCAGATACACAATAAGGGTTTAAAACAATAAAAATACAGCTATAAACTGATTCCACTTCATTATTTCTTTTTCAGAATCTACCATACCTGAAAAAAAAATTAATTAATTTTTTAATTAATCTTTAGCAGACTTTATGCTTATGCATAAATAAGCCCGTAATGGTGGAGAAGACTATTCAAGTGATAAATGATGACAAAAATGATCTTCAGACATGAAAACAAATATGGGATGCGGAAATTGGATCAGAATATTTTATTTTTACTCATTAAACTCTCAAAGTTTCTTCGGTTTTCCATCAAAGGTTCAATTACAATCAGAAAATTCTAACTTATTTCTACAGCTGCAGTTTTGTCTTTGGTAACTTCTCTGCTAAAGGAAGTATCTGGGAGGATATGATGCCACCATGGGTGGTAAATATTATTTTGGAGTCAGTTGGAATTTGGGGAATGTAGCATTGTGTTCAATATGTTTATATGTTTATTATCAGATTTAGAGTTTTAAAAAGACTGAAATTTAACTTCATTTTTAGAGAGTTCCAACAAGAAAATGGCACAGATTCAGTGGAATGACTCGTCTACTTAAATTTCTGCATAATCCTCCATCTTTTTCTCCACTTCTGCTGGTTTCTGGACAGCCGTTATCGCCAATTTAAAGTTTTGTGCTCTTCTAATAAATACAGAGTGATGTTAAAAATGTTAAAAATGTTAAAAATGTCCTCCATTATCAGAAAATAATAGTTTTGCCAAAGCGTCAACAGGAAAAGGTGGAAAGATAAACATGTAACTCTTCCTGTCCCGGTTCATTGACTTCAATGTGAAGCTGAGTCACCGCTCTTGGTTTAATCCCAACAGGAAGTGCTGAACTCTTCTTCTCTGTTTGTGCCTGTGTATCTTCAGTCTCAGTTAATTTGGCGCAGTTTTCACTTCTGGATGGCCACTCAACAGCTTAAAGAGCTCTATTAGTGGACAAACAATCACTCCAATCAGCTGAGAGCTGAGAAAACCGCATTCATTAAGAGCGGGAATCGTCTTCCTTTTGGTTTTTCTCATTAAACGAAAGAGCTCAGGAGGTGTCTCTGAGTCATTCTCACCAGACGCTGAGTTTTCTTTGAGGTTAAATGAGTTTTTCTGTTTGTTAAAGTGTGGAGAAGAAAGAGAGGGAGGGAGCTTCATTAGGAGCAGGATGAGCAGCAGAGGGTCCATCCACTCTCTGATATCTGACCAGCTGTCATTAGTATGAGTGCTGGACCATACCGGCTCCCCCACCTGTCCTTGGTACTAAGTCACTGCTCAAAGACTTCATTATGGGATGGCAGGCAGCGCCGTCAAAAATCGAAACTCAGTGGCAAGGAAATAGACCCTGGCTAATCTGTCAGACACGAGCTGCCCTGAACGCTCCTCCTTGGCTGTCGACCCTATCTCTGCACAGCCAGATGGGCGACGTATACACGCTGCCTGTGTGTGTGTGAGTGTCAAACCGGAGAGTGTGTGTCTGACACATGGCAGATAATGGCGAGTGACTCTGACTCTCCAAGCCTGGACCGCCTGTCTGTGTGTGGGGTGTGTGTATCTGTGTGTGTGTGTGTGTGTTTGACCATCTCTTTGCCCTTCTCAGCGGATTACAGCTGGGAGCCGGCCTTATCTCAAGGCCAGAGCTGCAGTCTGAGATGATGTGACAAGTTTCACTCCAGCTAACCTACTGATGGAGAGATTGGGACAGAGACAGAGGGGAGACTGTATTCCTCAAAGATAAGAGAGTTTAACGCCTTCATCATCTTTTGGAAGCTGCTGACAGCTGAATATTGAGTCCAACCCAGTATTCAATATTTAATTTGAACAATTTTCACGGAAAGGATTGGCAAGATTATGATTTGTGCTTTGACAGAAACGCAGTATGTGACTGAAATATCTTTTTTAATTCAATATATTGATGAGACATGTTGCTCCTGATAACACCTTTAAATCAGAGCAAATTAAAATAACGGCTGTCCTTAAATTTTAACTACAAATATGGAAAATAGCGCATTTCTGTTTTGTTATCACTGTTACATAAGGATGTTTTTTTAACCAACATAAAGCTGCGCTTTTCAATATTTCAACACTCCGACCTCATCAACCCTCAGCTGACTCCAGTGGAGTCGAGCGAGTGATGCTTCTTGATGTAAAAGATTTCATCTAGCCATCTGCTAAAAATCTCGTCAGTATAATTTTACCTATTCCGTCAGTTTATTCTCAGAAATTGTATTAATTGTCCAAATTATATGCAAGTAATGTCTGAGCAGACAAAATGACCGCTATGGTTGTTGTGGAATTCTAGACCAAGTGTTTTCCCAGTGAGCATGTTTTTGGACTGTGGGAGGAAGCTGGAGTACCCCGAGAGAACCCTCGCATGCACGGGCGACCGTGGATCAGTGGTAGCATTGTCGTCTCTCAATCGGAAGGTCGACGGTTCGATTCCCAGCTCCTGTAGTGTCGAAGTGTCCTTGAATTGTTCAGTGGTGTGTGAATTAGAATGACTGGATTAGATAAAACTGATGGCCTTCAATAGGTGATGGCCTGTTCTGCCATCAGTGTGTGAATGTGGTGTGGATCGGTGAATGACACCAGCAGTGTAAAGACAGAAGAAAGGTCAGACAGACTAGAAAAGCGCTATATAAGTGCTGGTCCATTTACCATTTATGGGGAGAACAGGTTCACAGAAAGGCCAACAGGCAGGATTTGATCCTGTGACCTTCTTGCTGTGAGGCTGCAGCACAAACTGTTGTAATGTAATTTTGCGTTTGGTTAGTAACGCTAGTAACGTTAGTAAACAAAAAACCTTGAATTACGTCCATGCAAATAACTTGCTCCATTTGTGAGTACCCTGAAAGACATATTTTAGAGAGGGAGGGGTTTATGCATTGACGTGACATGGAAGCCACTTGTGTTTGGTAACATTACAGTGGATGCAGACTCATGTTTTGAAACCTTGAAGTCTATGTCTGCGTCTATTAGGTTATGTATGCTTTCTGCTCTTTTAACTGCAAACAGACCAAAATAACTTCATTGTGATGTAAAAACTACTTGGTGATAAATCTGATTCTGATTATTGGGGAAAATTCTGCGGGTTGCAAAATGATTCTTTTCCCTTCGTAGTTTTTAGTTGGTTGTGAAAAAGACAGAAACTAAAATGTGTGCTCATTTATGAATTAAAAAACAACAACAACAACAACAGACCATTATCATTCAGATCAACTGTTTCTCCAAAGGGGGAGACAAATTCAACAAAATCTTGAAACCAAATATCTGACAAAACAGGAAATGACAAGTTGGTAACACCTGAAAATGTCTTTTTCTGACTTCAGTTGTTCAGTATGCTTCATCCTAAATGTATATGAGTCGAAGGAGCGTTGTCGCTCCCAAGGATAGCAAGGTGTCCAAAGCCAGAGATTAAATTAAAGACAGTCAGAAATAAAGAGAAGGGGTGCCAAATCTACACAGGTCAAAGGTTACTCAGGGGAGTTTTGAGATTAATACTGATTTTAGAGTTTCAAATGAGACAAAAAGAGACAAGCTATCACCGATCATTTCTTTCATACATAATCAATCTGACAGCTAGCTGGAATATCAGATTAATCTGGTTTGAGTATTAATAAAGAACAGAAAAAAAAGGCCAGACAGGCACTGAAGTTTACAAATAAAGAGCAGAACCACAGGAATAAAATGTCAGAGGGGAGGAAACCAGACAGAGAGTGAGGCCAAAGGGCAGAAACAGGTCTCCTCTCTCATCAACCTCTGCTGTAACCACAGTCTAACCCTCAGGAGGTGAAGAGAGAAGGCAGCTCTGCAGGAAATCAGGAGTGAGGGCAGCTGGAGTGCTCACACCCCAAAATTGAGTGCCCCGCTCCAACAGATCGAGAGGGAATTGTTGCGATGGTAGAGCTCTGTTGGATGTTGTGTACTGAGGCAGGGCTGCCCTGTCTGACCCTCTTAGACAATTTATCAGAGCCAATCACAGAGCAGGAAGCGTGAAGAGAAGGTGAAAGGAAGAACTCTGTTTAATCTCTGCATCTGCTGAACTTTCTCATTACAATATGTCCTTATTTACCCTCACACGTTGATCGACTCTGAGATTTTAGAGTTTTGCTCAGACTTTAAGTTTCAAGACCTTTGACTGTTAAGTTTTTTACTTGAAGCTTATAGATGTACATTTTACTTATCAACAGAGTCACAGAAATGAAACATTTCTCCAGTTGGTTTCAGATTCTACTCACGTCATAACCAGGGTCTCGTCTCCAGGCTCACTCAGCAGTCCATCCACAAACACAGAGGTGCTGGTGAAGTTGTGAACAGTCCATGTCCGTCCTTCGTCAATGCTGAACCTACAGAGGAAAAGGAACAAATTCAAAACCAGAAGAGACATGCATTCATAACATGACAGATGGAGCCAGGACTGTTTTTGAGACAGCCTGTTCTTACATTAACCCACCTTCGCACACTGCCCCATGGCTCTGGGAGTCAGTGAACCGCTGTATTGATAAAGCATGGCTGCCTGACCTGCATGGCTGTAGTCTCGGAAAAGTCGCTCACTGTATCCTGAAGCAGATTTTTGAAGGCCAACAACAGAAGAAGTCGTAGAATTGAAAATAGAGGCTCAGTCTAACTTTTGGTCAAGATAACAGGAAGCTCAAGGTGGAGTCAAGGCTGAGCCTTTAGCCGCCTCGCTAACAGCTACTATGTGCTTGTCTGATGGTAAAGTCAGCCATGCCCCTCGTTGTGTAAATGGATAACCTTGACTTCTTCATAACAAATAACTTATTCAGCTTATTCATAAAACGATTCAGACCTGAACAGTTTCTGTACAAGGCCGTAAACATGTTCATTTCTGCTCTTAAGTTGGACTTTTGACTACAGGTGTTGCTGCTCTATCTTTCAAGCTAGCCAGGGTTGCCAGGTCTGAATGACAACAATTAAAAAAACAAGCCTATCAGCCAAAAAACAACCCAACGTAGCAACGTTTTTTTTTCTTCTTCTTCTTTTTTTGTGTGTGAGTAGCTGTAATATCATTATTGGAATTTCATGAGTAATTCATTACACTACTCGTTACTAGTATAAAGTAATCTTATTAGTTATGCGTTACTAGTAATGTGTTACTGCCCAACACTGACCCTTTACGATCTGTTAGTTAAAGCTAACAGCTAACAGCTAACAGATAACAGCTAAAGCAACTCTGTCCTGGTCCTCAAAAGCATAAATCAGTGGGAAACAAACTGACAAAACCTCATCCAAAAAACCTTTAATCTTTGTAATTAAAGAAAAAACTTTAACCACGCTGGAGACACATTATTCTTCAGAATGAGAAGTCAATAAGTTAGCCTCTAAAGACAGGCTACAGACACCAGTCAATAAAGCCAAAGATCCTTTAACAAAGATGTGGCTGTAGAAACGAATCTAGCTTGCAAGCTACAGCAGTTAAAATCTGCAAGCGTTTGCAGATATTTTAATCATCAAACACAAAGTTCATTAGACAACCTGCGAAAATCAGTGTGTGTAGACTTAACGATGGGAACATGCTCACTGAGCTCACACCAGAACCAGTTTAACTTGGTAGCAAGAGTCACCGTCACAACCAGCAGAACTGAAAAAGAGGTTAGTCAACCTCTAGGTACATTTATTCAAGGCAGTTTCTGTAAATTTTAAGGTTTTTGGAAGGTTTAAAAGGAACTAAAGTGAGTCAGTCTTAGCTCAGTGGTTGAATCGAAAGGAGCGGATCATGTTATGAGGTTTGTTTCTTGCTGTAAAGACGAGATAATGAAATATATGATGAGAGTTAAGGTGTCGATATCACAGAAGGAAATGTCATCTCATTAAAAGTTTCACATTCTCTTATTACCTGACATTTTTCTTTAGACATCTCTTGATTGGATGATTTTCTGTATAGCAGTGTTTGGTGTTTGGGTCTATTTGTCTCAGACAGACAAAATGAGCCATCTGCTCGGCTTTATTCTCCGCGCTGACGACTCCTGCAGTCAACAGCGGCGGCGGTGCTGGCTAAATGTGACTGTGTGATGGAGAGGGATCAATGTGGAATTGAGCAGTGTGTTGTCTGCGCTGCAGGCTGTGTGGGATAATGATGTGCTAACAAGGACTACAATGTGATAATCAGCAGGTAAACAAGCAGCTACACTGAAACAGATCGGATACACCGAGACTCTGCTGCTGTGATAAAGGCTTCTGTATGCTTCAAACAAAAGAGCTGGTCGGGTTGTCTAACAGCTTCTTCGACCTGCTTCGCACAGACATAATCAGGGGCTGCAAGATCGAGAGTTTGTAAACTTTTCTGAAATGATTGCATCAGTTGGTCAGGTGGGCAGGGTGTAAACATAGACAGGGCTTGGAGTTCACCAACGCTCTATTTATTTCTGCTCTGCACAGCTTCTTCTGTGACTTTTTACTTTTTAACAAATGCAACACCAAGAAAACTCCAGAGACGATCAATGCGTTCTCATACAGCCGGTCAAATACCAACACTTTATCCCCAGGGTTGGTATTTAACTGTAAATAGAAGCACAGCACACTGTGTGTGAGGCCAAATGATTCCATATAGAGAGATAACTATGTATGCAGACTCTGCAGCTCAGGACAGCATTTTGGCTGTTGAAATGTTCCAGTTTCTGCTTGAGGTAATGATTTATTTTGGTTCCATATTTAAAAAAAATCAATGTTAGGCGCTTGAGAGACAGAATCTTGATGCCAAAACTCAATCCTATTGAACCCATCAGAACCTATCAGATATTTATTTATTTTTAGCTATTCAGTTTTTCAGTTTTCAAAAATTTTTATTTCTGCTGTAGAGATCAGATCACACTTCTGCAGCCAGCTCCAAGTGGACGTTCAAGGAACTGCAGTTCGTGGCACTTCTACATCATATTTTAAAGACTTGAGGTTGCTGTACAGTCTTCAATGTTGTCTCCAGTCCTCATGGATCAATTTATAATAGGATTGTCAAAGGCTCTGTCAGGAGTTTCCATGTTGTGTCTTTTCGGGCGCCCCCTCTGCATGAAATTTGTAGTGTTTTTCTGAGATGCATTTCCCAACGTGGTAAAAAGGTGTCGCTTGGCAAAGCGTGCATTTGTTTAAGAGGCAAATAAATGATGACAGATCTTTTTTATTGTAATTTTCTTTGTTCAAGACAACTTTTGGCATGATTCGAAGGGAAGAGATTATGTATAGGTCTGTAACGTAACAAGGACTAAACTTTTGGAACTCTTGATTCATCACTGTTAGCTTACAGAAGGTGAACAGACGCACCTGATTCAACCAATGAGGAATCAAACAGAGCTGAATGGAGCTAATTAGAAATAGATGTGTGGATATATTCAACTTATGTTAAAGCATTAATGACATTTTTGTGTCTTCAACAAGGGGGTAATATCCATTTGCAGCTATGGGCGGACCTTGGTATTTGAGGCCCATCTCTCCAACATGTGAAAAACCAAAGATCATGCGATGACCTCATCTTTTCAGCAAGTCTGGTGAAGATCGTATGTTCTACAATCTAAGGTTTGAAAATCTGTATATCCAACATTGTTACTTTGCATCCATGCTTACAGGAAAGCAGAATACACACTCTTTAAGGTTCAACAAGTTGAAGGCTTCTGTATTTTCTCGATTCTATGTTGAAGGATGTTATCATAGACTTCTTTCATGATTGCATCATTGGAATACCATGATCAAGACTCTGATTGGTCACTGGCATTTTGTCCTTACAAACTTAACTTTAATCCTTAACAGCAGAGCTAACTACAATGATCTGACCCCGTAAAAGTTATCTGGACATCCTCACATCCCGCTCTGTCGCACACACCCCAGAGCTGTTCCTCAAAGCGTGGATTATAACCACTCAGAGCTTGAAATCAAAGTTCAAAGTCTGGTGCGTGTTGTGCAGATGATGAAGGGTACCTTGTGCATCTGCATGAGACACCGTCTGCATTAATGAGATCAAGCTCGTCTGATGGTGATGATAAGTAATCATGTAGATACGACAATGACATTTAACAGACAGAGAGGACAGAGAGGCGCTTTTCCCCGTCTTCACTTGTGGTCATCAGAACAGATGTTAAGAGATATTTGCCCCTGGAGATGATCCGATAAGACACTTGTGCAAACAGTTTGTCTGCAGCATGCTGAAGTTAAATCATAAACCTCTCATTCGTCCCACGAGGTGTTAGCTGGACTACAGCAGCCTCTCTCACACCAACGTCCTCCGTCTCCCATCCAATTATGTATATCTCATTTCCTGCTGCTAATACCCGAGGAGTTATTCGAAATGGACGGAGCGATAACCCTGTAATCAAATAGATTAGTGCTTCAAAGTTATAATTACGCTCCGTGCCACACATCAGCCTTAACTCCACTCCAGCGGTGCCACCAGGAAACCTAAAACAATCATAAATCATAAACGTACAGAACACCATCCTGTCCGGGCGCCGTGTTGCTGTGGCATCTCATTTCTCAGCCTGCTGGCTTTTCTTAATTAACTGATATGGATGCATTGTGTGAGTTACCGCGGGTAAAATCACTCCTCTGACTTTGAGTGATTTCGAGGAGAGGAGCTGGGGAATCATCTGAAATGATTCGAGTGCGTGTGTGTGCATGAGCCGCCGTCAAAAGTCAAGACGCTGCGCTTTAAAAGTAGCCGTCAGAGAGGCATCGACTCGATGCACACAGCTGTAGATAAACTTTTAACACATGGGAACACGCTGCTGTTATTAAGAAGTGTCAAAGGTGCTGCAAAGGCGGGGAGGGGTCGTGTTTCAGGAAGTGGACAGAAAAGATGGAGTGATTTCTGTCTTCATTTTGAGACTGAGTGAGGGGGCATTTCAGGACAAGTGGGGTTCTCGAGAGAGACAAGGACTAACATCTCTGTAAACTCTGCTCTTAGGTTATTAAAGGTACAAACCCTAAACAAGCTCTTGCACAAAGAGAAACTTCCATTGATTGAAGAAGCATTAACCACCCCTATTAAAGAAGTAACAGTACTGTCAATTTCAAGTCCAGACCAGAATCGTCTCTCCCGTTGTAGATTGTGAATCGATGGGTACAGAGACCATCATCCCACGAATGACCAATGCTAGCACTCTGCTGGCAGCCACAATAAAAATGGTGGACACCAGGGGAGAAAAACACGCCTTGCCCGGTCCTTTTCAAGCTGAAAATTTCTGCATCATGCACATGTGAAAATTTCTAACTTCTATGTGGACACTTGGGGCGAACAGGAGCTCTTAGTGTCAGAAGAACAGAAAAATACCGGCATCTATATGATTCAGCACACAGAGACCACTGTGATAACCATGTGCTGAACAATTCCTGGAGGTCCTAGTTGTAAACAACTTCTTCTACTCTAGTTTAGTACTGTGGTAGATGTGCAGAAAGCATAATCCAGCCCTTAGCCAGCTTCGTCCTTCCCGGGGCAGTCTGACTTCTGTTCTATTGGTGGACCAAAATTGAAATAGAAAAAGTTACAGAACTAAATGTTACATTTCTATCTGTGGACACCAGTGTGAACTGGAGACTGAAAGAGCTGCTAAAAATGAACAGAAAGCCTGAATAACCACTAACTTTTACAACAAAGATGATTACAGGAGTTAATTAGAGATGGCGTCACACAGAAAAGATTACTGAAGACTCAATAAATCCCTCTGTGACACACCAGACTAATATTTATTTTCTAATGTAAGCTTCTTGGCTCGGGGACGATGCTTTTTTAGTCGTCACAGCTGAAATGTCCTCTCTATTGTGGAGCAGTTAAGAGGAAAAAAAAAGAATTACTGAGGGTCATGAAACTTCAATAAAAGGAGAATTTCTGCTTCCAAAAGAGAGTTTTAGAAGTCAGACATTCTCAGCACCCAATGAGGAGAAAACATTACGATCATGTTGTGTAAAGAAAAGGCAGCTCTCTCTCTCTCTCTGAGGCAGCTTTCAATATCCTGTATTGAAATGAAGTGCCTTCACGTCTCTGTAATGGAAAGTTAGGGAATGATTGAAATCCTCAGACCAGCCGTACATATATTAGATATTAGTGAATAAAAAATCGTGTTTAACACTTCCTGATGCATGAAAAGACATCTGAGTAGAAAAATCAAAGAAGTGTTTGGTGTTAGTAACTTCCTGAGGGAGGAAACTGAATTCCTTTGGTGCTGCTTATTGATTCATCTGAGGCAGAAAAGTAAAGGACAACACTCGGTAGTCTCTCTCCAGAGACGGCTGAGCACCCTTCTGAAAGGTCATTTGATTTGGGTGTGTGATAAACGCCTCCCTGACTCCCTTATCGGCGGATTCTCATTATTTCATCCGTATTTATTAAGGTCGATACGATAGCATCATGCTGAGCTTGAAATAGTCTGTGTGAGCTGTGAGGAGAGGCGGAGATGATCTCTAATGAGTCTGAAGGGTGCAAGGCCGGACGCTGGAACTAACCGATCCTTTCCTCTGCTGATATGGAGCGTTGAATCCTGAACCAACACGTCATACGCTGATAATCTGGCTTTTCATGGGTCAGCCAGGAAAATTAAATGTTTAAATCAAGTGAGGGGTTTGTTTTTAGCATTTTTTTCTGACATTACAGGGATCTTACTTGAGTATCTTCAGGGGAATTGAGGTGTCCTTTATGGCCACGATGACGCCTCCATGGTCCAGATACAGGATGTGATGCTCCTCCTCAAATACCTTCATAGAAAAAAGAGAAAACATTTAATAAGAATCATGAAATCCAAACTTGAGCAGGCCATTCTTTGGAGAAGGAGGAGAAGTGGTTGGAGACGCAGGTGTCAGGTGTAAAGACGGTCAGGAGTTGAAGTTAAAGCAAAAGAAAGTAAAAAGAAGGAGCCAAAGAGGATATGATGTACCTGTTTCCACGTCTTGCCGCAGTCTGAGGTGATGTACATCTCTTCTTTATACTCCACCAGCTTGGAGCCAAGGTTACCTGGAGGACAGGTGAGGAGTTAGAAGTTTCATCAGGCAGGGAGCTCATGTGGGGCGTGAAAAAAATAACAGATCCAGAGAAAAAGAGAAAGAGGCAACAGATGTGAGGAGACTGATAGTAAAACAGAAAGTGGAGGGAGTCAGGCAGGGTCAGGATGTGAGTCTTTATGTCTTTAGTACTTTATTTTTTTTAAAGATGCGTGATGGGAGGAGTAAAGCAGATGGTACCAAAATGCTGAGTCTTATTTTACTCAAGAGTTTTGAAAAATATCGATAAAAACAGCAAAAATAGTGAAAGCAAAGTAGAAGTCTTGGTTAAGTTGTTGAAACGGAAAGTGGATATGACACTTCTGGTAATGTAACTTTAATATTTCGTTAAGTTCCTCGTGTAGAGACAGAAAGACTTCAGACTCCTCCTCTGCTGCTGTGACTCAGCTTTTAAAAGTTCCTGTCTCATCCTGAACCAAAATAACCCTGATGTCATCTCAGACCCAGAATTGTTTCTGTGACCTCATGCCTCCACATTCAGCTGAACCCGATCGTACTTCTTCTCCTTGTTTTATTCAGAGCAGCTTCCAAACACACACACACCGAGAGGGAAAAGATGACCTCAATAGCTTGTTTCTCTCCTGCTCACAAACAAACACGGTGAAGTATTCAATAACTAAAATCACTGTTGGTTCAGTGGAATTCCTCTGTGTGTGTTGGAGTGCTCAGGCATGAAGAGCCATGGTTTTATACTCCAGCGTGGATCAGAAAGAAGAACACTCGTGTCAGAGCTCTTCTCGGGTAACTGGAGGATCGTCTCTGGAGGAGAGACGCTTTTTAGCTCAGTCATACCCACTGTTTGTATGTAATGTAGATTTATAGAGGGGGAGACAGACACTATGAACTGCTCACACAGAAAAAAACACACACACACACACGTAAACAAATAAATAATAAAACAAAAAAATACCCATCAATTTTAATTCTTCCGATTAAAAAAATTCAGACCTTTCTGGAAATGTTCCCCTGAAACAAAGAATGAAAGTAAAAAATGCATAATGTGCTAATTGAATAATAACTGGATAAAAACCCATCCATCCATCCATCCATCCATCCGTCCATCCGTCCATCCATCCATCCATCCATCCATCCATCCATCCATCATCAAATCAATTCCTCCATTGCTCCAACGATCCATTTACCCATAGATGAGTCAATACATCCATCTATTAATCCATCCATCCATCTTCTGTTCATCTATTTATCCATCCATCCTTCCAATAATCCATAAGTAAATCAATCCATCCATCAATCAATTGATCCATCCATCCACCAATCCATCCATCATCACTAACTCCATCCAACTTTCCATTCAGTAGATCTATCTAATCATCCATACATCAATGAATCCCGCCACCAATGTATAAATCCATTCAACCACCCATCCATCCATCAGTAAATCTATCAATTCATCCATCCAACCATTCATCTATCTATTCATTCATCCAGCTGTCTGTTAATCCATCCATTCATCCAGTTATTAAACCAATTAATCCATTCATCTATCATCCATCAATTAAACTGTCTTTTTATTCATTCGTCCATCTTTGTCAGTAAGTCAATCAATCCACCCACCCATCATTCCATTCATCAGTGAGAGAATCCATCCATCCACCCACCCATTCATTCTTCCATCTTTCCATCTCATTCATCTGATAATCTTGATCTTAATTCATAGATCCCTTGTTTTCTTTTCTTTGTTTTGATCCTCGTTGATCTGAGCAGCCTTTATGGCTGTACATCTGTACTGCCTCATGAATGTCAGGAGGAGAGAATCACACAGACGTACCAGCGCCCATGATGAGACCTGGAGCAGAGTCTTTGGTGTGGACCGTCCCTGACACGTAGGGGTTATCAGCCCAGCGCAGGTGGAGGTGGAGGTGACAGTCCGGCTGCAGAACAGAAACACAGACACACACAGACAGAGCAGATTTAAAGTGTCAGTACGCTCACTGATCCAGCGTCTGAGAGGATGTTTGAAGTAAAGTTAAGAGAGAGTATCAATTCAGTGAGACGGCAGGTGAACTTACGGCCCCCACTCTGTCATGTTTAATGAGTCTTACCACACAGAAACCTGATAATCCTGCTGCAAATACAGCTCCGTGATGAGGATTCAGCGCTGTTCATCAAATTTAACAGGGTATGCTCTTTAATTGTGGCTAATGCTTTTCAAATGGAAGAATAAAACAGGACTTAAAGAGAGGAAGAGCTGATCCGAATCTTGATTCAACAGGTTTTACTCAGCAGAGCTGAGAAAAATACCAATTCTGCACCGACTAATGCTTAACTTTCTGTTAGGAGTAACACTTGAAATCCCTTTTTTTTTCTGAACCTGGACCCCTGGTTGGTATATTTGGAGTTTTAAATGACTGTCGGGTACAGAGTCTTAAAATTGTTCCAGTAGCTAAAGCCTTTAAACTGCAGATTAACTTTAATTATTGCCTGATCTCTTTGCAGTTAAGTTGACCTCATATTATGGGAAACACTAAATGTGTACGTCTGTAGTTTACACAGCACTTTTCTCTAATTATCTGCAAGGTTAAACGCAGATTATAGGCGTTAATCTGGGATCTGCTCCCCTCACAGAGCGATGAGTTGCCTCTGTGCATTGCAGAGGTCATCACTCTCAGCTGGTCTCTGTCATCAGGGGTTGAGGGGCATTAATGGATGAAGCTGACAGCGACTGCCTGATGCATTTGTTAGCATATCTGTAATACAGTGTTTGTAATAAAGCTGTAATTCACCTCTCAGCCTCTCGGGTGAATTAGGAGAGCCGGTTTTCTTTGCAGGGTTGTTATGTTGAGGTGTGGCGGACGAGGTCAGTATCTGTGTGTGTGTGTATATATCAGCGATGGTAAACAAGTCTGGAGCTGATGGTTGTGTCTCCCTTCAAACCTGTCATCTGTGTGGAGTGATGGTTCGTATAAAGAATCAGATTCTCTCTCCGTGTCTCTCTGCGTCTCCTGCACAGAGTGATGTATGGAGATCAGACTGTCGGTGACTCATTGCTCTTCGCCGGCTCGACCCTCGGCGGCAACTTTTGACAAGACGAATGGAAGAGCTAAGCAGGTGGCTCACACACATCCCTCAAAGTACAACACTCATCCCTCATTTTCTAACTTTGTGTTCATTTTCTGAACAACCTGCCCGACAGGTCCCAGGCTCTGACTGATTGTTGTTGGTGAAAGGTTGCTTCTGCAGCTGCAAAGTGTGAACACAGTGTCTTTTAAAAGTGTCTGCAGCTTTTGTAGTTGGCTTTGGGTTATCACAGCGTGTCAATAAAAGATTCATTTTCCTGAACTTTGATTCAGAAACAAAAAAAAAATCTATTACATAGATTCACATGTCAGAACAGTAAAAACAGTTTGTGTTGTTTGGACTTTAGTTCCAAAGTAAATAAATAAAGACATAAAGGAAGATGGAGCTTACCGCTTTGCAGCTGACTGGCTTGCCGTTCATGTCGGTGGTGGGCGGGGCCAAGGGTTCCCAGTCTCGTCCTTTATTATAGGTGATGAGGGTTGTCACTTTGCCATCTATCTTCTGATTGGCCAGGAAAACTCCTTTGATTCCACGTACCTTAGGATAGAAATATTTGTGATATTTGTCAAATGACTAGAAATATTTCATAGTAGAGCTGGATTAAGCCCTCGATTGTATAAAAAGTTTATTGACATGAAAAGTGTCAACAACCAATCAGAGCCCTTTCTTCAGCTCCCAACAGGAAGCTGCAAATCTGGAGGATGGTAAACAAAGAGGGGTCTGTTCTTGGTCTTGAGCCCACAGATCAGATGCACACCTACCTGGTGTTCGACACTTTTTTTACTTTTTTTCTAACTCTGCAGATTCAACAATATTAAGATCGCCAGTTCATCCAATCAGAGGCACAGCTCAGATCACGTGACTGTGGAGCGTCCTATGGCTGTTACTTTGGAGACTCACAGCCTGTCTCATTTCCAATATGGCCGCGCCAGCTGTTTGCTTCAAAAGTCTGTTTCAGAAACAGACGGGTGACGTCGTGGAGACTACATCCATTAATTATACAGTGTATGGTTTTAAGGAAGAAGAGGCTAAATAAAAGCTTTAAAGATAGTCTTATGAGCCTCCTTCTTCTCTAAAGCCTGAAACCAAACAGCAAAAACAGATTTTACTTTGAAATTCACCCACTCTCTGTGATCCACCAACAGCACCTTGAAATTGTCATTTTCCATTTGACGGCGAGATTCGGAGAACGAAGCCGAACATAAGAAAACACATCTTTAACTGTCATCCACGTTGTGTTCCTTTAAAAGGCTGAGTGAGAACCACTGACACAGAAACTACAGGGCTGTAAAAGTTTAATTCTCTGAATGAAATCAATACACGCTGCTGGTTTGTGTGGCTGTGAGTGTGACCGCTTCAGGCTCTGAGGTTGAATCATTAAAGTGAAGACGATGTAGACGGCACACACATGTCAGACGTGTCTCCATCCACCGACTCCCACGGCTCTCTACGCAATCTATAATGCAGCTCGGCTGTTTGTGGAGTGGAACAAGGCGACCGTTCAAATCAAAGTACAGAGGTCTGCTTGGATCCTCCTCGTTCCCCTTCTAATCTGTCTCCTCTTCTTTATAATTTTACGCTTCTTCCTGCCTGAACTCTTTCTCTATCCCTGTATGTTTTCCATCTCTGTCGCCAGCCTGTGATGATGAGCAGCCTCGAGCGAAGGATGAGAGAGAAGAAGAGGTGGAGGAAATGAGTTCTGCAGTGACAACCTCTGCCTCCATGATCCAACGCCTCTTGTTTTCCCTCCAACACTTCCTCTCTCCTTCCTCTTCCTCAACTTGTTTCATGTTGTGTGCGCCCATTTATCTGGAAGTGTTGGCAAATCTGTTTAGAGCGAGGAAACTCTCCCACAGGACTATATACGTTTGGAAATAAGACATAAACACTTGTGTAGATTTCAGGTTCTGCAGTGTAATCTCTCCTCCCTCCTTTCTACACCGCATGCTTCATTTTCAGGACACTCCATCCCTCATCCTATCTCACCTCGAGTATGTCGATGAGGACGTTCTCCTCGGGCTGTTTGGTGCTGCGGACGTTTTCTAGGACGATGGAGTAGTAGACTCCCTGAGGGTCCGACTGGTACAGGTTATACGTGTCAGACTGGTACCACTCCTGGAGGGCGAGGAAGACCTGGTTCTCATCCGTGCTCACGATCTGAACATCCTGGGGGAAGACACGGAGGGATGAAGAAAAGAGGGAGACGAAAAGAGAACAGTCAGTATTTCCAAATCAATGACTTTAGGAATGAAACAGTGGAGGCATGAGGGAGAAGATGTCATATCCACTTTGGGTCAATACAAGAAAAAGAGATAATTGAAACAGGAGTTTAGTTCCTGGGAATTCATCTTGTTCAGAAACTGAGTTCTTTTCTGTCTGTCTTGTAATCTTCTGCAAAAAACAGACACAATCTGATATGAGCTCTTTTTGTAACCATCTTCTGGAGTCTTCTCATGAGCTGTTTTCAAAATGTGTCTTTCTGCAAACTCCTGAAAGCCACACAGGTTTTTTAGATTGACTTTTTATACATCGTTATGATGAAGGATTAGGGACACTTTTGAAAACAGAGAAGAGCTCCAGATTAAAGATGTAGTGTCGTGAGAATAAAGCTGAATGTTACATAATGAAATCTAAGGGAAAAAAAAGAGGAAGATATACTTTATTTATCCCCTTGGGGGGATTTCAATTTTTACACTCTGAATCATGCTATAAATACACACACACACACACACACACACACACACACACACACACACACACACACACACACACACAACCAGCACTTTTTCACAGAAACACGCACGGATGAAGAGCGCAGAGCGATGTTATAACAAACAATTCTGTAAAGTTACAGAAATGAAGCTGTACTGTTAAAAAAAAAAGCATGTCACAAGAAAAAAGCCTGAATATTACAAAAAAAATGAAGAAAAAGTCACAATATTATGAGAAAAAAATTGTAACATTACATGAGAAAAAGTCACAATATTACTAGAGAAACATGGAATATTAGGAAATTAAAGTTGTAATGTTAAAAGATTTAGGTCTTAAAGTTATGAGTTATGTTTTGAATATGTAAGCTGTAATGTTACGCGTAAAAAGTCGGAATTTGTGAAAAGTCATAATATTATGAGAATAAAGAGGTTAGAGGAGAAAAAAAGTTGTAATGTTGTGGGTCAAATAGTTTTAATGTTATGTGTAAAAAGTGGAAATGTTTCTGACAAAAGTCGTAATCTTAATGTGTTAAGTTATATTATAAGTTAAGTTATAAATTAATATTTCTTGTAAAAAAATAGTAAAATTGTGTATAAAATACATAATGCTGAAAGTAAAAAATTTAAGGAACATAATATTTGGAATAAAGTTTTAATATTGAGGGGGAAAAGTCATACAAATTGTAATAAAAATATTAAAAAGTCCTTATGTTACATGAAAAGAGTCATAATGCTATGAGAGAATTGCTGTAATGTAAAGGAAGAAAAAAAATGTACTGCTATGGGAAATAAGAGTCATAATGTTAAGGGAAACAAGTCTTAATGACTAAAGAAAGTTATAGTGTGTTGACCATAAAGTCATTATGTTTTTATGTCATTATGTTCAATGGGGAAAAAAGAGTTGTAACGACGTGATAACGCAGTCAGTGATTCCAGAATAAAGTCATAATGTTTTGAATATGACGTTGTGATGTAGAGGGAAAAGAGTTGTAATCTTATGTTTAAAAAGTTATAATTTTATAAAAAAAAAAAAAAAAAAAAAAAGTGGTCATGTGACAGGAAGTGGAATAATGCTTTGGGAAAAAAGTTGTGATGTTTTTGAAAAAGTCGTAATGTTACATGCAATAAGTCAATGTTATGAGAACAAAGTAGTTACGTAGAAGAGAAATAAAGTCTTAACCCTTTTGAAAAAAGTTGCTTCGTTTCAAGAATAAAGTTATAATGCTAGAAAGAAAAAAATCGTTATTTTTCAGGTTATACTTGCAGAGAAAAAAAGTCAAAGTTATGTGAAAAAATGCATGTGTTAAAATGTTAAAATAAAGTTATATTTCTTTGAGGATGTAAAATCACAAAAAACACAGTGGTAATGTTAAATGAGTCTCAGTATCTCTTGTAGATCTTATTCATGCTAAACTCTTATAATTGACTGCTGTTTGCATGCTGCTCCACACAGGCTGATCCTGTTGAGAGTTCAAAAGTTGTCTGAAGTGAAGAGAATTAAACTGTAGAAAAATGAGGATGACAGAATGAAGAAGGAGAGATTTAGTGGAGAACAGATGAAAACAAGACGAAAGAGGAAAAGACAAGAGGCAGGATGAAAGAGGACAGAGATATATACAGAAATAAACACGGTAACAGAGAGCAGATAGATCAGACAGCAGCAGATCCACAGAAATGTTTGAGGCGTTATGAGGCCAGAGAGCATTATCTGATAAAACCAGTCATACAGAACCACAGAAACACACTGTAGGAGATAAAGAAACACTGAATCCTTGGAAAAACTGTTTTGGGCATCTTAGGAAACTTGTTAGCTCTTTATGTCAGAGCCTGTGAGCCTCTGATGCAAATGGCTTCATCACTCCTGAAAGTCTGTAACGACGGCGCAGAGAGCGACTCAGCACTTTCTCAGTGTTAGTGATTACATTAACATAACATTTGGAGATAAAGCCATCAGAGCGCAGGGGGAAAGTGCCCGAGAAGGTGTGTCTCTCATCATTGACGCCCTGCCATCTCACGTAGAAAAAACACTGGAGCTCGATTATGCTCAGATTTATGGTCGTAGCTCAGAGTCAGAGCGGGATGGAAAAGTGTGCACTGATTTTCATATTCATAAATGTTTCTGAGTCAGCCAGCAAGTTGCGGATCTGCTGCCAGGAGTGCAATTATGCACCCAGTTAAAAGGAACAAGGCTGTCCAACAGGGCGTCAGTTCACTCTGAATCCACGAGAGAGTTTGTACAGCACAACCTGTCATCCAGTGAGTGTGGGTGGTAAAGGCTCGGGTCAGGTGGCTGATTCGTCTTATGTCCAGTTTGTCTGACATTTAGTTTGACTTCAGGCTTTCTGTTAGGCTGAGAGTGCACGTCTGGTGGATGGTTTTATATGTTCAAAGATCTGTGAGTGTCCTTCTTTTCACTTCTGACTCTCAGTTTGAAGTTAAAGTGGGGCTATTCTGCTTTCCTGTTATGTAAGCATTGATAAAAAGTAACAATGCTGGATGCTCAGATTTTCAAACCTCTACATAACCTTCTGTTCAAGAAATCTCTGGGTCCTCAAACACCAAGGCTGTTTTCCAAACCGCCTACGACATACTACATGTGAATTTAGTATGTAGTAGGCACTGCATACTGTCTACTGCTTTTGAATGTAGCATGTAGACTGACTGTTCTGTTGGGTCTGTTTTGTAGTATGCTACTTAAGAAAATGGGACTACAGCTGATGGTTTTTTAGTGTTTAAATTTATAAATAAATATAAATGTAAATAAATAGAATTGAGCAAGAGAAGAGAATAGTTATTATATTTTAGCAAAGAGTTCTTTCAAGTAAAAGTAAAAAATCTGTAGAAGTTAACGCCTCTTTTAAGAGTAGAAGTGAAGTTTTCACAGCTTTTCTTTCGCATCACTGCTCTTCTAAAATTTTCCCGAATCAGTAAGACATCCGGGAATTTTTGGCACACTGCAGATTTTGCAAGTTTTGGCATACTGCTTCCTACATACTGAATTTCAGCCAAATTAGTAGGCACTGCTAGTTTAGGAGGCAGTTTGGAAAACAGCCCAAGATTTTCCTATAGCTCCGCCCCATGACAGCCCTCTGGAGGGCTGTCCAATCAGATAGAAGGGGTTGTGAGGAGTGTGGAGCCTTAAAGAGACAGCAGTTAAAATGAAGTGTTTCAGACAGAGGCTGAAAAAGGGTTTTCTAAAACACCAGTAGAGAAGAAAAGGAATATTTTTTTTTGCTGTAAATCATGTAAAGATACTTTGGGTGCACCAGGGGAACAGAACAAAGACTAAAAAAAAGGCACATGAACCCCTCTTTAACCTCATAAATAAAGGTTTCTTTCACTTTGAAAGGATTTTGCAAATGACCAAGGAGACTATTTAACAAAAGAAAAACAGAATCATGCATACAGATTATATACTGTGTTCCTAACTGCATTTATCTTAGTACCGGAAACAAACATAAATCCTGTAAATAAGAAAATAAATGTGCAGCAGTGATATACTCTGTACTCTCTTTTCCCTGCCTCCATTAACGTGCTGCACCGTACAGTTTACAGCTGACACTCTGTCGCAGGCAGCGGTCTTAAAAAGTAGGAGAAGTGTGCAAATATTCACTCCCACTGCTGTTTAGTGGGGCTGCAGGCAAGTAAACACAACCCTACAGAATCAAAGATGTGTCAGAGATGTAAACACACACCTGAACACTCAGAAAGTTTATGAATAAGTGCTTCAACGCGTCGTTCATCTCCACATTCATGAGAAAGAACTCATTTATTCCCAGCAGCTGCTCAACGGAGGCTGAGATAAGAGGTCAGCGTAGCAAGCGCAGAGCTGGAAGCGAATATAAGTTATATTTAAGGAAGTAAATACAAACAAATAAAGCTAAAAACACACTTATTGTAGGTGTCTGTTGTTTATCAGTTCAAACTTTTCTGTTAAGTATGTACTTTCTTTCTTTTCCACACTTTTCGTTTATTTCTCTGTACATTTCTCCATCCGTCAGCGCCTCACAGACTCCAGCTCTGATTCTCTTTACATTTTTTTTTTTCAGCTGAGCCACTTTTGAATATTGCTCCACTCTCTTAGAAATATCTAAATCCAGCTCTGAACAGGATTGCGATGAATGGCAGCTGAAAGGAGCTTTTCTGCGCGCTCACTGATCCAACGTATGAGAACACGAACTGAACTGGATGGATTTACAGCAGCTACAGCGTGGTGTGTACCCTGGAGCGGTCTGAACCATGGAGCGGTCTGAGCGTGTGCTGTGATGGAGACGGTTCGTCAAGGTGTAAGGAGTCTTCAAAGTGAAAATCAGTTTTTTTTTAATGATCTAATGATCAAGTTTATCTAGTGTGAGATGATTGAGTTGCTTGGACTTGCAGCTCATGTGTGGGCTTCTAGAGGTTAGCTCATCAGCATCACCAAAGGAGCAAAATTTAACATCTTCATGGCAAGAAGAAAAGTTTCCCTCAAAAGTCTTTTCATTTAAAATAAAATGTGTAAAGACAATGCCCGCTTGCTGTTCTCCAGTGCATAAAAAAAAAACCTGCGAGCCAAAACTCTGACATGAGTGAGCAGCCTTTTTCTACCAGTGTCCCTCTGATTGTCGCTGCATCAGTGAGTGCCCTCTGAAACAAACACTCTCCATCCGTCTCTGTCAGGACCGGCAGAGTCCCCCCAACAGATAAGGAGTGAAACATCACAGATCCTGAAGCTGCACGAGACACTGGAAGCAATAACATCCCACTCTCAGCATCTCAGATTTCACCTAAACTGAACCCAGTGTGGTTTTAATTTAACACGAGGACGGTATAGAGAGAGAAAGAGATAGATCGAGCTGCGTTTACACTCGAGTGGAAGCTGTCTGTGTGCAGAGACTCTCCATGCTCCTCTACAAGAATGTGAGACATTTTTGAAGAGCCACAAGAATGAGAGAAAGAGAGAGATGTGATTAGTCAGCTGTACTGTATACACAGCCACACACGCACACACACACTGTGTTAGAGAGGAAGAGGAGGAGACAGGAGAGGAGGGTGAAGGTGAATCAACGCAGACATGAAGCCAGAAGATGAAAGAGATGTTGGAGCTCTTTAATGTTGTTGTTCTTTAATGTATGTTTTAAACATATCAAGTTTCCCTTTAATATATTTTCTTTTATTAAAAACATTATCAAAAGTGCCGAGGAGTGAAAGAGGATAATCTGAGGAGTGAACCACAGACTGACTTCACATCTCACTTTTTCATTTCTACATGAACTCATACTGGAGCTCTGTTTATTCAGACTAAGTCTCAAGTTATCCTTTCGTTTTCTCAGCCGGTTACAAACTTTGAATCTGAGTTTTTCACATTATCAGTTAAATTTAACACTGCACCGTCCTTGAGCAGTTTTAAAACCTCTTCATATTCACATGGTGAAAAAAAAAATCCCTGAATCTGTCTGTAAATGGATCAAAATGCTCTGTTCTGTTCTAAAGCCTCAAATACACCAGATGCGTCTGCAGTCATGCTCCGCTCCGTTGTTTGTTGACTATTTTTGTCAACTGACAACTGAGTCAGCTCCAAGCTGCAGGACTGACAGACCAAGGAATTTCTGCACATCCCTCTCCATTAATAAGCCTCTCTTCTTTCATGCTGGGCTGTTAAACCTCAAACTTGTTGATTCCTGGTGTATCTTCTCTCAATGTGATGTTTTGTTGCATTGGTAAAGCTAAATACGATCTGGTTTTGACACAAATTGTTTAATTTTGAAGGTTTCTGTCTCTTTTTAGGTAGTTTCCGTGCACCACTTCCTGTCCCACTCAATTTTCTCTACTCTGAATTGACACAGCTCCGGCATCCAGCAAAGAATAGGATGGTTGCGGATTAGCTGTCAGACCAGCCATGCAGTTGACACATTGACTTGAATGGAAACCTATCTGATCTGCTGTTGGACTGATCTGATCTGGTGCGTTTCAGCCATAAGAAAAGCATAAGATCTTCAAATACCAGAGTCTGTTCATAGCTCTGCCCCTAACTGCTCTCCAGAGGTCTGGCCAATCAGAGGCAAGGGGGTTTATTGAGCTGGGAGCCTTAAAGAGACAGCAGCTAAAAATTAAGTGTTTCAGACAGGGACTGAAATAAAAGTGTTCTGAAAAACCAGTGAGAGAAAAATAGGACATTTTTTGAGCTGTAAATCATGAAAAGATACTACAGGGCACCAGAAGGATAGAATAAAGGCTGTCACCAAGCCTTCATAAATTTACACCTTGTTGGTCCGGGAGCCATACTGGGCTGTAACAACATTGCGTGATATAGTACTGATGTAATTATGATTAAAACCTCACATGCAGTCATTACAGGTTTATTTTGGACACATTAGACTCCATCATGACCCGCTCCTCCTGTAGCTTCAAACTCGTGCATCACGCTGTGAGAAGTCTCTTCCTTATTTCATTAAAAGGACAGACGACATCTGATGCCAGATTTCCCTCGGCAGTCAGCTGTGACTTAAACAAGCCTCTTCACTGTGCTCAACCTCACTCAGCAGAGTGAAGCTCATTTCTTTTCACACTCTAACAGATCCCATTAATCATGAAATCCTCATCATGCCCCTCGGACATGATTCACACTAAATCCCGTAGAAAGGACTCTTTGATACAGTCAGACCACACATTACTGCTTTAAAAAAGAGCCTCCATCAAACTTCCTCAAACGCACTCTCTTGTGGAAACATGTATTTTCTTTGTTGTTAGAAACAAATTTATGAACTGATTTACTGTCAAAGCCATTGTCTGATTTTACTCTAGCATGCTTTTACATGTTTTGTTCTTAAATACTTAAACCGAACTTATGCTAACCAGCCACTTTAATTGGTACACCTGTTCAACTGGTTAACATAAATATCTTATAAGCCAATCACATAGCAGCAACTCTGCAGCATGTAGGCATGTTGAAGATGAGCTGCTGAGGTTCAAACTGAGCATCAGAATGAAGAAGAAAGATGATTTCAGGGACTTTGAACGTGGCATGGTTGGTATGGTTGTTGGTCTACTGATCTATTGGGATTTTCACCCACAACCATCTCTGGGGTTTTAGAATGGTCCCAAAAAGAAAAAGTTCTCTGGGACTAAACGCCCTGTTGATGCCAGAAGAAGAGCATCTCTGAACACACAACACAATCCACAAGGCTCACCAAAACTGGACCATAGAAGACTGAAAAACCTTTCCTGGTCTGATGAGTCTGGATTTCTGCTCATTCACATTTAGATGGTCGGCTCAGAATTTAGAGTAAACAGCATGAAAGCATGGATCCATCCTGCCTTGGATCAATGCTTCAGCCTGCTGCTGCTGCTGGTGGTCTTGTGGTGTGGGAGCAGTTTTCTTGGCCCAGTTTGGTCCACTTGGTACCACCTGAGCCTGGGTCAAAGTCCACAGCCTACCCGAGTCTTGTTGTTGACCATGTCCATCCCTTTATGAGCACAGTGGACCCATCTTCTGATGGAGACTTCTAGCAGGATAATGCTCCATGTCAACAAGACGTTGAGTTCACTGGACTCCAACAGCCTCCACAGTCCCCAGATCTCAATCCAGTAGAGCTCCTTTGGGATGCTCAATACCAACATACTTTTACATCATATATTTTCCTCTGATTATCCAAAATCAAGTAAAGGAACCAGCACAAGATGTCCCTCTCCTTGAAAATTTTCCTAGTTCTCAGGCTAGAACGGATATCCCTCTCAGCTCTGGGTCTGCCAGGGTCTCCTCCTATGGTTGGACAAGACTGAAAGACCTCCAGAGGGAGGTTTCCTTATCAAATGCATAAATCCATCAACTGACTGCTTTCAACACAAAGCAGCAGCGTCTTTGTTCTGATCTTCCTCTTGATGTCTGAGCTAAACTGCTGATGCAGCCCCAAACCTCCAGTCGATCTCACGATCCATTCTGCCCTCACCTGTGAACGAGATCCTGAGATACTTGAATTTAACACTCGTTTGCTCCCCATCCAGAGGGAGCGATCGACTGTTTTCCAGCAGACAACCATGGCCTTGGACTTTGAGATGCTGACTCTCATTCTAGCCACTTCACACTCGGCTGCAAACCAACAAACGGCAGCAAATCAACATTTTCTAAACTTACTGAATTTCTGCTTCTAAGAAAGAACTTGGTGTTGGGGTTTATTCTAGCTGTGGGATCACCTCTGTTCATCAGGTCTCACTGCTGCTGTCTTCATCTGATCCTGCTGAAATCTGTAAGATGGTCTTCAAAGATTAGACTTTAACTACTTTTACGTCCTAATGTTGCGTTCACACCAAACTCAAATAAATCAATCTTTAGTGACCAAAGATGCAAACTTGAGTCGAGGGAGGGATGTCTGGAGACAGCTGGAGACGGGACAGAAGCTGAGCAAGAGGGGACAGTTATTACCTGTGATTTCACACCTCAGCAAGCTATATGCATGTGTTTGTTCATGGATTTTGTGTGTGTGTGTGTGTTTAGGTGTGTGTGTTTGTGTGTGGTTAATCCATAACTCGGGTCAAGTCTCACAGGAGCGAGCCAAACTGCTCTCTCTGATGGCCTCTGCATTTTTCATCCTCCAGCCTTTCAATTATTCACAGCGGAAAAACATCGCTCGCGCTCCCTCTCTCTCACCCTCACACACACTTTACCCTCCTCTCCTCCTCTCCATCGCTCACTCCATCCCTCCTCCTCCTCCTCCTCCTCTGTGTCCCTCGACCTAAAAGCATCCCAGCGTGTGACCTATCTGCTCACCCAAGTAAGAGGACACATGTAGAGAGAGAGGGAGACGAGAGAGAGAGAGAGAGAGAGAGAGAGAGAGAGAGAGAGAGAGAGAGAGAGAGAGAGAGCAACTAGGGCGTACTTTAACTAAGCACACACACACACACACTCATTTATCCACCACCTTTTCTTCCTGCCACAACTAATCAGATTGATCCCTGTCGTCTTGACTTTTTGGATGGAGAGAGTTTATGTGTGAAGGAGTGTGCAGTATGTGTGTGTGTGTGTGTGTTAGTGTATGTGTGTGTGTGTGAGATTAATTCAATCCCGTTCACCTTCCTTGAGGATCTCAGAGTGCTGTAGCTGATGCAGTCGAGCAATTGAGGCGTAAGATTTCTCTAAGTGTTGGGCCAGAGTCGAACAAGAGTAATCCTATACATTTCCCGAGTGTGCGTGTGTGTGTGTGTGTGTGTGTTTCTGTCTGTGTGTGACAGAGCATCAATGGCAGCGATTGTCTGAAAGCTTTTCTTAGTTTAAGCCTGAAAAATACATGAGGCTCTCTCCCCGGACCCTACGTTCGATCACAGGAGGTCAATAGCGATCAGGAGGGTGTTGCGCTCAAACGGTCCCCTGTGCATCACATGCTGACAGCCAAGGTTCCACATTCATCGCCTGAGCTTGTCACAAGCACAGGGAAGGGTGTGGATCGATGGTATGTGTTGAATATTTTATGGGGGATTTGCTGATCGGGTCTGCACAGGTTTTGGGTTCAGCCCTGCTCTCATTTGTGACAAAAAAGAAGAGCAGCGGGGTGAGAGGGATTTAAAGTTTTAGTGTTTCAGTATCAGCTTAAAGCTGATGTACTCTCTCAGTTTGAGTCTAACTTTGTTGATGACTTCAGAAGGGGTCAAAAAAAAGTTTTGTTTTGTTGGAAACAGTTTTTGTTGGATTGTTATTTATGACGACTTTTTCTTTTGCGCTGTGGAAAAACATGTCAAGAGTTGTTTTTGTTGTTGTGACACTAAAATCTGTTTTCACCTGTTTCCATGGATGATAAAAAAACATGTTTGAAACATTTGTCACCTCTTTTCTCACAGAAGAAAAGTTGCAATGAGGACCTTCAAATCTTGTCAAACTTTTTTTTTTGTTTCACTCAGGAAAGCAAAATCATAACGTACAATAAAAACTAGAATAGAAGTCACACTGGTGTGTAAGAGAGAGTCAACAGTCTACTGGAGATGCTTTCAGCATTTTGCAGCTCGTCTCTTCATTTGAAGTGTGTTTAAGTCCTTGTGTTGTTCAGTTTGATGTTAACATGTTCCATAAGGAAGTCAGTAGAATCTATGTAAGTGATTTTAACCTGGGAATCTTTTTCAGACGTATTAATGAATCGTTTCTAAATCATTGAAATCATCTTTAACTCTGTGTTTGTGTTGGTTTGTTCAAAGCTTCAGCTGGTAGCTGGGGAAAAGAGCAGGAGTTAGGACTGGATTTCGTCTTTTCTGGATTATAATTTGCATAATCACCCACTCACTACTCATCCCCACTTGCTTCATTTAAAAATGTACAAGCTCGTTCGAGCTTCTGACACAGACGGTTATCAAACACTGACCTTTGGAAGGGCGTACTTGGGAAACCTCATCTGGACAAACTCGTTGCGTCGATAGGACACAAAGTGTTTGGTGCGATTCCCCGTTGTGACCTGAGAGATAAACAAAATACAAAATTAACAACACAGTTTCAGCACATTTCCAAAACAACAATAACTGATGTCAATTATTCAGCATTTTGTCACTTCACATATTAGTACACTCTACTGCACAACAGGAGATGACCACACTGGTAAAAAACGTAGATCACAGTTTGTTGTGAGGAATTTTGTGGACAAGAATCACCAATCGCAGGGCCCATTCATTAGCATATCGTCCTTAATTTAACAAGGTAAAAATTGAGATTAAAATCTCTTTTAAAAGTGACCTGGCTCAGACGGCAGAACACAGTCAGTTACATACAGCACATTAACAGAAAACAGAACAATTAACTATAAAAAATGCCAGCCCTAACTCTGGGGAGCAAAGACCGTGATGATTATCGATTTAACAGTATTGAAGTAACATTTTCCTTGAGGATCTTTGTTTAAAGAGGTTGTGAGGACTGTCTGTTTGAAGTGAAGCGACACCTTTTGGCTGGAATCACGCGCACACTATCATGATGACATGACTCTTAACAAAGCGTGTGTTTGTTCTGGAAATGAATGGAGATCAGATCTTCTTTTTAACACTACTTTTCTTTGTTCAAGACAACTTTTTACCAGATACAACATGTTGTGGTATGGTATTTACCAACAGTTACACAGCGCTGTTATTTGAAACTTGACATCAAGTAAACTTTGACAGTTTGTACTGTAGTTTAGTAGACGGCTACTTTAATGCCACTCACAGCCCGGTGCTCTGAGACGTATCCGTAGGATACCGTGTAACGTTAGTGAATCCTTATGTCTGATCATCTACCAATCAGAGCTAACGTAACCTCACTCTTCATTTTATTGACAGACTTAAGTTTAATAACTGCTGCATGTGGGTTGGAATGAACATTATCACAAATGGTTTAGCCTGTATTTTAGTCTTTAGCTCATGTATTCATCGCTGCCAACTTTTGATTGTGACAAAGCGTGAGATGCCGATTACATAACACAAACAACCCACCAAGTCCATTATAGTATCAATGTGAAAAATTGGGCATGTTGGCAGGTATGTTGATTTGATACCCCCCTCGCAGGCTTTGAAGGCTAATCTAACTGATCACGGGTGGCGTTGGTCACTTTAAGCCATAGCTCAACAGGTAGATATCAGATAACAACAGATTTTTTTTTCTTTTGCTGTAGACAGACATTTCAGCGTGAGAAATCATGGACGTGGCATGAAGCCAATGAAATGCATGTCTCACAGCCAATGCATGAGTGTTGGCAGCTATGTGTTTTAGCCTTTAGCCTGTGCTCTCTCACTCTCCTGTTTAGCTTTCTTCTGCTCTGACGTCCTTCTTCTGTCTGACAGTTCAGCTCCAGTGTCCACCATCACTACAAAATGAATCCCAAAAACTTCATCAACCTGCGTGGTGTTGTCATAGAGATTTCAATGTACCGTAAATCAATCCAGTCCTGCCAACCCAATCAGGAAGCTAAGAAACAGCATTTAGAAATAACCTTTATTGGGGATGATAATCTCATTTTAAGTTGTGGATTACGATCAGGCAGATACCTAGAAGTTAGACTTTTTCAAGATCACTTTGAAAGTCCTCATGGGAGCTTTAACAAATCAATGAATTAGCCTGATGCAGTAATAGGGTACATAAATATACCAAAATAAATCAAGGTCGATTCTCAAAGAGGAAAAAGAAACACCAGAGAAAGAAAGAGGAGGAGACAGAGCCTTGACTTGTATTCATTTTATAATATTTTGCAGCCATTAGTCCTGAAATAGTTAAAAAAGTTCAGTTTAAAATATTACTACAGCAGAAACTAACAAGGTTATTTAAAATCTTAAATAAAACATTTTCATCTTTCCTCCCAAAGCGAAAGTAAAATAGACTTTTCTACTGAAATGGTTCAGTCATGGTGTCGCTCAGTTCACCATCTGCTGTTTGACTCACGCTGCTGAAAAGTAAATGTAGGAAAGAAGAAGCAGCTCCATCCCGCTCAGACCTTCACCTTTCTAAGCGGGACCTTGTGGGTAAAAGTCTGAATCGTGCCCCCCCTGCTGAGAGCTGATCAGAGAGCTCACAGGGAGCTGAACCAGAACAGTCAGACAGCTGAGGCAGAGGAAGCTCAGTGACAGAGACAGGGCCGCTGACTGACAGCGACTTAAACAAGACGTGAACGTGTCACATCCTGAGTGACGGCTGCTCAAACACGCTCCCCGTCACCGTTTTTGTGAGGTGAGCGGCGCTTAGCTTTCAGAGCTGCTGCTTTGAAAACCTGATGTAAAACTTTGTATTCAGCGCTTCTATTTCCGTCTTTGTGGTGAGATCTTGTATTTTTTTTCCCTTCTTTCACTCTCGGATATCTGATCCTGTATCGTCTGTGCTCAGATTGAGCTGTGATTACAACCACCGCCTGTGACTGAAAGAGGACGAGCACGCAGTTTTTTTTTTTTTTTTTTATGTTGAACCGTGATGAAAAAGTGATGAAACAATGAAAGCTGTTTTTAAGAGCAAGATCCCCTGAAGGAAGCGCTATCCAGTTTCAAAAAGAGTCGTCTGAAGAAGGACGGCTGAGAGAGATGGAGGAAATAACGTGTGTGTGAGTCCTCGAAAGAGAAACAGGGTCTTCAGAAACCCAGACCCTCTTTTTACATGTTGTGTTGAAGCATCTTTGCAGCCAGCAGCTCATGATCTTTTCTAAAAGAGCTCCTGGAGATCTTGTTTTCTTGCCTCTGACGGGCACAGATTGATATCCCTTCCATCTTAAAGCATCACAGAGATGATGCCTGCATAGATCTCTTCCTGAGGGATCAAACTCCTTCACAATTGCTGTTCATTAATGTGTATAAAGATGGATGACAACTCTCACTACCATGCAGCTCTTGGTGAATCCAGCGGCTCATAAAAAAGCTTTAGCTTTAAGGCAGTCTTCAACAAACCCGCCTGTTTTTGCAACCAGTCAGCATTTGTGCGTATTTGTGTATCCGTCCATCTCTTCAGTTGTTCGCACACATAAACAGAGCCGCCGTCTCTCTCCCCGATAAACTCTGCAGCTCTGATAACAAACCCTGGACTGTAAAGGAGTTTGTATTCGGGACATCGCGCTGAATTAATCTTCTCTTGTCCGTAATCGACTTGCCATGCAGTACAGTTCTGTACGCTGTGAGGAGGCCCGTAGCTGAATACCATTTGCATGTGATAACTGCAGAATATACATGAGCTGGCACAGCACAGAGGAATCCCTGGTGTGGTGGGAAAGTGCATGTGTGCATGCATATGAATGTGTGTGAGGGAAATTAAATCTTCATTATTCGACAATAGGCTGCTCCGATATCCTGCGGGGATTATCCTCCCAGTGTTCCCAGTATGACCAGCCCTGTGGAAGCCAGTGAGGGACGGATGTGTGGACAGAGAACAGGCTGTGATTGTTTCCTCATCACCTGCAGCATCCAGTGAATTAGCTTTCTATCTTGGATGAGCAGTTAGAAGAATCATTTTCTCTTTCTTTTTGACTCTGTGGTTTGGTTCATGGACCCCATCTGTACAGCACCGTTTACACGACAATGGTTTTAGGATGAGACGCAAAAGTATTGTTGCATTTCAGCCTCTCGTTACATGGAAACTGTGTTTTAGCTGACCTTAAATGCCCTCCAGAGTGGAATTTTTCTGATACACTGCAGCCACCATCGCCGTGTAAACAGCTAGCAAGAGTCTTCAGTGGAAACTCTGACTTCACGCTCCACTTTGCGCATTCCACTTTCACTGTTGGAACTTTTAATTGCCATGCGCAAACCAAATAACAATGGTTCAGTGGCTTTCAACAAAACGTGCACCTGTTGCTCCACTTCTACCAAAAGACTCTACAGTTGTATCGCCACCTACAGGCCTGGCATGCACACTACAGCGTTTTCAGCCCCTCAGCATTTTTTTTTTTTTTTGCATTTTTTTTGCATTTTTGACTGAAATGTTGTATCAACAAGGCTTAAAACTGAAGGTGAAAACTAAAGTTTTCAAAGACTTTTAGAAAAAAATTGTGATAATAGTAAATTATTGAAAACATGTCAGATATAAAACATAAAAAAACCCCCCAGATGTATAAAGTAAACACCAGCAACAAAACAATGATAGAAATGTTAGCCAGGACCTTGAATTCACTCCTAAAGCCAGGATTAGAGAGACAGGCCTCTAATTTTCCTTCAAAAACACAAAGAGAGCGAGATGCTGGGGCAGCAAGCCTCACAGTTTGGGATCATTAAAAACAGACAGCTCTCTCTCTCTCTCTCTCTCTCACTTTTGAACTTTTCTCATTTTTGTTCGTGACAAAGAGAAGCAATATGTGATGATGGCTGGGTGTAAGTATTCAGACAGATCGACAGTTGAGATTTCTTGTTGAATGCATTTCTAGTTTGTGTGTGTAAAGCTTTGCCTTCTTGGACATGTTTTGGGCTCAAAGTGAGTTAAAGGTCCAAAGACTTTTAGAGTCACTCCACTGGATTGCTCAGACCTGCAGCAGGCTGTGAGTTTTTAGCCCAGTTTGGGACCAACACTCATAGTTCCAGTCTCTGACAGCCTCAGATTGTTCTTCTGAGTGTCTGACAATGAGGAATATAAAGATATTCCTGCACTTAATCATACCAAAACACTTCAGTTCGCTGAGGCAATGTTTACGCTTAACTTTTTGGCTCAAATGTGACCCATATCTGCTTTGTTTCTGACAGTCTGAACAGCACAAGTCACATCGAATCTGACATTTTCCAGTTAGATTCTGGCCACTTTCTAATGTGGTGGTACTGCATTGGATACATATCGGATTTTCTTTCAATGCGACCACAGTCTGAACAGCCAGGTTGCATTTAATGCAACTTTGACGTCATTCTGGAGCAACACACCACAAGACTGCAGTGATGGAATTAGTCAGTTGAGGGATAAAGAAGTTTTTCACCTCAGTGGTAGCCTGAGTGCCGTGACTGAGCAGCAACACTCATGGCTGAGCTGGGGAGGGGGAGTGTGCATGAGCAAAGTGAGAGGAGTGAACAGAGAGAGGAGAAACTGAAACTTAAGTATGCATATGAGTTTCTTTTTGTAGTGGAGAAATGGAAGAGAATCAGGCAGGGATCATACAGGCAGCAAAGCGAGCCCAAATAATCAACTACACTTCAGAAAACAAGCCCAAAACACGGGGCCATGTTCGTTTCCGTAAACATCGTCATTAATGTTTCACTGAGCATGCAGGTCACTCCAGGAGCGTGAGCTGTTCCCATCGCAGTCTGCAGACAGGCCACACTTGAAAAGTGTGAAGATAGTCCAAATTTGGTAGAGGCTGCACGATGGTGAATTTTTGCCAGCAAACTCAGGTACATCTCTGCAAAGACTTCAGATGAACTTTCAAAACGCTGACAGAAAATAACTTGTTTGCATGAGCAGAAGTCTGGTTTCTGTCCAGTTGGTTACACATCTGTGCCACTTCATTTAAACATCGTTTTAGTACTTGACTATGCACCAGTGAGGCCCTGAAGCTGCCCCAAAGATGCCTGCAGGGCCTGCACTCATTACCACCTCAAATAACTGATAAATTAGTATTCGTGCTTTGGTACATGAATATTTTCCATGGATCAAGATGATATGATAAAGGGAAAATAAAACCTGACAGTGGGGGGCTGTCTGCATCTTTTAACACAAACACATCCATATTATTTTTGATCTTACATAAGGTCACTTTAGTCACACACTTAACACACCAACATAATCATTGTTACAATCTGACAGGTTTTTGGTTTGAATAATACATTTTTGAGTCGCCATCTCTTTGTGGAAAATCCTGCATTTATTGGACCTGCTGTTTTTCTCCTGCAGTTGCCGCATTAACTTCCTCAATCAAGAAAACAAAAAATCTTTACCCCAAAAACATTTTAAACCCGGGCTCTTATTCTGAAAAAACTCCTTCCTCTTCCCCTCAGCTGAGATGATGTGCTTACCTTGACAAATATGTACTCGTCCTGAACCAGCAGAGAGTTGTGGTCGATTTTTCCGAGGAACTGAGCCGTCACCATTTTGTCGGAGCAGTTCTGGATGAGGCAGGTGACATACAGGTAACCTGAGGCGACACACAGAATACAGAGTTGGTGCCAAGTACAAAGGTGTGCATTTATCCACTTCTGAATCATTTAGAGCCGATGATAAGTTATGAGGAAAAACCATAGACTGTATAATTGATGGACGTAGTCTCCGCAGCGTCACCCGTCTGTTTCTGAAACAGATATTTGAAGCAGCCATATTGGAAATGGGGTGGCCTTTAAGTCTCCAAAGTAACAGCTATAGGAAGCCCAATAGTCTCGTAGGCTGAGCTGTGCCTCTGATTGGCCAAACTTGCTTTATTAATATCTTCTAAACTGCCAAGTTAAAAAGAAATTCACCTGGGAGACATTTTTTGTACCAGGCTGAAAACATGTTTATTTCTGCTGTGAAAATGGCTTTTTTTGGCTTGGTGTGTACGTGACGGAGCCAGCCTCAAGCGGACACTCGACGAACTGCATATTTCGGCACTTCTGCATTGTCTCATATTTTCAGACCGGAGATTGCGGCTTGTAAAAACCAGCCTGAATTAAAGGTGTCTGATAAATTTCTCAGACAAAGCAACACAGAGAGGAAACCAGGTGGATCAACGAATCAAGACATCATTTTCTAAACTCTTGTAGATAAGACGTCGTCCCTGCAGACATTCAGCCGCTTCAGCATCCAAACGGCCGGCAGGGATTATCCTCCCAGAGACACACAGAGGTTAGCGCCTGTTGCAAAGCCTGCCCAGTATTCAATTTCAACCAGCAGCTGCATCAGCAACACTGCTGCTTAAATTCAGCGGTTAGTCTCCTCCCAGAGGTGACACGCTGGCGAGACAGAAAATGCACGCTCACACACACATACTCACACACACACACACATACTCACACACACACACACGGGAGATTTAATGTGCTGAGGTGGATTTCTGCAGCAGGCATGAGCAGCACAAACCCACATTCTGCAAGACTAGATCTGACCTTGCAGTGACTGAGTGCAGTCCTTCACTCGTTCACCCTTCATTTAACTCACACCACCAAGCCGCCACAACGTACAGATACAACTTTAAAGCTCACCACTGAGGATGAAACCACCGTACTGTCTTTAAATACAAACAGCTGTGGTTTTGAAACTGTGACAGAATCCCACAGCATGCAGATCTGAGTCGGAAAGCTCTTCAGGGCAGGAGTGTGCTGAGCAATCTTTATGAAAATCTGATTATAAGATTACGAGATATCAGGTGTGAAGCTCGGATTGTAGCCCACGGACAGAACAGACAAGGAAAGCTAACAGAGTGTGAAAATAAAAAGGGATTATGAAAGCTTTTTGGAAAATTGAAAACAATCAGGGTAATTTTGAGCCAAAGCTCCTTTGTCTTTATTTCCTTTAACATGGTTTGTGCTCAGCTCACAGCGAGCGTGTTTTTAACACCTGTAGGCTCAGATCCTTTCCCTGTTCTCTGCTCTAACATCTTTTTCTGGTTTAAAAAGCAGCTCACTGTCTTACATGAAGGCCTGTCTCTGAGGGAGTTCTGAGATTTCTGAAAGTAGTTGTCGGAGAGCTATTCCCTGCTTTTCTGCCTGATAGCTGGAAATGTTAATTCAGCTGTTGTAGGCTCAGTCAGACCAGATAATAAAAAGCACTCAGTTCAAGGGCTCAGCATCCCAAGGCAAATCTAATCAGATGTAACTCTGTGTGATAACCAGTCTCTGTAAAATCTTAAAGAAGTACTTTCCAGATTTCAGGGGCTTTGGGAGACAGGGCCCACAATCCTGAGTGTTTCTGATTGGCTGAATATGTGAATGCGTCTCTGTCAGCGCCCAGTGTTCCAGTTTAAAGAGCGACCCTATAAACTGGAGACTTTCAGCTGAACGTTCAGTTTATAACAGCTGTTCAAACACAGGAGGAGTCCTCAGGAATGCATCCTTGTTTAGTTTTTCACACATAATCACCTGACCAGATACATATTTAATGATGATCTAAAGCAGTTTGAGAAGGATGCATCGTGTGGTCGGGTGTTTGGTTAGTTGCAGCTCTTTGGGGCTTTTAAAAATGGCTTCGACAGGCAACGGCAAACCTCATCTCCTTTCGAGTGTCAGCCAATCCATCTACAGTGAAATAAATCAGGATCAAAACCATTACAGGCTGAATCTCCTCCATGCTAACAGGCTAACTGCAGAGGTACACCGCTTGTCTGTCTCCTTCTGTGGTACTCCAGTACGGTTTTGCTGAAAGGCCTTTGTTGTTGTCTTACCACCCTCCACTGATCTGATGGTGCATTGACTGATTTGTATAATCTCCTTGGGACTTCAAGCCTCAGTGGAAGTGCAGATTAGAATGGGCCACAGGAACTTTTAAATTTATGGACTAGTGGTCCCACCTAGAGTTCCTTAAAAGGTTCCTCGTACCTTGTGAAAGTTCCTGCTGTTTAAAAGCCGCTTTGGATGATTGTTACTTACAGTAAGAAACAATGTTTTCTTTTTGGGACTGACAAACGTTACATTCACTGGTAGAGTTCATTCATTCATCTACTATACCACTTATCCTATTCATGGTCGCAGGTTACTGGAGCCTATCCCAGCTGGCTTAGGGCAAGAGGCAGGGTACACCCTGGACTGGTCGCCAGTCAATCACAGGGTTCATTGGTAGAGTTATCTGCTTGAATTATTTTTAAATTCTGGTATTTTTATATCATTATTATACCTGAGAATAAGTCTATATAAACACAGGAAGTGGGTCTTGTAAACCAGTCTTAGTCCCGCCTTATTGGGATGACATTTTTCTGCAGTAGCCATGGGAAAGCCTAACCAAAGAGTGACTCTAAAGTGGACTTTTTGCATTTCTTTCATCAGTTTAATAGCCAACATAAGTTCTGTGCCATGCTTGAAAAGGGGATTGGCTCGTGATGTCCCTTTAACTTTATCTAGTGCACTGGAAAAAAGTCAACAAAACACTTTTCAATCTCATCAAATATCAATTCCCATTATGACAAGAATTGCCCACAATTTGAGTTAAATCTTGTCCTGTGAGATTCAATTCGCGGAATGCGGAAGAAGGAAGGAGGCAGTAACCATGGATACCCCAAACATTTTAAGAGCTGAACTGTCATTTCGATGGGCGTTACTGTTGTTGCTGATGTTGTCAACAGATGAAGGCAGAGGGTTTTTAAATATCGTAAAGTCTGTCTGGATGCTCCAGTGACGACGATTGAGTGGTCACTGTCAGCTGTGACCACGCCAACTCAAAAGGGGCACGAACAAAACACTGAATGAAAATCATCATCTCCAGCTTGCTTACACTCCTACTCACACACACACACACACGCACACCTCTGCCCCTCCCTCCTGCTGCACTGTGTGTGGCAGTGGCCACGTACCAGGGACTTCTGGGAAAGGATCGTGGCCGAGGAGGTGAGGGAGGTGCATCCATTATTCACGTCAAGTGACGTGTCTTTGTGAAAGAGGTGTTTCCATCGCACTTTTACGATAAACTTAATATCGAAACTTCTGAAAAACCACCTCATGAGAGCGTTAAAAACTTTTTTATTTTACCAAAATTTGAGCTTTTCCGAAATTTTGGTGTTTCTATTAACATTTTTATTACAATACTAGGTGTAATAGAAACATGACTTATGGTACCTGTATCACTAAGTATGACATCACTCTTACCCGAGGACATAAAAATACAGAATAAACCTTTAACAGAGCCCGTCTCCTTCAGTGGCTCCATCCTTTCCCTCTCTGTGCCGTCTGAAGAGGTGTCTGATCCAACAAATGGACTGGCTAATTTATTGAAAAGTCTGGACATTTAATCAAAGCAACATACGGTGGGGAACTCATTAAAAAACCATTAGATTGGGCTAAGCGTTCAATTCCAGCTTGTGGCACACACACCTGCAAACACACTCATATTTTTGTGCAACTGAGGCGGTATGAAAAGAGAAGTGTCAGAGCTTACTTATAAATGAACACGGAGCAGAAATATTTGGATATTTCATCATGACACGCTGACAGGGCCTCACAAATAATTAAAATTTCTTCTTTTCTGGGAGAGCCCGGGATGTTTCTTTGTTTGCATTTTTACACCGTGAGACTCTGCAGGTTAAACACTCAGGTGTGTATCAGTGCATGATGAACATGGTACACTCCTGGGCATAAATCCTCCTTAATGACACACACACACAAACACACTCTATGCACACACAGCTCATCAATCAATCCACCTCCTCGGTTCCCCTGGAGTCCGGTCCCTGGTAGGGTCCCTCGCCTCTGCAGAGACTCTGTCAGCTCTTTGTCTTTCTTCGCAGAGTGCCACCATTTAACCTTGGCGTCACCACATGTGACACGCAGAGCACAGAGCAAACAGATTGGTCGGGCATGCCTGGTCGCTCCAGAACAACCCTCCACTATCCATCTATCTATCTGGGCATGGAAACGAGGGGAGGAAAAGGGAGGAGATGTGAAGCAGGAGGGGGGACCATGTGTCGCTAGATAGCCCCAAGATGAGCTCTCGTGCCTGGGCAGCCGGCCCAGACAGACAGCCTGTTCCGTTCCGCCCTCCACAAACACAGGCAGGCTTGTTCCTGCTGACAGCTTTCCCTTCGCAGAGAGCATGTTTCTTTCTGTGGGTGGTTCGTCTCTTTGAATATAGACCTCCTGTGGTGAGCACAGAGGGGAGGAAGGTTCTCTTTCTGTGTTTTTAGGTTAAATTGACCCAAAATGAAATCTATAAATAAAACAGACATTGTTGTAACCAGAGGAACTCCTTTGTTTAAGAATGTTTGTGCAAAGTGATAACCATCTCTGACTCTGCCTGCTCTGGTTTTATTGGAGGTGAAGGGAAACCCAACACACGCATCTGTAACAACCCTACCATCTTTCACACACACTCCTTCCATTACCCTCTTGGCCCTCGGTGAGGAGTTAAGTGCTAGCCTGTCCGTGTGTCACTCAGCTGATATGATAATCCAGATTTTCTAACATTGGCCGGAGGAGGCCTTGACACTCCATCCATAACTTACCTGTTAATACGTTATCGACGCCCCTGATACACAGAAAAACATCCAGCTGTCATGTCTGGTATGAGCTGCATTTATACTGCAGGCTAAGCTCACGTTATCATGATGTGGAAAAGTCTCCAAAATGCCCAGTTTGACTTTATTTTAGCCTTTAACACTGATCTAAATATCTGTCAACAAGACCCACAGTCAGTGAGATTCTGCACCTGGCTTTGCTCTTTACCCTGACCACATTTAACTCCCAAATTGGGACCATTTTCCTCTCTTGAGGAAATATCCTCTGGGGATATTCATGATTAATGACATTTACACTAAATAAAATTACAATAAAGCATGCCACCTCTCTACTTTACCTCCTACAACATCAACAGCCCGCTAACTTTCCTTGCACCTGTGGCGAACCTCCAGTTTTACACTCCTGATAACTAATCAATGTGTTGGCTTACTATACATGCTTTAAATGTAGCAAAAAAAACAAAACAAAACAAAACGTAAAAAGTGATGTGTTAAGTGACATAATCAATATGTGTTATCAAATTCAAGTATTCTTTCAGTAGTTCTACAATTTCATAAATTCAAAAACTTCTTATTTATATAATTATTCAGTGTATTACCAACATTGTGTTGTCTTTATTGTGAAGGTAACATAGATTTTGTAGCTCTGGACTGATTGTAATCCAGGTGAGATGAAGCAAAACAGCTCCTTTGACAGTAAAGCTTGCACACCCCATCTATCTATCTATCTATCTATCTATCTATCTATCTATCTATCTATCTATCTATCTATCTATCTAGCTAGCTAGCTAGCTAGCTATCTCGCTATCTATCGATCTAGCTAGCCAGCTATTTATCTATTTATCTATTTATCTTAATCTTTTTAACACATACTTACTTATTTATTTTATTATCTGTAAATTATCATTATTATTATTATTATTATTATTATTATTATTATTATTATTATTATTATTATTATTATTATTATCTGTAGTATTTCAATGTCGTATTTATGTCTTTAATTTGGTTAATTTATTTTCTTATCCTAAGTTTTAACATCTAATTCTACCTTCAGTGTTTCCTCAGATAGCGTTTCCTCAGTTCATCAACATACATTATTATTTTTGTTGTGTACTTTTAATGCGCTGGGGTGTGTGGCTTGTGTGGGGGTGGGGGTGGTTTTGTGTGTTTTAGAGGGCAAGGGTGGAGGGTTCTGTGTTGATCTGTGGGTTTGAGGTTGGGAGGGATCTTATTTTATTATTTTCTGTTTGTTAAGCACTTTGTGTTTCCATTATGCGTATGAAATGTGCTCTATAAATAAAGTTTGATTGATTGATTGATCTAATGCATCTGGCTTCAACTTGAGCTGTATATGAAAGGTTGATGAGATGAAAGAGTATCCCCTTACCTCCACTTGTGTCTTGCATTTCCATGTGCACCACATCAGGATCCACATCCACTCCAGAGACTGACCTGAAAGACACAGGAGACATATTTCATCATCGACATGTCTGACCTGTAGGACACAAATAAAAAGAGGTTAGATGATGCTTATCTCCCGGTAGATTTACAAAACTGAGCTCAGATGATAAAAACTCACTCAACATGCCTCAAAAGCTCTAAAATCCTCCTCCCCCCTCCCCTCTTTGGCTCACACAGCAGCATACTTGCTCCTCGTGCCCTTTGGTGAGCAGTAAACTAAGCAGCAGTGGAGTCTGTGAAATTTCCACAGCCCTGTAAAGATAGAGTGGAGATTTAAAACCTCGTTACTTCGCCAATAAAGAGACTTTACGAGCAATTAGCAGACGTAGAGGTACATGAGGGGGGATCACAGGAAGGGCCACAGGAAGCAGCACGGGTCATTCTTCTTCATGTGATGTGTGTGAGCCGTTAACCTGCTGCTCCATTAAAATCATGAAGCTCAATATCAATAACTTCACGGCACCAAAGGAAAGTAAAGCTTCCTTTCAAGCTTCACAGGTGATGAGAGCAGTAAAAAAATAACTGATCTACTTTATGTGACATTTCACAGCTGTTATTCTCACAGCGGGGGATGATACTGACACAAACCCCGGAGACCTTTCAGGTTTTCATCAGTTTTTTAATGCCTTCATTCAGAGGACACGAGAGGAGTGGTAGATGACATGCAGCAAAGGACCGGGGCTGGCTCTGAACCTCAGCTGACAACTACAGGACTAAAGCCTCTGCTTGGGCCAATATCCAGGAGATCTGTCTGTGGTTTTATAAATCAAATTCTACCACAGACCAGAAACATCTCACTCAATCACAAAATTTACTCTGCTTAAACAAAAACACTTTGTTTCTAAACTTCTGAAAATATTTAGCTGTTTGTTCATCAGTGAGTTGAAAAAAAAAAAAGTTTATTAAAGAACAAAAGCTAATAACAAAAACAGCGTTAGCATCAACAAACCAGTCATTTTTGAGTGAATAATAATGCATGGTTAATATTGTATGGAGTTTTTTTTTTTTACATTAAGATCAGTAAACTTAAAGTTCCTGTGAAGAACTTTCAGTTTCTGTTGAATTTGGCGCCCCCTGTGGACAAAGTGATAGGTTTCATTCTTTGTTGATTTCTTCCTGAACAAGTGAGAAGCACATTCTAACAAAATTTAAAAAAAAAAAAAAAATCACCCTGCTAAAACTGAAATGTATGTAAGTTCGGTTATCGTTTTTTAAATCAAAAAATATAAACAAAAGTGAGATTGACTTGTTATAAAATCACACAAACAGAAAGTTTTTGACCAGTTTTTCATATTTTTTTGTTGAAAACCCCCAAGGTGACTAAACCCGGATAATTTAGGAAACAGCAATATGTGACCATATGTAGTCTGATGTTATACCACTCAGCTAAATGACTGATCTTTGGCCTTTGTTATTTATTTATTTATTTATTTTTTTTTTTGTGGCCCTTTCTTGTCTACTTTTGGATTGGCCTGTTATTGTTTGCTCACAGCATGGGATTCTCTAGTCTCCTACAGCGCTAATTTGGCAGTCGTGGGCAGAAAAGTTTGGTAACTTCTGCAAACATTTTTTCCCCTTTTTCTTTCATATCCAGATTCTTAAATATAAATATATAAATATATTTGTTTGGAAGCAGCTGAATGCTAATGTTAGCGCCTTTCTGATGGTCATTCCTAAATGCTTTTGCTCATCGATGTCGCAGTGAAATGATAATTTGGCATATTGTCAATGTTCATGCCACTTACAAGCCTGAATCATCAGCGGAACAAGTTGACAAATACCCGTCAATTATTGTTTAATAGTTTAATCAAACAAGACCTCCATCTCTGCTCAGCTACATTAACAGTCTGCATCGAACGCACTGAGTAGTAATTATATAGCCTCTTTAAGACAGAGTGTTCAAAGTGCCACTATAGTCAAAACAAAATGAGGATGAACTGAAACAGAATATAATAAATGAGACAAATGAAAGCTCTGACAGTATTAGGAAGACAAAAGATGACAAACACGTTCATGAGATGATAACAAAGGTTAGATAGAGGATAACAGATCAAAAACTGATGTTTATACACAGTTGCACAAACACAAGAATGCATTAATGAGTTCTCAGTTTTCTTTAGAGCTTCAGTGGAGAGTTTTTACCTGATTATCAAACAGACTGAAATGAACTCTGATGCCTCCACATGACCCACAAAAGAGACCATCAAAGAGGGGACTGAGCTCCTCATACTTGGAGTGATGCATCTAAATGACAATTCATGCACGTATGGTGGAAGATTTCTCAATAGCTGTACAATTCAAGTCAACTGGGGGCGCCAACACAAATCAAACTTTCCTAACAGGAGTTCTAAAGCAGTTACATCAGTTTTTGACATGTCTGCAGGAAGTTTAGGTCGATATTGCATCTCAAGTTCTTGTTCCTGAGTGAGAGTCGACTGGATGGCAGGTCGATGCAGTATAAGCTGTCTGCACCCATTGTACCCGACTGCTGAGGTTAGTAGGGAGGCGAGCTTGAAGGTAAAACTTCTGACTGAACAGACAAATGTTCACCTAAGCTTTTCTCGTGGGCTCTAGTAAGGGTTAGTTAGAGATTAAATATGATTGGTCCTGCTTACGTTTCATTAGCATCCTGCTAACAGTTTGATAACCAGAAATTTGCTAAATTAGCCTCTCCTCCATGGCTGCTGTACGTTTCCATTAAGTTTTCTTCCATCTGTAAATAAATGCACTTCCTTGCACTGAACACTGGGAGGCGTTATGCAACCACCAGTCCTAAAATATGAAGTGAATGTGAAAGTGTTAAAAACTGCAGTTCATGGAGTGTCCACTAGAGGCTGCCTGTAGAAACACCAGGAACCACATACACACCCATTCAAAAAGCCAATCCTTACAGCTGAAATAAACATGTTTAGCCAGAGCTCACTGGAGGGACCTTATATCCCATCTGAGGTCCAGATACTGGCTGGATTGATGGTTTAAAAGGACCAATACTGTGGCTGAAATTTATCGCTCTTTTTTGTCAGCTGAGAGTCTGCTCAGGTCAGATTTATTCTGGACAATCTGAGCGATGTTTGGGTAATTGAACCATTTGTTCAACCACAATAAGGGTCGAGCCAAAAAGTGAAGTATGAGGGAGGAAAAAGAGGTTAATTTAATGTTCTGCAGAAGTGTCCTTCACCAAAATGAGAAAACTCTGTGCTTTTCACTCTGGATTTAAGTGTCGGCATGCTTAAAATGCAAATGTACGACTGAAGGTGAAAGCCCGCTCCGCACAGACACTCTTATCATTTATTCATCCCTTTAAAGCTCTGGACCTTCATCACTGACTAAGTGTTTGGACTTCCTGCTGTAAGTGAAAGCATAACGCTGAGAGGAGCGGAGGGAAGCAGGGGAAATGAAATGACTGATCAACATGAGCGATGGAGAGATAGCTAGGCTAACAAACAAAGACAACAAAAGGAGGAGGAAGTCCAACACGCCGCAGAAACATCCTCCCTGCGTCTGAATTCAGTTTTATCCCGGCTCTGCTTTCCATTCGATTAAGCTTTTATCTGCACGCTTTTCATTTTTATCGCCTCCCTCCAACGTTTTGCTTTTGTTGTCCTCCTGTGAGATGCCAGTTCAATTTCAGAAACTGCTGTTTCCTTTCATTCAGGATGACAAACACAAACTTTACAGCCCCAGGATCACAAAAAAAACAGGGTCCGCTGGAGCCCACTTGGCTGGACCACCCCGTCAGAAGCAGATTGGTTTTAATGTGATGTTTTAAATGTGATTTATGTGAGCTGGAACCAGACGCCTGCTCCCTGCTGGAGTTTATAAGTGCGAGGCCACAGGCGAAGCTGAGGCTAACAACCGGCTAACTCTGTATCTCTGACCACACACATTAAGGGCACATGTATGCACAGACATGTCCACACACACACACGCACACACACAGTGAGAGCAGGTCACAGCTCTATTACTGTGTGCAAGCTTTAATTTATGTGTGGGAATGAGCCGGAAGAAAGATAAAATACAGCTCTGTTATTTGGGAGGCAAGGGTCAAATAAACACTGATAAATAATTCTAGATTCAATTAGTCTGCATGAAAATGTTCACTTAATGAAAAAAGGCAGAATATGATGAAATTCAAACCTTGAGAATGACGGAATTTTTGAAATTTTTTATATGCTCTTTATGGTTTTGTATTTTCCCTTTCGTATAAGAGTGAGAGGACAGGATTCACATTAATTTCATGTTCTCACCAAGCACTGAATATTTCTACTTATTGCAGAAGCATCCAGGAGAAAGTTTTTCAAGGTTATGCACATTTTTCACAATAAATATCAACCAGATCTTTATCCCAAGCTTTCAGATGCTGACACAGCCCACCTTTGGCATCTTTTCAGATGGTAGAACGTGGTGAGCACCTTTTTTTGAAACATCTTTCATCGTCATTCAGTGCATGTTTACGATTATGTTACAGTTCTACACTGTAAAAACGAAAAATTGTTGAAATTGTTGACCTGAAAATGATTTTCTAAGTTGGTAAAGTTGGTCTCCTTTCATGAGACATGAGAGATATCTTGTGTGCACAAGATAAAAACTGTCTAAGTGGGATTTCAGGGTCTCCGTTACAAACACATCAAGATGATCTTAATGTAAAAAGTTTTGTTCAACATGGGATTAGAAAATGTTGTCTTAAAGTCTCCTCCCTTCTTACCCATCCTTTGCAAACCATCACACCAAGCAGGAGGGACTTTTGTACCAATTTGAAACCAAAAATAAAAAGCATGTTCTTTTTTTAATATCTGTAAAAAAAAAAAAATAACGGTGAAGAAAAACAAAGTTTGTTTTACAATTTCCAATTTTCTGCTAGTTAAAAATGTAAAACTGGGAAACTAGCACTGAGAATCAGTGTGATATTCAATATTTTTTTGGTGTAAGACCACCTTCCAATACAATTGGGTTGTTGACAAGTTTGCATGAAGTAAAAATAGACATGAATATTAACACCCCCAAGTACGAATGTCTCAATAATGATCTGAGACATTGTTCAAAGCCTCCTAACAATCCACTTGCACTGTAGTGACCACTTTTCGGTTCTTAAATCACACATAACAGTAGGAATTATTGCCAAAACCACACTCAAAAATGATTTAAATGGGAAAATGTGACAAGGATGGAAACACTACCTCCTGTCTGTTTTGATGTGACTTTAAATCAAGATTTTCAATCACGTAATTAAATGCAGAGTCCAGTTTCAGATTATGTAAGTCTGATTCTGTGTATCTGACTTCAGTATACAGTAAAAAACCACTCAGTGCTCTTCCATCCCCTGTCCCTCCCTCCCTCTTTACCTTCTCATTTCTTACAGTGCAGACTGTGGATGATTTGTGCGTTACAGTTGGCGTTATAAATCAGAGCTGTCTGGCCGTGAGAACCGGCTCATTTGCTATCTGCAGCCAAAGGAAACAAACTAACAGGGAAGTGAAAAGCTTTCCTGACCTTCAGCTCACATGAAGGACTGCAGACTGTGAACGGTAAACGTTTGTATGGTTAAACATAAAGAGGAAAACACACACGTGTGAAGTAAAACAGGGAGCGGGGTGTGAGTTACTACATGTGCAGGTGGGGTCGTATAACTGCGCCTGCTGTGGGTACTTTTTCTGTCACCAGAACCACAAAACCATCACGAGATCCATCCATAAAACGGTTCTGCTGCATAAACTGCAGCTCCTACGACTGAAATCCAATTCAGGTTTCTAATTTAAGATAAACTGGAGCAGAAGTTTCCTGTTATCTCCAACATTAAACTGATTTATGCGTATCTGGGACACCGTAGGTAGAGTTTTATTGTCAGAGAAATACTGTGTAAAAGAAGATAAAATGGGATCAGGATGTAGTCTGAAAATAAATCTATAAACCCAGCGGGGGATCACATTTATGCTTGACAACACTGCTAATAATAGCTGATAAATCAAGCTATAAATACAGGAAAAAAACAACCCAAATAAACTTTATGATCATATTTCCCTTTAAACATACTAATACATTTGATGTGACTTTGCCGTTGTGTTTACTGTAGAGCACAAGCAGCACAGCGGGCGAGTTATTGAAATGCTTAAATACAAAACGTAACATTTGATCTTTAGAAGCTGGGTTTGAGGCTTGGATTTCGCTTTTCAGCAAAAAAATTTCAGCAACATTAACTACCAGTTAACCATATATGATTCTGCTTATTATTGACTCTAGATAAACATCCTGGCAAAAATAAACTAAAATATTATTTTTTATTCAAAAATGAGCTAGCATGCTACCAAATGCTAATGTTATAGCTACATTATTAACCAATATGATGTTAACAAAAACTATAGCTGCAGCTCCATTGCTTACCAATATTATACGAATGAAAGCTAACATTTTAGCCACATTTTTTTTTTTTTTTAAATTGATGCAAACAGCTTGCATTTCAGCCCCAATGGTAGCCAATATGATGCTACAAGTAGCTAATCATCTAGCCTAATCATTTTTCGCCTGTTTAATGCTAAAACGTACCAAAAGAAAGCATTTAGCTCCTTTGATTACTAATATGATGATGAAAAAAGCTAATCTTTTAGCCACATTGTTTACCTATATGATGCTAATGGAAGCTAACATGTAAGCCTTGTTGTTTACCAATATTATCCTACCAGAAGCTAGTGTTTTATTCACATTGTTTACAAATGTGATGCTAACAGAAGCTAGCATTCCAGCCACATTGTTGACTAACATGATGCTAAAGGAAACCAAAGTTTTAGCCACATTGTTTACCAATATGATGCAAACAGAAATGTATGGTTTTACTTCACTTCAAAGTCTATAGTGTCAACAGGCAGAAGTAAACTGCTTGAACACTACAAGGGTTTTGGCCAATCAGAATTCAGCATCTTACACTGCCAGAAGATCAGTAAGAAAGCCTGGTAGTAAGCAGAGACATGATTGTTGGAAAGGTAACTGGGCTTTGCTTTGAGGGCTTCTAATCCTGAATGATGCCGTCATTCTCGTGTGAGGTAACATCACATTTAAGTTTCTTATCTCAAATAGTTTTACATTTGTTGTATTTTGCTGCTATAATGTGAATGACTTGAGTATTATTTCACCTCTCCACATCAGACCAACTGAATATACTGTTTCACAACATTTTGTCCTTGCTGCCTTATCAACACTTTGTACTCATAAAAAGATGACTTATCTGTCCATTGCAAGGCCTCATGTACATCACTTTGAATGAAACTGACTCTTATGTAACTTTTATTTAACAGGAAGTATAAAGCCCTCTGACTGCTAGCCTCGCAGAAGACGCCTACAGTATTTCAGAGAAGAAGTCATCAACTTTTCAGAACTTTTTCCTCCAGTGATGATAAAACAAAGTTCCACTGACCAGAAGACTTTATCCTTGGTCACCCGCTCCTGCAGCAGCGTCCACTTTCGGCCCAGGTCTGTGGATGCAAAGAGCTGCATACAGAAACACAAACAGAGGGTGACAGTTAGATAAAATACAGACAGAAGCATGCAGCATTAAATCACAGAGCCTAACTGGAGCTGTAACCACACGTACGGTTTTACGAGGGAGGATAAATCGAGTCTGTTTGGAGAAAAACTTCACCCAATCAGACTTCTGAATTTCACGGTTCACCGAGTTAAGACTGAGCTCAATTAATAATGAATCACAGCAGGTTTGGTGTGTGAGGCAGCCCTAATATTTCATGAGCAGTGTGTGTGTATGTGTTGCCTGAGCACATATAGCATTGATTGGCCCCATAATGAAAGTGTATCGATCCTTACCCAAGATCCTTGATTTCTGAGAAGCATACCGGAGCAGCAAATAGGATTTCAACACAAAAGACTCCCAATAATTAAAGACAATAAACACAGTGTTGTGAAACTTCTGCTATTTGTGCCCAAACTGCTCAGAATGACTTTTCTCCTGAAGTCATCTGAAAAAACAACAATTAAATGTCTTCAAATTGAACGTTTGCAGCAGTGACCTTGTTAGAAATCTGCCCCTGCCCTCACACACCTTCTTAATTTACACATGCAGCTTTGCGTCTCTCCTCATCCTCTAGCTAAATTATTTTTTTGTTCTGTTTGAGCGGATTCTTCGCCTCCATATGCAGCCCGCCCATATGGAACAGATTAAAACCTAATTGAATCGCTCGTTTAATTACGTGTAAATTTATAAAGTTCAAGAGAAGTCGAGCTGGCTCAAGCTTGAGAACTGCAGGACCTGATGTTTACTTTCAGCTTCTTTTACTCTAGATTACACTTTTCAGTTTAGAGCTGTGGGAATCAGTGTGACTATACTTATGAATAAGTTTCAGGGATACAAAAAGTCACTTGTGAACATGTTTTGGTAGAAAAAATGTAAAGACGTAGAGACAAAAAGGCTGCATCTTGTTGTGGCTGCATGGCGCTCCTTTGAATGGATCCCAGAGGCAGATCATCAGAAAAACATATAACCTAACCCAACCTAACCTAACCTAACTTAACCTTACCTAACCTTACCTAACCTTACCTAACCTAACCTAACATTACCTAAAATAACCTAACCTAACACTACTTAACCTAGCATAACCTAACCTAACCTAACCTAACATAACCAAACCTAACCTTACATGACCAAACCTAACCTAACCTAACCTAACCTAACCTAACCTAACCTAACCTAACCTAACCTAACCTAACATGACCTAACGTAACATTACCTAACCTAACATTGTCTAACCTTACCTAAAATAATCTAACATAACCTAACCTAACCCAACATGACCTAACCTAACCTAACATGACCTAACCTAACATAACCAAACCTAACCTGACATGATCAAACCTAACCTAACCTAACCTAACCTAACCTAACCTAACCTAACCTAACCTAACCTAACCTAACCAAACTTAACCTAACATGACATAACCTAACATAACCTAACCTAAAATCTTGTTTCTCTTTTCTTTTATCAGACATTTTGCATCGTCCTCGGATCTCTCTGAGTTATTTTGTAAAATAAGATGCTGTTAAAAGTGGTAGAAATGATAACTTAGTTTATAAAGTATAAGTATATATCGATGAAGCAAAGTGATCAGTAGATAATCTGAAACGTTGGTGCAATAAGACATGAAGTGAGCTCATAATTTCCTTTAAGTTGAATCTCAAAGATCTTCCCTCTGAAAAGTTCTCAGTCCAAACTTTAAAATCAAAAGTGAGTGTTTGAATGCAGCCACTTCTCTGTTTATTCATCCTGCTTCAGAAGCTTTGCCCTGCAGCTACAGCATTAAATAGTAAATCACACATCAAGTTTTCCCAGAAGTTTGTTTTCTGCTGGCGTGTGTAAACAGTGAATTTGATGCACTGCTGCTTTGACAGCAGAGCTTCTTGGTGGTGAAACATCACAGCCTGTTCTTGTTCGATCTTGGAGCCACTCAGTGAGATATTTAGAGTTTTCCGGCAGAGATACCCACCCGGCCCTCTTTGCAGTATGCCAGGAGCTTGTCTTCCTCTTTGGGGTGGAAGACGAGCGTGTCCGGGGTGAAGGCGATGGACTGACGCTGGAAGGAGGAACCCTCGTCTGTGCTGATGAACAGCATCTGGTCCCTTTCGTTTATGGAGGAGCCCACCAGCACCACCTGAGAGAGGAATACAGAAAGGAAAGCAGCGGTCAGAGGTGACTCAGCCAAAGGTTAATGTCCTTTAAGTGTATTCATCGCTCAGTCAGCAGTCTGAGACACACAGAGGCGTCTCATATCGATACCTGAGCATGTTAATCTCCATCCAGCACCAGAAACTGAGGACTACAAACACATGCACGGACACATTTACACATTTATTCAAGGCCGTACGAACTTTCCATCAACCCTACATGCTGCTTTGATGAGGGTGACTCTGTATTGATTATCTATTCAGAGCTTTATGGCTCATAAAGTGAGGACATTAAACACTGACCACACCAGGACCTGCCAAACAACCAATCACAGTTATGAAAAGGCAACCGATGGAGGTGATCAATTACAACTAATGGCGTGACAGTCTTTACAGCAGGTACATGAGAAATAGACAACTGTTCAAATACAGTTCTTTAGGTTTTTTTTTCATCCTTAAGGTGTAGTTTGCACCATATCATTTCACTCACAGGTAGGAAAACGCACTACCCTACTGATAAGAGCATTTTTTCCTCAACATATTTTTTTTTTTCCGTTGTATTTCGAAAATAAGTTCATACTCCTGGACTCTGAGGCCTGTTCTGCAGAATTCTCCTGGTTGGATTTCACACCAGGAGAACTCTGCATGCAGCTTCAAATATTAACCATCTGACTCCTAAATGAAAGATATCAAGAAACCCACAGATGGTGCATGGTGATATGGATGGTGTTAAAGAAAACTACACATCTTCATAGAAACTGCACTTCTCTGAATGCAATGAAAGTCTTGATTCAGGAGGACTCTTTAACCATTTTCCCTCCAAAAAGTGCTGGTGTCTAATATACTGGTGCACATATATTCTGGACGTTGTGGGACTTATTTGTTCCACATCATAGTTTTTTTTTATTATTATTACTATTTTTTTTTTTAAATTGAGGGTAACAGCTGATACTTTGTTAGTGCTTTTTCACGTTAAAGTTTTTGTGGGTTTCTTTTGGGAAGAATACTTTGGTTGAAAATTATCCTTTGTGATTTGGTGTCTTATCTGTAATACAGAAACTGATCATAGCGTTTGATCAGGCAGGCCACACAGTCAAACTTGGCCCATAGCACAAAGAGAGGCTTTGAAAGAGAGGCTTTTGGCATTCCATGTAGGTACATGGAAGGGAAAGGAGCTCCTATAAAGAGCTATACCACCAAATATGACTTTCATTCATTCATTAACTTTATCACTTTTCCCTTCTGTGGACACTTTTGACTTTTGACTAAGCTGGTCTTTTTGGCCAATCCTGGACAGCCTATCACAGGGCTAACACCTGCTGGCGATTTATGCATGGAGAGAACATGAAAACTTTGTGCAGAAAAATAACTTCTCATCCTGGGGATCAAACCAGGAACCTTCTCGCTGGGAGGTAACAGCACTAACCACTGCACCACTGTGTAGCCAAAATTTAATCAACAATATTTGCTGTTATGAACAAAGTTTGTTTGGTTGAAACAACACTTTATTATCCTATTAGCGCCATAAACGTAGTGTGTCTGGTGTGGTGGTATGTTTGTGTGAGTTTGTGTATTATCTTCTGTTCAAAATGAGACGAGAACGAAAATCTACTGAGACCTGAAGACTGCATCTCTAATTCGCCATCTGTGCTTGCGTTAAATACATTTCAAATATTTTCTTATGTCATGGTTCAGGTCAGTGATTTCTCTTTCTGTTGAATGTGAGGTTTGTCTTTTTTCACCGGTGATCCACAAGTGCTTCAGATTCTTACGTAACACTGACACTAACACTGACACTCACCTCAAATTCAACACTGACACTGCAGCTGACTCTTTTTATTATAAACCCTATGAATAAGAAGAATTTGTCCTCTCTCTCTCTCACACACACACACACACACACACACACACACACACACACGAATCCTGTTCAGTATTCTGCTCTGAACTGCAGTCAGGCAGCAAGCATAGCATGCGTACCATCACACCGGCTGCTCCACTCAAGAGCTGTAAGTGTGTGTTTGTGTGACTCTGTGTGTGTGTGTGTGGCTTGCTCTGAACACACTTCGCTAAGCTACATGGTCAATTAAAAAGTGGTGTGTTTGTTGGGCTGCTAGAAGACGAGCAGCAGAGAGCTGGAGTCAGAGGAGGAGCAGAGGACTCTGTACTTCCTCTTCACTTACAAAAACACACAAAAAATTAAAACATTTTTTATTTTACTCTCTGAACTCTGTCTTTTTCTGCACTGGGGAGCTGCCAAATATGCTCGCTCATACACACACCGAACAGGCGCACCAGAAAGCTAAAGGTTTGCTGCCTTGCTCGAGGGCAATCAGAGAGCATTAACACGGAGAAGGCCAAGCTCTTCCTGTGGATTTAGGGATTAAACGTACACGTCTCGAGTCACAACCCTGAATTTCAACCCTTTAACTGCTTCTGGTCTTAACCGAGCTCTGAAATCTGAAGCGTTAGGATCCTGCATGTTAAAAACAGACACATTTTGCCTTCAGTGTTTGAACCTTTGAGAGATTCTGGCAGCAAACATTCCGCTGTGGTTCCTCTGGAGTGCAGAGACATCAGTCAGGTCGACCTGCCTCTCCCAGTATGTCTCTATATTAAGGACACCGCTCACTTTAACCTAGTTGAGCTCTGACAGATGGACATGCTTCGGACACACACACACGCAGGCTGTCCACACACATCACATCACCAAACACTGACAGAACGCTCACAGTCAGACAAGACGAACCAGTTTCAGCCAGGAAAAAAAATAGTTGGTCATGATGGGGTTTTAGACACCACAGACAATAGACACTTGATCTGGAAGAGTAAAAAATCGGCCAACGGGGTAAGAAAAAAATGTATTTGTTGGGTATCTTGAAATAAGAATGTCTTTATACATATATTTTTTACTACCTAGAAGTAATTCCAGTGTTGTTTATTTATTTATTTATTTATAATCTTTAATTTTTTTTATTTATTTTTTATTTTTTTCTGGACTTGGAGGCAGCAGCTGCTCAGTCCATAAGGACTTGGCTTTGCAACCAGAGGGTTGTTGGTTTACATCCCAGTATGCACCAACATTGGTAATTAGGCTAATAGAGAGGTGTGAGGACAGTTTCCTAGGCACTGCCGGGGTACCTTTGAGCAAGGCACCAACCTCTAAACTGCTCAGGTGCATGCTGACGGTGCAGCGCATGTTTCTGTGCAAAGTGCTGATTGTGTGTAAACCATGATTCAGAGTGAAAAATACTCTCTCTCTTCAGGTGAATGTGCCTCATATTAAGTCTAATTAGTCTATTTTTATTAGAAATACGATATAAATATTTAGATATCAGCTTTCGAAGTGTGCCTTTTTTGGTTTTTATGGATTCAGACACCTGTGGAAATGTTTTGAACTACGATTAATATGTGTGCATATTTTTACACTTATAATGAACAGAATCACTCTCAGAACAGCACTGCTATGTTTGCTTTAAAAAACATTCATATAAAACCATCCAAAGGTGCTAAAAAAAAAGGACATAACTCTGGATAAATCTGTGTGTGTTTCTCTATAAGTGTGTATTAATGCTCCTCCTCCCAGCCTCCTGGTGCAGTAACTCGACTGTCCAATAAGGGGCACTCTTGTCAAAGTGTAAGCAGCTCTCAGACCTTCACTCTGAAGCCTCAGCACACAGATAAGCTGAGATCAACTTTTTTGGGGGCGCAGAGAAGAAAGAGGATTGTGTGAGGCCATTCAGACTCTACAATCCTCCTCCTGTAGCACCAGTTATGATCCCCCACATTAAAAACACTTTGATATATTCTCCCTCCGTCACCATTTCCTCTAAGTAATAACTCAGCTTTGGGAATCACAGTACGTCTATTGTGCACGGCAGATAAAAGCAGGCTCTAAACTTCCTGTGTCTGCTCTGGAGACTGTCAGGGTGTGACACATTAAAGAAACACAGAAACAAAACTAAAAGGCTTAAAGACCACAGAGACGCTGGATCTGTGTGATGTTTGATAATCATTTCAATCACAGTGGAGCTGATCGCGGACGTAGTCCTGCTGTGTTGACACACGTCACTGGGAATGAGCTCTGTAATCTATTATAAAACAACACGATCCACCGAGGAGCTCAGAATAGCTCATGGAGGAGTGATGTCGTGTGGATGCAGCTGGAGAGGAATGAAGGTCTGCAGCCAGAGGAGGGAGATGTACATTATCTCTGCATCGCATGTCTCAGATCAAAGCACTTCAAGGTTTTAATGCTCTGATGAAGCTCCTCAGGTCTTAATCTGAAGTATGATGACTTGTGCCTTAAAATATTAAAACTCCTGCTGGGATTAAAGTCCATACATTTCTTTATACCTGCATGAAAAGTTAACATAACTTCAAAAACAAAACCAAGGCTGTCATAAATCTGCATTATCCTCGCCTTCACGTCGTCATGTTGCTGTACACACATTAACAAGCACACACAGGTTCATAGCATTAGCTGCATGCAGCGAGCAGCACAATGCTTTCCACTCAATTACATATGTAAATTACTGAGGCTCTGGTTTCCACAGGAGAGAGGGAGCTGTGTGACAGGCGCTCACTGAGCCGTGGGGAGCAGAGAGGCTCCGAGGACAGCAGCAGGCTGAGGGAGGGGGCTCACCGTCTGCTGGCTGGGACTGAACCCTGAAACCTCACTGATGAACACTTTCACAGAATCAGTTTTTCTCTTAGTCTTGGAAGCCCATGAAAGTGTAGGGTTTTCAAAAGAGGTCCTCATCAAGACCAGAAACCCATCCCTGGACCTGTACAGATGAATTATATTAGGGTCAGTCAGGTTCAAATCAAATCTTGGATCCTCTTCTCATCTCAAGTAGATCCAACAACAGTTTTGCTCAAAGCTGGTTGCAAGAGAACGGACTTCTGTAATCAATCTGGCTGCTGCTTTCACTGAGGAAAAGGACCATGAAGACAAACCTGGAATCACCTTTTCAGTCTGGACTGAATTCATGCAAACTATTTTAGCTACTGCTACAAACAAGCTGTAAGACAGAGTCTGTCTTGTTGTCTGCTGCCATGTTTGTTTGGCTGATACGCCTCTGAGCTAAGGCTGCCTACAGAGACGTATGCATGCCACAGTATCAGGTTTTCATTTGTAGTTCTCCAGTTAGCAAAGCCTGGTTTATCAAAACCAGGACAAAGACAGGGTATGAACAAAAACCTAAAAGTGGGACACCTAAAAAAGTCAAGTAATCACACTTGTTGGTCTGAAAATGATTTTTTGGTCAAGTAAACAAAAAAAAAATTCGACTGTGTTTCAAAATACTTCAAAGTCATTATCTCAACTAACTTTATTTAAGCCTGTTGTGTAAAATTGGTCTCATTTAATTAGTTAAGTTGGCAAAGCTTCAAATTACAGGTTTGAGGCCATAACTTGCAAAAGAGATTTAAAATAAAATAAAATAAAAAAGATTTTGGACACAGGCTTTGAGCACAACAGGAATTAAAAACTTTGAGGAACGTTTGTGAGAAGGTTGGATTATCTGATAAATTGTAAAAAACTTTGTCTGCCACTTGAGTCTAGCTGTCAGTTGAATTAGCAAGTTAGCACTGCTATAGTTAGTAAACTGGTTGGTTTGATGACAACGGACTTGAGTGGAGTTTGAAAGAAACCCCTCCACTTCTTTGAGCCCTCTGAAATCAATCGAGGTAACTTAGCAAATTAAGAAACTAAACAGCAACATTCTTGCCTTTATATGCTGGATTTTGATGAGTACACGTATATGTTTTAAATGCAAAATAAGAGGGCTGATACGAAAAATAGCTGAACTCTAGACATCGAGTGAAGACGGCTGTATTGCATTGGTGGTCTGTGGGGTAAAATGTGCTGAAAAGACGTCCTAAGTACGAGCCAGTCTTCGAAAATAACATTTCAAGAAACAGTTTTTAATCATCAGTAAAGTCTGATCTATTTGTAGTGATCCTCACAGTGAGTCAGCACTCTCTCCTCTCAGACACACCTGCCAACAGATTAGTTGAGATCACCTCTCATAAGAATCACATCAGGATCAATCTGATCCTAGAACAAATATTGTCTTGGTTTAGATTAGCTATTTTGGACCTGTGAAGATCTCGTCTCTGCCCAGAGGTTTGCATATCGACAAAAGTTTCCAGCTTTCACAAGAGAAGAAAAAGAGTTTGTTTTTCAGAGTTTGGACTGAGAAATCCGATCAATAATCTGATGTAAATATCTGAACGTTCCCTCAAACAGTCTAAGTAACTTCTGGTCCTGATAAAGAAACTTTAGAGTTGTGGTTATTCATCTAACTTTAGTTTCAGAGGTCTGTGAAAACCCTCTCTCTAAATCATGATGTATTGACAGACTTGTTCATATATTTAGCCTCAGACTTAAAAACGTCTCCGAGTGTGCTGAGATAATTCTCCTGTTTCCAGAGCCCGCCTGCTTCCGTCGATATCTTCAAACGACTCCGGCTAAGGCTAGTATCAACAAATGTCACAGGATTAAGTTAATCCCTGGAACAAGTTGATTCACAATGAAAACAACGGAAATTGTCTTCGTCCTATTTTTTTCCCCACTTGGTCAATAAGAAGAGATTTAAAGACTGAAACAAACGCCTCCATAGCCTGCAGCGGAGCATGGCAGCTCCATCCTCGCTCTCACACTCACACCGTCCTGGAGGTGAGGTGGGAAGTGATACATACAGGGACTCAGGGCAGAAACATGGCGTCAGGTTGTCCTGCGAGGTGTCGGGGACGGAGGGATGGGAGGTCTGAGAGGGTTCTCTCCCACCTCGGCTCCAGCTCGGGTGCATTAGGCAGAGGAGACCTCCTGCATTATACATATTAGCTGCTGTATTTGTACGACACTTTGGAGGTGACTGGAAACACTCAGCTGTGAACAACACACACCCTGGTTCAGGATCAGAGGGAAACACACACTAACACACACATAGAGTCTATAAAGGGGGGTCAACTTTTCCCAGTGACCCAGCACTGAAGGAGGATTAAAAATTAACATGTTCTGTGTTTTATTTAGCAGATGTGTTTTCAAATTTTTCCTGACATCTTTTGCATCAGTGTATTTATAAAAATATCAGTGTGTATTATCATGCTTTTCATGCCTGATGTGTTTTATTTTGTTCATATTTAGGTGTAAAAGATTCATAGGTACATCAATTTTTGGATTTGCTCAACCAGGTTGCATCAGCCATCATCCACGAAATCATCTGTAAGAGCAGCAGAGGAATCCTCAAGGCAAATGAACCAAATCAAAGCGTATCCAGAGCCTGATTTTACTGCTGACAGCTCAGATTGTTTTTCTAAATGTCTGAAATCATCACAGAAAGGATCCCTTCAGAGATTGAGCTTCTTTTGTTGAAAAAGAAGATGCTTTCTGTTTTTAAACCACAAAGAGGAATTGCATCACACTCTTCAAAGCAGCCAGACTCGTCTTTACCTGCAGAGCGAGCAAGTTTGTTTCAGCTGCAGCCCCGAGCCATGTCAGAGGGGCAGCATGAGCACAGAAGAAAACACTTGTTGGTGCGTCTCTAAAATCCTAAATCATTGATTGGCTGTTCGCCTCTTTGTAAGTGCTTTAAAGAGTGGATATTCTGTTTTCTGCTTTCATTTAAATATGGAAATAAAGCAAGAATGCCGATGTTTGGCCACTATTTGACAGCCATTTTAAGGTGGAGTGTTTTCTTTTATGTTACTCAGAGTACAATTTGATACAGAGAATCATTCAAGCCTCCTCAAAGGTCACAATGATAATCAAACAATTATACATCTAAGTGGTCGAAACAAGAGATTCTTAGCAGGTGGGTTGTGGACCCATTTTTTAGTTGGTCACGGGCCTCTGCCTTTTTTGAAGAGGATATATATATATATATATATATATATATATATATATATATATATATATATATATATATATATATATATATATATATATACATATATATCCAGAGAGAGAGAGAGAGAGAGAGAGAGAGAGAGAGAGAGAGAGAGAGAGAGACTTAAACTGCATGTCCCAGATTCAGTCTGTTATCTGTTAGTTTCCTTCTCCATCTGAAGTCTCCCAAAGCGCAGAGATAGACAAGGACCTGCATACACTCCTCTCTCTCTCTCTCTCTCTCTCGCTCTCTCTCTCTCTCTCTCTCTCTCTCTGTTTATTTGCATTCATCCAGAGCTGCACGGTAACTTCTCCAACCCGCTCGTGAGGACAGTGAGGATAACTTCGACTTATAAATGAGTAGTGCCGTGGTTCAAAGGGTTGACTCAAACACAAAGGTTCACAGAACATCAGACAAATAAAAAGACTTTGTTTTCTGCCCTAAAAAAATAAATAAATAAAATAGATAAATAAATAAATGAACAATGAATTTTTTAAGGAGGATTATTTTCACTCTTATCAGAGTCTCAGGCCGCTCAGAATCCAACAAAATGCACATGCTGCACTTTGTTTTGGGATTTCTGACTTAAAGTCAGTTATCACCCAGTCAAATATGCTCTTTCAGCTTTTCTGCTGTCAGTAACTGGAGCAGCTATCTAAATTAATCTATAATTGAGTCTGAAAGTTTATTGTTGACACTGAAACAAACAAACTAACCCACAGAAAAGTCACTGCACAGACAATATTTGACACATCATGACAAATAGACAGACATTAAAGAGCGGGTATTCTGATTTCTCATATTGTAAACATGGATATGAAGCCCCACTGCTGGATGTTCAGACTAAATGTGTGCAGATTTTTGAACTTCTTACATATTCATATGTTGAAGAAATCCCTGAATCTGTCTGTAAACTAAACACTCTGTTCTTAAACTAGCACGGGATCTTTATGAGAACTGCTGAAATGATGAGGTCATCACAAAAAGATCTCCTGGTTTATGACACATTGGAGGGGTGGGCCTCAAACACCAAGTTCTGTCCATAGCTGCACCCTCCATAGGCCTCTAGATGGCTGTCCAATCAGAGGGAAGGGGTTTGTGGCGAAGGGAGCCTTAAAGAGACAGCAGCTAAAACGAAGTAGTTCAGACAGAGGCTGAAATAAGGGTTTTCTAAAACACCTGTGAGAGAAGAATAGGGATTTTATTGAGCTGTAAATTATGTAAAGATACTACGGGAGCACCAGAGGGACAGAATAAAAAGCACAATAACCCCTCTTTAAACAAAGTATGTTCTTCTCTCTTTTAAATCAATTTTCCTTCTGCCTGATGTTCTGTTTGCCACGTCAGTCTCCAATTTCTCTGTGACAGATCTCTCTATCTTCATCACGACTCAGATGTCTCCTCCTTCTCTCCCCATCCCGCTCTCTCGCTCTCTCTTTCTCCCTCTCGAGCTGTCGATGATCGACATTTGGTCTAAGCTCTCTATTAGAGAAAGGAGACAATGATCAAACCTGGGGAAAGCTCTTTCTCCTTTTTTAATTACATTCCTCTGTCAGGTACGGGAGAGGAGAGTGAGAGGGAGGAGAGGAACCTCCGAGCAATTATTCTGGACTTAATTACATAAAATAAAAAAAAGAGAAAGAGAGCACACCTTTCTGCCTGAAGCTGTGTGTGTGTGTGTGTGTGTGTGTGTGTGTGTGTGTGTGTGTGTTTGAGTGTGTGACAGAAGAAGCCTCATCTTATAGATTCACACCTGACTCTATCCTGTTTGTTATTGCTGCCGCTCATGTGTCAGCCTCCTCCACACACACCTCTGCCATACTCTGCTGCATTATTAGCCTCCCTCTGTGTGACAACTCTATTCAGGTCAGGGTAAACAATATCAAAGAGTCAGGGAAGGAAACAAGGGCATCTAAGAAGGGGAATTTGCATTGTTTTAATCTGCAGATAGAATATCTGACTGCAGAAGCATGTCTGACTTTACGTGTGGACAGCTCAAACAAAGGTTTGTGTAACAGCTCAGGTTAGATAATAAAAACAGACGTGCAGTTCACCATTTGTGCTCCCACTTTAACAAGAAATGCTGGAAACACATGGGTTCAAAATGTCAGTTTGAACCCATCAGCTTCAATGTATCTCACTTTGAGCAGCAGCTCCGACCGTGCCGAGCAAAGCGACAGAGTAGACACGACAATACAGCACGCTGTGTTGTGTTTGAAGGTGATGGATGGGTCAGACTAACACCGGCTTTCCCAGAGGAGTCTGAGGTTAGAGTTCCTCATCGAATAAACGTCAAAACTGAGGTCTCTCACTCTGACATCACATCGGGATTTTCCACTCCACAGACAAAGATCAAACATCGAACAAACCGCTTCATATCAGTTGAATGTTAGAAAGAAAATGTGTCTGGTTGCCTTTTGATTCTGGAAACCTTTAAACAGACACAGGAAAAAGCTTTGACCACATTAAAGGGGGCCTCGAAGAAGACACCAACAGAACAGGGCCTTGAGGACTTAAATGAGACCAAAAGTCTTTTTGATATTCCCAAAAGTTACCTTGAAACAACTTCAATGAATGGCTTTAAAGTCGCAAAGGAGGACAAAAATGGAAAAGGATGACAATGGAAACCTACAAACGAACCTTTGGACCTTACAGGAGTTTACCTTTAAACAGACAATGAAGTGAACTTTCAAGGGTCACTACAGCATGCCTTAAATTTACATTTAAGGTTACTTTGCAATGAACACTAAAGGGAGTATCTTTAACCCTACAGAGCCCAGCACAGCGGTGGCACTACGATTTGCATTTTAAGTTTTGATTGACGGAATTTGAAACCAGGTAAGATAGACTGATCATCTGTCCATCCATTATCCGTCTTCTACCACTTATCCAGGTCTGGGTCGCAGGGGCAGCAATGTCATCAGCGAAGACCAGAGGCCCCTGTCCCCGGCCACTTCCACCAGCTCTTCTGGGAGGATACTAAGGCATTCCCAGGCCAGTTGAGAGATACAATCTCTCCATGGTGTCCTGGGTCTACCCGGGGTCTCCTCTCAGCTGGGCATGCCTGGAATCCAGGAGGAGGCATCCTCACTAGATGCCAGAACCACCTCATCTGTCTCCTCTGATCATTCCTTTTGCATTTCAAATCTGGGGAATGACACTTTCATATTGCTTTTTCAACATGTCCCAGAGAACTGATTCCTTCCTCTAATGGCTGCCATCCATCCATCCATCCATCCATCCATCCATCCATCCATCCATCCATCCATCCATCCATCCATCCATCCTCCAATGCTTATCCAGGCCTGGGTCACAGGGGCAGCAATGTCATCAGCAAAGAGCGAAGATCTCTGTCCCCAGCTACTTTCACCAGCTCCTCTGGTTGGGATACCGAGTCATTCCCAGACCAATGGAGAGATAGAATCTCTCCTTCAGGTCCTGGTTCTCCTTCCACCCTCCTTCCACTAATGCGTTTGCAGAAATCAACTTTTAAGCATAAAAAAGAAAAATAAGAAGGGTACCTTGGTACATCTTATAGAGTCTAACAGACACAAGGAGAGGGACCAAAGAGTTCCTGAAACAAACAGTCAAGGTTGCTTGTAAACAAATACAGCGGTGTTCTTTATGACTAAGCCCAAAAGGCCAAAAGGTAAGCTTTGAAAGACTTTTTTAATGTCTTAGAAGAAGATACGAAAAGCTGGAAATGAAGGATGCCTTGAACAGCCACCAAGGATACTTTAAAACCACATGGTGATGGTGTGGTTCATTTTAGCTTTTGTTGCAAACAGTCAATTAAAAGTCAAATCAAGACATGATTTACCAAAATTTGGGGGGCTGGTTTAATGGTAAATGCACCAGTTCTACAGATGGAGGCGAAAGAAAACAAATGAAGGTTTGAGTCGATTTTATTCCTTCTCCACCCGTTTGTTTTCCCACATTGGCTCACACTTTTTTAATGACCTCTAAAGTCATTTTAAATCTATTTGGCTTGTCATCCAGGACTTATTCACACCCATACTAATTCCGGACCTGCTTTATTCCACCCATGCTCGCTGGGGCTGAAGGTTATCCCAGCATGTTTTGAGTGACAGGAGGGTTACACCCTGTCCATCACTAGTTCTGTCACATAAATATATAAACAGACAACCATCCGATCTCAGCCCCAGCTGGGAGTTTGAGTCGACCTTCCTACTTTGAGCTGACTTTGCTAAACTCTGGTACCACTCACTACTGTTAAAATCCAACGACACTGAATTAAACTCATCAGGAAAAGTAGAACAGCTACAACCAAACTTCATCTGCATCTGTGTCATTACTGGGATAATGTGGGACACTGTGAGGGGCGAGATAAGACTAAGAAGTGCATCTCATTTCCAACTTCTGCTGCTGATTTATCTGTGAATTTAAACTTTGTGGTTATCTTTGTAGGACATGTGTTATTGCAGTGATGGTTTAGAGACAATAAAAAGGAACTCGACTTATTTACGAGGCCCTACATTAAAAATATGAAAAAAAAAATACAGCTGGATTAATCGATTTTGTGGCCTCATTTTCTCGTTAGTTCACACACACAAACAAAACACATTTAAACATGAGGAAAACAAACTGCAACTTAAGCTTCTAATTAAATCTGCTGTGAGGAACTTTCTGTCCATGTTGTTTCTGGTGCCCCTTGTGGATAAAGTTGGACCTCTTTATTTCTTCCTGTTGTGGTCACACCAAATGCTTAATATCGGCTTAATCTGGGCATACACAGCACACAAATATTCCAGGTTTTTCCTTTATTTGTGTAAATAATTGCCCCATTTTTGAAGATCCAAAGATGTGACTTTTGCAAGAGGGGGGGGGTTTCCTTGCACTTCAGATTAATCTTGACTACATTGTGAGTTGAAGCTGGCTTTGCTAATTGGAGCAGCCCTAACCTTGATTACGTAACCAGTACCTGGATTTAAGTGACAGACAAGTTTTCAGAATTTATCAGATAATCTGACCTTCTCACCCACTTTCCTCCAAGAGAGATCCTTTTTATTCCTGTTCCCATAAAAACAGGTAGAGGCTCAGAGTTCAAGAACTTAAATCTATCCATCAATGTTCCATAAAATTTACTTGTGTGAATGATTTTACTTACATTTTGTTTTGCATCCTTCTTTAGATTTTATTTTTATGTTATTCTGATTTTTTTTTTTATTTTCATTTTGAGTAGTTTAGTTTATAATTTGTTTCTTGAAAATGCTTAGTTTTAGAAGGCAGAAAACAGAAAAATTTTATAACCACCCAAGACATTTTCTCTATAATTTTAATGTTTTTTTTTGTTTTGTAGACTCACAATTTTTTTTGTAAAGCGTGTTTTTATTTTTTTATTTCTGTTTCTATAAATGCTTTTTTTTTTTTAACCTCTTATTTTCATAAGTTTTCATGAACTATAATAACATTGGAATTCCACACATCTTATTGTGTCCTCTACATGTGTGAGTCCAACTTTTTTAAACACAAAATCTCACATTATTAAACTCAGATGTATGATGCATCCAAAAATAAAAAATAAAAAATCTATAAACAAAGTTATGACAAACAGATTTTCTTCTGTTTTCATGAATCCTCACAAGACCTTTAAAGATAATTTTGCAATATATCTGGTCTAATATTCTATCCCCCCTGAATCTGCTTTGGTCTCCACCATCTCCCAATCAACACGTCTGCTTCTGTTAGCTGCTCTGTGCTACGTCATGGTTTCAGCTGATACCACATCCTGTTGGATTAAATTAACTGTCATCAAAACGGACACAAAGACAAAAAAAAAAAAAAAACACGTCCCACACAGACTGAGAGACAAAGAGAGAAACAGCAGCAAACAGGAGACTGACTGACACAATTAAAAGCGTTAAACTGCCAACAGCCTCTCATATAACACACACAGGCCTGCCAGCCCGGCCCCATCAGCTCCGCCTGGCAAAATTCAATTACCACTTATCACCAGTGACAGGGAGCATCGCTCTGACTGGCATACATATCCCTGCTGCTGGACACACACACATACACACTCATACACACACACAAAGGGCCATACAGATAAGAGAAGCCCAGCTAGAAATCAAGGTCTGAAACACTCAAGAATCCCAAACACATCTTATTATACCCCCACATAAGTCTCCCTCCTAAAGAGTTCATCATCATCTTTTTTTTTTTTTTTAATCTCATGATGTGGATTTTTTGCATTGGACTCCAAATGACTGAAAGGTAAAAAGCTTTGTGGTGGATCCGCTATGTTTTAGCCTTTAGTACAGAAGTTACAGCTGCATCATAAACACACCCTCACAAAGAACACTCAGCAAAATCTCTAATCTTCTCTTTAGGTAGAGATTTTTGTTGACCAGTGAAATGTTCTAAAACCACAAACAGCCACTAAACCGTCCCGCTCAAAGACACCAGACTCTATCAAGAGAAACAGCCATAAAAAATGAACAAATGATGATCTGCCTTCACATGAGTTTAATTGTATTATTGTGGGACCGAAGTGCAATCAATGTCAGATTTGAAATAATATCTATGTACCACACAGGACCAAATTTTGGAGGCAGTGTAGACAAGCAACTCTTCATTCATCCAGGTAAAAGTCCTTTATCAAAGCAGCCACATGTGGTTATAAAAATGCACAGCTGTCTTTTATCTAAAAGTCTTTCCCTCAGGGGATCACTGGTGGTATGATATTAGCGTGTTTTTGGTGAAAATATAAACTTTAAGTAGACTTATTTTGTTGTAGCTTCCAGCTGAGAGAGCAATTTACAACTGATTGTAGCTTTTATGCAAATAAACCCCCTGATATATGACACAAAGCAGGGACGTGGTCTCAGCGACATCCCCCATTGGTCTCTTAGAGGCAGGGTTGGTAGTCATGGAAAACTAGCATGAGTTTGAATGTAGCATCTCCTCAGGACTCTGTTTAACCCTCCCACACTCCAAGCTCCTCCAAAACAGTGCCCCCGCTGTTTGCACTACATACCAGTAATCAGGGTATAGGTAGTTTTTCTGCCGTTCTCCAGCGTACTTGGATCCCTCTTGGTTATGCGCGTTGAATCAGGGCTAGCGCACGCTGGCGAAATGTACGCGAAGGATGCGGGCAAAACGGCAGGACAGGATTTGATTGGTTTAACAAATTGGATCCCAAATGGTAGGATTGGTTGGTGTTTTTCACAGGTTTTCTCCTGCTGCAGACAGCAGAAATTTTTCACTCTATTTTAAGAAAACATCATGCATTGATTAACATCAGGACATAGAGATTATTTTAACCAGGATAACAAAGAGTGGATCTAAACCTGATTACCAACACTGACTTTAAGAGGTGTAGCAAAGCCCAAAGATGGCGGTGGTCATATTAGAACTGCTCAGCAAGGGGCTGTGGTCCCTTCATTGAGTCTGGACCAGGTGCAGCATCATTCATTCTAAGGGGAGCATGTGTTGGGTTTAGGATGTGGGTGCAAAAGACTTTTCTGTAGGTCTTGGCCTGACACATATGTCTATGTATTTTCATGCATGTAGGTTGAACCATCTCAAGGGGCTGAATTCATTGAGCCAGTCCTGATCTGATTGGTCCAAATCAGAGATTCACTGTGCAATAGAAAGAGTAAAGAATGATTATAATAGTCCTTGGGGTTCCAACAGAGCCTCGCCAACTAGGGGTCAGGTTTGGGCCATGTCATCTGAACTTTATCTCTTTCTTTAAAGCTGTAATAGTTCTGATGGAAAGATTTTTTTAAAGATGACAACTTAAGAGCTCCAAAAAAGGGAATTTTATTCTTTTTGTCAAACAAAGAAAAAAAATTATGAGCAGTGAGCTCATGAAATTGATTTTTTGTGCACATCCAAGGAATGAAACAGTGCTCCACAGAAAGAAGAGATTCATTCTAAAATGAGGAGGCCAGTGCTCTGAATAATCAATACTCATTTTGTATTTCTACTGTTAATCAGGGGTTGCATCATTTGTTCTCATGTTTGTTTCCTTGCAGAGATTTTATGTGAAGTGGGCAGTAAGCAGGTCTACAGGATTCCTTTGTTTTGTTTTCTTTGGTCTAGCTGCAGTTTGAGCCAGCGACTAAGTCTTGTACCGCACCAGTTTGAGCTCAACTATATCTTAACTACTCCAGCTGCTAATTTCTATTTTGCACCGTGAGGTCAATGATTGGTTCCATGGAGAGCTCTCAGGATGAAACGATCAGAGCTCTCAGCAGCTGAAGTGCATTTGTGGTCACCTGGCGCCGTTTAACGAGGCTGGAAGTAGACACGGCACTCGTGGCTTCGGATTCAATCAGAGCTGAACCTGTCAGTCCCAGAAATGGACCCAAAACGGGCTCAAACAAAAACAGGAGGGTGGATAATGATCTTAATTGCTGCGGAGAGGTTTGATAGTTTCTGCGTGGGAACAAAAACCCATTAGCTCCATGGTTTCACTGCAGTGTTGCAGGGCACTTGTGAGGTGGAGATAATTGATTTGAACAGATATGGAGTATTTAATTGGCTGGCTGAATGTGTTTTGGGAAATTTGATGTGAAGTAGTTTTATTTTTAATAAGGACAGAGGAGTTTTCTCTGCCGTGTGATGGAATGTTTTCTCTTCTTTGAGTCGATTTTTCTGCTGCATGAAGTTGACGAATGAGTAAAAGTTGTTAGACGCTCCTTCATATTCACATATTTATTACACTTCAGAGCTCTTAATGCAGGACTGAAATCTTTTAGACTGCATTTAAAGGTAGTATAAATTCATTTTACTCTCCAATGACAATTTATAACATTGATCATCAGGCAGGCAGGTTTAGGACTTAAATATTCAATCCTAATTTGGGAACTGAATACAAATATACCAAAGCAAACAAAGACAGCTCCCTAGGCGGCTGACATTAATCACTGGTGGAATAAATGTGGTGAAAACAGAGCGATAAATTTAAGCTCGCTGCGTGGCGGATAAAAGGTACAGTCAGTTTTGGATCAGTGGAGCGGTGGCAACCCGTCATAGTGAATCCTTTTTATTTCTGTAACAATGATTTTCAATTAAAAGACACTCTGCAGCTTAGAGCTCACATCATTTCACACTGCTGGATTGTTTTTTTTTTTTTTGTTTGTTTGTTTTTTTCCAGAGGAGGCAGACATTTAATGGAATTAAAAAGTGGATGTGAGGATGTTCCACTCTTTTATAACTCCTGGAAATGTCCCACTCACTCTCACTCCCGCTTATAGAAGTATCTGTAATGTCCTGGACAAGCTGGAAATTGGTTTAGTGAATAAGCAGGAGGGAAAAAGGAGGACCATAAAGTGAGTTTAACAGTCAGCTGATGTGTTATAAATCATTAAATTGAATATCCGCTCCACATTTGTCCACAGTTTGAGGAAGGAGAAAAAGCTGCGAGACTCTGAGTGAGCATCAAATATTCCATCCCAGAGGGGAAAGAGTGATTCAGGCCACTTTCTTTTCAAAACTATCCATTATTCAACAAAGTTTAGCTTCTGGAGTCTGAGAGGTTGCGCTGGAGCAAAGATGAGACTTATTTCAACATCCAGCTGCTCTTATATAAAACCAGAATCCATAGATTATCACTGAATTACCTCACTATAAGAAAATCACCTGTTTGTATTGGAAAACTCAGACGTCTATCAGAGTGGAAATTTGCCGATGTGTTCAGCAACTTTAAACTTCTGCACTTCTGTACACCCAGTCGGTTGAATCAGTTAAAATTTAAAACCAACCCTTACCCTGTAACTTACAAAAAACATACACACACTGAGTCTGTGTCTGAAGAAGTCCTCTCCTCTCAGCCCTCTTCAAGCTGAGAAGAGAAGATCAACCTGGAGAGGAAGTTAGGCATGGGAGCGGCAAGAACCAAACAAGGTCAGTATGATAACGATACAAGAATGATACGAGAACACCACAAGACAAGAATGGCATGAGATGAGAAGAGAATGAGAACCGCAGAAGACGTCATGTTGCTCGGCTTAAAGTTAGGGCTCCACAAAAACTGCTCCCCCTGGTGGCTGGCTGCAGAATAGGTCAAAAACTCAGTCTCCCCGTTCATTCCAGATGGGATGTGGTCAAACTTTAAAAAATTAATACACCTTGTAGAAATGTTTTTTTCATCTGTATGCTGTGGTGATATTTAGATATTAATAAGCTGCATTGTGTTCAAGTCCTCTTTTTTCTGAAAAGTTTATTTTTCATTAGTTAGCAGACGTTAAAAACAGGGTTTTACGCCACTTGCAGTGGTGATTGACAGCTGCTGTTCTTATGTCGTTTTTTTTTAGAAATAATAAAATACGTCAGGAAGGAGAGTTAAGAAGAGATTAGACTGTCAACAGAAAAAAATAAATAATTGTCACTGGCTCCACTCATAGTCTCTGTTATGCAGACTCTGGCTTCACAATGGCGGCTCCTGTGACAGAGGTATTTTGGCTTCAAAATCGTACTATGGCAAAGAGAAAGGTACATGGACCTACTTATATCTTGCTTGCTTTTGAAAGTCACATTTCACTGTCAGTAACTCACACTCCTTGATACCTGACCCCCGAATCTGAAGCAGTGACAGAGGCCGGCATCACTTCAGAGTCACATTAAGCTTCAACTCGGTCACACTTCTACCTCTTCTCTCAGAGGCTCACAGGCGTCTACATGCTGAGGGGATATGACTCACTTTAAGGAACTCCTGTTATAGAAACTGAGTGACATTATCATCCTCTGTCTAATTGACATCACATTGAGTGACTTTAGGAGAGCAATTTTCACATTTCTCTCATTTCCTGTCAGATGTAGTGCTAATTACAGCAGGAAGCCGCATCAGTCTCTGACAAAGTGTTACAAGCAGGAATTTGACACCTATTAGACTTTAAAAATACAATCTAAAGACCTCGATGTTACACCAGCCTTCTAATTACAGAGAGATGTGGAGGGAAGGTGACAGGGAAGAGACGCTTCTTCATTTCTGATCGTTAATGGCTCACATTCAGGGGATGGATGGGAGACCAAAGAGACAGAACGAGGCTGAGGGATCTGAGGGATCTCAGAGGGAAGGCATTTAGAGAAAGACTGCGTTTATGGAAAAAGAAAAAAAAAGGGTGTATGAGACAGCTCACAGTGACAGGCTGACACTGAGTTAGAGATATGATGTGACCTGTGTGTGTAAAGACGTAATAAAAAGATGTACCACCCTTCAATCCTCATGATGTGTCTTAAAAATAGAGCTTCTTATTACCGTACGGCGCAGGAGCCGGATGACTAATACGGCTATTATTTCTGCTGCTGCTGTCTCCTCTGGTTTGACTCCACTCCAACAGGCTGTGTCAGAAAAATACCTCACAGCTACCAAACCCAGAGATGATGAAATAGCTGCTACATGAGGCGTTCGAGCAGGAGCACATGTCAAACACTCCACTTTAGATCAAGATGTGAGCTTTAAGGCAGCGAGCAGAGAGGTTTCTGCAGCCACACATCATCCTGCTCCAACTGCAAGGGGCTCCTCTTCTGTCGGTTTTGAATATTTTATTTGAGATTTGAGATCATATTAATTTCTGGCTATTTCCATCAGAAAAACTGCGTCTTTTCCCAAAACTGGCACCATCAGAAGCATGATATCTGCAGTGTTCAGGGAAAGGCTGGGAAAGTTTGTTCAGAATATTTTCATCAGATAATGGGGCTGCTGGTTTAGCTCCGGAAAAACAATGATGCTGAACACATAAACTGTATTGTGCTGGGTATTTTGCAAGCATGAACGCATTCATTTCCAACAGTGAGAGCGAGGTATAACGTCAGAAGTCACAGAGCCCCAGGATACTGTTCCAAATGCACCATTTGCTGCTGAAATCCTCGGTCTGCTAACCGAGCAGGGGGGGGGGGGACCACCAGGTGCTGTAAACTCACTGATTTTATCCTTACTGCTTTAGCTTTGGGTTGACTTGACTTGCTGTAGGTTTGAGTTGACTTAGATAAACTACATGCAGTCCTCATATCTGTCGAATTAGGCAGAGGCTGTCACACCTCAAAGACACCAAATGCGTCTGCAGTCCAGCTCCGCTCCATTGCGTGTTGACTGCATTTGTCAACTCACACCGGCTGCAAGCCACAGGACTGACTGACAGCTGCAGTTGCGAGACCAGGGAATTCCCTCTCCATGATAAACCTCTCTTCATTCATGCTGTGCTGTAAAACCACAAACCTGTTGACTCCTGGCGTGTCTTCACTCATTGTGATGTTTTGTTACATTGATAAAGCTAAATACGATCTGGTTTTGACACGATTTGTTTTATTTTGAAAGTCTCAGGGTCTTTTTAGGTAGTTTCCGTGCACCACTTCCTGTCCTGTCTTCTCTACTCTAAATTGACGCATCATAGCTCCGGCATCCGGCAAATATAGGATAGCTGTATATTAGCTGCAACCTGCTGAACCAGCCACACAGCCGGACCACAGTGGAACGGATCCAGTGTGAGTTGACACATTGACTTGAACGGAAACCTATCTGATCTGATGCCACGACGGAGTGCAGCAGGACTGAAGATGCGTCTGATATATTTCAGCCGTTACTATGGTGCTAATGCTAGCAGCAGAAAAGGCTGCCCTGAATTTCTTCAGTACCTCTTTTTTTGTGATCACAACCTTTACAGAGGCTTTTAAAATTCAAATGTTAAAACTTGAGGACTTTTCTTCTCCTCTCTGAATTTCTGACGCATGTTTTACAAGCTGCAATCATGTTGTCCTCTGAAACAGTGAAAAAACATTCACACTTCTCCCCCTTTGTGTGTTATGGTAGCCATCTACTGTGTCAGATTGTGTGGACTTTTTAATGAGTAAATGATATCATTTTTTTTTATCTCATTGTTTTATCAGAACAATAAATAGTAATATTCCTTTATTTGGCTGCTGCATATAATTCACCCTGAACTCAGTGCAGTGTAATCAACGCAACTAGCTATCTGCAAATGTAGCAGTAAAATGATGGTTGGATACTCTCACAGAACCTTTAAATGATATGGTGCGATAGATACTGTTCATCTTTGAAAATGCATGCACTAGTCAAAAGCAAATGAAACAGCATGTGGAAACACCTTTTTCAGTGGAAAAACTTGCTGCAACAAGCCAAAATAACTACAGTTGTACCAAACAGACTCCAAATACCCCAAAATACAAATGATGCAAAGCAAACCACCCACAAAACCATAAAACATCTGCCTGCTTCAAATTTAGGCTTAAAAAGTGAAGTGATGAGGTGCGAGGTGACACAACCGTATTGCTGACTGTACAGAAAAGATGTTGAAAAGTTGCTGAATGAAGATCGTTCAGAGGCATTACAGATCATCTGCCCTTGTCAGCCTACTTGGAAAAATGTATGAATTCATGTTTAACTTGTAGAGCTGCACTTCAGATGAGAACTCCATGAGTCAGCTCTCATTTTGTCAGCTGATTATTCGAGCTTCAGTTCATTTAACTTGTCAGATGAACACAGGAGCCGCAGCACTTCAGGGCGTAAATCTTAAAACACAAAAACCATCCTTCAGTTTTTATCGTTCCCAAGGTTTTTTACTTTGAGCTGACTTTTCTTTTCCAGACAAAACCACCCTGTTCATCAAACCGCTGAAAACAGAAGAAAAGCATCACAGTCTATAATTCAGTGGACGATATTAATCATCCTTCACAAAGATTTCTAAAGGAGGCAGAAACACGTTTAAAGGTTTCCTCTTTTCTAGATTTAAAACAGTAAAATCTGCAAACACAACGGAGGGACTTCAAAACCACAAAGGGCAGCTCAGGCTCTAATCTGGTGACCTCAACACTTTAAATGAAAGCCTGCAAGGACTTGACAGAAACTCTAAAAACACTGTGAGCACGAAATATACAAACGTCAAACAGCTGACACTTTGATGTTGAAGTTTAGTGAGCACTGAAAAAGAAAACTGATAAATAACAAAAGTTTTGTACCGGTTGACAATAGAGGTGGCCGGATTGATCTGAAATATCAACACCAACGTTAGTATTAGTATTGATCCATACTTGTGTGATAATATCGAGACTTAAGTTCAGTTTCTCTTCTCTATGTGCTCCTCTCTCACCTTATTCATGCATACCCCCCCCACACACCCCACCCCCCCCCCCTGCTCGAATGTTATGAGTGTTGCCACTCAGTCACACCACTCAGACGCACACTGCTGGCTCCATGATGGCAGAGAAAATCATCATTTAGTGTTATTTTACAGCTGAATACCAAAGTACTGCAAGCTGTTATGTTTCCAGAAAACGAATAAGGCTCTGTGGCAACACCACAAACTCATACAAACATCTAATAACACACCAAATATGGAACTCTGAGTCAAAGTAAACAGACGGGGGAAGAGAATCCCCAAACTACAACCAGACCCAAGGATCAGAGACAGAAGCCGCTAACGGAGTCCTTTCTGCATGACTGTATAAACTTTTGAGACAGTCATATAATATACAGGGTGTCCCAAAAAATGTATACACCTTTTAGCAGCTGATAACTCAATTGTTTGTTTTTTCTTTGCTGATTGAACCCATTGAACCAAATGATGGCGGCCTGACTAAACTTTGAAGAAACAGTCGCTGAATTGAGAGCAACCATTGAACGTGAATACACACTTATACCAAGGGAATTGTTTCATGATGTGTGCTATTCCATCACTTCGCGATGTCAGCAGGTGTCTGGACCAGAACAGACATAATTTTGAGAGCAGGCAGTGACAAAACAATAGAATGATGTTTGTAAATTCTTTTAGATGTTGAAAATTAAACAAATTATAATAAACACCTAGTTTACAATTAGATATAATATATGAATATTACATATAAAGTGCTTAACAAATTTATTAGACCACCATTCAGTGGAAGTTGTTTGTCACCGCTGCCATAAGCGATCAGTATATAACTGGTTCCTAAATATGTTTTATGTCTCTGAGCTGGTTAATCCACCAGAATTTGGAGCTCTTTGATCAAAATGATATGTTTAATACTAAAATATAATAACTGTTGCTATCCATGAATACTCAAATGTTCTACTTCACAAAAAAAGAAGAAAAAAATTTAAAGCACATTTCTGTTTTCTGATTGTCTTATTTACTCTCATTCATGAACAGAGACATTAGTTTTAGTGGTTCTTTTTTTATTCTTGATTAATTTCAACAAGCTGCTTTTCTATGTAGCGAGTATCAGTAACTTTATTGTTATCGGTGATAGTGGCCCTGTATTTATTTGGTGGACAACTAGTTTCATCTCCTGAAATTCAGACACGGGTACAGCTGAAGAAACTCAGTCCTTACTGTAACCCGAGAGAATTATTTGAACTCAGCTCTTCTCCATCGTTTCTCCTCGGTGACCTCAACTGTGTACAGAAACCACTAAACTTCACATGTGCTACATCTCTACCCTGTTAGCCTCAAACATTTAATTAATTCGTATTTTTTTCCCTCTCCGGTTCTTAACTGTAGTCTGACACACAGTTCCTGCCCCGACAAACCTGAGACAGTCAGAAAAAGAGAGGAGAGGAGCTGAGAGAGAGGACGAGCAGGTGTTTGGTCCGTGTGTTTGTTTGGTCTCACTGAAGCTCTGAGGAATCTCTCTCAGCACACGGTGCTTATTAGACAGCTGGAGAGATGTAAAGGTGACGGGCTAAGGTGAGACTTTTTAATGAGGTAGTCAGATGTAATGGGACTTCATACACTGACCTTTCCTGAAATTACAAAGCAACCTCATTTACTGCATACGGCGAAAAGTGAAGGTTGTTCTAAGCTGCGGAGTGAATGGAAAAAATAAACAGGTGTGATCATATTCTCAATCACTTTGTTATAAGACTGGAATGCTGAAAGAATGTTCAGTATTGGGTTAAAGCTAAATGTTAGAATGAGGGGGTTAAACGTAGGCCGTTCTTCTGCACTGGAAGAAGTTATACCTGAGATATGAATGCAAAGAAAATCAGAATAAAAGTGATACAGTATGGCCAATCCAGAGGTCTTTTGGACACTTCAAGAGTCACAGAATGAATTAAAAAACAATAATTTTCCTTCCGTTAAAGAGGAGGTATTGTGCTTTTTAAGGTCTTTATTCTGTCCCCCTGGTGCCCCCGTAGTATCTGAAATGACTTACAGCACAATAAAATCCATATTTTTTCTGACTGGTGTTTTAGAAAACCCTTATTACAGTCTCTGTCTGAAACACTTCGTTTTAGCTGCTGTCTCTTTAAGGCACCCATTCCACAAACCCCCTTCCCTCTGATTGGCCAGGCCTTTGGAGGCCTGCTGGAGGGGGGTGGGGCTATGGGCAGACTTTGGTGTTTGAGGCCTGCACCTGTTAGAAGATCCTTCTGTGATGATTTTATTATTTCACAAAGTCTCGTAAAGATTTGTGAAGATCTTGTGCTATTTTCGGGCCTTGTTGTTCTCTATGCCTCAGCACCGTTGCTAATGAAGGTTCTCCTCGCTGTATGGAGGAAACGCAGATTGTTTCTCGCACAGTTTCGACTGTGCTGATGACATTTTGTGACATTTCTCGTCATATTCTCACTGCTTCCACTTGAAATATAGTCATCAGGGGCAAACCTCATATCGCTCATCCTTGGATCTCCTGATTATGCTGCTGTTACTGCTCTGTTTCATCAGAGTAACAGGCTGCAGCTCTGCTGAATCTGCTTAGCTACAAACCATCTTAATAAAGTCTCTCTGTGTATGTGGGAGTGTGTGTGTGTGTTAGATTCCTGGCACGCTGCTGCTGCTGCTGCTCAGGCTCCTTCAGATTGCTGCTGCTGGCAGGAAAACGCTGCTAATATTCACGCTTCTTGGAAGAGGGAGTGAGATCTGTGACTGTTAGCATGCTGTACTGATAACCTATAAGATACAGATGAGTGCTGCACTCAGAAGACATAAATAAAGAGAAAACGGGCCTCATATGAGCTCCAAAATGCTCCAAACTCTGCTTCCTCTCTGCTAACAGATGTTTGTTGCAGTAGCTGTTCATTTACAGTCGTCTTTCTTTTTGAAATGTAATGCCATCTCTCTACAGAAACTAAGTGGATGATGAAACGTGATTGTGAGCTCAGTTTGTTCTGAAGTCTTGTTGAAGCTTCATTCCAGGTTAAACAAACAGCCATTGTGACAATTAGTTCCTCAGCTCAAAGGCTAACCTTTATCATCTATGGATTTGATCTGGAGTCGTCTGCTGAAATTCCCCCCGTCTGCATTTATCCTTCCAGTTGAACACTGTTCGATGTCAACGTTGAAAGGCCGATGCATTTTTTTATCGCAGTGAAACATAAATAGTTTTGATTTGTTGCTGTCAGTGACCATCACCAGCACTACCTGTAGGCTACTCTGCCAAATCACACTTTATCTATTCTCAAATGTGAGCTGAAGGGGAAGGCCGTGCTACACCACAATGAGAAAAAAGGGAATTAGTGACAGATAGGATGAGACAAGACAAACAGGGAAGAGGACAAACAGGTAGTGTTGATTTAAGACCCAGGGGCACCAAAAATGTGGGGTCCTGAGAGTAAAGTGTGGGCCAACAGAGATGAAATAAGGATGGTGCATGCGTCACATGACATGCGACAAAGTGTGGGAGTGCCAGAAGTAAGTCAGCATGTTCTAATGGGACAGATCACTTATTTACTCAGGAGTATGAGTATCTGTACAGGCATGCATGCAAGGTTCTCTCTGCATGTAAACACGAGTTTCAGGAGCTGAGTGTGTTCCTGAGAGGACGCGAACACTTGAGAAACACACAAAGACGGGAGAAGACAATGACGAGGAAAGGAGCGGAGGTAAATGTGACCTCTGCTCCTTAAAACAGAATCTCACTTTGTTTTCTCAGAAAATGTTTTCAACGCCATCTGTTTTATCGACCCTTCATCCTTGGGTCTGATAACGCCAGCCCGTCTCTCCTCTGGTTCTGTTTTTCTGCTCCTCTGACAGATGGAATAATGAGGCAGCAGCTCCCTGCAACGGGAGAGATGTTACAGAGGACGGACCAGACCCCCATCGAGAGCTCAGGGTGGAAACTGTCTCTGCTTCACTTCCTTTATTCCCTTCACAAGTGTCCGAGTGGGCGAGAGAGGATCCGTCTCCCTCTCTCCTCGCCTCCTTCATTGGTAATCCGCTCGTGTGTCGGGCTCACAATGACATCAAAGCTGCAGGGAAGGAAAAAGCTGAACAGGGACTAATTTAGGTTTCAAACACAGAGTCTACAGTGTCATTTATTTTAATGAACAAAACAGTTGATGGTTTCTAAACAAAAAGAGGGGAAAATTGAGCATTTTCCTCAGAGGGCAGAGTCTGAAAACAATAAAAGACTTAAATCAAAAAGGATCAAGTCCAAATTACCCCGCAAAGAATTATTTTTCATTTTTACTGCCAAAGATTAAAGACAAAGTGTACAAAAGTTTCTGGAATCAGTTTGCAAATGTAAAAACAAACTTTTACACAATCTGAAAATTCAGGTTGTTGTAAACATCTCTGATTCTGTGTTTTTGTGTTATTAGCAGTGCTACTTTCTACATCTAGCGGTGTATCTACTTATTGTTCAAATGTAATTACAGTTACAACTACAGAAATGAAACGGGTGCCACTGTACATCAAATAAGTCAAAGTACATCAGATTGATGACCAAACTATCTTCTAAACTGTCAAGTTAGAAAAGTATTTACCACCTTGTACAGTGTGTGCCGATAGTGAAATTAGTGTTCCAGACCCGAGCCATTTTTGAAACAGGCTGTAAGTATGTTTTAATGCTGTAGGAGTCTGTTTTCTGCTTGGTGTGTATGTTGTTCCTGCTCTTTCTGCAGCCAGCCTCAAGCAGACACTCAATGAACTGCTGATTTTCGTACTTCTACAGCATCTCATATTTTCAGACCGGAGGTTACTGCTTGTGTTTTTCCCTCATCTTGTACCGTTTGGTCCATCACATCAGGGAAGTTGAGCAATGAGAGCACAGATAACTTCTCAAGTCCATCCATTATTTCCATTTCAGGATTGCAAAAGCATGAGCCTAAGTTAACCTGCACAGGTTGCCACCTTAGCACAGGGCTAATATGTAGACACACACACACACACACACATTCAGGCCCTTTTAGATTCTGACAAACATGCTTTAGGCACCAACCGGGGACTCAAACCAGAAACCTTCTTGCAAAGAAGCTACATTGACAACCACCATGCCGCCCTGCAACCATGTGGAAACATGCACCTTAAAAATCAAACACAATGGAAACAAAGGGAAAGATTATCAGGAAGCCAAAGAAGCAGAGCTCAGTGAGGAGATGTCAACAAATATTTCTCCAGGTGTCGCGATAATGTGTGCACGTTTAGTTTTTAACCAGTCTGATGGACTGTACGGTGTCTAACCTAACAAAGCTCATCTCTTTGGATTCATCATATCTGAATCGAAGTGTGTTTTATGAATCTGGTTTAACTGAAACTTCTGAACTTTCTGTGATTGTTTGTTTCTGCTGATGAACTTCAGCTGAACTTTTTTCCTCTACTCCTCCGTGGGAGGAGATCTATCTGTTTTCTAACAACTCCTTTGTGGTGAAATGTTTTGTTTTTCAAACTTTTGTTGATGCGTTGCTGTGAGGTGTATTAGTACCGACAAACAGAGTAAACACAGCATCAGTTGTAAGGAGAGCGTGGTGGGTTTGATTTTGCATTACAGGTTTTAAATGCTGACATCTTCAACGTCCTTGGATGGAATGCAAACAAGTTATATTATACTGAGGCTTTACTGCACATAAACACACACACACACATGCAGCAACACAGTCACAAAGCCATTCTCACAGCCCAAAGCCTGCAGCATCTGAATTATAATACACTGTGTAAAATATTTCTCTGCGTTCAGCTTTTCAGTGCTCTGTAAACAAAGAAAAAACTGCTGCTCTGGCTGACTTTCTGTATTAGCAGCTTGATAAATGGTCCTGTGTGCCGCGCCACACATCCAGGCGTGGGCTGACACAGTGTAAAGCCTTCAGCGCCCCGCCACAGTAAACAGTTGTTAGTGGATTACTGAGAATCAATGCGACGAGTGGGTACAAAACCCCCGGCTCTCACGCAGGAGGGAAATCTGCAGCGCGGCGTCTACCTGCATGCATCAGCTCCAGAGGAGGACTTCGACAACAGCACAAACAGCACACAGGCACTTTGAGTTCCAGCAAACAGGCCATTTGTTCACATTTAACCAGGATGACAGCTAAATTGGTGCACGCTCACGTTTGACTCGAGCTGTTTTGCAAGTGAAGGGAAAAGATTCCAGAACCCCAGAAAATCCCGGAACGAGCTCCTTTCTGGAAGTCAACACGGGAAACATTCATTTCCTTTCATGTATTCTGCCTGTAATTACATTTAGCATCTGCCATTATAAATCAGAGCCGTCCCCACCCTGCGCTCAGACGGCCACCGCATACTTATTACTGGACTATACTTACAGTAATGGTTGGATGGAAAAAGGAAGAGGTTTATAGCTCTGACTTGTACAAGCGGCTGCTCTGGATATTCAGCATTTCTTTATTTCTGAAGGATCAAATGTTGGTTTCAAATTTTACAAAACACAAATATAATTCACTAGAGTGAATCTAGAGTGACTCGTGATCAGCGTATCTGACCAAAGTTGCAACTTAGGGTGTGAAAAAAAAGAATGACCCATCCATGCAGCCTGATTCCAGTGGTGGACAGTAACAGAGAACGTTTACTTGAGTACTGTACTTAAGTACATTTCTTTAGTATCTGTACTTTACTTGAGTATTTAATTTTTGGCAACTTATGACTTTCACTCCACTACATTTATCGGAATCTTGTAGTTACTTTTTCCTTTTAGGTTCAGCGTAGCTTGTCATCAGCTGTTGGTGTTTTTCTTTTCTAAAATGTAATTAGGCACAAGCTGTGCTCATCAAAGAAGGGAACCAATCACAGTCACTGCTCACACCTGGGATGGATTTAAAAATATGTCTACAAGACTCAATGTGCATCATCTTGTAGGGATTTCCATCACTTTCCACAGACATGGAAAAATTCAGGGTAGATTTTGTGTGGTTTACAGGTTTTATTAAGTCATGTGTTGTGTTGACATGTAGCCGAGTGGTTCAACAGGAGAATGAGTTCTTGAAAGCAGAGCTGTGGTTTGTTCATTGTAATGGACTGAACAGTAAACTTGCAACTCCCCCATAGAGAATGTATGGGAGAAAAAAAGGCCTTCGGTGGGGACATTTAAATAAAAAAATGGCAATAGCTCTCTCTAACTGATGTTTTTACAGGTATTTCTATAGACTTTTCATAGCAGAATGGTTTTACATGTAAGTCAGTTCATCATGAGGTGGTTTCAGAGAGTTACAGGGTTCTGTATAAGCACTGAGAAAACAATACAGCAACGTACTGATATTAGAAAATGTACTTTTTACTTTTAAATACTTAAGTATTTATTAAAGTTAGTACTTTAATACTTTGACTTGAGTTAGATTTCGACTGAGGGACTTTGACTTGTAGAGTAAGATTTGACCATGTGTATCAGTACTCTGACTCAAGTACTGGATTTGAGTACTTTGCCCACCACTGCCTGATTCAAACAACCAGTAAGAAACACATTTAGTCCTATAAACCAGTAAGAAACCTCCGAGATGCCGACACTTATTAAAGTCACGTCACCTGCAAAGATTGAAATGTGAATTAAACAAGTGTCAAAATGTATAAGAATAAAAACAGGATTAAGAGTCCGGTTTGACCATGTTCTGGTTTGTTGGATGGGTCAGAACCATGAGTACGTGAGTGTCTAATGTCACGAGGAACTCTTCTCTTCCGCTCTGTTGTTGACGTAAGCAGCTCAGACACTTCTATGATCACCTGATCTATGACGGGAGAGGAGAGAGGAGAGATGCTCTGACTCAAAACAGTTTGTGTTCTAATTTGTGACTCACCTCATGTTTGTGTTTGTGTTGCTGACGCTTCTTTCAGACATTCTTTGACAGCATTAACAAAGCTTATTCATCTCTTCAGCAAATGAAAGGATTCATTGAGATGTTTTCTTTGTTAACAGCTTTAGCATCATCAGACTGAAAGGTGAACATCTTCTGAATGTTCTCGTCTGCGATGTTTGAACAGACATCATGACGTCAATTGATGCAGATAATGGCTCGTTTTGTTGTTTGCAGCCTCATCATCGGTGTAAGTGCCTCCTGTTTTTACAAGTCCTGACTTTGAATCGCTTGTGTGTGTGTGTGTGTGTGTGTGTGTGTGTGTGTGTGTGTGTGTGTGTGTGTGTGTGTGTGTGTGCTCTGCAGGTAAAGTATGAGTGTTATACAAAGCGACTGCAGCAGCTTGTTACAGGAAGTGTTCATAACAGTCAGCCACCTCTCTGCTCCTCTCTGCTCCTCTCTCTCCCTCCTACCTGCACCAGTCCTCTTGGGTTTTCAGAGGTGAGTCTTGAAGGTCTTGTTTAGTTGATTCTGCTTTAGTAACTAAAGTTACCTGAAGTCACAGAAAGCAATCCTGTTTTCTTGAGTTTATTTCAAAGCTGACTCAGACCTCGCTGCAGGCTGACAGATCATCTTTAAACCGAGTTGGACGTGTTCCCATCAGAAGCTCTCCTGCTTCTAGATAAAAATCAGATATAAACACAGCAGTTTTCTTTCTTGTATGTGTTACATCTCTGATCTTAGATAGTCCCTGTGTATGTGAGCTACAGTCACTGGATAACTCGCTCCTCTAATTGGGAGCCTGTTATTAGCCAACAATCTCTGTGCTGAAATATCAAACACATCGTTAACACGGCTCAGCCCATCCTGACGATAAACTATTGTGTTTTCAGAGGGTTTGCATCGACTCTAAAGAGATCTGAAGCTCACTTCACACAGGCAGCGCTGCAAAGTGCAAGCGCAAAACACTGCGTAGTCAATCTGTTCCCATTCAAGTTTCGGCGTTTCTTACTCCTCAGCAAGGAAAGCCACCATCGGCTGCTAAAAGTCATAAGAAGTTGCTAAATGATGTCATCACCTAAGTATACGTAATTGGAGGGATGAGGCTCTGACTGCAGCTGAGAGGGACTGTGCCAGGATGACTGGGCCGCCTGTAAGAGCTTTGGGAGTGGGAGTGGCCTTTCATCCTAACGGTGTTACGATGAAAGGCAAAAGTTTTCTTGAGTTTCGGCCTCTCATTTAAACGGAAACGCCATTTTAGCCAACCTAAAATGCAATTTTTTTAAAAGGCCCTCCAGAGTGGAATTTTTCTGAAACACTGCAGCCTCCGTTGCCGTGTAAACAACACCCTGAGATTTTGATGGAAACGCGGACGTCGTGCTCCGTTTTGCGCATGTGCATTTCACTTTTATCGTGGGAACTTTTAATTGCCATGTACAAACCGGACAACAACAACAGTTTAATGGCGGACTTACCGGGTTGTTCTTGTGCTGCTGAATCTGCTGACTGCCTTTCAACAAAATGTGCATCTGCTGCTCGACTTCTGCACTCAGATAAGACGCTCTTAATATATACACCAGATGATCAGCCCACCTCTTCTTTGGCGGCAGACTACCAAAAGATTCTCTACAGTTATATCGCAGGTACGGTATGACCAGTCCCTCAGTTTTTCTGTTTAAATCCAGATTTTTTTTCTCTGCGTTTTTTTTGCGTTTTGCGAGAGTGAAACTGTGAAGCATTGTCGGATAAACAGGGCCTAAAAAGAAAAGGGATCGAAATGTGCTTTCAAATCCATGCATCAAATTAGGTGATGACATCATTTAGTGACTTCTGAACAGTTGGCAACACTGGACCTTTGGCAACAAAGCCTGCAAGTTCATTTGACATTAAGCCTCTGACATTCAGACAGCCAATCACAGTCTCAAATATGTCAAAGTGGAAGTTTTGGGCGGCCAATCAGATACAAGGTCCAACTCTTTGGATCCACCCCTGTTTAGGACTCGGTGTTACTGAGATGGTCTGTCACCCAAAGGTTAAAGGGAAATATATCACACACAGCTTGCTAGCTCATAATGCTAACCCAGCTCTGAGCTAAAGCCCTGATTCCTCTCTTTGTTTGTTCTCCATTTTTTTAAATGTCCACCAGGAGCATGCTGGGAAAGAGTCTGCACATACTTCTTTGCAGTCTTGTCCCTGCAAGATGCCCAGTCTTCATATTATTCCAGTTTTTCTTTCTGAAGATGGAAGGAGGCGTCAGGGAGGGATCTTTTGAAAGTGTTTCAGAGTTTACTTTATGGATAGCATTAGTGTTAGCTGTAGGCCACATGAGGCTTTACACAGAGGACTCAGAGGGATGGAAGCTCTGTGCATGTTAGGGAAATCTTCTGACTGTGTGTCTGTGTGTGTTGCTCTCACTGGTAGGAGTCTCCTTTGTTTACCCTCCCAGGCATGTCATAAAGCCGAGCCGAGCCGAGCCGAGTAAATAATGTGAGGGATGAGGGTGAAGAGTCGCAGAGTGCCACTCGTTTAATCAGTCTGACGTTACAATCAGACTCATTTCCTCTCTCTTTCTCTTCTGTAAACCCTCTCTTTATCATTTTTGTGTTTATAAAACCTTCACCGTTATTATTTCTTTTTTTCTGGAACAGGAATGAATATTTTCATCACATCTGATATTTTCTCTCAGTTTCATGCCCTCCTCTCCTCTCCTTTCAGTCTTTTATTTCATTTTTACTGTCCCCTCCCAGTATCTTTGTATAAAACGTCTTCCTCTTCATTTAGTCTCCTTCACTCCCTCTATCCTTCACCTTTTACGGCCTCCCTCCCTCCCTTATAATACCTCTCTCCTTTTCCATTTATCACTGCTGAAACCTGTGTCATTGCTCTGGTGGGATCCATAAGGAGACGGGGTCTGTGTGATCAGGGTAATGATAATTAAATAGACCCATCATCAAACACTCATTACGGCAGATTGGCCTTTCTGCTCTCACTCAAATCTGGAGCTGACACCGACCGTCTGTCGCTGGTTCAAAGACTGGAGAGGAGAGCTCGCTCTGCAGCCTGTGAGTCCAGAACTGATGTGGCTACTTTTAGGATGGTTTAAATCACAACTGAGTTGCTGTAAATCACTTTTATCCAATCAGAATGAACATTTATGCACAGATTAAACTTCTCTCCAGTAAGCATGTACGACATGTATGTAGCTTTCAGCAGATAATGGCTTTAAAGATAACACCAACAGAAAGCTTATAGATTAAGTTCCACAAAGATGAGTGAACTATGGGTGAAAGATGTGGTCAGTTGGCAAAAACTGAAAAAAATATTTATCATTATTATAGAATTATAGAAGAGAAGAAGAAAGCTAAACAGGAGAGTGATAGAGCATGGGCTGAAGGCTACAACACAAGCTAAAGGCTAAAACACAGGCTAAACTGTTTGTGCTAATGTTTATTCCAACCCACTTGCAGCAGTTATTCTGCAGTCATCTGATCAAACTTGAGTCTGTCAATAAAGTGACGAGTGAGGCTATGTTAGCTCTGATTGGTAGATGAGCAGGACAGAAGGATTTGCTAACGTTACACATTAGCCTACAGATACGTCGCAGACACGGAGATACCAGCAGCAAAGTTTACTTGTTGTCATTTTTCGAACAACAGCGCTGTGTTGTGTGTGTGTGTGTGTGTGTGTGTGTGTGTGTGTGTGTGTGTGTGTGTGTGTGTGTGTGTGTGTGTGTGTGTGTGTGTGTTTGTAAATACCTTACCTTGTTGTGTTGTATCCAGTAAAAATTTGTCAAAGAAAAGTAGTGTTGAAAAGAAGATCTGATCTCCATTCATTTCCAAAACAAACACACAACTTGTTAAAGGTCATGTTATCACAACAGTGTGCGGGCAATTCCAGCCAAAAGGTGTCACTGCACTTCAAACAGGTAGTCCTCACAGCCATTTTAAAGATGCTCGACATAACATGTAATATAAATAAAGGTATGACACATAAAGAAAGATCAGAGGGAGAGGTAGAGGCACCTGAAGTTGGAGCAGGGATGGTTAAGGCTTCTTAACCCCGAGGTGGGTCAGGGAGTTGAGAGAGATCAGTCAGCTATGACATTATCGAGAGCTTTGTAGGTGATGTGCAGGATCTTGACGTGGATTTTTACAGTAAACGAGATCAGTGAGCAGAAGAGAAGCTCAGAGTTCATCAGGATGATGATGGAACTGGGTTTTTTATCCCTCAGGCAGAAGAGTGGGATCTAATTTGTTTTAATGAGCAAACAGCTGTTTACAAACGAAGGAGGTAACAATGAAATAAGATGTTTAAATATTTGTGAGTCAAAGTGAACTCAAAGCTGGAAACTCATTTGCATAAGAAAGCATCATGTGACCACCTCTGTGCAGGGGGTGGTGGTTTTGATATTCTCTCCATATTTTTCTTTTTTTCTTCTCCTCTCCTCGCCCTTTCTCCTCCCTCATTACACCCCCGTTCCCCTCCTCCTCCCCCGCTCTGTCGCTCTGTGATTCTGACTGCAGATTAATAGACACCCATGTTTTAATAAAGTCAGCTCTGACCTCCTGTAGCCCCCTCCTCTCCCTCTCTCTCTCTCTGTCTCCCTCTCTCTTTCCTCTGAACCCTGAGGCGTCTTGGAGGAGTGACGTGTGGAGATGAGATGAGGTTTGAGGAGAGAGAGTGGAGGCTGTCGCCAGTGTGGAGAAATGTGACGGCTTCGTAATCCTACATTTATGAAAGAGTGGAGGGGAGAAGGAGGGGGAGGGGAGAAGGAGGGGGAGGAGGGGTGATCAGAGGTGAGGAGAGAGAAAGAAAGACAGACACACAATATGTGGCTTTGACAGCGTATCCGTGTCAGGGTCAGTTCTCATTACGCAGGGATGCCAAGCTCAGATGGTGTGTGTGTGTGTGTGTGTGTGTGTGTGTGTGTGTGTGTGTGTGTGTGTGTGTGTGTGTGTGTGTGTGTGTGTGTAAAACAGTGCATAATGGGAATAACTCTCAGAAAGCCTCAACAATGGAATCAGATGAGAAAACAGGAGCTTTGGAGGATTTATGAGGAGGGAGGGAAGTGCATTAAAGATGATGTAAACAGCTCTCTGAGAGCACACACACACACACACACACACACACCTCTCACATGAACCCACAACACACAAAGCATCCGTTCATTACTGTAATTAGCAAACTAAAGATTTCCAATAATGTGAGCGGATCATTTCCTCCCATCTGACTGAACTTCCTCTCAGACTTCCTCATAAAGCTTCAGAAACACAGATTCTAGTCCAGGGGTGGCCATCCTGTGGCTCAGGAGCCGCATGAGGCTCGATGATCCATTCATGAAAAAAGCCCTTAAGATCATGTGAAAGGTGTGGAGTCACAATATCGCTCAACAAAAAATGGCGGATAAAAATGTGCTGCCAAGTGAAATATGAGGACGATCAGAGGACGTTTTGAGCTCTGAGAATTCTTAGTTTAAGGGCGTGGTCACACGGGTCATTCTTACCGTAGCCAAACACGCTTCAACCCTGAAGTCCAGTTTGTTTGGCCAGTGTGACCACAAGTGTACCATGCAACCGCACCTCTTGACAATCATTTTAAACATGGTGGCAAAGGGTTCACGGTGGATTTCAGTATCCAGGGTTAGCTGGGTAAGGCACAAAAACTGTGTGACTCTGATGAGACCATGCTTCTTAAAAATAGACCCTTATATGATGACGTAGGCGGGACATGTATGTGTGTTGTATAATGAAGTGATGACGGATGTACTGTTGGACTCAAACCTGGAGGAGGACTTTAGTGTCATCATCACTACCACATCCATCACGCTGCAGAAAACAATATACTCAAAGTCTGCCAAACTTTTTAAAGTTGCTCTGAAAAAAAGAGCAACTTGAATCGATTGACTTATTGCTGAGAAAATGTGACATTCTGAACAATCCTTTTAAAACCTTAGAAAGCGGTAAACCCTCAGGGTTCGACATTCCCAGACATCTGTTCAGCCAACAAGGAGGAAAAGAGAGAAAGAGGACGATCAACAGCATTAATTGGAATTAGATGTAATTACTCACAGCACCAGCAGGGGGAGACAACAGCGTCGTATGACAGAATTATCAGAAACCAGAGATGTTCGGACGGACAGAAATGATTCAGATATTCGGTGATGTTCTCGGCCTAATGGGGCCTTACAGGAGTCCTGCTGCATTTATTTCACCTAAGGTGATGGATTACACTGATTGTTATAAATCTGCTCAGGGTGAGCAGTGAGGACGGGGCATGACACACTCAACAGGATTACAGGGGTAATCCCTCTGAGGTCAAGACCTCTTAAAAATACCCAGCATGCATTAAGGTTCTGTAAAAAAAGAGAGATAATGGACCTAAAACTATAAGACCGCAGCTACATTTTACTGGACGGTGCTGAAACACTGTGACGTTACTCTGAGGATTTACAGGATGTTTGCAGAGGTTTTAGATTCAATCAGAAAATCCTTCACAGAGATTTACATCTGGATCTGTGCAGGGTTTCATCTCTGCTCGTGTGGAGTAATCCTTCTGTGTCTGCAGCAATTAAAGGATATAAAAGAGATGTCTGAGTTTCATGTTTGAATCCCAGCACAACTAGTCAATGTTTATAAAAGTGAACAAAACTTTGAAGAAAACTTTTAGAAGCTTTTCTGTTTTTGACAAAACCACCAGAAGGCATTTGTCATAAATTGATGTGTGTGTGTGTGTGTGCTCTCATCATCGTTTTTGTCACCTTAGTGTCAAATTTATTTCATTTCTTGAATCTCAGCACCTCAGGCCTGCAGAGTCATCTTCATTTCCCTCTCGTCTCCTCCTCCTCCTCCGCCCGCTCTCCTTCACCCTCCTTCAACCCTCAGATTTCACTCTGTAAACAGGAATTTCAACGCACATCTGCACTGATCCCGTAGTCGAGGAGATGTAAGCTTATCATTACACCAGTCCCATCGCTGACATGATAGCCGGCCCCCGCTGACGCCCACTCTGCAGCCGCGCTGCTGTTTGTGCAGCCTGGTTATAAATAAGCAGAACGCAGCAGGAGGTACACGCTCAAACAAACGCTCGCCATGTCTGGAGGCTGTAAACACCTTGACAGTTACTTAAAAACTCGGAGGACAAAAGTGCATTAGCATAAACACACGTATTGACTCACCACAGCCTGCCAAACCACACACACATGCTTATACAGCACACACACTTACACACACACACACATATTGGGGAAATGATAGTGATCAAAGCAGGCTTCCCGCTGAGAGTTTCCCAAAATGTGCGTCAAGATGGCAGCGAGCTCCTCCCTCCTCTGATTGCCATGAGCTCCCTAATGACAGCCCCTCTTTTTATAGTTCCCCCCGATGTTGTGAAAACCAGAAAACCTCCCCCCGCCCGCTCTCCATCCGCTCTCCCATCATCCTTTTGTTAAGAAAAATGACTCGCAGGCCGTTAAAGACCAAAGCTGTGCCATAAACAGCTACAGACAGGAGGGGAGGGTCCCTGCGAGGGGCTTTAGAGGGCAGAGAGGGCATCTGTGAGGCAGAAGAATCCCCCTGGGTTTGATTTGGGGGCTGCTGCTTTGAATAATGTAACGCTGTGGGAGAGGAGCGCAGGAATGCATCCTCAGCTGATGAAAAATCCAGACGGAGGGGAAAACAAGCAAAGGGGCTCTGATGGAGAGATGAAGGGCGTATAAGAAAGAGAAGTGTTTGTTTACGCTGACAAAAGAGCTCATGAATAAAAGAAGATGTTGGTTTCAAAAACAAAGAATGACAATAAAGTCCAGGACTCACATCAGGCTCAGATCTATGAGAGAGCGACTGTCAGTAATGAACTTTGACCATCAAAAAAATAAATAAATAAATAAATGTGTGTACATTTAAAAGGTTAAAAGTGTCATGTATGTATGATGGGCGATTAGGGCCATGTTTTTTTGTTTGTTTGTTTTTTTTTGTTTCTTTTTTTTTTCAAAAAGGGAAATTTACAAGAAAAAAAGTCTAATTTATGAGAATAAAGTCATATGAGTAAAAAAGTAGAAAAATTAAAGAGAATAAAGTTTCTGAGATTAAATTCATGAATTGATTTAAATTATGTTTAAAAAACAAATTTTATTCTGAAAGGTTGTTTTATAGAAGCGGGCATCTGCTCTTCTGATAGCCAAGCTAGAGACTAAAATAACGAGTTTATTCTCCTAAATTTGGGAGATTATTCCTTTAGATCTATGACTTTATTCTCATAAATATGACTTTCTTCTCATATTGTTTTTTTCAACTTGGCTCCAATCCTCCGTCATATGCAATGGGAAACATCCAATTAATGCAAACAGGCTCCCTGTAGGTCTGTGCAACAAAGAAGGTAGAAAAAGATGTTAAAACTCAAGATATGAAAATAAATCAAGCAACATAAAAAATGCATAAATAAGAGGATAGAAAACTAAAATATTAAAGCAGTAAAAGAACACGATGCTTCACAACAAATTGATAAAAGGGTACAAAAGTGCTGATTAAATAATGACGAAATAAACAGATAAGCAATTAGTGTGGAGCAAATAAAAAGATGAAAAATATATATCCTCCAGCAACTTTGAATGGGATACGTGGGATGGATGGGTTCCTGAAGGATGTCAAAGATGAGAGCACACCTCCCTTCAATTACATGTAAACATGAGATACCAAGGCAGGGAGAGCAGCAGCCAATAAGACACACTACAGAACAGAGCGAACATCGGTGGAGATACACGTATGACTCTGATAAAATCAGACACAGCATGAAGGAGGAGTTGGGGTGGAGGTAGGTTGTAATTTGCAGGCGAAGCAGAATAGGCTAAATGCTGTTTGCTGATTGGATGAGAAGACCTGAACAGGTAGAGTGTAAGACTCAGAGGTTTGCTGTCGTGCTTGATTTAAAACTAGGAGAAAATGACGCATTTAGTTTAGCATCTAAATCTGATTCATCTGACAGATTTATCCCTCTGTTATCGCCCAAACACTCACTATTTCTCTCCCCACATGAAGAAAGACAGAGTAATGGAGAGCTCTGTCACACATTAATATATAATACACCGGCTTATTTACTGACTGCTACAGCATGATGTATGAGAGCAAATCTTTCTGTACGATTACATATTGATTCTGAGTCCTACATGATGGAAAACCACAAACACTCTGCAGCGGTTTAGTTCAACTCTTAACTGTGGAGTCTGTTGGTTTGATTGAGCCAAAGGCCGTAAATCCACTCAACGCCGAGTGTCTGCAGCATCGTGTGACTTAACCAGAGCTTAACACCTGAGAGGATGTAGCGAAACACGGTGAACAGATCCATCATACTTAGACTTAGAAAAATGGATTCGTTTAGTTCCTTGAATGAAGATGTTTTGTTTTCCTACCACAGCAGCAGATCTTTTTTACTCTACAAGCAATCCAGCACCCATTTTGTCTTTTAATATCTGGAAATAGGATATTTTTCAGAACTTGTCAGGTGAATCTGGCTCATTTTAAGTGTAAAACGATGTATTCTCATTGCTGTTGTCCCATAACAGGAGAAATTCAGGAAAACATAAATGAAAACAAACCAGTTGTGCTTTAATCTGGCATTTGCATTCATGGAGAGCATCTCTGTATGATCAAGGCAGGTGTGTGTGTGTGGGTGTGAGTGTTTGCTTGTTAACCTGTGATTCATTTACACGCGTGTCCAATATGATTTTGTTCCTCACAGCGGGGTAATTTGATAATTTGGATTAGCATATTGTCACACAAACCATATAATTTACTTCACATCTGCCTCAAAAATACATCAATGTGTTCTTCATATTCCCTCCTGATGTTTGATTTAATCTGAAAAAATCCTTTAAAATGAACTGAATCAGAGTGTTTCTCTGCAAAATATCAATGATATGCAAGTGTTTTCATCTTATTATGAATAAAACGTCTTCTTAAATGTTAAGTGAGCCATATTTATTGGGAACATCCAATTGATCTAGTCAAGTCTTATTCCAACATTTAACAGTCAAAAAAAGACCTGTGATTCTTAAAAAGAGGAGAAAAAACAAAACTCATTGCCACTGTGGTAGAAAAAAGTTCTTTGAATAAGAAAATTATTTCTTAATTTAAGAAAGTGAATGAGAAGAATTAGTTTATTAGGTTGTTCTCTGCTCATGATTAACAATTCAGGTCTCATTTCTGGCTAGAAATGCATATAAAAAAATGTTAATCTGGTCTTGTAGCTCATATAAAATCAGATAAGACATTTTCCTATGAGAATTGAGGACAAAGTTTTCTTAGTTTTGAAGGTGTGTGCTCTAAAAAATCACCCCAGGTGAATTAATAATGACAGTTTTTTAACATAATTGCTGTTCCTCCTGATTATTATTTACAAAACGGGAAGAACGGTTCATCCAAAAGTTTAAATTCAGTCAGATATTAATGCAAGACTGAGTCAGTAACACTGCGACATCATGACGGTCAGATCAGCACCACGGACAGCACCACACATCAAACAAACAACAACAGCAGCAGCTCAGAGGGCATCATTCCACTCTCTCAAATGACTTTTTCTCAACATAATAAAAACACCAAATATTTTCATCCCCAACGGGCTCGAGGCCTTATCATGAAGCTTTTCAAAGAAACAACTGATGCAAAAATTATACAACTAATGATAACTAAGGCAGGATGAATAGAATCTTTGACGGTGCATAAATATGTTCACTAAAATCTAAAGAAAATGAAAACGCATATTGGAATAGGGTGGCAGGGTTCGTCATGTGAGGTGATCTAAAACCAAGGGTGTGTATTTCTGCAGAAACCCATTTTTTTGCAGGCTTTAAAGACGGGATACTTTTTAGTCTTTATTCTGTCCCTCTGGTGTCCCTGTAGTAGCTTCACATTATTTACAGCTATAAGAAATCCATTTTTCTCTTTCTGGTGCTTTTGTCTGAAACACTTCTTTTTAGCTACTGTCTCTTTAAGGCTCTCCCTTTCCTTCTGGAGGCCTGTCGGGAACAGGCAGACCTTGGTGTTTGAGGCCCGATACTCCAACGTGTCATGAACCATTTATGTAATGACCTCTTTAAGTCTCGTGAAGATCTTGTGCTCCTCTTTAAATATTTATTTTCTCTTTTATTTAATCAGGCTCAATACCAACTTGATTTATTCTCATAGACCATTTTTAGCGAAAATAAAAGCAGCCTTGTAAATCACAGAAAAAATATTAAAAATTAATAAAACACGAATCTCTCAAGAGATACGATCACTGATTCATCATACATTAAGGGTCATTAAACAATCCTTTTACAAGCTGTGACAGACACATCCCAACAGTGAGACATGACTCGTAACATCCTCAGTTGTGACAGTAACACACAGCTGCTCTTTGTGATAGTCTCCACATCAGAAGCTCCCATGAATCTGAGTGTAAACCCACACACTGCTGCTGTCTCAATGCATGACACCTCGACAGGGAGCCCCACTGTTTCATCTCAGCACAGCTGACATGAATCTGCTTCATACAAGCACCAGTTTCATCACATTTGTTTCTCAGATGCTTACATGTCTCCCACTTTGGTTTTACGGTGTCTTTTATCTGTATGATGCACATCCAGTGATGCAACACAGATGGCGTGTTGCACAGAAGTCCCTTATATTGGAAGAGCTTCAAAAACACTGGACTGGAACAAAGTGTCTTTTTGTCAGACAACAGGCGAAATCAAACAACAACAACAACAACAACACGCATGATTGATGTTCGTGCTTTCCAACTCCACATGTCCAAAAACCGAAGAGATAAAGGCAGCTGTAGGCGAGAAACATCGGCGCTGTGCAGGGTAAAATTACTGCTTCTGTCAACAGAGTCTGGTGGTTTGAATGGAGGAAGCGGCTGTTTGTGGTTTCAGAAAAGTGATCCTAGCCTCTGCCAAATATCTAACAGGAAGGATCCTTACAGAGAAAGGATCCTTTCAGCACACACACTCGGCACTCCCATATTTTAAAAATGGATATAAAGCAACAATGCTGGATGTTCAAACTAAGTGTGTGCAGATCTTCAAACCTCTACACATTCATATGTTTTGGAAATCCCTGAATCTGTCTGTAAACTGATGAAAGCACTTCATTCTAAAAACATAGTGGGATTTTCACGAGATCTTCACAAGTTATTTGCGAGATGGTTCATGGCACGTTCAAAGAGTGGCACTCAAACACCAAGGTCTTCCAATAGATCTGCCCCTGACAAGCTTCCAGAAGGCTGGCCAATCAGAGTGAAGGGTTTTTATGGAGCAGGGAGCCTTAAAGAGAGCAGATAAAAAAAAAAAAAAAAAAGTTTCTTTGATTTTGATGTCTGAACTGCATATCATGTAAAGATACTACAGGTGCACCAGAGGTACAAAATAAAGATTTTTTTAAAAAATAAAAAAATTCAATACCCTCTCTTTAAACATAATTTATGCTCAGTTTTAAACATTGTTGCTCTTACCACTTCCTCTTCTGACCGAAGTGACTTTGAGCTGCTGACTTGAAATCTGCAGCTGAGCTCGTCAGCTCTGCTTTCGGTGTCTGGATTGCAGGACAGAATATTCATATCACAGCTGTTTGGGGTCTAGTAGCTGGTAATAGAATTTTTTGTTCCGTGATTCTTTTTTTTAGATGCATAAGTGAAGCTAACCTGTTCCACGTACTTGCTCAGGTCTCGCCTTCACCCTCCTAACCCTCCCAGCCCTCCCTCCAGACAGAGCTGCTGCTTAGCCCCGGATCGATGCTTGTTGTTTTTTAATCCAATCCCAGCAGTTCCCTGTCGCTGTGACCTGTTACCACAGTAATCAATAGCCAACAAATTTCACACCAGCACAGAAGATTCAGCAGTGAATTAGTGCAATTATGTTGGAGGAGGGAGCAGGAACAGAGAGGAGCAGAATGTGAAAACAAATCTAAGAAAAGCTGAGTCACTGTGAGAGGAGCTTTTCTTTTCTCATTGGCAGAGGAGTCCTTGTTATAATTACGTTTTAATAAGAAAAAACACGAATGTCATTTTTCCTTTCAGTCGCTGCACGGTGAGGGATTTCTATGAATGTTTTTTAATGAGCTTCAAAAACAGCAGCACAAAAACAAAGCCATTCTTCATCTGATCTGGATCAATACGGGAACTAATTATTCTTCTATACGAAGCACAACATGCCACAGCTCGCAGCCGCTTTCTGAGTCTGTAGCTCTGTTTACATGTGTAACTTCTTATTAGTAGTTTAATTAGACATTCCTCCTTCACTGTGAACATGGAGGCTGAATGAAGGGATCCTATTAGGAGCTGAGGGTCCATCCATCCAACATTTAATCAGAATAAAAACAGGTTGACATGCACAGAGCTGTCTGCTGTTCAACAGGAAACGCAGGAAAAGGTACCACACCAACAAACCCAGTGCTTTCTTTTAGCATTTCTCTGTTGGGATGCCTCTCCAACCCTAAAGTTTGGAGCGTTTCTGCTGCCCTGCATGAAACTTCCAGCCCCACAACTCCACAGCATCCACCCCCATTCATTTAAGTGACATTACTCTTTCATTTCTGCATGTAAAACATTAATTTCAGTCGAGACGCTGAAAACGCACACTCAGTTTCGATCAATGCAACATCAGCTAACTGACTGAACTCGGTATTGCCGACTACTTTTGGACCTCCAAACTGAACCCTCCAGATCATAACATCCTGAGGTCTAAAAGATCAGCGGTTTGTGCTTTTCAACCTGTCAAAATGTTCACAGTTAAATTTTGATGGTTTCTGAATCCAAATCCTGCAGACCTTCAAGTTTTGACACCATAAAAATATCTCACCGTTCTCACATTTGCTTGAAAGTGAATAAACACATAACTGATCAGCGGCTGGAGGCTGTAAAGCATCGATACGTGTTGTTTCATGAGCTCCAGTAAACAGCTCATAAACTGCTGTTTTTCCTGGTAAGAACGGGCTCAGAGATCTTTATGATTCATAAAGCGTCCAGCTGCCTCAGAGCTCCATCTCCACTCCCGCTGAGTCGTCCAGCTTCCTGCTAATTTCTAAATGTTTCTGACCGGCACTTATCACAACGAGGAGCTGTTATTGAGACTCTTTTCAAATAGCTCACCTTCAGTTTCTGCCACAAACTGAGGCCGTGTTACCTCGCTGAGAGAAAAGCACACTTGGAACAATCCTGTGAGTCTTCAAAGAAAACTTTGTTGTGAGAGTAGATTTATCCTCCTTGTGTGGGAAAACTAGCACAGAGCACCTCTCCATGTGAGAAACAAAATGCCCACTGGGCCGATAAGGGAGTAGCAGGGACCACTCGCCACGACAAGGATTTGATATAACAACCGTCCCTTTCTCTTGTGTCTCTCTGAGTGTAGCAGAGTGTTCAAGGACGATGATGGTGAATCACCGTCTTGTTCTGCTCTGATGATGTGTTGAGGACAGAAAGGCGTCACAGAAGGACACTGAAAAGAAAGAAGGATGGTGGTGGAAGAGAGTAGAGGAGAGGAGGGGGGGGGGTTCTTCTTCACTGAGTCGATGTGCCGTATTAAAGCACAAACACACACTGAGCCCCGGAAAGCAAACCAACCCCTGTTCTGTGTGAATGCTGCAGGGAACTCCCGCTAAAGGCCCCAGAACACAACAAAACAAGAAGGGACACAAACACCGAGGGAATCTGAGGGTGCATTTAAAGGCAGTGTTTAAGTTTGGAGTTAAAAGTATCAAAGAATGAAAGAAAGAGATCCGGAGCATCTCAGGACAAAATCCTCCCTCTGCAGGCAGGCAGGCAGAAAGAGAAAGTATGAAATCAATTATCTGCTCCGCACTCTGTTAGTCGATGTGTTTATGTTGAGTGGGCTTACCGCCTCAAATTTCCAGAAATAAATAGGTACATTAGTCAAAATGAGTGGAAACACAAACAGGTACAAAGCTGCATTTATCAGGTGATTGTCTTTTCATTTTTTCTTATTTCGAAAGGGAAAAAAAAATTCAGCAGTCACTACATTTTAATTTGCCCCTGTAGAGACTGAGTTTAGCTCTTTACCAGGTCAACACATAAGCAGCTGGACCCACACTGAAGCCAACAGGATGGCTGTTAATCCTCACATCATGATGCGGATCGGGACATCCCAATCACATTTATTTCAAGCACAAAGAGGAGCTGATACAAACCTGACTCGATTCTAAAGGAGTCCACCACAGCTAATATCCTGCACAGAACCAGCGGTGCAGGAACAAAGATGCTGGTCCAACACTTGGCCACTTAAAGCTCCACTCCAAGAACTTTCAACTGGTGTTGATTTCAGCATCTCCACTGGATAAGAAGGACATCCTGCTTTCTTTCAACCCCCCAACCTCTTTATAGCAGGTACTAATTCAGGACTGATGGTTTGGTTTGGTTTGTTATTTCATCTATATAGGAATCAGAATGAATTCAAGTCTGTTTTATAACCATAAACCTGCTAAATTCACTTTACAGAGGCTTTAACTTCATTTGCATTAACCCTGATGAACAACTCTTCATTACATGTGAGAGTCTGCAGCTGACTGTTGCTCATCGTCCACATCGATTCTTGACTTCACTTCTTTGATATCTGGCAATTTTTACAGTCTCTTGAAATCCACCGGAGCCGGCACCAGGAACTATTTAGGTCTATACTCTCTGACTGTAGCCATCAAAAGGCCTTGTTAGAGCCTGATAAGCAATAATAACCCAAAATGTGAAAAAAAAAAAAAAAAAAAAAAGAAAATTGCAATAAAACCTGAAATGGGACAAGATGCCGAGCCCAAAACGTAATAACTTTTTACCCAACTTGTTACACTTTGGATCAGTTATTGCATTTCAGGCTTTATTACAGTTTTTCTTCTTCTTCTTCTTTTTTTACACCAGGAGGCGGGGCTACAAAGTGCTGAGGGAGGCTCAACAAATGAGGAAGCTCTCCCATCGATCAAAGAATGAACTTGTGAGTAGTTGTGGGCTTTTGGTGGAAAAGTATTGCAGCATGCTGACTGAGATCTTTAGACATCTAAAGGAAATACTCTGAAAGTGGGGCTCCAACACCAAGAAGAAATATCAGAAGATAATGACTGGTTTTAATGTTGTAATGGTAATCTCCACCAATAAAAACTGTCCATGGAGACTTAGATTTTATTATAAAGATATATAATAAAGTCAGTCTTTGTCAGTCTCTCTGGGGAAGACTCAGGTTTTATCTGGATCTGAGTCGCATGTCTCATCTAATTCACAAATAAACCTTTGATGCATCTGATTTAATTTTCTCCACAGATTCCTTTAGTTTTTTTTTTAACTCCAAGATTTTGTACATAATTTTACTACATTTCCCAGTATCTACAATTTCCAATCTGCCAAGTTTCCGTCTCCATTAATTGAAGCAATGACATGTTGGTGCCGAAGCATTTTGCATTCAGTGTTTTGCTTTCAAAGCCACATAAACACAAATGTGACTGCTCACGAGGGCATCTTCAGGGAAAATGTCTGCAACATATCCTTTGCAAAAGTTGAAAACAGGAACACTTCACAGTCTGACTTTTTCTGAAAATGGATTTAAGAATCATGAGTGTATTTTTTTGGACATTCATGGAAGTTGGCAAACTTTTAAACTAGTATTTATCATTTTTCAGTATAACTGATGCTTTTGATTAAAAAAATGTGTGAAACTGTGTGATGAACCAGAGAAGTTTAGATGGACTTTCTTCTCTCATGGTCTTTTTAACCTCTTTCCTTTCCCTCCCGGGTGGTTTTGGTACAATGGAAGAAAAATGAACAACGTCTCACTTTAGTTTCTGTTTAAGTCTATGAAAGGATTTAGATTGCAAGCAGTAGTTCACCTCATCATTGGAGTACTGTCTACTAAAAACCATAAACTGTGCCACCATAGAGTCATACAGTTGGATTTTGTGACACAGGTTTTGTTATTTCCTCAGGTCGACTGTATCTGTCACCATTTGTCCTGGATGTTTGACAGCAGCTACAATTTTTTTTTTTTTTTTTTGGTACTTTTAAGAGTAAGTGCACCCAAGATACTTCCAGTAACCTTTGGCTGAAGGATTGTTCGGAATTCAATAACTGCAGCACATCTCTACAGGTCTCTACAGGTCTCTACAGGTCTGTACAACACTGTACATTCTGTTCAGCGCGGAGGCTAGCATGCACACATCGATAATAACACCAAAAATCAGAGGTTGTTAACTTCCACCTGCTTTAGTGGTCTTACCAGCAGGGAGTAAAATTAAAAGGGGAAGGACAGAAGTGGATGAGAAATGGAGTGTGGAGGTGACGGACAGATGGACTGAAGGAAGGATGAAGGGAGGGAAGGATTACCAGCTAAGCGTACAATCACCTGCTGCGGATGTAATTGGAGGGGAGGTAAAAGCTCGGCCTTTCGCCCGCTGCCAGTCAGTCTACATCCACTCTGTCTCCACTGCTTTTCACCCTCATCACCTCATCCTGTGAGGGTGTAAAAGTTCAGACGAGCAGACAAGGCCAAAAAATCCAACCTGCACTGACACAACAAGCACACCTAAGGTCTTTGGGAAAAAATCAGCCGTAAATGTTTGTCTGAGCCTGCAGAGGACTCTGACACTCACTCAGAGATTATCGACTCAGTTATGTTAAAGAAATCATTCTGCAAAAACGATGCAGAATGGATGTTAAATAAAACTTTTCTCAACACAAATAAACCCTCACCAGTTCTAGCTTTTGCACTTCACTGCTCTTATCCTCCTCCTGCGTCTGATATGCAGAAAGACAGAAGTATATTACTTTCCAGTCAGCTTTTGGCAGTCATAAAACAAAAACAAAATCATTGTCATATAAAGTTGCAGTGTGAAATATAATGTTTGTTTCTGGCTGCAAGATAAATAAAGCTACTGAATGCAACTTTTGGTGCAAAGCTTTAAGGAGCAGTTGTTTGGTTTCCTCGCTTGATTGCAGTTGATGGATGTTTCTGAAAATGCTTATATAGCTTTGTTTTGTTACTCTCCGATTAGATGTAAGGGAGGGTGAAAAAATAAAAACAGAAAAGGAAACAGAATTTATGACGACATGATATCAAAAAGACCTGGATCATCCTTTTCTAGCAAACTCGGAGTTTAAGTTTTGGAAAGCCTGACGTGTGAATGTGATGTTTTGTATAAGCAAGCACAAATTATCAAAACTGTCAGAGACTAATGATGAAAAATTTAGTGTTTTTAGGCTTCAGTTTTTATATCAAACTGAAACAGCCTTTACATTACTTTCTTTAGGTACCTAAAAGAAGTTGCTGGTCTATCTCTGCTTCAAGTGGTTATGTTAGCATGTTGTTTTTCCTCAAGGCTTACATTTAAAAAATATTGCATAACTATCCCAATCCCACCAATCTCAAATGAATCAAACCTGATCCAACCATAACAAGATTATTCTAATTACGATTCAACCCAATATAATCCAGGTATACAGTGCCTGGATTTAATCCTTACTAGCCCAGTTTGATCCTGTGCAATCCAAGCCCATCCAACCCGATCGAACCAAAGCTAGTCAAAAGAAATGAATCTAATCCAGTCCAACCCATCCCAGTCCGATCGAAACAAATCTAAATGTGAACAGCCCAATCCAATCCAGTCTAACCTGACTAGAAGACAACAAATAAAACAAACAGAAAGAAAAAAAAAAACAATCAAGCCCAGTCCAATTATTTCTCATTTAATCCGATCAAGTCAAATCAAATTCAGTCAAATCCAACCAATAAAAACCAAACCAAACATAATCTAACCCAATCTGGCCATATATACAGTCTATCAAATCCGGTCCCACCCAGCCCAATCCAATCCAATTTAATCCTTTCTAGTCCAGTCCAATCCAGTGCAATCCAAGCCCATTCAAATGAACTGGACAAATCCAATCCAACCCAATGGAATCAAACTCAATCTTATCATTTCTAACATAGTCTAACAGACTACAATGACAAAATACAGCATAACACGATACAGATATTACCATAATCCAACAAGAGCCATTCCAAACCAGCACGATCCACTTCACCTTTGGTACAAAATAATTTAATAAACAAAAAAGGAAACCTATGAATAGTTGGAACATTTGAAAACATGAAACCCCCAAAAATTTCCTGTCATTGAATAGACACAACACAGGCTGAGGTAGATTTTTTTTTTTCATAACTGGGACAAGGATTTTTATTTATTTATTTATTTTTTAACTTTGTTTAGAAATAGTTTCTTTGAAACTGACTAAACACATTTAAAAATAGCAAGTCAAAAACAAGCTTGAGAAAACATGAAAACAATGAGCTCAAGGCGGGATGATATCATGGTAAAATGTGTTCTCTCATCAGATTGACTGAACTCGGTTGGGCTCATTCGACATTTTTTGGCCTTTTTCAGAGCGAGAGCAACATAACAGCTGCTTCTAGATTCAAAACTGGATCATATCTCTATAAATAAAGCTGTTTTTTTTCCATTCAAAATGATGCAACACACTAAAAATGACATTGGTACATTCGTCCTGAAGAAACATGACAGAGAAAAAAAGTATGGAAATGTTTGCACACTCCTCTTATTTACAAGATTTACAGCTCATCTGAGCAAAACCACTACATGCACGACAGTCCCTGTATAAAAGCGGCTTTGTTTGTCTGTTCTGAGTCATCGCTGTGAAGCCTTTGAAAAGCTGTTTGTTCTGACGTCTTGGATTTTGAGTTTACATCACAGAGACGAAATCCTTCAGAAAGTGAAATAATTACTCTCACAAAGATATATATGGACAGACGTTAATTTCAGTTAAACAAACAGCCTCCTGTGTGTGGTAGAATTCCCTCAAAGCAGAAAGCATCGTCTTACAAATCCCTATGCGGGTCCTGGTCCCTTGTGGGGAGGGGGGGTGATTTGAATAAACATTACAACAGTCTCCATGGGGATTAGCCTAATGTGCGGTGGTGTAGCTCCACTGATACGTCGCTTTAATTGTCCCCTAAATTAAACACGCAGCGGTTTATCTTCAAATCTTATAAATCTCATAATCCTTTCTCACTCTCTGTTGTGTTTTATCAATCAATAATGATCCCAACCTCGTTCCCCTCTGTATTTATGAATTATCAAAAAGCTCCCTTCTTCCCCTCCTTCCACCTCCACGCTCGACTCCAGCTCCTCTGCCAGACAAAGTGTGTCTGATCACAAGTTTGCACACTCGTGTCGTTTTTCATCAGCAGAAGTAATTTATTAGCCAATTAGGAATGATGAAAGCACGCAGCACTGGAGTCAGTGATTACTGCTTCGGTGCTATGATGAAATTTATCATTCTCACCGAGGAGCACAGAGGATGTGTTTCATGCAGGAGCGTCAGGGACAAGGCTGGAGGCTGGTGGAGAGGAATCGAAACGACAACTATAGCCATTAATTCCTTTCCTTTTGCCCTCTGGATGTCATAAATATTAAGTCTGCATCACCACCAGGGCTTTCCCTGCTGATGTGGCCATGCTGGCAACACTCATGAGAGCTAAAATAAACCATTCAGGTCCCTCCCTGTCTCTGGCTGGAACCCCTGAGTAAAATCCTGCTTTTACAGTTCAGTGCAAAATGCGCAGCCTCTTTATGAAGATGTGTACAACTTCTTTGTACTTATTGGAACAGTTTCAGTGGCAGGATGATGAACAATGGAAAGCTTTGTGCTCAAGGTGCAAACAAAAGCTGTCCCACATATAACAACAACCATAAACTGAGGAGGAGGGGAACACAATCTCAGAGCAGAATGAGAAGCAGCTCTTCCTTACCTGAGTGATGTCAAAGAAGGCCAGGGGCGGATCAGACATGTAAAGAAAGGAGAGAGAAGAGAAGAGAGAAAGAGAGCCATTAATCCAAGGTCAAACTGTGAAATCAAATAAGCCAATAAGATGAAAACATCCATATGTCAGCCTGCACGCGGTTTAACGCAGCACCTGTCACCTGCTGAGGAGTTAGCGGCTGGAAACGCAGATGCTCAAAGGCCGTGCTTGAGTGCAATGAGCCTTGCATTTGGGTGCCTGCCTCAGTCATTAGCCATTACGCGCATTTGTGAGAGGTCAATGGAGCAGCTACCGCAGCCTGTCACACCTGCACATGTCCTTCACAGGCACCCATACCTGACAGGGACGCATGATTTCTCAGTGTGTTTAAGCTAATCGCTCAGCAGAGGTTTCAGGATTTTCTGTCTGCATTTTGAGATCTTTTATAAAGGAGGGTTCAAAGACTGAAAGAGCCTCACTGCTATTCATCACGGTGAGCATCCCTCACTCATGAGATGCAAAGAATGAATGACCGAGACGTTTGAGGCTCCTTAAATCACTCTCTTTCTCCCTGCTGTCAGGCTTTCCACTTACGTTCCCCCAGTTTTGTTTTGTTTTCTGTTGGTGACAGCCTCCTCGCCTCAGAGGGATGATATGACAAGGCTGGATTGAGAGGATAAATTCCTAAAGAGGTGTGTGTCAAACAAAGACAAGTGGCAGAGGAAGATTTGCCGACAGGGGGATATTTTTCAATAAAAAGGGAAAAGAAGGGGGTGGATTTTCTGGCATCTTTTATCCCGACAGAATGAGAATTATTGTAGTTTACTTGGAGAGGCGTAAAGCACCTACCAACGATGCTTCATCCACATGCAGAGGGATTCAAAAACCCTGACTCACTTCCACCCCTAGGAAAAAAAAATCTTTAAACAGCAAGTTTTCAAAGTGGATATTAAACTTTTAGAAATTTTAGACTTTTTGCCCTTGAGAAATCTGTTGGTTTATGGAGAACTATTTTTAATCCTGTGGAAATCTGGCTGTAGAAAGTGGCAAGAGCCTTCAGGGTGTCAAAGTTAACAGTTTTATTTAACATTTAAAAAAGTCTAAGTGAAAATAAAATTCACAGCAGCTGGAATAAACCAAAAGCAGAGCTTATATCTGTTTTCAAGACATTTCCTGTCAACCTGTGGGATCAGGTTTTTGATTATCATCTCAACAGCTGTCAAAAATAATTGTGCAACAAGTGCTCATGTGGTGTAAATGTATGTTTGAATCAGCTGGAAGGAAAATATAGTTATTATTTCCAATTGGTCACTTAGTCATGAGTCACAAAACGCTTTCCATTCACAAAATCTTGAACACACCCTGCATGTTTGGTCTGAAAGCTATGGCCCAGATGTTAAATAGAAGCTCTGTATTGTTTGGTATTGATTCAGACAAACTCCATCAGACGCACGCTGAGAGCCCGCAGAAAAATGAGTCACAGGTGCTCCTTACTCAACACCTGAGGTCAATCATAACCAGCAATAACAGAGAGGAATAATTACATCTTGTTTTTTTCTCTCCATGGGAAAGGCAGTATCCATTTGTAGCCTTCGCTAGTTGGCCTGACGACTACTGTTGTTAATATTGAGAAGAATTATAGATACAGGGTTGGGAGAGTTACTTTAAAAATGTTTTCGGATACAGTTACTAGTTACCTGCAATCAGCAACGTAATCTTAAAGTAATGTAACTGTAATGTAAAATAAGACAAAAAAGGTAAATATCAATAAAATGACTCACTTTTGTGTATTCTGTAAGGGGAGAAGAAGAATTTAACCTTATGAAAGAAGCTGAGATAACCAAGCTTAGGCAGTAGCTTCTAGTCCTACAATGAAAGTGCTCCAGTCTTGACCACATAGTCCAGTTTATGAAGCAAAAATAAAACTGCTTCTTCTGCAATAATTTTTCAACCAAAAATACCAAACAAATGGGAGAAACAGAAAGCGTTAAACACCGTAAATATGTTTAGAACTTCTTTTTTAATTTTCAAAATATCAACCTTCCTCCTTTATCCAGGCTTGGAACTGGCAAAGGTGACCCAAAGAAGACAAGCACATGTGCGATTCGTTTTCAGTCACCTGTTCTGGCTGCAGCTGGGAGGGACTGCTGCAAGCAGGGATGACTTGTCCGCCTGTGAGTGTTTTGGATAGAGGAGAGACTCACAGCAGCGCCTACTACTCGTTGAGAATAGTACTAGAATCCAAACTCTAGAAAAGTTGCTAGATTTGTCGCTAGTTGCTAGAGGGGTCTGAAAAGTCGCTTAATATAGTGACACTGCACAGGTGTGAAAGACATACGCTCCCATTTTAAATTAAATGTATATAAATATAATATAATATGCATTTACACTGCAATCCTGCAAAATAATCCCAATTTTTACCAAATGTAACTATAATCTTACTTTTCTTTTGGTATCCTAACTATGTAATGCCATTAAATTTATTCCATCGCTCCCCAAGCCTGTTGGTATATTATTACATTTTAATTAGCTTACACTGTAAAACACCACAGTTGTTTACCTTTAAACCCTTTGTTGCTTATTAGCCTAAATCGTGCTTAAGTTTGAGTGTTAACTGAATGTTTTCTTCCCTTTTTTAACAAGTTGGTCTGAATGTTGATTTCCATTTGAACTATTAGGAAATTTGTCACTACAGAGCATTTTTAGTGTATCTTAATCATGATTCTGTTACTTTTACACACTTTAAAAATTATTCTGCTTCCCCATGTTTTAAACACGAATATAAAGTAACAATGCTGGATGTTCAGACTAAACGTGCTGATGTCATCACATATTGATCTTCTAACTGGTTCATGACACATTAAAGAGGCAGGGCCTCAAACATCAAGGTCTACCCATAGCTCCGCCCCTGACACGCCTTCAGAGGGATGGCCAATCAGGGTGAAAGGGGTTCGTGGAGCTGGTGCCTTAAAGAGACAGCTGCTAAATCTGTATATCAGACAGAGACTGAAATAACATTTTTCTAAAACGCCAGTGAGAGAAAAATCTGGATTTTCTTTTTTGTGCTGTAAATCATGTAAATACGCTACCGTCCCGCATTAGAGGGACAGGTACTTTGAGACACATGCTGTGGCTGAGGGACCTTGTCCTCCTGCACAAGCCTCATATTAATACTTTCACTCTTCAGATAAATGATGTGATGGTTTCAGTGAGAAGAAATAAAAAGAAAGAGCCCTGAAAGCCTGGAAATGAGTCTGGATGCATGCTTTTTTTTTCCTTTTGTTGTTGTTACATAACCAGGAACATGAACCCTCGGCTGTTTTTGCTCAGATGTCTAAAACTTTATTTATGGGCTTGTGGCTGAAGCCACTTTGTGTCTCTGCTGATGCCACATGTTGTTATTTTTCTCTGGAGGCTGTAGCTGCTCTGAAACTCTGTGAGTGATACTGTACATGAGGCAGGATGTTAATCCTAAAAAGACTTTTATTATCATTCAGCATACTCTGCAGAGGGCCAGTAAACAATCTGCAGTTGCAATTTTGTTTCAGATCAATAAGTAAAGCATTTATACTTGTGTTGTTTCTCGTATTTTGTCAGACATGTATTCATGGAGCTAACATGATTCAAACGCAGCGTCTTCGTTTGATGCAGACGAGAGTCTCAGGACATCAGTTCTTCGAGATAAAAATATGATTCGCTGTGACAGCCGAGATAAAACACAGAGGCTCCTGAAAGCATCTTATTTTGAGCAAATTATCCATGATACGGCTGTTTTTGTGGAGGTGCTGGTGAGCGGGATAAGCCAGCTGTTATTCACTCGGATGAAGTTCAGCTGAAGTTCACCATCAGCTGCAGTCTCCTTCCTCCCTCCCATCATCACTCCCACCATCACTTCGCCCTGCTCGTCACATAGCCTCCCTCTAACAGCTTTGGCAGTCCTGAAATATTCAACAGAACACAGCCACCACTTGCCCTCAAAAGCCGAGGAGGGTAAAAAAAAAAAAGTTGCGCTCTCTTGACACTTTCTTTATGTCACACGTTGTTTTCTAAGTGGGAGGAAAGCAGAAACACTTCCATCTGTGTGTATGCATTATCCAGCAGCTCAAAATGCCAACCAAAAAAAAAACAAAAACCCATGACTTAACTCAAATAATTGAAGCAAAATGTCAGAAAAAAAATCACAATCACAAACCTCAGACTCTCTTTTTTTAAGGCTTCTGACTTTTCAGACCTCCCTCCTTCAAGTGTCAACGTTAAAAGGCGAAGCCGCTCAAATCAAAGCGACCTGCAGCAGCAGCAGCAGCACATTCTGCTAAAATGCTCTCTGACACTGAACTAAGGGAGAAAACCCAGTAACACCACTTTGAAACACGGGTTTGGAGAGCACACAGGCGTGGAGGATGTGTGTACCCAACATCCAGCTCATTAATCTCCAACCTGCCAGGCACCAGGCCAATAAATTACCAACATATGAGGTAATTTCAAGCGTTGCAAGGTTTTCCTGCCTGTTGACACGTAAAACATGCTGTGTGTGAGGCGTTTGTTGGTGGCTATTCATCAAATGGAACTGCACGGCATCTAAGATATAATGTGCAACCTTTTAAGGAGGCTGATGGAGGACGAAGAGAGAGGGCTGTCTAACATAAAATAGTCAGGTGAGCAATTACAGAAGTTCAAGGTTAGGTAAAAATTTCAAATACAGCCTTCACATCATGGCTTTTTAGACTCACTTTAATCTCGATATAACTTTTTAAACATTCCTGCACGACTTCTGATTGGTCAAAACCTAACAACGATGCTAATTTATTCAATAGCAATGTGAGGGACGACCTGATAACAAGTCAAACCAAATCACTGTTAACGTGGAGATGAAAATGCCAGCTGCTCGCATTAGAAAACAAAGAGCGAGGATAAGATCTCTTTCTTTGGAGGGTGGTAATTTTTTGATTGGTGGTTTACGTCTTGTAGATTGTAAATTGGAGGTAACCACATCCATTGAGGAAAGGTTGTACAATCTCACCACATACATGCAGATCATTGACATGAACTTTTGTTTGTGTCTGGACATTTTCAATAAAAACGCAGTCCTCGCAGAGGGCTTTCACACCAGCACGGCTCCGTTCCAGTTCTGGTTCCAATACCTAATTTTGAACTGCCCGGGGTGTTCAGACCAGAAAAAAATGGTTCTGAACCTGAAAAGTTGGTTCGTAGCTGGAGCCAAAAAAAGTTGGTTCCAGCTGTGAACCGTGACATCATATGTGGGCGTGTCTTATTCTGTGTTTACAGGTGTGTTTCTTTTATTGGTGTCTTTGTTTACATTTTACATCCTGAGAGACATGACACTCGTCTATTTCAAAGCAAACATTTGTTGTCTGTTTTTATTTTCAGTTGTTTTGAAAACAGACACTGAAAAAGCAAGAGTAACACGGAAATACATCCTCCCACTTTTGTTCTTCTTAAGCTGGTATGAACGCAAACTGGTTCACTAGAAAGCACCAAGGTTCTGAGAATCTAGAACAGAACCAGTTCCAGAACCAGAGTGGTACCGGTGTGAAAGCTTTCACAGTTGGACTGAAACCAAGAAGTGAAGCTGAAGTTCTTTCAGTTTCAAAACCAGAATTTAAATCAAATTTCTTTGGTTCTTTGTTGTCCATTCTCTCTTAAACTTCTGCTGTTGGGTAAGAACTTCAGTGTATTAATGATGGAAAGCTTTGGTTGAATAAATTCCTTTTAATGCTAAATTATTCCATCCTCCAAATGTATTTTAATTGCTTCAGTAGTTTTAATCCAGGCTTATTGGAGGGTATGTGTGCACTGTATGCTGTATGATCAAACTGAATTAGAATAAATATTGGATCATAAAATGTCGCCTGGGCCCAAAGTCATCCATCCATCTATTCACCCCTTATCTATCCAAGGTTTGGAGAGGTTAAACTCATCTTAGCTGACATGTTGAAGACAGGATACATCTTGGGCAGGTTTTCAGTCCATCACAGGGCTCAAATACGTCATCTGGACACCAGAATAGATGAGAATTGGCTCCGTGCTTAAAAACAGCAGAATCCCTCAGACTGTCCAGCTGAAGTGAAGTTTCTGGGCGTTGGAAAAGTTTGATATTTTTCATGTTTGAACTTATAAAACTTGTAAAATAATTAGGATGCAAAACAGACTCCACTGACCTGACACATTTTGATTAAGGAAACCCAGGAAAGAGACTTTTGCTATCTTAGCATTATATTAAGAGACCACCCATCTCTGTCTTTGGACAAAAGCCTATAAATGGGATAAATCATGGCTCTAAAGCCTGGATCAGGCCATTTGAAGCCCAGCTAATGAAGACATGTTGATTTAACGAGCCGTGCCCCTGTCTCACATAGAGCTGTGCTGACTCTTCCAGATTAATGAGCACCCCGGCTAGCACTAATGGCTAATAATTCAACACAGTAGTTTGCTTCTTTGTCTCATTTTGATCTAATCGCCGTCATTGCTGCATCCGGCCTCGCTTCCACTTCAGAGCATCCATCACTGCAGAGCTTGTGACTGCGCAATTACATTTCAGCTCTGAGGTTAGAAGTCCACTTTAAGTTATAGAGTGGAGTGTTTTAAGGATGGGAAACACTCCTTTCTTTTGTTTTTTTCTCTCCTTCATTGTCTGAACGAAGTCTCTTATGTCCCAAAAGAGGATTAAAACCAGGCGGAGCTGAGTGCTCTGGTCCTTTCTTTAAGAGGAGCGTTTTTCCTGCTCTACATCTTAAAGACTAAAGCTGCTGTTTGAACTAAGCTGACTGAATGAATCAATGAGTTAGTCTTTCATTAAGTTCATTCCAGCGTCTCTAACCTCTGCGGCATTCTGGTATCTTTTTAACAGGCTGTAATAAAATCTTTAGAGATAAGAAGATCCCAGAGAGTCCTCCAGAAGGTCTTTGTTGCCCACTGACAGATTCAGGTTGTTTTGCAGGGTATCCAACAACACAACAGGAAAGATCCAGACTGAGGTAGAGCTTTTCATTTATTTTTAAAAGCCACATCACTATTTTCCAGACAGCCAGACTCCAATAAAAAAAAACATATTTCACCTCACAGAACAAAGAGGACAATGTTAACTTCAGCTATAGCTGGTTATTCTGGTGTACACAGACTAACTTTAACCTTTGGGGTCTTTGTGGAAACGTTACCAAACGTCTGGATCACATGGTTTTTTTAAGTCCTCCAGCAGATGCGTCGCATCTCACTGCCTGAATCGGGTATCGGCTGGATTGGGTATGGGTAGCAAAGGGCCGATCAGTGGTGCTGATCCAGGCAACCAGCTCTGTGCCTTTTTTTAAGGTTGTTTGCACTATTTTGTCACTTTGTTTAAACCAGTATCCATGTAAGGAGATCGGCTCAGAAAGACTGGGTACCTGCTGGACCAGCACTTGGAAAAAGGTGTGTGAATTTGAGAAAAGAAAGAAGGTCTGCAGTTATTTGATGAGGAGATGCAGAATTCATACACACACCTGTGTGTGTATGATGTCACCGTCCTCTATCTCTAAGCACTAGTGGCTGCACACTGAACTAAAAGCCCCGTGGCTCCCTCACAGGTCGATCACGCCACGCGCATGTCTCTGAATGACTGGCGCGGCGAGCTGCAGGTGAGGCTCAGCCTGCAGATTCAGCCCCGCTATCAGCAGAATAAATAGATACCTCTGTTTTCTGTGTTAGCACAGGTTGCACTGGGGGGAAATGTATCTCTCTCTGCTGACAGATAGTGACAAACAATAACAGTAAAGCCCAGAGGGAGAGAAATGTGAAATTGATCAAACAAACACTGTTATCGCAGGCCCAGAGTCTGTTTTTCATTTTTCTTTCTAACTCTCTGCCTGGGTGAAACGTGGAGCTTCACAGGTTTACAGACAACCAACAAAAGGCAGATCAGAGGCAAGGAGCCTCTGGTTGAATCAAACGGAGCAACAAACTTTCATTTTGCAGACAATTGAATGAATGAGAACAAGAGAGGTCGAAGAGAAGTGAAGGAACAACTTCATCCGTCCATTCACACCTTCATTACGTCCTGGTTTGTTGGCTTCATAATTTGATAGTTTATGACATGTCTCTTTCACCTTGCAGGAAGTCTGTGTGAGTGGAGAAATGGAGAATTAATGAAAGCTCCAGCAGTTTGTGATGAGCTCATATTTTCCTGCCCAATAATAAAACACTTTGAAAGGAGCGTTTCTTTCAGTGAGTCAGACTGTGCAGACGTGGCAGAGGTGTTATGATGACTGTAATCAGCATTACGCAGCGATAAAGAGCGACGTTACTCACATTGGACGAGAGGAGCGATAGCATTGATTTACGAAGGATGGGGCAGAAACAAGCCGGTTGGAGCTCAGGTTTCTCCATGAACAGACGGTTAACTACACTCTGACGCCCAAGTGGACAGAAGATCGACTTCTGCAACTGAGCTGTCAGAATAAATTAAAGGACACACTTTAGACCAATTCTTGCACAACCAGTATTCACTTGGTTTCCATAACTAGAGTATAAATTTATCTTAGTTAACGATGAAAATCAGAGCCACAGTCGTCGTGAGAGAACGAGGGTCTCTAAAGAATGGACCAATCTGTCCTCAGCAATCAAAGGGAAGTTAAACGTTCTTGAGTGGCACAATAACCCCAACGTTTCTTTCTGAAGGAGCACATTTTGATAAGTGCCTGTCACCACCGGCAATTCCTCTGCCAATCATCTCCAAGCATTAACGCCAACCCTCATTAGCTCCCGAGAGTCCACACGTCAATCACTCCAGCTGTGGAGGATAATTTAGAGGGTGGAGGATGGAGAATGGTGGGGGGGGGGATCGACAATTTAAACAAACAAGTTATCAGTCAGTCAGTCAGTCAGTCATGTGCCAAAAGGGCAGCGTGACTCAAGAGAAGCGTGCTTATAAGATGTGAAACCATTGCATACCTTCAGTTTCTGTCAAAGGTTACTGTTCAAGTGCAACAACAGAGCAAAACGCAACAAAACTGTATCATCAGCAGTGTTTTGAGTAACTGCAACTCCACCAGTTGTCGCCATGTGACGTTAGCATAAAGAGTAATAAATCCTTTCAAACTTCTGTGATTGTGATGACATCATTAATTGGCTGTTTCTATCCTGACTTTCCTCCTTCCTGACGACAAGGACGGACAACACCCAATTATCTTCTGTCTTATGAGATTATCCTATCAAATTATCCTTTGGTCTGAGGTGTGTTCAGATTGAATTGGGTCAGGTCGTAAATATTAAACTTATTCAATGTTTACGACCAAAAATCTTCATGTGTGTGGGGAAAGCCGATGGCTTCTGAGTCATGACTCCATGAGCTGTGACATAGAATGGAATGTAACCAATCAGAAAGCCAGCTGACTGAGGAACAAGGAAGCAGATGTAAACAAATCAAGCATGACTGACCTGACAGAAAGTTTGTGAGGAAAATCTGTGTTTGCCGTCTCCAGTTTTTTTTTTTTCCCCAATGTCTTTTCTTCTTTTTGGTTTGGGAATTTTCCATTAAAAATAGTCCCAAGATCACCATCATTCCCTCAATCTGTGACTCCAGCAGTGTGGAGGTCCTGATACGTGCTGGACTGAACACACAGCTGGTGAGAACACAGTCAAAATGCAATGGAGAAGAGGCAGAACAGACCTGGATCTTATGGTTTCAAAGCTCTCTTTGGGTCTGAATAAAGCGATGTGTCCACCAAATGGAAAAAGAAGTAAACAGCTGATTTTTAAGATACTTTGTTGAAGACTTTGGCTGTCAGAACTCTTCAGCAAAACCCTGCTTCAAACAGAGACCAGGTGTGTTCATGAGAGGATTAAAACACAAAGAAGTAACACACAAGATACTTCACCAAGTAACTCAGTAACTTACTGAGAGAAGTAATTATCAGTTACAACCAGCGACCAATATGACCAATACAAAACACTGACCAGTGAAGGGAGTGACGACGGTCGTCTGGTCTGGTCTTTCTTTAGTCCCAAAGAAGCAGCGACAGCTGTCCAAACAGCAGCTCCCACACTGGTATTCATCATATTCATCTCTCTCTCCTCATATCTGTCATTTACTGTAAAATACTGTTTGCACACACACACACACACACACACACACACACACACACACACACACACACACACACACACACACACACACACACACAAAGATCTATGGTATTCCAGTAAATATGTGATTCAGCCTGATCCCCAGACAGACGCCTGACATCAGCCTGCAAACATCAGCACTACCGGGAAATGTTCCCTCATACACACATTTATACACAAGTCAAACAGACAAGAGATCTGTATGTGACTGAGTGTGTGTGTGTGTGTGTGTGTGTGTGTGTGTGTGTGTGTGTGTGTGTGTGTGTGTGTGTGTGTGTGTGTGTGTGTGTTTATCACACTCAGTGGAGGCTGCTTATGTCTGAGTACACACCTCTTCAGTCAAATTTGCATCTGGAAAGTAAGCTGTGTGTCCCAGGGTCATATCTGTCTATCTCTGTCACACACACTCTCTCACACGCACACACAGCACATCACATGTTCACACTGAGCGACTTTCAAGGAGCTCGGCCTCATCGGCTAAATGTTGAAGGCAAGCTGCCGATATTCTGTCTGTCGAGGCTTCTGACATCAGAGGGAGTCACCGCTCAGCATCTCAAGAAACTTCAATTTTTAGAACTCAATTAATCAGAGTCCTGAATTATTTTTTACATGATTCAATAAAAAACTAACGGAGCTACTGAGAAAATATGTTTCTGTCGGGTATAATAAAGGTGCTTTATTTGCACAGCAAAAATAAAAAACATTAAAATAACATAAAATAAAATAAAGAAATTGTCCCACTGATTTCAGATTAAGGCTGAGTGATATCCTGGTTTTCTCATGTGATGCAAATATGACGTCCCAGATTATTCCCTAAATTTCAAGCTTTAACTGCACATAATTTGCCTTTTTAAGTCCATATTGACCACATAAAGCCATGCATGCAAACATTTTAATTTCTTTGATTTAGTTTCACCCACAGGTCTGTGGTGATTCTCTCAACTCTAAAGAGCGTTTAGGATGCGGTTGCACCTGCATGCTTAGCTCTAATGCGATCACCTAAACTTACTAAAAGTACTTCATTGTTGTTTTAAATCTGTTTCACAAAAAGTCAAGGTTATATTTGCCCTGTAATCTGAACAGTCTCATAGGAGAAAGAATTTTGAAACCTCATTCAAGTAACAACAACAACAAAAAATCATTGAATGAAAATTCCTGAAGCCAAAATCATTTATTGGCCAGGACTCTAGTTAAAAGAGTCAATATTCTTGGTGAAACAAAGATTTAAAAACTTTTTTTTTTTTTTTGTGAGAACATTAAATCATATTTTAACATCATGGCAGCTTTTTTTTCTTGTCTTTCAGTAAATTCCTCCTGATACACTAAAAAATTGTAGTAACAGACAGAATATGTTCATTCCTCATGTCCTCATGTGGAAAAGAGGAGACTAAATATTGAGAAAATGGGGACGGGACTAGATAAGCTCGGCTTCTCACGTCTTCCCTTTCGGACATGTACAATTTGATCAACTATTGACAATGTGTGATGTTTTATAAGTGCTGACATGACCGAAATAAATAAATAAATAAATAAATAAATAAATAAATAAATAAATAAATAAATAAATAAATATTCCTCATGTCAAGGCTCAAATAAGGTAAATGTTAATATTTGTCTGTTCAGATTACATGATTTGTCAATGTAAAAATGGCATTACTCAAACTATTTATTAGATATATAGAAAATCTATTTTTCCATGGAATATTAAAAAATATTAACTCTGACACTTATTTTTAAATGTAAACCAGTCTAGAATTCTTAGGGTTTTCTCTTCGCCTTTATAACACTCTTTAATCCAGTTTCATTAAAACCAGGCTGGTTGTTTTCCTGCATCTTCGTCCCAAAAAGTACAAAGGGCACCAAAATAAATTTTAAATCAGTCATCAAAGTGACGCGTGACCTCTCTTTAACCCACAGAAACTGCTGCAGAGATGCAGAAAGTCCCTCTCAACTGCTCTTCTATGGAGGTTAATGTCTCAGAGCCTCTCTGAAGAGCTCAGACAGCTGTTTAAAGAGCAGACTGATGCTTACTTTATTTATGCTTCTACATTCTCACAGCAGGCGTTCAAACAGAAGTCATCATCCTGACTCCTAAATTTCATCTCTAATTCAAACCTCCGTACGGTTTTATCACCGCTGTGCCTTTTCTGACAACACCGTAACCTTCAGCCTGCGTCTGTTTGCCGGATCAGAAAGCGAGAGCAGAGGGAAACCAGGGGTGTGAAGCCAGGGGAGGGTCACACAGAGGTTTTGGGGGCAAAGGCGTGGCTGCTCCTAAAACTGAACCCTTCCTGACAAAAACACGCTGATCCCGTCTGAAGAGAACGATCAATTATTCACAAGTGTTGGCTGTGTGGTGTTATTATCTTCCAGCACGTCTGAAGCTGCTGGGAGTGGTCGAGAGTTCAAAGTGAAGAGTATGAGAGGCATTGTTACTCTACAAACCTCTGATTAACTTTTAAAAATCAGTCTGTTGTTTGCGAAGGGGAGCAATGTAACGTAGCGTCTAGGCGCAGAGCTCGCTGTCGCTCCTGCTCTTCTACTTTTCCGTCATGCATTTTGCATTACTGATGTACTAGTGCCATCGATCCCAGTTTCCAACGTACTCGTACCAATTCTTCATATGGATCAGATTTTACGCCAGCAGAAGATCACAAACTGTCTCACTCAGAACTTTTAGCGTGTATTGGCAGGCAGCAGCGCTCCCGAGGAACTTTTTCTGTGTGTAGTAAAATCAAAAGAGTCAGTTAGTGAAAAGTTCACAATGTTAAACTCTGAAAATGATACCGAGTCAGAGTCGTATTGATCAGAGGTCTCCTGCCATTTCAACCAATAATAAAGAGAGTGTCTACAGATCAGACGATTTGAGCCGAGGAGCAACAAAAGAGCAGAGAACAAGGACTTTATCAGAGTAAAAAACAGGGATAGATATGAATACTTGGCTCATTTGGCTTTGATTTTTTTGTCAGTGGATCTGACTCAAAAACTCAAAATTCAGGGTAATAAAGTGTGACTTATTCCCCAGACCTGACATAAACTTCAGAGTAAAGCACATTAAACTTCATTTGATCCAGCGTGAACCAAAAGGAGCATCAAACGGCGCAGCATTTCACCGCTGAGGGGCCAGAGCTTCAGCCTGAGCTTCAGCCTGAGCTTCAGCCTGAGCAGCCGCCGCCTGTTCTGCTGTTGTTGAATGTTTCTATTATTCCAGGAGGATATCAGAACAATTCCTCACTCATAGTCTACTCTAATTCTCATTCACGGCACTGACACCTTCTCTCGTTTCTTTATTTTTTTGTTTTTGCTGGCACGGGCTCTTGTGAGAATATTGTAAGCTGACACGAGTAGCGGAGAACAAAGAGGAACAGCAGCGTTGACACAGTTCCTTACAGCTCAAAGCGCCGGGTTGTATTTTGGTTGGGAAGCTGCTTCGTGCCTTGAGGCAGGCGGCTGTGTGTCTGGAGATTGGGTTTAATTGGGAAGCGTTGACCTTTTCCACCAGAGAAAACACACACATACACACACAGGCTGTAAAAACGCACATTAAGAGTCAGCGCGGGGTTCTATCGAGCAGGGACAGACTCTGACTCACAGCGTTACGATTCAACAAAGAAATTAATTAAGAGGACAGATACTGCTGCACGGGTAATTTATGATTTATGTTAATACGCATAAAGGGCAAATCCCCCTTCCATCTCCTTTTACTGCAACACTCTCCCATGACTTTGTACCTCTGTATCGAGCCCTACTTTCTCTTTGTGTCACTTTGCATTATGAACTGTCTCTCACCTCCATTATTACCATGTTTCAAACATTTCTGGAGCATAATAAACTGAGTGCTCACAATGGCACAAAAAAGTCTGAATGAACCTTTGGAAAGACAACGGACTGAGCCGTGTGGTGCATAAAACACAGAGCGCAGACTGCAGGAGACACTCTGGTGTGATATGAAGCGTTATTTCAAACACTGCAGAGAAGTCAAGTCAGCCAACAGTAACACACCACAGGACGAGATTTTCATTGTTTCTCTTCAGCAGACTCATGTGAACAATCACACACCCTGACAACCTCTCAAACATGATGTTGGATATTTTTTTTATGCCAAACAAAGCCAAAGAAGCACCTGTTTTAAAGTACCCCGAGGTACCCAATGGCTGTTTCTGTGGCTGTACCCTTTGATGTCTGTTAGAAATTGGCACCTAGCATGAATTAAAAGAACCATTTGGTGTCTGCTTTAGGCTGTGTACTTCTGTATGTACACTCACATGAAGTGCAGGTGGTTTTGTCCCAAAACAAATACTGCAGCTTTGCACTTATCGGAAACTACGATCACATTTTACAACTGTTCTCAGGTGTTATTCTGTTATTCATCGATTATGACAATCATCCATTGTTTGAACTGTTCCCACCAAGCGGCAACCTCCAGTCTGAAAATATGAGACAATGCGGAAGTGCTAAAGTCTGCTGTTCCTCGAGTGTCCGCTTGAGGCTGGCTCTGGAAGTACCGGAAGTCACAAACACACCAAGCCAAAAAAAAGATGTTTTCACAGCCAAAATAAACACATTTACAGCCTGGTGCTAAGAATGTCTCCTGTCCGAAATGCTAATTTTGCTAACAGCATGCACTATACAGGGGTAAATTTTTTTCTAACTCAGCAGATTGACAATGTTAAGACTGCCAGTTCGTCCAATCAGAGGCACAGCTCAGATCATGTGACTGCCGGCACCCTATGGCTGTTACTGTGGAGACTCACAGCCCACCTCATTTCCAAAATGGCCGCGCCGGCTGTTTTGCTTCAAAAATCTGTTTCAGAAACAGATGGATGACGTTGCGGGAACTACATCCATTAATTATACAGTCTATGGATCCCGCCATTTCCTCTAGGCAGCCAAGATGGGGACTGTTGAGAGTGAGAAGAGTCTACCGTTCCACACTCAACTTTTTGCCTGTTATGAGTGCCCCAGATGAGAAATCTGTCTGTAATCCGTCTGTCCATACTATCAGTGTGAACACACTTATGCACTCAAGCAGTAAATGTAGGAGCAGAGGTACACGATTTGGGACACAGCCATGATGTGCTCTTTTCATCTGCCTGTAATGAGGCATATGCCTGTATTAAGGTACCACCTTGCATCAGTGTTTTCTTCACTGGTTTTTAAGATGCTGCTTTTTTTTTTAAAAAAAATCTACTTTAAAGTTCTTCTTTCTTACCATCTTTCTTTGTCTGATTTGAGGTACTTGAATTGCTTAAGTTTCAAGGTGTCCTTTTGCATCTGTCTCTAAAAGCTCTTATTTGAGCTTGAGTCTTAAGTTACTCCTTTTGGGTCTATTTCAAGGTACCCTTTAGCATCTGGAAAATCTGTTCACCTTTTACAACTGCATTAATGTACCATGATGTTTCAGTTAAGATTCCTGTATAGGTTTTTAAAACGACTTTTGTATTTTGATGCCCTGGTTCAAAACACCCCAAAGCATCCCTCTATAAATACTCTAAATACCTGGTGTGAGGTCCATGTGTCTGTTTTAAGGTTTCTTTTTCTTTCAGTAACACTGAGTGCGTGTTTTAGAGTACCTTTTTGTGTCTACTATATACTTCTTTATGACTGTTTAAGGATAAGCTTCAGCAGCTGTTTTGGGGTACTGTTGGTTTATTCTTCAGCTCTACCTCAGTTTTTTTTTTAAATATACAAAATTATTATGATAAACGTGACAGTTATGAAGTACTCTTTATGTGCTGGAGAAACATTACAATGGAACTACCTTCCACCCATTTGTCTTTCAGTTTTCGTTTGTCATTACAAACAGTAAGTACTAGAAACTCATTTTTCTCTTACACACTAACACACACTCACACACAGACACGCACATATACTCACAACATTTACATAATCATAATAGGAAAGCAAAGCTTTGTAATCATGCATTGTTTGCCAATGATGTTTACAACAGTGCAGACAGTCAGACATCATTACGGTCTAAATACTTTGAATTAAATTAAGCAAATGTGGTCGCTCGACGAAATGGATTTTCAAATGAATGTCACAGCAAGCAACAGAAATGCATTTCTGTTTAGTTAGTGGAATGCTGATTCGTTCAGTCTTTGGAGGAAAACATGCAGAAAGAATGAGCGAAATGCACGGAGAGCGCACTTTTTAATAAGACGAGGAGGAGGAGGAGGAGGAGGAGGAGGAGGAGGAGGAGGAGAGCAGATTGAGTTTAAAGGTACAGACACATGAAGATAAACTCTCGCTGGAAACTTTGCTTTTTGTGCTGACCCACGGTGTCAGAGGCTGGCCTTTGTTGGTCAGGGGTCAAACACAGCGGTTTGGTCACTGGCTCTTAGAACCCCTCTGGTCTCCAAATCTGCCTTCCTGTAGCTCTGAAACCGTTTGATTTGTCAGACGAGGTTTTATAAAAGCCTCAGTTTGCCTGAGACGTTTGTGTGAATCTGTGGACGGGGATCAAACAAACTTCAGGCTCTGATCCAGGAGACTGATCCTGTGTGACAGTCATCGCAGACTGCTTTTCAAGTTACATAACTTTTGTTTGTTATGGCGCATGCATCAGTTAGTTTGATGATCATTTTCAAAATGTAAGAAAGTCATATTTATGACTATACTGCATCAACTTCCAACACTTATACCATCAATTAAGAGAATATCTACATCTAAAACTCACAATAAAACCTCTTTTATTCATGCACTCATGAAAGATTATAGGAAGTTTGCCACCTTGTATTTCAAATGTGTTGTTCAAACAAGCACCCTATTACTGTTATTCACATTCATTCAGGCTTCCTCCCACAGTCCAAAATCATAATAATCAGGTTAATTGGTGATTCTAAATTGCTAGTAAGTGTGAGCGTGAAACGTCTGTCTCCATGTGTCAGCCCTGCGATTGACTGGCGACCAGTCCAGGGTGTACCCCCCACCTCTCGCCCAAACACAGCTGGGATAGGCTCCAGCCACCTGCGACCAATCCATAACAAACGTTATCTCGAGAAGCTTTTCCAAGCATTAAATGAGATATTTCTTCGCAATAAGACTTAGTTTTTTGTGCTTTTCATGTGACATGAAAGGTTTTGGGATTAAAGTAACTTTGCTTTTAAGATAAAAACATCAAACCAGAGTTGGTTAAATGTTTATAGTTGTTGTCGTTGACGAACAAAGACGAACCACCGAATAAGATATTCAGAATGTTTATGCTGAAAAAAGAAATGTCTCAAGAGTCTTCAGCTGATTGGAATGATAAAGTTTGGATGCACAGTGAGAATGAGGATGAGGTTTGAGAAACTTTTCCTCTGAGATGTTCCTGCACCCTGGCAGCTAATTTATTGGTCTCTCAGTCCATCGATCAAACCATTCAGCTGTGCCGATTGGCTGCTGTCCTCCAAGAGAGACCAGAAATCCATGTGAAGCCAGGATCCTTTGCTGCATTTGATTAAGTGTTGGCCTCTGTGAAGGAAGAGCCCTGCTGCCATTATGATGCAAAAATCAAACTTCACCCAACACGCTACTCCCTCCCTCCCTCCCTCCCTCTCCCCCTCTCCTCTCAGCTCTGCTCGCGTTCCTCCAGGTTTGACACCGACTGTGTGAAATTAAGCCAGTCTGACTGGCGCCTGTCAAATCAGCCGAGGTTAAAAACTGTTAGTTTTTTTCTTGATGTGTCAAAAAAGAGGGAGGAGGTGAAAATGATACTCAGAGGACAGAACGTCTGCTCCGCCCTGATTCCCTCCAGTCTCCCTGCTGGCAAAGAAAAACATGGTGACAGCCGCAGCCAGAGGTTAAAGCACCAATTAGCTCCAGCGAATGAACCCTCATTAGCCTCCGCTAAATTTCCACACCTTCTCCTCTCTCTCTCTCTCTCTCTTGTTCACTTCCTTTCTTAACACTTCTTTGCAGATATCATCCCTGAGTGACCGCGAGGAGCAGAAGGAGTCAAGAGACATGTGGGGATGATTGACAGAGGCTAAAAATGAGCAGAAAGCAGTAAGATGTAGAGCGAGTAAACAAACACAGACAGGCCGAGCAACCCAGCTCATTTTGTGAGAATGTGAGCCTCACGCTTCCTAAAAAGATGAAATAAAAGATCTTTTTGAGCTTTTAAGGATTTTTAGAATAGATTTCAAATTGTGGAATTAGTGAAAATGTCCCGTTAAGACAAGGTCATCATCTTCAAGGAAACCAGTGAGAAATAAAGGAAGCTCTCTGAGGCAGGAGGCCGGTTTATACCAGCGGCATAAGGCCACAAATTGGCTCAACAATGGTCCCATTTATTCCAGGTAATTGTACCAATTCATCAGAGTTAACTAACCAATAATGTATTAAAGTGTAAGAACGATTTCACCTTCAAGGTCCCTCGAAAAATGAAAGAGGATATTTGGAGTAATTACCTCCTGTTTGATTTTTATTAGTCTGCAGGCTCTGCACTTCATTTTCAGAGTTTTTGGTTTGGCATCATATCAAATTACAGTTTGAGGTGCTAAAGCAAAGAATCTGCAGTAGAGAAAGATCAGGATACTATGAGGGCCAATGGAAATTAAACAGGATGTTATGGTTGATTTAATCCTGATACCAGTCTTTAATCAGCTTTATGTACCTCCTCGTTCTTTGTTATCCCACCTTTAGCCTACCTGTTAACTCAGAAATCACCTTTTGAGACAACTTGGTTAATATGTTGTCTGCGATATTTTCCTTCAGGACACCCTTGAAAACAAGCTGATAAATCTCAAGGAGAGAGAGAGAAGGTTTAGTTACAAAAACTTGTAGTTCTAACTTTTGCTTCCAAGTTATGCAAATCAGACCAGTGATGTATGGAGAGGCAATAAAAGTAACTGCACTACACCATCAGACCAGTAGAGGGCAGTGATAAATGATGAAGGACATACAGCATATGAGAAGTTCTCTAGAAAGTACAGCCTCTCCAGGCAGGGCCGTTTCAAGGGGAGGCTCAGTGATCCCACAGCTAAACTTTGACCCTACTTCCTGCTGTTAAAAACCACACGGTTCCTCAAAAAGTCCCGAGTTCCTGGGGAAAGTACCTGAGAACCACCTTGAGTAATGTGTCCCACACAAACTCTAAGTCTAGTTGTTCATTATTCTGAAGCTCTAATGGGAAGCTTAAGGCTGGGCATGAAACACTAGAATGATTAGAGATGTTCCGATATCATTTTTTCCCGATACTTGTGCTGTGGGTATTGGCCGATACCGAGTACCAATCCGTCACCAGTATTTTATAAAAAAAATATCATACTGCTCCTGCATGACTGCGATATGATTATCACTGTGTTTTGTCTGTGTCACGTGCTATTTTTTTTCCCCTCATCGCTCTAAAACAGCAGGCTGCAGGTTGCAACACAACACTACTGTTTTAACTGGTATCAGATCGGTGCCTGGACTCCAGTCGTCACTGATACCAATACTAGCTTTTTCAGCAGTTTGGCACAATTTCCGATACTGGTATCGGAATCGGAAAAACTCTTTTAATGATGTTAAAAATCAGAAGACGTCACCGTGATGTCCAGTTGAAAGTGGGCTAGATAGTCCCTCCAAGTCCAGTCAGAGGTCTAATCCAAACCCAAACTCCAAACTGAGCATGTTTTGCCTTTTATTTTGAAGGGGCAGATCTGAAGAGCATGCCTGTCGATACAGTGACACCTGTGGCCGTAATCGGTAGTGGTTTTCCAGGATAACAATGCCATTTCTCACCGTTTGTTTTGGAGAGCAGATCTACTTTTTTTAACACTACTTAGGACGCTAATGGGCAGCTTCTGTGAAGTGCTGTTCATCTTCATCTGTTACTTCATAAGATGACCTGTCTCTCATTATAGAGTTGGATACTCAATGATGTTTACTTACCCTCCCAGACTCTATGATCAGACCTGCATCCTAACAACAGTACGTTGCTCATAGATTGCAGAGTTTAGCAACTGATCATCAGAATCCAGCATTTCACAAGGTTGTGTACTAAATCAAGGACGAGGTGGATTGGAGGGCAGAATAACGTCAAGTAAGAACCCTATAGGGCCTGAACGGGTCGAGCTCATTGGAAGTCAGGAACATCTTTTGTAATTTGTGCTCATTAGAAGCAAAGTCAGTTTAACTCAGGGTCGTTCAGCCGTCCTCACCTCCTCTGCAGAGACACACGGGGCAAGCTGAGCCTCAGGAGGGCGAAAAGATGATCGAATAAACTGTAACGTCCTTCTGCTATGTACCGACAACCTACACACATGCATACACAGCCCTGCACATACATAAATCAAGCGTCATTAAATCGACCCCCTGCTACTTTTCCTCAAAGAAGGGAAGCCCCAGAGCAGCGAGCGCTAAAGAAGCCCACATCAATTAACAGAGGCAGGCGTGTAGGATGAACCCAGAGCCTCCACTGTATTACTCACATCAAAGAGTCCAAAATTTACGACCTGTTACACAAGTGTGTGTTTGTGCGCAGCGCTGATAGGAACCATATTCTCAGTCTGTGTGGAGCATCTCATCTAATGATGAATGCTTGCATGCTTTAAAGTGGGCTGTACGTCACTACTTGTTATGACTCTGTATCACATGAAGGCGGTAGATGAGCAGTTCACAGGCCTGCACGCTGCGGCGTTTGTTCAGCTGGATGAGAAGGTGTTTAAATGAACAGTGGCTAAAAAAGCTGAGGATGAAAATACGTCCAGGACGTTTTCATTCACTTTTCATCCTCGAAGCTTTAAAAAGAAATGAAGTCCATTTTATAATCCACATAACAATGAATTTGATTTAATTTAACGGCTCTGGGGAAGCGAGGTAATGTAGAAAGACTATAAACGCTCAGAGCTTAATGGACAGCAGTAAAATATGAGTGAAAGTACACCCAGTGATTCAATCTGAAACACAAGGGTTCATAAAAAAAGCTCCACAAATTCATGTAAATAACTGGATACAAGTTCTGATGAGTTTTTGGCAAGTAGTTTGTGTGCCTTTACCCACAGAGGTGTTAGAAATCAAAGTGAAGTGAAACTGATGCAGATTCTGGATGGTATCTTCAAACGGAGACTAAACTGGTTTTTAAAGCAGATAACAATGCAAGATGTTCAGACTTTACGTGTGCAGGTTTTCAAACCTCTACATACTCATGTGATTCATGTGTAAACTGATCAAAAAGTTCCATTCAGAAAAATGGCACAAGATCTTCACGAGACCTGCTGAAATGATGAGGTCAAGGATCTAAAGGCTAGTTTATGACAGATTGGAGGGTTGGGCCTCAAACACCAAGGTCTTTCCAGAGGGCTGGCCAATCAGAAGGAAGGGGGTTTATAGAGCAGAGAGCCTTAAAGGGGCAGCCGCCAACACAAAAAATTACAGACTAAGAATGAAATAAGGGGTTCTCTAAAACAGCAGTGAAAGAAAAAATAGAGATTTTTCTTTTTAGCTCTAGATCCTGTTAAACTACTACGTGGCATCAGAGGGACATTACTTAGACTTAAAAGAAAAAGAACAATACTCACTCTTTAAAGGTTACAACGTCAGTCAGACTGGTACCTTGAGACAGGCACTGTGCAGTAATTTAAAAAAAAGGTTAAAGTGACCCTGAAATGGTTACTTCAATGATATCTGGAAACAGACACCAAATGGTTCCTTCAGACAGATGTAGATTTTGCGGTGACAAAGTGATAAAATTCAGAATGAAGAAATTTCATTTAACATTTTTAGGGTTATGAACCAAAATGAGATAATAAGTGATCTACAGCAAAACATGCACGGTATCTATGGTAAAAAACACTAGGGATTGTCCCAATCCGATATTAATATCAGATATCGACCCGATATCGGCAAAAAAACTAATAATGGATTATGTCGGCCTGCATCTAAAATCTGCGATATAAGCACTCTGATACAAGTAGTCCATTCCAGACTCCGCTCCAGAACTTCTATCAAGCAGCATGCCGATCCAGCACGCAGAACAACAGCTTGTGCTAAGGTGCTAACAAAGGATCAAAGAGTAGAAGTGATGTCAGCTGTGGCATTATTTTTTGGTAAAGTCAGAAAAAGACGTTACAGCTGAGTGCAAACCTTCATTTAAACTGTAAACATTCCCCCCAAGGCTACAAGCCTCGAAGACCTACAAATAGAGCTGAACGTCACACCATTTGTGCTGATATCGTATCGTATCGTATCGTATCGTATCGTATCGTATCGTATCGTATCGTACTGTACTGTACTGTATCGATATCGGCCAATACTCACGGCTGCAATATCGTATTGGAAGTGAAAAGGTTGTATTGGGACACCCCTAAGAAATGTTCTGGAGTGAAAGAACAGAGACTAAATTATTGCTGCTGCTTCGCTCTCGAAAAGTATAACATTTAGCTTCTTTGTCTTTCAAACCAAACGACGTACTGCCATAAGTGAGCATCCTACTCCCCTCAGCTCAAAGTTCCTAATGGTGATGTACAGCGTTCATTATTTAGTAAGCCCTGCTCTGTGAATGGCTGAGTGATTGATCAGACAGAGAAACACTTGTTCTTTGTGTTCACACACTTCTGATCTGTGTTCACTGGTGACTTAATTGAACAGAAGCATCTGGGATCTGCTGTAGCGCCGCTGTGCTGTTAAACTCCGATTAGACGCCGCGCTGTTAGGTTTTCCCACTTTACTGCTTTTAGTGATCAGACAACAAAAGCAGTAATTAAGTGGGTGCAAACATGAATACTGTCTGTTGTTTGCGAAGGCTTACAGACCATGAAATGAGCCCAGGAGAAGCTATCAGTGGCTGCGGCTTAAAACACACTTAGCAGGGTTTGGTGTGGCTGAAAAAATGCTGATTGATTTGATTCAGCGCTAATGTGTCTGCTGGATGTCTGGGTGATATCCTGAATGCCTTGTCACCAGTAAAAAAATCCTCTGTGGGATGTAAAAGTAAGATTTAAGGACACTCTAGAGGAAACAAACCAAGAAGAAACAACTGCAGAGTGCACCAGTGTGTCCCTCTGCCTCCGAGAAGTTGTTTTCCAGCACAGAAAACAAACTCCTGGAAGGAAATCAAAGAGGAACTTTACACTGCAGAGCTGTGTGCTGGTGGGAGTAGTTTGAGCGCTGCAGAGGGCGGCAGGCTGCCTCCCAGTGGGGAATGAAGTCTGGACTGACACAGCAGCACATTTATTATGCAGAAAGGTCTCCTGGTAGATGTGCTCAACTTCCTCTTTAAACCACCTACTCTCAACAGTCTGTACGAATACAAGCAACTCAAATGACCCTGAAACAAGACACGTGTCGTTAGCTTCACAAAAACCACAAGACGGGGAAACTGAAGTAGAAATATCCAGAGTATAGATCTGGGAGGGCAGCCAAATACTTTACATATGCTGCTTTAGCAACAAGAACAGTTTTTATTTGTGCCTGGAGCCACATTGACATCGTTTGGAGGGATAACTGAGGGATCAGGATGAGCAAGATCTGCCTACCAATACAAAGTTTGTCTTCTACCTCTGAATGCTGCAAAGAGCTTTCCTCATAATATACTGGGATAAGACTGAAAACTCCTCTCACTGCGGGTCCAAATGTTGTAACAATGAAACAAAGTGTTGACATGCTTCTTTTTGAGAGCGATGTCTGATAATGTTGGTGCACTGACTGAAACAAGAACGCTGAAAACATGGAGCTGCTTCCAGATACTTTATTAAAAAGACACAGTAGGTGTCATAGTTGGGGGCGGGGTGTCTACAGAAGAAAAAACAGTCCTTTTCTCCTGCCTGCAATATACACCATAAACCCAAAGAAAATAAAACACTTTTTAACAAGATTATCTATCTAACATGCAGTGGCGGGCCGTGCATTTTTCACCTAGGCCTTCAGTTATGCTCCGTTCACCTCTCATTAATTACTTTATGGCTATAGATCATCTAATTATAATAAGAGATGCATAAGTGCAGTTTAAAGAGCTGTTGCATCACAGATAGATAACGGCTCATGGCCCAAATACACTATGCATCTCTTGCTTTGATGGAAATCTATTGTGGGTTGACAAAATAGCTATTAAATCAACACAAATATATCTTTGCTCATTCAACTCGCAATGGATCAGTTTGCTGGCTAGCACAGTCTTTATCCAATCAAAGTGTTTGAATACGCTGATGTTACCGTACGCCTGCTAGATGGCTTTGGTGTTGTCAACTTAAAATCTGATTGGTTAAAACAAAAGTTTGATTGACACTTGTTTTATGCGACAGGGACCGTAGAACTGATAACGAAGGCCTCCAGGCAGATTTCTTTGACCCTAGCAACAAATGATGGCTGAAATGTGATTGGATAAATGCTTTTATATGAAAAATACGTTTGGAAGCAGCGCAACAATGGGAAAGCTATGAGACGAAGTGAACAGACCGGCCCGCCACTGCTAACATGTCTAAATGTTATCATTTTTGGCTAGTTCCCAATAATACATATATAAATGTTTGAATTCTGGATCAGGTGACTAAACTTGTCCTCCTGCAGCTTTGGTGTTCTCCTCCATTCTGTGCTTTGTGTATGAAACGAAACTTGAGATTTTTCAGTTTATTTATGGTGCAGAAGGACTCACTGCGGCGCTTCAGCATTGCCGGGGTTTGTTTATCAACCCAGCGTGAACCAGGTCTGACTTTTAATGGATGCCTACTGTACCCATAGGGTGGTTTGATCTGGTTTAGGACGCTGCGTCACGTCACATTTACTTCAAAACTCTGCAGTTTGCATAATTCAAATGACAAAGACTGTTAGTGAACAAACACGAAACCACAATGGGGAACTGAAAACTTCAAAAAGCTCTGAAATCAGATGAAATCAAACCTGTAAACTGTTAAACAAAGTTAAATCCAAGCCTTTGATGTTTTCTCTGCCACAGCTCGAGCATTGTTTGAATCTGTTCAATCAGCTTTTTTCACACATTTCATATCAAACGTACCGGCCAATTAAAGGGAATCTGAACCGTCTGTGAGCTGATTGCTCTGAATTATTGATCTGTGCGGTTGTCAGGCGGCAGCTCGTGTTTGAGCTGTGAGGTGGAGAGGATCAGAGGCCTGTCTCACTTTGCTCCGTTGTTAGCACTGCCAGTCATCCTCACAGTGCACATTCATCTCCATTCAACATGCTGTCACCGTTCGCTCCTTTTTCACGCAGCATATCCCTGAGCTCATTACCCAGACGCACACAAACACACATTCACACAAAAACACATGAGCCCTGGTGCACTGATGCATTAAAAAAAGCATACTTTTGTTTCATTATTAATTTGCTTATTTATTCATGGCATCAATAAAACATGCCGGTGGGTCTGCAGACCGGCGGAGCGGTTCTGAATCAAATGAGCATCAACAAACCGGGTTTGAAGGAGATCACACCTCGCACAAATTGCCTGGTGTTTTGTTCACGCCACCTGGGTTAGCATAGCAGGAGATCATGATAGGCAGAGCGAGCATCTTTCATATGCTGATTTTTACTCATCGGCGGCAGAGGCTCATCCTGAACGTCAGGGCCAAGGAGGGTGATTATTCAGCTTTTCAAAGTAAAAGCAGGGCTGGGTGAGCTACAGCCAGGGGCATGTGTGAGGTTAATTGAAGTGAATTGCTCTTGATTTACTCATAAAAATAATCGAAAGAGAAATCCACGTCAGAGCCGATGAGAGCTGAACATAATCCAGCCGTGTGAGATCTGGATTTCTACTCCACGGGCCGACACAGATCTGAGTGTGAGGGGTTATCAAATAGACCAGTCAAATTATAATCAAAAGGGTGTTTTACCCCCAATAATTTATGTCATGTCAATGCATTCATGCTGCTTGAATTAAAAGTGCAGAAATAAACCTTCTGATTTAAAAACGTCTCCACAGACGACACTAAGACATCTCCCCTCTGAGCCCGAGGCAGACTTCACAAACTCTTCTCTGACAGGTGATGTTTGACAGCTCACCTTGATTTGCTCTGAGCTGTTTTAACTCAGGCTTGACATTACGAGTGAGATATGTAGTTTATTCCTCCATATGTTGGAAAATGTTGTTAATATATGATAAATTCATCTCACATTTAAAACTATTGATCAGAGTTGCTTTACAGGGACGTTGAAGGTTGAAATGTGGTCGTATGAATGAGAAGCAGCCGAAGAACTATGAGGTCTGATACGCGTCGTTTAACAGCTCCTAACTTTTAGCATCTCTCTTCTACACATCATATTCTCAATTTATAATCACTAACCCTCGAAATCCCAAGCATTTTCAGGTTGTTTTTGTTTTGTTTCTGTCACATTTTTACTCATTTTTCCAGCTAAGTGAAGTCTTTGGAGTCAGATCAGTCTCAAAATCCACAAATGCACATATATATATATATATATATATATATATATATATATATATATATATATATATATATATATATATATATATATATATATATATATAACAATAAACATTTGTGTGTGTGTGTGTATATATATATATATATATATATATATATATATATATATATATATATATATATATATATATATATATATATATATATAACAATAAACATTTGCGTGTGAATCAGATATACGTTTATGAATTTTGTTTTTTATTAGTGGATTTTTTCTTTACATTTGTGTAGAACGATATAGCCAATCACAGTAGCGTAGATTTGAGAGTGTGTTTTAATGCGATCGCTTTAGCGTTCAACTGCGCATACAGACGTACTGGATATCACGGGCAAACCACAACTAAAATCTGATCATAAGCTGTAAATATTTCTAAACACATTTCAAAGTGTTCTATTGGAGATTATTCATTAACTTCACTTAAAAAACAGTGGAATCAGACTTTAACCTGCAGCTGGTTGCTAAACAGACATCATGTGAGCACTCTGAAGCCTCCAGACACTCAATACACTAACACACACACACACACACACGCACAAAGATATGGTATATCTCTTCTATCCCTCTCAGCCAAATACCCACACACACACTCTCACTTGCAAATTAACACTCTTTGGCTGTTTATCATTTGATTCAATTAAAGCGGTGGAGGCGAAGGGATCAAAGCCCGTGGGACTGCATTTTAAACGGCCACAAAACAAATGAGCTGAGGTTCAGCCGCTGACATTTAAATGAGAGTAATGAGGCTGCTTGTCATCCGCACTCTGCAGCCGGCCGAGAAGCAGCAGCCGCGCTTTATTTTCTTCTTCTCTGTTCTTTAACTTTGCCTCATTCCTCCTCTCCTCCCATCCCATCCTCCTCCTCATGGCTAACGTTGAATCTCACCTTCCCTCCTCTTACTCCATCTTTAGTCTCCTTTCATCACTCCGTTCATCATCTCTCTATCCTGGCACAGGAAAAACACTGAGCTCAGTCTGCTTCGCAGATCTCAGGCTGCCTGGAGTTTAACTCCCCAAACACATGAATCATCAGCTCCTATTTATTCTGCTGTTGGACCGCACCGACAAGCTGTTTGGAACATAACGCAGTTTAGGGCCAATAAAGCCGATGGACTTTGAATAAAAGGAGCATTTTTGTGAGCCTGGGTGATAAAACTTCACAAGCATTGCATACAAACAGAATTAAAAGCTCCATCAAATGTTTTAGGTGATAAAAGGAACTTTTTAGGCACATATCCTCCATGAAAGCTGACTTTGAGAGTTTATCTCTCCTCTTTCACTAAAAGAGACCGTATATGACTGGAAACAGGAAATGCAACGTAATTCATACAAGAGTCGTTAAGATATGATGCTGCTGTGAGCCATGATGGTAATTTGACTCAGGTAAGGAGTTAATAAGTCCTTGAGGAGCTATTTGGGGCTCACATTTTTCAAAATATGTCATTAAAAATACGTGAAGTTAACCCTACATGATGGAAACACAGAGGATGCCGTGACAGAGTAACCATCCAAAGCTGATGGATTGGTTAGATTCTGCTTCTGTCTTTCTGTCTCTTGCAAAGCTTCGAGGTGTTTTGATGTGTCGATCATTGTCCTCTGTAGTTTGAGAAGTTTCTCGTGCTCAGGTTTGAAACAGTTCAAGCAAAGACATTGAGCCTTTTTTTTTTTTTCGCCTTATCTGCATTTGTCCTTCCAGCTGAGCACTGTTTGATGTCAACGTTGAAAGGCCGATGCATTTTTTTTATTGCAGTGAAACATAAATAGTTATGATTCGTTGCTGTTAGTCACCATCAGCAGCCCTCCCTGTAGGCTACTCTGTCAAATCACACTTTATTTATTCCCTGATGTGAGCTGAAGGGGAAGGCCGTGCTACACCACAATGTGAGAGAAGGGGAATTAGTGACAGACAGGACGAGACAAGACGAACACGGAAGAGGACAAACTGGTTGTGTTGATTTAAGACTAGAGACACCAAAAATGTGGGGTCCTGAGAGTAGAGCGTGGACCAACAGAGCTGAAATAAGGAGGGAGCATGCGTCACATGGCGTGAAAGTGTGGGAGTGCTAGAAGTAACTCAGCATGTTCTGACAGGACCGATCACTAATTTACTGTGAGTCTCGACAGGAGCAAAAGCAAAAACAGGCATGCAAGTGAGGTGATCAATGAGGCCCCATGTTGTTGATCATACCCTGCAGGACCAAGTGGCCCAACGGCACCCCCCGAGATTCAAGGACACCCAGGACCCACCACACAGGCCACAATAATAAGCCTTTTAGCCCTGCCTTACTGACTCTTCTGAAAGTTTGGTATCTAACTGCAGCACAGAAATAAACAGGGTGGTTCAGTTCTGGCGTAGGGAAGAAGCGACTGCTCAGCCTTTAAATAAAGGCGGCCTGTGGAGAGACGAGCGTGGAGGCAGCTACAGCGTCGGTTTTATCAGAGCTGGAATCTCTTTATTTAAAGATGTGCAAAAACCTTTCATGCGGAACATTTCTTTTTAGAAACACCAAGAAATGTGTACTGACAAGATAACAGCTAGCCGTGGCACGATGTAACGTGTAATGTATGAACTGAATCCAACTCAAACATAAAATGCTCTGTTTACCCTGCTTAAGCTTCATTCTGATCAACAGAGGATCATCGGAGCGCTTAAAACACTTGACTAATCACTGCCCCAAATAAATCATTATTTAAAACATCCTTGATTAAACTTGTCCCATCAACCTTTTTAATGTCTTTAATCAAGCAGTTTGATAAAAGGTCAACAACAACCTGCTGACTACACATGATCTCTATCATGGAGTTATCTTAAGGAACTGATTTTGTAAGTAATTACTGACTAGATTTTACAGTTTGGAAAGAACATTTTAAGCTTTCTCTTTCATTTTTATATTTATAATATGTTTATGTGAATTGTGACTTAAATGCAACAATGCATCTCAAACACAACAACAGTTTTATTTGTCTCTATTGCGAGGACCTCTGTGTGCAGCTCCTTAAACAAAGATCCTGACTCAGCTCTGTTTGACTGTAAACCTCTCTGGCACTCGGACACTTCTTCAAACTGTTCCAACTCATCCCATTCCATGCGTGGTGTCCTCTTTTCCCGGTTGGGTAACAGATCAATAACAAAGCTTCAGGGTCATTGATTTCATTTCCTGATAACCTTTTGTCTTCATCAGTTTTTGTCTCTTATTTGTTCTCCTGGTTTTAATTAGTCAGACAAACATTCAAGGGTCTCCAACAAACAGTAAAACTTTCAGGTCGATTGCTCTCTAAAGTGCGATGCTCTTTTTTTCTGGTAAATTATTATTCCAAATCTTTTGTTTTTTTCCACTGAAAGCATGCTGTTTTTGTATATTAGTAGCTAGGATTGTTAGTCTTCTCATATTTATTCACTGTTTGTCTCTGCATGTCTGAAAACTACAGTGAAAAGTGTGGAGGAAAGGAAAGAGAAACAGTTTGTCCCTGGTTTCTGTTTGCTTCATTAAACCCTCCTGGATGGCCTTCACCACATCCCTCATTTACATCTCTTGGTTAATAATGTAGCCGTCAGTACGCCGTGGTTAAATCTGCCCTTCACTAATGGTCACTGTGCAGCTTTGGTTCCGGTCCTACCTGCTCACAGGTCGCTGTGAAGGGTGGAGAAGGTCAAACACATGTTTTTTCAGCAGCCAATCAGTTCTAACCTTAGACCGGAATGTGTGAGAACCAGCTGGCAGGGCATCATGGGACCTCATTAGTGGTCAGTGGATGCTCATGTGATTTTCATACAGCAAAAGTCTACGATCCAATCAAACGATGAGCGGTTGGGTTTTTTTCAACATGTCATTTCTGCACAAGAGTAAGCGAGGCCTGTCCCGTCCTGACACTGACTTCAAGTCGTCTATTGTGTTATAAAACAAGCCCGCTGCATTAATATTCTGTTGCATATGTTTTCATGTTTTGTGTGTTTTTTGCTTAACATTTATTTTTCATTCTGCAGCACATGTGACGCTGCGTTCGTTACAGACTTTTATAAGAAGATTTTTGGTCGTAAATATTGAACAAGTTTAGTATCTTATTGTCGACCCCGACCAGTTTCTAAGCTGATTATCAGGAAAAATTCAATCTGAACACACCTCAGACCACAGGATAATCTGATGGGATAATCTTTCAAAACAGAAAAGAATCATGCGTTGTCTGTCCTTGGTCGGGAAGGAGGAAAGTTGGGACAAAAAAAGCCCGACAATCGTTATGTGTGTTCCCTCCTTTATGTTCTCTTTCTTCTTTCTCTCTCTCACTTCTAAACTTTATTTATTTATTTATTTATTGAGATTAAGCCAGTAAAATAAATAGATAATCTAAGGGGTTTTTTTTTATTCAGACTCTAGATTCAAGTCAAAAGTCTAGGAAATAAGTCATTTGGATGGAAATCCTTTGAGGTTAAAGTCAGGTCTCAAACATTTATCTGGTGACTTAGCCAACATTTGGATATGATTCTCTTGTTAAACCAACACATTTTATTTGATTAAAAAAAAAAAATTAAGTTTATAACCAGGTCCGTTTGCACAGACAAGATTATGTTTTGGTGAATGAGTACCAACACCACTGGGAAAAAGAAAAATAGCTGCAATAATAACACCAAGCCACCCGAATACAGAAACCAAACAATGTGAACGCACAAAAAACACAGCCACTCTGAGGTCTGGTGGTTCTGGTTTGCATCTCTTTGTGTCAAACCACAGAAACAACCAGAGTCACACATGAAGAGAGGGAGAGACATCTCGAGTGACACAAACAATACAAAAGAGGTTTCTGTGAAGATGAAGAGAGACACCCGGCTCAAATCTGATAAATCAGTGAGAGAAAAAGCAAAGCCATTATGTTCAGTATTAGACCTGCAGAAAGAGCCAGGATATGGAGGGAGAAGTGCATGCTGGGATGGAGGTGTTGAAGGGTGGGGGTTAGACGAGAGGCTCCAGCTGTGGGAGAAGTGTGGCTGTGGCGGCAGATCCGAGCATCCTCTGCTTGTCCCATTGATTTCAGCTAAACAACAAATTGGACCATTTTTCACACCGTCATGAAGCGGCTCCACTCACTTTTTTATTTATCCCCCCGTTCGGCAGCGTCGCCTGAGCCACATGGGTCCAGTCTGAGACGCCACAGACACACACTTCACACGTCGATGTATAAAACATGAACGATGCTGGAAAAAAGGAGCATTAGCCATGAGATTAAACATGATGCTTACCTAATCCTGCTGGATTTTGTGGAAATCCTTGTCCGACTCCTTGAAATACTGGGACTGGGTTATATAACATTATAATACAATGAGAGCTATGTTCCTTTTGTTGTTTTATAAATAAAAAGCTGCCAAGTGTGAGAGAAGTTTCAGCCTTGTAGTCTGAAGATCATCTCCTTATTTAAACTTTATATTTAGTTAAAAACAAAAGTTCATTTCTCAGAGTTTACTTAAAAGCTGATGTGCATCAAACTGACTCCTGAGGTTTCATTTATCTCCGCTTTCAGGAGCTGCATGCTTATTTGAACAGAAACGTTGCGAGTGTGGCAGATAAAGTTAGTCAGGAACAGTGTTGAGTTTTAAAATAGGTTATTCCATCTGGAATAATAATAGAGGAAAGATCTGGAGACAGAGATATGACTGTCACACTGATGCTCTGTGAGTATTCAGCGCTTTATCGCAGCTTTTCTTTGTCATATTTTCCAAAGTTAGGTGAAAACTTTCAGTGTTGAGTCACAAAAAGAAAAAAAAAAGGTAAATGCAAAAGTTTGGACGTGTTTCAGGACATAACTTTCTATCCGGGTTAAACTGTTCTCTAATCCAAAAATCAGTGTGCTGAGCTCATAATCCGAACTCTCTTTCCCTGAATTTGGGTGGGATTATGTTTGGATCACATTTTCCCTCCTAAAGTTTCAAATAATACAAGAAAAGAGGAGGAAAACTTTCAGTGCTGAGTTCTCAGGCTGCCAAAGGGAATAAGAGCTCTGTGGGTTTCGTCTTCTCAATCCGAGGACTCCCTCTAAAGTTTTTCAAGTTTCCTTTTTGGTTTCATGGATTTTTAGGGCAGGAAATGATCATACTGAGAAAATTTAGAGGATCATCATCTTTTCAGGAGCTTTGACTGTAAGATGCATCCATGGCGGTTCATCGCAGGAAGTTCTGTGCATTAGAAACAGTTTTTATATACAGCTTGTTCAAGTATATAGAGGACTACAGAGAGTTTCAGCTACAAGAAGCTTTTAGCTTCCATTCATTTTATTATGTTATTGTATTAAAACAAACAGACTGATGCTTAGCTAAAATACTGTAATGGGATAATTTCAGACCCATCCGAAAGCTTCTGGAGACAGTGATTAGAATACTACAATTACTAGAACACTTGTGAAGCTGCCCAGTTAGCAACAACATGCTACACTGTTCACAGTTCATTAGCAACTTGCACACAAGAGAAAACGCCCCCCTCTAGATACGCAAGTCTGCAATCCGTCAATTCTTTATTCGTTACGTCTGCTGGAGCACTCATTCATCTGTTTCAGGTGAGTCTCAGTTTCACTGTAAACCTTAAGTCACACTAAAGTTTCACCCTCAGTTAAAGGCAGGGTTGCTGGTCGTAGAAAGCTAGCATTAATTTGAATGTAGCATCTCCTCAGGACTCTGTTTAGCCCCCATCCTCCCACACTCGGAGCTCCTTCAAAACGATGCTCCTGCTCACATGCACGAGCGCCACTGATTCGCAATCACATGATGGTGACTGATTCAAAACCACAGACTCAAACGTGGATCACATGGTTCACATGGTTACTTAAAGAACTTCACAAAGTAGATTTGTGTGCAATAAAAATGCTGTCACTTATGTATAAAGTTGTTTCATCAGCCCCTACTCATCTATTTCTGCAGAGTCTCAGTTTCACTGTAGATTGTGACTTACAAAGAGGCTCCACTCTTACTTCAAAGGGACTGAACCTGGAAAGAACAATGATATGACTGCGAAATAAATCCAGTTGTTATCTTTTAAATCCACTGTTATGTTTCGTTTATCTGTTTGTGGTGAGTCTCAGTTTCACTGTAAACACTAAATTCCACAGAGGCTTCATGTTGGTATCCTTCATTTTCTTGTGATGTTTTATTTATTTATTTGTGATTAACGTGTCTTAAATTTGCTGAAGAAATAACATCATGATGCAGGTTGGTAACAAAGTAAAAAGTCACGCTTTGTCAGGTTTGTCCTCAAGAGAAGAAAACTACTGTCAGATTAGTAAAAACGGGAGTCAGGATGGTTGTTTTGGTGAGCACTCTGACCACAAACCAACTATACAACAAGCACACTTTCTGTTCTAAAGTCCAATAACTGAATAAATTACAGCCAAACACTGAAATCCTTTTCAAGGATCACATTAGGAGCCTTTAAATGTGTCAGTGACTTCACCTTTGCCTCTCTTTTTCCAGAGCTTGACTCTCAAACACACAGAAGTACATCTCTTGAAAAATTAATACAGTCTCTTTCCTTTAATCCGTGTCTGTTTTTCAGTCACAGGTGCTGCTGTTTCCTCCCTCAACCTGTCATCTTCATCACTCCCTCCTCACCCTCAGACTGACAGGTCGCCTCCTTAATGCTTCAAACCTCCTCCTCACCAATTCCCAAGTCTGTCTGGGGAGGCGGATTCACATCATCGCCTTGGCATCACTCGACTTCTCTTCTCCCACTCTTCATCTACAGCGCCTGCCTCCCCTCTTCCTCCTCCTCCTCCTCCTCCTCTTCCTCTCACCACACCCTGCTGTTCTAACTTTAAAGGCATGGAAGTGGTGAAAGACATAACAGGAGCCTAAACCAAAGTGACAGTTTGGTGTCACTGCCGGGCGTGAAGTCCGTTTGAGAAATGTCAGACTGTTGTATGTGAAGGTGCTTACTGGTGGGCTGAGTGTGAATATAATGGATGACTGGCTTCAAGCGCCGTCTGCGAGCTGTCGAGGTGTCCGTCTCCAGCGCTGCCCTGCGTGTTGGTCCAAATTAGATTCAAAGGTTGAGGCAGTCTCGCGTGGACGTGCTTAAGAAGTGTTATTTCAATTTTCTTGGTTTCAGCTGGTTTACTCACGACTCTGCTCTTTGGGAGATTCAGAAAAAGACAAACGCATAAGACTGAGGGGAGAAACTTCTCCGCTCAGACCTCTTTGAAATAATAAGGTGTTAAATTATTGGAGGTCAGAAACCACTGCAGACAACCTTCTGTTGATTGTGTGTTGAGGTTTTGTTTAAAGTAGAAGCATTTGAGAGCAAACTCAGGCATGTTTTTTTTGATAGTTACCCTGTTAGCCACACAACCGAGGAATCCCCGCGCTTTCCTCTCCGATACGATCTAGTTTTTGATCCAGTCTGTTTTATTTTGAAAGTCTCAGGCTCTTTTTAGGTAGTTTCCATGCACTACTTCCTGTCCCGCTCGATCTTCTCTACTCTGAATTGACCCGTCACAGCTCCGGCATCCAGCAAAAATAGGATGCCGCAACAGAACGGATCCAGTGTAAGTTGACACATTGACTTGAATGGAAACCTATCTGATCCGGCGCCGTGACGGAGCGGAAGCAGCCGGTGTATTTCAGTCGTCAGGCCTCAGGCGAAATGAGCGAAAGGTAAATGTTTGCAGCTCTCAGGTTTAAAAAGAAAGAACTGCTCTGTTTCTTTTCTGCGACCATCGTTGAGGCATTTAACACCATTACAGCTGTGTGTATGTGTGTGTGTGTGTGTGTGTCAGTGTGAGAGAGAGAGAGAGATTTAGGGTCCTCCAAAATAGCTCCAAAATAGCTTCATCTTATCTTTACGGCTGAAGATAACCCACCAGGCACATAACTGGGTGCAGGAGACACAGAGATCCATCTTCTGCAAGCACATGCGTACTCATAGATACACTTAAACACACACACACACACACACACATACAGTGAACACACAGTGTCAGCCATGGTCGTCAACTCTGAAAGATGAGAGCGATTGAGCCACACATGCTGCTGATCAACAACTCTGAGTGTGTGAGTGTGTGTGTCTGCAGGTTTTTGTGTGTTTTTGCATGTCTGGACCCAATTAAAGCTGCTGCTGCTCTGTTGTCTACAGATTATTCAGAGTGTAACACCCTGAATAACACACACACACACACACACACACACACACACACACACACACACACACACAAACGATCTGATAAAATAAACACTCCTCTTTCTCTCCCCTGGCATACTGATATCTGGAGACTAACGAGGGACATGTGGAGAGCTGACACACTCTCTCACACACTCACATGCACGCAGAGGTAAAGAAGAAGGCGATCAGGATGAAGAGAAAGTGAAGAAAAAGGGTTGGGTGAGAAAAATGGGAAGAGGAGAAGAGAGCGAGGGAAAAAAAAAGAAGGAGATGCAGCGATGGGAAATAAAATGAATAATTCGTCTGCAGTGTTAATGCAAATTTCCGACCGTCCGTTCATCCATAATGAAGCACACTGCAGCTCCTCTGCAGACTGACTGAGATCAACCCTGGACTGCTTATAGAAATCCTCACCTGAGCAAGTTGACTTTAAAAGCAACAGGTTTCCAAACTTGCTCACAAGAGAATCTTAAAACTAATGTTCATCCTCCTCTAACAGCTGCTACGGATTCGCTTTTCAATAAACGGAGAGGACTGCAGGAGAGTTTGTAGCTACAGCTGTCATACGGCTGCTCGGGAAGTCTGCTGCAGGCTCTGGAAGGAGACAGACATGTCGGATTTCACACACACACACACACACACACACACTGGATGTTCAGACCAAACATACAGATTTTCAAACCTGTACATATTCTTATGTTGTAGAAATCTCCATCTGTCTGTAAACTGATCAAAACACCAGCTCTCAAAGAGACTTGCTGAAATGCTGATGTCATCACATCAGGATCTCCTTATTGGTTCATGACTGGTTGAAACGGCGGGGTCTCAAACACCAAGGTCTACTCATATCCGGCATACAAAACGTCATATCCGCTTTGCACTGATGGGGAAAACAAACTGCTTTCCACAATGCTGAGGAGCTGCTTTGTGCTCTTTGTTCTACAAATACGATAAAAAAAAAAAAAATCTCAAGTTTTATATTTTACCAAACAGAAGCACAGAGCAGAGGAGAGGAACGCAGTGACTTTAAGCTATCCGGCCGGAGGATGAGTTGGATCGCCTTTGAGATCTAAACTCAAAACATGTGTACGGTAGTCAGCACTTCATTACAGGTACGATAACAGTATCTTCACCTTATTCAATCAATGTTAGATTGTTTTGTATTTCACATGAACGTTCAAGGGTTAGTTTTAAGAGCATCACACCAGAACAGGTCGGTATCTGAGGCAGGTATTTTGTGATGAAGCTCGACTCCAACAAAACCACTTGTAAATAAGTTCTGTGCCTCCAGTGAGGGATAGTTATTTGTGTGTAAATCCCTGTGTGATAAACCAGTTCATCAATATGCTATATATAGGCAGCTCATGGGGGCTGTTGAGCAATAACAGCCATTGGTTGGAGCACAAATTCAGTAAAACGTGCTAATTTCTTCATCAGACATTGAAATGATGTGAGCTTTAATTCATCATCAAACACATCAGGCCATTCAGTAGGATCATTCCTCTGCTCTTTAATAACATACAGACAAGAATCTAAACCTACTTACGTGATCTTTTTTAAGTATCTATCCTTTTGAACTGGCTTAATGAATCAGTGTATGACATTTTATGACAAGAAGCCGACTGTATCTATCGCCTCACACCCTGTGAGGCCTCCTGAGGGCTGGCCAACCAGGGTGAAGAGGGTTTCTGGAGCGGTAACTCTTAAAGGGACAGCAGCTAAAACAAAGACTGAGGCTAAAATCAGGGTTTTTTCTTAAACACAAGTGAGAGAAGAAAATAAAGAGGTTATTTTTCAGCTTTAAACCATGTAAAGAAGCTAAAGAGGCACTAGAGCCACAAAATAAAGAGTAAAAAATGTACTTAAAGGGGAGATATTTGAGGCATTCGAGCCTCCATAGAGACACCTGGATGCATTCTTGCAGCAGATGTTTCCTCATTTGAATCTGGAGGGAATAAACCGAGGAGTCTTCCTTTCTACTTTATTACAGCTGCGTCATGATGTCTTTTTGTCTGATGTTAACACTCAAATGATCTAAAAACGACATCCCTCTTTGACTCTGCAGAGTCACAGAAGTGCCGTGGATTCAGCCGTCACCTGTTCGTCTGAGAGCAGACTGACAGCTTGGCAGCTCGGCTCGACGTCTGACTGACTCCACACGCCGTGCGCTGTCTGTTGAATATTCTCATCCAAACTCTCTTTGATATTTGCGGTGAAACCGATCAGATGGAGCGAACGCTGACTTGTTGAATATGTTCTGCAGGGTTCACAGGTCTACAGTAGCCACCTCACACACGTGCAAGTGAAGCCAATTAACCTTTAACATCCTGACTGTGTCGGTGCACGCATGTGAGCACGCCTCTGCATGTCTGTTTCCAATTATATCTTGTTTTGATGTCATGTGGGCGGATTATTCTGAGCACACAAACACAATATGATAAAATAATGGGCGCCTGCTCCCCACGTGGCGCTCAGAGCTGGAAAATAATGATGTGTGCTGAAAGACGTGCTTTATTCCTCTTTCCTGTTTGCACGGAGAAACAATGGAGAACAGTATCAGTCATCATGTTTGACAGGTTGTTCAAACCTGTAAAGTTATCCTGTAACTTCAGCATCTGGCTGGTTAACAGCTGATTCAAAGGAAACACAGAGATTATATAATTTCCTTTCAAAGTTAAAGTCTCCACAGAAATTCTCTTTCTTGTTTCTTGGACAGCAGATCTCTGCTGAGTCGAGTTGGTGGAACGGCAACAAGAATATTTTGACTTAAAAGGCTGAAATGTTAAATTATGCCCTCATCATTTATCCACAGTGAGCTGTGTTCAAACCCAAACAGAGGGGCAATTTAGTCTTGCATAACTGTAACAAGATTCACGCCTGCAGGCAGAAACAGTCCAGGAACTTCTTTATTAAACACGTCCGGATTACCTTTCCTGTGCCTCCTTTCTTCTTTAGATTTACAGCTGCTGTCTGATCAGTGCTGGCATTCTTATGACCAAAACCAATGAATATTTCTCGCCTTGCAGGTCACCTCTCCATCTTTCCCCTCTGAGATCGTAAGACGCTGTGATCAGAACGTCACATGTCAGCTAAACTCTGGTGATCTAAAGAAGTATGAAGCAAGAAGAGCTGCTAATTTAACTGGCGATAAATGACTGCATGACATTAGTGTTGTAGTTATGCCAGCCTACATCCTGATTCTTCTCTCCCTGGTGTTTTAGAAAACCTTTATATCAGCATCTATCTGAAACAGTTTGTTTTAGCTGCTGTCTCTTTAAGGCTCCCTGCTCCATAAACCACCTTTTCTCTGATTGGTCAGCCCTCTGGGGGCCGATTGGGGGTGGAGTTAAGGGCAGACCTTTGCTGCGTGTATATATATATATATATATATATATATATAAATATATATATATATATATATATATATATACACACACACACACACACACACACACACATACATATATATATGTACATATGTATGTGTGTATATATATATATATATATATATATATATATATATATATATATATATATATATACTTGTTTCATTGTTAAAGCACAGAACAACCACCAGCTCTTAAATCAGAGTCACATGATCGCGTGATATCGATGGTTAGAGTACAGCTTAACTGCTGTATTGCGCAAACACACGTGTGTGTTTGAAACCAGAAACCTTCCTTGTAATTTAAAACATGTTCAGTCAGTTAAAAAGTTAACTCTCGGCTCCCCTGAGGATTATCAGTAAAATACTGTAAAACTGTAAAACACTCCCGTCTTTCAGGGTCGCTCTGTGTTTAAATGATGAACTCGTGGAATTTCTCTCTCCAGCGTTCAGCGTGAAACTAGATGTCATTTAAGATATTTAACTCCAACACTGTTTCTTCACAGATCTCCTCTGCTTCGCGTCTCTGCCGGGCACCGCGCCGCATCTTATTCCCGCCTTGCCTCTGGTGTCATGGCAAGCACAGGCTGGCAAATTTATCAATTTATATTCAGCGGCGCTTGCAGTCAAAAGAAGAGGAGTCCCAAAGAAAAAGATCAATTTTCCAGTTTGAGATCTCAGCTTTCATCACTTTTCTCTCTCTCCCTCCCTCTTTCACTCTGAGTTTCAGTTTTCCCTCTCTCTCGCCGCGGAATTGGGGAAAGATAAGTGAAAAATTGAGAAGGGGACGCTGAGAGACGGCAAAAGGGTTCAGAGAAGACAGATTCTGAACGGGGGTATTGGCTTCAGTGTGTGTGTGTGTGTGTGTGTGTGTGTGTGTGTGAAATAGATGAAAACTGTGATGCATATGAAAATTTTCTGTAACACTGCAGATATTGTACCCAGTATTCTAATTGTTGGTCATGATATTCAGCTTTTCCTCATGAACATTTGGAGTCAGTCATTAATCCTGCAGCAGAGTGAAAACACAGGCTGTTGTTGAGTTTTAGAAACAGCTCAGCGTTACTCTGAGGATGAGAAATCTGAAGCTACAGTTAACTCTGAGTGTTGTTGTAGACGTAAAAAGAATCCAAACCTCATGGATTATTCACAGGTTTGGTGGCTTAGTGGCTCTGGAGGGGGGACGCTGTCAGGTCAAAGAAAACAACTGGGATGATGTCACTGTGCTGTTTTAAGGTTGTCCTAACAGGGAGCCGTACTCTGAAGATATCTGATAAAACTAAGTTACTGGAGCAGAAAGAAAAGGTTGAAAGGTTCAGTGGTTCACGGGAGGAGTGCAGCAACCTCTAACAGACTGGTGTGCACATCTTAATCCTAATCCGTCCAACAGAAAGCTGTTCACTGACTGAACCTGGACGGACTGTTAGGGACCTCTTCATGACGGCGGATCAGGACCAAAATGGGCCAGAGAAGAAGAAACTATACAAGGAATAAAAGTCCTAGAATGTGAATTAAAGCATCTTAAGGACTTGGGGTTTTTTTTAAGTTCATCCTGAACAGATTTCAGTCAAGTGTGAGTTTGTCCTTTTCTTTATTGATGGGTGTTTTTACATTTCATCAAGTCTCCGGGCTCTTTGCATTAACTTTAAGTTGTGACATTGTCATTGCACATGATGGCATGTGAACAAGTATGCACATGTGTCAGCTGGACAAAACTAAATAATTGCAATTATTCATGATAATAATAATAATAATAATAAAAATAATAATAATACTAATAACAACAACAACAATAATGGAAAAAATAAAAAAAAGTCTTTTAGGGAGTGAGTCAAAGTGCCCAAGAGGCAACCTTCGGTCTGAAAATATGAGCCAATGGGGAAGTGCTAAAGTCTGCTGTTCCCTGAGTGTCCGCTTGAGGCTGGCTCCGGAAGTACCGTAAGTCACGTTCACACCAAGCCAAAAAAACGCTGTTTTCATGGCCAAAGTAAGCACATTTACAGCCTGGTACAAAGAATGTCTGTTCTAAAATGTCTTTTCTAACTCCGCAATTTAGACAATATTAAGATCGCCAGTTTGTCCAATCAGAGGCACAGCTCAGCTCATGTGACTGTGGAGCATCCTATGGCTGTTACTGTGGAGACTCACAGCCCGCCTCATTTCCAATATGGCCGCGCCGGCCGTTTCACTTCAAAAATCCATTTCAGAAACAGACCGTTGACGTCGTGAAGACTACGTCCATTAATTGTACAGTCTATGGTTTGGAGACAGACTTGAGTCCAAGTTCTGGACTTGGGTACTACAACACAGAGTTACTGCAAAGACTGACTATTTACAGTTTCAACAGATTCCGAGTTAAAAATGAATAAATTCTGTGTTGTTTATGTTTTATCAATCTTTACACTGAAGCAACATTACAGAGATGTAAAATGTGCTCCTTCCTGAAACCCTGCCGTCACAGAAAAGCAAAAATGCATCAGTGTCTCGTTGCAGCCTGAACAGAACAAGCATGTGACGGGCGAGACTGCTTCAGGACAAAGAATTCAAATCAGCTGCAGCTGGATTTCTGCAGACACCTCCACACTTTAATCTCTTTGAAGATTGTAGATTTCTTCTCCATGTTTCCTACGAGGTGTAGTTGTAGCGAAAGCGCAGACATTAACACTCAGAGAGGAGCTGAGTGTGTGTGTCTGTGGGAAGTTCACAACCAGCACACAAACACACACACACAACCTACACAGCGCAGTGAAAGTTTATGGTTTTACAGGAGTGATATAAATTATTTCCTGATGATGCAAATCAATTTCCTGCAAAACTTTTATTGTTCTCTCATTTATCACTCCATCCTACTGTTCTTTTTCCGCTGTAAACTCCCACTCTGCACACACACACACACACACACACATTAGCACAACATGCAGAGAGGGCTTAACACTTGCCCCACCTTTCATCATAACTCATCCATTTCTTCTTTCTCTTCATTTGTCTGCAGACTTATTCTCCACACACACACACACACTCGCTCACACGCAAACAATCACGGTCAATCAATCCAGCACCCGGCTCACAGAACCCGGTCCACAGTCAGCGCGGGGGAGGATGAAAGGGAAGAAGAAGGATGTGAAAGAAAATGGAGCAGGAGGGCAAAGAGGGAGGATGGCAAATGTGATATAAATAGGATGTATTGTGGTGTTAATATTTATGACGGTGGGAGTAAGAGATATACAGAGAGTCCCTATAGAGGAGAGAGAGAGTGAGGGAGGATATAGCTCAGGGTGAGGGATGAGTTGAGGGAAAGGAAAGGATAAAAAGCACATTTAAATCAGGAAGAATCCACTTCACAGCCTCAGTTTAACTTTGCTGGCCGACTCATATTTCTATGTGAACAGGTAGCGGAAACCAACCAGTTCCAACTCGTTCCAACATCAACATCATTAATATTCATGCGCAGCAGTTCCTTTATTAATGCCTTCCACTTAGTTTCACATTTCTTTCAGAACAATGGCTCCATGCATCCTGAAAAGATGCCAGCACAAAGTTGAGGAACTAATCATGGTGAACAGGAGACAGAGGCTGTGCAAAGTGTGGATGAAATTTATGCAAAACGATGCTCAACATGCAGCATCTGTGGCTGTTTGACTTCAAGCAAGGGTGGGAACACGAGCAACATGCTGAAACATCTGTTGATGCAGCATAAGGAGGAAGTGGAGGGGGGGGTTGATGCTATATGCTGCTGGTGTTTTGAGTTAAAGGGTGACCCTGTTAACTGGTGACTCTCAGCTAAATGTGTCGCTCACAAAGTGCCGTCACGCTTTTTAATTTAAGGCACATATTTTGACACAAAAACAAGTGAAAAGCTGGACAGGCCTGTGATTCACCAGCTGTTATGAGCACAATAACCACTCGTTCAACCTGTCCGACGGCATCAGAGACTTAAGACTTTAAGATTTAAGACCGTTGTGTTGGTTTTGCAAGCATAGCTGTTACTAAAACCAGTGACGAGAAAAAAAAAGCTTTTGCAGCTGCTCTTGTTGTACAATAACAAAACAGTTTAACATAATTAACACGACTGCAGCAGATCAAAAAACATATAATACAAACTACATTATAAAGACAGAAACCAAACAGCTTCAAACTACAGCCCTAAGGTCTACAAATCACACCACTCGCAGGAGTTACGAGGTCTAAATAAAGGGCGACTCCGCCAAATTCAGGATGAGATATTTCTTGATATATAACATAATAAATTTAAATGTAAATTTTCTTCACTTGGGTATAAATAAAATGTTTGTACATTTAATGTTGGTACATTTCACTCCACATTAAAGCATTGGTTTATAACAGGGTTATTCAATTAAAATTCAAAGAGGTCCAGTCAAGGGTCTGGATCATCATACTGTGTAAAACTTTATATTATTTTTTTGTAATGTTAAATTAACATATTTGACAATGTTTATGGTGGCCTTACATTTAAGTGAGCAGAAATATTTACAGTGAAATTGTTATTATCTTATTAAATTTAAGACGGGCTGTATTTAAAAATTAGAGATAATAAATTAAAACAGTTGTTTAGTAATTGTGCACAGTCTCTGAGCATCAGACAGTGATTCTGTGCTCTCAAAGGTAAAAATGGACATAACTGAGTTGGTCCACTTTTCTCTTCTTAGACTGCGTAACTTGTGTTTGTTGTTCTCTCTGTGTCATTTTCTAAACTTTCCCCACATGTGGAGCGGCAATATTTTAAGCATGGAACGCAAAACCTTTATTTGCTGAGAAGCATCACATGGGGTGGCTTAACTCGAATGCAATTGGTCCGTACATTTCCAGGGCTACTCTACCAAAACTGTAAATGCTGTAAAAGCTGTGCTGATGAAAATAAGAAAGTTTTGTCAATTTAAAATCCCCTCATAGTTTACGGATGAGGGGTCCAAGTCCACATAGCATGGCGTCTGGGTCCGCGGTCCACCACTTGGTGACACCTGGTCTATGACATTAGTCCTTCCTTTGTTACTCAAAATTAATTCTGATAGTAAGACGTATCTGAAGCATCAAAGACAAGTTAAACTTTAAATAAAGCCGCACATTTCAACTGGGAATATCTTCATGAGATGACAGGAGTATGACCTCACTGACTTCAACGGAAGGCGTTTGTGAACACCGGGAGTCTGAATTGCAAGAAGGGCTCAGGAGGGAAAATCAAAACGTCAGGACTCAGAATGAGTTTTGTTGTTGTAATAATCCATGAAATATTTCATCTTGAATTACACTGGGTCAAGAGAGCTGATTTTAAATAAGCCCCGCCTCTGCCAAGGCAACCAGCCAATCATAGCGTGGACCCATCTTTTACTGAGTCCTCCAATGCTGCAGCATTTCAATAAATCTTTATGCTGATGATGTTGTTGTTTTTGTTTTTAACACGCATATAAGGCAGCAGCAGTAATTTCAGCCATTTTCATAACCATCTTAAACTCCTTACAGAGGCTTTAACTCAAATCTGAGCTATGTTTCATCTCACACAGAAAGGAGCTGCTTGGAGAGCAGAGAAAATAACTGAAATAGTTCCTGAATAGATCCTCTTGCCAAGTGCCTGCAGAGAAAACAAGCAAAGAGAGGGTGACAGAGAGAGAGAGAGAGGAAGAAATTTCTCAGCAGGAGATGAAAAGGAGAAAGATAGGGAGACAGAGATGTTGGAAGAAAGTGGTTAAAGATGAGATAACGGTTTAATGTAAAGAGGAGACTCATTAGCCAGAAACAGAGGATTGATGAACACATGTTTAAAGACATTATTGGACTGGAATTAGATAGATAAGGTTGTTTTTCTTACAGTAACACTGTGTTGTAAACAGCGTATCGCTGAATACTCTGGCACACAGCTCTATAGCCCATCGAGCCAGCACTATTGGTCGTAGTATTTGGCTGAGTGTAATTAAAGCCACGATCAAGCTGGTGTGTTTTTGTCAGTGTGACAGTCCTCTGAATGCAAACCTACTGGGAGACGTTAAAAATTGAATTTAGAGGAGCTAAACTTGGCTCGCTTTAATCAGGAGGAAACATAATAAAGGGATTAGCGGCAGTCGTGTTTATTTTTAGACACCCTGCGTTTAAACAACTAGGCCAGTTAAAGCGCCAAGTCAGAGCTGATATGTCTTTTCTCTGGCAGCCGCTGCCTCCACACGGCACGCAAACGCTGATTCAAATTATCTGAAATGTCAAATTAATTTATACATTTCAGAAGGCATAATGTGACACATAAAAAGCAGAGAATATTGATTTCATCCTCTCCTCCTCCTTCTCCTCCTCCCTCTGTTCCACGCTGATGTCTCTGCTCCTATTCTCGCTGGTCTACTTCAGCCGCATTGAAATATTTACCAAGCTCCATTAAACTCAAGACTGCAGCACACATACAGCTTTAAAAGTCAGACATAAGCACAGGGCAGCGTTTACACCCTGCTCAGACGGCGTGATGGAGAGTCCAGAGTCCTCCCACCACCGTGGACCAGCAGATAGCAGTGTGAGCCAACCGCTCTGGCTCGCAGCCTATTGATCCTAATTTGTGGATCCAGGTCAGGTCAATCCTTTTAGGCCCGGTCTGCGAGGGGCCGAGCGGAGCGCAACAGATCCCTGTGGACCCGGCGCTGTGTCACTGCAGGACGAACACAAGAGCCAAGCTGGACAGAGCACACATGTCAATAGCTGTGATCAATGCTGGGTCAAAGATGATCAAAGCTAATGTTATGCTCTAATCTGAATGGACTGTGGTGAAATGATTTATCAGGCTCTGCAGGGACACGTGGCTGCTGCATCGTGGGTGGAATGTGCTTTGTCAGAAACGGAGTGGAAAGCATAGCAACAGCTGCTCGGAGGACATGATTGACATTTTCAGGGTGAATGTTGAGTCCATGTGAAGACAGCTACAAGGTCAGAGCAAGCTTGGAGGGCAGCCCTGAGGCAAAGAGTGCTGCTGGGAACATATTAAACCCGTTTTATCAACAGAAAGTGATGACTACGTCTGTGTCATTAGCTGTCATCTTAATGATGATTCATTCTGTGGGAGTCAGCAGCAAATATTTCCAACGTAACCAGCAGATCAATTACTTTTTGTTTGTTGCTGTTTACAGTCTGAATGCATTTCATTATGAGAGAGAGAGAGAGAGAGAGAGAGAGAGAGAGAGAGAGAGAGAGAGAGAGAGGAATTGACACCAAACGGGAAAAATGAACGAGGATAGCAAAGGGCTTCCAGGATTAAACTTTAGCTGGTGGAAACAGACGGTTGTCTTAAATGAGACAGAAGTCCTTCTGAGCACAAACTCAACACTTTTGTATCTAGCCCTTTAGTAAAATTTCAAGATTTTTGGGGAGATATTTATGTCATAAAACGGTAATATAATCTTCATAAACCACTGAGGTTTCTGGTCTCATACGTTCATCTGGATTGTTGCTGCAGACGGTCTGCTGCTGACGTTCCTCTTAAACGGTTAAAACTGCTAAGAAGGTTATTATTATTATTATTACTCTTATTATTATTATTATTATTATTATTATTATTATTATTATTATTATTTATATATCTTTTTCTGTCTCTCTGGAATTTAGTCAGGTTTTATATATATATATATATATATATATATATATATATATATATATATATATATATACATATATATATATACATATATATATATACATATATATATATACATATATATATATATATATATATATATATATATATATATATATATATATATATATATATACATATATATATATATATATATATATATATATATATATATATATATATATACATTTTTTTCCTCACATCTTAGTGTTGTTATGTAACTTTACAAATACCTGACTTGCGAGGAAGGACAACTTGAATGCTGGACGATAATTTAGTAGCCATTGAAAGTCCTTTTGATGTGTAAGAAATTTCTATTTTTGCATTGTTATATTGTATTAAAAATTATGAAAATTCAATAAAAATAATGTGGGACAAAAAAAAACTGCAAAGAAGTACCAGTTTTAGCTTTATTATAATGTTTTGATCTTAATGTGAATGTTATAGCTGCTTGACTCGACCGCTATGACTATGGTTATTAATCCCACAATCTCCTGTGCGGCTTAGCCAGATGGCAACGACTGTCTTTAAGTAAAGTTAAAATAAAGCTGTGTTAGTATCTTTACATGATTTACAGCTAAAATAAAAAATATATATATATTTCAGCCTCTGCTGTCTCTTTAAGGCTCCCTGCTCCACAAACCCCCCATCAGTCTCATTGGCCAGCTTGGAAGTCCATCAAGGGCGGAGCAATGAAAAGACCTTGGTGTTTGAGGCCCGCCCCTCTAACATGTTTTATGTGATGACCTCATCATTTCTGCAAGTCTTGTGAAAATATCTATTTTTTATAATGGAGCATTTGGATCAGTTTACAGATAGATTCAGGGATAACTACAATTTATGAATACGTAGAGGTTTGAAAATCTGCACTCATTGTTACTTTATATCCATGTTTACAGTGCGGGGAAGCAGAATACTGCCTGCTATAAGACAAACTCAGACTGTCACATCCTTTAGCGGATCCAAAATCCTGAATTATTGGAAATCTTACTTCAACGGAGCTCCAAGTGGACATTTTCAGGTAAACACATTAAATCTGAAGCCAACACTCCTCTGAATCTGCAGGATGTGCAGGAAGGTAGCTGCTTGCTCACGCATTTGTAAAGATTTGGAGGTCTATTATCACGGCTTTTCTTCTCTTCTTACTGTCGCTTTATTGTGAAGTCCCAGTCGGCAGGATGACTGAACTATTGTCTGCTATTCATTGTGCGTTCCTTTGTACCCTCAGACAAAAACACATGGACTGCTGATAGGGGGAGTTCTGATAAGCTGTGAAAGAAACGGAGAGACGGAGAGAGAGCAGCATCTGGTGTATCATATCACAAAGAACGAGCTCCTCCCTGACCCCGTTGCCGTCTCACATGCATCATATCTGTCTCATACTCGATCGGAATCTTACTGTAGGGAAAATTCAAGATGAGCTCTCCTGCGTGTTTCATGTGAATGCTTTAGAGGAGAGTCCAATTTTGCATCTTGCTTTTGGAATGATATAAACTCTTTCCTCTCATTCCGAATCAGTCGCTTCCTACTTCTCTGGCTGAGCTTCATGCCCCAGCACCTTCCATCCTGATACTTCAAATGAAGCATGTAGGCTCAGAAGTAGAGCACAGTTTCCATATGACTGCGTGGGCGGACCGAACCACTGTAGTGGAACTAGAAGTCGATAACCCTGCAGCAGGTATTAGCGCTCGCTTCTCTGGTCTAACTTGCCTCCAACTCTCCTCGGTTCACAGCTAAAACATACGCTCCAGTCGTCTTATCAGCCTGTGCACAGGTCCCAGATCAGTGTCTGGGCACAGGATAAAGCAAAGACCGCTTCTCTACGGTAAACACGACATGGCTGCAGGTAGAGAGGGGGGAAGAAACCACAAGGGAGGAGCTGGTTTTCATGCGGCTGTGCTGCGGCTTAGCTTTCAGCTCTGGAACACATGCTTTGCCGTGTCACACTGTGTCCAAAGGTCGCTTTGCATCGGCTTTATTTTTGTTTCAAGAGGAAGAGAAACCTGCAATTCTCACTAATGCCCTACACCCAAACTACTCTCCACAGCGACACACTCAAGAGACGAGCTTACGTTTCTGTTTTCAAGTGTTTTCATACGGCCACTTTCTTAAAACAGAGAGCGGACACACTTGGTCAAAGCCCAGGAGGCTGAGCGCAAAGTGCTGCACAAAGTGTGTCTGTAAACCTGCTGAATTATTAACAGTTAATCACACAGAAAGATGCCAGGATGAAAAAAAATAAACATCAGGCAGTCATATCTGAGGTGTCAGCAGCTCTGAAACGGCACCAACACGAGAAGAGATGCGCGAGTAAAAATACACTTTAAAATGGACGAGGACAAAGCTGCTCAGCCGTGAGCGCGACGTGCGCTCCTGCTTTTACCAACATGTAAGCGCAGCTCTGTGAGGAGGTGGACACTCAGCTGGCATGCGAGTCGAAGGGTTTGGCGTGTTCAGCTTCAGTGAACAGCTTCTAAAGGCATGCCAGCATCAACAGAGATCTGAAACAGCAGAGAAAAAGCAGGTACTCAAAATCCCTGCAAGGACGGAGAAACACAGATGTCATCTCAAGGCTCAGAAAATGAAGACGCTGTGTCTACAACTGCAGTTCCTCGAGTGTCCACTGGAGGCTGGCTGCAAAGGTCAAGGAAAGCAGACTAACACCTGTGTTGAAAACCTGTTTTTAAAGCAAATTCAAGAATGGTACAAAAGTAGCAAAGCTCATGTCTTCATTCATACACAGAGGTTTTTATTTTTCTATAATTTTGATTTGAATATTAAACAGTGTTGTTGTTTTAAGAACTGGTATCGCTACAAAACCAACTCTCAAGATTCAGGAAGTAGTCTCAGGTTGTCCTGATGTTGATGTTGTCTGTTCTCTCCATTTTATCTCTGCCAGTGATAAACGAATGTAGAGACTAAAGATATTGATAAGTTAGAATTTGGGGGACCAGTTGTCAAACATTCAGTCTGTTGTATTTCGCAGCATTTACCAGATCAGACTTGGCATAAAAGGAATATAATACTTAGAAGTCTGTTTAAATTGTTTTTGAATCACCTCAATATATATTTTTGTTTTTCCTTCACTTAGAATAAGACCTTTAGGATGCCATCTTAAGCCTGACATCATTTTAACAGCCTCGGAAAATTTCCACATCGCTCACCTCAAAAAAATTCCAACTTCCGCACGGACAAGCAGGGGCTCCTTGCGTCCAAGTACAATGAATTCTGGCAGTTTATTCCTGTTTTTGTTCAGAGCGATCTGTTTGCAACAAAGGCTTTAAGGACAGGAATATGTCACGTGTTTAAGATGCTCCAGAGGTCATGGCTTTAGCAATCAAACTCATCCTTGATGCAATATGTACATCTATGAATTCAAAATACCCTTTGGGTGAATGGGCTGCAAAAGACACCGTCAGAAATCCACCAACCTGGCTCCAACTGTTTGGCATAAATAAGCGTCGACTGCATTGATTTCATTTAAAAGAAAAAGCGTCATTCATCATTTTAAAGCTCGTTCAGTCACATTGATTTTGTACCATGGCAGTGTCAGCCTTGAGAAATGTGCCTTTTCTTTGGTTGGATTATATCCTGGCTTGTATTTTCATGACATGGCAATGATTAACGCATGTGGCGCTGCTTAATTTTGCTGATCTCTAATTGTAATTTGGCCGTGTGCACCACTCCCACCCACACACCAGTTATTCAATCCAGAGGCATCTTCTAAAAACCGCAGTGAAAAGAAAAGGCACAAGCAGCACACGAGCTGAAGAGAAAGCCAGGAGGTACAGTAGGCGACTTAAGCTGAGATACGATTGGGTTGCCAACTGTGGCGGCCAGTTTAATTGGCAGGCGTTATCGCAGGGGTCCAGGGCTCTTCCAATCGATGTAGAGATAGCGGGAGATTAGATGTAGTCACTTTTCTCACTTTCTGCTTCAGTCCTCCATCCAAGTGTCTCGTCTTCCTCACACATACACACCCAGAATGAGAGTGGGCCAGACAGCATGAGAGCATTTAATTGCACAGGAATGGAGTCATCTTAATTTCCCTTAGGGACAGAGAAGAGACGGATGGGAAGAGAGCGAGAGAGAGAGAGTGAGTGGCGGTTAAAGTATGTGTTGTGACAGTAGGATTTCTGGTAATATGAGCCAGGGATCAAGCTGCTGCTTTAAAACACCTCCAGGCCTGGCAGGAGAGGAGTGATGGGGGCTCAGGTTCACTGCTGGAACCTGAACTGATTCCTGCTGGAAACGCTTTGTGTGTAGGTGTCTGTGTCTGTGTGTGTTACTGCTGTTTTCAAGAGAGTGGGCGTACGTTCTCGACTGAAAGAAAGCCAGTGGATGCGGGCAGGCTGGTTCATTCCATATTCTCATACCTGTTAACGCACACAGTTTAATTCATAAATAGGCCAAATAATCATGAGCTAATTCAGGAGTCTTACAGCTGATGAAAGAGCTACAACAAGCTTTCAGCTCCAACTCCAATATGAAACCATTCTCTGCTGAATTACAGTCAATGCAACTTATTTTTCTGTGGTAAAAAAGGAAAAATCTCATGAAGGTGATAAAAAGGCAACAGAATCAAACCGTTTCTGCAACCTGTGCCCTAGATTGTGGGCGGCCATTGAAGCTAATGTACATTTGAGGAATTATTTGCTTGAAATGTCTCCAGATAAAACTTTGACTTTGAAAAAATCATGAGGCAATAATTTTATTTTGACTTGAATTAGTTCACTGTAAAAGAAAATAGTTTTGACGTAGCATCCTACTTCTTTCTTGCCACTGCAGCTTATCTCCCACCCTAAACGTGTGCAGATTTTCTAACCTCTACATGATGCAGAAATCCCTGAACCTGTCTGTAAACTAATCAAAATGAGACACTCTGCATGAAATAAGAGAGTCTGTTCAAAACAAGACGTCTGCGTGAGACCAGATAGTCCAGACAAGACAAGATGAGACAGTTTGCATGAGGCTTACAGAAATTATCAGGTCATCATGACACATTGGAGGGGTGGGCCTCAAACACAAAGGTCTGGGCCTGAAATTTGCGTCAACACTTGTCAAGCTAAGTTTGTAATGCATTAAAAAAATGTGACAGGAAAAATGTAAATGATCTGACTCCATCCTCCCTCATTCATCAAAACTAACCCGCATTGCCGGTTATTTCTTGCGCGATCTTCTCCTTCACTTTCACACATCAAGATCTTCACCTTTACCGGTGAGATTTTTACTTTCACATGCAATATGTGGTGAGATCTTTGCCTTTGCTGCAAATTCTTGAAGATCTTTAGATCTTTAGACCTTGAGATCTTCGCCTTAGCGCGGCAGGATGAGGTCATCACATAGGATTCTCTAACTGGTTTGTGACATGTTAGAGGTTTGGGCCTCAAACACTAAGTTCTGCACATAGTTCCGCCCCTGAAAGGCCTCAAAAGGAGTGGCCACTCAGAGGGAAGGAGGCTTGTGGAGCAGGTGGCCTTAAAGAGACAGAAGCTAAAACAACAAGAAAAACAGGGATTTCTTTAGCTGTAAATCATATAAAGATACTACGGGGCAACAGAGGGAAAAATAAAGACAAAAAAAAAGTCAATACCTTGCTTAGCCGACTTCATTTGAGAACCAGCTTTCCAGACACTGTTTGGTAGTTTGAGGGAATCCGTCTTAGCTTATTACCAGCATGTATTCATGTGTTTCCTTCCCTCCCTTCAGCATCATAATTATGGCTGATCACGTTCGTTGAGTGACCATGCACACAAACCAGCACAGACCACTGAGAGAGGACTGTGATCAATACTGTTAACAGCAAACAGAGGGTGTGTAAGCTACGGGGATTACACTCAGTGTGAAGGGATCACACAGAGACAGGTGTGGGGGCCCCGGTCTAATCAATAGGACTTGAAGCAATTAGAGAGAGGTGAGTCTTCAAACCAAGACAATGTCACCCTCTCTTTCTTTCCCTCTGATGCCTCATTGAGAGCTCCATTACAGATCTGCTCAGGACCCTTTGTCTGAAAGGCCTCCCAAGGACCCTTAAAGCACTTCAGCGTCGATGGAGTCGTAAATAAACTTTTAGACAGGAGGCTCAGAGCGCTCTCCCTCAGCAATCTGCTTTTACTGTCCAGGCTGTCAGCCGGCCAAGTGTTTGCACAAGTCCATTTTCTGGTAGTGAAGTGGGTCTCTGTTTGGGCTAAATGACGGTTCAAGTACACGCTCAGAGTGAATTTAGGACCCAATCCCGACTCAAAGATTCGGTCTCATCACTCCTGTTTGCGTGCTGCCAGATAGGAAGGTTAGGATGTCCTGATCGTGCGGTTGAGATCAGATAGCTCTTCAAAAATGGAGTTTTTAAGGCACCAAACAAGTCAAAGAAAGAATTTTAGAGTGAGGTGCAAACTGTCCAACTGGTTTTTGTACAAAATTCAACCAATTTACGTTGCAGCTCTGACTTAAATCCAAGATCGAGGACAAGGAGCAGAAAAAAGAAACACAACAAGCCTTTGTTTGTTTGTTTGATCCTCTCCCATCGTAGCCGAATTTAGGGTAGAAATCTAACTTCTAACATTCTGCTTTCAGCGAACTAGTCTCACAAAATACTAAGTAAGTTTTGGCATTGAAACTCGTATCAGCGTTGAGTGAAAGAGCCCGTCCTCCAAAAGGAAAGTAAGAGCCTGAGTCAGACTCGGTAAAAAGCGAGAGTTTAGACAATGAACGAGGCTGTTTGGCCTCTCATTTTTAAATGTCAGTCAGCGTTGCTGTTTCTGAAGCATGCCCGCATGTTCTCCAAACTTAAAGCAGCTTTAACCAAAACACAAGAAAATTCAGACTCTAACTCTCCAGATAGAAACACACCTCGCATTATCACAAAAGATGTTTTTCTGAAATGGTATCAGGCCAATAAGAAACCCGAACAAATTAAATCCAGAGGACTCCTGTGTTTTTTATCATCACTCGGTCCATTAACGGCTTATCCTAATCCCATCTCTCGTCCAGATGTTATTTTTAAACAGCTCTTTCTGTACTTCCTGTAGATGGTGTCACTGCAGCAGCACTCGTGTGTGTGTGTGTTCTCTCACCTCTGTAACATCTGCACCTCCGTCACTCTTCAGGCAGCACAGCATCACCTGTGATTTTATTCCTGAAGTCGTCTCTGATTGGTCTGTTTTGACGAATGAGAACGTCTCCTTTGCTTTTTGGAAACAGCTCCTACATACTGTTAGAACTCACCAGCGTTCAGAGGAGCAGGAAGGAGTTTAAAATGATGCTGCAGACTCACATTTAAAGACCTGGTTTCAAGATGTCTTCGAGATGCCGTCCATCAGTTTCTAACAAAGCAGTATAAAGTTGACAATCCCCGTAAAGAAATGCAACACCAAGTGAGTTTGCACGACCATGTTTTGGCATTTAGATTAAAATCTCATCCTCTAGAAGTGCAGATGGCCTAGTGGTTAAGGTTGTCCTCCATATATGCAGGTGGCCCGGGTTCGAGTCCCACCTGTGGCTACTTTCCCGCATGTCACTCCCCACTCTCTCACCCTTTTTCCTCCTCTATCCACTGTCCTGTCCTCTCAAAATAAAGGCAAAAAAGCCCCCCAAAAAAATGACTTTAAAAAAGAAAAAAAATCTCATCCTCTATTCCCGTCTCATGTTTCCATGCTGGAGGTGCCGTCACAGCAGCACGATTCAATAAATTAAAGTACGTCTTGTGTGGAATAAACAGAGGCTTTTAGTGCTATTGTATTTTTAATAAAGTATTGTGAAAAAAATGCATGGCTACGTTTGTAAGCAGTGACGAGTAGCAGGTAGGAGGCTGATTGGTCTGTCGGAGAGATAGCTCTTCCTTTTGGTTAAAGAGGTTGATGAAGTTCAATTATTTCATAATGTCTGAAAAAAACAAAAAATAAACATTTTTTCATTCTTAAATAGAATAGTACAACTTAATTTGTACACAATGTGGAAAAACTGGTTTCACACAGAAAAAAAAAAACACAAGCAAGACTTCAGTTTCAAACCAGGCAACCTTCAAAGACAAAGTGGTAGAGCGCCTGTTTCTGCCATTGTCCCATTGTCAACATACAGTAAGTCATAAACAATGAGAAAAAGGTTTAAACATTGTAATAAAGTTTAAAATTTGGGTGGAAAAAAAAATACTGGACTGGTTTCACACCACCATGTTGCTCCAAAGTGTTCTCACATGATCTCAGGTCATGAAATGAATGAGATGAAGATGAACAGTGCAAATCGTCTGTAATCAAAATCAGTGTGTATGTGGCTTTTTTTTATCATAAAACAAATATAATAGACTCACCATGTGGATCTGGATATGCATAAGTCCTACAGATGCTCTCGCACCTGGATTGTTTGGCAAAGATTATTTAGTGGTTCCAATTTTTTGCTCGCTTCCAGTCCAACCTTGGCGCAGATAGTTCGCAATTGATTCTTGCGTGAATATCTTCAAATCAAAGTAGTTTGCCAAAAAAAAAAAAAAAAACAGGACGCCACAAAAAAGTTAAACCACAGTGAAATAAACTACACACTTCTTTCTTTGTGGTCCCACAAAAACGATCCCAAAAGTGAAAAAGTCATTCAACAGAGCGCCAAACAGAGAGAGAGAGAGAGAGGGAGAGAGCGCTCAACCAGCGGAGATCAATTCTGTTTGTAGGATTGAGGAATTCAAATTTGACTTTCTACTGAAAATAAAAGATTTAGAAGAAGAGATAAAGACTGAGTGAGCTGGCATCGAGAATCTGCTTCTGCCTTCCTCTCTGTTCCTCAAACATTTTCCCAAAGCTGAAAGATTTGAAGCAGATCGTTAGAAAATCAGTACAGAGGGTTTTAAGAGAGGATGGCGAATGATGAGTAAAGTCTGCCTTACAGGAACTTCTTACAGGTTTAAAGACGCCTCGCTCTCCACAGTCAAGCACCACAAAATCTTCGGGTGTGTGTGCTGTTTGTTTTTTAAAAGAGACTCTTTGTAATTCCAGCGTCTTCTTCATGAGTAAAACTTTAATTTCCCCGAGTACGTCTTCCTCTGATGCTTCACTCTCCACTTGATGCTTCTACAAAAAGCACATCTCAGAACCCTCCCATGGGCCGCTCTGCACTTTGCGCTCTTCTAAAAATACAGAGCATGGTCTATTTTCTGTTTTACCCATCTGTGGCTGCGTCAAGCTGCACAGGGCAGATGGATGGATGGGGCAGGAAGTCAGACGAAGACGATCTGCTGCAACGATTGGACGGATTTGATTCTGCAGAGTGAGGGACGGCAAACTTTAAAGAGCTCAAGGTGAGATTATGGTGTCAAATTTATCAAAATAACAGATGACAAAGTGATTCGATGCGTTCTCCAACAAGAAGATTCAGATTTCTTATGACAGATTGATTAAACCAGAAGCCTCCCTGGTAGTTATATATCACAAAGTTCCTCCGTTTGGAATTTGCAGAAAGTTAATTTCAGCAAAAATGACTCCAGACCAACTTTTTTGTTCACCAGAAAATTACCGCTGTAAGAAATTAGCTTGGAAAAAAAAGTGTGAATTCTTGCATCAATGCAGCAAACTGACAGATGTTTTGAGATAAAGCCTGAAACCACCTACGGAGACGCAAAAAGATGACAGACAGAGGAGAACAAAGCCGAGGGAACAACGTGAGCAGTAAACACAGACGGAGGGAAGCTGAGAAAAAAAGGAGAAGAATGGGGAAAAAAGTAATAGCGCAGACTTCCTGTCAGCTCTCCTGTGATTGGCAGTTGAAAGAACTTCAAAAAGAGAGAGAGGTAAGGTATTCAGATGTGGACACATTATGTTCAGATTACAGCTCTATGATAAACGCTCTGTTCGTCATTCGGACTATTCTTCAGTGAGTGACAGAGGCAGCGGCTGCTTGTCTACCCATGCTCCATCTCTAGGATCTGTCTCCGACTGTCACCCGTGTCCCTGCTTTTCAGCATAAAAAATAAAATAAATACATTTTTAACAACAACCAGATTATTTTCAGCAGAGCAAATTTACGTCTTTGTCCGGAGCCATCATAAAGGAGACAGCTTTGGAGGTAATTATGAAAAAGATGGCGGCCGGTAGAGAGCTATTCAGAGGTTCAGAGACAAAAGACTCACAGCAGCGTTTCTAATTCCTCCGTCTGTCTGTGAAGTTTTATAATTAATCAGATCAGGAAAATAAAACACTTTGAAAAACTCTTGTGGACATTTACATCTGAGTTTATTCATTTTTTTATTTCTTTAGGTTTTCAATAGAACTCTTCATTATTTATAGCCCTGACATGTAAAGAGGTATCCTTTTAAGAGGATAAACCCTGCTCTCAAACCTCATTTAAAGGCAGGGTTGGTAGTCATGGAAAACTAGCATGAACTTGAATGTAGCATCTCCTCAGGACTCCATTTAGCCTCCGCCCTCCCACACTTCGAGCTCCTCCAAAAAGACGCCCTCGCTCACATGGACGAGCACCACTGATTCACGACCATGTGACCAAACTGACCCCGGCCCCCCCATCAGAGAAGGGAAAAGTTATGTGGCCCTCACAGGAAAAACTTTGGGGACCCCTGAGTTAAGTAATTACTTAAGAGAAAGAAGTCCAAATTTTTTTTTATTTCAGTTTCATAAATGTGAATATTTTCTGGTTTCTTTGCTCCTCTCTGACGATCCTGAATATCTTTGATTGGAGGATAAAACAGGACATTTGATGATGTCAGATTTTGCATCTCAGAGGGAATATTCTTACAGAAAAAGGTTAAAAGAAAAATGCAATGAAGAACACCTGACAGATCTGAAAGTATTCACCTTTTTTGGCCTCAAATCCTGATCATGAAAGATGCAGATGGTTTCTCTGAGCACAGCTAACATCAGATGAAGAGAGTCCTTCTGCTTTTATTGACTTTTAAGTTTCATATTTGGTTTGTCCACCTTTTGCATCAGATACAGCAGCACATCTCTGACATAATGTCAATTTATTTCCTGTGATTTCAACACAAGCCAAAAGCTTTCATCTGAATGTCTCCTCTTATTTGGATCATTTTGACCACCGCTGTGTATCTTAGCTCCTGTTCTGGCTCTCCATCCAGGTTTCTCAATAAAGAGGTTGAGTAAGCCAGCATCCCTTGAGGCTAACATATTACTACTGACAAGTACCTCATAAAACCACACTCCAAAAACAGTGAACTAACCCTTTAACCTTCTCTGAGGTTAGGGATCAGTTGGGTCAAGGGAAAAAGACACTGTCAGTTTAAGTCAATGCACAAGAGGAGGAGTAGCCTGAAGCTATATGGTCCAGAGCAGCTCACGACATGAGCTGAGTTCACCCATTCATAAATCCCTTACACAGCTGAGGGCAGTTTGAGGTCAACTATCTTTGCTAAGGACACTTCTCAGCAAACCCCCAACCTTCTGACTGAGAGATGACAAACTCTACGAACGAACCACAACCAACACTTCTGCAAGAAACAGGATCATCCTGACTGGATGGTTTTGTGTCATTGGTAAAGATTTAAATCCCTTCTCCCCGACTCTGAGCACAGCAGCTTCAGTATCTTCAAGATTAGAAATATGATCCAGTCAGGTTGTTTAAAGGAAGTGTAATATTAATCCAAACATGCATTTTTAATGACGGCGAGAATTTGTTTTGTGCCGGAGCGTGTTATCTAATTTTAATCAGCAGTCTGTCTCGTGTTTCAGCGGATTTCCTCTTAAATCACACATCTTAAATAAGACATCTCTGAATTCCTGCGCAGCCCGTGAGAGTAAATATTCACAGGCCTCGAGCTCAGGCTTTACACAACACACAAGAGCAAAGCTTCTCATTTCCTCTGAACACAGAGCTGGAGCGGGATTAAAGGGAACATCCGCCTACCTTCTTCTTATTGGTCGGGCAGATGTAGAAGCTGGTCACCACGATGGTCGTCCCCGGCATCAGGTTGAGTTTGGTGTACGTGGTGCCGTAGTCAGAGGACCTGTTAGAAGACAAGAAGGAAACTTTAAGACACAGTTTGTGGCCAATTTCTTCAGTAGTGGTCTCTTTAATGATCTGGAGATTACGAACCCTGAAAACACAGTGCATCAGATTTTATAACTCCTCCGGGTTTAATTCCTTCAAAGTCTTTGTATGCTCCATATTAAACCAACAGCAGCTTCATGAAACGCCTTTTTTTACCGACAGCAGGAGATTAAATCTGCAGGGAGGCCGACCTGCTTATTCCCTCAAACCCCCCTAAAGGCATTATATCAGCTCTCTGTTCATCATATTACCACTTTGCAGCGCGCGCTCTGAGCTCAGTGACAAATCTGGATCGGCTGGACAACCTGTCATTGCTGCGACAATGCAGCCTGAAAGCGGCCTCGGGCTAGCAATGAAGTACCGGCCAGTCCCCAAATCTGGCAGCTTTAAGAGCAGGTACAGCCCGCTGAGTGTGTGTGTGTATGTGTGTGTGTGATTGATCGCTTCAGCTGCTGGATTGTTTCTCCAGTCCGGCTCAGTCACAGCCGCCGAGCGGAGTGAAGGTGATTGTTTGTGACAGGGTTTGAAAAATGGCACAAGTTCCAGCTTGGCGAGGGCTGAAGAGAGGTGAGTGAGCGCTCTGCGATAATTAATGTTTCACTTTCCTGTCAGGAGTAAACAGAAGAAAGACTAATCCAGGAAACATTCCCCTAAAGCTCATCATCCAGGCACCGGGCTGAGGGGACGAAAGTGAGAATATAAATCAGATATTCCTGCATATTTTAGGTATAAACAGCGAATAAGGGCGGAACGTTTCAGAAATGCTACAGAAGACAAATCAGGGTGTGTTTGTATGGTTTCCTGCCCACTCATGCAGACATTAGGAGAAAAAGATCCATCGCCTTGTTGGCTAATTTGATGAGGGTATGATCCATGCATACACATATTAGTTTGCACCCACCCTCTTTTGAAAAGGTTCCTCTTTGAAGCTGCAAACGTCTCTGTTTTACCAGTAACTGACGCTGTCTTGTGTTATTTTGGAAGTTTCTTTGTTACGCAGTATCGTTGCTGCAGAGACGCACTTGTTGCCCTCTCTTGTTCAGCTGAAGTTGGGTTAATAACTCAAAGCAGGAATGTTTTTGAAGGGCCTCTGACTGCTCAGGATATGACTCCTTGAAGCTCGCATGCTTTGTGTTGTGGTGACGCCTCAGATTATTTTCTCCAGCAGCAGCAGCAGCAGCAGCGACAGTTTGGTTTCAGATGAGGCTCACAGGTACAGCATTTCTAAAAGCTGGCTCTATAAATACTGACTTATCAGTCCATTCTTCATTAAAGCTGCACTTTTCTGCATCAATTTTCCACTTAGCATCTGGCCCTTACAGGGTCTGGCCCTTGGACAAATGTAGTTGATGACCCCTGATCTGCAACCACCCAGGATCTGGTAAAAACAATCGGAAAACTACATTTTTAAGACTAGATAAAAGTCAAAGAGTTGAAATCTTTATTATTAAACACTTTTTTAAATATTTATAAATGCTGACTCATCCCCAGTAATTTAAAAGCGATACCTTGTTTCGTTTTGTCACTTTACTGTGACAAAAAGAGCTGAAGTGGGCGACTAACAGCAGCATTTCTGGAGTCTCCTCTCAAAGGGTACCTGGATACTTGTGTGTGAAATCATTTTGTCACACGAAGCCCAACAAACACAAAACTCTTTGGAAAAGTGGTTCAGCAGAGGGCAACAGGTTTAACATGGATTTTATTTTACACAAGTACAAGTCTGTTCTATAGTTGTCTTCATGTTTATATTTGTAAACCGTTTTGATTCACTGATTCCTTTCTTTGCACAATTATTTTAACTGCACTGGACAAGTAAGTATTTAACCCTTAAAAACCTGACCCAACTATATATATTGCTATATCATTTTGTTTATGATATTTGTTGTATCATATTTGATATATTGGGCAGTTTTGGCATCTTTTTTAGTAAAGTATTTAGTAAATAATTATTCACTTAATGCAGAAAATACTTCATTTTAAAAATAAGTAACAATTTAGATGTTGCTCTAACTGCAACTTCTTGAAAATTAGCAATAATGAAAAAGTGTGTAGATAATTTCCTGAGAGCAGCAACTTTGAAAACAATTTTTTTTTACAAGGTTTTTAATGAAATATTTATCATGCTGATGAGATGGAGGTCTTTTAACTCACGTATCAAATATAATATGTTCTGCAACAAAGGGTTAACTGGTAAAAAGTAAAGCTTGGTTGGGGCCTATGGCATCTCTGAATAGTCAAACAATCCTCGAAACGACCTGAATGGATCCAAAAAGATGCAGAAAATCGAACCTGTTCCCCCCAAAAAAATCGGTGTCATTGTGCAAACATGATTGACATAACATGGGATTGAATTTCTTTTTTAAACGTACGTCAATTTTGGATAAAAAAAAAAAAAAAAACGGACATTAAACTACATCACCCATATCACTTTTGAAGTAAGTTGTCTAAACATGTTCTTTCATTTGGACCAATGAACGCAAAGAAATGACGCAACAAGAACCTTGGATTGGACATTGGATTTTTTTCAAGAAGCGTGTCCAAATGTCTCACTCCTGCACCCTGAAAGTGACTAAAGTCAGACCAGAATAGTCACGACACCAACACTTAAGCCCCGTTTCCATCAAGCGGTTCAGTTTGGTTCGTCTCGGTGCCTTTATATGACGTCACATCACCACGGTTCAGTTTCTTACCCAACGACGCTTCCACACATAGACACAACTCTCAAGAGAAGACCAACTCTACCACTGATAACCATCAATGCTTGGCCTTTGATATGTGAAGACAAAATTGACATTGCATGTGAAAAAATCAGCAGAGCGTCATATAAAATTTAAAAAATGTGTGGTAAACAAGATAAATAATGGAAATGAATGAATCTGTGTTTTATTTTGTGAGCTGTGCAGCTCTTGACGTCTTCCTGGAGCTCTTTGCAGAGCTGACAGGAAAGACAAGCTGCTGCGTGTGGTGGTGGTTTGCTGGTCTGGAGGTCTGAGGATTCAACAGGAGGGAGTCTGGCAGAAGAGGTGTTGATGAAAGAGAATGATGAGCTGGCACGTCAGCCTGGTTAAGGATGAGAGGATTTACTTCTTCACGCAGTGGGCCACCAACCACTGATAGACACACACAGTGACACACACACACAAAGTCCCGCCAATTCGTGCAGCAATCTGCTCTCCCAGGGTGCTCTGGTGCAGCTGGAGAAAATGGAGTGGTATAGCAGGGGTGAGCTATTTCTCAGCGAGGAGCTGGCAAGCGTTTTCATCGTCCTCACCGGCCTGTGTGAGGTGTTTAACCCGGGATCACTCAGAGGACGTGGACACATCTGAGGTGATGGCTGTGTTAGCAACCAGAGCTCGGTGCTTATCTCAAAAACCCACTTGTGGACGGAGTAAGAGCCCGATCGAGAGCCCACAGGGAGGCTGGATCATCAGGGTGTGAGAGCAGAAGAGATGCTGAGCCGTCAGATTCAGCACTAATGAGTCGGGACGAGGAGGAGCCTGAGAGTGTTTAGGTGTGGATTCACATCTTTTATTCTCTGTGTTTAACTCTCTTTAAAGAGTAATCCTGCTTTACATCAGCTGAAACTTTAAAACGCAGCGTTAAGGCTTGTTAAATACAACACACAGCTTTCTCTATGAGTCAAAGCAGAGACCATACACTGCTCAATAATGTCTAACAGTCATTATTCAACGTACACGCTGTTCACAGCTGTAAGACGCTCTGTGTGTCAGTACATGATAACCAGAGGTAATCTCTGCCTCACACAGCCTCCTCTCTCTCTCTCTCTCTCTCTCTCTCTCTCTCTCTTGCTCTCTCTCTCCTGTTACATATTCATATCTCTTTATTAGCAGGAGTGTAATGAGTAGCCGGGGTCAGGGTGGGCTCGCTGCCCAGAAACACTTCTCAACATCTGGACGATGACTTTTCAAACTCCGAGCTCAATATTTCTGTCGTCTGAAGATGCTGCCAGGGAGGCTGCTCATTAACATCCATCTCAGTGTGTGTTCAGGCTAAAAGGTGAGCGAGCACACATACACACACACACACACACACACACTGTCCGTCAGGTCACTTTAGGACATTTTTTTCCATCAGCTCTTAAATTTATAGTTGAACCCCTGCTATTATTTTCAGATAGATGTTTTGTTTCACATGAAATCCACCTGCTTAAGTTACTGCAGAGCAGTACTATCTCTCACTTACACAAACGTGTGGCCCTACGCTCCGAAATAAAGCATAACACCGTTGTTTAAAGCATTTCGCTGAACATGTTTGAAATTGTGTTTTACGTTGATTAAGAACGATGCTAACGAGCGCTAACATCACAAGCCAGTCAAGTCGGTGAAACAAGTTGGCTAAGTTTAGCATCAGTCAAACACAACATGTTTTTAGTGTGTATGATATTATGTTAGCATTGTTGCTAACAGCAGAATCTGTTTGACTTAGCGCCATCTAAAGGCGTGGAGCACATCTGTTGTGGAGTTTGTATTTGCAATGTTCGTATTTTGACTTTTTTTTTTTTACTTTTCATGGTTTGTGTATATTTTATTGGGTTGCTTTTCTTAAGACCTGGGTCCTCTGCTTTAGTTCAAGTACAAAATGTGACCTGCACTTGCTGATAATGCAGTTGTTTTACACTTTGTGCATCACATTTTATATCTGCAACAGGTTTCCAACGCTGCCCTTGTTTGCAGCATTTTTCTCCAAATGAAGATCCTCTGTTGGCCCACACTTTACTCTCAGGACCCCACATTTTTGGTGCTTTGGTGGGTCTTAAGTCAACATTACCTTTTTGTCTTCTTCCCTTTTTGTTCTCTTCCCTCTGTCCTCTTTCCTGTTTGTCTTGTCTCTTCCTGTCTGTCACTTATTCCCCTTTTTTTCACATTGTGGTGTAGCACGGCCTTCCCCTTCAGCTCACATCAGGGAATGAATAAAGTTTGATTTGATGGAGTAGCCTACAGGTAGGGCTTGTGATGGTCACTGACAGCAACGTATCATAACTTTTTATGTTACGCTGCAATAAAAAAAAAAAGCATCGGCCTTTCAACGTTGACATCGGACAAATGCAGACAAGGGGGGAAATAAAGACTGTCTTTCTGTCACATTTGCAGTTGCAGAAGGTTTGAAATAAATATGGCTTTTATTATCTGGGAACAAATTGGTCATCAATATGGAAAAAATGACACCACAAAGTTTAGAGTCATAGGTCCATTTTACTGTCAATTTAGCATCTCCTTGTTGAAGGTTTCACAGGAGAAGAGGTGGTTAACACCAAGCTGAAATCAACATTATAATCTAATGACGCTACACTACTTCCTCATCCCAAAGAAACACTGAGAAACCAACAGTTCAAAACGGAAGAGGAAGAGTTTTGTCAATTCCATGAGAACAGAAGTCTTTTTTGGTGTCATGGAGCTGTGGCAGTATGAAACGATCATTCTTTCGGGCAAAAAGTGAGCAGAGGGAGGTGGAAACTACAGATATCATCATCCAAAGTGTACAGCAAAAATTGCAGAAAATGGCATAAGTGGCAGATAGAGACGAGATTATAAAATTGTGGCTGCTGCAGCGTCTTTAAACTCTTATTTATGGAAGAACTTTAGGCGCAGAGTGTCAGGACAGGAAAAAAGGTGACAAACAAAAAAAAAATGTTGTGCAGTCACTGCTTTACTGAGGTGACAGACGCATCGGGGATTATGAGGAGCCACTTAGCAAATCGTCACCTCAGGAAGATTCAAAAAGAAGTGTGGAAAAATCGAAGAGTTTGCAGTCTCACTTCACCAAAACAAGATTCAAGATTCAAAGGTTTTTGACAGTTTTCTTGACACTTCTTTTCTCAACTGTTTATAGGTTTGTGCTTCGATTAACGTGTATTTGTATTTCTATTTTAATCCCTACACAGGTTAGGTATATTTGGTTTATAAGTCTATTTTTTTCTAATTGATAAACGGGCATGTGGGAAAGGGAGTCATCGGTTTTGGAGTTAATTTGTAATAGTATTTCATGTCATGTAAGTCTGTAACCTGCTACTGGGTGCCTTGAATCTCCCTCAAGATTGATAAATTATCTATCTAACTATCTAGCATACAGAAAAATGTAAATACTGTTCCTCTCTTCCAACAGTATGGATAAAAAGTTAAGGTAAATAAAATTAAAAAAAGAAGGTTTAAAAGCGAAGGATTCAGACGGTATTTATTTATACATCAATATTTATTTATTTAGGTATATATATATATATATATATATATATATATATATATATATATATATATATATATATATATATATATTTAGGGTATTTATTTATACATCTATAATTATTTATTTATTTATTTATTTATTTAGGGTAGTTATTTATATTTTGCAATAAATATCAGACCCTGGACTAGTTATGGAGATATTATTATGTGATGAGTATTTACTAACTACATCCCTATTTAAACACAAAAAGACAGTTTACAACAATCAGCAGAAAGTCAACACACAAGAGCAGAAAATGTCAAACGATTGCAGCTTCAGAGGCGATGAACCGTCACGAAAAAGTTAAATTTATTTACAAATCTTCCCTGAGTCACATGGATTCATCTGGTGCAGTTTCTAAAAATAAACTCTTCTGGTTTCATCTTTGAAACAAATAAAGTCTGGCATCTCATGTGAAGAAGATAAAAACAGAAAGTGGATTCTGTTGGCATGCAGGCAGAGGAGGAGCAGAGTCAGGGGGCGATGGAAAGACATTTCACCACTAATAAGGCTAATTCAGGGGGCCGGGTGAAAAGTCAGCAGCTTGGCACCTTATATGGAAAGAATAATGATGTGGAGTTAATAAGAGGGCTCATTTTGTACTGTCTGCCATCCAGACCTTTGGATTAATAGAGTGGTGGGGAGTGATTGTAGATTAATGAGGAATAATTACTTTGAAACAGAGCGGGGATGAGGAAGGGGGAGGGGGGTGGAGGCTGGAGGAGAGAGCAACAAAATTTAATCTGTTTCACAAAATACAAAAACACACATCAGGAGAGAAAAATATCAGCACACAAATGAACAAACTACCACTGCTGTTAGCCCTGTTGGCTTTAATTTACCTTTAAAACACCTTTTGAGCGTGTTCACCTTCATTTAATCACATTTCTATTGGACACGTCAGTGTCGTTAAGCTGTGTGTTTCATCATCATGGATACAGAAACTTTCAGTCCAGGCTTAAACAAGTAACCTCAGAAACAAGCCATTAGACAGAGGCCACACAGCTGAAGTAATAACAGAGCAGAGACTGAAACCAGGAGAACAGCCAGCTTTAAAAGGAGAGGTGGAAAACACACCTGGAAGAGTGTGTGAGAGCGGATGTGACAGAGACAGACACTGTGGGCAAAATTGTATTTTCCTTGATGCGCTCGAGAAAACACAGAATGTGGAAACACTTTAGGGTGGCGACAGGTGCTGATTCAGATTTAATGTCCTAATATGTCAAGGATGCTCCCAGCACCTGACGCCTCAGGGAAGACAAATGGAGAGCGTCAAACAAACGGGTGTGATGAGACGGAGTACAAAATATAGAGGACGAGAAATGAAAGCAGGTTTAAAAAAAAAAAAAAGAAGATTCTAGAAATGAAAATTTAGACTGTGAGTCTTCAAACCAGAATCTCCAACCTGGAGATTGGTTCAAAACTTTTGGTTAGAAATGGATTCAGTTCAGTCCAAAGAATCAGGATTATCCAGATCTCAGCAGAGGAAACCGGGCCTGAAATTTGTGTCAAAACTTGTCAAGATAAGTTTGTGATTCATAAAAAGAAAAAAAAAAGAAAAACATGACATGACATGTTGGAGGTGCAGACCTGAAACACTAAGTTAGCTCTGTCTCTGACAGGCCTCCAGAGGGCTGGCCAATCAGAGTGAAGGGGGTTTGTGCAGCAGGGAGCCTTAAAGAGATAGCAGCTGAAGCAAAGTGTTTCAGACAGAGGCTGAAATAAAACACCAGAGAGAGAAAAATAGAGACTTTATAGATACTACAGAGGCACCAGAGGACTTAAAGAAAGGAACGGTACTCCACTTTAAGATTTGAAGGTCGCTGAGAAATGACAGAGAGGCAGAAGCATGTCACACAAGATTTCACCAAGCATCTGTTAATACCACATGGATCTTTCAAATAATGTAGATTTTGGCGCCCCCTGTAGTCAAAATATGTGGTTTTAGTCCCATCTAGCTGTCCCTCAGTGCTGTATTTTTCTTCCTGTATCAAGTTGCCTTGATTTGTGAATTTATTATAATAAAATGCAACTAGTTTTGCAATTTTTACCAATTGCTGCCATAAAATCAGTGATTTTAGCTCACAACAATCCCCCCAAAAAAGTCTGTTAAATCCTGGAAGGTCTGATCTAGAGTTCTGATTATCCAGATTTGTGAATCTTTAAAAGTTTGTCTCCAGTTTTTCTTTAATAAAACTTGACCTATAGCGTGCTGGATCACCTGTGGACAGAAAACTGGATTTCCTTCTCATTCTGATTAAATCTTGAAACAATTGGACCCAGGGGACGGAGTCTTGACATGCTGACAGGACTGAGGCGGTCTGAAGCTGTCACATGGAGTCAGACAGCCCAGCTCATCTGACATGGCTCATCAGCCTAACTAACAGTCTGGTGGGGGGGGGGGGGGTCCTGGAGAGAATCCAGAGTCCTGACACAGATGAAGGATTGTTAAAACACTCTCTGACAAAGTGATGAACTATGAGAAAGATCGACCTCTTTGCCAGGGTACCACTCAGCATCGGGAAGAATCGGTGCCAAACTTTGTCCGCAGCAGGTTAAAGCTCAGGTCTTTGGCCTTCATAACGATCCATCTTCCCTGTATTTCTTTGAGAAGGATCTGGAATTAGTGAGAGATTGGAGCGTTTGATTTATAGCAGCTGAACTACTTTCCATGGAGAGTGTTAAAATACTGCTTTGAAGCATCTTCATTCGTGTTAAAGCAGATTTACTGATGTTTAAAGCGGAGCTTCGTGAATACAGTCTGACATCCAGAGCCATTTTTTCCTCCTTAGACAAGCAAACTTACAAAACAAAGATTCATGAGACGTCTCTGTGAGCTTGACACAATGAACCATTGAGGTATGATCCCATCTGCTTCACACATGGACGGGCTGTGAACACTGACCTCTTTCTGGCTCACATCTCTGCTTCAGAATCGACCATTCTGCCCAGCGGCAGCTGTTTTTCACACATCGGCAGCACCTTGGTGCTATCTATCTGTTTATTTTCACAGCAGAGCAGCGGTTATAGATGGTAAAGCTCACAGAGTCTCAGGTGTAACCTGGACAAAGACTTTATGGCCGTCTGCTCTGGCCTGATTGTGTCAAAGTCTGTCTTTATTGACCGCAGAATGGACGTCAGAATGATCGACTGCGTCGTCCGGGAAATCCACATCATTTCTCAGGCAGAAAAACAGCTGCAGAGGTGTGAGGGAACTTCGAAAATATCAGAAAATACCAAAAACAAAGTTAACCCTGCTTCCACAGGACATTTCCAGCCGTAGATGCGACAATAAAAAAAGAGGGACAAACAGATTTTAACACACGATCAGATGTGAATGCCCCTAAAAACGGCAGCTTTTCAGAGAGAGGTGTGAGGCTGTGCTGAAAGGGAAACGGAAAGATTACAGTTGAACTTCTCTCGGCCTTGAAATGACAGGAGCTGTGGTGTCCAGCAGGTTGGTAACAGCGCGTGAAAGGGCAGGATAGGTTAGAGAGTCTGCAGAGAGGTAAGAAACAAAGAGGATGTCATGTTTACTTCAACCCGAGGAGGAAAACTTCTGGAAATTTGTTCTGGAGCAGCAGGTCAGATACTTTTGGGGGAAACACCACTGAACACTTGAAACATCACACAAAGTCATCTCAAGGATAGCGAAGGCTTTAAAGATGTGTTTTTTATGTGATCTCTTCTCATTTACTGCTCCAGTTTCTGTTTAATATCATTTTATTATTATTTTTTCATTTTTTATTTTATTTTATTTTATTTTATTTTATTTTATTTTAATTTAATTTAATTTAATTTAATTTAATTTAATTTTTATTTTATGCATTTTTACTGATTCTATAGTATTTATTACAAGTTTTCATCACACTGATATTACTTTTACTATTTTTAGAACTTTTCTCACCTACCGATCAAAACTTTATTGACATGTGATCGTTGTCAATTTGAATTTTCTTCAGTCTAAAGTGTTGCATACTCTCATGCATCTGTAAAAGGACCTGTGTGTGTTCATAGACATTCCTGTTCTGCTGAAGCCACTGCCAGCATGAAAAATGACGCGAAAAAACAGGCTTGTTGTTTTCAAACATATTAAAGTAACTAAAAAAACAACAGCAGAGCAACATGTTGGATACATAAAATAAAAAAACAAAGAGAAGACCGAGACAAACTCAAAATTTAACAGACATCGAATGATGTGCAAAGTTGCAAACGGCTACGCTGCGTTAGCATCATTACAATGATATTAGCAACTGAGGTAACCGTTAACTATTGGGTATAAATTGTTTGATTGGTTAAAATTCTGATTATTTTGGTTGGGCTGAAGGTGTGTTTGATTTTGTTTAACTGGTCACCTCATCAGTAGAAGCGACTTTACGTTGATGCACAACACTCTCCAGCGATCCAGCTTCATGATAGCTTAAATCTAAAGACACATAAGCAGAAACTCCTTTACAAAAGAAAAAAGAATTGCTCATTAAGAAGTGTTTTCTAAAAGGTCTCAAAGAGTCAGAGTCTTAACACTGGGTTGAAATATATCACAGAAGCTGCTAAAGCTGTCCATCGGCTGCTTTCTTTTCACACATACAGCCAGCCGTTACCTTGACAACACGTCCGTGTACATGCAAAGGTGAGACGGTTTGAGGCATGAAACTCCAGGGCTGAAAATAAGTCCTGGTTAGGAGTAAAACTGACGCCCTGCTTGCAATAAATAATGATAACAAGATATAAAACTTAAAATCGGTGATGATGAACTTGCGCTGGATGCATGGCTGCATATCTCAAAGTGTTGGTAGAACAACACATGGTTTGTTTTTCTGATAGTTTTTCCTCCTTTAATCTCTCCTCAGTCTCTGCTCCTGTGTCTTTAAAACACACTTTGGATCCTGAGTCCTGCCTCTGCACTTGGCTCCACTTTCCCAAAGTGCTGTTTATGGCAGCGGCTGAGGGCTCAGAGGCACCATGATGCGTAATTTAGCTAAGAGGACTTTGGAAATGTAACACTCTGTTGTCCTGTGCTGTAAAGAGTAGGAGTCGACACCTGTAGAGGAGGAGGTGATCAGAGCTGGCAGTCACAGTGAGGATTCTCTCTGTATCAGATGAGCTATCGCTGCTAACGCTGCAGATGCTGCGTCTGTTTGATGAGAGTAAATTAGCTCTTTAGCATAACAATCACGGTACACGGCAGTAAAGGGTGGAAAGAAGTGGGCTACGTTTCTGCTCGGCTTAGTCACTGATGCCTCAGCAGCAATTGGCAAATTGCATCTGGAAGTGCCTCCTACACCGGCAGCAGTCTGAGCATGTGGGCAGTTAGCCAGGATCCAGTGATTCATGCTGGGTAAGGGCTCTCCTCGGTGCTGGATAACCTCTTCAAGTGCACAAAACCACTGGAGCGTATTCATCAGGAGCAGAGAGCTGCTGACATTTCAGACGCCACGTGTGGAAGTTCACTTTCCCTCATCTTTAGGAGGAAACTGCGTAAAGTTAGACATTCGTGATACCACGGAGCAAAGGAAGCATCAAGGCATTAAAAGTTTCTCTCAGGTCAACAGCATGGACTGTCGGACGCTGAACTCCTGTCAGTTGTGATAACAACTTGTTTGCATTCGTTTCACAGAGCTGCTTAGTGACGGAACAATAAAAACACAGATAGATCGATGGATGGATGTTGTCTTGCCTCTCCTCTTTCTGTCCACATGTTCTCTTCCTCCCTTGGCTTCAATCTCTGCATGAAAAAACTACAAACTTGCACCCCAATGCTGAAACTTTGGTGTTTTAAGTACAAATGCAAGCTCTGTGTGCTATAGTTAGCGCCCCGCATGCATAATCATTCAGCAAGTTTGACGCCATAAAAGGAAATAAGCGTCTATATTTAAAACACAGGAGAAAAACAAACTCCCAGGATCCCATCAGACAAACTTTGTCTCTCCCTGTGAGCATAATTAGCTTAAAAAAAGTCCAAATGAAATCATCACAGAGGAAATCTTTGAAGAGAGTCTTCTGTAAACATCCACGACCTTAAATAAGACAAATCCACACATCACAGCTGCGTCTATCAAATGTTCTGTTATTCCAGCACTATTCCCAAACCACTGCGGCTGTATTAATCTATGCATGCAGTCATGAACACAAAAACCTTCAACTGAGCTGGAAACACTTGAGCAGAATCCATCCACAGGGCCAGCAGGGCTCTGCAAAGCTGATTACCAAGACTACAAGAGTGGAGAGCACTTAACCCCAAAGTCAGAACCCTGTGACATTCACGTTGGCTCCTTATCACTAAGAATTCATCGGAGCACTTCAAGCCGTGTTCCCTTTGCCGTAAAGTCGGAGAACAGAGGGAGTATTTGAGTTGTTTAATGATGAGAGCTTTTTACATGTTTTATGATGGCTAAAAGCTCACAAATTTTTTAAATTGCTGCAGCAGAACGATTCAAATGCAAAAGAGGCAGCAGGAGGAGCTGCAAAGTACTGCCCTGAGCAAACGCTCAGACTAAAAGTACATCCACTGAAGGCCGCTCAGATTATTGTTCTGAAACTCCAGAAATGACTCCAGTAGAGACGGACGTGCTGTTATTCATTAGGGTGAAATCATAGCCTGCCGTTGCCGGACTTATTCACTTTAGAGAGTTATCTGAAAATAAAACTGATCATTCAACTCCTTCCAGATCATTTATTGCACTTTTTCTTGTGGTTTTTGTGCATACTGATGTGTAGGGATTGCTTGGCGCTGGGGTAGACCAACAACTCCCATATTTTACAAGGTAAATTTCCTACTTTTGACAAAGAAGCTGTCATGTCCAGTTTTTGTTTCCTCGTCTTTTTGGTACCTTTTTTTCTGATCTTGTGTCATGTGTTCTACTATTCATTGTGTGAGTTGTGTGAGTGTGAGTTGACACACTAGCTTGAATAGAAACTGGTTGGATCTGGTGCTGTGACGGAGCAGAGCTGGACTAGAGACGCATCTGGTGTATTTTGGCTGTTAGGGGGCTTTCACACCAACATCGTTTGGTCCAGACTTTTGGACTTTTCTGTGTGATCCAAACCAAAATGATTGGTGTGAAACCTCTCACGGACCTTGGTCCGAACCAAACAGTCGGACCTTGGTCAAAAGCGGTGGTCTCAAGTCCGGACCAAATGGGATCATGGTCTGGTACATGCCCAGTGTGAAAGCATTATTTTGAAAGGTTCGGACCTTCGTACCAATCAGTAGCAGATGAATTCAAAATGCTCCTGAAAGAAGAAAAGACAAGTTTTATGGTGATATCCATGGTATTAAGGTACTGCATAGGAATCCACATCCAACAATGGTCCAATCATAGACAATAATTGATGCAAGCTGCTCTCATTACCGTAACTCTTCAACCATTTGGCCAGAAGAAAAAAAATTGAATGGTTCACAGTCAGTGATCATTCCTGGGAATCCTGGGAATGATCACTGACTCTTTAAAGGACTAAATAATAAAAATGTTGCAACAAACTCTTCTCTCTCTGGCTGAAATGGTTGCAGCAAAGATTTCTTAAGAGACCCTTGATCTCACACCGCAGCATCCATGCACCCATGTCCCAGCTGAAAAAGAGGACAGGCAGCAAATAGAGACATTTATCTAGATGACATCCCCATCAGCACCCTGAGGGACAAACACTCTGCACAGAACATGAAGCTACCGTTTGTTTTTTTTGCAGCTGATGCCGTGAAGTTCGACTCTGATCTCATGTTTCATGTGTAGAGAAGAAAGAGCAGATAAACTTTGCAGTAAATCCTCTTTTCTGCTCTTTCAATCGTCTAAATTCTACACATGATCTTTTTTTCACCCTCTCCACGTTCTGTTTTGTTTCTCCACGAGCACGCTGGGGCACAGGAGCTCAAACAGAAGAAGCACAAAGACAGAGGAATGCTCTCAGGCTTAATTGCTTTTGCTGGAAAAGTAAAAAGATTTTTTTTTTTTTGTCTTTGTTTTTTGCCTCAGGCGTTTGGAAAATACTCATCACCCTCACCCTAAAAAGCCAATTACTGATCTCATTTACTGATCTCATTAAAGAGAAACAAATGCTCCCATATGGAGGTATTCCTCAGAACTTAAGCGCTCAGAGACGGAGACAAGGATTCTTTTTTGTCTGCTGTTTTTTGGTCCAAGGAGATTCAACAGAAGCCGAGGACAACATGTGAATTCATGGCTGTAAGTGTACGACCCACATTCAGCTTTAAACATGTTTTAATAGTCGTTTGAAATTAAAAGTGAGGGATCCTTTCATTGATAAACATTTCCTCCTTTTTAAACCAGAATCTCTTTAAAACAGACAGAATTCAACAACAAAAACTACGTTTTCACAGCAAAAGAGCAGAGCTTGGTGTCCTCATGCTGGGTTTGTTTGGTGCTGTTAAGCTGACCAAAAGTGGCGATCACGACTGAGATCAACAAAGAAAAGCAGAAAAACTGATTAACAACTGAAATCCTGTAAAAACACATTGAAACAAGCTTCAATTATGTCAATTAAGCCTGATGCTCTTATTAAATCCACATGAAGAAGACGGTGCACACTAAATAACGACCAACTTCACCCATAACCAAAATGATTACCAGATTTAGGCATAAGTTAATCATATAAATGAACACAAACATATAATTTTACTCATTTTTAAACCAATAAAGTTCATAAATTTCATCCTTAATTTAAATAATATAACTGAAAGTTTTTATTTCTTTACTAAAATATTAAAATATATGCAAGTTTTTTTCTACATTATTTAGTATTTTGTTTATTTTTATTTGATTGTTTTGCTCTAAAATGTTCACAATTACAGAACAAAAGTGCAGCTTAGTGTAGGTTTTTTTTATTTCATGTGTTTTTCGGTGGCATCTTTCGACCCTCCACTTTTGGAACCACTGCTTTAGCTGAAGCTGATTTTTGACTCTGTCTCATTATCTTGAAAAACAAAGTGACACACAGAAGGGAAAGTCATTGGTTGGATTAGTTTATGGATAAAATGATGCAGAAACAGAAGCATCTTCATTGACCGTGCTACATAAACTCCACAAAGCTCTCAGAGCTGACGGTTTAACAGGACAACCGATCGATGGCGCCCGTACAGAACAACAGATTAATTAAAGCGAGCTGGTCTGAGTCTCTTTTCATCACCTGGGATCCCTGTAGGGAGGCGGGGGGCGCTGACTTCAAAGACCAGCAGGCCGTCCCCCTTTGCTGGGAACACGCTCTGCCTTTGCCCGGGGGCGTCTTGGAGATACAGGCCCACACGCCGCCTCGCTGCTGATGATGAGCAGAATCTAGAGACAATAAGAAGTCTTTGATCTGCTGTATGTAGCTCCGTTGGAATAAAAATGTCTTTAATGCACGTTTGGAACACAGCCTGGTAATGACATACGTGTTCCCCTCCCATTCTTTGCCCCTGTTTTCCACTTTCCCCCTCTTTCAATCTCAGCACTTTGACCTTTGACCTTAAAGGTAGAAGCCTGACAGGAGCAGACGCTGACACGTGCCTGCATGTCAGAGGCTGGGTCTCCTGGGAGGGGCCACCAGGGACAGACCAATTTATCACAGTAACTAACTGTGACAAGACCCCGAGACTCATCAGCCTCTGCTGAGCCGTGTTAGTTTGACTGTCGATAAGTCTGAGGTCACGAACACGTCTCAGACTCAGTGTTAGTTGTTTAACAGTCATGCAAACATTTTACACCCAGTTCCTACACACGTGAAAGTCTCTGTGTGTAAGAAAGGCGACGACAAAAGGCTTTGACTTCTTATTTTGTGTATCAGAGGACACAAAATGTGAAACTGTTCCTTTAAAGCTAATTTCTCACCACGCGGCATCAACATCAGACGTCTCTGTTCATCAGAATCTGCAGAGGTGGAAACTAGCATACGCAGAATTAGCATAATAATACAAACAGTCCAATTTCTGCCCATACTGAGTGCATTTCAGTTTGCATCATGCAAAGGAAGAAGAGAGAGAGAGAAAGAGAGAGAGAGAGAGACAGAGAGAGACAGAGAGAGACAGAGAGAGACTGAGCGAGGCATACGCTGGTTTCAGTATGTGGGCTGATAACAGAGAGAGAAAGCTTCCCAAGGGGCCCAGCGAGCACACTGCTGTGGCTTCATATCTCCTAATCATCCGTCACCCCCTGAGACACACTCCCACAGACACACACACACACACACACACACACACACACACACACACAGACTGTATACAGTACTGCTCTACAATACTCAGTCACATACTGCCCAGACGTCTTTATTCATGAATCTGTTGTTCCTGGCGCTGAGATTTGATCCGGTTTGTTATCGACAGGACGCAGGGAACAGCCAAACCTTTACTAAAAGTTTTCAGTGGTACTGCTCCTTTTTTGAAAAGTGAGTAGCCGTCAGCTAACACCAGAGCTGCATTGTGGCTCGAATTCAAGATGGTAAAGTAAAGTCAGCCTTTTTTCTTCCTTCTCTGGTAAAAAAAAAAAAATGCTGCACAAACATTTCATAGACTTTTTAAAATGTGATGCCACTTATTGGTTTCTAGAGAAGAGTAATAAAGCCCAAAGATCACCGCTGCCAAACAAAATACAAATAACTTTTGGCGAAGGTAAATACCTTCAAAGAGGTGAAGCTGAAGCTGCAGCCTTGAACAAATATTCCAGGTTTTTAGTAGATTATGTCATCAGTATTAGGTACAACAGATTTTCCTTTCGATCGGCCCCCTCAGTGAGAAACTGATGGAGAAACAACACACAAGCTGAGCTCCAGCTCTCCAACTCAAGCACTCATCGTGCATCAGATGTGAATTTTTTGAGCACTTTGCCATCAGAAAGAGAAAAATACAACCAAAGCAAAAAAATGAGCAACTCTATGACAACTCTGATGACATGCAATCTGCAGCCCGCGCATGTTGACACCTTTACAATTTGATGTTTACAGAGGTAGAGGGGACTCAATGCACTTAAGGAAAAAAAAGTGAATCCAAATTTATCTGGTGGTTCAGCTGTAAGAACTGCTTCTACCAAACAGAAGACGACTACTTTCTACAAGGAGTGAGACAAAGGGTGTTTTCACACCTGAAAGTCCGGACCTTAGTCCAAGTTTTGGTTACATTGTCTACATTTGGTTCGGTCTGTTATGGTTTCACACTGTCATTACTGCAAACAGACTAACAGAACTTGCAGGACGAACCTACGTGATGCAGTCATCAACTGAGTACTTTAGTGTCTCCGTAGTTTACATTGATTGGTCATTTGGCTGGCGGCCGTCTGACGTCAACATGTTGTGTGGGAATTTAATTTTGTCACCAATGAACAACATCGCCATACCAGCTTTCATGTTGTTGATGTTTTTATACCCCCACAGCAACAGCTTGAAGAATTGTAAATAATGCTGATCCGATGTTGTCTTATGAGGTGTATAACTGGTCAACAACTTTATTGTCGTCAGAGAAAGCGTGTAATCCTGTGATTGGTACGAAGGTCCGAACCTTTCGAAATAATGCTTTCACACTGGGCATGTACCAGACCGTGGTCCCGTTTTGTCCGGATCGAGACCACCACTTTTGTACGGACCAAGGTCCAACTGTTTGGTTCGGACCAAGGTCCAGGGGAGGTTTCACACCTATCATTTTGGTTCGGATCAAACAGAAAACTCTGAAAGTCCAGGCAAAACGACATTGGTGTGAAAGCCCCCTAACAGCCAAAATACACCAGATGCATCTCTAGTCCAGCTCTGCTCCGTCACAGCACCAGATCAGACCAGCTTCTATTCAAGCTAGTGTATCAACTCACACTGGGTCCACTCCCTTGCGGTCTGGGTGCATCTCTACACAGGCAGGTTGCAGCAGAAACACAGGCATCCTAAATTTGCCTGATGCATCAAGAAGCCATGTACAGAAACCACATTAAAACTCCCAGTGAGTTTCAAAATAAAGCAAACGGTGTCAAAACCAGATGGTATTTAGTTTATTGACAACAACAAACCGATATAATGAGCAGAGCCAGGCCAGGAGTCAACAGGTTTGAGGTTTTACAGCCCAACATGAATGAAGAGAGGACCATCAGTGGAGCAGAAGGTGCAGGAACTCCTATGTCTTGTGACTCCAGCTGTCCGGAGCTCCTGATACATACCAGACTTCTAAAATACAGACAGAACTGTCCACTGACACAGCCATCCATCCATCATCCCAGCTGCTGTTGGCCAGGGAGTGCCAGCCCCGTTACGTGCAGCTCCTTGCAGAGACCTTTAACTGGAGTTTGAAAAGTACAACCATCAGATGCCATCAGCGCTAAAAAGCATCACCATGAAGGACGTCCGCCTCCTAATAAATAGAATGCAGCTGATATGGCTCTTAAACGTCCAAATGCCACACTGCAATGAATGTTTTTACGGGCCTATAAAGCAATCCCTCCTCATGGGGTAATCTTTACTGCACCTGTTTCCTTCAGTGAGAGCAGAGAGGGGCCCTGAGGGTGCAACCTACTAACCTGCACTGTTAAAACCTCCTCTGAGCATGAAGGAAGGGGACACGAAATTAAAACAGATTTGACCCAGAGCGAGCAGAGGTGCTGCTGCTGACAGGAGCCGTACGGCATTTCATGTACGTGTGCAAGAGAAAGTTGTGGCAGCTCAGTGAGTGGTGAGGCCGAGCCTCTCCAAATGTCAATGCACTCTGTGTGGGAAGCAGGAGGGAAGTCTTTTATCATTATTTCACTCTGATGCAACACTTTCCTCATTCTGCTCCGGTAAAGGGTGACAGTTTCATTTTTTAGGGAGACTCAGAGATGTGGAACAGTCTCTGGCTACAAAATAATTCTCATAAATCATTTTAATACTTTTAGATTCCTTTATAAAAAAGCTTTTTACACCCTACGCCTTTCTTTTTTTTCTTCTGGAAATTATTTCCCAAAAAATATTAAGCGGTTTATATTATATGAAGTCTCGGTGTTGATTGCAGTGACCCCTGTGGCCAGAATCGGAAGTGTTTTTCCAGGATAAAGACTCCGTTTCCCATGGGCACTGTCACCCACTGTGGAAAAGACGTGATTTTTACCACAGTGGGTGTTTGATTTTCTTTTTAACTCTACTTTTTTTTTTGTTTAAAACAACTTTTCCCAGAATGCAAAGTGACCAGGTTAAGTGTTTATCTGTTGTTTAAAAAGTGGCAACAACCAGACTCTGTAAACTCAGTTTGTCGTGTAGTTTCATGTGCAGAAGGCTAGCAGACTATCCAAGGACATCCAAGAAACCAAGGTTTCCCTCGAGAGTCGTAGCCCTCTAAGTTTAGATATGCATCACTTTAACAAAAAGCAGATACAGTGGGACAGGAGATCGTACATGGAAACCACCTAAAAACACCCAGTGACTTCTTGAACTAAACTAACTCTGTCCAAACCAGATGGTTTTAGCTTGACTACAACTACAAACCGACATATTTGGGCAGCCAGAGTGGGTCAACCACAGAACACAGTCAACACACAACAGGACTCAGATCGGGGGCACTCTTGGTGAAATATATCAGTTCAAACAAACTTTTTTGATGTTTAGTTTTATGTGAGGAAGATGCAGCAGATTTCGGACACTTGATTATTTTGTTTTGCTGTCTGACTTAAACTTCTGCACAACAGGAAACTAGAAACTTCTGTCAGGGTCTAAAACATCCTTCATATTGATCGATCTGAGAAAGGACAATAATTCCTCAGATAATTAGCTCTTGTCCACAAACAGGCAGAAACTGATCTGCTGAAACTAATTCCAGTACTTAGCGTACAGATTAATGAGCCTGCAGGCTTCATTCGCAGCCCTCCAGCTGCTGTTGTCGCTCCCTTTCGTCTGTTGTATCCCCATACGTGTTTGTTTTGCGTTGTTGTTGTCATCTGTATTCAGTCTCGGCGCTGGAATCAATCAGTGTCAGACACAAACAGCTGTGACACTGCCAGGGATGAACGCTGGTTTTACTAATCATGAGAAATTCTCATCAGCATCTGGATTAAATAATGAACCTGCAAAGAGAGTAGATGCAGACTGAATGACTTAATGATGAAGCAGACACTCAGAGTGAACACTGAAGGAGAACATCAGGGATCTATAGTCTCTACAAACAGAGTCTCTGCTTTAATTACATAAAACTCTCCGTATTCATTCTTCACACATCAGACAGGAAATAAACAAATGTGGTGTTTCCCTATCAGATACTTAAGTGAGCAGAAACACATGATCAGACTGCTTTGTCTTACCTTGCATTGACCCTGGAGCAGTACTACAGAGTGAAAACCTTTACCTTGAGTCTAAAAATGGTCTGGACATATTTTGTTACTATAGCTGTAAAAATGGTCTGAAATGTCCTTTGTCTGAGTGCTTTGGCCCCTTTTTCCAGACATACATAAATCTGGTAAATGGTTATCGCAGATGGTATGGAAGTATTAGCAGTTTAAAAGAAGAAAAACATGAAACTGGTTATCTTAGGGGTTGAAAAACAGCACTATTATCGACAAAAAGCACAGTTTCTTAGCTCTCTGTAAGCATTGGAATTTTCTGAATTGGGCAAAAACTCAAGGAGTTTCTGTTTTCAGAAGCTGTTTAGCAGTTTTGTGATATTTCCAATGTTTTTGCTTTGCAGGGCCACGTCACGTTACCATAATGAACCACATATCGCTGGAAAACACAAATTCTTAGCTTTCCATTTCCATTTGTTATGTTTCTGATTGAACAAGTGGGGACAGAATTACCGTAATAACACTAAATGGTGTATCTGATAGTACAAACTCCAAAAACCTCACAAGCATTGGTCTTAATTGTTAGGTTTTGTTTTGTTTTTTAACCACAATCCCTTATTACAAAATCAAAGCTAATACCTTTCAACCAGCTCAAGCTAATACTGTTTTTAAAACAGAGCGTTTACAGAAAAAAAAACTCACCTAACAAGTTCTTTTTTCCTTAATTAAGTAAAAACCGTCTTATTAGACCTTATATGAGCAACATTCACCTGACAAGTCCAGAAAAACATCTAATCTTAAAATATCAAAAGACAGAAATGATGCCTGAATTGTTTAAAAATATCTTCTGAAGCAGTATTAACATGTACTTGTTTAGTTTCTTGTATAAAGACATCAATTTTATTCAAATAAATGTTTGTTTTTTTTTACTCTATTGGAAGATTTTTTTTTTTTACAACCAATTCAGACGTAATTTTATATAAACTAAAATTGAGATGTGATCAGTTTTTTTTATTGGTTTCAGTTTTTTGCTGTTTAAGTGTTTACCATTTCCTTGTTCTGTCTTGTACTTTTTTGCACATTGAAAGACTCTTTCTTCACCTCCATGTGCTCATCTTTCGAGTTATTGACAAAAAGAGAGAGAGAGAGATGTTGAAATTTCAGCCCGCTGAACACATTGCTATCTTCTTAAGTTTTCAATGCTGTGACGACATCATTAATCCGATCATTTTTGGACATGAAAAACGTGAGGTGAAATTTTGAGGTTGTGACAGGTTGAATCCTACCTGACTTTGAGTTCAGGGTGTGCTGCTTCCAGCATTAAGTAACTGAATTTAAATCAGAAAAGTTTGATGTATTAATCACAGAATATGAGCTGCTTCTCTGAAACATTAGTCATTAGAGTTGGAGAGTCTCGTCTTGGTCTCGTGATATCTTCCGCTGGAAACTAGCCAAAAACAACTCGCTAGCTGACGTGTTAACATATCTAGAGGATAGCTCCACCCCATAACTAAATGTTACACTGTTCACTAACACTCTAAGGGTCTGCGGACTCAGCACCAGTATCTCCTACCATTATAAACAGTGAGAATCACATGATGTTGTTTTGAGTGGTCTGTCAGCTGATTCATGAAAAGTTTTGGTCATCCTGATGCTTCAGGGCTACAGCCATCATGTTGTTTTGCATGTGTAGCTGCATTTGCAAACGATATAGAGGCGTATTTACGAGTGATAAAAAAGAATATGTCATACTCTAAAAAGTGCCAGCAGTATTAACTATGCATGCAGATATACTTCTTCAGTGAGTCTCTTCGATGTGTTAGCGTGAACCTCTTTGATGTGAAGACGAGGTTCAAGAAGAGAAATGAGGAGATGATGAAGACAAATTGGAAAAACATGCTCTTCTGAGGTTTTTCAGGGTGAAGTGGTGATTAATTTGACATTCATTTGTTTTATAATTCATCAAACTCTATGTCTGATTTTCCACGTCTTACAGCGGAGCTGTCCGTGGTGCTGAGATTCTCCACCTCTGCCTCCATTCAGATTCGACAACCTGCCGACAACATCTTCTCTCCAATTACACAGAAAGCATTCAGACGCGAGTGGGCCAGCGCTCTTTTATCACCTCGCTTCCTCATTGTTGTCTGGAAACGCTCACAGGAAGCGCACTGGGAGTCAGAAAAGCTCATGTTTGCTCGTCCTTGGCTCAACAAGCTGCTGCTGTTCACTGGCCACAGATGTATGTAGTCATCTCATTCGTTTAATTGCGTTTAAAAGCACACTTGCCTCCTCTTTGGAGGAGCAGAAATATAATGTCTGAATTTGCAGACGGCAAGCTTTTTAAGCAGAGAGGAGTAATAAGATAAGAGAGTTGTTGGCATGAAATCAAAAGTGACATCACCTGATAGGAGAAGATGCTTCCCTCCTGGGAGCTGTAAAAATCAGACGGCAGCACGGAGAGGCTAAATAACCCTGTCGCTCTTCAGACTCTAACCGTAAGCAGAAGATAGGATCAGAAAGTTTAAGATGCAGGAATAAAAGCAAAGCAGAGGGGAGAGGATTATCAGAGTGGGATGAGATGCAGAGGTTAGAGAAAATACCCAAAGGAAAGAGAAAGTGTGTGGAAGAGAGAGAGTGAGAGAGAGCGAAGCACCGAGGCTGTGGATGGAGAGGAGGTTATTACAGGTCAAGTCCAGAGAAGTGACACAACACACATCGACAGGAGAGAGAGGAAAGAGGCCGCCACAGGATGAATCAAACATGTCACTGACATCCTGAAGCTCAAGTATCAGGATTTTTCATTAAAGGAGTTCAAGATTGATTCTCCCCTGAGACGAATATACATCCGTTTATGATGGCAACATGCAGCCGAGAAAGAAAACTGGTGAAAAACCTCAAATTACAACCTGCACCACCCAAAGAGTGGAGGTTTGCTTTAACAGCTCAGGCCACAAAAGTTGAATTGAAACCCTGAATCTGTCAGGTTGGAACAATCACTTAAAGAATATTGAACTATATCTCAATAAATTATGGAATTAACTGGGAGTAATTAATTCTAGAATTTACTGATGGGGTATTGTGCTTCCCTGACTCCGTCTGTAGACTGATCAAAACACTGAAAATTAGCACACAACAATGAGATCTTCCTGGCGAGAGGGGTGGGCCTCAAACACCAAGGTCTCTCCAGGTCTCCAAAGGGCTGGCCAATCAGAGTGAAGGGGGTTTGTGGAGTGGGGAACCTTAAAGAGACAGCAGCTAATTCAAAGTGTTTCAAACAGTGGCTGAAATAAGGGTGAGAGAAAAATAGATATTTATTTGAGCTGTAAATCATGTCAAGCTACTACACCAGAGCACAGGAAGGGACAGAATAAAGATTAAAAAAGAACAATACCACCTCTTTAACTAAAAAAAAAAAGAGGTATAACTTCGACGACAATCAAACACGCATACAGGTACAAAGGTTAACTCCAAAGTTTATTGTCTCAACTTGATTCTTAATCTAAAAGCCTGTTAAATAAAAATCCAGCCCTGTCTGTTTGATTTGTATTGAGAGATGTCTCACGCTGAAGCAAAGAGCTTCAGTCGCAATTTACTGAGATATAAAAGACGAAATAAACTCTAACACCTAACGTGTGTCACAGAATAGACTCTTCCCTCTTCAAGGCCTTCATCAGTTTATAAAAAAGATGTCTGAATCTATCTATGCACGATAGATGCCTGATCTCTGCATCTTCTTCACTCAGAGCTCTGAGGTAGTATGATCCCACGGGTGTCTCCCACACCTCCCGTCGAGCCGCGTGCAACAATCCAAAACAAGAAGGAGTTGTTTTTACTCATGAGGACAGGGAGAGGATTTAGAGTCAATGTCTGCAGCAGTCAGGAGTTCGAGGTAAAATATTCATCTCTGCAAAAAAAAAAAAAAAAAAAAAAAAAGCAGCAGCGAGGGAGGGCTGAGTACAAAATAACCTGATTTGTATTGTGACATTTGCCATCCATTACCATCCAATTTATGACACACAACAAAACGCACACGGCTCATTCTATTCTTCCCCCGCGTCCTTTATTAAAGGTGATGTGTGTGTGTGTGTGTGTGTGTGTGTGTGTGTGTGTGTGTGTGTGTGTGTGTGTGTGTGTGTGTGTGTGTGTGACCACCTGTCCTCTTATTGGGACTGATTGCTCCAAACAACAATCATCAGAGCAATTTAAGACCAGTGAACACACACCGCAGATCAACACAAACACCTGAGTGTGTGTTCAGTCAGCGCTGGAGTGTGTCTCCAGGGAAACAGACACTCAGGACCACCTGTGAATCTGTGACCTGTATGTGTGTGTGTCTGTGTGTGTGTGTGACAGTGTCAGGAGGCGAATTCTTGTGGGAATGAACAGATGTACTCGTCTGTGAAGTGGGAGACTAGTGCATGTTTCCACACCAGTACTGACAGTGTGGTGTGTGTGTGTGTGTGTATGTGTGTGTGTGTGTTTGTGTGTGTTAGTAGATGGCTGGCTAATGAAGCCTCTGAGTTGTGAAGCTGAGGTGGTTTGGGATATACCTGATGTCTCCTCAGTTTGCTCATTTTTGCTTGTGTCCTATATGTTGCCATAAACAAACACATCTATGTGCACATGTGTGTGTTTTTTTTGCCTGCTTTTACATCATTTTTTTGCTTTCTCTAGTTGTAAATTAATTTCATGCTGAACCACCTTGACAGCGATGGATGCAGATTAGTTTTTGAGATCATTTGTTGTTTTTAAGGCTTCGATCATATTTTGAAAGTCACTTCGGCAATGTCATCCTGTTTTCAGATTGTTTCATTGTGCCGGCAACTAAAATGTCAGTGTAACTAGAGAAAATTCAGCACAAGTAGAATAAAATCATCCAAAATAAACAGATTATACAATAAAGATGTAATGTTGCCTCACCAGACAGCTGGAAATTCTTATCAGTGAGATGAAAAATGGGTCAGTATACCTCTTTTTGAACAGCAGGGGGCACCAACTGACATTGAATTTGTCTTCTTTATCTTTTTTTTGAAGACACAGAGTCCAGACCAAGCAGCAGCCTCAAGTCTTAAAATATGACCGCAATGCAAAAGTGCTAAAAGCTGCAGTTCCTGGAGTGTCCACTAGAGGCTGGCTGCAGATACCACATACACACCCATACAAAAAGCAGATCTCTACAGCAGAAATAAACATGTTTACAGTTTGCTTCAAAAAAAATTTATCTTAGTCTGAATAGATCATTTCTATGCCAGCGTCAGTCTTTATGTTCATGCTGATTTTTTTTGCCTCTGCTACTAATATCTTCTTCTTTTGCTATTTGATGCAGTCACTTGTCTTCTTCTCCTGTTACATAAAACAGACAGCAAACAGCATTAAAATGCACTCTAGCCACCATCCATCAGGAGTGCTTTATTATAACCAGGCACAACTAAAAACCGTAAAAATCTCTTCTTTTTTTCAAAATTACATAATATTTGCACTAACGCTATGATTATATTTTTAAAGCTAATCAATATATAGACTCGATGATTGTGACCCATTTCTATAAAGAGATAACTATCAAAAAGAAAACAGTGACTCATGTTAAAACACATTTTAACACACTGAAATGTGATTTAAGAATGGTTGAAAGCTAAAACCAGTTGTTCCTTAAGACCACAGAGATATGTCACAGCATCTTACAGGACATTCCTTCTCTTCTTGTCAATTAACTTGCATCCAATTTGTAAAGTGGGTGAGTGGTTGAAGAATAAAAAGCAGAGACTGTTAAATGTGGATGGAACAGAGGGAGAGTAAAGGTCCGGTTCTTGGTCCGTCTTTAAGATCATTATCAGGGTGACCTTTAAAGGTTCAGGGTTGAATTCACAGGACGAACACCCTACATCTCGTTCATCTTGAGCAGCTCCTGGCTTCAAATTGATAACTTTAAATATTTTCACTTAATAAAAATCCTGCCATGTAGAGCTCTAAAGCGGAGTCGTTATTCATTACTGAAGAGGATCGTTGTTAAACAAAAAGTGTTACCTCCATGTCTGATGTTGTAGGAGTCTCTACCAAGCATATTCTTCATCTAAGGACAAACAAGAACATACTGAGCAGGGACTGAGAAGGTTAAGAGTCTTTTTTCAGGGAAACTTCAGACAGACTGTTGATTTTTCTCTCTCTCCTCTCTGGAGGCTGCTTTGCTTCCTCAAATGAGTTCCTCCAATCAAACGAAGCCTGTTTGGCTAAAGTGGCAGGTAATCAAATCAATCCCTCTCTCTCTCTTCCCACTGCTTCCAGAGCCCGATGGCTGCATGCCCCTCTTTTATTTAAAGCTGTTACTTCTCATTTCTCCACACAAAGGCAGGAAAACTTACAAACAGCGCCTACAACAACACTTCAATCACCGCCGCTGTGTCATGTACGATCAACAGAATCAGGGAGTGTGAACCAAACGCTGGTGCCTGTGATGCTGCTGCAGAGAGGAGTGTCAGAAATAGCTCCTAATTACGCTCCTCAGATTATAGTATCACTCCTAACTGACAAGCAGAAAATGTAATTGCTCCATTAGCTGGGAATGAAACATCTCAACAGATCCACAGTCATCTGAGCCAACGTGCAAACTGGCTGAATCCAACGCAGACGCAGGAAAGAGCCAGTGAATGGAGGAGAAGTGAGCTCCTTCAAACTCTCTAAATAAATCAGTGAGGAAGCCACTAGTATTACATTCTTTTGCAGTGTAGTAAATAAAGTAACAGTGAAGAGAGAGAGAAGCCTGTTTCTCCACATATAATGACAGAGGACGTATGTGTTTGAGAAATGCTCAAGAACAAACAAATTTGTACTTATAGACGTTTCTGGTGGTAAAAACTTGACAAAAGAATCAGACTGATCATGCATCACAAGAGCTTCTTGTCCTTACAGGCTACCATAGCTTTACCAACAGGAGGGGTGAGTAAGGGAGCATTTCAGAAAAAAACTGTATAAACTGTCCATATATGTAAGGAGTCACAGGAGTGATAAATGACATGTTAGAGTAAAAAAAATGATACAGAAACATTTCTGTAAATACACGAAAAATATAATCTACGAGGAAAGAAACGCAAATTAAAAAGTAAATAAATATGAAGCACTGAGTTTTTGAAGCAGCAGCTTCAGGTTTGACTGTTTTCCTCTCTATCCAAAGTCTTGTCCTCTAAATACAAGAATACAAAGCCCCAAATTTACATTTTTCAACATGAAAGAATATCTTTTTCACTTCTTTCATATCTGTCTGAACTAAATGAATAATATGTGTTTTTGTAGTTATGATGATTCGTTTCTGTTTGTTGATTTTTTCTTTTTTTTTTTTGAAATTTTTTTAAAGAATTAAACCTAAACATATCAGTCCAATGAGATCGAGAGAGATCGACTCTAATCGTCAGCTTCACCACTGAGCATGCTCTGTATCGCTGACCGGATGCTGATGAGACAAAGGCAGGACTTCTGGTGGAAACAGCTTGAGACAATAATTACCAGAATATTCTTGAAGATGTTTCACCTCTCCCTTCTGAAAGGCTTCTTCAGTTCTCAACAGACGCCTCTAGATGAAAAACCTTGAGGATCAATCTTTGAGTTACCCTGACCTGGATGACTGAAAACTTCACAGATACTTTTAAAAATATTCATTTTTGAAAAACATTTCATTTTGTACGATCCATCTAATTTTTTATGTTTAGTGTAGAAATAAAAGTATTTAACTCCACTTTGGTGAAGCTACGGTGGCCTTTGGGGACAAGAAGCACCTGTGATGCATGACACATATGATCCTCCATTTGTCAAAACAAAGTCTTTTATGCATCAACAGCCCGAATCTCCGATATCATCTTCAAATATAAACATTCACTACGTATACTTTGTCCAATCAGGGGATTAAACATTCATTTAAACATACTTATTAGTATTTCATTCCATTTTCTACCTTTAAATGCTTGGGAGTTTTTGTGTTTGGTCTCTAGATTCCTTCACTTTGAAACAAACCACCTTTTTTGTTTTCTTTTTCCTACATTAATTATTTATTCTTAAACAAATATATTTCCCATTATGGCTCTCCTGTGTCTGTATATTTAATCGCTGGTCAAACTCAGACAGCGTCCTCTGCAGCACATCAGCAGTAACTCTCTGAAAACATTGTGTGTTGTGTTAATTTTTCACCTCCTCTCTCCTCACTGTTTACACTTCTTGTTTTTTGGAGGACTGCTTTATAAAACTTTAAAAACATAAAACTAAACTATACCGTTCAGCTCAGAGAACACATTTTTAATATAAATAAAAAGAGAAGAGCTGTGGATGTTTTTCAGGAACACATGCATTCACTGAGTGTTTAATTTTTTGATCCACAGCAGAGCATGAGATCTGAAGGACGATGCAGATTCTGAATCGTGATCATCATTAACTCATTTAGCAGAGATTTTACTCAGTGGGCTTTTATCCAGTCAGGACGGAGGGTCAGTCAATCTGAAACAGGAAGCAGATTGATCAGAGCAGCTGCTCATTTAATCAGTGGAAAGATTTGAGTCTGTTTAGACCTTTCCTTTGATTTTTAACCAAATCATTAGAAGACATTTCCATTAGGCGCTCTTTATCTCCGCGAGTCTGAGGATGCCTTTGGAAACATCGATACCAGCACTTTCAGACTCATTCAGGATTCATGTGTGGAGCTGAGGGTTAGTGGAGTAAACTGGAGATACAGGGTTAAAGGTTAAGGTAAGTTTTGGTCAGCTTAAATCAGCCTGAGGCGGGAGGATTAAAGGGAGCATGAAGATCATCTGATAATGTTTGCCTGGATAGAAAACTCAACCCTGAAGTGTAACAAACTATGTTTTTCTTGACTTTAATTTAATTTATCACGTCAACCATTTTCATTTTTTTAATTGTGTGTATTATTTTTTGAACAGAAGTTCCAGGAACCTTTAGTTTCAGGAACTTAATGGTTCCTGTGGCCCAGTTCTGTCTGTTTTCCGACCTCAAGTCCTGTAAAATATATAGAAATCAGGTCTCTGACAAATGGAGAAAAAAATAAAAGTAACTGCACTACACCTCCAGACCAGTAGGGGGCAGTAAGAAAGACACAAATGTAGATTTTTCAAATCAGCCACGGTTTTGTCTGTTTTTATCTCCATCACCAATGCTGTCCTCTAAATGATGGCAAGAAAAGCGGAAAAATTCATCTTAAGAAAATTGTTTTTAGAGAAAATGGCGGTGCCGGTATGGCCTTGTGGCCAAACGGAGAGCCCTCAGCCTTTTTCCTGCTCTAGCTTCTAACCTGTCCTCTTTTAACTTTCAAAATAAAAAAGAAAGTTAATAAGCATGCAGACATATTTTCATACTTTTACGTCTAAATTTCTTCTTACATACTTTACAGAATTCAAAACTTGAGAAGACGTCATCAACAACAGTTTCTTGTTTCCACCAAAACCCCATCTTTAATTTAATCATGAATTACTTTCACAACATTCCCAAAGTCCCCAATAGAGAGACACTTGAAGCATGAAGCAGCTCTGAGAGTTCGTGTTGAAGAGTCATCACTGGTTTTACTAAACCTTATTGAACTGAGTATTTGAAGTGGTAATAATCACTCAGAAAACCCTTAGTCACCCCAAACACGCTCAAAATCTATTTCCACCTCGTCCTTCAGCAGAAAGAGTGTTGGAAAGCTCACACTGATGTCTTCTCTCTCGGCCTCTGATGCTCCGGGTTTTGATTTTAGTATCTTAGCCAGAGGCTGTTCTGACTGTCAGAGTCTGTCCCTGAACTCAGCTTCTTCTTCCTCTCTCTGCTCCCTGTGGGCTCTGCTGAGGATTTCAAAGATAACTCTGACCTCAGCTCACCTACCGCTGCTCAGGTGTGCTCACTATCCTGTGCAAACACAAAAACACAAAAACACAAAAACACACACGAGCAAGGCTCGACTTACTGAGTTACACAAGCTTTAACCAACTCTTGAAATTGTTCAATATTTTCCTTGTCAACCTCACCTTGCAGAAACAGTTTATGAGGATGGAAGCACATACTCTCTCCCTCTCTCTCCCTCTCTCTCCCTCTGTCTGAGTGCCCTCTCCACCGCTCTGCCTCTCTCGGTTCGGGATGAAGAGGTTTTTTTATGGCCTTGAAATAAGAAGCCTTTCACAGCACGGCTGACGGCGAGCACCCATGAGGGAGGCTGGATGGGTCTGGGCTGAGTGCAGGGTGAGGGGCCGCGGGCCGACATGCCCGAGGTGTCAAATCGAATTAGGCTCTGGGTGGGAGTGAGCTGGAGGAGGTCAGCGAGAGGCGAAAACCTCGGCTCAGAGGATGATGTAGAGATGCCCTGATCGGCAGGAGGATGAGGATATGGGTGATGAAGGTTGGAGAGGGTTTTACTGAACTACATTTGCACATCCACACAGTATTAGAGATCTACTCTCTGTTCGCTGTCTCCTCCCTTCTCCCTTTTTATTGTTCCTGCTGCAGAACTTCATAAAGTATACACAGCATGACTCTGAAGCCTCTGTGATTCTCTGACCTTTAGTTTCTTACTCCACCCTCAAGCATAAAGTCTCACCTGTGCCTCAAAGAACAAGTACTGTGACATTTAGAGGGTTTGGTTCTGAACTCAGACCACTAAAAGAGGTCTTGACCTGTTTCTTATTTTGCTGTACATAAAGAGCACATTGAAACTTGTTTTTTTGTGTGATCTTTTGGGTTTTTTTTTTTACGAAAAGGGTCATAAAACAGTTAAATAAAAGGTTATAAAAGCTGAAAACAAAATGTGAAAGGATCACTTTGGATAAGCTTCATCTAGTATCTCTTCCTCTTGACATACAGGGGATTGAATCCACGCAGACTTTGACTAAGGAGACACAAGCTCAAGTCGTGCTTGTATCCAAAGTTAACCTTTGATTCCTTAAGTTTTGTTTGTAACTTCAAGCTTAAAGTCAGATAAGTCCTAAAAAACATAAACATAGTTTAGCTGACATAATATTTAACTTGCGTTCTCATTTAACATGATAAACAAGCGTCTGTGTGAGATAGTTTGGGATAATAAAACTTACTCCCATTACTGGTGTGCGATACTATTAAATTTGGTATCAATCCGATACAGAGTAAATGCAAGGCCACTATCACCGATATCAATACTGCTACTTTTTACAGAGAAAAGCAACCACTAAAACTAATGTTCATGTTCATGAATGAAAGTAACGTAATAACACAATAACACCAAACGATGATCCTTTCTGCCATTATGCAGCCAGCGATGTGTGTGTCTGAGTGACGTGACCGAGCGGCAACACTCACAGTCCAGCAGGGGGGGGGGGCGTGCATGAGTGAAATGAGTGAGAGGAGCACACATAGAGAAGAGAGACTGAAACTTAAGAATCTATATTATCAAGCAAGTATTGAGCAATACCGATACCAACGTTGGTATCGATATTTTGAATTGATCCGCCCACCACTATTTCCCATGGTGGCCGTCTTTCCATATTACACTCAGCATGGAAGGTTAAAACAGCTATCATGTTTTCAGATCATAAATTGTAAAACTTCAGAATACAACTGTTAGAGGAGTTTGTCTGACACATCTCCTGCCGCTGCAGCTGATACAGCCATCAGAAATGATTTTCCGGTAAAGGTCACTGACTGACTTTCCACTGATGGACTCATTTGTATTCATAGCTTGTAAAAAGGAGTCAGTATCAGGTTCAGTTTATGATCGGTTAAAAACTCTGCACAAGTTGCTTTAAATTAAAATTAAACTTAACAGCCTGTGAGCTGACCACAGCACACAGCTAATGTTAGCATTTAGCCACGCTACATCCAACAATTGGGAGTGAAAATAATGAATACACCACATCAAGTCGCGAAAAATACGTTATGGCCTGATTTCATTTTCAGTATCGATCATCTTTGGAGCTGCTCATTAAAAGAGCGGTAAAATGAATTCTGCTGCATTTAGTCTAAAAATTATTCACAAGACGCTTGTTTCAGTAACGTCATCATATACCAGGTATCAGAAATAAAAGTCTGACTGAGCTGAATCCACAGGATTAAACAGATTTTAGTTGTAATCTCAGAACTCTTGTGTATGAAACAGATAATAAATAACTCTCTGGGTTGATGGTTCACATGCTGGCATCTGTTTTCATGATCAAAAAGCAGCTTCAGATCGTGACAAGTTGAAGCTTTAATAAACTGTGAGTTCATTTTAATGAGCAGGTTTTATGTCACACGACTGATATGAGACAGTTTGACTTCATGAAACCTCATTTTGACTCTTTGCACTTAATGAAACCTATTTTTTTTATTGTGAAGAGTAAACTCTTTAAAAGATTTCACATTAACGTCGAAGTGACTCATCTGACTTTGCAAACAAAAGTTTCATCACTCGTTGAGATGATTCAATAAAAACTCATCTTTTATATCATCTTCAGAGTGTACATTTTCATCCTTTACCATCCCCTCAGTCTCTCTTTCTCTGGCACCCACGGCTTCTTTTAACTAAGTTTTTATTTCTCATTTAAACCCTGACCTTGGCCTGCCTCAGCCGCCCATACATTCAGAAATCTACTTAGAGTTTGGTCCGACCAGCAGGATAGGAACTAAATACTGGTCAGAGGCCAGACAAATGGGAGAATATTAAGAAAAGCAGAGATTTATGGAGTGAGGTGAAGTGCTGAAGGCTTAATAGACCTCAGATGTAGAAAGAAAAGGCTGCTTTATTCAGCACACACACACACACACATACACACACACACACACACACACACACAGGGGAACTTTTGACTTGACACATGCAGTAAGCTTAAATGGAGGTGGATTGTTGAGAGTAATGGGGAGATTATGTCATCTTACATCATGCTCAAGTACAAAACCTGCCTGTGCTGTAATCGTAGTACCGCCGTAGATTCAGGCATTATGATGACAGATGTTGGCCGTTTCTGGAGTGTCGATGCATTACTTAAATCAGCCACTGATGGGGGGATTTGGACATAACTATTGGAACAAGAACTTTGAGGGTTATAATTTTTCCAGATCTTACATTTCTTTTAAACTTAACAACTGTTTTGTCCCGAAAAACAATAAAATGTGTGTCAGACATACGGGAGTCTACTTCTCCTGCTGTACTCCTGATTTGTTATTTCTTATGATTTTCTCTTGATTTTTCACACTGATACCAGTTAAAGGCTCGTTCATAAGTTCTGTGTAAAATATGCGTCGTCAGACCTGGCAACCCAACTTGGCAGTGATGGGTATGCACAGATTTCAGCCCTTAACCCCTTGATGCTTGCTGTTGCGAATTTACATACTTGATTTGAGACATCAGGCCTTTGTATCCCACTAATGCCCACTGATTCATATTCTACACATATCAAATATACTATATTGTTCAGAGGGTGAACTTTTTATATCTATGAATCTTTTATAACTTATTTATATCTCTAGTATCTGCTATATTCAATTTACAATCTCAGTAAAGGGTTGACTGTACAAAGCAAAGACAAAATGTTGAGGTTTGGAGGGGGGCTCTCCTGGTCAAAGTCTAATGTTGGCAGATATGGACTACCATGGTAGAAACTTTGGCAAAGGAAGATGCAAGCAACTGGGCACCTTTAAAGAACACTAACCCACTGACCACCAGTGAAAAAAGAAAGAAATCAAACCTGAAACCGATGGATACTTCGAAGCAATATGACATCAACGTTTAACAATAGGAAAAAAAATGTTCTAATGGGCACATTTAAAGAGATCTACTAGTTTAAAAAAGGAGGACAGACCCTAACTGCAAGATAAAAGACTCAGAAACCAATTAGGAAACAAAGCCAACGATTGGATGGATCTGAGGCAAGGATCACAAAAAACTGACCTTAAAATGCACCTTGGTACATATACAGTCAATTAAAAACAGGACAAACAGGCACAACCGGACACCTTTCAAAGAAAAATTCATCTACGTATAGGAGAGGGAAGAAGCAAAACCTGAAACAGTGGAAAAGTAACAGAAAAGGACAGTGGTTGCCCATTGCAAGAGCCAAAAGTTGGGTAGGAATGAGGCTGTGGCTCCCCAAAAACAGACCCTTAAGGGTATCTTAATACACACATCATCAGTTAAAATGAAGAAACAACTGACTGGGCATCTTTAGCAAAAAAAAAAAAAAAAAATACCACAAGTAAGAAAAGGAAGAAATCAAAACACAAACAGACTCTTAAGGGTAGCTTAAGAAAGAGCATTTCTTAGACTAAAGAACACCTTAAACTGCCCCTCAAAGGCACCTTAATATACAATATATATAATCACCACGATACAAATAAAAGAGGCTCCTGGGCACACTTTAACAGATAAAATACTTGTTCCAGAAACAAACGCAAACCTCTAACCAGGCACTAAAGGTACCCTAAGACAGATACAACTGAAACTTTGAAAAGCGGAGAACTCTGACTGAAGTATTTCTTAATCAGATCTTATGATGACGGTGAAGATGCCCTCAAAGGTTAGAAAACAGAACCTTAAACAAAGGCTGATGGGTACCCTGATACAGGTCTAAGTACCTTAGAGTGAGAAAGAGGAAACATGCTCTTAAACTGAGAGTGCCTCAAAGGAGTCTTTCTACATGAAAGGAGGTAAGAGCAGACCAGGAGGTGCTCTAACCACTGAGCTAAACCTGAACATCAGGATTCTTTCTCTTTGATTTGAGTATCAGAGCAGCTCGGTGCTGTTCGTCTGGCTGCTGTTGTTTCTGGATGTTTTCCTTCAGCTGCATCTGATCTAGTCTTCATGAACCATCCTCAACTTTCGAATCCCATTTCTTTTGTTTTTTCTCTTTAAGTCTTTGCCTCCCTCTTTCTTCTCTTTTGTGCTCAGAGAACTGAGCTCTTTGTGAATGAGTGGGAGTTATGGTAAAGGCAGAGAGACATCTTTGGAATAGCGATGAAATGAATCAGCAGACTCAGACAGATGGAAAGAGCTCAGAGGGAGGGTTTGGAAAAAAAGAAGAAGAAGAGGAGGAATGTGAAGAAAAACATTTTTCAGTCCTCAAACGGCAGGAAAATTAGCAGATTCATCATGACGGGGAATGAATGAGGACTGTACAAAGGTAGAAACAGTACAGGATGTGCAGGAAGATGCATGGACGATGAGTGGGCAGTTTGAGCCTCCCACAGGCAGTCTTGGCTCAGACCTCAGGCAGGATCTCTAACCCAGCAGAATAGGAAAAGCACCTCTCAGCCAACAAATCACCAGGAAGCCATCACTATCCATTTCACAATTAAAATATGCTGAGGGAGAGCTGGGCTTGGCTGAGTCAGAGGGTCCGAATGCCTGCGCTCACATTCGTCTTCCAGTCGGCAGGGGGAGAGAAAGCATCGGGCTAAGAGGATTAGCCCAAATCCTTCCTGATTTTTCTTTTTTCTGTGGGTTAAAGAGGAGCCAAATCAGAGCCAAATCAGAGCCAAATGTCCCAGCCAGCCGCCAAATGAGCATTATGCAATCTTTCTCTGATTGTCTGGGGTTTTGGGGGCTTTTTGTTTCCCTCAAAGGCTGCTTGTTCACAGATGAAATCCAAATGATACAGAGAGACGCAGTAATGCGTTTCAGATCACCTCTGCCTTGTAGAAAAGTGCTTTTAGTGATAAATCTGGAGTTTCTCTAAGGTCAAATCTCCATGACAGAAGACAATCACTTCATTCATCCGTCCCCCGGCTCTCACCATGTGTTTGGTAGCAGCGGCGGAGCCATCTCCTCATTCAGCAGCAATCCCCGTCCACTTAAAACTGAACAAGCTGTCCTGCCTCTTTACTCTGCCTCTCGTCTCCTCGCTGAAGCATTAAGGAGGCTGAGAGGGGACAGACATTAACCTTGATGCCTCTGAGTGTCTGCGCGCTATCTGGGCAGAGCAAAAGGCCGTCAGAGAGCGGGCAGAAGAAACACTCCAAATCCAAAGACAGGAGGAGGAAACAGCACAGGGAGGAGAGCGCAGAGGGATCGCTCTGATGAAATAATCAGATCATTAGACTAAATAAAACCAGACACTTAAAAACCTACAACTTTAAATACCCGTTAAAGCTCCTGTGAGGATGTTTCTGTTTGTGATGATTCTGGCACCCCTTGTGGTCAAAGTGATTCCTTGTTTTTTGCAGAAAAACTTGTAAATAGTGTTTTCAGACGAAAAAAAAAAAATCTCCTTTTGCTGCTGGAAAGGTTAAAACTTTCTATTCTTTGTCTAGTCTGCCACCTACCCCCCAACAGTGATTTCAGACAAATAAATAAAATAATAATAAATAAATATTCAGTCTTTTTTATGTTCTTGTTTGCTTTTGTAGGATATAAAAATATATCAGTGTTAATTTTCGACTGTTGGATTAACATCTAAAAACTCCTCGCAGGAGCTTTAAGCTGTCTTATCGTACTGCATGCTATTCCCTGTGATGTTAAACAGTTTGGACTGGTAGGTGACCACTCAGATCTCCAGACCAGCAGGAGTAATCTGGTGATGCAAGCTGAAGGGCGATGTGGATGACGAGGGCTCATTAGGTGGAGGTGCCCTTCACCCCCAGCTGTTCCAGGGGAGCTGCTTACACTCTGTTTGATCAGACTGGAGCTTCTACAACAGAATCAGGGAGAGTGTGCATATTTCAGACTCAGTGCTCAGCTGTCTGTCTCCTTCTTCACTCTAAGAAAAGAAACGTCAGAGGTAAGAAGTCTTATCTCTTTCCTGCATGTGTACACAGACAAGACTAAACCTTTAGTTCCTGTTCAAACATTCCCCAGAACTAAATGGTTCCTGTGGCTTCGTTGTTGTCTTACTGCCCTCTACTGGTCTGGTGGTGTTTTGCATAATTTTCCCAGAGTTCCTCATAAGTCTCTACTGCGCAGACTCTGACTGCACAATGGCAGCCAATGGCGGCTCCCATGACAGAGGTTTTTTGGCTTCAAAACCGTCCAATGGTAAAAGGCGGAGCCACTCTGTCCATTCTATATACAGTCTATGACACTAACCAACACTCAAACATCTGCAGCTTCACTTTGAAGGGTCTTCAGACCAGTTTCAAGACATAAACCTGAACAGGAGAAGTGTGTGTATTTTGCAAGTTCTTACACAGTTGGCTACAACCTTAAAATACCTCCCTCTTATAGACGTACGATAATAAACCGTGTTCAAATATCTGCAGAAGACATTAGAGCCACGCTCTTCTGTTTTTGACGACTGAGTTAACATGTCATGAGCACCAAACTAAAATGTTGATTTTGAGTCTGAGCACAAGTTCAGACGAGGAGCAATAACATCTCTTCGGTCCAGATCAAATAAATCTGCTTCTGGAGGCTGACTGGGACAGCAGAGTGTTAACAGAGTGAGATCACGGGCAAGAATTCAAGAGAAAAGACAGACTTGTGAAATTACCTTTTCGGTATGATGAGTATAACTTTCGTTTCCCAGTTTTGTGCAGAATCACACACAAGTTTGAGGCCCCATTTATACAACAACGCTTCACAGCGTTTCACCCGAAAACACAACAAACGGGGAGAAAAAAAAAAATCTGCGTTTATACGGATTCGCTGAGGGACTGAAAACGCTGTAGTATGCAAACACAGCCAGTAGATGGCGATATAACTGTAGGATCTTTTGGTAGTCTGCCGCCGAAGAAGAGGCGGGCTGATCGTCTGGTGGATATATTAAATACGTCTTATCTGAGAGCAGAAGTGGAGCAACAGATGAACGTTTTGTTGAAAAGCAGTCAGCAGATTCAGCAGCACAAGCACAACTTGGTAAGTCCGCCATTTAACTGTTGTTGTTGTCCGGTTCGCAAAAGTTCCCACAACGAAAGTGGAATGCGCATGCAAAAAATGGAGCGTGACGTTAGCGTTTTCACTGAAAACACCGGCTTGCTGTTTATACAGCAACGGAGGCTGCAGCGTTTCAGAAAAATTCCACTCTGGAGGGCGTTTTAAAATAGTTGCATTTTAGGTTGGCTTAAACGGCGTTTCCGTATAAACGAGAGGCCGAAATGCAACAAAACTTTTTTGTTTCACCCTGATACCGCTGTCGTATAAACGGGGCCTGAGTGAGGGTGTAACTTTTTGACCCTGCTATGGTTGGTTCAGGGATAAAACACTAAATAAATGACTCTTGATCAGTTGAAGCATCAGTGCTTTGCACTTTTTATCACTCAGAAGCCTCTCATTGTATCAGTCTTGTTGGCTGACTGGTGATTTTTTAAGGGGGTTTTATGCTGAGCTGGGCAGCAGAAAGAGGCTGGCTAGTGCTGTGGGCATGTGGAGATAAGTACTGACTTCTACAGAGAGGTTGAGAGCTGCAGAGGAGCACAGAAATAAGAGAATGATGATTATATCCCTCGTGCAATAATTATTCTTCATATACCGCCAGATAAAGGAGACTAGAGATGAATATTTTATTCCAGCAGAGATTCAAGGAAAAGGATGAGGTCATTCGAACTGTAAGGAGGTTAACAATGGGGTTCAAGGCTGATGATGTCATCAACAGGTGCAAAGTGTGCAAGTGCTCTCCAACCCAATCCTGCATTCACACACGATAAGAAATGCAAAACGACTGAAAGAAGAGTTTGTGTTCTCTCTCTCTCACACACACACAGGCAGAAATAAACCCGACACACCAACAGGCTTCCACAGAGCGGCACACATCATGCATATAAATAAAGCTGTAAGTATGCACATACATGCAGAACACATCCGTATGCAACACTCTCACATGTACAGTATGTGCCGACACAAACAATCAACACTGCAGTTAAACACCCACATGAATCCCTCCATCCTGCTGAAACACAAACATGTATGTGTGCATAAAAGAAACGTGGTGAAAACACCCCCACTGTGGTGTTTCACTCCACACCCACACTGAGAAAACAGATCTTTACGGGGATCATGATAAACACGGAGGATATAAACAAGAAGAACAACACGATAAAATCATAACGAGGGAGATCGTCGCTGTGATGCTTTTTTAACGCCTGAGCTTTTTTGGCAGGAGATGCTTTGAATATCTGAGAGTTCGGCTATGAATGCTGATATTTTATCATCCAAAGGTTTTTTCAAAAGCAGCGTTGGTTTTATGTCGCAGGCGATCAGAGTATAATTCTTAAAAGCGGTTTTGTACAAGAGTTCAAAGTACGAAGGCAGTCTGAAGCTTAACGCTGCATCAGGTTTAACCGTGGTCAAGTGTTTCACAAACACTTGATATTTAAAGATCAGGTGTGTGTGGGAGCAGAGATTAAAAATAGTCTTGATTAATTATTCATTCGGGCATCTTTGATCACAAGTTGAATGAAGTTCTCTTTGTCTTTGTTGTGGTTGAAAAAAGTCTTCACACAATCCATACAGAGGTTAAAGAGGGGTATTGTGCTTTTTTTTAAGCCTTCAGATTGTCCCTCCGGTGCCCCCGTAGTATCTTCACATGATTTAATAGCTCAATAAATCCCTAATTTTTCCTCACTGGTGTTTTAGAAAACCCTTTTTTCAGCCTCCGTCTGAAACACTTTTGTTTTAGCTGCTGTCTCTTTAAGCCCCCCTGCTCCAAAAGCACCCATCCCTTTGATTGGCTAGCACAGACTCTTGGGGTCTGTTAAGGCGGAGTTATGGGCAGACGTTTTAAGGCCCACCTCTCCAACGTGTCCACGTTAGAGATCCAGTTAAGGGATCCATATGTGATGATCTCACCATTTCAGCAATGTCTTGCGAAGATCTTGTTAAGATCTGCTTTTTTTAAACAACTAGAACACATGAATATTTAGAGGTCTGAAAATCTGCACACATTTAGTCTGAACATCTAGCATTGTTGCTTTATATCCATGTTTACAGTATAAGAAAGCAAAATACCCCCTCTTTAAAGTCCCTCAGTCTAATCCCAGCTCTTTGCTGCACGTCTCATCCCTGACATCCTATCAGTAAAAGCTAAAATGGCTAAAAATAACTGAGGTTCAGAATATATCTGTAGGTCGTGACTCTCAGCTTTAAAATAAGACTACCCCTGAAAGCTAAGTTAGCTTAGCTTTCTCGGGCTACCTCATATTTGTATATTATTTCCTGTTTATGTTTCTATTTAAGCTGATAACTGGTGTGATTTTAGAAATACATTTATTCATATTCAACAATTTTAGACGACAACATTCCAGAGGGTGTTTCTTCCATGAAGACTGTTTTCCTGTTCGAGGTGATGGTGTTGTCTGAAAGGATCAGAGTCAGTGTGCAGTGGCCTTCTCGCTCGCTCTCTCTTCTCTCTCTCTCTGACATTCACACAGATGTTTGCTCTGACTGACAGCTGCTGATTTTTACACCCTTCACAGGTCGCCATGGTCACAGCGTGGAAAAGCACAATCCCCTGAACTCCACTGACCTCCATCTTTTAGTTATAACACCTTTAGTCCAGCCTGACCTTTCACCCTCGCTCTACACACAAGCACACTCTCTCTCTTTCACACACACACACACACACACACAAATACATGACTGCATCTGCTGGGGGAATCAGCGCGCTGCTGTCCATCTTATCCACTTATTGGAAAAAAAATTAGAAAAGTTTTTTTTTTTTTTCCATTTCAGTGTTTTGACACAATGGACAACATTTGTTTTCAGCTAGGAGCCCTCTCCAGTCAGAAATCACTGATCAGATGAAAACCAGCCACTGTCTGCTGACAAAAGGTAATAAAATCAAAGTTGTCTTTTTCATATTTATATTTATCATGACATTTATCGTGAGCTTTAAAGCTTACTGCTACTTTACTTCACAACAAAATACAGTGGCCACATTAAAGTCTATCTTTCAAATCCTAGAAATCCTTTTCTTCAACAGAAGGATGGATCTCACTTCTCACTGGTAAACTTTGTCATCCGGCGTCATCAGAAGTATAACATTACGCGAATACAGATACTGAGAATCAAACATTTGCACAGATTCTTAATTTTTAATCATTGATTTTGATTAAAAGTGAGATTATTTTACTTATTACTAATTTTTACTTAATTATTACTTATTAAGTCCTCACAGGGCCTTTAAAATAAGGAGAATAAAATCACAAATTTAGGCGAGTAATGTTTAAAATAAAAGTCCAAGCTTTGGTTAATTTATGAAGGGGAAGAAACGTAGATCATCCGGTGAAGTTGAACTAATCAGCTGAAGACAAACAGAAGTGTTCAAAGGCTGTTAGCTGACCCTTTATTACAATTATAGACTCATTTTCTTGCAAAATCAATTAAATTAATAAAAATCGTGACAAAGTGGTGCTGATGTGCAAAAAGACTGGACTTGAGTTTTGAACTAAACCCTGGACTAAAATTTAATTAAAGATGCTCCAGGATCCTTATTTTAGTTCAGCTCCTCCGATCTTCACCTTCAGAGGAACACTGAGACTAAATGTAGACTTGCACCCCAATATATTTATGAGCTTTAACCCCATATGAATCTGCACACAGTCTGAGACCCTCTGGCAGTGCTCTACTGACTCTTCCAAAGTCTAGATTCAAGACCAAGGGCGACAGAGCTTTCTCTGTGAGAGCCTCTAAACTTTGAAGATACTAGAAGATCTATTTTAACAGGAAAGATTTTATTCTGTTATTTTATTTCATTTCTATCTTAATTTCATTATTCTTACTTTTATGGGTTTTCTTTCTTCCTCTTCTTTTGGCTGCTTGTCTTATTTGTTTTTATTTGTTTACAGTTTGCTGTTCATTTTTATCTGTTTTTACTGCTTATTGTGAAGAACTTTGTTACTTGTATTGAAAAGAACTATATAAGTCAATTATTATTATTATTATTATTATTATTATTATTATTATTATTATTATTATTAGTTGGAGAAGTTCAAATATTTTAAAACTTTGACCTCCAAATCAAGGTTTGTTTATTTTTTAATTGTTGTTTTGTTCGATTTTTATTTTTTAATTATTTATTTATTTATTGGTTGTTGTTTTTTTGTTGTTGGTTTTTTGTGGCTCTGGTTCTCTGTTGCTCATATCATTGCCGACTGCACTTCTTGACGTTTGTTCTGATGTCGGTCTTAGTGCTGCCACTGCTGTGTGACATCACAGGAAACTGGTGAATACATCTGACCGCAAAGCTGTCTCCTGGTGGAGACATGACTCATTCTACCTGAGCTATCACAAAGATTACAGCCTGAATCCCGATGGTGGGATTAAGATATTTACTGAAACAATTCCAGCCCAGGTCCAAGAGGATCTTGATTTTTGTATATCCCTTTATTGTTGATTGAAAAAGTATTAAATTTGCACCACAGCTACGGCTGCAGCACTTCTGGTGCATTCAGAGCTGGAAGAAGATTCAACAGAACCCAGAGAACCAGACTGTAAGAGTGCACATCCTCCCTCTGCTTTCTGGCAACAACAAAAACCAGTTATTGAAAATGGTTTTATTTCCAGAGCAGAGAGGGAAGACTCACAGCGAGGACGAGGAAAAACGTCTCTGTAAGCCAAGCCAAATGCAGCTTTAATTAAAACACCATTAAAAGCTCCCTCCCTCCCAATGTGCCAACCAGGAAAGCTGCTAAGAAGCTCCAACTAGATTAAGTCAGGCCCTCCCTTCAGCCTGGAATCGTGTTAAGTCATTTCACATGAAGGTGCAGTCCTTTTCTCTTCCCCCTGCTGGGTTCTCCTCATCCAGTCCGAGAGGGGCTTTAATTTGGCCGGGGACGTGGCGAGAGAAGTGAATGAATATAAGGAGCCATCATAACCGGCTTAGACAAAAACTACAGAGCGAGGGCCCAGCAGTCCAGGATAATTAAATCTCCTGTCAGATGCACTTTTGATTTAGCGCTCCGTGTTTACTCAGCTGACGGCGTTTAAATGACGGGATCCACACGGGACGGCCGGCCTAAGCAATGCTTCTGCTGCCGCTGCTTGGTGTTGTTGTTGTTGTCAATTTGTGCAGCTTGTAACCATGGCAACACGGACAGCTGAGCACTTCCTCCAAACAGAGCGAGTGAGGCTGCTGCAGCAGCTAGGCCTCTTGGGAAATTGAGTGTGTGTGTAGTCTTTGGCTTGTGTCAGACTCTGGCCCAGTCAGCCAGGCGTTCTGCCATGCCATAACAACCGCTAGTATGTGTATTTGTGTATGTGTGTGTGTGTGTGTGTGACAGGTTGCACGGTGTGAGCAGCCATCATAAAAGAAGCTGTATATGTTTCATGTTTTATTGAGACAGTTGTGACTAAGCCGACTCGTGTTCCTCTCACCCTCTCGCCTCGAGCAACAAAGAAATCTGACTCCACCTTCAAATGTGTGAGTGAGAGTGTGTGAAAGTGTGTGTGGAAAAGAGACCCTGTGGGGTCGGCGGTAGGAGGAGTGAAGCTCTGACCCTTCCTCTCCTGCAGCTATCAAAGTCCTCATGCGTTGGGTCGAGCTCTCCTCCACACTCACACCTCTCTGAGCTCCCTCTCAATAATTCCCCCTCTCTCTCTGAATCCAGAACAGGGATTTTCTGCATCTCGCTCTATTATTCAGAGTCCTGTCCATCGCTCGTCTTTCTGAATCCCAAATATCCCAAAGCATAGAGGTGAAACCCTGAGTCTGAGCAGCTGCCTTCATAACACAACATGTTCTCTTTGTTGCTGTGTTAATACCACATCAAAACAAGTACCAGGATCAGAGACGTCATGTGGGACTTTTATCATGCAGGCCTGATTCTGGATCAGTGAAAACCTACTTTGTGTCTTTGAAGAGGTGTTTGTGAAGCCCAAACGATGGGGGGATGATGAATCCTGCTAGCTTTAAACTACTCCAGAACAAAGAGGAGTTAAGCCGCACCACCTAGCAAACAGTGACAATGCCCCTCTTTAAATTATTATTTCTTAAAAAATCACAACATCTTCACCAGATCTTCATAAGATCCTAACTCCAAAGTGGTTCATGATATGTTGGAAGGGCAGGCACCAAGGTCTGCTCATAGCTTTGCGCTCAACAGGCATCCAGAGTGGCTGGCCAATCAGAAGGAAGGGGGTTTGTGAAGTAGGAAGCCTTAAAGAGACAGCAGCGTAAACATTTCAGTTGGAGGTTGAAGTAAGAGTTTTCTAAAACACAAGTGAGAGAAAAACAAGGATTTTTCTTAAATTATGAATCATGTAAAGTTACTATAGACTACCCCCTCTTTAAGATGTGCATGTGCACATCTCCTGAGTTGAAGAAATATTTATACCTCCTGAAGCTGTAACAAATAAAAGAATGAGTCCAAAATACTTTTCCGGAATGGACCAAAAACATGTTTAATCCTGCTCTCATGATCAGGTCTCAAACATGGGTTCTAACGGGACTTCCTTTGCTTTTAGAGGAAACCCCAAGTGGACACTTGAGGAATTGCAGTTTTTTCTATTTCGCTTTTCTGAATAAGCTACATTTTCAACACTATACTTTAGTTTTTGTTTGATGCGAGTTTGCAATTTTACCGCAAGATGATGTAACATCTTAAGACTTCTTTCAAAGTCATGGTCATGATGATGTTCTGGTGTTAGCTGGAGGCTGAATGACGCAAAACTGGATGAAACAAGCCAAAAGTTACCCGTTAGCTTCTGCTGGTTAACATATAGAGGTGTGTTTTGTGTCCAGCTAAGCCCTGCCCACAAAATAAACATCACATCATTCCTAGAAACAAGGGAACAGCTGAGTTTACGCCCAGTTGAACCTTTAATCATCCCTTGAAACTATTTTCATGCCCTCTATAAAACCAGAAAATTAATGCCAGTGATTATCTTGTGTTATCATTGCCAAACTGAAAATTATCACATCTTTCTTGACCATGAAAAAAAAAAATTAAATCACCTCTTTATCTAACAATGCAACATCTGGCACAGTCACATTTTCAGAGTCCATGTGCCTCCTAAATAAAGATATTGGATGGATATTTTCGGACAGTAATTGAATGAACGTTGATAAAAGCCGGATTTAACTGTGCTGAATTTTAACAGCCTTTCATCTGTTATAAGTTAAGCAGAAATTATTGGACAACAAAGATGTAAATGATGCATGATGGTATTTAACAGACCACAAAGTGTCTTGCTGATCATTCCAGCACCCTCACAGCCCTCACAAAGCCTCACAACAATAGTAACACCCAACATTTGTTTCCATTGATTGCTCTCTCTTTCACTGCCTCCTCCGCCAAATGTTAAATTGGCCTCCAATCAGCCAATCCTGCAGGCAGCCAGCGAGCTCTGCAGCTCCAAGTGATCATGGGTAAAAGACCCTGAGAGTCGTCTCTGTGTCTTCCACCCCGCCCTGGATCTGTCTGATATGTCACTGTCCTCCCCTCGCCAGATCACTTCACGGATCAGTTCCCTTTCCATGGATGCATCTTCCTCTCCTCTGTCCTGTTCTGACGCACTCTGGACCAGAATCACGAGCAGACTTTGTGGTTTGGACTTTATTGCTGCCGCTGTCTAGCCAAATGCCACCTCTCTGGCACTGTGAAGTGTTGGCTGGACTTACGTAATGAAGCACTTTCCCAGTGAGGTGCCCAGCATGCTAACAGCCCGCTGGAACAGGAACAAGACTCACAGCTCCAAGGACTTCTGAACAGGAAATGAGGGCATTACCTGGCTCCAACTAAAAACAGTCAGGGCTCCAAACAGGATCAGCAAAAATCTGAAGTATTCATCCAAATCTGTCAGCAGGTTGCTGCGTTGCCTGGCAGAGAAATCTGGCAAAGGAGGGCCTGCAATACATTCAGGAGCTTGTAGTTCTGAGCCTGGATGTTTTTTGTTTCTATAATGCTTCTGGCTGCTACAAAAACCTTTTATTATCAGCTATATATCATTCTGTAGCCTCGCGCTTTAAAAAGACAACAAACATGCCTTTTCAAACAGTATTCTGCTATGTGGTTCATTGCTAGCATTGTTAGCATTCTCTAGAGGTCATCTTATTAGCCACCATTCTCCAAAAGTCAAACGTTAGCCCTGCCTTTCTTTAGTCTCCATCAAGTATCAGGGGAATTAGCTGCTCTTTAGCTGCTAATGGCATGCTAAATGCTAACTTCATCCATCTCCTTCTGCAGTTTTGTGCTGAACAGGAAGGAAACAGCAAAAATTCAGTGAAACGCGAGTTGATCTCCGACTGAAGCTAAGTACTGCACAAGTTTTTGAGTGTAATAATACAAAAGTGGAACACATTTGCATCTCCAGGTTTAAAAAAACACCGGCGTCAACAGCTGCCTTTAGCATCTTGGTATGATAGCTCATGTAGCCAAGTGGTTCCATGTTTGTCACGCTTTAAAATTTGCTTTCTTGCAAACAAACACATGCTCAACATAAAAGAATACTATACTAATGTAAGACTTGTTGTTAATACGACTCTTTCAAAACCAAAGTATATCCAGTAAGGTCCCACTAAACTCCATTTGGACTGTGCATAGGCTGCTTGTATAAAGCTGAAGCTCTGTACATTCTGCAGAAACTCAACAACCCCTACAGCTGATGTCTTCAAATGAAAATGAAAAAATAATAATGGTGGATAACAATTATTCTGAATGCATGACAAGATTTGGGGCTAAAAAAATGTCATTTGCAGGTCAAAATAGTCTGAATATGAAAAAACAGTCTCGATAAGATCCCGATCCTGCCATAAATAAATTCTAACATAATTTGCCCATATCGCCCCCTAATGGAGAACATTTTCCTTGGTCAGAAGCAGGGTTTGCTGATGTTTATGCAGCACGTAACTCTGCAGAAAACGGACCACTGATCATCTGGTATCAAGAGACACCTGAGAGACAGGTGAGGTTTGACTTCATCAGTCTGTAATAATGGAACAAGGATGTTTGACGCCACTTACTTACTGATTTTTACAGAAATCACAAACGGAAACAGTTGGATAGAGCATTCAGATGTTTCTTTCTGAGTTAGTAAGAGCTGCTGGTTCTTGGTTATTTCCAAAAAATCAAATATGACCCTCTGAAAAAAGTTTGGACCCAGGGAGTTACAGTCATTCTGTGGTTGATTTACCACTGATTCAGATATTATGTGACTTCTGCGCTCTTATCATTACTGAGTATGCTGCATGGCTTTAAAGTTTCAGTTTAACATGTCTACAATGTCTTGCTTTTACCTTCTGACAAAGTTATTGGCTAAAAGTCCTGCTGTGGTCGACATGCATCAAAGATATGTCTGTTTTTGTAGCCGTAACACTGACGCCTATAATCAGTGAGTATTTCTTTTCTAAATGAACTGAGTCGGGAGAAACAACACGTACTTCAATCTAAATTTTGAGATGCTTTAAGACAGAGATATTTTCTACAGCAGCTGCCAATCTTTTGTACCGATCATGAATCTAAGCACCAGAACAGCTCCATCTGTAAGTCTCCCATCATCCCTCACTGCTCACTTCACCTGAAATAACTCTGTACCTTCTCTGCAGCCTTTAAGCTCTGCAGTCGAGCTGTTTAAAAAGGAGCAGAGTGTTGGAATCCTCTGTCCTCTGGACTTGATAGAGTTTGGACGTGGGGAGGTGTCACATTTTTGCCAGCCTCACACACTCACACACATACACACACACACACACACGTAGGGACAGACAGTCACAGCACAGAGGGCCGGCTCTGTTTTCTGCACAGACTTGGCAGTCTCCACAGCTCCATCATCAGTAACACTTTACTGGTCACAGAGAGCTCATCATAAACTCTTATTGCTCTTTTATTTATGAGCTCGCCGTCATCAGAACAATGAGCCTTTCAATAACACACCACGGATAATTACCATAAAACAACGACCATTATCGCGTTAATGATGTCGTTAAGTTATGCACACTGGGACCGTGGTATGAGCTGATGGAGTCGGGGATGAGTTCTGTGTTTGCCTTACTGTACCACTTTTTATGAGCTTTTTTGTACAGAGGCCTGGCATGGGTAATCAGTTCTCCCAACATTTCATGCTACATTAACAAGGTTAGATGAGGGGAATGGAGGATGTACTCAATGTTTCGTACATTTAGGAAGAGAAACCAAAGAGTGTGTGTTAGTGAAGATGTTTTAAAGAGTGATGGGACGTAGAGTGGGTATAAAAAGAAATGTACAAAAAAAAGGAGACCAAGATAAATCATTCTAGAACTTTTTCCACCTTTAATGTGACCTATACCTGGACAACTCAACTGAAAGACAAACTGAAATCTGAAATAATCTGGTTGCATAAGTGTGCATAGACTCTTATAACTGTCTTCAGAATGAACCAATCAAATTCAAACTCATGTTGACTAGGAGTCAGTCCACAGATAAAGATGTTGGGTTCTTTTAGTCGGCATTTTCTTAGTAGCATCTCACAGCAAACTCAAAGGTCCCATGGCAGAGTGCTTCAAAAGCATCAGAGGGATCTCATTGTTCAAAGGTAATCAGTCAGGAGAAGAGTACAAAAGAGTTAGAAAGACACCATGGAGCACAGTGAGGACAGTCATCAACAAGTGGAGAAAATAGGGCATGGCAACAGTGACATCATTACCAAGAAGTGGACGTCCCTCCAAAACTGATGAAAAGACAAGATAACTGGTCAAGGAAGCTGCAAAGAGGCCGACAGCAGCATTTAAGAACTGGCTGTGCAGTACATGTGACAAGAAACTCCCGTATTCTTCATATGTCTGGGTTGTGGGGTAGGGTGGCAAGATGGAAGGAAAGGAAAAACATCCAAGTACATCTACATTTGGGAAAAAAACATTTTTAGTTTCTTTAATATGTGGGGAAAATGTGTCAGGATCTGATGAAACCATGTTAAACTTTTGGGCTGTAATTCCAATAAAAAAACAACACTGCACATCAGCAAAAGAAGAGAATACCCGGAATGAAGCATGGTGGTGTACAGCAACATGCTCTGGGGCTGTTTTTCTTCAGCTGGAACTGGATCTCAATTGAGGTGGAGGGGATTATGAACTGTTCCAAATCCACATCAGTGCTGTCACAAAACCTTCAGTTCTCTGCTAGAAAGCTGAAGATGAAGATTATCCTTCAACATGACAACTGCCCAAAGTACACAGTAATTTGATCAAATTTGGCCAAGTCAAGGTGTGCCATGCTGATGGACACCTATCCAACAAAAACTGAGCACTGGAATAACACCAAAAGCTGCTTCCATGAAGTATTAGTTTAAAGGTGTGCTCACTTTTTCAATCACATTAAAGGTGGAAAAAGTTCTGAAATGATTTATCTTGGTCTCATTATTTTACATCACAAAAACGTTGCTTTATAACAGGGCTGTGAAGACTTTTTATGTGACAGGCAGCAATCTGCAAAGTGCTGTATGTTCTCAAACTTTATCAGAGATAGAGTTGACCTTCACTAACACCGCGCACCAATGAGCTTTTTCTGCTCATCGGGGTTCAGAGCTCGTCTGCAGCTCTTGCGCTGTGTAAAGGGGCAGAGTTGACTGTGGCCTCCAGTAGATTCAGACTTCAGAAGCAGTGAACTATCCCTTTTAATTTTTGCTCTTTGTTTCTTGTTAACCTGGAAAAACTTGCAGTCTCTTTCTGCAATGGTTGGAGTTTTACAGAACATTTGCAATCATAGATTTTTTTTTTTTCCCACATACTGAGAAAGCATTTTAAGACATGCTCTAAATATCTCAAACCCCTGCTCCCGTCACCTCGTCTCGTGCCCCAGATTGTGATCTAACAAAGTCAGGAATTATTCTGTGGAAGCTTCAGCAGTGAAACTGTTTAGCTGTGACGGTTCAGCTTTAGTTATACGATCAAAACCTGTCCAAACACACGGGCTGCTTTTATTAGACTAAACAAATGACAACAGCGGGCACACACACAAACACACACACAGAAGCAGCTAAATGGGGTTATCAGCTGAATGTGGTCAGGTGTGTGTGTTTATCTGCTGCAGGTACCATCATACAGTTTCCTGCGTTGATTGAGAGTGTGTGTGTGTGTGTGTGGTCAATGAGAGCGCACTTCTACGAGCCGCTGTTGATCCTGAAAAAACAGCTTTTTTTTTGGCTGATGAAGCCAGGAAAGTTTGGCTTGGCTCTGACACGCCATGAGCTGTTCTTTAACCACAATCCCCAGATTTCCTTTTAATTGAGGGAAACATTTCTGCTTGTATAATTTAAGAGAGCGGAGAGAAGCAGACAGGGGGGACAAAAACTCCAGAATGAAGCATTCTGCAGCTCCTAATGACTACATGTGCAGGTTGTCATAACTGTGCCGCCGCTGCTGCTGCTGACAGGGCCATTTTCACCGCTCTTAAATGTGAGACTGTGACAAGTTGTTCTATTAAAGAGCAATTAACATTTCACATGCTCGTCCAAACCCCACTTTCCCCGTCTTTTAGCTCCATCTTACATCTTTATCCTCTTGTTCTTTGCTTTTTAACTCCACAGAGGCAGAGAGAGGGGGAAAAAAAAGCTGAAACGAGGTTAAAACATGGATTAATGCTCACTGATAAAAGCTATAACTCTTCTCAGTGTCAGTCTTTTCTATCATTGGATTTATCTGCCGACCTGTGGCTCTCTTCTCTGTTTAACATCCTCTTTTTAGCTTAGCATGCACAAATTCAACACCAATCGAAATAAATCCACAAACATTAATGTGGAAAACAATGTGATGCTTCTTCGTGCGGCTTTTCAGCTTCTGTCAAAGCTGAAAAGAGTCGGTGGATTAATTTGACTGAAATTCAATATTTCGTTTCAGAGCTTCTGCTCCCACAGTACAGTTTACACAAACTGTGGAGATGCAGGATGAACACTGATGAAGTCTGACAGGTGTTGTTTTTGGGTGCTTATCAGAAACTTCCTCATGCATCTGTTTAAGACACTAATAGAAGCCAAAACAAAGTTTTCAATATTTGGCGGCAGATTATATGAATGTTTTTGGCCATCAGCAGGGTTACTCACAAACATCTGTGCATGACTTTCCTGGAAACCATCCTGGATGTAGCAGTAGCAGAACTACTGTGGAAGAAACAGATAAGATGCAGACCAAGCTGTGTTTGAGGCTCACTGAACATAACCAAATAAAGAAAGGTGCACTTTAAGATAACCTGGCCAAGGCCGGAGCATCACATGGTTCTGAAGTCTTTCCTGGACAATTTGAGCCACCCTGGTTTCAAATCATAAATGTTGAACGTTCGTTATCAGAAATCCCAAGAACAGCTGAGCACACATGCTGCAATATATCACATGAAACAGAGCGACAGCCAATCAAGACGGAGGCTGACTGCACAACAAATGCAGCTAAGTAGTAAGCATGAAGCCAGATGGACGTCAGAAGCTTGGTTTATACCAAGCGGCAACTTCCGGTCTGAAAATATGAGGCACTGTGGAAGTGCTAAAGTCTGCTGTTCCTCGAATGTCCAGTTGAGGCTGGCTCCGGAAGTCCTGGAAGTCACAAACACACCAAGCCAAAAAAAAAAAAAAAAACGTTTTCACAGCCAAAATAAGTATATTCACAGCCTGGTACAAAGAATGTCTCCCGTCTGAATCGCTGATTTTGCTAACGGCACGCACTGTATGGGGGGTGAATTTTTTTCTAACTCCGCAGATTCGACAATATTAAGATCGTCAGTTCATCCAATCAGAGGAAGAGCTCAGATCATGTGACTGTGGAGCGTCCTATGGCTGTTACTATGGAGACTCACAGCCCGCCTCATTTCCAATATGGCCGCGCTGGCTGTTTTGCTTCAAATATTCATTTCAGAAACAGACGGGTGACGTCACAGAGACTACGTCCATTAATTATACAGTCTATGGCTCCCTCGCGCTGTCCTTTTCGAGCGGAAAGTTTCCACATCACGCACCTCCAAAAATTTCTAACTTCCATGCAGAGACGTGCAGACAAACAGGAGCTCCTAGTGTCATAAGTACAAAAAATACTATGATTCACCACACAGAGATCAACATGATAACCGTGTGATGAACAATTCCTGGCCTGAAATTGCAGCAAAATTTGGCAGAGAGGAGGAATTGGCAGAAAAAATCGTTGTAAACATTGTAAACAACTTCTAGTTTAGTACTGTGGCACACCACCCCCTGCAGCTTGGGAACAGACGCCAAGCAGAGTGTTAAGAAGTATAAAAGTCGCACACGCTCTCTCATGCTGAGTCCATGCGTCTCATTTCCGTGCATCATGTTCATGTGGAAAGCATAATCCAGCCTTCATGCAGAAATTGTATAGGCCCTGTTTGTGTCTCACCTGGTGTAATTTGTGGGTGTATGTCAGACTAGCTGGCCTATTGAGGGGAATAAAAGGGGAAAATAACCGTCACACTGTGCGATTTTAAGGTTTCGTCTTATCCAGTGAGATCTCCTTCATCTCCAGCAAGTGTTCAGACTTTGAGGAAAACCTTTTTCTTGTGGTGTTCTGTGTTGGTCACCTCGTCGAACACCTCATACCCAAAAGGAAAACAACTATCATTATTGCTCATTATACATTTTCTCTCTTCCACAAACTTCCGATCTAACTTTGATATCTCAGGGAACAAAAAAAAAACAAAACACTTCAAAGTGATTCAGTGAGCTCATGTTTCTCTGATGACAGAAACGACCGTGTGAAGTCCCTCAGAATTATTCAGTACACACATCTTTCTGCAGCTCTGTTGCTGAGGCGCTCCGTGCAGTGTGTGGTCCTAAAGTCAGAATATTCCTTCGGAAAGAAGCTTCTAGCAAGGCCGTGAAATCAGGATAAAGATAAAAAGGAAGAGGGAGAGAGAGGAGAGTTTGTGTGAAGGAGACAGAAGAAGAAATCGACTGTGAACTCTCAGCCAAATATTGTTTCCTGTGGGTAAACTTCACAGTTTAGACAAAGGCAAGGCTCTCTCTCTCTTTCTCTCGCCCTCTACATCGATATCCATATCTTTCTCTTTCTCTCTCTCTTGCGGTGTGCAGATGTAGACCTGTGTGTCTGTCCTTGCAGAAAGAATGTTGGAGGAAACTGGAAACGTCCTCCAGATGGTCGGGCACCCGGCCGTGGTGTGAGAACGATCCCACTCCCACACACTCACACACACACAGAGCCAAAAACTCCATCTAACATAGACACCACATATAGTAGGTAAACTCTGCAGTGTGTGCTCTGTAGGAGGACACACACACACACACACACAGTTGTCTCATTTTCCAGTTCATTTCAGGTCCAATCAGATGGTCGGCTCAGTGTCCTGCTCAGCTCATTTCAGCACGCATTAATATTCTGTTTTTGGAAAAACTTACATTTCCTGCATGTCGTTGTCAAAGCTGCTGACCCCAAACTGTAAAATGATATTTCCGTAATCCTGTTTGGTGGGAACATTTGGTGAATATCTAAACACCTGCAGAGGTGTGAGCAGTGTGTCTGTGTTTGGTGCATGGTCAGTCCTGGAACGATTCACTTTGGTCAGAAAAATGTACAATTTGAGGCAAGAAGTCATTTGGTCAGCGCAGGATGGAAAAGTCAACGTTTATTTTCTCTCTGCTGTCGATTTGCATTACTGAAGACTGCTTCCAGAGTCGTGAAACCAAAACTAGCAGATACTTGGAATAGCCAGTCCTGGAGGATAACAAAGTGGTTATACGTTCGTCTCTGTAGTTTCTCGACCACGTCTGAAAAGATCAAGCTTAGCCTAATCAAACTTGACATTAAAAACACAAGCCACTAAACAAGGCTGTCAGAAATATTCAAGCATCAGTGTTTTTATTCAAAAGTATGTTTGTACAAAGACAAGAATCGTCTTCACCAGGGGATCCCAAACTTTTCAGCCTGTGACCCCAAAATAGCGGTTCTGGGAACACACCCACAGACCGAGACACATCAATGACTCCCTGTTCTAGCTCCAATCCAGAAACAGACCAAAAGATTCTTAATTTATCTGATGTGTATAAAATGAGTCCACCAATGGTAGACGGTAATACCGTCATTCTCCTGGACCAGTACGCACGTCCAGACATTACACAAATGGGACCATCAGTCATTACGTACCGTTATGAAACGGACCATTTGGCCGCATGCATGACCGGCCAGTTAACTAATTACACCATGAAAGCGAGGCAGGTGCAGATCGTCATATGTCCTAGGACCTGGAAAACCCCAATCCAACAAATTTGAATTGCGCATGCCTACTCCACGTCTCTTAAATCTAAATTTCCTGTATATATCTTGCCATCATCATACTTTTCCAAAGGCGTCATTCAATCTCTAAATATCTGTTCTCTATTCATATTTCGTCTTCACTCATGAGCACGATGTCCGCCATCTTTAAAACGGCCTGATAGGCATTTGGTGACCCCTCTAGTTGTGTTTCACGACCCCCGCTTTGGGAATCACATGTCTAGATGAGAGTTCAGCACTACTATTAACCATAGATCTCTCTGGGAGTCTCTGAGTTTATCTGTTAGGTTCCTTCGGATTGTTGCTGTGGATGGCCTGCTGCCATGGACCTGCCAGACTCCAGCTGCTACAGCTTTTACAGTTTCTCCATGATCATCACTACAACACAGAACTATGGATTCTGTGTCTGTGTCTCTCAGTGTCTACAATTCTCTTTCTCTAATCCCAACACAGTCTCCTCAGATGTCTGTCTAACATGAGTCTGGTTCTGTCCGAGGTTTCTGCCCGTTAAAGGGAAGTTTTTCCTTGCCCTTGCAACTTGCTAAATGTTGCAAAGGTCTGTACTCATGGTGGGTTAAGATGAGATCAGACTTCTTATCTTGTCTTGATGTAGGGTCTCTGTTAATAAAATTTATTATCATTTACAGGTCTAGACCTGTTAACGCTCTGAAAGCATCTTGAGATAACGTTTATTATGAATTGGCGTTATATGAATAAAGATTAATTGATTGATTGATACTTTAGAGTTAATCTCTCAGCTGTATAAAACACCAAATGCCAAACCCTTTGGGGCTCGTACAGCCGGTGGGGATACATCTGAAAAACACCAAGTCTCAGGACACTGTTTCAAATACACCATTAGCTGCTGAAATCCTCAATCTGCTACCTGGAAAAAGGTGAATCATCTACAAGTGGCAATATTGGATTTTTTAGCCAACTCAGGAAAAACTGCAGTTCCTTAAGTGTCCACTTTAAACTCAAGATGCAGTAGACACACCCATTCAAAAACTCAATTAACAGCAGAAATAAACCTGTTTGGAGCCTGGATCAAAACATGTTTTTGGTCTGGGGTTGTTTTTCTGATAAAACTGTATCATTGGAATAATGAATGCAGCTGTGTATGGGGCTTTCCTTTTTAAAACCTGATTTATATTTATAGGACTGCGGATACAGCAACCTCCAGGAGAGGATAGAAACATTGAGGTGGGTCATATCCAGCCCTCAGACTCCTCCCTGAACAGGCCTCTGTGAGCCCTGAGCGTTATATAAAACACGGTATTAAACTTTGTGACAGCAGCTGGTTACTTCCTGTGATTAATTTCACCTGTGCTCACTGCTCTTATGAGACTGCGGGAACAAAATCATACCGTAGATTTAATCTACCTTCTTCTGCTCGGTGATTCATGATGTGGACCCGAACAGGAAGCAAAGGTGGATGAGTGAGAGGTCCTTTTTTAATAACCTGAGCAAAGTGACACCAAGTTAAACACAGACATAGTTATTGTAAGAGAAAGAAGAGGAGTGAGGGGGAAGCAGGACGGGAGCAGGGGCGGGAGCAGCTCTTCACAAACACAGAGAATAATCCATCACAGGAGCCGCTCATTGATTCCTCTTCTCTATCCCTGTTTTTCTGCAGATTTACACCAAAAACACATCGGAAAGCGTGTTTCTGAGAGCTTTAGTCATGTTCCCGACACTCTGCGTTACAGATTCTTTACATTCCTGTTCACTGCTGCTGTATCAAAACACTTCTGTGTTCAGTCGACACACCGCCTGACATCTCAAGTAGAGCGATCCCTCCGGGGTGCCGTCTCTCTCTCTCTCTATATCCAGGCTGTGAAATATGCATGGAGAGAAGAAGACACGAGCTGGTGGAAGATGATGCTTTCGCCTTGGCTAAGTATTTACAGCAACCCTGACCAACTGGACGGAGGGAGAAACAGAACAAAGAGGGAACGAGAAGATGGAACCACGAGAAAGGAGATGAAACATGCTGCTTTGATTCAGCTCTGAAGTGGATGTTTCTACTTTGTGTTTCTCTCCCTGGGGTTAGTTTTGGGGAACTTGATCTGGACCCTGGGGAGGGCTAATCATTCACACGTTTGTAATGGTGGGATAAGTGTGTGGGAGTGTGTGTGCACACTCACGTCTGAATAAGATTAGGAGGAATCAGAGCTGGATGAGCTGCAGATCCCTGCAGCCAATAAGCCTCAAAGAAACAGATTCAAACATCGAAGCAAAGACAGGGAACATTTTGCTTTCTCTCTTCTCTTTTCTTTCAAAAATGTTTTTGGGCTGACTGACTCAAAGGGAGGAAAAATGTTGGAGCTGCAGCAGGAAATTGTTCCAACCGGAGCCAAGACTTTGGCTGCAAAAACTGAATTATAATTTATAGACAGCAGAAGGACCGATGTGTGCCACTATAAACATCCCTCAATAAAACTCAGTGACGTCAAAGACGAGTTCCTAAGAGACATCGTGAAGTCAAAGATGGCGTTCCCATGTTGGAAATGTTGATTCAAAGTCACTTCCTGCTCATTTAGAAAGAAGGGAAGAGATGGAGATGAAGCCATGGCCAACTCCTGGAGCCACCCTCAAGTGGACACTCAGGGAACTGCAGTTTTTTTGTTATTCTCATAAACATGAATTTTCTTTCCTCTCATGAGCTCAGGTTGTGATTTCTAGTGTCTCTTCTGCAGTGCGAGATGAGTTTCTAAAACTGAAAAATCAAAATGACATCCCCTCAGATCCATAGACTCAGTAACTCTAAGACCAACACCACGAGACACACTGGTCTTCAGCTGCAGGTAGTGTACTTAAACAGAAGTACATAATTTTCTGGTCTCTGAGATTGTTTTTTTTTTGGGGAACTTTGTGACTAAATTTCAGAGACAGTACAGTGGATAAAGAAAACTGGGAGGAGAAAACAGGGCAGGACCAAGCTGCAACCCCTTGTCTACAGATGTGAAGCCAATCTTGAAGTGTTTGAAACTGCAGTTCCTCAAGTGTCCACTAGAGGCTGTCTGCAGAAACCAACCCTAACCCTAACCCTAACCACATACACAACCATTCAAAAAGCCAACCGTTTAAAGCCTGGTTCAAAACTTGATTTTTTTAATTATTATTTTTAAGTTACTATTTTTAAGTTATTAAACTTAGATTCGTCCATATAAGGGCATGGCTTACTTGATTGACAGGTGAGCACCCTATAGCAGTCTGCACAGAGGCCAGGGTTGTTGCTCTCACTTTCTTTTATTATAAACCTTTAACTCTCCACATGATATCCAGTCTAAATAAAAAAAAGGGTATCAAATTCATCTTCCTCTTTGGTTTCAGAAAGTCAGCTGCATCAGCCTGCAGAAATTAAGGATGTATAGTGTTTATTTTTTGTGTTTCTGAAGCAGAAACTCCTGAATTTGAAAGACTTCCATGCAGCTGAAAGATCATGAATACACAAATGCAAAAATAAAACTTTTACGCTCAGTCTTTTAGGCTTCAATCAAAGAAAAAGACAAAAACATATCCATGACAGAATAAGTAATCTGCATCGTAGACGCTCTAAAGACATTTTTGAAAACTCTATAAAGGAATGTTTTAATTTTCTCCCAAAGTTGAAAATCAGTTTTAAAAAAAAATAAAAAGGATTTTCTTTTTGTTACACGCTTCCATGACCCAGTTTCCTCCAGGAATCATCAAAGCATCCACTCCCTGTATCATCACTTACCATCTCCCTGATTGCTCTGTTTCTCCAAGGCACTGATTCGAAGAGCGGCTTTGTGATAAAGACAGAAAATGTAAATTCAGACTTTAAGATGTGCAGAGGGGGGAAGGACTGGGGATGAGAGGGAGGATCCATGAAGAGGAGGATGATAGAAGCAGGAGGGGATTTTATTTGGGTTTTCTCTCATCCATCCCTTGCCAGGTCTCACTGCTTTCTCTTTACGTGTCCCATGAACAGAAACTCAGAAATAACAAAGGGTAGTGAACCCAGCTGAGGGAGCCGTGAGGCTTTAAGTTGAATTTGGTTAGCAGGAGGGGCGGGGCAATAAGGCCCGCCCATAAACGCCTGTATCATGAACATAACACCAACAGTTGTTTCTCCTGTATGTAGAAGAGCCGGTCCCGTCAGACGATCTCTTCATCCATTATGGAGCAGTGAAGCCCCCCCTCCGGCTCGATAGCTACCAGCACCCCTCGCTTCTTCAAAAGATGTGCAAAGACGGCATGAATTATAAATACCCCCTCCCCCGATTCCCATACAGCACCCTGTTCGTGTGAGAGTGTGACTGCTGGAGGAGAACGTGGCTCTGATATCTGTACAGTTACACAGCTTTTAGAGGCAAACAAGAGGATATAAGAACAATATGGCGGATTTAAGATCTGTTTTAAGACAGACGCTGATGACTCCCCGATTTAGCTCCAAGAAATCAGAAACATTTCCTCTTCTGAGCGCTCCTCAAAGTGAAGTCTACATCTTGCCGCTCGCAGCTGGGGGATCAGGAAGGTTTACGGAGTATTTCAGGGCTCGAATCGCAGCAACAGAGTCTTAAGAAGAGTTTATGTCAGCTGGGAGTTATCGCAGTGTTTGGGAAAGCTGTGGCAAATCCTCGCTCCTTTGCCTAATCTACGAACACCTTCCTCTCTGTTTGCTTTGATGCTGGATCAGAATTTGATCTGCTGCCGGCTGAAGTGTGGACGAGGTGAGTGGAGACAATATGGGATGAGACGGAAATCTTATGAAGGGGTCTTTAAAGGGGACCCAGAGGGTCTTCACCGTCTGTCATTAGGAGAAACTCTTGAACGCTTCCTGTCTATTAATCTATGTAACAACACAGGAACCAGAGAGGATATGGTGGAGGGATTTCTGCTTGGATAACCCTCCAAACCCTCTCACAAGTCTGCAGAAAAGTTTACAGCACACAGCAGGAGACCTGAGGTGTAAATGTTCAGTCCATCTGTGTCACATCAGGGGTTTGGCCTTCAGCCTTCCGCAACACAACCTCTCCAAAGAAAACACGGAGATGAAACAGCCTCTGCAGCATCGAGCAATGACCTGAGCCGGAACACAGCTGCTGTAACTCAGAGGAGTAGAAAAACCTCACACACACCAGTCTGAGTCACCTCTCTGCAGGTGGACCTCATCTTTACGTAAACGTACCTCAGCGTGCAGAAACAGTCTCAGGTGGTCCTGAAGAACCACTCACTGTTTCCTTCGTCTTTCTTTGTTCAGATATTTGTTGTCACAGCATAAGTCAGAGAGAGGGCTGTGTTTGGAGCTCTTTTATCAGCCGTGTTAAAGACGGGGAACCTGGTCTCGTCGAAACACTGCACAGCACACTGAGAAAGTACACACAGGATATAGTGTGGTCGGAGTCACAAGCTGGAAGCTTTACTCTCCACAGAGCATTGAGCAGAGCAGGGTTTACTTTTAATATGTTATATTTAAACATTCAGCACATGGTGCAGTTTACACACAGAAGCTTTGGGTCGCAGCTGGTGCAGACGAAAGGGATGAAACATACACTGAATTCACAAAGCAACACAAATCATGACACCTGTTTCAACTGAAATGGGAAAATGGAAAAAATGGATTGTGAGCATCAATCAATCAATCTTTATAAATATCGCCTGGGTCATAAAATCTACGTTGACTCAACGGCTTACCCTGTGACAACGGTCTGTCTGTGGCCGCATATTTTTTTGTCTCTTCTTTTTATCACCTTCCAAAAGCCAAAAAACACCAGATGTGACTCCGGTCAACGTGTCAACTCGCAATGAATCCACTCTGTTGCGTTCCAGCTACGGCCCAGCTCCAGCAAGTTGGAGCCAGACACATCAGATACGCAACACCCCTAATTATGCTGGACGCCAGAGCTGAGATACATCAATTTATAAAAAAGCAGATCGAAAGGGACAGGAAGTCGTGCATGGAAACCGCCTAAACATGCCCCGTGACTTTCAAAATAGAACAAAACATGTCCGAACCAGATGGTTTTTATCTTGACAAGAACAACAAACAGACACAATAAGCAGAGCCAGACCAGGAGCCAACAGGTTTGAGTTTTTACAGCCCAACATGAACAAGGAGAGGATCATCTTTGGGAATCCAGGGAACTCCTCAGTCTGTCACTCCAGCTGTCTGGAGGTCCTGATACGTGCCGGACTGAACACGCAGCCAACACACAAAGGAGCCGGAGTCGGACCAGAGACAGATCTGGTGCATGTAGAAGAAAGCAGACAATCTGACCATCACAGACCACACTGTCCTCATGTGTTTTGGAGGAGTACTGCAGAATAACACGGATAAGACACAGGAGTACAAACCAAGCTTTAGCAATCTGCAGGCAGTTCCCATGTATCCAAAACATGAACTGATTCTAGTTTAAAGGAGATTTTGCAGCTTAAGGGTTTTAGTTTCTACTATTTGTCATTTTATGTCAGATTAATTTCTTTTTTTTGCAGCTAGAAAGGCATTGGATTGGATTGGATTGGATTGTCACACTATGCTTGGACATGGCCATCCTCCAATCATTGAAAACAGTAACCAGGTTGAGGTTTTGATGATGTTAGGTCTTGGTCTATGTATCAAACTTTGGATCCCAACATCGCAAACCGTTTTTTACTCAACCCGAACCCTGATGTCTTTTCCAAGTTTGGTTACTGAACAGCTTTGAGCAAGACCCACAGAATATTGTGTTCTATAACTATGTAACCTCAAAAACAACCAAAAGAAAGAGTAGACTCTCTTCTTTCATTTCTCTTCCTGTCTTATAACCTTATTACCCAGCCCTATTTAAGCAAAATATAAGACAAGTCCAAGTAAAATCATCTCAAACCTGATGGTTCTCAGGTGTTTTTGTCACTCAGACAGGCACAAACTGGCTGATAGCTGGTGGTTTGGGTTAAATCCACCCAGACCTCTAACAGGCTCAGATTGTGTGCTCTGCCTGTTGACAGAAGACAACCCTCTATAGAGCAGAATCCACCTGAAAGGCCCTCACTTTATTACCTCCCTAAAAAAAACTTTCTCCTCTCTCTGCTGTTCTCCCCAACGTCTTGATCTACACCACCTGACAGCTCGAGACGGCAGACCCATTCATCTTCCTCCATCTCCCGTTTGATCCTGCAGCCCTGGGACTTCAAAGCCTCAAGGCCAGAAGACGGTGTCTGTCCACACTGACAGCTACAAGGACCTGAGGTCCACCCCACACAGAAAGACAACCAAGACCTGCTCAGGGAGACGCGTGGGTCCTCTGGGAAACATGCTAATTCATGCTAATTTAGACAACAACTCCAAAAGGCAGCCGGCCAAGTTCAGCTCAGTTTGGATGAATTCAACCACTTGCTGTGTTGTTGTTGTTTTTTTTAAGTGGGGTGTCCAGTCATGAATTTGCAGTATTATTCATACGCTGCAACAATTATAACATCAACAAGAGAAAGACAGAAATATGTACATTATTCATTTCTGTCCTCCAGGGAGACGAAGGCAGTCAGAGCTAATGAGAGGCTGAAGCTTTGAAGTCATGGAGCGCTCGCAGAGGTGAATGGCATGAATTAAGTACCTCCATCAGACACGTTTTGCCGGGTGTGAATGCCTTCTAGACGGCTAATTTGAGCCGGCGTTATGCTCCCTGTCTTGTCTATTTTCTAAGTTTTATTAGCAAATAGGAATATAATTAAATTTCCTTGCCCTTATCTACGAGAAGGACACGCTCAGCTTCATAGCAGCACCCCGGGAGATGTAAGGAAGAGGAAATTAATATTCCATGAGAATAAATGTAGAGGCTAGAGATAAACTTGTTGTGGTGTGGAGCAGAGTGGATGGAAATTGAGAGGAGTGTGAAGTGTTTGGCAGAGACAGCTCTGCGGAAAGATGAAGCCAGCCAGACTCGACCCCTCCGTCTCCACCATCCTGCCCTGTGCCATGCTGATACACTATCTGCCCGGACAGCTGCCCGCCCCGGCCTCACAGCGCCACTCTCCGGTCCCCTCCTTCAGCCGTATAGCTGCCTGCTGATGCTTTGACCGCCCTGGCGCTCAGGATCACTCCTGTCTCCTTGAAGAGGCTCAGCGGAGAGATAACCGAACATGTGCTGACCTCCCTGATGGAGGGTCAGCAAGAGTCTGAGGCCAGACATGACGGAAAGACATCCAGCAGGAGTGAACAGGGTGTAAACGGTTAGCTTACCTCCACAGCGAGCTCTCCAGGACCTTGGTGGAGTCAGCGTGGTAGTACTTGGTCAGGATCAGGATGACCTGCGAGACAAAACAGAGGAGAAAGAAAATGATGACAGGAAGGAAGGAGGCTAACAGATTAGCGCTAAGCTTCTCTTACATCTCTGTATTCACGATAAATACTTGTATCCTGGTTTCTGATGTTTAGTTTTTTCAAAATAACTGGCAGCAATTCTGAAATCTAAGAGAAATGAGACCGCTGTGGTTCAGTGTGGGCTTTAACGCCAACATGGGGCTGCAGAAGTGCTGTATCCACTTCTTTTCCAGCAACAGGAGAAGACAGCAACAGCAAATATTAAACATGTCCGGCATGTGACCTTTTCCAAGAGGAGTGAAAACCTGGGGATGAAGATGCTTTTGTTGCTTTTGTTCGCTCGTGCAGGTAGTTGGTCGTTGGCCAATGTCAGAAACCAGGGAGATGGTTTTGCAGGCCACAATAACCTGTTTTCTTTCAGGGTTTTCCAGGTAGCTTAATCGTGCTTCTCATAACCAGGCCAACGCCTTATCCCACAAATTCTACCTGCTGAACACCAAACACAGAGTTAGCATCAGGATTTTAAGATTTTAAATGTCGTCTCCTACCCTACTTAAAACTCTGCTTTATTTCTTCGGTGGAACATTCTGCTGATGTTATTCGAAAGTCTTACTGAGTGGTTACAGCGCTGCCGCTTTCTGTTTGTCGAACATTAAATCTATCCTCTCCTCTGCGCTCATCTTTTAAAGGAAGGAGAAACTCAGGCTGCACAGCATTAGATTTCTATGCTGAGTGTGTTTGAGAGTGCTCAGAAAAACTATTACCCTGAACAAATAACAGTCTTGTTTGCCTCTTGGATTTTTAAAGATGGCTCTCACAAAGCTTCCATCAGTTTCTCTCCAGCTCCCTGTGTGGAAGCAAAACTGTGATTTTAGCCTAAGTACATTTCTTCTTCTGGCAATTTGGTTATGAAACATTTATTTATGGTTTGTTATTGAGCTGAGGACACAATATTATTGCTATTTGTCATAAAAGATCCAATAAATAAAACGAGGGGATGCATCCTTCAGATGACCGAGACGTCTGGGTCGGCAGATCAGATCCCCAGCGTGAACGCCGGATCAGAGCCTCTTGTCTTTCATATTTCAGAGAACCCCTGTTCCTGACAGCTAGGCCTGCTGGGATTTGCGTTGCCATGGCAAGAGTGCCGGCGGGTCAGGCAGCACAGTGGGGCCTTAGGGTGTGACTGACAGGCAGGCTCGCAGCTTTAGGTAGTGGAGCGAGAGAAAGAGCCGGGCCTGCATCAGGCAGAGGGGTCCAGCCCAGAGGCAGCTGCTGACAGCAGGCTGCATTCAAGGTAGCTGCCAACGAGGAGTCGAGCTGTATTATCTTTCAGATATGAACATCTCTGATACATCTTTGCTTTGAATTCTGGGATTTTTAAATCCAGGTCTTATTCATACATGCTGTATCCAACATCTACGTATGACACCAGACTCCATTGAAAAAAGCTGCATTTTTACTGTGCAGAGTCCATGTGTTGTGTGTCAACTTTTGCCTCCACGGCAACTGTTTGTTTGTGATGCTGTTAGCATTTAGCATCCCAGCTATCCTTTTAAAACACCAGCAAACAAAATAACACAAACCAACTGAGAACTGATGCTGAGGTAGACGCGCAACACCTGCAGATCGAAACGACTGTTTTCGTTAGTGGACTTTGGTGGCTTTGGAAAACGTGATGCAATATCCATATTTTGCATGAAAACAAATGCATTTTTAAGGGTTTCATTATTTAATATCCTTTCTTTGATGTTTTTGAAGTCTTTTAATAGCAGCTGAAGCCTACCTGTGCAAATACATGCATGCTTTTAGTCGACTAAATACTCCAGTGCATGTGCCAAAAGATTAAAATGCAGCTATTACAGCCCGTCTCATGACTGCTGGATGAAGTCAGTACATTATCAGTGTCTCGTTGTCATTTAGAGTGAAAAATATGCATCAGATAGATTTAAAAATAAAATTTGTTCATGTACAAACATGCATGTCCTAAATTATCCAAATCAGGATTAAGTCTTTTACTTCAAGTCCACGCTGGTGTAAATATTATACAGCCTGGGTGGCCCCTGGGAAGATATTAAAGAGCTAACAGGTTCAGGAGGTAAACATGTGGTTGATGTCTTTATCAGACAGGATGAAAGCCGCCCTGCCTCACTCAGCTGACTTAATAAGAAACCTGGCTGCAGGCCCAAATATGTTCGACTATGTCCGAGCGTTTAGCCTCATATAGCCTAAAGTAGAGCCTTCGTACTGTCAACACAGCCCTGAGCATCTCTGCAGTGCAGGTCTTTAGCTGTGTTTACTCCACACAAAGCTCTGGTCTCAGAGGACAGCACACCCAATGAGTTTTGAGAAGTCTTGAGCAATTTCCACAACACGCTCTGTCATGAAAGTCACTTTGCAGTCTCCGGACGCTTCGCTCAAAGCATCCCCAACTCCAAGATTCAACCTTTTGAGGAGCTTTTCCTCCATAGATGTTTACAGAAAACTTTAACAGAGGGAATTTCCCCGAGCAGATGCCAACATGTCGGCGCTGATAACAGCCTCGGTAACAAAAAGATGTGACAGAACACAACCTGCTTTCCCTCCTCTGAATGCCAGATAAACTCCCCCTGCTGATGAAGAACAAGAAAGCCTCCATGAGAGATTGAACGGAGAGGCTTTCTGAGTCATACAGCATGCAGAAGCTGCTCCCTGATTGGTCGGTGGATCTTCTGTGACTCAACCGGTGTCTCTGGAAACAGGCTGTCCGCCTCTGCACAGCTGTCCTTCTCCTAATGAGACACTGGTGCAAAGCTCGACACCCTCATCATGCAGGCAGAAAGGCAAAGTAACAGCAGAAGTTCCTTCACATGACGATCAGATCTGCTGCACACACACACACTCACACACACAGGGCTTTTTTTTGGCCTCATGCTTGAACTCAGTCAGTTTTTAGCCCCCAGCTGAAAATTTAAAGAGATAGGCTGAAAAAAAGGCAACACCTGACACCATTATGTCATGACGGTGTTTGGGTTTGCAGAAAATGTGCCAATTTGCACTTTCAGCCAAATGGAGCAACATTAGCAGCAATTTGGAAACGTGTTCTGGCTGATACACCAATAAATTTTTGCAGCTTTTTCACCAGCTGTAGTTTTCTGCACTCAAATTTCAGCCCATACTTTATATAAACCTACGCATCGGAATAGCCTTTAACCTTGCTGTGTTGAGAGCTAACTCTTTCAAGAATTACTTCTGGAGCTGCATAAAAAGCATGATGGGTAAGTTTTCATCAAACCTTTCAACTTTTGCGGCAGAGAGCGTCCACTTTGGGGCTTTTGAGGAAGGTTATTTGAGGAAGTTTCTTTTGCATATCGCTTAAAAACTTTTTTTTTTGCTTCTATTAAAAGTTGTTTTAACAGCCAAACCTCACTAAACCTTACAAAACCAAAAGTGAATTCCTCATTTTTAACATTACGTGCACGATGACAACAGAAATCCTCGAACTGTGGATCCCAGAAAGCTTTGCAAACAAATACATCATTAGACTTTTCAACCAAACCTAAGTGTTCTTCTTTTAGAAAGGCAGAAGATACCCTGCAGAAAAAAACTTGTTTCATAAGAACAGACGACCCCGTCTTCATTTTAAAGCGAGAGCATGCATCGTGTTTGTAAGAGAGGCAGTTCTGCACTGATATATTCTCTGTACAGCTAACATCCACAGCACACATGCTAAGCCTGTCTAAAATAAAAATCTGTAATTACATCTCTCTAAGTGACTGACATGTCAAATTGCATCCTCTGTCTTCAACATTAGAGGGGGAAAGAAACCTCTGAGCTCTGAGCTCCATCAGCCTCCAGAGATTGAGGTTTGCATCATTCATCCAAACGCCAATGCCCATAAAATATTCTGCCTCTCCATCTCCACCCGAGCCGGCCTTCAAGGCCTTAAGTTCTGCTCAATTGGAAAATGATTTTTCTTTGGGGATAGAGTGGATGGGGCGAGGATGTATTCGGCCATAAATCAGTCCTGGCAGGAGGCAGAGGGAGCGTTTATTTGGCAGCGGAGTACCTTGCCACATTGACAAAACTGCTGAACAGCACAGAGGCCAGATTCATACACCGCCTCTGGTGTACAGTAGCTGTGTGTTAAAGCTACAACTTGGCAGCGTCCTCCCTTCAGCTCATTGGTCTAAAGGCTAAAACTGGCACAGACAAGAACCCAACCACAGCGGCTTCAGAAACATTCCCTTCTTCTGTTTTTGGATATGAGACAACATGCCAGTCAATACAAATGAATCAGGACACGCTACCCCGAAAAAGTCTGAAAGACGATCTAATAAGAGGGACAAAATCTCCTTGTTTTTGTTTGTTTTTTTGTTTGTTTTTTGTGCACTTGACAGAAAATGTAAATGTTCAAAACACGATCCTTTTCAATAATAGGAATTAAAGGTTTGTTTTGGAGTGGATGAGACGTCCGGTCATATTTTGGGACCCATAAGTTGTGTAAATTTTTCATGTCTCTATTTGTTTCAAGAAAAGTGATCATTACAGATCTTCATCCATTAAAAAAATACAGCCTAAAGAGAGAGTACATAAGATGAATTTTCCAGAGTGCAAACTTTGAGCCTGCTGTAAACTTTTGTTCATGTGTCTTTTATTATGAAGGTTCAGGGATGTGCTGCTTTTATGGGAAAAAAAAGTAAGAAACATTTCCAAGAATTGTCCAGACTATTAAACAATTTATGGCACAGAGTAATCGTACATTCTTTGCCTCTTTTCACTGAACTTGTTGACCTCATCAAACCGTCTCAGAGGAAGTATCGCTCTTTGGGGCCACCGTGTCGCTCCATGATGAGCCTCAGTGGGTTTCTTGTTTGTAAGCTGGTGGACAATGAGTCCAATGGCTTTATTAGGGAAAAGTCAACATGGCGGTCGGGACCCCTGAGTGACTTCAAACTACGGCGACAAGAGACCCCATTGAGAGAGGAACCGAGGGCCGAGCCGACCATGAACTCCAGCCTGACAACCGCCGTTTGTCCCCGAGACATTCCCGTCAGCCGTGTGTCAATGGAGCGCTATCAATCAGCCATTGAGGAGGAGACGGAGGGAGTTAGAGAGAGAAAAGGACCGGAGGGAGGATAAAGACAGACAGACTCCGGGACTCTACTGGAAGAAAGCACTCATTCATTTTTAAAGTGAAAACAGAGAAATACAAGTACTTCTTCCAAGTGTGTGACACCCCCCTCGTCATCCCTCAGGGGGTGCTTCACATTCTCCAGAAACAGACCACACACACATAAACAATTCATCACAGGCTGGAATCAAAAGGGAGGGAATCATTTCTGTCTATTTCCTCAAATCAGAAGATGACTTCCAATTTATATTCTCTGGAAACAAAGTCAATTCCAAGATGATTCAATTTATAGAAGGAGTCTGACGCCGTTCCTGTCTCTGCCGCGAAGTCCAGAATGAGACAGTAGACTAAGAAGACAGCATGCGCCAAAGGTTCAAGCAAAAGATGATGAAGGTATCCATCCTGTAGCTGTGTGTAGATATGGCTCGAGAGAGTGAAAGCTGTATCCAACTTCTGTCAAAAAAACTGAATCCAGTGCCAAAAACCTTCATGATCTATGACCAGTCTCTAAATCTGAAACTCCTCTACTGGAAACTCTTGCTCAATTAACTTCGTATGTAAGCACAGGCAGTCCTTCTTCACCCTCAATGTTGACAAGTTTGACTGCTAACAAGAACAGATTGCTATTTTTTTATTCGTTTTGTGCAGCAAGCCTTTGTTAACCCAAGACAAGCCAACAGGAGCAGGTCCTCTTCCTCCACGTTTCTACAGCAGCACAGAGCGGACAAACTAGCAACACACATTTCTTTATTTACTGATTGGCTGCATAACATGAACCACTTAGAAGGGTGTAAAAACTTGTGTTTAATCGAGATTTTGATGCTAAAAACTCAACAAAAGAGGATCGTTGTTTTCATGCATCACAGGAGCTTGTTGCCCTGACAGGCCACCGTATCTTCACTAATGAGAAGGGTGAGTAAGGGAGCTTTTTGATCTCGCAGCTTTGAGGCGTTTCTTTTATAATGCATTTTCTTGAAATATCCCCATTTTTTTTGCATAAATTTCTGCAGATTTCTTAATGTTATCTTTGAAAAATTATTACAAAAACTACACCAGTAGAGCAGAGAAACTTTAATCTGAATAATGACACCAACAAGGTAAGAAACAAAGGGGGAAGTGGACCCGTGTGCAGATGAAAATAAAGTCTTTAATATTGTAACAAACAATCCACACAAAAAAAATCCAAATGAACACAGCTGTAGAGAAAGATCAAACCAAACATAGAAGGACAAATATTCAAAAGACAGGAAGAAACTTGGAGACTGCAGTTTAACAGCACACAGGTGTGACAGAGGTACAGGTTAAACTAATACGTTCAATCAAGGAGGGAAACCAACAAGGCAGGAAGTAAAACGACGACTTAACATGGAAACTCACGTTTTCATATGAGGTCAACTCATACCTTTAAAGAAGTGAAAATTAAGCAGCCTGAAACCTAAAACGGTGTTCTCCTCTCCTCCTCGTCCTTACCCACTCAGACATGCACATATGCACGCTCTATAAAATAAAGTGCTTCATTCATCCCAATAATCCGCCATTACCCCAAACCCTCCATCGGCCATGCTAATGGCTAAGGACAGCAGCGGCTGCTGAGCAGTCACATCTGGTTGGAGTCGTTTCCGTGTTGGACCTTGACCGCGCTCTTTATCGGAGGCCAGCCGCTGACCCGCGGACTCGTTACCATTTTAACAGGAGTTTGCCTCCATTCATTAAACCGCTCAGGCAGAGAGGAGGGGGGAGGGCAATTACATGGCTCTTTGCACCTGCTTTGCCTTCAGCCCGGTCCCCACATAAAGCTAAACGCTGACCCCACTCTCAGGGGTTCATCCACGCTGCTGGAATATGTGCACATCTGGATACCACACCAACTGAAGCAGGTGGACAGAAAACCGCCAGACCTAGAAAACTTATCTCTACATCTTCTACAATTTTAATTTGTAAAATATGTCATTTCTGAACAGTTTGCTGTAAGAGAAATGAGCTATTCAGACTAAAGTGGATTAAATAATAAAACAAATAAGGCTATGTATAGTTATTCCTGATGCTGGTTTAACTAACAAAACAACAAACAAACAAATAAATAAATAGATGTGCATGTGGTGTCAAGAGCTTTTGGGGTAAGTCTCAAGTGGACAATGGACTAACTGCAGTTTGTAACACTTCTGCATTGTTTTCATCTCTTAAAAGCAGAGATTTCCACCTGGAGATACCAGCTGTCACCTGTGCTTGTTTATATCAAGGTAGTAAAGTCTTAACTTGTGACAAGTGGCTGCAATTTCTAGCCATTGCTTCTGGTACAGAATAGCAAGGGTTTGTAAGTATAGTCGCCTTAATGGCCTAAATAACCATCTTTTAATCTTAAGTTCTTTAATCATTTTTTTATTATTATTATTCTAAGGTCTTACTTTCTTTTTATACAGCAGTGATTTTTAGCCTTCTGTATCTTGTTTGATTATCCTCTGTTATTTTTGTGTTTTTAATCTTGTCCTCCTTGAATTTCTCTATTATTTCTCATTTATTTTCATTTTTATTTTTCAAAGCACTTTTTAACCCTGTTTGGTAAAGTTCTTCATTACAAAAGTTCACTTTCCATTGTAAGATACAAAAATGTATATTAAACCAAGAGGAAAACATGTTTAACTGGTCTTGAGTTGGAAGTTTTAACATAAAGCTCTTTGGACTTTTACTCACTTTCGGGGTGAACCTCCGGTGGCTGTTTGAGGAACTGCAGTTTGGGCACTTTTTGCACATAGCCTAAAAAGTTTGTCTTTGAGCTTCTTTTTTAATGAAAAAGCAGCAGCAGAGCTTCGTAGCTGGCTAAGTTGTAAAAGTTAAAGGTGAGTTTGAAGAACTTTCTCTACAGAGCAGGTGGGTTTTAAAGACACCGTCTTGCCTCATCGCTTTTGTTCTTGTATGAATATATTATTATCCATATTTTCCATATCTGTACCAGAGAAAGACTCAAGTGTACTATACATCAGAGTCCTGTTATCCATGCCTGTCACCTGCTTCATTTAGTAAACTGAGGATTTACTTATTATCCTGTTATCTGTCCAGATGTCACCTCTCTGCTGTTATAAATGGTCAGAAAAAAAAATCAGCTTATTTGTTTGATGTTTGGTATGAAATGTCTGTCATTCTCTAAATCTCCAACATTCTCACTCCTTATCTCGCCACTTTTACCTCTTCACCCATCTTTTGTCATTTTCTCACCCTCTTTCATGTCTTACAGGCCTTTTGCTGTTTCCATCTCCTCTTTTGATCTCAGAGCTTCTTCTAGTCTCTGCGGTTTTTCTTCATCTTTCAAGCTTCCTCTGGTCTCCCATGAATATCTGAGCTATTGCTATAATTGGGCTGTGATCAAATTGGCTGCCTGTTTTTTTTTTTCCACGGCAGAGACTGGGAACAAATAAGGACAGCTGTGTTCTCAGAAACACACACGCATCCTCGCTGGATTGTCTTGAATTGTTGTAAGCACAATAACGGGCTATTTTTGGTAACACACATCACTGTTATTTCTCTGCTAAACCTGTAAAGAGTATCATCAACACACACTTAAACACATAGTGCTGATCCACACACACATACGTATCTCCACACGTGGATTTATAGGCGTGATGCTGCCTGTGGAGACTCTGCAGATTGACTGATGCACAATCTGACAGCTAATTGGACCAACAGGGCTGAGGAAGCTGAGTTCCTTAGATGTGTGATAATCCACTGCTGGGAGCCTCCGGGGGGAGAGAGAGAGATAGAGAGAGGTGAGGGGGTAGGGAAAGAAGTGATAAAGAGAGATACAGGATGTAGTGGGAGATAAAAGACAAAGGCGTCGGACTGAGAGAGAAAACAAAGAGCTGAGAGGGGAAAGGAGTGTTCAGAGAAAGAAGGAGTGGGATGGAGATGGATGAAGGATAAAAAAGAAGAAATAAAATAGAAGAGGGAGATTGGGACTGTGAGGGCAGTAATGGTGACAGTAATCAATGAAGCTGAAGGGTTGAGACAAAGCCCCCCGCCCTCCAGTCTGTCCTTCGATCTGAGCGACTTATGGAGGACGAAGCGATAGGGTTCGACGGGGCCGCTGGGACCTGAAACCCAGCTTAACCTGGCTCTAAGTAATCAGCGCGGGTGCTGAAGACAAAGCCTGATGAGGTGCACGACCCCACCTTGATGTGTACTGTAATTGTCCAATGTAAGGAGAGAAACTGGAGGCCGAACACGTTTGTCAGGACTCTGAAAAGGCAGGACCCAGCAGAATACAGGAGTCCAACCCAGTCTTCAGTCTGATCTCTGACCTGAGCCACTGAGGAAAAGTTTCTGTGCCGAGTTCAGTGTGTAGATGTTCTCTGATGAAGTCAGAGGAAGCTAATGATCCACTGGCTCTTTCATTAGCTCCTGTACCTCGATGTACTAAGGTTACCCTGCGACGGAAAGGCACATTTGTTTTCTACCACATGCTAACTTGTGATTTAAAATGATAAATATATGATATTCATAAGTATTTTTAAATTAATGTACAATGCAGTGGTGGGCCGTCAGGGCCTGCAAGGCCTTTTCTGCTGGCCTATTTTCTATATATACTAATTCTATAATTTCAAACGGTCTGTTCACTTCTTCTCATAGCTTTCCCATGGTTGCGCTGCTTCCAAATGTATTTTTCATATAAAAGCATTCATCCAATCACATTTCAGCCATCATTTGTTGCTATGGTCAAAGAAATCTGCCTGGAGGCCTTCATTATCAGTTCTGCGGGCCCTGTAGCATAAAACAAGTGTCAATCAAACTGTTGTTTTAACCAATCAGACCAAGGCCATTTAACAGGCGTACGGTAACGTCAGCGTATTCACACACTTTGATTGGTTGATTGGTTAATTGTTCAGCTGAAATCATCACAAAATAATAATATGACGATTGTGCATGCGCACACTGCAATGATGATACTGAAACTACATCGTGCAGCCCTACTTCATAGTATGTTAACATGATCTAAAGCTCAATAAAATCTCAGTTTTTCTCTCTCTGGTGTTTTAGAGAACCTTTACTTCAGCCTCTGTCTGACACACTCTGATTTAGCTGCTGTCTCTTTAAGAACAGAGCGTTTTGATCAGTTTTCAGACAGATTCAGTGAGAGTGGTTCTTGTTGTGCGCAAAAGAAAACAAAAATCATCATTATCATTTGGAGACTCTGATTGTAGAAACTTCAAATGGACGATCAGACTGATCATGTATCACAGGCGCTTCTCTAAGGCCGCCATAGTTCACTTTCAAACCATTGTACAGGTATTTATTCAGTACCACAAAGCCATGGCTGTAAATACTGTAACAACCACACTTTATTCACTCTTTGATTCCTAGTATTGACTTTAGGGGAAATGACAGTCCAAAAAGAGCATAAAATCAGAAACTCAGCTCCATTAACTGCTTCTAAATAACACTTTAAGCCAAGAAAATCTATAAAAACCTCAATAAATAACAGCTTCTCAATAACAGCCTGATGATGGAAACCTCAGTGCAATTTTCCCTGACACAAGGGACTCAACAATCAGTGTGAGAGGGTAAACTGTTCTTTAATCTGCCAGTGTATTACCTCCAGATGCTCCTAAAAGAGACACCTCTGAATACAGACACACAGCGGTGATCTGTGATGTCTCTGTCTCTTTCATGCACAGCGTTGCATAATGAAACTCTGATGTCTCTGCGCTCTACAAGACGACTGCAGCATCTGAAAGTGGGAATAACAAGACAACGGATGGAGGAATGAGATGGGTAACTGGCTCGCCACTTTTTTCCAGGTGGACAGATGTTACATTTTCTCTCTGAAGACCTGATAAAACCCTTCAAGATGGGAGAATAAAGGGAAAATAAGCATCAGGAGGAGGCAGAGAGAGAGAGAGAGAGAGAGGTGGGTGAGAGAGCACCTATTTGAAGGGTATGACATCTGTAGAACATATTGTTCCATGCACAAAGAAGAAGACCTCGTAAACATGACTTCTTGCCATTTCTCCTTTCTTATGGTACACCACGTCCATATGTCAAGGTCCGGACTCCAAACACCCGTCATCTCCTCAATGCATGGGAACAATTTTCCTCCTCCCTGTCTATTTTTCACAAAGTTACCACATGAGGTGCAGAGATGATAGCAGATGCTGCTTCTCGCTCTGAAAACAGACCTCATTCTTCTCAGTTTGCTGCATCCGAGAACAAAAGCTGATCAGCCGGCACACTGTGGTGATTCTTTCCTTTTCATTCCAATTATTTCTAAAAGGGAGATAAAAGGAAATGTGTTTTTCTTTGATAAAGAAAAATTTTACACTGTATTTAATTAATTCATCACAAGACCAGTGATTCAGTTTGTCTCTGAGCACTGATGGAATGTGGCTAAATTAACCAGATCAAATAATTCATGAAACCATGATTTATTTTTAAGGATTTACGAGTCTTTACTATTTTATTTAAGGATACATCTGAGGATGTTCAAGGTCTTTTATTTGTGGATTTCCAAACAATATAACTGACAGCCATTGTGTGAGGTCCTGCAAGACTCCCTTCTGAAAACGGTCCTCTCATTAAAACAAACAAAAAATCGACTTAAAAAATAGTTAAAGAGCATTTTCTTCTTTTTTTAATTACTGTGTATTTAGTCTTTATTCTGTCTCTCCCTCTGGAGCCCCTGTAATATCTTTATCTAATTTACAGCTCATGAAAATCCCTATTCTTCTCTCACTGGTGTTTTAGTAAAACCTTATTTCAGCCTCTGTCTGAAATGTTTTATTTTAGCTGCTGTCTCTTTTAAGACTCCCTGTTCCACAGACCCTCTTCCCTCTGATTGGCCAGCCCTCCAAGAGCTCGATATGTAACAACAACTTAAAATGTAATCAAAATTTGTAATGAAACACAAAAATTAATAACTAACCCAGAATGTAATAAGATGCTGAGCCCAAAACTTGCTACATTTTGGGTTTTATTTTATTTTGGGCTCAGCGCTTTATTAGCATTATCAACCAGTTATGACACTTATTACATTATTTTTAATTACATTTTGGTTTGTTCTTACATTTTAGGTTGGTGTTACAAATCAGGTTCTAACAAGCCCTCTGGAGGCTTCCCCTCCGGGGAACTTGATGTAGAAAATCGTTCTTATTATTAAAGATATTTTTGCTGTTCACACATTTTCAAACATATTATATTAACATACAGTGCCATTATGATTTCCACACGCTCACTGCAAGGTATATTTATATACATTATATGCATATCTTTTCTAATGAAGGTCTGAAAGCAGCTTCAATGTGCAGAAACTCTTAAAGCCACTGTGTTCTAAGCAAAACAAGCCCTCAGATAGTGCCCCACGTTTGACCCTACGAAAGAATGTGACGATGCCTCTGTCTTTGGCCTTGAAAGATACTTGCTGCTCTCATGCCTCGGTCTGCCTCTGCCTGTGGCCTTGAGAAGACACCTGTAGAGTTGTGCTTCACATGCACACAGGGACACAGCAGAGGCTGCCAGGGACTTTCCAGAGTTGTACCACTGTACACAACAGTAAATAAATAAGTATCTTTAGAAGGCAGTAGCAGAAACCAGACACCTGAAGAAGACACACTGACACCACGAAAAAATCAGAAAATTAGAGGTTTGTGAAAAGATAAGGGTTGTCTGAAGAGTATAAAAAGTATAAAAAGTATAAAACATGCCAACCAGACTGTATTTTACAACGTGGCTTTTGTCCTCGAAGATCAGCTACAGCTTAACCTTTAGAAAAAGACATGACAGACTGAGCAGTGGTCAGACCTTGGTGTTTGAAGCCCCGCCCCTCCAACTTGTCATGAACCCTCTTTATGTGATGACCTCATCATTTCAGCAAGTCTTGTGCAGATTTCGTGCTGTTTTTCGTTTTTTTTTTACTTTTCTTTCAATAGAAACAAATAAGCACAGAAAAAAACACATTGCAACCAAGATACGACTACCTCCAGTTGATTCAGTTTTCTTTTAAATACTGTCAAATTTGTTCCTGTATTACTGAAACTTTGCATCCTTCAAAAAAAAGAAAAAATAGCTGATGATACAAACCTAGTTTTAGTTTTAACTGGTTCAGGTTTTGCTTTTCAACCATGCCTTTTTAGCGACTAATTAAAAAAAATAAAGATAAATTAAACCTTCATTTCAAGAGAGAGGTCTCAGGTTAGGACACAGATGAGGAACCAAAGGGTGATCTCCAACCAAGAGATGACTTTTAGAAAAAGAAAGCTTGAAGCTAATGACGCCTTTTTCAAACTTCTAATAAGGTCAAGCTCTAATAACAGCTCAAGATTTATTCTCCTTTGTGCACAACTAGTAAATGGATATGGCTGTTGTCCAGTTATGTTTCGCCTCGCCCACGTACAGTAAAAGCCAACAAAGTCCTGATGACATCACCGGGGCTATTTTCTCAGCCATCACAAAGATCCTGCTGAGCCTTGGAGCAGATGATAAAACTGTGTCCGAGCACCTCTCTGAGATAAAACCGTCTTTTATTCAGAGTCCAGAGACCCCATACAGAGCAGAGGAACTTTCTCCTCTTTGTTATCAAACAGGCAGAGCTTCATTTATTCAGTTATCACCTGTTTACTTGCAGCTCTTATTTGCATGCAGCTCTGTCTTCTTTGTGAGTCTGTTCTGGCTACCTCTGCTGTCATGGACCGAGCTCCTGTCCTGGCTCCGGCTTCATCCCCTTCAGTGGATACAGCTGCTCGCCACAGCTGAACAGCTGTTACTGCAGCATTACCATAATCCCTGTCTCTCCCTCTGTCTCTCCCTCTGTTTTCCCTCCCCTCCTTTTCCTGACATTCCTGTTGCTTTCTCTTCTTCTTGCTTGGATTATTTTTTTTCTCACAGGTCCAGCTCTCTTTGTCCTTCAGTGAGTGAAACGAAATTCAGTCGATAACAAACAAGTGACAGACATAAAACGTGAATTACAACTTTAAATCAGTCAGAGCCGTACTTGATTGACAAATTTTTAAGTATTTTTTTAGTAAATAAAAGGTCTGATTTTTTGTGCAAAAAAAAGATAAGTGTTAAAACACATTTGTCAGATTAGCAAATCTTTCACCAAAATGTTTGTAAAACCATGAGTGAGTAATATCTTTGACTTTTCACTCTAGTTTAACTCATGTTCTGCTCTTTTGGAGATAAAACCACTGGTTATGGTGGTTGTATTTTGACTTTTGGGGCCACGTTATGAGATAATTCTATGTTTTTGAATTTTGGGGTTTTGTGCAAAACAAAAAACTGAAGGAGTCAATTACTGGAAATACACCTTAAAATACATTCATCTGTCTTATTCCCTCTGCCTGTTGACTCTGTGGTAAAAAAGGTTTGTGAGCGTTAGCATTTAGCAAAGATCTGAGAGCATCCTGAGGAGCTACTAGAGCCCAAACATCTCTGATAAAGAAAAGTGGAGCAACATCCTGTCCTGCAATCCGGACAACAACAGCAGACCTGGTGAGAGAGCCTCTCTAAGATGTTGATCTTTACAAAGTCACTTCAAAGCTTCAAAGTCAACTTCATATTGTCTCTCTGATAGCTCTAGAGTCACTTTACATGATTTAAAGCTCAAAACACTCTTTACTGATCTCAGGCTGCCGTCTTTAAAACCCCTCATTTTAGCTTCTGTCTGAAAACCTTTGTTTTTTTAGCTACTGTCTCTTTAAGAAACTTTAAGGCACACTTCAGCCTTCTGGAACCTTCCTCCAGTGTTCCTGTGCTACAAAGTGTCTCCTTTTAAAATTCCAAATTTGCCCTTTTATGAAAATTCACCAACTGATGATGTCACAGTTTGAGCAGCTCTCACGCTAATCTCATTGAAATCTCATTCTCAGAACGGCACAAAGTCTCATCCTGAAGTTCCTCCAACACATCTTTACCTCTAAGTTTGAAATTCGCCAGTGTTTAGTACTGATATCCAACATGTGAACTTAACATTTGTTTTTAAAATGTGGGAGGGGGAAGCATGATTGCGCCTCTTTAAAGAGGAGTCGACTTCAAGGCTGAGAAGAAAGAGAGCTAAATGAGAACAGAGGTATTCCTGACGATTCGCCTCATCTAACGTTCCCTCCAATGAAAATATTCACTTCAGTGTGACTCAAAATAAATAAGAATGGCTCTTTTTTCAGCCAAATAAACAACTCATCTTTAAATCAATTTTTAGCGTCGGCTTTTTTGTGTTATCAGTTTGTGTCTCTTAATAAATGTGCCTTCCACTTATCCTACCAGGATTCTAATCAACATAACCACCTGCTCACTATATGTCTTATAGGGTTACAGATAATCACGATAATTACTGTGACTATTAAAATGTTTGCCTGAATGACTGAGTGTTGCATTAATGAAGTATGAGTTAATAAATGAGTTTCAAAACAATGTTAAGTCTTATAAATTAATCCATTACCAACACAGCGGCTTCTGTGGTTGTTTGTTAAAGGAAGTTAAAGATGACTTTAGGATGTGGAGCAGACTGCAGAGAGTATCTAATGCAACATTAAACATCAGAAACACTCCCAGGGTCTCGTTTTGCTGCTCTAATTACATGAAGCAGATACATTATTTCTCATGTTCATTATCACACGAGTGTTTCCCGGGGTTCAGACACAGTTTATCCAAACCTTCATTGGCTGTAAAGGAGCGCTTGTTTGGTTGTTATTTAGCATGTTTTCAATTCTGCTGACTCCAAGAGAGAGAGAGAGAGAGAGAGAGAGAGAGAGAGAGAGAGAGAGAGAGACGGGCGCTCACCACTACATTTCTCCACCCTGTCATTAGGTAGCGTTAATGTCATTTCACAGGGCAATGTTTACTCTCCACGAAATGAATGCGGTTATTACAATACCAGCAGTCAAAGCCAGAGGGAAATGTTATGGAAATTACACATTTGAATAGAAATAGCTTATCAACATAAACAGAAGGTGGAGGAGAAACAGGGTTTAAGAGGAGAGAACCTCAGCCAGATTGAGAATATAACCACAATTGACCTCTGATTCATCGTAGAGATCCTCCAAACAAGGTCTGGAGATGATCAGGAACAAAGCGCCTCTTTATTGATGTCTGAGCAGATCGATACCAGCTGCTGATGTGAAGCACTTAACCTGGATTGATTTCAGGTCGACATGTGCACCAGATTTCAGTCCAATACATTTAGGACAAAGCTTATTGTGTTATGGATGTGGCACCACAGACTGTATTGAACACAGATGAGCTAAATTACGTCACCTATTGGAAACCCAAAGATGGCGGTCATTGCGCCATGTCTCCAGCTTACTTCCTGCAAGCGTTTAGCAGACAGCTACTTCTGTTTTATTATGATGATCGATGGATCCTTGTCAAAAGCAAACAATCATGAACCCAAATATTGACTGCTCAGCCTGAGAAGTCATTGCAGCCTCCCCGGTATCCTGTGAGGACAGAGGCCTTTGTAAATACACGAGTAATACCACGAAGGCGCAACCCAGCGGAGCGCTAACACGGCTAATTGAGTTCGGTGCTGTTTGGCTGCGATGCTTCATTACAAGTCAGCTGAAGCAGGACAAGCTGTCTCAACACCGGGTCCGTCTCCCCTCCTGAGATCCTCCCGTGTCTCTCTCTCTCTGCCTCTCTTATGGGAGACGCATTAATTGGGGTTAGCGGGGTTGTAGAAATTTAATAATAAAGTCTTTCTTTCCGCCTGCCGGAGCCTGTATCTGCACCTCGCACATGCTTCCCTGCTTGTGCTCGCTCAAACTGACACCGTCTCTCACTGAATGGCTGAAGGTGGAGGAAACACATGCTCACTTCTCCGTCTTTGGAAAGTTGGGGAAAAGTTTCGACTCTGACACACGGAGGAATGATGCTTTCTTTGAGAGCTGACTAATCACATGCACGAGCAGGCTGCGTCCCTCGCAGCGCACAGCTGACAGCTTACAGCAGCAGCAAAATGAAAAGAGGAGGGGAAGAGGGCGCTGCATGCAAAGCTTCCATTGTTTGGGAGTTGTACCAAAGGACTGTTTGCTGATCAGAGCAGGGAGCTCAGTTCTTCATTATGGAAACAAACCCAGTTTTCATTATCAGCAGAAATACAGGTGAGGCAGCAGAAAGGAGAAGAAAAGGAAAAGAGTAAACAGGTCGACACTTTTGTTTTCACGCACAATCTCTCTGAATACATTTCCTGTTTACTCTCCCTGCTTGTTTTGCTTTAACTCATCCAAGAAAAGGGTTCAGCACATTCTGCGCTGAGATAATCTTCAGGATTAGCGCTGAATCCAGACATGAAATCATACAACATCAAGCACCCCACAAGACATCAGCCCCGCTTCAGAAACGTGTTCAGACTGAAGGAGGAACAAGTTTTTTGATGTTTTTAGTGAAGAGAGTAAAACTTAAATCACATAGCTTGAAAAAAAACAAAATATTCACCACTTTAGAAACAGAAACATCATTAAAAGACGAACACAGCTGGTTAATTTCACTACTTCCTCCACGGACTATTGCAAAAAAAAAACACATGCTCAACCTCTGTTTAAAAAACTTTGTTATAGGGGCTGTCTTTTTAAGGCTTCCTGCGCTACAAACCTCCTCCCCTCTGATTGGTCAGCCCTCAAGAGGCGGAGCTATGGTCAGACTTGGTGATTGAGGCCCACTTTTCCACCTCTGCTACACTTAAAGTCACAAATTAAAGGTTGATCAATGAAACTAGCACTGAGAACATTTAATTTGCTTTAAAGCATACAACTTTTTTTCTTCAAATGAATGTTTATGAGATTTCTTAGCACCGCTACGTATCTTAGCATGCTTTGTGCAGCCAAAAAGCTGTTAGCAACGCACAACAAGGAGTGATTTTCAACCAAATCAGGTCCCGCACTAAGGGTGATGGTGACAGCTCATGTCTGTGCCACAGGTTGGTTGTATCACCGTAATGGGCACAGTTAACTTTCTATATAAGGTAAAAAGGTATTTAAAGAGTTTCACATTATGGTCCATCACAGTGAGGTTTGTAAACAGCAACTTCCAGACGTCCCTGAAATCTTATTTTTTGCAAACCTTTGCAACAATATTCTTGTAAGAAAAATAAAAACTTGTATAAATGTGCCTCCAAAATTACCCTTTATAATGAAACCACACTGCACAAAATATTTGCTGAGCTCAAAAATTTGACAACAATATTAAAAATGTTAGCTCTAGGGTAAAAAACCGAAGCGCCAAAGTGTTTATCCACATAGTTTCTCATTCATTCAAGTCATGATTAATTAATAAACAAGGCAAGTGGACTGTGTAGAGTCGGGAAGACATTTCACCTCTTGTCAAAGAAGCCTCATTAGTTCCAAATTGCTGGTGAGGGAAGCAGGTCTTTGACAGGTAGCCACTCTGTGTTGGGTTTCTACGACCGACTCATTAATTTTAACTCCTCCCAGTTGTTGTTGTCTCTCCCCCGGCAACATAAATACCTGCTTCAATTTGGAGCTAATGAAGCTCCTTAAATGAGAGGTGAAACATCTCCCCAACTCTACACAGACCAGATCCACAGCCTTGTTTTTTTCAAGTCTTCAGAATGCCAAAGTGTCAAACTTTGTGTTTTCAAAATGGTCAAGAAAAAAGACATTCTAGTAGGTCAAAGTCTGAGAAAATATGTTAACGTTTGTGTAAAAACACAAAAAAAAAAAAAACCAAGAGGCAGTGCTCAAGATGTGAAACAGTAGTCCTTAAATTCTTTCCTTTAGCGACACCTTTTTCTTATGTTCTTTGTTTATTTTAATGCCTTTGAACTGCCCTTATTTTAAAAAAAGTAAGATAGTGACAAAAAGTTGAATACTAAACTGGAAGAGTGAGACAGAAGAGATCTACAGGTTGGAGTTGAACCAAGTCACCCAAAACATCTTGTTTATTTCAACAAAATTTAGATAAATCATTATCATTAAAACAACAACAACAACAAACTGTAATAAATGACCTAAAATGTATCAAGATTCTGAGCCCAAAACTTGATAACTTGTTGCTCAAAATGTAAAAACTTTTTACATTTTGTGGCCGGTTATAACAAGTTTGTTTGTTTCTTAAATTCTACATTTTTGTCGTTGTTATATTATAGGTTGTTACTGACATGGTCTTCTTAAGGAGCTTAAACACAAGTAACCTTTAAAAACTGAGCCGGGCAGTGACGTCTCGGCATGCTTCGTCATCGTTCAGGGCTGAAAAGAGGTTGTGTTTAACCGCTGACCCACACTCCGGTCTCTGTCACAAACCATCAGCACCTTCTTGCTGTTAATCTAACCACACACACAAACACACACACATATAAACCTCCTCTGTTTCCCCTGCAGTGCTCTGGTCCTTCTTTAATGCCCTGTCACACTTCATTTAGCCTCTAAGGAGGAAGAGGAATGGGGTGCGATGTTGGCGAACACGTACATTAAACCAGCACACAAACGTACCTGAGCACTCAAATGAAGTCAGAGCTCTTTGTGCTTCAGCAAGAACTCTGAGAAACTCTCACAGCCTCCAGGTTTTCTCAGGTCTTCCCTCTTCTCTCTGGCCTTTCTCCATGCTCCCTCTCTGTGTGTAATTGTCCTTTTCAGGCCAAGGCCACCCAGCTTAAGAATGAGGTCAGGGCCCACGTTAAAGTCTAAACAAGTAGAAACACCCAGGCCGCTTCACCCACCGAGAAACGTAAATGTGCTCTGACACGCTGCCGAGAAACGCTGCCCGTCAGAGCGCAATGAAAACAAGAGCCCTCTGCAGTGACTGAAAGGCCTTTCAAACCTGGAAATCTTTGTTCCCGCGCCAAGCCTGTGAAGTAAGCAAGGTGCTGCATCATTAAGCAGACTGTATGAGGTGTGTTGTAAACCAAAGCTTTGGCCAGAGGCTAATGGAAGCCGCTGAATGCGCAGCACGAAGAGGAGAGTGGAGGTTGGTGTTGGCAGGGACGGCGTGCCATCCTGGGTGTGCTGACACTTACACACTGGACAATGGTGACGATACGTGCAGATGTCCTCTTCAGTAATAACTCTCTGGAAAGAAGCATTTTTGTTCTTGTAACATTTGGCTGTAGGTGCTAAATAAACCAACCTTCTTTCCACAAAACAACAGAGTAAGATTGAAGTAAAATGCCAAAAAGACGGGGAACATTCAGCTTTCTGCAGCCAGCGAGAAGCAAGAAGTGTTCCTAAACACTTTTTTTTCCTGAAGTCACAAACACATCAACACACACACTCTCTTACAGAAACACACACTAACAAGACAGTCCAACTGCACCCTACACGTGTTGTGTGCCTCACACAGGTTCCTGCACACAAACCACATGGCGGCCTGACATTACGACAACTTCAAAATCCTCCGTGAGGCAAGAGGTGAACACCAGATGCTCTCTCTCTCTCTCTCTCTCTCTCTGCTGTGGGAAATGTCAGCGCTGCAGATGGTGGAGGGTTTTTTATTTCACGTGGTCTGGTTGCGACCTGTCCCTGCGGTACGGCGGCCGCGACATCTCATCCATAAACATGGTGGTGGGCTGGTGGCGCGGTGGTGGGTTTGGCAGACTGTAAGAGGGATGCCAAGCTGCTGGCGGCCTTTCATTATTCATGCGTCTTTGTTTGGAAGCGACACAGATGTGGAGCGTGGTGAGAAGTGAAAAATAAATCTGTTAGATGGAAAAAAATTGCCCTTCATTTAGCTGAAGCGTTCTCTAAATCGACTCTTTATTGCTTGAAATGGCTTTTTTTCCATTTTTGATTAGAGCGTCTGCTTCTTCTTTTGTCTCCTCTTAAAGAACCTCACCTGGAATAGAAAATATTCAAGGACGAACTCGGAGCAGCCAGACATTCCCTTTTTTTTTTTCTTTGGCTGCTCTTTGTTCTTGCACAGCCTGGGAGAGACGCCGCCGTGCACATGCAGACACATGATAAAAACAGGCAGCCATGCTCTAGAATTCTTCCTGCATGCTACCACTGTCTCAGCTGCATGGATTTAATTTAAACAGAGGCCTAAACTAAACAGACATTCAAATAATCTGAATTTATTACAAAGGGGAAATAATTTAGGGAAGGTTTTCGCTCCCACGCCTAATTAAAAAGTTGATTTTCATCCACACGCCCTGTCTGCTTTCTCAAAATCCAATTTGGCTCGATGCTAACTGCTCTCAAGGTAAACTAATGGACTCCAGGTGATTAAGAGGTGATGCAGACGGGAAAATAATGAATTTACTCCTATAGAAGATAAAAAAAAGGCAAGAGAGCAACTTAATAACAAAGGTTGTTTACTGTTATTTTTCTCCTGAGTGAAAATTGACTCAAATTTGCAAAGACTGATGGTTTCATTCAGAAATGACAACAGCATCTCAACAAAGGAGAGTATAATGAAAACTTTAGCTGCTTCAGAAAGAGATTTATGTTAAATGAGGCCGAAACAAGGACTGACACTTTCTCTAAGTTGGACATTTCTGTATTTTAAATTTTTCTTGTCTGACCTTAAAGGCGCACTAAGGGATATCTAGAGTCTGTAGTGTTTTTTTCTGGATAAAGACTCGGTTTCCCATGAGCACCATCTTTTACTGCCGTAAAGACGTGACTCTTGCCAAGGTGTGCGTTTGGATCTTCTTTTCTTTGTTGAAGACGTTTCCCAGGATGCAAAGTGACAAAGTAATGTATTTATGTGTAGCTGCAAAGAGCTATTGTGTGAAACCAAGCGGCAACCTCCGGTCTGAAAATATGAGACAATGCTGAAGCGCTAAAATCTGCGCTAAAATGTCTCCCGTCTGATTCGTTAATTTCGCTAACTGCACGCACTGTACGGAGGGTGAACTTTTTTTCTAACTCAGCAGTTTAGACAATATTAAGATTGCCAGTTTGTCCAATCAGAGGCACAGCTCAGCTCACATGACTGACGAGCGGCCTATGGCTGTTACCGTAGAGACTCAAAGCCCGCCTTATCTCCAATATGGCCGCGCCGGCCGTTTTTCTTCAAAAATCCATTTCAGAAACAGATGGCTGACATCGCAGAGACTATACAGTCTATGTTTGAAATGTGAAAACAATCAAATGTTGTAAACTCAGTTTGTAGTTTAGTCAACAGACGGTGAGCAGACTATCTGTTTAGTGTTCCTCACAGCCCAGTGCTCTACAACGTAAACAACAGGAAGCATTGCTAAAATTAACATAGCTTACTGCCTGACAGAAACCTTTCCACAGCCAACGTTGTGAGATTGGTTTCCAGTTACAGAACTCCTGGTCTTTTATACGTAAAGCTCAGGAAATACTTATAATTGTAACTTGGAGACGAGTCAAAAGGTAGAAAACAGCCCAATTTATTCATACAGGATCTAAGTCTGCAGGTAGAAAATCTCAAATCAGTATGGACAGTAAGGCTAACATTAGCAGAGCTAGCTTCAGCAGCCTTTAGACCTCATACCTGTGCTGGTTCCTCGTGCCTGTGGTGGAGTCTTTATATGTCAGTTCACTTTATCTGCATTATACTTCAACATACTGACAAACCACGACACACTACAACATGATGTCTGCGGCTGTTTACATCCAGGTAGTAGAGCTTTAGAGCTTTATGGCAATAACCTGAGCACCATCCTGAATAAATGCACCACAACAAAAAAATTTTGAACAGATGAGACAATTGAGTCAAGGCTTTAACTTATCTCCAGCCTCACATCCCAGTGAAACAGCACTCATTTCAATTTTTCATCCCACAGTTCAGAGTTTCTCCCTCTTCATAAAGTAATTTGCACCACAACCTCATCAGCACGACTCTACGGAGGGTAACTGTCAAGCACCGCCAGCAACAGACGGCAGGAAACTTTTGTGACAGCTTGTTTTTCTATACGACTCATACAGTATTTATGTGCACAGGATCAAATCAAGGACGGAGGAGGAGATGACGTACTGAATGCAAACATAATGTCAGCTCTGAGCACCGTGTCCCTACAGAACATCAGACAGACACATGGTCGTGTCTCCTTAAGGACATGCCATAAGGAAGAAATTCATTAAAGAGAGAGAGAATATGCAAAAATATATGTTGTTATTTAAGATTGGAGGCCTTAATTTTGTCCTGTCCATGTTCTGTCTTTGTAGTTTCTCATGAATTCAGTTTGGAAGAGGTAGCAGTGTCCCAAAGCCTGCTGCAAAGAAAGGATTTCATGTTTAAGTGGCTGTCTTTCATCCTGATGCTCCTGCAAAATTGTTCTTTACTTTCACGCCAATAAAGTGCAGCAGACTGAGGTGAAATTGAATTGACAGAGGCAGAAAGTGTGCTGCATGAAATAAAAAAGCAAAATGGGGAGCAGCCTCGGGAGCAAATGAAAAGTGACTCAGCTTCTCAGAGGGACGCAGAGAGACACTAACCAGACACGACATGAGTGACAGCGGCCAAATGCACAAACTATGATATGAGCTCTCATTCCTACTGTAGACTCTCAAAGCTGTCATTTTTAGCTCGTCAGCGGAAGATTCTGGGGAAGATGGACACAAAAAGATTAAACTGGAGCATTTAGTTTGGTTTGTGTGAGGCCTTCGCTCTGTTTGCTGATTAAAAGAAGAGGTTTCCTGGTCCTCTGCCCCGGAGCGTCTGCTTTTTAACCCTCCGACCCGACACCAGCCGGACAGCAGCCTGCTGGTTGCTCCTAACTAGGCCTTGCTCCAGGGCAGGTGAAACCCTCTGCCTGCTGTTAAGCCTGTTAGCTTCGCACTCACTCAAACACACACACACACACATATACAGAAAGAGAGAAAGAAAAGTAGTGATACTTTAAAATCTGAGGCCTTTAAAAACATGCTGTGGTGACTAAAAGGCGAGACAAAGTCTTAGATTGTTCGAGTAGATCGCTTCTCCAAAGCAGCTCTGAAATCACAGCAGAGGAGTCGTAACTCCCTGGACTTTTAATTTAAGCATTGAGTTATTCTTCTTCCCCAACAATCCCGAGACAACCTGCCGAATCAAAACCTTCACTCAACAATAATCCATCAGGAAGTGAAATCCTGAGCGTGTAAATTTGTCACTAAATCTAACTCATCAGTTAAAATTTATAATCTCAAAATAAAACGGTGAATCCAAAACTCTTGTATTAATTTGAGCTTCTCTGCCAACCGCTGTGACCAACAAAATCTGACTGAGAAATCTGCTTTTTGATATCAAGATAAATTATTCCTCCAACTCCTCCACTGAATCCGAAATGCTTCCTTCTTGGAGGATGTTTTTGCCGCAGCTTACTAATATATTTCTGTTTCAAAATTTCAGACCTTTTTTTTAAAGAAATGAAAATTTTGCCACCCCCTGCAGTTACCGTGCTGATTCCGAGTGTCTCATTTCCGTGTGTTACGTTTGTGCAGAAACCATAATCCAGACTCAACTGGTTCATGACACAATGGAGGGACAGGGCCTCAAACACCAAGGTCTGCTCATAGCTCCACCCTCAACAGGCCTCCAGAGGGCTGGCCAATCAGAGGGTAGGGGAGTTTGTGGAGCGTGGAGCCTTAAAGTGACAGCAGCTTAAACAAAGTAAGGTTGTAGGTACTACAGCGGGACTAGAGGAACAGAATAAAGACTGGAAAAAGCAGAATACCCCCTCTTTAAAGACAGATGTAAACATTAGTATGAAAAGCGTCTCAAACCATGTCACAAGCATCAAATGCATTAAAAGAAACAGGGCTGAGGTTGTTCAAATAAACTCCCACAGATGATTACCATCAGAGCGAGCCTCACAGGAGGAGCTGTTTGGTCGAATAGGCAGTAAATGAGTCTGGACGGCAGTTATCAGAGAAAAGCAGTAACACAGCATCACTCATTTCTGACCTTAACCACAACGCCTTCAACGTGTCGAAGTCGAACTATGTCTTTGGACAAAATGATCTTCATGTGATGTGTTCATCCTGGATGATAACAAAATGAAAAGTGTGAGGATTTCAGCTCCATATGGGATGGACACACACACACACACACACACACACACACACACACACACACACACACACACACACACACACACACACACACACACACACACAGACTGATGCTTCACGTGATCTCAGCATGTTTCGCTCCCGCTGAAGCATCTGCCAACTTGGCAGCACCGTGAGTTCTCGCACATTCTTTTGAAAACGCAGTTTAGACAGTATAAAGGGATTAGAGCTGCAACTAACGATTGTTTTCATAATCGATTAATCTGTTGATTATTTTCTCAATTGTTTGGTCCATATAATGTCAGAAAATGGTGAAAAATGTCAATGTTTCCTGGAGTACAAGATGACATCATCAAACGTATTGTTTGCAAACCAAAGAGATTCAGGACTGTCATAGAGAAGCAAAGAAATCAGAAAATATTCACATTTATGAAGCTGTAATCTGAGAATTTAGACTCATTTTCCTTAAATAATTACTTAAACCGATTAATCAATTATCAAAATAGTTGAAGATTTATTTAGTAATCGATTAATAATTGATTATTCGATTATTTGTTGCAGCTCTAGAAGGATTTTTACAGGTAACTAAGAGGAAAACACATCCAATACTAAAAAGTCTCTGATTTCGGGAGCACAAAAATATGGATTTTTCGTAAGTGATATGTCGTTCAAGGAGACTGTTTCAAGTCATTATGAAATATAAGGAACACAATAATCAATGTGACCTTAACGGCCTTAAGGTTGTAAAATCTTCATCAACAGTCTCTGCAGAACAAACGACAACAAACCAGACTCGGCTAAAACAAACTGTGTGCATTGTCACATTGCGCCCCCTAGAGGCCTGGAGAACTTTTGGTTTTCTGTTAAAAAAGTGCTGTTCTTTTGCAGATGCTTAATGATTTTGTGATTTTTGCTTTGAATCAATTTGTGGATCTGGTGCATGTTTTCTTTATCCATTTGTGGCGTTTGCTTTTGACTTTTGCATGTCTTTCTAAAGATGCTTGTTCTTGCACTTGAAGCTAGTCTAGTCTGATTAAATCACCATTGAAACTGTATCCACTCCAAAATGAAAGCACATGTAGTTTGACTCAAACTACAAAAGAAAAAACTAAATCAGTCAAACTAGAACGATCAACAGAAATAGCAACAAGATAAAACAGAGAAAAAGGATAATTTTTTCACCATTTTCTTAAAAATGATTCTGTGCTCTTATTTTGGTAACTCGTCCTCTCCCTTTAAAGTTTTCAAAGTATGAAATGAAGCTATTTTTACATTTACTTCTGAAAAAACCTCGGCTCTGTTTCTGCATTCTGCGTTTTTGCAGAAATATTTTGCACACATCAGTTCAACCATCTCTGAGCTGCTATTATCGCTTACAACACAAAACTCTGCAGTGTTGAGCTCCCAGCTCGCTCGGTGGATGCTGAGATCTCTGGATTTGTTGTGGCTCCAGGCTAAGAGCTTCTCTCTCACTTCGGCATGACGTCCTGTTTGAGCCGAGGAGTTTTTCAGGGTTTCACTCCATCAAGAAATCATGTGGGAGAACGCCGGACCGGTCCAAGGCTAGAACTGTTTGAGTCTGATTAGCCGAGGCCTGCATGCAATTACTAATCATTGGCCAGAGGAAGAGAGAGGGAGCGAGAGTGAAGGATGTTTTTATTATGGATCCTGCTTCTGCAGAAAAACCTCCGCTGATTATTCTTCTGCTGCTCAGGCATGCTGCACTGCTTGTTTCTGAGCGAGTGGGCGTGTGAGGGAGTGAGGAAAGAGAAAGAGAGGGCAGGTGAAGGAGCAGAAACACACAGCAGTCAATAAAGAGGAGGATGAGGAGGGTGAGTATGAGGATGCACGGACAAGCAGGGGAAAAGAGAGTAGCTCAAACGGAGGGAGATGTTTGTGTTTGTGAGATTCTCTGGGGTTCAGGAGGCAGAGACAAAAGAAAGGGGGGTGATAGTGAGTGAAGGGGGAGGACGAGGGAGCACTAATGGGACCCGCTCTTCTCCTCTCTCCCTTGGTGGAGGCCCTCTCGCCTCTAATCCGCTAATCTGACACTTCCAGAGGCCAGGCACACACACATCACACACATCACAGACTCATGTTGATGTGTGTGCATGTGTGTGTGTCGGGGCTCACTCCCTCTTCACACACACACACACAGCAGACGGACAACATTAAACAAACACTGAATTAACATCCTCACGCACACAAACACACACTAAATGTAAATAACTGCTTCAACACAGCAGCAGACGTGCATGTTTGTGTGTGTGTGTGTGTGTGTGTGTGTGTACCTTCACACGCTGTGTGTTAAATAAGACGAGCCGAGCTGCAGTGTGTAATTGGCAACAACAACTCACTCAAATTACAGGTGCCTGCGGTATCGAACACGCGTCTGAGTGGACCCATTACAGCCAAATTAAACTAATTCAATCCACAAGGCTAATCTGGTAATGAGATCTCTGCGATGGGGGTGAGGTTTAAAAGTTCAAGAGTTAATCTGAAACAGCAGAGCAGCGTTTACCCACAAATACTAATATCATAAGAATAGAAGACTGCGTCCTGATTGGTCAGCCTGGGAGTCGATCTGTCTGGGAAACTTGGAGAAGAAGAAGAAGAAGAAGAAGAAGAAGAAGAAGAAGAAGAAGAAGAAGAAGAAGAAGAAGAAGAAGAAGAAGAAGAAGAAGAAGAAGAAGAAGAAGAAGAAGAAGAAGAAGAAGAAGAAGAAGAAGAAGAAGAAGAAGAAGAAGAAGAAGAAGACTGTCACATTTAGGAGGCTATCACGGCTCTTACACAGTTTCTCAGTCTATCTCAGGGATAACACAAACAGACACTCTCACATTCACCCACAGGAAGTTACAGACTACATAACCTAAAGAGGAGAAATCAACACCGACACGAGCAGAACACGTCCCATCCAGCATCCATAATATTCTGTTATCTGGTAGAAAGACGACATGACGGCACGTTTTCTCACCTCGTACTTCGCCGACCAACTTTCATCCTTGAAAAGTTCTTCTAACTCCACCAGTGTGATTTATTTTCCACCTTGACATGTTTGACTTCCTGCAGTCTTCCTCTGAGGAGTAAGGTGTTGTTGTGACTTTGTCTGTCACCTGATTTACAGACGTGTGGTCGTCCCGTCGCTTCCACACGTCTGTAAATCAACTGACAGACAAAGTCACGGCAGCATTTGACTCTTCTGCAGGATGACAAGTCAGTTCATAACACAGTAACTTCTTCATTGAGTTTTCTACGGTGGCCCTGAGAGCTCACAGCACTGCAACCTAAGAGACACATGCTGCAAAGACCACAACACAAGTTAAGTGTTTCCAGAGGACACTTAAAAGTGATGCACACATCCCGACACACTTGTTGCTGAGTCACAGCCCTACTAGGGTTCTCTTTCCGTCAGTTGTGTTGGAAAACGATATAAAAATAAGTGCTTTTGATTTATTTTGACATTATGATCACATGATTCAGATATTAGCTTCGTTAGCCTTTAGCTTGTTATTAGCCTGGACGTGTGCATCACTTTTAAGTGTCCTCTGGATACAGTTTGTTGATGGTTTTTTTTTTTTTTTAAATTTGCTTGTGTTTTCTTTTTGTATGTGTTTCTTAGGATGCAGTGCTGTGAGCTCTCAGGGCCACCGTAGTTTTTTGAGCTGCAGACATTCAAAGTTTCTGCATTTTGGTTTCACTTGCTGCACTGTGCTGATGTGCCGCTGCATCACGGCTGTATTTTTCTCCCTCTTTGTGTAGTTTAGGACTTGTATGCAGGAATTCAGATCCTGAATCAGTGATGTTATTCATGACTGAAAATCAAACCCCTCTCCTCCTCAGCCTCAGTGGACTCTGTAACATGTCATTGATTGGACTCGGTATTCGTCATGTATGTAAATATATGTCGGTCCGTGAAGCCGCATCTGCATGCACAATGAGCTGTATACGTCTCACTTGGGTGTGTGTGTGTGTTTACGGTGTGTTTACGTGTGTCTGAATGTCTCGTATGCATCCAGGCGTGTCTAAAAAGGTCATCTTTAACCAGGCGGCGTTTTGACGTCCAGACAGCGCCGAGAAACGCTCGCCGCACTTCCCTGAGTGCATTAGCATAACAAGAAGAAAAGCCACACACTCATCTCTGCTCTCACCACAATAATCACTTATTTACCTCCAGCACGGGGCTGTTTCATGACCTTGAACACAGCCTGAGTGTGTGTGTGTGTGTGTGTGTGTGTGTGTGTTTGGAAGAGTGTGTGAATAAAAAGCTGAGTGTATTTCCTCTGTGTGTTTGTTCCTTTGAGTCTGTGTGTGTTAACATCCAAACCTGCCGTCACACCTAGAACAGTCCCCCCTCCCCACACACACACACCACAAACACACACACACACACACACACACTGGAGGAAGGAAAAGAAGTGGAAAAGAAAGAAAAAAACAAGTGAAAGAGGAAAAAAAAAAAAAACATGACAGAAATGAAGCAGCCGGCACGTCTGGCCTGTTCCGATTGGCTGGGCAGCGGTTGAAGGTTATCCCAACTAACAAACATATCACACCAACCATAGAGACATACACACACACACACACAGAGTTAATACACACACTCTCAGCCCTTTGTGGGCAGACAATAAGTCTGCAACCTTCAGGTCTGTGCAGAAACACAAAAAGCAGCATGGTGAGCTCTTCACATCCACAGAGTCACTAAGAGCACCAAACATGGAACACAAGGAATCAAACTTTCAACTTAAATATGATTAACAGCAGACGAGAGGGTTAAAGTCGTGCATTTTACACTCAGAGGAGGAAAAAACTCTCTGTTTGAGCTGAATTCTGAATATTTAGGCTCATTAAGTGAAGCTTTCTGTTTTAATAAAAGAATTAGGGTCATATCATCGTAAAATTTTCTGACCATGTTGGCTGATTTTTTTAGTGTGTCAAACATCATGTTTGTCTTATATCATTTAAATCAGTGATTTTTCTGGACTTGTCAGATGAACGTGGCTCAGATTAAGTCTGATATGAAAAATTATTATAAAAATAAGAAATTAGTGGACGACTTAATGCACAGCTTAGGGCCTGATCCGCCTCCCTTAATGTTCAAGGGGGCGTGGCCTGATTCAGGACTCCTGGTAACAGATGATTTGTCCAAATAATCCTCAAGTTTGACTATTTTACAGCTCCTGATCGCGTCAGAGCCTCTTGATGTGAAATCATGAATATGAAGCATGTTTAAATTCATGATTCCTGCTTTGACAGAACACTGGAGCAGACTTCGAACGATCACCGACTGAACTTTTGTGCCCCAGGTCGAGATACCGATACCATCCCAGCCAACAACATCCATCTCATGTGAAGATCTAGAAGTCTTCTTGTGTGTGGTCAGTCTCAGAAAACAAACAGATATTTCAGTGAAAGGAGACGATGTGTGAGGATGAGCTAAAATAACCAGTTTAGTGAAAATTTCTCCATGAATATATTTGCAAATAACCTTTGACCTGAGGAGAATTTCTCCTCCTGGTTTGTGTTTGAAACATGAGAGAGAGAGCAGGTGTGGTCATTAGACATTTATGAACACCTTTCCGTCTCTCTCTCACACACACACACACACACACACACAAAGCCATTTCATCTCACACTTGACTGAGGACAGCCGTCACAATGAGTTAGGCAGAGACGGGCAGGTTTGGGTGTTAGCTGAGGGCAGCATCGGGCTAATGTCGAGCTGTCAGGGTCTAACCCGATCCACCGTCCCGGCAACAATCGCTGCCATGAATGATTTAGAGCGGGCCGGAGAACAAAGCTTTTGTTTGACCCTCCCACAGGAGCCATCCTCCATTTCACCCGCCGACAACAAACCGCTGAGAGTAACTGACTGTAAGAAAGGGTGTGGCTCTCACATGCATCAGCACATTTCGTCTCTTCAAAGCTTTTCCCCCTCGCGAGCCCAGAACTCACAGAATGAAAATCAGCAACAAAAAACCCCAAAGTGCACAAAAAGCCGAGCCACGGGGTGATTAATTGGAACGCCTTTGGCCGTGATTTCTGATCAATAAGCCCTTTTTTCCTCAGGGCGAAAATGGATTGCACACGATAAACAATTCACTCCAAAGCAAAATGAAATATCTGAGCAATTAGTCAATTAAAGTGTAGAGCAAACAAGGTGGTTTCACGCCAGCCCGCGGCCAATTATTGGATTTTAATCATCGGAGGGGGATTCTGGGAAAAGATCCAGATTTGGTGGTTTTGTGGCTGCAGAGACAGAAACTTTATTTCTTTTTCACACATTTGTTACATTAGCGCTTTGGACTCCATATGAAGCCAAGACTTTAAACGAAGATCTCCAACATGATGAGAGTCGCAGTGACTTCTGTGTCCGCTGAGGAACTTTACATCAGCTTTATCACGTCCTCTGAAGTCAAAAGTTTGTATCTTTGCTGTGATCATCACCTGTGAAACTTTATCTGCTCCAACGATGATATTAGTTTAGAAATAAAGTTATTTTTGGAGATTATTCTGACTTTTAACACCTTTATAGGAGGGTGACCTGCTGCAGAATGGGCTGCACGACTTCAATGCTAAGCTAAGCTAGCAGGCTTTACCAATCCAGGAGCAACGGAGATGCAGTACATCCTTTGGAAAAGTAAAGCTTCGATGATTTAACTTTAACCTGCCGATTTCCTGAATCAAGTATCATCATTCCTCTGATTTCCTCTTCTTCCATCCTTGGCCTCTGTTTTCTCCAATCTCATCCCTCCATCATTTACCTGCCTCCTCCTCCTCCTCCCTCCGTCCATCTCTCCCTGAGCAGGTGAGGAAATCAATCACTGATTTGTCGATTCTCTCTGCAGCAGCTCGCACCCAGACAGAGTTTTTAGCATCGACCGGCGCCTCCCTGCGTGCCGAGGAGAGGAGGGGGGGGTTTGTCTGAAGAGAGAGCGCCAGCAGAGTGTGTGACTGTGCACGTGTGTGTGAACAAAGGAGAGCATCTTCTTCTCTTTCTCTTTAAAGATCGACTCCTCTCTCTCTCTCTCTTTATTTCTGTGGTTTATATCTTTCGCTCACTCTGTGTCTGTGTCCGTGCTGTTACTCAGCCGGCCCCTCGTCTCTTTGGAGGTTTCTAATGATAGGGCAGGGCTCCTCGTGCTGCTGCTGTTAAGATTTCACAGGATGCAAACACACACACACACACACACACACACACACACACAGAGCCCCGTCATTGTCCTGTCACAGCCACCAGCTATTTTTGGAAACCCTGCCCTCAGCCCTCGGTGCAAACGCCTCCCCACCTCCTCCTGCTTCTTCCTCCCGCTGCACCCATCAACCCTCTGTCACCCTCTGTCACCGTGCCAGCCAATCAGAGCCCTCTGTGAGCGCCTCCGACAGGAAGTGAAGCTGACAGCCCCACCAATCAACTAATAACTGTTCTGTGCAGGAGGACGTTGACGGAGCTGGTGGAGGATATGGATGCTGTATTTATGGTTATTTACGGGGTAATTATGGCCTGATTACATGACTGCTGTGATATGAGACAGGCCGGGCAGCGAGACGCACACAATCTGAAGACACATTTGAAGAATTACTGAGCCCACAACCATTTCACTGCACATTTTACAAGAAGACATGTTTAAAGATGAGGCTAAACCCTCACTCAACCATGCCTCCTCCTCCTCCATCCCCATCATGTTGTCACCCCTGGTGTCAGAGTCCAGCTGCAACTTAATGAGAGTCCCTTCCAGACAACATCAGCGGCTGTCAAAAAGCAATTCTTTATTCTCCATTCACTTGTTCAATATGAGAAAAATGCTACGACTTGCCTGAAGAGTTACAACACGTAAAATTTGATGCTCAAATCAAAGCTGATTTCCTCCTCTTAGCTGCAGTTTGAGACACCACGACACCAAGAGGCATCTCAGTCCTGATCAACGGAGACAAACACAGAAAGACATTAAACTGAGGATATTAAATATACTCAAGATAATTCAAGAAAGAAACTCAAGGATTCCCTCTGTTATTTTGTTAAATATGAGTTGAATAAGATAGAAAGACTCAAATGAATCCATGGCTGTAACAGTGAAACTTTCGGAATTTTCCGTCTAACGATGGCAGTCGTCATATTGGCTCAACCTAAAGTTTCCATCAATCTGTAAACAAACAGAGAGGTGGATTATTTTGGGCCTGACAGGTTGGCACCACAATACACCAAGCTGTCAATCAAATCTGCTACACCCACACCAATGTTGTCCCAGTTATTTTTACGGTGAAATAGTACGTTTACATCTGGAGGATATGGTGATATAGGTTTTAGAATCTGGTCCAACAAAGGCTTCAATAAAATTTCAGATCTTTTTTAAAATAATATCCTCGTGTCTTTTAAAGATTTGCAGCAGAAATGAGAAAGGGGGGCATGAACTCTCATTTTTATCAAACAATTATGAATGGCTCCCAAGTTCCTTAAAGTAAAAGACCTGCAGACACCCTACTCTCTTTTCTTCCCCTGTTATTCAGACTTTCTAGATGGAAGTTATAGCAATACGTGCAAAGTTATCAACCTTGGAATATTTCCTGAAAACCGCAAACTAAACAAGACGAATTAGAAAATGACAGTTTACTGCTTCCCTCAAGCAAAACACTCCGTAGCCAAATCTTGGAGATCTGTCACCAAACCAAGGACCTGTTTATACGAGCTGCACAGCATTTCTCTCGAAAACGCAAAAATCCCAGAGAAAAAAAATCTGCATTCACACGGAAACGCTGAATGACTGAAAACGCTACAGTATGCATATCAGGCCTGTAGGTGGCGATATAACTGTAGAGTCTTGTGGTAATCTGCCACTGAAGAAGAGGTGGGCTGATCATCTGGTGCATATATTAAATGCGCAGCACAAGCCTGACACGGTAAGTCCGCCATTTAACTATCATTGTTGTCCGGTTCGCAGAGTTATATTTTGAAACAGGATGAAACATTTGCAATCGTTCTGTAGAAACTGACACTTTGAGATCCTGTTACTGAGGATTCTTCGGCTTTTGCAGCCTCTAGTGGACACACAAGGAAATGCGTTGTTTCTTTTTTCTTTTGATTTGTTTTGTTTGTTTGTGCACTTCCACATTGGCTCCATTTATGAACAGCAGAGGATGCCTCTCGTCTCTGCCCCCCATCTCTGCTTGTCTGAGCGCCCCCTGCAGCCCTGGAGCACATCTGCTCTTATGTTTTGTATATTTAAAGCTGATTTGCTGTTAAAACTAGTGTTCTGTCTTCTAGAAACACATTTCTATTGCTGCATGTGATTTGAACTTCAGTATGTGTGTCTGCTTCTTCAAACAGGAATCATTTGCTGTTCACCAGTGTAAGAGTAAGGGATGGTTTTACTTTATGTGATCAGACTTGAGGTCAGATGAGATGTACCACCGAGGGAACAGGAACTCACACTGGAGCTCAGGAAAGAAAGTCTGCAGACTGAGCATCATGAAGTGCCTGAAGGTCCGAAAGAAGATCCTGAGGAGCCACTTTCAGATTCTTTAAATAAAAATAAATACAGAACAAAAATATAACTCAGAGGTTTTAACTGTCAGACTCAGCTTTGCCATCTTCAGATCTTTCAGTCTGAGTTGAACAGAGATAAATCTTAAACTTCTGATTTTGTTGAGTAGGAGATGAGTTCTGAAGTCAACAAATGAAGATCAAACTCTCTTTGACTTGATTTCCTCCACAAAAACAAAACTCTGCATCAAAGCGTGCTGCAGAGACGTCTGCGTGAGTGTATGCAGAAACACTCTGACTCCTCAACCTGAACACAAACACTTCCTGCCGTTCTGTAATTGCCTGTGCTCCTACAGAAAGGACACCTGTAATCATCATGGCGGCTACCAACACGAAAACAATTCACAACATATTAAAGGAAAGAGGAGGCGGAGGAGAGGAACGAGGTTAGGGTGGCGGAGGGGACGAGATGAAAACACAGAGCGGGGAAACGGAGGGAGAGATAATCCAGGAGGAAGATGTTGATGAATAAACAAACAGCTTTTATAAATCTGATCCACTTCAGAGACGTTTGCTCACTTACGAGTCCTTCACAGAGTTCCGCACACAGACAGCTTCTTCTTCAACAGGGCCTCCTTGTCTTCCTCTGTCTCCTCAACAGACCACAGATGAAGCTCAGACTGTTGGTCACTCCATGTCTGAATCATTAAGCAGGTTTTAAATCAGAGTTTCCAGGAAGTCATCCGTTTTGGAGCAAGCTGCTGCGACAACATACTCCTGTAATCTTATTCAAAAATGATATAAAGGGGTATTTAGGCAGAATATGTATTTTCTGTCCTGATAAAAAGGCCAATGGTGCTTACTATTATGCTTCTTGTCTTTGATGTTGTCCGAAAAAGATGTTCGAACAACTGTTAAAAGTTTGATGACCAAAAGTGATGCCAAAAACGTTAAAGAGCTCACAAATGTGGCTGACTGCACCTGGTGATCAGAGAAGAAGAGGTGCAGTGAGAGGAGATGTAACAAACACTACGGCTGCAGATAAAATTGCTCTCTTGACTTTCACTCTAAAATTAAGCCCACGAGCGAGCAGAAAAGCAGAAGAATCTTCACTTGGGAACACCAGGACTCCTTCTTTACATACAGCTTTATTTGGATCTTAAATGTTTGTTTGAGACATCTTCACCTCTCTGGTTTAAAATCAAGGCAGGACATCTTCAGATCACAGCAAAAGCACAGAGAAAACCTCTCTCCACCTCTAGAAATTACGCTAAGAGCGCCCACTGATTTATTATGCATCCTATGTTTGATTCCCTTGTGAATCTGTGAAAATATGTCTTACATGAAACCGTCCATGTTGCAAAATGGCTGGAAACTGATTTGCTAAACCTGGAGCTCTTAATTGGCATCCAGAGTACAGAGCCTTCCTCACCTCAGTGTCTTCATCAAATGCCCCGTTTCCACCAAGCAGCCCAGTACAGATCAGTACAGTTTGGTACAGTTTGGTACAGTTTGGTGCAGTTTGGTGCAGTTTGGTGCAGTTTGGTGCAGTTTGGTGCAGTTTGGTACAGTTTGGTGCAGTTTGGTGCAGTTTGGTACAGTTTGGTGCAGTTTGGTGCAGTTTGGTGCAGTTTGGTACAGTTTGGTGCAGTTTGGTGCAGTTTAGTACAGTTTGGTGCAGTTTGGTACGGGTCAGATGCCAATAGTCTCATCAGCTACATGATAGTGTGACGGTGTGACAGTGCTACATTAAAAAAATTGTGTTGAAAGAAATTAAAGCAAAAGAAACATTGGACTTTAAAAGAATGAAAGACTTTCAGACGTTAATGGTGAAAGCATATATCTTCTTTTTTGTGAATAATTTTTGTTAATTTTGGGGCGATCAGTGTTTAAGTTAACAGGGTATTTTGTCTGTTGCAATGAGCTGAATGCATCTTGAGTTTCGTGTGTATGCTGCAATAGTTTTCAAACTGAATTAAAACTTACCACTGTTGCTGCTGAAGTGACGATCCTTCGACCAATCAATCATCAATAATGTGTGGCACCCCAACAGAAGGGTTCCAAAAAGTGGGAAGGTACGGGATGGTTATGTGGGGACCTGTCCTGGTTTTAGTCAATGGAAATGCTACAAATGGCATACCTATACACATGAGCATATGTAGGAAAAGAAGGAATATGTCAAACGCAAGAGTCACATGACCTCTTCAAACTGACTACAGAATCCAGTCTCATGCAAATCCTGAGGGATCTCTGATGTGTTCAGAAGTTTAATGTTTGCTTTTGCTTGGTGAGATGTTGCTACTGCAGATTCTTTGCAAACTGGCTGCTTATTATGTCAACAACATAATTAGTTAGCACATGTAGCTGGAGATATTTTGGCCTCAGTTTTGCACAACAGAAAGAGGTGAGGATGTGTTAATCATCTTTATAATCAACCACATGGAATAAATGAGTCATTTTGAATCCTGTTTTTGATCTGCTTTGTTTTACAAGTCACAAAGATACGCACAAAGCCATCAGTTTGACATTTCTGTCTGCTGATACGAGTCCACCCTCATTGACTTTTCCCTCCCTAAATAGATCTCTGTATCACCCTCAGAGTCCCGGATCACCCAGGATTTAGTCAAAATAGAATCCAACACAGAGAAGTTTATAGACCTCGCCTTGCTCTCCTTCACGGTGATGTCATCCACCGATAGAAGCTGACGCTGATGAGGACGAATTGGATTAAAGCAGGAGAGGCAGACACAAAGAGAAATGGAAGCAGAAAAGAAAGAGGGGGAGGAGGAAGGATGGTGAGAGAGACGAAGCAGAGGAGTGCCGAGAGTGAATTGAAAATATCTACGAAGAGCGCCACGTAATTACAGCGCTGCTCCATTATTAATCGCTCCAGCCCTGATAGGACTTGCATGAGAGTTGTATACATAATTAATAATGAGGAGAGGAGCATCTCTGGCTCGGGATTGGACAGAAGGAGATATTTTTCAGGGAGGATTACGAATGTGAGCATCCAGAAAACAGCGTTTTTACTATCTCCAGTCATTAAGTTCCTGTTTTCCAAACTCTGAGCTGGATTTAATATGAAATTTAAGGAGGAAGAATCATGTTTAGCTGTGAGAATATTTCCCTAGTTTGTAGTTTTTCAGCGGTTTAATAATGCAAACAAGTCCCTGCTGGGTGTGGAGGAACTATTTCACAGGTTATAATTGACCACAGTGATATTAATACCGCTGTCTCCCACGCGCCGGCCTCTCCGGGTCAAACGGCATGTTTTAATAAGGAGAGAAAGAGTGTGTTGTGATGTTATCATCTCACAGGATTCAGTGTGTGTTTATTTCCCGCAGCGTGGACGTACACATGCATCCTGCCGCTTCTATCTGGTTAAATCATATGATTGCATTAGCCGGCGTCCCCTGACCTTGTCTCGTCTGAGCCGTGGAGATGGAGGTGCAGAGAGGATTAAAGGCCAGAGGGGAGCCACAGCTTACAGCAGCACACACACACACACAGACACACACATATAGGCTGTGTAACATGCTGCATTATACCGCCTGTCACTCCTCATGCTGTGTTATCAGCTCACAGGTGAGAGCAGATGTACACAGCGGATCGTTGCACAGTGTCTGCTCACAGTTTAATAGAATATTTTATTGATCCCTGTGAGAAGATTGTCTCTTCTCTACAGAGAGGTCAAAGACGGAGTCAGGAACACGAACACATCCACAGAACGGCTGGAGACGAGTGTTTATCATTAACTGTGAACCATTCTCACCAGATCAGATTTCACTCTCTTACTCATCCAAGTCGATATATGACTGTGTTTTTCTTATAAAGGACACAATAATGTTTTGAACTCAAAGATCTCAGACTGTATCAGAAATGCTTTAAAATGTCTCTGCTTTCATGAACTTTTATTACTTTTCATTTGTTTAAACCAGGGGTCTCAAACTCGTGGCCTCCTGCCTCAAATCAAAACTTTGTGTTAGTGCCGCCCACGCTTTTTTTTTTCTCACATGCATCTAGTCGTTTTATATTTTTTAACACTTGTGGGTTACCGTAGCTCAGGCTCATGACAACAACACAAATTAGCAATTGGTCACTTGTGGAGGGAAAATATATCCTGTCACCTCGTGCTATACAGGGTTTGTATCATGTGTCTTTTTGGCAGCACCTATCTGTGTGAAAAGCTCTTCTCCACAATGAACTTTAATAAGTCAAAGTTCAGGTCCAAACTTAAAGATGAGCATCTTAAAGCCAAACTGAGGGTCTCAGCTGCTTCCTCCCTAAAGCCAAATGTTCTGAAGAACTGTTCATGTTCTGCTCTGTTGTGGAACACTTGATGCGGCCCAGCCTCACCCAGACACTACCTCCAGCGGCCCCTCGGTAAGTTGAGTTTGAGACCCCTACTTTAAACTCTCTTCTTTGAGTGAAAGAAGCAGCTGCAGGCTGCACGTCATGTCATCTTCAAACCGTCCTCTTCTGTCACGTTACCGATGTGATATGACTCCAACAAGAAAATTACGTCATGTTTCCTAAACATGCTTTCTGTTGTTACAGTTCAGTCATCATGTTGATTTTTTTATCATCTGCTTGGAAATTTTTACAAACTGTTTAAAAAAATGAACAGTTTTTTTTTCACCCCTTAGTTTTCTTAGATCCTGTGCTGCTGCTCTCCTGTTGGTTGTTATGCAATTCGGCGTAGTTTATGTCTAAGGGGTCGTCCAGATGAAGATGGGTTTTGGTGCATCCGCAAAAGTTTTTTATCGTGTGCAAGTTTCATCCAAACAGAGCCGACGTTTTGGCCGCCCGAATTCGATCATTTTTTAAACCTGGTTCCAAAGTGGATAAATCTGAAACTGTTCATCGGTTTGGTTCCATGTTGACAAACTATTCGGTATTTTCTGAACTGATGACTCAATGCCCCCGCCTCTCACTTACTTCTTGGGTTTCTTTGGGTTTTACATTTACAGCAAACTTTTTTTGATACAAGAAAGAATGAAACCGTTTTCGGCTTTGTGTGGATGTAGTCTAGATATCTTGAAATAAGACACTTGTTGTCAGGTGAATGTGGCTCATATTAAGTCTAATACAACATTTTTATCTAAAATAAGACATACTTGATTAGATTTCTTTTTTTTTGTGCATTGTAGTATTTTGGTACAGAAACTTTGCTGATCAATCGATTTTTTGCACTTTTTCCAAGTAGCTAAAGTTAAAAAGTGAGACAGAAATTTAACACAAACGCCTCGTACCACCCAAGTCAATAAGCCTCCCAGGTCTAAAATATCAAGACAAAACCCGCTGACAGATCAGAATCTGTTTCAGCTGTTTTTTTAGCAACTCTCAGACATCTTTTCTCTAAGAAATAAATTTTCAGTCTCTTTGTGCTTCATCCGCATTTATTTCCCCCTCTGCACTTCAGAGTCATCCCTTCGTCTCCAAAGCATCATCCTCATATCTTTCAAGGTTTATCAGAGAACAAACTAGAACAACTCAACACATCTGTTTCCTCCTGAGCAGCCAAACATGCACAGTTCACCTCAGTACGAGGTTGACCTTTAGGCTATCACACAAACACAGAGATGGATGTAGGTCTCTGATGATGTGCACCAAAGAAAAGTAGCTGCAGTTATGAAAGAGCAGCAGAAATATTAAGGCAGAGGTGAGGAGCAGCTCTTTGAAGCTGCACAGGCCTGAATGTGTGTACGCATTAGCGCCGAGTTGCAGGTTTGGAGCGAGGGTGATGTGACCCTGGGGGAATACGGCTCGGTATCTGGGCTGATGAGAAGCTAACACAGCTAGGGCTAAAGCGTGTCGGGGAAAGAGCGGGAACTCGGGAGAAATGTGCGATACGCACTTCCAGTTTAGGTTTTATCTCGTACACAGAGGTTAGTTAAGGTTAGCTTTTGTTGCTAATTCTCACATTATCCCTTTTACCAACATTTCTTCACCCTATCTGGAAACATTTCATCCAGACGCTCCTTGAAGTCAGCTCATGTGCTCCCTTCATCAATCTTCATCTCCACTTAATCATACACACACGCTCTGCACACCTCATCCTCCACCGCCTCCGCCGCCACCTTCTCCTTTCATGTGGAGCTAATTAAGTAACAGTGTTGCTGTTAATTAATTACTCGCCCGCGCTGAAGGCCCCCTGCTCGTTTGGGCAAATTAACGACGTCCTCATTATTGTTGCTGTCTAAGGAGCGCCCTGGGTTTGGGTTGAATTAAGTGCGTGTGTGTGTGTTGCAGGTGTGCTGAGTGTTGGAGTAGCAGGGAAGGGCTGGTGCGAGAAAGATAGTGAAGGTGTTAAAAAAGGAAGCAGTGAGGATGCTTTCTCATCTCCAAAGTTGAGCACAAGTTGGTTGGATGTCAGTTTCTATGAGCCATAAATGTCCACATTGTTGCTCTATCGTAAATGGAGTTGCAGTAAATTGATAATCACATGCTGACATGCCCACAGCATACTCAACTCTGTCATTTATCTTGCTCTAATCAATGCTAACACACCTGCTACTGCAGCAAGGGCAGAAGACCAGCCATGCATGAAGTTACCAACTGCAGATTTTTCATGCTCGGTACGTCAATCATTCTGCACTTGAAGGTGAGTCCTGCCCCCGCCTTACAAGTGCTAAAAAGGTTGGCAAGTGTCTGCTTGAGGTTGGTTCTGGAAGTACAGGAAGTCAAATACACACCAGCCAAAAAAGGCATTTTTCACAGCAGAATGAAAAATACTTACAGCCTGGTAACCATAATTTTTCCCATCTGAATCGCTAATTTCGCTAATAGAACGCACTGAACGGGGGGTGAATTTTTTTTTTCTAACTCGGCAGTTAAGAAGATATCAGGATCACCAATCAGAAACACAGCTCAGCTCACGTGACGGACGGTAGCTGTTAGAGTGGAGAATCAAAGCCTGCTCCATTTCCAATATGGCCGCACCAGCTGATTGGCTTCAAAACTCTGTTTCAGAAACAGACCGGTGATGTAACAGAGACTACGTCCATTCTATAAATCAGACTCGCTTCTGCTCCCTGATTGAGACATCTTAATGCAACCGGTGCTGCCTCCTGCTGGCTTGAAGAAAGACTGCAAGTTCAAGATTCCCCCACATTCCATCCACTTTTTACCACGACAGTCTCTTCTAGACTCATAGATAAGGAACAAAAAGTCCATTCCTGGTTTCAAACAGCTGATTCAGGACGTCCAAGTGAATTTAAAGGTTTAAAACAGATTCATTATCGTCTGGTATCAGCATGGAGATAGATTGTTCAACCCCAAACTCTTACATCCTCCCCATGTGTTAGAGAAGTTGTTTCCAACCGTTCAGTCTCCTCTCCCCCGCCTCCCTCCTCACGCCCACTCCTCCATCGCTGTGTCCAACCAGCCATCCCTGTCCAGAAATAAAGATCTGAAACAAAGCACAAAGAGGCCTCCTGTGTGGCCGGCCTGGTGGCTGCGCTCCGCTGAAAGCTTTTTCTAACGTGTCCAACCGGTGGAGTCTGAAAGAGCCAAATGGGGCGAATTGAAGCAGGATACAATAAACCCACCAGCCCACTCCCCCTGCCTGGACACCAACCCTGTCCAACTTCAGCAACATTTACACAAACTCTGAACGTTTCAGACGGCAGGGACAGAGATGCAAATGCAACTTACTTCCAACGTGATCGATTGTTTCGCTCGTCGTGTACCTGTCGTGTTGCTCTGGATGCTGGAGTTGAAAACAGCTTTGAAAAGACGAGTGTAGAAGAAAAGTGGTGATTTTTAAACAATCTTTTCGCTCTTGCAGGCTTCGAGTGTTTGTGTTTCCTCCACTTGATGGAAAACACTTTTTATGACACACCAGCTTCATTCAGGCTGAAGTGGTTTAGTTTCTTCACACTCAGGTGTTAATACTCTCTGCAGGTCTCCCTGAGCTGTGACAGGCGTGGCCATCCAGCACAACACGATATCTCCTCCCTGGTTTTCTCGGGGCTGTTTGTAGATAATTTTCTGCATCGGTGCGCAAAGATTAAGCTGAGATTTTGGTGAGAATAAATGGATTCCGTGTGTGTGAGTGAGAGAGAAAGTGTGTTTCAGAGTCAAAGAAACAAGAGCAATAACTCTCCCGCTCCAAACCTGTCGACATGCTAACATGCTCAGCTGTCAGAGTCACTTCATGTTGCTCATATTTCTCCCTCTCAGACACAAACAGATCTGGGTTTACATCGGTTTGTTAGTTTTCCTGCAGCAGATTAATGCAGACATGACTAATCGAGCAGCAAACATCCATCACTCCTCTGTAGTCGCCTGCGATGCCTTAACGAGCGTGATGTCCTTGTCACCCTGCCGTGTCTCCTCCTCGTTTGCCGCCTGGATTTCCATATGTTAGAATATCCGCCTGTTTGCTGGCGTCGTCTCCACTCAGGTGGCGTCAGAGACAATGTGCTTTTATGTGTTAATGTGGTGGCAAAAGTCCAACTCCAGCATCGTGTTCCCTGGAGGATGGGCTGAATGCAGCTACAGAAAGTGTTACACAAAGCTTTAAAGAGTGTTAAAACACCTCGGACAGAGCCTTCTCTCTCACTGTCTGAGCCTTCGACGTGTGTTTGTTCGACACTGCTGGCGACATTCATTAATTTCTCAGGGTCAGTGCTTTTCAGCACCTCATCCCGACATCCCCCGGTTCATTACAGTGGAAGCATAATTGCGTGTGACATCGGGTTGTTTGTCACAAGCAGAGACAAGATCAGTGCACGGATCATTTTCCTCTGGGAGAAATATCAGCACGAGCTACAGAGGAGAGAGGAAAGTTTAGTTTAACACAGGAAGGTTCGATCAGAGAGCGGAAAAGGTGTGTGTGTCAGTTAATCTGGACAGAAAGTCAAGACACACTCAACGCGTTTAACGCATGTGATTTACACCTGGTGCACTTCTTAGTTTCAGAGTTATCCTTGAGTCTTCTGTCTGTAAACTCATCAACAGACTCACTGATATAATGAGGTCATCACATGACACATTGGATGGTGACACACCAAAACACCAAGGTCTAGCTAAAGCTCCACCTCCAGAGGGCTGGCTGATCAGAGGGGAGGGGGTTTGTGAAGTGGGGAGCCTTAAAGAGACAGCAGCTAAAACAAAGATTTTCAGACAGGGGCTGAATTAAGTGTTTTCTGAAACAGTGGTTTTCAAATTGGGGGCCAAGGCCCCCTGGGGGGGCCGCATTTTAAAAGTTTATGTTTCTATCATATTTTGAAGCATTGTCTGTTGGTTTGCAAAGGGGGTCCCCAGCCAGAAGCTACTGCTGTTTGGGGGGACCAGAGGGACAGAATGAAGACTAGGAAGTGTCAATAAACAATAACGTGACATATTTGCTGGGGCTGCAATGATTAGTCAAAATGATTTATTACGTCAGCTGAAAAAATCATTTATAAGTAAAGCGTCAACATGTCATATTGGGTTTTTTTTTTTGTTTTTGTTTTTGTTTTTACTGGTGGCAGTATTGCTGAAACCGTTTACGTTATTCACAGAAACCAAAGAGAAGAAGTTGAAAAGAACATGAATTACCGTGGAGAGCATGGGGGGTGATCGAAAAAGCGACCCAGAACTTCCAAACTCTGGGAAAGTTTTATCGAAAACAAATTGGCGAAATGCACAAACGCCTGAAACGTGCATGTGCGTGCTTAAGCAGGCGAGGTAAAACAGGAATCCAAAATATTATGCCAAATAATCACGATTAATCGACTTATCGTAAAATAACCAATAGATTAGCAGACATAGAAAAAGATTGCTTTTGTTTTGTCCTTTTCACAGAAAGCCGAGTACTGTTCGACCTTTAAAGTCACGTTTGTCCGCGCAATTTTCTGTGAGATTTCTCTTCTATAGATTCGATATGACAAGTGTGTGGTGTTGAGAGCTTTTCTCATTATTTTAGTTTCTGTTAAGGTTTAAAAATCTTAAAAGTGTGTGTAACTCAAATAAGAAATACTACTGATCTCCTGCAGGAATCATCCTGTGTTTTTATCATATTTACAGAACATGATCCTATAAACACAGGAGGGACGCCTGCTGCTAAATGAATGAAGTCTTCAGCTTTGATTTGCTTTTAATTTGAGAGTTATTGAGCCAGGATTATATACGACAACATGTTTCTGTTTCTCCCGACGGATGAGTCTCATTGAGGTGGCGAGCAGCTCCTAGTTAGTTTGACTGATCGCTCTAAACTCCGGCAGTTCAGACTGAAAAATAACATTTAAAACAGGCGAAAGTCTGAATAAAAGTAGCGTGTGTGTGTGTGTGTGTGTGGGAGTGTGTTAGTAAGAGGATGTGAAGGTGTGTATTTACACCCCGGGGTGCTGCAGAGAAGCTAACTGAATCATAACGAAGCAAACAGCTTTTTACTGTTTTTACTCCTGTTTTTATTCTCTTTACTGCTCGTAACACTTTTATGTTTCCTGCTGAACTGACATTTTGAGTTGGATATTATGCACTCTGCTCCCCTTTAATGTGTGTGCATGTTTCACAAGCTCCATAGAGTGTGTGTTTGTGTATGTGTGTGTGTGTGTTTGAGATTATACGACAGTGATAAATTCTGCAGCTTAACTCACCCGCAGGGAAACACAGTTTAGACTTTGGAGAGGTCAGTCAATGATTGCGTTTTGTGTTATGAGGACGCGTTAATGCAGTTTATAATAGTGAAACTTCAGGGGACGGGCAGATGGGCGGGATCACAGCAGGAGGCTGGGAGTAAGGCACGAGGCCCGCTGATAGCAATAACTCATTATCCAGACCCAAATTAACCACAGTGAAAAGAGGGGGGCGGAAAAAGAGTGTTTAAGGAGAAAGAGTGAATAAAAAGGCCCATTAAAGGAGTGGTGAGTGCAGTTTTCGCCACAGCTGTAAATAACTGTAGAGGGGTAAAAACTCGGCTCCCCGGCCTCACGCTGTAATCACGTCCCTGATGTTTGCGTGCACCTCTGTGACTGTGATCAGATCATACAAGGCCAGGCATGAGAGGGCGGGCTGTCTGTTAGGTCACATGTGAGACGATCAGTTGAACGGAGCTTTTTAAGAGCTCACTAATGTCCCGTAGAGCTGCGTTAACGTCCAATCAGAGAGACTCCTGAGCCAGTTAGCTTCATATCAGCAGGAAAAAAAAGCAAAGGCTGCACTCAAAAATCATCAAGGATGAAGCTACCAACATAATGCTAATACACCTCTGATACAGGTCACGTCCTTGCGTTAACGAGAACTGAAAACAAACTTTTTTTGTCACTGTTCTTGAACGATCCAACCAGAATATATTAACCTGTCCTGAAGAAAAACTTCACCGTAATGACAATAAAACTAGTTTTCTTCATTTTTTTATTATTTTACTTTTCTCTCCCTGACAATTTGACTTACTTATCTCAGTCTCAGAGTTCATTTTGCAAACATTTCGCTGCCCCTGGCAGCAGCAACTTGTTGCGTTGCAGCTGCTCTGCTCAGCTTGTTGCAGCATCTTTTTAGTTCTCTTTGCATTTGGAGTCCGTTGTTACTTTTTGTCTCATTTGTTGGCCATGGACACCAAACTTTTAACGTTCTCAGTGGCATTTTTACTATTTTTGTTCCTGTGTTTCTCTGGGGATCCTTCGTGTAACCTTGGTCACTTTGTCTAGACACATGATCAACTGTTAGCAGCCCCCAGCTGCGGTGCAAGCCAAGAAGAGACGAAATCAACCCGGCCTCCCGTCCATCGTCATGAGAACTGTAAGATCTATCTCTAGCAAGACGGGCGAGCTAGCGGTGCTAACCAAGCATCAAAGGGAAAACCAGAGTAGCATCATGTGATTCACAGAGACATGGCTAATGGAGCTAACACCAGACACCAACACCACATTGGAAGGACAATAGGTCCCGTCCCTTCCCTTTCAGATGACTTTTTTATTGTAACATTTGCTCATTACACATTCTTGTTCGCTGCTGTAACTTTGTCAATTTCCCCTTGTTGGACAAATACAACAGTATCTTCTCTTAACAACTTAATTTAATTTAATTTAATTTAATTTAATTTAATTTAACTTAACTTAACTTAACTTAACTTAACTAATTTTAACTTAGCTTAGCTTAGCTTAACTTAGCTTAGTTTAGCTTAACTTAGCTTAACTTATCTTATCTTAGTTTAACTTAACTTTACTTACCTTAACTTAGCTTAGCTTAACTTAACTTACTTAACTTACTTAACTTAAACTTAACTTAACTTTACTCTGACAATACTGTTATCCTAACTGTCATGTGTTGACTCAGTCTGGAGCTGTCTAAGGATCAACTAGCTCGGACATTAAACACCACAGAATGTTCATTTCTCTATTTATTCATCTGAATTAGCTTCTTTCTGTTAGCTCACTGCAGGAAGTGAGCTAGATATAACCTGTGACATTTGTGTCATTTCTGTGCAGCACAGAGTGGAGATGCTAACAGCTCATCTCAGTCACAGTCAGATGAAAACTGGAGCAAACTGCACAGAGCTTTTTATTCACCCAGCTTGACGTAAAAACTGTCGCTCATGTGGTTTAAAACAAAAGAAAGCGTGTTGGGCAGCAGTTGCAGTAGACTCTTCTTTTCTCATCGTGGTCGAAATAGATCAGTCAGACATCTGCTGAGCTTTGATTCTACACACAAATAAAAGAAAGACTTCTGTCACTCGCTTTGTTTCTTTCTCTCCTTGAACAACCAGAACCTCTCCATCTCTGTCTGTCTGCCTGAAGCCGCAGTGCCACGTGTCTGAAGGTTAAAACAAACTGTTGCATGCTTTACAGTTAGTGTAAATCTGATCTTTTTATGCTCCATGCTTCAGTCAGTGCCTGAGGGAGCATCTTGCAGCAGCACTCCAGCTCATCTTCATTTAGAGATGAGGCTTGACTGGCTGCCATCCAGCATCAGCACATTTTCATTAGCCTCTCCTGGCTCACAAACAGCTGCCTGTCTGTCAAATTAGCATCCACACATAAATCCAGGGCCTACAACATCCACATACATTGTTAAACATCTCCAATCTTTTTGTTCCAGTTTACTCACACAGTACGCAGAAATCTAATTAAACTCCACTTCCTGTCAGCTCGCACGCTGCAGCTCCACACAACCAACACCTGTGTTGTTCAGCCGCCTGAACACAATGCAGCAGAGGCTCTCCAACGCCACACCTTGATGCACACGCTGTCCGGGTGCATTAGCATGTCGTGCATGAATGTGAGACTGCACGGACGACTGCCTCCACACAAACCTCAGCGTCTGTCCGGGCTGTTTAAAGCTGCTAACTGTCACAGCTGGTTGTAGAGTCACAGACTGGAAATGTTAATACGAACACACCGGACTGCACAGAAGAAACTCGCTTTCTTACGCTTTGTATTACCATAAATTCAAAGATAGAATAAAACTGTCTAAAGAGACAGCTGGAGTCCTTGTTAGCGGAGACGCTGCAAACACTGCAGTCCAAACGCTGCTCTGTGCATCATTACAGCACCAAGTTAAAAAGTAAACAAAGGAGTATGACATCTGTACGATACCTTAATGTAAGTTTAAAAAGCAGATATGAGAAGTGGAAGGGGTACAGAAGTGGTTTCTGTTTGTGTTTGGGTGCTTGCACACAAACATTCCTCCCTGCATCAGTCAAAACTGTCCGTGCACGTCTCCGAATGTTCTCAGGAAGAAAACTGGAGGAAGATCGCTCAGCCAAACACTTAACTGCTAATGAACACAGCCACTTTGAGCATGTTTACAAGCCGACCGTCGAGTTTTAATTCACTAAACTTCCGTGCACATGCTGAGTGTTTTTGCCCAAAGAGCTCCAGTTCATCACGGCTTCATAAAAACCCCCCTCAAAGCTCCATGCTTGCAAAAAATTTTTACGACCTCAGATGTGCAGGAATCAATAAGTGCTGAATTCTGCCCGAGGAGGCGAGCGGGGCTCAGAACACATCTTCTGGATCTGCATATTTCAGAACAGTCAGCTGTTTATGATCAGTTTTGTCGTCTCTGAGAATCAGAAGAAGTAATAAATATTTGCGTGAGTAAGCTGTTTCTAACTTTCTGTGTTTGGTTTCTGTGGAAGTCGCGCTTTCTCACTCTAAACATGTCAACAAACCAAACCCTCTATGAAAACTATACCGCACTGCTGAGGAGGACAGGATTGTCACACCTGTTCGGGTGTTTAATGTTAAGATGAAATGTGCGAGGACAGCGGATATTTAGGGATCGAATAAATCCTTTGGAAAAGTATGAACATGTGGAGATACGCAGCAAATTGAGATTTAAGAGACAACATTTTTCAGTTAACAGATGGGAGAAGTCTCGAAACGGCAAGGCTCACTGCCGCCAGTTTGCTCGTCTCTTCACTTTGATGCATCTGGGTCCTTCCAAGGTGTGCGTGGTGACATGTTGGAGTTCATCAACCAGCTGCTTGTAGAGTTATTCACGGAGTTACTGAGGCATTGCTGCGCTGCTTGTTCCTCAAAGCAGCTTTCATAATGCTGATTTTATTTTTGAGGTCGTCTGCTGTGTTTTTTCGGGAACGCCACACATTCAAGATCTTTATACAAACGCTCCCTTTCTCTGTTTGTTATCTTTGACAAGCTGATAACAGCTGTTTGTTCGTTCTTCATTCTCGCCCGCCATTGTTATTGCTGTTTATGCGTAGTAGGTATGCGCAATTCAAATTTGCTGGATAGGGGTTTTCCTGGAAGTGTCGCACCTGCCTCGCTCTCATGGCGCATTAAGTTAACTGGCCAATTATTTGCCGTCGTGCATGCGGCTCAAACGGTACGTTAAAATAAATGGTCCTGTCTGTGTCATGACTGGACGTGCACACAGGTGATTTAAACAAATCCCTGATGGTTAATCACAAAATACCTATGAGAAGAAATTTCAACCTTTTCTTAAAAATCTTCCTCCTTTGATGTTTATTTTTATCCTCGACCCTGAAACATTTCAGTTGGATCTTTCTCTTGATGTTGACAGTTATTTATAGGCCTTCGTGTGGAGAGACTTTTATTTGGATTCTTTGCACTAAAGATTAAATTGCAGCCACATAAAATTATTTGAAGCTCCCATTCAATCAAATGGAGTTTTATGTTTAAAGACAGACTATTTTTTTAAATGTTAAACTTCAAATCGAAACTGAGATGGTGTAGTTTTTCTAGAATAACTCATCACATCTCAGATGGGGTCTTTAACCATCTGTCCCTCGTCACGCTGACGTTACGAGAAATGTACAGAATGCTGAGTGGTTATATTCAGAGGAATGAAAGTCCATCTGCGTCCGTCGCAGCCTCATGGGACGGCTCCAGGTGAAGGATTGTGGGAAGGAGGACAGCTGCCGGGTCTCACAAGCCTTCAGAGTATTCAGCGCCACATACCCAGCATGCCTCAGGTTTAGGACTCCCTCTGGAACCATTGACCCGGCTGCTGGTATGTGCAGTGCAGTGATGTCAGGAAGCAGAGAGGTGATACGCAGGACAGCTGAGAGGAAGCGTTTGATCCACTCTGAGTTGCACCAACACGCTCTTCCAACCTCCTTTAGTCTCTCTGAAGATTGAATCATCTTAAAAGACAAAGAGACGTGTTAAATGCGACAGACACTGGTCTTATCACAACCCTCCGATATCAACCCTCTTTGTGTGGCGCCGACAACAGACCCCAGTATCAGCTCCCCTCTCAGAGTCTAGACAAAACAGGCAGTCGTCCCAAAGACGCAGCAGAAAGCAGATTGAGGAACGCAGATATTCCTGCTCCAGGCAGCCTGAAGCAACGACAACTGGGAGGAAAGACAGCGATCAAAGCCAAGTAGCCCCGAGGAGGAAGAGAGCGGGTTGGCACGGCGCTGTATTGTCTGTCTTTTAGAAGATGAATGACTTGTAGTAAAAGAAGCTTTGTGTCTACTTTGTGCCTGCTTTGTGCTCCCACAGTGGGTGTTCAGCAGTGCTGTGTGCCTACTTTCCACTGTTTGGATGAGGCAGACACACAGTGGCATTAGTGGAGTGGGATAATTAACAAGAGGCTGCAGAACTGACTAAATGTTTCTATTACACAATGATGGAGTCACGCATTACAGCTCTGAATTTTAATTTCACTGACGTTACTCAGACAGAACAACCTCTCAGCTCGACTTCACTACTTCAGCCTACTCAAAACGTTACAGCAGTCAACCTTTAATATTTATGCTTCTCTTGTGCTCCTTACAAAGGAAACCAGTCCATCAGAGAGAAAATGTATTTCTTCTTTGTTGGTATTCGTGTTTAAGCTGTTCGTAATGACAAAATCTGCAACAGTTTAAAGTATTTAAATGGACAGTTTGTAAGAATTAAAGGTACAGTGTGTGATTTTTAATGTACAGTGTGCGATATTAAAATGTTAAATTTGGAAGATTTAAAGGTGCAGTATGCAATATTTAAAGGCACATTGCGCAGTTTTTAAAGGTACTGTTTGTAGTTCTTTTAGTTTAAAGTTACAGCTTGTAGTGTGTAACTAGTGATTGTACTACATGCTGCACCTTTATTAATACAAACTGCCCCTTTAAATACTATAACGGTTTCCTTTAATACTAAATATCACACACTGTACCTTTAAGTAATCCTGTAAAGGTGCATTACAAAGTATCTAAAGGTGTATCGCGTAGTATTTAAGGGTACAGAGTGCAGTTATCAAAAGTTCAGTGGATGATATTTAAAGGTGCAACGTTAGCATTTTAAGGTTAGCATTAGCTTATAAAATGTTGACAGATGTATGGTTTAACATTGCCAGCCCTGGTGTCATGACGTATGCACAGTTTAACTCTCAGAGAGCAGTGAAGCATTCATACTTCAAACTTCGGCAGTAAAATCTGTTTACTAATCCTGCTCCAGAACCAGACGTGGACAGAACTTCATGACCAAAAGACAAAAATATCTATGAAAAAAAAAATCCTGCTTCTTGATAACTGACGTCTCATTGCCAAATTTGAGAGCAATGTGCCATACGACGGAGAGTTGACAAAGCAGTAGAGTGAATATGAGTTATTTCATTTCCTTGATTGAAGTGTACTCCAAATGGAAACACATGTTTTCAATCACAGACGGTCTGAAGTGTAATGTTCAGGTAATCACAGCTACCTGCACAGAGCTCTGAGAGTGGATACAGGCAGACAGAGCGAGCTGGCAGCTTCCTCCGCCCAGGATGTGCTGTTCCTCCAGGCTCTGTAGGATTGGACCGCTGCCACCTGCCCAGGCTTCCCCAGAGAATGGATGTTTTTCTGCTACCACGATGGTTTTGGCAGCATGTGCTTTGATGAACACCCAAGTATTATGCTTTTGTAGGGAGGCGGGAGCATTGTATTGTTTAAGAAACGTGCCAACAATGCAAAGACAATCAGAGCACTTAATTACCCACAATGCTAAGTTAAGCCATATTATTCTGCATGATTGTGAGCATAGAATAACTAGCACAGAGGGGAGCAGTATGCTGGATGAGTGCCGCGGTGCAGCACAATGAGACAGAGGAACCTCAGCTGAGACAGGCACTTACCGAAGTCGGTTCTGGCAAGTCCTGCCATAAGAGGCCCTGTGGGGGTTTCAGCAAATGAATGAGGCCGTAAATTTGATGGGACAGTCGCTGTAGCTCAACATATTTTAACAAGTTTTTTTTTTAAAGCTATAGATTCCTCTCCAAGGCCCCCGCTTACACCGAGACACCTGTGTGCCTGTGTGAGTCTGGAAACAGAGCAGAGTATCGATCTGCAGCCGAGCGAGGCTCAGCTCACAGAGACGAGGTGATGAGACACACAAGAGGAAGTCTCATCCAGGCTGATGTGTCAGAGGAAGCTGCAGGTTTCATGTCGAGGGCAGAGAATTGGCAAGCACCGGGAGTTCTTTGGAGCCGCTCAGCTGAGAATGACCCGAGGATGCCACCTGGCAACACCTAAAGCAACGACCCAAATCAAGAGCATCTTGATCTGTGATGCAGAGAGAAGCTCAGCAGGTGAGGTCTGATCATGTATGATACTGCGGTTATTGCTGGCGGGCTTTCTAACAGGTGATACGCAGCAGCGCGGAGGTCTGAAGGCTACACAAACCGAATCTGAACATGACCCTGGATGGATGCTCACTGTTCATGAGGTTTTTTAACACCAGCAGAAATCTCTACAAAAGGTCTCCAACTCTCAGAGATAAACAGAACAAGTTTCTGACTGTGCTGAAAACATTAATGATTTAAAAGTTTTTAAAATATTGTTTTTCAGCAGCCTCCTACTCAAGTAATTTTTTATGTGCTATTGTGAATGAAAAGTATTTTAAAGTTAGCCAGTCTGCAGAAGTTATTGAAGAACAACTCTACAAATAAAAAACTAATGACATTCATAAAGATGACCTCTGATGCTGATCTGCCTTCTGATGGATACAAACTAATTTTCAAAGCTAAGTTGTATCATATCTTTGAGTCAATTCTTATGATTTAAATTCGGATTTTTTTTTAAATCAGAGTTTTAATGAAATATTTTAACTCATTTTACTTTCTGTCTTTCAGGGTCCAACTATTATTATGTGAAACCAATGAAAATGTCAAGAGGAACGATGTGAGGTTAAGAAAGAAAGGTGATAACCTTTATACAAGGTTATATAAAAGTTATATAATCAGCAAAAAAAGGTGGTTGTATGAGGCCGACAGGAGAGGAAAAGGAAGTAGAAACGAAGCCAAAGAAAAGAGGAAAGAGACAGAAATATTACCTGTTACTGTTATTTAAAAGTATCTTTAAACAGCAGCTGAGGGCACAGAAAAAAATCTGTTTCTGAGTCTCACAGCAGCTCTAAAACACAAATTCACACCTGTTGTAAAAACATCCACAGAGATGTCAGATTTTGAGTATAGTGACTCTTTCTGTAGCAGTACACTGTACACAGTGAGCACCTCCAAAGAAGAGGTTTTGTGCTTTTTTTAGTCTTTATTCTGTCCCTCTGGTGCCCCCGTAGTATGTTTGCATGATTTTTCTCTCTCTGGTGTTTTAGAAAACTCTTATTTCAGCCTCTGTCTGAAACACTTCGTTTTTAGAAAGCGGTAACCCCCAGTCTGAAAATATGAGACAATGCGGAAGTGCTAAAGTCTGCTGTTCCTCGAGTGTCCGCTTGAGGCTGGCTCTGGAAGTACCGGAAGTCACAAACACACCAAACCAAAAAAAGCCGTTTTCACAGCTGAAATAAGCACATTTACAGCCTGGTACAAAGAATGTCTCCCGTCTGAATCGCTAATTTCACTAACCGTATGCACTGTACGGGGGTGAATTTTTTTTTAACTTGGCAATTTAGTCAATATTAAGATCGCCAATTCGTCCAATCAGAGGCACAGCTCAGCTCACTCTGGCTGTTACTGTGGAGACTCAAAGCCAGCCTCATTTCCGAAATGGCCGCGTCAGCCGTTTTGCTTCAAAAATCTGTTTCAGAAACAGACGGTTGACGTTGCGGGGACTACATCCATTAATTATAAAGTCTGGTTTGTAGCTGCTGTCTCTTTAAGGCTCCCCGCTCCATAAACCCCCATCTCTCTGATTGGTCAGCCCTCTATAGGCCTGTCCAGGGCAGACCTTTGTGTTTGAGGTCCGCCCTTCCAACATGTCATGAGGTGATGTAATGACCTTGACATCTTGTGAATGTTTTGTGAATATCTCAGGATTTTTGTTCGGAACAACTGAACGTTTTGATCAGTTTACAGACAGATTCAGCGATTTCTACAACATATGAAAATGTAGAGGTTTGAAAATCTGCGCACGTTTAGTCTGAACATTCAGCATTGTTACTTTATATCCATGTTTAAAATAGGGGACAGCAGAAAACATACTCTTTGAGCATTTCAGGTTCCCTGAGTTCTCTGAGGAACAAAAGAGAATAAGTCTGTTAAAAAAAAAAACAAGAAAACCTGGAGCTATAGACAAAGAAAAGCAAGTAGATGTTGAGGGGATATTTATGATTTTGTCATATTACTTTCTAGATTTTATGTTTTAACGCTTGTTTTCCTTCAAGAAATGAAATGAAAAATGTTTATTTTGAAAATGCAGAGAAAATATGAACAAAAATAAACTACGGACAAACAGAAAGTGAGAACGCAGAAAACTTTGCAATTTTGAAAACAACCAAAAAAGGAGTAAAAAAGAAGGAAAACATTAATTTCCATCCCTTCTCTTTTAATAACTGATCAATGAAAATCCAGTCAGCTAACCTTTAATATATATATATATATATATATATATATATATATATATATATATATATATATATATATATATATATATATATATATATATATATATATAAATATAAATAATATAATATAATATCATAAACCAACGTTAACTATTCTTCTAACATACGATGAGCTGTAAATTATTTTTTCTACGGAGGATTCTCTGTTTATGTCAACAACCCTGCATTTGTCTTGTTATCGTGTTGAAGCAACATATCGTCGTTCAACAGTGTAGTACCGTTTCCTTTTAAAGGATGCGCCTGTTGTTTCCTCCCCAGCCAGGAAAAGTGGGACGCATTTTTAGGAGTCTTTAAAATGGGACAGCCCTCATAACAGCCTGTATCTACTCGCTCAATCAAATTTCATGTTTCTGTCTTTGTTGTGAGTTTTTAAATCCTCTGATAAACTTTACACACTCCGAGGTTCAGAGTGATGCTTTATCTCTCATATTAAAGAGAAGTCTGCTATCACACACCTGCCTTTGTGTGTGTCTGTGTGTGTGTGTGTGTGTTTTTGTGAGGTGTTTATCAGCTGCAGCGCACATGAAGCTGTGTTCCCTGAGTTTGCTATCAGTTCCACGAGCAGTGTGGGCCTCTGGATCCTCTTTCATTTTGGCCTGCTTGAGACAACACTCGCGGGCTAATCTCCACACACCTCTTATCTGCCCACGGCAGATTTTGTGTGTTAGGGTGATGTGTGTGCAACATGCTTGTATGTGTGAGGATAGCAGGGCTGCATATCAAAAAGAGAAAATGACATAAAAATAAAAACTGAGATAAATGGAAAAATAATGATTTCACAGAAACTGTGTAGAAAAGAGTCGCCGAACGGAACGGAAGAGAAAGAGAGCTATAGGAGGAGAAAGAGAGGGCGAAAGAGGAGATAAAAAGTGAGGAGGATGAGAGAGAGAGAGAGAGATATACGGTAGACTGAGCAGGGACAGGCGGTCTGCAGAGCAGCGTGGAGGAGAGCTCAGACGTTAATGGCTCTCTGTGGAGTTTGTGAGTGAATTCAGTATAAAAGAGCTTCTTCTGCTATTGAAACCTTCACTTCATTATCTGATTAAGTCTCCCCATCTCACAGAAAAACCATCAATACCCGTCTTCAAACACACAAACCTCCGAATTCAGCTGACTTTTACTACTTCATCATGTTCAATGAGGCGCTTTTTAAGGGTATTTCCAGAATATTTGTACTCGGCTGTATTTCACTTCTTCAAATCAGAACCAGTCAGTAAAACAGAAGTTTTACCTCGCAGAAGACAGAAGCTGCTGATCCACATCAGTCTCAGACTTTGGGGTTTTAATGATGAAATCTCAAATATTTTCATGTTTGACAGTATTAAAAAATACAGAAGCTTATGAATAAAAAAAAAAATCTACAGATGTATTTTTAATACAAAGCTCCCAGAGAGAAAGAGCAGGTGTGGTGGATTGGCAGAAATATGAAGTAAAGCAGTCATAATGATCATAAAGACGTTATTTTCTGAATGTCTGACAACTGTCGTACTCTAATACACATTCACTCGTCCAAACCTGATGACAAACATAAAGACAGACGTCAGTTTTGGCGTCTGTATAACTGTGTGTCCCTCTGCTCAGCCTCCAGTCACAGCTGCTGCACAACTATCCGTCCATGTTTACAAATAATACTCGTGTTTTAAATCCTTTTAGCTACTCAAAAAGGTGCACGTAATGTTTATGTCTGCAGACAGACAGACAGACAAAACAGAGAGCAGAGTCACATGGGCCTGTTAAGAGCAGTACCCCTGATCTGTAGACTGTTGGATCTGAGCTTAACCCTTTAACTACCTCTCCTATTAACCCTTCAACTTTCACTTTTTAAATGCAAGGGATATTAAGTCTGTTTAATTATTAATCTTTGAATGTGCCATCCAAAAAAATAAATTAATAAATAAGATTTTTTTTTTGTATTTTTCCTGTGCTGTCACTAAAATAGAAACCACAAAATTTAGAAAAAATATTTTGAGCCGTAGAGACGATTCAATCAAGTTAAAGGGTTAAAACCACCAAGAAGAAGTTTACAAAATGATCAATATAAGAAAATTAGACCACTTTTTTTTCCTGATTATTAATACTAAAACGGACAAATGTTTTGCTCTTTGGTGAACAAAATATTTCCCATCCTTTCAGCCTTACAGGTCTCTCTTCTGTGACTGTTTCTGTGGCAACACACCATGAAAAGTGAGAGTCACAAGAAAGGGTATTGTGCCTGTTTTGGTCTTTATTCTGTCTTTTTGGTGCCACCAAATGATTTAAAACTCATAAAAAAACTTGTTTTAGAAAACCCTTATCTCAGCTCCCCACTCCACAAAACCCCTTCCTTTTGATTGGCCAGCCCTCTGGAGGTTCAGTAGGCAGAGCTATGTGCAGACCTTGGTGTTTGAGACCCGTCTCTTTCCTGGAGATTTAATGCTAGTTTTAGAATGACGCGTTTTGATCAATTAACAGACAGATTCAGGGATTTCTAAAAACAGGAAAGAAGAATAAAAACTTTTGAATAAAAAATTTGCCAGTCCAGGAGTTAATTTTTTGTTTTTTGTTACAGGTTTCAATATAGTTTGATTTGGTTTGGGCCTCATGAAGGCTTTGTCAAGAGCTCGCTCTCTGTTAGTCATTTAGACTCCAAATATATCAAAACAGAAACATTGTCGAAATACCACAATCATACATCTCTCATCATTTTTTTTAATAGTAATTTTTTAAACACTCAATGATCACGACAGGATTTAAAAAAGGAGCAGAGAGAGAGGCCACTCACTCAGAGTTAACCTTTGACCCTCAGCTCTTATCCTGTATAAAGCTCATCATCATGAAGAAGTCTAAAGACGTAATAACATCCAGCTGGAGTCTCATTGTGAGAAAGAAGGAGGAATCAGTGAAAATAATGTCGCATAAATTGGACATAAATTGAGTCTCATAAAGAGATTCTTGTTTTTCCCACAAAAAACCTGCCGACGGGGGCGAGATCATTTCATGCTTCAGGTGACTGAAATGAGGCGTATCTCTCGTCTTGTATCCTGATGTCGTTTGACTGAACAAAATGTTTGAAACACCCTGAGTCGTTAAAGACATTTCTGCTCCCTTTGGGACTCGATTCGACCATAATTGCTGCCGGAGAATCTTCCAGAGCTGAACAAACAGATTGTGAAAACTTTTCCAGTCAAAACAAACTTTGTCCTCAGACTGTGACCGCAAAGTTACAGTAGAGATACCTCAGAGGGAGGACTCGGATAATCAGACACGGGATAGAAATGTTTTAAATGATTCAGCTCTGTGGAATCTAGAAGGATCTCTACTCGCTGGACTCGATCCCTGAGACGTGGCTCGGTCTATCTCCAGAACGAGAGGGTTTTCACTAACCTCTGGGGCAGCTTTATCCTCCTTCAGCTCCTCACTAAATTAATTACCATGTGTTAATTACAGCCAGTACACCTGAGCCCTCCGGCTGCCGGGGCAGGGGTTTAATCAAACACCGGTGACAGTCATTAGCTTCATTATTAAGCCTCCGAGAGCCAAATGCCACTGGAGAGTCCGGGGAACTGGCAGCATGGAGGACCTGAAACCTCATAACACCTCTGCACGTCCCTCCTGGAGGCTTTATGAGGCCAAGGACAGTCTGAGAGGACATAAAACCGTGTTCCTGCTGCACTTCCTGTGGAAGAGCACGCTATGCTGGGAGATACGTCTGTGTTTTGTTGATGTGGGGTCATAAATCAGACCTGAACACCTCCATGTTGCTGCACTGACAGCTTTTTTTTTATCTGTTCCAGCTCACTGCAGCCACATGCTCCTCTTCACAGCTCCGTCGCTCCGTCTATTGTTTCTGCACAACACGCTGCATATCACAGCATGCAGGAGCTGCAGCTGTAATTCCTACTCGCATATTCATACAGCCAGATCGTCTCTGCAGGTAGTGTCGCCTCCTTTGAAAAGCAGGTGTATTATTCATGTCAGATATCTCCCCTCTGCCTCCATCCTCCTCAACCTCGCGCTCTCCTTCTCAATTTCTTCACTTGTCACAGTCGGCTGCTGCTATATTCCAGGTTTCCCTCCAGGCGATCGAACCGAACAGCTAAACAATTTTTCCATTTACATGCATGGAGGGAGACGGTATCATCCACACATACTTAGAGCGTTTTACACACAGAGGACACAAATGTCTGGAGGTTCAGTTTACGCTCTGGACACAACAGCTTCTAATCACTGTCAGGACGGAGACAGAAGAATTTAAAGACTTCCACACGATAACAGACCTTTTGACAGGTAATGGAATTTCTGAAGATATTAGATATGACAGAGGAGAGAGTCCTCTGCCTTTAATGAAATGAATGATTGTTTTTGTGTAAATTCATGCAGCGTGCAGGCAGCCATGATCCAGTCAGAGGAATGTTATTTGCATCTGAAATAGTTTTATTATTTTATTACTAGTGGTGGGACTTTGTCGCGTTAATTCGATAATTAACGCAGGGGAAAATTAACGGCGTTAAAAAAAATGACGCATTTTATCATATTTTATTTTATAGTCTATATCACACAGAACGGTTCTCAGTGCGCGAGTTTCTGGCAGACGGATTATAGCGACGCACTGAGTGATGGATAACACTGATGACAGCGCCTTGCTTAGCTCGGTGGATGGAAAATTTACTTTTAAAAAACAGTCGCCGCGGACCGTCAGCGCGAGCCAACTCACACTGCATCCGTCTCAGGAGCGGAGCGCAGCTCAGCGAGATCACAGGAGAACCACATGTTCCTGCAGGAATCACACCCATGACAACTACTTTCATGATATTTAGTATGTTAAACTCACCTGCCCTCCCAGAGCTTCATTAATTCAGTCCTTCCCTTTTAGTCTCTGTTGGTGTCCTTATATAAAGGATGTGTTGTATCGTATATAATTATAAGGTTTTCCGCCTCCGATATAAACTTTTCCTCGTCCATGGCGTCAGATTTCCTCTGGGTCTGACCCGCTGATGACTGCTGGCCCTGTGCCAGTGTCGTAGTTTTGATATACGAGGATAATTTTACGATCGACAGTCTGAACATGGTGCTTTATTGTGAAAAGACCGGAAACTCTGATCGTTTTTCGTGTCTGTTTTCCTGTTTGGTATGATCTGCTCTGCGGAGATTGACGCGTTTTCAAAAAAAAAAAAAAAAAACCTTTTGAGCAAAATAAACAGGATTTTGTCGTTTAAACTTCTGTATGTGACTATTCAATGATTTAGTCTTCTACCAAAATCTGTTTGAAAAGTGTTGCTTCTGATGTTGAATATCGATGCGATTAAAATGCGATGAATTACGATTAATTAATTACAAATGGGATTAATTTTTTTAATCAAGTCCCACCACTAATTATTACAATTCTAAAAAGATCTGCAAATCTTTATCATATTGTCCTTTCTGGTTTTTTTTTCAGGATGTGTTTGTTTCCAGCCCGGACAAACTCTGTATGAACACAACTTCACTTCAGACAGCCTGAAGGTGATTTTTCATCATGTTCGTCATGTTTTTTTTTTTCTTGGTCTCTCCATCAATTCTTTCATCACAGCTCAGCTCTGTTAAAATTACCAACGACCCTCGAGGTCACGTACATTAATTACAGGTGTTACAGGACAGGTAGGCCTTTAAAGGAAGGCTCCTACAAAGGAGCATTGTCTGATGGCACCAAGATGACCTTTAAATGAACCAGGAAGTGGAGTGTAAACACTCACTGAGACAAAGCCTTTGTGGGACACAGAGGTCAGGTCTGGGTAAAGACAGGGATGACCCTGATGTGTACGGTAAACAAAGCTGTTCATTGGGACAGTAACTGTCAGAGCAGCTGCAGAACAAAAACAAGCCTGCAGAAACAAATGAGACACTGAATTACTCAAATCTGAAGTTAATATATCTTCATTTTAAATTCATTCCCTGCTTCTCTTGTATAAATGTTCGTCTGACGGCACAATGAGCTGCTTCAGTTGCTTCTTCTCTGTTCATTTCCATTCTTTGCAGCGCGGCAGCTTCGCTCCTCCACAGACAGTAAATGTCACAGGCCGTGTTAAGTTTCCAGGGCATTGTGAGAGGGCCGGCGCAGTCTCCTCCAAAGGTCAAGACTGATCTTTTTACTTCCTCTCTGCTTCGCACAAAGCCGCCGCGCCAACAACAGCTGCTTTTCAGTGCGGTCCAGGCCGTGACTCACCGAAGCACCGAGGGCGACAGATGGCTTTGATCTGGAGTAGAAGTCACCAATCCAAAGGTTCACAACTGTGGCGGGAGCAGCAGAGCACGTTTCCACTGACGGTCGGTCAGCAGAGTTTAAAGGAAAGTTACGCTAAAACGACTAAACTTTGTTTGCAGTGAGAAGAAACAGACAGCTGTGCAGAACTAATTCAGTTTACTCCCCTCTTTGAGTTTGTGAAGGAGATTTATTTTCCAGCAGACGATTCAACAACACACCTGGATGAGGTGAGCACACTCAGCTTTTGCAGATTTGTGTGCGAGAAAACAATCTGCTCCTGGCTCCCCACAGCGTGACTCACAGATCCGCCGACATGACTTCACACAGACCTCCACAGCTGCTCGGCTACTTGGGAGAGTCACGCTCCTCTTTTGTTCCTCTGCAAACATCTTTTTCATCTCACAACAGAACAAACCGAGGACAGATTGTTTCATGTGTGCAGAAAATTGCAGGGAAGGTGCTCGAATTTGAAGAAAAAAGAAATCCCTTTCAATCAGAGCACGGTGCTGCAACCCAAAACATCACCAAACTCAGCTCTGTCATCAAAATAATCTCCTGTAACTAATGCACATCACACAATGCAGAAAAAGTCAAAATTATCCAGTTTCCCTCTTCAAAAAGATGAACTAAGGTGTCCTGGATTGACTCTCTGGGTCTCTTAGACCTGAAGCAAGAGAACACAACCCAACATGCTGAAGGGAGACGAGCTGAGAGCGAGAAGATCCAGAGTCCCATCCTCCTCAGAGGTGAAGAGTCTGGAAAACGCTAACATGCCACAAACTGTCTCTTCTGTGTGATGTTTTGTGGCCTGTGGAGCCGACTCTGACCCCTGAGGAAGAGTTCACAAAGAGGGATTCAGCCTCCTCCAGGATGTGCACTCATTTAAGGGTCAGCAGACAAAGCTCTATACAACAGCTCACGCTGGGAAAGGCTGGAAAGTGGAGCTGAAAAGTGCTGCTGGAAGAAGAGGGTTCAGATGGAAGGCACAAACCGAGGAGGGTCAACGCGATTGTGCACAATTGGATTAGAGCGCTTCCTCGCTGCCCTGCCTGGAATCCAGAGAGGCCTGAGAGCGCCGCTGATCATGGGACCTCTGTTGTAGAGTCTGTGTAAAGTCTGAAAATCAGACCATGATGGGAGACATCCTGGATCAGACTGAACAGCCAGATCCAGGATTTAAGGGCCCAGCAGCAAACTGTCACATCGGATCAGAGCGAGGAGCAGAACCAATGGATGCTGTCAGCTCCTGATGTTCGTCTGATCGGGACAGATTAAATACAGTCGAGCAAAGCAAAAAGCTTTTCATGCTTTTCATTGTTCACCTTTGTCTCAACGACAGATTATGAGAGAACTGTGGACCCTCCAGATTCCTACAGACCTCTTGCTCCGCTGCTGGTTGGAATGATCGCTATTTAATTTCCATTTCAACAGATTCAGAGAACAGTTTCACGTGCAGCTCGCCGGAGTAATGTCCTGACATGTTCAGCAGTGCAGCGCGTGTATGAGTTTTGTCACTTGATGAAAAAACGTAAAGGTACGGCGGCCAACCAGAGCAGAGGATCTGCAGCAGCCAAATGATCCTCATCAAAACGCAGGAACGATGCATCTTTAAAACAAAGTCAGTGCAACAGCAGTTTTTAAAGATGCTTTGTTCCTACTTTGCAACTCGTTTCTCCTTCGTTTCTTCTTTTCTCTGAAGATTGTTTGAGCTGCTGCAAATTGTTTGCCCTCGTTGATAGAAAAAAAGAAAGAAAGAGAGAAAACACACTGGGATGTAGCTCCAAGACAAGGTAAGACCGGGGGACGATTGTGGCCAGAGGTCCCTTTTCATACAACCCAATTTAAAATGTACACAGGCTCTGTGTATGAAGCTAAAGCTCTGTATATTCTGCAGAAACTCAACAACTCTTACAGCTGACGTCTTTAAATAAATGTATTTATCATAACGTGAAAATGTGACAGTTCAAAGACACAAGACGAGATGCAAAACAAAGAAGAAATCCAAAATATTAAGGTCAAAAAATGTTGTTTGCAGGTCAAATAAGTCTGAATATGAAAAATAATCCTGATCCTGTCATAAAAACATCCTGACGTATTTTCCCCATATCGCCCCCTAATGGAGAACATTTTTCTCGGTCAGAAGCAGAGTTTGCTGCAGAAAAGTGACCACTTATCATGTGGTATCAAGAGGTTTCGACTCTCCTGGTCGAGAGTCCGACAGCTACAGTTACCCGGCTGGTGTAATGAGCAGGTAAACTATCTAAGTGATGGAAATAAATCTGGGTTCAAGCTGAACAATGACACCTGAGTTCACCTGAGGTGAAGCAGACAAAGTGAAGACACATGAGATCCTGAACATGCATCCAACTCTGCAACAAAAGCAGAGAGGGCGTCTGAGAGCCGCCTCTGAAACCCTGCCCTGTCTTATCTTGGTTCACATACAGAAAGCTGGTTACCTACAATCCCCTCTCTCTCTCTCTCTCTCTCTCTCTCTCTCTCTCTCTCATATCTTGATACCTTCAGAGCAGAAAAAAAAATCCTCCTTTGATTCTTCCTTTCCAATCATCCCACGCCTCAGTGTGCTGACCATTCCTCTCCTCGCTCCACTGTGCGTCCGCTCCCCCTCCTCTGGTTGTATCCACATGAAGAATATGTAATTACAGGAGAGTGGAGGCCTGATAGATGAGTGTGTGTGAAGCCACAATGCAGCTCAGGAAGAGTCATTCTGCTCAGGGGCCATTATCAGATTAACAGCCCCCCGCTTCTCCATCGCTGAAAATCTCCTGCAGGTTTCTTCCTCCGTCTTTCACTGCGTGCCGTTCGGTTTTGTCTTCGTCTCGGCTCTCAGACGTGCCAGGTTTCACAGCATTGTCTGGGTGGGCACAGAGTGGAGAGCAGGAAGAAGATGGAGACAGAGGAATGGAGGATGAGGAAGGATGAGGAAGGATGTAACAGCGGGCGGTTTGTCTAAATCCAAAGTGATACAGAACGTCCTGTTTGGATTTTTCCTCCTCCTGATGTTTCAACATTCCTGCGGTGCAGTAATGATAGGATGCTCTGTGGCTTTCCTAAGGCGAGTTCATTTCCAGTGTAGTACTGGTTTTCATTGGCGGCAACATGCAAACGCTGAATTTCCCAAACCTCTGAATATTTCCTCCAACTGTCCACTCAGCCAATCAAGCCCAATTACCCAAAGCGGCGAACACACAAACACACTGACACTAAGTTCCTCAAACTCCTCTAACTGGCTCCCCTGAGGACGTATATTAAGTTTCACCCTGGCAGGGGTTCACTTCACATGACGGAGACGAGGGAAAATCCCTGCGAGGAGGAAACTCTGCGGCTGCAGGGCTTTCTTTGCATTTTAAACGAGCTGATTCTGACAGAACGGATGAGGAGAGGAAACAAATCTCATATTTAAATGTTTTTATCCTTAAAAGAAGCTCCTCAGCACAAAGGGAGGCTGAGAATTAATCTGGGAGATCTGTTCCAAACATCTACATGTGATAAAAGATTCATGGCGTCAGCTAATATATTCCTAAACTTCTCCTCCAGAGGGAATCAGCGGCCTTCACTCTGATCTGATATTCCGCACCGTCGAGTGGTTCTCGGTAAACAACAGCGCCATGGGCAAACGGTCAGTCCACTCCTGCATCGATGAGGATGATGGTGTCGGAGGGCGATGCTGAAGCAGATGTAAGAAACATGGAGAGCTGCTCGCTTCATACATATTAAAGCTGGCAAAGAGCAGACGTCTGATAAACCCGGAGGTAGATGCTGGACACAGCAGACACAGAGGGTTTAACGTTTACAGAAGAAAAACACTGAAGAGAAACTACCGCTACTGTCCGCTGTAATCAAGCTAAACTCCATCACCAACATGTTCTTCCTCCCACGTCAAGAAAACATGAAGTTAGACCTTTAAAGAGGGGATCAGGTGCCCCACATTTACAGAGCCTGAAGTCAGAGCTGCAATGGTCCCTGGACATGTTTGCTGCCACATCAGCTTTCAAACTCTCCCCACATTGTCTGTCTCAGTTCAGTTAAGCTATCCTATCAAAATAAAAGCCCAAAGTTAATCCTTTAAGGTTAAAGTCATTAAAATACATGGGTCAAATAGGGAATCGGAGCTTTCATAGTATCAGAGATAGATGGATAGATGGATAGATGGATAGATGGATAGATGGATAGATGGATAGATAGATACTCACTGAATGTATCCAGAGAGATTTAAAACACTGGCTGAAAAAAGGAGCAGAGTCAGACCGGAGATGCATCTGGTGTATTTTGTCCGTAAGTGTTTCTTACGTCATTGGAAGATTTTTCTGGACTTGGTCAGATGGATGTGGCTCCTTTTAACCCTCTGATGCCTTAACCCTTTAACTTGCAGCTCAAGTATTTGGTAGAGCATTTTTTGAGTCGCAATATCTCATTGAAAATGTGTTGAACTGAGTAAAACCTGATTAGATCTTCTCTACAGCTTGAAATATTTTTTTCTGAATTGTGTGATTTCTGATCTTAGTGCCCCAACAACATAAAATATATATATATATATATATATATATATATATATATATATATATATATATATATATATATATATATATATACATATATATATATATTATTACTATTATTTTTATTTCTTGGATGGAAAGTTAAAGGTGAAAAATTTTATTGACTTGGAGCAAAAAGGGTTAAATATGAAAGCTTGTGTCCAGATTTTTTTCTTCAGGGTTTTTATTCTTCTTAGGACATGAAAAAAATAGTATATTTTTTTCAATATTTCAAATATTTCATGCATCTGAACATAAAAAATAAAACTAACAAAACTGTTGTTTTTTTTTTCGTTTTGTTTTTTTGGTAATTCCATGAATAATTATTTCTTTTTATTGTTTGCAAAACATCTGAACATATTTTCACATCATGTGCATCACTTCTTTAATATGAGTTGTGAATCACAGGCAGATTAAGTCTGACCAATGTGCACGAGCATGTTCATAACATATTCTTGGAAGCACCTTAATCTTCTAAGCTTAAAGGACGGCTGCTTGTCTGAAAAAGTCCTTTACCTGTTCAGGTGTTTCTCCCAAACTAAAGACTTCCAGTCTGTGTGCACAGTGCTTGTTTCTGTCTGTACACGAGTGACAATCATCTGACACTGGAGAGGAGCCTGACAGCGTAAATCCCAGTCAGCTAATGCCTCATTACTGTTTCCTAAAATACAGGTGGAAATGGTATCAGCTGGCTGTGTGGAGCGTGGACGACAGAGGGAAGCACGGCGTGCTTTGTGTGAAACAGAAGAGGCTGAATTCAAGAGGCTCTTATCAGGAGAGCGGATGATGGCGTGATACTGGAGTTTCACTACAGCGGCCTACAAGTGGTGTGTGAATGTGACAGAGGAGAGAAAAGGGCAACGGCGGACAGAATTCAAGCAGACACTCACACACTCACACGCACACACACATATACACACACAGCAGGTCATAATCGCTCCAACATGTGAGCGCAGCATGCTCTGAAGTCACACACAAACAGGCAGCTGCCGGCGACCTGCTGCGCGCGTGTGATTGTTCCTCTCTGGGGTTCTGTTTCTCATAAGCGTGCCTCCACATAGGTGTGTCTTCCTCTGTGTGTGTGTGTGTGTGTGTGTGACCCAGCATCACAACCTCCTGCTCACACAAACACACTACCACCACCTACACCTTCACCAACTCCAAAGGATTAGCTGCCGCCCATGCCGGGACCACATCGCAGCCAATCATGTATTCATGGGAAATTCAATTTCTCCGACACACTGGGATGATTTGTACCCCGACACACGGCTCTATCTCGCCAGCAGAATTGTGTCTCAAATTGAAAAAGCAAGCAGAGGACGTCTTTGACAATAGAGGCCGGAGCGGGGTAGGAATACAGGAATGTGAGAGCAGAAAAATAGTTAACGTAGAAGGATTTCCAGTCCAAGGTGGAGCCACACAGCCCTGACTTATCTGTTAGACCCCAAACCTGAGGGTGTGGAAATTCATCTGCATATCAATGCTTCTTCTTGGCCGATTAACTCTTTCTGTGCAGGTGAGATAACACGGAGGAATCCTTTTCCCTGAAATACAGATGTTCTCTGCACCCAAACCTTTACTTCATTTCAGAAACAGAGACCGGCTGCAGGTGTCCACCAACGTTTCTGCATCATTAACATCAAATCACCTCAATCAGGCAATGAAACAATCTCCATACAGAAACATCTGTGTTTGCTTTGTTATAATTTCAGGTTTTAATCACCAAAGCACCCTCTGCCAGAGCATCAGCCTCATTTCCCCCTCAGTGTTGGTAAATAAACGCCATGAGGGCTAGATGCATGCTGCATTGTAGAAAGATGACCGAGACTAGCCAGTTACAGCTAAGATATCTGCCCGTCTCTGCTCTGAAGTTTGTGAAAAAGAGCGAAATTTGCCAAAAGTTCACAACTAGTTTCACTACTAGTTTAAGAAAAAAGTCAATGGCGCAAATGATACTTGTCTTCATTTTCTGTTTATGGCAGGTGGCATTTGTTTTTTACCACCACCTACTGGAATGAGTTAGCATTACAACTCTCAGATGGTCCGTTCCATATGGTGACATGATGCGAATGAAGAGACGGTGATTCTTGTCACTTGCAGCCCTCAGAGAGGTGAAACCAAGCGGTAACCTCCAGTCGAAAATTACAAGGCGAAAGTGCTAAAATCTGCAGATCATCGAGAGTCCGCTTGAGGCTGGAAGTACCAGAAGTTACATACAACAACAAAAAAAATTCACAGCAGAAATAAACATGTTTACAGCCTGAAAAAAATGTCTTCAATCTGAATAGATAATTTCTCTAAAGGCACAAACTGTACGGGAGGGATTTTTCTTCATCCAATCAGAAGCACAGCTCAGATGATTGACAGGCGAGCGCTCTTCAGCTGTTAGAGTGGAGGCTCAAAGCCCGCCTCATTTCCAATATGGCCCCCTAAGTTGATTCCAAGGACGCTGTTTTTTCTATCAGCTTTACTTTCACTTTCAAAAACCTCAAACCAGTGAAGTTACAGATCAGATGTACACACTACATTCATCTCATCTCATCTCATTTTATCTCATTCTCTGCAATCAGAAACCCTGATTCTGATTCTCAGAATAAACACTCTGAGGGGAGAATTCACGTGGAACAGATTGCGGCTGCTTATGGCACCAAGATCTGTCCATCATTTCCTCCGCTATCGGCTCTCTCTGTGCAGTTTGCCCCACCTGACTGTGACTGAGACGAGCTGCTAGTGTCTCCACTCTGTGCTGCACAGATCTGAGCTGTGAGCTCTCATCCTGACGGAGATAAACTCTATCCACAGACATGATGAGCGGGATGGAGCGAGGAAGACCCCACAGTTGGATTTAGGAGCAGATATCAAGCTCACTTCATGAAGCGAGGTGAAAAACACAGCTCTGACCCAACAGTTTGTTAAACTCTGGTGAGAAAAATACAAACTGGTGTGTCGGATCATTAACGCTCGAACACATTAAAGACTCTGTCAGTCATCTGCCTTATTATAACCATGATTAACACACACACACACACACACACACACACATCATTCAGGAACATGAAATGGACACAGGTGTTCAGCTCTCAGCATCATTTATTCACATCCTCATCATCCTCATCATCCTCATCATCGTTCGTCCTCTCTGCGTCTCTCTCTCTTCTCTCCTGGTAATAACACGCGGATAAAGCATCATCAAGGCTCTAATGGCGGCGACACCGCTGGGACACACATGTTGAGCAGGTGCCAACAGGCTAATTGAAGCCAATCAGCATTTCACGCAGCAAGCGTCACCTGCATAATCAGGTCGTTCCCTCCAAAAGTCCCCATGGTGCTTTGCTTATTTTCCCTCCCTGTTTCCTCTCGTCCCCGCGGTGACGGCCTGAATATGCAGATGACGCCGCCGCTGGTGTCTCACAAAGCAGACTTCACATATGGCAGGAGGCAAAGTTCAGGGGGGAAGTGATGCATGCTGGGAGTTCAGGAGAGGGTCTGATCCCTCCTCCTGTCAAGATGGATCTCGCCCCCCAGGTGAGGCTTCTAGTGATGGAACGTTAAATCAGACGAGGCCATCGGGACGCACACACACACACGCAGACACACACACTCACTCAGTGAAGAGATAAAGACAGAAACAGAGGAGGCTTGAAGATGAAGATATTTCCAGAGAGATAATCCCCTCTCCGGGTGGGAGATTTGAAGAGGGGAACCTTTTCATCATCCTTCATTTTGCCATTTTATCTTCCCTCTCCCCGGCAGCAGCCCTGATGAGTTTCTTTTTCATCCTGACTGTCTCCTAAGGTTAGAAACACGCATACTGTAGCTCAGTTTTGGATCTAATTTAGTCGCTCCAAAAGGCAGAAGAAACTGAAATTACAACCTCTAGGATGCTCGCTGCTGTCAAGACGTCTCGTTGGAGTTTACATCCATCATCAGAGTTATACTGAATGAAAACATCTCGCATCGAATCAAAGCTCCCGTTATCACCACAAATCAATCAGTTAATCCTTCATTTCTGACGTCCACTGAACCGAACTCATTTCTGCATCTGATTCTCCAGTCGCGATACATGACGAGGGCCAGATTTATTTAATCTGGGTGTTTTACGGCTTTGCAACGGACAACGTTCATCGACCTTCTCAGTAAAGACCAAAGCTGCTTCTTAAAAACAGGAAGTCAAGTGTGTTTGGCGACCATTGTTGTACATGATCCTGTTCAACAAGTGTCAGTTTTTCAAAATAGACCGTTGAGTGAAGTCTGGGGCAACAATCTCCCGCTTTGTCAAAGTGAAATATTACTTCATTGCTGGATGTACCTTTGATTGTGTTTCCTCTGGTTTAGTCGTGCACTTTTAACAGCTTTCAGTTATTTGGTGCTCCTTTTTGCCTTTTTAATCTTTAAGTTTCAAACTGCAGTGACTCCGATCATCTCTCAAGCAGCTCAGGGAAAGTAAATCAGTCTTTAAACATCTCACACTGCATGAAAATCTGACAAGATAATAGAAAGAAACAAATAATCTGGACTATGCAGACTTTTGTTGCAAAAGCGCAACTCTCTAGATCAGGGGTTCCCAAACTTCACCAAGACAAGGCCCCCAAGAAGCATTAGCTTCTGGCTGAGGATCCCCTTTGCAAACGAACAGATTTTCGGCAAGGTAGCTTGCTTTGTAAATTCAGCAGATTGCCTGACCTGATGCTCTTCTTTACGTCTAAAGAAGTCGACTGGCGGGTGTTTTTGTATCAAGTGACGCTGAAGTTTTGAAGGTTTTAAACACTCGTTTGAGAGGGTCTCCAGACATAGGACGCATTTCGGGCAATCATGCCCATTTTTCTCTATGGCTGTAAAGCCATACTTAATGTACGCTGCCTCATATTTTCAAATTTCAGTTGGCCATGAGTTCTTGGGGGGTTTTTGCAGCAGAATCTTCCACAGCAGGGCTGTTGGCCTGCTCCTTTGGTATTTGTCTCTCAAAAACCTTTTAATTTTTTGCTAGCTAGCAGTTTGATTACAGGCATAAACTGCCAGTCGACACAGATGATGACATCTTCATGCCCAAGTTTGAACTGTCACACGAGGTGCGGTTAAGTACAATCGAAAACTTGAGGCTCTAACGAACTGCAAATTACATGTTGTATGTTCAGGACAAATGGTTATATAAAAAGAATAATTTGTTTTCTGAGGCCCCCCTAGGGCCCCCTGGCAGCCCCCACTTTGAAAACCACTGCTCTAGATAATCAGATAATCTAGAAACTGGTGTTGAGAGGAGAAGAAAACAGCTCATCTGTTGATAAAATCCGCCATGAATATCTGCAACTCTGCAAAACTGTTTGCTTTTGAAAAGTCAAAATGTGAGAGCAACCACAACAGATTAATTCCCAGTTGGATGCACTGTATGACCTTTCATCAAAGGTAATATGTAAATTCTTAAGCTATGGTCAAAAATACACGTGGCATGCTCTCTCACATGGATAGAAAAGCAGAAATGAGTGCTGATGTACTAATGTGAAAAATGACCTTCGTTATCTAAACGTAACCCTCGAGATTAAGTTGGAATTTGGCGGAAAATTCTGCAAAACATAAAGAAATATCATCTTTAAATGAAAACGAAGTGGAAGAATTTAATTAGCGAGATTTACAGGTGAACATTTGGAGCCAGGTGTAAAGATATTTCTCCCAAGAGTCGCTGAACAACTACTTAAAATGATCTTTGACAGCAAACATCCGACATTTTCAAAGAGGAAGAAGAAGCCAGCAGCATCAGCTCAGCATTTCATGATGCGTCTCTAGGAGGTTTCAGGGTTTACGAATGACTGATTAAAATGTCTGTAAGTCAAATAAATTCATGATTTTATACAAACCTATTTGCCTGTTAAGTTGTTTGTCTGTCTGCAAACCTTGACTCAACGCTCCCCGCTGCCAGCCTGAAGCCACAACTCGTTAATTAAAACAAGAAATCTGTTCCAAAACATTCCACATAGCTCCGTTTCTCCAAGGTGCACCACTCCTCAAACTCCACAAGAGCGTCCACAGCTAATTAAAGCAGGGACCTTAGAGGAGTCCTGTGGCTCACGCTAAGACGACAGACCTGCTCGCATAATTAACCAAATCAACGTTTACACTCCAGCAGACTTTGTGTGCACGCTTTCCGGGGCCGACCAGCAATCCACAAAACCCCCCATTTAAGAATGCAACAAGCGTCATCCTTTCAGAGCCGCTGCTCCTCGCCCAGGAGCCACAGTCGCGCTCTTTTGTATATGAAGCAACGCTAATGAGAATGAGGTCATGGGGACTCTGGCAGCCATTGTGACGGATGTGGAGAGAGACACAAGCCAGAACCATAACACCTCTTTCTCTTCAACACACACACTCCCCACTCAGAGTGTCAAAACACGCAGAGAGTGGGGTCGGCGATGGCAGCGGACGGCGAAAATAAGGGCAGCTCTTTGGCAAGAGGAGGCCGTGTCGGAGGCAAGTTCCAGGAAAAGGATTTATTATAAAGAGAGAAGGGAAAAAGTTCACTTCATCTTTCCATTTCAACAACCTGTGCAGAGATAAAGTATGCAAACACGCTCCATCCAGAAAGAGTTAACACAGCAATCAGACACTGTGTTCTTTCCCCTTGAAAGGCCAGTGAGTGAGTGCCTTTCACAGGCCGGAGAGCTGCAGAGCCGGAGAGCCGGAGGAGGAGGGACGGCAGAGAAATTGGCTGTGAGAGAGATGAGGTTTAACAGGGAGGAAGCCGGGGAAAGGGTTTAACAAGGCTGTAACACTGCAGGAAAGAATGTCCTCTTTCCAAGGGCCAGTGGAATAGGACTAACAGGGACACACACACACACACACACACACTTATATATGCATGCTCACAGAGGCATCAAAGAGAGATTCAGCGTCATGTTTCATCAGCGGGGAAACAGCTGTCAACAGATGTGCGCTTATGAACTTCCTGCTCTGATGCTACTCAGGCCGAGCTGGATTTTACGCTGCAGAGGCCTCCGGGTGCAGAAACAAGGTCAGGTTCGACAGTGACCACATATCTCATGGATGATGTCACTCAAAAGGCTGCTTGGCAGACTCTGCTCAGAGGAAGACGCTCTGAAAAATCCACCACGGAGAGAATGAAAGGCTTTCTTTGAAGGCTTTCAGGTCTTTTATAACCTTTCACCAACTGAAAACTGGAGAATTATTCTTTCCAATATTTCAAACATGGGTGTAAAGTAATTTTCAAACCTCTACATTTTCATGTGTTGTAGAAATCCCTGAATCTGTCTGAAAACGGATCAAAACGCTCTGATCTAAAAATAGCACCAGATCTTCAAGAGACTTGCTGAAATGATGAGGTCATCACATAAGGGTCTCCTAACTGCTTCATAACACCTTAGAGGAGCAGGTCTCTAACCACCCAGCTCTGCCCCCAAAGGCTTCCAGAGGGCTGGCCAATCAGAGGGAAGAGGGTCTGTGGAGCAGGGAGCCTTAAAGAGACAGCAGCTAAAATTAAGTGTTTCAGACAGAGGCTGAAATAAGAGTTTTCTAAAACAACATTAAGAGGAAAAAAGTAGGAATTTCATTGAGCTTTAAATCATGTAAAGATACTTAAAAGACTAAAAAAGCAAACACAAAACCTCTTCTTAAGCTATGTGATAAGTTATCCCAGCAAAAGAGGATGAGATTATTATTTATCAAAAATTTGTTGCTTAAAAATTCTTAAGTTTTTGGTTTAACTTTAATAAAATTTTACAACAAAAAATACCTTTAACCCTTAAAAGTCTGACATAAAAAACAGCCAATAAATTCTTTTCTTTTCAGAACAGAGATGTTTATTAACCTTATTAACAAAATTTGCAAAAAAAATGCTAATTCATGTTGTTGATGATATATTTATTTGTGTCTTATTTGATATATCGGGCAGTTTTGACAACTTTTTGTAAAGTTTTTAGAAAATATGCTTCATTTGATGCAGAAAACACAAATGGTTAAGAATTCAGATTTTATTCTTACCACAACTTCTTGGAAAAAAAAATCCTGGGGAAAAAAAGTGTGTGGATAATTTCCTGAGAGCAGCCTTTGTGAAAAGGGCCAGAATACAACTTCAGCTGCCTGTAGTGGAATGATTATCCTTAAGCGTGTTGAATAAATTTTTTAACTTTTTTAAACAGTTTTTTTTTATGAAAATATTGATCATGTTGATGAGAAAGAGGTCTTTGAAACTCAAGAATCAAATATGATATGTTCGGCAACGTAAAGAAACGAGTACAGGATCTGCAGTGCTTCATTTTTTAGTGGTCTGCTTTGAAGGGTGACGTGAAACTGACTTTGTAGTGCTTGTGGAAACCCTGGAAACACAAACCGACTGAATACGGTTTAAAGGTGCCAAAATCAAAACTACAGCTTCCATCGAGTGCCTGTCACAAAATATCTGATAGTTCAATGGAAGGTCATGATTTTGCATGAAATAGAGCGATACGTCGGGGATCATGTACACAGAGCAGGCTGCTGGAGCAGAAATAAACCCATCAGGGTAACACTGGACCACGACACCAAGTGGAGCAGACTGACTGATTGGATTATTCAAACTGCGGCAACATAATGCTGAAAAAGTCTCTGAGCATTACATCACAAAGAGCGTAACACAGAGAAAAACAGACACGTCTAACAGTGACCCACAGTCATCCCACACAACAGCACAGACTTCTTAACCAAAGCAGCTTTAACTGATCTCTCCTTAAGAGAAAAGGAGAGAAAAGGAAACGCTGCTCTCCGGAAACGGGCGAGGGTTTCACAGCGTTTGGAGCTAAGCTGTTTTTCAGAGGCGAATGAAAAGAAAAGGATGATAATGAAAAAGAGGATTAGCCACAGAAAGAGAGGAGGGAACCGGTCGGGCCTGTTGTTCATTACACACAATAATATTTAAAAAAGGCGAACACGCTCGGCCTCCGTCGCCTCCACCGCCCTGCTGGAGGTTTGTTCACCTCAGCACGACAGCTCTAAACCTCGAGCACATTTTCTCCACCAAGTGTCTTCCAAAAGACGTATTTGCATACAAACAGCCTGTCCAAACTCACAGAGGGGAGGAAGAAGGGAGGAAAGAGGAGTGTGAGAGTGTGTGTACATGAAAGAGAGCACAGGGAAGAGGTCTGTTTGTCCTCCTCAGGTGCGGAGGGGCTTTGGATATAAGCAGAGAAGAGAATCTCATTACCTGAGTGATGCACTGTCTGTGTTTACACACCTTATTCCAAAGAGGCTCCGACACTCCTTCATTCCCGCCTCTCTCTTTCTTTATCGAGAGGAGAGAGGAGGAGAAAATGTTCACAATGCAATAACAAACCGGCCGGTTCAGCCTCAGAGGAGCACGAGGATCAAACCAGTCTTTCTAATAGACGCTGAATCACTCTGACCACAAACAACAGCTCCAGAAAAGTCACACGAGCATGAACAACGAGCCGGAGAGAGGAGAGGCTGTAAGGAGGCTGCTGACTCAAGCTAAAACTAGCCATCGAATGCTAACAGTCAGACCTGATGAGAAGATTTCATCCTTTACAGAAGAACTGAGATACGACAGATCCTCACTTAACATCTTTCAAGTTTGGACAACTTCCTGCCTGTGATTTTATGTCGCGTTAAGGTCTTTTCTCCATATCTACATGCTGAACCAGAAACGGTCTGTTTTTCATTTGCATGTTCTTGCAAACACGGTTAATTTTACAGTCCGTCTCCAGATGCCCTTCAGAGTCAAATTTCTTTCTAGCATAGTTCATCTGTTTAAAGGTACCTTTTGAATCCTGTTTTGTCTTGCAAACGTTGATCAATTTTTTACGAGGTACACTGAAGTTTGTAGTCTTACCTTTTCAGTACATGCATAAAATATCTATTTTGAGGTACATTTTATAGTTTTTTCTACAAACTTTCAGTAAATGTGAACAGACAATTCTGTCGTCTTAGTTTTCATCACATGATTATTTTCAACAGCCTGTTTTTATGAACCCTGTAGAGTGTTTTCCACTTGGTCATGTGGTTATTGCATAATGGTCTGTTTTAAGGTACATGTAAGCAAATCTTCAACACACGACTAACTGCAAACAGTATGTTTTAAATTGCCCTTTTTCATTTCTTTTAATTACATGGTTGACTTTAAAACAGCCTGTAGAGCCTGTTTTTACCACCTCACTATGTGGTTAAATCCCAACAGTCTGTTTCAGGGTACTCTTTAGGACAAAAGGTATATTTAAAGGTACCTGGAAGAGATCAGAGTTCAAGGTTCATGTCTTCTTACGTTTTCAGATGCTCTTTAGAATTTTTTTTTGTTGTTGTTTTTGTTTTTTTTTTTGTTTTTTATTTAATTTCTAACTCAACTTCAACTCAACACAATCCTTTTCAAAACACTCTTTGGAGATTTGTCCAAGGGTCACGTTTTCTTTGTTTTTTTTTGTTTTGTTTTGAGTTTTTTTTTTTTTTAGGCTTTATAAAGTTGTTTTTTATCTTATTTCTAACTCAACTTAAACTCAACACAATCCTTTTCAAGATCATCTTATTGGACCAACTTTCAAACCTGTTTTGTTAATGTGGTCTGTTCGAGGTACCCTTTAGGGTCTTTATTTTTCACTTAGTCTTTGGTTGACTCCTAACGTTGTGTTTTGTTGTGTTTGACACATGACTCATACTTTAAAAAGCATGTTTTAAAGTACCCATTTGAGTGTGTTTTTGCACATGGTTTATGTTTAAGTCTGTTTCCAGATGCTCTTAAGGGTGTTTTTCTTTTTCCTTTCGAACTTTTTTTTTCAACTTGATGCAGTTTTCATTGAGGCCCCAATAAAAAAAGTTTATTCCTTCTATCCTGTTGTTTTGATGTGGTCTGTTTTGAGGTACCCTTTAGAGTCTGCTTCAGTGTTCTTTCTAACACAGGGCACCTTTAATACTGTTTTTTCTATCGTCTTTGACTTCCACTGGATGGTTCATACTCTGACGTATCATCTAGCGCCACCATCAGGTCACAGTTGAATTCATCCAACAGTTTGTTACCTGCAGAGCTGATGACTCTGCCATCATTCACGGCTGTGATCCAAAAATAATTTCCAAATCTTCCCATCTTAAAATAAATATTGGTTCTTGTTTCTTCTGCTTTGCTGCAGCCCAAAAACATCCCTGTCAGATCATCTCTTTATCACTGATTTGCATATCATATTTTTCATAATGTCAGGGTTTTATTCTTCCATAAAGAAAGTCACATCTCCACACCGTCCTCAGGGCTTTCTATCTTTAGAGGGAAGAAATCCATATCTGAGCAGCTCACATTCACACCTGCACATTGAAGCCCCATAATTATCCCTTTAGCGTGTATTTAAATCTATTTTTAGCCTCTCTGTGGCTGACTGACACCTCATGTCTCTGAAAGAAGTCTGAAATCACCTGATGCAGCCGTTGTGACAAGCTGCAAACAAGAATTCAATTTGTCGCTGCTTTGCATCTCTATTCCTGCTCACATTCTCACGTCTCTGTTCAATAAAGCTACAGAAACAGGAAAAAGAGGGCGAGAGACAAAAATGGAGACAGAAAGAGAGAGAGAGAGAGAGAGAGAGAGAGAGAGAGTCAAAGCACACAGCCTCGTCTTCTTCATGTGACACACAACAACTGCTTTTGACAGAGTAGTTGAACACCACACGGGTGAACATGCAGAGTAAAGATGAAAAAGCCACCGAATCAAGTTCCTGCTTCTCTCTCTCTCTCTCTCTCCTCCCTTCTTTCCTTTTCTTTCCTCCCACACTCTCACCCTCTCAGTCACTAGCTCCCCTGACACACCGCTGCTCTAATTGCTATCAACATGACTCACAACCACTTTTTTTTTTTCCTCCCAAGGACGAGAATTATTACTGGCAAGCTTAACGTCCGTCAACACATGCTAATTCTCATTTTACTGCTTCGAGTGGCCTTTGTGTGTGTTTGTGTGTGTGTGTGTGTGTGAGAAGGTGTGTGTAGGTGTTTGTGAGGTTGGCACGGCAACCGAGCACGTCACTTCTGGAGAAACTTTGATAGCAGAGCTGACTTTGAACCGAGCGGAGTTTAAGTTCAGAGACAAACTGCAGCCAGGCAAGAATAACTTTTTAAAACATGATTCAACTCATAAGCAGAATTGACGGATGTTAACATGAACTTTAACAACTGTGAGACACTTTTCTCTGGGATCCTGTGGAGATGGATTCATACAGACCCTTCACTGTAGAGAGAAGAGCTCTTTACAAAAGTCTTGAGCACGATGCACGAAGACTCTCTGCAAACTACTCGTGCAAAAATCAAAAAAACGAAACGAGAGCTTTTTTTTTCTTAGCAACTGATGAAGCCCTCTCCTCACTTGCACGTCAAACCTGCAGGACGTAGACGTCGGAAGAATCAAAGCAGCTGCAGGAGCTCTGCCTGTTTGTCCGCTGTGATGCTGAAACAGAGAGCAGCCACACTGACAAAGTTTGTAATTCACAAGGCCGCTGCACACAGGAATCAGATGCATTTGTTGTATCAGCCAACTGAAGGAAGAACAGATGGTGTCATTATACTTTGGAGGACGGTCAAAACGCTCCTTTTCAAGGTTTCATGTTCATTTTCTGGCACCAAAGTCCTGTTAGCGGATCTAAAATTAGAGGATAAAGAGTCTCTCATGCGTTGGCTTCTCATCCTTCAGATATCACAAACATAAATGTTTAAAATGTGTGTTGATGTTTCCTCAGCCCGTATTCGTTCCTCTGCTCTGACACCAGCTCCAGACAGAAACCGAAGACACCCCGATCCCTGGTGAGGGCAGGGTTTGTAGAGAAAGCAGGGACGGATGAGCGGCAAGGGAAGACGATCCAATCTGTAAACGTGTTCCTGTGAAGGTGAAATACTGGAGGATCCCTGCTGAGGCGCATTTCACAACTCTCCCTGGGACTCCATACGCAGAGCTTTCCCACTGCTCCTATAGTAGCTGCAGGCGGGCGAGAACACATTTCACACCACCCCCTCACAGAGAAAGAAAGAGAGAGAGAGAGAGAGAGAGAGAGAGAGAGAGAGAGAGAGAGAAAACCTTTTCCTGAAGCAAGATCCACTCAGCCTGTATGTATCTGCATATGTTATCATCAACTGGAAACTTCACTTTGTTTGAGGTATTTTAGGGTCTCAAATCACCATTTAGAAAAAATACAGTGATATAAAGAATGCAAGAAGCATGTTTTTAATCTGCAAAATCTGACAAGGGAACCATCTGATGATCAAAAATCTCAGGTTGAGATGCTACAGGAGGATATTTCATGATATCTTCCAAACCACAGTACATTAAGAGATATTCTCTGTTCAGGGTTGAACCCGAGGGCAGTGCCGGGAGCTCAAAGAGTAGACTTAAAAATGTCTCATCCTCCAGGGACTTTGATTTTGCTTCAGTTATTTCATGAAATTACAAATAATTATTTATGGACCAGGGGAATTTCATCCCCTGCTCCAGAAATGTGAGACTTTTGCAAGGCCAGAGGAATTTTAGTCCATAGAGAGAGGAGAGAGTTCAAAAGGTGTTCAGGATTGTTGTCTTCTTTAGGAGCGTGCATTTTCCCTCCAAAAATCAGGACAAAGAGTTGGAACATCTACTGACATTAACAGCTTTGTTATTTTTCATTCAGGTCATCGGATTCAGATATTCTCGCTCTTTCTCAGGCAAATGCTTTGGCCCGTAGAAACCAAGAGGGCAAAGCAAAGACCCATTAAAAGTGTACTTCATATGAGAAACAGGAACATGCGCCAGACTTGACAGCAGAGTTTCTGGAGAAGGATCACACCACGACCAGGCCTCTTCCATGAATTCAAACCCATTCTTTCTTTCCTTTAACACACTGGGCTCTGGAATGAGGTTTGTCCAGGCTTCCCAAGATTGGAGAAGCAAAAAGTTCAACATCAAATTCAGAATCATTTTTACAATTAAATCAGTAGTTCATCGTCAAAGTACATCCTGTTGATGGTGTGCTCCTTGTGAGTGAATCAATGCTTCTTGATCCTTTTTCTTCTTTGTTTTGATGTTTTGATCTTCTTTTGTTTAGATGTTATTCTTTCCATAACTTCTTGAAAATGATCAATGATTTTTCTGAACAAAAAAAAAAGTGTGTGGATAATTTCCTGAGAGCTGCAGTTTTGAAAAGGGCCGAAATACATCTTCAGCTGCTTGTAGTGGGATGATAATCCTCAAGAGGGTAGAATAAATTTTTTAAAACAGGTTTTTAATCAAAAATATTAATCATGTTGATGGTATTGAATTTACTGAATTGTTAGCAACAAGTAAAAAAAAAATCTGCCAGTGGAGTAAGTGAAATTTTCTTGTATTTAGACATTTTTCTAAACTTGACAAGTAAATTTTTCTGACCCCACTGGCAGATTTTTTGACTTGTTGCAGGTAATTCAGACCTTATTTTTGTCTTTTAATATCTTGAAATAAGACACGTTCCTGGACTTCTCTGTTGAGTGAGGCTCATATCAAGTATAATAAGGCAATTCTTACTTTAAATAGGACAAAAACACACTTGCTTAGATGTCAGTTTTTGCAGTGTATCTGCAGTGAATTTACCTTTTCTTTGTTTTTAGGTGCACAAAAATGCACACAAAGTAACCCCATGTTTGCAGCACGGGACGTCCAGCTATTTCTCTTTCAAAAATGCATTTTATTTTTCCTCTATGGCCCAGAAAGCAGCATAACATGTCCTTTTTTAAACCACAATCTGCTCTGCACTGAGTGATCTCTGCTCCCTACAGCTCCTCTCCCCTTCCTCAATGACACACACACACACACACACACTGATGCTCACAGGTAACAACTGTCTGAGCTTACAGCACAAAACTGATCAAAGGTAATAAAATAATAATAAAAAGAAAAAGTTTAAACTCTGTTTGTTTTGAGGTGATTGTGGAGGACGTCTTTTTGAATCGTTGAATCTTCACTGAAGGTTTCCGTAGCAATAAAGATCTTCCTCCTGGTCAGGTGAGAGCCTCCACAGCAGAGTGAAAACTATCAGAGACATGTGTAAATACATGAAGGTTTGCTCAGGATGAGCTGAATTAATGCTGCTTCCTGAATCAATGGGTCCACTCCCTGACTGATTCATTCCTTCCAGAGCTGAACATGAAACATGAAGGACCTGAGAGCAGAGCGAGCAGAAGAGCCGCTCTGAATTCAGATCAGGACTTAAACCACTGGACGACCCAACAGGATTCCAGTGCTGGTTTCCAGGGCAACACAAAGAGGAACTTTCTACCATGACAGCCAAACGGCGAACACAGAAAGAGCGGCGAACACAGAACAAGAGCGAACACAGGGTTTGTGTTTGTAACAATAAACACACGCTGGGTTTGTTTCTGCACTGAGACAAAGAGGAGAGAAAGTTTGGATCATTTCGGAGATGTTCAAACACATGAGGGACTTTCTTCTGAGCCACAGTCTGACAGAGACTTGTTTTGGCTGTTGCTTGGAAACTAGTCTCTCAAGCTCCACCACAGTCACACACACATACACACTAACTGAGTCATTTCACCTTTTCCAAGCCTAGAGGACACGCTGGGAAGCAGAGAGGACATCCCTGACTTTTATATGAAGGTTAAAAGAGGGATGATGTGACAGCTCCTCAAAAGTGAAGCCAGTATAGGTCATATAGCCCGTTTACACAACATTTCATAGTGTTTGACCCGAAAACACACAAAAAAAAAAATCAGTAAAAAAGTCTGTGTTTACACGAAAAGGACGCTTAAAGACTGAAATCGCTGTAGTATGCATGCCAGGCCTGTAGTTGGCGATATAACTGTAGAGTCTTTTGGTAGTCCGCCGCCAAAGAAGAAGTGGGCTGATCATCTGGCGTATATATTGAATGCAACTTCACTGACTGCAGAAGTGGAGGAACAGATGCTCATTTTGTTGAAAGGCAGTCAGCAGATTCAGTAGTTCTTCAAAACTTTGTTTTAGGTCGGCTAAAATACCGTTACCGTGTAAACAAGAGGCCAAAACGCATCAATACTTTTGTGTTTCATCCTAAAACCGTTGTCCTGTAAACGGGGCCTGAGCTTGCTTCTGCATGTTTGCTTTGTCTTTCCTCTGCAGATTGCTCTGACCTGAGGGATCATAGCATTGCTCATTGAATTAAATGGGACAAATCAGTAAAAACCCTCTTTTCAGTACTTCTGTTTGTATTCTTGGGTGTCTGGATTATTTACTGACCCACTAAATGTGAAACAGCCAAAACAGTCCATAGTATCTGCCTGATAACAGTCTGATGCTCTCTTTGGAATCTGTTCAACTTGTGATGTCACAAGTTGAACAGAAATATCCAGAAGAGACAGCCAAGGAAGGTAAAGGGACTTTGAAGCAACATCATCGTCAATGTGGGACATCAAACAACACAAGCTCAACCGGACAAAATCTAGCTACAAAATCACTTCCAGTGCAGTATTTAAGAGCATGTTGCAGGGGGTCTTTTGGCTTCACTTTTGTGCAATGGGAACTGGAGACACGCTGTCCATCTGAACAGTTAATGACAAACATTCACAGTCTTGCAAGTTAGACAAACTCTGCATCTACCTGGCGTCAGTAAACACTCATTAGACAGAAAACCACTTCGTCTCGCTGCTCCGTGGAGTTTCTCGAGGTTTTGTTTACACAGAAACCGTGGCACCGAAACAGGAAACACAACCTACTGCCAAGAGTCAGAGAGTGGTCCCACGCCAAGACAGAGGGTCTGGATGAAGATCTGATCAATGGATCAGAGAGTTAGCTCGCTGTTGTTTTCTGTGCCCACAGATCGGACACTGATGTGTATATTTAGCTTGAGTCAGGATTGTTGGAGCTTCGCTGTGACGTGTTTGTAGATCCATATCAAGTTTTCAGAGTTTACTGTCCCACTGCCGAGCTTTCAGGGTCTTTATGTTCAAACATATTCAAGATTATATGAGGCTTAGAGCCTTTGCTAGGAGAAACAGTGACGCTCAATGAGGGAAACAAAGGCTCTCTCTCTTTTCTGCATCAGTGATGAACCAGGAAGGCAGGGAAGATGAAGGGGACTCCCAGGTAATCAGCTACCTTAATGCTCACACAAACTACTGAACAAGCAAAGTGCACAAGCGAAAAATCTGCTTCACTGTTTGCTTTTTCTGCCTAAAGAGCAATCCAGTTTAAGTTTTGTAAACAGCGACCCTGTGAAGTTCCTGCTCTCCGTGAAATCCTCCAGTCTCAGGCTGTGTTTGTCTTTTTATTAGAGGGGATGTTTGACAGAGAAGCTGCTGCAGGAGTGCTTCAGTCCCCGGAGACTCTCAGCTGTAAAATATGCATTTCCAACAGCAACTTGACACAAGATCACAGTGATAAATCAATCACTGGATCCATGATAGAAAGTAAAAGAGCCCTGATGTTGTGGAGAGATCCAAGCGCAGTGCAGAAATATGTCGTGGTTTTGTGCGAGTGTTGAAGAGTACTTTATAATTTGGAGACACAGCAGGAGCCGGATTAAAAAGAGAGAAGGAGACAGCGCAAACAAGGCCGATGATTTACGGTGTGGGTTTTGGAGTGTCTTCTTAAGCAGGATGAACGAGGACAGACAAGATAAATGAGGAGAAAGGCTCCCCTCACATGTGCAAACAATTTTCCAGCGCAGAACAACCAGGGGCCAAATGAACTGTCTGCTCAGTATGTGAAGCGTGAACAAATGCCTTTCACATTAAGTCAGGACCCTGGAGACCCAGATAGTGTGTGTGCATGTGTGTGACTGCAGAGCAGGAGGCAGCGGGGCTCTATTGTTACGGATTGAGTTTGTGTGCGTATGGGTGTGTGTGTGTGTGTGTGTGTGTGTGTGTGTGTGTGTGTGTGTGTGTGTGTGTGTGTGTGTGTGTGCACCTGCATGAAGCATGATTTCCCATGCAAACAAAGGCCAGCACCTGATTATAAAACATTATGGTTCCCTCTAAATACTCAATTTAAATTCACCCAGTGCTGTGTTTAGATTAGATGTATGCTGCAGGCGGATAATCCTTCCACCTAATTGTCTGATACGATGCTCACGATCTGAAACCGGAGGGGATGGTGTGCAGGAGGAGGAGAGGAGGTTAAAAGGTTGTAACACTGAATATTCTTTACAAATGGAGGGAAAAAAATGAGTGTAAAGAACCTCCAACACCATGGCGGTGAGGTGAAGACGGACACATCTGGACTGATGAGGTCAAAATAAGGTCATTGAAAGTGTGAGCAGCATTGTGGAGCATCACACACACACATATGGGGGATCCATACAGAATAGATGTAGTGAAGCTGAGCTGGAGTTCAGGCTGACATAGAAAACAAAGGGTGTAGATCCTCCTTTACTGTCACCGTGTTTCTCCATTATTCAATCCAAACGGCTGCGTCAAAGCACCACTTTGACTGATGGGTTTATAACCATCAAATGATCTCATGTACACTGCAAAAACTGACATTAATCAAGTGTGTTTTTGTCTTATTTAAAGTAAGAATTGCCTTATTATACTTGATATGAGCCCCATTCAACAGGCAAGTCCAGGAACGCGTCTTATTACAAGATATTAAAAGACAAAAATAAGATCAACAAGTCAAAAAATCTGCCAGTGGAGTCAGAAAAATGTACTTGTCAAGTTTAGAAACTTTCACTTACTCCACTGGCAGATTTTTTTTACTTGTTGCAAACAATTCAGAGCTGATTTTTGTCTTTAAATATCTTTAAATGAGACATGTTTCTGGACTGGTCTGGTGAATGAGGCTCATATTAAGTTTTTACTAAAAATAAGACAAAAGCACTTCCTAAGATTTCAGTTTTTTGCAGTGTAGGGCTGTTGCAATAACCAGTCGTGGTGATAACCATCTTTTTAGAAAAGGTTCATGTTGGTATTGTCTTGATGGGAATATCAGGTCACTAGCTGGTGTATAGGGGGCGCTGGTCATGGTTTTGGTTACCAATTTCAGCCAAATGGAGGATAGATGAAGAAGAAGCAGCAAAAGGATCAACCCAAACGACTACACGACTACATATACATATACGGACTACAGACCGTATAAAACATGGACGTCATCCCCATAACTTCACCCTTTTCTTCTAAGACAGAGTTTTGAAGCCCGTCATCAACAGGAGGAGCCATATTGGAAATTCTGAACTCCTCGCTAATAGCTACTGGGTGACCAGTTTGATAACTTTAAAAACAATGAGCTATGAAAAATCCTCCCCTGTTCAGTGTGTGCTGATAGAGAAACGATGTATTAAAACTAAAATCATGTTTTGAACCAGACTGTAAACATGTTTATTTCTGCTGTAATGATCGGCTTTTTGAATGGGTGTGTATGTGGTTTCTGCTGTTTCTGCAGACAGCCTCTAGTGGACACTCAGAGAACTGCAACTTTTAACACTTCTGCATTAAGATATAATACACTAGGCTTTATAGTTCTGCACATATTCATCATGCAAACTGACATGCTAATGTTAGCATTTAGCTCAAAACTGCTGAGGAACTAGCAGATGAACCACGCAGCTCATGCAGAGCTGTCCTGTCCAGCAAATTCCAACTATAACCCAAAACTGTTCAGTAAAAAAATCTCAAAGTAAAGCTGCATACAAAAACAAATGAGTAACATCCACTCGTGTTGTTTTCATGAGTCGTCTTTATTCCAAGTCCTCCTGCTGAGCACAAATCCACGTCAACAGTCCAGGAAAGACGCCCGGTTACTACACATTCAGCAGATCCAGCCTCTGACTCCCTCAGCTGTTGTCAGGCATACTAATCCTGTTATTAAATATGAATATGAGGCTCAAACCATGTTGTTTCAGTCCTATTATTGTCCTCTATGTTGCATTAAGCTGTTTGGTTTTATAATGGGCCGTTGTCTTCCAGCAAGGTCACACACACTAATCCACACACACACATATACACACACAGTGGATGCAGAGATTTTAATGCACTTTTATGTTGTTTTTGTGCTCTAAATCCTTGAACATTCATGAGTCCATAAATCCAGAGTTCTTCTACATTAATTCATTCCCACCCAGGAGAGCTCTTAAACCGGGAAGTGGCAGGATTTACCCACAATTCCCTGAAGGGGGCAGCGGGTGGGACGAGAGTTTGGAGTGTCAGCGGCTCTTTTGCCGCTCATTAATCACTTAGGCTACTGTGGGACAGGCCAGCAGGGACCAGAACACACACACACACACACACACACACACACACACACACACACACACACACACACACACACACACACACACACACACACACACATAGACCAGTACACACATTTAGAAATTTAAAGAAAGGTGTGTGTAGCGTACAACTTGTCCCTGCATGAAACAATCGATACACACAAAATGGACAAACAGTATTAAACGTTGGAGCTGTTTCCTCGCAGATACAGTTTCACACACTGGACACACTCACACACACACACGTACACACTCACACAGCCACAGAGAGGAGACAGAAATAGAGGAACACGGCTCAGAGTCCCTCAGGCTGGTCAACAACTCAAAGACAGAGACGGACACAAAAGAGAGCTTTCAGCGGCAGATCTCTCTCCATTCAGAGAGCCGCTCTCTTGTCTCCTCACTGGACGTCATTTTTATTCCTGTACCGCTGAATAACAGCCGTGCGTGCCTTTTATTAAACCTGACTTTTGGGTCACATCCTGAAACCTGTAATCTTTAAATCAGCTGCACAAACTCTGCATGTTTAATCCCCCCTGAGAAGGATTTCTGAGCAGTGTTTGAAGAGACTCTGATGACATAACTGTTTGTTGACAACTGAGAGGATCCCGGAGGAGAAACACAGACAGTTTGAAATCCTCCTGAAAGCAGATACACGCTCGTATTAATGCTACTCAGCTTCAGAAAGTAGTGAAATGTTTTTAATGGTTTTTCTGGAGGAGTTTATCAAACCAGATTACCTCTGTTTGATTCGTCTACAGAACACACTTTACTTTTAAAGGTTTGGCTCACAAACTGAGCTCTGATTCAGATTCAGACCCATTTGTTGGCTGTAAAAACAATGTGTCTGGGAAACACTATTTACCGTTTAGTAAATGTAGGTCTGGCCACTTAACATAAGCGGGAACAAACAGAGGACACTGCTGGGTTATGGAGAGATTATGCAGGATCCAGCTCATAAAGAGAGCGACCCATACTGAGGTCCAAAAGTCACGCTGTCTTTGCATCTTATGTTCCAATTTGGACCTTTATTTTGAAAATCTGTCGTGAAATAATGATGCAGCTTAATGCAAATGAAATTGAATCATGAGAGCAGATAAACCCAGAGGTGTGTAGACTTTTTTGACTGTGGAGGCATTTATTAAACCTCTCCATTCTAACAACAAAAGGTTAATTATCCTCCAGGAGTTTTGATTTCAACAACAACAAAACAGGAACATTTAAACTCTCTAAGCTTGACTATTGAGCTCAAACAGACAATGTTTATTTCCACTGTTATAGTGCCTCAGAGTTCACTTGCATTTGATGACAGGCTCTTCTGCACAAATATTTCTCCAAATATTTGATTTCAATACCATGCCCAGTCCCGATTTCCACTCATTTTACCGCTTTTTCCATTCAGCGTCACTGGAGCTGGAGCCCATTCTAAAAAGACGCACACCAGCCTATCACAGGGCTGAAATGTAGAGACTCGGACGTGTAAAGTGTAACAGGAGGGAACTCACACATGCAAAAAGAGAACATGCAAGCTCCACACAGAAAGATGTGGGGGGGGGGGGGGGTTGAACCTGGGACCTTCTTGCTAACTGCTGCACCACCATGCAGCCCTGACCCTGGATAAATGTTTTTTTTATTGTCTTTTAACTGTAATATTTAGTTCGTCCACCTTTGGCAGCAGTTACAGCAGCACGTCTCTCCGACATGATGTCAATATATACTTCCTCAGGAGACACTAACACTCATGTTATCCCATCATGCCCTCTGGCAACTCAAGCTAAAGGCTTTCCTTTGAATGTTTAATAGCTCTGTACACTTTTTTTTTTTTACAACTTGACCAAATCTGCTGGATGACGGGGTCCGGACTTGAGGAGGTCAGTCCATCATTTCCAGCATTGTATGATGGCTCTATTCTGTGGCATATAGAGCATAATGATGACTTTGTAGATAGACTTTCTTTCAATTTTACGGCTACTTTAAAGACCAACTTAACAAAAACAACTGGCTTGTCCCACTGGTTAAGTCGCACACCCATGTAGCAGGTGGCCTGTAGAGTTACGACGTTCACTGACAAACCAAATCTCTGGGCCGGCTCTTTGACACAAACAGTGGGAACTGAGTATGAGTTGTGGGTCTCGTTTAAAGTGGAGACTCAAACTGAGCCAAATAACGCGCAGCAGCATCTGGATGCACTTTTCTAAAGATAAAAACAGTAAATCAAGGTGTAACATTTGCCAGAAAACGATCTCATGAAGATCTCATGAGCCAGTTGTCTTATGAACGGCTCGTTTTCTGCTCTGACAACCATCCTGTCCCAAAAAACAACTTTAAAACTAACAACTCTGAAAGATGAAATCCCATTCACATGTGAGAGTTTGGAACATCAAACAGGAATGCAGACATTGAAAATAACCAGGTATAACTTCTAGCTAAAGCTGTAAACTTTGACTTCCATATATTGGATTTGTATAAAGCATCCACTCAAACACCCAAAGAGTAAGCATGTTAACCCCACTCACGCCGTCTCTGCTCTGGGAGGACTCCTCTTCACACTTGAGGCAGAATCCTTAAAGCTCCAATCGTCTCTTCAGACCTGCTGAAGTAAAGTGACTGTCTCCATCGCCGCTTTAGGGACATCGAGAGAGAGCACAATATTAACTCTGTTTCTACCAGAACACCAAACCCTAAAAAGTGATGGAAATCTGTCAGGAACAGATGCTCAGTTACTGCAGGGATGGAGCACTGATGTGGAGATTATAGCCTGAGAGTCAAATTTATGTTTTCAGGAGACATAACACATCATAAAGGCAGATTTCTCTCTTTAACTCCTCTGAGCTGCTGCTGACGCTCTCATCAGCAGCTTCCTTTAAAACCTCAAACCTGAAAGGAGAGAGGAAGCAGAGTCTCATTCCTCTGCTCATCAATCTGCACAGTGCTCATAAAAGTCCCTTCATGAGCGGCACCATTTGTCTGTGTTTATTATTCTGGGATGGACTGCGTCCGCGTGACCTTTCAGAGAACATACCAATGCCAAACTACCTGAAGGTGAGTCCGGCTCAAGTCTCTGAATGACAGGATGTACGAGGACCTGTCATCTTCATTAAATCAAACAGGAGGTTCAGTTCATCAAGAGAAAGGCCACAGACCACAACCTGAATGTCATTTTTTTGTGTCTTAACATCATCCTCTAGGTTTTTGGGTGCTTTTTGGGTTACATAAAACTACAGTCACTTCCAGACAGATGAGCAACAAAGATAAGCGTATCATCTTTACAAGATGAAATAATGAGAAGTAAGTGCCGTCTTTATTCTAGTTGTTATTTTAAAACCTAAAGTTTTGGAAAGTTTTACATATTTTATGACATCTTAAATGCTTCAGGCACCAGATCTGAAAACTTCCACCAGCTCTGTTCTGGTTGCATTTCAAAACTTGCAATGCGGAGCTTCTCCACAGCAGATACAAAACTTCTACTTCTGACAGATGCAGGAGCAACAGCAACATCCATTTACACGGAGAAGGTCAAGGTGGAGAGGAAGTCTGACAACAAGTAAGAAGTTCTCCTTCATCACTTCCTAAGTTTAAAATAAAAGCCCAGTTATTCCTCCCTATTGAGAGCTACGTGAACTTTTCCTCACTTTTAATCGTATCTCAGGACTCCCTTCTTTGTAAAATATGAAACTGGTAGCTGGGAATTAAGTATAATCCAGACTATGAATCAGTAAATCAGTTGCCGTCTTTTTTTGGGGGTCTCTAATTTCCTTTCTGTTTACTACAGTCCACAATGTGCAGTTTGTGTGCAGACGTGTAGCTCTTTCTTGTACCTTTGTTATTTTGTTGAGTTTGAAATCCTTCTAGTTTTTAGTACTGAGGTCGGACCTTCTACCTGCATCTGGTTCATCTACAGTCGCCCAAACCTGCTACTGACCACTAATGTCTCAAATTAAGAAGTCTTTACAATCAAACCTGCACTTCACATTAGGTGTATTGACTAATAGTTTGACTAATAGCTTTGAATGCAAGATTATGGCAAAGTAAGGGAGAAAAATGGCAAAAGCGGCAAAACCAGCCTGGTCTCAGTCACCTTAAGACCTGCAGCTGAGCAGTCACCTGCAATTCGCCTCGTGTTGCAAAAAGCGCATGCATAATGGTGACGTCTACACCGGCAGATATACAGTGCATGTCTGTGGCAAAGTTTTTGATTTGTTTTTAACCTTTCTTTAACCAGGAAGTTGCTCGTTGAGATTAAATATCCCTTTTCTAAGAGTGTCCTGGTCAAGACAGGCAGCAGCAAAGTTACAACAAATACAGATAACACACTCAAAACAGCACGCATACAGAACAAATACCTGCAGGATTCAAAATTTTTACTAGATACATCAGATAAAACACCTGCAGACAGATGCATCTGCCTCCAAATCATTCAAGATCCGCTGAAAAGCGTCCAGTGAACCCAAGTCAGACAAACATCTGCGAAGGAAACTGAACTATCCCAGCTTTCAATCAGCACTTGCACCACATAAACATGAAATGTTCTTGATTCATTCGATCCATTGTTGACGTCATTTCGTTGTGTGCTGTTTGCAGGAAAACGGGATTCAAGAGCTTCCAGAAATCAACATCCAGCTCCAACTGGATCTTTGCACATTCACCGTTCAAACATTTATGATGCAGATATTTGTTCCCCAAACTGTTCGGTGTATGCAGAAAAGAAAACATGTGCAGATGCATGAACACATGGTGCATGTTTCCTGGTTTGTGGGTGTGAAAGCATGGTTATAAATCTGAGTACAATGAATTCATCGAAACCACAAAGGCAGAGCAGCGTGGGCGCAAAGACAATAAACAGCAACACATCATGTAATATTTTTAGGATGTTAATAGCAACACCAACTATGAGATGTGGATCGCTTCACATGCTTAGGGAAACGCCCACTCAGAGGCTCCACGCCTTGTTTGACGAAAACCAGAACAAACTCTAAACGTGCAAAATTCAGAACATGACCGGTATAAAGTCCTTACAGAGGCAGTTACAGGATCATAGTTTGAATTAAACATTTCAAGCTTCTGAAACTGAGCTTTCTCTGCATTTCTTCACTTCTACCAATGAACCGATAACTTCAAGAAAAAAACCTACAAATGTCACCATTTAGACTTTTTACTAAACAATTTGTCACCAAACTCCTTCAAACCTGATCCAAACAGGTCTGCTGGACGTGACACGGACACATTATTTTCCCTCTCGTGTTGTTTCTTCTCTTCAGCCGCCTGCAGCCACGGCCAGTAAAAACAGCAATGTGTTACCCTGACAGAAAGCCTCTGAATGCAAGAGATGTCCCCACCAGACACCACCATTCAAACAGCCGCCCACCCCCCTGCTTCTGTCAATACCAATCACAAAGACCGCTCCTGTTTACACAGAGAGCTGAGCTCACTTGACCTGGCCCTGAGGACGATGCACTATAATATTTATACAGCCAGCTCACTTTATAGAGTTTAATCTCCAATTAAAGGCTTAAATAGACGTAATATTCCTTTAAGATGTTTTCGAATATGAAAAATCATGATTCCAGGAGATTTTTTGTTCTATTTTGTCTCCTCTGGCAGTCCTCCTGAAACCCTGAGGGATTTTTTTTTTTCGTGTGAAACATCTGTCTGAAGTCTAATTTAGCGCCACTATTCCAGCAGAGCTGACAGATGAGGCATAACAAGAAGACTACATCCACTCTCCTATGAGCCGACGCGCTGCATTTTAAAGCACGAATAAACAAGGCTCTGCAAAATTCATGGACAAAAAGGCTCCATCAATATTTCAGTCATGGCTTTGTGTGACTAAATCACGCACAGTGGCTGTCTGCTTAGTGGGCGCTCCTCGTCTCCACGCTGCGCTGCACGGTGCGCTCACAGGCGCGTCCTTGGACTCCTCCTGCATGTTAACACCACATGAGTGCTTGTTATTGTGGTTCTCAAAGTGGGGTCAGGGGACCTTCCCCGGGTCACTAATTGACCATTAAAGGGGTTCAATGAGTCAGACATAGCCGTGTTAATTAAACTGCGATTAAATATGAGGTGAAGTGCAAACAAAGGAGCTTTTCATCACAAGTTTCCCTCTGCGCAGCGCGTGCAAACAGCAACAAAGATGCTCGTGAACCTGAGCCTCATTGTGATGTCATGGCAGTCTGAGGCGGAACTGGAAACATCTGTGTGCAGGAAAACGCTCACAAACTCCTGATCTCTCAACAAAGCCCGGAGCCTGACAGCATCCAGCGCGCACCAGCTGGACCACCTGGATGCGTAAAAACCTCCGCGAGCCGCCTCCTCCTCTCTGTGCAGCCTGCACAGGGAGGGACAGCTCGTTTCTGGTGATGTGCGTTGGGGCTGCTGGGGTGATGGATGGAGAAAGGTGACAAAGGAGGTGTGTGGAGAGGTTGGTGCACGAACCAGCAGGTCGTGACGGGACGGGGAGGACGGGGATCAGCTACTTACGCTGCTGTTCTCTCCTGTCCAGTGGACCATCGCCTGGTTGTGGGTCGCATCCCCTTTGAGCACGAAGGAACTGCTGAGCAGAGACATTTGTTTATCCCGGGACAGAGCCCTCCTGAAGCGGGGTGAGTTCTCCGCGCCGAGGGCTTCCTCGTCAACATCCGTCGGTAAGCCCGGCGGGGAGCCTCCGCCACCGCCGCCCATGTCAAGCGTTCGGTCCTCCCCACCGCGCCGGGTTAAAGCCCCGCTGTCACAGCGCGCGGGTCCCGGCAGTGCCATCCAGGCCGAGGTGGTCAGCAGAAAGACGCAGAGGTGCGCAGGAGAGGAGAGCGCGGTTTCGGGGTGCAGAGATGCCATGCTTTGCGCCGTAGTAGCGCTCGAATCGCGGAGACTGATGGAGAGTATGCTGATGCTCGTGGAAGATAGATAGGTGAACACTGTACGCCGAGAGAGAGAGAGGGAGAGAGAGAGAGAGAGAGCGAGAGGGAGGGAGGGGAACCAGAGCGGAGGCAAACAGTGGGAACAACGTGGACGCGTCTCGGGATCCACAGCACGGCGCAGTGGTGCCATCTGCTGGTCTGCAGCTGCAGCAGTTCACCCTCATGCCTCTATGATGAATAATACTCTAAATATGACACGTGTTTCAGAGATTCATTTAAGAGTCTGTCTCTGTTGTTCTTGCGGCCCTGAGGAGCCTGCAGATTATAGAGGCTTACAGCTCCTCTCAGTGGGACAGACAGGGAGGCAGAGATAGGAGCATCAAACCAAAAAAGATGACTGAAGTGTTTTAGGGGAATTAACAGATATTTGGAGACATAATTCCTCTGTATTATAATAATCCTCAGTTAGTCCTCTGATTTAGTCCCGCTGATCAAAATTTATTACAGTTTGTTGCTGACATGTTTATTTCAGAGTGTTCAGCTTCTGGGTGTCAAGAGTTTCACTTTAGTAAAGCTGATGACGTGACGGGAGGTGAATTTAAACGAATGTTTGAGGTTGATATAAAAGATTACGGCTTCAAGTTGTGTTGAAATGATGATTTTACTTTTTCTTTTTCTTAAAAATTAAACATGAACACACTCTTTATATCACAACTGCACAACCAATCCCATCTAATGTGTGCAGATATTTCAGTCTATTTGTTCCAGTTTTCAGAATCATTGCACTTCATTTAAGAGCGAAAAGTAATAAATCAAAGAGAAGATGGGATTTTAAACATAGTGTGTCATCCAAGAGCTGAAGTTCGAGTTTAATAATGTAAAGTTCATAAATCTGCTTCTAGAAAGATTCAGTAAGTTATATGAGAAGTAAATCACTAAAGTACAAATAAGCTTAAGAACTGAGAGATCACTTCAAGTGCAGTTTAAAGATGGACAGAAACACAATGGACAGTGGAAGTGTAAAAGGCTGCAATTCCTCAAGTGTCCACTTGAGCCTGGCTCAAAAAGCCAAACAAACTCCATTTAGCCCAAATCAAAGCATCTGTTTCACAGCAGAATAAGTTGTTTTGTCGAAAGATTATTTCTTTACTGGTTAAAACTGCAAAAGGGATGAATTTCTGATATTATTTATCCATATCAGTTAAAAATGACGCAGCATTAAGTTCAAATAGGGGATCTCTTATTTAACTGGCAGGAACGTGACTAAAGGCGTGACTATATATATATATATATATATATATATATATATATATATATATATATATATATATATATATATATATATATATATATATACATACATACATACATACACATATACATACATACATTCATACACACATACATACATACATACACACATACATACATATACATATATATATATATATATATATATATATATATATATATATATATACATACATACATACATACATACATACATACATACATACATACATACATACATATATATATATATATATATATATATATATATATATATATATATATATATATAAGGGGATCTCTAATATATGGTTTTCCAGTTGCATCCAAGTTAATCCTGGTTGGTTGTTTGGTTGATTGATCAGGTTTGGTTTCTCTAGCCAATCAGAGTGAAGGGGGTTTGTGGAGCTGGGAGCCTGAAAGAGACAGCAGCTAAAACAAATGGTTTTACACACTGAAATAAGGGTTTTATTGAAACATCAGAGAGTGAAATTTTATTTTTTAGCTGTAAATTATGTAAAGATACAACAGAGACACCAGAGGGACAGGATAAAGAGTTAAAAATACAATGCCCCCTCTTTGAGGGAATAAGTAGAGGAAATCTTCCTTTGAGACAGCTCTGGAGTCTTTCAGAAACATTATATAAACCACACAAAATAATTTTTAGAGTCTAGTTTGAAATCCAGAGGAGCTTGGGGTTGGGGAAAGGCTTCATGGAGAGTTATTGGATGCAGAGTTCTTCTTTTTGGACATGAAATAATAAAATAAGAGCAGCATTTTTGGGGGGAAACATGAGTGTGTTTGGCTGAACAGCAGAGCTGGATGAAACAAGGAAACAACAGCTCAGACTTTGGAGAGTGATTCACTGAGGAGTCATATGTTTAGTTTTTCAGTCCTCATCTGTTCAGACAGAGGAACAATGACCTGAGTCCTGAGGATAATTTGTAAATCCTTCAGGTCAGCAGTCAATCAGCTCAGAGGCCGTCACAGCCAAAATCCTCGCCAGATTTGTTTTTGTTTTAACTTTTAAATTAATTCTTGAATTCTTAATTTGATCTTTGCTCCCAATTTAAGAGATAAAAACTATCAGGAGACCTGAAGCAGTCCAATCCTTCCCTAAAAGAAACACCAAAGCCAAAGAGAACATTTGCATGCTGTCGACTCGCTCGTCCTGCTCACTGGCTGCATGTTGGTGACCAGCTGGCTGAGAGGTCAAAGGTCATACTCTAAGTAATGGCTCTCCTGTGAGAGCGTCCTCGATCCAATTATAGTAAGAGGCCGGATTAGCTCCTGACTCCATGGCTCAGGACTGGTGAGGGCCAAACAATGAAGATTTACTTGTATTTAATGAGGACATTAAACTGTGGCCACAAAACACCAACGAGGCTGACAAAGTGTTACAATAAACAGTCAAGCTTTTACTCAACAAAATGTTCAGAATCAAAGCCTGATGGGTAAAACTGATGGTTTCAGAATCATCAAACAGTTAGTATTCAGGGTGCAAAAGATCTTAAATCTCACTTTCTCACTCCTAACTAATTCTTTGATTCCATAAATTAAATAAAGGATATTCATTAGTTTCCACTTCTCACTTAGCCGCGACGCTAACTGTGCGTTTCAAGGCTCAACAAACCAAAAGCATCAAAAACTGAGCTTTCCACCAAACGTATTCAGACAAAATCTTCACAAATACTATTTAAAAAGAGAATATGTAAATGTAATCTCTTGACTCAATCCAGAACTCAACTTTTAGAATCACTTGATCACTTCCTGTTTGTGTCTGAGCTCCTGTGAGGCAAGGCAAGGCAAGGCAAGGCAAGGCAAGGCAAGTTTATTTATATAGCACATTCTGGCAACAAGGCCAGGAAAAAATATTAAAATCAATTAATAGAGCAAAAAATAAAATAAAAATTGCAAAAAAAGAAGGTTTAAATAAGTTAAAACAGATTTTAAAATATGAGCATGAAAATCACAGTGCAGAGCTGTGCCAGAAAATAGAAATTAAAATGATTTGTTAAAGCAGCTGTAAAAAGGTGAGCCTTCAACCTGGACTTAAAGAAGTTGAGAGCAGAACTGATTCTCTCTGGGAGTTCGTTCCAGATATTTGGAGCATAAAAGCTGAATGCCGCTTCTCCATGTTTACATCTAACTCTTGGGACTGTGGGTAGACCTGTTCCAGATGACCTGAGTGGTCCTGATGGTTCGTACTGGATCAGAAGATCTGTAAAGTATTCCTGTACTCATGTCGCTGTGTTTCAGTGAATTAAATGTTCTCTCTACTCGTGTTCTGGGACTTTAACAGCGTGATTAGTGTCTGAGTGAGTAAAGTGACCTTTCATCTCTGACCAGCAGTGAGGAGGAGGAGGAGGAGGAGGAGGAGGAGGAGGAGGAGGAGGAGGAGAACACATAGCAATTTATGTTTATGTTGGTTGGTAAATAATGAACAGGACCCACTTGTGAATTCATCTTCCCAAGGGGTGTCCAAACTTTTCTCAAAAAGATCTGATTTTGTTAAAAATGGCCACGGACCAGCAGCTCTTACCAAGTAACTTATGAATGCTCTATTTGAATAACAAAAAATTTGAGTGATTTTTTTTAATAAAATCAGTCACTAAGTGTGGTCAAACGTCCTTGTTCCATCATTACAGACTCATGAAATCAAACCTCACCTGTGCCTTAAGTGTCTCTTGATACCAGATGTTAAGTGGTCAGGAAAATATTGTCCATTAGGGGGCGATATGGGTAAAATATGTCAGGATATTTTAATGTCAGGATCGGGATCTGGATTTTTAATCACGATTATTTTTGAATATTAAGACAATTTTGACGTGCAAACAACATTTTTATCTCTGAATTCTCAGCTCGAATAATCTTCATCATCATGCATCTTTAAAAACATGTGCAAATTTCCAGAACTAACACAACAGCTGACACAAAATGCAAATTTTAAACATGCTGCAAAAAAAACATAACTGACACCAAATGCATTTCAAATTGTTGGTAACTTCGATCCTTTGCTTTAGATTTGTAGACTTTAAAGAGCATAGATTTAGATTCTGATGGTATTTGAAGCTGCTTTCTCTCTCATACAGTAGTTGAGGAGTTTGTAACCTGACCTCCAGCGGACAGCAGTGTGGAGCGTTATTATTTCAGAGCCTCCTCTTAAAGAAACAGCTGTGGTCTTATAGCGACCTGCGAGCTGGATCAGTGTTTAAAAGGTGATCTCTGTGAATTATTCACGCCTCAGAGTCCTTCTGTTGATGCTGCCGGTTGGGAATAAATGGAGAGGGAGCGATGCTGTTGGAGAAACTGGTCTGAGATCATCGCACGCCAAAGAACGGGAGCAGAGATGGTTTGAATATTTGATGGTTGAGCGGGGCAGGAGGTGCAGCAGAACGTCAGAGAGGACGAGGAAAAACTCTCACGATGATGTCAGACTGATATCTGGTACGTGTTGCTCCTTTTCTCACTCTTTTAAAATAAGATCCTCTCTCTATCCTGGCTGAAAATCCACAAACTGGAGTTTTAATGATGTTTAAAACTGCTTTATTTGGCAGAGACGAGCCCCTGCAGGCCGAGCAAAGAAAAGAGATGACTTCAGCGTGTGAGACAAACGGTTATTTTTAGCTGGTTTAGTCATTTTTAAATAAAGTAATCAAACAGACAACGCTGTAAATAATAAATGCGTCCAGGATAACTCAGTCTGCATTAATATTGTGTATGAAAATGAAACCTGAACCTACATGTGATGCTCCAGCAGCCACAGATCAAATTAAAGCTGCAGCAGGATGTCAGATTAAAATGTCTCAGAATCTTGAAGAAGTTTTTCTATATTCAGCTGAATGTTTTCATGCTGAGAAAGGAGGGCAGAAGGTGCACCCTGCATGACCTCCACCGCCAGGATCCTGCCTGTAATTGTGCCTCCTAAACTGGAGCTTAATGCTCAATATTTCATAGAGCTGCAAGTGTGTGTGTGTGTGTGTGTGTGTGGGCGGAGAAGGTAAGGTGAGGCTGCAGGAACAGAAACCTGGATGTGATCCGTTCTAATGACGACCTGACAGATTAAGTACTAACAGCAGACTGCAGACAGACTCACGGTTTCCTCCAGGATTCAGGCAGGCATGTGAAAACAGAGGAATAATTTTCATCTGCCGTGAGCGAGGGAGCAGAGGGTGAGGCTGAAAGTCTCATCTTCATATCAGGAAGAGATTGTTGGATGTCTACGGAGGCCCAGAGGGGACACAGAGAAAAACACAGCTGAGACGTGAGGAGGAGAAGAAGTCATCTCCTCTGATCTTTTCAAACTGAATCACTCTGTGAAAACTTTCTGTTTCCTGTGCTGAAGTTAAACACACTTACAGGAACAGCAGCAGATCCTTTTTGGGGTCTAAGTTTGTACAGTTGAACATCTCCTTCCTGATACTGATTTAAATACCAGAACGTACCAAAAGCGTCCGTGTATTGAGATGCTTTTGATGTTAAAAACTTGAAGCATCTGTGAGGCACGTCCAATCTGATCCTCCGTGTCCTCTAAGGACACCATAACTTCATCGACAGGTTAAGCAAGAGACGCTCAAGTCTAGAGAAGGGGTTCCTGAATTTTTCAGCCTGCAACCCCCAAAAATAGCACGAACAACTCAACAACAACATTAAAACAAACATAAAAATGACCAAATAAAGTCCAAAGATACTCAATTTATCTGATGTGTATAAAATGAGTTCACCTGTGGTCCATGGTTTGACCTTGGGAAATTTCCCAGCAGACCACTCCCCCATCTACACCTCCTCGCCACTAAACTCCCATCAGAGGCTCAAGCTCACCCTAGATTTTCACATATTCATTGGTTGTGGAAAAGGATGGCCCTCATACAGAATTTTAATCCATATCTTCACTCTAAAGCCTCCATCTGGCTCAACCCTAAACTCTGCTTGGGGAATACACCTTTCCTCTGGAGACGTTGGGTGGATAAAGGAATCCTGGTCCTCGGGGGACTTATTTGAGGGAGGTACATTTAAGTCCTTTAATTGTTTAAAGACACAGTTTCATTTACCACAGAATCAGTTCTGGAAATATTTACAATTCAGACGTCTATTACTCCACTCCTTCAGGTCGGTCGTATCACAGCCCTCTACTTTGAGCTTCCTATCACGAATAATAGAGATTTTTGGCAAAGGACAAGGCCTCTCTCTATCATGCAGTGCTTCTGAAATCATAAGATAAGGGAAGATCAACATTAAGATCAAACCTCACTGTAAAATAAACAGAGGAGGTATGGAACAGGATTCTATGTAACATTAAAAAGGCGTCCCAGGAACTTAAAACAAGACTTATACAGTTAAAGATTTTGAACAGTGTATTGGACTCCATCAAGACTGTATAGAGTGAAATTAGTACAAACCTCAAAGTTTTGGGGAACATTAACTCTTATGTTATGGAATTGTCCCAAGATACAGGACTTTTGGTCTGACATCCACAGAAATTTAGAGCATATTATGAAGTATAACAAACCCTTTAATCCAGGTTTGTTTATTCTCAGGGAGCCAGTGTCCCTTGGGGAACTTCCTCCCAGAAGTTCCCCAGAATGAGTACAAACTGTAGTAATGTTTGGGCATGGGAGGGCAAGATTTGGTTTAGATCTTGGAGAAGTGTTGGAGACGTTGGTGAAAGATCAAGGCGATCATCGTGTGATAAAACAAACCTCTAAAGAGCCCCAGACAGCTGCTGAGAGTCTGTCTTCAGCTGTCCCCCCGCAGCTCCATAAAACTAATGCACATTAATCTTCATAACACCCAATTATCCGTGAAAATTTCATGACGGACGGATGGAGGGAGCCGCGTTCAGCAGCAGTCGCTCAGCTGCATGCTAACGAGTCAGCCCCCCCGCCGCCGTCCGAGGTTCACCTCCTCCTGTGCTGCCTTTGCTTCAGGTGATGTAAGACCTGCTTTATTCACCGGTGCGCCTGGACCAAACACAAACACACACACACACACACACAGGATAGCCATGAAAAATTTACTACATTTATTTTTCTGAGGGCTCACGCTGTGTGTGATTCGCTCTGAGATCTGCTCTGATTCTGCATCTTTTCTTTTGAAGGTTAGAATAAAAACACAGAGAGGATTGTCATACACAGAGATATAGATAAAGGTCAAAATTGTAAGAAAGTAAGTCTCAAAATTATATCTTTCTATCTCACAATCACTCCTTTTTATCCTATTTATGACGTTTTAACTAATAATCTAAACCTTTAATCTTACAAGCGTGATTATTTATGACATATCTTAAAACTCTTACAGATTTGGCTTTTATCACAATTATGACCTTCATCCTTTTATTTTGACCTTTAATGTCAAAATCATGATGATTTACATCATAACTGCAATTTACATCCTCAAAATTTTACTTTTAATCTCACAAGTATGGCTATTTATCTCATTATGACTTACTTTTGGTCAGTTCTGACTTTCCATATTATAAGCATGACTTTTTATCTTAACTATGACTCCTCACCTCCTTTTATACATAACATTGAGTTGTTGTTGTTGTTGTTTTTCATATAAAAAACTTCATTTTATGACTTCATTCAGTAGATGTCTTATGAATTTAAATGCAGGTGGTTTAAACACTCTGAAGACCTGATGTAGAGCCTTGACACACACCTCGATGATGATGTTCTACCTTAATGATTGGCCGATGATTCACCTGCTGAACTCCTGCAGAGCAATTATCTCCATCCAGCACTCATACACACACCTTTCACCACACACACATCTACAATCATCCTCTGAGTTTCTCATATTCCCTTCTGCACGGTCTAAAAGGTGTGACCGTGTATTAGGCACCTCACAGGGCCGTCCCCTGGATTCGTCCCCTGCAGACGGACCCCGTAGCCCTTCAGTCACACTCTGTCATCACAGATTAGAGCTGCAGGTCTGATGTCTCACCCTCACTGATGGGAACACACTCCAACAAGGAGAAACAAGGAGCAGGGACAGTGACGGCCACTGGAGCGTGAATAAAACTATGTTTGCATCCTCATACGGGACAAACGGGCTGAAGTGTGTTCATGGTTACATGAATGAGGCAGAGTTCTGATGTGCTGAGCAGGTTTATTTCTCTGTGCAATCCCACTGACCTACAACTCTCCTTCAAGGATGGTAGGATAATTATAGATACAGATGGAAGCTCTGCTATAAGACATGCACAGACACAGATCTGCAGGAGAGTGTGTTTAGTGATCAGTCTGTTTGTGTCGGTAAAGCGTGGGGCTCTTTATGATCAGATCTGAGGAGTGGAGGTGTTTTCTGACTCGTTAAACTTTACAGACACTTTATAGATTTTGTCAGATTTGGTGCTGAATTGGTCTGCCCAGATCGGCTTCTGCATTAGAAGAATAATGTGCATGAAAAGTTTAACTGATTCCAAATTAAGTCACTGAAATGGTATCATTGATTTTCATTTTGCTCTCAAGTTCATGAGTTACTCTGCTCTCCGTTTATAATGTATGTTAGCAAAGAAACTGTTCTTACCTTCTTATTTCTTCTTCCTGTTTTGACGGTTTAAACTCTGTACTGACCAAACGCTGAGGGGGCCAATCGAGCACAACAAACATGACGCCTGATTCCTATGATGGTCATATTGTCTTTTTATGGTCCTGCTCTGTTTTCTGCCTCTTCTCCAGAGAAATATCAACTCAGAGCATGTTATGTTAAATTGGAGCTGAAAAATGTTGCCTAGCAGCAATTCTTAAAATAAAGGAAAGAAAGAAGACGTCACAGGAGATGAAATCATTTAAGGCCAATATGACCTCTAGTTACAGCTGATTCATGGCTAATTTATGTTCAATTAAGAGTCGATTTAGAGTCAGTTTAGAGTCAGTTAACTATTTTTGTGGATTTACAGTCTCATCAATTTAAGGTTTATTTTTTAATTCATTTTCAGCTGACTTATGGTTCACATAGGATTGATTTACAGTCAATTTACAGTAAATTCATTCTTTGTTGATTTATGACTGATTTACGGTCAATACACAGTAATTTACAGTCAATTTATGGTCAATTTACAGTCTACTGTTTGTTGATAAATGGCGGCTGTATCGTTGATTTATGGTAGATTTATGGTGGGTTTACAGTCAATTTATTGTTTACTTATTTACAGTCTACTTTTCACTTGTTTATGGCTAATTCATGGTCAACTTCTGTTCAATTTATGGTCTATTTATGTTTGACTAACAGTCACTGTATTGGCAAGTTACAGTCCATTTATGGTCCGTTTAAAGATGATGTACAGAGATTCCAGAACGTTTATAAATATAGGAAATATGATGCTGCCCAGTGGACCAATCACAGCACTTCATTTGTCTTCATTAAGCTACATAAACAAGGATTTATTTTAGAGTAGGTTTTTATCAGGCTATGTGCAGAGGCTTCTGTATCTAAATAAGGTTGCACCATCCACTGTATAACACATGGATGTAGTCACCCGTCTGTTCCTGATACAGTCAAATGATGCAGATCGTTGGACAGGGCCATATTGGATATGACGTGGACTTTGAGCTTCCTTTCTTTGGACAAACTCTTGACCCTAATATCTTCTAAACCGCAGAGTTAAAAAAAAATCCACCACCCCCCCTGTACAGTTTGTGCTGATAGCAAAATTAGTGTTTCAGACTCAAGCTGTTTTTTGAACCAGGCTGTAAAAATGCTTTTTAATGCCGTTAAAGTCTGGGGGGGGGTTTAGCTTGGTGTGTGTAAGTGACTTCCAGTCTTTCTGCAGTCAGCCTCTAGCAGATTCTCGATGAACAGCAACTTTTAGCAACTTCTGCATGGGCTTCATTTTCTCTACTGGATGTTGCCTCTTGGGTTGTACGGAACTACAGTGTAGGCTAAGGCATCAATGTGGCTCAGAATCATTGACCTGACTTTTGTGTACTGGTTTTTACAAATATCTTGAGGCGATATTGTTAAAATTCTACAAAGAAGCTGTGTTTAAGGTCACAGGGGTTCGCTCAACAAAATCAAGATCTAAGTTTGCAGAAATAGAAATTTACAAACATCAAATCCCAAAATGATATGATTGTTTCAAAGGTTGTGAGTTTTAACTACATCCTGAAACATCAGGCAAAAAAATTAATGGAATTTTTAGCAGGGTTGTGGTCTCATCTCAAAATAGATGCATCAAACTTTTAGCTTCTGGAAACTTAACTGTCAATCTGACAGACATTTTAACAACAGACAACCATTTTTATGCCCAAAACAAGGCAAAACTACATCAGACAAAAGATTTACTGACATTTGGATTTATTAAATAACAAAAAACAAAAAGTGTAGTCTGTTGGAGAAGTCTGTGGTTGAGCATTGTTAATCAAAGACTAAACATTGATATATTCTAACCCTAACACAGTGTTTTGGAGCTGCTAATTTTCCAGGCTGTGATTGATTTGTTTTGTTGTGTGAAGCTGGAACATTTCACTCCGATTTAGCCACCAAACCATTCCCAGAGTGATATTTTTTGTCAAGGCAGAAGCATCTACAAAGCAGGAAGACCATCGTGTGAAAATAGGACTGTAAGGCATTTTCATATCTGTAGTGCAGGCCTGTATCCTGACAAAATGTTCTCTCTTCAATTACTGAGCACCCAGACCCGGGGTTGTAAAATCCTCTGACACAGCGTTTAGAGCGTGACAGCACCGTATAACTCCTCAGTAAAACTCAGGACAACAAGTTCTGCAGCCGGACGCGGATACAATCTTTCTTCCACACTTTAAAGGCTTCGGCTCCGTTAACTTCCAGCATCTTTAAAGCCTCTTCACTGCGGCAGTAAACCCATGAGACCACTTTTATTCAGCCTGTGCTGGATGTAAATTTGGTGCTTTGGGGATGGAAATACATTTCCATTTGTCAGATTTCCCCAGAGAGTCAAGCCACTTCCCAGCATCCTTCCCGCCCACAACTCTCACTTAATCAAACGCTCCTTCCCCCGGGGTTTCGTTTCCAGCAGAGCTAAACATCTGAACGTGGCACAAGAACCTCTCCTCCTCACCAGGATCCCCCCTAGACCCTAAGGTAGACCCCTGAAACACGCCCAGCTGCATACAGACTAATGGAAACAGATCTGTTTACTGTGCAAGGAAAACGCCTTAACTGTTGTCGAGGGAGGAGGGACGGGAGTGGATGGATGGAGGAAGAAGAGAGGAGTGAGGGGGTGTGGAGGTTTTCACACTCATCCATGGGGATGGGGAAATTATGTGCTGACATATCAAGAACTGCAGCTGTGCATTTTAACTCCACCACATTATTTCATGCTCAAGGTTAGTCCAGCATCTAGAGTCGGTACGAGCTGAGTTCACGCCTCCCTGTGTTTGTGTTGGTGTCCTCAAACAACCTCACTGCTGGGATCACTTTATAACGTTAGTTCAGGCTAGTTTAAAGACCAAGCAGCCATGAATAACATGAAAACATAAACGTGGATCAAAACCAAGGCATGATCTAAAGTCATGGTTGTGATGTCCCAAGATAAGCAGTTAGTTTAGACTGAAAAGTCCAACACAAGAGAGTACAACGTCAAGAAGCACAAGACGAGACAGTCCAAAGTCAGGACAAGACAAATCTAAGGTTACGAAATCAAGCAGAAAAGTCCAAAGTTAAGCCAGGTTAATGAAATAGTTAAGTCTCAAGTGTGATCCCAGTATGGTCCAAAGTTAAACCAGTAAAAGCATTTGTCAAGTGAAGACAAGTTCTTCACCTAGATACCAAAGTCCCCTGTGGTAACAGAAAAATTCCTCGTCAAGTTCTGTGTAAGGGCAAAAGTCTCAGGACAGATAAAACCCTGGTCTGAAACCTGAAGTCAAAAGAGTGAAGTCCTGAATCAAGTCCAAAGTTAAGACTAAAAACGTCTTAAATTCTGACTGAAAGTCCAAACTAAAAAGATGGAGGGAATAAGTCAAGACCCTCTTTAAGAAAAAAGTGACAACTAGAAAGTCAAAGCAGAAAAGCCACATCTTGGGTACCAACTCAAGAAGGAAAAGTCTACTACAAAGACAGGTAAGTACTCAGATCAGGTCCAAGGTGTAGACAAGTCCAGAGTCAAAACAGGATGGACACTTTAAAAGACTAGACAGTCCAATTCTAAGACAAAAAGCTCAAAATCCGGACAGAAAAACCAAGATTTGAGTTAAGACAGAAAAGTGTCTAATGAAGCCAAACAAAGACAAAAAATCTTAAGTCCTGGCCAAAATCTAAAGAGAAAAGTCTGAGGTAAAAAGCTGAGCCCAAAGTTTGGACAGAAAAGTTTTCATTTCAGGGAAGAAACTATAAAGTCATGTCTTGCGCGATTACAGTGTCAACCAACGATATAGGACAGGGGAGGTCCAAGAAAGAAGAAAGAAAGAAGAAGAAGAAGAAAGTACTCTGCAAATACTAAAGTCTGAAGTCAAGAACAAAATGTAAAATCGACAAAAACTTCTGCAGCACAATTCTGCATTCAAGTCCAATCCCAGGTCACCACAAATGTCCCAGTGACAAGAAGTTCCAGGAACTAAAAGGTTCCTGTGGCCCACTGTTGTCCATGTTTCCAACTGAGGCCTGAAGGCGCATCAAGATTATCAAATCAGTCTGACAAAGGCCGTTAGAAGGAGACAGACAGGACAGTATCCTCACTAAACTAAATTTAGACCTTAGTTCCTGCAGTTGAAAAGCACAAAGTTACTCAAAAAGTACCCGGTTCCTGTAGATGGATTCTGCGGTAGAAAGTGCCTGTAGTAAACATAAGTGTAGCATGTGTTATTGCATTAAGAGAACCTTAAATTGGCCTTAAACTGTATTTTTGATATATTTTTAAGTTATTTTTATCAGTCAGGAGCATTATTTGGTCTATAGAAAGAAAATAAGAGTAAGTGGATAAAAATTCTTCTTTTAACCCCAATACAAGTTTTTCCTTTTCCTTATTTCATAAAAGTGACATAAAGCACATGAAGGACAGGGTCTCCTCATGTTATGCAACCTCCCCCTCTCTTTCTTTGTTCACTGGTTGTGTGTGTATGTGCGTGTATGTGTGTGTATACATCTCAGGGAAATGATGAATGGAAGTCCTGCTTTGTGCCGTGCGCTGCCCTCACACTCAAACAGCCTCTCCCCAGGGCTCAGTTGTGGGTTTCATCACTCATATGAGCTGCAACACTCCAAGGCTATCCTCTGAAACAGGTGTTTGAGCGCCGCCTGCTGGTGGTCTGTTCATCTTCTCACAGCTATTCAGAAATCTCAGGCACTTATCTGACCTGAGTGAGCCATTTCTCCTGCTCTGAATCTGATCCGTGTAAACAAACAGCCTCTCGATGATTCTGCCAAGGTCTTGTTAGTCATGTCGGATGAGAGAGGGCTCAGAGAAGATCCCCGAACATGAATTATTGAACAACCTTGACTCTGTTGTCTTCTAGTTTGCTCTGAATAAAAAACTCTGCACCCACCTCTCAGCTGCTCTTCCTTTACAATGACTTTGATGTGAGGTTTTTATTCCTCGCTGCTCCTGAGCCATCCATCTCCATCAGTCATCAGTCTGTGCCCTTCACTCACTCTCGTCGTCCTCCTCCTCCTCTCTGTTGCCTTTAAATGACACTGAGTTTTAGAGGTGAGATGTTCCAGCGTCTCTGGTAAACAAACAGCTCTATCTGCCTCTGCATCCACAAGGCTGAGAGCTCACAATGACTATTCATAAGGACTAAATCCAGATAAACTGCCTAAAAACGCTCATCAGGAGTTCTCAGTGTAGAAAAAATGTGGATAAAAGAAAAGTCAATGAGGGAAACAGGGATTATTAAACAATCCTCTTTTTAAGAGGAGTCAGAGCAGGTGAGCGTGCAGATGTTCGTAATACCCAGAGCACCTGGAGACAACTCAAGAACATGAAAAGCCCAACAAACAAATCTAATTAACTTCAGCAAGTGTTCAAAACACTTTAACTCCAAAGTAATCACAAAACATCAGCATCAAGCAAATATTTACACAGACCAGAGCAATTTCAAAGGCTTTTTATAAAAGCCAACACAGACACAGAGTGTTTGTCTTTGAATTAAAAGAGAATATTTAATATCTACACACTCATGAAACTTGGATAATCTGGAACAAACAGGAGAGTTTTGTTTGTTTGACATTATTGCCTCGTATGAGCCCTACAACAATATACAAATTTTCTAAACTGTGTCAATAAAAAATACTTCAGTGCAGAAAAATGATACTTTAGAGGGATTTAGAAATTATATCATCTAGTCCGTCCAAAAGAGGGTGCTCCAAGAACAATCTGGTAACAGACCAGCAGCTACCTCTGCTACAGTTTCTGCTAAAAATGTCAGTCAATATAAACCTCATCTAAATGTTAACTTTTTGGGGTAAAACAGGCTTACTTCTGAGCTAAAAGACTCAAATAACTTTAGCTCAGATAGAGCAAAGAAAGCACAAAGAATTTAATATCAAAAACCATTAGTGTTTCTGTTTTTTTGTGCTCACCCATGCCCTCAGTAGTATCTGTTTTTTAGATTTTTTTACTATTTTTCTAAAAAATCTCACCTTGACTGAAATGCCTCCCAGAAACACAAATAAGATCTTCTTTCTTTAGGGACTTACTCTTATCATAATTTCCCAGAGAATTAAATTTTGACAGGGTTTGAATATTTTTTTACTCCGTTACTTTAACTTTTCTGCTGAGTTACAACTTCTTAAAGTTTCAAAGCATGCTTGTAATCAATTTGCCAGACAACGAGTGACATTTTTGATCATTTATGTTACTTACGGTAGTTCCAGGGCCTTTAAACTTTTACAGAAAAAGCAACAGACTGTATGTCTTTGAAGAACAGGTGTTAAACTCAACTCCACTAAGGTTTTTCAACCGCGGTCAAACTCGCCGTCACTCGTAAATCCGTGGTCAAATCAGCCGACACTCAATTTGACGTGCCCGCTAACTCCAAACTTTGAGTTAGCGACGGCGGAATGCAATTAAAGGTACTTCCGGTTTTCAAAATAAGGCGTTTAAACAAACCTATATAAGACAGGTACCTTTCATAATAGCATTCAAAATTTTAAAACAATAGACTTACACTATGACACTGAAATTACATTTTTATGAAATGGTGCGGGGGCTGAAACTGGACAGAAATCTGAAATTTGGGTGGCTGAAAAATTCCTATTCCCCAAAAGTTCTGACAATAACTGGTCTGAATGTGTTCAGGACCACCCTGACTACACACTGATCACTCTTAATTATTGGGCTTTTTTTGGCATTGTCAGAATCAAATTGCAAACTATCTAAAGAGAAAGATGGGAACGACATTAAAAAATGGGGTGCTTATAAGTCATCATGGAGTGTGTGTACCAGACTTACATTTTTCAGAGGGCATTAAGATTCCAAAGGCCACAGCTTATGTGGTTCCATGACAACTTTTTAGTCTATCTTCCACCCTGTCTGCCATGTTTCCATCCTTTTTCACTCAATTGCTACTCTCTCTTCTATCCAATAGAGATTTGGGTTGAGAGCTCCACTTTAGACTGATAATTATTGCAAGTATTTTTTGCGACCATTTAGATTCATATTTTTTCCAACACAACCTTTCTGTTCTTTGACTCATTTTTATGAACTTAATGGTAACTACAATAGTTGCTCCTTAGGTAAATACTTGTTTTGGATTTCATATGAACCACCAGTTTGCTGTAAAGGCAGTGAGGGAAAACCGGCGAAATATTTGGGTTAAGTAACCTTCTGTTTGAGAAGTTTGGAAACTGTCCTTGGTCACATGTGCACATTTCACCTTTAACTTTAGCTCAACTAAACTTAATTATGTCGTCAAACTCTTCAACGAGTATTATTGGTCGAACACGGGAGGTGTCCTTCGTACTGGTTCCTGATTGGTTGATTTCGCGACGTGATGACAGCATGGTTGAGTGTTTCCTTCAGCGTGTGTTAGAGGAGCTTTTAGGTGCTCAGGTAGAGTGAAACATGTCGAGCTGGTGTGTCCGAGCGGTAAGACAGAGCTACTCTCTGGTGGCTTCGCCTTCTTTCACCAGGTAAACATTTCTATAATGATCTAAATGAGCTCCTGACACCTAACAGAGGCTTTGTTTGAGCTGCTATCATCTCAGGACACGGGTTAACAGGCTGTTAGCAACATTAGCTTGACCTTTATGTTGAAAAATATACATTTTAATCCTCTATTTAGTGTGATTTTAGGTTAAACTTACTCAAACTGAATCTGGAACGGGTTTAAGTGTTGTTCATTGTTAACAGGACTCCTTGAAGCAAGATGATGAAATAACCTGACATAACTTAGCTTAGCTCGGTGATCAGATAGTGATGGAATGCTAAGCTAATATTTACTCGGATGCCTTATATTAAACATATGTTTCTATAAAAATGAGCTGAAGTGTGGTGTAATGTTTAAATATTTTGACGTAAGGTAGTGTTTTCTGTATGTATTCTGAAAAGAGAGCATGCTATGCCAAACTCCATTCATAAATGATCTAATTGAACGTTTTATTCCTCCTACCTGACTTGTAGTCGTTTTGCCTGAAGCTCTAAGTATCATTCACTGAGCTCAGTCTCACAACATTTATCCATACTGATCCGTTTACAAGAGCAACATGGGTGATGACATAACATGTCATTCACTGAAACTGGCCTTTTTTTCTCAGACTGATTCTGACAGTTGTTTTTAAACTATATAAAGCTAATCATTTAATGACTTGTAAGTCAGTTGCATAACATCATTAGTACCAATGGCAGATGAACTGCTGGCATTGGTGGTTTTAAAGCTTTGTGAGGTCATCAAAGAGTGACAACAACATGTACAGTACTCCTAGATTAGTTCTGTCTGTGACTTTGATTAATATTGTGATGGGAATGTGAAGTGTACTAATCCAGATTTACAAGGCAAGGTGAGCCTCTTTACATAGAACATGTTTGTAACAAGGCAAAGTACCTCACACCAAACAACAGATGTCAGAAAAAAAGCACAAATAGACACTAACCAATAAAATAATCCAGTTTTAGGTGACCTCGTAGCTCAGACCAAGATGAAAGTGCAGAAACACTGAGGGCGTTTTGACCAAATACAGAGCGAGTCAGAGGAACAACAAACAAAAGTAGTCCGCTGGACCGAAGGTTATAGAAACCGACAACTTTAGAAGTAAAGAGCAAAAATAGTAGAAGATAAATAGGTGTTGAAATAGTTTTGGAATAAGACACTTGAAGGCAGCTGTAACAGGTGAGTTGTTGGGGTTGTATTTCAGATATTTGCATGAAATGTAAAAGCTGCTTCTCCCAAAGTACACATGACCTAGATGACCTGAGTAGTATGGATGGTTTACACTGAATAGATGTTGTATTCAAAATGTAGTGTGTGACAGAAAGGGAGCCAGTGTAAAGAACATATAAAGACATTTTCAGTGCTTTATGACACTAGTCTCCTCTCCTGTTATGTCCAACACAATCCTCTTGAGTCTGATCTAAATCCAAGAAGCTAATTTAAGGGTTGCTGTCAAAAACAGATTTGTGAATACATTTGATGGCCCACATGGAGGTTTCTGATAATGTTGTAAGCTTAAACATTTCTCAACTCTCAACATTTCAACAAAGTAATCAAGTAATGATGTTGCTCCTTTCCTCCAGAGCATCTCCACGGTTGTTGTGCACAGCAACTCAGCAGAAGAATGGCCAGGGCCCAGAGGAGGAGGCTGAGAAGCCGGAGCAGAGCCCAGCAGAGAAAGCCCTGATGGAGGAGAAGACACAGCTGGACGAACAGCTGAAGGAGATGACAGTGAGTCAGAAACAAGCTGCAGACAACGTCACATCCAGCAGCGTTTATTAAGACTCAAAACTTTGATATGTTGACATGTTTACCCCTTGGATTCATAACATTTGCTGCATTTTTGATAACAAGAGAAGCCTGAATTAAGCATCACTGACAGACTGGAGAAGAATCATACATGGCGAAACAATAACAATTACTCAGATTAAGATTTGAGATCCTTGCCAGCAGATTTTTACAAAAACATTCATTGTAGCTGACTTCTGTTTCTGTCATGAGTTCCATTTTAAACCAAGTTCATCCCATGTCTCATGTCTCCAGGAAAAGTACAAGCGGGCCTTAGCAGACACAGAGAACCTCAGGAGGAGGAGTCAGAAGATGGTAGAGGACGCTAAGATATACGGTAAACACTTCTCACTTTTTCTAATCACCTTATTTTTCAGGTTACACCCTTTAACGTGGATTACACTGTGTCCTGCAAGGTGATGTGGTTTCAGATCTAATGATCAGCTGTGGCTTGTTCCTTCCACTAGATGGCACCATATGTTAATTTTGGCCTTTGACCAAAATATGCAGGCTTTACCTCATTTATCTTCTCAGACAAGTATTTTAAGTTGGCTCACTTTTGATTCCAAATCAGTCAAACACAAAAAACAGCATACTTTACAGGAAAAACATGTTTTTCTTTCACCTTGGACCCCATGTGCTTTATTTTCTGTCTTCTCACCTTAAAGATTGTCCTGCGGAGCACCCCTGCAGGAGGAAATTAACATTAAACTGTCTTTTGTCCTTGACCAGGGATCCAGGGCTTCTGTAAGGACCTGCTAGAGGTGGCAGACATCTTGGAGAAGGCCACAGAAAGCGTCCCTAAGGAGGAGGTGACGAACCAGAACCCTCACCTCAAGAACCTATATGACGGCCTGGTGATGACAGAGGTCCAGATCCAGAAGGTGTTCACGAAACACGGCCTTGTTAAGCTCAACCCTGATGGGCAGAAGTTTGACCCTTATGAACACGAGGCGCTCTTCCACGCCCCCGTGGAGGGAAAGGAGCCAGGCACTGTCGCCATCGTAACCAAAGTGGGTTACAAGCTTCACGGCCGCACACTCAGGCCGGCGCTGGTGGGCGTGGCCAAGGCGCCATAGAGTTTATGATGTAACTGTGACAAAGAAGGGTTTGTTGCCTGAGCGATGGATGAGCTCAGGTACAGCAGACTGGTCAAGGCACCCCGACACACCTTTTCCCTCAGTTCTTTTCTTCCATCAGCCCACCCTGAGGTGCCTCAAAGACGGGAAATCACCTGAACTGGACTCTGTATCTGGACTATCTCCACCAGCTTTAAGATGCACAACAACATTCAGTTCGAGTCACGTCAGAGGCAGATATTTAGAGATTTTAAAACAAACTCGCCAAATATAGAGGCTGAGGATGTCATGTTTTCCTCCACAGTCACAAATCTACCTAACAGAGAGGCAGGTGTCCAGTTTAAGTGCTGATTCTGAACTGGTGGTATCATTCCAGTCTTTAGTTTCAACCCCAGTCATTTAAACCTGATTTATTTCTCTCTTCATGTTTGTGAGTTTTAATCCATCCTGTGAATAAAGTCTGGAAAATTACTTAAAGATGTGAAGAAAGGTCTGAGATGTTGTATGCCTTGTACTGAGGTGGGCTTAAAGTCTGTATAATCCAAACATTTTCAGGCTCCTGTAAGTTTGGTCTTTGATACGTCCACAGAAAAGCTCAGTTGTGCTTAACAGTGCAGTGAAACATTAGAATACGTGTGGATCATCATGAATCATTACAGAATCAGAATAAAGTGACCACCTTTAATAAAGTGTCTGGTTTCTAATTTGTCTGATCATGACATTTAAGTTCCCCCGCTTATCAAAGTGCTACGGTGTTCACACTGGAAACAACAGAGGGAGAGGTTTGAAGTAAACGTGGTGCTTAAAGTAAAGAGAATAAATCCAGTATTAATCCATATATAAACAGCAACTAGTGGCATTGAAATTAAATGCAAGTGTTAATATGATAAAAGTTTATCGGAGTGTCCAATTGAAACTGGCTGCTTAAACAGTACTTCTCAAAAGACCTGTTTTACATTAATTGAGTGTGTTTTAATGTATGTGTGGTGGCTTAGAAGATAACTTGGCTGAATGTCTTCTAAAGCATTTAGTACTTTTATTGCTTTAGAGTAGAAAGTTTTTCCATCTGTTTGTCCTGGTTTTCATTGTTCTGAATCTGGGCAGCTGATGATTCTTTGGGCAATGGGGATGACAATCTGGAGCGCCTTTCTTTCTGCTGCTGTGCAGCTGGTATACCACATACATGATATCAACACACTTTCAACGGAGCACCAGCAGAACAACACAAGCAGGTTCTGTTTTCGGTGGTACTTCCTGAGGAGTCTCATAAACTAAACTTTGGAACTGGTCAGCTCCAGGTCAGGTCCTCCTCAATTTGGACATCCAGGAACCTTATATTATGGGTATTATATAATTATCTTTTGTGTACAAAATGACAGGTTGTGAAGACATTATAAATCTATTTAAGGGGACCTCAGGGGTGCTTTTTTAAAGCACCCTGAGACAAAATTTGTTGCTGTTTGGTGTCTTATAATTAAAGGCCGATTGATAAGTGGGTCTATACTCCCTGTATTCATTTATTATCAGTTTACTATATACTTGTGATTAGTTATTACACATTTTAAAGCTTTGAGTTCAAAACAAGAACAATGTCTATCATCATTCCCCTGCTTTTTTTTAATCTTGGGTGTTTTCTATATATACAAACAGAAGTTATGGGGAGTTTTTAGCTAAAACATATTTCAGAAATTTAAGTTTAGTTTTTTAAAAAAATGAATCAAACCAAAACACTTAAAGGGTAGAGGGGATGCCTACTGCGCATGCGTCCGTTATCATGGTAGCCGTGGTTGAGAGAGAAGTTGGGAGGCTATTAACGTAGTAAAGTTTAAATGGCACAAATGGGTCATTGATGCTGAATTATTTATGATTTTGAAACTCTTAAGAGGAGTTTATAACACACAAGCTGAAGGAGAATCATGACAGCGAACGAGGATCAAGAGGTGTGAAGTTTAACAGCTGCTAGCTGCTGTGAACGGCTAAATGCTAACTGCTTGACTCAAGTGTGACTGTTAGCATGTTAGCCTGATTGCGTTTATGTTAATTTTTCAGCAAAACAAGTCAATGCTTTGATTTTTATACGGTGTGAAATAACTCTGTTTAGCTAAGTTTATAGTTGATATAGAGTGTTAAATAATTCTAGGGCTGTAAAGCCTTAAATCATCACAGGGAATGTGTCACGTCGAATTCCATTCATAATACCGTCGACTTTGGATGTAAGTGTAGAGGGAAAAAATAGTCAGATAAACCAAAAATCAAACCTTTTTCCTATTTATAAACATCATCGAAGCTATTAGGCATGTTTGGTATTTATCCAGATATTAATTCACACAGATTACAGACCCGGTTGTGTGAGGTATTTGAAGCAGTGGTCCTTTTAATTGCTTGGTTTAAATGTCGAGAATTCTGAATGGGGTTTGGTTCACAGAGGCTGTGCTCGCTCACTAACCTGTCACGCTATGATTGCAGATGGAGCTGGAGGCTCTTCGCTCCATCTATGAAGGGGATGAGTGTTTCAAGGAGATCAGCCCAGTCTCCTTTCAGTTCAGGGTGAGTACTGTGCTCTGCACTGCATGTTTTATGGAAATATATCAGATTTAACTCGAAGAGAAATACCCTTTGACATTATAAGATACAAGAATTCTGAAAATCTGCTGATCTCATTTTCCAGCAGCACTTTGCTCCTGCCCTCAGTGTCAAAATTTCGACCCACTGTTTTACAGACCATGATGTCACTGGGCTTGATATGCCAGCCAACTCACCAGACCTAATTTCTGATCTCTCTTTCTCTCCATGCCTTTACAACAGATAGGAGACCTTGAGGACACTAAAGCCTTTCTTTTGGATGTCACATGGCCGGAGACATACCCTGAAACATCCCCAAAAATAAACCTTGATGCCTTTTTCAATAACAGAATGTAAGTTTTAAAGGTTGTACAGAGTTTTGTTTGCACCCTCTGTTAGCTGACTGATGACAATAATGTTCTGTGGAGTGTGAGATGTGTGAAAGAATCCCCAGCACCCAGAAAATGTTGACAATGACGCTGATTATGACTCTGTATTTGTGCTGCTGAATGTTTAGACTCATTTATCGGGTTAGTATCATGTTGTTTCTGCCGTTAATGTTGCACAGCTCTGCAGAGACGAAGCAGCTCATCCTGTCTAAGCTGGAGGAGCAGGTGGAGGCTAACCTGGGCACTGCCATGATGTACACTCTGTTTGAGTGGGCCAAGGAGAACCAGGAGACTCTGATGGAGAACCACAAACCTGTAGTCACCGCGGTGGTCAGTAAACATTGTTATTATCGTAAAGCCTGTAAGATGTTACACAGAACTTTTATATACTCTATAATGAAGTTAACTTTCACTAACTCTTCGCCCTTGCAGACGATACCCAGCAGTGACGTGACGTCTGTCACTTCTACGGCCAAGAAGAAAGAGAAGAAAGAACAGCTGACCAAAGCTCAGAAGAGGAGGATGATCAACAAAACAGGTACAGTGGTCAGACTGCTGCACACCATTTCACATCTTCATTTTCTATTCATTCATATATTTAATGTTTCTATTGTTGTATTTAAATGCTTTCAGATAACAAAGGTGAACTGCCAAGAGGTTGGAACTGGGTGGATGTAATTAAAGTAGGTCCATTTCCATTTTTCCCTCCTCAAGATAGAGCTTAGTCAGTCAGACTCGCCCCTAACATTTCTGAATTCTTCTGTCTTTTTTCCTTCACCTTCACCACCTCCTGACGCTCCAGCATGTAAGTAAAAATCAGATAACTTACGTTCAAAACTCTGAACACAATCCTTCAACCTGCGGTTCATGTTTCCTCTTCCTTTTCTTGTGTTTCAGCTGAGCAGAACAGGAGGGAAAGACGACGAGTAGCTCTGTTCTGCCGCTTCATGATGTGTTGATGCTGCAGCCTCATCTCGATGCCTTCTCTTCCTTCAACATTAACCCTCAGCATGTCCGCTCCCACCCTGAGGAGAGACACAGATGTCCAGCGGTGAACCCCTGGAGAACCTCTCTGTGTTTCTGAGTGAGGAGGAAGACTCGCTCCGTCATCCCTCAGGGTGGAGCGCGTCCGAGAGACTGTCTGTCACTGCCGTGTTTCCAGCCCTGCTGTCGGCTGCAGAGCCCACAGCTGGTTGGCTGATGTTTTAGTGAGGGATGTGTCAAAGCTGTTACTTTAAGGTATCATGACTTTATGAAAGCAGAGAAATTTTTAAAAATACACAAAATGTAATGACTTTCACCAGTTTCTTATTTTGACAGATGTAAGGTTTATGTAAGAATGAACAAATTCCACAGTTTTATATTTAAATAAAAATAGATTTGGTCCAAAGATTGCCTTTATTTTGATGCATCGAGTTTGACGACACAGTTTAGCCTTTTTAATCTCCCATTTAAGACATTTTATCTTTAATTCATCTTGTTTCTATTTCATTTCAACTTTTTTACTGTACTTCTGCCTTCCTGATAACATAATTGTGATTTACAATCTCCCAACTTTGACTTTTCATCTTATGACTTCATATCTTGGAATCATTACTTATTTTTACTTTTACTAATAATTTTTCGTTTGTTTTATATTTCACTCACAGATTAACTTGTCTCATTGTTTTTAATAGAGAAATTAAAGGGAATAGGAAGCTATTACAGGAGAGGACCTAGGATCCCCTCAGGTTAAGAGTCTGGGTGTCATCCTCGTCAGTACACTATCTTTTCTGTCTCACATTAATAACATCACCTGGTCTGCGTACTTCCACCTGCACTCCATCAATCGGCTCCACCCCTCCCTCCCTCAACCCCCACACCACTGCCACCCTCGTCCACAGCCTTGTCACTTCTTGCCTTGACTATTATAATTCACTCCTCTTCAGCCTCCCTCAAAAGTCTCTACATAAACTTCAGCTGGTCCAGAACTCTGCTGCCCGGATCATCACCAAACCCCCTCATCCCACCACATCATCTGGAACTCTCTCCCACCAGACCTCCATAACTCCCCCACCCTGTCCTGTAAGGCGCTTTTAAATAAAATGTATTATTATATTATTACTTCCTGCAGCAGGTTTATCGCCATGAGATGGTTAATTACACACAAATCAGAGATTCATTGACCTGCAGGCACAGCTAACTGAAGCTTTTCTGACCCAATGTTTCCAAATAATGGCTTTAAAACAAATGAATATATCACTTTAAATGCCAGACTAAAGGCTTCAGTTGGAGACAATGACTTACCTGCATGATGTGATGGCAAGATAGGAATTTAAACCTGAAGGTCAAGTTATACAAAAAAAGATTCATCCTCAGAGGAGCAGCAGTTTATCTCAGAAATATGCTTGAAATGTTTGATAAATGTGCTCATGTTAAATTAAAAAGAAGTCGATGTGAATGGTGAGATACGATCGGAAAACTGGGCAGAAAGTTTGATGAAACAGGAGAAAACTGGGTGATTATACTTTGTTTTAATGAATATAAAAAGAAATGTACACAATGAGAGTGAAGCAGTAAGAACAAAAAGTCCACATGATGACGCCTTATCAGAGTCCCATCAGCTGTCCCCTCCTCTTTAAATATTATCTCTGTAAACATAAATGTGTAGAAACGTCACTGCACGGAGACACACACGGATTCAAAGAACTAAGAAGGTTCAAGAGAAAAAAAAAAAATCCGATTTTTACTGGGACCTCATCCAGAGAAATCAAAAGAAGCTCTCGTTTCTTTCCGTCAGTGAAACCGAACCTGACAGAGAGCTCTGGAGGAGGACGGCAGCTTGGAGCTGATGATTCTAGCAGCAGGTGGATCCCTGCAGCCTGAAGGCGCCTCAGGATCAATCACAGCAATCACATCCGGTCTTTGATTAGGAATAAGCGCTGCTACTGACAGACTTCGATTGTGCTCTTAAACTGTTTTCACCCCGACAGTCTGAACCCTCTCAGCTGATCACTACCTGGACCTGCGCTCCTTTCTGTTTTTGTCCAGGCTTTTGTCCATCGTCTTTTCGTTGTCCCCTCTGCATTTGGGGCAGTACCACTTCCCCTTGGGCTTGTATGTGAGCCCCACGCAGGAGAAGTGGAACCACTCGATGGGGCACTGGTCGTTGTCACATCCAATCATCTCGCCGTATGACACCTGCTCACAGAGGCAGTATGTGGGCTCATTGGGGTCGATGGCGAAGTCCACCGGTGAGGCGTCTCTCTCCTGTTTGGACTTACGCTTCTTCTTCTTTGCAGACTTGGACTTCTTCTCTCTGGGAGGAGGGATGGACAGCTCCTCCACGGCGTCGTCCACCAGAGAGCCGTTAGCTGACAGGTGGTTCGAGTCCCGGCTCTCACTGTTACGCTGTCGCCTTGGACGACGGGCTGAGGTGCGCTCAGGAGCAGGAGAGTCTTGGACGCTGGAGCGGCGCTCTGGGAGACGTTCAGCCTCGCTGGGCTCCTGCAGGCACAGAGAGTGCGAGTCCATCTGACGGGACCGGTTCTCCACCAGCTCCGTCATCTGGGTCACCACATGGATCTTCTCGTCGCCGAGCTCCTGGCTGATGATGAGAGCTCGCTGCAGCTGGACCTGCAGACGCTTCCTCTGAGCGGCATCCTGCTCAGCTTTGTACTTCTCAAACACATCATCCACCTCCTTCAGCACCTCTGCAGAGACAAACACGGGAAAAGGAGACTCAATAACACAGGATAGAAAAAAAGATCAACATTTAACAAGTGACACTTATTATGACACTGATTATTTTTAATACTAATGCATCAAACAAGCTTTTAAATTGATCCAAGCTCACTAATTGGATAATTTTTAGAGTCTCTTTGGTGTTTTTCTTACATTTAGTGCTTTATAATCTATATTAATGTCACAAAAATGGAGGGCAGAATTTGTTATCTGTCTCTATAGGATCAACAAGACTTCAAAGAGGGGGAAACATTGAAGATTTGCCCACCAGTGGGTAGCAATGTGTGGTTTGAAACATTAGTTTAATACAGAGAAGAAGAACGGGAACGAGGGCTGGAGCTGCAGGAAATGACGCTGGTCAGATGTTGAAGGGGGGTCGCTCAGAAGAGGAGCCATCCGGCTCTGCAGCTCACACTCGACGGAGCGGGGTGGACGAGCAGACACCGTACAAACCCTCCGAAATGTCTAATCTCGTTTTATAACAGTTACACTGAAAGCGTCGTCATTTATTTCAATGTCACTCTTATAATGTGTCTGAGATGTCGAAGATGTCGGGTTTAACCGCGGCTGGTTGCTGCCTGCAGCTTAACCGTGCGTCAGCACAAGCAGAAATAAGGCTTGTTTTTACGTCAAAAGGGCAGTTTGTGTACACCCCGGTCATCTCGAGGGTTTCACGCATCACTGAGCATATTTCATGCTCTTCTTCACACTAAAAGTCTAAATTTAAAGCACCGGCTTACATTGCTTATACAAGTGTCGTTTAATTTGAATATATGCTCAAGTTTGTGCATTGTTTTCCAAATAATCCTCCGCGACAACACCACAGTGGGCGGCAGTGTGTACATGAGGAAAAAGTTAAAATTGTCTCATTAAATAAAGTTACATTTGATTAAAAAATATGCCGAATTTTACAGCAAAGTTTACCGATTCATCACATATGCTTTGTCGGATCAGAAATTTAGTATGTACACTAGGCGAGTGATGAATGTAAATTTCAGCGTTTTCCTAGGGGAGTTTGGTGCAACACACAAAACAGCACGGACAGTATGCGGGCTGTTTGCACGACAAAACGACTGATTCTTTCAAGAGGACTCGCGCTTAGATAAAGTTATTAAATACATTTTCATCGGTTAGATTTCCTGTTTTGTGAGTGAATGTTTGGACACAAGGGTCCTGTTTTCGCAAAACGGGAACAAGGCTGGCGCCTGCTCCTCCATTTCAGCACACCCCGCAGACTGCCGCTAATGTTTGAGTATTTAACACTCAGCTGTGAGTAATGAGAGGAACATGAGGACACAGTACCTTGATACTTTGCATCGATCTCTCGGAGCAGGGAAACATTTCTTTGTATGTCCAAAGGCAGGGACTCCACACATTCCAGGTAATCCTCCACATAGTTGACCAGTTGCTGCGACTTGTCGGTGTTCGGATAGTGATGGCCTAACATCGTCTCTGCGATGCATAGAGGCGCTAAAACAATGTGGAGGAAATGTGAAAAATATTCTGTTAAAATCAAAAGCTTGTCGACTTTGCAGCTTGTAGGGCAGTCCCAGGCAGCAGTTCACTTCAAACAAAACTACACACACTGCGCATGCGGGAGTATTTTCCTTATTTGGTATTGTACAGTTTCCTCGCACTTGTCGTCACGGAAGGCGGGGCCGGTTGGCTTTGAAGCCACGGGATTGGCGGAGAGTGACCTCATTATCATAAGATTTTCCCGGGGAAGCAAACCAATGAAGAAGTTGGAGACTCAGAGGTTCCAGAGTTTAGATGGAGACCAAATGTAAGCTGTAATTACTTTTACAATTAAATCATGATTTAAATAAAAGAAGACATATTAAGCTACATAAACAAAATTAAAGTATAGAGGTATAGAATTCAATAGAGTGATTTACTCAAGTGTTTACATCACTAGTTACAAAATTTAAAAGATAAAATACAAGAGGTAAAGGCCCAGAAGTTAGCCCTATTCATTTAAAATATTTTCTAATAAAAATTATAATATAATATGTTTTTGCTTTTTTGTGCTCCTGGGTTCATTGTATTTTCAAAAATACTGAGTACAATGAATTTTTGTCATTCTACATTTCTATTCAGTGACTAAAAAGTACGGTGGCCCTGAGAGCTCACAGCACTGCAACTTAAGAAAACAGATGCAGAAAGACGAAACACAGCAAATTAAGAAAACATCTTCATAATTTGACAACACGTGTGCAGCATTTAGAAAATGCGCTAAATACATGAAAGGCTTAATCCTGGCCTTATTTATTTATATCAAATGCAATTGCTAGTTTAAGTGAACAGGTTGTCAAAATTAATGTATAGAAAAAAAAGAACCAAGCCTACAGATTTTCACCATCATTGGTCTGTTCAAGTGATAATCAGTTTGAAGAGGTCAAATAATGATTGTTAGACTCATCACTTTTCAGCTTTGTTCATCCTTGAATTTCTCAATCTAAGCATGTCAGCGTGATTTTATGGTTGGTACCAGACACATGAGGATGATAATACAGAAAACAACCATGAAAGCAGACACGGCAAATATTTGAACACATCAGCAGCATCTGCTCTTCACTGTGTCACATGTCTGTTGTGAAAACAGGCCAGATAATGAAGGCTCCTGCTGTAAGTTGGTCAGAGTAGATTCTGACAGTGTCACTGTAAGCCATGTGATGACATGAATGTATGATTGAGGGAAATATCTTATTTCCTCTTTCCTTTGTCACATGAAGTCAGGAAATATCCTCACTTCCTACTGTCTGATTCTGATTAAAGAAACATATAAACTCCTCCAAATACAACACAGTAAGTTTCTTTTCCCTGAAATATAAAACTAGTCATGATATTATCAACATGTGCAAGTTTACTGCAACAACTAACATAACCCTTGTTTTTCCTTCTACAGATGCTGCCACCACTGAAACACCGAGCTAACACAAGTTCAGAGTATTTACTACAACTATGAACACCTCTTTAATACATGATACATGATATCCTAACGTGAAGAGATTCTGTGTTGAACTGAGGCAGGTGTTATTTATGCTTTTAGCTGTTCAGATACTGATCAACAATCAAAGGAAATATAAAATATATCTTATATACCTTTTAAAAGTTTGATTAATATAGCTACTGATGGTGGGTTAGAGACGGTTTGGATCAAACTAGAGTCAGACATCACATGATGACAAAATTTGTGCGTGTGTGTGTGTGTGTGTGGGGGGGGGGGTACAGTAGTTTCGTTTCTTTATGGCGGAAAATAAAACGCGACCTTTCGCTGCAGTTTTAACGCTGTGTTCCTCCCTCCTGTCACATTTTGTCACTTTCGTTTCCTGAACTTCATTATCATTTAGTTTGGAGGAATCATAAAGTTGCACGCCATGTACAGATATGCTTCCGGTCAGTACTTTCAAAATAAAACAAAAGCGCGCGCTCTATCTAACCTATAAATCACGGCGTCCTGTTGTTTCTGTCAACTCTCTTTTTTCCTTTTCTTTTCTTTTTTCTTTTTTTTATTTCAGCCCAAGATAACATATCCTTTAACGCAAAATTTAAGAAAAAACAAAATCACATAGGAAGCCTTGTTGTCAACGCCCATGTTTATTGAGCTGACACAAGGTCTGATCCTGAATCAGGCACTGTATGTCCTGTTAAATTTTTTCATAATATCAAGACATAATAGTTCTTTTAGTTACAGAAGCAAACAGAATCACACTATTTAAATTAAATTAGAATTTAAATATGTAAGATAGAGCCTTAATTTACAGCTTTTCCCAGACATTTAAATCCATTTATTGTGTAAAATGATTGGGATTTTTGTTAGCCTTTTTTTTGTTTTTTTACCGCAATTTAAGGTAAATCTGACCAGATTTCGGATCGTATGTCTAATTACATTGAAAAAAACAAAAAAAAACCATAATTGATTATAATGTAAACATCTAGATAAATTGGGACTAAAATACGTCATGTCAAATAAAACTAACGGACAAAGACTTATTAAGTTAATGTTATTTAGAAATTTAAACATTCGTTGAAACCTGTTTTTCAGAAATTGCAAACACTCTTATTTTCCCTATCAGTTTCCGGTCGTGTATTGCGTTTGCGTGACTTGACGCAGCTGTTTGTTTATGAGCGCGGACGCAGCGCTGCTGTCGTACACTGAACCAGAGTCAGGAGAAGTTGATCAGAATCAACCTGTCACCATGAAAGGCTCCGCTGCTGTCCTGCTTTTGGCCTTCTGTGCCCTCTCAGGTAGGACTTTTATTTATTCTCATGCCATCATGTGCAGTTGAGTTAATGAGCTCTTAAATTTAAAACTTAATGAAAAACGTTTTTAATAACAATGCAGAACTGCGTTGCTTCATGTTCACATCAAATAAGGATGTTTTTAATGATGATAAGCATCTTTCATGCTGTTTAAAAACAGTGTGGTCATGTTTCATGCACTCGGTTCCATAAACCTCACTCTTCATGACTTGACGAGACCTCCCTGTGACTTCCTGGATCAGTCAGTGAACAGAAAATTTCCGCAGTCTTTCGACCTTGTTGCAGGTCTGAGTCACATGTCTGCTGGTAGATCAAGTATGTTTTTTTAGAGACGCAATGGCTCTTCAGCTGGAGTTCAGCGCACACTGCAGTGTCAAAAACAAATCTGATTTTAGACCGTTTCACAGGGGAAAATATTGCGATTATTAAAATGTGAAAATAGTTGATCTCTTTTGAAAATAAAACTTTTCACTCAGATTATTTTCACTTTCATTTAGGTCGTCCTGTCTATAGATAAGAAATCAAGGCAATAAAATAAAAGTAAATCTACTGACCTCCTTTATTCTTTGTAAATTTAATCCTTATTTTATTTTTAAAAGGTTGTGCTTTAACAGATTTCTCTTTGTTTGTAAATATTGTTAAATTTATTTTGTACAGCTTTAAAGTTGATAATTATTTTTTAAAATTTGGACCATTTTCTGAAAGTATCCTCACTGTACTTGATAATTTCAGGAAGTAAGGAAGAAACACACTTTTTTTTTTTTTACAAGATATCTTTCAGTAATTGTTCCACGTTGAACTTGGACCCTATTTTTGAGCCCACTTTGACTTATTGGTGAAAAGAGTTTTGGAGTTGCTCCAGCAGGTTGCATTACAGGCTGTAATAACTGCAGCACAATCCTTTCGGGCAATGTGCCCGATCAAAGTTCATCTACTAAAAGTTCCTGTTGTTGTCCCTGATAGGCTCAGATTGGTACATTAAATGCTTGAAAACTTTGCAGAAAGGATCCAAACAGAGAGAGCTTTTAGGTACAGAGGAAAAGGATTCTGGATTAGAACTCTGAATATGAAAACACAGGTCACAAAACCATAAGATAAAACTGGTTGCAGGTGTTACCACAGTTTTTTCTAATGGAGTTTGGTGCGGTAAATACAGCAAAGCTGCAGCTTTCTGGTTAAAAAAATCCTCTTTCTGTAATGTTTCAGAGAAACAATCTGTGCCTGTCAGGGACAAAAATGAGAATTTATAGAGGAAGAACTCTGGTCAGGCCTTTCTGATGGCTGAGGCAGTGATCTGGAGCAATGCAAAACTTTTTGAAAACGTTAAGACCGCTAAAGCCTGAAATATGACAAAACTTAAAAAAAATTTCCCTATAGCACTGATACTGACTTGATGTATAAGTTTTCCCTATTTTCAAACTTCCCAATCTCCGCCTGGCTCAAAGTGAAGCCGATCAGAAACACATCACAAGTTACCTGAGATTGTCTTAGAGATGAGTCACTTGTTTGATTTGAATGGAACATTTGACTGAGCAACTCCTGAGCCAGCAGATAAGCTTTATGATGAAAACAAGAGATGTGTGTCATGACCTGTGTACTTCATTTTTACAATGTCATCTGTGTCATCAAAAGGAGTCAATCTGATAACTCCAACCTGTTTTCGGACGTTAAAGCAGAACTCATTGATATTCTTTCAAAATAAGCATCACATTAAGTAAATCTGTGTAATAGAAATGAGGTCACTTGTATTTACCAAAGTTTTAAATGATTAACACCTAAACCTGCAAATCAGCTTAGCTTCAGGCTGTTTTTCAGACTTTTTTGGATTTAATTTAAAAATGGCACCAAGCCACCATTTGTGAAGCTCTCGCTCTCGTTTTGCTTGGTTGGGAAGAGGAAACATCTGCATGTTATTGTTCCTCTGATATCAATCAGGATACTAACATTTGCAGGCTTAAAAAAATGTTCCTCACAACAACAGAGCCGTGTCCTCAGAGTGTCTGCAACGAAATGCTTCAAAAGGTTTTTTTTAATCAGGTCAACATGAGAGCAACTTGCAAGACCTGCCCTAAATTCTCCTCTACTTCCTGGTCTGTGTGACTCTAAATGAGACAATCATTTACTAACTGAACATCATGCTGTATTAAAGAAGACTGCAACTGGAATTTCAGACCATAAATCCATGAGGAAAATGTTCACTGTAGGAATAAAATAAACTGAGAATGAGGAACAAAAAAAATCTGACTGTAAGTAAACAGTAATTAGGACCTACTGTTAGCCAAGGGGACACCATACCTACAGAGGCTGCAGTCCTCATCACGGGATTCGCTGGTTCAACTCCTGACCATGATCCTTCAATGAGTGTCATCCCCCGCTTTCTCTCTACTCCATAAATTTCCTGTCTCTCTTCAGATGTCAAATCAATAAAAGCAAAATGGCCCAAACTTTTAAAAAATGTTTTAATGACAAAGGTGCAAATTTGTTTGACAGTCTTGCTCACCCTAGGGTCATATTGTTTTATCACAGGACCGTCTTTTCTCCTTACTGAACATTTTGGTTTTCATGGTACTATCTTGTTTTACAGGAGACCAAGTTATTGAGACTAGGTACCCCAGTGTTTTCTCCAAATGACTATCTTGTTTTCACCAGGAACCATTCTTTTTTGGCTAGGGACAATCTTGCTTTCCCAGAGATCATATTTGTATTTTCGTGTTGTCTGTAAGAATCATCTTGATTTTCACAAGGACCAATATTTTTCTCTTTTAGGACCATCTTGTTCTCCCTATGAACCATCTTGTTTTCCATACAAACCATCCTGGTTTCCCAAAGTGCCATCCTGTTCTCCTTATAGACCATCTTGTTTTCCTGATGGTCCAACTTACTGTACTTATGGACCATCTTGTTTTCTTTCTCATTTTGTTCTTTAATCTTTTCTTTAATCTTCTTGGTTTCTACAGAACATCTTGTTTTTGCTGGGGTCCAACTTCTGTTTTTTCTTTGGGAAAATCATCTCTTATCACTTTTACAATTTGTATTGTTTTTTCCCTCTTGAGGGTCTTTTTTTTCTTGGTTGCAGAATATCTTGGACTATCTTGGTTGGGCCAATTTTGTTTTCCATGTAGGCAATCATGTTGTCCTTATAAACAATCTTGTGTTCATGAGGGACCATCCTGTACTCTAAGGATTTTGTCCTCTCTAAGGAAATAGCTGCACAACATCGTAGTATTAGGAACCATATTTTTCCCAACAGACCATCGTGATTTCAGTAGGGCCAATCTTCTTTACTCGTGGGTTCAACTTGTTTTGCAGATGCTGAGACTGCTCTCTTTGGTCTTGTTTAGCCCCATGTTATGGACTAAGTCACATTTTGTGATCTTACTTTGGGAAGTTCTTTAATCTATTGGATGTTTTTCCTCATGAAGAAGTACAATACTTCATTTTGTAAAATTTGAAGGCTGAATATGAAGATTAAATTAATGTCACTCTCTTTTTTTCCTTCTGGCTGAAGCAACATCATTGGCTGAAGATGGGATGAGACCCCACCCTGCTGCATCTGTGGACCCAGCAGCTGAGTTTAGTTCTAGCCCTGATCCTCCAACCCCCAAGCCTACAACTCCCAAGCCTACACCCCCCAAGCCTACAACTCCCAAGCCTACAACTCCCAAGCCTACACCCCCCAAGCCTACAACTCCCAAGCCTACACCCCCCAAGCCTACAACTCCCAAGCCTACACCCCCCAAGCCTACAACCCCCAAGCCTACAACCCCTAAGCCTACAACTCCCAAGCCTCCTAAACCTACAACGCCCAAGCCTACAACCCCTAAGCCTCCAACAACCAAGCCTCATACTACCACCCCCAAGCCTACGACTCCACCTACACCGACTCCCCCCACCAGCTTGACCAGAGGCAACTACACCCTGATGGAAGACAAAAAAGTGATCTGCTTGATGGCTCAGATGGAGCTGCAGATCCGTCTGGTCACACCAAAGGTACAGTTCAGCAAACACGAGAAACTCCCATCAGTGAATCAAGCAGGCCTCTCAGAAACTCGTGAACACAGATTGAACTCTCTGTATAAAAAAGATGATTCAGCTTGCAGCAAAGCAGCGTCAGCATCCGATAGATTTCAGGAATTGAGAAACAAGTTTTGATTTCCTGCTTGTGATGGCTGAGATTTGTCAGATGTGTTGTCATATGACAGTTGCTAAACCGACATTACAAAGTGATTTTTTTTTTCAATCTTTTAGGAGAATGGGACCTTCATTGTCCAGCCAAATATGACCAAGGTGGAAGGAGACTGCAAAGACCCCAAGGCCAACCTCACCCTGGTCTTCAAAGAGGGCTTCATCACTTTCTTGTTCAACAAGGTACTTACCATGTTCTCTTTCCCACAAATTATGAGGGTGTGCTATCAATCTGTCTTTGACCTTTTCAGTTTGCTTTGATATTTCACTAAAAGTTCTTAGCCCAAATGACATAAACAAACTAAACTATTCACTCTTTTAAACGGTTGCATTTACCAGCACCAACACTTCAAATATAGAAACTGGGAACAGACGAAAAACCTGAGAAAGGGGAAGTGAAGTAACAAAGACTGCTCTGAGAGCATGTGACAGGGCCTCACTCCACAACTCTTTTTTTGACTCATTCTGTGGTTTTCGATAGGATGGCCCTCAACAAAAGCAGGGTGTTTCCACCACCTACTACTCACAAAGCCCAGGTCTATATGATTGGATGTAGTTACTGCCATGTCAGGCTCAGTTTGTAGACAAGGATTGAAGTCTTGAGTTTTGGTCTATGAAGAAAATGACCACTATGAATGTGCGCAAAGAGTCGACCAAGTGATTGAAAGTCATCCCCAACCCTAATCCACACCGGAATTACTTGCCTGGTTTATCAAAGTACGCCTGAAATTTTGGTCATATGATGTTTCTAAGCTGTAGTTCAGCCGCCCTCCACTAGCTAGAGCTCAAGTGCTGGTTAATGTACGCTTCCATGATGCCCTAAAGCTCTACTACCTGGATGTAAACAGTCACAGATGACAGATATGAGGACTGAAGGTGGATGGAGCTCATCTGCTAATGTTAGCCACACTCTGTTAACTATTGGGTGTTTACCAGCCTGTATTTCCATGAAAACATCAAAGAACTAGGTTGACTGTAAACATCCTTGGTAAAACACTTTAACCCCACACATCCAAAGAAAAAATATAGCTTATCTTGTGTATATTGTCTTGTTTTTGGAGTGTGACAATAGTTCGACCGGAGGGTGAGGAGCTGAGATATCGGTTAGTGCTAGCTTCGCAGATGGCATCTACAGAAACTGTAATGTAGATTCTGTTTGTAGGAATATTTCTGGATTTTTCATGCTTTTATTGGGAGATGGAACAGTGGGTAGTTGGAAACTGCAGTAGCCTCACACCTGCACATATGTAAATGTGCTTTTTTATTTGACAGCTGGTTCTAGAAAGCAAGAGTTAGGCTTTAAACAACATACATGAAGAATACAACCTACTCCTTTAAGTGTTTTTTTGTGTACATGAATGCAAAAATATATTTATTTTTTAGGTTGCTGTGCTAACAAGAGGCTTTTCTGTACTGTCTTTGTTTGATTGCATGTTTTGGTAAATCCTGCTTTCAATTCAAAAATACAAACGGCTTATGCCGTATGTTTTTGTGTTGTTTACTCATAAAAAGTATAAACTTAAGTCTTACTTTAGGTTGCTTTAAAGTTGTAAAATGCTTTATGGTAAACCTGTTTCTTTTTCCTCCTTTGTCCTCAGAGCGTTTCAGACAACAGTGTCTACGTCCACACCCTGTCTTTCAATCTGTTCTACCCTTTGAGCAAAACTGGTAAGTTGAATTAATCACTCTTTATTCCACTTTCTCAACATGATTTACAAACGTATTATACACTAAACTTTAGACTCCGTAATTGGGTCGAGGAGTGTGTGCTGATATCCCAGCAGCTGGTTGGGGTTGTGCAACCCTGGCAAATATTAACATAGACAAGAAGCACAGGGGAGCCAGCTACTTCCTTGTTTGTGTGTGCGTTAAGTAGGTTTAGAAAATATCAGTAGAATTACTATTATGCAAGTGAAATACTGTTAAGCAGGAGAAAACCAACCCACTTTGAGTGAAATGTGGTCCAACGAGTTTAGTTTGATATCTGAACATCGTTGTTTGTTTTTGATGTCCTGAATGCACCTGAGCATACCTCTGTTTCACCTGCTGCAGAAAACAGGTTCAATGGCTTAAACTCGTCACTGAAGCTCTTCCCCACAAAGGTCGGACACTCCTACTCCTGCATGAACGAGACTCTGTACATGGGGAAGGGACTGTATCTGGACGTCAACCAGGACAGGATGCAAGCCTTCAACCTGACCAAGAGCAACGAGTTCGGCCTGCGTAAGTCTCCTCGTGCAAACAAATACTTAGACAGAAAAACATTATTTAGGTGAGAGTTTTTGAGTTAAGTCAATGATCAATCAAAACAATTAACAGCTTTAATAACTGTCATAAAATAATATCTTTATTTGACTTTTTTTTTATTTTAACACACCTGTTAACCTAAAAAACAGACTGAAATGAGACCAGAAAAACTTCAGCTATAAATGGATAAAACTCAGTAAAAGTAACCAAGCCTTAAATTCAGGTAAAAGGTGAAAGAAAAAAATTAAAAATAGCTGCCACCCAAAATGGTGAATTTTGTTGTTTTGTTCAATTTGAACTTCCAACCTGCACACAGAACTCAAAAAATAATAACCATCTCTGGAAGAAAGAGATGCACAGATCTTCTTGTTTGCAGTAACTCTGAGCAATTTAAAAGTGTCAGCAAAGGTGCATCATGAGCTGTTATTTTTCTTAAGAACAGAGTGTATCAGCTGCAGTAAGGAGGTAATGATGGTGATACTTGGGCAGTTTTAAATTCCTGTGTGAATTATTAAAGGTACTTTTTGGTGTTCCACAAGGGGTCAGTACTGGGCTCCTTTTACTTCACATTTGTAACCTCTGTAAAGTATTGGAATTTATGTTATTAGTAGAAATTATTCATTGTTTTTTTTAACAGAAGTTTATCTACCATTATTATGTGTTTCCAGCTGACCACTGCCTCGCTGACCAGCCTGATTACCGCGTTGCCGTTGCAGTCGGAGTGACATTGCTCGTCCTCATCGTTATCGTAGTGCTGGCCTACCTGCTTGGCCGCAGGAGGAGGACCGACGGCTACCAGACTCTGTGAGGGTCAGAGGCCGCTCCTGTCATAAACAAAGTGAGGCTGTGATGGTTCTCAGGGGTCAAAGGGCACTTCCACTAAAGCCTAACCTGCTTTTTTCTGTCATTACATCCAAATGTACTGTTTTCACTTTGAGTCCTGCTGTGTGGAAACTAGCGTCTGTCACTGGAATAATTCAAACTGATTATAATCATTCATAAACCAATCAAATCAGACACTGTTGTACATTCTCAAATCAAACTAGATTTTAGAAGATGTATTGTTGAATTCCTTTCTGTATTTATATGCTGGATTGAAATTTGAATTTGACAATGAAGTCAAAATAAATATATTTTTAAAGAAATTTACAATTTACTTTTTTATTTCTCACCCTATTTTTTTCTTTTTATACACTTTTTCCTTAAATCCCCAATGACACAAAGCTGAAATATGTTAAAATGATGTGTTTTGGTTCATGAATCTTGATAAATGATAATTTGTGAACAATATTACCGCTGGAACTGTGAAAGTATACTTCAAGTCTTAAAATGTGATTTGATTTAGTAAAAAAAATTATTACAACTTATTATATCTCATAATAAGTAAATAAATATAAATAAATACAAAATGCAAATCAGAAACAAAACTGAACCCCAATTTTTATAATACTTAAATTAAAAAATCATCTGTTTAAATGATTTTAGGAGTTTCATTTATTTTCATAACAGAGCCAAATTCATAGGTTAAAGAGATTTCTTAGATAAGAAAAGAAACGAACTAAATTTTAAACAAAAAAATTAAAAAAAAATTAAAATATTAAAGCAAAAAGCTTATGAATGGCTTTGTTTTTTTCCAGTGGCACACTTCAGGCTCCATACATGTATTGTTTTATTTTTCCTAAACATTCTAAACCCATTTTTAAGACTCATAGTGTCAGGTTTGTGTTACTTCAAAAAAAGTTAAAAGCATTTAAAACCTGAGACACTGAAAGTATGACACAGCTGTTCATGCTGACATCTTCATACCAGACTTCAAAAAACAGAAACTGTCATTAGATTCTTATTTCCCTCTATTCACAGCCTGTTGGTTCATACTCATTGGTCAGTACTTTGATATCTAAGTCTGAATTATATTATCTCATAGAGATGAAATCAGGATGTAAAGAGCAGTTTAACCAGATTTTAATAACTGTCATGTTTTAATGTTTGTTTGTTTTTTTTTCAGTTCATTTAAATGTATATTTTGGATGTGAGTTGAAATATCTGTTTTCTAAAGAATCAAATCTCATGTGCTTTGGCATCGGGCTTTTATAGATCTAAAGGGAAGTTCAATGATCAAATTGTTCTTAATCAGCACAAATGAAAAATAAGAAGTATATTTTTCTGTATTATTCTTCTTGGGGAACAGTTATTGCACTGACTACTGTCACCCATGATTTTTTCTTTGTACTTTACGTAGCTGACGCTGTGTGTTTACAGAAATGCAAGGATGGAGAACCAGTCAGGGTTCATAAATAACAATGCTGCTCAGATGTAGAAAATCAAAACAATATGTTTGAATCCTGAAACATTTGAGTGAAGCCAAGGTTAGCCAGTTAGCTCAACTATGATACAATGCATCTAACTAGGTTGCTTCATAATGTTAGCTCAGCCAGCTCTTGGGAGTTAATTCACAAATAAGACAAACTCACTTCAAGGTTCATGAAGTAGCTTTCAATTTAAGCCATAAAACTTTAAAGGTAGTTTTCACATCAAAATAAGCCTTAAAATCAATATGCTTATGCTCTTTGAAGCTAACAGTGTGAGCAACATGATCATAGACATGACCGACTGCACTAGAAAAGCTAAAAAAATTAATCCTGTAGTGTTTGTTTATTGAAATCTAAAGGCAGCACAGACTCTAGCGATGTTTTTTTTTTCTGATGTGTGGTTTGAGGTAAAGAAAAAGCTGTTAGCAATAACATTAGCTAGGTTTACAGCTAGCTATAACTGTAGATACCTTTGCTTTGTGCTTCGTAATGTTAGCTTGGTCATTTGTAAACTAAAAGGAAGGTCATTCATCAGGTTTGTGATTACCAGTTTCCATTGAGCAGCTTTTTAAGGTGGCTAGCTGAAATAAATCACCCCACATGCTGACATAGTAACATTTAGCTCATGCTGCATGATCCCCTCATCTTAGTTAGCCTGAATCTAAAACCCCTGACAGCTACATGGGAAATTTAAACTGACAAATTAGCTCATCACTAAATACTCACAGATTATGCAGTTTGTTATATCACATAAATTAGTACTAAGGATCACGCAGAGCCCCAAGAGTTAGCTAAAATTAGCTGGCTAGCTGTAACTTAGCTTCACTGCGTAGATCCAAGATCTAGTTCAACCAAATTATGAAGAAGAATAAAGACTCAAACTATCTGCATGTGACTTATTATTGAGCACAGATGTTGTTCCAGGTTAGTCCATCAGGTGGTGCTGCTGAGCAGATACGTGAGAGGGCTTTATATATGTTTATTTCGTGTGAGCACTTTTACCTGTCGTCTACTTCCTGTCACAATAAAGTCTGTTATATTTCTACAAGTGTTTAGTCTGACATCTTTATTCATCAATGTTTTGTTACTGAATATTTTACTCCAAAATTCTTAGAGTAAGGCTTTCAGAGTATTTATAATAACTTTAGCTGTGGAGTCACAGGAGTGTGATATAAGGAATAGATTTGTAAACTGGAAAGGTAAACGGTTAAAGTAAAATTTATTCGAAAAAGAGTCAGGAGTATTTGGAAAGAAAAAAAATAATGTGAACTTGAAGAGAAGAAGAATTAACAAATGAGAATGAAGAATGAAGATTTACTGATTTAGAAATTAACTTGTTTTTGAGTAAAAATAAAATGTATTTAAACATGACACTTTAGGGCTTCCATACTGAAGTACTTTTACCTGTTGTTTAATGCCTGTCACAATAAAGTCTGTTATCTTTCTAGTTTGGTTCAATGTCTTTATTCATCAATATTTTCACTACTGAAACATTTTGTTATTAAAAAATGGTTCAGAATTTTTAAGATTAATCTAGATTACTCTGTGTAAATATTATGGAGGCATGCTATACAAAAAAACCTTATCTGTATATTAAATGGTGATACGAATCTATGAAGGGGGAAAATAGAAATTTAGAACGAAAAATGCTAACATAATAAGGAAAAGGATTATTAAATGTGTGTATTAAGTAATGGGTATAAGAATAATAGTAACAAACTATTCATATAACACTTTTATAGGGTTAAAAAGTGCCTTACAGAATAAAAATGAACAATAAAATAATAAAAATACAAAACTAATAGAAGAGAAAGGAAGTGAAACATCAGAAAAATAAAAATGACATAAGATTAAAAATAAAAATAAAACAGCAACAGATGAAAGATTAAAGATCCTGCCTGTGAAACTGTCTGAGAAAAAAAAGTTTTAAATCAAATAAATTGAATTATAAGCAGCATTTCAATCACAATGAGGTATAACTGGCTCAATTCTGGCAATAGCAATAACCTGCTTTTTGTACATGTATTTTTCCTACAGCACCTTTTTAATTATTATTTTAAGTTTTGTGATTTAATTTGATTTTAACCTGATGAATAAAACTTTTTTCAGGAGCTGCAAATATTACAAAAAGGCTCAGGAAAAAAACTGTTTCATTAGTATGAGTTAACAATTTTATTTATTTATTTATTTATTTATTTATTTATTTATTTATTTATTTATTTATTTAACTTTTCCTTTTTATCACTGGCGGAAATGGGCTGCCATAGTTTGTTGAATTATCATTTAAACGATGAATTTTTTTTCTGTATTTTTTACTTTAGCCGGAAAGCGTTCAGTAAAGGGAACTAGCCAATCCGGATCCTGGTCTCAAACTGCTGACCCTGCAGACAGACTCATGTTGCAGGACGGACTCGGGGCGGGACTCGGACGGTCAGTCAGTCCCAAAAGTTGTTGCAAAACTTCCTGTAGCTTCATAACTGTCGATAAAAAAAACGGGAAGAGATCTGTGAAGGGAGATTTGACGGACTTTCTGAGACCATGGCAGGTAAACAAAAAGACGCTTTTTCGTCCTGACTGTATTTTGAGGGAGGAATCTGAGGGGAAGAGTCATGTTCGAACTGAAGTGATGAAATCCAGATGTTTTCAGCTGCAGATCGATACACAGCTCGCTCTCTCTCGCACATACACACAGCATGCAACTTTGTGCTAACTCGAGGTTTTCTCTGATTTGTGATCAGATGAGGATGCGGTGGTGGAGGAGGCACAGGGTCCTCTGGTTGAAGTGTCTTTTCAGAGAAACGTCAACAGGAAGCAGAAATACCTGGAGGCTGAGCCCAAGATTCTCGGGGTATCCTCTCTCTCTCTCTCTCTCTCTCTCTCTCTCTCTCTCTCTCTCTCTCTCTCTCTCTCTCTCGTTCTGTGTGTCATAGTGTACCTTATAGTTGCATAAAGTTCCCTCTATGTTGATCCAGGTCACTCAGATCGGCCTGAGCTCTTATCAAATCATCTGCGGAGCTGTGTTTCTGGCCAATGAGCTGGGCCGACCTGGACTTGACATCGCCTTCTTCATTGCATCCCTGCTGGTGAGCGCGTGCGCACCTGTACATACCTGTACAACAACCTGAGTTGAGTTGTGTTCTCATGTTTTGTGACTGGGAAGGCCAAACTGAGACACAGACTCATGAAGGCGGGGATAAAGTTGCAGCCACACTCTGTGTGTATGTGTGTGCAAAAATACAGACAGACAGTATTACTATCCGTTGTCTCATAACATCTTCCTTAACTTCCAACACAGCTGCAAGAAAACTATGTGAATACTTTGGAGTTAACTGGATTTCTGCATAAATTTAGTAAGAAAAGAAATGAGGTGCACTGAAATGCAAGGGACTTGATCTGTTTGTAAAGGTAAACCTGCAGACTTGGCACTTGATATTCACCCTCTTTGTCGTGTTTCCTTCACAGGTTGTCATCGCTGGAAGCGTGGCTGTAGCAGCACAGAACCTCCACCTGCCAACAGTGAGTCACACAGGTGGTGTCAGTTTGATGTTTTAAAGGTGTTTTCTGTGATTTAAAAGAGTCATATCTCTTGTTTCAGCTCAGAGCGTGTCTGGGGATGCAGATCGTGGCGTGTGGCGCCTCTGTCTTCAACATGATCTTCACTCTGATTAAGATGGAGACGGTTTATTATGGCTGCTGGCATTACGAGTATGACAACGCCACGCTGCATATCGGAGAAATCTGCCACAACATTGAGGTGAGCGACAACAGTTTAACACAAGTTCAAAGGTTAAGTCAGAAAAAACAATATCTAAGTCACCTCTTTCTTCGTTTTTTTTAAATTCATGTTTGCTTTGATTAAGTTCCAGTTGTTCTCTTTATTAACCTCTGCAACAGAAGTCCCGCCCCTTTTTGATTCTGTTTGGTTCCTGATCATGAAGTCACACTAATGAGTGCGGCTGATTATTATATTCTAAAGATTCTGTTATATATGTTAAATTTCACATTTAACATTTCAAGATCTCAATCCTACTGTCAAATGCAGATGCATAACACACAACTTTGATCAAAAATAATGTCAAAACCTTTTCAAATTAACTTCTAACTTTGATATTTATGGTTCTATTATATATCTTAGACTATAGGTTGCTGATTAAGGAGTTAAAAAGTATGATAGATTAATTTTTATCACCCTGAGCTCTGTGTCTCCTCCTGCAGAGCACAGTGTCTCATTTTTACGCTGAAGGCATCCTGATCAACGTCACCCTGATGGCCATCTCTGCAACTCTGGCTGCCTACTGCTGCAAGGTGGTCAACTGCTGCGCTCCAAGTCCTAAGATGGTGAGTTAAAACAGACAATAACTTTAAAAGGTACAAATGTTCCAGAATTATTTGTAATCAGGCTTAAACTATTTTTCATCAAAAAAAACATTTTACTGTTGCTTTATTTTGTTCTTTTTCCTTGTTTTCAGCCGGTGATCACAGTTCAAGCTCCTCCTGCCCAGCAGTGAGGACGCAGGAGACGGATGTTCAGCAACATATAAATTTTTACATGAAGTTAAAGCTTGCACTCAACATTAATTTGATTCTAACACTGTTTGATAATCAGTTATGTGGAAGAGAGCCCTTTTGGAGACACCAAACCCACAAAAAACACAGCTATCATGTTTATCAGACGTGTTCTTAGACTGAAACAGAGCTCACACTTTAACTATCACTCATCAAACACAAGTTAGAATTAATAATATCTGTCAGCTCTGTGTGAGGCTCATATGTGATAAAGATACTAACACCTCTATTATTAAAACTCTGTATTTAGAGCCGTCAGTGGTGACGTATCAAAGAGTACGATCAATCCAGGGACTTGTGCTTTTTTTTTTTTAAGATGCAGATTTATCAGATGATTTTCCAACTTTGAATCAAATGTACATGCAGCTTCATTCGCCTGAATCAGCCTTTAAAAAAATCTTGGAATGTGATGACAAATGTTGGTGCAGACTCATTGTAGAGGAAGCGAGTCTTTACAGACCACTGTGACCACTGCTGCTGCTGGAGTTATGAATGACAGCTGGACTCAAAACAGCAACACTAGCTTCACAAAGAAGTAGAAAAATAGACTCTTAATTATCATATTTTCCCACTTTTTAAGATTTGTTTGAAGTAAAATAGAAACTTACCTCAAATTGGATGATGCATTAAAAGGGAATTCTAAAAAATTTTCACTTATGGGGTTCAAATGACTCTCAGGTACCAAATCTAAACTGGCTCTGGCAGATTCCTCTGTCCGTGTATATTTACAGATTATATTGAATGTAAAATTCTTATAATGACTGCTTTATCATCTTTATGGTGCATATTATATATCTCTAAATGCAACTAATGATTTATTTGAATGTTTTCTTTTTATCTTTGGAGTCTAAAATGTAAAAAAAATGCCACTTAAAGCCATTCAAATGTATGCTTTTTTTAAGTTTTGTTTGTTTTTTTATGTGTGACTAATTCTAACAGATACTCAGTAAAGTGATGTTTGTAGATGATAAATATGAACTGTTACATTTTGGCACTTTGTATCCCGCTTGATATGATGTTTTCACCTGATCAATAAAGTATTTTATTTTGAAATCTGAATTTAACTTTCTAAAAACTACTTTACAGAGTTTTCCAGTCAGAAAAGCACAAAGTTCAACTCATGACATGAACATTAGACTTATTATGAAAATATATTTTATTTGTTACAAAAAGCATCAATAAGTTCACAGTCCCACATAAATTAAAAATGTTAACACAGTTAAAAAGAAATACTTCATGATCAGAATATTTAAAAACAAGCAGAGAGCACGAGGAGGCTTCATGTCCATGTTCTGCGGGAAAAGGCATGACCAGTTTCTTCATCAGTCTTTAAAAAAGTATCACATGACTCCACCGTTCATCAGGAAGGAAACTGAAGCTCATTTCAGCAGAATCAGCTTCTTTAAATCTGCAGCTCATCCGCCCAGTGACTCTGTGGGAGAGCAGAGGAGGAGATTTGGAAATGAAACTACATCCAAACCCTCACCATGAAGAGTGGAACTGTTAGTGCAGCTTTCAAAATATCAGATTTGGTCAGACGCCTTGATTCGAACATCCCGTCACTCACCTGGGATGCAGATGCCCCGATCTCTTCTAGGTCTCCGAAGCAGCCGTGTTTGTGTCGGATGAGGCTCCCCCAGAGCACGGAGCGCCGACAGGCAGGACACTCGCCCTCCACCGGCAGGAGGTGAGACGGCTCCGATTTCAGGAAGAGTTTGGCGAGGCAGATCACATGACTGCTCATCGAACAGGCCGGGTGGAAACAGCTCAGCTTTTCTGACGCCTGAGGACAAAAAAATACAAGTTGATAAATATCTAACCAGCTGATAAGGATTCGAGTGTAATGTTACTAAATGAATCAAGTTCACACATTAAAAATCGCAGTTTCACATTTTCGCTCTGACTGATCAGGTAAAATATTTGGATCTGAAAGTTTTCCACTGGACAGGTCAAAATAAAATCAAACAATTATGAGAATTTTCTGCTGATTTTTATTTGCTTTTTTCACTTTTGATGCCATTAAACAACAAAACAAACATTAAAAACTAATTCTTTGATGTCAAAGGGGGTTTTCAAACTTAATTTGACCATGAGCTCAAATTTTGGGGTATTTTTTTTTCTGGGTACACTTTGGTCTGATCGCTCTTACAGCCAAATGTACAATGGCCCTGAAGATCAACTGCAGAAATATTTCATGAACATAAAGAAAAATGGGGAGGAAGGGAGGTTTTGTGTATTGACTTTTCCTTTAATTAACTATTTTTGGTGTTCTGTGGTATGTTTCTCGTGATCATCAAACGGTTGTGCAGCTGAGCTTTTGAATGCCACCATGTGAATCAGAATTTGGTTTCTAGTACGGTATATTTAGTGACCACAGTTCCAACTGGAAACACAGCACAGTAGTGTTGAGTGAGTGGATACAAAGTTATCAGTTCGTGACAAGTTTAAGCAAATCACGTCCTCAGAAATAACTGAGTTTATTTCACCTTAAGTTGAAGTACAGCTAAATGGTGTGGGACACGCTTCAATGAAGCACAGCATCTTCAGACACTAAATCAAAACCAAAGTGTACCTTGATGAGTCCTCTACAGAGGAAACACTGGCTTGTCTCCTCCTCCTCTTCTCCTGCAGACGGCAGCAGCTGCTTCTTCTTGGCTCTCACACTCCCGAAAGCGATGGGGATGTGGAGTGGCGGCTGCAGGCTCGGCTCAAAGTCCATTCTGTACTCCTGTTTCAGCCAGCGGGCAGTCAGTGGCAGTCTGCTCCACGGCGCCACCCGCAGCATGTTGGAGACGACACGCCAGTGGAACTGAAGGCTGGACTCTTTCCTGGAGCGCCGGGAGACGTGGGAGAGACGACGGGAGGAGTGAGGGTGCTGCCATGCCCACTCAAACTGAAAAGACATAAAAAGATAAATAACTGAAACAACAGGGAAAATTAGCCCTGAACAACAGGTTTTAAATGTTTGACAGAAAATGACCATGACATAAGGACTTTTGCTACATCTTAAAGCCTTCCCTGCACACAGTCGCTTTTTATTTAGCATCTGAAGTCTTATAGCACAAGAAGTTTAACAAACCAAATATTTTGTCTTCAGCCCCTGCACCACAACCAGGACTTATTTTTTAGTTAATCTTACTTTGGAAAATCAAAGGTCAGATAAAAAAAAAAAAGCTGATTAAAAATCAGCTAAATTTGAGAAAACCTTGTTTTACTTGTTTTTGCTCTAAATTCTGCTGGATTAAGCAAGGATAAAAATCCCCATTAATAGGGGCAAATGAATGGTCTCTTTGTAATAAATCGTAACTGCACAAATATCATAGATGCTGATGAAATCAGTTATAACTCTTTCCATCCAAATTCTCCAGTACAAACTGAGCTTAAAACTTAGGATCACAAACTGAAACCAAAGTTCATTTCTTTATTCCATGGATTTCATGATTCAGCACAGCAGTGATTAAAAATTCACGACAACTTGAAAAATGTTTGATGGTCTGTGTTTTAATCTTAGGTTATAAAAATGCCAGTTTCTTCCTTTGGGCTGTGATGCTGACAGACTCAACACTCACAGAGCGGCAGAACAAACACAGAGTAAAAACTCTGTAATCAATAGTTCACTATGACTTTAAATATTTATTTAAAACATTCGTAATCATTATACTTGTCACACAGTCTAATAACATATATGAATGTTTCAGAATAAACATTGGTGTGATAGTTCATAATTAATGTTTACACATAGCAAAGGTAAAGCTACCCTGGAGTTAAATTCCCTGTTTGTGTACACATATCTGGCAAAGAAAGCAGATTCTCCATTGCTAACAACATATTAAATTTCTTAGTTCCTTTCTATAATGAAATGTAATAAAGTAAATAGTCTAAGTTACATTTTTTATACTTAACAATATTTGTTAATGGAATTACTTTTTGGAGCAGATATTGTGCAGTAGTTTAAACCTTTTTATTATACAGACTGGTTTACACCCTACTCACCCTCAGAGCAGCGATATCAGTGGGAAAGCCATGAATGATGAGGACCATCTCCCTAGGGGAAAAAAATAGTTTATTTTGGATATCATTAACAACTTCTGTATACATCTACATTCATTTAAAGATCCTGCGTTGGGAGTTAATTCACACCATGGTCCCCTCCCGCTGGTCCTCATGGCTCCCCCTTTTTGCCGTCCTCCGTTATGCTGTCCGATCCTGCGCTCTGGATTCACCGTGAAGCCGATATAGATCCGACCTTTAAATTTAGGATTGCTGCAGTACAGCATGTACACACCGAAGAAACTCTCTACCTCCACTACCATCGTGTTTTTTCTTAATAGTTGCTAAATATACCATATACAGCACCAACTAATCGATGCCATAAACACAAATTAACGATAAAATATGTTTAAAACGCCATTAAACAAATTTCTGGTGGTATCCCCATTCTTGCGGGAGGTTAAAATGTCTGTGGAAATATTTAATTTACTTATTTCTGCTCAAAACCAGCCATGGCTTCAATTTACATTGGACTTCTTTACTTCAGAATGTAAACACTATCCCTGTTAGCTGCCCACAAATGTGCCTGTTATAAATAACAATCTATTTATCATACTTTTGGGCTAATTTTACGTACACACGTCAAAAACTAACAAAAAAAGCATCTTTTTTGTTTTAATGAAAGTAACTGCAAATGTTTGTTTTAATTCACGGTCACCGATTTATCAATTTAGTCAGACATTCTGTGAGGACCACTAATATTATGATTCGCTGTTTTAAAAACTGTATCCCGCCTATTTTGCGCACACACCTCATCCGATTGGCTATAGTTGCTGCACGCTGCTCTGTGATTGGATGTTTTAACTGTTTGTAATTTTTACTCTACGAGAAGTACAAAGCGAAAAGAGCAGAAAAAGATCCTAAAATTTACGATCTTCGGTAATAAAACGCTTGAAATTTCGAAATATGACATCAAAAATATTTGGGTTTTTTAATTGTTTAATTGCAGAATATATTAAAACTTTTAAAAATTGAGAAAATCGCTGTATAATGCTTCCGGGGTCAGCGTGCCACCTCCTGAATGGACTCTTATGTACAAAAATCATCTATACCAGTACAACACCTAAATTAGTAACATATTGGTGTATGTTTTAACGCAGAAATGGCAATAACAGCAGATCACATCAAGGATAAACTCACGAAGGAACTCGCGGCAGTGCACGTGGTAAGTTTACAGCTTTTACTTGTCTTAAAATGATTCATATTTGGTATATTTATCGTAAACATCAGCCTGCATTATGTGTAAAATACTCATACTGCAGGCTGGTATAAGATTTCATTGACGTGCTGCTGTATTTGTGCCATAACAGAATCATTTATCATTTTCACATAGCATCACTAAATTGACTGATTTCTGAATGGAGTTTGGTTAAAGGATGTGCTGTATTCTGTATTTAGCTACTCCCAGCTGACCAAAAGGAATGATTTCCACAATATCTGATAGTCTTGGGTCAAAAAAAGCTACCAACACTGTATCCAAAAATATTTTAAACTTAAAAAAGGACAAACTTAAAAATACAAGCATGAGATTAAGCTAATGGTTTCATTTATTCGTCTTCTTCAGGATGTGGAGGATACCTCACCAAACAGATGTGCTGCCAGCTACAAAGTCCTGGTGGTGTCGCCTCAGTTTGAGGGCAAACCGCTGTTACAGAGACACAGGTATAACTCAAAACACGCGCGCGCATATCGCATGTTTAGCAGCTCGTGACTGAATCCTCTTCCATTTAATACAAGGAAAAATATTCTGCTTAACACACAGTGTTTTACTGTCACTAAAGAAAGTCCTTTATTCGGTTTATTATACAGTAAATATGTATAGTATAAGTTACAGTTGCAAGTCAGCCGGAGGGATCTAAACAAATGTGATTTCTAAAAGTGTTTGTGCATGTGTGTGTTTTGACAGGATGGTGAACTCGTGTCTCGAAGAGGAGCTGAAAGAGATCCACGCCTTCGAACAGAAGACGCTCACACCTGAACAGTGGGAGAAAAAGAAAGCGCAGTGACACACACTTTCTCTCACACACTCTCACACAGTCTTTACTGAACTTACAATCACACATGCTCTTTTTATTTCTCTGTCTCAGCATCTTTGATGTAAACAGAAAATTTTCTGCTGGCAATAAAAATGAACCGGATGATGAATTTTGTTTGTGTAATTTTTTTTTCTGATAGGTTTTGAATCTTTTATGCAGATCAGTCTGATAAGCTGGTGTTATAGCCTTCCCTACAGCTCCACCCTGAGGTCAAACTGCACAATTTAACCCCTGAATGTAAATTCTACCATCCTAAGAGATCAACATGCTAAAAAACTTTATATTTTGTTTTTATCCCCTTTATGTTAAAAAAAATGTAATTGCTGTTAAAAAAAATATCTTCTTCCAACTTTTCTCAAGTTTTCTCTTTTCTTTGTAACTTTTTAGCATCAACTTTGTGCTGAAAAATATTGATCTCCTTAAGCGATCACAAAATAAAAGTCTATCGATAAATGACTGAAAGCTCAGAAAACAACTTCTAAACAGAGAAACAAGTGAAGCAGCAACAAGATTTAAGATGTTTATCACCGCTCAGGTTATGCAAGAAAAGTTGTATGAAATTCTTCTGCTTAAACAAGGTAAACACTAAATATAGAGGCCTAATTAATTTTATAAACAGCATTAATTTAAACGATGTAATAGTTTTTGGTTCTTATAAAGACAATCTGGACAGCAGTCAGTCAAAATGAGAACCAGTGTTTGAACATTTCTTTAATCAAGCAAACAGCATGAACATGAGGACAGAGTGTGAATTTCACTGAGCTGAATACATGTGGAACACACATCACAACTGCACCATATGTCTGTGTGTGTATGTGTGTTCAGATCACAGTGAAGTGTTAATAACACCCTGCAGACCCCCTTCTGGGAGGTTTTCAAGGCGACACACTTCATCTGTCCGAGGCTTTTTTTAGGCTTCATGACAAGCACACAACACACACCTGAGGCTGTTCCTACACAAAATACACACCGATAGTTTAAACACTCCTCATTAAAAAAAAAAAAATGAAAAAAATAAATCTATCAAGAAAAATAGAATTAAACAAAAAATAATATTGTTTGTTTTTGTTCGTCAGTTAATTTTTGCATCACTTGAACTTTACAAGACAAAAAGTTAATTAAAAAACTAAATAAATGTTGAACATAGATAAAATAAAAAAAAAATAGTTTACATTAAAAAATATCATAACAACGTTAATTCAATTTTGATGGATTCCAAAAAAGTTTGTCTCCTGCATGGTAAAATTCCTGTTCGCAACTTTTCTGTTTATTTTGATTTTGGCGCCCCCTGTGGTGCCAATTAATGTTTAATTTCTACATTCGTAAAACTATGTAACACTCACTGAACCATTTCTGATTATAAAAAGAAGAAGAGGAACAACAGCATTTTTTTCTGTAAAAGTGGCATCAATTGATGATATGATCCTCATGATAATTTATAAATAAATATCAAAATTACACATATACAGAAGTAACTGTGATTATGAATATTTTATTGAAGTTTATTGAGTATAGCATAACGAAAGAAAGTTATGCAGGTGTGTTAAATAAAATCTGATTTACCTAATCAATTTACATGAGTAACAGAGAACTCTGATAATTTATTTTGTAATGTTTACAGAAAATAAAGTGTGCTGAGTGTTATCAGCGTATAAACAATTCGTTTGTGCCTGTAAATCGATCTTTTATGAACATGTTTTATAATCTAAACGCAGACTTCAACCCTCAGTCTGTTTTCTCATAGTTACATAAAAAGCAGTGTGTTCAGGTGTCAACCTCTCATTTACATGTGCAGCGTGAAATAAAAAGCGTGTGTGATGAGAAACGACTGGACTCTGATCGGATTTTCTCCGTCACTGAGCGCAGACAGAAACGGAGCGAGAGCATCGAGTGTGTGGAGATTACTTCCACCACTTACCCTCCACAGGCTGCTAATGGAAGAGCCGGCGTGGGGGACCAAGTGTGTGTGAGTGTGTATGTGTGTGTATGATAGAGAGAGAGATGTTCTTATTTCAGGCAGGACAACATGGTATTAAGTTTGTAAATGAATTCACAGCAGCAGTTTCTCTCTAAAAACTGAGAAACAAGAGTCATTTTCTCAGTCATTATCACTAGTTTTCAAGTTCAAACCTGAACACCAGCAGAATAGAGAGTGTTTCACACAGAGGCTGAAATAAGGGTGACACCTCACAGCAAATCCTGGGAGTTAAAAAAAAAAATCCAGAGTTGAGCAAAAAAGAGTGAAAGAGTTAAATATCTGGAGTTTATTTAAACAGGTAGACTCCAGCTTGTGTTCGGGGTTACTTTTTGAGGGTGTTAAAAAAGTGTTGAGGACAGTCATTCAAAACTTCTCTGAAGCTGAAACATAAAGACCAGGATTGATTTCATAACATGCTGTTGCACTGTGCGCACTGTTCACCCAGAAATTGGGTATCCCAACTCAAAATTTAGCCAAGTTAACCTAAAATGTCCATACTTTTCAATTAAATATTCTCTGTTACCAAACTTCAAACCCCCTGTTTCAGTACATTTAAAGAAAATGATTTTGGCAAAGTAGTTTTTGTTGTGATAGTGTTTTGTAACCATAAGTGAGGAGGGAACGCAGCGGATATGAGACCCTAAAATGTGTGATGGTCAAAGGCTGCCTATGCTGCACGTGTCCTGGACTGGTCCAGCTGTCTGTGCTCCATGACTTTGACCGTATAGGTACTGATGTTTGTTTGGTGTTTTTAGTATCCATGTACAAAATTTTTTATTTTATTTTATTTTATTGAATTTATTGACATGGTCTGAATTTGCCATGAGGGAAAAATAAAGATTTATTTTAAGCTGTAAATCATGTCAAGATAATTTCGGGGACACCAGAGGGACAGAATAAAGACAAAGAATTAAAAAACATACACACACCCTCTTTAATGAAAGAATATCATGTCTTGTGTTTTTCTTGCCTTTTTAAGAGGTCAGTGAGGTCATCAAGTGCAGTACTCCTTTGATCAAAAAATCAAGATTTTCAGCTCCGAAGATTCTTTTTACTCCATGTTATGAATAAAGTTTGAGATTAAACTGGATCAGACCTAAAGGGGGACACATTAAAAACCACAGAATAAGAATTGACCCCCGACTGTACGAAGAATCAGAAGGCCTGAATCAATAAAGCTGCACTGTGTGGCGTTCGAGGTGTTAAATTAAGGCGCTTGATTTCTCTGCAGGCGCTGACTATTCCAGTCGCCCACACACATACACACACACACACACACCGTCTGCTCGGACAAAGTGAAGTGAAAGAGAGCCGGTGTGAACACATCAATCAGCTTCCATTAGTCCAAACAGCAGCTGATCTCTGAGGAGACCCCCTGCTGACATAGGATTCTCTCCATGTTTATCTCCAGTGCAACAAACCAGCCCGTCTGCTGAGAGCGAATCATCCAGACGGGAGTGAAAATCAGAGCTGGGTGGAAGTAATCTCCTCGCCCTGTCAGAGAGCAGCTCAGCGGGCGTTCGGACAGAAAGCAGGAGCGAGTGTATTGATCTGAATGCTGCTGCTGTTTAGGCGGTTATTAGACGGGTTTAGTTACACATGTTAGCGAACCAACATTTATCAAACATGAGGAGGATCCAAATCAGAACTCAGTTTATAGGGCAGGAAAAACAGCCTGTATGGAGAGCAAAAGCAGGAGGAACACGCTCCGATTCCCATCACTTTAAGTACCCACAGTGAAAAATGACATCAGTCGTTAGCTGTTAGTTTTATTGTTTGCAGATTAAAGCATTACAAGTCTCTCACTGAGGTTCAGACCTCGACAGCACCTCCACACACACACACACACACACACACACACACACACACACACACACACACACACACACACACACACACACACTCATAAAACTCTCCAGTATAAAAATGTCTCTCCGTCACTGACTCTTGGTATTTGTGTCCAACATGGCATGCAGCTCCCCCGGCTCGTATCCCAGCAGGCCTTGCAGGTTGCAAACGAAGCGGTAGACGTAGCGTTTCCCGGCTGTTTTTCGGATGATGTTTTTGTCGTAGTAATATCTCAGACCGCGACTCAGCTTCTCGTAGTTCATCTTGGGCTTGTTCTTCCTGCGGCCCCACAGCAGCGCCACCTGGAGGAGAAATGGGGACTTTGGATTGCGTTTGCATTTCCTTAAATTTGTGTTCAAGGTGCTGAAACTCAAAACCGTTTGGTACCTCGTCGGGGTCGGTCAGCTTGAACTCCCAGCCGTCTCCGGTCCAGCTGATACATGACTGACAGCTTCGGTCTGTGAGGAGCTCCAGCAGGAACTGCCACAGCTGGATCGGACCACTTCCTGTTCCAACAGGATGAGAGCGTTACCATGGAAACCCCCTGTTTAATCAACAGTCTACACCTTCTTCTTCTCCTCCACCTGTGCTCACCTGTGTACCCAGCCAGGATAGCTGCTGGGATCACAGCTCGGCCCAGGTCGGTTTTGTCTCCAATGTATTCTTTGAAGCTGCGATGCGTCTGAGGTAAAATGAAGATGTCTCCAGAGACGGTCTCCTCCAGGCCTGGATCTGCTTCCTGGAGAGGAGTGGTCCATGACAAAGAGCCCACGATGTCTGAGTCATCGCTGTGAGAGATCTCCACCTCTGAGTCCATCTCTACGGAGGGAGAAACAAAAGAAACATAAAAAAAATTATATAAATAACCTTTCTATGAAACTTTTTATATATAAACCTTTCTTCACAGCAAATATTTAAGAAATTTACTGACTCAAAAAAAGATGTTTTCTTCATCAAGATTTGCATTTTGTACAGAACTCAATGTGCAAAGATTCCAGAGGTAGCATTTTGTCCACAGGGGGCGCCAAAACTGACACAAATAGAAAGTTTCTGACAGGAGCTTTAAGCCAAAATTGTTGCCACAAATTGTTTTTTAAATTTCGTGCAATTTAAATTTTAAATTTCACGAAAGCACAATGTTTTATTAAAATAGAATAAATACAGATTATTTCATGAAACATTTTGCTGAGTGCAAATTGCAAAGAGAGAGACCTTGTGTACTTCAGGATGGCACTTTTATTTTGAAAAGCTGTCACAAAGACAGGTGACAGGTTCAGGTTTTAGCTCCATGTTCTTTAAATGTGCAGTTTTTACCTCCTGTGTCCTGCAGTAGAGCCGTGTTCACGCTCCTCTTTGGATCTTCACTTTTGATCAGATAATAATCCTGATGCTGTCCCGTCACAGAATCCAGAGTGTGCAGGTCTGTCCTCTCAGAGGGATGATACTGATACCCGTGTTTGTCTGTGTGATCCTGAACAAAGTCTGAAAAGTTTTCTGGGGAGACACAGACGAGGATTTAAGGAAGACATCATCAAGGAGCCACTAAGGCAGTTTAGAAAAAATGAGATGAGATGATTGAAAACATTTGGGGAAATCTGCTTTTAAACATGTTATAAACATGCAGCTTTTAGCGTAATAAAGAAGCCACTAAAGAGACATGTTGTTGTGTCTTTACCTTTGTTGGTTTGCAGCTGGCAGTAAGATGTTATCCTGCATGAGGACAGTGAAGAGCTGCAGTCGTAATCACTCTCTGGAGACGAGATTAAAGATTCTTAGAGTCACATCAGGTTATTTTTACACCACGGACACAAAACAAAAGGGTACATTGTTTTCGAAATAACATCTAAAGAACAACAGGGAATAATATTTGATATTCATGTTGTGTGCAGTAATTATTATCCTGTGATTGCACGTCATTATAAACAGGAATATCCTGCATGAAGCAGACTCAGTATTCCTGTTTTACCTCTCCTCATGTCCTCCAGGTGCTCCCACAGGATCTCTCCGGCTGTGCAGTCTGAGATCAGGTTCAGGAAGGCGTCTCTGTCCAGAGCGCAGAGCTCCGCCCCCTGCAGGCCTCTCAGGTCTGAACCCAGACAGGTGAGACTGAACTCAGCCTGGCACCAGTCCAACCAGTAGTTCACCTCCCACTCTGACCACAGGGTGGGCTCTGGATACACACACACACACACACACTGATAAATCTACAGCTGTGTGTAACAAACATTGATCAGTGAGTGTGTGAGTCTGTACCATGAGGGAAGTGATGAGTGATCCTCTCCTGAGAAAACCCAGAGAAGCTGGCCTTCAGGGCCTGACTCAGGACCTCCTTACTGGTCGGGGTGAGAGGAGGGACCTCTAGGGAGTCCATCTCTGGGACAGCAGGAAAAAACAAGGATCCTTATTACAGTTAACCTGTTAAATTTGTGTTTCACTCTGGTATGAGAGGGAAAAAAGAGAAATTTTATAAACTGTGCTTTGAAAAAATTCTCAGTTTTGTCATTGTAAAAAAGAAAATAAAAATAAACGAAATAAAATTCATATAACTGCAAAGAGCTCAAACAAAACAGGAGTAACAGAGCAGGAAAAATCAGAGCAGCCACAGTAACACTCAGATATATCCATCAAACTATCCATTTAAAACCTTTCGAGTTTATTTTGTAAAATAATTTCTAATCTTCTCAAGGTCAAAGTTAAAAGTCTGTCCTCTTAGCTTCTAACTGCTGGCTTCTTGTAGCTGGACCTACAGCATTGAGGGATCGGTGCCTTGCTCAAGGGCACCAAGGAAGTACACCAACACCTCTGTAGCAACCAATCCGAGATTTTAAACCATGGCTCTCCTGCTCACAAGCCGAGACCTAACCAACTGTTTTACTGCCTCCCCCAACATCCTGAAGCTGTTAAGAAGGAAAGATTAAGTACAATGTGTTTGTAAATGAAGAAAAAAGGGATACGTCCAAACACAGTGAGGCATTTTTTAAATTATATCTACATTCGATAAATCTAAATTGAAAAACTCTACTCGCAAAGAATCTCCTCCTGCAGTTTAACATCTGCATCGGCTTTCTTTTAATTAATCATACTTTGAATTATGTTTTTTATTTAAATAATTTCTTTGATTCTGACAAAACACCAGAAAAAAACGTTTGGTTGTGTGGAAATCTTTGTGGACAAAACTGAATCTGCAACTGACTAAAATATAAAACATTTCCGGTTCACTGCGGGTTAAATCTGCCTTTAAATTGTGAATATTTGAAACACTTGAGGCTTGATGTTTAAATCAGTGCGCCCCATGTACAGAGGCTGGATCCTCCATGTGGTGGCCCTTTTTCCTCTCTCTCTCTGCTCAGTCTCTGACTCTTTCCACTGTTCTGTCTCCCCAATAAAGACCACCCCAAAATAAAATTATATTTGCTCCGACTTACTCGAACACCTCATAGCCTCCTTTCATTATACTGTGGACTTCTTTAAGAACATTTATGTTAAAACAGTCGTAAAAAGCCGCATTTAGTTGAACTTTAAAGACTTTGTTTACTCGACAATAACATCAGGTTAAAGTCTCTGAGGTTTACCTGTTTCAACATCATCCTCACGAATTTCCTTTCAGCTTTAATAAGCACTGCACGTTTTAAAATATCCTCTACTTTATTTTGATTGTTTTTCTCCCAAAATATTTGTTTCCATGTGTTCATGCATATTCTGTGACAGCTGAGGTAACTCCTCCATAGACGCAGTCCAAACAAACCAAGTCACAAAAAAAAAACAAGATAACATTCAGTTCTCCAAAATATTACTTCAAATGATGTTATTTAAATTTATTTAATTTATGATAGGTTTAAATTACATTTAAATTGTTTGCGATTGTGATGGAGTTGTTTGTGTGTATAAAGAGGTGATAAAGAGTTAAAAAAAAAAAAGAAATGTCAATAATTGTGTATAAATATAATTTTATAACACTGAACCCTGTCTATGAAAGAACACACATATTTTTTCCTGAAGTGTTCCTAAAGAGCTCATTCTGCTTAGAAATTCTCAATAATGTTGTCAAAACTTCATCTTCTTATAGAGTAGTAAATCTACAGAGAGAAACAGGATAAAAGTTTGGATTCAAACTGATAAATTAAAATCAAACGAGGAGCAGACGGAGGAATCGGAGTCTTACCGCACGGGCTGCAGTCCATCCTGGTGTTTTAGGATTTGGGGATCAGGTGGAGCAAATTGAGACCTCACTGAGAGGAATGGACCTTTAATATGAAAACCAAGAAGGGAGGGAGGGGGCCTGCTGTGACGGACAGCTGTCAATCATGTAGGAGTGGGAGGGGCTTAAACACCAGGTCTGTAGTGCTTGAAATTTACCAGCAAGGAGGAGTTGTATTTTAAACATGGATATAAAGTAACAATGCTGGATGTCCTTAAACAACACCAAGAGGGCTGGCCAATCAGAGGAAAGGGGGTGCGTGGAGTGGGGAGCCTTAAAGAGACAGCAGCTAAAACAAGTATTTTCTAAAACACCAGAGAGAGAAAAATTGGGATAGGGAAAGAATAAAGACCAGAGATAAGTCTGTTAAGTAAAGTGTCATTTCTTGGCTTGTTCATGAGTCTGTGGTGAGTCTGAACTATAAACAGTGAGTTCCTTCTCTGTCTTCTTTCAGCGGTATGAAGCTGAAACACAAACTGATTTTCTTGTGATTAACATCTCTTCATTTTGCTGAAATAATAAATGAAGCTGAGACGTGTGAGGTGTCGATGTTCCGTCGTTTATTGACTAAAAAAAAAAAAAGAAAAGCACTAACTGACAGAGTCAGGTTAGGGTCAGTTTAGTGGACAGTACGTTCTGTGGTCAGATATACAGCAGCTGAAGCAGGACAGTTTGTTCTTACAGTACATCAATCGACCGAAACCCACAGTGTCATTGAATCTTCTATGTTACACACACAAATACACTACAGAATACACACACCTTCAAAGGTAAGTTCAGTCACTTAGGCTTTAGGCAGAGAAGGCTTCGTTATGCTCTAACACAGGTCACTTTAAGGAACAGCAGAGAGACACAAACATGCTGAGAGAAACACACAGGACCGGAGAACACTGACGCAGCAGCCAGAGAGAGTTGAGAGAGAGTTGGTGTACATGGCGACAGTCACAGTGCTGCTGTGAGGTGAACACTAACTGGCTCTGTGTCGTGGAAGACGTGTTGGTTTGAGACCAGAGCAGTGCTGAGGTTTACAGGCTTGTGTGCTGGGTATTGGCAGTTGTATCTGTTATTTACATGGTGGACAGTTTCATTGGAAGTAAAGTAAAAAGGGGCGAGATTCTGAAACACTGGGATGCTCACTTTATACCAGCGTTTTCTGTCATGCTGTGAAGGAAATCTTTAATTTAATGCTAACGTTAGTTGTGTGGAAAAAGGTGGTTAAACAACTTTAAAACATCACATTCACATTTAAATCTGTTTGGTTTTATCTGCGCATTATTTCTAGGAAGCATCTTTTCAGCTATTGATGGACGATAAATCGTCCAATTCTTTCAGTTTATGGACTTTCTAAACTTCTGAGACAGAAATAAAGTTTAGCATGACCACATTAAAGCTTCCCACCACGTCAAAGGAAAGTGTCCACCATGTAAATATCATGAATGTTGTTTGAACTGACCCTTCACTAACCCCCATGCCCACATCCAACAGCTCTTAGCCCCTTAATGCATTAGTGACGCTAACTTAGCATGATTAGCCGGTGAAACAGCATTTCATTCCACATGGTTAAACTTTTAGCATGTTGGCTAACTAGCCTTATAGTTATAGTACACAAAAATTACGTCCTAATCCAACAAGTTCACATTTAACATTCATTTGCGTTTTACAATCTTATTTCACAACAACCTCAAACACCTCTGTGCTAAAACTCCTCTAAGATGCTAACATGGCTAACATTAGCATCTCAGTTTTACTTAAGCTGACATATCAGAGTGATGGATGTGATACAAACACAAAACTTTTTGTTTTCTGCACACATCATTAACCGGAGGAAATGCTTTTCCTTTTTCAGTAGCGTTAGCATTAGCCTTAGTCTTATAGCATACATAAATTATGCAATAAGCCTTCAAGAATATATTTTAGACCCTTTTGAGCCTTTTCCTTTCAAACGGAGTCAGCTGGAGTTATTTAAAGGCAGCGAGTGTAAGTTTTTCCAACTCATGTAGCTAATGTTAGCCTAATTAACAAGCTGGCTAACGAGTAGGCTAATAAATGCTTTCGTGTGCTTGAAGCTGGTGTTTGAAATAATAGATGCCTTCATGCTGACTGACCTCTGGAGGACAAATCTGCTGTTTTCTTTAAGTGCACGTTTCACCAACAGTTACGGTAAGTTAAGAGGGCGGGGCTTAGTGAAGGGTCAGATCACTGTTGTATGGAGAACATGTCAGGTTAAAGATCAAGTTCCTGATTTTGATTTTGAACATATAGGAAACAGAATCAGGAGATTTGTCTTCAACGTTTGACTCAAGCTGAAGAATCCCGTGGCTCACAGGTGAATCCTCGCAGTTTCTTAGCTGCTGAAACGCCGACATGGCTCCAACACGTGTTCACTAAGCAGAGAAGAGATGCATTGCTGGTGCATAAAGTGGACCGATACAGATTCTGAATCAGTAGAATGTGTTGCTACGGCAAACTGAAAGACAGCAGAAGGATTAATAATAAGGTAAATAAAGAATGCCACAGTACACAGTGTGAAAGCTACAGGGTGCATCTTCAGTGGTTGGACCACAGAGAGGAGGAGGAGGAAGGGTAGGAGGAGGAGGAGGAGGCAGATGTGGTTTAGCGAGGATCATCTGGAGCAGCGATCTTTTCCAAACTGGGCTCCATGCCCCAGATCTCCCGGGCATACTGGGAAATGGTGCGGTCACTGGAGAATTTACCGCAGCCGGCGATGTTATGGATCACCATCTTGGTCCACTCTTTAGGGTTCTGTCAGTAAACAGGGAGAAGAGGAGGAAGAGGTTGTTTTAATGTAACTAAACTCCAAAAGTCCACACAGCCTGATTGTTTAATCCTCTCTGATACTGTACTGTATCCCCTGATGTGCTGACACCTGTTCCTCTGTCACAAATTTAATGGACAAAGGATCTGACACTGGAACCTAAAGGCATATTTCGCAGATTTTTGCGAAAAACATGTATTTTTAAAAAAGTTTATATACTTTAAATTTCTTAAATGCAATTCTTTCACCGTAAACTACTAAAAGTTCAGATTAAATCAAAGAAATTGTTAAATGTACAAAAAGTGGACTTTCACCTGACAGAAGCAGCTTATATAGCATGAAAAACAAACTTTATTTATCTTTAACTTTAATATAAAGCTTCACACTGCCCCCTGCTGTCTGGGAGTGTGAAGTGAATCCTGATCATCAGAAAGATCAGATGCTGAGTGTGTGTCAGCAGAGTTAAAGCCTGATATCAGCAGGATGGTTTATTTAGGGCTCAGGCTCATCATTATTTTATCTCCTCATGCAGCAAAGGTGACTGCAGAGATGAGGATGGTGCAGAATCTCAGTTTGAAATATATATTTGAAGATGATCACAGCTCCTTGTTTTACTGACCTTGTAGAGCGCGCTGACTTTCTCCTGACACTTGATGTAGTCCTCATAGTCTGCAAACACCTTAAACCTGCAGCACAGACACACGGGAGGATTCATGAGGCCAGACGAGTCAGAGAGTGACAGCAGGAGGACGGTGACGTGACTCTGCAGGTCTAAGACTTTGTGCTGACTCCTCTCACCTGTCGTGGTTCATCAGCATGTTGACGAGGTCTTTGAAGAGGTCGGGCTGAGCGGGGCTGAAGGCGCCTCCAGAGATCTGATCCATGGCCTGCTTCAGCTCAGGGATCCGGTTGTAGTAGGACCTGGCGTCGTAGCTGGACACCAAACACAGGAGGATAAATTTGAACCCAGCTACTTACTCTCTGGTATTTTTACCCATCACTAATTATTTCAAACTCACCCCGTCTTGTCCATGGCCTCCACATCCTCCACCCTCATCCCGAAGATGAAGAGGTTCTCCTCTCCGGCTTCCTCGGCCATCTCCACGTTGGCTCCATCCATGGTGCCGATGGTGAGCGCTCCGTTCAGCATGAACTTCATGTTCCCGGTGCCGGACGCCTCTGTGCCCGCAGTGGAGATCTGCTCTGAGAGGTCAGCGGCAGGGATCACTGCAGGACGGAGACACGAGGAAAAGTTTTATAGTCGGACACATATAAAAAGTTCCTGATGTTCTTTATAAATTTACTAATGGAGGACGTAAAGACCTTTCTCAGCCAGTGTGACCCGGTAGTTCTCCAGGAAGATGACTTTGAGGCGATCTCCGATCACGGGGTCGTTGTTGACGATGTCCCCGATCGATGTGACCAGCTTGATGATCATCTTAGCCGTGTGATAACCAGGAGCCGCCTGAAAACAAGTCATCATCGTGTTTCATAGGAAGAAAGAAGCCCTGTGTGTGTCTGGATGAGAAGACAATCAGACCTCCTCTCACCTTTCCTCCGATCATGATGGTCCTCGGGGTCCACGACTTGTTTGGTTCCCTCTTGATTCCTGATGAAAAACAAAAACAAACTTCACTCTAAGTCCACGTTCATCTTTCTAAAGATCTGAAAGTAAAACGGAGCCACGTACGGTTGTAGAGCGTGATGATGTGCAGACAGTTGAGCAGCTGCCTCTTGTACTCATGGATCCTCTTCACCTGCACGTCGAACATGGAGTTGGGGTTGATCTTGACTTTGTAATGTTGCTCCAGGTGAGCCGCGAACTTCATCTTGTTCTCCTGAGAGGTCAGACACAGAGGTCAGAGGTCAGAGGTCAGGAGCTGACACTCAAACAGGAAAAGAAACAAGACTTCCCGAGGGAGTGAGCTCACCTGTTTGACTTTGGCGACATCCCGGATGAAGGTGTCATCATCTTCGTAGTCGAGCAGCTTCTGCAGCTGGTCCAGGTCCCGAATGTAGTCCTCACCGATCCTCTGATGAAGGATCACATCGTTGATTATTCATCAGCAGAAGCAGTTACAGAGAAAACCGAGATCTCCTCTTCTTATCCAGGAATGAAGATCTAACTCACCTCTGCGATGACCTCGGCCAGCCCGGGGTTGCACATGACCAGCCAGCGACGTGGAGTGATCCCGTTGGTCTTATTCTGGAACTTCTGAGGGTCAACTTCATAGAAATCCTTAAACCTGAGGAGGAGAGGAAACGATATCCAAATTATTCATCAGGAAAACGCTGAACTCTAACAACGCTTGCTGCGAGGTTTTTATTCTTACACGGTGCTCTTGATGATCTCAGAGTGGATTCTGGCGACGCCGTTGACAGCGTGAGATCCAACGATGCACAGGTGAGCCATGTTGATCTTCTTAACGTCACCCTCCTCGATCAGAGACATGCGGCGCAGACGGTCAAAGTCTCCAGGGAACAGCTTGCTGATCCTCTGCAGAGGGACAAGATTTTTATGTTTGCACATTTGAAAAACATGTGGTCTGTGGTTATTTATCTGTTTACATCAACCCCTCCCCGTCGCACCTCCAGGTGCCTCCTGTTGATCTCGTAGATGATCTCCAGGTGTCGGGGCAGAAGGTTCTGGAAGAGGTCAACGGGCCAGCGCTCCAGAGCTTCAGGCAGGACGGTGTGGTTGGTGTAGGCACAGGTCCGGACCACGATGTCCCAGGACTGAACACAGACGGGACCAAGAGATTAAAACGTGCCATCTCTGCACTCTTTACAAAATAAAATCCAACATGTCGACACATTTATCCAGAAAACTAAAGACAGAAGTTGTGTTCGAGCTTCTGTTTAGTTTTTAACTGGTCCGTCATCACAGCGTTCGTCTGCAGCCGTGTCTGATCTGATCTCTTGGACACGTTGCAGAGTCATTGTTCCTGCAGGGCTGAAAGATGCAAAGTGACAGAACAGAAACAGCAGAGAGCCGTACCGACTCTGTGGATCCAAGTCGGAGCAGAGAGCTGACCTGGTTACATGTGATAAAAAAGAAACATCACCACCTGCTTTAACATCTGAATGTTCGCCCCGTTTCAGGTTTTCTCGTCTGTTGACATTTTGAATCAGTTTTGAATCAGTTTTAAAGTCAGTTTCTTTTTTTTCAAACATTTAAACCTTTTTGTCTCTTCACGTCTTAAAAACAGATGACCAGGCTGTCTGAAACACATCCACAGACCTTTATATCTATTGGAGGTCAATCTTTCAGTACAAACCTGCAACTTAAGACTGAAAAACAGGAGAAGATATTGAACAGTGAGTCTTCAGCTGTTTGGGGACAAAGTTTCTTTTTTTAAGTGTTTTTATTTCCTGGTTTAATGACCCTGCAGCAGCGACCTGTTCACACAAACAACCATCCAGGTGTGATGTGTCCTGGAGGATGCTACGAGACACTACAATGGATTCAGATACTCTAACTAACATCATGCAAATCTAGAAACCCATGAAGAAGTGGAGCTCAGGACAGCTACAACACATTCACCTGTGAGTCCCTATTTCTCCCTCATTTTAACCCTTAAACTGCTGTAAACAGGTGAGCTGGGCTGTACAGCCGTCATGGTGAATGGTAGGGTTTGAAGTCTGACCGGAGATTCTGAATTGAGGAAGATTTTTACTTTTTTCTTTAAATAAATTAGTGATTTTGTTCAGAAAATTTGTACATTTTTTAATTTCAGCGAAATCAAACACTTCCTTACTTTAAGACAAGTCTAATAGAGCTAGGTGCAACATTTTGTTTGACTGTGGTGATCTTGTGCCTTTTTTTTCCTGCATTTGACACAACAGCTATAGAAAAAGAAAACAACCAGAGAGATAGTGACAGACAGCATGCACCAAATACCATCAGCTGAGGAGGATTAAAGTCTGCTCTACAAACTCATCTAAACCTGCACACTGAAAAAAACAGAATGTTAATCTCATATGGAAAGTTTAAAGTTACATCTCTTCAGACACAGTTTGAGAAATCAGCTCTGACAGTCCCAAAGTAAGGCCTATTCCACTGCAATGAAAAAAAAATCTCAAATATTTCCAGACAATTTTTTTGGGTGTCTGAAATACTGGTTTAAAGATATTTTAGAGGTTTTTTATGCAGTACTGAAACAAAAAAAGGTTAACTAAGAATAAAAAAGACCCGCTCTCAGTTGTAATCTTAAATCTTTTAGATTTAAAGGGAAATTTCACCCCCAGAGCAGACATGCTGCAAAGATAGACGAGCCTGCAATCACACAGACTGAGAGCTTGTCAGGAACTTTCTGTTCAACAACAGTGTGTGTGTCTCTCACCTTCTCCCAGGACAGTTTCTCTATGTCCACCAGGATCCTCATCAGCTCAGGGATCGCCATCGCAGGGTGGGTGTCGTTCAGCTGGATCGCCACCTGCAGATGACACAGGGACAAAAACACGATGGTAAAAAGTTTGCTGAATGATGATAAAAAAAGATGAAAAGTGAACTGATCAGGCTGAAATCTGTCACCTTATCAGGCAGCGAGGAGAGGTCGAGCCGTACGAACTCGGTGGATCCGAACTTTGAGGCTTTGAATCGTCGGATGATGTCCTGAAGAGTCGCAGCGACGACAAAATACTCCTGCTTCAGACGCAGCTCCTTCCCCTCGAAGAACTGCAGACGAGAAACAACATGATGTAGGACGGAAACACCTGACAGGACAAGCTTTATGACCCAGAAACACACGGATTAAATATCGCCCTCACGTTGTCGTTGGGGTAAAGCACTCTGGAGATGTTTTCAGCCAGGTTTCTGTCCAACACGGCCTGAATGTATCCTCCAACGTTAACTGGAAACATCAGATCCAGATCTCATTAGTGGAAAAGTCACTTTTAATTCTGATAAAAGAGGACGACACTCACAGTCCTTGAGGTTGAAGTCACAGGGAGCTTTAGCCGACCACAGCCTCATTGTGTTTACAATGTTGTTTCTGTAGCCGGGGACCGGAGTGTCGTACGGAAGAGCCAGGACCACCTGGAGCAGAAATATACGTCCACCGTCAGGAATCAAGAATCTGTCTCTACTTGTTTTCTTCTTGTTCCTGAAACTCAGATTGTCTCTTCAGACTCAGTTTGAGCTGTTAATTTGTAATTTACTGACCTGAGTGTCGACCCACTTCACCCCATCGCTTGTGTGATCCACTCGGCCGTAGAAGTGAACGGGCCTCATGTACTCAGGGCGAGCTTTCTCCCAGGGGTTTCCGTACCTCAGCCAGTCGTCCGCCTCCTCCACCTGAGCACACATCAATCTGTTTGACTCATATTATAATAAGACAGTCACTGATGTGTACCTGAAGCCTCCCTGGTGACCTCACCTGCCACCCGTTAACGATTTTCTGGTTGAAGATGCCGAACTCGTAGCGGATGCCGTATCCGTACGCAGCCAGACCAAGAGAGGCCATGGAGTCCAGGAAACAAGCTGAGGACACAACAAGCAGAGGAGGCGTGTTAGAGACAGCACTGAACGTCACCGTCGGTCGGCAGCCAATCAGGAGGAAGCTTACCTGCCAAACGACCGAGACCGCCGTTTCCGAGACCGGCGTCTTCTTCGATGTCCTGCAGCTCCTCCATGTCCAGACCCAGCTGCAGAAAACAGGGGAGGGGTTAAGAGAGGCCGAGAGGTGAAGATTACAGTGACGTGCAATTCCCTGAGTGTCCACTAGAGACTGTTTCCAGCAGTGAGTTCGTCCCCATAGAGCGCCATGTAGATACCCGTCCAGGATATCTGAAACAACCTCAGAGAAATTCTTCTACTGGCACATTTACATGTTAGCACAAATAAGCAGGTATCTGTGTCTGATCACTCCTGGTTTGGAGACAAAGACGGTGCAGGCGTTGAAACAGCAGCTCTCAATTCTGGGTGACATCTCTTTAGCTATATGTTCTGCTTTAAAAGGATGTAAAGAGGTCGTCTGTGCTCAAGAGAAGCCTTGTCATCTTTATTTAACAGGAAATGTAGATTTGTTTCAGGGAGTGATGCATCAAAATGTCTCCTGCAGCAACATTCAGGCAACTTCTGCAAAATTTACAGTAGAAAACCTCAGCGGTGTCATTTGATCGTCTAAATACTTCTGGATTTGGACAACATGACATTTAAAAAAAAAAAAAAAAAAGCTCTGATTTCCATGCATCTGGAACTTTCCCATAATCCTTTGTCTCACCTGGTATGTGGCCTCGTCGCAGGCGTTCTCCAGAGCCAGGTTGACCATGGTGTTCTGCAGAGTCCGGCCCATGTAGAACTCCAGAGAGAGGTAGTAAACGCGCTGCAGGAGAGAGACGACACACGGGCAGGTTACAAAAGGGCGTAAAGTTACTTTTTTTTAACTTCATGCATCAAGCAAAAACAGTTTCATCATGCATAAAGGCAAATTATAAAGTAGTGATTTGTTTTTTATCCTTTACAGATTTTGTCTTTTTATCATTGAGCTGACGTTTGTAAGACATGTCTCTGTTGGCTGGTCTACTGACACGTGACATCAGTGTCACCAAAATAAAACCGGAGTCACTACATTGACTTGTAAATAAATTTAAAGGTTTTGGTATATTTAACCGTAAAAATGAACTTTTTCACACATTTCAAAGTATCAGAGTTTTTCCATTAAACTTTTTCTTTTTGTGGCTTAAAATTTTTAAACCTACGAAACCCTTGAGGATCCCATACAAGAGAATAATTTTAATCTTTTGGGTACAAAGTCATCAGGAGGTGCACTTTTACCCTATATAACATGAAAACAGCTTAAAAAATGTCTTTGCTCTTATAAATATTTAGAGGCTTCGACAGCTTCATCTGCATTTATTTCCCCGCACAGTCACATAAATCTGTGATAAGATACAAATAACGCAATTTTTTTAAACACAAAATCCAAAATCTGTCATCACTCCAAACGAAACTGGCCAATGAGAACATGCGTTACTTTTTTTAGCCTCCAAGCCCCGCCCACAAGATTCAAAACCCAGAAAAGTAAACTTTAAAATTAGACAAAAATTAAAATTCCGGATTTTTAAAAATTTTTCTTAATATGAAAACTGAACTTTAACACATTTAACATTAACAAAGTTTCTCTTCCAATAGTTTCTGTTTCATGATCAAACCTCTTGATTGTCTCCCAGCCCGCCTTGATTTTAGCGCCCCTCTGTGGACAAACAACGTCTCTCATCTCTTTGCACATCTGATCCGACACATGGGAAAGTATTTAAGAGTAGTTTTATTTTCCAGCATTCATCTCCTCCAGCTGTTCCTTCACCATCACTCTCTCTCTGAGTATTTTTAGATGTTTATTCAGTGGCGTAAAGTTTATCACTGTGGGACAGTTACTCTCTGATGCTCTGATAATAACTGTATACATTATATAAACCCTCATGTTGATGATCTGGTTTGTTGTGGCTCATAAAACAGCCTCAGTATTAATTCCAGCCTGTTTTATGACCTGATGAAAAACTCCCTACAGGAGCTTTAAGGACACAAATGTAACCCAACACCGTGTAGATTAACATCTACTGCTTCCTCTTTAATTTGAGTGAATAAAGGATCAAATTACACATAGAGGTCAAACTCTGTACGTGCTCAGTTTGGTGTCTCTGATGGCTGTGCAACTTTATCTGTGTCTGAAACAACAGCTGCTGTCTGAGCGACAACAGGCGAGCTAAAAGAGGCAGCTCCTCCAACAATGTCTCTGATACACACTCGGTTACACACACACAAACAGTAACACCTCTCATAGATGTGTGAGGAATAACGGTAATGTGACACTGAAATAAGCAAGTATGAAGGCCGACACATCAGGAGTGTTGATTCAAAGCGTACGAGGAGAAAGTTGAAGCAGTTACTGGTCTCGCGCGTCCTTATTCAGAACGTGGTGACGCCTCTGACCTTGTGTTGACATTTTCTGATCCATTGCATGTGTGTTCGTGTGTGTGTGTGTTGGCGGGTGTACAAAGGAAGCAGGCATGGAAAAGAACATGAGCCTAAAGTAACAAAGGCATCCAGAGGTGTGTATAAATATCGGAGGAGGGTCTGTGCGCTCTTTACTTCACATGACCGACAAAGTTCAATGTACTCTAGAATTCACATACGCTATGCTCAGTAAAATATTTAAACCTAAGAACATCTGAAGACAACTCAAGGCAGGCTTGATTTACCTTTATGGAGAAAGTAAGGGAGTATAGATCTTGGCTTCTGTTTTCTTGCATCCATTAGCATCCTTTTATCCCTCCCTCCATTCAGTCCCTGTGTTCATTTTTTTCATATTTTGGTACGTTTCATACCAAAAAAACAAACAAGTTAGCATAAGGCTAACTATTTCTGTGTCATACAGTTGAAACGTATTCAGGCTGTTGCGCTTGTCATGTTAATAGCCTTCTCTTGTTGAATTCTCTTCTTCTGTTGAGGTTTTGTTAAATGTTATGCTCTCTTTTTAAGGGAAGCTCCATACCTACATTCTTCACTCAATGATCTTCTTGCTAAATGGATGTCACAAATGCTAACAATTTGCTCAAGTTAAGACATTTCAACTCTCTAAGTGAATGAAGAGAGAAGAGAAAATTTCCACCAATCGCACCTTTTTGCACATTTCAACAAAAATTTGCATGATTTCATTCACAGTTCAGATTTTGCAGCTCTTGCAAATAAGTGGCTGAAGCGAATGCAGCAAGAAGAGCGTTGAACATGTCAGGAATCTGCACCACCCAGGCGTATAATTTACTTCATTCACGGTATTAGTGTTGCCCAAAATGCCAAAACAACAAAAACAAAGGAATTAGCAAGAGGCTAACTTTGTCTTGTTCGCTTTTTTCTCCTTCTTCTGTTGAGTTTTTGTTCATTATCCTGCTGCTCAGAACGCTCCATCATGCAAATGCGAACCATTGCGCAATTCACACATTCAATAAGACACAAGTGTGTTGTGTTTTACTTCCTAAATTCAAAAGACTTTGAATTTGCAAGGCCCAAAGATGCAAATTTCACCAGAGAGGATGAGTTTCAGTTCAGTCACATATCGCCAGAGGATCTCTGTTCTTATTGGCTACATTCCCATGGGTAAACATGCCCAATCGGAGCATATAATTTCATTTTATTTGCACAAATTTGTGCCACCTGACAAGAACTTACACCTATTCACATCTTTACTTTGACTTTACATGCATGAAGTATTTTTATTTGCATTTGGTGTTAGCATTACTTTAAACATTCATATTTTGGCTTCACTTTGATGCAGCACCAGGAGGTAAAGACACATTGTCAAGGTATAAGCAGCTTAATGACATTATTACTAAATCTACCAGAATTCATTGATGCATATGTCTGTTTAAAGTTGTCAGGGCTGCAGTTAAAGTCTGGATTTTTAGAGCTTAGGATCACAGACATGGAGTTCCACGCAGGATGCAGTCTGAACGAGTAGCCTGATGGTCCTCTCGTCACACAGGTGTTGGCCCTTTAAATCCTCCATTCAGCATCCTGCTGCTGTCACGCGCCGGAGCGGAGTGGGCGTTTTTGGGAATGGTTTGGTGGAATACATGGGTAAAGAGAGCTGGGAGGGGACTTTCAGCTGCTAGTTTAATCAGTGTGTGGTCATTTTGTGATGCACAGCGTGTGTGTGTGCACGCGCGCGCGCGCGTGGTGCTGAGGATGGATGGAGCGCGTTACGTAACACATATTTCAACAACCAGTTGAGCCTCACACAGAGTCAGATCGGAGCGGGATGATGGACTGAACACACCGTTCTCACACTGACTGACACACAGAAACACACACACACACACACACACACACACACACACACACACACACACACACACACACAAACACTTGCACAGATGCACGAGCAGCTCATTATATAACAGAGGAAATGTCCGCGTGCACTCTGCTGCCTGCACTCTGCTGTCTTTAGATTAAAAAGCTCCAAACTGAGCTGCTGGAACATTTCTATACAAGGAAACAATGAACAGAGCGAAACACACAGCGTCTCGTGCAGCTCTGTTAATTATGACACTGCAGCATTGGGCCCTCGCGGGCACGCCCCCCTCCCTGGTCGGATGTGTACGTGCAGGATCACTGCGGCATCTTACTTTCGGGTCTTTCTCGTAGTAGTGCTGCTGAGTCCGGATCCAGCGGCCCACTAGGTAGTCCCGGACGGTGTTGGCGAGGGCGAAGTAGTAGTCCCGTTTGGTGGCCACATTGCGGTCCTTCACCAGGGTGAAGTGCAGGTGCCGGTTGAAATTGGTTTTCAGGTCTGAGACGTTTTCCACCCCGGCCAGACCCCGAACCGAGATTTGCTTCCTCTTGTCCTGGTCTGTGAGCGGCCTGGCCATGTTGTCTGCCTGTTTTTATGATTTAAAATGTTAAATTTTAAAGTTTAAAGCTATTTCCTTTCCCTCTTCCTACTCTCCTCTGAGCACAGACACTGATGAGACGCTCCAGCTGCTTTTATACCCCACGCGCTCTACATCAAAATGATGCCGAGCGCACGAGTGCTTCCGTTCTCATACTTCCAAAATAAAACGCATTAATAAATGCGTCACACTCTGTCTTGCTCTACGTTATGAAATAAAAACAGTAGATAAACATAAATTGCTGTTTTGTGTTAGATCCAGAGCTTCTAAACTTTAAAATGTCATTTTTATTCACAATAAACCGGCAAATTTTTTAAAATATGTGAAAAGTTCAGAGTGGAAGTGTGAACGTTGCCTTTATTTTGAAGTCTAAAAGTATTCTTTCCGTTGTAATTATAGTTCTCTTGTGCTATGAAGACTTGAACAAAAAGTTCCAAGGATGGAGGCTCGTCCATTCAGCAATTAAGACCAAAATATATACGATAACATCAATATATATATATATATATATATATATATATATATATATATATATATATATATATATATATATATATATATATATATATATATATATATATATATATATTTGCAGGTATATTTTCTTATCAATTTTTACTCCCTCTGACTTTTATCTTCACATTTTTTACTGTAGCTGTTTAAAACACTTTGCACAAGTTATTCCTGATTTTAATCAAAAGTAAGGGAAAGGTAAATTCTAAATCGTATTTCCTTGTTGATTGTGTCACAACTGCTCCATGGCTGAAGGCAATGATGCAAAGCCAACTTCCTGTACACATTTTTGTATTTTTCTCTTTCCTCTTCCTCTTTGTGGATTCAGAGTTGTGTTGTGGATCTCCTTTTAGTAAAATAAATGTGCATAAAATAATTCAAATTTTGGAGGTGAATCATTAAAATAGAGATCAAAGTTTATGCATCAATATCTCTACATCTCTCCATACTGTATATGTTGTGATGCAACAGCACATCTATCTGGATCAGTGTATGGATTGGATGGATAATGACTAAAAGCTGGTGGTGGAAAGAAATGAACTCATTGTACTTGAGTGCATGCTTAAAGTGTTTGTTCTTGAGTTTTGCTTTTTGGAGTAAAACTTGTGGATTTTATTCCTTTACATTTAAAGACAAACATTTTGCCTCCTCTGCATGTTCTTGTTCCTTTCTTTTTGTCTCTGCTGTTAGCTGTTAACTTTTCTTTTCTCTTCTAAAAACTGCTCTCAAAGACAATAAAGCAACTTTCTGTTTGTGGTTTGTCTGAGTAGCGTACCTGTATGTGACGTATCGTCTCCATGGACGCCTCATCTAGTGGAGGGAATGATGGTTATGATTCTTTTCCTGTGTACCTGTGGTCTGGATCTGCTGCTTGTTTAAGCTTTTTTAAAATAAGACAGACCTTATGGTTTGTAATGTTTGCTTAGTGTACCGCTCCACAAAAAACTGTTTATGTAGGAATCTGCAGCATCAGAATTTAAAATGAATTGTATTTTCTAAATAAAATGGATTAAGATGCACACCTATGTATTTCTGACTATAATTATGCATCATGAAAATAGGTTGAGAGAAGTACCTTTAAAAGTTAGTTACCAAGACTTCAACTCCTGTAATAATCTAAAGGAGCATTTTTTATTTGTACTTAATATCCGTGATATTAATGTTAATAAAATCCTGCAGGATTTATACTTTGACTCAAGGTTCATCATCATCTTCAGGACAGGCTTTTACTTTGAAATCCTTCCTTCTTCAGAATAAATCAGCCGTCCATAAAAAGACGAGTCAGCAGAGATGGATGAATCAGTTAAATCATATAGTTGTAGACTTTGTGATAAACTGCACATATATTGGTTTGAAGAACTGTTACGTGATTACAATTACATACTTTAGTTTATTTTTTAGAAAAACAAGTCCTCAGGGTTGAGCCTGTGCAGTTTTTGTTGACATCTTTTTTTAAACGCTGTCACATTATCACGGCTACTTTAAGTGTGCCGGGGAAGTGTACATACAATCAAACCAGAAATTTGGCAATCTGCACAAGTGTCAATATTTGAATATCAGAGAATGGATACACACAAATGAGTCTGCTGGTGGAAGGTTGTTATGGAAGCAACCTGCCGATCCAGTTAGCCCTGACCCACACCCTACTTCCTGGTCTGTGTGACTTTAAATGGACCCTAATTTACAAATAAACATCATGATGTAGAAGAAAAAAAAAAGACTTGAAACTAGAGACTGAGACCATAAACTCATGAGAGAAATGTTTACTGAGGGAATAACTCAACTGAGAACATTTTCTTTTAGACTGAGTCACCCCCTGCTGGACATGAGAATGTTTATAGAGCATAAATCTATCTTTAATGCATAATGGAGCCACTTATGTATAAGTGCATGCAGGTTTCCTGTGGGGCAGAGGACATCCTTGACAAAACCCGGTTATGTAACATGTTGAAGGCGCAGCCGGCCAGCAGAGCCTCGTCTAAGAGAGGAAAAAAATCTTGGCAAACATTCAGACACACACAGAGGGTCTCACATCCTTGAAAGGAGAACGCAGTCTACACTCGGAGGTGAAATGGATCAGTTTAATGTGAAACCAAGCAAGATTTCAAGAGCTATTCATCCACACTCAACACAACGGACTGAATCCAGAAACAGAGTAAAACTAATATCTGTCTCCTCTAAACTCAGGGACAAAACTGAGATCTGTGTCCTTCAGAGAGCAACACAAACACTGCACACAGCGTCAGAGCGGGGAGAGGGAGATATCTGATGTTCAGCATTCAAGTAGTGCAGAGGGGGGGTCAGGAATCCAACCCCCCCCTTTTCTAACTCAATGTCACAACCGAGACGCAGGCAAGTTAACAAAAAAAAAAAAGAACAATTAAAAGCCTGTAAATCTGTGGAAAAGAATCAGACCTACAAAAAGGTTTTCTGACAGAACTAAGAAACACTTCACGTTATTACAAAAATATTCATCTTATTCAACGTTAAGCCGACACGGGGACATGACAGGAGTATAAATCTGTGAGTGATGACTTTAGATGGACCATGCACCATGAGTTCCAATATATTATCTCCAATAATGTTTAGACTGAGTGGAAGTTTGAAGCCATGAGCAGAAATTAATCACCTGCTGATGTCCGAGCAGTTCTGTTTTGGTTTGCAGGTATGAGGATAAAGTACGGCAGCGATGCAGAGGCGTGACTGAACTTTAAAAACAGGAACTGAACTAATTAAGTTACTTTACCAACTGAACCGATGGACTCTCAGAGCGAGGACCGGTAAAAAATAAAGCACTGCTTATGTTTCTGTGAGCACACGCACGGGAGGACGACTTCTGAAGGGGGGGGGGTTAATTCTGAGGGGGAGGAGGTGGAGGAGCAGGTGGCATGCCGAAGGGGGGCATGCCGGGCACACCCATCCCCATCATGGTGACAAAGTTGGAAGGGTCCATGGGAGGCGGGGGAGGAGGAGGTGCGTACATCATGCCTGTGGAGCCAGGAGGAGGTGGAGGGGGAGGAGGAGGGGCTCCAGGGGGCAGCGGGGGCTGGACGCCGGGGGGAGGTGGCACCATGGAGGGGGTTCCCATGGGTGGAGGGGGCTGGGCTCCAGAGGCTGCAGGCTGCTGTGGCTGCTGCCAGGGGGGCAGGGTGCCAGTGCCAGGGCTGGACGTGGTGGTGGTGTCTGCAGAACAGAGGAGGAGAGCCCAACGTTAGTCTTTACTTCCATTAACACACCAAAGATACAAGCAGCCAGTCAGTCATCAGGACCACCTGTAAAACACATGGCTGCTTCATCACTAACTCTGCAGGTACGACTCGTGCAGATAAAGAACTAATGCTCTGCTTTGCATCATCACCAAACCAGCTCAGTCTGCTTCAGCGTCTCTCATATGATCTTAAGCTTGTTTTGAATAATGAAACACAACAGATCGTCCAAGTCCTACAAGTTTCCAGGCAAACTTGGAGAAAACAAAGATGCTTTTAGGGGGATCAGAAAGCTTACCGAACACCCGATCAATAAAACACTTCGTGTCTTCAGAGTTTTTCATCAATCCTTTATCATTAAAGTGGTTAAATGAAATGAAAGTGTAAAAAACGTCTTTTTAAAGTTTTAACCCAAAGACTTCTTTGATGCAAGTACCTTCATAGAACCCTCAAACAAACGGTGCGTTTACATGCATGCAGCTGTCCGACTGAGGTCATGGCTCAATTGTTAACTCATAGTTGGGGATCTAGTCATGTCTACTTGGACATGAAGAAAAGAGAGCCCGACTTTAGACTGAGAACGTCTCACTCATTTCTTCAGTCTAATGTTCTGTAATAGGACTTCACGAAAAAAGTCCAAGCGATTTTTTTATCTAGTTTCTAGTAAAAATGTATTTTTAGACTTAATATAAGTCACAATATCCCACAAGTCTGGAAAATGGTCTTATTTTAAGATACTGAAAGCAAAAAATCAATAAATAAAATCTGCCGAAATTGTATTTAACCAAAAAAAAAAAAAAAATTGTAATAAAATGAGAAATAAAAGAAGATCTGTCCTAACCTGACCAAAAAGGAGCAAAGGGGTTGAGAGCAGCCAGTCCAACAGATCATGTGAGCAAGAAAAACCAAAAATTCAAACTCTCAAAAATTACATCCTGGTCTCTGCATCAGACCTCAGCATCACTTTTTAAATGTCTGAACCATGGAGTGAAAACTCCTTCAGGGATAAGGGGACCTATATATTGGATCTGGTTTCCCATGATGCACTGTAAACACAGTTTTTCCTTCTGGTACATTGTGTTCTCTCCACAGACTCATGAGTATATTCAGGAGTTCATGAGCTTCTTTTTGTTGTGTGTACAGCCTTTATGTGATCTTACTCTGTTGCCATGGCAGTGGTGTACTGGTTGCCATGCTACTGGTTGGAGGAGGAGGCGGGGCCTGCTGTTGCCATGGTGGCAGGGGTCCAGAAGGGGGAGGAGGGGGCTGGTTGCTGGGGGGAGGAGGGGGAGGCGGCATCATGCCCATTGGAGGAGGCAGAAGTCCTGAGAGGAGACCAGAAGACAAACATCATTTAATGTTTGACCCAGTTTAAAAGAGGGAGAGATTCCAGGCCAACTGTCACCTCCTCCAGAGAAGAGTCAGCATTCACAATCTGTGGCTGGACTCTCAGATCAGTTCTTACCCATGGGATGTCCATGGGGTCCTGGTCCTTGGCCCATGGGAGGAGGAGGGGGCTGCATCCAGGGGGGAGGCATGCCATTGGGGTTGGGAGGCATAGGGGGCCCGCCCATATTTGGCATTGGTGGAGGGAAGCTGTGTGGTCCTCCGTGACCTCCAGGTCCTCCATGCATGCCATGAAAGTTCCTGTTCTCAGTGGGCCCTGAGCTCATCCAGGGGGGTCGGTTTTGCTGAAACACAGACTTTAAATAAATACACACAAACTGAGGAGTGTTAGTGACGGTGGAGTATCGTGCTGCTGACTTACCGGTGGCGGCTGGTTGCCGCTGGGTCCTGAGGCCCGGGGAGCTCCTCCCTGGGTGCTGGTGTGTCCTCCCCCAGATGTGGGGACAGGAGCCTCCCCCAGCTCAGCCATGAGGGACAGATACTCTTTGTCCATTCGGGCTTTGTCCTGAGCTGACTGAGGGGGCTCTCCGCCTGTTGCTCTGTGGGCGGCGAAGGAGCTACACAGAAAGAGACGAACATCAACAAGTGAGCGAGCAGACACATCCAGCTCGTTGATTAAACACACACAGAACTCCTCTTCCTCACCTGGTGTATTTGCAGTCAGAGGAGATGTGACCTGCTCCTCCACACTTGGTGCAAAGAGTCGTGTTGGTGATGCTGCGAGGTTCAGCGTTCTGCCATGGACGAAGGATCCTGCAGAGACAAAGAGGAAATCTTTCATTCAGAGTGTTCAGAGACTTCCTGTAGATTAAAGCTCCATTTCCTCTGTTACTCCCTCAATGCATAAAACAGTCCCAGGTTTCTCAGAGACTTCCTTACTTTAAATTGGTCTCATTTTAGGATCATTTCTGGGAAATTTAAGGGTCACTTAAGGTTATTTTAAGACTGGCTTTGTGAGGTTTGCAGGGAGCAGTTCCATCACACTGACCTGTTGTCGTCTTCTCTGAGCGTGCCGTTCAGTCTGGCGAGCTCCCTGAGCTGCATCTTTCTCAGATCGTTCTGATCTTCCGGCGTCTCGATGCCTTGTTTCAGAATGTTTCGAATCTGCAGCCGAACAAAGGATTACGGTTAAAGAATTTTACAGAGCTGGCAGAAGTAAGATGCATGAGATCAGCTTTGTTAATCCAACCTGCTCCACTGCTTTTTTCACATTCTCCATGGTGTTGGCGGTCACGAGAGCGTGCAGCGGCTCGTCCTCTCCTGGAAGCATCTGTCCGTCTTTGCGGCCGACCTTCCCTTCCTTCACTGAACCTTTACCTCGGATCATGATCTTGGCGCAGCACTCCTTCTCGATGTTCTTTAGCGTGTTACCACTGACGGAGAAGCAGAGGGACGGAGTGAAAAGCCTGACTCACTCCTTGATGTAAAAATACGGTGAAAGATGCCACACGAGGCTTAAATAAAGGTTCAGTGTACCGTGGTCCAATCAGCAGACCAACAAAGTTGATCTCTGGGTATTCATCCTGCGGGATCATCACTTTGTCGTTCACTCTGGTTGCTGGAGGTCTGCAGGAAACAAAAACAGGATGAGTATTTACGGTAAGCTTTCTGACCCCCTAAAAGCCTCTTTATTAATATTTTATTTCATTCACATCATCAGTATAAACTTCCATCAACCTTCTCAACAGCAACCTGGTGATGAACAGAACTTCAACTTCACACATCTTTTAAAGTTTTCCTTTCCATTCAAAAAGTTAGACGTGTGGAAAAAGTCGCGACTAGGAGTGAAAATGATGACGTCATTAAATCTTACTTATAGTCTGCAGGAGGCTTGAAGTCGGGGTTCAGTCCGACCATCTCGGTGATGAGGGAGTGACGCTCCTCTTCTATCTTCTTCCTTGTGCGGTACTCGCGGGTGTTCAACCGTTTCCCCTCGCTGTTGTAGATTGGCTCCGGAGAGGGAGACCTGAAACCGGACGACAAAAAAAACAAAAAGAACTTCATTGATATCTTTCTAGAAGTGGAGTTCTGTTGTAAATCCTCATACAGGCTCCCTACAGCTGACTACAACTTTAACAATTTCAAAATGCTCAGTGGGAATATTTTAATCAATGGGTGCTGTTAAATTTAGAAAAAGGGTTTGTAAATTTGGATTTAAACTTGTGATTCCTGGCCAGTGCAAAAAGAAAGTTACGTAGGACCTCTGCACTGCCACCTCAAAGGCTAAAGTCCATCTTCTAAACAGTTATGGGTAGAAAAAAGGGGGCAACCAAAGCTGTTCAGTGGTAATAAACCCAATTCTCTGAGGGGCATCAACCACACAGAATCAAAAAACAAACACACGGCCAGAACTAAACCTGCATACAGGAGTGTTGGCCTACAGGAGAGGAAAGTTGGAGGTAAGAAAAAGAACCAGTCCTAAGCAGAACGCTGGTTGTGAGGGTCGCTGGGTGTTGACGTGGCGGGAGGGGTCCGTACCTCCCCTTGGATGCTGAAAACCTGTGTCGCTGCATTAAGGAGGCTCTGTGCTTGAAAAAGGGTTAGGCTGATGTGGGGTAATTTGGGTTAGAGAAAAGGAATTGAGATTAGATTATCCACCTTTTCCTACGCTCTCCCAGCAGAGAGCCACATCTGTATCCATGTGATGTGAAGAAAAAAAAAAAGTTTTTCCTTTAAAACTTCCAACGGTGACAACTTGAAACACCCCTGGCCTGCTGGTTCTGTTGCATTAGACTGGGGAGAGGTTTGTCAACTTTTTGTTGTTGCTGTGGAAATGTCTGATTATGCAGAGAAACTGTACACAGACAACAGGGACTCTAGCTAATAAAATTTACAGACTTCCTGCAGGAACACATCCTTGGGGAAACTATGTTATAAACGCTGTCCACTGTTCTCCAGAACACATTTCCTTCCAGACCTCAAGAGTCCAGAGGGAGATCTGGAACGAACCCCCCTGACCCCCTGTGTGGAAACGTTTGAGCCACAGGATGGGAAAAAAACGGAGTGACCAGCAGCAAACCACTGAGGTTAGAATCTGACGGTTTATCATGAAGACTGCGGGCTGAGTTATCACAGAAAAAAAACTAGTTTCTGCATCCCTTTGTTACGAATGTATGAGCCAATTCATCTGAACGATTTAACCCTTAAAGCTGAGGGAGAAATAATCAAATCTACAAATAGAAATCATCAAATACTGATGGATTAAGGTGGTTAGACCAAAACCTGTTTCAGAGGAACATTTGAAACACTATGCATCATGTACGATCTCATGTTTTCACACCATTCTACGTCGAGAGAGCAGAATAAACAGTCTTGAAAGCATGATGCAGGAATAACTGAAGCTAAAAGTAACTAAAATCTGAAGTTAAATCAAGTTTTTTTTAATAAGAATGTGAAATATTCAAGACAGATGCATTTCTGTTTGAAGCTGCGACTCAATTAAACAAAACCAAGTCTTTACGCTAATGAACTAAGCTATTTTAAGTTATCTAAAACCTTCCTGCTATACCACACAAAGTCAGATAAAAACAACCAGAAGAAAAGTATTTGAGTAAACCAAGGGTCTAGCAACAACAAAAAAAAAATCTTAAATACAATTCATTTAGAAACATAAATTCAGCTCAACTTAAATTTGATAAGCTATGGTGAAGAACCACTTCTCTGAAAGTTAATGCATCCCTATTTCAAATTTTGAGAGCATGAATCAGAAAACACCTTCAACATACTGTGTGGTTGTTATAAATTCAAAACTGTGTACCACATCGCCCAGCCCCATTCCTGGAAATAAGAACCCATTCATGTGCAGTTGCTCTCTGAGCTCTACTCCTCTAAAGATGCTTGTTATGATTGGCTGAAAGCTTTAAAGATGTCAGAAAGTCTAACTACCACCTCCACAGTCAGGGGGAATAACTGATCACTATTATTATGCCATATTTCCTTCAATTAACATAAATCGTTTTATATCGAGGTGAAGAGAAATAGGGTGCATCAACAAAGTGTTCACAGCATTTCATTTTTTCCACATTTTGTTATGATACTTATTTGAAAATGAAATAAATTCATTTTCCCCCTCAAACTTCTACAAATAACACCCCAGAATAATGATGTAAAAGAAAAATCAGAAATTTTTGCAAATTTATTGAAAATAAAAAAACTAAGAGTTTAAGAATTCACAGCCTTTCACATGCCTTTGCTACAAAGCTCCAAATGTAGCTCGGGTTCATCCTGTTCCTACTTATTATCCTTGAGACAGGACTGTCTCAGGTCACAACTCAGGGGAAAGGTCCAGAAAAATTTCTGCTGCCTTGATGGTCCCACTGAGTACAGTGGACTTCAACATTTGTAAGAAGTACAGGATCACCAGGACTCCTCCAAGAACTGGCCGCTCATCTACACTGAGTGATCTGGGATAAAGACCTTAGTCAGGGAGGGGACCAAGAACCTGATGGTTACTGTTACTCTGTTAGAGCTCCCAAGGTTTTCTATGGAGGGAGGAGAACCTTACAGAAGGAGAACCATCTCTGCAGGAATCCACCAATCCGGCCTGTAGAGAGTCCAGACTGAAGCCACTCCTCAAGAAAAGGCTCGTGGCAGCCCGCCTGGAGTTTGACAAAAGGCCCCTGAAGGACTCTCAGACCAGTAGAAAGAAAACTCTCTGCTCTGCTGAGACAAAGATGGAACTCTTTGGCCTGAATGCCAGATGTCATGTTTGGAGGAAACCAGGCACTGCTCATCACCTGGACAATACCATCCCTACAGTGAAGCATGATGGTGGCAGCATCATGCTGTGGGGATGTTTTTCAGCAGCAGGAACTGGGAGACCAGTCAGGGTTGAGGGAAAGATGAATGCAGCAATGAACAGAGACATCCTGGAGGAAAACCTGCTCCAGAGCGCTTTAGACTTCAGACTGGAGCCACGGTTCATCTTTCAGCACACAGCTGACCCTCAGCACACAGCCAAAACATCAAAGGAGGGGCTTCAGGACGACTCTGTGAATGTCCTTGAGAAGCTCCGCCAGAGCCCAGACCTGAACCTGATCTAACATCTCTGGAGAGATCTGAAAATGTCTGTGCACCAACACTCCCCATCCAACCTGATGGAGCTTGAGAGGTGCTGCAAAGAGGAATGGACCAAACTGTCCAAAGATAAGTGAGCCAAGCTTGAGGCATCATATTCAAAAAGACTTGAGGCGGAAACTGCAGCCAAAGGAGCATCAACAAAGTTCTGAGCAAAGGCTGTGAATAGTGTGATTTCTAAGTTTATTTTTAATAAATTTGTAAAAAAAAATGTTGTCATGAGGGTGTTGTGAGCAGAATTTTGAGGAAAAAAGAATTTATTCCATTTTGGAATAAGGGCGAAACATAACGAAATGTAGAAGTGAAAGTAAAGCGCTGTGAATACTTTCCAGACGCACTGCATCTTTTACTGATAGGATTGCAACACAGAAACTGTTTCTGAAATTCAATGTTCTACCTGTGTTCAGAGACCATACTCACCTGTGTTAGAACTGTGCATCTTTGAATAAAGTTACTCACGTAAAAATAAATCTAAATAAATTCTACAGCTAGCATTAGCAGTGAACGAGGACTCCAAACACTTAATTTGGTATGCTGATGATCAACTCACCTTTAGCGTTTAACTCTAACAGTGAAAAACAATTTATAACAACACTGTCCTTCAGTTATGAGATAGCTAACTAAGTGCTACATCTGCTGGCTACGAGTACTATGCAAAGTTAGACTTAGGCTAACAACCACACACATACAAATATACTGAAAAATCAACATTTGTCTTCCAAAAAGTCAAAAGGTAGAGAAAGTGTTACTGTTCATGGGTTTAATCTTTTTCCGACCTGTCCTCAGGGTTAACAGGGATTCCCAGGTCTCCTGTACGCAGTTTACGAGTCAGGTCTTCGATCTGCAGTTGGACTGGAAGAATTCAGGTTAGGAAAGAAAAACAAGGATGGAGAGAAATGTGGTTATCATGACAACATCAGAGAGACAACGCTCTGCACATGAGAGCAGCGTCTCAAACATTACTCAGGTCAAGACAAAAAGGTGAGTCTGTTAAATAAAGGGATAAAAAAATGAACATCTGGTCAAACTCTACAGCATGAAACCACTTACTGAGCATGTCAGAGGATCAGAGGTGTTTACGTTAGCAGAAACAGAACTATCCTTTACTCAGACAACAATTAAACATGGCAACACATCAGTAAATGTCTAGACCATGATTCCTAAAAATGCAGCCGAAAGTTTCAAAGTCAAAGCTGTGTTTGGTTATTTGTTGTGCTGTTACTGATGTGTTTGATGGCTTTGGCATTTTCAGGACACATGGGGTCTAAAAATCACTGATTGTTCTCTTTGTTCTGCATGTTTCAGAAACAAGAAGGTGATCACAGTCTCTCTTTGCACTCCACAGATCTAACACTGAGGGCCTGCAGTGACAGAGACATCTCTCACATTTAGAAGGCAATGAAGAAATCAGTCATCCCATGCACATTATGAAAGTTGTAATGAGATTCCCCCAAACACAGAGAGCTTCACTGGTCACTGAGAGGATTACTCTGGATTATAGAGATGAATACAGGCCCTGTGAATTGTGCTTCACAACTTATAAACGCTGTCCTTGTTTTTTTAAGATCTACTGAATGAGCAAAGGAAACGGTAAGTGTGACGAAAGGAGGTGGGCACAGATGAACGTTTACATACCAGAGAACAACAACCATTACCAATGAGTGAACAACATCAATAACGATGTCAGTTATTGACAAAAAGGACTCATCTGCTTCAGGATACCCCGCTGAGGGCCTGTGAAGGCAGCATGTTGGTGCCACACTGCTGCTGGAAGGCATTTCTGGCTCAAAACCAACCATTAGACACAGTCTAATGCAGAGCACATTGAGGGTTTCCCAATTTGCAATCGAAGGAGTTGTTCCGATCCCAGAATCAGAATCTCAGATACAGGTGATATCACCCACTTTGTTGCCTGGGTTTTGCATCTTAATTTGGTACAGTTCTACAAATCTAACAGCTGGCATCCAACAGCAGCTATTGAAGGGCTCATTACAGGTTAGTGCTGGGGGATATGCTCTCAGTGTCCCTTTTTTTTAAGCCATGCATTGTCTATAATCAGTTGTATCAGTGGTCCCCAAACTACGGCCTGCAGGCTGGACATGGCCCGTCTCCTTATTTGACCCGGCCCCCTGAAGAATACCAGAGACGTGTTGTGATTTTTTTTCAGTCTGGCCACGCAATTGAGACTAATGCACGCATAGAAATTTTCATTCTATTTCATTAACAGTGTTATTATTTATTTCCTGACTTTTTTATGTGAAGATCCTAGAAAGGGTTATTAATATTTGGTTATGTGTGGCTTTCTGGTAAACAAATGTTTACCTTTAGGCACCCCTGCGATCGTCAGACCTTTTCTGTTACAAACTGATCTAGACCCCATCTCAGAAAAGGGAAAAGTTATGTGGCCCTCACAGGAACAAGTTTGGGGACCCCTGAGTTACATGGTTGCTTTCCTAGTGTAAGAACAGATCGGTCGTGTTAGGTGTGGTCTCTGAATCTACTTTCCAAATATAGGCCAAAATATCTCCAAACAATAGACAGCAACTTTTGACTGCACAGCTCTTTTTTAGATACGTCAACATCTGACAATAACAAACAAAGCTGCTAATGTCACAATAGCTAACTTAGAGAATCAAATATCCCTGACTTCAAAACAAACTGTTCCGAATTAAAATGCATTTTAAACTTAATTTTTAAGGCCAGAAAGGGGAGAGCTGTCCAAAACGTTTTAACAGCTGTTTATTTATGCATTTCTCTTTCTATGAGGTTTGATTTACATCTGTTAGTCCAACTAGATAATCAAGTAGAGTGAATGGTAAATCTGCAGTGACTGATCCACTGTTTAAAATTTCATATCACGTATCCAGGCTGATATGAAGGTATTGGAACATCTCCTGTTTCATTAAAAGGATTTTTTTTTCAAGAAGCCACAAAAAGGCACAAATCAGGTTCTTCGTGTTTTGTTTTGTACACTGAATTAAAATAGCCATTGAAGCAGCATTGCTCACACTTAGAGCAGAATAAACAGCAGCACACTTCAGCATATTAGGACATAATGGGTAAACGCCTCCATGCACAAGAACAATACTGATGATGTGTTTAAGGGGATCAGGCAAGACAGTGAGCAGTGACCTGCAGCTCAGGGACAGATAGCAGCAAGCAGTGGTGTTTAATCCTCTATCTCAGACTCTTTTTGCTAATGGCTGCCCAGTGGTATGCAAACAGTGAGACCACAGATACACTTCCAATAAAAAGAGAATTCACCTCAGTCAACATTTTACATCACATTATCAGAATAATCATCAACCATCAGAGATTATTTCTTTGTCTCAACAGTTGGAGCATGAAGACATATCCCAGTTTGTTCCACTCATTAATCAAAGAGTTCATTTTGATCTTGAAACGCATCTTGTGGGTGCCATTTACAGCTCTAACTGTTGGGGATTCATCAAAAAGAAACAACATTTTTACTGATATGTTAAAAAAAAAAAACAACTAGAACCTTAACTTAATATGGAACATTTCATAAAACCAAATTGCATGTATAAAATTAATAGCATTGATATAAAAAAAATCTTTTTGAACATTTACCTATATAGGCTCTCTCCTGGTCCCGAGTCAGGCCAGGGGGAATGACAGTGGGCATGCCCGGTATGACCGTCTTCTGATCTGGTGTCTCGCTACTCCAGCGACTCTTCTTTCTTTGCTTCTTGGAAAAATCTACAGCAGGAAACAGAAGATGGTCATCTTTAACTGGTATTTGAAGAGTCTGAAGTCTCTCATGAAAAACTCAGTTCAGTCATCAGGACTTTGTTTTTTTTTAACCTTCCCCATAATTACAAGACTGGAAGCTGAGAGTAACATGCCACCATCAGTGTTGTTGGCTTTTCATGGTGGTGTTGATGACATTACTCAAGCACTTTCAGTATGTCAGATAGTATCAAGATGCATCCTTATGACTGTTTCGAATTCAATTTATTAATGCAGTATTGTGACATACATCAGGTGTTGTCCTGAGTTACCCTGCAATTTCCAAGCCTTAAAAAATAATTCATTTTTCACTTTCAGTGAATTCTGGCCGTGTCATCGTGGAATGAATACCGACTGATGGAAAAATCGAATCATTCAGAATATTCAGCTGACTTCACCTGACATTGCTTTCACCTCTCTTCTTTGCCTGATGCACCCATCAGTCCGGTACTTGTACTAATCAAACCACATGACTTTCCGACAAAATCTGCCCAGACTTTATGCCCAAGAGATAGATGGTTGCACTACAGCCATTTAAGGTTTTAGTTTTGGACCAACTTAGGTAGGTTCATCAATTCCGCAATCTGTTAAATTTACTTCTTTGCTTAGTGCTGGTCAATATTTGGCCCATCTGTTATACTTTGCTGCGATCAAAAGATATGCTATGACCCGTTGGGATTTTTTTTTTTTTTTTTTGCTTGGGATAGTGCCATGTCCCTCGTCATATAATACTTACTTATGTCTGACACAATAACATCCATAAAAAGTAACTTAAAATCGGTGCAATATGACCTGGAAACTTTAATTAGCTTCTCAGTTTCACAGCTGTGCTATCTAGCCACATTAGCATCACAACAACATTGGCAGTCTCCATTTCGTGTCCGGACCAGGACCTGATGTGAGGCCTCATCAAACGGCCCTTAGCCACATTAGCGGGTTAGCTTTAGCAACATTAGCAGCTTGAAAATGTTAATAGCGAAAGGCGTTAACGGTTATTGAAAAATTATCGTACCTTGTCCACCAACGTTAGACGGTTGCTGTGGAACCTGGGCTGCAAATCCTGCTGCTGGATTGAATTGCGGGAAAGCGGCGGCAGGCATCGGGGGCTGGAAGGCTTGTAGCGAGGGGAAGGATGCGGGAGGCCCCGGGGTCGGCATCAGCCCGTTCCCCGCACCAGGCCCCGCGTCGAACCCTCGTTTCGCGCCAATGCTGGGATGCAACTTCCCTAGAGGAGTTGCGTTTGCTCCCGTAGCCATTTTCAGTGGACTCCAATGGCTTGCTAACCTCCGTGTCTAAGCGAATATATATGTAGGTTCGCCCCTATAGCTAAATATCAAACAAAGTGTGACCTTTCTATGAGAGTAATTCGGCTCCCTTCTTCAAATTAATCTTCTCAAAATGGCGCTCACGAGAAAACCACAAAAAGATGACTCCTTTGAAGAAGGAGGAGCCGTTTAAGAATACAACATTTTCACTGGCCAGCGTAAGCCCCCCCTAATATATTATTGGCTGAGCAAAGCTCGTTATCAGCTTCATCCTTCACGCTGATTGGCTTAAATGACGATGACCACGTCACATTTCCACCGAGCGCAACCTAATTGGTTGAATAGGAAGATGATGGGCTACCATTAAAGCAGTATTCCCAAATATTAACATGGGTTACCATTCACAACTCAAAAATTCCTATTTAATAACATTTTGAGCCAAACAGTTCACATTTGGTTGCAATTAAAATCCAGGAACGTTCATTTAGAACAGCTGGTATGAAGTAGAATTCTGAAGTAGAATTCTGTAGTGTGCTTTTGTGCCGACTAATGTGCTGTTGTCATTGTTCAAGGGATGATTTTAAGCCAGAAGGTGCTTCCTGGCTTTATAAAAGTATAACTTCTATATCTTTTAATTTTAACTTTTGTAGCTGCCAAAATACCCACCCAGGGAACACAGTTACAAATTCTATGATAAATATGTAGACCTATATTATGCATTTATACCCATGTGTTCTTCCCAGTTTTTGTTACATTTAAGTTATATTGCATGTCACATCTTCAGGTTTTTAAATTTACAAGTTATTTCAGACACTTTATTATCCAGCATTTCATATACATGCTTATGTTTAATCCCAGCATTTGTGTTCTTTAAATTGAATGCCGTTTCACAATAAACCCAACGACAGCAAAAACACACATAAGATGCACAGATATCTTTATTTCAGTGTTGAAGTTAGAAACCAAGAAATACAGTATTGGCTTTAGAGTCATTTTAATCATAAAGCTGAATTATTATAAAGATGTGAGGCTTCACATTTATTACAGCATCAAAAGTAAAATTCCTGCAACTATAAAATGATTTTTAAAAAGACGCAACTTATTAAAAGTTCAACTAAATTTCACAAAAAAGGTAACACATAACCCAGTCACAAAAAAAGAAACCAGTTCTAACCACTGTGCAGATCTATGTTTGGTAAAAGAGCAACAGTCCACAGGTTAAACAATATAACTGTTGAAGTGTACAGAGTTCAAATGTACTTTGCTTCACACAGAAACAGCAGGCATTTTCAGACCATGGGTTCATGAAAACCTAAGTCACCTTTCGAGCTCTGTTATGATAAATCAGTTCAAACAAACAGCATCTTATTGATCTTCTTTTACATGATCTTACCATACTAATGACCTGCTGGTTTTCTAGTCTCTATTCAGGTGAAGCAAAATGCATCCAGAACTCTTTGGTCTGAAAACGTCTCGTACAAATGTTTACAAAATACTACATTCACAAAGATATTCACAAGATACTGCCTACAGAATGTCTTTAATGTAACCCTGAAGGTGTGTTTAGACCAAAAGTGAAGCAAATTTACACCTCGTGTAACTCACCCAGGGTCGACAGAAGGAATTCAGTTTGCTAGTTTTACCAAAGAACCAAATATTTACCCTCGGAAATACATCTGTCGAGAATTTGTCTCTAACATAATCAAAAGTCACCCAATGTCAGTTAAATTAACCTGTCCTCTGTCTTTGGTAAGTGACAGTTTCTTTGCATCTAAGCAAGTCCCAAGTCTGCTGAAATCTGGTTTAACAATAGTCTTTAAAAAAAACGATTCTGCTGAGATTTCAATGCAACAAACGCCACATCATGGAGCTCTGAAAAGAAATGAAAACTTAATGTCTTTCCAGGTCTCTCTGACAAGCTAAGAACTTTTACGATGCTGTTTTTTCCAAGGTGGAGTTTGCCCTCACTGTTTCTGATGTAGTTTTAAGACTTCTGAGCTCGCAGGCTTCTGCAACATGGCTCCATTTTTTTTTTTTAAATGAGAAGAAAGTCACATTTGTGTCCACTTTGTTCATACTCCCACTGTGTAAAAACCTTGCTTTACTTTTTTTCTGAAAACACCTCAAGACCTACCTTAAAGCATGCACTAACTCAGTTTGTTTCTATCAAGTAAGTTGAAATAATAACCATGTAGCTAACCTCACTGATCAGACTGAAGATAAGATAAATGTCTGCACACCAACACTAAGGCGAGGCTATCTCAGAGCTGTACTAACACCACAACATTTAAATGACATAAAAGCATTAGCTGTACTGCATTTTGAAGGTTGACCTGGAATGACTACTCAACTGTTATGATTTCTGAGCTCTGCCAGCACCCGTTTCATGCTGAAGACTGACTTGATCCTCTAATTATAACCACTGAGATAACTGATTAATGTGAATAGATCCAATGGCACTTAGGCTATCCTGTCCTCTAAGTGTCACCCAGTTTCCACCGGGCTCTATAAGACAAACATTAGTATGGATATCGTGCCCGCTCTGCCGGATCCCGCGGTACGTCGTAGGTAGAATTTCTTTGGTGGGTCGCTGGAGAAAGGCGCGAGCGCTCGTATGCGTATCCATCTGCCTCGGTAGGGACTCTCCGTATCGGACTCCGCTCACGTGTGTAGTATGAGGAGACCGGGGCTGGAGGAGGAGGGAGGGGAGGGCACTCGTATGGGTCAAGGCTGGAGGGGGGCAGACGTTCTCTCACTAAACCCGTGGAGGAGGTTGGAGGAGGAGCAGGCATGGGGACGGCGCGACGATCTTCGAAATAACTTGCCCTGTACTTTTCATAGTAGTCCACGACCCCGTACGGATCCCGGTCCTCGTAGGGCGACCGTCGCATCGGGTAGGGGGGAACCGCGCCATAGAACGAGCTGCTGCTCCTGTAAGCTGCTTCGCTGCCGTACATCCGAGCCATGCTATGGTCAGGCACGGCACTAATGCCGTAACCTGGGGGCGGCCCGTATCTCATTGCACCCTCGTAGCCCGTTCCCCGTCTGTACGCTGCCATGGCGCTGCCGTGAGCTGCGCCCCGTGGAAAACCATGAACAGGAGGGTAGCCAGGACCGTAATCTGGCTCCCCGCTGAAGCTGGGATAACCCCTGCTGTGACCACGCCCACCGAATCTCGAGTCATCGTATCCTTCCGAGTTCGGCTCTGAGCCGTTTCTGTGGTAGCCGTTTTGGTCTAGAGGGCACTCTTTGGACCAGTGGCCTTCCTGCCCGCAACGATAACAACCTGATCTGTCTCCCATTCCCGGCGCAGTACGCAGGCGGCTAGTCGAGAGCTTCACACTCATCAGTTTGCCTTTAAAAGAAAAGACTCAATGAGGACTTATACCTGCATTGATACCAAGTCACATCATATTTCTTGGTGGCATAAAGACTTTCCTAAACCACGACTGCTCTAAGAAACTGAACTGTCTCAGAATGGCAATGAAACATGGCTTAAAAATGGTCGTTAAAGCTGAAATCCGTAACTTTTGCACATTTTTCTTCATGCATTGACAACTTATCTGATTTTGATAGCGACTAATTAAAATTAAATGAAAATTTGTTGGAGAAGCTTGTTCTACAAATGAAATAACTGAATTTTACAGCTCAAGTAATAACTCTAGATTCCACTTAGCTACAAAGGTTCCAGTGTGTAGACAAATTCATCGCAAGCTACAGCCATTTGCTACTTGTAGCTTTTGGAAGAAATTAACCGCACACGTATCCACATCTAGGGTCCATCTAACCCTTAGATTCTGGGATTGATTGGTAAAACAACAGATATGCACTTACTTACCGATCAGTTTACGGATACCAGCTTTAAAGAAAATATTCATTGCTGCCTTTCTTCCGTCAGCTTACCGTTATCCCTCAACCTTTCTCTTTTACTCACCTGTAGTCCGTACGTAACTTACCTATAAGTTCACAAGAACAGAATTTAACATTCTCCATATAATATCTACAAACGAAATGACCAAAAGTTCACCTTTAAAAGCTGTGTTGTCTAACTGATTAATAGCCTCCATGGCGTCCTCCATTCGATCCATGTGAACAAACGCATAGTTCTTCACGATGTCACACTCCAGCACAGTCCCGTACTCTTCAAACTTTGCCCTTAGCTCCTGGTTAGTGCAGGCAATGTTTCCCACGTGTAGTTTGGTGGATCCTCTGGACTTTCCTCGGCTCAGCTCTACATTCATAGGCTGACCGTTCAGCTCATAATGGTGGAGGTTGCTGATGGCTTCTTCCGCCTCTGACTTGCTGTCCATGTGCACGAAGCCAAAGTTCTTGACGATCGTGCATTCTGCGATCTTTCCGTATTGGGAGAAGAGAGAGCGGAGTTCATCTGATGTTGTTTCCTGGGCCAAGTTCCCGATGAATATTTTCACCATTTTGAAGCGTCCAAGTCACTAAGGGAATACAGGAAATCATGATTATTACCACAACTGTTTTATCTGACAGTGCACACATCCACACAACTTTCTGCAGCTTTATTATAACAATTATTATGAATTTGGTGTCAAATTCATGTTACCCTTAGATTCCCACCAAAAAATGTAAGTAATACGGCTCTCGCTGCCATTATTTTTTCTGATTATTTAATTGTAAAATTAAAGATCTGCTGGTGTCTTGTCCATAATGGGATGCCTTAGTGAACTAATGATATAAATCTTTGTGCACACAGTATTATCCGCAGCTTTCATCATCTGCAGAACACAGAGACCATGTTGAATCCTCCATTTTTGGCTTTACCTCAAATTTTGGGTTATTGGTTATTTTAGAAGGACGTGCATGGATCACCTTCTCTCTCAGTAATTCTGTCCTCATCACATGCAGCACGACGTGCCCAGCCTGCGCAGCTGCAGAGCTAACATTAGCTCAACTACAGCTTCACGTTTAACAGATTAAAGTCTCTTTGTTGTGGATGCATCGGCAGGGAAAGTCAGGTATCGCTCATTTTCAGGTTTTCAGCTTTATAAACACGCAGCACGCCCTTAGCTAGTCAGACTATAGCTTAGCTTAGCATTCTTATCTATTTCACACGTGTATTTTCGACTTTATCACAGGCCTATATCCCATCGATAGCTGGATTGTGTAATGAATTTAGCTTATCTGATATCTCTGAGGACATGTTCATTGTAAAATTGGTTAAATCTTACCTTTTTTAAGCTGCAACGCGCGTTTAGACCCTCTGAGAATGAAATGACTGCCGGGCTGCGTCCCAACACTCTCTCACACCTGGAAAGGTTCCAATGTAAATGGAATGACCCGGAAGTAGCTACGAGATGCTACTGGAGATACATTAAAGATAAGCTTTTATAAGAGCATCTTTCTCTTTTAGTAAATACTTGGCCATCCTAAGAGATGAAACACAGACTATTTCTCACATCATACAACAAAAAATATCAGCTAATAATATCAGCTACGGAAGTATAAAGTGGACATGCTATCTCAGTTTTCCCATCATAAACAGTCTCGGCTAATTTAAATAATCAAAGAGACCGAGTTTAACTCAGTGATGTGCACAATGGCAGCATTGCATGTTGTGGTCTGATCGACAATGCCATAACTAAATATAACTGTTATGTTAAGAAAACATGCTTTGGTTTATAGAATTAAACCAATAACTAAGAATAACAAAAAGAAAGAAAGAAAGAAAAAAAATAAAAAAAATAAAAGAAAGTATTCACAGTGCTTCACTTTTCCACTTTTTTTTTAAGTCTCATTCCAAAATGGAATAAGTTATTTTTTTCCCCTCATAATGACAATGTGAAAAGTTGTTTTTTTTTCCTAATTTTTGCAGATTTATTAAAAACATTTTTAGAAATCACACTATTCACAGTCTTTGCTCAGAACTTTGTTGATGCTCCTTCGGCAGCAGTTACAGCATCAAGTCTTTTTGAATATGATGCCTCAAGATTGGCTCACCTATCTTTGGACAGTTTGGTCCATTCCTCTTTGCAGCACCTCTCAAAATCCATCAGGGTGGATGGGGAGTGTTGGTGCACAGACATTTTCAGATATCTCTCCAGAGATCTTGGATCAGGTTTAAGTCTGGGCTCTAGCTGGGCCCACCTCAAGGACCTTCACCGAGTCATCCTGAAGCCACTCCTCTGATGTCTTTGCTGTGTGCTGAGGGAAGTTGTCCTGAAAGATGAACCATCGCCCCAGTCTGAGGTCCAACACTCAGACACTCTGGAGCAGGTTTTCATCCAGGATGTCTCTGTACATTGCTCCCAGTTCCTGCTGTGGGGCTTCTATAATTATCTGCACTTCAATATGGATCCTGATTTTTTTACTCTTATATGTACTGTAAGTGCTCAGATAATGTTTATAATTTGCAGTGAGCAGACACAAAAGACATAGTTCTCTCTAATTCATGAACGTCAGAAGTATTCGTTGGCCAAAAACATTGAATAAATCCCTTTACATCAAAGTCAAATCAAGATAAACAAACACGCTATGGAGCATGTAAAGCTACTACAGGAGCAACAGAGGGACAGAATAAAGATTAAAAAAGTGCATAACCTGCTCTTTAAACAAAATGTGTTTCAACTTTAAAGTTCCTGTGGGGATTTTTAGCCTGGTAATAAAGTAGGCGGAAATTACGACTAAATGATTAAGATCTACAAAAAATAGAGACTGTTCAAAATGGTATTTTCTAAAGATCGAGACCAAGTGTACTTAAACAGTCCATACACTTGACAACACAGATTTGTCCACAGGGGGCGCCAAGTCTGCCACAAACCTTAAATTCCTCACAGGAGCTTTAATTAACCTTTAGCTAAAGGTACAAGATAGGACAGACAGATGTTGATATTTATAAAGTGATAAAAGGATTAAATGACTTAATAGAGCTAAAGAAAAATAAGTGTTTCAAAGTTTACCTTTAAACATTTCTGTCACACCAACAAACAAACAATAACATGTAGTCAAACAATAACTGAAGCCGCTTGACACCAAAATAACTTTGGCTTTATTAAAAATCACTTTTGTCTGAGATTTTAATGTGTGCTGGTACTTTTACAGCTAGTATGAAAAATACAAACTTCAAATCCAACTTTATATTTGCAAAACAAACAAAGGCACCTTCAACAAAAACACAGGTGCCCCCTGACTCACACAGACCAAGCCCTGAGTCCAGCCTCACACCCGTTCATTCATTGAGACAATGAACACCCATCCCAGACTAAAACTAAGAGCAGCTGAGGGCAAAAGCAAGAAAACACAAATTCAGGATGTCAATTCGCTGCGTCACTTTACATGTCAGACAAGATTCGTCTTTTGGTGTTACCTAGCCAAACTTTTATTTCACACATCTTGACCTACGTTCAGCAGAAACACCAGTAAGGGTTAAAATTATTAAATTTTGTAGACAAGCCTTCAAATTAGGCAAAATGAAAAGGCTGGAATGTTTGACATTATCTGACTTACAGCTGAAATACACCAGATGCGTCTCTGCTCCGCTCCGCTCCGTCACGGCACCGGATCAGACAGGTTTCCTTTCAAGTTAATGTGTCAACTCCCACTTGATCCATTCCACTGTAGTCCGGCAGGTTGCAGGTAATACACAGCCATCCTATTTTTACTGGGTGCCAGAGCTGTGACATCAATTCAGACAAGAGAAGCTCTAGCAAGACAGGAAGTAGTGCACGGAAACTACCTACAAAGAGCCTGAGACTTTCAAAATAAAACAAGCCGTGCCAAAACCAGATCGTATTTAGCTTTACCAATGCTAGAAAACGTCACAATGAGCAAAGACACTCCAGGAGTCAACAGGTTCGAGGGTTAACAAGCCCAACATGAATGAAGTGGGAATGGAGAGGGAAGGGTGGGAATTCCTCGGTCTCGCAACGAGCCGGACTGAAGACGCAACCGGTGTGGGTCGACAAATCCAGTCAACACGCAGCAGAGCAGAGCTGCAATGCAGACGCAGCTGGTGTATTAGAGGCGTTAGTTTCGATCCAAACTGAACGCTCAGTTAGCGTCATCATCTTTTTTGTTTTTGTAGAAACATCTGTCACTCTAACTGACTAAGATAAGCTCTGATCTGTGTCTGTAATGAAAATAAGATCCAAACCAGCAAGAGTTTACCCTCATCCCCTTTAAAACAAAAAATAAATGTTCATATACATCCATGAAACAAAATATTTCATCTAAATGACAAACAGAAGCATGACGATTTACTTTCTGAGTTTCACAATTTGCCTCATGTGAGGGAGAAACACAGGTCGGACCAAATAAAAAGACATGGCTAAAACCTGAAACAAAAGCTGCAAAAAGAGTGAGAAAATTATTGTTTTTATACATCACAAGTGTCAATGCAGTTTGTAAACTGAAATGCGACTGAGGGGGCGATTTATCTGCCAGCAACTGGAGTCCAAGTTGATCAAAGATCTCTTTAAATCTGAATTTCTGGGTCTTCATGCTTTACAGATGGAACTCTGTAGAGCTCAGAGAATCGATGAGGAAGGAAAAGTCCTGCAGTTTACAAACACACCTGGAGAGAGAGCAAAACATGGGCATTTTAGAGACGGGGTTCTATCCAACAATCTTAAAAAACCTCCCAAAAAATACATTTCACGGCTTTTCAATGACATTGCTCACCTTGGCATTGTATCTTCAATAAGGCGCGTAGCGCGGTGCATAATGGTCCTTGGGCCGTGGAGCAGCATAGGAGCTTCTGGATGCCGACACCGGAGACAGACGTGTTCGCTCGTAGCCGTAGGCCGAGGCGGGGATCGGCACGCGTCTGATCGGGCTGCGGTCTCGTGCATAGTAAGCAGCGGCAGCGGCAGCAGCAGTGGCTGCGGAGGCCGCTGTAGGAGGAGGCAGAGGCAGACGTTCATATGGATCTAAAGTGGTGGAAAGCTTTGAGAGGGAGGAAGAGGGAGGAGGGGGAGGAGGGATATAGGACATGCGACGATCCTCGAAATAGCTTGCGCCATAAGGGCGAGCTCTGTATTTCTCATAGTAGTCAACACTGCTATAGATGCGGTCTCGGTCATAAGCCGATGACCTTTCAGGGTAAGAGCTTGGCGGTCTGTACCGATCCCCCAGCTCAGCACCGTAGCTGCTGAGCCTGCGAGGGGGAGGTGGAATCCCACTTAAGTAACTAGCTCGACTATACGCAGAGCCACCCATGTAATCATCCGCTGGAGGTGCGGCCATCCCGTAGCTGCCCCTGCCATAACCTGGGGGACCACGTGGGGGCCCTCGGCCACTGCGACCTCTTGAGCCTTCACCGTGGCTACCGTTCCGACCGACGTGACAGTCTTTCGACCAGTGACCATGTTTCCCGCAGACATAGCAGCCGGTATGATCTCCCATTCCTGGGGCCGTGCGGAGCCGACTGGTGGACAGCTGTACGTTCATCAGCTTGCCTTGTGAGGAGAGAGAAGACACGCATAAGACCGAGGGAATCTGACACGGAAAGCGTCTTACCGACTATCAGAAACTTAATATGCATTGCCGGACAATCAAAGAGCGAAGCGAGATAACCTGATGCGGCAGGTGCAGAGGACTTTATGCCATTGCTTATTCACCGGTAACACTGCAACTTGTTTACCAAGAGGCAAATTTTAAGCGATTCATTTCAGTCCACCTGTCTTTAAAAATATCATTTAGTGGATTTCACTTCTTACGAGAGTTCTATGGCCACAGAACTACAAACAGCAGAGGACCACTAGCTCCCCCAGCTCAAGAGTTCACCTTTGAAGGCCGTGTTGTCCAGCTTATCGATGGCCTCCATAGCATCCTCCATTCGCTCCATGTGCACAAAGGCGTAATCCTTCACAATGTCGCACTCCACCACCGGGCCAAACTCCTCAAACTTGGCCTTCAGCATGTCACAATCAATACTGTCGCCGAGGTTGCTGACATGCAGCTTGGTGGTGGACTTGGGCCTCCCTTTGCTCATCTCCACGTTCATGCGCCAGCCATGCAGCTGGTGCTGGTGGAGGTTTCTGATAGCCTCCTCTGCCTCAGACGTGCTGCTCATGTGCACAAAACCATAGTTTTTGACGATGTCACACTCTGTGACTTTGCCGTATTTCTCGAAGAGTTCACGCAGCTCATCAGCCGTGGAGTTGCAGGCCAGGTTGCCGATAAAAATTTTCACCATGATGACGATCTGTGTCCTGGAGGAGTTAAAAAAATACACTTATTTTATTTTTCTATTTTATATATTCTTATTGCGATGCTTGTGCTATTCACTTTGATATGATTCTGTAAATATCCTTATTCTGAGACCAATGATTAATTATATTATCTCTTATTTATAACAGAAGTTTTATTAAAAATGAGGTGTTAAAGTATCATCTGATCTTGTGTGTTGTCTCATCTTGTTACACGCTTCATGATTAAAATCAAAGTTTCCCATGCCCTTTGGATTGTAAAGCATATGGTAACATTATTCTCTTCATATTTTGAACACCTTAAATGTGCATATGATGCACGTCTACACAAAAAAAAAAAACAGTGACTGCTATGTAAGTATTTGTACCTAATCCTTACAACTTAATTTTAGTTATGTGTTCTTGGAAGAGTCAAGTTGTTTGCTGAGGGAAAACGACGTTGTCAGTAAATACGGTTGTAATCAGGTTAGTCCAGACCCTATTATGTAAATCAATATTAACTGTCTAAGATCAGGAAGTGGGAAATCCGAGGAGCATTTGAATGCAACATAATAATGGTAATCGACAGTGGACAAGCTGCACAATTTTTCACAATAATGCGAAATATAACTTGAGACGTGCATGCTCTTGTGTTAAATTAGGTCTTCACCTGAAACAAACTCACGTTTCTGACGCTGAAAGGTAAACAAGGGGAAAGGCTAACGTCAGCTAAAGAGCCAACACTGACGTAATCTGAATTTAAAGCGTATTTAATTATATCTGCACAAAGTGGATGGCTTTAAAATCACAAACTGCTACTTTAATCATGTAAATATCAAATTTAATATAACGGTATTATGTGTATAAACACAAAAAATGTATTTAATTTAGGAAAGCTAACCACTTAGCTAGCCTAGCCTAGCATCTACGAGGAACGTTACCCTAAAATGATTCATGCGTTCACTTTTAAAGGTCAGTTTTTCTATCTGTAGCTGTATCTTCACTGGTTTTAATCTTTTAAGCTCATTCCTCTGGTTATAATTTGCATAAAAACCTTTCAACTAACCTCAGAAACGTCGTAGGCCTCTATAGCAATGAATGAAAAGTAAAATGACGAAGCTGCTGCCGCGTCTTTATTTCTAGCTCCTGCTTCTTTGTCCCCACCTACTGTTCGGGGGTGGGTACTGCAAAAACACAGCATGGGAAGCAAAAAACTGAAAACTAGCCTTGAAATCATTTACAACTCTTATCTGTTGTGTCCATTGTGCTCAAAGAGTAAGTCAGCTGAGAGCACTTTGGAACTCTTCTTTATTCTGATCCCCAGTTGTTTCCGCAAAGTGTTTGCTGGAGCCTTTCTTGAGTCCACACAACAAAACAAAAAAGACAAACAATTATTTAAAACCACACAGTATCCATAAAGAACAAGTATGCAAAGGAGGCCAAGTATATAAAGTTAAATTATGGTCTCCCTCAGTTATGAAGTAGATATGATCAGTGAGTGCTTTTCTGAATTTTACAGATGTTACATTACACTACATCCACACATGATTTTTTTTAAAATATCCAACATTTACTAACTCTCTCACTTGTAATAAAAGTCAAGATAATATGACTTCTATGAATGACCAAATTTAGAATAGAATTGAATTGAATTGAATTGAATTGAACTGAGTATTCTTTGATGATCCCCCATGGGGTAATTTTTTGTTACAGCAGCACAAAATGCGACAATAAAATAGAAATTATAATAAGAACTAAAAGTAACACTGTGTACACTAGAACAAAATAAGTGTATGAATTAAGCAATAAACAATGAATTTTGAGATGATTTTGCAAATGATTTTTTTTTACTTGTTTGTTTTTTCTGAATATTGGATGGCACAAAGGTGTGAGTCCAGTTTTGTTATATGTTGTCTCATTACACACCACAGGATAACCGGAGGAATGACCTGTGGTAGCGCTCTGTCTAGCAGGACGGGATATATAGAGGATTTCTCTGCTCTGCGTCTTTTGAACTTACTCAGACTGATCTGAAGCATTTCTCTGCTTTTTTTAAATTTGAACAATGTATATACTACTCTTGATTTTAGCACATTTATTGTTTATTTATATTTACTGTCATAATTCAATGGGAAACACTGTCACTGAGTTGCTTACTGTATAAAATAAAAAAATATGTTTCTCTTTGTTTACCCATAAGGGACCGGTGTTTCCATAAAAAATCCCAACATTTATGAAAAAATATGCAACAAGTTTTGATAAAACAACCCTGTGGTTCATACCTTTTTACTACAACAACAGTCAAACATTAACCCAGTGATTCCCATTTCTGGAGGAGCCCAGAGGTATGAAAGCTGATGCGTGGCAAGGAATTGCACGTGGTCTGTCCTACCCATCGGATGGAGCTTTGATGCTTTACTAACAACTTTAATGAGAGTTTAAACAAAAACTCTTGGTGTTGCTTGAAGTGAATCTCTGACACATTGATAAAGGCTTAAAGGGATATTAAAATGTTTATTTGGCAGAATACAACCCATTACATTCTGTAAAAGCATACTGCATTGTTATATACATCCAATTTACACACAAATACTAATAAAGTCATCTTAAAAATCAAATATCCATATGCATATCATGTCTTTCAAGTATATCTCAGGGGAATGTGTTACTTATACAGTTCCCTTTTATAAATATCATCACACACAAATCCCTAATGTAGTGGCGTTTACATTTTAGTCAGATGAGGAGGTTTAACAGTTCGATGGCGCCTCATGAATCACATTTAGTCTCTGTAAACAGGTCGATTATAAAGAAGATGAACACACAGCTGAAACCTGTTTATGGCACTTATGGGTCACAGACAGCAGTGAAACAACCACCAAAACAACGATCACATTCTCAGCTCTCTCAACTTTATGTGAATGCTGCTACACACGCACAATTTTCAGAGCTACGTGATGCTTAGTAAGAAGAAGATCTGATAAACTGTCTGTGCTACACACTCTGTGACACTGAGGCTAACTATTAAAATCACACCAACATGGTGTTAAACAGGAGAAAACACAGCGATAGAAACCAGTGCAGCAACGATTTAGAAGAAAAAAGATGTATTTTAAATTTGAAGTCATAAATATAACAGTTTTAGTCCGTGGAGGGCCCAAGTGTTCTTTAATGCTTGGAATCACTGCGAGAGGAGGGAGGGTGTCACATGAGGTTTTTGACAACATGCAAAATGAAAAACATCTTAGTCTTTTTCTGCAGCAAGTATTCTTAAAGAGTGATATACTTCTATATAAGCTGAGGGGATGAGTTGAGACGAGGGGATTTTTATTTAAAAAAAAAAAATCCTTTTTCATGATCAGGACAAGAGCTGCAAAGATAGAGGTATCACTTTGTCCACAGGGGGGCGCCATGACAACATAAACAGGAAATTCCTCACAGGAGCTTTAAGAGTCCATTTTTTGTTAATATATACCTGTGACTTTTTCAAAATATAAATGAGTTTAATTAGGTTATTTTATGAGTTTCATCGATGAAATTCCTGATTTTTTTTCCCCTCACAAATATTTCTTCACCAACATTTTTAATCTTGATAATTTGACTTTTTTTTGCTTGCAACTCTATTCTTGAAAAATCACAACTTTAATCTCCTAAACTGACGACTTAAATCTGGCAAAGTTGCAAGTTTATTGCTGTTAAATAACACCTTTATTCTCAGATACTTAGGATTCGATTCTCTCATGACTTTTTTTCTAGTAAATTGTTGACTTTGTTCACATAAATCAGTGCTTTTTTTTTTTTTTTTTTTTTAGCTTTACCTCACGAAAAACCCAACCGGTGTTAGCATGTTCAGACCCTAAAGGGACATCTGCATGGTTTCTCTTTGTGGAACAAAAAGCTACGTCCACTTCTTTTAACAGTGGATGATTTGCTGAGCTTGAAAGTCAAACTTTGGTTTCTGTCGTAGTTTAAGAAGCTGAGAAAAACGACAGCAAACAATGAGACGACGTCCAAGTTCTCAAACATTAGAACTGATGTGTGCGGACATGAGTGTTACGTCTAAGTGTTTTCTGCTTGTACTCCTTGTACAACTGAAACAAGTAGATCAATTACCCTCAGCAAGTTTCCCTCTTTTGTAGGCTGGAGATGTATATTTTTTTGTTGTTTTAAAACAAAGATGTTTAGAAAAACAAAGAGTTAGAAACCCATTTATCACACTGACAAGTCTCCCTTTGACGTGTTTCTCAAATATTACCTACCCAACAGACAGATGAATCCCGAACAGAAAGAAAACTTACTCCCAGAATAAGATAATAATTTACAGTACTTACTTCTCAGAGCTGTTTAGACGTTTTCAAAGTCTTCTCCTGCTCTAAAGCTGGAATATTAAACTAGAGCTGCATGATTTACTGAATGTAGCACAGACTTTAAAAACACCTCATCTGTCTGTTTTCTTGCAAACTATATTATTGCATTTAATTCCAACTCTTTCTCCAGTGAGAAACATCTAAGGAGCATGTGCTGCTCTTTTTGGATGTGCACGTTTGACTGTATCTCTTTAACTTTGTCCCCTGCGGGTTTCCGTAGCAGACGGTCTGAACGACTGGTTTGTGCTTCTACAGCTTCAGTAAAAGAGAAATCACATCCGATGGAGCACTTTTCTCTTCCGTGTGAGTTTTTGGAAGAAGTCGACCCTTTGTCTCCTCTCAGTAGCTGCTCTCGTGTCCGGTCAGGATGTAGAGGTTGCTCAGAGCTGACGGCTCGTCTGTCGGCGTGCTCTGAAGGATGATGTCTCTGGGAAAGAAAAATCAGAAATTTAAAGCTGGAACACCTCTCAGATTTAACTCCAATACAGGTTAGATGAGTGATAACATACCTGTTTGTCCCCAACACTCTGAACACTCGACTCTTGTCTGTGATTTCTTGAGTAACCTGCAGACGTGCAGCATGACAGCGTGACTTTAAAAACGAAAACGCCTGAAATCAGTGCAGACACACATGAATCCTGCTTCTTCTCACCTCGTTTGAATGAAAGCTCTTCCCTTTCAGGCCGTGCTTCCAGAAAGCTAGCACACTGTCCTGTAAACAAACTGATGGCGACACACACGTCACTCAAACTGTGGCGTGAAAATCATCAGTGTTTGTTTCTGTGAGGATTTCTTACCTAGAGTTTCGATGGGGAAGTCGAAAACCATCTCAGCAGCAAGATCTTTGGATGGAAGCCCCCTCAGGTTCACGATCTTCACGGTTTCTGTCCAATCGGCATCAAGGTGGAGGCGTCAGTTTGTAATGAATCAGAGTTTTAAAATGTGTCAGGATGAATGGATGGAGGGAGGGACTTACTTTCTAACGCGATGAGAACTGTATCTCTGTCCAGTTGGGTTACCTGTGCAGCGTTAAGAGCTCCACCATCTGCAGAGAGAGAGAAAACTTTAAAGGAGGATTCTGGTGTTTTTAGATCAGGCACACTGCAGCACACTGCTGAGTTTACATCCTACCTGGAGATGAAACAGGTGAGCTGTTCAGCTCTATGATATCGAACTGCAGCTGCTGGCTGACTGGCCGTTTCCCGTTAGCACAGTCTCTGACTCCCACACACAGCTGAGGAAACTCGTCCGTCACCAAGACCAGCAGCTCAAATATGGGCAGAGAATCCGGCAGCTTGATTGGAATATGCTGCAGGTCGAACAAACAGGAAGGATGCTCAGAATCTGACTCCAAAGACCAAATCATATCAGATCTGCAAAGGAAGGTGTCACGTGTCTGCACAAACCTTTAGATGCATGAACTTCTGCAGAGGCTCATACCACAGCAGGAGGACGATACCAGAAGGAACAGCGGCACACAGAAACGTGCTGTCTGTGTACGGGTTCCTCGCTAAGAGAGGAGAAGAAGCAATGGAGCTGTTACGAACAGCTCACCGCACTTTAGCTGCAGACAGATCACACAGAGGGTGGAGAGCAACTCACCTACACTACACCTCCTGCAGCCTTTAGTGTCGGGGATCTTCACAGAGACGGTGAACTTCCTGTGACTGAGAGAAAACAGGTCAGTGCAAACACAGAAACATTCTTCCACACTGCAAAAACTGACATCTAACTACGTGTGTTTATATCATGATGCTGCTTCCTTAGGAAGGATATCATGAGACTCTCTGAGCACTTTTGAGACAGAAAATTCCTCACGGTAATTCTCTGCATCAAGTATGTGCAGAAACATTCCTTGCATTTTGTCCGAACGCAGACAAACTTCTCCTACCTGGTGCTGATCCTTTCCGTGAAGCGGTTGGTGCCGAGCGACAGACTGCCGTGTTTCTTCTGCAGGTCTCCTCTCTGCTCAAACAGAGCCGTCAGGCTGTGGGAGTAAAGCTGGGAGGACTTTCCTGCGGGATGGATGGTGACAGTTTCTCAGTGCAGACGATGATCTCCAGCATTTTGAATTCTCTGACACTTAAAGGATTTTTACTCACCTGATACAGACATCAGCACGTTGTTCATGACGTACAGCCACGTACATCTCTGAGGGAGCAGCTGCAGGAAGAAGAAAGATGAAGTGGACGGCTCGACTATCATGCTCAGGAATGATAATAATAATAATAATAATAATAATAATAATAATAATAATAATAATAATAATAATGATAATAATAACAATAATAATAATAATGTAAGAAGGGATGGAAGAATACAACAACATATAAAAGGCTAAAAAACACCACTAAATAATAAAAACAAAGATTACACTGCAAAAAACGTAAATCTTAGGAAGTGCTTTTGTCTTATTTTTTGTAAAAATGTCTTTTTAGACTCAATATGAGCCTCATTCATCAGCCCAGTCCAGAAACATGTCTCATTTAAAGATATTTTAAGACAAAAATCAGCTCTGAATTGTTTGTAACAAGTAAAAAAATCTGCTAGTGGAGCAAGTGAAAGTAAATTTTTCTGACCCCACTGGCAGATTTTTCGACTTGTTGCAGGTAATTCAGACCTTATTTTTGTCTTTTAATATCTTGAAATAAGACACGTTCCTGGACTTGTCTGTTGAATGTGGCTCATATCAAGTATAATAAGGCAATTCTTACTTTAAATAAGACAAAAAAACACTTGCTTGGTGTCAGTTTTTGCAGTGTATTAGTCTTGATCGTGTGGCCAGACTGAAAAAAAAAAAAATCATAATGCATCTCTGGTATTGTTCAGTGGGCCGGGGTAAATGTGGAGGCATCTTTAGGGACATAACATGAAGGCTGTCGACATGTGAGTTGATCATGCACAGAGCGAGTGTGTTGTTTGCAGAAATATAAAAGTACAAAGTGTAAAAAAGTCACCACCTTACCTTCTCTAGTGTATCTTCATGAAGTTCATTTAGGTTTAAATTGTAGATTCCCTCCTCTGCCCCAAGGATGAGGTACTGATCTAAGAGACGAGACAACTGATCAGACAAATGAAATCCTCTCTGGTTCATTATACATCTCAGTCTGCGTGTTTGACAAGATCACATGATCACACGTTCTTACCCCTTGTTTTGGGTAAAATCCAGGTGACGGCACAGTGGATTTGAAGAGGACAACCGTTGAAGACTTTAGAGAAACAGGCTCCCATCTGAGGAAGCAGCACAGGCAGTAAGACACCAATGATCCAAATCAGGCTGAATTTTGCAGAAGAAGAACCTCAAACGTGTTTCCGGCTCAGCTTTAAAACATAAACTTGATTTGAACATGTTTCGTGCATTATGAGGAAGCGTTAGTCGGCTTTTATTGGCGGTCACATGCTGTTAGCGTTCACACTTACATGGACTTGAGGGGTAGGAGGGAGTCCATGACAGGCCGCCCTCTGGAAAGGTCAAAGGTTACACACAACAAAACACAGGGGAGGATAAAAACTGTGCATCAGATGAAGTCACATCAACATCTGTGGGACATGACTCATTAGGAAGTTATTCTGTTAGAGATCACACGCTGACTCGTGTTTGAAGAGAGAGGGTGGAAACACTCACAGAGTCCTCCGTCTTCCTCCTCAGCGTGCTCCACTCAGGGGAGAGCGGCGTCTCTCTTTTTGGAGAGGTAACAGGCGTCGCTCGTCTTTTTTCTGTCGCTGCAGCGTCCCCCCCAGGTAGACACGGGTCACTGCAGCGCTGTCTGATGTCCTGAGTGGCCGAGCACCTTGATAAAACTTCAGACACACAGGAGGAGAAGAAGAGGGAGTTCAGTCAGACTAAGAAGTGACGTCCAAGCTGCCCTGTTGGTTGTGATGAAGTGTGCTACCTGTAGTGGAGGAGGAGTCAGCTGTGACGGCGGATTCAGGGCCCAGCGTACAGCTCGGTCTCAGCGTCAGGTCGCTGTCCTCTGAGTTTGGACTTAAAGAGCTGAAAGCCGGCAGAGAGGCCGTGGACGGGCTGAAGAGACCGCTCTTCCTGCCTCCCTGAAAACAACAAAGATGCTCACTTACTTAAAGGAGGGTCAATCTCTGCATGTTTGAGTCAAAGAGGGACTTTAAATATTTGCAAGCAGCTTCAGCTGTAATGTAACACTTACTTCAGTAGATGGCGCCCTCCTGATGGTTAAACTCCTGAAAGACAAAGAATCAGCATGTCCTGATCAGGGAAGGATAAAAAAAAAAAAATCATCTGCAGAGGTGGAGTTCAGGCGTTACGACAACAAGCTGGACGACACAGGCAGATGATGCTAAAGATGCTACAGATGCTAACAGCAGCTCAAAGTAAAACTCCACAAAAAAAGCAGAAAACACAAAAAAAGGCCACAAAGCTGAGGATCAGCGGGTTTGTGTTAGAGATCAGACTACGAGGGAGGTTTAAGAGATCGAACACAAACCCGCTGACTCTCATTTCACACCATCACAAGCAGGTGATCTCAGGTAAACTCAGGTGGGAGGGGGGGGGAACGGGGGGAGGGGTCACTGCTGTTAGAGAGGCCGGCTTTGACAGGTGTGACCTACCTGAGCTGCAGAGCTTGTTCCACACATTCCAACAGGCTCCTGCAACAGGAACACCTGATATTTATCTGACTATGGGCCTGACAGACGCGTGACGCTCACTGAGGATTTATCAGCACTTAACCTCTCTCCAGCTGAAACACTAAAGTCATAAACTGTTCTCCCAGTGTGCGGTTAAACTTCCCATTTTCTGACTAACTTCCCCTAAAGTGGTTAAAGATGTGCTTTTATCGGTGTATGAAAATGTGAATAAGATGTGAAACTTCTAATGTCATGTGCAGTAACATGTTTAAAATGTTATTTTTTAAAGTGCAGTAATAGATTCAAAAACATTCATGAGCTAAAATTGAGTGCAACAGCTTTCCAGGGTTATTTAGAAATAACTAGATTGAAACACATCCTGCTCATCCCTCCTGTCAGTGGAATTACGGTGGCCTTTGAGGACAAAAAGCTCTTGTGATGCATGATAAATGTAATCCTCCCATTTGTCAAATTATTACCATCAAATCATGTCAGCCAAGTCATCAAAATATGTAAACACCGCACCTTTAAATACAACAAACTGCATCTTTTATAGATCAGATGTCATACGTGCAAAATTTTCCATGTGTCTTGAATTTTTTGTGTATTTATTTAGGTGTGTATAAAAAAGTGTAGAAATTTTAAAGTGCCATTAAACGTGCACAACTAATAAGACAAAAAATAATACTGACAAAAATTCCTGGATGATTTTTAAGATTAAAGTTTTAGTTGTAGAAGAAAAAAATCTGCTAATATTTGGAAGGAAAAAATAACAACAAGGTTGTAAATTTATGAAAAGATTTTTTGGATTAATCTTTGCACAGAAGTTGAGATTTAAGTTTTGGATTTCTTCACGCTCTTTTTTTTTTTTTTTTTTTTTGCAGCACATCATATGTAAACGAATTAAACCCATAAGAAGTGAGTTCTGTGCTTTAGCTTCAGTTTCCTTGCACCAAACATCTCAAAGCATATTTGATTGATTTGGAACAAAGGGGGAATATGAGACGCGTTCCTCAGGTTAGCTGCTGATGACGAAGCCTCTGACAGTCTAACATCCTAATGAAACCTGAACGAAGCGAGGAAACAGAGATCAGACTTACGGAGAGTTATCTTCATCTCCAGACAGACTCCAGTCGTCATCGTAGGAGCCCTGCTGAAGGAACAAAGTCACAGCTGTTTGAGTTAAACTGAAGCATTTGTTGATGTAGATCGTCAGACAGAGGAGCTGAGTTACCAGGTCAGGATACGGCTCTGTGACTTTCCTCAGAGGAGGCCCGAACTTCACCTGGTCGACTGCAGAGACACAGAAACGCAATGATTAAGAGATGCTCTGGCTTTTGTTTCATCCTCTAAGTGATGCTGACATCAAAACAAAACTTTCTCACATGTCTGATGACTATAAAGTGTCTGATGTTTGTGGTTTCCGCGATATTTCGAAAATTTTAGCGCTCCAAGTCGGGCAAGTTTGTGAGTCTTTAAGATCAGACTGCTCAGTTTGGTTTTAACATCTCGATCAAACTTTATAATAACACACTTTGCACAACTATTTAGTCACTTCTCTTGTTGTAAAATAACACATGAGGTCTAAACAGAGAGAGGAACAGGTAGAAACACCTGTGAGTTCAAGTCAGACAACTCAGAACGATCTTTGATTTGCATCCTCCTCACACATTTACATGTTTGACTTCTGCAGCTTCAGGATGTGACCGTCTGTCGTTTCTGAGACGTTTTAACAGAGATGTGATTGTGTAAAGGAAGCAGGTTGTTGTCAAACCACAGAGAGCCTGACCTGAGAGGTGGTTCAACTTTGAAGCAGAGGAAACGAGTGAGGCTAAAAGCAGAAGTTCTTCTCTCACGCTGGCTGATTTAGCTCTCATGGTGCTGCTGAACGTCTGGATTATTGAGATTGAAATGTTCAGAAAGGTTGCAGATGTCTTCAATCATCCCACATGCATGTTACACAAAGGCAAACTGCTGCAGTCGGCTCAGATAACACCCCTCCTGCTGCATGTTTTGCTCTCTTTACTTCAACATGCTGAGGTTGCCTGATCCACATTTCAAACAGTGTGTTCTCTGTAGTTTGTGGATGAACTTGCAGAGACTTGAGGCACGCTGTAATAGAAATTCCTCTTCGGTGAACATAAAGCATCCTCTCTGCTCCGCTGACATCCAAAGATTCATTGTTGCTGTGTGTTTACAGCAGCTTTAAAGCTCTGCACAGAATCAAACAGGAGCAGAGACGAAGCAAACAGCTGCTACAAACTCCTCTCTGCAGATTCTTTTATGTTCTTATCAGTCTGATGAAGCTTTTCTGTTTCCTGTTGCATTCTGCAGACTGGGAGCTTCTTTACGCTGAGACTAAAATGTGAGATTTGCTGCTTTTTTGAGGCTTCATGTTGCATCTTTGCAAGCTGTTCATTCATAGGTGTGACTCACACATGACCCCTGAAATGCAAGGAGAGACATGGAGCAAAAACCTGATGCTCTGCAGAGAGACAAACCAGCGAGATCGGAGCTCAAACTCAGCTCACAGAGGTTCATCAGGAACAAAATCGACGGAGACTTTTACACTTCTGCTCCAAAAGGAGAAGCAAGGGTTTGTGTTTCACTTCAACGATTTGTGGGGTTATTAAAAATCTGCATGTGCTAACTGTTCATGTAGGGTAATAAATGAAATAAAACATGCACATTTTTCATTTCCAAAAATTCCATGCTGGAAACTTTCCTGTGTGAGAATAAATGCACATTTCGATTGTGTGGAAAAACCCATGGTGGCAAAAGTCATTCTGGTAAAATTACTATTAGCAACAATAAAGTAGTAAGTTTCAGTGTTCAACCACTGTGTGCAAGCTTTTCATAAGTAATAAATGTGAAAATTGTAACTGTGTAGACTTTGTTATGGATGATAACATTTTTGTAATAAGAGATGTGTAAAAAAAATTCACAATATTATTTTTTTTTATGTGCAATTTATGCGCAAATTCTTCATGTTTGGTTACATGAGCTATGTGCTATATGCATATTTGTCATGTGCAACAATATGAACCAAATTCTTCAAGAAACGGTTCCTAACTTTTTAAAATCTTCACAGTGCTTCCATTAATATTTATGTCAGCGTTTGTTAATCTATATCTATCTGTGGACACAGTCCTCAGAGTGTGATCTTCAGAGCTGTGTGGGTCAGACTGAGCTGTAGGTGTTGGAGGCGTCTGTGGTTGAAGTGTTATCAAGACAAACTCTGAGGGAAGCTGAGGTGAGCTTCACCCTGATTTATGATTCAGTGTGAACCAGACAATCACACCACAAACCCCACAAACAGATGGCGAGCTGGCGGATCGTCAGCGTGAGGTCACTGCAGCACTGAGGCCGCTCTGTGCGCTGCATGGCTCAGCCATGTTCCCAGTGCCACCCTCCTCTGACGCAGCCTGCGACCCACACGTGTGCACGAGTTACAGGACCACGACCACCACTGAGACACTTTTGTCCTCCTTCATATTCTGGAGATTACAGCAGAGAATACCGGAGACCAGCGCACAATGAGGCCTCTCTTCAGCCTGAACAACCGGCGTACAGTCAGTGTGTTCGGAGAGACACGCAGACCGCCATCAGGAGCAGCCCCACATTCAGTTATAGCCAGAAACTGACTGAAACATGGCCTCCTCAGGCATCAGAGTACAGTGCTTTAAATCCTGGGTTCATTTATAAATGTTGCTCCAGCTTCCAGAGACAGGATGGTACCACACCTGGCAATCTCTGTGTGCAGACTAAACTTTGGGAAACAGAGAAAAATGTCCACCAAGGGACCGATACAGCATGCAGCTCCCTCTGAAACAACAGGCTGCATCCGTGCACAGAGAGAAGAAAGTGTTCGACTGTTTCTGACCTCCAGTCGGTCGGTATCTGTTCATCTGTGAGAGCAGCGAGCACACAGACAGCTCCAGGACATGTCCAGCCTCACAAAGACACTTCCCCCAAAATGTCAGAGCGTTCCTGTAAGAGTGTGGATGTGTGTGTGTGTGTGTGTGTGCTCACATTGTTCTTCAGACAGTGTCCTCTCTGCTGGCAGGTGTTTCCCCGCTGACTGGATCTTGTCTGGACCAACTTCCCCGACCTGTCAACACGTCACATTTAAAGTCTGACCCTCTGCAGCTCACAGAATACAAACCTCCTCTGATTCTGGGTGTTTGTTTTCATTACTGAGAGTTAAAATGTTTTATGAGTCGGAGTCACTGACCTCCAGCTCCATGTCGTCCATGCTGTGTGTGTGCGTGCTGTGCAGCTCGGGGTTGTTGGCCATGTCCAGCAGCTCGATGATGAGGTTGCGAGTCAGCAGCTGAGTCACAAACGGATGCTGGAAGACACAAGTTACACATCATTTAGAGAAAACAATGCTGGTCATGGAAAAACAGGGAAAATCGGAACCATATCCTGCTTTTAACGGCCCTGTGATCTGCGGAGAGACAATGCTAAGCTAGCTCAGAGCCGTGAGTCACAACTCCAACCAATCCTGAGAGACTCACTGACTGTTATAAACGTTTAATGCATTCTTCTGAAGCCAGAAGGTTGTGATAAAGAACTTCCAACGAAGACTCGTTAACAGTCTAATTATCATCATCTGAAGCTGAAACCCAAACTGATTTTCTTTTAGTGTGAACTTCTTATTAAAGAGTCTATTTCCTGTTCTCAGAAACTCATTTTCATTCATTATCTGATGTTTAAGCTTTTATTCTGAAAGGACGGACCCTGTTCCAGAGTCTCTGCAGGTTTCAACAAGCCAAATTTAAGACTTTTTTAAGACCATAAAAAATACAATTTAAGACCCGTTTCACATCCATACTGGCAAAACAGTACAAAAGACATATTTTAAGACTTCTTATGAGATTTTTAAGAGAATTTTAGACATTTTAAGGCTTTCAATTCAAATTATTGGACTTACAACATTTTAAGATACCCTGAGTTTGTAAATTGAAGAGTTATATTTCATCTCCTCTGGTCTCATTTGTCAGAGGTTAAGCAGAGCAGTAACGCTAGACTTCCACCAGATCCAGGTCCAGTCCATCTCTGCTCTGTGAGGATCCCCTCCTCCTCTATGTTTTCTTTATCACCCTCTGAGAACCTCAAACCTGTCGACTCTTGGCCTGACTCAGCTCATCGTGAAGCTAAAGAGGATCCGGACTGTTTTATTCTGAAAATCCACCGGGTGTTTGAATGTTCATTTGGTGTTCGGTGACTTCCTGTCTGTTGGATCTGTTTTGAAGCTTTGCCGGTTTTCGGTTTCAGAAAGTGGAAGTGCAGCTGATAGAGAAAACACTTCTGTAGCATCAGCTTGTTTGGATCAAAATAAAGTCAGTTTAAATGCAGAATCAGATTTATCTATCAGTGGGTCTGGATGAGGAGAAAGAACATCATGAGGGGCTAAAACAACGTCTCATTCTTCATAAAGCCTGATTTATTCTGCTGCACGAAATCTCATCCTGACTCTGTTTTCATATTGTCTCTCTAACATCTCTCCTCTCTGCTTGTGTCAGTCTGTGTGGTCGTTTCTGAAGCTGATCAGGGGAGAATATCGGTATGAGGGTGGGATGTTTTTTTTCCTGAGCACTCATTCTTCTTATTAAAGCAGAAGAACATTTTGTTCACACGCTGTTTAAAGGTTATCCTCTCATTTCTCTGTGACACACCTGCTGCACGAAATGAAGGTGCAGATTGACGTTTTGTTCTGGCGGGACAAAAACAGAAGTGTGCTCTGAGATCTAACCTCGTCTGAGTGTTTTTATCTGTTACGTGCTACGACCCTCTCTGGAAAGGGTTAAAGACAGAGCCTGATGTGTGTCTGAACAGTGACTGAATGAAGACAGATGGTTCATTAATGAGGAGCTATAAAGAGCCAGCTCACCTGCAGCAGAGTCTCAGCTGACGGCCTTTTACGAGGGTTTTTAATGAGCGCCATCTTCACAAAGCTCTGGAAACCTGCAGACCTGCAGAGAGAAAGAAACCCATCACTCATCGTCAAGATATCAAAGCACGAAAAACAGGCAGAGAGAGAGTTCAGCTCACCATTTAGCCTTATCCTTTAGTCGAGGAGGCTGGAAACTGCTCTTTGACATCAACATCAACGCTCTGGAACATGAAGACGAGACACGACAATGTGTGAATGAAAAAGATAGACAGTGAATAAAAGAAGAGCGGTCTCAAGCTGCAGGCTGACCTCATCGGATGGAGGTCGAACATCGGCGGCTGGAGCTCGGCCAGCTCAATGGCCGTGATGCCGACAGCCCAGATGTCACACAGGTGGTTGTAGCCGCCTTTCTTTTCCACTGCAGCCACCTCAGGAGCCATCCTGGAGGAGAGGAGGAGAGAATCAGAAAAGATTTTAATATTACTTCATAAGGGTGACAACAGGAAGCTGCTTTCTAAAAAAATGCTTGGATGGTGTTCCTCAGGGTGTCCTGCTAGAGCCAATCTGCTTTATGTTAATCAAGTGAAGAAAACAGAGTTAGATTTGGAGTTATATTACTACTTCTTTGGGCTTGTTTGGCAGAGTAAAAACAGAGTAGTTAGGCTGAACTTCTATGAGCTCTGCGTCTGGTGTATTGTACGTACTGAGCAAGGATCTTCTGCACTTCCTGTCCAAATGATGATTTTGTCCTCTAAAAACCTAAAACCTGTTGACTACTGGCCTGGCTCCACTCTTTATGTCTTTTTTTCTTTTTGCACTCAAGATAAATATAATCTGAAGTGTTTTATTCTGAAAATCTTGTTTGTTGCCTCACATCCTGTCTCTTGATCTTTTCTGAGCTGAAGGACACACTTCTGACTATTCTGTCTGATCTGTTTTTTTTTTAAGCTGTGCGAAGGTTTTACTCTTCTTCACATTCTACATTTAGACTTTGTTCCTGGTCTTTGTAGGTCAGCTCTTTGCTCTGTGAGGAGAAAGTGTTTCAGTCATTTAATCTTACATGAACAAAAGGGTATTCTTCTTTCCTGTACTGTAAACATGGATATGAAGTAACAATGCTGAAAGTTCAGACCAAATGTGCAGGTTTGTGTAAAAATTCCTGAATCTGTCTTTAAATTGGTCAAAATGCTTTAAAAACAGCACCAGATCTTCATGAGACTTCCTGAAATAATGAGGTCATCATGTAAGGATCTCCTAACTGGAGGGACGGGCCTCAATCACCAAGGTCTGCCGATAACTCCTCCCCTATCACACCTCCAGAGAGCTGGCCAATCAGAGGGAAGGGGGTTCAGACAGAGGCTGAAATAAAACACCAGTAGAGAGAATAATAGGGATTTTTGGGGGGCTGTAAATAAAAAAAACATACTACGGAGGCACCAAAGGGACAAAATAAAGACTTTACAAAAAGAAAAAAAATCCCCCTCTTTACGGGTTCTCAAGTTCAGCACTTGCTCATATAAATTTCTGCTACTGGCATAAAGAACAAAACCTTATACGCTGTAATCCTTGATTAATCAAACTTGTTGAGTTTGTCAACTTGAAATTCTTGTTTTTGTCTCAGGTTTTAAAAACTCAAAGCCTTTTTTTTTTTCAGAAACTATCACTGTCAGCTCAGGAAACATGATCATATATAAATAATTTTAATAAATGTACCAAATCAGTTCGTACTGTTGGGATAACAGGAGGTTTCAAAAACAGACAAAGTCTTGAGATTCTGCTGTGGGGGACTCCAACCTGCTGGATCTGAAGTGGAGCGGCCAGAGGAAGTAAACGCTTTGACAAGAACTGAAACCTGTCAGCTCTGTGGCTGAGATGGAGCGGAGACGGACAGGCATGGATCTAGCGGAATTATCCTGCAAGGATTGACGCATTTGTATGACAGGTCTTACGACACATATTCCAGAGAGAGGTTTAGGAACAGTCTCTGTTTTTGCATCAACATAGAAAAGAGATATAACTGAGAAATTATAGGTTGGAAGTTCAGCGGGGGAGGACTCTGCGCCAAATCGGGAGTGTTGGCAGGTTCTGCCGACTGGCTGATCTCTGCAACAGTCGCCTCAGTTTGCTCACTTGTGGGTTTCCCAAACATTTCCAGCTCACTTGACTTCACTCAGAAACTTTTTTGAGAGGCTGACAGGAAAAAGTTTGGGTTAGGGTTAGGATGACCTTTCAAGGAAGAGTTCAGGAGTTTGATGTGCGATCACAGCTTTCACTCACATTAGAAACTCACTCTGTTCTTCAAGAGTTTGCTTTGTAATCTTACCAGTAAGGAGTTCCTATAAAAGATTTCCTCTTGGCCACAGAGGCGCTGATCTCTGCTGCAACCCCAAAATCAGCTGCACAGAAAAACAACAGAGCGAGAGGTCAACCCAGGACAAACAGGCTAAAATGGAGCACAGATGAAACTTTATGACTGTTAGGAGTTTAAAGGTGTTTCAGATGTCTGTGCGTCAAATTCAGATCAACACTGACCCAGTTTAACGTCTCCTCTCTCTGTCAGAAGGATGTTTGCTCCCTGCAGAGAAACACGTCAAACAGATATCAACATTAAAGATCAAATTCAGCTCCAGCAGGACGAGGATGAGGAGGCCAGCTCTACCTTTATGTCTCTGTGCATCTTCCCCGTTTCATGGAGGTGATACAAACCCTAAAATAAAAACACACACAGGATGAGCATGAGGGGAAGAATATTCTAGACATTCATCTCTTAGTATTCTTTGTTAAAGACCTCTGAGAGAGAACCCCGCCTCTTTAACACTCAATTTTTCTGGTCTTTAAAGCGGACCGTCCAGTTGATCCTCTCAGAAAGTAAAGTTCACTCTCTGACTAAATAAAGACAGCCTGTGTTGTTCTCCTCGGCCTGTGTTTTGCAGCAGCATTTACAGTACGGTATGTTTAGCGGTCTGGCGAGGTTAAATACCGTTTAGCTCCTCAGCAGGCGGGAAAAACACATGAGTCACTGTGCGAGCCAGGATCACAACAAAACCAGCTCACCTGGAGAGTTTCTCTGCACACGTAGGCAATCTGCTTCTCCTTCAGCGGGCCCGTCACTGCGGACAACAGACGGGTTAACATCTCACAGACTTTAGAGGAGAGAGAAACACGGAGAAACACAGAGAGTCTGAAGGAGCAGGAGCTAAAAATAGATGATAAATGTCTCCTCAGAGCTCAATGAGCCCGACTCTGTGTGTTTCACCATGATTATACTAATGTCTCTGAGAGAGGGAGGTGATTACAGCAGAGAGGAAATCTGTCTGCTGTCTCATCCAGAAACCAACCAAGAGTCATTCTGAGGGAGGTCTGGAGTGTGTTAGCTTAGCTTAGCATGAAAACTAGAGGTGTTAAAACAAGTAGAAAATTCTAATATTTAGATTTAAATGCTTGGAAAAAAAACGTTCTGGATCATAATAATGAGTTTGTTTGTGTCAAAAATACATAGTTTTGTTACTGCATGTAAAAATAAGCTTTAGGACTTTTAACTGTAAAAGGAGTCGAGGTTTGGTTCATGTTTAATGAGACTTTTGGTAAAAGACCCAGTTTAGCTTTTTCAACAGCGTTTTTCTTTTTTTACTCACTGAACTCTAAGATCCTCTGACTAAATGAGACAAAAACCAAAGGTTATTCTGTAAACTCAAAGAAAATAAACAAGAAAACGTATAAAACAAGTTATATATCTAACATGCCTTAATATACGTATTTAAATAAGCGGGGGTGTGGATTAAAAAGTGTCTATAAACTGAAATCTAATCAAGTGTTTGTGTCTTTTTTTTTTTAGTAAAAACTGTCTATCAGACTTGATATGAGCCACATTCACTAAAAAAGTCCTTAATTTAAGATATTAAAATAAAAAATTTGGCTGCACAGTATAGAGGGTTTTTTTTTCTTTTTGGTGACTGTATCTATTCGACAAAAATGATGCCTGAATATCCTGAGAATGTTCTTGTTCAGTTTCTTGAAATAATAATAATGTCATAATAAAAGAAACTAAAGAAATACATTTTTGTACCTCATTTGCAATTTTTTTACTCTTTAAAGTCATTTTTCTCTTTTAATATCTATAAGACATTTTCTGGACCTGTAAGGTGAACGTGGCTCATTTTAAGTTCACACTTTTTCCTTTGTGATTATGGTCCCTGCTCTCATTGTTTCACCTATGCCCCGTTACTTGTGTATAATCATCTGTCTGCCTCGTCTGTGTCTGTCTGTTCATCTTGGGTTGCCACCTGTTTCCTAAGGTCATAGTTTAGAGTTATTTTGTTTAAGACAGTCTTTGCTGAGATTTTTTGGGACATGTTTTATTTTATGTTTTCAGCATTGCTGATATTTAGTTTTTTGATATGTTTTCTGTGAAGGCTCCATGAAAGCTGAACATCAGGTTTAGGAGCAACTTCTGCTGCCATCCAGACAATGACTGTTTCAGGAAGACCTTATAGATTTCAGAGAAACCATGACAAACCACATTCTGAAAAGATTACAACAGTATGGCTCTGTAGTAGAAGAGTCCAGAGGACAAAGGAGACCCTGAACCACTGAGCAGCTGAAATCCTCTATCAGGACAGAATGGGACAACATCCGACTTTAAACTCCAGAGACTGCTCTGCTTGTCCACAAACAAACTCTTTTGGCGTCATAGTAAGTAAATGCTCAAACATCAGCTTCTGAGGAAACAAGAACTTCTAATTCATCTCTCATCCAACCTGAGCCTCCAGGTGGGATTAATTAGATAACATCCTGTTCTTGTGTAATCTGCGAACAGATTAAAATATACTGTTTCCTCTCTGCTGACTCTGCAGAGAGGAGCTGCAGCTGAAACCAGGATTAAATGTTAAGAAGAACTTTGATAGCGTGTTTGGTGTTTATACCGTGGTACATGTCCTGGAGGGACCCTCCTCCACAGTACTCCATACAGATCCAGAGTTTGGTGTTCCTGCAGAGAAAGAGAGAGAAAGAGAGAGCAGCTTTAAAGCTTTCATTATCAGGAGGAAATCCTCCCAAGTCCACTCCCTGATCTTCTGAATGCATTGGCTCCCACGCACACACACACACAAACACACACAGAGCATCATTCCTGAGCTGCAGAGTGGGAGAGGAATCCAGCAGCAGCTGCAGGATCTCCTCACCCCGAGCTGAGACGTGAGCTCACCTGTGGTAGCTGCCGAAGTACGCCACAATGTTTTTATGTTTGCACTCCTTCATCATGGTAATCTCCTGCTGGATGGACGTGATGTCGTCGCCTACAAACACACACACACACATACACACACACAGATCAGGACAGGTTGTGTCTTTCATAAGACAGAGGAGCTGCAGTCTCTCCTTCATCATCAAACTCACTCAGACGATGTTGGAACAAAAACAAATATTTGTTTGTAAAGCTACTCTTCTTGAGGTTTCTCACACTAAAACATTTCAGCACTGTCTCCACAGCGGCTCCTCCAATTCTTTCAGGATATCAAACATCTGATGGCACAAAATCTCCTCAGACTAAACAAACTAAAACTGTCTGGCCCTCCTTCTTTTTCCTTATTTCTCCTCTCCTTTTTTTTCTTTTGTTTTGTTTTTTTAAGAGGCCAGAAAAAGTCAGAAACCAGGAAGAGAGAATGGATGCTGATAGTGGAAGAGAGCGTTCACCTCAGCAGACTTTTCTGTTTGAATCAGAGTTTGTTAAAATGATCTAAATGTTGAGGTAAAGCTGACCCTGTCTGCACTGCTTCCAGAATGAAACCTGGTTTTCAACAGCAACCGTGAGCCTCACGCTCAGCGTCAGAGGAAGCTTTCGCGTTTCATTTGAGTGAAGTTTTCAATACTATGAGTCACATCTGAGGGGATAAAGGATCAAATTTTTCCAATGAATCATGATTTCGGGTCAGTGTATTTTTTTTTAGGCTGACAGCAGATTCAGACGACAGGAGGAAACCTCACTGAGAGGTTTAAACTGTGAACGTACCCGGGTCCAGCTTGACGATCTTGATAGCTGCCAGTTCAGACGTCCGAATGTTACGAGCCTGAAAGAAAGAAATGCATCCTTTAAATATTTATATTCACAATCATTACAACCGATCTAAAAATAAGGCTTGAAAACTGAAAGACACTGTGCACATGTGCACAAAAACAAACACAACGAGGAGGACAGAGTCTGTGCAGATAAATCAGATTCTTTAAGTCTGCAAAGTAGAGACAGCACGGTCCCTCTGAGAACTTTTAAAGGAATCTTAAGACCATTTTCACCTCATAAATGAAGTGAACCTTCACTTTGCTAAATATAAGATGAATTACAGAAGTCAAAGTTCAACTCTAACTTTTAAGAGCTTTCTTTTTGCACACCTGTTTTTCTTCCATCAATATTCCAACGAATGCAACACAAGATGTTTGAAATCCAGGTGAGACTGACCTGGTTTAAGTGACTTAATCCTGTTTAGATTTGCTATAAATACAAGAAAAACTGGTGATGATGAAACACAGAAAGCACCTCATGTACAGAGGAAATGCTGACATCCTTTCAGAATAAAATACCAGACCTTCTTCAGACATTGTCTCTCTCGGAGTCCTCTCTGCGACCTTCCTGAGAAATGTTGCAGCCAAATGTGGGAGACACATGTGAGTCCATCTGAGTTTTCAGAGAGCTTATCAGGTCAGCTCTGAGATATGAAACAACTCCAAATATCTCAAAACATCCCATCGTACAGGAGGAAGAAAGTGAGACACTTGACATCCTGATTATGAAGTTATATAAACCTGAACAAAGTCTTAAAAAAAAAATCAAAAAAAAAAAAAAAATCAACTCAAATTAAAGAGACTGAATTACTGAATTACATCACACAGGAACAGACACAAATTTAGAATAATCAAAATTTCAAAACAGGACAAAAAGTATGAAAATGTAGAAATCAATGAATAAACAAGTTTTAAAACTAATCCAGATTAAAAAATAAGTTTCCTCCTCTTCTCTCCTGAGAGATGCATCAGATAAGATCTGGACGTGATCTGACTCTCATGGTGTGAATGTAACCCGTCCAGATCGACCTCATTCTTCAGACACGATAATCCCTCCTGTTGTTTCCTGCACGCTCCAGGTGTCAGTGAACCCATCACAGGTTCGTACAGGTACGTTACACCTGTTAGTACCACATGCAGACTGCAGCTGCTTCGACTTTCTGACAGACTTCATCCACACACATATTTCTGAATCCTCTCCAGACCTAAAGCAGCTTTCTGCTCAGTGTTAAAGAGACAAAAACGACTCTTCTCTCACAGCGCAGATTTTACCTGCAGCACAGCTCGGGAACAAGTTTGGTACTTTCAAAGGATGCTGCAGAATAAAGCTCTCTACAGGTTACAGGTGATGAAAGCTGAAACACAATGATACCCTGATGGAAACCCAACTGAGCACTCGCACCAGTGTCAAACTCACACAGCGGACAGGTTGCCGTCTGAAGTGAGTCCAAAGCTACATAATCATGTTCAAGTTGTCTGAAGCTGTTAAAGTCAAACGTGGATGATAAACACATAACTTACAGAGTGTTTTTTTGATTTTCCATATTTTAATCATGGATATAATGTAACAATGCTGGATGTTCAGGCTAAATGTGTGCCGATTTTCAAAACTTCACATATTCATATGTTGTAGAAATCCCTGAGTCTGTAAACTGATCAAAACGCTCCATTCTAAAAATAGCACGTATCATGATGTCATCACATAAGGATCTTCAAAATGGTTCATGACATGTTGGACAGACAGACGACCTTAAACACCAAGGTCTGCCCATAGCTCCGCTCATGAAAAGTATCCAGAGGGCTGACCAATCAGAGTGAAGGGGGTTTGTGGAGCGGGGAGCCTTAAAGAGACAGCAGCTAAAACAAAGTGTTTCCAACAGAGGCGGAAAAACAGGTTTTCTTAAAGACCAGCTAGAGAAAAATTGGCCCTTTTTTGAGATGTAAATCATTTGAAGATACTACAGAAGCACCAGAGAGACAAAATAAAGTCTGGAAAAAGGCTAAAAAAAGCACAATGCCCATTTTTTAAGGGCACTGGAAAACACAAAACTAACCAAACTTTACCTTTTTCATCCTCAATAGTATCATCGTTCCACCTTCATACTTTGCCGTCGCATTAGGTTGTTATAATGAATTTAAGTTTGTCATGTTAGCATTAAAAATTATACTGCTTATGTGTGTGAATATATATATTTATTTAGGCTGTTTTATATATTCATATTTAAGGGGAAACTTTGTTTTTGAAACGTGAACACTGGTTGCATCTTTCATACTTCTTGTTCACCTCCTCTTTGTTTTCATGTCACTGTATGATGTTAGTTTATCCTGTCATGCTTGCAGTCTCCCCCTGGGAAACCTGTTTTTTCACGCCACAATGCCATGAACTCTGAGTAATTCCCTCACACTAAGTTTGCGGATATGGAAACCTATGAAAAGAGTGCATACAGGACTCAGGAAGTCTGCAGGAGGACGCTCACACAGGGCCTGAGTTGTAAATATACTGACGGTCCTCAGACGTGTGCATGTGTCTGCTACCCTGCTACAAAAAGCAATGACTATTAAATCATCTGACTCCACGCTCACAGAAAACAAATCAGACTGCATGAAGGTCATTGTTGTTTGATCTGTGATGTAACACATCATCCAATGATTGGACCTGAAGAGATTAAACCCAGGTTGGAGCTCTGCCACCTGCTCCATCAGGACAACAGAACCTGGAAAACCTCCAGCTGCTCTGAGTTTAATCTGGATGATAAAGGATTTATAATCTGTTTAACCTTTTGTCCTCCCTCAGATTTCACTTCGTATTGATCCCACAGCAGAGAAAAAGAGCACTACGACTGCACACCAGTGAGTCAGAGTCAGACCAGTCACAGAAAGACTCCAGGCAGAGGTTATTAAAGGTCAGAGTCGGAGACGGCGGTCTGGATGTTTACTGTTCAGACAAGATTTATAATCCAATTTCCTCTGATGATGGATCAACATCACCAAGTTTTAAAGGTCAGATTATTTTAACATGAAGCTCTATGAGGACTGACTCACTGCTGGAGAAAGACTCAAGAGGCCACTCAGGGAACTGCAGCTTTGGATCAGTTTTTTTAACTCTGAACATTTCTGCACCAATCTTTGAACAAAATGATGTCAGAAACATCTTACTTACTTATCTTAGTTGCATATTTTAGATAAACTTTGGTGTAAAAACAATAGAAAGTAAGTCAGATCTGAGACCAGTCTTTGGAGCTTTAGGGCTGAAGTCCAAACCGAGTCAGACGGGTTCAGAAGTCGTCTTTATCTCCTGCTCTGGGTCAACTTCTGATCCGGCTCCTTCCAGATCAGTCCATCAGAGGTGATGCTGAATGTTGTTTCTGGGCTGTCATACTCTGTTTCTCACTTCCTGAATTCTTCCTGGGAACATCAGTCATCTCCATCCATTGCCGCTCTGACGTCAGAGCGTCTGATTTTCACCCCGAGCATCGACAACAAACCCAGGGATCGACAGGTCATGAAGAAACACAACCTGTGGCTCGCTGCGCTCACTTCCTGTTTTCTTTCCTGTTCTGCCGCAGAGCTTCCTGTGACACACTGATAGTAACGTCTCTGAGAGAGTTTTTGACGCCGTGGAGCCTGAAATAACAGCTAACATCAGGGTTACATAATGAGGAGGAGGAAGAGGAAGCAGTGCTGCTGTCTGATCAGAGCCCGAGTGATGTGAGTCTTTACTCCAACATAATGAGACCCTCCCCCTGATTTCCTCCTTAAAACACCATGAATGAGGATCAAAACTGAACTAAGATATGAAAACAGATTGTTAAAGTAAGATTACAGTGAAAGCCATGAAACCAAAACAAGAGCTTAAAGGCGCTAAAATGCTGACAGAGGCTGCAGAGTCAGGAGGGGATTTATGAGAGTAAATCATTAAATACACCGTTCATAATAAAAGCAGGTATTTCTGAGAAATAATAAAGAGAGAGGCATGCAGCATTTTCGTTTTTATTTATTCAAATTCATTTTATTTTTATCTTATTTTAATTTAATTTAATTTAATTTAATTTAATTTAATTTAATTTAATTTAATTTAATTTAATTTAATTTAATTCATTTAAATTTGTTTTATTTCATTCTATTTTATTTTGTTTTTATTTTATTTTATTATTATCCTGGCTGCACAACTCAACTTAATCTTGCATTATCAGTGTCAGAATGTTCTCTTCTGTTGCTGCCATGAAGGTTTCTAAATGCAACGCCGCATCAGCCTCAGACTGATCATGAAATATGCAAAGATAAACAATGTTATGGAGACATTATGCACAACAAGAGAAAATGAGCATCCTGGCCTGTTTCCACTGACAGCATGTTGTTTTTTTTTTTTTTTCACGTTGGCATATTTTCTTTATAAACCAATGCAGGTCAGCTTCTTCATCACCCAGTGTCCTAAGTACAGAGAGCTTAATGGAACAACCTTAACCACCACCCCCACCCCACCTCCTCCTGAGGATCAGTCAGTAACAACATCAGGAAACAAGGAGACAGACAGGTCCTGTGGGGGGGGGGGGGGGGGCAGAAAACAAAGAGCAACATTCATAAAGAGCCGTTTTTATGAATCAGATCCAAAAGCATCCAGACGGCTGAGCAGACATCTGAGTAAACAGCAGACCTCTAACAGGATTCATAAAGCCAGAGACCCTTAAACCAAACTTTAATGAGAGCCAGATGAGATTCAGAGCTAATTCAGATCAGAAACTTAATCATCTGAAACAGCCTGCAACAAAACATCTACTGATGAGACACAGTGAGCTGCTGGAGGACAGACGGACATCAGCTATCAGGCACATCAAGGTCTCTGTCTGAGGGTTTAGGGGGTCTGAAGCTGTTAAAGTCAAAGAAAAAACAATAAACACATAACTTACAGAGTGTGTTTTCTGCTTTTCCATATTTTAATCATGGATATAAAGTAACAATGCTGGATGTTCAGGCTAAATGTGTGCAGATTTTCAAACCTCCACATATTCATATGTTGTAGAAATCCATGAGTCTGACTGTAAACTGATCAAAACAACTCCATTCTAAAAATAGCACCATATCATGATGTCATCACATAAGGATCTTCTAAATGGTTCATGACACGTTGGACAGAGAGACGGCCCTCAAACACCAAGGTCTGCCCATGAAAAGTATCCAGAGGGCTGACCAATCAGAGTGAAGGGGGTTTGTGGAGTGGGGAGCCTTAAAGAGACAGCAGCTAAAACAAAGTGTTTCCAACAGAGGCGGAAAACAGGTTTTCTAAAAGACCAGTGAGAGAAAAATTGGCATTTTTTTTTAGATGTAAATCATTTGAAGATTCTACAGAAGCACCAGAGAAACAAAATAAAGGGATGTTTTCCAAGGACAGAACATACAAGTTATCTAGTCTGGGTCTAAATATTGTTTGGTTTAAAGTCCTTTGACATCTTTCTACTGAGTTATGGTAATTTTTTTCTAAATATAGCAAAAGAGTGATTACTCCCTTAACACAGGAAAAGATAAAGCATGACAAAGCTTTAAGCCAAACCACAAGCAACAAGAATGAGCAAAAATCTGCTCAAGTCTTACCAGCTTGTCTGTCAGGAAAAGGGACACCGGTTTAAAAAACTATAAAAGTTGATTCATTTATGGTTTGCAGTGTTTGATAAATACCAGAGACAGAAACACAGTTATTATAAGTCACAGCAAGGATTCAGAAGAATGAGAAGCATTTTAAATTGGATTCATTCAAAGAGGTTAGAGACAAAGAAGAGAAAGATATAAAATATATGCATAAATTAAGTATTCAAACCAGCTATCAGATCTGTATTTATAACCTCTGTAACACCTGCTCTGTTTTCTGTAAACTGTTCACCTCCTGAGCTCAAAGTCTGCAGCTCCTCAGCAGAGAAACCGACTTAAATCTGTCTCAGCGTTAATATATAAATACACTCTGATTCATAATCTGTATTAAACTCCAGCTCTCTCTGACTCTGTCAGGTTTTGCATAAATAAGTAGAAACTCAGACGTTTAATAATCAGCTTCCATGTCTCAGCTTAAAACTGCACGTCCAAACATGACTCATCGTTTAAAGAGCCACAAGTCAAACTCCTATTTCCCATTACTGTTGATTCCAGGCAGGTTTAAAGTGTTTTCACAAACACAGTGAAACTGGGACTTTAATGCAGGGACTGTGACCTTCAGTGGACAGCTTTGATAAAGTGCACTCCACAGCTCTCTTTCCATGAAAAGCTAGAGATGGCGTTAACTCTTTAGTGGAAAAATGAATTATGCGTCTACAAACTGTGTTTCCAAATTGGAGAAAATGTGCCAACATACTCTCCAAGAGCTCTCTTTCTTTAGAGAAAACAAGATGGAAAACCTTTGATGAAAACTCGATGTTGTTCTTTTACTGTGTCCTTCAGTTGGAAGAAAAACATGCTCATATGCCCATAGTGCCCTTCTAATGGAGAAAACAGGAGTAACTGACTTCCAGGGTCCAGTTTAAGAGTTGAAAATGTGAGAAAGAGAATTCATGATTTCTATTATAGACCATCATGCAGTGGAGAAAATAAAACAAAGGAAACTTGAGTGTGCTATGTTACTGGAGAAAACATCTCCATTTGCCAAATGTGGTGGAGAAAATGCGAAAACACTTAAAACAGGATTTTAAGTGTACCAAACTGGAGAAACCCTATTTATTTTTCTTTAAGAGTGAACATGTAGTGGAGAAAATGAGATAACAAGCAAAGCAAGGAAAGCTTGATAGACTGCTCTCCAGGCTGCTTTTTGACTGAAGAGAGAAACCCTGAAGAGGGATCAAGAAGTCGGAAAATAATGTGATCAAAAGCACTCATCTGGTCTTTCTGGTGGAGAAAACTTGAAAACAAGTCCCAAGTCACAAACAACATGTTTACATGTGCTCCTGTACAGTGGTAAACATGGTGACTTCTTGTAGAACATTTTTCTGGTCATGAAAATTCACTGACACCATCAGACTGCAGTCCGGGACCACATGAGGACACAATCTGTCTCCTCTTGGACCAGCTGGGACCGGTCCGATCCTCAGGAGATCAAAGGTCAGAACCAGCAGGAGGAGTGTCTCTGAATGATGGCAGTGTCAAGAGTCCCTAAAGCCCACACGGTCACATGACCAGAGATCCAGGCTGGACTCAAACCCACAAACAGCAGCAGCAGGAGAAATAATGAGCTATTGTGTGTGACTGTAGGAAGATCTGTTCACATTCACAACCACAGACACAGACAGGCTGCAACACATTCACAAACAGGCTGAGAGGCACAAAGTAAAGTGAAAACTTACAGTTAATGTTTCAGTCTGAGCTGAAGGAGGACTCAAAGGATCACCATTAAACCCTGTTAGTGAAGACTTATCATGTCTGCAGAACGGTTTCAACCACTGAAAATAAACCAAAAACTATCACTTCCCTTTTGCCACACATTAGATTCGGTGGTGACCAACTTTGGTGTGTGAGATTCAGCAGCAGAGCAGAAATAAGATTTTACAAAAAAAGCTGACAGAGCTCTGTGTGTGAGTCATTTTTCAGTTTTAAATCCAAAGCAGAGCTATGAAATAGCTTACTGTCATTTGGCATCAACAAACTTCCTGTTTAAAGCTACAAGAATAATCACAGCTTAATCATTAGTGGAGCTTTCCCAATACATCTAAATTCAACCTAATAAATAAGAAAATATACTACATTTTGTATGCAAACAAGAGAAAAGACAAAGTTTCAACACTACAAAGATTTGAAGTACATGACAAGCCGTCATCACACCAAAGATGAACTGAAGGGGCAAGAAGCAGCAGGAGCTGCAGCTAGCATTAGCATCGACACAACAGAGTGCAGATTAGAGAGCGGCAGAGATATTATCATGGACGACACAGAGCTAAATTATTTAAGTTTAAATCAGTGAGTTTCCAGCACTTTCAGACTGAAGATTTCAGCAGCTGATGGTGTATTTGGGACAGTATCGGTAGTCTCTGCTGCTCGGCACACATATCTCCACCACAACGACACAAGTTTGAGCACAGACTTCTAGAAAATTAATCAATATTTTTCCATATCAGCCCTCAGGAGCATTTTTTTTAATCAGATTTGAGTATCATCTCTAAAATATTCCATATGGTGCATCTCTAACCTCACATTAAAGTGGCATTAAGTCATCAAAAGGCCTCTCAGTAATCAGCGGTTGAGTTGCACGGTCACATCATGAAGCGTCAGAGCTTTAACCGTCAGTCAGTGCATCTGGTGTGTAAAAAAAGAAACAATACGAATTCTTTCTGCAGGATGCACGAGGCACTGGGCGGGTTAGCTGCACAGGATGTTTGCATCCTGACACTGAAACCAGCGACACACACACAATCACACACAAACACACATACATTACACAGATTTTTTTTGTAGGTTAGCTGAGTTGTTGTACTCTGTGATTTAGTAAAAATATTTGAAAACTTTTTCTCCAGTCTGTAAAATGAGAATGTTTCTCTTTATCTTCTCCTCTCTGACAGTAAACTGAAAATCTTTGAGTTATGGAGGAAATTACACAATTGACTGACACTCTTTCAGTATTTTCTGACATTTCAAAGATGAAAGAGGAGCACATATGTTCAGGAAATAATCAACAGAATAAAGGAGACAGACTGGGATGTTCACTACACCCTTTAACCTTTTATAATTTCTTTTTTTTTTTTTTCAAATTTAAATTTCCCTTTATTCTTTAATGTATTTATTTTGCAGTTTAATGCTCAAGCTGATGTTTGATGTTTTAAATTTGCACTTTATATCAATCCTAAAGTGCAAAATTTCTCCAATTTATGTGCAATTTATCTCATTGTGGGACGTTAAATGCTTGTTGTTGCTCCAAAATACACTGAAAAATTCTTGATAAGGATTACACATTTGGACAGAGTGTCCTTAAATTTAAGGTGGTGGTGATGGAGACAGATATTTATGGTTGAATAATGTCTGTAATCACGTGTTTATAACCAAAATAAATCAGGAATCATTGCAGCTTTTGTTTTTCTTGGTAAATCAACAACAGACAGATTTCTCCGTGTCACTATTTGATATTGTAAAATTGAGATGAGATAACTGAAAAATAGAAGTGTAAATACAGCTTTAAGGACAGGTTTTATATCCATGTTGTCCTCTGTGTCTGTAAACATCTCTAACCTGTGGCTCACCAAGTGCATGTCTTCGTGTGTGTGTGTGTGTGTGTGTGTGTGTGTGTGTGTGTGTGTGTGTGTGTGTGTGTGTGTGTGTGTGTGGTTACGGTGTTTCTGTGAAGACTGAAAGGGTTAATGGCACAATAACACAAAGACACTGAGCATCTCCTGCACACGCGCGCACACTGTTACACACGCGCACAGACACACGGACAGATCTGAGCCTGTAAATATTCAGATTTTTCAGCCTCAGGTCATGAAAAGCTCTGACACAGACTGATACACACACAGTTCCACCTTTGTGACAGGAAGTAAGAGCCCCACGGTGTGTTTGTCCTCGCGCGCAAAACACTCGGAGCGTCCACACTCACCTTGAACACATCTCCGTAGGTGCCGCACCCGATCCTGTGAATCAACTCGTAATCATCCAGAGGGTCCAGAAAGGAGACCCCTATCCGGTCCATGATGGAAACACCTCGGGGTGCTGCTCACACACACATCACAGCTGCAGGATTTACCGCAAGACGCAGTAAAACACTCAGACTGACTGTAAGAGGGTCCGAGTCAGACTGGATCCAAAGACGGGCTGTGGTCCGGCGTGGATCCGACTGATTCCTGGATGTGGACCCCGCAGACTGACACACAGACAGAAACACTGCAGAGTTCAGTGACTGCAGGCTCACACTCTCACAGCATCTGTGTGTGTTTGTGTGTGTATGCTGAGTCCCAAGTGGAGCTGGAGTCAAATCACGCATGAGCAGAAACACAGCACACTGTAAAAAATGTAAAGACGCGCGTTTGTTCCACACACTTTCTGCTGGAGGGTTCAGGTGAAGCTCTGAGGTTAGACAACTGTCTGAAAAAAAAAAAAATCAGTGTAACTGAGATTGTTAGAAACTGTTCAGAAAAAAAGTAGACAGTTAGCAGAGGCGTGTCCAAACTTTATGACTGCAGGGTGGAGCAGCCCATCTTCAACGTATGCAGGGGTGTTATAAGAGTTTGCATGCATACACACATAAATTAATACAGTTAACCATTTTGTCGGCTGTTCTGGGTATCTTTTGTCTTGTGTCTTTGTACTTTTATGAATTATTTTTAGACTCAGTATATTTCATTGAAGTTTTGTTACTGAGGTTGATGTCAGAAGCTCCACCCCTTCCTGAAAAGAGAGCAGTGCTCCATACGTTGATTCATTTCAGCTGAGTGATTCGAGTGCAGAAACAATAAACAGAGGATGCAGAGAAGTCGCCCCCTGCAGAACTTCTATCCTGTTGACTACAACCACTCTTCTTTTTACAGTGTACACAGACTCACACCTGGGTCCCCTGTGAACACACACACACACACCTTCACACTCTGTTTCCATCAGATCTTTATTACTTGCAGATACAAAAACAACAACAATAAGGTAAGTCGATGTATCAGGGCCCCCTAATGAGGCTCTGTCTCAACAGTGCATGGTCTCCTGCTCCTCTCTACTCGTCATAAACGAGGCCTGACTCGGCTAATCCGACACTAAAGGCCACCTACTGTAGAAAAGAACAAAGGCAACGTAAGGCAACAAAGAGCTAGCAAGAAAGAAGCTGTCGATAGAGCAGAGGTGGATCAATGTTACACAGTAACTATCCTAAAATCATCACTTCCAGGCTTCAGTCATGATCGTGGTCCTAATGGTGGTTTTCGCTCGTCTGTACGCTGGATTCTGAAAAACTTTGGCTTCAAACGTCCACATGTGAGTCAATCAGAAGTTAAAGTCCGTGTGCAATTGGCTGCCAATTAATACACAAACTAATGAGAGTTTACAATCTGCCAAACCAGGACCAGGCTTCAATTCTGGCTGTAGTTAAATGAAAAACGAAGAGATCACTCCTTCTGTTCAAAACTACGGTGGCCCACAAGAGCAAACATGCAGTAACAGCTGAAATGTTTTTTTATGAGGAGGAAAAAAAGCTGCAGCTTCAGAAAAGACAAGAAAACCAAAAATATGACAGAACTGCAGAAGTAAAAATACATTATGAGTACTGTGAAGAATGATTGAGCTCCAGGCCTGCAGGGGGCGCCGACTATGACTGCATTATGATGTAACAGATAAAAAGAAAGTAATGTACATCAATACAGAGGCTTGGCTAGTCGCATCTGGCAACTGAAACTAAAACCCTGCTCAGGTGAGCTGACGTGGGTTTGGAGTCTCCCTCTTCATTCTCAATCGTCTCGTGTCAGAGGTTAGAGTCCTTTCAGCTTCATTTAACGTCCCCGTTTTTTCCTGTAGCCAAAATCTGCAAACATCCCTCACTGAATCTACATTCTTGTTTGGAAAAGTTATACGACATCTCAGTCCTCAGACACACTCAGCTTCAGCAGCATCTTTTGTCAAATTGTTAAAATAATCCTTGACTTAAAAGCCTGGTCCCTCCATATTTCTCCTGTAATAAATAAAGTTTTTTTATACGGCGCCCCCTACAGGCCTGGAGACTTTTCAAATTTTTCCATTTCCTTCTGCAGTGTTTTTTTTTTTTTTTTTGATGATCAAATGTTTTTCTGAATTCCTGTCTCTCTGTGGTTGCAGCTTCTGTCTCCAAATGAAAATCATTCTCATTGCACATTTGCAGTTTGTGGCCGCCGTACAAATCTGATATGTGAAGAGAGCAACTTAAAACCATTGCTGGAAACTTGAGAGTGAACTGATGAAATGACTTGTAAAAAGTTTGACGAATGACAGCGAGATGTTCCTGTTCACAGTATGAGTCGTCTCCTCCTCCTCTTCATTATCGTCTACAAAGACTTGCGCTGCCTCTTCATGAAGGACATGGAGTAATCCCCGCTCGGCGTGCTCTTCTGCCTCTTCATCTGGACCTGGGACTGCGCAGTCAGCTGCAGCTTGATGGCGCTGGAGTTGACCTTGGCGGCACACAGCAGCTCCTTCATACCCTTCATCTTCTCACTCTGAAAAACGACCACAGGTCGGGGTGGGGAGGGGTCAGCAGACGGGGATGCCTCCTGCTGCTGAGAGGAGGAGGTGGGAGAGGAGTCCGGGGATGGGGATTTGGGCTTTCCTTCAGTGTCTCCTCCTCGCTGGCCCTGAGAGGAGCGCCGGCGGCCCCCTCCCTCTCCTACCTTCTTGGGCTGAGCAGCTGGGGGCTGGGAGGAGGCAGAGGGGGAGGTGGGGGAGGCAGCAGAGGGAGGTGAGCCCTGCTCCTCCAGCTTGGACTCCCTCCTGGGGCCCCGTCTGCGGCCCTCTCGGGGGTCATCGCTGGACTGGTCGTCTTCTTCCTGAGACTCGGGCTCTTTGGTGATGATGGAAACCTTCTGACGCACCTGAGGACCAGAACACACGTTAGCTCCAAACACACACAGATCCAGAAGTTCAAGGCTCATCGATTCTCTCACCTGAGCATCAAAGCGGCTCAGGGACTGGACCAGGTAGGTGGCCCAGCCCACATGGAGGACTGGTGTGGGACTCCCCTCCTCCCACTTACAGATGCCATCATAGAAGCGCAGCAGGTGAGCGAAACACTCAGAGTCCTGGAGAGCTGACAAAACAGCTGCCTGCTTTGGCTCCTAAAACACACAGAGAGGAGGGTTAGTGTGGCATTTACCTCACGTCACCTGGTTTCCACACGCTCTGGGTCTGGACATCAAAAAAACTAAACCGAAGCAGATGATGACTCCTGCGGTTGGTTAAACACGTGAGGTGTTGCTGTTAGAAGGTGCTGAGACTCCTCTCCTGCAGGGATTACTCACCTTGTCGGCTCCCTCTCCCCCCTCTCCCCCCTCTCTCGGGCTCTCTGCAGTAGCAGTCGTCTCCTTCAGCAGGTTCGGGATCACATCGTTTGCAATGTCAAAGAACTCCTTGTAGATCTCCTCGTCCTCACGAAAATAGTTGTACCTGCAGGAGGAGGAGGAGAGACTCTAATAAATGTCAGGAAATAACCTGCAGGACGGGACTGAAAGTGTGAATTTATTTTCACAAATCCTCCTTTAGGTTTGAAGAAAATAAAGAGAGGGATCTTTGACTTTGATTCTTTGATCTGCAGCATGCTGATTATCACTCCTAACATGCAACAAGTGAACTCTGCAGCCTGATCTCCATACGTTTGACCGCTACAAACACATTCCTGTAGGAGCAGAACAATGCAGGAGCAGGAAGAGGAAGCTGGTGACCGGGGAGGGAATGTGTGCTGTGGAGCTGAGGGGGGTCAGCGCTCATATTTTTAGCTGCAGGAGGAGAGAGTGTGAGGATGCAGAGCTCCACACTTCCTGATATGAACAACACACCCTGTAAACTAACAGGACAGAGGTGGAGGCTGAGCACTGAACAATCTTAACCCCTGAACTAACTGTACTCTCATTAAAACTTCATAATTAATCTAGTTTCACACAGCAGATTAATTCATTTAGTCTCTTAAATTACTCTCTGATGTCATCGCTGAGCTGTTAGGGAAGCCACCCATGTATCTGCTGCCATCTTGTGTTGAACCAGAGGTACAACACTCGAGGCTGCTGCTGCAAGTTACATGCAACATGTTTCTGTTAAGTTTTAAGAGACAATTTTACTCCATGGCTCTATTAAAACATAAATCTCAATTAAGAGTAACACTGACGAACAAGAAGAGCTGGAAAAAATTATGTTTAATTATAAAAACAAATCTAGAGAGAGCATGTACTTTTACTTTTTCATTTACGGAAGGAAAACTCAATCCAGGAGTCAAATTTTTACCGTAGAGGTTTAAAAATCTGAAGATAACTGGGTCCAAAACTAAAAAAAACACAATGTGGTAAAATATAAAAACACTCTTGCTGATCTTTAATTTTTTTGTTTAAATGGTTGTCCAAACAAACGAGAGATGCAGAACATAACTGTGTCTGTAATTTCTTTAAAATTATTAGTTGTTTTAGTCCAAGCCACGACATCTAAACACTAAAAAAAATATCTGTACCCTCCCATCTATAAAAGACCAGCAAACAAGCAAACCACATCAACAATAAAAGCCACATTTATACCAGAAACTAAACTGACATTTTGCAGTATTTTTTAAATCACAGCTCCAAACTTTATTTTCAGTAACTGCTCAAGATGCAGAGTGAAGGAGAGAAAGAGACCAGCGGATGGAAGCAACTGTTTGATCTCGACTGCACAATAACTGCTGATGATTTTACCTTATTCAAGAACTCGTGAACCTTATTTTGGAGGAAATAAGTCAAATTAAATATTTTTTTTTGTTTAAAGTCTAAAATTGTCATATTATCAAACTGACTGGAAACAACCTCCCTTATTATTATTTTTTTTTCCTGACGTCAAAGTTTGGCCGAGCAATTGCATCACTTGTTCCTCAAGCTTCAGCCTGTTTTATCCAGCCTTTGTCGTCTCTGAATAAAAGTCTGATGATATATATTAATAATTATTGTATTAGTAGCATTTATTAGTGTGTTCCAGCAGTGAGGACTCACTCCTGCATGACCTGAGCAGCCTTGGCCCAGGCCCTCAGAGCGTCCCTCACGTTCCTGTGTCTGTAGTGGAAACCAGCCAGGTACATGTAGGGGTAGATGTGCTCGTTGTTATAGTGCTTCTGAGCGGAGGTCACAGCCTGACAGAGACACACAAACCACATGAGCACAGATCACAAAAACCTGAAACTGAAAATGTGTGATTTCAGTGAGAGCTCGCTACACACGCACATTGAGGTGGATCTGCAGAGGGTTCTCCTTCCCTGGGATTGGATCCTGGTCTTCAAGGTCTGCCAGAGTGCCCATAGCCATGGGGTACCTGGAGTACAGGACAGGAGGGGGTGGATTAAAGCAGCTCTTTTTAGCAGACAGGAAGTGCAGGCTGTTAGACATTTTATTCACACAATCTCTCACCTGTCCAGGTCTCCTCTGTCATACAGCAGCCAGAGGAGTTTCTGTTAAATCAGGGAGAAAAAATCAGGAAGAGGAATTCAGGTCTACAAATTTAACATGACTTTTTACAACCGTTTAAAACTTTTCATCTCTTCAAAGTTGAGCTAAGCGTCTTTGAAACTGAGAACCAACTGCCTTGTTTGATTCTTACGCTGACTGTTCCTGTAAGCAGAACTCTGAAGTGCCTCATCATTTTCACCTGTAGATTTTTACTGTGAAGAAACAGCCGGAAATGATGCTTATCTTTAATGTTGAGCAACATTTCTGCTTTGGTTAAGAAATGGCTCGCAGGCAGGAAAATTCTCATCTGAAGTCTGATAAACTCATAATTCATCTTACTCAAGCAGGGACGATAAAAAGTTAAATCTGTTGGATGATTTTGTTCTGTTTCATTCTGACTCTCAGGTCGCCTCTTCCTGTAACAGCAACCTGAAACTGAAACTTGTGGTTGCTGAACAGCTCCAGTTCTGACCTGTTGAAGCTGCAGGAGCTCTGAGCTGTCGGTGTGGAGGTCCAGAGATGGGTTGATGGCGCAAACCATGAAGGCCACCTCCATGTTTCTGTCACACTTCATGTAAGAGCCCTTCAGGTACAGCCAGCTCTGAGGAACACACACAAACACACACAAAAACACACACACACACATCTGGAGTCAACAACAGCAGGAACTCATTGTTAGCAACGTCTCTGCTACATGAGAACCCACGAGGGAAATTCCAGCATCTGACACACCAGTCTGTGGGTTTGTGGTGTCACAAAAATCAAACAGGACGGCTCACACAGAGATGGAAACAAGAAGGCTTTGAGTTTCTGAGAGAGCTGAAAAAGGAAACTTCATCAGAGCTGAGAGATAAGGAGATCACACTTACTAATACATTTTACACCATACAGACAGATCAAACTGCCAGTAAAGTCAGTCTATTGTTCAGCACATTATAAGAATACAAAGTAGTCTGGAAATATCCTCACCTTTTCACTGACTCCTGCTGCAACCGTCTGCCCTCGTCGGTCCTCATTTCCCTTTCCGTGCCAGGTGACTTCTGCCGTCTCTTCACCGTTTTTACCAAAGATAACCCACGCATGGTCTTCTGAGAGAGCAAGATGGACGTCCTTAAGACCCAGAACCTGACAGGCTGCCACCACAGCAAACGCCACACCTGAGCTGTCCAGTTTGGTACCTGAAATCAGAGCTCATGTTACTCTTCTTCACAGACTCTTGTCTGAACGTGCTCTACCATAGAAGCTGAAGTGTCCTACCAGTGATGAGACTGAAGAGGGACTGGATGTGGGCTCGGTCCTTGAAGTAAGAGCGGCTCAGACTGTTCCAGATCACATCTGAGACCTTCTTCACAAGCTCCCTGCTGGACCCCGAAGCAGTCCTGCGGTACTGAGAGAGGTCCACAGCGCCGCGGATCTGAGCCGTGAAGCGCTCATACAGTGCAGAGATCATCCCCAGCTCCACGGTGGGGAAACAGGAGCTGGGACAGTCCGGCTCCAGAGGCTCAAACCGGACCCCTGGAACATTTATAGGGATGACCCGGTTCACAGCCAGGAAGTGCTCAACGAAACCCAGGACCAGGGAGAGGAGGGCGAGGTCCGGCTCAGCTTTACGGAGCTCAGCGTCAAACAGCTGGACCACGCCGTCGATCCCCCGCAGAGGGAAGTGCTTCTTCTGGGATGAGTGCAGACCCATGACGAATCAGACCGTCCTCACCTGAGGGACTACATTCAACAGAGCAGAAGATAATCCCCACACTGATTTCACACAACGATGCTGCGGGAAAACAAGTCAAACAACAGACATGTCACTAAACTCTGACTCATTTAATCTTTCAACTTCAGCTCCAAGCGCATCAGTTCCTCTGAAAAACCAGCTGAATAAGATTTTTATTTCTTGTTACACTTGTAGGAAATAATGGGAGACTATTTGCAACAACAAGAAGATCCGCAATTATATTACTTTTAGGATACTTTTATATTATTATATGGTTTTTATTTTATAGACTCTACCCTTCTTGAATAAAGTGTTATCCTATTAAATTTGTTTGAAATTTAACTTACTTAATTTTTTACAATGATTATTATAAATATATTTATTATTTAAAGGTTTGGTTTAATGTCACACATTTTATACATTAAGTTTATTTTAGGTCTTAAATCTATGATACAATTATTTAATCAAGGAGGTCATAACTCTTGATTTGATGCTATGCATATTCATTTAAATGATTTTTTTTTTGATTGAGTAATAGCTCCAATTTCTGTTCATTGAGTCTAATTATTTTAACTTTCGTTTTTACACATACTTCTGTGCCTCCTGTATTTCCTGAGTTAAAACGTCAACAAATTAGTTTTTTAATCACAAACTGTGTAGTGAATCCGTAATAACCTTAGCTTATTGTATTGCACATTTAAAGGTATTTAATAAGGTTAAAATCGCCTGATTGTTCGAGTTAAACAAGTGTTTTCCGTTATGAAAGAAACATAATCACATATATTATCGACAATGCTACATTATCTGCCTATAGTAGGAACACATATCGATATCACATACATCGATATCAACTAATTCAGCTAATTTTCAGGATCTTATCAATAATAAATTTAATCATGACACCGTTTGAACAAATAAATGATAAAATAGGACACTGACCCGCGGCTGAACAGTCTGTGTGGTTGCGTAATGTTGTTACATGAATGCTGCTATCAGAGGCTGTATGGCGCTTTGGTGGGCGGGGCACTCTGTCTGCTACACAGCTACTCACATTCAATGGAAAACAGCTAATGGAAGCTAAAAGATGCTACACATCTTCTATTTACAACTCAAGATTACTTCACATTGACGAAATAAAACAGCTGATTCCATATTTTGAGAAAAAAATCACTTTGAAGGGATTAATATGCTAACATGCGTGGTGAGATTATGAAAGCTAACTAGCTGTTTTTATTATGTTTAGTTAAAATCAGCTACCGATTAAAAACCTCTGTGTGTACTACTTTTATTTTGCTAAAACAAAATTATATGGAGAGGTAAAGCATGGAACTATTTTGTAACATGGAACGATCAGCACCAGTCCTCTCAGCTCTTTAGAGAGCAGGTGGTTGAATGGTGTGAGAAGCAGCTAACAGGCTAACCAAGCTGCTAGTTCGCTAAATTCACCACCTGAAGATAATGCTTCTCACGCTGGGACTCTATACATAGCGCAACAACCTGCCGCAACAATAGCCCACTCTAAAGGTTCATAAAGGTAGAATTTAACTGATAAGTAGAAGGTAACGTACCCGTTTCATCACAGGCTCAGCCACATGTTTTTTGTTTGTGTACCCCTTCTTTTGCCGCGCACTTCTTTCTGCCAGAAAATCAATTGCAGTGCGTCATCAGCCTCTGTGTTGGCGCGCGTGAGCAGATCTCGTAACATCAGGCGGGTAGGAGCTGAGCGCTGTGATAGGCTGTCAGCCATCTCCATGTGGATACAGATCTTCAGCACTGAGCGCAATTTTTACCCACATGAATGCTGGGAAATGTAGTTTGAAATAGTAATTGGGTTGCGTTCCCAGTAGAGGGCAGTATGATGTCAAGATGGTCAAAATGTAATAGCTTCAAAATGGAACAAAGGTGATCATTACATAATGGAAAAAAGGGTTTACACAGCGTACAGCTGTATTACGATGTATTTTAGACGTATAGTAACAGTATTTGTATGATGAATCAAGCTATGTAATAAAATACACTATGTATTCAATATACTACATTTTTAATACATAATATCACTATGTTTTTATATTAGTTTCTCGAAATCCATTAAGTACTGTGCAGCCTGCAAACGATATGACCGCAAATTAGCCCAAAACAAATCAACTCTTTGTTTGTATCAGGTTTTAACATGGTGTCTAGTCCGTGTTCAGGAATATTCTTTTTGCTGCCTTCATATGCTGTGGAATATTTGTACATCACTGACTGTACATCACTGACTGTACACCCCTGTCACAGATGCTATGTAGTGAAATCTCAATGCAGCAACCTCTCCTAGAAATCATTTGTTCGATTTAAAAAAAGTAAATGAGTGACAGATAATGGAACGTTTTATTGTTATTGTGTTGGATGGATATGATGTTGCACTTGGCCGCATGTAGTTACTAAGATTTATGAGCCTGGGCAGGGACCTTGAACGCCTCACAGCCTACATGTTTTCCCCTCCTCCATCAGACCGCCTTGTTTCCCTCCATCATCTCCGCTCAGTTCTCACTGCTCGGACGGTGCGTTAAGGTGCAGACCCGAGTCCCGCTCTTGGGGGAAATTAGAGGAAAGTCAGACGACATATACGCCTTATAAAGGACAGTATACGACTCTTTGAGTTTAGAAAACACACACTTCTCCGCCTTTGTGCTGTTGATTTACAGTAAAATGGATCCAATGACTCAGTCCGCCCAGATATCATCGTCGCAGGGGTTTGCCGATGGACAAAATTCAGCTGCCAAAGAATCAAAGATGTCCGGTAAGAAATAACCTTATGATTGGTTAGATATCCTTATATTTATTTTAACTTAACCCCTATTATTACATGACGTTAAGCTGTCTTTATGTCGATGTTATAAATGATAGCACCTGACGTAAAAGAAATGCACTGTCACGCAGTAATTTAAGAGTATTCTTTGTATTGTTTGCTGCTTATTTCCTGTGTGTAGTTGTATAAGCTTTTATCACCTATAATAGGAAACACCTGTGGTAGCTAATGAACATATCCGGACGCTAGGTTGCCAATCATCCTTCGTGAAGCGTTCGCTTGACGGTGCGAACCCACTCGGCGAACTGACGCATTTGTTGTGTATTGCGAGCGGCCGTTTCGCAGCTCAGAGCATGCTGGGATACCTAGCAACACGAACCAAGGCGGCGGCGCCAGTTTTTAACAATACTGTTTTTCTATTTCATATACATTAATGTTAAGAAAGCCCTGATATACTGTTAATTATTGGGACCTTTTTTGATTGGAAAGATTCCAAGAATTAGCCATAAAGTGGCTCGGCGAACTGATCGCATGAAGTGGGTTCGCCCCATCGGCCTTCTGTTGTTGTTGATAACTATTCACGTCTATTCAAGAAACTATGGAATCCGCTTTATTTATAAGCGAAGCCCCAGTGTTGTAGAGCATGATGTTAAACACATAAACAATCAATAAGAGGTGCGTGAGACAGCGGAAAAACGGAACATTATTGTGCACTACAATTCACAGTCATCTTATTTCATCGTATGGAGAATGCGTGTTTTGTTTTGCTTATTTGGATTAAAATGGCAACACAGGCTGAACATGCGCTGCCCAGGATATTTAATCGTGGCCGAACCGGAGCATGCATGTAAACGAGTGTTAATGTAATCTTACATCATGCTCTTCTCAGCGGGTACGTTTGTTGACATTTAAAGAAACCTCACTTGACAGTTTTTATTATGACATTTGGTGTGACAAAGCTTGGTGAAATGTTGCGATGCTCTGCACTGCAGAGGCATTGTTACTGGGCCAGTGCCAGTGAAGGGAGGACCTCTTAAAGGCGCATTGCTCTTTTTGTGTCGATGTCTTGATGGTGGCATCAACCCCCAGCCTTGGTATTATCATTTCTCTTTGTCTAATACCTATCGTCTTTTAGTTCCCATCGATTTTTTTTTGATAACAACAGTCTAGACCAGCCTCATTGACACACAGGAGCAGTGTTGTCTCCCACCCATTGGGGCCTTATTGACAGGCTGATTGTGTATTATACAGAGGGAGTGGCCGTTCCATCAGTGTGTGTTTGTATGTTTGTGTGTGTTAAGCTGTCTGATTTGCTCCACACCAGTCACTACATGCGAGCCGCTTGCCTTCAAAGCCATCTTCTCTTAATCAAAGGATTGTGAGGTTTAAAGAATTACAGCACATGTGGTTTATAGGCGTGGTCAGCTGGATGAGGCTAGGCGTGGCACATCCCGCCTCCCTGAAAGTTGTTATCACAAAGGAAGAGGATGGAAAAATTAAGATTTTTGGGAGCCAACTGGGATGAAAAAAGTACATCAAATACATCTGACCGATTTATTATAATTACAAACATTAATAGTCATGTTTGGCTCCACTTTGTGCTGAAAAATGAGCAAATTATCTGCAAATTTTGAACATTTTGTGCATTATGATGTTTGACACAGAGTTTGGGGCTTTACAAGGAATGTCAGGAAAAAAACATACTTCTTTATTTAATTATGTTTTTGATATTCTATACATTTTATAAGTTTGATTTTTTTTTTTAAACATTTTACATTTTTGTACATTTTTCAAGTTCTTAAGTTGCACAAACTGGATGATACTGTTATGATTCTTAAAGAGTAGTTTCCTGCAGCATTTTTTTTTCTTTTAATGCTTTGTAACTTCTCACCACTGCACAGTCCTATTATTAACCAAACATATGTCTGCAGGCAGAGCTTATCTCTGCATCTCTGAGCGGTATTTTCTATCCACCACCCACATCTATAATTTCAAGGGAGACTTGGAAACGGAGCTGTGGAAATAAATAGCACTCCTGCAGCCCTAACTGGAAAGATCAGGGTTGTTTTCCCTTAGAGATGACAGAAACCTTAGTCATTCCTGCTCTGCTGAGTCACCTTAAAGAACCGGCTTTAGGCCATGAGGTCTGCATTCATATTATATGTAAAGATGAGACTTTGGCTATCATCATCGTACTCAGAATACCAAAGATATACATCTAACAATGTGTTTTTAAGATGTGCAACAACAGGATGAAGCTTTTTTAACCAGGAAACTGTCCTGATCACTAATCAGTCATTTGTTTTGGATTAATTAGTCGGGTATTGTGTTGATACTGTTCGTGCAGACAGCTTTGCAAAGGCTTATTTAGTTGCTTTTAAATGCAGTATTAGTTAAACTGCCTGTAAATGCAGGAAAAGGCTTTACGATAATGCTCAGATTGACTCCAGCTGCAAAGAGAAGGAGGCTGTGTTTGATTTAAGCTGCTTATTTCAACGTCTTTAATCTTACACATATTAAGATACTTAAGCAGATGTTTGTCTTGAAAAACGACTAATTCCTGCAGCTCTAATGCAAACTTTAAAGCATTTTCAGTCTCTGAATGGTTTACTTCACACTCCTGTCAAACACTGGCTGTCCTGTCCACGTGTCCCCGCCCAGGTTGGAGTAGTTTTTGTAGTAATCCACACCCGGTATGTCTTACAGGCTACCAGATGGCCTAGCCCTCCTCTTCAGCTTCTGTAATGGAGCCCATTCCACTTGACTGATGAGTGACACGAGTCACAGAGGAAGTGGCACACTTCAAAATGAGGACCTCGTTTCTCAAACTGCATTACATCAGAGATCCAGGGGAAGTTAGTCTCTGGATCAATCCGTGTGATGCTGCAGTGTGTCACTAAGAGGACTTTAAACTGAGCACATAGATATATACAGCTCTCAGATCACTGAGGTGAATTCTGGCGTTTACAAACCCTGTTTATGTCAAGATAAAAAGAAATGGAATTGATCCAGTGCATTCTCTCATCAGGTTTACGTCACAAACATGCCTAATCAAAGAATATCTTGTGTTTGAGAGAGGGAGACCTTTTGTTATTGAAGATTTCTTTGACCAGAAACAGCTGCTGCATAAAAAATGAGGAAAAAAAGAGAGCTTCAGCCGTCCTGCAAAAAAACTCCCTAAGCACTCTGGAGGATTTTTGTAAACCTTTAGGATTTGTAAACATTTAATACAATACAGACAAGAATCTATAAGAAAACTGATTTCCCAGTTGACTAACCAACAAGTCTAAACAGTCAAAATGAGCACTCAACATAATGTCTGTCATCTGTGACTGTTTGCATCCAGGTAGTAGAGCTTCAGGGCACGGTCAAACTGGCCAAATGTACCGTAACCAAGCACGCTTCAGCCCTTAAGTCCAGTTCGTTTGGCCAGTGTGACCACAAGTGTACTGTGCTTTAGCGCGGCTCACTTCTCCTCTTTGGCACGCTTCAGAGAGGTGTGCTTCAGCACGGTACACTTCATGCACAACCATGGGGATCGCCTCGACCGCTCCTCTCGACAGTTATTTAAAGCAATAACGCGTGTGTTAAAGAGCTGTGTCGGACCAAAACAACTTATCATGAGCTAAAAAGTCAGTAAAGTTGTAATCCTGTTCTCTGTGTCTCACTGTGCTGACTCTGATGAGACCACACTCCATGTAAACAGACACTTCATGGTGACGTAGGCGGGCCATGCGTGTGACTAAAGTCTGGTTCATGTTGAAGTAGTGTGACCACAGGCCGTACTGGCTCTTAGAGCATCATGAAAGAAGACGTTTACCAGAGTTGGAGCTCCAGCTCGTGGAGGGAGGCTCACACATAATGATAAAAGATTTTAATGAATACCCTTAAAAAAATCAAGTAATTCTCATGTCAAGTCCGAGGATGATGATGGTTCATCATTTAGTCACACATCCCTGATCTCCTCTTCAACACTTTTTGAGGTTTGTTCCCTCTTTAACTTTTGACCTTTGACCTTTTTCTGTTTTGAGGAAGCATCAGTTCATTGTTTTGAACCTTTGCCTCCACATTCAGCTGATTAGTTTAACTCAACACAGAGTGTGTGAGTGTGCTGTCAGCAGCTCTGATGAAACTATCCCACTGTCACTGATACAGAGACACAGTTGTCTTTACAATTTAAGATAGTTTGTGTTAAACTGGGACTTAAAAAAAAAAGAATGACTTCCTACAGTTTCCTACAAACGATGGAGTCAGGTGCAGTATCTTTTATGAAAAAAATCTGTCTTATTAGAAATCCTTTCTTTTGAAGTTTTCAGTGACAAAAACGAGAAGGGCAGAAAATATCGCTGCCCAAGTGACACAAATTCACACAGTGTGCCAAAATAAGAAGGTGTGGCCTTTATAAAACGTAGAAATCAGACGGTGGAAAGAGTTTATTCTTTAGTCAACTCAGTATTTAAATAAATCTTAACCTGTCACTCATGCAACAACCACACAGTTTTATTAGTGCTGGGGTGGAGTAACTTTGTTTTGATGTTAACAGCTTTCGTTTTATTTATCTATCAACCTTTAATCATAAAGATTACCTTGAAACAAAGCTGCTCCTCCGCAGTGGTAATAAAAGCGTGTACCTGCTTTTTAAGTCACATTGATGCTTACTTTTTAAACATGAAACTGTGAAGACATTTATAATCTCAGATTGTGTTACTTGTATTAGGTGGGATAAAGTTTGTGACAACTAAATAAACCTTTGAGCTGGTGGGTGGAGCCAGTATCAGGCAGGCAGATATTGCCATAAAGAGTCATTCCAGCCTGTTTCACTGCTACTCGCTGCTGATATCTACAGCAGGAGTTTTCATTCTCTCTGTATCTTTTTTACAGTTACAAGCTTACGATTATAAAAAGATCAGCCTCTGTCTGCGTGAAGGAAGAGACGATAAAAGCCCCTCCCACTCCACACATCACATGCAAACTTGGAAGGGAAACTTTTTCGCTCCACAAAACAATGACGCTGTGATATTTATGCGTTCAACACAACACAGTTTTTCACCTGTGCTCTGCCTGTAAGTCATTTGCATTCACAGTATGTGAATAAAATGTGGCTCAGGTATGAGGATACGATGACGACTCTGTAAAAGTTAATTCTACCTCCTTGTATTAACTTCACTGCTTTGTTTTCATACCAGGGTTTCAGTTTTGTTTCTTTCTCTGCTTCAACATCGGTTAACATGAATCTTCTCCTTTTTTTTCCTGAGCTGACATGACTCTGCCGTACTTAGCTGAACCATGAACCCACTGACTCACACCTCTGCTCGGTAACACGCTGTCTCTTATAAATCTAAGATCCAACGTTTGACGTGTGTTTGAGTGTTGCTCGCTGTAAAGCTCACGGAGGTGAAGCTTCAGGGAACACAGAGTTCTTTCCACCACCCTCCCTCTGCTCTTGCCTTGCCAACACGCCCCCCCCCACCCTTCCACTCCCTGCTGGAGCCGACTGTATCACTGAGGTCACACAAGCAATCAGATCACCCTGAGGGGGGAGGACAGTCGGGATATCTGGAACACCAGGGCAGAGGAGGCAGGCGGTGCAGCTGACCCACCGTGCACCATCACTTTGATTCAGGGAGGAAGGAAAGAAGAGAAACTAACCTCCAGCTAACGTCTGCTCATAACAGATTTAATACACAACAAGTGGAGCTCATGAAGGCTGCCAAACTGCTGTCCAAGAGTCCAAAAGTGTCACAATCAAGGTGTTAGATCTGTCCGCGCTGCTTTAAGTTAAGTTATTTAAACTCTGCAGAAACACTAAAAGAAGCAGTTTCTTGTGAGAAATCAGTGTCTGTTTTTGAAGCTACACCAGCAGCTACAAGCAATGTTAGCTCCTTTTTTGTTTTTAGCCTAAAATACCTTCCAGTCTTGAATGTTTGAGGGTTTTACCACCCAAAATGAGCCCCTCTTCTCTTAAACTAACTGATTGAAACCCTGAGTAATCCAGTTTTATCATGAAATGCCTCATTCTTATTCTCTCCTGCTGCTGCTAACCGTTTTTCTCTGATGATCAAAAAATCCAGACTTCTAACAGATAAAATCTTTCATAATGTGAGACGAGAAAAATAAAAATGGCATCCAGATCTAAAAGACGAGTACCACAGCTGTGGTTCCTCAGGTATTTTATCCTCTTTTTGCACAGTAAATTGGCACAACAGCTACTAAATTCTTCAGTCTAATGTGCAGCAGGTGTAGGAGGCCGTGTTAGCTAAAAAAGCTCCAATGAGCTGACCCTACAGCTGTTCTCCAGCGAAAAACTGACGAGTGCTGCTGCAGAAAGAGATACATTTAGCGGATGAAAGGGATGAATATTTGACTCTTAGAGGACAATAAACATGACTGAGTGCATGCTAATGTCACTTTGAATCATTCAAAAATTAACTTTGAATCAAATTAATATTCATTAAAGCTCTTACTGCTCTTTTACTACCAAACACTGGCTGCACAGTTTGACATCTAAACTAATTTCCAACCTGTTTTTATTCATGAGTGCAGCGTAGCTTTCTGCTTCATTAAAATCACACTTGGGTTATTTGCAGTTGTCTTTATTAAGATTTCCCAAACCGTGCCAACACTGAGAGGGATTCCAAAGGTTAGTGTGATGGTATTTATTTCCTGAAGATTTGAAAAAAACGTCAGTGTGCAGGTTGTGTCCTCCTGCAGCCGTCTGCCCTGCCGATCCAGAATTACTGGTGTGATCCAGAAGGCGTGGTGTGTGAAAGTGGGTAACGCTCGTATGAATCTGAGAGAAGGAATGCTGCACCACGAGGGCACACCAACCCCAACCTGCCCAGCCAGCACCAACTCCACTTGAGCCGAAGCAAAGGAAGACGCCAACCGCTCCTCCCTGAGCAAACCTGAAACTCTCTCACGTTCTTGACTCTCTTGAGTCGAGATTTTTCGTCCCTGGCATTCCCAACCTGTCTGGTGACAGCGGGGAATGAGGTGTGACCTCAGCGTTGTTATCTTGCTGGAGGCTGTGTACAGAATATTTGGTGTGTGAGCGTCTGTGCAGAGTAAGTGTGGAGCCTCCTCTCCTCTCTGCTGAGGCAGGCTGCAGGGATTTACTCCGTGTTAGACACCAGAGCTCCGGTGACATGTCACACCGATGTGAGGCGATAAGGTCCGGTTTGCAGTTGGTGTCCCAGTTTATCCTGGAGGTGTTGAAGCAGGGTGAGATCAGGGGAGGTGAAACACTGTCGTAAGCTGCAGCCTCAGGGTTTCTCTTTCAGGCTAATTTCTACAACCTGAGGCCTATTTTTATTCAGGGTCTAATTATCAGAACAGCATGAAGAGTTTTGGACTTTTTGGGAGTGATCCTTTGAGGGAAAAGTGTCCAATCAAAGCGTGTCCACTAGAGTTCTTGTTTATATCCCTGACAGGCTCAGATTTTATTTTGCGTGTCTGATAGCATTACGGAAAGTGTTCCTAGCTGAATAGAGGCGTGCAGTCATAGCTTCACAGGTGATACCTGCAGCCCAACAGAGGAAATCTGATGACCATTTTAACAGGTTTGCCTTTATAGACGGCAGATAATGATCAGATATGACTAAAAATGAACTGGTGGATGATCTCCCGCTCTCTCTCAACTCTCAAGCGTTTAATTTGAATTACACCACTTTGAAATGTGCAGAGTTGTCCCACTAGAATGTACATACCGTCTCTCTGCTGTGAGTGCTGTTGGCCCAGCTGTTTAAGCAAGCAGCCCATCTACAGAGACTAGAGTCCTTGTGGCACCAGTTTCCAGACTCCCAGTCGTAACTATTTGCCGTACGTCTTCCCGTCATCTCAACTCCACACATTAGAAAAATAAAGCTTAGATGACTCCTTCTTCTTCCTACCCATTTATCCAGACTTGGGACCAGCACTTCTGAGAACACTGACCCCTAGTGCCTGGTTAGGAAAACCACTTGAGGTTCAGCGTCTTGCTCAAAGACACTACCCTGCCTCCCGATTGAGAGACAAAAACTCCAACTCAGACACCCGCAACTCTAATCTGTCTAATTTATTGAACCTCTTTGATCATCGAGACCTTCAACAGGCCCCTCTTCTGAAGTCTAAAGTTGAAATTTGTTGGCTCCAAGTCAGTTTTGTGTCTGTTAAAGGCAGGGTTGGTAGACACGGAAAACTAGCATGAATTTGGATGTAGCATCTCCTCGGGACTCCGTTTAGCCCCCGGCCTCCCACACTTGGAGCTCCTCCAAAACGACGCCCCCACTCACATGCACGAGCGCCGCTGATTCACGACCATGTGATCGTGACTGATTCAAAACCACAGACTCAAACCGGTCCTCAGCACATAGTTTTTGTTTGCTCTACATTACCAGCATACCTGGATCCTTCTTGGTTATGCTCATTGAATCAGGGCTAGAGCATGCCGGTGAGATGTACGCACAGGAAGCAGGCAGAATTGAAGGACGGGATTTGATTGGTTTAACAAATTGGATCCCAAACGCTAGGATTGGTTGGTGTTTTCCCAGGTTTACTCCTGCTGTAGACAGCAGATATTTTTTGCTCTATTTGAAGAACACATCCTGCATTGATTGCCAGCTGAACATAAACATAATTTTAACCAGAATAATGAAAAGTGGATCTAAATCTGATTACCAACCCTGCCTTTAATTCTGGCAAAAATAAAAGTGGAAACTTGTGTTGACAGTTTTCTCAAACTAGGGGGGAAGGATCCCAACAAGAGTTCACGATCAAAGTGAGATGTTCATGTGAAGCATTTTTATTCTGGTTGAGGTATTATGATAATACAGACATAGAGAGACAACCAACCATGTTAGCAGATGAGCTCTTGATCTAGTTTTGTCTTAACTTACGTTTCTTTTTTTGTGTGTGTGTGTGTGCTTTTTCACCTCAGGTGTTTATTTTGATGACAGACCTGAGTTCAACTTAAAGTAACCAAATAAAAACAGGTCAAGGCAGTGACACTGGGACTGTTTTTGTGTTTTGGAAATATAAAGACATCTAACTCTCAAACAAAAGTCTTATCTTTGTTGGATCCTTTCAGACACTCGTGATCAAAATCTGAGCCTGTTGGAGTAAAGACAACAAGACGTTTCAGTGGGTCAACAGTCATTTTGCTCTCAAAGTTTATGACGGCCTGTTTCCAAACTGCTGGATGAAGCAGATTTCTACAGATAATATTCATTTGGACTCAGAAACACGTAAAGCAGGTTCCTGGATGAAGGTTTTGTGTCTTGCTGGTTTTTCCTGAAGCGTTTTACCCCGTGGGGAAGTCCTGCTGGTCTTTCGAGGCTCTTCTGTTTGCTGATAGCAGCTCTGAGTTTGTTTGCTAAGCTAACTGTCCTCCTTGTGTAGAGCTGATAAGTGCATGTGTTAAAGTGACTGTAGGTGTACTTTAAGAGCTTTTGCATGGAGCATCTTGTATCTCTGGTCCCGCAGTAGTTCTGTAGTCTGTAGAGTTGTTAAGGCTGGATAAGTTAACTCTTTATTGAAATGCCTTTATTTCAATGGACTCAGCAGATAGGACGACTTCTCTTCTTCTGTCTCTCTCTCTCTTTTTCTAGGATGATCATTCTTCTGTCCTTTTTATTTTTTCAGATTGCTTTCTTTCCTCTTCGCCTGTATCTCTCATTCAGTCTCCTCAAGGCAAGTGTATGGTTCTCTTACGCTGCTCGCCTGCTCTCACCCTCTCTCCTCCTCTTCTCTCTCGCTGGCCTGCTGCTGTACCGCTCTACTTCATCCCTCTTTATTTCTGGTGCCCCTCTCCTGCTCGTGTAAGAGTCCAGTGAAAATAGAATCGACCTGCAGAGAAAAGAAGTGACTTAGCGCTGGTGCTCTCCACCCCTCCCCTCCTCCTGCCAGCCTTGTCGTGCCACTCCATCTGTTTCCAGCTCTTTCAGTTAGCCAGTTAGCACAGCAGCTCCTCCTGTTTTCAATGACATATGGCATCAGTAATTTTCCCCACCAACCCCCAACAACCCCGTCTGCAACCTGAGATCAAACCTCTCGAGCATGCTCCACAAATAGACATCTTGACCTATTGACAGATTGTTATTGTTGGCTTATTGTGCGTGCTGCAGGAAGTGTTTCTGTACAGAGCTGCAGAATCCAAACTCCCAGAGGTTACCGAGGAAACGTTTTTTAATGTATCTCTGGATGTGATTGATCAAATTGGCATTAGCACTTAATTATCTCCAGAATGTTTACTAAAGAATTAGCCTTGTAAAACCTGGCCTCAGCAGCTGCCAGCTATCTGATCCGTCTCAGCCTTTACCGCGTGCTGTCGAGCATTATTTAGGTCAGCAGCACTCGCTGTAGGTTCAAGATAATCCCAAGATTGCCACTTTATTTTAAGAAAGCAGAGAAGTTCAAGTTCACATTGTGCGCACAAGAGCAGAATCCTAAAAATGGATCCAGGTCCTGAGGGGACGGTCCTACCTTCCTGCTGCCCTAATATCTGAGCTCCCTCCTAAGCCTGAGTAGCAACCGGGCCCCTCAGAGGACGAGTGGCACTGGAGATATCATCCACCACCCAGCAGCCTGGGCCTGCCATCGCCTGTGGCCGCTCACCCGCCCTCCACCCCACTTCCTGCTTATGGCTTCGTAGGCTTTGTGCATGTCTCATCCCTGCTTTAGCAATAAATCAGGTTTTCTTTCTCATTTCTAGATCCTTCTTGTGCTGCAGTTTCTGATGTTAGAGTAGTGCACGTAGGATAGACGTAGATTAGGGCAGACGGTATCATGAGGCACACAGTCACACATATGCTGTCAGCACACAATGTATTGACTCTATAAGGGAGGAGCGGCATACGTGACTGCACCCGTTGGAATTTGAACTCCTCCTGACTCATCTGTTTCCCATCCAACATATCTGACTCTGCTCATTCAGTTAAGTGTTTTAGCACTTAATCAATTCTTGCACATTCAACACAAATGTCTGCGTCAGAGGACTTGAGACATACGGGGGTTTATATTTAGGGTAGCACTTTAATACATTAAAAGAGATGACGCAAAGTAAGTACATAGATCACACAGGCAGAAGTTAAGTTGTGGCAGGGCTGCCAACTGAAATTAGGTGTTTTGAATAATTGTTTGGGACGACCTCAAGTTTTGTTAGTGTAATCTCTACTCTTATAAGCGACCTCTTAGAACAAAGCTAAATGCAGACGATACAGACTTTAGAGTAAATATCAGTGTCTCTCCCAGACAACAAAGATTCAAACCCAATAATTAAAACTAACTTTGGAAGGGGGCTGTGAGCTGAGCTGCCCTCAGCATGTCTGTGGTTTTTTGCCTATATGATGAACCCTTACTGAAAACCATGACAGAGTTCAGAGACTACAAACTGAGCTGCCACTGACTTAAATCTTATTTTCAGATGAATGACCACTAAAATGAAAGTGAAAAAAAGAAGTTGATGCTTAGACAACAAACCCAGTTCATGGAAAAAGACAAACTCGGGGTAACTCACAGCGAGTCATAGAACAGAAGATGTTGAAAGGGGCTGGGAGCTGCTGTTTATAGATAAACCGCTTGTCTTCTAAACAAAAATAGTTTAAAAAAACACTTGAAGAAGTCAGGAACTAAGCATTAATGAAAATGGGGTCTTGTGCTCTTGGATTGGGGTTCAGGAGCGGCAAGCTGAGCTGCCACAAACTTTAAAATCTCATGTTTCGAAAATAATTATTAGTCATAGAGGTTAAAATAATAGATTAAAAATGGCAAAAAAAAGTGTTTAACATTGGACTGAAGATGTTTGCAAATGATTGACCTTTTTAAAGGTCTGGATTAATCGTTAAAATCTTTTTTTAATGAGGTCGGTCTTATTACCTACAGAGGTTTGAAAAAGGAAAGTGAGCTGATCTCCTATTGGCTTGTTTGCACTCTCATAACCTGATTTTGTTCAGATATCACCTCTTAACAAAAGACTGTCATCAAAAAGCAGTTCGGCAACAAGGAAAAGTGTTTTTTAAGGCTCCTTTGTGGGATTTTGGGGGGCTGCAAACTGAGCTGCCACTAACTCTAGGTCACATGGTGATAAGTCTTATGTTTGGATGATTGAGCTTAAAAATCAAATAAATGGAGTAAAAGTTTGCGCTTCTAAGTGACAAAGCAAATCAGTAAAATGGGACACAAGATTTTTGAGGGGGCTGGGAACTGAACTGCCATTTGCCCGATTGCGGTGTGGAATAACCCAAAGAGGACTGCTTTCACAAACACAGGGACTTCAGGATCCAGAGAGATGTAAAACCACTGGATAAAGTAGTTGTGTTTCAGGGTTTCTCCTGTGCTCTTTGGAGAGGTTTTAGGGGCTACATAAGGGGCTTATGAATTAGCCTGATGGCTAACTCTGGCATATTTACATTGAGGCTATGCTGAAATGTTCATTAATATGCACGGTCCCTTTTAAATAAATGAATGAAAGTTCTTCCTGGATATCTCATAATCTCTTTATGAAGACGCTTCAGTTAAAACAGATGAAACTTGAAGCACTACAAAATTAGTTAGCACTTTAAGGCCAAATTAGCTTGAAATGCAAGAAAAATCTCAGCTCCTTGGTCCACTTGCTGTCTTTTCCTGAGCTTTCAGTTGATGTCGAGTTAATCTTAAACTGTGATATGTTGCTGATGTGGTTGGACTTTTACTGAAATCATTGTTGCTTATCCCAGACGTCGATGAGCAGAGAGGGTTTTTGTTAAATGATTTCCATAGTAGAGGCCTCCAACATAATCACCCAGCCTCTGCAGAGAGCAGATTACATAAATCAGACGCTGAAGAGCACCGAGGCCTCGCTGGCAGATGGTACATGACTTGTGGCCAATTACAAAGCAAAGTTGTTGACAGTTTTATCTGCAACATGTTGGTTTTGTCACTGGTGGATTATAATGGTCCCTCTGGAGAATCTAATGACAAACGCTCCGTTTGGAGGTATCCTCAGAGCAGAAGCTGTTTTTGGACTTTGTTTACAAAGCCTGCAAATGACTACAACGCTGCTGGCCCGTTGGAAAGTCCATTCATGTGGCCTAGTTTGAACAAGGCATTGTATTGTGGAGCAGGGGAGGTGGCTCTGATGTGCAAGACAAAGTGGACCAGTCAGTTAGGCATCTGTGGAAAAATCTGTCTCTGCTCAGCGTTAGAGCAAACATTACAGAGTTCAATTACAGAACAACAAATCTAAACCTCGGATAAACTTCACTCAACCAGCAGATCATGAAAAACCAGAGCCTGCTGAGTGTGAAGGTTAAACCACAGCCACCAGTGGGTGAGCAGAGGTTCAGCTGAGGCCTGATACAATGGCTTAATGTGGGTTTGGAAAATGACATTGGAGATCGTTGGTGCTGAAAGGGATTATGTGAATACCTTTGGCCTCTAGGTTTTTGGGGCCTCATGGCTTGGGAAGGGGCCCAGTTACTAACTGACCAGAGACTGAAAGTTAATCAAAGCTTTCACCATTGAGGGGAAAGTTTTTACAGACAGATTCTGACCAGATCGTTGAATTCAACTCTGCTGTATGTGTTGGTCACATTATTGAGATCCACCCTTTCCTTTCTTTTGTTTAAAAGCTTTTAAATGTCCTCTCTCATGTTGGGTTTTCTGAAGAGATTTTGAAGCCAAGCAAAGGGAAATTCTCACTGTGATTCAACTTTGATCAACTCAAAATATTTTTAGGCTTTTTTAGCCTTTGCATTTAGGGGAAACACTTTGTTCTTTAACCCACTGATGTTCATTTTTGATCAACGTAGGAGGTGAAGTTGAGGTTTTCGGCATCCTAAACAGCCACCAGTCTGTTGATTTTGCTATATCTGTAATTATATCCAACTTTAAACCTTAACCTGGGACCTAATAAAGATTCTTTGGCTTTTGGATCCAGCCTTAAATGGGAACTGGAGGAACTGCAGTTTTTGCACTTGAATAAATCTAAATTGCATTAGAAAATAACCAGAGTTCATTACCCAGGTACAAAACTTGATGCAGAAAAATAACCTTACATTTTTTTTGCAATTTTCATTTCAGAGGAGATTAAATGTTTTGAATAAAATTGTGTTTCTGTTCTGCAGAAAAAGAGGAGGAGCAGTAAGATCAGTCTTCTTCTATGATTTTAAATAAGAGGTTTCTGTATCTCGTGTTTGAGACTGTTTAAATGTTCTTCCCAGTTTGTTTCTCCAGTTTTTCTGACTGTTTTTTGGCTTTACTTTGTTACGACAGCTTGTGAGAGACAGGAAATGATGGGAGAGGGATGACAGGTACCAAATCATGCTGGGACTGGGAACTGATCCTGGGATTGGAAGGACAAAGACTTAAAGCCTCTGTATGGGGCACCTGCTTTTCCAACTGAGCCCCAAATAAGATATTTTTATTTTGTTTTTGGTGATGGTTTTCTGGGCTTTTACTCTTTAAGTGTTTGCACTGGTTGTTTGTGTCAGGAATCTAAAAGGGTATTCTTCCTGCAGATTTTACCAATTAAAGCCCAACACTAACTGCAAAAACAAAGTACCTGGGGAGGATTTTGTAGAAGCTCTTAAAAAAACAAAAAGGAGAGCTGCTAAATTCACAAAAGTGCCTTTAAAAACTGCAGTCTCATCAAGGGGTTCACATCTCCCACTGTAGGCATTCTCACTTGCATAACAACCTGCTCACTATATATTTATAATCCTAAATATAACGTGCTGATGAAGAAATACACCTGATACACCAGTGGATGAAGCTTTCATAGAGACAAATACTGATCCGTCCTTGTGGGACAACAAGGTGAGCAGGACTTCTGCAGGAATACTTATGTTGACATTTCAATCAACATAAGTCATAGTGAGATTTAATTTCTTTGCTGCTTCATGTCATCATTTTGATATCTTTAGTTGCCATACTGGCTTTTACGTGATGGCAACTTTATAGAGTTGTTAAGAGCAGCATGCAACAAGTTGAAACCCCATCCATTAAACTGATCTGCCTTACATTTCCATGACGCAATGCACGACTGCTATGGCTGCAACGTAAAGGCCTTGCTCAATAACTTAAGAAGTGCATGGGAGTTCAGTGTCTGTGATTTATATGACCTCCCCTCCTCTCTCCTCTACGCTGCCGTTCTTCTTGCACGGTGATGCAGACAAAAGAGTTGTCCTGGGCTCTGATAAGCCCTGCGAAGGTGTAGCAACATCCCTTCGCTTTCCTACCCAGCCTGGCTCATTCAGCCCTGGTACCTATGGGAGTGAAGCTGGTCCGCCTGATGGACAACCAGATTCACCGATAAAGACATCCCCGGTTTCAGAGCGAATAAAGGCACTGGAGGCTCTCGCTGCTAAAAAGAAAGAGCCTGATTTTAGGAGTGATGGAGGGTTCTCACACTACAGAGATCGCCATCATGAGAAGTCTGAGAAGACTCTGACTGAGACGCCAAAATCCCCGACTGAGAAATTTACACCAACTGTCCAGAAAAGAGGAGGCTCCTCAGATCTGGAATCACCTGAATCCCCCTTTGAAGTCCTTGGTGACCCAAGACAAGTCAGTGAGTTTGAAGAAACAGAAGAGTGGATGAAAACTCATTTACCTCCTGTGCCAGACTTAGGAACTGTAGATTTAATGAAAGGCACCTCAGACAAAGCTTCGTCTAAAGAGGAGAAAGTGACAGACATCATGATACCAGAAGCTCCTGCTGCCTTCGCTGGGGTCCCTGATGCTTTCAAGGACTCTCCTATTGAAGCACCCAAACCAAAGGATGACTCAGATGATGCACAGAAGCAACCAAGTGTAGAGGAAGAGTCTGAGTTTGACCTCAGCTTTTTACCGACTGCTTACATGTGGGACCAGCAGGAAAAATCAGGTGTTCAGGCTCAATCAAAAGAAAATCCTGTGCTTCCAGATTCACCTGCTCCTCCTGCAGGTTTTGGGTCCCCGTCTCCTCCTGCTTCCCCACCTGAAGCAACAGATTCAAAGCAGAAGACCTCAGATGAGAAGCTGACTTTGACCAGAGATCCTGAGCCTCCCGAAGCCGGGGAAGCCGACAGCTCAGGAGAGTCTGATGATACTGTTATTGAAGATGGAGTTGCTGCTCCAACAGCTTCATCTGAGCCTGCCCCAAACCCATCAACCGAGGAGAAAGAAACCCCTCCACCCAGATCTGAGAGGAAGCTGATGCAGGTTCCCACGATCAATGTTATTGAGACAGATGAGCCGAACTACAGCGATGATGAGATGGAGTTTGAAGCAGAGGAAGAGGATTATGAGGTTGTTAAAGACCCAGAGAGAGAGGCTTCAAAAACCCCAGAGCCGGAGGACGATAGAAAGGAAACTACCAAAAAACGCCCCCTAGAGACTGAGTTCATGGAAGGCTACTCTCCTCCATCCTCACCCGTGGACTCTGATGAGGAATACTCACCTGAACATAAGATACCCAGATCTCTTCCTGATTCAGTCCAGCAGGAGTCTGCACCAAAACCAGAGGCTCACACAGATCAAACTGGTTTAAAAGATTCAGTGCAAGAATCTGAGCAATCCCAGACCACTTCCTGTAAAGCAAACCAAGAACCATACGCTTTCATGGGTGCAAACGATGATGTGGACTTCCCCGATAATGACGATGAGTGGTCGGACGAAGCACAAGATATGCTCAGCTCAGCCAAGGCGGATGAAGATCTTGCAGAATTAAATCCGTATGCTCAGGTGGGCTGTAAGAGCAGCACAACTGAGAAGACGGATTACATGGAGACTGCTGCCTTTCCGAAAACCAGCTTCATGCAAGACGACATCTATGACCGCCAATCGTTTGATTACGATTACGACGCCTCCTGTCCCATGGATGACTTTGATGATAAAGGGTTCAATAACGCCAAGGAGCGGTTTCTTTCGGATTCTTCTCAGATCAACGCCGTGAACACAACCTCACTCCAAGATGACTTAAGAACTACAAAAGATGATGATGCCCTCTCCAAGCAGGTGGCAAGAGATTACCCTGAAGACCCGTATTCCTCTTTCCAAAGTGTGACAGTCAAAGAGCAGGAGTTCAACAAGAGAGCAACCACCGATGCTGCAGACTCTACCTCTGCACAGAAAAGTGACTCAAAGGAGGTAATAACAGATCACGCAGTGGACAAAACGGGTGACGCTGACTGCCCTGAGCCTTCAGATAGCTTCGTGGATTTTATGCGCGAGTGTCTAAAGTCGAGACAGGATGGAGAACCTGAGGATGAATCCTGTGATGTTCCCACTAAGAACAAGTCTGAGAGCGCTGGTGTACCCGAACAGCAAGCTCCATCTGCAGTCATGGATCTAGAGCAAGAAAAGTTGACCATCAGCGCTCTCAAAGAGTTAGGCAGCAGTCAGGAGGAAGAAGAGACCACACCTCTGGACCGAGACAACCTCAACACATCATCTGCACAGCAGTCTTCCTTAACCTCCGCTCCTTGCCCTCCGTGTCCCCAAAGCAGCTGTGTGTCCGACAGCACGTATTCCAAAGAGGTAGAAGCCATTGACGAGTGGGTGGCTGAAGCGTATCATCTCGCTGAGCATGTCTTGACAGCAATACTAACCCACATATCAGGTAACACCTCTTCTTTTGGGCACCAGGCCTGCTCACCTCATGCAGTTACCTCAGAGGGACCCCTCTCCTCACTTGCACCTTGTTCATGCCTGGTCCTTTATGTTTCTTAGTGAAAATATTGCAAAGGAAGGATCAGACACTATTTTTGAATGTTTGATTTAATGATAAGGAATTGAGCTGTTCCTCGTAGTATTAGCTTATTTTACAAATAATTTTTTCAGTTGTCTTTACCACTTGCTGGTTGTAATGGGATAAAACACCAGATGGTGTTTGCAGACATCTGAGGTCTGTTCACTTTTGCTTCTAAACATGAGAAACCACAGGTACCAGTTGCCAGTAAAATGGTTTGGCACTGGCAGATTTAGAACTGGAGGCAAAACAGACTTCCGGGCGAAACTTTTACAAAAGCTTTGCAAGGTAAATCATATACATAATTTATATCCATCTGTAAGTCCTTGCCTACAAAACTCATGAGTTATTGATTGAGTATTGAATCTCTCTCTTATTGAAAAAGTCATTCCTATCAAATAACCATTGGGTAGAACAACCATTTGATTAATCGCAGATAGTTAGCAGTGACTATGGAAGAGTACTTCCCTACTGTATGGCAAGAAAAACAGTAACTTGTGATTGCAGATGGAGCTTTTTCTGAGCCTTTTGGTGTTATTCAGCAAGGTTTAATCTGTTTTCTGTGTGTTGTTTTTTTTTTTTTACCTTTAATTTATTTGAATTTCTCTGTAAACCGCTAGGAAAGTTGTTGCTTTGGAACATCCTTAGATTGGATCCCCAAAAATTTGAATCAGTGACGGCCATTGTGATAAATTTCTGGGGGAACAGCATGGCAAATGGCAATTGCAAAAGGTACTTTTTGTTGCCAAGGAACATTTAAAAATCTGTATTTTCACATCCACAATCCAGGGAAATCGTAGACTGGAGAGTCAAAGGCAAGTCACAGAAAGTTGTTCTGATATTGGTTGCCAATACTGCCCAAATAAGTGTTGAGTAGCTACATGTATGCAAGTCAACTTACCAATCCAATATCACAATCAAAGTAATGATACTAACCAGTTTGGACCCCCAAGAATGGACTGGTTGCAGGTTGATAAAGCACCAGTTATAAGGGAAAACAACAATGTAATGTTAGCAGAGATTAAGTGTTCATCAGAGCTTGCAGACTGTGTGCAATCTGTTTTTCAACTTATAATATACATATTAAATCAAGGTTTTATGAAGGAAAAGTGTCTTCAGAACACCTCTGAAGTGGAGGCAGCTGCAGAAACTGCAGTTGTCACAGAGCTTATGGAGGGTTATCCAGTGAAGTGTTCATATGAAACACTAAAGCTGCATATGCTCCACTGATCCCCTCATTTGAGCTTTGACCTCGCTCTGCCCTCCGTCCTTCACAGTTCATAGCGGTCCACTCAGAGAGAGCGGGTCGGTGGGCGTGTAGGGGTTTAAATATGGAGCCCAAGTGTTGGCTTTCCTGCACCTTGGAGGTCAGTGGTGGCAGTCGATGCACAGTGTTGGGTTTCTGCCCTTTATGCAACTTTTTACAGCACCCCTGATGAAGACTGTGACATGATGAGGCATGAAGAAAATCAGTGCAGAATTAATCAGACAGCGAATTATCTCTGAGCTGTTACACTTTGCAGCAAGACGCCAACTGGGGAATCAGATTTTATTAGGTTGTTCTGACATCCAGGACAGTTAGAATATAAGAGCTGCTTTAAATTAGTGCATTTCTATGCATACATGCAAATGTTGAAAATCGACCACAGCAAAGAGCACGGTCATAGAAGTGTTAATTTCCAGCAGCCAGTCCTGCAGTACCCTCTCTGTCTCTGCAAACATGATCTCTATTCCACACACACATTCACACAGAGGCTGGTATGCAGACGGTAATCCTGACACATTCAGAGCTACGTCTACATGTGTTGAATACTTTGCCCGAGAGTTTGGCACGCTGCACAGCAGAGCACTGGTGCTCGGGCAACCTGGAACAAGGACAGAGTGCAGAAAAAGCATGAAGGAAGTGTGAGCTTCATCGAAAAGCTGCTTCTCTTGTGGCTCTGTGGGGTTTGGTATCAGTGCACATCAGGCCTCTGTTTTAATAGAGTTAAAGAGGAAGCTTTGTTTTATGTGGAGCTCTTTGGCGGAGCCGTGTTGTTGAATCCTCCCCCCTCCAGCCATGAGCTGTTACTATTTTAGTGCTTCTCTGCAGTGCTGCTCCACAACTCAGTAGGTTATTAGGCGGGGTGCATTCGGCGGGGTTGGATTGTTTTAGTTGGTGGGGCTGTTGTCAGGCTGCTTTACATGTTTTTGATAAAGAGCCTCAGAGCTGTTCCGAAACCTGCACGCCCAAAAACCGCTCCACCTGTCTGCATGTGCCGACTCTCACTCCAGACTTGTTGCAGGAGCTTCGGAGATTAGCTAAAATAAAACATTCCTTCAGTGTTCAGATTTGTGCTAATCCTCCGTTTGATGTTCTGCAAAGTAGAGGAAAGGCACGTGTAAATATTCGGATCAAACTGAAGCAGGATCAGCACTCACAGGTTCAACATGTTGAACACGACGGCCTCAAACTGAAAACAAGATAACAACCCCAGACGGGGTTTGTAATGAGGTCGAATGAAAACAGAGCGAGGTTTGTTTCCTTAAATAATCTTTTCCCATTTACTCCAATTAAACAGGTAGTTTAGAGAGGACACGTTCACCAGCAGGGTCCAAAAACCAGTCTGAAACACTCTAAACGCAGTGAGGAACTTTACCCTTTTCACCCTTACATGAGTCACATCTCAAACAGTTTCTGTATTATTTCCTGAGTGCAGTATTTCCGTACTGCTTCACCTTTTCTCTACAAAGATAACATCATGGTGCATTGAGTAAATGCTGTGAATCATTAAATTTTGGTTCCACAGTCCTCAGAGAGACTGTATTTAATCTGTTCCTTCCTGATTAAAGTGTTCACTCGGTAACATCCTTCACAGCTTTCAATGAAACTTATTAAAAATTCTGTAAAGTCATTTTGAGAAGTTTTCAAGTGATACCTCCTCAAGTTCTTGGCAGAAAAATCAGATTATCAGTAATCAGATTGGTTATTCTACAGATTCTGGAGCTGGATTAGCAAAAAGACTTTCTGTTGAAGTTTTTTCAGAGTTAAAAAATTTAGTTGTTCTGTCACAATCTAAACAGAAATAAAGAAAAAGCTCATGGTGTTAATGAAAAATGCCGTTTGAAAACAGTACTACTTTCATCCAGAGGGGGCGCCAGAGTTGACACAACATGAACACTCTTCACAGAGACTCATAAAGCCTGGTTAACTCTACACCGTAGTGGTTAAATGAGCTGTACAAGCTTCTATAACAATATGTTCACATCGCTCTGCAGTACTCCTCCGAAACACATGAGGGCAGTGTGGTCTGTATGATCACTGAGTTTCTATGTTCGTAAGCTGTATTGAAGCAGATGCATGTTGATGTTTATCCTTAGGAGACGAGGAAGGAGAGGATTTTAGATGAGGAGGTTTGTTTTTGGTGTTGCGGCCAACTGAGCGCTTAATTTAGAGGTTAATTTTTCAGGTGACTGTGAGAATGATGTTGGACTATACACAGGAAAAAAGACTCCAGCTTCACTTCTTTCATATTTGCCAGCCTAGTCCAGTTAAATGGATCTGGCATTACTCTCCAAATCTAAAAAATCTGGTAACTGCTGGTTTAGTTTTGGGTTACAGGCTCATGATCATTAAACAAAAAAGGAAACAATTGATCTGTGAGCTCTGAGGTTTCCTTTAGGCTTTCCTGCACAAACCAGAGTCCTTATGGGATTAGACTTTATCCTCCAGGGAGCTTGTTGTTGATACTCGTAATTGATGCATATTTAGATGATTTAATTCACAGCAGAGACTTTGAACATGTTTTTGAAGCAGACGCTTGAAGCCAGAGTTTGTGTTCAAGATGTAACTCCAGAGTCGAGTCCACACCTGGACTGAGTTTGCAGATATTAACTTTAATATTTTTCAGGTTGGATTCTTCAAAAACTGTTCCCTGGTTTTGTTAGTGTTCAGTCTGTGTGTGTGTGTATTATGTGTGTGTGCAGCTTTAAGAGCAGCTCAGTAAAAGCAGGACACTGCAGCTCAGCTGAGAGCAGACAGAGAGAGAGAGAGAGAGAGAGAGCGAATAATGAAGGCCATCAAAGCTCCGGCTGCCTCCCTGTGGGTACCCGCAGCAAGGCATGCTGGGAGGATGCACACACCCCTGCAGCAAGGATGAGGAAACCCCGCTCATTGTTGTTGTCGTCAGATTGAAACATCACAAGTGCTTTTATCACGAGTTTGAATTCAGTTCCTATTTCAGATTCTGGCTGTTTTTAAAGGATTTAATCTGTTTTATATCATTTATGATTTTACTTTGCCTCACTGTCAGCTGAGCAGTCGGGAATAATAGAGCTTTCTCTGTTAGCCGCACAGCTTAGCGCTGGTGAAGAAATCAATAAATCTATAAGAACTCACCGGCCTCATAAAGAAGAGTCAAAAAGTCTTTATTCAGGTTGAAAGCTCGCTATCCGCTCTCTAAGATTTACTCCTCTCACCATGGAGCTAATCACTCTTTAAAGTTAAAATAATGTTCATGTTTGTGCGACTAAATTAATTTTTAAATCTCATTAAACATTTCTGGAGTCATTTTTTCTCCTCAGTGAGTCGATCTAAAGATATTTAACCTCACGGAGCAGATTTGCGTTCGTCCTCGAGTCGCTCATTTAGTGATTAATCAGAAGCTCTTAATGTGGCGGTCACAGGAAGTGTCTCTGTGATTTCTGAATATGTTGGAGCTCAGCCTGCAGGACTTGAATAATTGAAGATGCACTTAAAGACGGGTTGTCAGAATGAACACAGTGCATGCATACATAAGAATTATATGATCGTGCAGCAGGGAATTCTCCGCCACGAATCCTGATTCTACTCTGCTCTCGATTTGACCTGCAGATTTTTGTACGACGTATTGCGTGAGTTTGAAATGAAGCTCTGATTTACTAAAGGTTTTGCATTTGTGGTTTGATTTGTTGTTTTGGAGCTGTAGTTTATACACTTTAAACCACTTTCTGTAAAAAGCAACGTTAAAGCAACGACCAAAATGATCTTTGTAAACACTGCAAACGTAAAGAACAGGAAATGTTCTGCAAATTGGATACAAAAAGACAAATAGATAAACATCCCTCACCTCAGAGCAAAATTATTTTAGTAAATGATATGTAAATAAAATAAATATTAGTTTTATAAATTCTATAATCAAATAATAAAACTTTGAAATATGACCTATTATACTATGCTAATTACATGTAAATCAAAACATGACAGCAGGAGCACTCCAGGCCTGCAGAGGGCGCTTAGCAGAACATTAAAGAGTGAGGAAGTGAGGCAGTGAGCTTAGTATCAACCCATAGACTCCGTCAACATACAAATAAATACCCAGAGTTCAGGAGAAATGTCTCTGATGACAAAAAAGCTCTGCTGAAGACGGCATGAAGAGCAGCCTCTGTAACTTTGAGGTTCCCCTGGGGTCACGTCTTGTATATCCAGCGTTTTCTTACGCGCACATTTGTGTTTTCACTGTACCAGCTTTTCCTTCTTACATCTCTTCTTATCCATTCAGTAGCAGCATTTTGTTTTTCACTTTTGTAAACTTCCTCCTGATGATCATTCAAGTCTCTAAATTTCTTATTTTGTCCAATTAAATGCAGATAATTTCACATAATTTGCTTTTTTTTCTCTTGAGAGGCTGATGACAGCTAATCCTGCACAGGTTGACACTTTGTGATGGACTTTTACAACCTTTTAAAATGCCTCTGTGTCTCATGAGTTCTTCTCACGGTCAGAAACATGAAAATACATCCATGGTTAAAAAAACTCTCTTTGCATTGTGAGTGGCTGTCGACTGAAAATCAGATTTTCAGCAGGGAAAAAATCTCTTTGCAAAGTGAAATCAGAGCGTCTTGAACTAACAATGATCTTAATGAATTTTGTGTTGCAGAAGACGCAGCTGAACTCTAATGCATGCTTTGAACGTGTCTGAAATAGCAGCAGTAGCTGCTCTGAGTGTGTGTGTGTGTGTGTGTGAGAGGGTCCTATATAATAACGTGTGCTCCCATTAAACTAGTCTGAGCTCAGAGTCCTGAACGTCCCCGAGGCATCGGCCCACGTGGTCTCTCCTCCACTTACACAAGTCTTTTTTAAATACCCCCTTTTTTCCCCACGCAGAGGGAAGAAGGAGTGGCAGTCGAAGCGTGCCAGCGTTACATAAGCGGCTGGTATAGAGGCGATCACATGCAGCGCTGCTCACAGGACGAGCATTCACACAGACATGCAGCCTCCTCACTCTCAGATCTATGGTGCAGGAGTGTGTTTTACGGGGACAGAGTCGCATGCACAGATAATTCTGGAAGCCATAAAAAATATTTTCTCATTTGTGCAACGAGCTGCAAATATCTGTGCTGGTATTTAAAGCTTCAGCAAAACTCAATCCTCGGGGTGGGTGGGGCTTTAATTTACAGCAGCTCCAGGGCCAACAAGCCGGTTAATGTGAACTCAAACATTTCTTTTTGTTTAGTAATGATGATTCTAATTTCTCCAGCGCTCTGCAGCTCATAAATCCTGATCTAATCTCTCTCTAAACGCCGTCAGTTGTTTCTGATTTGCTGATCTTCTGTAAAGCAGTTAAACTTTAAGCAGATGTTTGATATTAAAAGCTTCAGCAGCAGTTTAACTCCTGAAAAACACAAAACCCAGACACGGCTGCGGGGTGTGAGCAAGTTTGATACGAGCTACAGGTAACTCTTTCAAAATAAAAGACTCAAACCTGACCGACAGGGCCGCCAACTTCTGAAACTCCTGGAAGAAATGTGTTTGGAAGCTTATCTCAGATTAAACTCCCACATTTGGATGTTTTTGTTGGAAAGTTTCTCACTCAGAGCGACAGCCGGCTGGGGCTCACTGTTTACTGCCGAGGATTACATCACGTGATGCTAAGTCGAAATCTTGTCTGACCGTGTTTGTTGCTTTCGAAGATGCACAGTGATTAGACAGACCGGTCCGTTTAAGAGCAACATTTTAGAAGATTTGCACACAAGGATGAGTCGACTTTGGTGATGCAAGATGCTGACACAGCTAACAACAAAGGTCTCAGAACGGTGGTCCCAGATTTGCTGTCCTGAATCTGCAGCCTGTGGGTCATGTTACTGGAGCAAGAGAGATGTCTCTCTCTCTCTCTTTCGCTCTCTTGCTGTTCATGTCTTTTGAAACCTTTCAAAATAAAAGCCTATTTCACCAAAATGACAAAGTGTAAGGCTGTGACAAGACAGAAAACTTTAACCTCTAAGACTTTCACTCTAAGGTTGTTTTTTCTCTGAAGTTTGAACATAAACTGGGTGAGTTTTACAGGAAGTTTCAGTATTTTAGAAATGTCAGCTGTCGAACCATCACTAGAAAACTTCAACCTCTCATGACTCAGGGCTCACTTTACAACTTATACATGTTTCTTTCTTCAAACATCCAAGTTTAGTGTATGAGAAGATAAATTTCTCTTGTATAAAGGAAAAAACTGGAGAATCAACTCGACGAAATTCAGGATGAGGGTGCAAGAAGCAAAATCTAAATCAAGCTTTCCGAAAATAACCAAGGTAGATAAGTCCAGAGAGATGTGTCCAAAAAGTGAAATAAAGGCTTTAAACATTTCTTAAAAAGAAAGCTGAGAGTCAGAAGATGATGTGATCTTTACAAAAGAGGATCAGGACCACTGAAAAAGAAAATATTAAGAGGCCAAATCAACAACATAAAAAAAAGTTTGAGATTTCGTCTTTTTTTTAATCTAATTTGAGTTAAAAGTCTGAGAATTATATTAAATTTTGACTTAAAAGGCAAAGTGTTTCTAAGAATATGTCAGGATTATTGTTTTTTACTGGCCTTACCTCTAAAAAGAAAGTTTTGGTGTCCCTAATACTCCTTAATTCTAAATAAAAAGCCTTTTATTTGAGTTAAATTTTGTCTTTAATTTTGAGAACCTTTCCTCTTCCATCTCAAACACAGACGCAATGTTTTATCTCTGATCTTGTTTTATTTGTCAGTAAGTGAAATAAAAGCTCCTCAGCTGAGCTTTAGGACCGTGTCATAATACCACAGCCTGACTGTAAGTCGGTCTAACCCTCTTCTTCTTCTTCTCTGCAGTGAAGGACCTGATCCACTGGCGAGACCCCAAGAAGTCGGGCTTGGTGTTCGGCGTGTCGATGCTGATGCTGCTGTCCCTGGCGGCGTTCAGCGTCATCAGCGTGGTGTCCTATCTGCTGCTCGCCCTGCTCTGCGTCACCATCACCTTCCGCATCTACAAGTCCGTCGTCCAGGCCGTGCAGAAGTCCAGCGAGGGACACCCCTTCAAGTACGGAGCAAATAAACACAACATGACCTTCACCTCAGAGGACAGAGTTCAAGTCTGAGAGAAAACAAAACTTTAAGTCGACTTTCTTTTTAGTTTCAGCGAAAACAACCAAACGAACTGCAGCTGGGAGAAGTTGTGACAGACATTGTTTGGTTTAACTTTGGCATCAAACTATGAACAGTTTTAAAAAGTCAGTGATGTAGAAATGAAGTCCACATGTGTGAGGGGTTTCAGACACCATCCAGCTGAAGCAGCAGAAACACTTGGTATGACAGAAATGTGACTAAAGATGCGCATTCAGATCGTTTTCACGTGCGTCTGCAAATTCAGCAGCTTCTCAGAACGAAACACTCAGACAGGAGGAGATTTTTAATCCATCTCATGAGTTTGAGACGACTGAGGAATCATAAATTATTGATCCTGATCTTTGCAGAGCAGCGAGCCGTGCGTCTGCTTCACTGGCTCAGACTCAGAGATACACACGGGTCAGAGCTGTTGAACAGTCAGCTGTGGTTAGACCTTCATGGGTTTAGGTTTCACAGGGAGGGAAATACAAACACTGCGGCTGCTCCACCAATCAGCAACACTCAGCAGTGCAGGCCATGCCCCCCCCCCAAAGTTCCAGGAACTAAGTTTAGACCCAGTTCCTGCTGTTGAAAAGCATCTTTCAGGTGGACTTTCAGCACTTTGTGTGTTGTTTTCATTCTGTGTTTTGCTGTCAGACTTTGTGGGAGAGGGATGCTTCAGCAGCCTTTAAAATGAGCGTCGGTTTTATTTTAGAAGGTGATGAAGTGTGACAGGAGTGTTTTCTTACCTCGGACCAAATTAATCTTAAATTAGATTAAGATTAAATATAAATACATTGACAGCAATGATCTTAAAAGTTCTCATTGGGGCTAACATCCATCAGTGAGTTTATTAGTTTTTAACCCTCTCCGTGTTCGGCCGCACGTCTGAAACTTGTAAACAGCACAAAGCTTCCTGATGTTGGAGGTCAGGTGTGACGTTTCTGTCTGCGCTGGTTTTATTTATAGATTCGAGGAGCTCAGGCGACGCCTCAGGACGCAGCTCCTCTTCAAAGACTGAATACTGAACTGTAATCGCAGCTCATAAAGCTTTTAAAGGATAAAAACATCAGACGTTAGAGCGGAGAAAAGCAAAGTTTAACCACAGAGCAGCAGGAACATGAATATCGACTCGGAGGAAGATCCTTCAGATTTATCAACAAACAAATCAACATATTCTCTTTTCAGCTCATCAGATGAGATTATTTTTCTTCCTTTATGACAAATAAAGACTCTTAAGAGTGTCTTCTTTGGCTTTCGAGGAACATGGGTCGTCATTAAGACGACTTTTTGACATTTTTATGCAACCGTCTTCTTTCTGACGGACATCAAAGTAATGTAAAAAGGCTAAATTGTCCTCCTCTTCCTCATCGTCCTCCTCCTCTCTGCAGAGCGCTGATAGATGAGGATGTCAGCATCCCTCCTGAGACCTTCCGTAAGCACGTGGACTGCAGTCTGACCTACATCAACCGAGCCCTGAAGCAGATGAGCCGCCTCTTCCTGGTCGAGGACCTCGTGGACTCCCTGAAGGTGAGCTGCTCTGGCCTTCGATCCCACAGACCCTCATCATCATCTTCCTCACTTTATATCCCTCCGCTGTCCCCACTGTGTCCTATAAAGATGATCTCCTGGGTGCAGCACGTGTCAAATTATACTCGCAATCTTCTCTTTGTCAGCTGCTCGACGGTTCAGGCTCTTCTTTGTACTAATTCTTCCTTATTTTACTCTGAGGAACTTAATTCTGAATTATTCTGATTCTAATAAGTCAAAGAAAGCGATGTGAGTTTATAAAAAGCAGAAAAACATGAGAAATAACCTCCAAACAAAGACACAGAGAGCTGAAAAGCTTCGACAGTGTACAGGTGTTTTCATGTGTAACCTTTAAGGAGAAGAATAGGTGTGTGAGAGTGTGTGTGTAGTAGTAGTAGTCCCTCCCTTACAGGTGTAACAAATCAAACAGGAGGAGCAGGGAGAGAGAGACCTGTGGGTGGATCTGTTGGGCGCGACGCTGCGTGGTTTGCTGAAAGCTGCTTTTGTCTCTGAGATAAACTCTGTCAGGTGAAGACACTCAGGTGTGACCTGTGAGATTAATGAACAGACTATATAAACCATCTGACAGAGCTTCATACCTGAGATACGCTCAGTCATCACCTCTCATATTAGACCTTTAGAGAAAGTGTTCAGGAGGACGTTTCCTCATTTCTGCCATTTCTGTTCACGTTTCAGAATGCTTTTCTTTTTCACTCCTACCTGAGAGTTTTACCTGTCAAGGTGTAGATAACAATAAAATCCTATGACTTATGGATCGATTTTAGAAATCAAAGTCAGAAATGCTTCACAGGGTGCTCGATTCAGCTTTTCTATCTGATAACGATAAAATTCCCCAAAATAACCAAAAAGACAGGTTGTAAATTAAAAAAAAAAATGTATTTAAAGCTCCTGTAAGGAACTTTCTGTATCTTGAGTTTGGCGCCCCCCTGTGGACAACATGATCTCTCATTCCTGATTTCATCTTGTACACGAGTAAATTGTTTTCCTAACAATAAATCTTTTGCTTTCAATTTATAGTCGAATTTATCACTTCATGTGAATATTTTCTGCAGAACACATCTAAAAAAGTTTTTCTTAAGTGTGCAGGTAAACACGCTGTCTGACACCACCACCCTCTGAGCGACTTCAGGCATCAAAGATCATAAAATAAATCTTTGCAAAAGGTCCAGTTTGCTTTTGTGGGCCATAAAGAGGCGTCACTGTTTGTTTCAGTTTGTTTATGACCAGTATATAAAAAATCCTCAGAGGAGCTTTAAGGTTGTTTTATTTATCAATCAGATTAACAAAACTGGACTTATTGTTTGCTGTTAGAACAAAACAGGTGCCCTTAAAGGAAATACTTTGTTAATTCCACCACTGGTAGGACCCCTGTTTACGTGTGTTATAAGTCAATAAGTGAGTTAATCAGAAATAAAACAGGAAATGAGTCGACACCTTTGGAGCTGTGTCACTTCATACCTGAAGATATTTGTTTAAACCCGTCTCATCCTCAAACATCAACACCTCTGAACTTTGTAAACATGAAATGTTGTACTGTGTCGTCTCTGACTGACCTCTGTGTGTGTGCGTTTCTGTGTTTCTGTGTTTCTCCTGCAGTTGGCTGTGGTCATGTGGCTGTTGACCTACGTGGGAGCCGTTTTCAACGGAATCACCATCCTCATCCTCGGTGAGCACCGTGGGAACCAAAACTCACAACCACAACTTTGTCTGCCTCTGAGTTTCTCTTTTATGAAGCCCACACTCAGAGTTATGAGCATTTATTCACTCAGAGTGAAGAAAATATTTACTGTGCTGTTAAAACTGGGACATTAACAGATGTTTTCACATTTTCTCCTGCAAGAAAATCATTGTGTAGCGCTGATTTCCGACTGTTTTTTTTTTTTGTAAGAATGAAAATCTTCTCTTTAAAAAAATACCATAATACCCCTTTAATTTGCACATTCACACCTCTTCCTCCTCTAGAGTTTAAGAAGTATTCTTAATATTTATTTAAGGCATTATTTATTTATTTATATGGTGCTTTTCTTAGTTCAGGGTCACCTCAGTGTAAATCTGTCTCCTTTTGTTTCCTAACATGTGTCGTGTCTTCGTCCTCCAGCTGACATCCTCCTCTTCGCCGTCCCTCCGATCTACGAGAAGAACAAGGTGAGTCTGAGCCCCGTCATGAATTATCTGATGAGTCTCAAAGAGCAGCGATGACTCCAGCTGTTGGCCAACACGCCCGGCAGCAGTGAGCTCACTGGATGACCAAAGTCGGCGTCACACACTGGAAGCTTTCTGTGTCTGTTGTTGTCGTTCAGCGGCTGAGGACATGAGGTCATCTCGCTGTCAGGACGGATAAAGAAGCTGTTTACATTTGACTCAACTTTATTAAGAGAGAAAATAAAAGGAAATATACTTGAGTATCGACCAATCAGGTGTCAGCAGGAGGAACACAGTCCACCTTTGTCCCAGAGGATAAATTAGAAGATAAGCGATGGGTTCAAAGGTCGAGATACGGAGACAGCAGCTCTCTCACTGAAACTAAAGCGAATGTAACGCCTGTCTGACTTCACATGAAGATAAAGAACGATGAGACAGCTTAAACTGATAACCGAACATGCAAAAACTCCAGCAGACTCAAGATTTTATCCAAACGTTGTCAAAATTTAACATCTGACTTCAATATTTGAAGCTTTTCATATTTTTCAAATTATTGTTTTAACTCCTGAACCCTTCCCTTCTTCTCCTTCTTCCAGACCCAGATCGATCAGTACATCGACCTCGTACGCACCCAAGTCAACACCACGATGGCCAAGTGAGTGACACATTAAATCTGTCATTAAAGAGAGGGTATTGCTTTTTTTTGTTTGTTTTTATTTTGTCCCTCTGGTGCCCCCGTAGTATCTTTATATGATTTACAGCTCCAAAAAAATCCCAGTTTTATTCTCACTGCTTATTTCAGCCTCAGTTTGAAACACTTTTGTAGTTGCTGTCTCTTTAAGCCTCCCACTTCCATCTGATTGGCCAGCCCTCTGGAGGCCTGTTGGATTTCTACAACATACCCCCTCTTTAAATGATCTTAAAGTTCGGATGAATCCTGATTTTTAATGAATTTAACGTGGTTATTTTTTCTTCCTGCAGGTTGCAAGAGAAACTCCCCGGTGCTGTGAAACGCAGCAAAGCTGAATGATCCCCCTCATCATTAGAAACCTCCACGTCACCATCATCTTCATCTTCATCACCATCTTAAACCCTTCCTCTCCCCCCGCTCCAGAAGCCCCGCCCCTCCAGTCTAACTCCTCCCCTTCCTCCATCCACCATCAGCACCCTCCTACACTGAACCCTGCTAGGTAGAATCTGAGCTACTCGATATTCAATGTAAAACTACTGCGCAGCTTAACTCGCATTAAAGCATTAAAAGAACTGTGCCTGTGCAGACAGGAAGCACGTCGCTAGAGAGGAAGTGATGTAACGCCGCCGCGGACCCCGACCGTCTTGTGGGCGGAGCCACAGGGAGATGGAGGCAGGGTCGAGTGAACTAGACTGAATCTATGACCTGGTTTTTGTGCAGCAGCAGCAGGCGGGTGATGGTCACATAAAAAAAGCAAATGTCTGTACTTTAACTCCATTTACCTGAAAATTAAATCCACCCTCTGGGTGTTAACGCGACTCGTCCTCTCGCTCTGCAGCTGTGGTTTGACGTGATAGACGTGAGTTTAAACGCTGGTTTTGGGTTCAGCCTGTTGTTGAGTTTGTTTCCAGGCACTTCCTCTGTATGTACGTTTCTGCAATGCACTGACTTTTAATTTTTTACACCGTGAGCAGGTTAAATAAAAAGATTGGAAACACTGAGCCAGCTGTGATAATTTGGTCTAGTTCACCCTCTTTTGATCAGATGCATTTTTTGAACAGTTTTCTGTGTAAATACACTTTAAGGCTCTCTCTCTCTCTCTTCTTTCTCTCTCTCTCTCTCTCTCTCTCTGCTGTATGGAACACGTTAGCCTCGCTTTTTATATCAACAGAAGTCGCCCCTCACTTACCTTCTGACTTGCAGCGCTCCTTTTTGTTGCACCTGTTGAAGCCACCGAGTGTTGAGGTATCACGTTCTCGTGTAAATCTTTGATTCTTCTCATCACTTCTTCTTCTTCTTACCGTTATCGATATTACCCACTGTAGGACGGCTGCTTGGACTCCCTTATTAGCTTGACGACAGCATTGTAACAGTTGTGTTAAGTGTCATTTCACAGAGTTTATGTTTGAGACTGTCAGAGGCCTCATCAGGGAGACGTTGGAGGAGAACTCAGGTGTGTTTCTATATTTCTGACATCCAGAGGAACACTTTCAGGTCACTGTGTGCAAAGTACGGAGGCTCAAGTGTGCCAAAACTTAAATCCTTAATCTGATTGGAAGTGAATCACTTTGTTTCAGTGCAGAACATTTTCTCAAACTATCACTTCTTCTTTTTGAGTTCTTGAGGTTTAAAATGTATGAATAAAAAACTTCAACTTAAGATGTTAGAAGTCAAAATAGAACGAGTGTGAACTCGTTTGGCCTCCCTGGTCAAAAGGTCTGGCTCCGCCCCCTTTCTGAAAGTCTCACTTTAGACATTTCTGACCCTTTAGAGACGGACAACTGGTAGAAATCTCTGGAAACATGGTGAGTAACAACAAAAACGTCATCGACTGATGTATTTCCAGCTATTTAAGTTTAAAAATAAATAAATAATATAAATCATATTTATTAGTTGTGTAACATTTAATTAAATTATTGTGCTCACAGTTTTAAGACTGAAAATATGGAGTTATGCAAGAGCAGAGGAGCCCTGCATTGAGCGTAAGAGTTCTTGAAGATGCAAATTAAGAATGAAAGGGTGAATCCAAAGTTTTTTTTCCTGTTTCTTTTTGTTGTTTTTTTTGCATTCAACAAAAAGTTTTCAGCAAAGGTAAAATTTTGATATGAATAAATATGCACGGACAGTTTTAATTCAAGGTGTGAAAATAAAAAAAAGAAGCAGCTATTTTTTAAGGATTCATTTATTTTCAAAGATTTTATGTCCCTTGCACTAAATTTAACTTCCCTTTACCAGATATGCAGTCCAAAGCAAATAAAAACATAAAACGACTTTATTTTTAAGTAGAATCACAAATTTATTGCCCATTTTTTTGGTATAATTTGGTAAATTAAAGCTCTGCAAGAGGCTTTTTTTAATTCATAAGACTGCACCTGGATATTTTGATGGATTTGTCTTAAAGCAGGAAGTTTCTTAGAAGTCTGATTTGAGAGAAAAATGAACACAGGCCAAACAAATGGATTACCACACTGCCCTCTAGTGTTCAAGGGCATTAAAACAGCACAAAATGAACCACAGCCTACAAATAAAAAAGTATTCCAGTATTAAAAACATCACAATTTAAAATTCAAGAGTAGATCTTTACCAAGAAAAGCTGATCAATAGAATAAAATTTGTGATTCAGTCTTTCATTTTGGCACCTTCTCCTCTCCAGTGACCTGAGAGGAGGATTTTTGGAGTGATGGAGATGTAGAAACACTCAGGAGTGGTGATGGTTTTGGATATAAAGTGTAGCTGTTGAACCTGCAGGCCGTTTCTTTGGAGCGTTTCTGATCATCGCACTCAGTTTATCTCTTTGGTTCTTTTTCTCTGACTGCCTGGAAGCGCATGTCATAGTGTAAGCTGGAAACAGACTCTCACCCTTTATATAATAATAGGCTGTATCATATTCTTGACCCTAACTTTTGGATTAATATGATTATTACTTGTGATTGTTTCATTGGTGTTTTTGAACTTGGTGAAGAGAAACCATAGTCATATGTTAGCGCTGATGCTACGTCTCCACATTGTTTTAAGGGACGGATTCATAGAAAGGGAGTGAAGCGATGAAATGTTTGTGTAATTGTCAGTTTCTTTAAGTTTGCATGGAGTAAATGTTCCCCAGCCAACAATGGAGAAGCATCCTTTCATTAGCTCTGAATGCAGTAACTAAAACTCCTCAGACATCTAACTGAATGTTTTCCCTGGAACATTCCTCGACTGTCTGCGACCCAAACTTAAACTTTGACGTCAAACACAAAATATGCAAAACTTTTACTGTTGGCCCCGAACTCTGATAAAGCTTATTATGCATCCTGTTAAGTTATTTGAATGTGAGAAGTTGCAAACTATTGCTTTAAAAGTTTCATTTTAATCTGCAGTTTTACAGCAAGTGTCTGGTTTTTGTTTTTGTCACGTTTACACCACAAGAACCCAGAACCATTAGTCCAAAAGGAACTACATTTGAAAGTTCAGTTAGCTTCTTGTACTTTGTGTGATATATATTATATATATACACAAATGAATGAAAATTGATGGTTCCTGCTTGTAATATGAATCAAGTACTTTATATGATATGAAGTACCTCAACTAATTGGATGGTAAAAAGTTCCTGGGACTTAATTCAGACCTTTGTTTTGTGCAGTTGAATTACGAAATGTGATGTTACCATCATTAAAATGTGCAAATTGAGAATGTTTATTTTGAATAATTGATGTTTTTTAAATGAAATTGTGATTTCTTAACCACTCAGGACTGTTTAGTGCCACAAGCCCCTCCGACAAAGTTCCTGAACTATTAAAGTTCGAAGTAGGACACTTTTTTTTTTTCTTTTACTTGAATCATTTCCCAGGCTCTTAGTTTGGTTTTGGACCCATGTGGTGAAAACAAACCATGTTACTCCTAAAGGTTCCTGATCTTGTTGGAGAGTTCTTGCAGTGGAAACGTGACTTTTAAGCTTGTTTAATTTAACCTTAGAACAATAAAATGTAACTCTGTTTCTCTGAATTCAGGAGGAATGAAATGCATGTCGGATACCTCTGAAGGAAACAAGTTTCTTTGTATTTAGATGATCTCACTTTGTAATGTCAGAGCGCTCAGTTTGACCCTTAATTATCATGCTAAAGATGGTTAGCATTAGCACGGCACCGTAACCCTGAGTCTAGGATGTAATTGTGACAGCGCGCAGGAGGCTTAATAGATCTGAGGATCATCATCTTTCTTTAGAGAGGAAAAGTAACCCGGGCATGTTTCCTCCTCCTCCTGTTCCTCGTCCTCTCTGTGTTTCCATGTTTGCGGCTCTGGGAGTGTGTGACAGGAGTGTTTTTGACCTTTTCTTTTTTTTTTGTCTCTGGTGAGTTTTGTTTTGACTCTTTCTGGTATCGTAGACGTTGTTCACTAACATCAGCTCTGTTTTGTATTAGCTTTGACTTTGGTTCATTTTTTGAAGCTTTGGGGGGGAAGTGTTGCAGGAAAAAAAGCAGAAAACAAAAAAAATAAAAGTATGTGGTCTCTGTACTGATGTCAAAGTGAAATTAATAAAAACACCTCAAAGGATCTCCTGGCTCCTGGATCTTTTCTTTACAGGTCTGCAGGATATAAAGATATATGTCCCAGCATGCAACTCCGCACAGTTGGGGGGAGGAGGATTAAAAATATGAAAAATGAAATAAGAAGATTTGAGTGGAGGCTGCTGTCTGTCTGATGTTTGGGTGGAAGGAGGGTTTAAGTTTCTAATTTTAGAGCTTAACGTGTTGACGCTCACATGCAGACTTTAAAGTCTGTGTTCTGTTACATAACACAATGAAAACTTGGATGTAACATGGATGTAAATACTAAATGAAGTTTTACAAAGTCAGCAGCTTCAACCTGGATTAATATTTAACATCATGACTCTTTGTTTCAGCACCACAATCCCTCCAAACTGCAAGAACAGGGCTGCTACGAACGGATGAAAACATCTTTTTTTTACATTTTTATTTAAAGGGAAAAGCCCAGATTAACGACAAAAAAAGATTAATATTTGCAACTTAAGGGTGAATTAACTATATTTTGTCTCTCCATAAGTGAAAGACAAAGCTGAGAGGGGATTTAACTCTTTAAGGTGAAAATGTTGGAAAACTAAACTCTAAATTTTCACATTTAATGTAAAAATATTTTATTGCTGATTAAAGTTTTATATGTCAGCAGTTTTAGAGTGAAATGTTAAGTTTCACAATTATCTCCTGATTTCTTTGTTTTAGCCCTAAAAGCAACTCTTCAGTTTCCATGACGACCCTTAAAGAGGATCACTGAGACAAAACATTACGACGAAAAAATTGTTGTAAAAAATAAATTCTAAAATGATTTATATAAGAAAAATTTCAGAAGAACCACGTTGAAATTAACAAGTTCTAGTTAAGTTTACACTCAGTCACGCTTTATTTCCCCCAATTTTATATTTTACTACTAATTTTTTTTTGCTGTCAAAATAATAACCAAATCATTTTTTTTTAACTATTTAAAAAAATCCTTTTCGGAGTGATTTGTATCTTAAAATCACACCTTGTTTCACTTTTTTTCTACATAATAAACCTAAAAAAATTAACTGAAACTTCAAACTGGAATAAATTAAAACCTCTGATTTTATGTTAGTGTATGAAAGTAAAGAGTGGCTGCAGGAGGAGGCGTTTTCGAGGTGAGTCGAGTATTTTTATTTAAAGATCATTGAGGAGAAAAAACGTCTCACATGTTCAGAAGTTCAGGTGAGGAAAAGTGAGAGTGAAGAAAAAATACACAAAAGCTCTTCAGGAACGAACACAAAACACACACATCGCAACATTTCATCTCATTCATTCGACTTTAACTTCATTTTAAATAATTAAGTGCTGTCAGGTCTCTCATGAGTTATTCTCAGAGTTTTTTTTAACATTAGAGCGTCACAGGGATTTTATTTCTACTTTCAGGTCAAAGACGTGACTGTCAGAGTACAGCAGAGTAACAGGACAACTGGATTTTTTTTTAACTAGCCCACTTATTATTCCAGAATAATAGTCTTTGGATTTTTTTGTCTTTTCAACAAAAACTAAAATCCTGAATTTTCAAGATTTTAAACTTAACACAATTCTTTCAACTCTCAAAATTCAAAGTCTTACAGAAACTTGAAAACATGATTCTAAACATAACAAACCTCTCTCTTCAGGTTGACTAATTATAGATGTCATTTTTTATTTTTTTATTTTTTTAAATTTATCTTTTTTTATGTCCTACATAAAGCATTTTTAAGTTAAACATTTTTTGTATCAAATACTGTTTTAAATTAAATATTTTCAATAATGATAAAATAAAATAAAATAAAATAACTGAGAATAATAACTTATTCCTTTAAGCGTCATAACTTTTCGTCTTAATTGGTAAAGGGACATTTTCCTCAAATAAGTTTTTTTTAGCATTTTCCTTTTTTTTTTTTTTATTTAAACTTGAAATCAATTCATTTTATTTTGTTTTTTTCCTCAAAATGAAACTTTTAAAACTATTTCTCTGGAGTGCTTTTTATTAAATACAAACTGAACTTCAACAATCAAGAATTTCTGCAACAAACTTCTTTTCAAATTAACATTTTTCCTCTCACTATCACAGCTTTAACCCATGACAAAATCAAATATGACTTCCTTTCACATTTTGCAATAATTAAAAAAATGCACAACAAAAACCCTTCAATTGAATATTTCCAGCATCCGAACATTTTGTTTGAATTTATTCTTTAGCTGATTTGAATCCTCAGTTTCCTCCTGTTATTCTGCTGTATTTACACCTTTACCTTCACTCTCAGCTCACAGGTGAGTTCAGTTGTTACCTGTCACATCACTGATGAAACCGCTCGATGTAAACAGAATCCCTGAGTTACATTTTCCCGGTGAAGAAGTGTTTTATGGCAGAGTTTTCTCCCTCATATCGCTCTGAGTTGATTTTTTAAACACACTTTGTACAGTGAAGGAAATGAAGTCGTACCAAAACTGGAGCAGAAAGTTTTCAGAAAGTCCAAGAAGAAGAAGAAGAAGGAGAAGAAGAAGAAGAAGAAACATCATCATGTTAAAGTAGAAAAACTGGACTGAGATACAAACAAGCTCTGTAGAAACCAGGGTGCATAAAAGTGCTTATACAAAGGAAAAATAATTCATTTTCAGATATTTACAGTTTTGTGCAGTTTTGGTGAGAAGTGAGGAAGAAACGGAGCCGGGGAGTGACGGAGAGATAACATATCTCAGTAATGTGTAAATGAGTCTTTAAATAAAGCAAAGAGAGGAAAAACTGCACGCTGCATTCATTGTCTTCAGCTTTAACATCCTGTCTCAGTCAGACACTCACTCCAGAGCTGACCTCAGACTTTTTGGGGAAAAAGTGCTGTTTGTCTTCAGACACATTAGAGCTAACGGAGCTCCACTCTGTTTCTAAACTTCCTGAGAGCGTAAGACTCGAGCCCCAGACACACACCCCTCACCTGAAGCTAACAGGAAAACACACACACACACACAGATGATAACTAAGAACCTGACACTACTTGAAGGAGAGCTTAAAGAATAAAAGTCCAGACGGAGAGGAATTTTTATGGCTAACATAAAAAAATCAAAAAGTGCAGAAAAAAAAAATATCAAAAGGAATCTGTTTATCCAAAAAAAAGATGATGATCTGGTGCATTTAGAGAAGAATCCTGCAAAAATTTGTCTTCTAGACACTCCTCTGTTAGCCATAACTGTCCGCCACGCTAGCTCGCTAGCTCACGGTTTACTCGCAAGTTTTCCTCCGAGACAGAAAGAGTTTTTTGAAGCTCTAAACTACAGATTCTTGTTTTTCCTTTAGAGGTTAATTCTTCATTCATAGATTTCTGCCTGAATCCAGAGGAAATTTCTATAAATACAACAAAAAAGACTCAAAACCAAACCCAAAACACGTTAGCGATGAACTAGCCACATTAACACTGAACAACAGAGATTTCCTTCTAATAAAAGCTAGTTTAATCTTTACCTGGCTTATTTTGCATCTTTGCAGGTTTAATTTTTTCTTACCAGACTCTTCAAAGAGTCTTTAAGTGCAAATAATTTAACATATTTTAACCAAATAACAGAGCGTATAATGTCATTTGCATCCTGCAAACTGCAACTGTAATTTTTGTATTTAAAACCATCCCTTTGTTGGTCCAGGAGGGTCAGGAAATGTTTTGACAGCGTAATGGAATCACATACAAGAAAAATCTCTGAAATTTAAAGAATTAAGATGTAAAACTGAAGGAAAAGTCATAATATGAAGAGAAAAGCTTGAATTTCTGAAAAAAGTCCTGATTTTACGTTAAAAAAGCGTCAATATTTGCCTGTTTTTTAATTGAAGGAATATCAGCAGAGCAGCCTACAGGCTGCACAAGAAATAGCAATCATTGTGTGAAGTTATTCTTTCTTACTGGTTTTTTTAAATAAGGTAATAATTGATGTTTTGGCAGCTGCTTTTTAGTACTACTTGTCTAAATGTTGTTGCGTCCATCTGCAATTCAGCCTCCCGCCAATAGTTGGAGCTGGAGCTCTTCTGTCATGATGCTCTAAAGAGCTCTACTACCTGGATGAGTCACAGGTATCCTGTTTTAGTGTGTCATGGTTTGTCAGTGTGTTGATTTATAAACAGAGATAAGGTTCTACTTCCAGGAAGGTCTGAAGCTCTGTTAACCAACGTGACCTCGTTTTCCATCCTGTGTTTAGATGTTTCTAATGTTTCTCTTTAATCTGACATCTCTGTCCTTTGTTTGACTCTTTTATTGGAGTTTAAATTAAATGCAGATAACTGAGGAATGATTCTTATGGTTTGGTAAAGGATAGAATAAACTTTGCGGCACCATTCTGGGAAATTAAACCTCTAATGACGTCTGGACTTTTATTCTTTAGGCCGATTATTTGAAATTTTGGACTTCGTCACAGGTTCAGTGGTTATAATTCTGGATTTTTATACCCTATGATTTTAAAACATGCTAACGATTATAACCTGCTCTGAGCAGATTGATAAAGCCAGATGAATAAAGGATTCAAGGGTAGGTGTAGGAAGTAAGAGACCCTGTTTGACAAAAGATGAACTCCCTGTGAGGCTGAAGTCGGGGGGCTGTTTGTGAGCGGGGGGGTGTGTGAGAGGAGACAGGTTGAAGCCCTTTCTAAGTGCCAAAGTGTTGTGTGGAGGCGCCCAGCTCGGCGTGTGCGTTCTCCTGGGAGGAGAGCAGGTCCTCGGGGTGGATGAAGTGCAGGGCGGTCTGGTTGTAGCTGAGCAGGGCCTGCTGCTTCTCCTCGGGGCTGTAGTCCAGGGAGTGGGGGTGCACCTGCTGGATGTGTCTCTTGATGGTGCTCACCTTCAGCGTGGCCAGCGTGGCTCCACACACCATGCAGATGAGTCCGTGTCTGCGGCTGTCGTAGTCCATCAGGTACTCCATCCTCCAGCGCACCTGGTAGTTCCTGCGCTGGTCTTTACCGGGGTAATGACCGTGACGAGAGGGTGTGGCTGCAGCACCGCCATCTCTCGCTCGACTCCTCCCCCCGCCCACAGTCCCCTCCTCCTTCTTTATTGTCTTACCCGGTGTCCTGACGTCAGGTGAGGCGTCCTCGTGTGTCTCTCTGGAGGTGTTCAGAGCGTTGGCTCCTCCCAGATTGATTTCTGATCAAACGATAACAAAAACATTCTGAATTAAAATCTCTTTACTTCCTTCTGACCCCTCCCTGTAGAGCCCCGTGTTAAGTTTCGTCTCACCGTCCTGAGCTTGCGATCCCTCAGCGGAGTAATCTTTGGTCCAGGCAGCAGCCATGGCCTCTCTCTCCTGCCGGCTCAGGCTGGTGGTTTCCGGATGGTTCTCCTGGATGTGGCGTCTGAAGCTGCTGACCTTGGTTTCGTGGAGAACCTGAGAACACACCATGCAGAATGTCCCCTGACCCGCCGGCCCGTACGCCACCAGATAGTCGAGGCGGAGCCGCCAGGGGTCGCCACCTCGCAGACGCCTCTTCCTTGGTGGGCGGGGAGGCGGCGGTCCCTGCTGAGGAGCTCCCACGCCCCCGTCCTCCCCGATAAGACATGTGTCCTGAGTTAAAGTGCCGTCAGCCTCCGGGTACGAGTCAGTGTGGAGCTGCATCTTCACCTCCTGAGAGAAAAGCTCCGCCCTCACGCTGTCTTTGGATTCCGGCTCTGATTTGATTGAAATTTCTGACTCTTCTGTTCCAGGACGACAAGAAGACAAAGATTAACACAGATTGTTAAACGTGTGCAGATATTACTGCCTGTGAGACACTTAAAACATCTCGTCCTGCAGTGAGACAGTGAGGATGTTCAGAGCAATCTACCCCTCGCTTTAACTTCAGTGTGTCTGTCTCTCACCGTGTGCCTGTGCCCAGGCCTGCAGGATGCAGTGCTTCTCCTCTGAGCTGTAGACCAGGGAGTTGGGGTGTGTGTCCAGCACGTGGCTCTTGATGTGTTCCAGGTGGAGGGAGGGCAGCTCTCCTCCACACACCATGCACAGCAGCCGGCCCGCCTCCGCCTCGTACTCCATCAGGAACTCCTGCCTGAACCAGGCGTGCAGCGAGTCGTTCAGGTAGCGCTCCAGAGTCTGAGCCGAGGGCCCTGCAAGGTCCTGGTCCTCCTCCTCCTCCTCCTGAGGTGGGGGGGCTTCCGCCTCCTCAGATCGAGGAGACGGACTGAGAGGCTGCTGCTCCTGGGGGGTCACTGGGTACGGAGGCTCTGCTGGATTTAACAGATTAAACCCAACAATTAAAGAGTCTGACTTGTTTACTGTTCGAACACTTTAATATTTCACCTCTGAAAAGCTTTAAACTGTCTTTTTGATATCTTTGAGTGTGTTTGCTTTGACGTTTAGAAAATGAAAAACTGAATTTTCACTTCATGAACTGTCTCCAGCACCTCTTAGCCTTTCCGATTTATTATCATTATTTAAATCATAAACAGGGACTCACATTACATTTTTTTCCTATACATATTGATAAATTGAATAAGTTTCAGTTTCAGTTTGATTCTTCAGTCGCTGGTCTTCAGACATCAGGGAAATGTTGCTCAGGTGAGGAGTACATCCACTGACGTGAAGAGGATTTCTCTGAGTCTGTGCTCGATTTCTCCTCCTCACAGATGTAGATGATGTAATAGTCGTGCCACGCTGAAGGGTTTGGGGTTGAATTTTTAATGTTTGACTTTAAAGAATACCGAGAGATAAATTTTTGAGGCGCAGAAACAATTTTGAAAGCAAATAAATTCAATTTAACCCTTTAAATTCCAGCTCAACCGTTTGGTTGAGCATTTTTTTAAGTCGCAATATCTTGTTGAAAATGTGTTGAACTGAGTCAAACTTGATTGAATCGTCTCTTAAGCTCAAAATATTTTTTCTAAATTTTGTGGTTTCTGATTTTAGTGCCTCAACAGCACAGGAAAAATACAAAAAAAAAAATCTTTTCTTTTTTTTTTTGGATGGAACATTCAAAGGTTAAAAATGAAATAGACTTCCTAACCCTTGCATTTTAAAAAGTGAAAGTTGAAGAGTTAAAAGGAAAGGTAGTTAAAGGGTTAAAGTAGATGCTGGACAGTAGGAGGTATTTTGATGTTTAAATAAAGTCAGGTATGAAATATCAGAGTGAACAGATGATGACAGACTCCGACCTGTTCCCTCCATCCTCACACACACACACACACTCCACCCACCTGCAGCGTGCTGCTCTGTTTCCAGCTGCTCCTCCTCCTGAGCCGAGGGTCCCTCTCCACTGTATGACCTTTGACCTCCACCCAGACTCAGGTGGCTCTCCCAGCCTGAGCGGATCACCTCCTTGTCTGCGGCGCTCCACAGCAGGGAGTCCGGATGCTTCTGCCTGATGTGTCGTTTGATGGTGGACAGCTTCAGTGTGGCGAGCGAGCTGCCGCACACCATGCAGATCATCCCGTGTCTCTGCGGGTCAAAGTCCATCAGGTACTCGCTCCTCCAGTACTCGTGGTAGTACCGGCGGTGGTCTCGACCCGGGATGCGGCTCAGACCTGGGCGTGAGGCTTTCTGGACTGGAGGTTTGCGTCCTGAGGGACCTGGGGCTGGGGAGAGGAGCAGCGGGTGGTCCTGGAGCTCCGTGATGCTCCAGTAGGTGGTACCCGGTGACCTGACAGGTGTGACCATGCCTGGGTCCTCCTCCATGTGACCATTAGCCAGAGCATCAGCATCTGTAGAGAGAGGAGAGGAATACCTTTTGAAATCCTGCTTCATCTCTGATAATAAGGCTCACTGTGAGGCCCGAGTCCCTCTCACTTTTAAAATCCATCACAGACGAGGTCTAAAAACAGTAAATATCACTTTAGGTTGGTGAAAACAGAAGCTATAAATGATTTAACACATCAACACATTTTAACACATTTTTGTATCTGCATTTATGTCTACATGTATACAGCTTGTTTTTGCAGCAGAGTTTTGAAACAAAATTGCGATTTTGATCCAAAAAATGAAATATTTACAAAAATGAATGAGGAAACAGAATTTAACAGGCGGTCAAGAGGCTATGGAGAAATTAAATTTTTAACAATATTATTATTTTGATATTTTTAGTCGTTTTTAAATTGCAATGTATGATAATGATCGTTATTATGAGTTGTTGTTTATCTATTTTGTGTCCGTCCACTAGAGGGCGTCGCTGTGACTCTCTGCTGCCTGCCTGCCTGCGTGCTGTTGAGCCTTTGTTTATAGGAGCCACAGACGGAGGGGCCATGCTGCTCCGGTATTGTCCCTGACACGGATTAACGGGCGGCCTGACAATGGCGTGTCTGTGACAGCGCCGCACACTGACCGCGCGGTTCCAAACAAACAGACAGAATCATCCCGCAGATCTTCTCTTTACCTCCCGCTTCACTGTCCGCCTGCGTCGCTTCCTCCTCCCCGCTTATTATTAATGAGAGCACCTCCGCCTGCTCCGCACACCGGAGCTCCCCGGGCTCCGCTCCGCCCGGTCCTCCCTCCTCCATCACGGGCCCTGCTGCTGCGCTAATGGCCGCTGCGGTTCCTGCTTCCTTCACGGTACCGCAGCGCTGAAGCGGGACATGTCCCCCTCACACTGCACGGCTCCGCGAGACACGCATCTGCCAGGCGAGCCCGTGCTCTCCGATGTCCCCCACGCGCCCCGCACGGGAGCCAAGTTAACTTTTCATAGAATCCCGCAAAAATCACGCAGTCCGGCGGCGCAGAGAGCCCACTGCTCCGTGCTGCTTAGTGCCGATCATCGTAGGCCTCCTCTCGTGTATTTTAAGGCTCCTGCTTGTCTTCAGGGTGGGGAGCCGAACTAGGGGCCCCTGGGGCTCCTTAAGGGGCTCCTGGGTAAATTTAAAGAGACAGTAGCAGCGTCAACAATGCACGCGCACCGGGGGGGCGGGGTGGGGTGGGGGTGGGGGGTCAGTCCGTTAATACTGATAAGCTGCTGGTCCTAATACTGTTGTTCATGCATCATGTGATGATGGAGGCTCACAGTCCGGCACAGCATCGGTTAAAACACAAGGCGGGTCCAAATGTGGGCCCCAACACATCCAGACCACAAAGTTCCGCTGAGAGGAGCCTTTTAATCTCTGTAACATCACATTTAAAACTGTCTCTGTGATTTTAACAGAGCCAAGGCTTCATCTGCACATCGCTTATTTAACTGCAAATTTAATGTTCATTTAATCCTCTCAGCTCATAAAGGATCTGTAAAGACAAACATTGATCACACACCTGAAGACGTCCACGCATCAGCAGATCATAGTTCAAATTAAAATAATTTTAATCGTGTAATAAATAGAAATATCAGCAAATAGCCTACAAAATACATTCAACAGCATTCAAACCATAGCTGGATAATACTGCAGATCTCAGTTAATCAAAACAGAGACACGTTTTAAAAAATAATTATTAATATTAAAAACTCTAAAAAAATTTTTGCTATATAAGGAAGATATATTGTGAAGACAAAACAAACATCATGGTCATCCCTTTCCCTTTTTTCCTTTTCCTGAATTAAGGCTTCAGGAATTTTTTTTTTCCTAAAACGTCTGACTCATAATAAAAAGTGTAAAAAAAAATCATTTTTCAACTCATATCAATTTTTTGATTCACAAAAACACTGATTGTTTTACTTTATTTTATATTATTTTAAATAAAGCACGTTCATGAATCTGTCACAGGTCTATTTTTTATGTTCAAACCTCCGACCACTAGGTGGCAGTGATGTGATCTATCAGCGAATATCTGACCCAGACTCAAACTTGAAAACTGCCTCAAAACAAGCTAACACTTTTCACCAACTTTAACTAAAGCATTTATTTCTGAAAATATACTAAATACATGAATTTGTTCCCATTTTAATCACAAAAATAAACCATTTCAAAAAATCAGTAGATTTATAATAACTGTCTTTATCTATTTTCCCCAAATTAAGGACTGTTGTAATTATGCTGATTACTGTCATTGTTATTTTTAAATCTTACTAAATCAGTTTTTTAATTATGTGTTATTGTGTTATTTAATGGATTGATTAATAAAATATTAAAATAAAATGTATCTCAAAGTTGCATATTGTTTCTTAAAATATTATGAATTCATTTTAATTGCTACATCATTGTTCATTCATATATATTTTTTATTTAAACTGTCTCATAAAATCAATAAATATCTATATACACTCTGATCCAGAATATCTGGATATTAGGAGGGGTTGATGTTTTGTTTATGCAGTTTTTGACCTCCGTAGGTTGATCTCACCTCATTAGTTCTTCAAAATGTCTCCTGTTATCTTTTAGTCAAACAAACTGCTCTATTTCTGTACTGAATTCTGCATAAAATGAGGCCATGTTTAGAAAAACCAATAAATCCATGGACCTTTGCACAGCTGTTCCAGACTTTATGTTAATGCAAACTTAACCTACTTGATGTTCATGAGGACTGTCGATAAATCCTCCACTGATGGTCGGATCCGTCTCATTGTGACTCATAATTTCTGCAGATTTCTTTAATGGATTTAGAGATACAGAGGGGGGTCGGTGTACTGTATACACACACACACACACACACACACACACACACACACACACACACACACACACACACACACACACACACACACACACACACTGAGCATCCAGGTCCCACATCCTGGTACTTTTCAGCGTTGTCAAGGCAGCCTCAGAGCTCGGCAGCAGGCGGAAAGTATCTGCAGTGTCCTGACAGAAAAGCTGTTCTAACCATTCACACAAACTGTCCCGGAAAGTTAGCTCTGACTGGAAGGTAACGGCTTTGCATGTTTTTCTTCCACATGTCTCTCAGCGGGCTGCTTTGCGGGGTTATTTTGCGGGTTGTGGGACTCAGACAGGCGCGCGTCCGTGTGGACAGGAGCAGGAGGATCTTGTCCATTGTGCAGCGCAGAGACACAGCTCTTTCTGATCAATCTGCTCGGTTTTCCTCTCCTTTCACACCGTGTTTCGGTAGATCAGCTTCTACAGGCACTCTGTGCTGCGTTTGGAGCCAAATGGTCGGAATAAAGGATAAAAATGGCTCTCAGCAGATATAATGTGTGATAGAAAGGGACAGGTTTAAAGGGACAGTGTCAGCCTGCTTCCTTCCTGCTTCCTGGAGCTTTGTAACGCACGAACACGACGTGCTCACAGCACCAAACATGGGTTAATCTGTCACATTTAAACCCTCTGATGCTGTATTTTAATGTCTATCGAAGTGTGGGATGTCTCTGGTGTATTCAGAGTGTGCTGTGAGTCTTCTGATAGAGGGAGATTTGCGCTTTGGAGCCTTTATTGTCTCCATTTAGTCCACCGAACCAGCGTCCCTGAAAATGCTAACATGTGCTTTAAGTGGCTTCAGTCGTGATGTTTTCTGTGCTAATGAAGCAAAATCTGAAAGAAAACACAAGTTAAGCTCACTGTCACAGGTAAACTGTAACAAAATGTAAATAAATGATACACATGAGCTTTAAGGAGAGGTTTGATGTTATTACGAGTATAGATGTGATAAAATGTGATGCATATGAAGATCTAGTAGATCAGGCAAGCAAATAGAGGAGGTAGAACCATGGAAAACACGTTTTTTGAAGATTTAAGTCTTATTGTGAGGGATTCAGTATAGCTAAAGTATTAAATAAGTCAGGAAGTAAAGTAGTATGGAAATATCAAGAATACAACCAGGAAGTGAAAAACAAAAGTAAAAACATACATTGCAATTGGAGTCAAAAAGCTGAGACTTTAGTAGAAATGTCAGGAACAAAAGTTAAATGTCACACATGAAGGTCAAAGGTCAGTATTATATTTTAAATGTCCCTTATTCTAAGTTAATGTCAGAATATCAAACCTAAGGTTGGGATTTGTACAGAAAATACAAAACGTCAATAACAAAATACAATGATTTGCAAATACTGGTTAACCTTTTTTTAAACGGAATACACTACAAAGACAAGATATTTATTGTTCAAACTGATAAACTTTGTTTTTTAGCAAATATTCACTCATTTTGAATTTGATACCTGCAACCTATTCCTAAAAAGCTGGGACAGAGTCATGTTTCCCACTGTGTTCCATCACCTTTCCTTTTAACAACACTCAATAAGTGTTTGTGAACTGTGGACACTAATTCTTGCTTGATGTTCAACTTCAGTTGCTCAACAGTCCGGGGTCTCTGTTGTCCTATTTTGTGCTTCATAATGCTCCACACAGTTTCAATGGGAGACAGGTCTGGACTGCAGGCAGGCCAGTATAGTACCTGCACTCTTTTACTACGAAGCCACACTGTTGTAACACCTGCAGAATGTGTCTTGTCATTGTCTCGCTGAAATAAGCAGGGACGTCCCTGAAAAAGACGTGGCTTGGATGGCAGCATATGTTGCTCCAAAACATGTATGTACCTTTCAGCATTAATGGAGCCTTCACAGATGGTCAAGTTAGCCATGCCATGGGCACTAACACACCCCCATACCATCACAGATGCTGGCTTTGAGACTTTGACCTGATAACAGTCCAGATTGTCCTTTTCCTCTTCGGACCGGAGGACACCACGTCCATGATTTCCAAAAACAGTTTGAAATGTGGACGCGTCAGACCACCAAGAATTAGTTTGAGATGTCACAAAAAAAAGAGTTATGCTCTATAAAGACAGAAGTGAATTTTTTGTTGAGAATTAAGTGAAATTGTACAAGTAAATTGATAAAATTAAATAAAAAAACAAGAATAAATGACAAAGTAGACGTGCTGAGGAATATTTTTGATCAAATTGTTAGAGTCAAGAATTTGAAAAATCAGTAAAATGTCAATAAAAACATGTTGTATATTATGTCATATCTTTTAGAAAAGGAATACTTTTAAGAAAGACAAACAGAAAAGAAAAAGAATTTTAAAATATACCAAAGCAAAAAGTTAAAATGTGATAAAATAAATAGAAATTGCAAATTAAGTCGACTTTTGGGGGATCAGTTTTATTTCCTTTAAACAGGGGGATCATGGGAAGTTATCTGAGCGCTGTAATCATGTTCTCCGTGTTTCTCTCCTCAGTAAGATGTTCTGTGTTTGTTCTTCAGGACACCTGCTGGATGATGTGATGTCTCACAGATCTGGCAGCAGCTCAGCTGAGCTAAAACTATGACAGCTTTGGCATCGAGCAGCAGGACGCCATGTGAGCCGAGAGGAGCAGAGATTCAGGACAGAGAGGGATGAGAAGAAAAGAGGAAGACAAACCGTTGGATGCGAACTGATGGGCTGTCAAAGCTGGCCTTAGCATGCCAACTGCAAAAGGTAAAGGTGGATCAACGTCCCACCGCTACCGGCCTGCCTCTGAGTTCGATGACGCAACGCTTGCCCAGAAGAGGGAGTACTGGAGGACCAAGAAACGAGAGCAGAGGGCTCGGCTGTCCGAGCAGAGAGGGAAGCACCAGAGGAGAGGAGAGAGGAGTGTTCATCCTGACTGCTCCGCTGCTTTCACGTCTCAGAGTCACGATGAGTTATCCAACAGTGGAAACACAGACGAGGATGGCTCCGTCAGAGCCGCCGAGGGCCACAAAGAGAAGTGGCTCCAGACCATGGAGCTCAATAAGGTCTCACCTCAGGTCCCAGCTTCATTTTCCATCTCTGCACGAGTTTCAGGGCGCAACACGGGCACGGGGAAACACCCGACAGTGAGGGCTGCTGGGATGCTGCCTAAAGCCGTTACCTCTCCCACAGTCGGCGGCCCCCAGCTGAACATCCGATCCTCAGTGCCTCCACCCAGAGCGAGCAGAGTAACCAACGGCAGCTCCGTGAAAACACCTCAGCCATGTGTGTCTATGCAGGGAGCGCACCTCCCCAATACACAACCCAAGGCACAAGTTGAATCCCACATTCAGCCCAAACTCACACCCGCTAACATGACCACAGGTCGGACTTTTGCAACTTCTCTTTCAGCTGAGGGTAAAACGGCTAACTTCACACCTCAAAGAGGAGCAAAGAGTGCCTTGGTGTCCTCGCAGAGGACTAAAGGTGTCAGAGACCCCCATCTGAGCTCCTCAGAGTCTGAAGAGGAGAGAGCGGCCAAGCGCAGGGAGCTCTGGAGGATCAAGAAGAGAGAGCAGAGAGCGAAGGTGGCCGCTCGGATCGCTAAAGCCAGAGAGAGGATTCAGGGCACAGAGGGGGCGCTACAGAGGGACACAGCACAGAAACCAGGACCTGTGGAAGGAACCGTCCTTCAGCACGTTCAGAACTGGACGTGTGCGAGAAGAGTCAGCCAGAATCAGAGTCACAACTGGGTCAATTCTTCACTCACATCTGCCCGAAAAGAGGGCGATAAACCGCAGGGCAGGGAGGTGAGTTCAGTTCAAGCTAACCTGCAAACAGATCAGGTTAAAATCCTTCACCAAGCTATCTCACCTGTGAGGAAGTCCGGCGACTCACAAAGAAAGAATCAAACTTTCGTTCATCTTTCCAGCGTTTCCCGAGGAACCACACGATGTAAAACCCCCAGACAAAGGTTCATAGAAGCCCAGAAGACCTTCATGATCCAGAGGAACATGAGGTGTAAATCTCCGATGCTCGCCACGTTCATCAGCTCCAGAAACATTCCCAGGATTGACCCCAATGACACGCCGGAGCAGATCATCGCCAAACGGAGAGAGTACTGGAGGGTTAAAAAGCGTGAGCAGCGAGCAAAGCTGTCGATGGAGACGAAGGCTCGCCTGAAGGAGAGAGACCTCCTCCTTAGACGAGTCAAACGTTATCAGAAGATCCTGGAGGAGATGAGGAGGGCCAGAGCACAGGGAGCAGGAAGCACCCTGAACCACGACCTGGGAACCATCGGAGGGTTCATCAAAGAGGACGGCACAGTGACCGTCAACATCCCAGCCAATCAAAGTGCAGCAGGAGCACTCAAACAGGAAGAGGAACTCACGGCGGTTTCTGAAATCTCTCCGGTCTCACAGCGTCAGAATCAGACTGACACTAAACTCAGAGTCTCTGCTCCTGTTCGAGTGAATCCACCTCAGGTGAAAGTTTCTGTTCCTGCCGTTGGACTCAACAAAACACGAAGACTGATTTCAATCAGACCCAGAACAGAAAGCACCAACGCCCCCTCATCAACCCAGACTGTCTGTCAGCTCAAACTCACTCACCCTGAGACCTCTAAAGGTGCTTCTGTTGGAGGATCTCCTGATGGAGCAGCTCTCGGAGGATGTGTCATGAAAATGGCCGTTTCCAGCAGTGTGGCTCCTCTTTCCGCTCTGGATCCAGAGCTGACGGAGGAGGAGAGGATGGCCAAGAAGAGGGAGTACTGGAGGATCAAGAAGAGAGAGCAGAGAGCGGCGAGGGCGGCCCGGCTAAAGCAGGGACTCTTACAGGCCAGAGCGAGGAAGATCCAGAGACAAGCCACCACGGTACCACCAAACAGGAGCGTCATGAAAAACACAGAAAACGCTCAAAGCAGAGAGCCTGAGGCCTGTGGGATCAAACAGGAGGCAGAAGCTGACCTAAATCCCCAACCAGAGGAAGCCATCTGTCCAGATATCAAACCCCCGTGCTCCCCGTCCCCTCCTCCAGCTCCTCAGCAGGATCCCGACCCCTCTCTGAGCGCAGACAGCCAGGCTACCACTCTGCTGGCCGTGGCGTCCATGAAGAAGCTCCTGGAGGAATCCCTCAGCTCTGTGACGGAGAGTAAAAACACGCAGGCCAGCGTGAAGACAGAGGACGAGTCTGCAGAGCAGGACATGAAGCCTAACCTGATGCAGCTCTTCCTTGAGAAGGACGAGGTGTCTCCACTTGCCGCTGATCTCACTCTGGAGATAAAAAGCTGGCAGCCAGACTCTGAGACCTCTGTACAAGCCGGTTCCTCCAGCCCTCACCTGAAAAACTCACCTCCAACCAGCTACACGCCTCCTCCAGATCCTGCTCCCAACGCCACCATCGAGAACTCATCCCAGACCCTTTCAAACTTCATCCTGAACCCCTCCACGGACACCTTCGACAGCTCGTCCTCACCTCACGCTAAAAGAGAAGTCTGTTCCCCCGAGCCGCCAAAGCTGCATCACCTCCCCTTAGAGGAGCCGGAACCAGAGCAAAAACCAAGTCTGACACAAGTCCAGAGCATCAACGGGGCGTCAGCACAGAGAGGGAGGAGCGCAGGGTCGGAGCATGGCGGTCTGAGCAGCCTGCAGAGGAAGAGGGAGTACTGGAAGATGATGAAGAGGCAGCAGAGGGCGCGGGTGAAGGCCCGGCAGAGGGACAGAGCAGGGGAAGCGAGCTGTCGGCATCCCCAGAGGAACTACCAGGTGACGTGGCACATGGGGGAAATTATGTAAAACAGTTTTATACAACGTCAGCGTTTTATCTGGGGTGTCCTTATAAAAAAACAAAGACTACCTTACTGAAGGTACAAAAAGGAAAAACTCTCAGAATCAGAGACCACATTTTTTTTCTTTCCTTGATTTATGTGTATTTATTTTATTTGATTTAACAGAAAAAAAACTCAATGATTATATATTCCAATATTTATTAGTGTGACTCTCCCTCTCCTTAAGCAGAGCTCTGTCAGCTTTTGTGACGTGGTTGCACCTGCACTTTAAAGCTATTTTAAATCTTTAGGACACAAAGTTCAGGTTACTCTGACCTTTCGGCTGAGCAGGTAGTTTTAGCTACATATTTTGGGGCTTTAGCGCCCTTATTTTGAAAGGAGAGGACGGAGAGAGCAGAGCTTCCTGACATGCAGGAAGGTGGCACCGGGCTGAGCCGCTCGCCATGCCTTCAGTTAAACTCCAAATAAGACATGAACAAAGGAAATGAACATGATCTTATCTGACCTTAAGATCAAGAGCTGTGATTCTAAAACAAACGGTATCAAACTTGGTCTCTTCCTTAAAAAGTATAACAAATGCATACATATCATGATGGTCCCCTTATGAGACAACCTCGGCTCAGACGGCTGAAGAGAGACAGGAAATGTTTGGAGTATAGAGCAGAAAAGGGTCAAACCAGTGACCTGATGTGATGAGGAGTTCAGCCTCTGTGCTTGAACCATGTAGCTAAACTGATTTCCCTTTTGAGGAACATCTCCTTAACAAAAACTGAGCAAGGAGGGGCGTTATTAAAATAAAAAATGAAGGAAACAAGAATTAAAACATTAAGTAGGAAAAAATAAGTTTCCCTTAGACAGAGGGATCCTCCTCCTCATCTCTCAGACACAGAATTTACTTTGCATCGTCTTCATAATCCATCTAATTTTTATATGAACTATTATCGCCCATATTTTTAGTTTTATTCCCTTAATAGATTCTCTTTTAAATGCACACTGATAGTTTTTTAGTCTGTTTATAGACCCGTTTCATTCCTTTCTGTCTCCTCTTTGCCTCTTCTGACCACCTTTCTGCATGGTCTTAACCTTCCCCTCTCAACTTCCTGTTGTTCCTTTGACATTTTTAATTTATTTTACAGAATAATAATAATACAGTAAAGAAAGAAAAATTAAGAGGAGTTAAAATATTAGTAGCTTAATAAACATCATTTTGCTCCACTTTGAGGGTATAGTTGTGGAGCAATTTTATGTTTTCCTTCTGCTCGGCCCTGTCCTCCCTCCAGCTGAAACCTGAATCATCGACCACAAACCTCAATCTGACACCTGACACTGGACCTGCAGAGATCTGGAGCAGAGTTTGGACCAGGGGCCTCTCAGAGTTATGAACAAACGTGTTCTGGACTGATTTTTCTCTCTGCTGTTTTTAATCCTCTTTATCTTTAAAATTAAAATCGTTTCTTCGTTTTGTTCTTTCAGGCTCCAGGTCTCGTCATCAACCCTGTTAAAGGTCTGAATCCCCCACTAAAACCGAACCCCCAGCCCAGACCCTCCAGAGCCTCTCTGACTGCAGTGACCAGCATCCCCACAGTCCTGGTGGTCAGCCCTGCAGTGAGTCACCCTGAGTGCTCTCCTGACACACTGCAGGTCAAACTACCCGTCAACAGAGTCCCCAGTGTGGAACAGAAACACCTCAGACCCTCAGAGACTGGATCAGACTCATCCAGAGCTGCAGAGAGTCAGAAACCAGCAGCATCAGGATCAGGAAGTTGGGTTTTAAGAAGCACAGTTGTAGACTCACCGCCCTCCCTCCAGACTCTGAAACCCCCTGAGAACCCGCTCACCAGCATCAACCTGCACCCCATCGAACCCCCTCCTCAGAACCCAACCCTCAGCCCCATAAGAGTCCCCTGTGCCTCCATCCAGACCCCCACACACACCAACCACAGCCCCACCAAGCTGGCTCCACTCAGCACCATGGTCCCTCCGAAGCCCATCCCCGGGGAGTCCGAGGAGGACTTTCTGAAGAGGAAGAGGGAGTACTGGAGGGTCAAGAAGAAGGAGCAGAGAGCGAGGAAGGCCATCAGGGAGAAAGGAGCCATGCCGAGGAGGCCCCCCAACAGCTGGAGACCGATCCTACCTGCACAGGAACTGCACACACAGGTACAACACACACACAGAAACTGTACACACAGGTATGTAAGATATAGATATAACAATTACAGATATGCAGAAAATTACCAGAGATACAAAACCATCCAGAATATGAAGACAGAGATTTTCAAAGAGACCAAACAGACACAAAGGATTTTAATCCATCACTGATGACAGATTAATAATCTTCCTCTGGTGTCTGTTTTATAAGATTACTGAAATATGTTGCTTGCAGTTTCTGCACACCTGAGCATGAGAAAGTAGACGTCTGAACTTATCAGTAGGGGGCGCTGTGGGTTACATTTGTTTGCCTCAAATTTAAATCAATTTTCCCATCTTATGGTAATAAATGAGCAAACTGATGCAGATATTTATTACCCTGCTTTTAGGCTGGTGTCCCAGGTGTGTAAGCTTCTTAATTCTGATTGGTGGAAACACTTTAATGCAGGTTATTAATTTTCACTAATCACACGTCACATCAACATAAGCTAAAATTGTGAGCTTCATATTGTTAAACAATGTGGCTGAAACATTAGTAATTCGGGGTTCTATATCCCATAACTACCTGTTAACTAAATATTATCTCTGATACATAATGCAGCACTTAAGAAACCAATCGCAAAGACAACTACAGTAAAGAAAAATGACTAAGCGGAACAACAAAATGTCAAAAAGAGGACAAAGATTAAAAATAACTACAAACCTGACACCCACATCAACTATATTTATAAAAATCAAACAATAAACATAAAAGAAGCAGAAAGAGGGTTTTTTTGTTTTTGGTTTTTTTTACAGCTATGAGGAGACAAAAAATGTCCCCATGGATGTTAGACTTGAATAGAAAAGTAAAACATGCAAAACAAAAACCAAAGGGTGAAAATAAACTACAAATGGAGGTGTTAGGACTACAAAGATGCACAAAAACAAAAACCAGTCTTAAACAGTTGTTCCTCTCTGACTCCTCCCTGCAGGACTCTGGTCAGTGGGTGGACTCTGAGGAGTCTGAACATCTGATGAGGTGAGAAACGTTTAATTCTGAAGTGAATGTTTCTTCCTGCTGGATGCAAACTGATAATAAATGTTTGTGTTTTTTTTCTAAGTCATCACCCGGACACAGACCCTTCATCCTTTGAGTTTCCAAACTACGCTGCTCCAATCGAAGGTGAAGCCTCAGCTGTGTCTTTTTTAAAATCCACGTCACAGAGAAGACGTTATTTATATCTGTCTCTTTTATTTCTGTCTCAGATGAGTCAGAGCTCCTGTTCCTGGATTACGAGAACCTGAATGGAGAGGACGGTCCAGTCTCAGACGCCATGTGGAGGAGCCGTTACCTGATGGACTACGACCCCCTGAACCAGCTGCTGGTGTGCATGGTGTGTGGAGAGCAGCAGTACTCTCACAGCCTGGAGGGAGTGAGGGCCCACATCGACGAGGCCCACCCAGACACCCTGAACCTGGACCCTGCAGAACACCAGAGGATCCTGGAGGCCTGGGACGAACAGGTGTCCCAGAGAGAGCGCTTCTTCACCAGCCAGCTGCAGAGGAACAGCGAGGAAGTGACAGGTATGAGCCCACAGGAGCAGGCGACATGTCAAGCTACATTTGAGTTATTTTAAATTTAGGCTTTAAATAATTTTCAGACACAAACATCTGTAATTATTAGGTTAATTTTTTCAGCCTGTAGCAGAAAAACAGACTATTAAAGCTTAAACTTTATCCTACTGCTCCCAAAAGTGTGTCTGAAAAAAATGTTAGTCCCTGACATACTCAGATTCTTATCGAAAATCTTATTTCTTCCTTTGTTACCTTTTAAACAGCAAACACAACCACTGACATCACTGCTCTCTCGGTATTTAAGAAACACCTTAAACTTCAATTGAAATAGTTTTTAAAGGTTGAAAAAGTCTTAAAAAAAAACCAAACAGAATATGGCCACTAAAGTGAGAAAAGAGAATTTTCTTTTGCCACACAAATCAAAACGTGCAGTAAACGCGCAGCCATCGCGCAACCAAAATGCAGCTAGCATGCATCTAATAAGCAACTGACATACAGTTGGTATGCAGCTGATAGGCCGCTAACATGCAGCTGACAGTTGATATGCAGAAATATTCAGTTGATAACAGCTAACATGCAGCTAATTAGCAGCTAATTGGAAGCTAACATGCAGCTGATAAGCAGCTAACATGAAGCTGATATGCAGCTAACATGAAGCTGATATGCAGCTCACATGAAGCTTATATGTAGCTAACATGAAGCTAATATGCAGCTAATTGGAAGCTAACATGCAGCTTATATGTAGCTAACATGAAGCTAATATGCAGCTAATTGGAAGCTAACATGCAGCTGATAAGCAGCTAACTTGAAGCTAATATGCAGCTTATTGGAAGCTAACATGAAGCTAATATGCATTTAATGAGCAGCTAACATGAAGCTGATATGCCGCTTATAAGCAGCCAACAAGCAGCTAACAAGCAGCTATTGTGCTTTTTATGATAAATATTGAACATTGGTGGATATTTTGTTAAATTTCCTTGGCTGGGCTCATTCAAGCCTTTACAAAGACAGCTTCTTGATTCTTTTTAAGTTTATTTTTGTATTCGAAGCCTTCTTTAGAGGAGAGGACAGCGAAGGAAACAGTCTTACACATTTAATTTCATAATTTCTTTTGCATCCTCTGATTAAAATTCTGACACCCATGTGGTAAAATGATCTTGTTTCTGCTTGTAATGAAGTCTGTACCACTGGATCTTATGTTTGCTGTTCTTCAGTGATGCTTTATTGTAATTTTCCAAACCTGTCTAAATATCTTTCCAGAGGCACACAGAGACTGAAGGTCAGAGGAGACGTCAGCAGGACTCATCTGAGGATCATGGACCAGGAGATGACCCCCTCACTTTATTATTATTTTATTTTAACTTATTTATTTGATCAGTTTGTTAAAATCTATACACAGACTGTTCTGTACATGAACTTTCAGCCTGAAAGCAGCTTTACCTCATTTCTTATCAAAGCGGTACTGTGGGTTTAATGTTAGCAGGACGCTGCCTCACTTTCTGGATCATATTTCAAATATTTAAAGGGAAAGACAGCTACTTCAACCCAACATTTTGATAAACACTTAAACAGAACTTACATTTCATATTTAATATTTTAATATCTTTTAAATTTGTACATTTTATCCTCAACAGGTGACAGCGTTTTAATTTCAGTGTCTCACAGGCTTTAATTTAAATCATGAAAACACTGAAAGCACACACCAGGTTAACTCCTTTCCTTTAAACAGATTGAACAGTGCAGCACTGACACAGTGAAGCTGATGTTTACCATAAACTGCATACTAAGCCCTGTTATCAGCAGGTCTAAAAAAATCTAATGTGTGTTCAACACTCTGTGAATCCTGTTTGGCGCTGCCTGTATCTTTCTTTCTGTATAAAGTTTTCTGCTCTGCTGGCACGTTGCTGCTTTCAGGTCCAGACTTTTGTAGTTCCTGACCTTTTGCATGGAGGTCCAGACCTGTCCCTTTTGTTTTCTATGAGGCTGAGCTATGTCAGACCCCAAACAGACACCTTTTCTACCTTTTTTACAGCAGCTCTCTCTGCAGCTGGTACCAGTGTGTGCACTGTAAATACACTAAAGTGGTTATGAGATGCCAAACGTTTCTTTTTTGGACTGTGCTGTTCGACACTTTATTTATTATTTATTGATCTGCTGATGTTCAGATCTGTAGATAGCTCCATGTTAGCTCTTCATCTGAGTGTTTCTCATCCAAAGGAAGATCTCCTGCATGAACAGAAGAAAAAAAAAAAAAAAGACGATGACCAGCTTTGTATTGGAGGCGATGCATTCCCGTGTTTTTTTGTATATTTTTATTCTGAGATGCAGAAATAATCTTGTTTGAGCACAAAGCTGTGGAGAGTCTGCCTGCAGCTCAGTTAACCTCTGAGAATGTAACTCTGACATGTTTACCGGGTTAAAGGGAATGTTTTGATGCCTTTTCAGTAATAAAACTTTTCTACCTTTGGCCTCAGGCTTTGATCCTTTCAGCCTTTGTAAAGATCTTAAAGTGAAGAGCATTAAGCGTCACAGTTTCATCAGATAATTGTTGTCATGACTGCAGTTTCAAGCTCAAACCCTCCTGAGATGATGAAATAAAGACCTGAACTGAGGACAGAGATTTAAAATGAAGTTTATTCAATGACCTTGCTCCTCACACTTTTATTTACAGATTAATTATTCTACACGATCCACAGACAGTTCACCGCTTCATCCCCTGACTCCTCCTCATCGGCTCTTCCTCTGCCATCACCTCTCCCTCCTCTTTCAGAGTCTCTTGATCTGGTCTCTGATGGTTTTTGGACTCCAAGTCCTCGCCCTTCTGCAGCTCTTTCGGACCGGCCCCCAGGCGGAAAAGCGTAGGGACCTGGCCCAGGATGGGGTTGTTCTCTTGGAGCCCTGAGATCCATTGGTTCAGGGTGGACTGGTCCCCCTGGCTGGTCATACACATGGCGTAGACTGGACCCTCATCCACTGAAACGCACACACACAGCAGCTCTGTCACACACTCTGAAAACAAGATCATCAAACCTGAACCTGAATCTAACAGCTCTTTTACCTTCCTCTACGTTGAATTCCTCATTGTCCCCGAAGTCTCGGTCCAGGTCCAGGTCCAGCTGCAGAGGATAGTCGAAGCACCTCTCCGGATCATACGGTTCCTCAACCTGCAGACAGAAAGACCCGATGAGTCTGAGCAGCTGGAGACCATGGATCTATAGGAGTTTAAAGAGCAGCGATGTCTCACCCTCTCCTCAGCAGGTACAGGATCTGCTCTCAGGATGTAATAATAAACACATTTCTTCCTCAGCCACAGAGGGAACGGACCCTCCACAAACACCGGCCGGCTTGGGTCGTGTTTGGACAGAAGCTCCATCTGAGCCGGACTCTGGATCCCTGCAGCGACACAGGAAGGACAGGAAACAAATAATATGCCATTAACTTCCTCTCTGTGTGTATCTGGATATTATCCTGAGACTATTCTGGTTTCCACAGGCTAGAAAGGCTGCACAGACTGCTGTAAAGGACTAAAACCAAACAGTTTCCTACCCATGATATGTGGCTGTGTGATCTCCTCTCCGCTCTCTGTGATGTCTGTGCACGGCAGCTACAGGAAGAGACAAAACAGAGGTTTCTGAGTATGACATGATGACAGAATATGAAAGAATGGGATACAGTATTCTAAAACACACTGAAAGCAATTATTTCTGCAGTCGTACCTGGTAGATGGTGACTTGTGCGTCCCTGTCATTGGCGATGCGGTTCAGACTGAAGCGAGCCAGGTCCACAGGGTCTTCAGGCAGCTGGTGGGGGACTGGGTATGGGTTGAGGTTTTTGAACCTGGGGAACCAGTACATGAGACGCTGGTACTTCCTCACAGGGTGACTCTTCTCTCCAAAGATCTGCACCAGCAGGACTTTGGTCTCCACGTTTGGTAAGATTCCTGAAAACACAAACATTTACAAACTCAACTTTCTTCACCCCAAAGCTTTCCAGGAATCTGGGATGTGAAAGCTGAAAAAGACCCCCACCATTGTTCTCCATCTGCTCCAGGACCTCCACGCCACACTCCTGTTGTCGGGGGTAGTGGTTGAACATCCTCTGGATGAAGTTTCGAGGCACGAAGACCTCCTTGGGGAAAACATCCAGCAGCTTGTTGTAGACAGCGAGGTCTCGCTCAACACCGAACTCGGGCATCTTCTTCAAAGCGGCGTAGATAAACTCCACGTGACCTCTCCGTCTGATGTCAGTCTTGATGAAGACATTGATCACTTTATTGAAGGTGGCTTTGGATTTAGCGTCCTCAGGGATCTGTTCAAAGAGGCCATCCTGTACGACTAGAGATCTGTCCTTCTTTTTGTCCCCTTCTTTAGAGAACTCCACCGGAGGAGTCTTTGCACACGCAGAGCTGCCATGAAAATGCCTCAGCACCTAGAAGAGAGATTAAACTTTGTTGATATGGAGTTTTACAATCCTGAAACAAATAAATCAATATAACATCAGTTAAACGAAATTATCACAAGAAACGAAACTAGTACAGTTTGGTACTCTTATCATCTTGAAATAAGACATTTTTCAGGTAAATGTGGCTCAAAATAAATTTAATGAGACAATTCTTACTAAAAACAAGACAAAAACTTGTTTTGATTTCAATTTTGCAGTGTTTTATGGATATCTTTGTGCCTGCATGTGTGAAATATGATCATAAAGAGGAATATTTGTTGACATTTATCACAGATATCTCTGCAGAGAAAAAACAAACATTTCATGACTCAGATATATGGCCTGTTTAACAGTTAAGTTACTTACAAAAGATCGCTTGAATGACTTTGGAAGAGCATTTTACTACAAAGGGGTTTTTTTTTAATGGGTCTAAAACTTGAGTCTGGACTCATCATTTAGAAAACATCTGAGTCTTCCTTAACCTAGCATAACAAGTTTCAAGAAATCCATTAAGATCTCTATCAGTCTGGCTATCATGAGCATAGACTTGAGTTCACCTGCTGCTGGGTGTTGTGTAGTAGGCTGGGCTGAGCACCAGACTGGGCAGCAGGTCTGAGTGACTGACCAAGCAGTCTGAAACTGTTCAGCTGCAGCAGACAGCGGGCACACCTCATGGTGGAGACATCACAGAGACACCCAGAAAACAGAGCTGCAGAGAAAAACAGACATGACAGAAAACACAGAATTAATCCGACTAGTTTATGCAGAAATCGACAATCCATGGTGAGTAAATGTACTACAGTGACTTTAACAGACTGTGATTATGATTCAAGAGCAGTTTAGCTTTGACCTTAATCAATAAGTAACATATTTTAGATGAGTTCGTGTAAGGCGAACTCAAATCTGGCTCCATCAGTTAACTTTCAAAGCGAAAAAAATTATCCTTGAGTAACATAAACATAAACCTGACATCCTTGAGTATGACGTTTGATCTGTAAGGGTCAATTTAGGGCACAATATCATGCTTTCTAATAGTACGTCATCATTTAATTCTGTCATTATTTAACACAAAGCTCATAAGCACATGACAGGAAATATAAACCCTCTAAATGTATATTTCAGGGCGTACCTTTAGTGCATATAAACCAACGAAGTAAAAAATTCTCCTTCACAAATCTCTCTCCGTGGACGCATCCATGTTGAAAAGCCGGTGACACTTCCGGGCGCTTCAATTGTTAGTATCCCCCGGACAGCAGAAACATTCGCCTACGGAAACGTTCCGCGGTTATCTATCTCGTATAATAAGAAATACACACATTAAGTGCATTTAATTTAATTTAATTTTAATTTCAATTCATTTTAAGGTAACTGTGTTGTGAAAGTATTGTAGCGCTTCTACATTTATTAATCCAAGAGTCACACTATTTTTTTATCACCTTTATTGAGAAGCCTTATGAACAGAACATAGTAAAACTTAGAGTCACACTAATGTGGAGGCGATAGAGGATCACATGCGAAATGTTTCAATGGCCTATTTTTTAAAAAAAAATACTGCCCTGTTTTGTAATCAAAGTATTCGTGCAATACCCAACCCAGCCACATGGTGGCGGCAAATACTCTCAAACAGGTAATGCTTCTTTAGTAGACGTACCCGCATTTAAAAAGATGCGTGATGTAAAAAAAAAAAAGATAGATAGTTGAAATTACACCAATTTGAGACTGTGAGACTTAGAGAGCAACCTAAAATGATTTTTTGAAAGACATAAAGCAACTCAGCATGCGGTTTGCCCGCGAAAAGTGAAAAGTTAGCTGCCTTTACATACACAACTTCCGGTTTGCGTTTTATTTCATTTCAAAAATGTGAAAGTATGTTTGCAATTCTTAATTTTTATTTAGTTTCATTCTTATAGTTTTTATTTTAATTGTTCTAATAAGAGTTTTAACGAGGTAGATACAGCGATTATTTTTATTATTTTAAAAAAGTTCGTTCAAAATAATTTCTTGTAGTAACAATTTTAAATATTTTCAACAACTCAAGATTGTTTTGAACTTTTATTTTAATTGCAACTTTTTATGTCATTGTGACTAGTTAGTTTGTTTGTTTTATTTTATTTTTTAAAAGTGTTTCCGGTCTTGATGTAAACTCCGGTGTCTTGACAGGAATCCACGCTCAGTGTGTGACTTTCTGACACTCCTCTCCCAGCATGGAAAACACATCTGATTCCAAACTTTACTCGTAGAAAAACTCCTCACAAGTCAAACTTGGGATTATGGATTCTTCTACTAACAGTCTGGGTGAGTAAAGCACGAAAAGCGTCTTTTGTTTGTGTGTTTGTGTTCAGTTTATTTGTTGACGGAATTATGGAAAGTTCACCGAGCGCGCTCACATACTCCTCTCTCATCGTTATGAAGGAAATTCTCCAAAGCAGTGAAGGAAATTTGCCAGTTACAACAATGCTTTCGACCAAAGAAAATGAAAGGAAAGCAGATAAATAGGATTTATCTTCTGTAAGATTGTTTCTTTATCTTTTGTTTTACTTGGTCATTCGCCTTAGGACAGTATTTATTCCATAACAGTGTTTTGGAGCTGCTGAAGTGATCCTTGGTGTATTTTGAAGAGGATGGATTTTGATGCGTGTATTAAGAGATGTGAAAATTATGAGAAAGTTTTGTGCAACTTAGAGAGACTACACAGAAATAAAGACTGAAAGTATGAAATCAGTTTATTTGTATTAAAGCGACCCCACATACACGCTTTCTGTTGCAGAAGCTGACAGAGGCTCTTGTATGTGTTGTTGCAGAGTGACAGCAGCCTCGGTGAGTTAGTGTAGGTGTACAGAACATCCTGCTGTGATGGTAAACAGCTGTCATTTACATTTTATGCTGCTGGCTGTTCCACTCTGAGCGCCTGTTGATCTCACATGAATTCAAACTGTTGCTTTACTTTGGCACGCGGGCTCTGTTCAAATTTAAGGCGTGACTAACTTTTTTTTCCCTGTGTGTATGAATCTGTCTTTGAGAGAAGTGGAGGCTGCAGAGGTTATAAACTGTAGAGCATTTAGATTTTCTGAGGGAGGTTTGGTGCACAAGGAGTGATGTATGCACCAAATCAACCACAGCTTGAAAAGACTGCAGTTTTTTTTTAATTGCATGAAATTTAGCTGTCTCTGAGACATACAGATCAGTGTACAAAGTGTATGTTGTTGCACATCTGCAGGCCTCGCTGTCCCACCTTGTGTGCTGATGTTGTGTTTACTCGTCTTGTAAAATGGTGAGGCGGTGAGGCACAAGGGAACAGTAAATATCACATGTGGATGCACTCCAGTGTCTGTGAGGAAGGCTGCTCAGAGAGCACAAACACCCTGCAGAGACCGTCTCCTCTCTTCTCTCTTTATTAGTATTCATCTACAGATCTTGTTTCATAGTTAACTCAGTTTCATCCTCTCTAAAGCAGGGGTCTCAAACTCACGGCCCGTGGGCCAATTGTGGCCCCCAGAACAATATTTTGTGGCCCCCTGCCTGAAATCAAAGCTTTGTGTTAGTGCGGCCCACGCTTTTTTTCTCACATGCATCTGGGCGTTTTATATTTTTTAACACTTGTGGGCTACCATAGCACGATTTGGCAATTGGTCACTTGTAACATGTTTGGGTCACCGAGTGGAGGGGAAATATATCCTGTCACCTTTTTGGCAGCACCTATCTGTGTGAAAAGCTCTTCTCCACAACAAACTTTAATAAGTCAAAATTCAGGTCCAAACTTAAAGATGAGCATCTTAAAGTCATACTGAGGGTCTCAGCTGCTTCCTCCCTTGTCCGTGTTTCACAGTCAGCTGACTGGACTTCTGCATGTAAAAAGTCAGATGCACAGATAACTAACAGCAAATGTTTTTGCACATGTGATGTCAAAAATATTCGTGCAAGGGGGGGTTGATAAAAATCTTACACGAAGCAGTGATGTAGAAACAACCTTATGAGAAATATCAAAGTCTAAAAACAAAACATGTAGACAGTGCTGGGTGAGAACAGTGTATGATACTCATATGTACAGTTTTATAAAGTGAAGTAAGTTATAATAACAAAGCTGACTGTCTGTTATCTGCACACATGGTCACCTCTCAGGCTTCTGATTGGATTGTAAAAAAAGCAACATGGTGAAAAAGAAGTTCAGGTCTGAAGTCATTTATCCCTAACTGTTGGATCAACAGGACTTGCAGAGAGGTTTGTCCTCTTTCTAAAAGCACATATTGTTGTTGGATGATAGCTCACGAGTTCTGAGGTTTGTCAGCACACTATGGTGGCCTGTAATGGTCATTCATGCAGTCAGATCATGAGGAGATGAGAAGTAGAAACTGTACTGTTGTCATATGTTTTTCTGCGTTGAGTGTGTAGGAGGAGATTTGGGACAGAGTGTAAGTTGTACAGAGATCAGCAGGAAGTTGCATCATTTTCCCAGTATGTTGTTAAACTGCTTTCCCTCAGAGGAACAGGCGTGTTGTTCTGCTGGAGCGTGGAGGCAGGCAGTCATGGTTTCTGTCTTTAAGAAGCCTTTACTGTACTCGTTTGAGATAAATCAGATAAAAAAATGTGCCTGTTCTTGGATTAGTCAGGCTTTATCTCCACATCATAAAAGCTGATTGATTACTGACAAATAGGAAGCTTGAATGAGCCACTTCTTGTAAGATAAACAGGTTATTCTGAGAATGAACAGCAGCTCCCGCAGACTGAGGCTCTGTCCTAGATGCATACTAATATTGAAGCAATTGTTGAGCAAATTCAACGCTAGATTCTTCAGTCTTAAAAACGCCTGCACATCAGCACATGCATGGACGCTCTGGTCATGGTTTGAAAAGCAGAAATGTGTTATCTGCTCAAAGGGGACAGAAACTCAAACAGGTGATTGTGGGTTTTCATGGTTCGTGCAGAAACAGAAGAGAAAGCAGATTTTTCAGATTTCTCATGACACCTGAAAGTCAAATAAATCATCTGACAGCTTCCATCCTCAGAGGTTTACATGACTTTATGCCAGGAACAACCTGATCACATTTGTGGCATTCCCCTCTGCCTGTTGACGCTGTGGTAAAATGCTAATGCCAAGAGGGTGAGGCTGCAGATAGACGTGCTATGTGGGGATGACAGCAGATTAAAGATAATCGTGTTTCACTCATGAACTTAAACAACTCTGAGAATTGTTTAGCCATTGGCTCATGTGGCGACATGCCTGCAGATAGAACTTATAAAATGCTATTACTGTGATTGAGTTGATCACACAGAGCTAGACGAAGTAGTAAATAAACATTAAAAGTTGAGTATTTTACTGTAAACACAGGGAGCAGTAGAGTGGAGACGTTATAGGTGACACCCACTTCCAAGATCAGATTGATGCATCCATAAAGCTGCAGCCATGAAACTACCAGATGTGGGGGAAGTAAACTACAGACACGGTGACACTCAAGAAGGTTACTTGTATGCTCAATGAAAGCTGCACAAATTATTTAGGCCATACACAGCTGTGGCACCATGGAAACAATCGGATTGCGTTGCAGCTTCCTTGCTTTTTGCATATGCATGATTAACAGCAAATGTATTTATAGCCTTAAACAAGCACCTGTAGCAAACTGGACCTGGAAATAAGTAACAGCACACCTGTGAAAACAGCTATTAGTTGCATTTCACTCATGAACGAGCAGCCAGTTGAGAGGAGAATCACAAAGAAACATGGGGCGCCATTCGCTCAGCGTGAGCTGGTTTGACCCCCTGCCTGGACCATTTGCCGCATGTCTTCCCCCTCTCTCTATTTTCCAAATTTCCTGGCTCTTCTCAGCTGTCCTAGCCATAAAAAGGCAAAAATGTCTCAAAATTAACTTAAAAAAAAAAACGAAGAGGGGACAGTATTTGTGGGCTTTGTACTCCGTGATGAGCAGTCTGTTGGAGATTTGATCAGTAAACAATCAGTGAAGAAGTTTTAATCCAGGGCTGAGATTCATAAGAAGTAATTTATGACAGGCATGAATCCAAAACAAGAAATAAATAAAAATCTTACTAATTTAATTTAAAGGATTTAAGTGTTTAAATAGCAAAAGCATGTTTGTGGTCCTGAGGGAGTGACTCTATAAATCATGTTTGAGCCTCAGGTTGTTTTTTGTCTCTGACTCTAAATCTGATGCTCGGAGCTGCTGTCAGTAAATCAGAAAGAATCCACCCAGAGCAGTCATCTTAGATCAATGTTGAGGTCTGTAGAGATGAAATCAGAAACTCTAACCCTCGTCTCTCCTCACTCTGAGCCTGGCATCCCTTAAGACAAACACACGGAGCAGGCTCCGTCCTGTTTGAGTCTGTTTCTGGGAGATAGAGCAGGGAGATGTGTGACAGTCTGTTGACCTGCTGCCAGCGCCGTGAGCTCACACATCCACACATCCACCATCTTCTCTGCTGTTTGGGTTATTTATAGAGGCTTTTATCCGCTAAGACAGACGAGCATTTAGCAGCATACCATAAAGGCCGACTTTAAACCTGCGTCTACTGAAGAATCTAAATTAAGAAGCTGGACGGCTGCTCGTCAGGAAAAGGGTTCGATCATTCGAGGTTCTCAATGTATTTCACATAAGGAAACCTTCTCAAGCAGCTCGGTCAGGTTGATCTCTAATTACAGATTTCATATAGTTATAAGGTATCCACCAATCCGGTCTCATTTTATCTGAACACACGGTCCCTCCTCAAACTGTTAACTGGATTGTCGACAAAGCAGAAAACGGAAAAGGAAGTCTGGACTGGAAGTCGTTTGCCGCTAACTGTTGGGAAACAGAGAGTATGATTTATGAATTTGTGTCTGATCGACCTGTTTTTGTTATTAAAGGATGTGCAAAGTCTGGGAAACAGAGATTTGTTTTTGAATGAAGTTTTCTTAAGATTAACCCTTTGTGCTGAACTCCGCCGTGCAGATCGCGCAGTCAGTCTGTCGAGAAGCAGGAGTTGGGGGAGCGGCAGAGAAAGTCTTCATCTGCGGTGATGCTGTTCTCGGTTCCACTCTCGTGCAGGGGCGTACAGGAAGTCGAGCAGTGGTGAGGCATCGGAATCAAAGCAGAGCAAAATGCTGCGCGTAGGAGGTTGAGGTCATTATGCAGGTTACAGGTAGAGAGAAGGAGTGGGTGGACACCGTGAGAATTTGCTGCATGTGATTTAAACAAACTTCTGCATGGGACATGCTTCATATGCAAACATCACTCTTTCACTTTTTTGGGGATGTTTTTCTGACACTTTGAGGACGTTTTGCAGACGTGGCAGTCCTGATGACAAACAGATTTTCTGCAGATAAAAAGAAAAAGAAGGAATGCATGCTCTGCTAATTATATCTACTGCTTCCACTCCGCTACTGGCTCCGCTCCTGGATGGATGAAAAGGGACGTTTTTGTAAACTTGAACATCAACCAGTTGGACCAGAAAGCCTGTAAAGCTGAGACTTCACAACAGACTCCCTCGAGTCCAAGAATGTGTGGCTGCGCAGCTGTCAGGCAGCCAGCCTCCCACAAGACCTGAATCAACCCCGAGCTTCTCAGAAATCAAAATCAGACATTAGGGTTGTTTTCAGTGTTGAAACCTCTTCGTCTTTCTCTCTTTATTTATTTATTTAATTTTTTTTTGGAGGTTATTGGAAACGTGTTGCCTTTTATCCGAAAAACACCAAACTGAGCCCTCAGTCCTCGGAGCGTTCAGCAGAAAAAAACAAGTTTTTGGTGAACTGATCAGATTCATTTTCCCCCTAACAAACATTCTGACTTTGTTTCTACATGGACTCTCTTTCTGTCTGTCTTCAGAGCAGTGAAAAGTCAGCAGCTTGTTAAACTTTTGGCCTCTTAAGTGTCGACTTTCACCAGACGACAGCTGCAGTCTCACAGTTTTATAGTTTGTCTGAGTCACCAAATTAATGTTAATTGAGCGTGGGTCATGTCCAGATATTAGAGGCCAGCTGACTGATCCTACCTCCTTTACAGGCCGCAGGAATTTAATGTTGGAATAACTTTAACAAATAAAATACATCTCATTCAACAGAATAAATTTATTAGCAGAGCTTTTGTTCAGGATGTTATCTTTTGCTTCACTTGCTGTTCCTCCGTGGAGCTTTCCTCGAGGTTATTGACAGTGGGAGTGAAATAGAAAAGGTTTAATGGAGACATCTCTTTAGTGGGTGAAGTCACTCTACGTCAAAATCAGATAGTGCTGTCTGCTGGTTAAAAAGAGTGTTGATATTCCTTTTTCCTTTTTTTTAAAGAGGCTAGATTTCCAACTTTCTTGTGAGATAGTGTTATTCTTCTTTTTGAGGTGTTTAAATTACTTATGAGACTCTAAAAAAAACAGTTTTGTTACAGCATAATCCTGAATGGATTGACATGTGTCTGCTAAAACCTCTCGTCTTTCTCACTGACAGACCAATTCCTGATTTCCTCATGTTTCCACAGGGATTTACGAATAATCATTCAATACTTAAAAAATGTAATGGTTTATGTGACTATTACGTCATCTTAAAATGTATTTTGAACATTTTTTTTTTCTTTACCAGCCCTTGGTTGAAGGTCTGGTGGATGTGGTCCAGGCAGGATTAATGGAGAGCAATTTGTGAAGCGGGGGATGATAGATTTGGGATTTAACATTAATAAAACTGTCGCATAAGCATCTGAAAGCTGTCCACTTTTTGAAGTTAAACAACAAAAAACTTGATAATTAAATTAAAAAAACGTCCAAAATAACTCGAGAGCATCGAGGCTAGTTGCTGGTAAACAGGTGCAGCACTGTGAGATTCAGAACGGGATTTAAAACAGAGTTCTGCAGCTTCAGAGATTTACTGGAGGAACTCGGCAGCTCAAACTTTGGGAGATAAAACTAGAACGTATAAGTGGATCATATCTATTCGTATATTGGCCCTCAACAGCTTGGCACAGTCCCTTTCTTCTCCTCTCAGTAGAGGGGCCCAGCGTTAGCAGTGGCTGTTGAGTAATAATTTTGCCTGAAATGCCGATCCTGAGTTTCCACAGAGATCACTGGTAGTTTGGCGGAGGATGCACCCAGCATGCATCAGTCTGAACAAACAAGATCGACGAGGACAGGAAGTCAGGCACAAGAGAGTCATGTAACATCTGCTGAATTTCAAAATAAAACACCATGTTAGGACTTACAACTGTTTATCAAATCAAATCCACAGAAAATACTTTTTAATGAGGGATGAAACTGTTAACAGCTACAACTTACTTGTCAGACTTGTTTCTGACCCACTCTGGTGCTTTAGCTGTTAGTTTGAATCCACATAATCTATCGATCCTCTATACCGCTTATCCTGTTCAGGGTTGCAGGTGTCTGGAGCCCATCCCAGCTGTCTTATGGCAAGAGGCGGGGTCCACCCTGGACCGGTCGCTAGTGAATCACAGGGCTGACACATAGAGACAGACAACCTTTCATGCACACACTCACACCTACGGGCAATTTAGAATCACCAATTGACCTAATGAGCATGTTATTGGACTGTGGGAAGAAGTCAGATTACCCAGAGAAAATCCACTCATGCACGGTGAGAACATGCAAACTCCACACAGAAAGGCACACTGTGCCTGAACGGGGACCTGAACCATCAACCTTCCTGCTGTGACACAGCAGCGCTAACAGCAGCGCTAACAGCAGCGCTAACAGCAGCGCTAACAGCACAATATTTCCAGAAAAGAGAGTCACACTTTTGGCTAAATCTTACATGCAGATATCTTGGTGTTTTTCGCTGCTGCAGGAATCTGTTTGACTCTGAAGCATAAGGCCCAGAGCTATAGATGTGGAATGCTCCTTTAACATAAACCTGTTCTAACTCATAAAACTGTCACAACATTCAGTGTTTGTATTTTCTAACAACTCTGACCATGTCAGACGTGTCCCACGTGGATGAACCTCGTGTGTTTCTTCATCTTTTTGTTTTATTTCTCTGGAAATGTGAGTGTTCAGCCCCCGCTGCATGTTTCTGTGGCGTGCTGATGAACTGGAGGTGTTTCTATGAGACCATCAGTAGAAATAAGAGTCTCTTGTCTGCCATGGTTGAAAAGCATTCATGCATCATTTCCTGTCATTTCTCTGCTGCTGGTTTTGTCTGAGCAGGAATGTTGGATTCAGCTGCCTTCAGAGGAAACACAGAGGCGCTTTTGGACGACTCCAACACTGAGTGAATAAAATAAAATGTCAGATAGAGTGACACATAATGCTCATTCCTCACACTGATTCCTCCACGTGAGCACTGTGCTTCTACGGACCGCTGCACTCTGAGGTTTAGAAGAATTCCAGTGAATTGGATTCAGATCAGATTCCTGCTTCCCATGAACTGCTGCCAAACAGTGATGAGTCACTCACAGTCGACTCGTAACTGAAAAATGAAAACAAGAAAAGCAGACTTTCAGAGAAAAGAGCGGGAGAGTATTCATGCATGCAGATGCATGCGTGTGAGTGAGTATGTGTGCATGAGTGTGTGCACTCTCCGTCAGGAGCTGACCGAACTCATGAGTGTGAGACCTGCAGAAAAGTGAGAGCCTGGTCTGAGTGACTTGCACAGCATGAACGGCACAGTTACAGACCTCCCTTCTGTCTTCTGCTTTTAATTCTTGTGGGACGAAATTTTACTCCAGTTGTGCACAATTCTAGTTGTAATGGAAACACCGGAAAGGTGCAATTTAACTTTTTTGAAACTTCAGAATCATCGCTTTTATTTTGCAAAAAGTGTAATGGAAACGCAGCTACTGGCTGTATAATTAATGGACGTTGTCTCCACGGCATCACCCGTCTGTTTCTGAAACGGATTTTTGGAGCAAAACAGCCGGCGCGGCCATATTGGAAATGAGGAGTCTCCACAGTAACAGCCATAGGGTGCCCGGTAGTCATGTGAGCTGAGCTGTGCCTCTGATTGGACGAACTCTTAATATTGTCTAAATTGCCGAGTAAGTGATTCAGACGGGAGACATTCTTTGTACTTTGTGCTTATTTTGGCTGTGAAAACGGCTTTTTTTGGCTTGGTGTGTACGTGACTTCCGATACTTCCAGAGCCAGCCTCAAGTGGACACTCGAGGAACAGCAGACTTTAGCACTTCAGCATTGTCTCATATTTTCAGACCAGAGGCTGCCGCTTTGTCACCCATCTGTTCCTGATACAGAGCAATGAAGCCTTTGGTCTGTGAGGTCCGTATTGGAGTTGCTGACTCAAGAGGTGGGCTTTGAGCCTCATTGCTAACAGCTATAGTGTGCCAGACCTGTCAGTCATGTGAGCTGCGCCTCTGATTGGGTAAACTCAGGATCTTAATATCTTCTAAAACCGCTGAATTAGTAAAAAAAACAACAACATCCCATTAAGGTGTGAAGTGATAGAGAACCAGGCTGTAAATATGTTTTTTTTTTTTAAATGCTGTAAAAGTTTGGGGGTTTCTTTGGCTTGGTGTGTGTGTGGTTTTCAGTCTTTCTGCAGCCAGCCTCAAACGGACACTTGATGAACTGCAGCTTTTAGCACTTCCACCATTCACAAAGGCTTCATTTTTAAAACCAGATGTTGCCCCTTGGACTGGTTTAACATTTGGTTAAGTGTGTGTGTTATTAGACTTTAAATCCTTACACACTTAAGTATCTGGGATTTTTTGCTTTGATTTTTTTTTTTTATTAAGATATTGTGTTTTCCCCCAAAATTTGAATCCTTCATTTTAGTCTTTTCTGGGTTGAAAAAAACATTACCGCTTTTCTCCAGCAGAGGGTGAAATGTTTTTCTTTGCCAGTCTAGTAACGTGATGTAAGTTCCCTTGAATACATCCTAAAAACTGACTCACGTGATGTTCGTTTTTTGGTGAAATATGGCTCCTGATATAGTCTGTAGACATCATCATCGTTTAATTTTACAAAAATCACAAATCGCAAAAATTGCAAAAGAATTGAATCGGGAGAAAAGCATTGTCCCAGCCCTAACACACACACACACACACACACACGCACACACACACAATAGTCTACTGTGTATTTAAAGGACTGTCAGTCAGTGTCACTACCCCAACATGCGCTGTGACAGAAAAAGACCGAGTTATTAAAAAAGATTTGGAACAGTTTGGAGACACTTCAATGTCCAGATTTAAATCCATAACTCCCACATTACGGCTGCTGCTCCCAGTTAAAGCCGACAATAAAACTCTTCATCCATCCAGCTCCTGTATAAAAGCAGCCCTCTGAGCCCAGCCTCCCTCTGCCAAAAGCAGCCTGAGCAGAAAGTGTAGCAGCAGCAGGAGGAGGAGGTGGAGGGTGTGGTGCCTTCAAACTGACAGGCAGAGCTCAGAATAAACAGAACGTGGACTCCACTAAAAATAAGCAAGTTTTCTTCTCTGCACAGGAACAGAAGCTTCTGATGTAATGTGTGTTTACTGGAATATCACAGCGTATGTGTGAGAGCAGAGTTTACAGACAGACTCAGGCCTAGTTGGGGACAGTTAATTTGTTTTTTCCCCCTTAAACTCATCTGTAAACAGTCTTTATTGGAGGACAGTAACTTCCTTTCTAGTTAACATTCCTGCTGAGCAATGAGCAGATGGAGACAGAGAGATGTCCAGAGAAACAGTCTGTATGGAGAGCAAAAGCAGGAGGAACACGACTCAGCACAAAAAACTTGTGGATACACAGGAATGTCTGATCCATTATAAGCTGGACTGAATGTGAGGTGTTTGAGGTCTTTTTTCCTTCATCCTGGTACTTTTGGCTGTCAGGAGCTGTCATGTCACAGCAGGAAGCTTGCAACATGGACTGTCTCTGTGCAGAAAGCATCACGTTCAATTCGAGTTTGAATGATCTCCTCCTTTGGAAGGAGTTTTTTTTTTAATCCTCTTTACAGCTCAGAGTTTCCATGAGTAAACAAGAAGCAACAAAAAGATTTCACAATTAAAGCTTCTTGGTGGAGTTCCTGCCTGCAGCATCCTGTTCAGAGTGACATGTCCTCAGTTTGGAGTACATGCTATCTTTGATCTGTGTGTGTGTGTGTATAAATCAGAGGGTAAGCAGTGTGTGTGTTTATCACAGTGTTAACAGTCCGTAACACTGGAGCCAGCTGCAGAGCCTCAGATCTCTGGATGAGGATGAGGATGTTGTCAGCTCTCATGAGGAAGCTGCAGCTGGTGATGGTCGGATGGATTCCTGATGTGGCCGAAGGAGTGAGGAAACCTGTTATGTAATCAGAGTCAGGTGGAGAGGAGTCAGATGGAGGAGTGATTTCAGTCTCATGTCAGTGTGTCAGGTAACAGCTGATTTATTGATCTACTTTATCAGCTCAGTTTCTGCAGCTTTGGTCTGCACTTCCATCTCAGAGACGATATTAAAAAACCTGCTGATATGAAAACAAATAAAGTATAACACATTGTACCTGCAAGCCGTCTAGTAAACAGGTCATATACTCAGGAGGAAAAACACTCCATGATTGCTGTACGACAGTTTCCCTCAGAGGTTAGTTTGTTACTTATATGAACTCAGATTTATAAAAATAGATTTGAAGCATTTGTAGTTTACATAAACAGGAATGTGAGATCAGCTATGTGTGGGGGGCGTTTTTATGAGCAAGAGACCGACATATATTGAAAAATCTGACAACAATCATTTTTTAACAAACAGTCGAAATTCACTTCAGGACATTTCGGTCAGTAAAATATGATTTCAGACAGATTTTTAATTTTTCTCTCTCAGAATAACTTCAAACACAGAGAACACAGAGCTGATTTGAGGATTTTAGAAGCTCTTGGCTCGTATCCAGTATCCAATTAGAGGTATGAGTGGAGGTAGACCTCAACCATTACAGGTGCCAACAGCAGGATTACCACACCTTGTTCCACAAAGCAGCTTTCATATTGCTTATTTTGGTTTTGAGGTCTTCTGTTGTGTGCTCGGAAACACCACACGCATCTACCCTGTTCAAGATATTTAGCCAAAGGTTCCCTTTATTCTTATTTCTAATCTTGACGAACGGCTAGCTGATACAAGCTGTCTGTTCAGTCTATATTCTTCTAATAAAATGTTCGTCTCCTCTGCAGAAAAAAAATTCTTGCTCATTTCGAAGTGACACTCTGAGCAGTGTGCTTGTTTTACCGCACCTTACGGTGCAGATGGATTGTTGTGATTACACCATGCAAAGAGAAGCATCAAATGAACCCTGATCATGTAGGACCCTACACTCCCTCATGACCCTCCTCGTAAGACTCTGTAGATATGTGTAAGGCATGATCCTGCATCACGCATGATGTGTGACCTCGATTCAGCAGGTTCTTTCAGATTAGTTTAATTTCTGTGGAGCTCTAAACTCTGTAATCCTGAGAGATTTATCACGCTGTTAGAAGCGAAGAAAAGCAGAATCGTAATTCACGTCCTCTATCGAATCCTCAGTCTCGTAAATTCAGAAACCGGGTTCCAAGTTGGATCCAGGTCTTAAAAACCAAAGACACATGGATGGTTTGATGACTCGTTTTTCTCTACAGCTCAGAAAACGTCCACATCACTGATTTATTCAAAGAGGAAACTTTATCTGGGTTTATTTCAAGTTTTCTACGATCATTTGTTCAGAGCTGGTAGATGTTTTTTGATTATTTTCTGTGAAGAGACATAAATAAAAACTCCAAACAGCATCAGCAGCTGTTTAACTCTCTCAGGCTGCAGGTTTCAGATGGTAACATGTCCGGCGTCCATCTCTGTCTTTCTCTCTGTTGGAGCAGAAAAGGAAACTTGTTTATTTGCTCTCAGCGTCCCTCTCCTCTCAGCATGCATTTCTGCTTCCCTCAGCTTTTTCTGTCCACGTTCCAGCCTCACTAAAGGAGCGCAGGAATGTTCTAATTGTTCATCAGGAGGAAGCGTTTAGCGTGGAGGAGTCAGGACGGCTGTTAAAGCTGCAGCTTCTCTTGTGTTAAAGTCTGCAGACAGGAAGAAGAAGGAGTTTAAGAGCCGGGACTCAGGGGTACACAGGTTTGGGTCTGCAGTGTGACTCTGAAGGGTCATATTTAAGGATTTACAGTGACTGTGAACGAGTCTCTGTCTTTAAAAATGAGGTTGGACATGTCTGAAGATACACCTGAGAGGAGAAGAGAGCAGCTTCAGATTTCTAAAGTGAAGTTTTTAGTTACCCAGGGAGAAAAAGTTATCACTCTGTAGCCGATTTAACCCAAACAAACCTACAAAAAGAGGACAAGGACAAAAATAAAGAAGACATTAAAAAAATCTGATTTTAAAGTCTTTTTTTATCTTAAAGTTCTGCCTTTTAATCTCACAATTCTGTTTTTAATCTTCCAAATCTGACATTTGTTTCATACTTCAGTCTTATTTCTTTGAACTCTGGTGTAAATTTTAAAATTCTGATGTTTTTCTCTGAAATTCTGAAATTGTGATATCTTCCTCAATATTCTGTCATTAGACACAAAAGTCAGACTTTTTTCCCCCCAAATTCTGACATTTATTTACTACAAATTCTGACTTTTCCCTCACAGTTTTGAAATCTTAAAAAATTCTGAATATTTTTTCGAATAATCCAAAAAAACTGAGCTTTGTCCCACATAACTCCAGGATAAGTCTTAAAATCCTGACTGTTGTTCTCCACAATTCTGACAAATATCTTACAGTTTAGATTTTTTTTCTCATAATTCTGACATAAAGCTGGGAATACACCAGATAAGTTTCTGCTCTGTTGCGTGTTGACTGCGTTCTCTCTCATCTGTCAGCTCACACTAGCTGCGTGTTTATTCCGGCACGCATCAGGACCTCCAGACAGCTGAAGTCACAAACCGGAGACTTCCCTGGATTCCCATCCAAATGATCCTCTCCTGGTTCATGTAGGGCTGCAAAACCTCAAACCTGTTGACTCCTGGTCTGACTCTTCTCATTATGTCGGTTTGTTGTTGTAGTCAAGCTAAAAACCATCTGGTTCGGACATACTTTGTTTTATTTTGAAAATCACTGGGAATTTTTAGGTGATTTTTGTGTACGACTTCCTGTCCCTCTTGATCAGCTTTTAATAAATTGACGCGTCACTGCTCTGGAATCCAGCAGAAATAGCAGCAGCAGGGACGCAGCCGGAACGCTACGAAGTGAGTTGACACATTGACTTGAATAGAAACCGAATAGAAATAGAGTCAGACCGGAGACGCATCTGGTATCTGATGATCTACTCCAAGTGTTATGACATGATCCTAAATTTAGACTTTTTTCATACTATTCTAAAATTAAAGCTGAAATTCTGCCCCCCCCCCCCCCCCCCCCCCCCCACTCCACACACACACACACACACACACACTTAATCGTACATTTCTGACATCTTTCTTAGAATTTTGGGGGGGAAAGAAAGTTGAATTTTAATCTTAGATGTTGAAAAGTCAAATCAAAATTCTTGGATGAAAGTCAGATATGTGAGGGGGGAAAAAAGTCTTTTTTTTATTGCTTTAAAGTCTGTGAGAGTTTTTGGTACATCCACTCACTTAATTTCTTCAAGTGGCTCTCATCCCCTTTGGTTGAAACCGGATAGTTTGACTTTACAGAGTCATAAACTTCTCTCTGCTGCAGAAAGTTAAATCATCTCTCAGTCTGTTTTCACGTCAGGATGTCTTTACATGATCTAAGAGAGCTGGAGAGCTGCAGGAGGAAACTGAAGACTGAAATATTACGGGCAAAATATTTTTCTACACAAACAGATGCTGCTCCCACAGCTCCTATCAGCTGTCAGCATCACTGCCTGGTTTGCCTGTTAGTGTTGTTTTTACTCCGCTGTGCAGATATTCTTTAGAATCTTTCAGTAAATCATGATCTGAATGAGAGGAAAGTAGATTTCGGTCTAGACTTTGGTCTATCCTGCTGGTTCCAGAGAGACAGTGTAGGTTCTGTAAAAAGTCCTGCTCATCCCATCAGGGGAATGTGAAAGCTTGACCGAGCGTTCAAAGATCGTGCAGAGATACTAGAAAAACAGGATGATGGACTTAAAACCCAGAGAGAGCTCGATTAAACACGTGGAGGTTTTGAGACAGAGTCTGTGAGTACATGTGAGGTTTCACTGGAAATTCCCATCGAGCTGTTTGAACAATCACTTCCTTTTTCCTGCTCTCTGGCCGCTGGCCTGAGGTTTCTGTGCAGGCTTTTATTTTGATAGATGAGACAGGAAGTGAGAGATCTCTGGAGGGAAATCAGCAGAGACATCAGACGGGTCAGAGAGCAGAAACCAAATATTCATCTCATCATCTCTTGTTTGTCTTTATCTGACTGAAACACGCTGCTGCTGAGGTTTCACTGAAGATTTTAATGATAACGTAGAAAAGAGAAGTCAGCGTTTATGTTTCCTCAGGAAACATTTGATGGATCCTGCTCTGTGATTGGCTGATCTGTTCTGATCATACGTGTGATTCTCGGTTTGATTATCAGGGAGTTGTTACATGTTCCTTCTTTACAGTCAGGGGGAGTAAACTGGGTCAGAAGGTTTTCATACTGTCCTATAAATGAATCAGGTCTTACAGGGTTTGATTGTGACAGAGGAAGAAAAACGTCACTCTGGAAAGAAACGAAAACCCCGACCTGTGACCTGAGGCGAGCGCTGGAAACCGGTCTAATCAGACCTGAGTGCTGGAGGAACATTCGTCTCCTCTTGTTTCTGGATCAGCTCCAGACATTTTGCAACAGCGCTGATGATGAAATGTTGTTCCAGTGAAACTGTTACACAGAGGAAAATGTCTTCAGAAGCCACAGCGAGTGAATCATCGGCCTCATCTGCCAAAATCTTCAGAAGGCCTCGGGTGGCTTTGACATCACTGCACTGGCAGAGACCGGCAGTTTGCAGAGAGCAGATCCAGGCTGCAGGAACACTGAGGGCACACACGCCGACTCCAAACCAAGCTTTTACTTCTGTTTTCAGTTATCCACTCAGAGCTTTGAGATAAATGATCCACTTTCTGTTTTGATACGGGGACGGTGCATATTTATCTACACAAGCTAACAAACGGTTCGTTTCCAGCCGCAGTCCGGGCCAGATGTCAGAACAGACTCCAACAAAGAGTTAAAACACATGAAGCGTGCAGGACAAACACGCAGCAGCTTCATGCAAATTAAAAAAAATACATGAAGCACATCGAGAAACGTTTAAAAAACAGGATGGAGTTGAAGAATGCAGCTTTCTAAAGTCTGTTAATAATCACTCTAACATCACTGAAGATCAAAACACAAGAAGAAGAAGGACACACAGAGACAGGAAGTAAACACCCAGGGACACACAGGGAGTAAGAACTACAAAATAAAACATTTAACACTGAAACAAGGGTGAAAATAACACACATGAGGGAAAAAAAGACAGGATGCACAAGGTAAAATGAAGAAATGAAACAGGAAATGACCAAACAAGTAAAATACAACAAGTAATTATTTCACATAAAGCAACATAAAACAGAGAGGTGAGACAAAAGATCGCCTCATAGAAAATACAGTCCAGTGAGCCAATAATAAGTATAAGAATACTTTACAGCCAAACTTTGTGTCTTTCCATCACTGTTAAATGTCGTCAAACTTCGTTCTGATCAGCTTAAGGAGATTGTAATGATCAGTGATGAGAAGTGTTTTCTTCCTGCTTTTGATGAGGAAACTTGAAGCCTGGTTCTGCTCCTCTGAGGACCAACAGATAAATGTGACGTGTGAAAGTTAAAGAATAAGGAACCTCAGCTCTGTTTGAGGGTCTGTTGGCTTGAAAAAGATGAAGTTTTTCCATCAAAGTATATTTTATGTAGCCTTTGTTTCACCTTTATGTTCCCTCTGAGATCCTGTTTTGTAAGGGGGTCTTTTTGATGATTTGTGCAGCTTTAACGCTCAAGGAAGCAACTGAGATTAGAAACACAGGCTTGGTCCATTCTCTGCCTGCACGATCTGACAAAGAAGGTGGTTTATTTTAAAGTTCTGGACTTCTATTTTGCCCATCAACTTTTAATTTTTTTTCCCCAGCAGAACCAGGATTACAGACGCAAACACAGTTTGTCCAGTGCAGGAAAACTTCTGGAGCGTAATTGGAGCTTTAAACTATGAAACAGTTTTTACTGTCCTGAATTTTACCCTTTACTGAGTCTTTACAAGATCTGTGCAGAGAGCTGTGGTGTCTGAGGACCTCTTACCTACTTCTTACCGAGCAGCAGAAGTATTTCCTCAAAGATTCAGTCCATTAACACCCCGGCTCTGCTGGCTGGAAGAGCAGAAGTAACACATACAGAGGAGGGAGGAACACGAAGCATAGCAGGAAAATATGCTCCTGACGCTCGCTACGAGCAGCTTAGTTCCACCCTGTGACACTCCAGCACACACAGTCTGGACCAGAACCAGGTCTGGCCTGCAGAACTGTCTCTTCTCTGCTCACAATGGAGTCTTTAAGAGGTTTGGACTCATCTGTGTCTGAGCACAAAGCTCTGAACATCTGTAAATGGACTCCACGCCACAAACACACACAGACATTTAACTTAAACTGTAGACCTTTTATCTGGAGGGTTGGAATTCCAAGTCTGAGAAGTGTCCTGGTTTCTGTTTGTAGTCTTAGTAGTGTCAGCCAATCAGGTGTCAGCAGGAAGAACACAATCCAACGCATCAACATCCCAACAATCCGCCTTTAGATTTCCTGATGTCCCTGAATGCATCGGAAACAAACAAACATTGTTAAAGTAGTTTTCTGCTCTCTGTGTGCAGATGACGTCTCAGCAGACAGCAGTGCAGAGTTCCCGGACCGAGCGTCCCTGATGGAGGTTCGCCTGCAGGCCCAGGAGGACGAGATCACGCTGCTCAAGTCCTCGTTGGCCGACGCTCTGAGGAGGATCCGCCTCCACGATCAGCTGCTGCCGTTACTGAAACAGCAGCTCATCGCAGGTGAGGCGGTTAAGATAGTGGAAGACAGTTTATTTACTGCTCTAAATCAAACACCCGCCGTCTTTTACTGCCTACTGTGTGTCACATCGAGCAGTTCAGATACGACAGTGAAATGTGTCTCCATCTGTTTCTCTTTTTAAAGTTAAATTTTTGGTCTTTTTCAGACATTATTTAGAGAGAGCAGATAGAAAAGGAAACAGGGTGAGAGAGGGGAGTGGTGTTATAATAATAATAATAAGAAGAAGACGAAGAAGAAGAAGAAGAAGAAATAATAATAATACCACCTTAGGTCACTTAACACACAGATAAAATAGTGAGAAGACAATAATCGACACTATAAAATTAAACAAATACAATTTATAGTCAGAGAACTACCACACAAGAATGAACATAGCAGTAAAATGAGTTAAAAAAAAAGATATGCAATAAATTACAAAAACAAAACAATCATGGTAGAATAAAAACAAAGTATAAAGAATGACATGTTGACCTCGGAGCATCCAGGAAGTGTTTTGTTTTGTCCTGATCTAAAACAGCTGCTTACCTGAGTTAATGTCAGGAAATACCTGATCATGCTCAGTGTTGTCTCTCTTAGCTTCGGCTGTATGAACCGCCTCTTTGCAGAAAAGAGTTAAAATTTGTCTTCTTGAATCTCTTGCAGTGAATCCAGCTGCTGCTCGAGTCCTGAACCAGGTCTGCTGCTCTGACGGCTGTAACAGCAGGAAGCTGTCGTCCAGCTCAGCAGGTGACGGGATCAGAGTCTCTGCCAACAGGTAACGGGCTCACGCTGGTGAGGGGGGGCTGTTTGTCGTTATGTAGAGTTTATCTGTCAGTGCTGACCTTTGACCTTTCTCTAGCCAACTGTCAGACTCTCTGAGCACGGCTAACGGACACATAGGAAGCTCAGAGTCCCTGAAACAAAGACCTGGACCTGCCACACAGGACAGGTCGACACAGACAGACCCGTCCCCCTCAGTGCAGGACAGGGTCCACCTCTCTAGGCGAGTCCAGAGCCTGAACCTGGAGGACGCCCTCCCTCCTGCAGAGCCTGGTGCAGACGGGATGCGAGCCAAGCTGCACCGCGTCCCGGGTCTGGAGGAGGATGAGGAGCAGGAGGAGGATGAAGAGGGTTGGATGTCGTCTGTGGAGGAGCCCATCCAGCCCACCACGATCCGAGGTCTGCAGAGGGAGGAGTCCCAGGACGGAAGCTGCTCCCCCGAGGATCCTGGCAGCTCCTCCCCTTCTGTCAGAACCCCAGACCAGAACCCGAGCCCCAGGTCCGGACCTCTGTCTCCCATTCAGGAGGGAGAGAAGAAGCCGCTGTGCGTTACTTCGACACCACCGCCGTCCTCACAATCAGCCTCCTTCCTCTCTTTCTCTCTCAGTGATTCACCAACTAATAACAACCAATCAGATTCTTTCTTTAACATGTGTGTGGCTGCAAACCCCAGGTGTGCAAACCCTCTAATGACACGGTCCACCTCAGGGTAGCAGGTTAAGTCCAGCACAGAGTCAAAGTCCAACAGTGGGAGAATAAAAGATCCAGCAAATCAGAGCAATTAAAATGTTGGTGTTATTTGAAGTAATCGTGATGGAATTCAGGAATTTGATTTAAAGAGGTTGAAACTTCTGGAAATGAGGTTGTGATTTGCAAATATCAAGATGCTTTTTGAAGCTGTGAAACATTTCGAAATGCCATTTTTGCAGCAGGATTTATTTTCACGGAAAAAGAAAAGTTTCGGCTCGGATCAGTGCATGATAAATATTTTAAATGAGAGCAAACAACTTCAGAAACACTGGTTCTTATTCTGAGGTTATACTTCCAGGATCTTTTTCATCATTAGCAGATCTGGGCCCCGTAGATTAGTCTGTCTCAGTAAATTAAACTCGGGAGGCTGACGACACGTCCTGTCGTTGTGCTCGCTCTCTCCTCTGTGTACTTTCCTCTCCGTGTGTTTGAGCAGTGGGCGAGCGAACAGAAAGCCTTTTTGTGCAGCATAATGGCGGCACTCGTGCACACTGAGTGACAGATCCCAGATTAACTTCACGGCTCACACACACACACACACACACAGACACACACACACACACACAGGTTTGAGCTGAGTGGAAAGAGTGACGGTGAGAGGGCGATCGAACAGTGAAACCGCAGCAGGCAGGGTGAGTGTTAGAACGTGTTTACTGTGTGAGAAGTTAAAATCTTTAAACCCAACACATCAGAGCTTGTTTCCATCACACGCTCCCCTTACACAGGATTACTGTTTGACTCTTTAAGATGCTGCAGATGTGCAGAGCTGCACGGGATTTGCAGGAACACACAGACTTTGTGAAACGGACAATTTTTCCAGCACTAATCATCCTCTCCTTTAAACAGATCTGCTGCATGCTGTGATTTGTTCTCCTCCATCAAAGATCCGGAGCTCTGCTGCTTTGTTTACTCGTGTGTGCGCTCGTGCATGCATCTCTTTGTCTGACTTCCTTGTTGTGGCTTGTAAAGAGGTTTTTTATATTGTTGGTGATGGGAAACACAAGCCGCTCTGCCCCCTCTGCTCGGCTCCGACACGCCCCTCCATGGAAACTGGAGGTACTGAGAGAGTTATTCAGCTCTAAATTCAACACTTTATTTAAAGATTAGTGATACAGGAGAGGAGGAGGAGGATGGATTACCAGACCAGTTTCACTTCTCTGATTTATAGCCAGTGACGTGGAGAAACGCCAAAGATCTTTTTTAGTCTCACTTCCTGTGGTGGAACGGTGTGACACCAGGAAACTGGGTGTGAGCCAAGACATGCTCAGACAGTTTGGATTGAAAAGGTGATCAGCCGGAGGGAATCTTCATCAAACCCCTCTTTAATAAAGTTTAAGATTATGATAAAAAAAAGACCACCTTGAGTTTTAAATCTGATGTATTTGATCTAAATTTCATCATCCATCCAGCACTGAAGCTCTTTAATAAAAACCAACTCTCTCAACACCTTTAAAAAAGACGCTGCTTTTTACACCGATTACTGGAGTTGAAAAACAACACCAAGCCTTGAGTCACAGATGATGATGATACTGTGAGAAAGAACTCAGAACTTTAAAGATATTAGTTTTAATTTACAGGAAATATTTCAGAGGAACTTAGGCATTGATTTATGAGAAAAAAACTTATATATAAACCTTAGATTTCCTTCAGAGAATTCAAAAAGACGTACAAAGCTGTCAAAGGATGAACTGTTCATCACTAAACCTCAATAGTTCATGAGGATTTATCTTGTTTTTTTAATATTATTCAACTTTTAAAACAGATTCGAAGTCCATAAAAACTGTTCAAATCATAAACAAACCAAAATCTATTCAGTAACATCTCACTGAACTACATTTGGACTGCGCACAGGCTCAGCTGACGTCTTTTTTTTTTTTTGTAACTATTTTTTTATTTATTTTAAATAGTTATGAAACAAGCAGTCATTCATGACAAAGATATAAGTCAAGTCAAGTCAAGTTTATTTATAGAGCACCTTCAGGAAGACAGCAGTCGATCGAAGTGCTGTACACAAATACATAGAAATAAATAAATATAACATTAAAAACAATAAAAAAAAATAGAAAAACATTGTATTCAAACAGTAAAAATTTAAAATCTAAAAACTAAGGTGCCTGGGATTTATAAGAGCTCATTGATGAAACGCCGGGGAGAAGAAGTAGGTCTTTAAAGAAGGTTTAAAAACCTCTATGGTCTGGGAGGCTCTTATATGGATGGGGAGACTGTTCCATAGTCAAGGGGCAGCTACTGCAAAGGCCCCGTCACCTCCTGACTTAAGTCTGGTTTTTGGAACCTCCATCAGCAGTTGGTCAGAAGAGCTTCGGGCACTTCAGACAAGTACAGAGGGGCAAGACCATTGAGGGCTTTAAAAGTGATTAAAAGAATTTTATTTGAGTTTAGCACTTTCTGACTGAACACTCTTATGACCTGTCTAGTTAACCTTTCTCAGGTTGAATTCTGTGGAAGTGTTCAGTCTTCAGCTGCTGTGAATCTTTGAAAGGTTGAGCCACAAATCCAGCAGATAGAGACGCTTAATCAGTGCTGTCATAACTCCTGTTATCTGCATGTATGAAATAGCTAAAAGCTAACATGTTGGTGGGTAGAGTAGAGTAAACTCAGGTGTCTCTTCCTGCATGTTTGTGTTTCCCTGCTGCTCTCACTCTGGTTTTTAGGGGCGTTTTGCATGCGTTAGATCGAGGACTAACAGCATCCCTGTGTGTGTGACTGACGCTGTGTTTCCTCTCAGACTCTGACTCCTCTCCTCGGCTTGTTTCAGGATTCGGAGGAACAGCGAGAAGCTGGGGAACCCGGAAAAACAGAGGAAACGTCTGGACAAGAAGGCGGCGTCCTCGGCTAACCTCCTCACCCGCTCGCCCAGCCTGGAGAAGTGAGTCACACAAATCAAAGCAAATCACAGCTGACACACACAAACACACACACACACACTCACACAGGGACTCTCATATCTAAATAAAAAGACTCAAACTGGGCTCTGGAGCCTCTGAAGGCCCTAACGAAACTCCTCTGACACAGTCTGAGTCCTGCAGAGACAGACAGGTGGAATAAAGGATGTGTTTCTGTCTCACTCTGTGTTTTCTGTCTCCACAGTCGAGCCAAAGAGCTGATCAACAGCGCAGGTGAGTCATTATTTCCTGCTCCAAACTGTAAAAGTATTTAAATGTCTATATGTCAGGTATTTAGGGGACGGTTAGCCCCGTGTGCAGAGGCTGTGGTCCTCACTGTCTGTCCTCGCTCTCTGCTCCACGTTTCCTCTCTCTCCTTTCATTAAGGAAGGAAGCACAAATACATCAATTTTAAAAGATATATATATATATACAGTATATAAATTCACTGGCCACTTTATGAGGTACGAATGTTCAACCCCTTTTCAGCCAATCACATGGCAGCAACTCTGCAGCATGCAGGCATGTTGAAGATGAGCTGCTGAGGTTCAAACTGAGCATCAGAATGGAGAAGAAAGATGATTTCAGGGACTTTGAACGTGGCATGGTTGGTATGGTTGTTGGTCTACTGATCTATTGGGATTTTCACCCACAACCATCTTTGGGGTTTTATAGAGAATGGACCCAAAAAGAGAAAATATCCAGTGAGCAGCAGTTCTCTGGGACTAAACGCCCTGTTGATGCCAGAAGAAGAGCATCTCTGAACACACAACACATCCAACCTTGAAGCAGACGGGCTACAACAGAAGAAGACCACACTGGGTGACCCTCCTGTCAGCTTAGAACAGGAAACTGAGGCTACAATCCACAAGGGCTGACCAAAACTGGACCACAGAAGACTGAAAACCCTTTCCTGGTCTGGATTTTTGCTCTACATTCAGATGGTCGGCTCCGAATTTGGAGTAAACAGCATGAAAGCATGGATCCATCCTGCCTTGGATCAACGCTTCAGCCTGCTGCTGCTGGTGGTGGTGGTCTTGTGGTGTGGGGGAGATTTTCTTGGCTCACTTTGGTCCACTTAGTACCATCTGCACCCGTGTTAAAGTCCACAACCTACCTGAGTCTTGTTGCTGACCATGTCCATGGACCCATCTTCTGATGAAGACCTCCAGCAGGATAACGCTCCATGTCACAAAGCTCAAATCAACTCAGACTGCTTTCTTCAACAAGACGTTGAGTTCACTGGACTCCAACAGCCTCCACAGTCCCCAGATCTCAATCCAGTAGAGCTCCTTTGGGATGATATCATGTCAACATGGAGTAAATCTCTGAGGAAGGTTTCCAGCAGCTTGTTGAGTCTGACAGCTCTGAAGGTAACAGTACTCACAAGGTGTGCCTCTTAAAATGAATGGTTTATGTATGACAAATATTGATTTATTTCTAAACAATGTAAACTGGGTTACAAGGCAAATTTTTGAGTGTTTTTATTTCCTTTGATTCTTTTTTTATGTCAAACCAAAACTTCCGTCAGGTCCGACCTCCTGCTGTCCTCGAGGTGGTTAGACGTTGGCAGGAACTAACCGGCCGGTCTAAAACCTTTTTCCTCCAACTGGTCTTCAGAGAGTGAACTTGTCTGTTTGAGCATGTTGCTTTCTTTCTGTAAATATGGCTTTATCTCAGACTTAATGACACTGCAGCAGAGAAGACAGTGAGGGATGATGTGGAGCAAAGAGTCCAGGACGTGAGTCACATCAGTAACCGCTGAGACGAGGACTCTGAATCTGAAGCAGGTGTTTTAACCGCTGAGCTGAACCAGCGCTCTGTTAGCCAAGTTTCCACCACTTCTTTCTGCCCAGCTTAGCTTCAGAGCTCTGAGTGAGGCTTTGTCCTGCTTTGTAACGCAGTAACCAGAGATATCCTTTAAAACTGAGCACAAAGACACACCTTCAGATCAAAGCTAAACTAACACAGTGAGGGAGAGGAGCAAACAAAGAGCTGAAGGTTTTCAGACCTTCACATCCTGGACAGAGAGAATTCATCCTGTTTAGTTCTTTGCAGAGTTTTTCCTGCAGTCTCTTCAGAGCTGTTTGTAGAAAAACAGGATCCTGCGACTGACAGGTGACCTGAAACATGACAGACTCTTCTGATCCTGATCCTCAGCTTGTTTTGTAACGCTCTGACTCTTTTCCCACATTTTCCTCCTCCTCCCTGACTCCACTGGAGTAAAAAACTGACTCCTTCCGTGTCTTCTCGAGCTGCTCTTTCTGGTTCACACATGGAGTCATTTGTGTAAAAACGAGAGCATTTCCCAACAAACCACAGCGCGGTTAGAGAAGCTTTTATGAGAGCTGGCTTCACTCTGCTCTGTTTTTAGGCCTCATTCCTGCAGGACTCTGTGTTTCAGTTCAGGAAACCATGTTTGTTACGGTCAGGGAAAAGAAGTCCAGAGTCTGAGAGTGAAAAACTTTGGCTTACATGCAGAGAAAACATGAAGCAGTTGCTCTGTAAAATCAGCCGTCTGTTTTTACATCAACATGTCCAAATCTGTCTAATGTGAAACATAAACAGCCACGGACTTTCTTCTTTTTGCAGCTGAAATTTTAGACCTCAGTTTTTTTTGTTTTTTTCTAAATCTTCATCGTTTCATGCATACAATATATCAACATGATACACATGGCGTTGGCCAGCGGTTCCCAAACTATTCTCACTGCAACCCCCAAAACAGGGGTGCAAGAGACCTCCTGCTGTGTGAAGACACCAACAAGTCAATCCTTAAACAGAAAAATCATGAGTCAACCTATGGTCACATGTTGCTGTGTTTGCTAAATTAATCCGCCTCCACTGATGCTGTTGTTGTCCTGGTTTAGTCACCTCAGGGGTCGTCAACAAAGAAATGTGAAAACTTTTCAAACATTTTCATGCTTTAATACTAAATTTAACCTCTATTTGTGTTCATACTTATACAATAATGGATGAAATATGCATCAGTAAACAGATTTTGGTTTTGGAAGGAATTTTAAGACCCCAACTTTGGGAACTACTGGTGTGACTATTGAACTAAGTGCGTTCACACTGACTGGAAAAACGGTGCACTTGGCAAAAAGTTGAGTGTGGAACGCTGGACACTTTTCACACTCAACGGTCGCCATATTTGCCATTTGACAGAAGGGATAGGAACAGCTCAAACGATGGTTGATGGATGTAATCAGTGAATAACAGAAGAAAACCTGTGCACGGTTGTGAAACGTGATTTGATTTGGGTCAACACTACCCTGTAAGAGTTCGTGCACCGCTCCAGTTAGTACAGAGCGTACTCTTCATGTAAGCACACTTATGAAAGTACACGATTTGGGAAACAGCGTAAGTCTAGGGTTTGCTATCATCAGCGCCCTCTTGTGGAGAAGCATGAGGCGCGGCACCTTTAACCCCTCCCCCAATTATGTCTCTGTTCTGACCTCAAACAGCAAGTCTTACAAATTTTAAATCATCTGTGAGTCATGCAGACGTCAGGACCACAGCACTTAAAGAGGGTCACTCAAAAACTGCAACTCAGACGAATCCTCAGAGATGAAAATATATGTACAGGATTCAAAAAAATCTGAAAATGTGAGAAATTGTTTATTAATGTCTTAACTTCAGAATCTTTTGGCATTTAAATGTAGTTTTGTCTTTTTTAAGCAATATATATCTGATATATTGTAGTCTGATGTAATAATTCTTCTTGGAGACATGACCAACTTTACAGCCTGCTGTTTGTGATAAAAAAAAACCTTCTCTGTTTGTTGTTCTTGTTTACAGTTTGAGAAGGAAGACTGGATCTGGATTTAAGAGCTGCCATTAAATTTATTTATTTTACTTAAGCAGGAAAGCCTCAATGAGAAATAAATTTCTAGAAGCTGATTCATCATCATCCAGATCCATCAGTCTGATTTAAAGTGTTTAGAGAGACCAGCACAAACTCAAAACCTCCTGCAGGGTCCAGCCTGCAGAAGCAGAGGACCTAAAACTCTTTATATAACGACGCTCTGAGGATAGGAAGTGACTGGGCCTCTGAGAGGAGAGCATCTTTCAAATGGATTAAATTACACATGTAAGAGGGAAGTAAGATCCCCTTATTATCAGGAAATGCAGGTCTTAGCTGCACATGTGAGTTTTATTCATGCAAATGAGCCGTAAACAGTTTTTGCTGTGTGATGTGTCTTCAAATATTAGTCTCTTTTACATCACCGGTTTGAGGCCAGACTTAGATATCAGTGTGATGCATCGAAAATGTTTTAACCTCTCAGAGCAGATCCTTCTCTTCTTCTTCTTCTTCACGTGCAGCAGGGCTCTGCAGGGACATTCTGTGCGCTGTGTCCTGGAGTCACGTGCTCTGTGGTTAGCCGAGCGCCCGCTTCTCTCCAGCTCTCCTGACGGGTTGATGGATGGCGGGCTCTGCGGAGGAGGCTGCCAGTTAAACATTTTTCCTGCTCTCTGTCATTTTCACTCGCCTCTTGTCCTCACAGTTTGTGTTTGAGTGATAGTTGTGTGTGGGATGAGTCTGAAGATATTTTTGGGTCAAAGGACAAACTCTTACTTTAAAACATCAGCTCAGCAGACCCATGGTGATCGGTTTGTTGTTTGTTGAAACAGATTCAGAGGCTTCAGTGTCAGACTGTGTTCAGTCCAGGAGATGGTGGATGTCTGACCTTGGGGCAGAGCTTAAATTACAGCTTCATGTGAAGTTATTACAGTCATCAGTGTGATGTTCGGAGGGGGGCCGAGGTCACAGAGCTGCTGTGGTTGGAGCGATCACCATCTGGACTCATTTAACAGAAACTGGTCCTCATGCTTCAGTGTGATGTGGGAATAAAAAGCTCAGAGTGAGCAGAGGAGGATGATAACTTTCACCTTCTGTTCAGAGAAAGAGCTCAGACTGAAAGCTGCTGCTGGATGTTGTTAACACCTCTCAGAGCTCAGCATGTGCAGACCTGAGTTAAGGTGGATCTTAGCTTCAGCGCAGGTGTTAGTAATTTGTGATTTCCACAATAGAATTTCAACCATTACCCAAACAAACTGAACTTTTTAGGGTCTGAAAGGGGCCTTGAGCTTGCATTCTTGTAGCGACCTGCAGGGGGTGTTGCATCTTACTGCCATGTTTCTACAGCAGCAAAGAACAGACAAACTTGTAACAGAATACAGTAGAGAAAAGAAGAAAAGCGTTGTTGTGTGTGTTAAGAGTTGGTGGAGGATTTTGATGATAAGAACTTCACAGATCAACTTATCGTGCATTGAAGGAGCTTTTTGTCCTCAAAGGCCACCGTAGCTTCACCAACAGGAGGGGTGAGTAATCATGTAAAGAGTTTTATGAATGAAGACCACAAACTGTACAAAGTAGTCGTAGCCTTCTGGTTTTCAAAGTCAAGTCAGTGCAGAAGTTTTGTAAGCAAGCATTTTTTTCTAATGTCCAGCAGGGGGCGACTTATCAGAAAATGTTCCCCTTTCACGGCTGATTTTATTTCCTCAGCAAACATCTTCCTCATGATTTTATGGCCTCAGTTTCTAGCTTCATTCTTCTTTAAACAGCATGATGTTGATTTTGTCAGTGATGGTCCATTTAGAGTCACACCGAGCAGGAAGAGGGGAGGAGTCAGACAGGGGACACCTGGGATTTAGCAACCAAGGAAACACGCCAGCCAGAATAAAATTTTGTGAATTTTCACATGAATTCATGCAAACTGGATGTCATTAGTTTTATAGGCTGTGGCACAAAGCTAAACAAAGTTGGATGATGCAAAGATTGTCCTTTGCTATAATCCTGATGAGGAGCTCAAAGAAGAGTCAGGAAGATGAGAGAGTCCAGATGATGTAGCTCTCTATGTTTCATCTGAAACCTGTATATAAAGATGGATGACAGGTCTTCTCCCCATGCTGTAAAGAAAATGAAGTTTGACTTTAAGAACACACTGAAGGGATTGCATAACTCATCCAGTCTTTGATTGCCTCAGGAAGAAGCTGATGTCTGTAAAACTTCATGAATGAGCAGAAGACACATGGATGGAAACTTGTTTCATCATCATTGCCTCTTAGGATCTTTTTCTACCTTATCCAATAATGTTTTATAGATTTTTTTTTAATAGATGATCAGATTGCTCTCCTCATCCTCCCACATCTCAGTGAAACAGTTAAGATGTGTGATTTGTGTCCTTTCCTTCTGCTCCTCGCTGTCCCATGACTCTGTCGTTCTTAGAAAGAGGTTCAAGTCTCCTCTCAAGGAATCCTCCGTGGATTTTTACCAGTTACCAGAGTTTAACGACTCCAGAGTCAGGCTGGAGGAAAATCTAACTCAGCCTTGAAACTCAAAGCTTGTAGATCTGAGTTGTATAAATGGGTTATAGATCCTCTGGGATCCCTCAGGTCGGAGTCAGGTCAGCTGTGAGTCAGTGGGTTTATTTGTCTGCTAACCTCCTGTTTTCACCCTCACAGGTTCCCCCGGGTCCAGACGAGGAACCTACGGCCAAGGTAGGCCTGCTGTTCTGTCACGTTCAGCTCTACGTTCTTTTAAAGCTGTAACAGGTCAAACATGCAGACAAAACCTGGTTTCACTTCTGTTTGTTTTCCAGGACAGTCCATTAAAATGTTCATCCGAGGCCGGCCCATCACCATGTACATCCCCTCCAACATCCAGAACTATGAAGACCTGAAGATGGAGCCGCCCTCAGACCGGCTGGAGCTGGACTGGGTGTATCCTCCTTTAGCTTCATGTTCATATTTATAAGAGCCGTGTTACATTCAGAGCGAGATGAGTTCACTGTTTCCTGGACTGACGCCTCGCCATGAGAGATAGAGATGATCTGTTTTATTTATCTCATGGCTAAGTAACTGCTGGCTCTGCCAGATGTTTAAGTCACATTTACATGATTTTAAATGTTCCAGTTTTTCACCTTGACTCTGTGACTCAGGTATGGTTACCGGGGGCGGGACTGCCGGGCTAATTTGTACTTCCTGCCAACAGGAGAGGCAGTTTACTTTATCGCCTGTGTGGTCGTTCTTTACCACGTCAACAACCAGACACAGCGGCACTACCGCAAACATACCGACTGCGTCCGCTGGTGAGTACACGGAGGAAACCGTGAATCAGTCTGAAACCAACCTGAGTCTTTTTGGACCTGTTCACCTGAAGTCTAAATTTTGATTTCATCACCAAAAAGAAGACGTCGCTGTAGATTCAAAGTGCTTTTAAATGGCAGGAACCAGGGTCTAAAGTTAGTATCAGGTGGTTAATCCTCCATTTGAAAAGTTCCTGCTAGGGGGGGTAGACCGCTGTTTCAACTGCAGGAACTCAGAATTTATTGAGGAACTGTGCGTTTTAACAGCAGGGTCCTGGGTCTAGATTTAGTTCCTGGGTAGTTAATCGTAATGTTTGTAAAGTTCCTTTCCCAAAGGTCCGGGAACTTTGGGAGAGAGGCCTACAATGCTGAACGTTTCTGACTGATATAATATCCAGTGTTTTTATCAGTACCTTTTGGTTCAACAACTGGAATTTTCTCCATAAACTAGGAACTTTTTGAGGAATTCTGCGGGAACAAGCATCTAGAATCAGCTCCTGGGTAGTTAATCTTCCCCTGAAAGTTCATGCTTGGAGGGTAGTACTTTCCAGATGTCCAGGAATTTTCCTGGGTGGGGCCTACAATGCTGAACGTTTCTGACTGGTAGAGTACCAACAGTGTTTTTATCTGTGCTTTTCAACAGCAGGAACTTTGTCCAGGAACTAGAAATTGACTCTCCCTCAAGGCTGGTAGTGTGAATGTGTCTGTCAGGCTAACATCGCTGACTGACGTTGATCACAGAAAAGACGATCTGTGTGATGGGAACCTTTACTTCTTGCAGAACGTCTCTGCAGTCAGCTTCCTCTCATCCGTGCCCTTGGAGGTAGATTAAAAAACGATTGTTGTCTGACTCTGAGTCCTCAGACATGCCAGGAGCTGATGAAGTTATTTTTGGTTTCACCTGAAAGTGAACTCAATCCGGTCTTTATGCGGCAGCATAAAGGCGGGTGCAGGTCTGATTGTGTGTACGCTGACATGTCGCTGCCTGCCTCCGAACCACTTTAACCTCAAACCTGTACCGATGTATTCACTGACAGAGAGGGTGTGATGTGACGTCTGTCTAGACGACCTCCAGTGACCCTGAGAGACATTTAATATCTGTTTATTAAAAAAAAAAATCACTGAACTGATGCCGAGCTCTCACGAAGAAACAACCTGACCTAACAATGAGACATGTTTTTGTGAGATGCTGACAGACGTGAATTTGTACAGAGAAGTTAGCGATGGATTGATCTTCAAACTGACATCTCATCTAAAGCAGTGAAAGGTCAAACAGGCCGAGTTTTATTAAAGCATTTTAAAATGATGGTTTCTGGAGCAGAGGACAGACGTTTATGACTTGTGTGGCTTTGGCACGAGGAGATGGGAACAGGAGTACATAAGGACCCCATCATATACATGACAAATAAAAGCAATAAGGGTGGAACAGGAAAACAAATTTTGTTCCTTTCTACAGCTTTTAAAATACAGTTTATATAAAATATGTGACAGAGTTTACTGGAGTTTCCACAGTCTGCTCTACAGAGCTTTTATTACAAACAGAACTTTATTTGACAAACATCTGAAGTTACTGTTTCATGATCTCAGGAGAGGACACGAGGAGTCAGGAAGCTGAGGAAGAGCTTAGTGGATCACATGCACAGTTTGTACCTTTTATCAAAGGAGCAATCTGAAGATTTACCAACATCCAAACATGACTCACCGACTTTATTTACATCTTTAATTAAAAGCACAAACTGCCCATGTGCTCCAGTGAGTTTTCAGAGCTCTTAAAGCTCCATAAAGGTGAACTTTTTTATCCTCTGCACACACAAAAATGACCTCGTTTGCAGAAATTATAAACTCATGTACACATTTGATAAGATGTTTGAAAGCAGTAATGTGATAAATCAGACAAAATCATTCACTCTGAGTTCCAATGCATGTCAGGTCTCCCTTAGACACTTTTGAAGGGTTATTAATATGGGTGGAAGAAAAAATTGTTTCACAAAAGTATGGGATTTACTTTTTTTTTTCCAAATTTAAATCCTTCATTTTAGTCTTTGTTTATAAGCTGAGTTGGAAAAAATATTACCAGTTTTCTCCAGCAGAGGGAGAAATGTTCTTCTTTGACTGTCTAGTAACATGATGTCAGATCCCCTGAATACGTCTTAAAAACTGATTCACATGTGATGCTCATTTTTGGGGGGAAATATGGCTCCTGATATCGTCTGTAGACATCATCATTCAACTTTACATTGGCTTGAGAAAAGCATTTCTTCCGAGCCCTAGTTATTAAGCGAAAGACGAGGCCTGAGCACAAAAACCTTTAAAGGAGCTGACTGCACATAGCCCATAGCAAGAAAAACAGACCTCATTTAACAAATTTAAACAGCGTCTTTTACTTATCAACACAACATGGGGCAAACCCTCAACTCTGCCCAGCAGAGGGCGCTCATGTTACAAACAAAACACTAGACCCAATGTTGCGTTTTCACATATAATCACTGCTTGAGCTAGCTTCACACAGAAACAGCTGCTAGAAATGTTTAATGAAATCATTACAGATTCTTTAACCATTGTCAGTTTTCTTCTTCTGCTGGAGGAGAGGATGTGTGTATCTCTGATTCTAACAGACGTCTGTGTTCCTCCATCAGTCTGACTCTTCATCCTGACAAAGTGAGGGTGGCGTCCGGACAGATGGCAGGCGTGGACAAAGATGGAAAGGTGATTGATGTTTGGGTTTTTATGTCTGTCTCAGAATGACAGAATGTGGTGTGTGTATATCTGCTGTAACCAAAAGTGTGTGTGTGTGTGTGTTTTAGCCTCTGCAGCCCTGTGTTCATATCTGGGACTCGACCACGCTCGTCACCCTGCAGCAGATCGGTCTGGGAACCTTCCAGAGAGGAGTGGGATCAGTCGCATTTTCCTTTGCGGTGAGTAAATTCAATTTATAGAATGAGTTATTTTTTAAAATCATCTTTGAGCTTTTATTTTGAAAGAACAGCCTGAGAGAGACAGGAAACATGGGGAGAGGGTGAGGAATAGCATTTAGTGAATCAAATACCAGTAACCATTAAAGTCAAATCAAAGAGATGAAAAATGAACGTTGATAACTTTTCCAAACAGCAGGGGGTGCTGTCTCATTATTTATGAGTTGAAACGTTAAATCAGGTGTTTATTGTGATTTATAATCATGTGATTGAATTTGCTGATGTTTTTATCAGGATGGCGGAGCATCTCTGTGTGTGATCGATGACTCTAATGAACACATGCTGTCCGTGTGGGACTGCAACAAAGGGACCAAGACAGCAGAGGTCAAGGTAAACAACAACCTTTAAGTTTAGCATGTTATAAGTTTACAAACAAGTTTACAAACATGAACGTCTGCTCACATGAGGAGGCTTTAACCCCTCTGAAAACATTTCAGTGTCTTCGCTTCATGCTTTACTTTTTTCCTTATAAAGCAGTCTTTGTATTTTATTTTATTTTATTTGAATATTTGTTTTTATTTTTGGTCTAAAATTGGTGTTCGAAATGTGTTTCTTTTTTACGCGGTGGGGTTATAGTAGAACAACTTTTCTGCTCTTGATCTGATGGTTTTGAAATCAACCTTTGTGTCACATTTCATGCAGCATTATTATTAACCTGAAGCAGAAGCACAAAGATGAGGAACACACTAAACACACTTACACACTCTCAGTTTGTGTGTGTGTGTGTGTGTGTTCTCCTGTCTTAGTTTTCTGTCTGTGGAGAGGAAGTCGGGGAAAAGATGGTGGCTGAGTTTCTGCTTTTGTGGGCTTTATCCCAAAAACGACTTCCCTTAGAGCTGTTTCTGCTCTGCTGCCATGGCTACAGAGTAAATACTGTACACACTGAACGTGTGTGTGTGTGTGTGTGTGTGTGTGTGTGTGTGTTCTGTAATGAAGCAGAGGAAACACACTTTGAACATGTATGTAACAGTGTGTGTGTTGACTTTTTGCTGAAACGTGTCGCGTTCATGATTTATTTTTTGTTCTAGGAGTTTCAGTTCTGAAAGGTTTGACACACACACACACACACACACACACACACACACACACACACTCACACTCACACAACAGGAACATGATAATTACCCCCCTCCCTCCTGCAGTGGAAGAGTCTTTCTGCAGTCTTTACAGCTCAGCCATGAATGAGCTTTCTGTGCAGGAATGATGCTCTCTCTGCTCTTTGTACACACACCGCACTCACACTGAGGCTACTTGTATGTGTGTGTTTGTATCTGGTTGCAGCAAGCATAAACAAAAATCATAGTAGTCTAGACAAGTTTCCTGGTAAACATTCAGAAATTAAATCTAATTTCCAGCCTCAGAAAGTTCTGAAAACAGTTTTTAAAGCGTCTTCAAATTTTGGAAACTTTGTCTGATCAGGCAGTTTTTTGTGTTTGTGTGTTTGTGTGGTTTTGTATTTCAGAGCACCAATGAGGCCGTGTTTGAGGTGGAGTTTAACCCCGGCGACAGCTCCAACATCATCACCTGTGGGAAATCTCACGTCTACTTCTGGACGCTCAATAACGGACAGTTCACCAAGAAACAGGGCATCTTTGGAGTAAGACATGTTTGAAGACGAAATATTTCACCTGTTTTCGCTACTGTCCCCTAATTTATACTTCGACTGATACTCAGCAGATATGCAGAAAAAAGAAAAGTAAAGATGAGCTGTAGTGATTAATAAAGAACCTTTTTATCTTTTCAGAAATACAAGAAGCCGAAGTTCATCCAGTGTTTTGTGTTCAGCCTGACCGGAGACGTTCTGACTGGAGACTCTGAAGGAAACATCCTGACGTGGGGAAAATCAGCCGCAGACATTAAAACGCTCGGGAAGGGAGCCAAAGGTCAGAATATGAATCTGAATCAGATGAAACTGAAATAAAAAGGTTAACTTCGGTGAGACTCAATTTTTTTTAATGTTTTGTCAAATTAAAAACCAAACTCAGCCTTTTCTATCTCTTTTCATTAAGGATTTATTTAAACCTACTCTATACACTCTGATACACTCTCTGCTCTCATCCTGCAGAGACGTTTCAGATCATGCGTCAGACTCGAGCCCATGAAGGCAGCGTGTTCACTCTCTGCACCCTGCAGGGCGGCGCTCTGCTCAGCGGGGGAGGCAAAGACCGAAAGATTATCCGCTGGAGCGCCGACCTGGCTCCAGAGAGAGAGTGTGAGGTGAACGGCAGCTCTGTGTGTGTGTGTGTGTGTGTGATGTGTGTGTGTGTGTGTGTGTGATGTGGTGTGTGAAACATCAGATCCTGGTTCATGCTTCAGATTTTTTTTTTTGATTGTTTGTGATGGTTTGTTCAGATCCCAGAGAAGTACGGGGCGGTGCGTACCATCGCAGACGTGGACGGGGAGGAGCTGTTAGTTGGTACGACCCGGAATGCCATCCTCAGAGGGACCTTCTCAGACGGATTTGTGGCCATCGTGCAGGTGAGCGAGAATAAAGTCAAAAATATTTTATTTCTGCCTTGAAGTATTTTAAAGTTAAAGCGGAAAAACTCTTTTATATCCATGAGAAATGACAGACTTCAGTATTTTAACACCAGTTTTGTCAACTATGTGTGTGATTCTGTGTTTGTTCAAAGGGTCACGTGGATGAGATGTGGGGTCTTGCCACACACCCGACTCAGAACATCTTCCTCACCTGTGGTCATGACAGACAGGTGTGTCTGTGGAACACCGAGGAGCACAAACTGGACTGGAGCATCAGTCTGGAGGTTTAAAAAAAACAAACTCTGAGCCTTCACACTCTGAATAAAGAGGTTATAGACACGTCATGGCATTTTCTCTGCGTGTTTAGCAGGAGTACGGTCTGTGTGCTGGTTTCTGTCCAAACGGCTCTGTGGTGTCAGTCGGGCTCAACACAGGAAGGTAACACAGACCAGAGTCACACAAATGTTTCACTATCTTTGTCCAAATGTTGAGATATTTTCATGCTGCGGTAACTTGAGCTCACAGTGACAGAGAGAAATGATAAAGAGTCGATTCTACCGTTAAAAACTCATCATATCTAACTCCACCTGTGTGTCTCTGTTCGACAGGTGGGTGGTCCTGGACCTGCTGACCAAAGAGGTGGTCTCTGAGTCCACTGATGGCAACGAGCAGCTGTCCGTCATGAGATACTCACCAGGTCAGTGTTTAGGATTTAAAGTCATGAGGAGGATTTTTCAGTTTTTAAAATAAAGACACAGTGACCTTGTGAACGTGACCTTGTGGACTCTCCTTCTGATGTCAGTGTGTTGCTGTGTTTGCGTTCCAGACGGCAGCTTCTTGGCCGTGGGCTCTCATGATAACTTCATCTACATCTACACTGTGACGGAGAGCGGACGCAGGTACACCCGCTTCGGGAAATGTAACGTAAGTTTAACGACAAATACATATCTACCACTTTCTGTCTGCTTTAAACCTTTTAACATCTTTCCTACATCTGTCCTAGTAATACTTGTTTACACCTGACCTACATCCTTCCAAATCTGTCCTACATGTCAAAACCTACATTTGTCCTACGTAACTTTCTTACATCCTAAATCTATCTCACATCCATCCCTTTTAGAACAATTTGTTTTAGCGCGACAGAAAACATATTAATAATTTAAATCCTTCTTAAAATCAGGTCTTTATTGTCGTATGAAATTGTAAAAAGTTGGATCACCTGGAGTCTGTTTACATTAACAAATATGTAGAATAATCTTATTTGCCTGTCCTGAGTTTGCATCTGCTTCTCGTCCAATCAGGGTCACTCCAGCTTCATCACTCACCTGGATTGGTCCAAAGATGGGAAATACATCATGTCCAATTCAGGAGACTATGAGATCCTCTACTGTGAGAGAGTGTTAGAAAACTATCAGACATCATCAGCACACACTGTTACCTGTCTGCTGACCATTATAAATGTGTGTGTGTGTGTGTGATCAGGGGACATCGCAGGAGGCTGTAAACTGCTGAGGAATCGATTTGAGAGCAAGGACAGAGAGTGGGCATCTTATACCTGCGTGCTCGGTTTCCACGTCATGGGTAAAAAAAAAAAAATACAGTACATGTGGTCCTGTTTTACTTAAAGTCGGGTATGTGACAGTGTCTCAGGTGTGTGATTGTTCTCTCTTTATGTGTGTTTCAGGTGTGTGGTTGGAGGGCTCAGACGGCACAGACATCAACGCTCTGTGTCGTTCTCACAGTGAGAGGATGGTCGCTGTGGCTGATGACTTCTGTAAAGTTCATCTCTTCCAGTACCCCTGTCCTAAACCCAAGGTAACCTCTCTCTCTACATCACATGGTCGTTCATTAATGCTCAGTTTATAACCAAAATTTTTCAGCCCAGACTTAGCAAAATGCACGCATGAATGAATCCTGATTGAGGTTGATTTATTATAACTTCTGTGTACCCTCTTTGCTCTCCAGGCACCGAGCCACAAGTACGAGGGCCACGGCAGCCACGTCACCAACGTCTGCTTCACCCACAGCGACTCCCACCTGCTCTCCATGGGGGGGAAGGACACCTGCATCCTCCAGTGGAGGGTGATGGGAGGAGGAGGTGCGGGGGACAGCAGGGAGAGGCAGACCTCTCTGTCCTCCACCTCCACCAGCTCCCCGGAGCCTGTGAGTGGATAAAAAGGAAGTAGACCTGACCTGAGAGAGAGAAGATGTGTTTCCACAGCCTGAGAGGAGAAAGAGTCGGAGCTGCACCGCTGTGACATGTTTACCACACATGGAGGAATCATCTCACACTGCTCTGAAATCCTGGTGTGAAACTGGATGCTGTGATTCAGGATCTCTGTGGTTCTGTTGGACACAAGGCGAAGAGGAGAAAGAGGAGAAGAAGAAGATGAGGTCGTGTGTGTTTGCTGGTACAGGACATGACTTCTTAACTTCTGCCGAGACTTCAGTGAACATTTCTGTGTTTTTGTAACCAAACTTAAAGAGCCGCGTCGTGGTGCTTGCCATCGAGCCTTAACAGGTGTTATAACGTTTTAACATGTTTGTTATACTTTAAAGGGTAATTCTGACATTTTCAAACCTGGGGCTTTTGGAGTCTGAATAACTGATAGTGACAAGTTCTTGTTTTTGTCCATAACATCACATTGAACTGTGGGAGTTGCTTGTCTACCTTTACCTCTTTGATTTAGCTTTTGTGTTATTGTCTTACATGAAAGTTCTCACCATTTAAACTGCCACAGTCACACAATAACACATTTAATCTAACTGATCAAGGCAGAGGTAGACCAACAGCTCCTGTGTTGAGGTATAATGTGTGGTTTCTTTGAATAGATCAATGTGTCCTCTCAGTCCACATAGCGTGTCCAAAGGTCATGTTTCTATAAATAATTCAGACCCTCAGAGTGAGTAAAAATAGAGCCCAGGTTTAAAATTATCTGAATTAACCCTTTAATCAGTGTTTCCTCGACATCTCAGCTAATACTGAAGCTGTTAAAATATTAATGTTTGCATTAAACAAACTGTGACAGATCCTTCCAATGAAATCATCTCTTTGCATTTCTGAGTAATTAACTGTTTTTAATCAGTACTCCTGAAAATGATTACTCTAATACCGTTTTATATATTTAAAAGAATATTGGGATTACTGTGATGTATTAATCTCCCAATAAAGAACTGAAGACTGCCCGGTGTAATGTGTGTTACATGTCACTAGTGGGCAGTGCTGCTTCAGGAAACACTGCTGTGTGATGTCCCACAGGAGAAGTTAACAGAAAGGTGAGTAGAATGGCAGAAGACATTTTTTACACCATAACTAGTTTTACAGTCTCAATATACATAAATTAAATATATTAACTTGCAGCAAAGAAGATGAAGAGAGCGGATAAAAAAAAGGTTTATAAAAGGGATAAAGGAACCATTTATAGTGGGTTAAAATGGTCATAATGGTCAGCATAAAGTGTTAAGTTGTGGATTTAACAAATTATTTAAAGCTCCTGTGAGGAGTTTTATTTACTGGTTATGGAACAGAGGAGAGTGAGCCACAAAATGTTATTGTCAAAGAAGCTGTCTGTTCACAGAGTGCTGGATCCAAGCAGATTACTAGAAAGAGGAATGGAAGGAAAGAGTGCAGGAGAAAAAGATGACCAAGCAACAGGGAGAACCCCAAAAACAATTTAAGGACTTTACAAGAAGACTGAAGCTGGAGTCAGAGCATCAAGAGCCATCACTCACAGATGGATCAAGAAATGTTACCACTCCTGGACCTTAGACCACGTCAGAAGAGTCTTAGCACTTTGTGCTTCCCTCTAGCTTCATGGGGATGATGATTTCATTTTCCAGCAGAATTTGGCTCCTACCCACAGCACCAAAACTCCTATCAAATGGTTTACTAACTGATGTTTCTGCACTTGGACCTGAACCCTTGAATAGAGAATCTATCGAGTCAAGACAAAGATGAAAGACACCAGACCCAGAAACACAGATGAGATGAAGGCTGCTGTCAAATCACCCTGAGCTTCAACACATCTCAGCAGCGCCACAGACTGATTTCCTCCATGACACCACACTGATACAGGCATTCATGTAAAAGGAGCTCCTACCTAGTACTGAATGAACATAAAGACAACATTTCTGTATTAAAAACCTTTTTTATTGGTCTTAATAAATGTGAATCTCACTTTCTTACTTTCATTATGCAATAATGTCAAAATAGTTTGTCATAACTTACCTGGTAGGTATATGCTTCTGTAGAACTAGGCGTCCATAATTTCAAATTTTAATAATTTAGGAGCTTTCCAACAAAAAAGGGCTATTCTGAAAAGACAATCTGTGAATTAGAAGCCACTTTTTGTTCATATAAAAAGGGTAGAGGTGGTCTTATTCAGGTATTATGCTTTTCAAAAGCGTTGGGGGAAATATTAACCATCTGTATTTTAATTAATTAAATAAATAAATAAATAAATAAATAAATAAATAAATAAATAAATAAAGTATATTAATTTTTTTTTTTTACAAAAATGGCTATGAAACTTGACAAATATACCAAAAATATAATATAACTGTTTCCTTGATGTGCCAAGACTTGATATTTCAAAATGTCTATACGTTAATAATTTCGTCTTTTGTCTCAGTCTGACAGAAACTCAACTTTCTCTCCTTTGTTTATTTTTATGGTTTATCAGTATTAAAGGTCAGCTGTATTCTTATCTATAATTGACTTTTAAGGATTTTTTGCTCTGAGAATTTAATTGATTCCCCGTAAAATGTATAAAGAAGCATTGAGTTAGTTATTGGGGGGAAAAAAGTTTTATTACATATTATTAACGGTCTGTTGAATTATAGATAAAGGGTGAAAAGTTAATTGTGAAATCCCGGAAATTGTCGATAATGTCCGAAGATGACGATTTGCACACGAACGAAGGGGGCCAGCGAGTGTGTGTTCAGTGTATGCATGTGTGCGTGTGAGTGTGTGTATGTGTGTGTGCTGAACTGAGCGGAGGTGAAGAAGAGGAGGATGAAGCTGGGAGCGGAGGATGGGAGGAAGAGTGGAGTAAGATACAGGCTAGCTAAGAGTGAATGAGAGAGAGAGGGGGAGGAAGAAGAGAGGAAGGTCGACCGAAAACAAAGACTTGGATTTTTGGGGGAGAACCTCCGGATCGTTACTAAAGGAAACTTTTAACTTTTTACCCGCCAGCTCGGCTCGTAGTGCCCGGAGCCGGCTTTGTTTCACGGCGGGGGTGTCTGCGATAAATGAAGGAATAAAATAAACCCCATCGACCTTTTTATACCCGAGTGGGGAATATCCCGGGACTGATTTTTCCACAGGGGACGACAGAATGGCGGCCAATATGTACCGAGTGGGAGGTAAAGAGTGTTTTTTATTTCTCAGATCTCCACACAGCGTGACTGTTCGTGTCTTTAGCTCGGCGGTTAGCCGCTCACACAGCTAGCGGCTAGCTGCTAACTAATGCTAGCTCAGTGCTAGGGCTGTACGTGCGTTCACTCTTTATTAGAGGGACACCAAGCGTACTTAAACACCTAACCATGTATTTACTCTCAGACAGCACGGATATTTACATAGCTGATGCATTAAGACTTGGAGCTTTACACTAACATGGGAAACACCAACTTTGACAACAGATTTACGGGATAAGCCGACTAGTTTCTTCCAACAAACTACGTTACCGACCGCAGGCGGCTGATAAGCACTGTGCACCGGTGTTCTGTTCAGTTGTGTTGCTTTGTAAAAAAAATACAGCCGTAGCATGTTATCCTCACATAGCCCCTCTTAAATGGTCCTTTTAGTTCAGAATTATTATATTTGAAAATAATAATCACTCCTTTTGCATTTTATTGTAATTGGGGCATGTTATGCCATTGCATTACATAATCTTGAGTTTAAATTTTCAGAAGAAGCGTCTCTTATTAACCCATTTTCAAATAACGTTAACACTTGATTCTTCATAACTCACCCTCTGTATTTGCATGTAAGGAACAACTGATGTAAATTACATTTTGGAACGTAAACATTTCCGAAGATACTTGTTCAATTCGTGGAAGTTTTAATTTATGTTCGTGGTGACAAGTGGATCTGTGCATGCGCAGATGTACAAAGAGCACATCTCGATAGGTAACAGTATTCCACGGAACAATGCCTGCAAGTTCATATTGAACTTTGAAATTTTAAAGGGATATTCGGGGATATTTATGTTTGCAGAATGAACCATTGAATAGACTGCATTCAAGCAAATAAGCCCGTGGTTTGTTTATAGACTGTATGTAACGAACACGAAGTGAACTCAAATCTGGTTAGTTTAAGCCGCTAGCTGCTAACTAGCGCTAGCGCTAGCTCTTTGCTAGCCTCTTTGCACATTCAGTCTTCATAGGGGGAACTTCAGATCTTTTAAAAATGTACACCTTTATACTCTGATTCAGCCCGTACGCAACTTAAATTAACTCAAACGTTATGACTTTATTATAACTATTGAAGCGCTCACTCGCGATTATTATAAACCTAACTGTATGGATTCATAAGAAATATCAGCTTTCACAGAGTGGGTAGTTTCTTCTTTGAACTACGTTACCGACCACAGAGGCTAATATGTCATATTTATTTTGAAACAAAAGCGGTATTATGTTTGCTAAAAAATTGAGAGTAAGTCATGATGTTGGGAAAGCCACCTTTGCTGTCAGCCTGGGTTTTTACGTCTTGGAAAACAATATTATGCTTGTTAGCACAGGCGCCAAGTCTTTGCATAAAGTTTGAACACTTTTTATAAGGGATACCAAATCTATTAAAACACCACACAGTGAAATCTGACACTACCACTGATAAAATGCCATTAACTGTGACCTTAGTAAGTTTTTATGCAGTTGTCTCATAGTAGTAGTCTCATAGTTCCTTATCGGCACATGAGATATAAATATGACTACAACACATGGTTAAAAACTCTACAGTGATCAAGTTCACTAAGATAAACCATATAAAGACATTTGTGAACATGTTTAATGAAAAAGGGAACACTGGTTCACCTAAGCATCATTGATACCTTTGCTTTGAATCTACGTTGTAGTGTACGTACGCCATAAGTTTGTACATCCCTGCACCTAAGCAGAAGCTAACGTCCTTAAAATTGTAACACCATCATCACAGACGCATCCTCAGACTCTGCCTTTCAATATTTGCGATATGATCAACTGGTGCATAAAACTGATCGATCCCTTTGCACAAACAAGCAGAGGACATCACACAATCACACTGCCAACTAGTGTGTCGAGAGAGTGTTGCAATGCAACGCAGACATTTCAATGCACAAGCATGTAAGCTCATTACTGTGCAACCACCTATAGAGTAGTTACAGTGTAGGGTAAATACACAAATATAAACCAGGCTTTAATGATGGCTGAGTGAGTCCTCTGACTCCTTTTTTAAATCGATAAATTGACAGAAATTTGGTCCTAAAACTTCAATGTACATAGGAACATTATAAAATTATTCGTAGCACTTGCATAACTCACACAGATTAATCTTAGTAGCTTCACAGGATCAAAGGCATCTTGAAATGCCACCTGAAGGTTTTTCAGCAGTATGAAGTGGATTAGAGTACACATTTATTTCAAAAGACAGGTGTGTAAGAGAGGAATCAGTCTGTCACAAGCACCTGCACATTGTCTAACTTTCATTCTGTAAACGTTTCACTACTGACACAAGTTGCTTGCAAATAAATTGTGACTTTGGACGAACACCTCTTTCAGTCCTTGAAGATTTAAGCTTTAAGATTTAGAAATCTGATACTTCAATTGTCAATAGGGGATTAAAGTAGAAAATGACCCATAGAGACGGAAAATGATAAAATGATTGAGATATTTTGGCTGCACCCATACTGTCATATGTCAGTTCCTTAGTTTGGCCACCCCAGTCTAAAGCAGTCTGGACAGGCCCCTGCATCCAGCTAATAATAGATACAACTGTCTTAGTGAACTGGAGCTGGTCACTTAGTGTTATTGCTGCAGCCGGTTAATTTAATTATAGCCTCCCTCATATCGCTGCTTATGCAACTGCTCGCCATGCTGACCAACATCAATCACCAAGTTGTGTTAACTGAGCATGTGCTGCATGTGAGTACGTGTTAACTGCTGTGATTGCAGATTACACGAGTCTTCATTTGTAGTAGTAAGAATGCTAGCTTGATACCATTTGGGCCAAATGTATGCATGTCTTTAATCCTCTTAGTTTGCTTCCGCTTAGTTTACAGACTTCACTGTTCAGTGAGAAAACGTAGACACATTTACCCAACAGCTAAATGTCCTCAGTCGTGTTTTTATTAATCCCTCCAAATGCACGAGTGTACCTGAGCTGCACCGTGTGTTCCTGCGCTCCCGCCTGCTGTACATTGTCTTTGAGTGTTGATATTGATGTTAGGACTTGGTGTTCCTTCTGTGTCTGCTGCTGCTGTAGCTGAACAGTGGGACATGCTTATCTCTGCATAAGGTCATACATCCGTACAATATCTAGGTCATACTCTTGAAACACTGCTGCACAGGGAGCTACATGCACAGAACCGTGCGGTTTGCCTATACTCTGATTTGGTTGAACGTTTTAGGACAAAATGTGCAGCATTAACTTTGAATATTATTGCACTGAGTGTTCAGGATCTGGCTTTTTACACATGAATCATGCAGAGCTCATGATGCATTCAGTGCATTCAGTTGAGATTTAAGTCGTATCTGTGTCCTGACATCTGTTGTTTTTGGGTCTGCAGCACAGATTATTACCATCAGGGATTAATCATCTGATGATTGTGTTGATGTATTGATCTGCAGTCTGCTCGGTGAGTGTGGTGTCGTTGTGTGAAATGTGTACTTTTATTCATCAGAGCCTGGAAAGAAATCATAACCCAAGTATATATGCTATGATTTAACCTATTAACTCATAGTTGCAGCGAGTTTAGGCCTTCAAACACCTTCTCCGAGCAGTGAGTGTGAAAGTCTTTCAGTTAAGATTGACCTCTAACGTGGAGTTTCATATTCTTGTTATCGCCTCCCCGGCTGGTGTTGTGGTTTCTCTTGGTGTGAATTTACTCTGTAACCCATCAGCTGCACACTTATGGTGCTTCATGTGTGTGGCGTTGTGTACAGGGTGTGCGTGGGTGTGTGTGTGTGTGTGTGTGTGTTGCAGCCACAGCAGGTAGAGTCCGTCTGTGTGGTCCTTCCAGTTGGGGCTGTTAAAGCCAAAGCCAATATTTGTCACAGATGCAGTTGAGAGGTAGTCTGATGTGATATAGTGTTTTATGGAGGAGATTGCACCTCATGAAGCCAGCTGCTGCTTCAACACTCTTAGGATATTGAATACAAAGAGAGGCAAACCAGTCTACTGGTGCCAATTTTGTAACATTTTCTCCCGCGTTGGGTTAAAGGCTAGTTTGGCAAATTGGTTGTGAGCAGTGAGACTGTGGGTACCTCGCTGGCAGGGTGGTGGTAACAGATGGTACCAGAAGGAGCTACAGATCTGCACAGAAAGTGCACGTTTTAATTACAGTCTTCATGCAGGAGCCCAGTTCAAATATTTAGACTGCGTCTTATATTCTGATGCGACACATATTTCAGATTTTACGGACATTTAAAGCTCCTGTGGGGAAATTTCAGACTTTTTGGTTCTTATCCTGTACATGTGTAAAATAGTATTTTCTGAGGAAAAGTCTAAAAACACATCACTCAGTGTGAATTTTTGCTGTGGGAAATGTTAACAAAGACTGTTACAACTCACTTCCCCTGACACTTACCCTGTGGCACAGATGACAACGCTATATTCACAAACTCGGTACATGGAGTTGACTGTGTTGCTGATGGTTTTGGTGATTTGTGTAGCTTATATAAAGGTATCTGTGCTGATTTCAGCCTGTTTTATATATGGCTAAAATCTCCTTACAGGAGCTTTAAATTTGTTTTTAATCAAGGAAAAAAATGGCGAAATTACAGGTATCTGTACTGATTTATTAATAATAATAATAATAATATAATAATAATATTAATTTTTTTTATTTGTGTAGCGCTTTTCAAGAACTCAAAGACATTTTACAATTGATTTCAGCCTGTTTTATATATATGGCTAAAATCTCTTTACAGGAGCTTTAAATTTGTTTTTAATCAAGGAAAAAAATGGCGAAATTACAGGTATCTGCACTGATTTAATAATAATAATTATAATATAATAATAATAAATTTTATTTATATAGTGCTTTTCAAGAACTCAAAGACACTTTACAATTGATTTCAGCCTCTTGTATGTATGGCTAAAATCTCCTCACTGGAGCTTTAAATTTTTTTTTTAATCAAGGAAAAATTTGGGGAAATTACAAAATATTATCCAGGAGTAAAATCAGATTTATCAGGAAGAAGAAATGTACAATTATATGAGAAAATAATGTGAAACCTAACAGAAAATTTTGATAAAAAATTGACTTTAAAATTATGCTAATTTTTACCAAACACCTTGACATTTTTTTTGCCTTTTTTGCAAGCATTTTGCAAATCACACTTTGACGTTAAAATTCCCTGCATCACCAGGACATGGAGTCTTAGATAGCTGATTCTTGTGCTCCTGTTTTAATTGCTTCCCAGTTACGACAGCATTGTGTTCTTGCAGTAGCAGTTTTCAGATGAGACAGATCTGGTCCCGTTCAGGGCCCTTGGTGAGCCTGTCTGGTGCCCAGGGCAGGGTCCAGCTCCAGTCTGTTGTTCTGCGTCTGCACAGACCTCCCGGGTGTCTCAGACAGAGCTGCTCTTTTTTTTTTTTTTTTTTTTTTGCCAGCCTGCTGGATCATGAGTGTTTGCTGGAATTTTCACAGCAGGATCTCATATTGATGAAGCCATTAAAACATTAGCATGTAATGCTAAGTCCGGCCCATGTAATCACACAGTTAGCAGCAAGCGTATGATTATGCAATGACTCATGAATGCATTTTTAAGTAGCCCACACAGCAGCAAGGTTAACAATCAGTCTGTGTGATGCAGAAATGATAATTAAGCCACGTATTATTTGTTGTTAACCGGTTTAGAGCTCAGCGAGGACTCCTGGTGTAGGTCGATCTGAGCGTCTCTATCACCGTCCTCCTTGAGCACACCGTGTTCAGTCTGCATGTAAGATCATTATCCTCCCCAGAGATTAGTCAAAGGGCTTCCTCCTCTCCATTCACCCTCAAGCAGCAGCACACTGCGCCACTCCAGCCACGTACGTCCACAACAAACACTCACAGCAACCTCAGCACACACTCACACTCACACACCCTTTTATGGAGCCTTCTTTCAACACTTAAATCTGTGCATTAACATAAAACCCGTCAAAGGGAATGTGATTATGTGGAATGCGAGCTGTAGCTGAAGCGAGGGTGTTTTCTCCTTGATTATTGATCCATCACCCCCTCCTTAGTTCTGCTGGAACAGGATCAGTCTGTAATGTGTCCGACCAGGCAGGATTAGAATGAAAACTCCCCCTTCCACCATCACTGTGTCTTTGGAGCAAGCATTAGTCATGTCAGGCACATGAGAGTGCAGATCCCCTTTCTCTGCTTCTGCCTGTGTTATGTAATGTTCTGCTGCTGTGTTCCTTCACTGTGAACAAGGAGGTGATGCCTCTGTGCTCGGGCTCCCCATCACAGTGCTAAGTAGAGCAAGAAATCCTCTCCCCGTCTGAATCCTCGCTCTGCGTCTCTCCGCTCGTGGTGGAGCATCAGAAGTCCTCCCGAGGCTCTGTGTCCTCGCTCGTGGGAGGACCAGATGGAGCCTGACGTGAAGCTGTGCAGAGTGGCATCAAACGGAACAACAGAAGCTCTGTGTCTGTGAGAGAGACTGGCAGGTTCTATCAATATGCTGTTTAAAGGCTGGAATCTCTATTAAAGCTGTCAGCAGCTGCTGCTCCCAGCACTTACTCAGTAAATCTGAACATGTTTACCAGAAGTCATAAAAACATCCACTAATTACAAACTGCTGAAAAGTAAAACAACCTCTTAGATAAGACGCGTTTGAATCAGTCAGTGAGGAATGAGCAAACAGTCAGATCAGTATGAGAATGTATCTCAGAGCAGTTTAACATGTTAGTGGATAATGGGATGTATCCTCACAGCTGTAGAGGCAGTTTGTGTCTTATAAAGCTATTTAATGAGCTAATATTGAGTTTGTAAGTATAGAAGTTGCTGTTTTCAGTCTTCATCTTGGTTCTCTTGTGCCCTCGTAGTATCTTTTCATGAAACGCTTTGTTTTAGGCCCTGTTTCTACGACAGTGCTCCACAGTGTTTCACCCGAAAACGCAGAGAAAAAAATCTGCGTTAATACGGAAACCCTGAGGGACTGAAAACGCTGTAGTATGCATACACGGCCAGTAGGTGGCGATATAACTGTAGAGTCTTTTGGTAGTCTGCTGCAGAAGAAGTGGCGAGGCGATTGTCTGGTGTTTATATTAAAACCGTCTTATCTGAGTGCAGAAGTGGAGCAACAGATGCACATTTTGTTGAAAGGCAGTCAGCAGATTCAGCAGCACAAGCACAACCCGGAAAATCCGCCATTTAACCGTTGTTGTTGTTGTCCGGTTCGTAAAAGTTCCCGCGACAAAAGTGGAATGCGCACACGCAAAACGGAGCGTGATGTCAGCATTTTCACTGAAAACACCCGCTTGCCGTTTATACGGCAACGGAGGAAAAATTTTCAGAAAGTTTCAGAAAAATTCCACTCTGGAGGGCGTTTTTAAAAAGTCGCGTTTTAGGTCGACTGAAACGGCGTTTCCGTATAAACGAGAGGCTGAAACGCAACAAAACTTTAGCATTTCACCCTGATACTGTTGTTGTATAAACAGGGCCTTAGCTGCTGTCTCTTTAAGGCTCCCTGCTCCACAAACCACCTCCCCTCTGATTGGCCAACCCTCTGGAAGTCTGTCAGGGGCAGAGCTAAGGGCAGACTTTGGTGTTTAAGGCCCATGTCATGTCATGGTCTAGTTTGGAGATCCTTTTGTCATGACCTTGTTATTTCAGTCTGGTGAAGATCTCTGTTCTTGAAATGCAGCATTTTGATCAGTTTACAGACATTCAGGGATTTCTACAACATATGAACATGTAGAGGTTCAAAAATCAGCTCACTTTAATCCAGCATTGTTACTTTATATCCATGATATGGAAAGTACCTATACACACTATAAGTAGTGCTTCAAATGTCTTGAAAACCTTGAACTTTTCTAAAAATATGTTTGATTACACTCAAACACATATCATCATTTGGGTCATCGCCTCTCAATCGGAAGGTTGAGGGTTCAATTCCAGCTCCTGCAGTCGTACATGTTGAAGTGTGTTGAGCAAGACACTGAACCCCCACATTGCTCCCACTGTTGGTCAGTGGTGTGTGTGTATGCGTGTGAATGTATTAGACAGAACTGATCTGTCTGTCATTTGATCCCAACAGAAGCCGGATCATTAATAAGAAAAGTGTTTCTGATTGGTTACAATCTGCCGTGTTTAAACGATTTTGTGCTTGTTAATATAAACACAAATTTACACAGTACATGTATCCGAAACTACACACACACATTGTGATGTTGCTGATCCATCTGTCTCATCCTGAGTGTGATCTGACTCTCAGCCTGTGTGGAGCTCTGATCTGAGTTTATCTGATGTTTTTATGAAGTGAGGGTTGGTTCCTCTGAGCCTGTTGACCTCCACACCTTTAAATGTGACTTCCAGGAGTCCTTTTAGACTCCAGACCTGCTCTCATGACACAGTGCGACTTATACACACACAGCAGAGCGAGAGAAAGAGAGAGCACATGAACAGCCTATTTCTCCTCTCAGTATTTAAACAGTCGTGTGCAGTAGTGGGTCAGGTGAGGTGTTCCTCTACTTATTGTGCTCTTGTTTTCCTGCTCTGTGCACATTTTGGGATTTGAGAGTGTATTTATTGTTCCTGCTCTCTCACAGCAAAGTGTGTGTGTGTGGTGGAGTGATGCTTTGTTTCTGTTTTTTGAATCAGTAAGTAGTGAAGCTGTCCGTCTCATGATTTCATCCCATCATCTCTAAACATCTGAAGGGAAAACTTGGTAGTTTGAACCCTGCATGTTGGAATCACTCTTCATCACCTCTAATTAAATTATGATATAAGTAAGTATAATATATAAGTTTCTGTCCTCCAGGTAAAACATGTGAAACAGTCACAGGAGAGCTGCTGCTGCTGCTGCTGCTGTTGTTGTTGTTTTAGAGATAAATAAAAAGAATGTGTCTTAGCGCCACATGCAAGCCTTAAACCCTTTGCAGTAACCGTCACTCCTCGTTCATTCAGCCGATCATATCCCATAAAGTCCGTCTGCAGCCTGATGGAGCTGTCGTGGAGCTCACATTACACCCGTCCATTTACAGAGCTGGCTCCGTCTCTGTGAACAGCTTCTGTCTGCTGTACTGACAGGCGTCACATTAGAGCTAAAGGGTTCCCTACCTGTCAGGTGAGCCAAAACACGTCCACTTCTGCCAAAACATTCACACGCCGAGCGAGCAGAAGCCGAGTCTGAGCTGGTGTCAGTCCAGAGGTTTGACCTGAACGCGTGTCACACTTTGTGTTTATTATAAGAGTAAATGTCATTTTAAAAATGAATCTAATCTGTTTACTTCTCTTTTTCTTCTGTTTGTTTTTTCAGATTATGTTTACTTTGAGAACTCCTCGAGCAATCCGTACATGATCCGCAGAATAGAAGAGCTCAACAAGGTGAGTTTCTCTTCCTCTATTTCTGCTCCACTGTTTCTAGCTTGATTTATTTCACCATTTTTATGCTCTAAAAGGCTCTGCTGGAGCGCAGTCCTGACCAACTGGTTAAACTGTGCGTCCATATAGCGACAGCACAGGTTTGTTTTAAACCTCCCAGTTTCCTGCTACATCCACTCCCTTAACCTCTCTGAATAAAGATGTAAAAGCCCAAAAACATAATCTGATTTCAAAAAGAAGGCAGCTGGCTAAATGCCGTTCAGGGTTTCAGTGCTCGGCCTCCTCGGCGCAAAAAAAAGCCTCATCATCAGCTGATTTACATTACTGTACTCTCAGTTGAAAATAGTTTATCTTCTTGGAGCACCACCTTGCTTATCAGTGACACTCCTTGACCATCGACCAATCAGAAAACAGAAGGGGCGAGACTTCTGATATCCACTTTGTCAACAGCTTGTGGAGATCCATACAGCGGGGAGAGTCACCACGCTTGATTTTCAAGGTCCTGTTTCCAAGTCTAGAACTGCTAGTGTGAAGAAACGATCTCTGACAGTAGTTTTTAGAGTTTCTTGTAAAATTCTGTTGATTGATAAAAAATATGGAGCTAAAAATAAAACCAGCCCTACAGTGATGGTAGTGGTACAGTAAGGGTTAAGAAGCGCTCTAAAATTTCGGTTGTGGTCACTTTTGGCAAATAAAAGTGAACACAGCAAAAAAAATAATAAAACATGAAAATTAATCTTCTGCATTTTTTTTAATAAAACAAAAATACTCTGATCTGTAAGAACTTTTTTAAATTGTAAGTTAGAATTTTTTTTTAAAAAGTCTACCTGTTCTATGATTGATTGTACTTTCAAATATGTAAACAAGCTTCCTGTAAACAAACATCTCCTGAGTCCTGTTGTCACCTTGTCGTACGCTGCATTAAACAAAGCGATGACGTCAACAACAGAATCATTAAAAAGGAGGCGTGTTCTCAGAGGGTTAAAAACCATACACCAGGTGTCTTTCAGTGTGTGTACAAACACAAAGCGTCTCCTGGCCTTTGTGGGTGAACGGCGGCCGTTCCGATGACAGGACACTGGTACAGGAGCTTCTTATGTAACAGCAGCAGCAGCAGCATATGACACAGGCTTGTTTCCCAGTCTAAGGATTAAGCTCATTTATGTAACACTCTTATTTTGAAGGGCTTGTGCTGAGCACCAGGAGGACTGCAGCCTCCTGAGTGCTAATGGCTGCTCAGCACAATGAATGGAGGGAGGAACAGAGAGAGAGAGAGAGAGAGAGAGAGAGCATGGAGGAGTCCCAGCTCCAGCCTGTAGTTCTGTGTGTGTGAGAGAGAGAGAGAGTGTGAGCTGCTTTCTCTCCTTATGATCTCTATCAGTCCAGCCAGAATTTAATCCCTCATCATCTTTCAAAGCTCACATTTATCTAATGAAGTCTGGGGTGAGTTATTCCAGTATTGTGGAGGTAGTGTTATCACTAAAAGCTGCCACATGATTTATTTAGCTCGTATGAACCGAAACTCGAGGGATATTTCAAATTAAGCACAACTTCACTCTGTGTTTCTGCTGTGTGACTGCAGTGTTTTTGCTTTCCTGTGATCCATAAATAAGTGGTAGAGTCATGAAACAAAGGTAACTAACAGACTGACAGAGGACCGACAGAGCAGAGTTGTAATGAAGGCAGATGATCCTCTCTGCACAGAGTAGAAGAGAAAACAAGCTGTGCTCTCCGAATAAACTGTTGATTATAATTAGTGAGCGGTCGGTGCAGATACGGTATAAACAGACAGAGGTGGCCTGCGTCTGCTGATAATTAAAGTCAGTCTACCTCCTGTTTGTTGTGGCTCAGATAATAAATGCAAAGAATCAGAACGAGAAGAAGTGAAACGAGTATAAAAGGCCGACATGGTAACAGAACAGTAGAAACCGTTCATTAACCTGTTCCTCTCCTCTCCTCTCACAGACAGCCAATGGGAACGTGGAGGCGAAGGTGGTGTGTCTGTTCAGGAGGCGAGACATCTCAGGAAACCTCAACACGCTGGCCGACAGCAACGCCAGTGAGTCCCGAACCCCCTCTCTCTGTTTTACACTCTGTGATCCGGCTCGCTGCCTTCTAATGGAGCTGCTCTTCTGTGTTTCTCATAAAACACCTCAGAGCTCCTCTTCAGCTTTAACAGTGTAAAATAAAACAGGACCGCTCACAAGAACAAAAAAACAGCATCACTCCAGACTGATGCTAATGTGGAAACATTAATGCTCGCTTCTGTTTATGTGTCCTGTACAGACATTTATACACATCAGGATTATCACGATAACGATATTATCGCAAAATTTATTGAAAACCTTGGAAGTAAAATATCAGCTTTAAGTTAAAAAAAACCAACATTTTTTTGCCTAATATTCTGAAAATGAGCACAAGGAAGTCAAGAGAAAGTCTTAAAGCATAACTGTGCAAAAAATGTACAAGAAAAAACATGAACACTAATGATAAATAGTGAAAAGGCAACTTAAAGCGACCCCAATACACCAACTAAATCAAAATCACAGCTGGTAATGGGATGAAGATGTGTTACAGAGACCACTCTCTGTCCGATTTTCATATTAACCCTTCGACTGCCACCATTATTTCACACTTCCCTGCAGACTGGAGCATCCACAAACACCCTCGTCTTTATTTATGATATCTAAAATACTTCCAAACAAGTGAGAAGATTTTTGATCAGGGAGAGAACCTCACTTTCATCTGTCATCGCTTTCAACATGAGCTAGGCCACGGCAAACCATGCCAGATGCCGGTGAGGCCGCTCATATGCTAATAAGAAAAGTCTTATTAGCATAATACAACTCCTAGCACTGCCCTGATCGCAGGTGTGAAGAAAACCATCAGAAATCCTGGTAGTCAAAGAGGTTTTTGGGGTCCTGTGACCAATGCTAGTTTTTTGAAAGTAAGTAGTAAGAACTTCACATCTGCAGAGAAACGACACATTGCTGAATGCGTAAAGAGACAGATCTTTCACCCTCTATTAGCCTCCCCAAAATGCCTCTGATACTGACCAGATGACAGATTTGACAGTAAAGAGGAGCTAGCAAGAGGACGCTAAAAGAGAAGAGTGAAGATGATTTGCTTGAGGTGGTGACTCTTCAAGTTGAGGTTTGTTGAACACTCAGACGTGATGAACAGAAACAGTGAAGACTCTTGACAGTGCACAACATCCTGAGCTTCCAGGTTTTCGTGACACACCTTTCCATCTGGTCACCAAACAGGCGTCTTGTCATTTTATCTGGAGTCAGACACCATCAAAATATCCATCAGTATAGAAAATAATGTTAGCAGGTCTTCATACAGAGTGTGTGTGCCATCCCTCCACCCCTCTCCAGAGGATGGAGGTGCTGTGATGGAGCTAATGGCTGCAGACTACTGAAGCCTGATCACATTCACTCATTACCCCACCAGCAGCCCCACCTCTCTCCTCCTCCTCTTACTGGCCCGCAGTGCTCCAGACAAAGACGTCTTCTCACACACACACACACACACACACACACACAGATACACACCACCTCAAGATGGATGCTGTTTTTCTCACTGTACTCAGCATCACACACAGATGCTAGGTACTGCCTCTCAGGTCTGTTGTGGACATATCTGAGATTTCACTATTAAACAACACTTGTTATTTCATCCTGTGTTGATTTTCAGTTCTCATTTCAGTATTTATATTTTTGGGGGCGTGTTGCTTTTATTGACAGGACAGATGTAAAGAGACATGAATGTGAGGAGAAGAGTAGAGTTAGAAATAAAGAAAAGCCCTTTTCACACACGCCCTGCACTCCTGAAAATCTCCTGTTGTCGTCTAGTGAGAACAGAAATGTCTGAATTCTTTCATCTCCACTTTATCTGGTCAACCAGTTTGTGTCTGTGTCAAACATCCTCATACATGCTGGAGGAATTTTACACATAGAGAACCATCGCTCAACTCTCCACCTGCCCGCGCACTGGTCTCCACATCTAAACCAGCGTGTTTGGTGTTGTTGGTATCAGACAGAAAATTTCCTGATCTGAGGTGCTTGAGGAAAATGTCAGGGTCCGAGAGTCCCTGAGTAATCTGGAAAATGTCAGGAGTTAATGTGTGAAAGGGGCTTGTGTGTTGCCCTGTTTCAGCTGGTAAACAACAGCTGTTCATAAAGAGCAGCGTGAATTAGGCACAACTTGACAAAGCATCCAGACATTTTCTGGACTTTACCTGGACTTTGTCCTGCTGGCGTCCTCGTCAGATCAGCAGGCCAGGGTGAGCTGATGTGTAAAAGCTAGGAAAATTAATTAAAAACAATTTCAAACAGGAGTGATGACTTTTATATCATGTGACCAGAACAAGTGAGAGGACAAATGAAAACCTGAGGTTGAAGAGGAGAACGTTTTCAAGGACAAGAAGCATTGGTATAAACATTAAAACTCTAATCAAAGTGTTTGTCTCTGTTGCTGCATGTTGAAAACATGACACAGTGGCATTCACAGCATGACTATGATGTCATATCCTGCCTCCAAGATTCAAATTCCCTTCCCTCTGATTGGCCAGCCCTTTGGAGGCTTTACCAGTGTGGAGCTATATGAAGACCTTGGTGTTTGAGGCTTCCATCATGTCATGAACTGTGTGAGATCTTTATGTGATGACCTCATCTTTACAGCAAGTCTTGTAAAGATCTCGTGCTCCACAACATATGACTACATGGCGGTTTTAAAATCTGCCTGGTGAAACTGACAAATAAGCACTTGAACCAGAGATGCATTCTGGGTAATAGATTTATTCTTGGCTTCAGTAACTCTTTAAAAAAAAAGGTGGTGGCCTCAGTGGACGGTTGAAGACATTAGTCCCCGTTTACACAACAATAGTTTTAGGAGGAAATGCAAAGGTATTGTTGCTGAATCTGTTGACTGCCTTTCAACAAAATGTGCATCTGTTGAACCACTTCTGCTCTCAGTGAAGATGCATTCAGTATATATGTCAAAGATCAACCCACCTCTACTTCAGCAGAGGGCTACCAAAAGATATATATCGCCAACTACAGGCCTGGCATGTATACTACAGCTTTTTTCGTGTAAACACGGATTTTTTTTTACTGCATTTTTTTGCGTTTTGCAGTGAAATGTTGTCGTGTAAACGGGCTCTTAGACAGCTTCTCTTTGATCCAGCCTGATCTGTCCTGGGTTGTTACATCAGCTCTTCCATGGGTCTCGTTTTAATTCTTGGAGTTGAATTATAACTGTGTCTATATTTAGTTTTAAAGTCCGTCTGACCCGGTCCTGGACTCTTCTGTCGGCTCTTTAAAATCCCGTGATGAAGACGTGTACCTGCTTTCTCTCTGCTTCAGCTGCATGGCTCAACTAAAACAAGATTTAGCTGCCTCACTTTATTTTATTACTGTGCTCCTCCTCTTCCTCCTTCCTCGACTCACACATACTCACACACACACACACACCATCTCTCTGTGTAGAACAAAAGGCCCTTGATCTCTCCCTGAGGGCCACGGCACGCAGCGGGTTAATTCTGACTCGCCTTGTGTCTGTCGCTCCTTTTTGTGTATGTGTGTGTGTGTGTGGTTTCATCTTGTGTGTGTGTGTGTGTGTGTGTGTGTGTGTATTGAGTTGGGGATACATGTTGGGGGGGGATGGGCGCCTCAGGTTTGGTACACAGGGTTTCCTACTTTGTCTGGCAGGGACTAGCCGGACAGGGAGGAGGGGGAGGGGGGGTTAGAGAGGTTAACAGAAAAGGGGTGTGGCCTAAGGTCCCGTCCCACTTGCTCACTATCTCTCTGCGTGTTGCTCTCTCTCTTGCCCTCACTGACAGGGTTTCCTGTGGCTGAGTGCAGGGGCGGAGTCCGCGGAGACGGAGCGGTCTGGTCCCGCCCCTCCAGCTCACAACAAATTACTCACCCGCCTGAAATTAGGAATGCGCAATCCAGTGGCCAAACACACACACACACACACGCTCACACACATACTCACACAGAGCAGCGTCCATGGGCTTCGTTTTCAGAGCTCTTATTGGCAGAAAGCCTGGGTCACATGATGATGAGGATCACTGTTTTACAGTCAGATCCATCAATAAGTCTGTCTGCACGCTGAAATGAGCGAGTTATCACCTCAGACTCACTCCTTTTCTGAATTTAATTCTTCAATTTTTTTCAACCTTCACAAGTTTTAAAGTCCAAATGAAACATTGGTACAAATACCAGCTGCAGAAAACAGCTCCTGATGAACTTCTGACTGCTAAGACGGGCTCAGATTGTGGAGAGAGATGCAACAGCTGAGGCTGTAATGTTTCCAGACATTTAGCTCCTCAAACACACCAGACTATGATAAAAACAGCATTTTCCCCACAGTGCTGGAGATTCAGGTCCTCTGCTGCTTCCATTCCACAGTTTGTGTGTGACTTTCTAAATCGAGGCAGCAGACGGACCTCCAACTCCTTTTGTCCTGCGGGTTTTTGTCTGTGTCCTGGAGAAACACCTTTTAAAAATGAAGATCCAAAAATATGAAAAAAAAAACCAGGTGCCTTAAATGCAAACACCAAGACATCTTCTCTGTGAGATCTCAGGAAACATGTCCATTAATTTGACAGCCTTTGACCTCCAATAAACAGCTTTGCAGAGGATTTAAATATGCTTAACTTAGCCACAGGAAGTGAAAGCTGTAAAAGTAAAACATTAACTTCGATGAAAATGAAGGTCAGAGCTCAAAAATATACAAGGCCTTGAATCAAGAGGCAGCACTGTCCTGGTAGGTTGATCCAGCACCAGTGTTGTATGAGTTTTATTTACTTTAATATGCTTTATCTGTTAAATGTCAGCTCACAGGCAGCAACAAATGACTGTAAACTTTGAGCCCTTTTCACATCCTGTCAGTCTGTCAGGTCGAAACATGAAGTTCTGACACAAACAACCTTTAGACTGATGGTGCGTCATCCTCCGTGTGAAAGACAGAAACAGAAACTAAAGCAGAAGAGCTCAACTCAACTGGATTTCATTCAGAAAGTCACTCTCCTCTGAGTGAAAGCTGGGACCACCGGGGGGCGTCTGAATGAAACTGCAGGTGTTTCAGAGAGGTTTACCTTTACCTTTAAACTCATGTGGTGTCTTTGTATAGCTGCTCTGTGTGTATCCGTCACACTTTGACGCTGATGTGTTTGTGTTTGTGTTTCAGGAGAGTTCGAGGAGGAGTCGAAGCAGCCGTCTCTGTCCGAACAACAGAAGCATCAGCTCAAACACAGAGAACTCTTCCTTTCCCGACAGTTTGAGTCTCTACCTGCTACTCACATACGGTACGTCTCTCAACTCTTTATCTGACAGATGTGGCAAAAATATCCGAGAGTGATGAGTGCTCATTTTTCAGGAAAACACATCTAAAACAATACCTGCACACCTGAAATCAACATGTTGGTGATGAGTTAATATTTTGCAATTGCTGATTTAAAAAAAAATCTACGTTTTACTCTTGAAATGCGACCATTTCCATAGATGTCAGAATTGTACTTGTTGAACTTTTAAATGAGTTTGACTTTGACCTAAGAATTAAAAATCTAATAACTCTCTGAAATCAATCTTAGGACATTTTAAGGATTAATTATCAATTACTTGTCAAAAAATACACTGAGATCCTTTAGGTTTATTTTCAGCAACAAGAGACTCACAGCATCCAGTTTCAACCTACACTGAAAAACTTAAACCCAGGCAGTGTTTGCGTCTTATATTAAGTAGAAATTGTATCATTAAAATTAATATTAATTATAATCACCTGAAAAGTCCAAAAACATGTCTTATTTCAAGATTTTAAAAGACAAAGTGATTCCTGCAAATCTGCCGATGCTCGTTTAGTTTCTTGAAATAAAAACATCTCCATGCCAGACGCTAAACAAGTACATTTTCAGGCATCATTTTGTCTGTTAATATCTTGAAATCAGATTTTGAACTTTCCAAAGGTACCTGAATGCATCACAAGTGATGTTAGCTACACATCTAAACAGAGCGAAGACGACAGGAGAATTTCATTACATCGCTTCGATTCTCATGCCTTCTTTGAAAATTTGCTGAAAATAAACCGTTTTCTGTTGCTAAATTCTGTTAAAAAAAAAAAAAAGACCGCAGTGAGTAAAAATGTGACAGAAGCAGGAACTGCTCAGGATCCTGAGGGTTAACATCAGCTGCTCTTTCTCAAACTGCTCTGTGGTTTTTGGATCTAACCTCTTCAGATGTTTCAGGGCGTGTTTTTCTGACCGCTCCTCTCTCTGTCTCTCTGTCTCCTCAGGGGGAAATGTAACGTCACCCTCCTCAATGAAACAGACGTGTTGGCCGGATACCTGGACAAAGAGGTACCACACACCTGTCCCCCTGTGAGCAGCAGAAACGCAGCCTGTGTGTGAACCACGTGTAATCCCTGTAATCTCTCTAATCTGCGCAGGACTGTTTCTTCTACTCGCTGGTCTTTGACCCGGTCCAGAAGACCCTGCTGGCCGATCAGGGAGAGATCCGGGTGGGCTCCAAGTACCAGGCAGAGATCCCCGACATGCTAGCAGAGAGTGAGTGGTGTTACCTGTCCTCCCTGTTCTCACCTGTAAACAAACAAACAGGAGTAAAGGTTTTTTTTTGCTCGTCCTCTTAGGTGAGTCGGACACGCGGGTCCAGGAGAAGCTGGAGACCAAAGTGTGGGACCCCAACAACCAGCTCAAAGACCACCAGATAGACCAGTTCCTGGTGGTGGCGAGGTAACAACCCCCCGGCCGTCTGTCATGCTGTTGCGTCATCATCCCTAGATCCTGTTGCCATGACAACTTCAGGACAGGTTTTCCAAAGAATGTGCAGGAATGGTAAACGGGTCTGATCGTCTCTCGTGGACTCAAAGATTTGTCTTTATCAGTCTTTTAATGTGAGCTCATGAAGGACGTCAGGATGGAAGCACAAGTTTACAGCTGTATCAGAAACACAAGATTTTATATTTTCATGTTTATAGTTTTTAGACTTTATCCTTTAGTTTAGAATGATTGTTTTTAAGTGAAGCAGTGAACTGATCAAACTGAATCCTTGTTTCTGGTTTTATCACGTTTGATTTAAACTCATCTTTAAGAAGTTTGTTATTGGAGGGAAATCTGTGTGTGGAGGACTTCATACGCAAACTGCTCCCCCTAGTGCTCATTTATAGAGCCCGCAGGCTGCACACATTTCCTCTGCACCATTCAGACTTTCTTGTACAATATTTAGATGAGCGATTTCTCTTCGTTCTGCAGAGCGGTGGGGACGTTCGCTCGCGCTCTGGACTGCAGCAGCTCCATCCGTCAGCCGAGCCTCCACATGAGCGCAGCCGCGGCCTCCAGAGACATCACACTGGTGAGAAAACTCAGCCTCTGTGTTCATGTGTGTGAGAAACCAGGGTTTAAACTTCAAAATATGAGTAAACTCATACCTGTTTCAGAAAAATCCTCTTAAAAAACACTGAGACTTTACACTTTCTTTATAGTAATTTAAGGAAAACTAAAGAACAGGCGTCTAACGCTCCTCTCTCTCTTCAGTTCCACGCCATGGACACTCTGCAGAAGAACAGCTACGACCTGGCCAAAGCCATGTCCACTCTGGTCCCTCAGGGCGGGCCCGTGCTCTGCCGGGATGAGATGGAGGAGTGGAGCGCCTCAGAAGCCATGCTGTTCGAAGAGGCGCTGGAGAAATACGGCAAAGACTTCAACGACATCCGCCAGGACTTTGTAAGCCCCTCTTCCTCTGCTGCAGACTGTTTGTTCACACTGAGAACATGATGAGGTCCAGTAAACATCTCTCTCTCTCTCTCCCTCAGCTGCCCTGGAAGTCTCTGGCCAGTGTGGTCCAGTTTTACTACATGTGGAAGACTACAGACCGCTACATCCAACAGGTACGTCTGCAGGGGGGACTGGACTCTAAAACCCTCCTTTAGATCCACTTTGACCTCATGTTTCTCTCTTTTCTCTGCAGAAACGACTAAAAGCAGCAGAGGCGGACAGTAAGCTGAAGCAGGTGTACATCCCCACATAGTGAGTGTTCTCCTCCACAGATACAGACAGAAACATCCTGTGTGTCAGCTGATCAGTCAGAGTGACTCTCCATCCTCTCCTCTCCTCACAGCACCAAACCCAACCCAAACCAGATCATGGTCCCGGGCAGTAAACCCGGGATGAACGGAGCTGCAGGATTCCAGAAAGGACTCAGCTGTGAGGGCTGCCACAGTAAGTCCTCACACACACACACACTCACACACACACTCTGCACAGATTCTCTGTGGGTATCAAACCTTTTATAAAAAAAGCAGGAAGGATTGCTCTTCATTAACTCTGCCCTCTCTCCTCCTCAGCGGCTCAGTCTCCTCAGTGGTACGCCTGGGGACCGTCCAACATGCAGTGCAGACTTTGCGCCTCCTGCTGGATCTACTGGAAGAAATATGGAGGCCTGAAGACCCCCACGCAGCTAGAGGGCGCTGCTCGAGCTGGCTCTGTAAGTCCCCGCTCTCTCCCCCTAAAGGAAGCGTTGTTTCCAGGGAACAAAACTTTAAAACAGCCGTACTGTCTCTTCCTCCTCCAGGAGTCAGGCCCTCGAGGTCACATGACCCGCCAGGAAGTCCAGGGCATGTCTCCGTTCACCCGTAACGAGGGGCGGGCCAAGCTGCTCGCCAAGAACAGGCAGACGTTCATCCTGCAGACCACCAAGCTGACACGTATTGCCCGGCGGGTGTGTGAGGACATCCTGCAGCCACGCCGTGCTGCACGCCGACCCTACGCCTCCATCAACGCTAATGCTGTCAAGGCAGAGTGTAAGCACACACACACAGGCACACACACACAGCTCGTCTGAAACTTCTACAGAATCTTTAATTTAACACGTGTGTGTGTGTCGTCAGGTATGATCCGGCTCCCCAAAGCCACTAAGACTCCTCAGAAGAGTAAAGTGATCCCTCGACAGTCTCTGGCCAACATTGTGAAGGATTTAGGTGAGACCACGTCCTGTGACATCACAGCCCTGACCTCTTTCCTCTGCTGTGATTGGCTGCTAAGTCTTGTTCTGTCTTTGCAGCCATCTCTGCTCCCCTCAAACAGAGGGCGTTTAAAGGACCGTCGACCCCCATCAACAGGAACCAGGCCAGCCAGCCCAGAGTGGGGCAAAGCCTGCTGGGAAAGAGAGGCTTCGACAGCGTCAGTATTTATTTTGTGTCTTTATTCTGAACTCAACATTTGATCCATACTGAAGCTGTCTGGTGTTTCTGCTCCTTCCTTATTGAGTCTCTCTCCTGCTCTCTGATTGGACCACAGGCTTCAGGGGTTCCCTACCCAGCCAATGGGAGGCCGTACACTTCAGGTATGAGGACTACGTCTCAGTCGGTCATCAAGAGGCAGAAGGTCAGCCAGGGGGAGGCACCAAACCCGGTGGTGTTTGTGGCTACAAAGGACACCAGGTACGTGTTCACTCTTTGTTTTCTCATGGGTCTAAAAACGTATCATGGAGCGACCAACACACCAAGACATGGTCCTTGGTGACACTCTAAAGATCGTGTCTGACTCTGTGGTTCTCTGGTCTCCCCCCTCAGGGCTCTGAGGAAACACCTGACCCAGTCTGAGATGCGTCGAGCAGCGAGGAAGCCTCACCTGCTGGTGCGGATCAAGCTGCCTCCTCCTCCTCGCTCCCTGGCCATGCCCCTGCTCCCTTCCAGCACCAGCGAACCCATCGTCCTGGAGGACTGAGGAGGAGGGACAGGAGGGGGCAGGGCTTTATTAGGACATGGGGGGGTGGGTTAGGTGGGATCTGGGGGAGGGGTCTGTGCTCAGGCCGTCACATAGCAGGCAGCACAGTACGCCATACCTGTAGTCTTTATTTCCTCTTTCAGTGTCATTTTTCTTTAGTCCTCTGTTACCTCCCACAGGTGTCAACACACACACACACACACACAAGCTCTCTACATACACACACACGCTCTCTACATTCACACACACACACACACCACCTGCTGGGCTCTGTAGTATTTTATCCGCCCTCTGAGTTTGTTCCTCCTCTCTCAGCGCTGCCTGTTTTTAAATGTGTAACTTAAGTCGTTATTTGTCATCCTGAAGCAACAGTGATAAAGCACACTTTGTTTTTTCCTCCACGTCTCGATCTTTGTGTAAATATATGCACCGTGCAGGAGGGAGGACACACACACACAGTGTGTGTGTGTGTGTGTGTGAGGAGGACAGAGAGTGAGACAGCTGCAGCAGGACGACGATCCAGTCGCTTCAAAGATTTCTCTCGTTCATCCAGCTCGGCGCTCAACTCTCAGAGTCAGAGCTGCTCTCTGTGTTTCTCCTTCAGGGGTTCGTAAATCCTGAGAGGTCGTGTCTTCCAATCTGATCCGTTATATTGAAGCCTAGTAGAGTCAAAAATGTTGAGTGCAAGTCCAAGAAATGTTTTATGATTTAGATCAAGCTTTGTTGCATTCATGCTCCTCTAAGAAATCACCTCCTCACTCCAAATTGCAGCTAAACCCTTTTAAAAACGCCTCCTCGTTAGTACTCCTGAATTAAGATTTTATCTGAAGCTAATATTCTGTGCAGCGCAGCGTCTTATAAAGTTGGTGAAATGAGGCACATTTGCAAAAGCTAATTATTCAATTTGAGAGAAAGTTTGTATAATTCGTAATGTTCCTATCACAAACAAAACTCCACTGAAAAATCAAGTACTTTAAAGTTTTTTGCCTGTCATCTTACAGATGAAGCAAACAAAGCCTGAGCTCATACTTTAGATCAATGTGAAACAAAAATTTGGCTTCTGAATCGACTACTGAAAGCAGAAAGGCTTAAACTGAACTCCGCTTAGAAGTCTAGTATTTAGAAAAGCTGTTCGCCCTCTTGCAGGCAGACCTGACAAATCCTGGATTCAGATTTTTTACAAATCAGCAACCTGATGCCGTTATTTCAGCATCCTATCAGCATGTTAAGTTTCTTTAAATTACAGAAACGTGTTTATTTTGGCTTCATAGAGCTGCTTTTCAGATCCAGTCAAACTGAACCTCAAAGCTGAAGCAGAACTTGGAGAAACCCTGGTCCTGATCCTTGCTTTCAGGTCTCAGATCAGGGTCAGGGAGTTCATGCAGACAGAGTTGAATGAGGAGAACATTAATCAGGATTTTCTCCGTTCGTGTTTATTGAATTGAACCCCGACTACTTCTCCTCATGCAGGTGCTTTAATCCAATTGTTATCAGATAGTTTTCATCCGTTCTTGCAACACCCTAACGTCACCCTCTTTAGAAAACCTGAGCGTTGAACCTGTTGTCGTCTTTCGTCTCCTGTTGCTTCATTTTCAGGCTTTTCTAACCACTTTTAGCCGCTCTAGAGTCTCTTAACCTCACCCTGAGACGTTCAGACAGAGAGGATCAAATCAGTAGGTTGTGTAGTTTTACAGCGTAGGGAGGAAATGTAGTCGATGTTGGAACTCATTTGGCTTTGAGGAGCTTTGTTTGAGTCTAAATGAAGCCATAATGTGGAAGTTAAGGATGTAGATTGAGTGAAGCCGCATTGTTAGCTCTGCGAGAACTCACAAAAAAAAAAAGTCTGTTTTAAAAAAAGCAGGAAGTGTAAATGTATGGAAAACATTTGGGCCTAAAATCGAGTCTTGTAAACCGTGATTGAAAAGAGTTCAGAGCTGGAGGAGTCAGAGCTGTTTTTTGAAATGGCCTTAATGAAAGTTTCTCTCTGATGGTTTTTGGATCCATGTGAACGTTCAGCTGTTTCTACATTTTTTATTTCAGTCCCTGTTTGTTCCGCTCTGAGGAGGCGAGCACTCACATGTCATGATTTGGTTCTGATTCCTGTGTTCCCCCCGCACGGTCTCTGAGGGGTCACTCTGGTTTTATAAGAAGGTCTGGCCCAATGTGGGCTTTGTAATATTTCTCCAAAAGAAGAAATTGAAGTGTGGAGTTTGTAGCAAATACTAATCTGTGTAAAGAAAAAAAAAGCAAACGGGCGTATTTTAAACTTTTTTACATCTAAATTGTGTAATCGTGCTCCCGTGCTGTGGAGACGGCTCTAACAGGTGATGTACATGTCAAACAGTGCTCTCCTTCATCACGGGGTGGGCGGGGATGGGGGTGGGGATCTGGGTGGTGTATGGGGGGGGGGTCTTTGAAAAGGGATGGGGGGCTGATTTTTGTATGACGGAGAGACAAACATGCTACAACTGAAACTTTTTCTCAAGTGTTTTTTATTCCGATGTCTCTGTATCCTTTAATGTATCTTGATAAGAAAAGAAATAAAGATTTTTTTTTTCTTCGTGGTCAGTCACGGGATCGCTTTGTTTTCATTTATAGGAAACACACACACAGGGAGGAAAAACTGTTCTGTAAAGACGACAAACATTTAAACATGGGAACAGTTTGGAAATTAAAGCCACAAGCAGTGATGCACAGACCCTCACATCAGTCTGTGTCTGGTAAATGTGTGCAGCAGGATCTCCAATCACAAATAACCAAGCATGTAATGTAAGGAAAAGTGTTTACATTTTATCAGAGGATCTGGATGATTGAAAGTGTCTATCATACACAAAAGCAATGGAACCATACTTTTTTTTTTTTTTTTTTTTTTTGCCACTTCAAGGCGAAGATTCATTGGGACTTAGAAAGAAAAAAGATCCTTTGGGTTACAAGAGGGTCCTCACCAACCCTGCAGTCAGGCTTTGGCACTAATGAAGTGAAGGAAAAAGGAAATGGAGTTGTTGATCTTTTTCCACATGCAATAAAAAAAAGTCATGATAAACATTAATAAAGAAAGGATGTCGGAGTGAGAGAGCTGCTGCCTTTCTTTGGGGTACTTCAGCAAAGTCCAGGATGTGATCCACCACCTCTCCAGCTAGCAGCCCGTTCCTAACTCAGACTTCACTGAGATGCGGATCAAAGACATGAAACCTACTGGTCTTTGGTTAAGAGCAGTTTTAGGGTTTATGATAGTTTCATGTTTACAACCTTGCTTAAAAAAAGTTGGTACTGCAGTTATTTTAAATCTGAAAAAAACAAGTTATAGAAAACTTGAAGCAAGCAGGAAACACTGAAAAAGTTGCAGATTTTTCAAGGTCTAAACATAAACTTTAACACATTCTACATTACTGTACATACTTTTATTATTCTGCCTTTATTTATATATTTTTTTCTCAATTATTTTTTTATTGTCAGCAGTCACCGTGGACAGCAAAGGAAATATTTCATAGTGCAGGAAAACACATTTCATTACTGCTCACATGATGACAAACACTTTTAATCTTAACCTGTTTAATCCCACAGGAAGCAACAGTTGCTGCACTTTTCTGTTTTCTTCTGGAATCTCTTGAAGCGATGGTTTGACTGTGGGTAGCTAATTTAAGTTTTAAAAATGAAATAACAACAATAATAATTATAACATAAAAAAATGAAAAGAAAATACATGTATTATGTACTAGGGGGGTCTGGGGAATGAAAAGTATGCACTTATTTTGAAGGGAAACAAATAAAAGGAAGCTGAAATATTATAAAACATCTTTAAATATAAGATTTCAAATTAAAAACATATTAAAACACTGTGTATTAATATTCTAATCAAAGGCAGCTGTAAGATTCATCAACTTGGATTTTAAAGGTGCTGAGTCCACAGTCAGGTTCAAACTGTACCCTGCAGAGAGGAAACCAGACCTAAACCTGATCCAGAACCAGCAGAGACTTCTCTGAACCTGGACCCAGAATAAGAAATATAAAGAAATGAACTCATTCCTCTCTGACTAAATATAATTAGGACATGAAATAATCGGAAAAGGCATCACTCTGATATGTTGAGTGTCTTCTAAAACAGGGACTTTGGCTTTTAACTGTCAGAAAAAAAGAAAGTTGGAAATAAAAGAAAAAATAATTAATAGACTAAAACTTAAAAACATGGGAGGCTTCCTGCTCTTAAACAAAGATAAGATAAGCCTATGTTTGAGCTCAGTGTGTGTGTGTGTATGTGTGTGTGTGTGTTCTCATCAGACGGCTCTTAATTAGGTGTGTGTTGTGTCTTCCTCAGGTGTGAATGATGACAGCCTGTAATGGAGTGAGGATGAGGTGAGGAGCTCCTCTGTCAGGATGTTTATTGAGCCTCAGGATAAACATCCTCCACCCGACAGAAAATCAACTTCAAACACTCTGAAACATCAAATCACTGACTCTCTCCGCTCTCACTCGGTACCCTGTACCTGTACTGCACGTGCACCTGATTGGTGGCAGAAGCCGGGCCCGTGACGTAACCCTCGCGCACACCTGAGGCTCGTTTGAGGAAGGGGGCGCGAGGTTAAAAGAGGAAGTGGGTTCAGTGTGAGTCCAGCAGGTCCGGGTTCATACCTCACAACTTAACCCTCTTTTCTACAGACAGACTGCTGCTCAGGGAGGCTCAGAGGTTCATCTGCTGCTGGTTTCACCTCCTCACTCAGTCAGTCTTCATTCTCCACCAACTGCCTTCAGACATGTTCGAGGTGAGTTCGAAACCAGACTTCGTGGTTTCAATAAGATTAATGTCTAAAAGTGTTTCAATTTTAATTTTTTTCCGCTTTTTTAGTACATTTTGATCAGGAGTTGTTGGGTTTTTTTTCTCTCAAGTTATGACTCTTGATTGCACATTTCCTTTTTCATGATGAATCCTGTGACTGCAAATATTTGATCACTTGAATTCATTTAATAAAAAATTAACTATCCTGATCATCATATTGAGCTTCTGCACAATAAACAAAATACCCAGAAATGGAGAGGTGTTCTTATATCTGTTAAAGTCAGTGTTGGTAATCAGATTTAGCTCCACTTTTCATTATTCTAGTTAAAATAATCTATGTTCTGATGGCAGTCAATGCATGAAGTGTTCTTAAAATAGAGTGAAAAATATCTGCAGTCTGCAGCAGGCGTAAACCTGGGAAAATTCCAACCAATCCTAGCTTTTGGCAGCCAATTTGTTACACCAATCAAATCCCGTCCTGCTGTTCCGCCCACCTCACGTGCGCACATTTTTGACGGAGTGCACTCTGATTCCATGCAAATAACCAAGAGGGATCCAAGTATGCAGGAGACTGGCATAAAAAATTACCTATACCCCGATTATTTGTAATGGTGCAAACAAAAACAATGCACTGAGGACCAGTTTGAGTCTGGTTTTGACTCTGTCACAATCATATGATCGCAAATCAGTGGCGCTCGTGCATGTCAGCCGGGGCGGGAGCTAAACGGAGATGCTACATTCAACTTCATGCTAGTTTTCCGTGACAACAAACCGTTCCTTTTTAAGGTAGGGTTGCCAACTGTCACGTATTAGCTGATATATCCCGTATATTGGTTTGTTTCATAAAGGACTGCAGTTGATCCATATATCAGATAAAACTGCAGGGGCAGATCATGTGCCAATCACACCCCTGTCATCCAATCACAGGCCTCTTCACGTGCATCAGATGTATACTGCGCAAAGTCTTGAAGGGAAAAGAAATAAAGTTAAAATGTTTGGCAAAGGCACACGTGGATAAACCTGCAAAAGTCACTCCTTTTGCATTTCATTTTACCTTTTGCTTTTTTTTTTTTTTTTTTTTTTTTTTTTTTTTTTTTTTTTTTTTAAATGTAAAGAGCTAAATTGTGGTTTCTTCAGCGTTTATTTACGTGAGGTTACAAAATGATACAGTAAGGATTAAAGAGACTATACTCTTTCTGCATTTCCAGTTGAATCAGAAAATTGATATATGCTGAATTCACACGTCATGCTCATACCACCATGGCATCGTGCACCTGTTATTTAGTAGGGAGAAAGTTGGCAACTGTACTTTAAGGTGACTTGAAAACTGACTGTCCTGTGTTTTCTGGTTCTCTGGCCTTTTTAGGAGTTGATAAACTGGAAAATGGGTGCACTCTTTATCAAAATGGCTAACCTAAACTTTTTTTTTTCTTGCAGATGAGCAGCGACGACTTGTTCCTGCCCCCCTATCAGGATGAAGAGCTGGTGGAGAACCTGCTATCCTCTGAGGACTCTGATGGAGATGTGAGTGGAGGTCTGTCCCTGGCGAAGGCGCTGCTCCCCCTGGTGGAGTCTTCCTCTCCTCCCCTCATGCCGTGGCTCTTCTCCACCCGGTACAAGACCGAGCTCTGCACCAGCTACTCTGCCACCGGCCTCTGCAAGTATGCCGAGCGCTGCCAGTTCGCCCATGGCCTCCATGAGCTACACGTCCCCTTCCGCCACCCGAAGTACAAGACTGAACTGTGCCGGAGCTACCATGCCACCGGGTACTGTTACTATGGTAACCGCTGCCTGTTTGTGCACAGCCCCACGGAGCAGCGCCCCACGATGCGCAGACGCAGGAATGTCCCATGTCGCACCTTCCGCTCCTTCGGCGTCTGTCCGTTTGGAACTCGCTGTAACTTCTTGCACGTGGAGGCCGGCAGCGTGGACTCACCTGAAGACGTGGAGGAAAAGACTCCACCTCCTCCCAGCCCTCAGCCACCCCCACCGCCACAGAGCAAAGAGTGGAAGCCCCGTGGAGCCCTGTGCCGTACCTTCAGCTCCTTCGGCTTCTGCCTGTACGGAACCCGCTGCCGCTTCCAGCACGGCCTCCCCACTAAGATGAAACCCTCTGAGCAGAGTCCACTGCCGTACCCTAGCAGCTCCGGTTTACCCTCTCCCACCTCACCCTTCACCTCTACCTCACCCAACTCCTCCTCCTCCTCTTCCTCTCCTCCCTCCCCGCTTGCCACCTCACCTGCCGAGGCCACTGCCCACAACGCCTTCACCTTCTCCAGTCAGCACCTGAGCGACCTGCTGCTGCCGCTCGCACTGCACCTGCAGCAGCTGGAGAGCACCAAGGCCTCTGAGATCTGGGACAACCGGGCCCTCTGACCTGACCAGGTCAAAACTAGCAGCAGCACTCATCACCCCAGCTCTGAACCTTTTTTTTTTTTTTTTTTAATTTTTTTTTTTTCTCCATCCTCTTTCTGAAGAGGTTTAACTCAGACTTGTCTGCAGGTCATCAGGACTTGAACTGCTCAGATGTCAATGAAGTCTTAATGTGGTTCTGGATTGTCTCCTGAAACTCCTCAGGTTTAGCTATGAGTGTAATTTATTTTTTTTAACTATTGTAAATATTATTATTGAAGTGAGTAAATGAAATGTCTGAGCTCATTCGTGTGAATAAACTCATTTTAACATCTCAATTGTTGGTTTTCAAGCCTATTCTTTCCCCTCATCTGTCAGGATGCAATAAAATGTGTTGACCAGACTGGATAAACACTTTTCTATCGCAAATTAAAGTCCTGAGTGCTATGGTATGAGGGGGTATCTGGGGGTCGTGCATGACTGAGAGCAGAGGAGAAATGACACCCTGTAATGTGAATAACTGCTCGTGAATTGTTTGGAAGCCAGATTTGTCAATTATTTTGATGTGGGAAGGCGAAGTCTTCACACCACATCCACTGAGACTGGACTTCACAGTGAAGGAGAGGTCTTGTATCCAGCAGCCAAATTTGGGAAATTAACAAATTATGGATTTTTTTTCAACATTTATTTTAATGAATTTTAACTTTTTTAATACAATATATAACAATACAAAAATAAAGATTCTTTCATATCCAAAGGACCGTCAAGGGCAGCTAGGTTATCATCCAGCATCCAAATTGTCCACCCTTGCAAGTCAGGTATTTGTAAAGTAACAGAACAACACTTTTTTTTTTAATATTACTATATTTTTTCTCTTAGATTTAGTCAGGTTATATTTCTTTTTTTTTACTCACAGCTAAGTGATTATAGATTTTTCTTTTTTAATGAGGTAGATGTGATTTTAACTTTTTTTTGTGGAGAAATATCAGATTCAAAATAGAGTGGGCCTATTTAATACAGGCCTACACATGAAAACATCTAGAGAGAAAACCTGATTTACTTTTTCTTCTTCCTTGGTGATCTAACCTGAAAACTATCAGACTCAGCCAACTGAGTTTAGATTACAGACTAACAATGTTCCAAAGGGGATCATTCTGGGTTGCTGTTTATAGATTAGAATGGAATTTACTTAGTTGATCTCTGATTGGACATTCAGGAGGCCTAAACTGAACTCCCATCAGTGGACATGATAAACTAAAGGGTATGATCTGCATATCCTGCCTTTTCAGACTGGATGCAAGGTAAAACGAAGGATGATGTGAAAATGTTTAGAACTGAAGCATAATTAAATATGGAGAAAAAAATAGTATATTTGTAAAATGTATTAAACTAAATGACTGAAAACAGAATTTAACATGATGCAAAACTTAGATAATGGATTTCAAAGACTTGTAGTTCATTTGTCACAAAGCACCGAACAACAAAAACAGTCTGATGTCCTGTTAAAAAGGTGAGCAAATTAATTTTGTGATCATTAATACAACCTGACACACATAAAACTACTACACTCAGTGTCTGGATCCTAAAAAGATAATATTCTAAAGGGAAATGCCTGAAGGAGCTGCTGTAAACCATAGCTGTAAACATAATGCTTCTAAGTACAATACAGTAACTACACACTAGGTGGCGGTAATGTGACTATCGTGAACACCAACCGCTGTCGAATTTAAGTAAAGAAGAATGTAGCATCTATTGCTAGCTCTTAGCCTTGTAGATTTAAACTTTCCAACAAGAAACAAATTAATATTGATCTACAAACGCGAAAGAGGAGAAGGTAAAATTATTTAATTCGAAGGTTAAACGCTTTAGTTTTTTTCCTCTTAGCTTTCAAACAACGCGATGTTAGGACGTAGGAACTATTAGCAGCTCTAACTGCACACCTGCTAACTTAACATCAGTGGCTCAGTGTAGTCACGTTACTCTGTTTTACTTTAACAACCCCCAAAAAGGTGATTATTTTTAAGTCACTATAACTTGATGAATACTTTAAGACTGTCAACACTGTATTTAATGTGTCAGGAAGCTGTAAATCGATTCCGCGCCATCATATGTGCGCCAAGCAACTTAATACCAAACGCCATTGGAAAAACTGTGAATTAAAGTAAATCTGTAAATACTTTCATCTAACACCCAATTGGTGAGACATTCTTCGATGTGTGTTACACCCAATTTGATTTTATATAATCGGATTATCAATGATCAACATAACCCTTCTAAATTTTGATAAAAATCTTCAACATGTAGGAATAAGTCGCCTGCCAGGGTTGTTGTTTCAGAGTTTTCTTCTACGAATATAAGTCCTATATGAAATGCGTTATATTTTAAAACGATCACAGCTGACAGCTTTTTGCTTTTGTATTTTTCCAGCAGATAAACTGACCTGAAGTGTATTGCGTTTGCGTGATGGAAAGCGTTTTCGCGGTCATACTCATAACGACAGAAATCAAAACCCCATTTGAGTCTATGCAAAATAAAGTATCCTTTCAGTTTTCTCAATCAGTAGATAATTAATGTACCAGAGACTAAAGCCTGCAACAAATACTGTATGTTTTTGATAATTCGGCCTAAAGATGATCAACAAAGGGCCTCTCTGTTTTTAAGAAAATCTTTAAAATGTTGCTGGTGATCATGTCAGGTGCTCTTTATAATCCCTTTGGTAGCAGAAGCGTCTGTTCGAATTTGAATGAAGAATATTAACTTGAATTTTCCCAGACATTCAGCATATTAGCATATCTCAAACTTGGATAAATGCTAGGAAACAAAAAACAAACAAATAAACAAACAAACAAAAAACCTTACTAACAGTTTACAAGTTTATGATAAAAGAAGTAAAGATGTTTGGTTTGGTTTTGTTATTGGATTTTTTACAAACTTTTCTCTGTCCCGACTTTCTGTTTGTCTGTGTTCTTCTTGGTTTATTTTTTTTCTTTTACATGTTCAAAATACGCACTTTTAATTCAATTTAATTCAGTCTAGCGTCTGAGTCCTGGTTGTGAGCATGGCAGACCGGGAGGAGCGCCGCTTCGCCGAGGTCTCCCGGGACTCTGTCAAACTCATGGCCGAGAGTGCAGGCGTGGAGCTGGGGGACGATGTGGCCGCTCTGCTGGCTGAGGATGTGTGTTACCGGCTCAGAGAGGCTGCCCAGAGCAGCTCTCAGTTCATGAGACACGCCAAGAGGAGAAAGCTGACAGTGGAAGACTTCAACAGGGCTCTGCGCTGGAGCAATGTGGAGGTGAGAGCAATGTTGTGGTCCCTCTTATCTGCCTGACATCACTCCGCTTTAACCTGCTTTGTCTCTCTGCTCTCATCAGGCTGTTTGTGGTTACGGGGCTCAGGATGCTCTGCCTTTCCGCTCGGTGAAGGAAGGAGAGCTCTTCTTTGTCGAGGATCGGGACATCAACCTGGTCGAGCTGGCTCTGGCCACAAACATCCCCAAAGGCTGTGCTGAGACCATGGTGCGAGGTGAGATCTTTGGCTCTGTCAGAAGCACTCAGATCGTAAATCAGGAGGTGTGTTTGAATCATTAAAGTCTCCTGTTTTCTGTTTGTGTGTATTCTTCTTGGTTCTTGGTTTTTCCTTCAGTCAATGTGTCATACCTGGATGGAAAAGGGAACCTGGAGCCTCAGGGGACAGGTGAGACTCAGATCTGTTAAAGATACCAAAATCAACACACAGCTGCTCGTTTTCTGTTCTGTTCCTGAGACAGAATTTAAACATCCGAGATCTGGATTTTTACCCATCTGATCCTGTCTTTGACTCTGTCGTGGTGTCAGTTCCCTCAGCGGTGCAGACTCTCTCAGACGACCTGTTGAAGTATTACCAGCAGATCACTCGAGCCATCCTGGGAGAGGACCCTCACCTCATGAAGGTAAACACCTGCTGTGCACAGACGGGTGCTTTCCATGGATTCAGCAGTGTGTGTGTGTGTGTAACATTTATCCACTGTTTGTTTCAGGCAGCTCTGCTGGACCTTCAGTCCAACTCCAAGATCGCTGCACTGCTGCCGTATTTTGTTTACGTCATCAGTGGGGTACGTAGGGCTCTGACAGAGAACTTTCACCAAATTTTATCACAACAACAAACCCTGTAGAGTATCAAATATTTAAATAAACTAAGTAGAAAAAAATGAGTGGTCAGAAGAAGAGGTTTTAAAAATGTGTTTGTTGTATGCTCAGGTTTTTCTGCACTTTAAAGTCAAACCGAATCAGTGAAACCCTCTTCCTCGTTTCTTTGTTTCTGCTCAGGTGAAGTCGGTGAGTCATGACCTTGAGCAGCTGAACAGACTCCTCCACATGGTCAAGAGTCTGGTCCAGAACCCATACCTGTACCTGGGCTCGTACGTGCGCAGCCTGGTGTCCAGTGTGATGTACTGCATCCTGGAGCCGCTGGCCGCCTCCATCAACCCGCTCAACGACCACTGGACCCTGAGAGACTACGCCGCCCTGCTGCTCAGCCACATCTTCTGGTCCGTAACACGAACAGATTTATTTATTTAAGCCAACATAACTGTGACACTTTGATCCTTTTTTATCATCCAGATTCATTCTTCTTTCTTTCTTCTCTTCTTTCTATTCTCTGTTCATCTCTGTAATGTTCCTTCTTGTGTAGGACTCATGGAGACCTGGTGAGTGGGCTCTACCATCAGATCCTGCTGTCGCTCCAGAAGGTTCTGTCGGACCCTGTGAGGCCGCTCTGCTCTCATTATGGAGCCGTGGTCGGGCTGCACGCTCTGGGATGGAAGGTGAGCTCACTTGACGTGCAAAAATTCACGTCTGCAACATCACTCATGAAAAAATCGGAAACTTTTTGGAAACTTTAGGCCTTTTTTTTCTATCAGTTCTCCTCTGTATACATCGTCTCCTGGATAATCTGTGTGAAGATTCATGAAGCTGTGTATGTGTGTGTTTGCAGGCTGTCGAGAGAGTCCTCTTCCCTCATCTTCCTGCATACTGGGCGAACCTTCAGGCTGTTCTGGATGATTACTCCGTCTCTAACGGTCAGGTCAAAGCAGACGGACACAAAGTCTACGGAGCCATCCTGGTGATTAAACTCAGTCTCACTAAAACTGAACTATCTGTTATAATCTCTCTGCAAGCTGCACACTGTGTTTATCTGCTCTTATCACCTGATCCACCTCCTCGGACTCAGCTGTCGAGCAGAGTTTAGTTTTTGTCGTTTATAACTCATATGTCCTGCAGGTGGCAGTGGAGCGTCTTCTGAAGATGAAGGCTCTGTCTCTGTCTCAGCCTGCAGAGGGGGGGCCCGGGGGTCAGCCCGGCTCTGTGGTGGGGGGTCTGGGTTACAGGGTGAGCTCCCCAGGCCTCAGCCCCCCTCCAGAGCCGCTCTCAGAGGCCGCATTGGGCATCGCCAGCCACCTGCAGGCGGGTGGCGCCGGCTGTCCCTGGGAGGAATGGACCCCCGTACCCCTCCCCGACATGTACACGGAGCTCTACTCTTTCTTTGGAGACAGTCTGGCGGTCCGGTTCAGCACAGGACCCGGATTTGGCAGCTACCCTCCCTTCACCCCCGCCCTGCCCAGCGAGGCCAGAAAGGAGCCCTCTGGCCCCGCCTCCAACCCTGAAACCACCAGGAAGATGCCGCAGCTGACCGCCAACCTGAACATCAGCCCGAGGCAGGACGGGAGTCCTCGCACGGATCCTCCTCCGCCCAGCCTCGCTGCCACGGGGTCAGGAAGGTGAAACATGGACTCCGCTGGAAAATAATCGCTTTAGCTTTTTTCTGCTCCTAAACGTTGACTTTTTAACATGTTGATGATGTTGATTTTATTTCCTCCTCAGGTCTCTTGCTCGCTCCTCCTCCTCTTCCTCCTCCTCAGTGCAGCGCTCCAGATCCTCCTCTTCTCGCTCCGGTCAGCGCTCAGCAGGACTCTCCAGGGAAGTTTTCCCAAAGTCTCGCTTCACCTCCCCTCAGACGGGACCTCCGGCGTTCTCCTTCCTCATCGGGGGGCGTCAGATGGGACGCCGCTGTCAGGGACGACGGCCTTTCCAGACGACATTCCTCCCGACTTCGTCTCTCTCTGCTGTCCCACCTCGAGCCTACGCCCACAAACTGCCCGTCATCGGCAGGGTGGGTAAACCTGTACGCCGCTGGGCATGCTCACATTACTCCCTCTACCTGCCGCTGTAGGGACAGCAGCAGGGCCACAAGGCAGGTGTGTTATAGAGTCATTAAAAACTCTCCTCTGCAGATGCAAGAATTTTGCATCATCAAAAACAAATTTTCCACCCGTTTAAAGCTCCTGTGTGCAAAATATGGTGGCCGCAGCAAAAAAAAGTAGTTTAAAGTTTGCCATGACGGAGCAGAATTGGACCTAAAATTAAAAAAATGGTAAAGATAATTAAAAACTAGACAATTTCCACGGAAATCGTGAGAGGGGCTCGGGACGCATGCCGGCTGGCATACATACTCTTCTTGATATACTTTCTAATGTGTCCTCTCCCTAACTGTTGTGGGACAATTAAAGCTACTCATGGGCTATAGGTGTGTTTGGTGAGATTGATGTATGGTTACACATCCACACATGTGGTTTGTAGTTTAACTGAGGTCATATTTAACTCATTCACACAAATGCGCACTATGTGCCCACTGTTACATATAATTTTTACACTCTGGAAACACACAAACAGATATATGCATGCTTAGATGTGGTGGGGGTTTTGTCTGAACTGAGGTCCCTCAATCACGATCATAAATGCACACACCAAACACATAGGCGCGCTCCGCGCGCCATTTCAAAATGAAGAACCCCTCTGTGAGATGATTTGAATGGTGTAACATTGATTAACAAAAATACACACACAAACACAAAGAGTCATGCACGCTACACGTGCTTAAATGTGGTGGGTGTCTTGTGTAAACTGAGGTCCCTTAATCACAATCATAAACACACACACGTACACATAGGCGCTCTTCGCTTTCCTTTTCAGAGACAAGAATCCCCCTGTGAATGGCCTTCAATGATAAAACTTTGTTCAACGAAAAACAGACACACACCTACACACACACACACACACACATACATACACACACATACACACACGCACACACACACACACACACACACACACACACACACACACACTCTAACACACACACACAAAGACATGAGCATTACGCGCTAGAATGTGAGGGTGTTTTGTGTGAACTGAGGTACTTTAAACATCATCAATACAGTCACACACACATACACGTTTTTGCGTTTTACATGCCCCTTCAAGGACAAGAAAACCTCTGTGTTTAAGCTTTCATTGATAATACATTGCTTGAAATGAGTTATTTCATTCAAAAGGAATCCTCACTCTCTCCGTGTGTGTGTGTGTGTACTTGTTTTGATAATATAGCCAGGATCTCCCAGAATGCCCCAGAATGTCCTTATGAGTCATCATTCATGAAGAGCTGCATGGGTTCCCTCTTCCGTCAGTCCTGTTCTGACTGACTGATGATGTCACGCACTCTGAGAGCTGAGTTTTAGTGAAAAAACTCAAAACTTTGTGTTGCTTTACCTTTGTTTTCTCAAAAACTGTTGAAGATAGCAGAATGCCCCTAGAAATTTAAGCTGTGGACAGATGTGTCAAGACTTTGAAGCAAGAATGACGTCTCTAGCTGAAAGTATGGCGAGGCAGGAGCACTGGGAAATAGTGTGTTTTTTGGTGTTCTCGGGAAGCCTCCCTATTCATTGTCTATAGGACTTTTTCGTCGGTTTTTCAGGGTTTTTTTTCGGCCAAAAAACACCGAAATTCTTAGAAAAGTCAGAGCACACCATTCTGGACCGAGCCGCACGTTTTGATATATAATTTGTTGGGGTTTTCTTAAAGCTCTGGGAGGAGAAGCGGTCCAAAGTTTAGTCCTTATGAGTCATCTTTCATGTAGAGCTGCATGGTTTCCATGACGATTTAACTGAGAGCAGCTGTGGAGATCAAGGGACACCTCTTTGTGACAGCTGTTCTCTGCTGTTTTTTGGGATGAGGCATGTGTCCGAACAAATGCTCGCTGTGGCCAAACCGTTATAGCTATCAGAAAAACGAGCGCACCGTGAAAATCCAGACAGGCGGAGGAATCCGTCAATGTGCAGTTTATATTTGTAGGGTCAAGAATTTGCCCTCACGGCCGAGTTGAAAATGAGTGACCCTTTTCTGAAAAACCCGAGAGATTCATAATGAAAGTAAATACAGAGAGGTGGTCAGGTTTGGCTGACAGTTGGCCCTTTCCTGACTAAGAGCTCCATCCTTTGACTTCAAAGGCTGCTTTGACAGAAGCGCAACGGAAATACCTACGTTTTGATGTAATTTTTATGACCGTGGAGTGAAATTTGTGGTCCCACGAGACATTTGTTTGGGAAATTCCTTGTGTGTCATGAGCTGCTTCTCCCACTCTAACTGATGATGTCACGCACTGTGAGAGCTGAGTTTTAGTGAAAAAACTCAAAACTTTGTGTTGCTTTACCTTTGTTTTCTCAAAAACTATTATAGACAGCAGAATGCCCCTTGAAACTTAAGCCGTGGAAAGATGTGTCAACGTTTTGAAGCAAGAATGACGTCTCTAGCTGAAAGTATGGCGAGGCAGGAGCCGTGTGAAAAAGTGTGTTTTTTTGGTGTTCTCGGGGAGCCTTCCCATTCATTCTTAATGGGACTGTTTCGTCGGTTTTTCTGGGTTTTTTCGGCCAAAAATTGCCGAAATTCTTAGAAAAGTCATAGCACACCATTCTGGACCGAGCCGCACGTTTTGATATATAATTTGTTGGGGTTTTCTCAAAGCCCTAGGAGGAGTAGCGAACCGAAATTTTGTCCGGAAGATGAAGAAAAAGAAAAAAGAAACGAACGGAAGAACAATAGTGGCTCGTGGCTTCGCCACGAGCCACTCTCCCCATAGCTTTGCTATGGGGAGAGTGGCTCATGCGAAGCCCGAGCCCCTAATTAAGAAGTTAAATGAACAATGTTCAGTAAATGTGGCACAAGGATAGACTGAACCCCCTCCAAAACAACGTTTTGAAAGCTGGCACCAGATTAATGTTTAAATTTGGTTTGTTTTTATGAAAATCTTCAGTAATCTCAGGATTAAAAACTAAAATATTTGCTCAAAAACAAAGAAGAAAAGACTGTTAACATGGAGCTCTATGAGGACTGACTCAATGCCGGAGACTGTCTCTAGTGGACACTTGATGAACTGCAGCTCTAAGGAGAGGAGCCCTCAGTGAAGAGAGATGTAAATATAAAAGTCTGACCGAACAGCTGATTGAGTTCGCTGGATTTGGGTTCTGCTGTCAGACGTTTTGTACATACTGTTTGTTACACAGAATAAAAGCCGTGTTTTTGTAGTTTTTGCAGCTTGTTTTTATTATTTTCAGTCCTCTGTTCAGCTCCTGGATCGTCTCACTGATCTGTCTGTGTGATCAGCTCCTCTGGTGTAAATATTTAAAGCTGCCCCTCAGCTCGGCTCGGCTCTCGGTGTCTGGTTTCAGTCTGCGCTCAGAACCAGCGATGGCCCGGCTCCTCTCCTCGCTGAAACTCTTCCTCAGAGTCCACTTCTTCCTCTTCTTCTTCCTCTGCTACCTCCTCTTCATCCTGCTGGGAGCTGTGGTCTTCTCAGCCGTGGAGCGGCCGGTAGAGGAGGAGCTGAGGGCAGAGGTGGAGGAGGTGTGGAGCTCCTTCCTGAAGGAGAACCCGTGTGTGAAGGAGGAGAAGCTGAGGGAGGTGCTGAGGAGGAGTCTGTCTGCTCATCACAGGGATGTTCCTGTACTGAAGGAGGAAGAGGAGGAGGAGGGAAACGGCGGCTTCTCTTCATCACTTTACTTTGTCATCGTCACTCTGACCACCATGGGTAAGACGATCACAGAAACTTTAAACACAGCGCCAGCTGCTGAATATCTGAGACGCTGATCACACTCAGGGAGACCTGGAGCCAGTGCTGAAAGATACGTGTGCTGTGTTTGAGTTAAAGTGTTCTGATGATGTTTACAGCCGAGACTCAGGGGAAAAAGTCAACTTTACTTCTAAAGCAGGTTTAAGTAGAACTTCAAAATGCAGAAAGAAGAAAAAGGAGGAAAAGACAAAAAAAATGAAGAATAAGTCATTTATTGAAAAACTTCTTTAAACTCAAACATGCTGTTCATCAGCTGATCACAAATTAAAAACCACAGCCTTAAAAGTAGGGATTGGTGAGTACCGATACCTGGTATCGGTATCGGGCCGATACCGGCTTATTTTCCATGTACTCAGTACTCATGAAGTCTGTCGATACCAGCCATCGATACTCAATGCAATGAAAAAATTACTTCGAGTAAGACATCCTCACCAGTAGTTGGCGCCACACCACCACGGTTTGACACCATGTCAACTCATGTGTGTCACGTCCCATTTTTAGAAATAAAAGTCTTTGTTCAGAAAAATCTGTCATTGTGTTAACTGAAATTTCATGTATTAAAGGTACTAGTGGTATTGGTACTCGGTATCCATGAGTACTCAAGAGGTAGTACTCGTACTGGTATAGGCCTGCAAAAAAGTGGTATCGAACATCCCTACTTAAAAGTCCAGATCTGAGCAGAAATCTGTTTTTATGTCATTCTCATTCATTTATTCACACTGTCATGACTTCCTGTTAGCTGAAAGACTTTCTGTCTCTGAATGTGGCAGGATTATTGACTTGCACACACGAAGCCTCTCAAAACAGCGCCATCGCTGCTCAGGTTGGACGCAGAAAGAAGCTCGTTTTGAATTTCTTCAAGACCCTGAGCGTTATGGAACAAAAAATGAAGTTTTCAGTAAATTACATATTCTGTTTTTCCCTTCTGTTTCATCTACAGTCAATCAATGCCAAATGTCAGTTCCTGTTGTACTGTAAAATGTGTCAAAGGTCAAAAAGAAGAGAAGTTTCAGTAGTTTAAAACTTCAGAGAGTCACCAGAAAGAGAAGCTGTATTAGACTCCAAACTGCCGACTGATTGTTCTGGATGTGCAGAAAACAGGATTCATTTGTTAAATCAGATTCACGTCAGCAGATTTTAACTGTCTGTGAAGTTTCAGCTCTGTGCATCATGTTTAAACCCACTCTATCTTAAAGGGATAGTTCAGTGTTTTTGAAGGATTTTGTATGAGGTTTTTGTTAATAGTAAGCATACGGATTTGTATTTGTAGATTGGTACAGAAATGGACAAGACGCAAGCTCGACTACCATACCTTCCCCTCTCCTCTTCCTCAGGTTCGGACTCCTACACCCCTAAATCAGATGAAGCTAAACTCTTCTGCATCTTTTACTGCACCCTGGGGATCCCCCTCACCCTCTTCCTCCTCACTCTCCTCTCTCACCTCCTCCTGCCTCTCCTCACCCACACTCCCATCAACCTCCTGCACCGTCTGTGGGGTCTATCCTACACGCAGGCCGCCCTCCTCCACGCCCTGCTCCTCTCTTTGCTCGTCCTCCTTCTTCTCTTCTTCCTCCCCGCCCTCCTGGTGTTCCTGCTGGAGCCCAGCTGGAGCTTTCTGGACGCGCTCTTCTTCTGTTTCCTCACCCTGAGCACAGTGGGGGAGGGAGGGGACGCTTTGGGGAGAAGCTGGAGTCCACAGGCCCGGGAGATGCTGGAGCTCCTCACTACAGGTAAGTGACAGGATGAGAAAGATGTTTAAAGGTAGAGGTGGAGACAAAAAAGGAGCCAAAAGAAAGCATGATTTTAAGATTCATGTTTGTTAATTTAACTCCAAATCAAAGCTGAAGTGGCTCCACGTCTGATAAATAAAAAGCATACAGAGCAGTTCACAGAGGGAGTATGAGTGAGAAACATCAACGTATTGATGTTTTTAAGACCCCTGTCCTTCCTCCTGCGTCCTCAGGTTACCTGATCCTGGGTTTGGTGGTCCTCCTCACCTTTAAGGACTCGCTCCTGCAGGTTCCCCAGGTGTGTGCGGTGCTCCGGCTCCTCTCTGGGCCTCAGTATGCCGAGCTGGAAGGTTTTAATCTGAATGAACTGACCCACAGTGACTGTGAGGAGGAGAACCAGTACTCCCAGTCCATCTGCACTATCTCCTCCATCCCGCTCCACCTGCAGGGACCCAGCAAGGAAGACCAGACCACTGATGTAGACCTGCACAGAACGAGAACAACATCGGACAAAATCCAGGGTTAGATTTCAACTTGTTATCCGTGAACTAAAAGCAAATGAGTCTAAAACTGAACTTCAGTGAGTCCTCCTATGAAAGACTGAGCGGTCAGCCAGGTGAGCTGGAAACACAACGGATCTGAGTTATTTTCATCAGTTTTGAGGAAACTTTCAACTCTACAAGTATCTATCGGGTCTGTTTTGTGTTGACTTGCAGATTAAAGCTCGGCCTAAGAGTGTAAATCCACACACAGATCATTCTGAGTTTGTTTACATCATATGTTTATGAAGATACTTAAAGTTTTGAATTTTCAAAATAAAGTTACACAACTGTTGATCTCACACCGACCTTGATTACCATAGAATCACTCTGAAAAACATAACAGAAAAAAATATAAATAAATTAATATTTTAAAAAATAATGAAAATGATGTTTTTTTATGATTAACATTTTACTTGAAGCTAGCTTTTGATTGTTTTCTGCTATAGATGATTTTAAATAGAAAAAAATAGCTGCAGCAGCTTTTGTCTACTTCCTGAAACAGAAACTACAGAAAAAATATAGTCATACAAAAGGCTGGAGCTGCTGTTTGCCAAATGTGTGACCTGTTTTTGTGTTTCTGAAAAAAAAAAAAAAACTTGAAGGGCTCAAGTTAAACTTTGTAAACAGATACTGAACTGACCACAAGAGGGTGTAGCTGGCTTAGGTACAGCCGAGGAACAGCTGTTGAGGAAACTTCAGAAGTCACTGCTCTCTCAAAGCTTCTTCACATTTATATTCAGCATCTAAAAGTAGATAAATTTCCTTTTAAAATCAAACTTTTTCCAGTTAGTTTTTTAATAATCCCTCCAGCTGCACGTCTGAAGTGACGGACTGCTCCTTTAATGAGCCGTCACACTGCTTCAGCTCTAACAGAGGTCTGCTGTGTGCTTCACTATATGAGACACAGAGAGAAAGAGACCATCGATCTGAGTGTGTGCCTAGTACTGCCAAACACTCACCCCACCCTTCACACACAAACACACACACACACACAAAAACGCACACAGATTCTGTCCTTTGTTTATAAATGAGGTTATCAATCTGAGGCCAACTCCCTGTAAAGTCTTCACACTCTGCTCTCAGGGAGGAAACAAAGTTTGATTGTGTAACTTTATTTCTCCGATTCTTCGGTGAATGTCTTCATCACCTTCTGATTCGGCTTCTTCATGGATGTAAAACTGACAAATCATGAAACCAGAATCAAGCTTTTTCCTTGAGGTTGATTCTTAGAAAGCAGAAACGATGGATAACAATCACTTATTGTCCTCCTCCTCCTCCTCCTCCTCCTTTGGTCCATTTAACTCAGTTTCTCGTCTGATCCCTCTGACACAGACCGTCAGCTGTCTGACGGTCAGGATGGCCTTGTGATGGTCGGTCAGCGATCACATGACTCCACTTAGAGAGTGTGTTAAATACCAGCACACATCTCTTGTCCCTGAACTGCCTCTGAGACACAGACCACCAAGACACATCAGGAACACAAGCTGCCCTAAAGAGAGAAGAATGAGCTGAAAGATGTTAACCTAACAGTGATTAAACACACTAACAGTCAGCACAGATAGCTATCTGGTAGAAGAAAACAGGGTGGCAGTGGCTGCTTGAGCCTTGTTGGTTTTATATTGCTTTTAAATATATCTTTATATACAAAGCAGAACTGAAGCCTGGAGGTTAGCACAGGCTTGTTATTATTAGTCTTTTCACCCGATAACCTCAGAAACACAGAGAGGAAGAGAAACTTAAAGTTTTTGGGTACAAACAGCTCAGCCCTGTTTGCCTATAATAAAAGAAGAAGATAACAAAGTTTGTCTCCTTGTCAGCTGGAGCATCAGCTAAACAATAACTGTCAGACATGTTTAAAGTTTTTAAACATGTAGTTGGCAGCAGAGTTCAGTAATTTCCTCATAATGTGGAGCGGCTGGAAGTTTTTCTTGGCCATAGATGTACAATAGCACAGGGAAATTATTAATTTATTATTTAAAACAATTTTTTTAACAGTGTATTTATTCATGTTTTTTTCTACACAAAGCACACAGTGATAAAAAGATAAGAACATAGAGCTGATTTGTGATAATAAAAAAAACTAAAACAGACGAGTAAAATAAAACTAGAATAAAATAAATGAAGACAGATGAGGAGAAATTAAAGAGAGTCAAAATGAAGTCAGATCTGAGACAATGAACACATACACAACAGAGAAATTGTAACTATTTACACATACATATATAAACATGTATACATACACACACATGTACATTCATATGTACAATAAAAATATAAATTAGTCCCTAAAGGCCAGCCTATTATACACTATCTCCATCCATCCATCTTCCCTTGCTTATCCTGTTCAGGGTTGCAGTTGGCTGGAGCCTACCCAGCTGTCTTAGGGTGAGAGGTGGGGTACACCTGAACTGGTCTCCATTCAATCACAGGGCTGACACACACAGAGACGGACAACCTTCCAGATGACTTCAGATGGAAGCTTGGGAGGGTCATTTCTGTGGATTGAGTTCAACCTGCTTTTGTAAATTTCTGAATCTGTGAATAGATGTAACTATAATCCCCATCCCTACAAGTTATTCAACCACAAACAAAGTGTTTGATAACTCATCAACCATCTCATTATTCCTCTCTGAGCCATATGAAGCCGGCTGTTTCATGGTGTGTCAGTCTGCTCAAAGGTCGTCCATGTGACTGTGACTCTGCTGCATCACGCTGCAGGGACGCCATAATGCTTGCTGACCTTATTAATAATGCGGCGAATGCTTCGGCTGCCTGTCGCCCTCTCTCTGCGAATGACAGACAGCTCACAGGTGTGTGGCTCAGCCCGGTTATTTTTACAAAGGTCAGAGATAGAAGTGGGGTGAGAGACACCGACAGGGAGTCTGATTACCCCATGAGCTGAGAATCTGAAAAGAACAGGATTGTCTCAGGTTCACTTTGTGTCTTCATATCTTCCTCTCTCAGGAGATTCAAAGAACACTCAGCAAAGAAGAATCAGAAATTAAAGTTTGAAATTAGAGTTTAAAATGTGTTTTTAGGGGACTTCATGCAGAGTTACTTCTCTTTAGGTTTAATTTCTGAGTTAATTTAACATTTTATTTATGCTTTCTCAGGTCTTTGGAGTTTATTTCTACATGTTATTAATAAAAAGGCCCAAATGATGTTGGATAAAACCGTTTAAGATAATGTCTTTATATGTGAAGAGATGATAATTTTCAGCTTTATCAACGTTTAAGAAAGCGGTTCAGCTCTTTTGGAGTTAGGTTGTATATTTTTTAAGGAGAATTTGTTTATAATGATAAGACTTTCAGTAACGGGAGTCAAACAAATCTTTTTTTCTTTTTCTTTTTCTTTTTCTTTTGTTTTTGTCAGGTTTGTATCTCTCTGAGAGGGAAGGTTGACCTGTGATGTTTTGTGTTTTCCATTTCTGGGATTTTGGGACTCACTGAAGAGATGCCAAGTGACATCTGTTGTCTTAAGTTTTCCATCGCCGAACTTTTGAACTTTTATTTTTAGTAAATATTTATACAAACATTGAACTAATCAAGAAAAAATAACAGGGAAATCTGGCTCATGGGGATAAAATTAACCCTTATGTGTTTGGTTTGTTATGTAATTGGTTCGACTTCCGTTAATGGTCTTTCATGTAGTTTAAAACGTTCTTTATTCGTAGTCTGAATGCTCTGAACTCCAAACAGGATGCACGCTGGCTGCCCTCAGACAGGAAATGGATTGTTTTGGAATGACCTCACCTCATAGTTTCCACCATGACCCCGACTCCCCCTCGACATAAACCCCACACATAACCAATTTAAAAGACGATTATGTTCATAACATAGCTGCTCTGTCGTCCCTGAGAGAGGGCATCTCTGGTATGTCTGTAATTGACAGTCATGTCTCTGAACCACTAGAGTCTTATAAGCAAGAAAACCAGCTGTTTAAAGCAGCACTCCATCCATCTCCAAATTAAGAGCTGTCACTGAACCACAGGAAGTAGGAAATGCAAAAACACCCAGAATAGTTCCTCTGATAAACATGACCTCAGCAGGAAAAGCTTTGGCAAAACACCAGCTTTAAAACACTGCTGTTCCCACATGTGGAGCCCCCCTCTGCTCTTCTTCCTCGCTCTGAATGCAGCTGTTCCCCCCATGGGCTTGCAGAGAAACCTGCAGGGAGGATGAGGAGGTGGACAGAGGAGTGTCCCTTTGCAAAGACAGCAGGGACAGCATCTGATGAAACTCGCAGCAATGAGTCTCCATCTGCTGCTGAATGTTCAGGGATCAGAGCACGTGAGACAGAGAGAGTGTGTGATGCTTTGAATCGGTAGGACAGCTGGTCCAGTCATGATACGGTCTGATTCATCACACATCAGCAGTGACTGAAACCTCTGATATGATGTGTGGCTGCAGGGACACATGCTGACAGGATTTCAGAGACACTTTAGTCAAGAATCTTGTTCAAGTATCATATTTTATTCATGCATCCTTACGATTGCATTAAACTAAAGCAGCAAAAGAAAGTGCAAGAAAGTGCAGTTCCCTGAGTGTCCACTAGAGTCTGTCCCCACGGAGCTCTGTTGGAGTGTTTTTTAAAACCTGTACATTTTGTTTATAGGTAGAGGTAAACTGTATATTTCAGGATAAACACATGAACCACAGCTTTTTTCAAATTAACTTTTGCCTTTGCAGAGAATTCAACCCTGCCATTCGACCAATCAGAATCAAGTATTTTGCACAACATGCCAAGTGTGTCAAGTCATAAATATGTTTAGTTTATTCTAATTTTTAGGGGTCCCACAGGCCCTGTGAAAATTGTTAACTGTTGCTGGCTGTTTGTTTTGTTCAATTAAGGGATCCCTCAAGGCAGTGTGCACGGCCCAGCTTTGTTTGCTGATATACGCTACACCAAGGCTGTATCTTTAAGGAATTTAATTTTTTCTGCGTTTAGCTCAGCTCCCCTTTTAATCAGATCAATATTCAGGGAATAAAGACCTGAATAAAATGCTGCTGAGAGTAAGGGTGTTGAACAGTACAGAAGTTAAAATCCGGATGTTGAGCACCCCTCATGCACCTGTATTTATTTATCAAAAGTAATGTCCTTTCTTTATCCGAGAACTGTAATCCCCCGTTATTATTCAGGGTGTTTATCTGTGTACGCTCTCTCTCAGGCTCATTATATTCCCAGCTGCTCCATGTGTCAGATTAAAAATAGACTCTGGGCTCAACTGGAGAAGTCCCTTACATCTCATGACAGGTCAAACTCTCCCAAACACACTCTCAGGTAATTTCTGTTTTCTGTTTTCTCCCTGATGATGTGAGTAAGCACAGATTCATGGGAACCGATCACTGCTGAGTTTGGGGATTATTTACACAGGTCTGCAGCTGTGTCATGTCACAAGTCACCCACTGCTGTCTAAACCCTGCAGGAAGCAACTCCATTATTCATGAATGTTTAAGAGCAGTCTTTATGTAACCAAACCTCAGAAGAGAAATCACTGTAATATTTATGTGCAGGGAGCTGAAACAAGAAGTTAAACAGCATCAGACTGATATCTCTGTACTCTTTTATAACTGTTTTAGAATAACAATCTTCATTTTTAAGGTTTAGTAATTTAAGCTGAAACATCTGATTCATCCTTCCTGAATCATCCTGCAGAATATGAAGTCATTTTAGGTGTGACCTCTCAACAAGAGCATGTTTGCCAATAATGGATTAAGCTGTATCAAGTCAGCCAGGACTCTCTGAAGGAAACAGGGAGTGTGAGAAAGTGAGTGAAAGAAGTCACAGATTTTACTTTCAGAAAAAAAGCTATAAAAAATAAACATTGTTTGTATTTTAAATTAAAGTTGTTTTTAAAGTAAGTTTTTAGATACATTTATGTGTTTGTGTTACCATGAGTGTGTTCAGAGAGGGGCCTGAGGTGGCATGAGCCCCTTTCATACGGGATTTGGTCCCCAGAAACAGTCAGCGTTGTGTCATAGTCGGTAGCAGCGACTTGTGGAGAAAAACAATCTTTGCCCTCCGTTTTAAATAATGCAAAGAAATTGATTTTAAACTACAATACTTATGTGAACAAGCTGTGTCATAACCTCCTCGAGTATTACAAACAAACAAACAAACAAACAAACAAACAACAACAACAACAACAACAACAACAACAATAATAATAATAATAATAATAATAATAATAATAATAATAATAAACTAAACAGTGCATGGTCAGATACTTGTCTATATGTTAGATACGACAGGAGTACCAGTTTCTATGGTACACCTGGAAAGATGTGTCCACAGGTGGATAGGGTGAATCTTAAAGTTACTGGCTTCATACATGCAAACACCAAAAATTAAATAATTAAATTAAATTAAATTAAATTAAATTAGATTAAATTAAATTAAATTAACAAAATAATAAAATAAAATCCCATGCCTTTATTTTGAAAGTCTTCCTCTAGTTTCCGTTTCATGTTGCGCAGCTTTACCCCTCTCTCTCCTTCTCTCTCCCTTTCTCTCCCTCTGCCTCCCTCTCTCTCTCTCTCTCTCTCTCTCTCTCTCTCTCTCTCTCTCTCTCTCTCTCTCTATCTCGTGTATTTGTTGTGCAGTGTGTGTACTGTGTGTGCATGTGTGTGTGTTTGTTTGTGTGTATGTGGAGTGTGTAGAGAGCGTGTAAAGAGCAGCATGTGTGTGTGAAGCGGTCGCCGGTGAGAAGCTGTCACTGAGGCAGGTGGACCCTTCACTTGCTCCGGTTCAGTCCCGGCGGTGGGACACGGTGACGGGATTATAGGACGCTGATGAGAGGTTATAGTCTGGACCATGACTTCGGTTTGGAAGAGACTCCAGCGGGTTGGAAAGAAAGCTGCCAAATTCCAGTTCGCTGCTTCGTTTCAGGAGCTGGTGATAGAGTGCACCAAGAAATGGTGAGTGATACTTTTATTACACTTTTATTAAGGTGATACAGGAGGGGGGTGTTATGTTGTGTTTGGTTAAAGCTGTTAATTGTGTCCCTGTATGGGCTGAACTCGCTGACTGATACATCGTGTACGGAGGAGACAGGAGCACCAAACTCCATTCAGAAAAGCTAACACTTTACACTTCGTGCGCATCACATGAAAACCACCTTACACTGTCAGTAAACACACACACATTACTACACATCTTGTACGGAAAACAACATATATACTATAAGAATATAATAAAGAAATAAGTCGCGCCTAATATCGTCGTTATTACAACATAACACCGGCATACATCGAAGAAGAAATGACACCAAAAGCAGATTAGACCTTGTTATGAGGGATGTTTGAGAAAAACCTCAGCGCGTTTTCTGTTCCCCATCGAAGTTCAGCGAAGTGGACTTTATGTTGAGGCATGTGTTTGAATGAAAAACTAAAGAGTTAATCTGTGGATTTAGAAATTCTAATGATGATATTTATCCTGTAAGGCATTAATGTTAATATCAATAATCAAAATATGTTGACGCTGCGTCAGAGAGCACGCCCCAATAACCTACTTCCGTGTCTGTTTATATTCTGAAGATAGTGTGTATTTAACACCTCAGGGCAGCATCCTGTTTACTGTTTTAGGCTGAAGGCTTGAGAAAAGAGTTTGAATCCCTAAGAACAGATACTTCCTTCATCCACAACAACAGCATCATCGTCAGGGCTGCAGACAGAGACTGCCCCATCCACAGGCTCTACCAGCTAACTGTTTATTCCCATCCACACCCAGTCTGACCCTCAAAAATGCTCAATTCATGCTCTTTCTAGATGTTTATAACTCTATTTATGCACTAATGTAACATACATTTAGGTAACTTACTATGCAAACAAGAGAAAAGATGAACATATCATCCCACTGAGACACTAACTCTTTAAAAACTGAAATCTAAGAATCCCGTTTTTAATAACTATTAATATAAAAGATGCCAAACAAACATAATTCTTATGCCAGGGGCTTTTTGAAGCAATTCAGATGTCATTTTTAGCTTTTAATATCTTCAAATAAAACATTTTTGTGGCTCATAATTAGTCTCATAGACAACAGTTTGATAAGACTTCAGATCTGGCAGTAAATTATTTTACAAAGGACTACCTCATTGTAATTGGCTGATGGTTGATTTTAATTTCTATCCTGTTTTATTAACCAACAGTCAATGTTATTTATTTTCGTTCTTGTTTTTATTCATTACTTCTGTCTTATTTTTCAGAGGGTTTTCTTTTCAGTACTGAGGACTTTACTGCTTTGTTTTTTAGCGTCTTGTGCTTACTGTTAGTTATTGTTAAAAAAAAAAAGGCTGACTCATTCACTGCAAACCCAAATCCCCCTATGGGTACAAATAAAGTAACTTTGAACCTTGTGTTTGTATTCAAAGTTTATGTCACAAACAGCCATTAAACAATAGGTCTGACATGCATGTATTGTTACATGCTAACAGGAATTTGCAAACTTTGTCACCCAGCATTTTAAGAACCTGTAACATGCTGCCTGCAGGTTTGTTTGGTCCTCATCCTGCAGCACAGAATCAGTGTCGGATTATTCACCTGCAGCACCATCACATCAGCCTGAATCCAGTGTTTTTTATTCTCTCCTATTAATCTTCGTCTTGAGGTCTAACTGCTGAACTTCTGACTTTGTAATTTTGATTAGTATCATGTTGTTACTTCCTTTTTTCTGTATTTTAATTCATGTCCTGTTCTAAAACCTAAACATAATCTTTAACTTGACCTAGAGAAGCAGTTATGTGGTTAACACATGATCGACCTGCAGCTATTTCACAGTGTTCTCCAGGTCTTTAGCCATGACTGCAAAGATCTGGCGATGCATTAGTCGCTGAGGTATGATTTAGATATGGGTGCATCTTTTATCGTCTTGTGGAGCAGTTAGCTGTGTGTGAGGCATTCAGACAGTAGAGATAATAACAGGTCATTAAATGGGCTCATCCATGGACTGTATAGAAGATGTCCCCACTTCCTCCCATTGCATAAAAGTGAAACCAAAAGGTCCTGATGTCTTGTGCATCAGTGTTGACATCTCTCTAATAAAACCCACCTGTCTCAGGTCTTTCCCTCAGGTGAGTCCACAGCAGAACAGATCCATGCAGACTCTCTGAAGTTTTGGTCTCACTTTGGTGGAGCCATCATGTTTTTGTTAATACAGTCTGGGGTCTGGTGTTCAGGGTCAGATTCTGCAGCTGGGAGACTCCAGAGTTCAAACTGTCTCCACTCCAGCTCTCAGCTCAGATCTTAATCAATTAACAGCCGCACCGTGTTCCTGTGTGAGCTGCTGCCGTCCTGACTCTGCAGGACTTCCTTTAATTCCATAACCATTAGTCAGCGAGCCGTCAGCGGGTCTGAGATCATCCAGCTTTGCTCCGTTCCTCAGTTTTCAGAAAATTTAACTCAGACCAGTAGTAACATGTCTCAGGTTGATCTGACGTAGATGCTGTTTAGCAACACTGTGTGATACATGAACACTCAGTGTTCTGTTCCCCCCTCAGGCAGCCTGATCATTGTGTGTGTGTGTGTGTGTGTGTGTGTGTGTGTGAGCAGTTGTGTTTGTATGTGGTATAACACTCACACAATGTAAAGGGAAGCAAGTGAAGCCTGTGAATGTTAGATAAACACAACAATGTGAGTTGTTAATAATGTTAAATTGTTTAATTTCTGAATGAGGTTTGGTGGATGTCTGACCTCAGTGACCCTCTGATCTTTAAAGGTGACTAAAGAAACTAGTCTGTTAAAGGATTTATTTTGTCATAAATAACAAAAAATACTTTAATATTCAATCATATATTCAAGAAGAAAGTTATATTTAAAATCAGATAAATGAAGTCAATAATTTAGAAGATAATTATTCAAGATTAACTTTTTTCCTTGTGAAGTTTTATTCAGTTATTCAACGCTAACTCAGTCTTTGAATATTGAGTCAATCCTTGAGGTTGTTAATGTTAATGAATGACTTTTCTGTTTGTATGATGAGCTTAGATCGCACGTCACACCCAAAAACAAACAGACTGACAAGTTCAGGCAGAGGTAGAGCAGCAACTCCTCATGATTTTGTGAATGAAGACTGGTTGCTTTGATTGTCGTCCTCTGAGACACATAGCAGCTTCTTCTTGCTGAGTTAAAGGATCATTCTGCTTAATTTGTGCATATTTTCAGTGCTTCTACCACCTGCTGTTGTACAGAATCATTGACTATGCAAGAAGACAGGAACTTAAGTCACAGAGGAACAATAAAAGAACTGACAGATAGATGCAGAGCAGCAGCTCCTGTGTCCTGTGACTTTAAAGAGTGTGTTTTCTGCTTTCCCACAGTTCAAACATGGATGTAAAGTAACAATGCTGGATGTTCAGTCAAAAAGTGTGCAGGTTTTCAAACCTCTGCATGTTGTAGAAATCCCCATATTTGTTATAAAGTCATTACCAGGCCTCCAGAGAACCGGCCAATCAGAGTGAAGGGGGTTTGTGGAGCAGAGAGACTTAAAGGGACAGCAGCTAAACGAAGAGTTTCAGACAAAGGCTGAAATAAGTTTTTTTTGAGCTGTAAATAATGTTTAAAAGACTACAGGGAAACAAGAGGAGCAGAATAAGACTGACAAAAGCACAATACTCCCTCTTTAACCCCTTGTTTGGTGTGTGTAGAGAGTGACGTAATGGGTGTTTGTGACACACTTTAATCCTTATAGGATTACCTTTAAATTTTTGTGATTTAAAACCAAAAGTTTTACTTTTATCTCGATGCTGCAGATCTGAGAGTTTCTCTTTGGCAGCTTCAGCATGTAAGAAAGCTCTTTATTGGTCCATAGTGTGGGTGACATCTCAGCTATGTTTCCTGTCTGTGAAAAGAATGTGTAAAATGTGGATCAGCTCGACCGTCCGTCTCCTTCATCAAGATTAGGAGAAAACAGTGAGAGTGAAGAATTAGGGAGTTCACTCAGTCTGGTATAGATAGTTAAAGAAACTTCGCTCTCAGCGCGTAGCCTTCACTCAGAGACAGAGAGCTCCATCAGGAGTCTCAATACTCTTCACATGAGTGATATGCGCAGCATGTTCAGCCGCAGAAGTTGTACACAGCGTTAAACTTTTCAACCATTAGTAGGTCACTCTGTTTCAACAGCTCGGGAGCATGACTGTGACAAATGGAGCTGCAGCAGGTGTTGGATTTCTATTAATCCTGTGTGGAGTTCAGAGAGACACACGCCGTCTATTTCTGTCCCCTCTTTCCGAACACTTCTCACCGTGCGCTCAGAGGATGTCGTAAGAGGAGGAGCAGCAGGAGAAGACGTCTGACAAGAAAACTGACGATACAGATTCAAACATCTCTGATCTGAAGCTCTGAAACTTGGGTTATATTTTCAATACTTTTCTTCTCATTTTTCCAGTTTAAGAGTTGAGTACGGTGGCCCACAAGGCCAAATGTTTATTTTGGAGGGAAATGCTGCAAACACACAAACAATGCAACTTCATAAACACATGCAAAATGCTGAACAAGCATCACAAGATCAGAGTTTATTATGACCGACACCAGAAACTGCACTTAATGCCCCTGTGAATGCTGGGAGATGTAGTGTTCACACAACAAGCTGCAGTTCTAAAGCTCAACAGGATTATATGAAACTGAGAGTGGGGTCAGTTTCCCACCATTCATGCGGTGTTTAATACACTCACACACACATACACACAGTTGTTTACCTTCAACAAACTGACTCGATCTCTCACTTTCTCTCTCACGGAGTCACAGGATTCTGATTTTCTGCCGGCTCAGCTCCTCACCTCACACAGATGAGTTTGTGTTCGCTGTCGGAAAAATAAGCTGCTGATTTCTGCTCCTCCTCTGACCTCACTTTCAGATTAGGTGAAAGGACTCAAGCTTTAAAAATAAATGAGTGTAGAAAGAAACAGCTGTAAGAGAAAACAGGAAGGAAAGAGAAAATCAGTCAGAGTTTAGAGATGGTCAAAATCTCAAAGTTAATTCTTTTGGAGACATTAAAGTCTCTGATGAGGTCAGATTTACTCAGCCCACCTCTCAAACATGCTCGTATTTATCCTGTATTTTTATTTTATATTTATTTACATTGTGAAGAGACACTAAATCAGCAACAATAAAGATAAAATTTATTCATGAAGCACTTTTCTTAACCTGCAGAGGACAATTAGAGCCACTGACAAACTTTATATTTCACTTTTTAACTTTATACGTATTTCTAGTCTAACATTCTTTCCTCTAGTCTCAAAATTCTCAGGTTTGAAAGTCTGAATTCTAAAAGAATTGTCAGACCACTAAATTTAAATCCATAATTGGATCTTTTTTTTCTCTGGTTTTCTGCCTTTATGTGTTTTTTTATTCTGTGTCTGCTCAGTGATACAGAAGAAAAATACACACTGGACTAATTAAACAACCCTTAATTAATAATACAGAGCACATCAATCTGCCAGCTATTCAGGCTTTAATTTAGCCTCGCTACATCTTAGTGTCCTGTAGATTCCCAGATCAGGTGATAAAATCCTTTGGAGAACAAATTAAGATCTCAACAAGGAGATAATCCATGAGTGGTTTTCAGAGGATATCAGCTCTGATCCTCTCATCAGGACGTTAAAGATCTCTTCACACCACTGAACTCACATTTCTGACATCTGACTTTTCCATTCAGTGATCAAACCTCCAAAACAAGAACAACAACAACAACAAAAAAAGAGTTCAGTACTTTTTAGTTTTTAGGACAGTTTTAGTGATCAAATTTCAGCAGAATCAAAAATCAAAGCTCTGATGAGTGTCAGCAGTGATGGTTAAACTCATGATGGTGTTGAAACTCTCACCTTCAGACCTGTCTGACCTCTTTGACCCTAACATCCCAACATCTCACATCATGCATCGAGCTCTCTGGATCCATGGCTGCAGAGTTTAAAACCTACAGGAAATAAACAGAAAGGAAACGTATCCTCTCGTTGTTGTTAATGTTGTTGTTGCATGTCAGATAGCTTACTTTCTTTATCGCGCAGACTGTTCCCATGTCATGTGTGATTTGCGACTGTTCTAGGATGTATTTTTGACTTGGCTGCAGACAGTAGATTCTCTGTTCTCTGGAGACTTGATGGGAACGTGACTTTTTATGAGAAGAATAAAGTGAGTTTGACTCAAACGTGATGAAGGCACTTCTCATTTTGCAGTCTGGATCAACTCTCCTTCAGGCCTCTGATGATGCTTTGTGTCTTTTTCATCATCAGATTCAAGCAGATTTTTATCTTTGCTGTTTCATGCTGAGGAAACTGATGACAGATATCTCAGATGCAGACTTGAGCTGAATAATTGGACGTTATCTCTGCTCTGATTTCAGGCAGCCGGACAAACTGCGTGTGGTTTGGATCAGGAGGAACAGACGTCACAGCACGAAGGTAAAGAGACGAAGCGTGAGAGCAGACCCATTCAGGAGAACCAGTTAAAACCAGCGAGATGCTCCTGAATCCACTGACTGGTGGATGAATAACCCTGTCTGAGTTTTGTGTTCAAACATCATGAGTCCTCTGTTTGTGTTCCAGCTCCATGGCTGGCAGCCCGGGATTAAGAACCCGTACAGAGGTCTGGTGGTCTGGCAGGTTCCAGAGAGTTTAGACATAACCGTCACGCTGTTTAAGGTCTGAAACGAAGCCTCTGAACAGTTTTTGGGTCAATGATATGATGTTTATAAACATCAGACATTTCTTCATCCTTCAACAGGAGCCAACAGCTGAGGAGTTTGAGGACAAGGACTGGACGTTTGTCATCGAAAATGTGAGTCTGCTCAGTCCATGCTGGTCCAAGCATGCAAGCCACGTAACAAAAACAATATCAAGATTGAATATAAATTTGTCTGTCTGTCTCAAAAGCCTCTGTACGTTGGATCACTTCTTAGTAAAATTGACAGCAGTGTCTAATTAATGTGTTCAGACCTGCAAAGTATTTTTTTTGTTCTGCATCATTTCCTTTAATGATGATTAATGAAAACACAGATAACTGCAACAAAGCAACACAAACATGTGGAGGAGGAATTTATGCTTTCATGCAAGTTTTGGATTCTCCTGATTTTTTTTCCACGGGGAGCAAAAAAAAATTTCTTCAACAAGAAAAAAATCTTAAAAATCCGACATTTTTTGTGCTCGATATAAAATCTGAGCAGTGTGAAAATTTTTGAATATATTGCAAAAACAAAAATATGTTAAAATAATTTTCTTATCGCTTCTTGCCTGCATCCTAAAACATTTCCCGCAAAGTATTCACGTCATGATCTGTTTGATTTGAGATAACAAATGTTTTTTTTTTCTGGGACTTTAGTCTTAAAAAAATATCTGAACTTTAATCCTTATTTTATTGATTTACTTTGAGAGGAGGATGTCAGATGAAATAGAGTTTAATTAAGTTTTTATTGTGTTTTTTCCTCCATCAGGAGAGTAAAGGTCGCAGGAAGGTTCTGGCGTCCGCTGACTTGAACATGAAGAAGTTTGCGAGTGCGACGCCGGCTCAGTATGACATCACCCTGAAGCTCAAACCGCTCTCTGTCAAAGTGGTGGAGGCCACGCTGAAGCTCAACCTGTCCTGTGTGTTCCTCAAAGAGGGCAAAGCCACGTGAGTCCTCGTCACAGCCGCAGGTTCCTGTGATTCAGGGATAACTCTGAGACGACTGAGGGTGTGAAATGATTCCTGTTTCCCGCAGGGACGAGGACATGCAGAGTCTGGCCAGTCTCATGAGTATGAAAATGAGCGACGTCGGAAACCTGGACGACTTTAACGACAGTGATGAGGAGGGAGGAGAGGAGAAGAGGCCGAGCTTCGGGAGTGGACAGACTCCTCATGTCACTGGTGAGAGGACAGATCCTCATCAAAAAGAACAAATTCATTCTAACTCTCTCTCTCTCTCTGCACCCATCCTGTCATGTGTGAGAAATCCTCTGACCTTCTTACCTTCTGATTCCTCTCTTGCGCTGTTTCTTCCTCTTCTGTCCCTTTTTATAACCTCATTTCTCTTTTCATCTAACCTTCATGCCCGCTCTTCCTCTTTCTCTGTCTCTGTCAGCTTCTTCATCCAGACTGCATGATCTGGCCTGGAGGCCTGCAGTTGATTCAGGTCCCTCAGGTAACTCTCTGATCCTCCACGTGCACTCCTTAACCTCCCCCTGAAGTCTAGTTTTAAAGACACAAACATTATAATAGCACGTCCAGCTCGTGTGATCATTAACCTGAAGTTATTCTCACGGTCAGCTTTCAGTTTCTTTATCTCAAACACAGATCAGATCACTTTCACTCTCTGTTTAGAATAATCCAGCCTTTCCTCACTTCTGCTCTTTCTTGGTTGAGTCTTTGCTCATCTTACGCTGACTATTCTGACATGAATCATTTCATCTATCACAAAATGAGAAAATGAAGGGAGCTGCACTTTGAACTCACTCTGAACTAATTTCAGTCATGCATTTACCACACTCCATGTGCACTTCTTGTCATTTACATCAGGTTAGTCATAAATAAGAACACGAAGGAGAATCTCAGAAATTCATCCAGAATTCAATGCATTTGTTCAAACCAGATTTTTCTCACTGAAGAAGCTGTTTGCACTTCCGTCTACATTTTATGTACTGATGATTTAAAGCAGTTTGAAGTCAATCTGTGTCTCTCTGCTCTCTGGTTAGCTCAGAAGTTTCCACAGCTTTTCCTTTCTAAACTCATAAAGACTTCATCTTCTCTGTCAGAATCAGTCACTATAGTTTAGACTCTCTGAAGCGTGCAGACCTGAACAGCTGAATAAAATAATATATCACAATGAGCCATAACTCTCACACCGCTCACTGTCTTTTTACACTGCAAAAAAACTGAAATCTTAGGAAGTGCTTTTGTCTTATTTTTAGTAAAAATGTCTTTTTAGACTTAATATGAGCCTCATTCAGCAGACCAGTCCAGAAACATGTCTCATTTAAAGTTATTTAAAGACAAAAATCAGCTCTGAATTGTTTGTAATAAGTAAAAAAAATCTGCCAGTGGAGTAAGTAAAAGTTTCTTGTATTAAGACGTTATTCTAAACTTGTCAAGTACATTTTTCTGACCCCACTGGCAGATTTTTTGACTTGTTGCAGGTAATTCAGACCTTATTTTTGTCTTTTAATATCTTGAAATAAGACACGTTCCTCCATATCAAGTATAATAAGACAAAACTTTACTTTAAATAAGACAAAAACACACTTGCTTAGATGTCAGTTTTTGCAGTGTACAATCTGCAAACTCTCATTCCTACACCTCCAGTTTCATCCTCACTCTCCATTTTATCATCTCTACTTAACTTCACTTCTCTTTCTGTCTCTCTCTCCCTCTCTTTCCTCTTCTCTCTCATCCATTCTTTCATCGGTAACCTCAGAGATGGATTGGAAACCGTCCTCTGGTTTTCCCTCCTCCATCTCGGTCCCATCTCGTCCTCCTCTGCCTGAACCTCTCGCTCACTCCGTCCCTCCATCTTTCCTCTCCACCCAGCAGACTCGTCCCTCTCTCTACGCCTACTCGCAGCCCGCCTTCACTCGGGCTCATCCTCCTGCTCTCCCTAAAATCTTCCAGCCGGGTGCTGGATCAGGTATCAGCAGCAGCTCTGGTCTCAGGGTGCAAACAGAAACCTGATGAACCAGCTCCATTTCCATCTTTCAAAGCCTGCTTTGGGTTTCTAAGCTTTAATCAAAAGTTATAAATGTTCCTTTAGTTAACTATGATCCCTTTTTCCTCCTGCTCACCTTCTCCTGTTTCCTCTTCGTAGCTCCTCGTAGGCCTCACAGCTTCCACTGTGACTCCTCCCCGGCTGAAGCGCTGGAGGCCACAGCTTTCTCCTCCTTCACTCCTTCTTCCTCTAAAGCCCTCTCCACCTCCTCTTTGTCCTCTGCTCCCTCTGATCCATCTCTTCATCCTCCCTCCGTGTTTGAGTCCTCACACACAGGTAGGACCCGCTAACAGGCCAACTGTTGAAGAGGAGACAGTTTAAGGATATGCTGTGAAAACTGAAATCTAACCATCTGATTTCTCGTCAAGAAATGTCTTTACACTTCCTCTGAGTGTTCGTCATTTTGCTTCAGTCTATCTTCATTTTTATTTCTTCTTTCCTCTTCCTCTCTTAGCTTGGAGCGTACACAACGTCCCTTCCTCTTCCTCTGTGTCCTCCTCCTCCTCAGCTCCTCTCAGCTCCTTCCCTCTCTTACCTCCACCTCCTCCCGCTCTCAGACAGCATAAACCTCGTCCCCTCTCTTTGGGAGACTCAGGCTCAGCCCTCACCCGTCCCACCAGCCTGCCGTCTGCTCCTGAGACAGGTACGGGCTCATGAGGAGGAGTTTCATCCTGCTCCATACTCCTGTTCCTGCTCCCTCACCGTGTCTCTCCCTCTCTTCCTCCTCCTCCTCCTCCTCAGCCTCCTGGCAGAGCGAATGGAGGCCTCCAAAGTCTCAGGCCCCGTTAGCCCAGCCAGCCCTCTCTCCAAAGTTTCTGCACCTGTCTACCAGCGATCCCGTTCAGCCTGCGGTGCTGCAGAAAAAGCAGAGATTAGAGACACTGACTGAAGCTCCTCCTCCTTTCACCTGTAACTTCAACCTGACCTCCTTACTGCACTCCTCACATCTAACCCTCCTGCTTCCTCTCCTGCACTAATATTTAGATTACCAACGTGCATCTTGAGTTATCCTCATTGGTTCAGCTTTTAGCATGGGATTGGAGTGAATAATCCTGTGAGTAAAAACAGGAAGCAGAGATTTGGAGCTTCAGAAATTCTTTTATTACCTTGAAACACAACATTTATCTGGACTTCTCAGGTGAATGTGGCTCATATTAAGTCTAATAAGATTTTTTACTTAAAATAAGACAAAAAGACTTCATTTTTTGCAGTGTAAATCTGTATTTCTTTGTCTTACTGACCCCTGCACATGTATCGTTCCTCCTCTGCTCTCTTTATTTGATACCCATCATGCTGAATGCCACACACACTAACACTCAAATCGACTTTGTTCTGGATCTTATATGTTTCACCCTCCTCGCTCTCTCTTATTTCTTCTCCTCTGCCAGCTTCCCTCCCTCTGTCCGTTGCTCAGTCTGCAGAGCAGAAACTAGAAAGACGCTCTGAGTTTATTCCCTCCTGGAGACCTCAGGTCCCCCCAACAGTCCAGACCTCCTCTCTCCCTCCTCTCAGTCCTTCCTCTGCTCCCTGTGGGCCTTCAGCTCCTCCTCTTCCTCCCTCTCATCCTCATACTCCCCAACCTGCCACAGCCTCCCCCTGTGACACAGACACAGGTACAAGATCCAACTGGGGCAACAATCTGAGAGCAGACATCATGATATTACTCAGTTTAATGTAGTATTTTCTCTTCTTTGCTCTAGAGTTTAAGAGACAGCTGAGCACGCTGAGTGAAGAGGACAACCAGAGTACAACGCCAACAAGTGAGCATGAATACAGCACCCAGAGCAGCTGAGATCTGTCGTAATACAGAGAGCTGACTTTATGTTTGTTATCATCATCCAGCCTCTGATCCCAGACCGCCTGCAGGCTGGAGGACGGAGCCGTTCAGGGCCTCAGAGAGGAAACGAGAGGCGCACTTTGGCTTCGAGGTTGTGAGAGCATCAGTGGGGTGAGTTTACGGAGAAGTCGTTCTGTTCTGTGGTTTTATGGTTGTTGTGGCACGGCGGTAAAGGAATAATCCACGCTAACACCTTCATGAGCTGGCTGTCAGTTTGTGATGCAAAGAACTCACTGACTCGTGAAGAAGAAGAGATTTTAGGGTGGTTCTGATGTGTATAGGTGTCATGGAGGTTTGCATGTCTGAGATGGTCTCAGATACATAAAAACCCTCACATGTGAACTCATTCATATAAAGTGATATCTTGTGTGTGTACATGTTGTGGTGATGCAGAAATGTGTCACCACTTTGCTTGTTGGGCTGTGAATGAAATATTAGATTTCATGACCTGAAAGTTGTGCATTTATTCACCTTTGAATCAACTTGTCCAAGTTGTTCTGTTGTGCCTGATCTGATGATTATTATGACTAAAGGCTGCTGCTGGACCCTACCCTACCCTAATGCTTGTTTGGTTGATGCTCTGGAGCTCTCAGTCTCCATTTGTATGGATTATTCTTCCTGTTGCTTATTGGCTTGTGTGCTTTGAAGCTTTGGCGGTATTCATTCATGGATACAGCCTCGATATGGGCTGATTTAGGACCTGTGTCCACCAAAACATCATCTTCTAGCCCAGAATTGATTTAGGATGCATTCATTTTTTGGCAGAAAGGTTTTGGGTTGCATCTGTTTGCAAAGACACAGAACATCTGTGGAAGTAAAAACATAACTGAGGGCCCAGTTCTTTTTTTCTTGTTCTAAGTGAAGAGACAGCTAATTGACATACAGGAACAGCCAGCCTGCTGATGTTTAGCAGGATATGTGATGTACACGAAAGATTGTCTTGGAGTTACTTGTCCTGACAGGGATAAAAGCAGAATTATCTCTAAAATGAGCTCAGAAAGGAGGCTTACAGTAAATCACAAAGGTTCTGTCTCCAGAACAAAGATGCATCAGTTTGCCCAGAGCAGAGCAAACGGGACAGGAAGTTGTGCATGGAAACATTAAAACATCGGGTGACTTTCAAAATAAAACAAACAGTGTTGACACAGGATCACATTTAGATCAGACCCAGACCAGGTTTGAGGTTTGTAAAAATAAGACCCTCACTTTGAAAGCTTTGGTGGACACACAGCCTAACTGCACCGGAGATATACCTTGGGTCGTAACTGCTCTTTATTTGTTTGTCCCTCAGACCCGAGAGCATGGCCTCACTTTTGCCCCAAAAACCCAGAGCCCCTTTAGCCCCCCAATATTTTGAGATTCCAAAAACACCAATGGATCAAACAGAACCAAAGTCATCAAGGACATTCCCAAACGTCCAACCAAACACTTCTCCATTGAACCAAAATCCTGATCTTCAAGCCTGCGTGTCTGCCTCAGCTGAGGAGCTCAAACCGAGAAGTCATCTATCCCAGATTTCCATTCAGCTTGGGAATCCGTTTACCCAACAAGAACCTGTTCAGCACACTCCAGTTTCCCCCATCAAACTCCAACCTGCATCACTCCAGGAACCTGTTTTACACTCGCCTAAAACATCTGTAATCTCTGAGACAAAACTGATTACACGGAGGGGAGAGGTCCAAAACAAAGAGGTCATGACTCTGGATGATGGGTAAGTTCAATGTGGTCAGTTAAATCCCCAACTTGAAGTCTTAATGCATCCATCTCTGGAGTCTCCTTTTTATACCCAATCATGTTTCTACCACCAGTTTCTGTTTTCATATTTCGTTCACAGCGTCCCAACTCTTTTAGATTTGAGGTTGTATTATGAAAGTTAATCATAATTGTTAAAGTGCCTCAAGTATTTTTAAGAGACGTACTTGGGTCTCTTATTCTAACATCAATCTTTGGTTTACTCCTTCAGAAATGAGAGCGTGGTTACCTCAGTGTCCTCTCCTCCCAGAGATGTGGTGACCAACAAAGCATCAGAATCTCAAAGTGGTCAACTGTTCATTTCGCCAAATTCACAACCACAAGAAAACACTCAAGAAATTTGCCCCAGTGCTCCAATACTTGATGTCATCCACAGCACACCTGCCTCTGACGTAGCTCCTCTGCAGCTGGACTCTCAATCTGGGTTTTCCTCAGCAGACCCAGCTGTATCCAGCAAGTTATTAAAAGAAAGTGAGGAGTCTGAAATGAAAGTTGCAGCAGAAATTTTTGTACAGCAAGACTCTGATCAAGAACGTTGTTTGGTGGCAGAAAGAGCTACAGATGTGAGTCAGTCCATTGATAAGAGACAGTTTCCTGAACCAGATGAGAGATCGAGCTCCGCAGTCAGGAAAGAGGAGAAGTGTATGTTCGTATCTAAGATGGAAGTTGGTCAGTTGTCTCCAAGAGGTCGATCTGCTCCTCGTGTCCCCTCCTCTGTGAAGCCTGAAGCTCTGACTGAAAGTAGAGTCAGAGCTCTGAGTATGAGCGAGTTTCTGTCAAGTCTCCCTCAGTACTCACAGATTCCTGGTGTCCCATGTTTAGATCAGTCCCAGCTGTTAGTCTGGCCCTCTAAATGGAGTTTATTGTTATTAAAATTACCCAGCAGCAGACGTCCTTTTCTCCTGGGTTCAGATTATCTCACCTACCTTCATGATAGTAAGGCAGGAGTTGCAGAAATGGCAGACCTGACCCCATCCTGCCCCAGGTCTGCCAGCATTTTTGGATTCCCGTCTGCTTTAAAGCGAGAGCCGAGCATGGCTAAACTTTTACCCACATGCCCAAGAGTTTGTACCATCCCTGGATTAGCTTCTTTTGAATCAGTAACCAGGCATGACATGAGAGCTCGGGGTGGATGCTCTCTGTGGGAGAAACCACTGCAGAGGAAAGAGTTTGTTTTAGACACGTCTTGTGTTTTGGATCAAGTGGGCAGTGATCCTGATATAGTTAAAGTGATGGTGGCTATGTTGCCGACATGTTCGAGGAAAGTCATGGTGCCAGGGTTTCCATCTGTGCCGCTGCAGGAAGCTCCGAGCATGGTGAGTCTTCTCCCGACGTGCCCCAAACAGACGAGGATCCAAGGAATGCCTTTCAAACAAAGAGTCAAAGCAAAGAAAAATGGCTGGCATCTTAGGAGGGAATCAGTCATTAGTAGAGAGGCTGAGAGGTCATATAGAGATAAAATGCATGTAAAATATATCACAGATATGACACCGCCTCATCTCTGGGGGGCGCCAACTTCCTCTGAAGGAGATGTTCGTTTGTGTTCGTTTGTCATGGTGCCTTCATGTCCTGTAAAAACCTGCCTTTGGGGGGTCCCCACAAAACCCCAGAAGCTGTTACCAACTGCTGTGAGTCTCCTGCCAATGTGTCCTACACAGACCAGAACACTTGGTATGCCATCTCGTGATCAAAACAAGGAGGTGCACAAAGATTGGCATGCCTTGCAGATTTTCATGAAAAAGACCACAGCAAAGAAAACACAAGCCAACATCGTTCTGTGGTTACTGAATGATGAAGACATTCTTCATGAGAACGTCAGTATGTTGAGAAGCTGCCCACCTAAAACTAAAGTTTTTGGGATACCTTCTGCTCCACAGCGAGAGCCCAGTATGGTCAACATAGTCCCCTCCTGCCCTAAGCATAGCCCAGTTCCTGGTTTACCTTCAAAGACTGCGCCAAAGGTTTGCAACGAATGGCTTGTTTCTAAAAGTCTGCAGAGTCCACTTATGAAAAGGAGCGTGCAGGCTCTCCATGCAATGCCATCATTCGACAAGAGCTCTGCAGAAACAATGAATGCATCATCACTGTCATGTCCTGATAGAGCTCGTGTACCTGGGTTCCCCTCATTGTTGACCACCTTGGATCCAGACCCATCTAAGATGCATGTGTTGTCACATAAACACAAAAGCATACTGCCCCACTGCCCTCACACAGCATGTTTAAGAGGCTTTTCATCAGAGGATGTACCATGTGTGGTGAATCTGCTGCCTACTTGTCCAGGACGTTCTAGTGTTAGTGGAATCCCCTCTGTGTTACATACTGAGTCTGAAGAGGTGAAGTGGATTGAGGATGATGTGAAAGTAGGAAAAAGGTGGTTAAGAAAGTCAGGAAGAGTACCAGTGATGCAGAACCTGATGAAGAAGTATTTAAAGGAAATGGCTGTGGTTAGAATCATGATCTCAATGCTGCCGCCGTGTCCCAAACAGTCCTCTATTCCTGGAATCCCATCAAAGATACAGAAACCAGTAAAGGTTTTATTGAAAGAGGCACCCAACATGTTAAAATCATTAACTACTTTCCCTAAATTCAGTAAAGTTGCAGGTCTACCAGCAAAGGAAAGGATGGGAAAACATACCGGATGGAAGTTGGATATGAGCGCAATTTGGGAAAAACCATTCAACTTGAGGTATAGAGTTACTCTCAGAGAGTTCTCCGTTCAGGAAATGTCACATAGAGAGAAAGAGATCATGATGAGTATGCTTCCATCGTGTCCAAAACGAGCCCTGAACTCTGGGTTTCCATCGGCTTTACGATTCCAAGATGTTAACACTCTGACAGAAAGAAGTCCAGTCATGGCTGAGTTAACGTCGGGTTGTCCACAACGGTCACACGTTTTTGGTTTTCCTTCAAGAGAGTTGGTTCATCCTGATTCTAAAGATGAGAGCTGGTCAGTGTTGGCAAAGCTTGATTTTCCTCAGAGACACATCATGCAGGCAGTTGGCTTCACTTCATTTACACCTTCCAACATAGAACGGCTGGATAAAATGATAAATATCGTTCCATTGTGTCCAAAGAAAGCTTCTGTTCACGGGATGCCATCTTTACACCATTCTGGGAAGGTCACATCAGACAAATCTCAACCCTCTCTTATATCTGGAGTAGACACTATTAAAGAGGAAAGAAAGAATCTGATTGGTCAACAGCTGTCACTGGAAGAATATGCCTTTTATACTGACGCTGTAAGAGAAAGCCAGGACGTGCAGGGAGATATTAAAGAAAGCTGTCGGGTTGAGGCCTTTGCCAAAGATTTACCAACACTGATTCCTAGACGCCAGTTAGACCAGACCTCCTCAAGGCAAGCAAACTCTAATGTCTGTTCACCTCTGGTGGTTCCTAAGGATGAACAGGTCTTGTGGGAACCAGCTGAAGCGGAAACAGCAACCATAGATAAAGGGTGAGTGAGCGGTAGAGTCTGAGTTTGAGATCTCTCTGACAGGTGGATGGTTTTCAAATGTTTGCTATTTGACTCTGTTTTCAGAAACTTGCTGTGCCAATTGTGGCACTCTGCCCCCGACATGCCACTGATCTTAAGTATAAGGAAGAGGTGGGTTGTCTTGGTTTGCACATGGATGCATTTCTGAAATAATGCATTTGCTCTGCCTCAACACCACTGACTGACTTATTTATGGCAGCATTTGCTTTTGTCATGTGTGTTGTACTTAGTGTTGCTTTGAGATGTTTATGGTTGGCTGAACTTAAACAGGTTATTACCTTATGTGCCTGGTTGTTGCTGCTGTCTTTAGGGTTAAATGATTCTCCAGAATAAAAGATACAGAATGAGAATAGATTAATTGTGAACTGGGCTGTTGTCTCCGTGAAGGATCAAGGTACCAAACCCAGATTGACTAATGGGATATTTTTGTTCCTTAGTTAGAAACTCTGGCAGTGGGTCTGTGTGATTTATTGTAACACCTGGCTTCTGTGTTTGCCAGTCTGAGCTGCAGGTTTTGATGTTTGTTGCATGGTTTTATTAATCCAACATCCTCTTGATGAGCTGGTATAATTTCTTGTTCATAGTTGACTTGTTATGCTGATGTCAGAGAGTAAACAGAAGAATAAACTTGCCATCAGTTGGAAATCAAAGTTTTGATTTGGAAAAACCACATAATGAAGCTTGAAGTTGTCTCACTGAAAGGGGGTATTGTGCTTTTTTAAGTCTTTGAAATATGGGTAAGCAGAATACACACTCTTTAATTAGAGTCTGCATTTAACACTGACAGTCAGAGTCGCCCAATAAGGGTGGGCAAACTTTGTGATGTCACACGCAAATGTTTTATTGTCTGCTTCAAATATACTACAGCATTGTTTATTTGCAGTGTTGCCCTTATTAACAATGGTTGATACTGTCTGAAGCACATCTGGTGTGAAAATTTTTGCATTTGCATGAGGTGATCATGCCTTGAAGCTCTTATTTTTCATCTAACTGACTAACGGAGATACATCACTCATGCTTTATACCTTACTGCAATGTTAGTTGGATTGCAGTGGAAATAATAGAAACGTATGCATCAGAATAAGTAGTTCTTGTGTATAACTTTGTATTTACCTCCTTTATAGAGATGAAAACATGGTTTCGGTTCAGCCACCAAGCCCAGTTGTGCCTGAGCCAGCAGAGCTGCTATATTGCACCCAAATAACAAACCTTGGGCAGCACTCACAGAAATATCCCACAGACAGGACCATACAGTGGGAGGAGCTACCGAAGGCCACACCAGTCAAATGTCCAACAGATGAGACCATCCAATGGGAGGAGCTTCCCAAGGTGACGAGAGAGAGAAACCCTTCCAAAGAGGGAACGATCACGCTTCCTGGTACTACCATTTTCACAGGTGCAATCTCTGCAGCGTCAGAAAACAATGAGGAAACAAAGCTGGAGACTAAAGTTGGGGTGACAGATCTTCTTTTGAAAACTTCAAGTAAAGAAACTAATGAAGTCCCAACTTTCATGGACAGTAAGTCTACCTGGGAGAAGCTGTCAAAGGAAGAGGAAGATAAGGTTTCTGCATGTTTCAAAGGACATGCAGATGTTGTTGAACGAAAGTCATGTCTTGTTAGTGAACAGGACGCTCAGCCGGAGTTCAAACAGTCCTCTTTATTGGATAACTGTCCTATTGTGACAAATATTCCCGGCATGCCTTCCTTATTACCAACAAAAAGTGAAACTCAGACACTCATAGATCCAAAGCCAATCTGGGAAAGGCAATCGAGACAGAAGGAGGTGTTCCAGCATAATGCTTTAAAAGAAGATGTACAGAACAAGAAGGAAATGCTTTTACTGGTTCCTTCATGCCCAAATGAATCCAGAAACCCAGGGTTCCCATCAGTGTCACAAAGCAGTCCAGTTTATGAACTAAATATGTTGGATTTGAGTCCTTGTTGTCCAAATTCATCCATCATACCAGGATCACCAGCTATTTGTGAAGCTGACATCAAATCCTGGGTGTCAGGACGTGAAATGCTTTTGGAGAAGGAAATGCAGAATAGACCTGCAGCTGTGATGGTGTCACATCAGGAGGAGGGGGACAGTAGACTGATGAGGGCTTTAGTTGGGACCTGCCCAAAATATTCTTCCATAACAGGAATCCCCTCAATTCCCCAACATCCTGAACCAGATACCATGAGCCTTGTGAGGCTCAAAGTCTCTGCACCTGAACCCAAAATGACAAGAGACATGGTGAGCCTATCAAACCTTTGCACCAAATTATCTCAAATACCAGGATTTCTGTCTTCTGATCACTTAAAAGAGTGGACAGATATCAGAGAGCCGGTGCTTAAACCAAGAGTAGAAGGAAGGCAGGCGTCACTGTCTGACGGACATCACAGAGATGAACGCGTAAGGAAGGCCATGGTGTCCCTTGTACTATCCTGTCCCAAAGCAGCACGGACATCAGGATTTCCTTCCTGTCCAAATCCTACAACTCTTCATTTTGCACCAAACATGATCAGCCTTTTCACATCATGCTCCCTAGTTTCCAGAATATCAGGATTCCCATCTGTCGATGGGGATGTGAGTCTGGGATGGATTACAAACAAAGATTCTCTGTTGAAGAAGAAACCAAAGACTTGGCTCATTTTTGACTCGACAAACTACAACACAAAGATGATGAGGAACATGGTTTCCTGTGTGCCGTCCTGTCCCAAACATTCAAGTATTCCAGGATTCCTGTCTATTCCCAATCCCAGATCAGTGTACTATGGCTCTAATGTTGTGAACCTCCTTCCTCTGTGCCCTTCAGTCTCAAACATACCCGGGTTTTCCTCCATTGAAAGGACGAATGATGAAGGCTGGTCTCCTGAGCCTGGTTCACTGGTGCACAGACCTCTACAGAGAGTTAAGTTTAGACTTCGCAGCTGGCCTCTTAGTGGAGACAAACCAGACAACATGCATGCTCTGGTTCCGTCATGTCCAAGAGCATCACAAATATCAGGCTTCCCATCCGTCCCCAGATACAGTATGCTAAGTCTCGTACCTCTTTGTCCCAAAGTGTCCAGATTTCCTGGATTTACATCCTTTGAAGGAGCCTCAGAATCCCCGTGGATGTTGAATCCCCAGATTTACTGTTTAAGGCCACTGAAGGAGAACGTTTTCATGATGCATATTCTGAATCAAGACTTAGAAAACATGAAAACAGTGCTGGCTTTTGCTTCATCGTGCCCTGAAGCTTCCAGGATTCCTGGGTTCCCTTCTGCTCCTCAAACTAAACCCAGAAGAGAACCTGATATACTAAGTTTTGCAGCTTGCTGCCCCAAAGCTTCAACTCTTAAAGGATTTGCCTCCATGACTGGAAACTCAAGCACATGGTTACTTGATGAAATCAGAACAGTTCTGATGCAGCATCAAGAGAAGAGGGCAGAAATGTTTGCTCCCCATGTTGGACAGGATCAGCTTTATGGTAGGATGGTGCTGTTAGTGACATCCTGCCCAAAAGAGGCCAGAGCACCTGGCTTCCCCTCCGCACAGGTCTTCAACAGACCACTAGACATGCTCAGCTTATTCACAACTGCACCGTGTGTTTCATGCATTCAAGGTTTACCATCAGCACGGATGCTAAGCTATGAAAGCACAAATGTAGAATCAAAGACAACAACCAGAGAGACTCTGTTAGAGATGCTGCCTAGGGAGAGGACATACCTTCTTGCAAAACATGAGCATGCTCAGGATGACGTGAAGAACATGGCAGCGATGGCTCCATCATGTCCTCGGTGGGCTGGAAGTCCTGGATTCCCCAGTGTTTCCCAACTGGACCCAGCTAAAAAAGAAACAGAGCCCGGTTCACTACCTTGTTCTGCAGAGGAGCGCTCGTTACCAGAACCCAGTCAAGCAGAGAAAACTGAGCCAGATCTGGAGGATGTCAAAACACTTCCATATGGTGAGACTGAGCTAAGATCAAGGTCATCTTCATCTCCCCGTTTCCTGTTTTAGTTTGTGCAACTCATGTTTTTGCTTTTATGACAGAGGACAAAGTCAGAGATGAAGCAAAGCCAAACGTAGATGTTTATGTAGATGAGGGGTAAGTGGAAGAGCTTGGTGCTCTCGTGTTGTTTGCAGTGAGAGTGCACAGAGTAGTGCTTGCCTATCGTTGAGTGTTTGGACCTTTTCTTTACATGAACATACATCACATTGCACATTTCTTTATCTCTGTGAAGGCTGCTCATTCCACTTCATTCAGGTGCCGCATGTTGAAATTAAAGTCTTTTATATTTGGGTTCCCAGCAAACCCAAAGTAGAGGAAGTCCAGACACTGAGGAAACCACTGCACCCCTCAGAGCCGGGAGGAGTCTTAGGTTGGGAGGTTTTGGAAGCAGAGGGATCAGTTTCAGAAAATCAGGCGTCTTCTTTGCTGGCTAAAGAGGAGGACTCTTCAGGATTAGTAAGAGCTATTGTGGGTGCTTTCCACAAAGGGTAAGTGTGTGATCTAATGTTTGCAGCATGCAGCAGAGTGCATCGACTTATCAGGCTCGCTTTGTCATTTTCACCTCATTCCATTTTTTCAATAAAGGTTTTGATGCTTCAGAATTTGCATGTGTTTCATTTATCTCATACTTCATGATTTCCTCAGTACTCACTCAAACCATTTTTCTGAATGGTTCCATGTTTCACAGTTATGAAACGGTAGCATCCATTTTGGGGCCGTCTACCAAAGTGGACACTCAACCCCTGGCTGTTCCTTCTGTTGATCTGAAGGACAAGACCACAATCCCTTTAGATGATATCCCCCCACCCTGCAAAGACTCATTCTCTAAAGAGGAAACAGAGCCACAGTTTGAAGACACTTACGTCGCTGAATATTCTGTGAGTGCCGAGCCGTACATGTTGGACTTGCTAGGTCAGCGATCAGCGTCTCCGTCACCAACTCCTGACAAGGATGAGGGGATTTTGGTGTGTGCAAGCATGAAGAAGTGGCCGCCGCTGACAGAGGCGGATATCAGTGAAATATCAAAGGATGATGGGGAAGGAGTGGAGGAACAAGAGGCTGGTGTTGAGACGAAGGAGAATTCACTCACAGAGCAGGAAACTGTGCTGGAATCAGAGATCACTGAGCGTGTGTTAGCAGAGCATCAGATTGAGGCAGAGCAGGTTGAGGTTCAGACAACGACAGCGTCTCCACGGCTGGATGAAGGGTGAGTGTTGAGCACTGATGCAGTGTGTGGTTGCATGCTGATGCAGTGTGTTTGGTGATAACTGTGTCCACATTCTGCTTCTGAGCTGGCGTAAGGTCGCTGTGTTGGTTTGGTGACATCGAGCATGTGCATAAGTCAAGATGATGGTTTGTTTTTGATGTGCAAGAAGCTTCAGTCCCTGTGGTTAAGCCGGTTGATGGCTGCATGGAATAACTCTGACAAAGCTTAACTCTGAAGCTTGTCCTCTCTGTTCCTAAAGCCCACAACAAACAAGCATGGACGACATTATTTCCACGTCCTTGCAGCCCATGACAAGTGAATTAATGGAGGATGCACATGAAGAGATACTCGAGGAGAAACCTGTAGACCTCAAGGACACACATCCACAAGCTGACGTTGTGGTCCTAAAGCGAGGCAGAAGAGCAAAAAGAACAGTTCCTGAACCTCCTCTGAAAGCTGAAGATGAAGAGAGAAAAACCGCTCCTGTACGTCCTCTCAGGAGGAAGGAGAGTCTGACTCCTGACCGCAAAGTGAAGAAACTTTCTGATGCGATAGATCCTACACAATCGGCCTCTCCTGCATCAAGCAGTGTGCAGAAAGAAGATGGCACTATCACTCTGCAGAACCTATCAAACCAAGAGGATGTTCAAAAACCAGAAGCTGAATCCGTCAGTGACATCCCTCCTCCTCCTCTTCCTCCTGTGAGAAGAAGAGACAGCAGTTTGCCACCTTGCAAACCTCTGAGGAGGAAGGACCGAGCCAGCAGAGACTCATCTGTTCCCAAAGCTGCAGACCGACAGGATTCAAACACTGCTGATGCTGTGCCTCCAACGTGTCAGCAAACCCCAGGGGTCTCACGAGCTCCTGAAACTTTGCAGAACACTGACAAACTGGATCAAAACGCTGCTGAAGTAAGTCCTTCAGAATACGCTGCAACTAAAGATCAAAACACCAGTTTGATTGAGAGTGCATCTCAAGAAGCAGACACAGAAAAACTTCCCTGTCCCCCGGAAAGTTCATCTATCCAGGCCTCCTCTGACCTGCATCCTTCTGAGGAATCTAAAGGAATCGAGGATGCTACCATGAGACCAGAGTCAGAGATCTTTCCCCCTGAACAGACTACCTATCTCTCCATCATCAAGAAGATTCGACTCCCACAACGTGGAAGGAGATTACCTTCACGGCGGACTCAGAAAGGAGACTCTGAAAAGGAAAATCTTCAACAAAAGTTAAACGAGAAGTGTGCAACACCAGCACAGGTCGATGACTCTGATGTTGGTCTTAAAGAGGATGTGAAGCAGTCGAACAGTGATACGACTGATGAAACAGTCAACATCACTTCTCAGAAAGCAGTGGACGCAACGGAGAGAGCAGAGACAGCGAACAAAGAAATAACTCTTCAAGTCCCGAAGCCTCGCGTTAGAAAACGTCTGAGCGGATCTTTCCCAGATGACTTCACAGCCACAGAGAGCTCATCTGATGTCCCCTCTGCTCCCTCTGAAGAGGTGCCTCCAGTACAGATGAGAAACAAAAGAACCATCGATGTCGCAGGAGCATCAAGCCTTCCTGTTCCAAAACCACGAGTAAAGAAACGTCTGAGCGGATCGTTCCCAGATGATGCTTCAGTTTCCAGCTCACCACCTTCCTCTGAGCCTTCGGGGCTTCTTGTGCCGTTACCTCGGATAAAGAAACGTCTCAGCGCGACTTACTCAGACAGCACGCCGCCTGTGGACTCTTTCTTTCCCCCAGAGATGGAATCATCTCAGAGAGCCAAAGAGGAAACACCCAACAAGGAGACAAAGGATGGCTCGACGTCCCTGGATTCCAGTGTGATCTCTATGGGAGAGGATGATGTTGCATCAGAATTAGAGCGGGAAGTCCTCGCAGCGATGAGGGAAGATTCTCCACATGTGGACTCTGTTGAGGACACGAAGAAGACTCTGGATGAGATCATGGAGGGCTGGACCTTCACAGATCAGCCTGGAGCTGCAGCAGAGCTGGAGAAGGTGGAGGTGATGTCTGAGCAGCCTGACATGGAGAAGGCCCTGGAGGCTGAGTTGGACCGGTCTTTAGCTTCTACTGTCACGTCCTCTCCAGACGACTGGCTGCACGTGGAGGAGGAGAAAGATGGAGAGCAGACAGAGACGAAGAGGGAGACTAAGGAGGAGGAGCTGGACTTTGGCTTTGTGTCAGTAGATGTAGCTGCTGCTTGTTTAGAGGAACCGCAAAGGTAAGGTCAGACAGGTGTATTCATAACTGTCAGCGTGTGTGTTTACATCTCTTCAAAATAAAAGCTCCATCTCATTCTGTCCTAACTGTATTACCTGTGTGTGGTTTTGTTACTCGATGTTTGAGTTAAAGCTGCTTTTAGGAAGCTCTGGGATTTATTTCTCACTCACCTCATATTCTCGTGTTTTCAGGGGAGGAGAGAGAGCGGATGAGTCTGCAGGTAAACCTGCAGGAGTCCAAAGAACCGAAGCGACAACACCTGAAAAAAGAGCTGCAGAGGGAGCTGAGGTAGGTCAGACACACCCAGCGCGCAGAGACAGTAAAACAGAGGATACTGAGCAATGCTGAGTATTTATTCTCCACATGTCCGCAGAGCGTCTCGCCGAGTCCCAGCCTGGTGACGTCCAGTCACTCTCTGCTGCAGTGGTGTCAGGAGGTCACACAAGCTCACAAAGGAGTGAAGATCACCAACTTCAGCACCTCTTGGAGGAACGGCTACGCCTTCTGTGCCATCTTACATCATTTCCACCCTGACATGATGTAAGAAACACTTTCACTGAGACAAAAATGTACTCTTCTTTATGCTGATCCTCCTTCTTGATTTATCCGTCTTTTTGTCTTTGTGTAGTAACTTTGAAATGCTCGACCCGTACGACATCAAGGCCAATAACAAAAAGGTCCGTAAGTCTCTTTTGGGGAAATTGTTTTTGTGAATGTATTCGATGTGTTGTTGATGAACCTTCATCCTGTCCCTCTCAGGCCTTTGATGCGTTCGCTGAGCTCGGTATCTCACGTCTGATTGAGCCGTCAGACATGGTCATGCTCCCCGTCCCCGACCGCCTCATCGTCATGACCTACCTCAACCAGATCCGCACACATTTCACAGGCCAGCAGCTCAGTGTGCTGCACATAGACAAGGACAGCAGCGAGTCCAGCTACGCTGTCGCAGGGGACCGAGAGGCCCCCGAGGACCCAGAGGCCACTGTGCGGTACTGCACCCAGAGACTGCAGGAGGAGGGGATCAGTCTGGAGACCAACGGCACGGCTGCAGAGGAGACTAAACTCAGCTCTGATGTTGTTCCTCCTCCTAGAACCAAACGCCTGCAGGGTGCTGGAGCAGGGGGGGCGCAGGTACCGGTGGCACCACCCAGGACTCACTTCCTCTCCAAGTCTGGTTTCTCTCATGTCAAAGACGCCGATCTGGTGAAGAAGAGGAGGTCACAGCGGAGGAGTGGATCTCTGGAGGAGGGAGAGATATCTGTGGTATGATCCTGTATTCATTTGTCTTTATCAGCTGGTTTCCTCGACCTTAAGTCCTGGAGCATTGGTCCCTGACCTGCTCCTGACATCTGAGGACTCTTGTCTCTGCAGGTTGTTGCAGGGACGGAAGAGGGCGAGAGTACACGGAGGAAGTCAGAAACTGGTGAGTTTTTTTTTTGAACAAACACTGACTTCACCCTCTCACCACTCACATCTTTGTTTTTTTTCCAAGGCTATGACCTCATTTTTACCTTTTTATTCCTTGAAATAAGACTTTTTCTGGACTTATCATGTGAATGTGGCTAATAAGACTTTTTGTATTAAAAATAAGACATAAACAGTTGATTGGATCGAATCTTTCTTTAAGTAAAGTGTTATTTCTCTGCTCTGACAGAGGGGACCGGAGTGTTGCTGGATGAGGGACGACCAGAAGGACAGGTCAGTTCTCCACCTTTTATTTCATGTCCCGTCTGATTATATGAAGTTATGACTGAATGAATGTTTTGAACTCAGGATGCCAGCCAGTATGTCCTGAATCAGATGGAAGCTCTGGAGGCCGAACAGAACCATGTGGATAACAGAGCTGGAGTGGTGGAGAGGAAGCTCAGACAGCTGCTGGAGACAGGTGACCACGCAGGACTCTGAAACTGACACGCCTCATGGTCGTACACATAATTAACAGGCTACTGATAGTCCTGTTTCAAAGCCATCTCTCTCATCTGAGGTGTAAATATTCCCCTTTCACTGCAGAGAGGTATTTTTGGTAGACCCTCAGACGATCATGTTTCGGCCTTTTCTTCTTCTGTCAGCAGGATGGAAACAGGAAACAGAATGCATGCACAGTTTATGAGCTGTAGGGTTTTAATTTTAGTGGAAGAAACATTTGATATGCTTTCCTGTAAAAGAGAAGGATTTGCATTAACATCAGGATCACACTGGTGTGTTTTGATGTTGCAGGCAGCGATAAGGTGGAGGAGGAGCGTCTGATCCAAGAGTGGTTCATGCTGGTCAACAAGAAGAACGCTTTAATCAGGAGACAGGACCATCTGCAGCTGCTGTGAGTCCACAACATGCACACACGTGAACTTTACACAAGTTTAGATCACTCCTGGGATGTTTACTGTATTTCAGTCTCAAAGTCAGGAGTGCATCAGCAGTTACTGAAGAGTCTGGAACAGGATCTCTAAAAGAAAGAAGTTCTGCAGAAATAAACAAGCATGGATCTGTCTCTCCCCTCTTCACTTTCTCTTTAATGCTCCTTTCTGCTCTGACTGCGACAGGCTGGAGGAGCAGGATCTGGAGACAAAGTTTGAGCTGTTAAACAAAGAGCTGAGGGACATGATGGCGATCGATGGTAAGACTTAATTTCTAAATATAAACCTCCCTCTGTAACACAGTCTGACTGACACTCTCTCAAACTCTGAGTCTGCCCCGTGTTTACCTCCTGTCTTAGTGCTGGGATTAAAATCCTTCCTGTGAACCTGCAGAAAGAGTCAGTCTGCAGAGGAACAGACTCAGCTTCACTCTCACAGTGACATTAATAGACGGGTTCAGAAATGCAAATTATTACAGCCAGGCTTCCTGTCACAACACTCCAATTTAACATCATCAGCAGCTCTGTGAAGTGATAATTCTGCACACAAACATTTTATAGACTGATAAAAAACAGCAGATCAGAGCTTAAGTCAGAGGAAACCTGAGCTCCAAATCAAACAAAGAAGTTTGTCTAAAATTTCACACTTTATTTATCAAACTGCGCTGCAAATCTGTCATTGCGCACACAAAATCCTGACTCCTTTTACTGCGTCTGACTGTCTTGCAGAATTGTTGTGCCTGCAGTTTTTGCACATCTTTGATTGAAATTTAAACGATTTTATGAATTATTTAATTGTTGTAAATTTTGCAGTCAGTGGACATGAGGAATTTTGCATTTCTATCGCTGCACATTAAAACTTTACGCAAAACTTAGCACATCTTGTGTTGCATGTACGAAATTTAGCATTTCAGTTTTTGCAACCAAAAAACTGAATTCATAAAAAAAAATTCACATTTACTCATACCGTTTTTTTTTTTTTATTTATTGTTGCACATAGAAAATTTGCACATCTTTTATTGCTTATCGAACATCATTTACTGAACATGAAAACTGAATCGTGAACAAATCTACTTTTGCACATGAGTTTGCACTTTTGCCACTGACTTTGTAAATCATGCATGTGCTCTTTATTGCACGTACAAATATTTCCTCCCATTCCACCTTAAGGTCCGTCACTTCATGTTGTACGTATAAAGGGACTTAACATTGCTATCAGCCTAAAATTTTTCCTTACAAATTAATCAACACACATCATTTTCTTCCTCTTTGATTGATATTGATTAACATTAGCTTGATTACTGTTTTCATCCTCACTGCCACTTTCCTTTGTGTTGCAGTTAATCCTGTTATTTAGTTAAATAAACAAAAACAAGTTTTTCTGGGTTTTTTATGCTTAATTACTGTGAAGGGAGGTTTTCATGGGCCTAAGTAACGTAACTGGTAAATGGGAGGTGTTAATGTCTTTTATGTAATCCTTTGGTGTGTAGTTTATGAATGGAGAAAGAGTTTAGGGAATTTCTAGGGGGCTGTGACTTATGTGGATTTTTGATTGGCCAATCAACTTCAACATCATGTTCACTCTTTTTACTGTCAGTAATGTTTTCTATCATTACATCTTTATCAATAATATTCTTTAAGTTATGGTATGTGAAGGAGGGAAGTGATACCAGTTTGTTTCTGTCTTTGAGTACGTGGGTAATCAGTGGCACCTGTGAGGGAAGTTTAAAGGGGCTGGGAAAGTGTTCTTTTTGCTTGCTGTAGTTCCAATTTGAGTAATAAAGTCCTGTATTTTTGCTACACCATGGTCCGGAGTATTCGTCATGGAAAGTGCATTGTGACAATTATGATCACAACAAAGGCCGTCAGGTGCTGACTGAGGTTAAAGCCTCTCCTCAATAAGCCAGAAAACAGACGGGAGTGTTTGTTTTCAAACGCCTGCACGTGAAACGTGAATGTGACAGAATACATCTGCTTATGTTTCTGTTTAAGTGCATGAAACAAATATAGAAGATAAATCATTTTATGACCTTCCTCCTCACCTCACCTGTGTGTCGTCTCTGTGTGTCAGAGTGGCAGAAGACTCAGGCTCATACGGTCAGAGAGCAGCTGCTGCTGCAGGAGCTGGTTTCACTGGTGAACCAGAGAGATGAACTGGTGCACAACATCGATGCCAAGGAGAGAGGGTGAGTCAGACAGTTCATCAGGTCTGCTTCTATGAATTACCTCATTTAACAGATTCCCTTTTAACTGCTTGATTTATGACAAATTGGAACAGATGTACTGTAGATCCAGCTAGATTCTCCACTAGAGGGCAGCATTACCTCTCAGTTTTCTGATGACAAAATGAATATAACTTGTGCTTTTCTCATAAATGTTAATAAAGGTTCATTGTTCATCTATTTTAAGTCCTCCTCCTGAATAATAAAACATTTTCCTGTTTTTAAGATCCTCCATTAAACTGAAACACGTCAGGTATTCATTTCAGTAAGAAATGCACTCAATTTGGGACTCGCTGTAACCATGAAAGTGCTTTTGTGATCTCAGATTTCCTGGAGGCTCTCGCTGAATTTTCTTGTGAATTCATCGTCCCTCCTCCTGAGCACCTGATCAACCCCAAAACACGACCAAATCTATCCTGCAGATAATTCTAAGCTCAAATAATACATCAGGATAATAATAATCATAAATGTTCTCATGCAGACGTGTTTATCAAACAGAAGCTGGAGGTCAAAGATGATCCTGTGACGTGGATTTATAGGGATAAAATGATCTCATGTTCTCTTTCTGAACATTATGTGACTTCTCTCTCCTCGTCCTCAGAGCTCTTGAGGAAGACGAACGTCTGGAGCGAGGTCTGGAGCAGCGCAGGAGGAAGTACGCCAAACAGCAGAAAGAGAAGTGTGTGATGCAGTGATGCTCATGAAGTTCAGCCATGAAAAACTGCACCAAATATCCTCTAGAGAAGGAAGGACGGGAAAATACAGGAAGAGACGATCGTCGTCTGTCCCCCTGCTGTGAGATTCATGAGCGAGGACCATCATCACCCTGAGGAGAAGCAGAAACTCTCCAGCAGCCCTCCAGGTGGACGTGTTTATCTGACAAAGACTGAGAGGGAGAAGAAACAGAGAGCATTGTGGGTTTGGAACTGTTTGCTTTGCAGTTTGTGTGTTTTTCAGAGACTTCTTATTGAGTGTGAATGTTCAGAGAGGAAGTGTGTGAGACTGAAAAGATGTGGCACAAATCAAACTGCAGAAAGAGTGAGGTCAAGGGGTTCAGACCGGACCAGCTGATAACCAAAATCTGGTGTCAGAGCGTTGACACCGACACAGATCCTGTTTAAGTCACATGATTCCTCCAACTGACGAAAAGAAGCAGCAAAACACAGGAAGGTTTCCACCAAAAATAATCAACCATCTGTTTACAGATTTAGGTCAAATTTGATGTTCTTTAATCTGTGCTGTGAGTTCTTTTACATAATTTGGTGTTTAAATGACGAAAAGGTGCAAAAAGTTTTGGAGTTGCTATCCTAGATGTGTAGACCTCACAGCTTGTTTACAGCAGGTAAAAAAACTGTGAGGTCTGCAGCATGATCCCTGATGGATCAAAGTGTGTCCACCTGAAGTTCTTGTTTTTCCCTGACAGGCTCAAGTTGTTACTCTAAGAGTTTGACAACATTACAAGACTGAGCAGAGTAAAATTTGTGTCCCAGCCTGAGATTTTACATTGCTTATAACATGACAATGAAAACATCTGACCCAACAGCTGGAGTACCAAATAAAACGGAGTCAGTGTGTTTGAAAGGAGCAGTGAGCCTCTGTTCACAGTTCACAGTGAGGATGACCGGTATCAGAAACAGTCTGGGAACAAAAGCTAGCACTTTACAGCTTGTTTCGGGTTAACCTTCTGTGTGTGGAGAGAGCGATAACATGTTTGTGTTTAAGAAGCTTCCTCCTCTGTCACGATCTCTCTCTCTCTCTCTCTGGGATCCTTAGAGGAACAATCTGAGCCTGTCAGGGACAACAAGAACTTTTAGTCGAATGGTTGCTCTCTCATGACCCAAAAACTTTTGTACCTAATAATCATATCAATCGAAAATAATCCAGAAATGTGTCAAACAAAAGGCCCAAATGTGCCTCTCCAGTTACAAACATATCATGATGGTAATGTTTACATCCTAACATGAGCTAACAGTTTATTTCTCTTTAGCACTTCAGCTTCAAAATACAGAGACTTTTCTTCTAGTCCTCGACCGAAACTGTGAGTTTATGATTTGAGTTACGGAGAGTTTGCAGTTTTTGTTGAAAAGAAACAAAAGAAACTTTTCAAATGTGCAGTTTTTCACCAGAGTTGCCTTAAAGAACATACAGAAAGCAAAGTCTTCTCAGATCCGGCACTGATTCACTTCCCCTGCTGCGTCAGTCATAAACCACACTTTCATTACGGTTACTGATCCTTTATTTAGACATCTTTATATTTGCATTTTTTTTTTTTAAAGATGACAGTTTGAGCACTCAGAGAAGAGAGCGGGGAGAGAGGTGAGGTCTGATTTCTGTGTTTTAGATGTGGAAATGTTTACATCACATGAAGGTATAAATGGGATACAAAGCTAAAGAAAGAAGCCATGCAGCGAGTCTTTTTTTACTAACTTATAGCTTTAATTTAAAGTTTGACTAACACTTTCATTATTTATTGAAGAAACAGCCACACAAATAGATACGTCTACTTTACTGATGCATGATGGAGACGCAGGTTACAAAAATATTCTGAATAGTTAAAATATCAGACAAAAGGTGAAGATACGAATTTTCTGCATGCTAAAAGCTCATATCTTGTTAGCCTTAAATGAACATTACCTGATGCTTCCTTCTTGTTTTTGCACTGACAGTCTTTGTCTTCAGCACAGACGGCCTGTAACAGTCTGAGAGGTTTTAGTTTCTGTGTGAGTGTTTGCAGTTCTCGTATTGCCATAAAGAGCAGACTGTGACTGAGGTACAGTGTATTTACAGGAAAGCTTTATCTGTGGTTTTTATGTCACATTCATATTGTTCCTTTATTTGTAAAGTTTGACTAAAGATTTGAAATCCCCTCGCACTGTTTGTGCAGTTTCATTCTCTAATGTTTTATAAAAATATTAGTCATGTGTGTCTTTATTATATTCCTCTCTTTATATGATGCATCATATAACAAACAGTTATTTCATTATTGAAGAACTAGATGCATGATGTGTAAACACACACCAAGAGGTACCCTGGCACACACACACACTCAGACATGCACACTCACACAGCTGCTGCTCCGACATTTAACAGTGACCCTGTTTCTCTGTTACTGTCTCTGATATCAGCATGGCTGTGACAAGATGTGGACAACGCCTCTCTGACATTTACATTAAAGGTGAGACCTTATAGAGGGGTGAAATATAAAGTAGCAGCAGAGCTGCTTGACTGCTTGGCTCTACTTAGATCATGTTAAGATGATGTAGCTCAAGGAGTTAGAGCGCCCTCTGCTGAAAAACAATATAATAACATTAAATGATCAGAGGCCTTAATTTCTTCAGCAGATTTTGAGGCCATATTACAAAAAATATAAATTAAGGGTCTTAAATTGTGATAATTTAGGAAATATGTGATGTCCAAAATTTGGGACACAGTGTGAATGCACAAAAAACATCCACATATTTTAGGAGTTTGTAAATCATTTAAAGTTGATATTTAAGAGAAAATGGTGAAAAGACAATGTGTTCGATGTTAAAATTGAAAAATTTAGTTTTACGAAAAATATCTGCTCATTTTTTTTCCTCCACAGAAACCAAATCTGTCAGAAGGAACGATGGAAGAGGTTCATCACTCTGTGAAAGACAGTGTGAGAAAATGGTGTAACAGTTTGAGAATACGGTTCCTCAGAGTGAGTGGATTTCATCATCTACAGAAAATAATATTTAAAGATTCAGGGAGTCTGGAGAAACCTCTGAACAACAAGAGGCAAGGACTAAAACCAAGACAGAATGGACCAGATCTTTTGACCATCAGGCAGCACTGCATTAAAAACAGACATTTTATTTTATTTATTTAACCTTTATTTAACCAGGTAGAAAAACCCATTGAGATCGAGATCTCTTTTGCAAGGGTGACCTGGCCAAGAGGTCAGCAGCACACGTCAGTACATAAATACATTACAATAAATCAACAATTTTAACAGAAAATACTTTAAAGATCAAAATTGAAGGTAAAATGCTAAAGTAAGTCGCGAAAACAAACAAGACAAGAATATATTACAGAATATAATTAAAAAAGGAAGTGCTATGGGGGAAAAGTGCTAAAAGTGCTAAAGGTGACTCAGAGAACAGGTTCATAAACACAGGCACTGGTCCATGGTCACTCGTCTGTCATTTAGCATGGAACGAAAGGCTCCAAGAGAAATAAGTTCGGACAGGTTAAAGTCTGTCTGTAGAGCGTTCCATGCGGAGGGAGCAGCAAAGCTAAATGCTTTTTTACCCAATTCAGTCCTGACACGAGGAACCAACAGACGAATGATGCCTTGAGAGCGCAAGGCATAAAGGCTTCCAGTTCTTTGAAGAAGAGAGCAAAGATAAAAAGGAACTAGTCCAAGAAGAGCCTTGTAGATGAGTATCATCCAGTGCATATACCTGCGAGCACTCAAGGAAGGCCAACCGGACAAAGAATAGAGTTCACAATGATGGGTTAGACGACTACAACCAGTAATGAACCTCAAGGCACAATGATAAACAACATTCAAAGACTGTAGGCATTTACCTGAAGCAGACATGTAAAGAACATCCCCATAATCCAGTAATGGCAAAAATGTTGCGGATACAAGCATTTTACGAGCCCTCAGTGAAAAGCAGGACTTATTTCGATAAAAGAAACCTACTTTCACCCTGAGTTTTGTAGTAAGTTTGGCAATGTGAGCTTTAAAGGAGAGCTCACGGTCAATAAGAAAACCCAAGTATTTAAAATTGGGCACTGCCTCAATGGGCACACCCTGTGAAGTTAGAATTTCAGGGAGTTTTCCCGACAAGTCACTCTTGTTTGAGAACAACATCAGTTTTGTTTTATCTGCATTTAAAACCAGTTTGAGCTTTTGCAGCCGAGACTGAAACAGATTAAAAGCAGATTGCAGGTACTCAAAAGCCTGGATAAGAGAGTTGGAACAACAATAAATTACAGTGTCATCTGCATAAAGATGATACGAAGCGTTTGACATGTTGACACACAGGCTGTTGATGTAAACAGAAAATAAAATAGGTCCTAAGACCGAACCCTGGGGCACACCTTTTGAGACCTCCAAATAAGAAGAGGAAGAACCAGCCATTTGAACACACTGACATGACTCTGTAGTGGAGATCACTGCATGTCTGTGAACTCAATTAAACACCGTTTCCACAAAGTTAGGTTCAAACTGTACCATGCAAAGAAGAAACCAGATATAAATATGATCCAGAACCAGCAAAGTCTTCTGTGGACCTGAGCATGTTTAAGATGGACTATAAGGGGACGTGGAAAACCGTCCAGTGGTCTGATGAATCATATTCTTTTTGGAAAATCATGGACCCTGTTTTACGACTCCCAAATTTTTTCTTGTTTTCCCCCAAAATTTCTCCAGCTGATGTAATTTTTGGTCTTTTAAGAAGTTTTTATTTGATTTCAGGAAAAACAAGCCTTCAACGTTCCAAAAGATGTATACTTTATTACTCTTCTGTATTACAGGGTTATAACATTGGTTGTTTACTTTAATATTAAATGTGGGGTATGATCAATAAATACAAGTCATCAAGGTACACTTTGAATTTACTTTTTGTATGTGTGAGTGTGTGAGTGCGTGCATACATCATGCCAACCTGGTCAAACTAAACGGACCAATCCGATCACAGTGAGATGTTTTCTGTACAGTATGTTGTCCAGGTGATCTGCAGGTGAGAGGTCAACCATGAAAAGGCTATCCCTAGAATACCCTACATGTGACGTCATTGCGGCGCGACGGGCTGTTGTAGTTTTACATGAGATCGAAGAATCTACGGCGACCCGGCTCTGCAGCTTTAAATCTCATTACAACAAAACAGACACATCCTGAAGATTTCAGTCTAATTTTTGACCCGAAACGGCTTCTTATTACGTGAATCTTTCTCTCTGTGAACCGGAAAACCTTACAGATAGGGAGCAGTGTTCGCGGGGAGGTGACACCTGGCTGCTCCTCACCTGTCTCCATTGAATGAGCTGAGATTAGCATTGTTTTGGTTGTATATTCACACAGATTAAAGCTGCCAGGCCCTCACTCTGAAACATCTGGACCTTCTCACATAGAGCTACAGGCTAACGGTAAGTACACAGGTAGTACTACTGGCTGTGAGTTAAAAACTGTGAGCTGGTTTATTTTCAGGATGCTAACATGCTAAGTGTGTGTTTAGCAGGCTAACGACAACACAGCTAGCCGCGGCTAACACGAACATTACGGGTAATTTTTAAGTAGTTCTATCTCTTTTAGGGAACTATTAACAATTGAACTGCAGCTTTTGCGCTGCACTGTAACCTGAAAACGAAAGTTTGAACTCATTTCGTGTTTTATCTTTTTAAAATGTTATCTCTGTGACGGTGATGGTGCTAATGCTAAACGCGCTAATGCCAGCCTCGGTGAGGGCTAATTCCTGCACCGGAATTAGATGTTTACGCCTCGGAGCAGCTTCACCATTGAATATTAACTCTACATGACTCAGTGTTCCTTAATTATTCGTTGTTTTAATGCTAACTCTGGCTGCTGTGCAGGTATTGTACTAGCTTTGACTTAGCAGCACATCGCTAAAAGCAGCTAGCGTGCTAATTCAGCATGAACGCTGTGCAGCCAGGTGCACATGGTATCAGGGCTCCCAATGATAAGAAGACATAATTTTAGTTATCTGAACACATAAAAACATTTTATTTGGTCACGAAAGCGTCTGATTTACTGATCTACTAAGCTTTATTCTCGTTGGCTCGTATGAAAGATTAAAAACTGCATCAGCAACCCCATAGTTTACAATTCAACAAGTTAGAGTTTTATAACAAGAGCATAATTTATTAATGCTGTCTTTTTAAGAATGTTATTCTCGTTACTACAAGACTCATTCAGTGATTATAGCTGTTTTGATTGCAGCACTGACTGTAATTTATGAGACTAGCATCCCTCTACCTGAGATCCAGCACATGACTATTTTATTGTTGTAGTTGTCTCTAGGTGTTATTTTTAAGAATTTATCACGGATGCATAGTGTTGTCGGTACAGGAGCACTATTAACCGATAAGGGCGTTAAAAGTGAATCATCCGTATGTATATATGCTTTAGATAATTAGACATTCTGCATGATAACAGTTAGTGTGCATGCAATGACAGCTTAAACCTGATTCAGGAACTCTATCCATGAAGGCCAACCCAAACTAGACTAATTTCTTCAACTTGATTTTTTTATAAGGTGTGCCTTTTTTATCAGTGCGATACAATGTATACTTTTCAGTACAGTCAAATAAGTTTCTTTTCATTTTTCTCAGCTGTATGTGTATTTTTACAAACCTCCATGGGCGATAAAGACAGGAAATTACAGAAAATAATAGCCATATCAAATAAATAAATAGGTGAGGTCCACTCCAAAACATAAGGTTTTAAGTACAAATCCTATTCAAAGGCAGGATGACAGCATTTTGATACAGACCAGGAGGATTTTGCATCACTGATACATATTGTGATTGCAGCAATAAGTGTAAAATAGGTTCCCATCTTACACCTTGCACCTCCAGGTATTACTCCCAGTATTGTCACTGTGAAGTTTTGTGGAATGTTCGTATTAAAAACCTCCTCCAGGGCATTGAAATGAAAACCTCCCTCCAAAACACACTTAACTTAGGACATTGCCAAAATATGTGGGTGTGAAAAGCAAACTAGACAACTTTTTAATTGTTACACATTTTAAAACTGTGGGAAACCAAACACAAAGGGACATTTCTCATTTCTTTGAAACACTAGATCACACCCTTAATACTTTTGGCAACACTTTCATAGACATGAAATCTCAGAAATGCTTTCATAATCAAATTCAGAGAATAAACAATCATGAAGGGCGATGAACATCATCAACCTGCTGTGTTGGCGTGTTGCATTAATGATCCAAAAGAAATGAGGAGAAGAATCTGAGTAAATGATTCCACAGGCTGCTCTTCTTTTTCAACGTTCTTCTTGAAATGAGTGACATGTTTAATCCGTTTCTGACGGTCGCCTAAAACAGTGATTGATTGATGTTGTGTACCAGGGATGTGAGGCTGCTGTAAGGTGTAAACATGTGACCTAATAATTCACTGGTGCAGGTGTGACCCTCCAGCTCACTGTAGACTGTGTGTGCTGTCTGCAGGTGACGAGCTGGCGCAGGTAGTGGGTTGTTCGTGGATAATGCGAGACAGTGGCGGTAGCCTGACCCAGAACCGCTGGCAGGGAGACCTGGGTCTGACCGCTGTGGGGCAGGACGACACCGGAGGAGGTGAGACTTCTTACTGCAGGGTCAAATTTTGAAGTAAAGAGTATTTTGTCTTTGCAGCATTTTCAATGTATCTTCACCTTTGATGATGGAACATCAAAGGGCAGAGTGGTTTTTATGTCAGGGTGTGTATATTTGAATGCAGAGCATTGTAGTTACTAAAAAAAAAAAAAAAACAGACGGACAACTTGAACATTTTGCTCTACTTTAATGATCTGAAGATGATGTGATATTTGTGATATTTATTTCTCTGTTATTGATTTAAAATGTTGTTAAAACGTTATGTTTCTCTCAGCAGCACCCAGGTTGTCTAAATTACTGATACTTTTCAAGACAAAATGCTTAAAAAAATGATTATTTTTTTATTATTCATTTCTAATAGCACCAAAGCAAAAAACAACAACAACAACAAAAAACACTTTCCAAGTCATATTTTTAACCCAAAGCTGCTGCAGAGAGGTGGGAGAGGAAGAGAAATGGGAGGAGCAGCAGTGGTCAAAAAAAAAAAAAATAATTACAGCAAAAGCGCGCAAACATTAATAAATTGTTTCACAGCAGTTACAGTCTAAAGAACTTATTAACATATTCATGTTCAGGCTTTTTTTTGTGCTGCATAAGTTCTTCTTCCTGTCTGCTGTGTGTCTCTCTGCTCCACCTTCTTTCACAGCCACTGCACCGCTAAATGCTTTTTATACAATTCTACAGTTTCATTTAGCCGACGCTTTTGTCCAAAGTGACGTACAACACAAGTAAGAATTTAGACTGGAGGGAAAAACCTTGGTGGGTGCGATGAAGTGCTTCAAGTTTGTTTGGTGGTAGAAGTGCCAGAAGAAGCCTTTTTTTGTTTTATGTTTTTATTATTCCATTTAAAATAATGTAGCCACAACTAATAATTCAATAATGGCAATATTGTTCAACATTCAGTGCTTTCATTCACTAAGAGCTCAGTCTGAGACCTTCTGATTCATTCGACCCCCGAGGACAAAGAGCAGAAGGGTCAGATTAAGTGCCTAAGTGTTCCCTGAACGGTTGAGTCTTCAGACATCTCTTAAAAGTACAAAGGGACTCTGTGGAGGTCAGCAAATGCTGACGTTCTTCACATCTTACAATGCTGTGTGTTTGACATTTGTCTGTTGCAGACAAACTAAGAGCAAAGTAGAGAGAGAGGCAGAGACGTCACCTGATGACTTTATGTTAATCAGTCCCAACCTGTAGACTGATGGCTGGCTGTGAGTCAAAGTTAACATCAACCATTTTTTGGGGCTCGAGAGTTCCTCTTTGTTGCCATGTTTTTCAGATGGGTATCAGCAAAATAGATAAATTTTCTTCCTGGTGTCGTATTAAAGCTCAAAATTCTGGTGGTGCGATGACGCTTAAATTAAATAGAGTTTTTGATTGAGACATATGGCCCACATTCAGAGCCTGCACCCTGCATGACAGCTTTTACTCCATCTGTGGCTGAGCGTGGATTAAAGAGGCTGAAGCGAATGATCAGTTTATTGATCATTTATTGATCAGCTGGTTGGTCTATATAAAGTAGGAAAATGTTGAAAAATGGGGTCAGTGTTTCCTGTTGCTCTAAAATGAAAAGACTGAAAAAAATCAGTCTACTGTCATGGAAAATATTCACATCTAAAAAAAAAGCTAAAAGGAGATAAATGAGACATTTTCTTCTCAAAATAACTGAAATATAGTCAAAGAATGTCAAAATATTATTGATAACAGGGCAGAAATTGCATGCTGCCCAAACTCACTTGTTTTCTGAAGTGATCCTCTATTTAGTGACAGCTATTTAAAGGGACTGTGAGGACTTTCTAAGTGATCTTGAAAAAGTCTTACTTCTAGATATCTGCCTGATCATAATCCACAACTTAAAATGAGATTATCAGCACCAATAAAGGTTATTTTTAAATGCTGTTTCTTTGCTTCCCAATTGGGTCGAACAGGACCGGATTGATTTACGGCACGTTGAAGTCTCTATGACAACAGCACGCTGGCTCATGAAGTTTAGCAGTGAGAAGAGAGATCTGTGTTTTTCTCTGCTGAAAACACTGGGATTTATTTAGTAGTGATGGTAGACGCTGGAGCTGAACTGTCAGACAGAAAAAGGACAGAAGCAGCAGAAGAAAGCTAAACGGGAGAGCGATAGCACCGGCTAAAGGCTAAAACACGTGCTTAAGGTTAAAACACAGGCTAAACTGTTTGTGAAAATATTTATTCCAACCCACATGCAGCAGTTATACTGCAGGGATCTGATCAAACTTGGAAGTCTTTCAATAAAATGAAGAGTGAGGTTACGTTAGCTCTGATTGATAGATCAGCAGGACATAAGGTACGTTACATGCTGCGAGAGGCACTTAAATACCCAGCTGCTGAACTACAGACCAAACTGACAAAAGTTTACTTGTTGTCACACTTAAAATAATAGAACAATGTAACTGTTGATAAATACCTTACCTTGTTGCGTTGTATCTGGTGAAAAGTTGTCTTGAAAAAAGAAAAGTAGTGTTAAACGAAGATCTGATCTCCATTCATTTCCAAAACAAACATACAAATGTGTCGCTGAAATCCACTTCGAATAGTCCTCACTGTCTCTTTTAGCAAATATTGTAGTTTGTTTTTGGTTTCCAGTTTTTATTGAGTAGCTGGAATTACTGGCATAACTAAAACGTGTTTTAAATTAACAAAAGAAGATGATAAATTTTGTTAATCAATCCCCTGCTCTGTGATTTTTAAAATCATACCATAATATTTAACTCTTCCTGCTCTGTCTCTGAGCTCAGGTGGGATTCCTGGAGACCTCATCGTCCCGGTGTCAGGTCACAGCGTTCCCACCCCCATGCACTTGAGGCTGGGGCAGAAGGAGAAGGTGTGGACCGGAGAGTATGTAGATGAAGAGGAGGAGGAGGAGGAGGACGGGATGGGACGCATCGAGGCGATAGGAGACGAGGACGATGAGAACAATCTAGACGGGGAGGACGATTATGAGGGGAAGGGTTGGGATAACAATGAAGACGACGAAGAGGAAGAGGATGAAGATGTGGACGATGAAGGAGACCACGAGGGGCTCGAGTGGGACGTCCCAGAGTTCCCCTCCCAGTCAGACCCTCCTTCACACTCACATTATGGACCACAGCAGCAGGTGGAGGAAGGCAGGGACGTCCCGGTGGAGGATGCAGTGTCCCGGGCAGAAGCGAGGGATTTGTTCCGGTTCAACCTGAGCAGGAACCGGTCCCTGGGGAGGCTCAAACGCTGGCAGCGTCTTCGGACCCGCAGAGGGCTGGGAATCCGGCTTATCCAGCACTGGAAGAGCTGGCGTCAGCGGGCCCAGTGGGTCAACTCCCAGGGGAACAGGGTGGGCCGCAGGATGCAGAGGTACGGTCTGTACGGCAAGCAGAGGAGGACAAAAAGATATAGACAATCACAGTACATGGACGGGGAGGAGGACAGTGACAGCGAGAGGTTCACAGAGTCAGACAGAGGTACTCACCTGCTTTACTTTAAATCAGCTCATGTGGAGTTAAATGTTTGTGTTTGTGGACTGAGATCTTGAAAGTTTGATTCTCTCTGTGACTGGAGTCTCTCATGTGTCAGATAAAGGGTTAAAAAGCTGCTCTGCAGACAAGCAGGAGGACCGGGGAAGACGGGAGGTGGAGGTGAAACCTCTGGAGCTGGCCCTCACTGAGGAACACATGAGCCGTGTGACAGGTACAACTCACACTGACCCTTTATTTTATACATTAATCTAATAAATCATCTGTCCCCTCAGAGTTTATTTGAATGGATCTAAATTTTCTTGAACAAACCTAAGATGACGGTTTATTCCTCCTACTCACTGCCTCTGCGTCGTCCTCAGGTATTCTCGAAGAGTCTCTACAGCAGTACGGCAGTTTGATCCCCATCCATGTGGACGACATCGTGGAGAAACTTCAGGAAATCTTCAACGAGAGCTTCTCACAGCCGCACAGGTGAGACCCAGAGATCCTTTACATAACAAAATAACAGCATGCTGTGTGGCTCTGACTCACTTGGAGCTAACAGGAGATCCATGACGAGATGTGGAGCGCTTTGTGGTTGTTTTATCCTTTGAAGAAGATAAATTAGCGATGGATTGATGTTTGATTTGTTGTGTCACAGGAAAGCCGTGGTGCAGCATCTAATACAGTCCTTCCAGCGCTCGTCAGGTTCAGCGCTCGCTAAATCGTTCAGAGTGAACTACAAACGTCACGTTCTGACCATGGACGACCTGGGAACACTGTACGGGCAGAACTGGCTCAACGACCAGGTACAGGAGGAACCTCGGCAGATACTCACACAGTGTTATGACTCAATATTAGAGGCAAAGCATCAAGTGAACCACAAATGGCACCAGATCAACCAGAGACTTTCAGCAAATTATCATCATGGCTGCAGGATTCAGTGTTTCACATAGTGTGACAGAAGTGATTCATCTTTTATATTAAAGTATGTTTTTACAGCTTCTACAATTCCCCAACTCTCTAATCCCAGTATTTCCTGCCCTTCTTGAGCTGTTCCAAAAAAAATATATAGATACAACTTTAAATACATAAACTGGCTCCTGTGGTATGATGCAAAAAAAAGCAAATGTTGCTTCCTTGTTCCCCACTCTGCAAAACCGTCTCTCTATGTGACGTCTCTCTTTTTTTTTTTTCTTCTTCTTCAGATCATGAACATGTACGGTGACCTGGTGATGGACTCTGTGCCAGAGAAGGTATGCAGAGTACCTTTGCAGCAAAACTTAATGTTTACCTCCTGGTGGAGGATGAAGCAGCAGCAGGAGGAGTTTTGTGCATTCTTGAAAAAAGCTCTGAACACAAACTCCTCTTGAACATGCTGGGTCTTTGTTTTGAGGATGTGTGCTCAGCGTTTATTTGTTTGTTTGTTTTTTTTGCAAGTGACTCTGCTACGATGATGCTCTGTGTGCTTTAGTGTGTCCCTTTAGTTTCTCAACTTCTCCTCTTCTCTTTTCTCCTCCTCAGGTTCACTTTTTCAACAGCTTCTTTTATGATAAGCTAAGGACAAAAGGATATGATGGGGTCAAACGGTGGACGAAAAACGTAAGCAGCTGTTTCTCACTGTGTCTGTTTGACAAGATTTTATGCGTATAAAAATAAATAAAAATATTATTTAACTGTTGTCTCCTGTTTACCAACCTACAAGAGGAGTGTAGATTTAGATTTTGGTAAATCATCAACTTTTTCTTTCCTCTTCCTCCAACAGGTGGACATCTTCCAGAAGGATCTGTTGTTGATCCCGATCCACCTGGAGGTCCACTGGTCTCTGGTCAGCGTGGACATCCCTCGCCGAGCCATCACGTACTTTGACTCTCAGCGGACTCTGAACAGACGCTGTCCAAAGGTACGACCCGACTGAAACCCTCACCTCAGAAAAGAGACCTCCAAACATCAGGTTCTTTAAATACTGAGTGAATTTCACCGGGGTCATCAGGTCATTTTTTCGTTTTAAGATACGACACAAAGAGAACATCTCTGTCTTAAACTCGGGTCTAAAAGTGATAATCAGAGATCCACTTTTTTGCACGTTGGCAATTGTTGTGTTGCATGCAGCAGGTTTTTAAGTGAATCACACACCATCTGTGGAAATCTGAGCTCTCACATCCTCCTTAAACACTGCAAAGTTTGATGTGTAGGAGAGTTTTTGTATGTTTAAATGATAATTCTAATTCTACCATCATCAAAATATCTCTCTGTCTCTATCTCTCTCTCTCTCTTGTTGTTTCAGCACATTTTTAAATATCTGCAAGCAGAAGCCATCAAAAAAGACCAACGAGAGTTTCTGACGGGATGGAAAGGATTTTTCAAAATGGTGAGATGTTTCTCTTTGACTCTGATTCAGGTGTTAAGCTGGAGATGGTGTGTAGTTCCTGCTGTAAAGGGCAGTACACACATGAAGACTTTCTAAATGTGCCCACCACACATAACGATTCTGTCCCACCTCTGATCTAGAATCTAATCCTCCAAGACAGAAATCTCACGTGGCCAAACTTGATCTTACAAAAACATAGAAGAAGAAACGTAGCAACAGATAGCAGCAACTGGCTAACACCAAGTGCAACATGGAAGGGGACATAGAAAAGGGAATGATGACTATCTTTAAGGGAAAATTCCCGAACCAAAAAGAAAAAAAGACTGTGGACTCCTCGTCACTCTGTCAGCTCACCTTCTGATTGGCTACATTCTATTCCATCACGACTCACGGAGTCACGACTTCTGAGTCTTCCACTTTCCCCACACACACAAAGATTTTTGGTCATAAATATTGAACAAGATTAATATTCATGATCGTTCGCCCTGACCTGTTTCGGAGCCAATTATTGGGACAAATTCAATCTTAACACACCTCAGACCACAGGATAATCTTATGATCTTATAGGACTTAAGATAATCAGGCGTTGTCCGTCCTTAGTCAGGAAGAAAGTCTGGACAAAAACAGCCCGATAATCATTATGTGTGTACCCCTCTTAAGGTGTTCACACTCCACTGTGTGTGTTTCTTATTTTTAATCATGTGTTTCAGAACGTCGGTCGTCAGAACAACGACAGTGACTGCGGGGCTTTTGTTCTACAGGTGAGTTTCCTTGTTTTAGCAGATAAATGTGAATCTGATACTTTATTATGTAAGATATTCATCCTTTGTGATCTCTGCATGATTAGTTACATAACTAGGTCATAAATAAGACCTTTGTCTAATTAACTTTCCATCTCCCAAACACACAAACCTCTCTTTGTTGAATCTTTTTAAGACTACAGATGATCTACTCTGAGATATTTGAGCTGTACAGGCTGCTTTGGTTGGCCTGTTTGTTTCCTTAAAGAGGGGGGTTTGTGCTCTTTTAGTCGTTATTCTGTCCCTCTGGCGTCCCTGTAGTATCATTACGAGATTCATAGCTCAAAAAATTCTTATTTTTCTCTCCTTAGTGTTTTAGAAATCCCTTATTTCAGCCTCTGTCTGAAACACTTGGTTTTAGCTGCTGTCTCTTTAAGGCTCCTCACTCCACAAACCCCCTTCCCTTTGATTGGTCAGTCAAGCAGACCAGGAAGCAGATGAGGAGCTAGATAAAAGAAGACCTGGATATGCTGTCCGAGCATCACCTCTGGCTCATACAAACCAATAAAGCAGCAGAAACATGATCCGTAACACACTTTTGTTCTCACCAAGTGGTGCAGGAACACACACCTGCCGCTACCTGCTCTGTTCCTGTGTTAGCACAGTGTGTTTGTCATCTGTTGTGTGTTTTTCGCTCCTGCAGGTCACAAACTCATCTCTCCCTCTCTCTCCCTCTCTCTCTCTCTCCTTAGTACTGTAAGTGTCTGGCTCTCGGGCAGCCATTCGGCTTCGGGCAGCAGGATATGCCTCGCCTGAGGAGGAACATGTACAAAGAACTGTGTCACTGCAAGCTCACCCTGTGACCCCCTCCCCCTCAACACTACTTTAACCCCCTTCTCCACCTGCGCCCACCTGATCCTGACAACACCAAGAGACAATGATTTAAAAGAAGAGGACAGGAGAGCAACAGAGTGACTGGAGAACTTTTCAGAAACTTTATTTTTCTCTGTCGACATCCAGAGATTCTTCTTCTTCTTCTTGTTCTTCTCTTGTAGGTGACTTTGTTTTGTCTCTCTTTGCCTCCCTCTCTCTCCACCCTTTGAAAAACTCTTTGATTTCCATGTCACGGTTATTCCTTTGTGGTTGACAGAGGCCAAGACTAGCTTCCGTTCTTATGGAATGTACTTGCTTTCCATCCTTTCAAGTCCAGCCGTGTTTTTCAGTCTGAAGATCATCTAAAGAGTCCAGATGAAGGGTTGGACCAAAGTTAGTCTTTCACATGAGATGCCTGAAGCCTGAGCTGTTGGTGGATGATTCGAAATGGTCTGTGTCAGCTTGTGGTTGATAATACCAGTGGACTATGATGCCTTTCATCCCTCCAACCCATACATCATGCTGCGCTCCATTCAACATGTCAGCAGAGAAAATTTGTCAGAGTGTGCTCAGGCCAAAAATGATGCAAAGAAACCAGCTTTCAAAAAACTGGGATAATTAAGTCTGCTAGTGTTCAAATTTTCTCAAAGCTCAAATAAGAAATAATCAGACTGAGCTCTGTTCATAAAACAAGCATTTAGGAAGTTATCTGTTTGTGTTTTACAGTCAGGCCTGACATGCGTCAACAAGATGGATCAGAGCATAATTTGATTTCAGCTGCGTCGATGATATTTTTATTTATAAGTTTTCTTATTTAATTTTTTTTAGAATCTGTTAGACATCTAAAAGACGGTCAGCCAACCTGTGACCTGTTAGATACAGTGAAGCTAAGACTCAGTTGAGACGGATAGACAGGTTCTCCCAAGTCCCGGTACTGATCCGAGCTAACATCTCGCCAAACTGGTCGGCCCCCGATGTCCCAACAGATCTGAAAGAATTTTATTTGCATGTTTAGTGAACTTAATGGAAATAAACAGAAATTATTTTGTGGTAAATTCAAAACTTTGCTGATTTTTGGCCTGAACACACTTTGAAAACGAGGATAAACACACTCCCCCATGTTACAGCCGTCGTTACGTTGAGGATGCCGTCTGTTTAGTGAGCACATGATGTTTGCTGCTGTATCGGGACGTGACGTTTATAGTGTATAATAGTCGTTAATCAGTTTCCGTCACAGTGTTTGGATGGAAAAAAGTGATGCTGAAAGTGGAACTTGGAGGGGGCGGTCATGTTTAAGTGCATTTTTCAGAAGATTTGTGGAACACGCTACATAATGCCCCCCTGCCTTCAACGCTCTTCCTCATCATACAAACTGATCACCTCCACGTGGGAGACTGAATCTGCATCAACGCCCAAACAAACCCAGAATGAGTCATCGGCCCAGAGAAAGGGTCTCTTACATTGCATTTATCTTTTTCTGTGTTTATCTCTGTCAGTAAACGTGTTGATATGCTTCTTGCTTTAAACAAACGGTGTTAAAAAGGAGGACTACTGCTTTGTGTTGTTTAGGAGGAAGAACAGAAAGATCCTCTGGTTAGTTTCTTTGAGAGCCATTTCAGTGAGGACCATGACAGACGGACAGAAAGATCCAGCGACAGTTCCCTCCTCTTCTTTTTATAACACAAAACAGAACTTGTTGATAGCTGTGTGTTTTTGTTTTTCTTTCTTTTTTTTAAAAAAACAGGAGTTGATGCAACAGAGTTGACAGTTTTATATATCTTCTACAATGCATTATAGTTGCTAAAAATAAAAATACGCAGCAAACGATTGACTCTGCAATTTATCAGAGATGCTGCCTGGCATCAGCTGGTATGTTCATATTTTCTCTCTGGTTTTAAATATTCTGCTTTTTACTTGGTAAATGTTTATCACAGCTGTTTTTTTTATCACCTTACTTTAAACGGTATGATTAATTTTTGTTTCTCAAACATCATTGATAATATGTTAAACAGTTAAATTTAGCTCTGTGAAGAAGATGTGGGAGATTAAAGGAAATCAAATAGTGATATCTTTATTTTGCCTCCACAAAGCAAAATACTGCAAATCATATAGTTTATTTTGTGGTCCCAGTTTGCAGAAAGCAAGGCACTCAAAAATAACACACCTCTGAATGTGAATCATATTGATCAGATATTAATTTGAAGCAGGACATCAAAAATTACATTATAGTTTTAAGAACCTGTACTGCAAAAAATCAAAAAACTTTCAGGAATTTTACTTCATTTTCAATTGCCATTTTTTGTTTTGTTTACAACGGCTGAAATTGGGGGTTTTAATTTTGTCTTTTTTGGCTCCATTTTTTCCACATCAGTTTTAACATTTGTCTGTCTTCTTAAGCACATTGAGTTCATTCTTGGCACATCATTTTAAATATTGTCTGGGGACACTTTGACGTCATTGTGTCTAATCTTTGCCCTTAAAATCAGAGAAGAGCGTCTCAACAGTTCCCCTTATGAAGGCTGAACCCCAACCTCTTCAGATATTTTATGTTACATTAAAGACTGTATGAAATGCATCTTAAATCAGTCGTATGTTTTGTCACTGTGCTACTGGCTGATGGTGGACTCTAAAATTTGGGAACCTCCTGAAGAGCCCAATTTACAACCCATGATCCATTTCATTCAGTCTAAGTCTAGATCCTGTGTCTCATTGTCTGATAGACTTTACACATATGCTTATCACTGGTATATTACATGTTCCTCTCATGATGAATACACAGGGACTCTTGCACAGTGTCATTATATGCTTACATCACGAGCTCTTGAATGTGTCAGTGCTGTTATTTTCCATGAGAAAGGACGGTGACACGTTGTGGTGTGAAGTAAAAAAAAAAAAGAACATTTCTTTGGTCTTTTGTCTGCGTTGACGAATGGCTGAACTCAGAATGTGAATCCGGAGAAATATACCCCAGCTTATCCCGAGTGAACAGAGCTTCATACATTCTTGCGCTCGAACGTAAACTCCACCCTCTTGGCACGCGAACGAAGACAATCGTACACCACTCTGCTCGCTTTGACCCGCCTTCTTACTGCGTGACGTCCGAAGCAGCCAACCAGGACCATCCATGGGCGGGCCCAAGGCTAAATGACGGCTATGTGTTGCAATGAGAAAGCCTCTTTGTGTGTTGTCAACGTATATAAGACATTTCTGCCGCAGTTTCTTTCTTTGGAATAATGTCGGCTGAATATGATAATAGGTGAGGATTTATTTTTGTATTTTTAAGCGTATATAGTGTTAGTTATTAAATGTGTGTCTCTAGACGTTTACATGTGAAGTTATGAATGCCGGTTAAGGATGAAGATGTAGAGAGAAGCATGCTAACTTAGCATTTCTGTACTCGTGTAAGCACCTTGCTCATCGACCGTTAGCTCCGCACTACTATTAGAGGGATGATGGTTTGATTTGGCATTAATCCAACAATGAGGGTTTGGCACTTACTACGGATGGAAGCGCACACGTTGTTCACGCATATTTCTCGTATTTGAATCGTGAATGTAAAGATGTGTGCAGCGTACAACGTAGCAAAAAAATCCAACCGGCGCCCCAGTAGCACGTGAACGCGCGTGCAATAGGGGCCTCCCTTGTTCCGATTGAAATTATTTCTTACGTTTCAAACGCTAAAATCCAAGCTCAAGCTGTCTGATGGATGTCAAATCTTTTGATGGCAAGAGAAACCATCGGTTGTGTAGCTGTTATCCGATGTCTAGTCGTTCTTGTTCATAGTTAAAGAGTAACGCACATGGTCGTGGTAAGCGGCTCGGACAATGCCGGAAGAGTAGGCCGCTAGGCGCTTGGCTAACGGTCCCCAGCGCAGGCGAACTGACGCTCAAGTAGAATCGCTTCCATTCATTGTGTATTGCAAGCGGCCGGTTCACCGCTCGGCACTTGAATAGCTAGCGGACGAAGCTAAACGAACAGGCGTCCATGGCTATTCCTCATCTCTGTGTCAGACTTTGTAATCATAGAAAAGTGCCGAAGTGATAATGCTGACACGTGTGTTTGGACTAATTTTAATGCTGAAAATGTATTGATACAGGAAAGACCACGGCGGCTTCGCGGACGCGGGTCCAGGCGAGATGGTCACTGTGGCCTCAACACCGTAAGCTTTCCTTCTCTTTCTGCTCACTGTTCACATACAAAGACAAATACCTAGCCCCTGACTGATCTGATCGTTAAAAGCTTTCGCTGACTTGGCGTACTAAAATAAAAGGTCATAGAGAAGCAGGCCCGGCGAGCTGCGGCGCGCTATCGCGTAAGCGGGCCGACGCACACTCACAGTCAGATGAACGGTTTTGTTCTTTCTATCAACATTTTCCCCACGAGAAAATCAAATCGGCGTCTGCTTTATGCAACACAGTAACTCAGTTTTCAATAATGAGAAGTCAATTATATAGTTATGGGGGTGTTTAACCGGTATGTTTTAGCGTTAGCCCTTGTTCTCTTTGACTCGTCTGGTTTGAGCCCCGATAGAGAAACGACCATCTTGGATAAATGTGGTAGAAATGGCGGACTCCTGAAAAGGCGTTTGCTCCCAATCAAAGAGAGAAAATCTCTTAAATTGACCTCCTGCTCATAACAGAGCCCTAAAAATGTTGCAATCGGAAGATTATGGTTTATGAACACACTATAAGCCTTTATATATAAACACTTATCCTAATTTGGAAATATGCTTAATAGAACACACGTGTCATTTTGTGTCACAGATGCAGAATTTGGCATCTTTTATCAATAAGATTTTATTCATTTCCAGTCTTAACGCTCTATTATGCAGGTTAATCTTAAGATCTTGGAGGGGGTCTGATTACTGCAGAATGTAAATTGTCTTTATCAAGCCTGTTGGAAGTAAAAGCACTGACTTTGTCTTTTGTCATTCACAGAGACAATGGCCCCGAGGGCATGGAGCCAGATGGCATCATCGAGGTGAGTCCTTTTAACTGTGGCCCTAAGGATCATAAAACTAGGGGTGAAAAGCAGAGGATCACATTCACTCAGTAAAAACAAAGAGTACGGCATTTTAGTTGCATAAGTTGGCACCTACTGATTAAAACTGGATCAAAGAATATCTGCTGAAATCACAAGTAGAAACACTCTGGTTAAGTAATATAATAACTGTGGGGGGTGGGGTGCAGTCTTGCAACCATACAAAGGTTTGCTGAAGCTTAATTTTATTTGTGTACACAGTTTTTGCTAGCTAAACAATTTGAGTAAGCCTCTGACTCAAGTGTAGAGACGGTTAACAAACCTGAAATATTTCCTTACTCCACCTGGAATTGTCAATAAAATTACACTGATGGACTCCTCTTGATCACACCTGAACTGTTTAAGATATGTACTTATATAATAAATTGGTGATGTAACTTTTAGACCCCCTCTAACTCTAATTCCAGAGTTCAAATAAAGTACTTGCAGTATTTTTCAACTGGTTTCTCAGAGCAATAGCTTTCCTTCCATGCAATTTAAGTTTCATGAAAATAACCTTACATGTTGGGTATTTGAGCATGCTAAAAGGCTAATGGTCCAAAAAGGCTAAACAATTTTCTTTTCTAGTATGAAAATATTGTCACACCAACTTGTGCCCCCTCTCTCCTCCATCCTGCAGAGTAACTGGAATCAGATCGTGGACAGCTTCGATGAGATGAACCTGCGCGAGACCCTTCTCAGGGGAATTTATGCCTATGGTTTTGAGAAGCCCTCTGCCATCCAGCAGAGAGCCATTATCCCTTGTATCAAGGGTGAGTTTATTTACCTTTTCACACAAGGATTAATCATCACACTGCGAAGGACACGTAATTTAATCCAGAATAAGTTTCCTTATGTGAACCTGTGGGTCAGGCATTTCTACATCTATTTAGAGTTATTTTCATGCAACTTCCTTAGGATGTCATTTATGTTCCTTGTTGTAACAGCACAGTGATGCTTAAACCATAACAGTTAGAAAAGCAGCAACTTGTATTCTGTTATCTCAGGTTGCACCTAGAAGGTGGGGCTTAGGGTAACTCAGGATACCTGATATACAACCCGTAGTACTGATATGATATCACGTCTGGTCATCAGGTTGTTTAGTTAACCCTTATCCTAACCCTGAGCTTCCTGGTTAAGGGACTTCCCAAGTTTACCACCAACTGTAGAATGAACTATAACAATGACTAGATAATACATTAACTTATTCCAATCTTTCATTCGTCTTTCATCAGGTTATGATGTGATCGCTCAGGCCCAGTCTGGCACTGGGAAGACTGCCACCTTTGCCATCTCCATTCTTCAGCAAATATCTGTGGATCTGAAAGAAACCCAGGCTCTGGTCCTGGCTCCTACCAGGGAGCTGGCTCAGCAGGTAAATATCCTGTCAGGAACTTTGAAAAACCTACAAAGAGACCAAACGGATACTGTTAGTCCTGTTCTACCTCACAGCCAGGCCTTCAGAGAGCACGCCAAACTGTGTTTGGACTTAATGCTCATGCTCTCTGAGTAGTCAAGTCATAGGCAAGTCAGTTTTAATACTTTTTATACTCTTTGTCAAATAAGTCCCAAACATCCGCTTCATCAATACACCAGTTTTAAATGTGAAAAATTAAACTGTGCTATAGCATTTTACCCAGTAGATGGCGCTTGAAGCTTCAGTTGCAGGGAGTGCTACATATGAAGCAAGGTTGTCAGTCTCACAGTATCCCTTTACAACCCTTCCTTGTTCATTAAACGGTAATTGTGCACCTAAAGTGTTGAAAGAAATAAATCTTTCGATGTGTTGGTTCTGTTTTTACCTCACAAATATCAGTGAAACTGTAGCTTAAGCCTGTGCGACAGAGCAAAGAAGACGGTTTAAATCCTTTTCTCTGAGTCTTCTAGAAACAATCTTAAACCAAATCAGCTTTTTAGTTCAGTGTACAGAAATATCTTGCTCTTCATTGCTGTATGATGATGAAACCCATGCGTGTCAACTGACTCTGGTAACTCCGGCTGTGCTGGCACCCAGGTTGGCGTTTTGCTGGCTTGAGTTGTCTGCACATTGGGGGTCCAGAGACATGATCATACATCACTTCTGAATACAGCATGCATGTTAGCTCCATCTGCCTCTACAACAGAAAAAAGACCCTCTGCTTTCCTTTGCGAAAAAATTATTTAAACATCAACAATAAACGCGGTGATGAATGTCTGAATTGCATACAAGTTTATCAAAAGACTAAATTAATCAGAGGAATTCGGTTATTCCACTCATGCTGCGATTTGCACAAGCATTTGGGGGTTCTGCGCATTGCTGAAGGGAACCTCAGTATGTGCTGGAAAGTCTGCCTCCAGAATTAAACTGCCCCAGCTGAATATCCTGATCAAATTACGTTTACTCCAGGGGCTTTTGGATCATTTACTGTGGATAATGCATCATAACGTTATCAAAATTGATGAGTTCTGGCTCTGAGTCACACAGGAGTGACTCAACAGGTCGGTTATGTAAATGGATTCAGAAGATAACTCATTCAGCCTGAAGATAGAACCCAGAATGAGCAGCATTCAAACTTAAGTGACTGTTGGCAACTGGGATTAAGGTCAAGCAGTTAGTCAACCACAAGAATATCTCAGTACAAATAACCCCTGCATCCTTGTTCCACAACAAGCTCAAACATAATCCTTTTAGAAGAAGTAGCTCATTTTCTAGACTTTTTCTTTCAGCCAACTATGCAGCCTCTTTATGGACCGTTGATGACGTGTCTTTTTCTGGCATGTTTGTCCATCTTTTATCCTGTCTGTAGATCCAGAAGGTGGTCTTGGCTCTGGGTGACTACATGGACGCCAACTGCTACGCCTGCATTGGAGGGACCTCCATCCGTACGGAGGTCCAGAAGCTGCAGGCCGAAGCCCCTCACGTCGTAGTGGGAACCCCTGGCCGCGTGTTTGACATGTTGAGCCGTGGAACCCTGTGTAAGTCGATAAAATTCCCCACCACAGACATGGAATCAGCAGGTTATAGTGACCATGGACTGCTACTTCAAGACCAGTCGTAGTTTCATATCCAGATCACTTTCAGCCCACCCCACAGTTTTTTCCAAATTATGAAAAGCATGCTGTGATGATGTAACCCATGCGTGTCAGCTGACTCTGTAAACTCTGACTGTGCTGGCGCTCAGGTCGGCGTTTTGCTGGCTTGAATTGTTGGCACAGCAGAGGTCCAGAGACATGATCATACATCACTACTTCTGAATACAGCTGAAGCTCAGACAGGGGAAGGAAAACTGTTTAATCGGAGAAAGCTTGTCTGACATGTTTCTACTTCTCTCTTGCAGCTTCTAAGCACATTAAGATGTTTGTGCTGGATGAGGCTGACGAGATGCTCAGCAGAGGGTTCAAGGACCAAATCTACGACATCTTTAGGAAACTGAATGCCACCTCACAGGTCAGGCTGCACACCTTTCTCAGTTACATCCAGAGATGAGTATTAAAGAGAGAAACACACTGCAGCCATGGTTCAGTTTTAACAGTCCGTCTCGTTGTCTGCATCTGCAGGTTGTCCTCCTGTCAGCCACCATGCCTGCTGACGTGTTGGACGTCACAAAGAAGTTCATGCGTGAGCCTGTAAGGATCCTGGTAAAGAAGGAAGAGCTGACCCTGGAGGGTATCCGTCAGTTCTACATCAATGTGGAGAAAGAGGTGCACACACATTTCACAGATTAGACCAGGATTCTTCTGGTTAGCTGACTTTAAATGGACTCAGACTCACTTTAGACGTCAGGACTTTCCACTAACCGAGGTTGTTGGTGTTCCTCAGGAGTGGAAGCTGGACACTCTGTGTGATCTGTACGAGACGCTGACGATCACACAGGCTGTCATCTTCATCAACACAAGGAGGAAAGTGGACTGGCTCACAGAAAAGATGCATGCCAGAGACTTCACAGTCTCTGCTTTGGTAAGAAACTCAAACCTGAACTCTCTCCTCTGGAAACCAAAAGACCTCGAACGTCTTACCACGGTGAATTAGGGATTAACAGTCAGCAGTTAGGATGAGTGACTGTTTTTTTCACTGGGATATCACATGACCATTTATGGAATTTTATTTTGGTGAAATTTCTGAAAAAAGGAAACCCAATGATCAGACTTTAATTGCAAGAAGAACTACAGATGTGAAATTATTTAATTATGAGGAGCCAAGTTATGCTTTTTATTTACATCAGTCAGTACATATCCAGCGTTAGAGATGTTTCGTATGAGGTCCAGGGTTCCCTCTCCTCCCAGCTGCAGTGTTGGTGAAGGACTGAATGTTCCTTGGTAGAAAAACTGTCTGCCCTCCACTGTGCCCGGGCCGTAACGTCCTGGAATCACAACTAATTGGCAGACAACACTTTACCTCATCTGATATTTTAGTTCTTGCATTCAGTCGTATTTGACATTTAATCCTTGACGGCATGAGTTAAATATTGTATCAAATCTTTGCATCACTGAAAGTGTTCAGTCTCTAAAGTTGTATTCTTGTATTCCAGCACGGAGACATGGACCAGAAAGAGAGAGACCTGATCATGAGGGAGTTCCGCTCCGGCTCCAGTCGAGTCCTCATCACCACTGACCTGCTCGTACGTACACCCCTTCTTTATTTTGTTAAACACACTGTGGAGAGATTATAGACATGATCCTGTTACTGTTGTTTGAGATCTCTTTATGAGGTCCAGGGTTCCCTCTCCTCCCAGCTATAGTGTTGGTGAAGGACTGAATGTTCCCTGGTAGAGAAGCTGTCTGCCCTCCACTGTGCCCGGGTCTAACATCCTGGAATCACAACTAATTGGCAGATTACACTTAAACATATCTTCTGTTTAAGTTTTGATATTTACATTTAGAATGGAACTTTTCTTGATGGTTAAACTATTTTATTAAAAGCATCAAAGACATCCAGCAGACAGGTGGCTCCATTCATCAGTCATAGCTTCTTACTTTCATGCCGTATGAATTCAGTTGAGTGAGTAACTGATGCTTGTTTTCCTCCTCAGGCCAGGGGTATTGATGTCCAGCAGGTGTCCCTAGTCATTAACTATGACCTCCCGACCAACAGGGAAAACTACATCCACAGGTAAGAGACTACAGCAAAAGAACTGCCATTTCCTGACAATGCTACATCCAACCAGGCCAGCAGTGTTAAAGGAAGCTTTAAGATTTGTAGTATTTTTATATTCATCAGTCTGTTTTGAATTCTGCGGTAAGAAATGCGAGCTGTCACACCTCACAGTAGAATCCCCCTGACTCTGCTGAGTTAACCGTTTGTCTCCTCTCAGGATTGGTCGGGGCGGTCGTTTTGGCAGGAAGGGAGTAGCTATCAACATGGTGACAGAAGACGACAAGCGAACCCTGAGGGACATCGAGACTTTCTACAACACCACGGTTGAGGAGATGCCCATGAACGTGGCCGATCTGATCTAGAAGAGCCCTCACATTACGCCCTCTGTCCTCCCCACCCCGCTTATTTTAGAAGTCAAACTTTTTCTTATACGATCTGATTCTAAGAACTTCTTTTTGCTAAATTCAGCCTCGACTTTCCCCTTCCATCAGAAAGGAAAGGATGAACACAGCCACCACTCTTCCTGTTCTTTGACATAGTTTCAGCCATTTGGAAGGATGACTTACTGACCTGCTCCATGTGCTTTCCACCCCACATAAGCACCTAAATTTCCCCTGCAGCTCCCACTTTAATTTGAACATTTCCTCACTCAGAACTTTTAACAGAGTTCAAAGGTGGGCCATCCAGTGCAAAACAGAACCGCATTTCCAAAAGCACATAGAAACACACCCCCACCCCCACCCTTGGGGTTCCTGGTGATATGAAGGATTTTAGCTCTGGCTGTTAGCTTCAAACTTTAAAACTCAGCTCAGTTTTGTTAGCGTTGTGCATGTTATCAGAAACTTTTGTGAAATGTGGCTGTGATTTGTAGCTACATTGCGATCACTGGATGCTGAGCTGCCTCAGCTGCTGCTGGATGAAAGGTTTACACTACAGTTCAGTTTGGACTCAGAGTAATCAAACAACATGCTGCATTTGACCAGATCAGTATTCAAACAACCTTCAGTGTACTTTACAAACAGCCTTGAACATCCATGATCTTGTTGAAGAGCGGTTTTGGGGCTAGAGTACACAGGGCATACTCAATAAAAAGACCTGTATAGTAAAAACCCATCATGAATGAGTTGTTTACCATTTTGATCCTTTTACTGCTGTTTCATATTATATATTTATATATTTTTTATGGCTATTGTACATACTGCTTCACTTGTGCAGTAGCATTCAGTTGGAGAGCGGCCAGTGGCTGAGGATGTTTGGGGGCAAACTGACGGTGAGTTGGGGGAGACTTTGCCTCCGGACCCTGACGACCTGGTTGGATTTTCACCTCTAACTCGTTTTGTTCATTTTAGATTTTATTTTTCAACAGTATTGCAGTTTTTTTTTTTCCTCTAACAAGGTGGTGGTGACCTTTTGTAACCTACCTCCCTAAAAATGTCAAGGGAGGGGGGGTGGCTGTCTACTCAAACGGACCAAACTATAGATTAAATATATAGACCCTTCGCCCCTCCCTCCCTCCTTCTTTAAGCGCTCGTATTAAATGCCTGTCATCATGGGGTGTCTGGTGTAGGAGATCTGTCATGTTTTGGGGTGTATAGTCAGTGCTATTTTTTAAAATGAATTTACGGACTTGTTAACCTTTTTGAGACAGAAACAGTGTATCAAGTTTTCTACATTGGATTCTGTATAGTATTTATTTTAATGGTCTTTAAAAGAAAAAAAAATAAAGGTTTCTCCTTTTAACAGTGTAAACTGGCCTCTGAATTGTTGAATAGCATGGCAAACTGTGGCCAAATCCTGTGTGGAAAGGCTAAAATTAGAACATACAGCACTGTTTCACTGGTGCGGGTGGGTACGGTTTGGTCCAACCACTGGTGTCCCTTATTTCTCAATCAGTTGAAAAGTGGTGAAAAGTTGGTGTTACAGAAAAGAAAAAACTTCAATGCTGCTTCTTCGTCAATAAAAGCAGCATCACGAATAAATCCAGAACTTTCTGGCATGGAACTGGTTTTATGCATACCAAGCTTGAAGATTTGTCTTCAGCTTTGTTTTCCTCTCTGAATTGTAGATGTTCTACTAGTGCTCTAGTTAATTCAGATTTGATGGAATTGAGGTCTTGTTCTATGGGTGATTTCTTGTCTCAGTCCGAGCCTTTACCCTAATTTATCCCACCAACCCCAACGGCAGTGCACGCTGACTTCCATCTTCTGTGATTAGCTGGTTATGTTTTCATTTAGTGTTGCAGAATGATACAAGACAGGCGAATTAATAACATACAAGTCAATGTGGAGACAGCTACAGGTGCAACAGCATTATGCTTCAAGAAGTGCTGAGGATGTCAGAGGCTGTGTGTGTGGCAATTAGCAACATTGGTCTTTATATATTAAAATGTTGGAAAAAAAAATCTTGCTACTGAATAACTGAGAAACCAAAAACAAATCATAGAAAGGGATTGGGTGAAACAAATGAATAAATTAAACAAACCAAAAAATAACTAGAAATAATGTAACAAATATACATTGAATCTTTAATTAAAGTTTTAATAATAAAAACTGTAAAATATAATGCAGGTACAAAACATCAAAAGAAGGTAATTAACCAAATTGAGAAAAAAATGATAAATAAAATTTGCATATAAATGAATATATTAATGACAATAATTTTAATACAAATAATAAAGCCCACAGTAAAAAAGAATAACAATGAAGATAGAACTAATGATACTTGTGATTGGCTAGTTGCCCTCCAGTTGCGAGCTTGTGATTGGCTCTTTGTTGCGAGCGCGAAAAGAACAGGAAGTAATTCTCGTCCTAACTTTTTTTTTTTTTCGTAATTAATCAAAAAGTAAATATTTTTTTCTCACCTTAATTGAGAAGACTTATGAACAGAACATAACAAAACAGTAGAAAATGTATGACAATGGTGGATATGTCAAAGTACCACATTAAGCAAGAATTATATAAAAAAAAATACCAACAGCAAACACATGTATAAAAATAAAATATCCTATTATATAGGCGCAGAGGAAGCAAGGCAGGATACATCAAAATAGCAAAGATTTAGAGACAATCATAAGCGGGTTTTTTTTTTTTTACTTTTCCAAAAAGCCAAATATGTGAAGTGTATATAATAACGTCTCATTTATCCATGGCAGTTTCTTTTTAATTAAATTCCGTTTCATATAAACGGGACCTTCTCAAACAAAAGCTCTGTGTGAGTATTTTAAAAGCAGCAGGGTCAGGTGAGGCTTGATTCGTCACACTTTGACACTGCGATAGGTTTGTGTTTCCTCTGACTCAGGGTTAGAGTCAGTAACACTGCCTGTCCGCTAGAGGGAGACTTTGTTCTGACTCATGGATTCGGTGGCTCTTAGATTTTTTTTGAGTTAACAGAAAAGATCTCAGCTCACTAGAAAACCATCAACAAGATCACATCAGGAAAAAAAAAGATCACATCAGGAAGTATTTTTTTAAATCAGTGAATGAGCTTTGTATAGCATCATTGGAATGTTTTAAATTCATACATGATCATTTAAGGTGCTTCACAGGAATTAAAAAAATAAATATTGTTTCCTGAACACAGATTCAGTTGAGTCTGTTAGAGCTGAATCTACCAGAATTCCATGTTTTAATATTTTTATTTTTGTTTATTTATTTATCTATCTTTAGATTAGGTGATTAGGTCTGAAATCTGTTTAAAAAATTTTTTTTCAGCTGTCCTGTTCCTGTTCTTGTTCTTTATTTCCCTCAATCAGAATCAATATATATATATATATATATATATATATATATATATATATATATATATATATATATATATATATATATATATATATATATATATATATATATACACAAGGAGTTAATTCAGAACTTTGTTTATTAGCTGGAATAATGATAATGGGCAAAGTTAAGTTTTAAGTATTTAACAGAAAACAAAAAACATGTCTTAAAATAACCCTAAGCTGTGGCGACACGGGTCCAAGAGATGTGAACCCAAGATTTTCTAAATAAAACTGCTGAATCTGTTCCTGCAGACACCTACTACAGGAATTAACTGAGGGGATACCTAGCAGACGGCTAGAAGCTCCACCTGTCGGTCAAAGAGGCCCCGCCCCTAATTCTCCCTCCCTTCAACCCTTGATCTGCTGTAAACAGGTGAGTTGTTGAAGATTTCAGACGTACAGCTGTCATGAAGACAGAAATGAGCTATGGTGATGCATTGTTTGTGTACCAGGCTGTAAACATGTTTAAGAATAAGAATAAGAATACTTTTATTAGTCCCACAGGGCGAAATTCCAGAAAAATTCTATTTTAAAGATTTAACATGGAGCTCTATGTGGACTGACTCACTTTAGGAGACAGACTCTAGTGGACACTCAGGGAACTGCAGTTTATGATACTCAAGTGTTTTCCTCATTTTAAACCCCGAAGATTGATAATTTGGCATTTACTGACCCTTGATCCTCCCCTCTTAGCTCCAAACCTTTTGTTCAGATATGGTCACTTATGTCATCACCAAACTGATCTAGAATGTTGAATTTAAGGCGTTGGATTGTCTTGATTTGGCTCTGCTCAGGTTTTCTGCTTGATGCTGTAATGACTACGGTTAATCTGTTGGATTGAACTTTAATTTTTGTTTTCCTGTTTGGATGTTCAGTGAACTGACAGAACAGAACCAGAGCTTCAACCAGTTATCACCAACCAGTTACTGCCTGAAACAACACTTTTAATAGCCCCCTGATCACACACACACACACACACACACACACACACACACATACACACACACACACACACACACACACACACACACACACACACACACACACACACACACACACACACAGGTTAACTGTCCCTGTGTGACGTCCCTGCAGCCTGAAAACATGTGACGTCTCAGCTTTTTGTCCCCCCTCAGCCTAGGTGGCCCGTCTTCTTCTAAAGGCACTTTCTCTGAGGCCAAGATGCCCCCGTGCCCATCCCCCCTCTGCCCCACACTCACACACACTCCTGCCCCCCCTGCACCCCCTGATGGGTGCTGGATTGTGGGATTGAGAGATGGCGGGGCTGGGGAGGGGGGATTATGCGAGTGTGGGGCTCGTAAAGGGCCTGCCATGCTCTTTCTGTTGTGTGACGGATGGCTGGGAGGCTGAACGGGCTGCTTTGCATGAGAAGAGAAGCCAGCAGAGGGGAGAAAAGAGGGCTATTCAATAAGGCCTGTCACCTAAAACCACCCTCCTGCCCCCCCAACAGCCCACCCTTCATCATCCATCCCTTCATCCTCTCGTCCCTCCTCCTCCCTTGTTCTGCCTCTCCATCTCACTCTCCCTTTCTTCCTTCATTTTGTGGCTTTCATTCGTTCGTCTTCTCTGCTTCTTTCTCACCCTATAATCTAACCCCCCATTAACCAACCCCCCCAACCCCTGCCCTTCTTACTCCTTGATTTCATCCCACTTAATTTCTGTTCATTCACATTTTCCCTCCTTTCCATCATGCTGTTTTTACCTCACTGAGTTCCATAACATTCGGATCCTCTCATTACTTTGTGCTTATTGTGAGCAAGCAGCCATAATGGAAATGTCATTGTCAGGCCTCTTTGACGCTAAAAGAAGTCATGTGACTTGATGCTCTGACATGCTGACTGAGTCCACATTTGAGTCAGCAGGAGATATCACGGCATAATTAAAGCTTAAAGCTACGTTAAATATTTTCCTCAACACCAGATATTTACATCCACGATAGCCTGCGAGGCTCCTACAGTGATCTGCCTCTTTCATACTCTCAAAAATCTCAGAGTATCCCAGCTCATCTATACTTGGTCCACCTGTTGAACTTAAGTTCAAGTACCGTCTCTCAAAAAGCAGACAGATTCTGAGGTGGATCTATCATTCTGGCTTCTTGGAAGGAATTATGAGAGCTGATGGATTCAAACCTCCATGAAAAGAAGCAGTCTGTGCAAAGATGCAGACGTTAGTGAAACTTTGTTTTTAAAGCAACTCCAAGTTTCTCGTGATGTTTTTTTTTTTTTTTTGCACTAGAAATGTTCAAACCAAACTCCATTCAAAGAAACAGGCCCTGAGAACATTATTCTTGTGTTATCTTGCAGACAGACCCGACAAATCCTAATTTCTTGAATCCTGAAAACCTTTTTACAAAATCGGTGTCTGTCACATTTTTTTTCAACAAAAAATTGCTAAAAAATAAAGTTTAAATGTCTTTATCACAAATTCTTCAACAAAGTTACGTTAAGAAATATATCTCTTTAAAGGTTTTTTTTTGTCTTTTGCAGACAGGCCTGACAAATCCTGAATTTAGACTTTCCAAAAAAAAAAAAAAAGCATCTATTACATTTTGTTGACAAATTATTTGGTAATGGATACGAACTTAAAGATTTTTTAAGATGCTTCAACCAGAGTTCTTGAAAATATTATTAACATTTCTTGTCTTTTTTCAAACAAACCTAACAAATCCTGAATTCTTGAATCCTGAAAGTCTTTTAAGACTTTTTTTTATTTTTCTTAACAAAATATTTGTTGAAAAATAAACAAGTTTAAGATTTTTGTTGGAAAGTATTATACCAAATTCCATTTGAAGATTAAATATATATACTTAAAAGTATACATCTTGTCTTTTTGCAGACAGGCCTGACTTTTACAAAATTAGCATCCGTTACATTTTTCTGACAAAATATTTGTTGAGAAATGAACATTTCAAAGGTTTGTATGCTTCAATAGATTCCTTAAAAACACATTTTAAAGTTGTTTTCTTATCTTTATGCAGACAAACCTGACAAATCCTGAATTTAGACTTTTTACATTGTTGCTTACAATATATTTCAGAAAAACAAACAATTTAAATATTTGTATCAAAAGGGCATCGATCATGTTCCATATATTAAAAAGACAAAATATTTTTAAGGTATTTTTCTTGTCTTTTTGCAGACAGACCTGACAAATCCCGAGAGCAGATATTTCACAGATCAGCATCCTCTCAGCTTGTTTATTGTCATTAAAAACAGTACATGTCAGTGGGAGAGATAATAGTGATGAATTTGGTTGAAGTCAGAATTAAACCCTCCTCTTCATCCTCTCAGTCCGGACTTTTAGTGGACATTAACCTCTTCCTGACCACAGCAGAATCAGAGTCTGTCTCTGGGGTGATGAAGCTCTTTATTATCCTCTTCTGGTCCTGAACCTCCTGCTGTAAACCTCTTTTGTGGCTGGCCAAACCTCCCTCTGCAGGGTCAGGTTGTTCCTCTCAGGGCTGCTTTGAAGCTGTCTGTGAGGACACTCAGAGCTGCAGGTGTAGACACGCTGAAGATGCTACAGATGTCTTTATTTTACCTAAGTAATGTGCATAGTAATGACAAATCAAGAGTCAGCAGGAAAAACGGTCTGTATGGAGAGCAACAGCAGGAGGAACACACTCCAGTCATCTGAGGAGGATTTCTTTCTCTCTCTTTTACACTGAGACACAAATCTGCTTGATGCTGAGTCACCAAAGACATTATTTTCCCCGACTTCCTGAATGCATCAGAAATGATTGATCCACTTCCATTCAACAAACAAACATCTTTAAAATAGTTTTCTTCTCCTCTTGAGGACAAACCTGAAAAAGTTTTACTTTTGACCAATCCTGATCATGATGTTGTTGTTTCAGCAAACTGACAATCACAAGAAAATCGGTTTGTGTTTCAGCCTCATACAGCGAAGGAAGACAGTGAAGCCTCTGCGGAAGCTTAATGTTTACAGTCAAACTCAGACTCACCACAATCACATGAACGGTCACTCCTTAAGGGATGTATCCTGAGAGCTGAAACTCTTCTTCTTTAATCAGAACACACAGTCACTTCTTATGTTGCATGGAGAAGGAAGTAGATTACTGCTAACTGCAATTCAGTAGCTGGAAATCAGGAAAGAGAAATTTAAACCTGCAAGATCTCTCTCAGACTCCTTGAGACAGACTTTTCCCTTTCCCATCAGCTTTTTCTGTGGTGGTTTAGTAAAACCTGTTTGTGTGTGGGTTTTCCTCTGATCTGGAGCTTTTGTCAGCTGTCCAAAACAAACAGTTTGTAAACAGAAAACCAAAATGAAATCATGCAGCGTGGATGTGCTAACAAAAACTGTGATTTTAACTAAAAAAAAAAAAGTAGTTTGAATGGATTGCAGAAAAGAGAAGTGAACAAAATCAGACAAAGTGCAGGAACAAGATGACAACTGCCTACATTTCCCAGGATGCAGCGCAGCCCTGGCCTCCTCTCTGTTGAAGCTCAATACTCCAAGAACAGCGCTTCTTATTTCAAAAATTTTCCTCATTTCCTCAAATCCTGATATCAGAGCTGACGGAGAGGAGAGGAGAGGAGAGGAGAGGAGAGGAGGGTGAAGATCTGATATGTCCTTTCATTAAGAGCAGAGAGAGAGAAGGGACTGTCTTCACTGTAAGCCTTCTAACTTTCTCAAACAAGCGGAAAAAGAAACTTTTCATGGTGCTGACAGAGACACACAGGGACCTGACGGCCATGTTGGCTTTCCTGAGTCTGAAGTGACACAAACGTAACGTCTGAGTGTGTGAGGAGAGACAGACAGAGAGAGAGAGAGAGAGAGAGAGAGCGGCTGAAGGCACAGGGTGACGGACAGATGAAGAAAAGAAAGAGAGAGAGTTAGGGAGATGTTTTTGAAAGAGGAAAGCTGGGAGGAGGAGGAGGAGGCGGAGGGGGAGGGGGGATTCCACTCTGAGTAGTCATGGTGATGGAAACGGGAGAGTGGAGCTGCACAATTCACAATTAGTCACAAACACATGGTGTCAAACACACACCTGCATCACCCACACAGTCACACACACACACACACATAGGATCAGGGTCATCATCTTCATTTTGTCGTCTTCCTGTTTACATCTCAGCCCTTACATTACCCATGATGCATCTTGAGTCAAAGTCTTGTCAGAGGTTAGTGTTTGTCATGGTGTTGGAGGCTGGTTTCAGTCACCTTTAAAGTTCTTGATGCAGCAGGTTGGTGTCATGCTCTCCAGATTCACCTGCCTCCCTTGAGGACACAACACACCTGCTGCACATGAAATAGCCCGATCACTTGTGTCTGTAACAGTTAAATGTAAAAATGATGGACATATGTCTGTAGAGAAGATTGTCAGTCATCAGCCTTCCTGAAGACTCATTTTTGAAATGTTTGCTGCAGCTTTTACGGTTTACTGGAGAAGTGACTGTACGTGGACAAAGGGGTGGAGCTATGATGTTAAAGGTGAATAGAATAACAGCTTGTTGACATATCATCACCCTGAGTTATGATACGCATTTTACTGCTGAGTCTAATACTTATATTTTCATTTTTAAATAAGAGGAACTTTTTACTGATGATGACCCGTGTATCAGACACACTGTGTTTTCCTTCATTATATGGTTCCTTATCCTAATGTATGGGTTTGTATTATTTGAATGGTTGGTTTTTATTCTGTTGTAAGAAAGTTAGCCTTACAGTAGTGTCTTGTTTTGGTAACAGTATTGTGGTAGATTGTGACAATAAATGTTCTTCAGCTACCTTTTCTCTTCCATGAGGTAGATGAGACAATAGACTACAAATAACTAATACTAAAAACTTAAAGCTCCGAACACCAACACAGTTCTGCAGGTTTTATTTTAGTGTCAGTAAGTTTCAGCACATAAAACTTCAGGCCAGTGACTAACACACACACACACACACACACACACACACACACACACACACACACACACACACACACACACACACACACACACACACACTGCTTCTTGTTTAAAACAAAAACAAAAATTGAAAACTGATGAATGTTTCTATGTATTTGTCCTGTGTCATCCTCACTTTGCGATAATGTTTGAGTGGATCTGATGAGCTTTTAGTGATGCCTGTGCACATTTACACGGTTTTCTTCTTCTTTACAGTGACTGACATAAAACTTAACACAGTTAAGGGTTGAGGAATGGTTATTTGTTTCAGTAAAATACTTTTCTTCTTTATTTTATGGTTAATTAATTTGCCATTTATTTAAGGTAAATATGGAGCCTGAACGATTTACTGAACCTGTTTTCAAGAAGATGTGATGATGCAGAAGTCAGAAACTTCTAAACATGTTTTCATTGTAATAAACTTTCATATTTTGATTGATATTAGATTTTTTTTTCCTGAGCTGTGGATGTGTCTGATGCTGTTTGGCAGAACATGTTAGTCTGTTTTGAACCTAAAGGATGAATTTATCAGCATCTCTAGACTTTGGTTGTGTGTGCCTTGTTTCTGGTTGTGTTTGGGGAACTTTGCTGTTGACAGAGGCGTCAAATAAAGAAGTTTTGTTTGTCTAAAGCGGCGGAGATCCTCCTCATTCTCTCTGGGCTCTAAAGTCATTCTGCGGTTGAATCAGTGTGTGTTTAGAAACGTGTCTGCAGCACAATCACGTGAAAAGAGGGCCGGACGCCTCTAAAGATTGCCTTTATAAAGTGACACAATAAGAATCTCATCTGCTGTTAAAGACACAAATAAATCTGTTGTTCTTCAGTTACTTTACTCTGTTAGGAAGAAGAGTGTTGACATAAAAAGTAACTAAAGTTTGAGGTCTGGAGAAGTTTAAGCTTATGTAAATTAACTAAAGATTGAAAAAGTTTCCCTTCAGATTAATCACCACAAAGTTACACAAAGATTTCCACCAAAAACAGCAACTAAACGTGTCTCACTTTGATTTTTGGAATATTCTGGTAACTTGGTCTTTTAAAATAAGAACAAAACTTTATTGAACAACAGATGAACTCTTTGTGCTGTCACCCCTCAGTTTCTGAAAATATTTGCTGACTAAAGATGGAGGAAACTATATTAGAAGAAGCTGACACCACACTGATAATTATGCAAATAGATGCAGGTTACTCTTTGTTATTAAAAACAGGTGAGTTGTTTATAAATCCAGCCATATATTTGTCATGATGAGAGAAATGAACAACTTAGACTAAAATCATGTTTTGAACCAGGCTGTAAACATGTTTATTTCTGCTGTAAAGATCAGCTTTTTGAATGGGTGTGTGTTTGGTTTCTGCAGTCAGCCTCTAGTGGACACTCAGGGAACTGTAGTTTTTTACACTTAAATTTCAGCTTTCCTCTTCACAGCTGAAAGTTGCTGCTGGGTTCCCTCAGTGATCTGTACTCTTTGATTACTCACTCTGGAAGCCTGTTGGTTGTGTTTTCAAAGATCAGACTGTTTATTCCATAATTCTGCAGTTGTGAGCACTGAGCAATGAGTGTCATGTGTGTTTCCAAATCTAAAGAAAAGAAGGCAGTTATTTTCTGAATGAGATTCTTGGCCACAAGACTGAAAAGGCTTCAAATCAGCTGAATTTGAGTTAAAAAGCCTGAAATCACTTCCAGACTTTACTTCTAAGTATTCAATAAATTCTGTACCATGCGCAGCTCTTTATTTGAGCCCACTGTGAACTTTTGTAGGAAAAATGTTGTCATTAAATACTTTGAGTTTAACATTATCAAGTTACATCTCTCTGCTCAGCTGATGTCTGTGTTAACCACCTGTGTCATTAACAGGATTGCTTTCTGATAAGACTGACTCTGACACCTGAAAGCATCAAGTGATTCAAATATAAACCTACAGAAAACAGAGTCGTAATTCATTGAGGTAGCCTACATATTTAATGATCAAATACCATCCAATAAAACCTAACCGTTAACATCCTTAGGAAGATAAATATGTTATTCATAGTCTTCTGAAAAATCTCCACACAGAATTTTCTGGAAAAAAAGTTTTCAGTTTCCTCTGGTGTTTCAGTGACAACTTAAAAGGGAAATAGAATTTAATTAAATAAATAAATTATAATATCCTAAAGATTTGGAAATATAGTGTCCTTGACAGACCAATAAATCAACTTTAAATAAATAAACAAACAAATAAATTAAATAAATAAATAAATAAATGGAAAAGGTTAAAAAAAAATAAGGAAATGAATAAGAAATGGGGAGTATAGTGTTTTTTTATTTCATGTTTTTGGAGGACTTCTGTAAATAACGTGTTTGCGTTTTTACTCATTTTCTGATCATAACCGATATTTCAGAACTTTGCTCTCTCTCTCTCTCTCTCTCTCTCTCTCTCTCTCTCTCTCTCTCTCTCTCTCTCTCTCTCCTCCATCAACAAGTGTCTCGCGCACCGCCGGAGCCTTTTCTCTTGCTAATGCACGCGCACGGTCAGTCACTCCGCGCCCTGCGATTGGCCGCAGCAGCGTGCACGCGGGCAGCAGAAGTTTGTGAGAGAGAGAGGATCTGAGTGCAGACAGACTGAAGTCTGACAACAACAAGTGTCTGAGCGGAGACCCGGGACAGAGACTCTCAGTGATGACTGCTGCTCCCACACACTAACTCTTCCTCTCTCTACACACTCTCTCACACACTCACACATACTCGCCGATCCCCGGTCTGTGCTCTGCGGGCGTGTCGCGTGCGTAATTAGCTGATTTGGATCACCCGGTTGAACCTGTAGGGGAACCTGGCCACACGTCGCCAGGTGGACGGCGACAAAAAGGAGCTTCAACTCTTCTGGAAGTCTTCTGACACCATGTACAGCATGATGGAGCACGAGCTGAAGCCCACCGGCCAGCCCCCCACACACCAGACCTCCCAGGGCCTGTCCCCGGTTACCGGCAACATCACTGGCGGCATGGGCAGCAACGGTAACTCTCACCCGGGCTCCAAGACGGCGTGCCCGCCCGGGGCAGATCCCATGGACAAGGTGAAGCGGCCCATGAACGCCTTCATGGTGTGGTCCCGGGGCCAGAGGCGCAAGATGGCGCAAGAAAACCCCAAAATGCACAATTCTGAGATCAGCAAGAGGCTCGGAGCGGAGTGGAAGCTGCTCACGGACGCGGAGAAGAGGCCGTTCATCGACGAGGCCAAGCGGCTGCGCGCCGTGCACATGAAAGAGTACCCAGACTACAAGTACAAGCCGCGCCGCAAGACCAAGCCGCTCCTGAAGAAGGACGCGCAGGTGGGGAAGTACCCGCTGTCCGCCGGGAACCTGCTGGCGGCTGCGGCGCAGGGACAAGGAGGCAGCCCCAGGATGGAGAGCTACGGCTGGGGTCCCACCGGAGGGTACGCCGGCATGCAGGGTGAGGCGCTTGGCTACACGCAGCAGCTGCACCGGTACGACCTGTCCGCCCTGCAGTACCCCCCCGCCATGACCGCAGCACAGACCTACATGAACGGAGCCAACTCCTACAGGTGAGCAGACACAATGTAGTACCAAAGTTACAGGAAAAGACGGGTGTGATGTTTTTAGAGGGGTGAATGTGAGAGGTCTTTCGAAGCTCTGAAATAAAAAGTTCAGCCTCAGTGAAGAGTCTATAAAGTGTGAGGGAAACTTTTTCAGGGTTAAAAAAGCACAAATTCATACAGACACAGGTTAGGACAGAAAAGATCTGACAGAAACTTAAAAAATAATCTGAAACAAGTTTGAATAACTTCATGAAAAACTACTTCAGCTTTAAAATGTCCTATAAAAACAAACAAGCTTAGAAATAAATGTTTTATAAATCAGGATAAAATTTGATTTATAGTTTAGATTCTGTTTATATTTAATCTTAAATCCAAACATCACAGTTATCATAAAAGTATAAATTAGTTTGATTTCTATTTATCTGATAATTTCTTTAGGCCTCAGAAAGCGTCTCTTCAGGCCTCTGCAGGCCTCACACGCTCTTATTTCTCATTCAGTAACTCAACAATTAATCTGAATGCACAACATCACCTCCTCCTCCTCTCCTAAAGAGCTTTTACGAATCACATGACTAAGAAATCTGAATCAAACAAACTGAGCTCTCTTTAAGTGACAGAGTGAGAGCTCACAGAAATAAAACGTCAAATACTAAACTTTTTTTATTCAAATGAAGATTAAGTGAATCTAATTTTTATGGATAGTTTACTTGTCTTTAACTTTATACTATTCACAGATGAAGGCGAAAGGCTCACTCAAAGTAAACAGAATTTCTATATTGAAATATAATATATAAATATAACAATTTGCTTTGTGACTTTCATGTTCAAATATGTGCCAATAAAAACATATCGTTACGCATTTTAAACCAACAAACTCGGCTAAAAAAAACAACATGCTCCTGATGAAAACACACACCTCACAGCTGCTTTAAAAGTAGGAGATCAGGTTATTCAAATAGTCAAGTTAATATGATTAATTTCCCCTAAACTGGATGTAAGAAACTTTATTTACACCCAGAGGAAATCCAAAGTCTACGACCGACATCCCTCAGATCAGTTTACTTCAGGAAGTGAGATTATAATCTCAGATTTTCTGCCGTTTTTTCTGCTTTTTGGGTTTTAAAGATTGTTTAAAATATTAAAGAAAGCTGCTTTAACTTTGTTGAACTCTTATTAATAATTCCCAACTCTTGTTGAGTTGAAAGTGTTTTCCTCTGAGTCTCTTTGAGGACGGTCCCTCCTCGGACTCATACTGTAGTAAACACAAACTAACCTGCTGTAAACGCAGGTAGTAAACCTGGTTAGTTGATGATAATTGACCTGATGTAAAGGTGATTGGTTAGTGATAGTTTAGTTGTTTTAAAGTTGGTCAAAGTGTGTTAACTGCTCCTGAGAAGCCTCTGTCTCTCAGCCTCCTGGTGCTCTCTGATTGGTCGGCTCTCCTCACTCTGCTTCCTGCTTGTTATGCGTGCGGCGCTCTGCTCTGCTCGGGTCCAGTCAGGAATGTTGATCAGTGTGACTCGACGGTAGCAGGACGGCTCTGTGTGTGGTCCTCTTACCCACAATCCCTTGCTGCTGCTAAACCATTGTCCCCACTAACACTTGTGGGTCTCTTCCCCCTCCCCTCCTCTTCTTCCTCCTCTTCATCTTTCTCCTCTTCCTCAGTGAAAGATGATGGTGATGTGGAGTCTCTCTATCTTTAGCGTTATGTCAGTCGTCTTTATTTTCCTTCAGTTTCACTCAGTTTTCTTTCTCATCCGTCAGTTACTCGTCTCTGAGTCACGTTGGACAAACCTGTTGAAGCCTGTCCTCTCCCACACTGACCGGCTCTCACACAACGATCCAACACGTTCAGAATAAAGGAACAGCCAATCCTCAATATATGACTGACTGTTTGAGTCTGGACCAAAACGCGTGTAAAAGTCCTCTGACGTCTCTGAAAATCCCCAAACTTCTGAGGAAAAAAAGAAGCAAACCCTTGAATAAAGACACTAAAAACAGAAAAAAAATAGCTTATTGTTGTTTAAAAAACTGCACTGCAATATTTCATCCCAGTCAAAGTAGCTGAAAAACGTTTTAATCTGAGAGAAGCACTCCGATCAGAGTTTAGGGTTCTTCAAATTTACAACAAAAATACAATGTTTTTTTTTTACATTGTATCAAATCAAAAAGTATCAAAGCTTATTAGAAACACTGATCTAAAGTCTTCTGTTCAACCAAAAGCTGCTGTGAGGGAGAGAAAAAGATTAGTGGTCACGTCACAGAGAAGTGAAGAGAGCGAGCGCTGCTAATGAAAATCAAAGCAGTGAAACAGAAAATAAGATGCTTTTTATCCGTCTTTTTAAAGTTTTTTTCTTTGTTCCCACTTTGTGTGCAGAGAGATAATGATAGATTAAAGATTTAACCTTTTATGTTTTATATTCTGGTAAAAGTCATTTAAATCAAGCAAAAGACTTCAAATATATCCACAAGTCTGGATCTTTGCCCAGTCTTTGAGCTTCCATTGTTTTTTGTCTTTCTGAATTTAAAATGTACTTGAAATGTCCACTTTAAACCCTGAACCAGCAGTTTTGAGAAGGTTAAATGTTAAGTTAAAATAATTAGGTGTAATTTCTTCATTTTATTTTGAGAATATATAACAAAGTCAGAAATCTAGGTAAGGTACAGAAACACTTTTACATTTCAAACGGTTTATGTAAAATATGAAGACATTAGTTAATCCAACTATAAAGTCTCAGATAACTTTAGAACCTCCTGTGTGCTTAGATTAACTCCAATAATCTCAGACAGGTTCAGTCTCTTTGAGTCTAAATGTTCAACCTTCAGGATCCTCAGAGAAAGTCAAACCTGATGGACAGTCTGAAGAGGATGAAGGTGACAGCGATGAAGAGTTTAATATTTAACTGGATTTAATCTCTTTAGATTACCACAGGTTTGTTTGACAGACCACAGTTTGTAAACCTGATTCTTGGTGATCTGTGTCAGCATGCAGCACTAACTCCAGATCCTGGATCTGGCCCTGGATCTGTCTCAACATGCAGCAGCTCGTAGTTATTTGGATGTCGTGGTTTGATTGAAGCTGGAAGTCCGGTTCAGACTGACGTTAGAGGAGTGAAGTTTAACAGCTGTGAATGGCAGTGATGGGCATTTATGGTCTGTTTAATGTTCGTTAAGAGATCAGGCAACTTTTTACACGAGTTTAATGAATAATGTGGGTGAAGAGATTCAATGTTTAATGTAAATAATCATCGTCTTTGTCGGGCTGTGAGCTCAGAAACTTTGAGATCCAAATGGTTTAAAACATGCCTGATGTCAGAATCCTTCCAGCTTATGGCACATACATGAAAACATGTTGAAAGCTTTTTGAAAAGATCTTTTTTAAAACTGCAGAAAAGTTGTCATCAGGTGAGCTGAGGTCAGCTTCATGTGTGTTAAAGTCTCAGTCTGGTATCAGAGCTCGGGTCCTCGTCAGACTCCAGATCGATCTGTCAGGTTATCTTTTAAATTTCTTACTAACTCTAACTCGTCTCCTCTCTCCTCAGCCCGATGTCCTACAGCAGCAGCCCCCAGCAGCCCAGCCCTGTTATGCCCATGGTGAAGGCAGAACCAGTCTCCCACTCTCCTCCAACCGGGGCCCCCAACCACCACCGGGGGCCCCTGCAGGGAGACCTGAGGGACATGATCAGCATGTACATTCCCGGAGCAGGGGGGGAGGCTGGGGATCCCTCCGCCGCTCAGAGGGGCTACACCAGCGTGCAGCAGCATTACCTCACCGGGACCGTCCCCCTCACACACATCTAGGACTCTAACGGGAGGGGGCAGAGCCTGAGGAGCTCAAACGCACAGCTGGATGGACAGGAGGCGGAGCCAAAACTGAGGGGGAAGAGACGAGATGTTCAGGAGTCTCACAGGTCCAGATGTTCCTCTGAAGGGACGACTAAATGTTTTTAAAAGCTGTTTATGCCCCCCCACCCAACCCACAAACACCCCTACATACAGAGCTGAGGCTCCGCCCCCTCCCCCTCCGGCCTCCTGCAGACTTCTCTCTATGAAGGACGGCAGTGAAGACACGTCTGTTTATTTTGTACATATTAGTCTCTCTTTGTTTTACTGTTAGAGCTTCTGTCAGACGGGCTCACTCCACCTCAAACACTCCTCACACTCCTCACACTTCTGAGCCGGGCGGAGCCAGCCCGACCTGCCGTCTGGATGACGGATCAGTCTCTGAGACTGGGAGGGGACAGCACACGTTGAATCGAGCATCATGTGCCTTGACGTTGGTGTCGTGCTCACACTGGAAGGAACACCTGTTGGACAATCAGCTGCATCCACAGGGCGCCGAGCGAGCACACGGCCCGTTTTCTCTCTTCTCTTTAGTCTAGATTTAAACCTTTTGTTGTAAATGTTTTTAGGATTTTAATATGAAATGCCACATTTCAGATGAGTTGTTAAACTCCAAACAGCAGATCCAGAAAGTCTTCCACACGGTGAACACGTCGGTTTGTGATGAATGTCTCTAAACCTCCATCTTGTTGTAGACTATTCATGTTAACTCTACTGGAGGAGGGAAATATCGTCATTCTGCAGAGTTTGTCCTGTTTCTCTCGGACTGACACATCTGCTGTTAGTCTGCTTATTAGTGCTGCTATGGACCTTCAAAAAACTGAATAATGTACCCATCCGACAGACTCTGAGGGCAGGGCTGCTGTTTTCATTCCTGGGTCTCATTTTAGACGTTTCTGCTCCTTAACGGCTCAGTTTGGTGTTGGAGTTTCTTTTCATTCTGCAGCAAGTCACAGGCCATAACGTCTGCAACATGCATCCATTAAAGTTCTTGTTTCTTTTCTCGATAGGCTCAGATTTATTCCAAGTGTTAGACAACATTACAGAAAAGATCCTACAGAAAGAGCTTTTAGTTACTTTAGACTCTGAAGTAGCACAAAAACAAACTGAGCAGCGTTTGGAGACAACAGTCGAGCAGCAGCTCCTGAGATCCAAGAGTTAAATTCATGTTTTTGTGAATGGAGTCTGGTGGGTGTGATGACTGTGATGTTTGAGACTTGAGTCTGTTCTCTGCTGCAGGATGAATCTGTATTTTGTACCTGTGTGTCACTCCGACCTGTTAAATGTGTAAAATCTGTCCCAGGTTTGAAAACCCCTGATCTCTCTTTAACTTTTGAAGCATTTTACTAACCAAACATGCACTGGACGCGGTCGTATTTTTGAAAAAGGGATTTTTTTTTATTAAGTAACGTGTGAATGTTTACATTTGAGGACTAAACTTTTATACTAAGACTTTTGTATCTCTATTTTTAGGATGAATTCTTGTCTGTAAATGCTGCCATGTACTAGAGTGACTGTCTGAAGCTTCAGTGTAAATAATGTACACATTTTAGGCTCTTATACTAAGAGTCTTTGAGTCCTTTTTTGATTAAAAAAAGTCTTTGTTATGGCGTTCATGACAACATTAATAAAAAGTACAAATCCTTTTTCAGTACTGGAGACGTGATGAAGCAAGATTTATTCCACTTCAGATGAGTTTCTGCATGTTTATCTGCACATACATGCAAATATGTAGTATCAGAGCCTTGGTTACCTAAATGTTTTCACATGACTTCTGAAGCTTTTTGAACAAAACAACGTCAAGACCCTCATAATTCAGGATATTAAACTGAACATCTCTGGATGTTGGACGACACGAGAGTTAAAATTTCAGACATTTCTTTTCTTTTAGAGAACAAATGATAAATCTATTGAGGGAAAAAATAAAAAATCCAACTTTCAGCCCTCTATCAGATGATTTTTTTTGCAGGCCTGCTGCAAAAGCAAACCTGCATGCAACAAGTGACCACAAGTTTCTTCCATAACACAATAAAAGAAATGGGAAGTACAGAAAGAGTGAGAGATCTGTACATCAAATGAGGACAAATTCAACATGATTTCTACAAGGAGACGGGTTCATGAACTCCTGAAGGAGATTTTGCAGACGTGGTGTCACAGTGCACAACTCAACCTCACAGTTAGAAAGAAAACAAGACTTTTACAAGTGTTGTTATTCACAGAGAAGTACAGGGAATCATTTACGATCTGGAAAAATAAGAAAACACCTGCAAACATGTCAAAACCAAACAGGCTGAGTGTCAAAAAGATAAAATTAACATATGAATGAAACAGGAGAAAATGTTGGAATGTCCCTTTAATGATCTGCACTGTTCTCAGACAGTTTGAGATCATATAATATGAATTATTCTAACAGATCATATTTGTATGCTCTGGCTCTGGACCCTCCCCCTTTTTCTCAGCTGGTTAAAATTAACCTCCTAACATCAGCTGTTTCGTCATGACGTCATCCGCTATAGAGTTAGTTTGAAGTGCCGTCATCACGCCAACCTTTCTCACCTTCACGCCGTCCTCGCGGCCCGCGGAGCTCGGCATCCACACCGAGCAGAGCGCATCATCACCGGGGGGAGGCTGGGGGAGGAGAGAGGGAGTCTTTAGAGTCTGGAATGATTTAAAGCTCGATTATTTACTTTCTTATCTCTCCCCTCTTTAAAAATTCACTTTCTCCTCTCCCCCCTCCCCCCCTGCCTTTCACTCACCCGCCTCCCCCCTCGCCTCCCCGCACAGAAAGCGGGTGGATGGCCGCTCGTAATTGGCCGTGTCGGAGGCGCATTGTGCGCTTCTTTTCAGGCCGCAGGTGCATATAGTAAAGCCGGAGTCTCCGCTCCTCCCCCGGGCCGCTTTGTTCCCTCTCCCCACTTCCCCCTCCCCCCTGCCGGGCAGAAAATTAGGGCTGCTTTCTGGGGGCTTCGTCCCCGGGCTTAACCCTTTCACCGACCGCAGGCTTTCTCATGGAAATGTGAGAGAAGCCCGCAACCGGCTAATCGGTCACTGAGAGGAGGGGGGAGAGAGGGGAGAGAGAGGGGGAGGAGAACAGATGCAGAGAGTGAAACAGGAGCTCTTTAGGATAACTTTAATTTCATTTCATTTACTTCATTAGAGTCTGTGTGAGCAGAGGTTTACTGAGACCAAAACTAGAATCTGTACTGTCCTCCTCAGGATCTCCTCCTTGCCCGGGACTAACCTGCAGCCTCCAGGAAGGTTCTGCTCAGATTTTCACATCACAAAGCAGGGAATGGAAATGAGAGGTGGGCAGGAAATAAAGAAAAGAGAAAGTGAATGAATGCATGAATAAAACATGATAAATTAATGCTGCTCTCCTGACCACACTCTGCTAACACATCACAAAGTTTCAGAGTTTAGTTTCCTGGAGTTTATCGGTCAGCCTCTTTTTCTTTTTCCTCCTCTTCAGCAGGTGAATTAAAACTCCAGGAGGATTCAAGGATGCTTCGAAAAACTTCCTGAGACAAGTTCTCTGATAACAGGGACTCAGTGAGATCCAGAAACATGAGTCAGGAACACAAACAGGGCGATGGTGGAAAAAGTTTTACTTCAGGAGTCAAAGCATTTATAAAATATGCAAACAGTTTTGTCTTTAGGTTTAAATGTTTATGCATGGAATACACACTTTGCAAAATATCAACAAATTATCGTATTATAAGGATTATTTAAATCTTTACAGCATCACTCCTTTCCTGCAGGATCAGATTCAAAACTTTGTTTGACTGGAGACAAATTCCTACTCACAGATTTTCAAATCTCAGGGAAATCCTCGACATCCTGAACAAAAGCAGAGATAAAAAACTGAATGAGGTGGTTATTAAAAAGAAAAACATGTGACTCTTTGCTAATCTGTGTTTTTTGTCCTGCTATTGTTGCTCACAGTTTTGCAACATTATTAAGTTTGTCAAT